>JAZGQO010000004.1:10000000-14800000 GCA_036850965.1 Patella caerulea | reverse complement strand
TAGATGGTACAGATTTCTGACTTATGTAGAGGGGGAGGGGGTAAACCACAAATCAGTTTTACCGGAAGTAAAGGTAAAGTATGCCAAAGGACAGCGTGTAGTTAATTATTAATTTCATTACTTTAAATATTGATACAAATACAGATACTAATGATCGGCATTTCTTTTGCTTTTCAATATTTTAGGGAGATAGTGGAGGACCGTTTGTTTGTCGGAAAGAAAATACAACCGATGTATGGGTACAAATGGGAATTGTGTCATGGGGTGTAGGTTGTGCCGTTCCACATGTTCCTGGAATTTATACCGTACTACCACATTACATAGACTGGATCCGAGAAACTATTCATCATTATGATGATCCGCATTAGAAATAATAATAAAAAGGCGGAATAAAAATAAGAAGTGTACATAATGGAATCGTTTAATGGTTCCTGCATCCTCGTAAACTATTAATGATAAATTAAAAGAGGAAAATTTGTGTTTGTTACTGTATAACATAACTAGTATACATGTAAATCTCGTGAGTTATGCCATAGACAGGTGACGATGATTGCCGTTATATTTTCTCCTAACTAAATGACTTGACATCATTGAGGATTACAGTCTACAATTACTGATTTCGATGTTTTAATTACTAAAATGCTATACTAAATTCGGGTTCTTCCACACTGTATGTAGAACTCTGATCAGCATTCTCTGAACTGTATTCAATTTATTAAAGGCTAATCTTAATAGTGTGATAATTTATTTAAAGACCTGGCCCCAAGAATTGCCTAGTTAAGTTATTATGTAGGATATGACGATGGTGAACCTTACCAATTTATTATATGTAGCTGTAGCCAGGAACTGTTTGTGGCATCTGTCTTATTGGTATATATATTTTACTTATTTCAACCTAAACTGATAAACCGAATATTAAATATTATCTTATTTCCACAACCAGCATAAATTTTTGTAAAAACAATCGTGCTTTTGTTTTGCACCCGGTAATTTTGGGCTAGTACTTGATGTTTCCCTCACTTTTTTTAAAAGGACCATCCACTTTAGAAGTTGCCAATTCTCGTGAAATTATTTAGAAATAGATGCCATAGCATACTCTTCAATGGATGGGCTTGCCTATTGCTTCATTCGTCGGGATTAAAGAATTGTAAGATATTGCGGCTATAGTACTGTCATAGTAATGCCATATGACATTTGACTGAAATCTTTAGTCTGAATACAGATTTCTTAATAATTGTACATAAATTGACTTATTTGTTTGTAATTTTGTATGTCTTATTGACTATATTCCTAACTGGATTATAATATTTATGTTTAACATTATGTCTGTTTATTGTGATTTTTGTATTTGTATTAATGTTGTTTGTACACACACAGGGTGCAAAACTCTATAGAATACAATTACTATTTATTATGGAGTCACGTTCAGACTAGGGTTCTCTAGTCTTTGTCGAAACGTCGCTTGGTAAGTGCCATACTAAACTTAGGCTGCGTGTTTAGAGTTAGCTCCGGTGACAAACAGCCACTAAGCTAGTTGACCGACATTACGTCCTAAATCGATGATTTTAGTCGAAAACACTGTGTATACTTCGAGAAGTATTTATTCCGCTTCTATTCAGTAAATTTTAAAAGTTTTATTTCTTCTTTGTGTGTTACTGGCGTGAAACGGGGTAGAACCACATTACAAAATAGTAGACTATTTTGGGGATTGCGGCCATTCAGGGCAGAGGTGTATTCTCGAAGTGTGAAGTAGATCGTGTTTAGAGTTAGCTCCGGTGACAAACAGCCACTAAGCTAGTTGACCGACATTACGTCCTAAATCGATGATTTTAGTCGAAAACACTGTGTATGCTTCGAGAAGTATTTATTCCGCTTCTATTCAGTAAATTTTAAAAGTTTTATTTCTTCTTTGTGTGTTACTGGCGTGAAACGGGGTATAGAACCACATTACAAAATAGTAGACTATTTGGGGATTGCGGCCATTCAGGGCAGAGGTGTATTCTCGAAGTGTGGAGTAGATGGGTCGTTGTATAAGAATAATCAGTTGTCAAAATTAGAGATCAATCGAAATATTGCCCATTAATAAACAATAATTGTATTCCATAGATTTGTATCCAGTGTATTTCCATTTGAATAACTATAGGTTATTGAAAAGATATGTTAGTATATATAGTTGTAATTTTCGTGTGGATTTTATGGTATATAAATTCGTGAATTAGTAATAGACTGTATGTAATATAGAATAACTTTGTGGATAGGGGCAGCTTTCTGTATTCGAAACGGTCGTAGAATATATCCATTTCTATCAGACACAGCACTCATGTAAATGTTCATGGTCTGCAGCGTGGTGGAAGCAGATTATATTCGAAAGCAATTCCATGAGAGTGTTAAAATTGAGCTGCCGTCTTGATTGTGGTTAATTGTAGATTACTAGTATCTAGACGATTCGGTTTGGTACAGATTTACTGAACGCCCATCCCTTATAATCTTAAAACCGGGTAAGCGCCAAGAAAGGAAATACTATAAATGGTGTACCAAGAGAAAATAGTATGTAGTCCTTTCCACATTCGATATTCCAAATTTAAAGCAGTCATAATGTGAATCATAGCAATACGCTTTCGTATACGTACGTAAAAAAAAATGAATATTCTTTGTCGAATAATATTTCGATTTATACCAATTAAATAATTGACGTCGTCTATAGAATAGCTTCATGACACAAGTACGTATGTGCTTCATGGAGAAGTTGTTGAATACCAGTGTGATGTACATATTTTGAAATCAACATATTATTATTATATAGATGTTTATTACTGCCAATTGTTAATTAAGGGTGTAAGTAAAGTGAATGTTATTTCTGTTAAATTCGCTTTACTTGTACATTTCAATATTGTTAATATATTATTACTATACCTATATTCATATTGTGATGATTATTAATTATATTAACTAATTATTATGTTGGAAATTGTTATTTTTTATTATTTTGAAGTTTTAGCTAGGGACGTTAATAATATAATTTTACAACATAAAAAATAGACATGGTATACGTCTAGCCTAACAGATCTCTTTTATTCTACCTTTTATCTTTTATTAATGTCTAATAGTATAATCTTTTTGTGGTATATTGTTTACTTATATTATGAATAAATGGTGAACCAAAATTTTATAGTTTATTACTTCAGTTTTACAGACTAAAACTTCCATTATTTTGACCCTCTGTTTACCTTCATTGATGACAAATTATGGGATATTAGATAACGAGTTAGCAGTTCTCACGATCAAAGTTAAAAGCTAGATAATGTAAAGGGAATGTTCTTAAAATTTCAGTCAGATTGATCCACTCTGAACCGAGAATTGAGCGATTGAATTTTCGGCCTAGCCCTGATCATCATTACTGAAGTTGATACGATAAAAAAAATAGTCTCGATTATTAATTTAATGGCTAAATCAGGAATGAAAGTTGAACAGCAAATCGGGTCCTAATCGAAAGCCACCGATGTTTCGCAGGCCATCGATGACATCAAGAGTTGATTATAGTCTAACTAAAAATTTAGATAACATTTCAAGTCTAAATAAAGACTTGCAATAGGCTGATTTAGCTCTTGCATAATGTATGTTTAATAACATTGTGGCAACTATAACGTCGATGTTCTAAATCTCAATCTTGCTTGATAAAACTGTATGCAAAGGATATTAGTACCCTTAAACGGTGTTTTAATCATCCAAAGTACATTGTATTGAAAGGTTGGTATCGTATCAGAAGAAAATTACAAGTTAACTTACTAAGGTATTATATATTATACAAAATGACAACACACGTAAGGGGGGTTGGGATGGCCTAGTGGTCTAGAGTGCCGTGCTTCGACCTCTAGCTGGCCGGTCACCTCTGGCTTGCGGCTGTGGTTTCGAGCCCTGGTGTGAGCGTATGTGGCATGGAGATAGGGGCACCTTCTCAACCTCGTGGGTTTCCTCCGGGCACTCCGGTTTCCTCCCACTGCTAAAGACCCCTATGCGCATGCGAATTATTGAAATAAAATTAAACCATATGTTGGTCCCGAAATGACCTAGTTTGTGTTGAGTGGACGTTAAATCCCATTTCTCTCTCTCTCTCTCACAACACACGTAACAAATTACATAAAGATTTGGTTAAAGCTGGTCATTCTTGTGCTACAACAGCTCAAAAGTAGATAATATAAAATGAAAATGTTGAAAAATTTCTTTCAAATTACTTCATTCTGAGCCAGATTATCACTATAGTTTTTACAAGACGTCACAATTCGTCACTTTTTCATTTTGAACGTTCTGTCGAGAGTTGATTATGGTGTTGTTTTGTTAATAAATGTCTAATTAATAATCTATATAACATTTAAGGCCCAAAGAAAGACCTGCAATTGGCATATTTAGCTCTTATATATAATACATGTTTAATACCTAATAAACACAATGTGAACACGAAATAATTACCTGCATGATTCAAACAGACATGGAATAATAAATATAATGTGATGTTATACAATGTGAATAGAAAACAGGCCCCAAGTTCACAAAGCATTCTCAGACTTAAGTTGAGAAAGTTGAGAATTTACTCAAACTTGTTTGTCTTACTATAACTAAAATATTGCCCCTTAATAATTTGGTTATTTTAATGTATCAAGTACATCAATAAGAAACTATGTGCAAACTTTTGTATTTCTGGATCAAAGATATTTCTCATAAACAGTGATTCAAAGTTGAGTAAATTCTCAACTGAAGTCTGAGAATAATTTGTGAACTCGGGCCTGAACACTCATAACCAAAAATAAAATTAAAAATGAGGGTTAACGTCCTACTTTTTCGTTCAGACTGGGCTATAGAAGGCAGGCAAACGGCCTATAACTCTTATTTCGAATTGCACGTGTCAGGAATCCCTTTACAAGCACAGGCATGCCAACGTATACCCGTTGGTTTTTCTTTTCGGCCAACACCGGGATCGAAAACGAGACATCCAGTTTAGCGAGCCAACGTCTTACTCATAGAGCCCTCGCGTCGTCCTGTGCAGAACTAGCTAATCATGCCCAATGCCTAGACCACATTATTATCACAATACCACAATACAAGAATTAGTGTCCTGAAAGCTTAAAAACTTTTGATGAAAGCCGCGTCTTACCTTCTGACAATCACTACAATTAATTATAAAGGGCCTGTAGACATGTTTCGGGCGCAAATATAATAGGGAACATCGTCTTGTTATAATAGAAGTTTCCTGACAGTTTCAGAAAATCCAGCAAATTCTAAAACCAAGATGTGGGCAGTCTAAGCGAGCAAAATTAATATATGCTCTTCTATTTGAAGCTTGTGTAAATGCAAATTTATTTATTTTTTGAGACATTTTATTTAATAGATTGGTACTTAGTTGTAGGGAAATTGCTTATTTGTTTCATCTCCAAGTCCCCCGCCCTCTCCCCACGAGACCAGGGCAACTAGTGGAGAAAACCAGTTCGAAGATCGCTCATCAAGGAGCAGAAAAGAAAACAAAACAAAAAAACAAAAACCGAAGAACAATCTGAGTCTCGATCAAAAATGTACGTGACCGAACCCGGGACACTGGTTAGCTAACTATTGTCTTACTCAGCGAGTCACAACAACTCTGTTGAGTCACAACAGCGAGTCACTGCAAAGAGTTAGTCCTAGAGGTTCCCTGTCCTAATCAGAGCCCTATATAGGCCTATAAGTAGGCTATAAGGCTCTGGTCCTAATATACTATAGAAATAATAGTAATAGGTCCATAACAAAAAAGTGGATAGATCCGTTGTAGCCTACAGTCACGGGCCTGCACATTTTATTCTTTTAAAAAGGCTTTACTCCAAAATCACATAGGTCCATTTTAAGCTTCATTCAAACGCAAAACAAGAAAGATTAATATATTTTACATGTCTGCACCGGGCTAATACTAATTAGTAATAGACAGACGCGAAATATTGTCCTCGCAGCAGCATTACGTTTATTTCGATATTAAAACTTATTTATTTGAATGATTATAAAAAAAAAGAGAAAAAAAACCTTTAAATCGTCCGCGCCAATGTTGAGCACTGATCTATTATAATCTGTGATGTTGAGCACTGCAGTTTGGGTCGTGGTCCAGGGGACGGAACTCTTCATGGAGAGCTAGAGGAAGGGGCGTAACTTTTTGTTGATCACCTGAGAAAAATGGCGAATTAAATTATCAACAAGTAGTTAAATGTAAAAGAATGGTAATAATAAGAACACTGTGATCGCCCGAAGAATTTATAAGACGGCATAAGTAGAATAAGTGTCAAAATGTTCACCCGACAGAAGAACTGGATTTCGGGAGCAATATGGAAGCCCAAGAACCCCCATTCTTTAGAACATTTAAAGTGAGTTTTTATTTTTATTTGACCGAGTTTTTTTTATTCAACGTAGGCTTATGATATATAATGGATAACATTTTTTTTAAAAAAAAACAACATTATCTTCCGACGTTACTGAGTAAATTATTATCATTATTATTTCTAGCTTTCATTTCGAATTACTAAAACATAATAACTAATTAAAACATAATCAATGAGTGGTAAGAGTAAGATACATGTACACTGACGTATCATGATTGACTGATCGATGAGTGAAGACTAGGCTACTGTGATTTGAACCCAATTATATCATAAATCTAAGCTTACATAATTTTAAAATCAACTATTTGTATGTGGAACCCATGTACACTTTTCAAGTTACGACTGCTTGAGATCGGTCATCCCAATTGCATGTGAGCACTCTACAGACTATACATATTTATCATTCAATTTCATTGTCGTCAAATTATCAATCACTGAATCAGGTGTCAATAAAGATCAATTGTTACTTTGATTGATCCAAGTTTATCAATATAAACAATTAGAAAACAATATTGTGGACATAAGAAAGACACATTACACCCAATCATTGTGAAGAAATTGGAAACTGGCAATCCATGTTTGAGTACCAACTGAAATATACGAGAATAGCCAATCTGATTAAAAGATTCCTATAATTTCGTTTTTCCATGTGTTCAGGTTGATAAGAGGGATAAGCCAATCAAGTGGTCTGTTGAGTTGAGTTCTTGTCGTCTAGCAAGTGGAACGATGGGTAGATATTCGCAGCAAAAGAAAACATAACTCCCATGACCATGTCCAACAGCTAATATCCAAGAGAGCTAGGTTCATACTATTTAAAAATGATTTATTTTTGTTACTGGTTTCTTTCAGGTTTTTATATGGAATGTTGGGCAAAAATCAAACGGTAACAGAACAGAATCGTAGTTTGCTAGTTGAAACATTGAGATCAATTTCTGAAATACTCATATGGGGTGATCAAAATGATAGCAGTGTATTTGAGTAAGTATATCACATTTGACAGGATCATATTAGACAATGTATTATCATGATTGACTTTATATAGAAACTATTGACTGTTATTTCTAATTGATCATTGTATAAATTTATATGATAGAATGGAATCACAAATATTATATATACTGTTAAGTATTAGCTCACCCATATGTGTCAGTCATGTTGTTGTTATTCATATCATGATAATTTTCCATAATTTTGACAGGGGGGTTGGGATGGCCTAGTGGTCTAGAGTGCCGCGCTTCGACCTCTAGCTGGCCGGTCACCTCTGGCTTGCGGCTGTGGTTTCGAGCCCTGGTGTGACTGTGAGTGTATGTGGCATGGAGATAGGTGCGCCTTCTCAACCTCGTGGGTTTCCTCCGTGCACTCCGGTTTCCTTCCACTGCTAAAGACCTCTACGCGCAAGCGAATTATTGAAATAAAATTAAAAAACCATATGTTAGTCCCGAAATGACCTAGTTTGTGTTGACCCCATTTCTCTCTCTCTCCCATAATTTTGACAAATTTGATCAAGTACAGGTAAGCTTTGATTTTGGAAATAGATATATATGCTACTCGCTTGATTATAAGTATACATTTAAACTTTCATTTTGTAAATAAATTTGCTACTTACTTGGTACTGAAATTGATTCCACAAGACTTATTTTTTCTAATAATTATGCCTTTCGTTCTATTTTCAAACAGTAGGACATTAAACCCCATTTCATTTCATTTATTTTAAGACCCTTTAATATTGACTATGTTACTTTCTGTAGTCTATATTTATGTAGTTGATCGACTTGTATTAGTAAACATCATACATGTAGGCTACTATTATTCAGTACTATTTTAAAATTTTGAAAAAAGTTTAGAAATTTAATTCGTCTGTTTATGTACTTTTGATAGAGTACAATGTATGATTATATTGGCAGAGAAGAGACCATGATATATATTCTCACTTCATTTACCATTACAGTTTCTTTTTGGAGAAGAATATGCTGTCTTTTTTCCTACGATACATTCGTCAGAAGTATGGACGTTATATTTGTGTGCAACTGCTTCAAACATTGAATATTTTGTTTGAAAATATACGAAATGAAACATCTTTATGTGAGTTTTTTAAAAATTATTCCCAGGCTCTCTTTGATAAGTTTTTCTTGTATGAACACAATTCATATTCACCAAAAAACTGTACAAAAGTTACCTTAAATCTAAACAGTGTGCTATACCTATAATACCATGAAAATAGAATGTGTTGAGTTAACCCTATTAGTACTGTTCACTCAGTTACATATCACAACTTCTTATTGACCTAATTCAAAGTGAATATTACTGTTTCCACAAAGGATATTCTTTTTCATGGTCTTAGAACAGAAATTTGTATTGTTGTAATTATTTTTTCAGATTATTTATTGTCAAATAACCACATCAACTCCATTATTGTACATAAATTTGACTTTTCGGATGAAGAGGTAAGAATTTGATGATTGTACATACCGGTAGCCTGATTCAGTTATTCTCTCTTTGATTGGAGTTTCCATAAAAATAACTTTTTTACTTTAAATTGACACCTGAAGACGTTACAGCAAGTAGACCTTATCTGGTTTTCAAATATTGTACTTGCAGAGCAATATTTATACAACAGGCCAAAGTGTCTTGAATGATATTTGAATTCCAGAACAGACTCATGTTGTCGCTATTTTAGCCTCACTTCAGTCTGATCCAATACAAGTGTGCACCTCAGATCAAACTTGACATTTTCTCCACCTTGCCCCCCCCCACTTCTCAATTTCTAGAACACATTCCTGCATAATGCTATAGCTTTGACAGTTTGATTTCTCATCAACATTTAGAAATTAACTATGCCGTGTAACACACCATAACACAAAATTTTTGGGGTTATCTACTTGTTGAAATTGATGTGTTTTCAAGACTGGTTTTTTACAGTTTCATAAATATTATGTTGGTCCTTATTTATATGTTATAATATTGATTTATATATTTTTAATTACAGGTTATGGCATATTATATATCATTTCTCAAGACATTATCATTGAAATTAAACAGACATACTATTCATTTTTTCTACAATGAGGTAAGATACTTAATAATGAATAATTTATACATTGTACTTTCATATCAAATCATAGACATAATTATACCCGTTTTCTCGTTGTATACCCTATTAGCAAATTTTCCAATAAAATAGAATACGAAACAATTTAAATTCTTTTCTTTTTCAGAATATTTTAAGATATGAGTTAATGATTTACTTGTGTGTATAATTAACATAATAATTGTACTGTCTGTGATGTTTTTTTTCAAGCACACTAATGATTTTGCATTGTATACAGAAGCAATTAAATTTTTCAACCACTCTGAGAGCATGGTGAGAATAGCTGTACGAACAATAACATTAAATGTGTATAAAGGTAGGTCAATAATAATTATTCCATTTAATTGATATGCATGAAACTATTTAATCTATAAATTATTATTCTCTTGGGTGTTGTCATGAATGTTGTTGTAAAATTAGAATTATCAATTAGATCAGACATTTTGAATTTTATTTTTTATTTCATAGCCAAGGCCCAAGCTCACCAAGGATTATTATTTGTAAAGCATGACACCTTATTAAAATCTAAAGGATTTCAAACACTAAATACATTTATGGTGATGACTTATTTTTGAATATTTTGCCAAAATTGATGCTATGCTTTACCAAAAAGATACTATACAAATAAACTTGGGCTTAGATACATGTAAGCTTAAACATTGTAAAGACAAATACAGTAATGAAATTCTTGAAACTGGTTCAACATTAGATATTTTACCAGTAGTTGATTATCGATTTTTTGAAACAATATCAATGTTCACTATTTCAATTTTGAATGTTTCATTATGTTGTATTGGCTATAACAGCTGTAAGAAATGTTTGAAGAAATAGAAAAAGTCATTTGAAGACTATTAAACTTGTAATCATTTTGTTAACAGGTGTTTCAAATCAATCAAATTCATCAGGTACAAGTATATATATATAAGTATAATATAAGTTGATCCTTCTTTTTAATTCTAGCATAAAATATCACCATATATATATACCATATTAAACATAATCTATTAATAGATACACCATGCTTGATTTAATAAAGTTACATTTTTTTGTGCAATATATTTTAGAGGATGTGATTACATGGCTTGAGTATGTACACAAATGAAACTATAAGCATGTACACAATGCATTTAGCTTAAATGAATTAAATATTTAAATTTGAATTAATTTTTTTTAACAATTTGAATATGTATGTGAATGACAGTAAATCAGAAATATTTTTTCAATTTGAATGGCAGTAAATCATATTATATCTTCTTTAAATCTAAAGGCTCATTTTAGAGATTAAAATCTTTATCAGAATGACAACTTTGACAAAACATCAAGAATGATTATTGAAATCAGAATGACCATAAATTATTTTGAATTTTCTTTTAAAGTTATCAGTATTTATTTTAAGTTTTTAAATTATTTTTAATGACAATTTATGTATATGCAAATTACACAACATTGCTGTTATCCAAGCATGTTATTCTTCTCTGGAATGAATACTGTTTGTATAAATCTAACTCATATTTTCATCATATCATACTGAGGGATGACTCTCATTTAGCTTGGTTCATTTAATTAAGAGTTTAGACAAGCTAAGACGTGGCTATTTACTAATTTTGGTAGCTTAAAACATATACATTTTGTTGATGACATAGCAGTAAATACATATGATATAGCAGTAAAAACAGTAGTTTAGATTTTTGTTACTAAAACCTACTGACTAGATCTTCCTGACTCATATTTGTTTTCCAATTGAAGAAAATAATGCTTAGTAGTTAAAGTTGTTGCCACTTGAAGTTTACATTACTTTTTATTGATTTCACACCATTTTCGTTAGATGCCTTTATCGTTGAGATCTTCTGAAATGTATTTGTTATCATCATATGTATCCATTACCAAAAGCCGGCCATGACATAATCTCAAATGATGTGTTACGAGTTTATGTTTTCACAATCATCCATAGATCTTGACAATTTTAGTTTTATTGAAAGTGTTCATAGCGGGAATGTTTATATACAGCCAGCGGGTGTCTACATTGTCAATATAGGCCTTTTTCTAATTTCAAGTCATTAATAACTGTTTATTGGATCCTGTAATAGACACTTTTTATTGTCTGTATATAATATTGTAGTTGACATCTGTTACTCTACCAGTTACTGTGTTTACTAATGGGTCAATTCAGTATTGAAGGAAAACCCAGCAAGAGTAGAAGGTCAATACAATTTGAGTACAATATGTTTTCTTCGATTTTATCTCAGCCTTTCAAATGGTAGAAGGGTTGGATGTCCAAATGGTTATCATAAGGTCTGTCATTTGAGTCAACTGACATGGGTTCGATTCCCTAGTTGCCCATGACAAGTAGTTTTCACCGGGTCCTCCAGTTTCCTCCCACTGCTAAAGACCCTTTCGCGCAAGCAAATTATCAAAGTAAAACTAAACCATGTTAGTCCCAAAATGACATAGTTTGTGTAGAGTGGACGTTAAACCCCATTCATCTCTCTCTCATTTAATTAGTAATCTGTGGAAATTTGGGATGATTAAATGAAAAGCTATTACTGTTATCACATTCTGAGGAGCAAAAGTTCATTACATTTACTAGTATTACATTCTGAGTAGCAAAAATTCATTACATTTACTAGTATTGCATTCTGATAAAATACATTTTATCTTGCATTGGTATCAGTGGTAGGTAAATACTAGGTGTAAGGAAATAACACAATACCTGTTTTGTGCTTTTTGTGTGGGTGTCAGTCATCATGTGTATTGGTTTCTTAATAAGTCATATATTTAATATTTACTGCGTATGGCTTTAGAACATGTAGCGGATATACTTACGGGTTATGGTGTGCCGTGATCCTTGGAACTTTGTTAATTTTAGTTATTATCTCAAGTTTTCTAAACACGACACGATAAGTGAGGCCGAGAAATCTTTGTATTTATAAAAAGAAAGCTGATATTGTTTTGGATTGAGTTGTTCTATATTGCAACTGATCAAGCAACAATTTGAGATCCTTAGCTCTTCGCCCAAACTCAACAAAACATTAATACTTTATTCATATTTAACTGTATTTAGTTATTAAATAAAGCAATGATAACTTTCATTGCAGTGGTTTTATATAACTTTTGCCTGTATATTTTTCTAACAAAACGTTGTGTAACTAATTTCAGTTGATGATAAAGCAATGTTAAGATATATAAGAGATCGTACAGCAGCACCATATTTCTCTAACTTAGTATGGTTTATTGGTAACCATATATTAACTGTTGATCTCTGTGTAAGGCATGATTCAGAGTAAGTATGCTACTACTACTTTACATAAACACTAAAAACTAGCTATGGAATAACAACTACTAGTTTATGAGTATATTAATTCTTATTTCATAAATAGTTTTATGTGTAAATATCACTGAAAATACATATAAAATACATAGTAAACTAGTACTGTAATTAAATCTGGGGATTTTAAATTTAATTTGTTACTATTGAACATGAAGGAATGATTATAAATTATTTTAGAGTAAAAATCTTTAGAACTCATCTTGACTTCTTGAGGGAAAAAAAGACCATTTTATAAACATCTTATTGACACTTTGGAGATGATCATTTCTTTATTTAACGCAGAATTGATATATTTTCTTTTTGTTTTCAGTCATAGAAGTAGAGATCGTTTATCAGCCCTAGTAGCAGAACATCTAGATCATCTACATTATCTGAATGATATATTAAATATTAATATCGATGCTTTAAATGAAGTTATAACAGATCATTTATTAAATCGTTTGCTAATACCACTATATGTTTACTCGTTGACAAAACGAAAAAGACTCTCAGCTGCAGAAGCAAGGGTAAACTGTTTACAATATGTTCAGAACCTGGCACTGTTAACAATTATGTTTAGAAATATGCGATGTATTTAGCTTGATCATAATTGTTGTATGCCATCCCCTATAATGATTACAAGTGAGTCATATCTGCAAACAACTTGTATGTTTACTGTATATCCCATATCAAGTATCGTTTAGCCAAAGGGAGTCCTAGTTGATCAGTGAGTGAGACATTGGACGCAGTTGCTCAGTGAGTAAGACATTGACTCGCTAACCGGTTCAATCCTTGTGTTGACGAGAAAATCAGTTGGCATTTTCCAAAATGATTCCTCCAAAGGACAATATATATTCGTTCAGATGGGACAAAAATTTGAGGTCCAATGTACACATTGGTGTGCGCGTAAAGGAACCTTAGCAGTTGGAATTCAATATAACAGTAGGCCATAGTGCTGCAGCCTATTTACATTAGTGCGTTCAGAGCAGAGCATTTCATTTCCTACCTGACTGTACTTGTCTTTATAGAAGGAGGAAAACATCTTGAGATTCAGTAGTCAGTACTAAGATGTAATTCTAGATTTGTTTGTTGTTACAGGGTGAGAGGAAACATGTGAGTTCAGTAGTATCGTTATTTCTACTGTCACAGGTTAGTACTCATATTTAAAATGTCTTTACTTTTAAAACACCACAAAACTTTGGTTTTAATTTAACTATTAACTAGCTAGCTATACATAGGAAATACCTGGAAAAACACTTTCCATTAGATAATGATTAAAAATCAAGCACCAAATTGTGGTGAAACAGCCTTTTTTTTACCTTGTTTAAAGTTTCAGCTCATGTTGTTAAACTACTTTCAAATTTTTAAGGTTCCATAACACGTTTAACATGCTCACCAACAACAATAACCTTCATATTCTATCAATCCCCGAGAAACAGCAAAAAACAAATATATAGGAGAAAATGTCATTGACTACGCGAATGAGTTGTAGGCAAATATGTCAAAGCTCCGGGGATTGCTAGTCGTCAAGAAGCTTGTCTCGACCTCATACAAAAAAATTGACATTTATTTGAAAACTTATCACAAGTCTTTGAATGTACACAAATAATGCTATTGAAATGATCTTGTTGCTAGTAAATGAATTAAATATGGAAAATATATCGAGCAGGTATACTTATTTTGTGTTTTTTTTATCAATGGGCTGGGTTTAAGATAATAGAAGTTATCAAAGTATCAACAGTTGTACAAAAGGGAAGCAAATTAAGAAAAAAAAAATGACATTATGCTTCCCCTAGAACTTACATGAAATAAAATAAATAAAAGTTCTTTAGAATGTTGGTTCAGGACATCTGCAGTTAATTATCTTGTCTGTACATTAGTGGTCTGATTGAATGACAGCAAGAGTTATATCCCTTTATTTATATTGACAGTTCCACCTAATGTTAAAGCCCCAATCAAAAATGTCTTGATAATTACATGTGATTTAATTATATAGGTATGGTTGATAATACAATACCCATCACTAGTGCAGCCATTGGCAGAAGTTATATTTCAAGGTGAAATAGAGTTATCATCTGAAACTGATATAGCTACCGGGGCTAGTGGCACTGATTCTCCAAAATTGGTAGGTTTTATTCTTGGCATTGGAGGAGAAAAACTGGATATTTTTGGGAAGTTAGCTTTTTATAAATTTTATTGGTTTTCTCTTCTGAATGATTTGATATCTCCATGCAATTTTTCTATTGTATTGTATGTATCATATTCAACTATGCAAGTAAAATTACAGTTGCACCTACTGATGAATATAGAAATGTTGATTAAGACTTTCTTATACAGAAGGTGAGAGAATTTAAAGAGCCAGCAGAATCATTAGAGAAAACATTGGCTAATACACACCGTACTTATACAGAGAACCAAATAAAGACACCACCACCAACTGCAGAAGGCAATTCACAATTTTTTGGAGAAAGACAAGAAAGTGCTACAACACAAGATCAAACAGGTACCATAGCTTACCATTAATATATCATATATACATATAGTTGTACCACAGATTGTTGCTTGGTTTCCTCTTGTCAGTGATGCAGGACGAAGGGCCTGACAAGGACAGCTGTCTAGTCACTCCCATGGGACGAAAAACCAAGGTCATGTGTACATATAGCCTTTGCACGTAAAAGATCATTTGACAGTTGGAATTTCGATTAAAGAGTAGGCCGCAAAATATTTCCCTCATAACAAATTGTATGGCGTATGCCTGTCTTCATTAGCTCACTTTAGGAGCAGAACAGTGGGACATGGTAGACGAAAGAGAGAGAGAGAGATGGGGTTTAACGTCCACTCAACACAAACTAGGTCATTTCGGGACTAACATATGGTTTCAATTTTATTTCAATAATTCGCTTGCGCGTAGGGGTCTTTAGCAGTGAAGGGAAACCGGAGTGCCCGGAGGAAACCCACGAGGTTGAGAAGGAGCCCCCATCTCCATGTCACATACGCTCACACCAGGACTCGAAACCAGGGCCATGTTTCACGAAATTTTAACTTAAGATAAAATCCAATTTTAGTAGATACTTCAATTTTGATTGGCTAAGCACTAAAATCAATCTAATATTATCCAATCAAATTACTAAAATTGGGATCTTATCTTAGTTAAAATTTCGTGAAATAGGCCCCAGAGCCGCAAGCCAGAGGTGACCGGCCAGCTAGAGGTCGAAGCACTGCACTCTTAGACCACTAGGCCATCCCAACCCCCTATATGGTAGATGAATTGTTTCACAACATATTTGCATAAGTGATGATAACATTTAGACAGCAAAACTAAATGTTTGTTGTCACTCCGTTGTCGTAAAAAAAGAATTATTGACAGATACAGTTAGAAGAAGAATGGGCTAAAAGACTGCTACCGAGAAACATTCTTAACCTGAGTATTTCACATCTAAGCAAAGTAAATAAAATCAAGGTTGACCTATGTAGAATATTAGTACAATGTTTAACTGTTTTTATTTATTTCTGGATTTTATTTACAGAAGAAGTAACAAGTCCTATTAGTGAAGCAGCATCTGCGGATAATGATGATATAGCTAGTCCAAACCAGAACTCAACAGACGAAGAAAAACTTTCACATCGAATGACCTACATACCTGCTGATCCCCCACCCAGATTTTCTTTAGAAAATAGGTAAATATGCTACATTCAATTATGCAGAACATTTAAACATGCAAATGCAAGTGCTAAAAATTTAGTAGATTTTGAATATGTTTAAAGGAATAACCGTCAAAAAGGGATAACGGAGACTTTGTTTATTATTGTAAAAAGGGTAACAATGATAATCAAGGCTACAGTGTTATTGTTTTGCCTATATCTAGGCTCAGAATGAAGTAATTTGACTGAAATTTTCAAATATTCCCCTTTCATTATCTATTTTTTTTTATTATTATAGCGAAAACTGTCAGCTCTTTATCTAATCTGACATAATTCTCTTTTAAGATTATTGAACAAATTTAGATAAAAAAGACCAAAAAATGTTTGCCAAAATATTTATGATGAAATTTGTTGAGGGTGAATACAGAAAGGTACAATGTTCTATTTGTAGGCCTTATCTTGAAGCAATATTTAATAATTTAGAATGTAGTGAAAATGACTATGCAGCCCTGTTTGCTCTTTGTCTACTGTATGCTATAACACAAAGTGAAGGTAAGTATATGTTTATATTGAAATACTGAGAAATTCCTTATTTAAATATATGGGTGAAAACAGATACAGCATTGTTGGCTTTGAGTTGTTTTGTTATCAATATTTTCGTGTGGAAACTATAATTTGATATTTTTAAAACAATTATTCATAAATGAGATAAAGAACCCTATTGAATTTCAACAACTGCTGATTAGATATTAGTTACCTCAATCAAAGTAAACTCGATGAACCAGTAATAAGATCCCCTAGCAACACTCTGACAAGACCATGTAGAAGTATTTATTCCAGGACTTGTTTCGGGCAGCTACCCTTTATTACCGGTAAAAAATAATCTTACAATATTGACCTATATAAACACCAGGATGTGTCGTGTGCACTCTAGATTGGAGGATTAATAATCCCTGTTGTTGGATTATTTCTGTCATTATGAAGTGTGTATGATAGATATCACAGATTTTTTTTTTGTTTGAAAAATTGTCTTGAGTGTGTTGCTAGGGGATTTTATTTTGGGATTATTTTAGAATGATTGTTTCCTTCTTGTTCCTACGTTATCACTGAGATCCAAGTTGACTTGCACTGTTCAAGGGATTCTTCGACCCAGTTCTGCTACTTTTAGCAAGAAGTAAATAGATCATGGTCTTGGAAATATTTTGTATTTGATGATATGATGAATATAATTTAGCCATTTTGAATTCCTTATATTTATGATAGATATGTTTGTTTTGTTACCAGGTGTCTCTCAAGATGTTTTAGATAAAGTTATGATGCCAACAGACAAATCAAATGTTAGTATATTCATACTATTGTTATAAAAAATCTAGGACTTACAGCCTCAACATGCCACAGTGAATTTTCTAATTACTGTTTAAGATCATTCCCAATCAAGAAGTCCATACATTTGTTAAATTGATATCTTGGTCCATCTATTCTAATTGTATGTGTGAGTGGTAAAAAGGGCCAAACAAAAGTCTTATGTTTAAGAAAGGTTTTATTTTCTTGTTTTTATTTTGTCAAAGGATCGCTACTAGGCTAAATGACCTATTATTAACATTTCAAGACACTGAACTTTTCGCATCATGCTGTTTATAGGAATGTGTGGTTATCCAGTATCATTTACGTTTTCTGTGCCATTTGTCAGGGTTGTATATTTCATAAATGATTCTGCAAAATATATTTTGATTTATTCAAATTTACCTGCTGTAGTGACGAGGGTGAACTATTTACGTGCATTAATTAAATAGACTGAAAATAAAAAAGTTTCGTGCAGCCCTTTGAAAGTTTAAAGCTACACAGGATTATTGGAGATCCAGAATAGATTTATAAAATGGCCTTGTATATCAATACCTTGAATAAATTCCATAATGGACATTTTCTGCTTAGATTAAGTACAGTGACATGCCATTTGAATGCTTTATAAAACTGAGATATGTGCAAGTATTTAATTTGGGATTGGTTTTATATTTGGTCTGATTTTAACTAGTGAACATTGTATTGTAATTGTAGTGCTGAAAAATGATTTTATTGTAAAATTTTAAACCATTCTGGCATGATAATTTGATGCTAAAATTGTTGCTTTATTTCACGTAGAAGATAACTGTATTTTATTTTATATTGTAGGATAAGACATATTATAATATTGCTCTAGTAGAACGATTACTACGAATTATAACAATAGCTGCACAATCTAGTAAGTTTGATTATTATATGATCTTAGGTCAAGTCATGAGACCTTTAGAGATAATCATCTACCATCCAAAAATTATTTTTGATTTACTGTTCAGTTACAAGAGGGGTGTCCAAATTAGATTACACGAAAAAAATTGTAAAAGATCTTGAGAGCAACTGTACAATGTAGTGAATTTGTACCTGATTTTAATTACAGGCAGTAAAGTAAGATTAGCCACATTAGAAGTCAGTATCAAATTACTCAAACAACTAGTCTATAAAGATGGAAAATCCTACCTTCAAGATCGACATCTAGCCAGTTTAGAAAATGCAAAGGAATGTAGTACACAACGACTTAGAAATTTTTACAAGGTAATACTAGTTGTTAGATTGTATAGACTTTCTGAGTTATTAATAGAAATTTATGTATAATTTAAATGTAATTTTTACAAGGTAATACTGTTTGTTAGATTGTATAGACTTCCTGAGTTATTGAAAGAAATTTATGTATAATTTTAATTTAAATGTGTTTTTATCCATTCTCATCCTTCACAGGAGACTAATTTTATTTTAATTTTGAATGCTAAGAATTAAATCATACTGATTTGAGATCTTGTATGTAATCTTTTATTGAGTAATAGCTACAGACAGTCTTACTTTGTACTTCTAGAGGGGTTCTGTGGGCGAATATGTTAACACATGCACTTCAAATCACATTGTCTGTGATTGAGTTAAGTGCTTTTTTAACCTGAGTTTTCTCCGGGTCCTCTGATTTCTTCCCACTGCTAAAGACCTTTACAAGCTAGCAAATTATTGCAATACAAAATAATCCATATATTAGTTCCGAAAGGAATTAGTTTGTGTCAAGTAGAAATTAAACCCCATTTCTTTCTCTACATCCCTCTATGTTCTTCGGGGGGTTGGATGGCCGAATGGTTAGCGTGCGCACGCTGTATCACACAGCCTGCCATTGAGTCAACTGCCGTGGTTTCGAATCCCTGGTTGTACGTGGCAAGGAGTATGGTCGCTTGTCCAACCTCGTTGGTTTTCTCCGGTTCTCCGGTTTCCTCCCACTGCTAAAGACCCCTACGCTCAAGCAAATTATTGGAATAAAATTAAAACCATGTTAGTCCCGAAATGACCTAGTTTGTGTCGAGTGGACATTAAACCCCACTTCTCTCTCTCTCTCTCTCTCTCTCTCTCTCTCTCTTTGTTCATCACTTTTCTTTCCAAATGTTAATTTTGGAATCACCATTCCTCAATACAACATTTTGATAATACTCGAATATTTCAATGTTTTTTCATCGATTTTGAACTGAAAAGAGATAATAATGTATTTGTTATTTTATTTTAGAGTGAAGAAATATTTTTGGACATGTTTGAAGATGAATACAGAGATATGAAGGTTAGTTTATCTTGCTCTGTTATTTACCTGTGTATGGATTGGTGCTCTCAGTTGTTGGTGTTGCTCCCCTTGACATACTGCTAATTGAGAATTTATTTACAAAGTGAAAGTAGTACATGGTGTGTAAATGCACACAGTGATATGTATGTATGTATGTTCAGCACATCTTGCTTATCATTGAATACAAATTTTCAGTAAAATTTGAGATTATAATGTACAAAAAGGACAAAATTATTCCGTTAAGTGTAACTTATCGTCATTGTGTTTTAATTTCAATAAACTAATAGTAAGTGCAGGGGACTGCACTGCACATAATTTACACAAAAACAAATATATGGACAAGACACACTACTTAGATATCATAAAAAAAACAACAATTCAAATTAAGTGAATGGATCGGGGAGCTAGCCGTAAGCATCCACTGCAATGTACAGTCCTGGGCCTTTAGTGACACAGACTTCTCTCAAATATGAAAACAATCGGGAATAAAACCCAGAGAAACCATATTTAAGGTAAATATTTTTTCTGTTTATTGAGAATTTTATTGTTTTTGTTTAATTTATAGAATAGTCCATTGAATGTGGAATATCTAATGATGGATGCCTCTATATTATTATCACCAACTGGTACGCCACTAACTGGAATTGATTTTAATAAAAGATTGCCGTGTGGAGAAGTAGAAAGAGCCAGACGGGTAGGTTCTTAAATAATCTAGATACTTTGTTGTTGAAACAGCTGGGGGGTTGGAATGGCCTAGTGGTCTAGAGTGCCGCGCTTCAACCTCTAGCTGGCCGGTCACCGCTGGCTTGCCGCTGTGGTTTCCAGCCCTGGTGTGAGCGTATGTGGCATGGAGATAGGAGTGCCTTCTCAACCTCGTGGGTTTCCTCCAGGCACTCCGGTTTCCTCCCATTTCTAAAGACCCCTACAAGCAAGTGAATTATTGAAATAAAATGAAACCATGTTAGTCTCAAAATGACCTAGTTTGTGTCGAGTGGACATTAAACCCCATTTTGCTCTCCCTCTGTTGAAACAGCTATTTAACCAGATATTTATTTACATCACAAGCAAGAGAAAGAGGGAGAAATGGAGTTTAATGTTCATGCAGCACAAACTAGGTCATATTAGGGCTAACATAATATGTCAGAATTTTATTTTCATAATTCGATTCCTCATAGAAGTGTTTAACTGAGATTAAGCTATAGAAGTGTTTAACTGAGATTAAGCTATAGAAGTGTTTAACTGAGACCACGCTACTGGCCTCAATGAGAGACCATACCATCTAAAGCACCCATTAGACCATTTGACCAACCACCCCTTAGTACTAGCTTCATGTTTATCACAATTCATATATTATCTAACTGTAAAGGGAACAAGCAACTGTTCACTCTCTCTATCTGGAAACTGGTATTATTCCTTTGAATTACAGACAATATTTAAAAAATTATGAATGGAACAGTTCCAAATTATGTATCTAACCACATTGAATTAAAAACATCCCCATAAAATCTTTGAAGTAAATCAAAATTAGGCGAAGCCTTGCCTGTTCACCAATCCCTTCACTTTCGGAATATATATATAGAAGATTTGAAATCAGATCATCAAAATCGAATTCATTCAAAAGGCCATATCACAGTCTCAGTCAATATTAATGCTGGAGTCATATAACTTTGCAGGAATCAGGTTTACATAGATTTGTGTGTACTTTAACATGCAATTTTTCATGATATTCTGAGCAGAGTCACTTTCCAAGCACTGATCCACTAATGGAATGACCCACCAGTCTTTCATTCACATTTTAAGTTATCTGGGGGGTTGGGATGGCCTAGTGGTCTAGAGTGCCGCGTTTCGACCTCTAGCTGGCCGGTCACCCCTGGTTTGCGGCTGTGGTTTCGAGCCATGGTGTAAGCATACGTGGCATGGAGATAGGGGCGCCCTCGCAACCTCATGGGTTTCCTACGGGCACTCCCACTGCAAGCGAATTATTGAAATAAAATTAAAACCATATGTTAGTCCCGAAATGACCTAGTTTGTGTTGAGTTGACGTTAAACCCCATTTCTCTCTCTCTCTCTCACTCTCTTTAAGTTATCTTGTATTGTGTGAATGTTATATTTTTCATTGACTTAGTTTTGACACTAAACTAGTTTACATACCATTGTAATTGTTCAATGAAAAGATTTCAATGAATAAAGGACATTGAAACCTGCCATGTATAACATGTGACTAGCTTTAAGTTTACAAGGTTCGTTCTCAGAGATTTTATTTCACTGTTAAAGATGCATAAGCTTTAGATAAAGAGCTGGTAATAGATAATGAAAAATAAACATATTGCAAATTCGATTCAAATTACTCTATTGTGGATAAGTTGCTACTGCTATGACTAAGTCTGGATTATACATTTTATTTTAAAATACTCCCAGGTGGTTAAATTCATTTCAAGTTTGGCCATCCCCTGGTCTAGAAGGTTGATTTTAGGCTTGTCATGAGAATAAATGCCTAAATAATAAGATGGCAGATTCAACTCCAACATAATGCATCAATATTGTTAAAGCCCTGGGGATTGGTTCATTGTAATTGTATTTAATATTGTCAAATTATGATTTGAACGCAAGATGTGTGCAGATGGTTTTAGTAATAATGTTTGCCGCTACACAATAAACCTACAATAATGCATGATATATGTTATTGTCCCCCTCCTTTCGAAGAAAGTTGGGGGACTATTAAAATGGGTTCGCGTTATCGTGTCTGTCTGTCTGTCCGTCACACTTTTTGGAACACAATAACTCTCTTCCTAATTGAGGTAGAATGTTCAAACTTGATGTATGTGTTTATTAGGTCAATGCCTTGATGGAGTTCGAAGATGAGCATTTTCCGCTTAGGGTAAGCAGAGATAAGCAATTTGATTGGTTGATGCTTTGGGACACGATAACTTTAGTTCTAATTAAGTGAAATTGATGAAACTTGGTGTATAGTTTCATTACAGTAATACCTTGACTAAGTCCGATAATGAGCATTTTCTGCTCAGGGTAAGCAGAGCGATACGCAATTTGATTGGTCGAGACTTTGGAACACAATAACTCTCCTTCTAATTGAGTTAAAATGTTCAAACTTGTTGTATATGCTTATTAGGTCAATGCCTTGATGTAGTTCGAAAGATGAACATTTTCTGCTTAGGGTAAGCAGAGATAAGCAATTTGATTGGTTGATGCTTCGGGACACGATAACCTTAGTTCTAATTAAGTGAGAGTGATGAAACTTGGTGTATAGTTTCATTACAGTAATACCTTGACTAAGTTCGATATGTCTGACGTTGACATACTTTGGAAATTTATATTTACTTGAGTATATATATATATATGTGTGTCACAAGTCCATTGAAATAAATCAAACATCTGTCACCGGATACCCAGAATGTGCAAAGACATTCAAGCAGACGAAACATCTCTCACTTGCTGGGTGTCAATCAAACCACGTGATGTCAACTGTCAACAACTGGCCATGTGGCGTGAATTGAGACACTGTGTACTGTTCAGTATAGTGAATTTACGGCTTTGTGTACTAAACGTTAACAAAACATAGATTTGTGTTTATAATATCCTAATAGACTGCCCATTTTATCAGATTTTTGGTCAAAGGACGAAGCGAGTACACAATACAGCAGTAAACATAGACCAAATTTGTATGCTTACTATAGAGCCCGGTGAGCATGTTGAACCAACTATGTCACTTCCGGTTTTAAAAAAATTAATTTCTCGCTTACAAAAACTTTTTGGCCTTTGTTACAGAGGGGATTATCTAGCAATATTTATTTAAGATTTATGGAAACCCTGTCGAAAATCGTTGGTCTTCCCCTTTAACTTTGGCCTTTAGAGCATCCACAAGAGTTTTTGAAGTGATCAAGGGCCATAACTCTGGCAGTAATTATCGGAAATCGCTGAAAATCAATAGGCTTCTTTGTCTCATGACCTTAAACACTGTGTATAAATTTAAAGTCAATCGGATATAAACTTTGGCCTCTAAAGCGTCCACAAGCAATTCTGGACGCCGGACTGACAGACTTGAAATTCGTTGGTTTTCCCCTTTAATATCCGATTGACTTCAAATTTATATATAGTGTTTACAGCCATGAGACGGAGACATCTATCGATTTTCAGTGATTTTCAATAATTGCTGCCAGAGTTATGGCCCTAGATCACTTCGAAAAAATCCTGTGGAAGCTCTAGAGGCCAAAGTTAATATCCGATCGACTTTAAATTTACACACATTGTTTATGGTCATGAGATGAAGAAGCCTTTTATTTTCAGAGATTTCAAATAATTACTGTCTTATTGACTAGTTGATTACATTCTATAATATTGTTGACTGGCAACTTTTATTATTCAACATTATTTGTGAGGTTTATATGTATTTACATTCAAACTTAATGCTTCCTGTTTTTGTCCACTCATGTTTTAAAATACAAATGGACAATTGAGATTGCATAGAAAATTTGTGTACTAACTACTACTGTATGGTTAGTATATTATCAAGGAAATAGAAAGAAGATCGTTGACCGACTTTATATATATGTATATTACGTATGCATTTCCAGGGATTGGCGTAAATGAAGTCAATCGAAGGTTCGATATGCATAGCAAAGATATTTTAAACTCCTGCTGATTGTTGACTGATGCAATGACTGAATTTTTAAAGTGCATTAGAAAATTAAGATTGTTGCCCTCTCTGGGTTTTTTGGGGATTTCTCTGTAAATGTTATTCATTGAATTTTCCACTGGCTGCCTTTGGACTACATGTAAAATTCAATTTTAAGGACTAAATTCTTAAATTTTGATATGTTAGACTTAAATGCTTAACATTTTGTCTCTACCAACAAGGTATTTCTTTCCCAATTGATGTTGTTATACGTCTTAACGCAATTACATGTACCTCACGCTAAGCTGAATGTATGTCATAATCTCCGCAAGCAACAGATAGGTATGATGGTTTGTAAGTAATCATGAAATACTTCCTTACAATAACTGTTCAACATAAAACATCTTTGACTATCATATTCTGACATTCTAATTGGAATTCATACATTGCGTGTGTGTTCCATCAATTTCCTATAAATACTTTCATCTATATAGTTATTGCCCCTTTTTATTAGCTAGATCCAAAGTTTGGATTCCAAACCAATCCTACAGTCCCAAGAGGAGTTGGAAGTATTCCTGATCTACTAGGAGAGGGGTTCTATACTACTAGATGTACATGTACTATTGCTCTCTTTTTTAGGGAATAGAAATTAGTTCATAAAAATTACTACTACCAATTTATTTATTTGATCATATCCACATGATTAATGTTCGGGTGAAATTTAGTCATCTACTCAAAAGATTTTTTTGCTATAATGATTTTGGGGGAATTGTGGTTCCCCATAAATTTGTTTCTATTGATTTTGTATAAGATCAAAAAAATGATATCTTCTTGGTGTCTAAGTAACCTGACTCAAATTGTCATACTACACATAGCAACCAACAAACGCAAATTGGAAAACCATTCAGGGAGACACGAACAAATCTAATAGCTGCATTAAGAGCTTTTAAGATAGGTAGAGACTCAAATATATGGTCTATCCAGGTCGTTTCTTATATAAACATTACTCTTTAACCAATATTTTATTTTTAGTTCTTTTGATCATTTATTCCCTATCCCCCCCCCCCCCAGCTTTCCCCAGTAGAATTGAGTTCTTAGTATAGAGTATAGATAACAAAACGAGAAATGTCCTGTAAGATTCCAAATAATAATACATTTATAAATAATTCATTTATTCCTTATCAACCCAACTCTTCTCCTTTCCCAATGAAATTGATTTCCTAGTAAGGATAAGAAAATGAAATTTGTCCTGTAGGATACATTGATACTATCAGGAATTGAAATATGAATAAGGAACTGAAATACCAGAACAAGGAAATCGAGTTTTTCATGCTTGGCTCATTTTAAACTTAATGAATATATGCAAATTTGTGATAGCCGAACTTTATTTGGTTAGTTGTCTTTTCTTTCCATAAGTAACTTCTCCTGATACTGTAGTTTAGAATCCCTGGTAGGGTCACTTGTCAAACCTCGTGGTGTTTCTTCCGATTTTCCGGCTTCCCCACTGCTTAAAGGGACAATAACACTCTTGCTGGCTTGGTAGCTCCAGAAAATAAATAATAGCATTATTCTAAGTTCTAGATGTTTTAGTGTCTTACCTGTTGTGTAAATTATCCATTACATCCTATTTTACTTTTCCAGAGAGTTCGAAAATATTTTAAAATCCAAGTCACATTTGAAAAGGTTTACGTTAGACTTTTCAAATCCATAAGTTGAATTTTTCCAATTTTTTTAAATTAGGTGTGTTAAAATGAAATTTATATCATAAATTAATTGGAATATTGTAAAATAATACAATTTGTTGACCAGAATGAAGATTGGGACATATTATTCAGTTACAACAAGAGTGTTATTGGGGCTTTAAAGCCCCTACGTACAAGCGAATTATTGAAATAAAATGTCAGTCCCGAAATGACCTAAGCCCCATCTCACTCTCTCTCTCATACTCTGCATTTATATATGGATTAAGCCGATTAAGGTAACAAAATTAACATCCAAAATAAAAGTTTTCAAGTGACATCGTCTGGATAGTAGCAACCACACAGAAAAGTCAAAGCCAATTTTTTTTTCAACTTGTTTTCTTACGTTTCAACATTTGCTTACCAATATAAAGGCTGTTTAATAATTTTTTTTAAAAAAACATAACCACTGTTCAAAATATTATCAAAAATGCCATCAAAATGGAATATTTCTTCTCTTTGGGAAAATATTCATACCCTATTTTCAGGGAATGTTATGCATTATTATTGATATCATTAAAACTGCATTATGCAATAGCTAAATTTGCAGGTCTGGTTTCAAGTGTTATTGAAACATTTATAACTTGATAAGCCTATAATCAACTCTCTAGCTAAGCGGATGGCTGATATTTAATGGGATCAGACCATCTGCAATTCTGTGCCATATAATTAGTTTATGTTAAAATAGACACCATTCTATAAAAGAAAGGACTGACAATTGAGACTTCTATTTATTGCGGGTTCCAAGGCAATTTACTTGACAATTGGTTATTTCTTTTTAAAATGCCAAACAATTACATGTAGCTCAGAAAAAAATAATTTGACTGAACATTTTCAATACAGATATATTTGTTTTCATTACCTATTTTTGAAATATTATAGGTAGAATGGAGATATCTTTATCTAAATATTACATAATGCATCTTTAATTTATAAGAAAACTACTTATATTGCACATACTTCACACGATACAAACATACACTTTTGTAAGAACTAAGATACATAAATGTTGTGTAGTTTATACAAGTTACTGTGTTGAATTCACTGATTGAGATTTGACCGATATAGGAATCTCTTGCAATATTTGAGCCACCAGTAATTCAGTATTTACAAAGACATGATGAACTGAAATTTCTTTGATCTATGCTGCTGCCTTTACAAATTGTATACTTTACTCTTTATATTTTTCACTCTTCTTATTTCTTTTCTTTTTTTGACAGTATCTGTCAACAACACTTATCTACATTTCTTCCATCAGGAACTTTCCCCCATTTTGCTTTCTTAAGGGAAATCACCAGTTACAAGTTTTTATAATGTCGGACGGCGTCATGATATTGTAATGTAATAAGCCCAATCAAATTTTTATGTTTCAAAAAATTTAATTGATTGCCCTCTTGTCATTCTGACTGATTTCCTGCCTGGAGATTTTCTAGCATTGATAAAAAGAAATTGATATTTTGATTTAAGTTGAACCATCAAAAGTTCCAGCAGGAGGCCATTTTGCTGGTCATGACCTATCACTATTATAAGTAAAAATGGCCAGAAATGTTAAAAATGGCAAAAAATACCATGGAATAGAGGAATTCAAAATCTTTCCAATAATACATGCCTTTGTTGCATGTCGAAAGCCCAAAAGAACAGTTGAAGGGTTAACTGTATGTTAAATAGGAATATTTACAAAAATTTACTGCTGGTGGAGAAACCTGAGCTACGTCTACACTAGCAGCATTCACCGTCTACACTAGCCTTTTAAATCCCGGTTTTTTCCTAAAAGCCGGCTTTTTCAATTTCTCAATCGAAAAAGCCGGCTTTTTAAAATCCGGCAATTATTGAGGGATTTTTCAAAATCAAAAAGCCGGCTTTTTCAAAAAACCGGCAATTTTATGTGTGTAGACGGTAAATCCGGGATTTATCAAGTACCCGGATGTCATTCGTCCCGAGCTTCCGTACATTCATAACATTGGCATTGCTTCCGGTTCTAAGAAATTGCGGTAAATCTCAAATCCATCTATAGCCATAGCCTATTTAATTTCAACATGCCTAACCTAAAATGGGTGCACGTCGTTTTCTCGCCCTCTTCCGTAAGTATGTCAGCGATCTGCAATATTCCATAAGCTGGATATATAATTGCACCAAAGTAACCAAAGTAATCATTATTATTATATTATTATCTCTGCAAAATTGACTGAAGCCGATGGCGTAATAAATAAACCGGAAGTTCCACAAATAACGAAGGTCGGTGTTCATCGTCTTTTTCCGTTCAGTCAGTGTAGACGCTACACTTGAAAAAGCCGGGTTTTTAAAAAGCCGGCTTTTTCAAGCCTAGTGTAGACGAAGCTCTGATGGAACTAATACGTTATTCAGCACTGGTATTTTGATTTTGTGTAAAGGGAATTTGCTGAAATTTCATAAAAACTACTTCAATCTCAGCCTAGATATTAGCAATACAATCATGACCTAGCCTCGATCGTCATTACTACCGTTGTTACGTTAATAAACAAAGTCTTGAGTATCAATTCTTACGGTTAATCATCAACCACCCATTGAACCGCAGACAGGAATCAGATGGCAAATATGGTCTTATGTTTAAAAAATGTATGATTAATAGTTTATATAACTTTTAAGGCCTTAAGAAAAGCGTGCAATAGGAAGATTTAGTGCTTAGTTGCAATGCCCTTTTAAGTAAATGATAATGATCAACCTGATTACATGTTACCGTGAATTTAGAGAAATGAAAACCATGCATTTACTTTTAATATTTTTATTTTTATGTCATTTCAAATCATTTAAAAAATGAAATATTCAACAGAATATTAACAACAATTTTCAATAGAGAAGCTTTTATGCTCAATTTTAATGTACGGTAATAATTTCAAATTTTATTGCGCAGTCCATTATATTCATCAGAAATGATTTCATAAACCTGTTTCTTTTTTAACAGCATTTGCAAAGTGTAAAAAAATTCAAATTCAACTGAATTACATCAATAAAATACCTGGAATGAACTAGTTATAAGTACCTAGTTTCACTTTACATTGCAAGACTGGCTGATTCTCAGAATTAATGTACAACAAGTGAAAGTATTGATCTGTAGAAACAAGGCCAATTATTCATGCTTATATAATACTTTAAGATAATGACATTCTTTTGACATTGTGAGTTGCACCTTGGTTGGAATTCTAGAGCTATAAAATGATAACTAAAGGCATCGTAATAAGGCTGAACATCTATTTCCTAAAACAAATCTACATGTCCATAAACAGATTTATAAATCTTTAAAAAACAATGTGAATAAATTAATGGAAGACGCTAAAATTAAATTTTGCTCTGATAAAATAGAAAATGGCGAAAACAGACAAAAAGACCTGTTTAAAGTTGTGAATTCCATTTTGGATCATAATGCTAAGTGGACTATTCTCCCGGATAATGATGATGATACTGAACTTGCGAATTTATTCTCTGATTTCTTTCAAATAAAAATACAGAAAATACAAATTGAACTTGATGATTTAAATAAAACTATTGACTTTTTAACGCCCATGATTTTGATAAGTTAGAAAACTCTGTTTATTTAGAAAATTTTAACTTGATTAGTGAATCTTTTGTTTTATAGTTAATTAAATCGTCTGCTCCTAAATCGTGTTCATTAGATCCTATCACGACTCCTGTTCTTAAGGGCGTCTAGACGAAGTTATTCCAGTTTTCACCAATATTATTAATTCTTGTATATCATCCTCTACTGCTCCAAACATTTTCAAAGAAGCTTATGTTACACCTTTAATTAAAAAGTCTACACTGGTTTCAAATGATATTTTGATGGAAATTGATATCAGAAAATGTACATTTGTATACGCCCACATGGAAATGTGGTCGTATATTGTTGTCGCCCTTTCCATCCGTCTGTCTGTTTGTCTGTCAGTGACGAATAGAGGGTAAATAAAATCGGTCAAATCATATCAACAAATCATATCTGATTTCTTTCAAATAAAAATACAGAAAATACAAATTGAACTTGATGATTTAAATAAAACTATTGACTTTAACGCTCATGATTTTGATAAGTTAGAAAACTCTGTTAATTTAGAAAATTTTAACTTGATTAGTTTATTTTGTTTACAACCTGGTGAATAAATGCCTCTTTAAAACCGAGGGACATGTAGGAATAGGGTGTTCTTGATGGTTACAAAACCACTTTTTCTATTATAAAGTGTTTTAATTGATCTATATAATTGGAGTTGACCATTTGCCTACAACCTGGGTTAAATAAAAAGATAAATCTTTAGACTGAAATAAGAATTATAACCATGGATAATAAGACTGGATTTTAAAACAATCTAAATGTTTTGTTCGCAAAATTACATCAATTATAGTGTTTTAGTCATATTTGAACCTTGCTTGTCAAATTTTATTCAGGAAATTTTCATGAAGGACATAATCTTACCTTATTGACAATTCAAATTTATAGTAGACTTGTCATTACATGTACACGCTGACATAAAATTCAATAAATACACCCAGCTTTCATATTAAAGTCTTTGTTGGTTTTGTTTAATAAAAGGGTTGAACTTGAAAAATTTCAGTGCATCACATCAATGAATGTTATTATAAGTAGTTTTTCAAATGACATAGATATATACTGTGCATGTAATTCTTAAAGACCAGTTAAATTATATGCTTAAAGATGCATTATTGGAGAGCAAAAACTGACTTTTGTCGGTCTTCCTTTGGGCCCAGATGTCATAGAAATTATAACTGAGATCTTTATTTAAACAACAAGCCAAAAATCAACTCTGTATACCCACGGATGGCTTGGATTGGGCTCGGATTTAAACAGGATTTCGTTGATTGATTTAATCACAATGGCCTCGTGGGCAGAGATTCTTTGTGACGTCATAATACTTCCGGAAATTAGCAGGTCATCATGCTGCCTTCCCCATCACATTGTTGTTATTATACACGCTTCCTTAACTTGCGTTTCAGTAAAATTATGGAAATTGATAAACATAGCAGCTAACATCACCCCAGTTGAATTGCAACCTCATCGGATCACTGTTTTCTATTCGTCTGCTTAGGGAGTCACTGAGGCCTGCCTGGAGTACAAAAAAGTCCACGGAAGCAACGCAAGAAGTCAGCTATTTATTATAATTTATTTACAATACTGCCTCGTTGATTTGGTCCATTCCTTTCAAACTATAAAATCCTGTCGCAGACTTTCATTTCTTATCTATATATTGAAAGTCTTAATTCTAATTTGTAGTAAATAATAAATTTTAAATGTAGTACGAATTGAATTGCAGTCCCATCTCAAACCGAATACGCTAACAGTACCAGTCATTGTAAACATTACTTGATAATCAAGACTATGTAGGTGGAGTTAACGCCTGTCAATCAACGATCAGCCATAATCGAAAAAGGCTGTCGATGCCGTTTCTAGTAAAAATTACAGTGGTAATAACTTTGTTCAGAAATTGACTGAAATTTTCAATATATTCTTGTTTCATCATCTATTTTTGAACTGTTATAGCAATAATGGCTAACTCCTTATAAAAATCTCCCATAATGTAACTTTAAAAGTCTTGTGTTTTGATCCAAAAAAAAACAAATTTCATGTAAATCTATTGATACTTAAAGACAGATTATGTAAGTGCTAAATCTGCCTATACCTGATGATGTCAGAGAGACCCAATATTTATTAGAAATAGTGTTTGTGTTGATTTTTTTAACATTCACTTCCAACAATGTAATATCACAGACAATGCTAAATGAAATGAAATACAACCAAAATATTAATAATCAAGCTGACAATAGCTAGTCTATAGCACTTCGTATTTCCGTTTTTCAATGAACAAGGACATATAACTTCTAATTTTTTTTAGTTTTGTTTCGAAAAAAGACATTCCCATAATTATTTCACAAAATTACAAATTAATTTGTGCAACATGTTTTTCCAGGTAATTTTAACAATCAATATCAATGATTCTATAATTACCAGGATGTTAATTTTCAAAGAAATCAATCCTTCATATCTACTAAGTGTTTCCTGTATGATAGTGTATGAATATGATGATTAAAATATATTTTTCTTAGAGAAAGTAGTCTGGCTAAAAAAATGTAATTATTGGGTCAGATATTTATGCTTCCTGTATCGTAATCTGATTAATTTCTGCTTGAGACGCCATTCTACAATTTAAAGATATTTGATCCTCCGTCATTTTACTAATCTCTGCAACACTTCGGAATGAATTGCCATTAAAACTGAAGAGTGCTAAAACATTAAGCTTATTTAAATCAAACCAGGGCTGTATGTAGGATTTAAAAACTGGGGGTGCAGCAGAGTGGTGGGGCGCCAATATAATGCCCAAGTTCCTGAGCACAGGGACTGCCGCAATCAAAGTCACTAGGAAGTAATCCCATAGGAGCAACATTTCATGGGGAGCCTTATTTTTCTGTGGGTTCAATTTACCCCCTGCCCCCCCGCTAAATACGACCCTGCTTCAAACAAGTAGTAAAATTGTGTTGTTTAGTGATAGAGTATGTTCGTTGTGTGGTCGGCGCTATGAGCATACCCCTTCTCCTTATTATTAAATACCCATATTGAAAAAATATTCCCATTTTTAAGTGTTGCCTATTGTTATTGGTTACAATACAGAAATCACTGATTTTACAATTTCTATATGTTCATGTAATATAGACTGGTGGGAAGAATATAATGATTGCTTTTCTGACTTCTATTTTTCTTTTTTCTAATCTTTTTACAATTTACAAGTAATATAGACTGGTGAGAAGAACTGGTTTATTTCTTTCCTCAATGAAATATTCAGAGTAGATAGTCGTCATAATATGAAATCTGGTCCACTTTTCTAAAACACAACTTCTCTTCATTGGTGAGCCCAAAAGGTAGAAGAATGTAGTCTGTTGATTTTGTTCAATTTCCTTTGGTAACTTCAGTGTTATGCTGCCAGATAATTTTTTTAAAAAAACTTATGAACTATTTCAGTCAGTTCTACTTAGTTTGAAGAAAATTAATGCCTGCTGCAAGTCTGTGTCCTATATAGCCATCATAAACCAAATGGAACTGATTGTCAAATTGCTACTTTCAGTTTAAACTTGAGGCTTCACTGATTTCTAATTATAGGGGTATGCGTTTTACATTGTGATGAGAGTATCATTGCCTGTCCAACTTTGTAGGTTTTCTCCCGGTTTCCTCCTACTGCTAAAGACCCTTCCACGCAAGCGAATTATGGAAATAAAATTGAACCAAATGTTAGTCCCACAATGACCTAGTTTATGTCAAGTGGACATTAAACCCTATAGTTCTCTGTGTTAATTAAACATAAATTGTATCAGTTATTTAAAGTGGTGTTCTAAGTCATAAGTTTATCAATTTCCTGTAAATATACCACTTATTGTTATCAAGATACCACCTTCCCAGGATTTAAACTTAAACTGGAATTTTGGAGAAGAATCTGGTAACAGAAATGTATTTGATATACCGGGCAGTCCTTGGTGTTTTCCGGATTTAACAGCTTAAAAATTAAAGATTGCTATTGACCCAGAATGTGGATTGAAGCTTTCTGACTGACTGAAAGAATTCAAATGAATTCAAATATCTACCAATCATGTACCTCTATTATTAGACTATTTTAACCAAACACATCAAACTGACTAAGACAAAATCTGTTTAATCAGCTGCTCATATGGCAGACTACCCATGATTGACATGGTTTCCTGTCAGGCTGCCACGCCTGCATCATGACAAGTGAACGGAAGAGTGTGGAAGTAGATTTACAAATCTGGTTGAAGTAGCTGATTTTATGTCAGAAGCATTGAATATAATTCCAAAGAACTTGTATTATATACTTCCTTGAATTTGAAATTATATAAAATACCCAATTTCCTACCGTGTTGTCTTTTGATCCAATTCTGGGGGTTGGTTTCAAAATGGATTAAGAACCCCACTATATACTTCCTAAAGATTCATTTTTTAAGAACTAAATCTGCCTTTTGCAGGTCTTTATTCTGGCTTCAAGTGTTATTATGAATCATTAATTAATTTATTTATTCAAATGTCAAGCCTATAATCAATTCTCTAGGTCATCGAATGTCGATTGTCGATATTAAATAGATTAAAGCATGATTGCCATTAATAATTTAATTTAAAATGTTTTGAGAGTTAGTCAAGCACCGTTGCTATGATAACAAACAATCTGTGCAACATCTTTTCAAAACTTCAGATACTGATAATCTCACGCAGAATAAAGTAATTTGAATGAAATTTCCAATATATTCATTTTTTTGCATTATCTTTTTTTGAACTTTTATAGCAAAAACAGCCAGTTCTTCATCTGAATCTTATATAGTGCATCTTTAAAATCTAAAAGATTTATGTTACTTATATGATAATAATAATAATAATAATCCATCTTGTATAGCGCTGGTACATTCAGTAAAACTGCTCAGTGGCGCACAAATTAATATTTAAAATCACTTAAAACTCTCCTTGAAATTTAAAAGTAAAATAGACTTTAAAAAGTTAATGATTAAAAGCACTGTAAGCACATTCAGATCATTGATTATAAGCCATATTAAAATAGTGTGTTTTGAGATTCTTCTTAAAACTTGAGGCAGAACAACTTTGTTTATATAGTTTCATTCCTAAAATCAAACATGATCGAGCAGCATAAACAGTATGGGGCGCCGTTTGTAAAATAATTATTTAACTTTTTCTATAGCAAAAAAAATTAGATTTAACTCCGAATATATATATTTAGATAAATATTAGAACAAAAATGGCATATATGTAAATATCAAAAAATATTGCAGCTAAAAGTCGAGTTTTTGGTCTATGAAAAACTTTAAATGTTATATCTTGATTTCACATCGCTTAGTTAAATATAGCTAAATGTGCTGTTCCTCGTAGGTATAAATGCTAAATACTAAATCACTGAAAAATCTAAAGCTAAATATTTAGCTAAATATATAAACATTTAGCTAAATATATAAACATTTAACTAAATATATAAACATTTAGCTAAATATATAAACATTTAGCTAAATATATAAACATTGAACTAAATATATAACATTTAGCTAAATATATAAACATTTAACTGAATATATTTATTTAGTTAAATATATAAACAGTTAACTAAATATATAAATATCATGCTAAATATATATGTTTAGCTAAATGTATAAATATTTAACTAAATATATTTGTGGTCACGCCAATATTTCTATTATCGTAAGCGACACAAAAAAAACTGCGCATCAAATGATGACGTGTACCCAACACGTTAACCCGTAATATGTCGTGAACTTACCATAATGAGTGATCGATGTCCAACGTTAAATATATGTAGGCATTATTAATGAATTGCGGATGTAAGAACTAAGCTGAGCGTTCAGGTACGAGATAGTACTGTGTTGCGCAGTCAATGGAAAGTTGTACACTACGTCATAGTTTAGTGTGAAGTCGCTTACATCAATAATTATTTTACAAACGGCGTGGTACGGTTGCGCTTTGTAAATTTAACTATATGTTTAGTTAAATATATAATTATTTAGTTAAATATTTAATTATTTAGTTAAATATATAAATATATATTATTTAGCTAAATATATAAATGTTTAACCAAATATTTTAACATTTAACTAAATATTTTAACATTTAACTAAATATATATATTTAGCTAAATGTTTACACATTTAACTAAATATTTAGCTAAATATTTATATATCATCAAATCTCTTGTTTTGGTCTTAATATTCAATGCTAAATGTTAAATATGAAAATAGAGACAATCAAGAAATATTTATATATATTATGTTAAATATTGTGTTTTTGTTGTATTTTTAATTTAAATATTAAAAGTGAAAAATTTGCACAAAAGTCGAGATTAAACTATATATATAAATTTAAATTAAATCTAGTGTTTTTTGCTATATAAAAAGCTAAATAATTAATTTACAAACGGCGCCCCATAAAAATAAAACAGTGTTGTGTAACTTGCAATTATAATAATTCATGTCTTCCTGAAATTAAAAATAATGGTGCAAATGACACATAATATATTTTCAAAAGTTAAATATGTGGATGCAATTCACAAAATGTGGATGCATGCAATTCACAAAAAGTGAATGCAATTCACAAAATCGGGATGTAACTCACGAACCTGGACAATTTTGGGACAATTAAATTATGGACTGCGACTTACATCACATCGTTGTAAAATGGAATGCATTTGCAACTTATACAGATGAAAAGACACAATAATTCTATGGAATACAGTCACTGATAGGTTGCTGTACGTATATTACTTACTGAGCAACATTTCAACTAGGTGTATTGCCGGTTCATTTACTAAAAGCTACTGTAATAATTTATTTTATATAGTTTTCAAATAAAATATTTGGTTCATTTGACATGATATATAGTTTATGGAATGATCAGGAATTATCAATCATACTTGTGTTAATTTATTTTAAATTCTGCTTTTGGTGTTTTTGAGATTTTTATGGCTGGTTTGATTTAACTGAAATTCCATCTTTCATGAAATATCTTTTTCATCAGAATACCACTGATCATCCATAACATTTGATTGCTACTATTGCGGATAAATCCTTCTAAACTTTGAATTTTATATTTCAGGCTATACGTGTGTTTTTCTTGTTGAGAGATTTATCTTTTACTTTGTTAAACGAATCTGATGTATCTTTACCTTTAACTAAAGATGAAGCATGTGTCAAGATAAATGATGTTTTAGATTTAAGTAAGTACACTTTTTTATTAGACATTTTCTGATGAATGTTTGAGTTGGTTTTTGTTTCATTGCCTTGAAAAGTTCATGTAGAAATCTCAGTAGAAAATAAAACTAACCTTTGACAGATCCAGTTCCACCCAGTTTGACCCAGTTACTAAAGCTTTCTGGTGAAATTGGGTCATGAATGGTATGGTATGTGTTTAACAATGGGCTGTAGAAGGGTGCGGATAAACCATGCACTTACATTTTTTCTGGGAACACCGCTGCCAGACATGGCCTATGCCTTATCTACGCTTGCATGTTATATGCCGAAGAATACAGTAGATATTTCCTTATGTTACTTCAAGTCATAGATTTTCAATAGAGGTGGTTTATCAAAGAATACAGTAAATGTTTCCTGATGTCAATTCATAGATTTTAGTTAGAGGTGGTTTCCAATTAAAAACATAAAATGATTTCTGTTCCAAGTTATCTAGATGTATTTATAGAAATATTTCCTGACGGCAGTCATGTAATTATAGAAATTCTTCCTGATTAAAGTCATTTATTTTAGTAATTGTAGTAAATTATAGACATTCTTCCTGAATGAAGTGATTTATTTTAGTAATTGTAGTTAATTGTTTATTTTTCAGATAATAGTGATTTGATAGCTTGTACTATATTACTCAAAGACAGGTAAATATATAACCTGTACAACATGATTTAAACTTTGAAGAATTCATTGGTTCACATAGCAATAATATATTTCTTTAGGTTTAATCATGACTTATGAAAACGAAACATTAATGTGGATAGACATGTCACATGGCACTTATTCTGTACATCAGATCATTACACTGTAACCCAGGGCCCTGTTTCACGAAATTTTAACTTAAGATAAAATCCAATTTTAGTAGATACTTCAATTTTGATTGGCTAAGCACTAAAATCAATCTAATATTATCCAATCAAATTACTAAAATTGGGATCTTATCTTAGTTAAAATTTCGTGAAATAGGCCCCAGGTTATCTTAGTTAAAATTTCGTGAAATAGGCCCCAGGTTATCTTAGTTAAAATTTCGTGAAATAGGCCCCTGTACATCAGATCATTACACTGTAACCCAGGTATTGTTTAATCATGCATCCAATTTACAAGTGTTTAATTTTTCCCAAAACTGTTAAAGAATAAATGACTCAATGGATAATAATACATTTGGATGTTATTTTTTAACAATGATCAGGAAATTAATTGCTTGTAATCTGTAATCTGACATATTGTAATGATCCCGTACGATGTTGGAATTAGAGTCCACTGTATACTGCACACCTGTTGTCAAAATTAAACGGTCAGCTTTAAACCGAACTCAAGTATAATTAAATGATTTGGGCCATTTGGCGTGATTTTAGTTTGTTTTTTTTTACAAATTTTCAAATAAAGATTTGATATTGATTGATTGTGAAAGATATTAGAGATAAATATACAAGATTAAACGCTGCACAGGTTACAGTGTTAGATTCACAATAGATCAGCTGCTGGCAAAACATTGCAACATGCTTTGTTCATGCTGGCAGAAAAACATTTTCTGGGTTACATTTATCATTGATTTAGTTCATTCCCACAAATGTTTAATTAGGTACTTGATTAATGAAATATGGATTGAACATTATGTAATAGTTTATAGAGAATATGGAACAGTAGAAATAACCTTTTGTGTCATTTAACGGACCTGAATAGATAACATATAATCTATAAATATCACACATTACCCCAGCACTTACTAATAGGTTAGATTTCTATTCCCCTGAAAAATAAAATTCTCTGTGAATTCATATTATTATTATAATGAGGAATTTTTTTCTCGTTGAAATCCTGTGTTGTTAATATTTTTGTTCGTTTGACAAGCAACATGCATATGCCGGTTTCATATAGACAAATAATAGTTTTAAGTTAAAAGGTTATGAAGACTTTTAACTAATCTTTCCCTTTTGAAGTAATACTAAACACGTCTCCCCTAGATTTACAGGGAATGGGACATCAAACTACAATATTGTGAAAATTGAATATCTAAATCAAATAATTGTCTTATCAGTATGATATAATGAATTGAAGTGGGATATGGTCAAAACAAGTCAGTATCGTCTATAATCTTCATAAAATATTTTCTGATGAGTTCTTTTATAATTCTCTTTACTTGAAGTCAGGATAGAGCCATTATGCAAGAGCTAAATCTACCTATAGCAGGTTTTTCGTTAGGCCTGAAATCTGGTATAAATTATTAATTACCCGGGTAGATATTAATTAAATTACCAAGACCATACTCAACTCTCAATGCCACCCAATGACTGCAATATAAGTAGGTTTAATTAAATGAATTTTGTGGTTGATGCAGTTACCGTAAAAATGAATAAACAAGACTGTTAATAGTCGTAACTACAGTAGTAGTGACAATAAATACTAGCTCTTTATCTACTGGTAATCTTAAATAATACCGTTTTAGATATGAAATAATCAATCTGAGTACATTTTAGCTTGTATTCAGCTGAAGAAATTCCCATCCCGCGTCACTAGTTAAAACTTGGATCCAGGTCATGTTATTGATGGTATGAAAACTGTATTTCGAAGTATTAGGAGTAAATTCCATAATAATGACAGAATCTAACATTTTGTCAACATACCAGTTACCAATGCATATACAGGATAACAATGCTGTAAGATAAACAATATCCTCCATTAGTAAATGCAGAAGGATTGCACTACAACAAAAATCTACAAGATAAACCTGCAGACAAGACAGAAAATAGACGTAGTAAAAAATAAACAAATTATCAAATCAAGTGAATGGATCCGGGGGCCAGCCGTAAGCGTCCACTGCGCTGTACAGTCCTGGCCCTGTTATGGTTCACTAAAAATGCCCATTAACAATCGGCAGCTTTAATATATAAGCCCTTACTTTAGTAAATAGGAGTAGAAGCCACCTTACTTGGTTTACTGTGATCCAAATGATATAAATATTCTAATGACAATTATGATAAACAAAAATAATCAGTGTTATTCATTCACTAATTAATATCTCAAAGGCCCAGAGGAAGACAGGGTTTCCACAGAAGATCAAGTTTAAACGTTTTGGACTTTTTCTCTGAGATTGTTTGCAGGTTTTTGATAAAAAATTGGGTGGTTATTATTAAGACTTGTTCAAATGAAATTGCTCAAACTGATAGTGGTATTGCTGCGAAGCCTTATTTTATTGACAAATATTGATAAATAAGTACAAGATTTTACTAATTATCCAATATCATTTATAAATAAAACTAAGGAGGGAAAAAAATCATTTGATAAATATCAACTGGGCAATGTGTGCCCCCAATACACTTATGTGATAAAACACATGACCCTGAGCTCCATTCAAAGATAATAAATACCCAAATAAAATAGCAACAAACATATATTACAAAGTTAAAGCAAAATAAGTATTTCTGACAAACACCAGGTAATGCTTAGAAAGATATGAACAATAATACTGAGGAATGATTTTCTGTTCATACTGTCCCTTTAAACCAACTTGTACTAACAGATACCCTGTAGACCAAAATACATCTTGAAAGACTTAAAAGGCACTAATTAACAAAATATGTCTTAGTTTTATTATTTCAACTTTTTTGCATGCTTCAAAATACACTTTAGATGAAATAAATTATGAATTTTATATACCATTTAAGCCATTGATTGACAGACCTTTCTCAAAATATGTAAATGTAAACATATGATGAAAAATTCTGATGTAATAATATTTTCACTTAATATCGGATTACTTGAGATATAATATAAAAGATATATATACTGAAATGACATAGATATTGAATAGATAAAGGTATTACAAAGTTTTTTTTTTAGAGATAACATCTCTGTGTTAACCTACTAATACGCTTTGTGAATACAAAATGTTTGATATGCTCTACAGATTTTCTCTGGAAATACTGGTCTTATGTTATGTATGACTGAAACTTTTTAAAAGGAGATACCTACAAAGCAAAAAGATGAAAACCACAATTTGATCTTTGTAGTTAAATAGCTCCAAACAGTATTATTTTGATTAATCTGGCTCAATACCACATATGCCATTGCCCATATAAAGCAGTTAAAGGATGGGGGTAGTTCCAATGGGTTTTATATATGGATATGCGTCATTTATTTGTCAGACTAACAGTTACTTTATTAAAATGCTTGGCTTATTATGTTATTATGATTCACATGTAGGGAAAACAAAAAATCAATATTAGTAAATAATTCATGTGAGCAAGTATGCAAACTGTTACTACTATCTCTAGTTGCATTAATTTCAATACACATTTCTGTTGTGTAATATAACTTACATCCCACTTCTACTCGTTGCCAATGGCAACTTTTGATGAAACTGTCCTGTTCATTTCCAATATATGCATAAAAGTAGCCATGTATCAGAAATGAACAGTACACTTTCGAAAAAGAGTACTGTTCATTTCTGATACACAGATACTGTTATACCGTTTAAGAAACTAATCAAGCAATAAAAAGCGGACGTTTAGTACGACCCAGATCGCAATGATAACTAGTAGTTTTATACTGCACTTGGATAAGGTACATGAGACAACTAATCAAAATTATAGTAACAAAACAAAACGGTAGGAACTACATGGCAGTGCAAAAATATATACAATGACATTAAATTAACATAACAACATATTACGAAAAACAGTTATTACACATATCAATCGGCATATATTCCATAATTTTGTTTGATTTATTATGCAAAACATATAAATGAGAATATTGAATAATTATTTTAACTAATTGTGATTGTCTTGCTGGACACTTCACAAGCCTTGAAAATAAGCAGGATATAAAAAAACGCCTAGAAAGTTATACATTTTATTACAATCAAATTTCAACAGACGAACTATGCGCCGATGCAAACTTTGAGCAGGAATGACCCACGTTTCGAATTTCCTTTACACTACATTTAATATCATCGCAGTCCTCTACGCCATAGACAAGTTGTTTTGACGATGTAGTCTAAACAAACACGTGCCTATTTTACGCTCGGGGTGTCACAACAAGACGCACATGTAAATACTACCATGAAATGTAACATGAGGCACAGAAAGGGATAAATAAAAGAGCTGAAATTATATGTCACTTTTCGGTTGAAACGACTCGATAATAAATACTATTTTTCACATTTTGCTTCACACAATTCTAAATAGAAATGTGATGTAAGTAACTTATTAGCACCTTTCCTCGCTCTATCGGTGAATATCAGGACACTTTTGGTCGTCTGCCGCTTCGGCTGAGCCCCCGAACAAAACTGTCCTGATATTCATCGATACACCTTGGAAAGTGTTCTAATAACACTTACTTAATATAAGTTGACTAGTTCAGGGGCCTGTTTCACGAAATTGTAACTAAAATAAAAATCCAAATTGTAGTAATTCGATTGGATAATATTAGATTGATTTTAGTGCCAATCAAATTGAAATATCTACTAAAATTTGGATTATATCTTTAGTTAATAGTAATAGTTCGTGAAACATTTACGATTCCGTACCCATCGATATCTGGATTTACAATAAGTGACCCAACCAATTAATACTGGGTTTAGATATCTGGTTTTACAGTAAATGACCCATTAATATCTTATTTTGCATAAAGACACCCTTTGATATCCAGTTTTACAATAAAAAAATCCATTAATATCCGTTTGTACAATAAAAAATCCATTAATATCAGGTTTTACAATAAAAGATCCATTCATATCCAGTTTTAAAATAAAAGATCCAGTAATATCTGTTATTGCAACAAGGGACTGTTAAAATATCTGTTTTTACAACAAGGGACTGTTAATATATCTGTTTTTACTGTATGATAATTAAAGTTTCCTGTTTTAATTCTTTAATGTTGTATTGTATGCCTTATGATTTTGTATTTATGGTGTTATATATTTTTATAGTCGAAGACAAGAAAGAAGATTTTTGGTAATAGATCCTCTTCAGTTAATACTTGTAGAACCGGATACAAAACGATTAGGTTGGGGTGTTGTTAGATTTGTCGGATTTCTTCAGGTGAGTTTATAAAGGCATTGATCACGTGGACAAAACTACTAACATTAAAGCCACTGATTGACATTCGAAGAATTTTAAATTCATTCTAAACTACAATATTGTGAAAGGAATGGCAGTCAGTATTTACAAAGATATAATGAACTGCAAGTTTCAAAACACTCAACATCCTCTGCAGATGATATAAGCTAACACCATCTATAAGCTCTTTGGTTGGCATTTAATAATTGAACATGTTACCACAAGGTTCTATTTTATTAATACACAATTACAGAGTTTAATACTAATTGCAGTAGCTTGATAAAGACAAGATTATGTTTGTCAAAATGTCGCTTAATGTTAAACTCAGTAATTGTGTGACTTAAAAATGTATCCTGTAATTACCACCTCGAAGTGTTTGAAAAAACCTCATTAATCCAGTTGAATCCAAGCTGGAAGATTATTTACGGTTGGGGGGCCACAGTGGCTCCATGAGTAAGATGATGACTCGCTCGTGGAGGAGCATCATGTTGTCATTCTGATTGGAGAAAAACTGTGAATTGATTTACATGTTTCAGTGTACTAGGCAGACAGAGAATTGTCCAGAAAAAACTGTTTTAGCAATAATGTAATATTATTAGGTTTTTATTTTATTAGTAACAAGTTATTATGTTTGATGTTGACATATTATAAAGATCTTATATTTGATATTGACAGGATATTTTATCAGTAACACTTTATAAAGATGTTATATTTGATATTGACAGGATATTTTATCAGTAATACATTTTAAAGATTTTATATTTGATATTGACAGGATGTCTTATCAGTAACAGTAACATGTTATAAAGATGTTATGTTTGATAATGACAGGATGTCTTATCAGTAACACAGTATGTGCTATTAGTAATACATTTTAAAGATGTTATGTTTGATATTGACAGTACATGTATGTGCAGTAACATGTTATAAGGATGTTATTTGATATTTATAGGATATGTTATTAGTAAAACAACAAGTTATTATTCAATATTATGTTTGTTATTGACAGGATATAGAAGTTACAGGTGATAAAGATGACAGTCGATCGTTACAGATTGTTGTCCATAAACCATCCACATCTAAAACAATACATTCACGATCATTATCTCTCCTTACTGGACGATTTATTTTTGATGATCATATACGATGTATGGCTGCCAAACAACGACTAATTAAAGGACGAATACGAGCACGACAACAGAAGATGTCTACTATAGAACGTCTGCTAGATATATCTAGTCAAGGTGATGGTGGTTCTGGATCTTATAGTAGATCAGGTCCAATACCAGGTAATCATCTTATCAATATATCTTTTATACTTAAAACCACATTTACATGATACAACCAATCTATACAACCATCCGATACTATGGTCACATCTGACCAACTCATCACACAAATGGTCGAATGGACAGCTTTTTCACATGGATAGGATCTGTTTTATTTTCATCCAACCAACTGATGCAGTAGCCAATCAAATTGTATTAGACACCCTAAATTCCTGATTAAAGATGTCTTCTTCTGTCATTTCGAGTACTTTGACATCCTCTAAAATGGATTCTAAACCTATTCGTGACTGAATTAGAATATCTAATAACTCTTTTTGTGAAGCATGGACTTTGTGGAACCCACGAAATCAAAAATACACGAAGACAGGGGTGAGAAGTGTCACCTTACTGCCATTTTATTCAGTTACTAAGAAGGAACAAATGTTGCCATACAACAAATAGAACCATAGTATTGTATAAACAGTCATCCATTATGTTGCATCCAATGGTTGTATGGATTGGTTGTATCTTGTAAAAGCAGCTTAAATCAGTTGGTATGTTTAATGTGTTGTCATAATGAGCTGATAATGCCTGTTACCATTACCACTGCTTCAGGTGATAATAAAAGAAATCATCAATTTTGATAAATGCCTTCCTATTTTGTACAAGAGATAAATTTTAATAGGTATGTGGTGAATGCTCAAAGTTTTCTTTAATAGCTTGTAATTAGTATCTAGGAGTGTGAATTAACAAAACAAGAGATTTTTGTTACACTTGAAAAAAAAGTGGTTTTGGGATATTTATTTTCGCAAACACAAATTTATAAGATATAAAATATACAAATTGAAATTTTTGTTTTTTCAGGGCGAAGTCATCCTGTTAGGGTAACAAGTGAGGTTCAAACATCAGCTAGTACAGACGCATCTGTTCCAGCGGCATCTAAATCAGCTCAACAATGTCAGTCAGTGCCAGAGAAGAAAAAAAAGGAATCCAAAACCAAGCAAAGATCAAAAGAGTCAAATACAGAGAATGTTCATAGTTCAATGGGCGATTCTATAGAGGTAGCACAAGAAGCAACTTCAGCATTCGCAGTGCAGACTTTAAATCATGATAGTATCAAAACATCAAGTTTTAACAGACACAGTCCCAAATTGTCTGCTGCCATTAAACCAGATGTACAAGAAATTCCTATGGAAGATTTATCAGGCAATTCTAAACATAGAAGCGGTTCCCTTGACAGACCATCTCTACGTCTGCAAACAAACATTCATAAACAGTATACCCGTAGTCACTCCCACAGTCCCAGACGTCATAAGAGTGACTCTGATCCTACCCCATTAAAACAACACGATTCTAGGCAACCATCAGCACAGACCAAAAAGAATCAGAAGAAAGCTCAGACCAGTTTGATTATTAATCGTCCTCACAGTCACAGTAGTCCTATACCAATGACATCTGCTAGAGCGAAGAGTCATTCCTCATCAGAAGACAGTTTAGATTCACACAAAGGTTCCAGAAGTTTCCTGAGTCAGTCACCAAAGTCATTGCGACCAGCAGACGCACCAACTTTGTCATTAGTTTCACAACCAGAAATGGAAGTGATTGTACCATCTGGAACTATTTTATCTCCGAAGCTCATTCCACCAGCAGATGAGGAAAGGATCCGATCATTCAGTGATGTATCGACTGGTAGCAGTGATTCAGCTTCTTCAAGTCATGTAAATGTTTCCACACAGGATATGAAAGAACAACCTGTTAAGAAAGGTAAAGGGAAGAAAAAATTGGTAGCAACAGCTGACAGTGAAAAAGAACAAAATCCATCACAAGAATTAACTTTATTAGCTCAAATGGTACAAGAGCATTATAAATTTCCTGATACACCTGAAGATGAAAAACTCCCATTTCCTAATCAGCAAGATATATGATTAAAATAAATAATGGTTTTAGTTGAATCAAATAATCAATTATAACAGGTCTCTTTAGTAAATTGTGATATTTCTTCTGTACCCACATAATTTCTTTATGATCAGGTTCAGAGAAAAATGATGTTTCTCAAACATAGATTACAAGTTGAATGATCTAGCGACTGATATTCAACTAGTCTTCGTAAAATGGCATTTTATGGCATAATATTACATGTCATTAGACATGTACCCTTCAAAATTTGCCTCTGGAAATCTATTTACTTTGGTATCTTAATAGCTTAATACTATTTTGATTTTTTTCTGGAGTCTTTTTTCAAGAATACAGAAATGTGTTCCTCTACATTGAACAGAATATGTGCAATTTGATTTAATCAAGTGATATATAATTACTATAATGAGAGACTAATTAATTTTGGGAGATTACCTCTTATTTTATAAATAAATCTGTATATAATAGTTGAAGACTTGGAGCTACATATTCAGTTTTACCAGAACCAAATTCTGGAAGCAAACAAAATGGATTAGTACTTTGATGGTATTGCAATAAGTATCATATGGATTAGTTCATTGGTAGTATTTCAATAAATGTCATTGATTATTCGATTGGTGGTACTGTACTGCAATAGTTATTAAATGGATTAGTCCATTGGTGGAACTACAATAGTTATCATATGGATTAGTCTAATGGTGGTACTGCAGTAGGTATTATATGGATTAGTCCAATGATGGTATTACAACAGTTATATTGAATAGTCCAATGATGGTACTGCAATAGTTGTCTCATGGATTATACTATTGATGGTACTGCAATAGTTACATCAATTATTCCATTTGTGGTACAGTAGTAGTTATTATATGGATTATACCGTTGATGGCACTGCAGTACTTATTATATGGATTATTATGTTAATGGCACTGCAATAGTAAACATGGATTATTCCATTGGTGGTACTGCAGTAGTTCTATGGATTACACCATTGGTGGTACTGCAATAGTTATATGGATTATTCTATTGGTGGTACTGCAGTAGTTATATGGATTATTCTATTGGTGGTACAGCAATAGTTATCATATGGTATGATTAAGATTAGTGTTAAATTTCTTATTGCTTATATAAGTCATATTTCACATAGGTAGTTTGATCATAATTTGTTGTTTTAGAATTATAATTCTAAAATAATTAAAACAGTAATCTTATAATGTACAGACATACAGTAAATGTATAGTCTTTTGATTGTATTCCAGCAAACCTCAATACTTAACAGAATATGACTGACTTGTCTACATGCCTCTGACTGTGTCATTAATTCTGAATAAGAAATATTAGTTATACTGTAAATATTATTTATTAAATTGTCATAGGTAGGTCAATATATATGTAATGTACAGTGGGAAATAGAAAATATTGAGCAGGCAAAATTTTCATGGTTACAGCGATGTTAATTGTATTATAATTCTAATTTTAATGTATGTAAATATATTTTAAGATAAAAAGTTATTATAATATTGTATTTATTGTAAATATATTTGTAGTATATATTGGTAGAATTTAATATAAGATGGTACTCAAATAGGTCAATTATTTTATAGGATTGTAAATTTTATGTATTAAGGAGTATTTATTTCTAACATTATTGTAACATATGTAAAGATTTTTACTGGATCAAAATTTAGGAAATTTAAGTCTAGTGAAACAGATTTTAATAAAAAAAAAACAACAATTTTATTCCATCCAGAATGTTAGATTTCAAATCTGTGGTGGAAATATAACAATTTATGGTTTGCGAACTCAATGATTACTAATTGTAATATCAAACAACTTGGAACATGTGTACATGTATATTATATCCTATTCCTACTTACAAGAAACTTTCATAACAGAAATTTCCATGAATTCAGTCTTATATAGTTTCCTATTAACAATTTAAAATTAATGTGTGTTGTTAGATATGGAAGTGAGATATATTGTTACAAACTGATATATTCTAAAGAATCTGTTAATATATAATACTAGTATATATGTTATTTCAAGGATATATATATAGGGATGTGGATGAAATTGATTTCAGTTTAAAATGAAGCACAATCATTTGATATTATTAGTAAATGATATTATAACACATCTATTTGTATGTCACAAATAAACACAATTAAACTCATGTTCTTTGGATTTAGCTTTATTTAAGGGTGATGTTAGATAGTTATTGCACTGTTCTACTTCCACTGGCATGAAATGAAATAGAGTTTAAACATCCTACTGTTCTGCTCCTATAAATTTCACTAATGAAGACAGACATTTAATACACCATACAGTTTGCTGTGAGGAAAATTTTGCCCGGCCAGAGGCGCAACAACCTACTCTAATATCAATTTCCAACTGTCAAGGGATCTTTTCGCTGCCAATGCGTGCACGGGAACTCGGTTTTCCATTCCATCCAAACGACTATACAGCTGTCCTTGTCAGGCCATCTGTCCTGCATCACTGACATGGGGAAACCAGTGAAACCATGCTGGATGAACTTTCTAAGCCAATGCAGGGATCGAACACCCGACCCCCAGGCATACAGTGTGTCATAAGGGAAATTTTGCCCGGACAGCGGCGCTAAGGCCAACTCTTATATCGAATTCCAGCTGCCAAGGGATCATTTACGAATGACTTTACAGTTGTCCTTGTGATAAGGGGGAAACATGCGGCTCCGTGAATATAGAGAAAATAAACCGTTTAAGGTCATGAGACAAAGAAGCCTATTGATTTTCAGCGATTTCCGATAATTACTGCCAGAGTTATGGCCCTTGATTACTTCAAAAAATCTTGTGGACACTCTTAGAGACCAAAGTTAATATTCGATTGACTTTAAATTTAAACACAGTGTTTAAGGTCATGAAACGAAGAAGCCTATTGATTTTCAGCGAACTCCGACAATAATTGCCAAAGTTATGGTCCTTGATCACTTCAAAAAATCTTGTGGACGCTTTAGAGGCCAAAGTTAATATCCGATTGACTTCAGATTGATACACAGAGTTTAAGGTCTGGAGATGAACAAGTATATTGATTTTCAATGAATTTTGATAACTGATCAGCTAAATCCATGATTTTAAATGACTCATATACTAAGCGTTAGCATGGGGCAGAACTTTATAAAAACCAAACAAATTCTAATGATTTTCTGATAATTACATAATGAGTTGTTACTCTTAATCAGATTTCAGAGTATTATAAATGTTTCATTACCGAAAAAAGTTGGAATATGCGACAACTCTTATTGACTGCCCGGACGATTTAGCTGCTGTGGGCGTATGTTTCATTGCCTGGCAACCTATCTTTATATTTGGATTGTTCTCCACTTGTAGAACTTTCCTGAACAGTCAATTCGATTAAAACAGATCCGATTTCGTTTCACACTGCAAACGAACCTACAATACAGTAAATTATTGAAATAAAAATGAACCATAATATGTTAATTCCGAAATAATTTAATTTTTTTTTAAGCGGTTGTTTTAAAAAAAATTTTGAGGTTAAACTCTCTCTCTCTCTCCCTCTCTTCTCTCTCTGTCATTCTGAGACAAAATGAAAATGTATATAATTTAGGTAGTATCGTTAAGAAAACCCTGCCTCCACCCCCACCCCAAACAAAGCTTAAACTACTTATACATTCAGGATCAATTATAGGCTACTGCCCTCTATAAATAGGTATAATGTTATTAAAACATATATACAATGAATATTCTTTATGAAACCTACTGAATTTAGTATCCTTAAAAAAAAAGAGGTGTAGGGGGAACCCCAGAACCAAGCTTAAACTGGTCATTCATTCAGAATCAATATTTTCCTCTATGTCTATCTTTATTAGATTGGTAGTATAGGGAAGTATGTCATGTTTATTCATAACAATTAAACTTTGTGCCTTAGATTCAATACAGTTTCGTATCTTTTCAAAAGATATTAATAGTCTATAAATAACGAGGGGGATTTCGCGAAAAACGATATATTCATTTCCAAGAATAATCTGATCTACCGCAATAATTGGATTGTTTAACAAGTCCTATTTAGGTGATTTCTAGAGATATAACCCGACTCGCTTATAGGAAACAAATCGAATGGGTTTTGGTATTTCATTACAATTGAGGGGATTAAAATAAAACTTCTTACTACTGCTTGACTACAATAGTATAGTAGTATCATAGTATACTGTTGTATACTATTATAGTCAAGCAGTAGTAAGAAGTTTTATTTTAATCCCTTCAAGTGCCTGTGTTTCATTACTACTACAGATGCATTAAATAAAGACCTGGCGGTACTTGTAAAAATAGTTCAAAAACAGACATGAATTTATAGAAAATTTCAGTAAAATTACTTTATTCTAAGCGAAGTTTTACATTCCTTTTATTCAGTGGCGGTCATTTTAAGGTTAATCTATGATATGACACGGATGATCTAATCCATTCAATACCTTAGTCAACTAATGATCTAGAGAGTTGATTATTGTCTTGTTATGTGAATAAATATTTAAATAATAATATATGTAATTAACATCCTGTATTAGGCAGATGTAGTAAAGCATTTTCAAGGCGAAAGTATTTTATTATTTTTTATTTGTTCTGTTTGCTTTTTTTTTTTAGCTGCAATTATTCATCTGATACTTTACGATATTACAATCGATTACACACGCACGGAGACAAATTTCTTGGCCCCGTGATAAAAGAGTGTGGTCTTGGTTCGTCTGGTCACTAGTTCGCCAGTCTCCTCGCGATAAAAAAATCAAAAATGTTGAAAAAAATAAAACGGGAGAAAGATGCTAAAACTGATGAGAAAAATGAAAAGTAATCATTTAGTTAGGGAGGGCCCTCATGGCAGACAAAAGGGCCCAACATATGACAAAAAGGCCCCTCTGACCAAGGGAAATGGCTCCCTAGTCAAACGTTTTCTATACACTGTTACTGTCAAATCCACTACTGAATGAGAATGCAAACATTGAATTGACATTGACATGAAAATCACCAATCAAGAACTCCCCACGGACACCCCTCCCCCAGCCCCACGAAATAGGGCTCTCAAAATAATATAGCCTCTGCCATGATAAACCTTAAAGCGTCCCTGTTATTATATATTTTGGCTTTTATTGTTTCCCTTCCTTTTCTCACTAAACAAATTACTACCATTGATCAGGCCGCGCCCCCCTCCCCCTCAGCCCCAGTGACATAATTGATTTTCATTTTCGTTTGCTCTGTTACTATCGTGGTTCACATATCTGAGGGACAATAACATTCTTGCTGGTGTAACATAATCAGATAATATTAACTGTGGATTGGACTTCTTTATTATAACAGTACAGGAACGAACATTACAAATACATCTATAACTCTAACAACCAATACAGCACACCGGAACATAACATATCATAACATTAGTTTGTCGTCATAATGACCAGCGTCCAAATTCACGTCTGCTTCCATTGTCACACGCCCTCGTTCTGTCTTGTAGAGCAGTCTCCGGTCTGCCGCCTCTCGATAAGATTGTCTTCCATCGTCTCTGTTAAGCTTCTAACTTGAGATCATTTATAAGGCCAAGGTGTTATCCATAACCTTATTAGTATTTCACAGCCATTCACAAGTTATAATACATATATACTAGAAGCCTTCAATAAACGGACAATCATATAATATTATCTAATAATACGAGAAGATAGTGACTAATTAACTAACTCAAATAATGCACGTGTAACACATATATATATACTAATTGTACGACAGTTATAAACCACAGCTGCTAATAAATAATGCACGTGTAACACATATATATATACTAATTGTACGACAGTTATAAACCACAGCTGCTTAATGTTGTGTTACACTGGCTTGGTAGCTCCAGAAAATAAATAATACCCTTATTCTAAGTACTAGATGTTTAAATGTCCTACCTGTTGTGTAAATTATCCATTACAACCTGTTTTACTTCTCCAGAGGGTTCGAAAATATTTTAAATTCCAAGTCACATTTGAAAAGGTTTACGTTAGACTTTTCAAATCAATTGGTTGAATTTTTCCAATTTTTTAAATTAGGTGTGTTAAGATGAAATTTATATCATCATTTAATTGGAATATTCTAAAATAATACGATTTGTTGACCAGAATGAAGATTGAGACATATTTTTCAGTTACAACAAGAGTGTTATTGGGGCTTTGATACATGATTCTCTGCAACCTACTATTACCCTTTGCTCCAATGTATCCCCCCCCTCTCAACAAAATTCGGGATCCGAGCTTGTTGATACATGTCCTTTAACACCAGTGTAATAGGTGATCTGGCCAGGGGTTATAGCGAGCTCCACGAAACTGGCTTTAAGTCTATAGATATTGTTATTTGAACGGTTTTTGTTTCTCATTGTCCGGTTAATTCCCGCTTTTTTCATTTATGTAAAGAAAAAAAAATCATGCAAGTGTTAATACGTTAGAACTGTCGTGGGTTCTTTTATGTACACGCCAAAACAAGGGGTATCTGTTTTGCGCACCATCCGACCGACTCAACAATGTCTCTTGTGCCCCCCCCCCCTCGCCCGCCCTGCACCAATGGCAAGAGGGAAAGCCAAGTTGGAAAACTCTCTCGGCCAACCCGATCCTCATTAGCAGAGTCGAAGCAGAACAGCAGGACTTGAAATCCCATTTCAGTTCGTTCATTCTCGGCCAACACCGGGAATCGAACCTCGGACCTCGTGGTGTTAGTGAGCTTTTCAATCACTGGACAAAAATACCTCCTCATGAATGGAAAAATAGTCCGCGTGCTGTGCAGGTGGGGATTTCGACAGCTTCTCTCGTTAGAAATATGGAAATTTCGTTTCAGTTAGTACGAGAAATTAACATTTAAATAACAAATTTATACCGTTTTACAAAGATTAAAGTTAAACCTATTCAAAATATAAAAATGACAGACGGCAAGTTGTTTCATCATTTTGAATAAAACCCATAAAGCAAGCAAGAATGCCAGGAAAGAGACGGCGTTATCTGCGATATTCTCCGAAATATTGAGAAAAACATTCATTTTCTGCGGAATATCCCGTTCTCTCCACATCCCGGTGGTAAAAATTCCAAGAAAGTCTCAGAAACGTGACCTTCAAAAAGTTCACAATGTACCCAATTTCTGTCAGATTTTAACTGAGCGTAGAATTAATAATATAATAGCCCCTAGAATGAAATGAAAGGTAGTATTTCTATGAAGCTTGGCCACATTTTCGATTACGTTGAAATAGCCGAGATCTATACACGGTAATGCTTAGAAAATCGGGTTGAAATTTTAAATACAAATGCAAGATTAATTGGCATAAAACCATATCGTAGCACAAATTCAGGAAACACACATTTTTTGTTTCCATATACTATACTTACATCAATAACATCAAAGAAATTTTCAATGGCCTGGGGAGCGAGCGAGAGGGAGAGAGAGAGAGAAAGAGAGAGAGGGGGAGAGGGATCGGGTTTAACGTTCACTCGATACACACTAGGTCATTTTGGAACTAACATGGTTCAATTTTATTTCAATAATTTGCTTACGCAGGGGTCTTTAGCTGTGGGAGGAAACCCACGAGGTTGAGAAGGCGCTCCTATCTCAATGCCACATACGCTCACGCCAGGGATCGAAACCACAGCCGCAGGGCCTGGAGAGCACGCGTTAAAGTAGCTAAGTTTCGAACTCAATATGTTGGCCAAGAATGTTCCCCGGGATTTTGCAGTGTGGTTGGCCAGGGTTACACCACCCAGTCAACAAATTCGTTTATAAACTTAAAGATACATTATGGGAGATAAGATAAAGAGTTGGCAGTTCTCACTTTAGTAGTTAAAAACTAGATAATGTAATGGGAATTTGCTGAAAATTTCAGTCAATTTGATCCACTTTGAACCGAAATTTTAGAAATTTTGAGTCTAGCCTCAATCATCATTACTAAAGTCAGCACGATATAAAACATAGTCTCGATTATCCACTTTTTGATCCAATTATTAATGGACGTTAAGCAGCAGATAGGATTCTAATCCAGTAAATATCGCAGGTTAGCGATGCCATCGAGAGTCGATTATGGTCTGGTTAAGTTAATTAATGTCGAATTAATAATTTAGATAATATTTCAGGCCAAAACAAAGACGTTCAATTGGCAGATTTAGCTCTTGCATAATGAATGTTTAATGCGAAAACTAATTACCATTTCAGAATGATTTTCGAGTGCCTGCTGTTTGCATTCGAAACAGCACTTTCTTTTCCACGAAAAAAGTGTTTCCTGAAAATTAGGTGTTCCAATGATCTCGAAAATGAAGTCAACAGATCGAAGTCGAAAATAAAGAACTTCGCAAGTGCATTCCAGTGAAATCGAGGAATAAAAAACCCCCATGAATCCAGAAAATATATAAACTAAGCGCAAGGACAACCCTGAATTTATTGTTGGAGAGGTCGTTAACCTTATATCGGTTTTCTATGAACTGCTCCATTTTCTTTTTCCAAGTAAATAAAATGCTTCATGTTTAGGGTGAAAGCATTGAAAGCATGGCGGCCTAGTCAACAACAGAGTCCTTCAAAACCACATTTAACAATCAAATTACATGTACATACAAAGTTTTATAATGATCATACAATGCATGCATAATCTTACAGGGGCAGATCTAGGAATTTTGAACGGGGGGGGGGCCGCAAAATGAGGGCACTGATCACGGAGACGGAGCACGCCGCTGAGAGGGGGGTGGGCCCAAAAGAAAATTATCTGTCATTTCCTTGCATCTGTAGCCAATTCAAGAACTATTTGGCTGATATTTTCGTCTACACGTTCGGAAATCGTAGAAAAAGAGCCTCAAAATCGAGCAAAAAAGCTAGTTGAAAGGCACTTTCAGTATTTCCCTCCCCGGGAACTGTCACCCCCCCCCCCACACACACACACACACACACACACACAAACACAGCTAACCGAAATTCTGTGCACCAACATGTTTACGATTTAACAGTTCTTTTTCGTTATTCTTAAATCTGTCTTGCGAGATTCCCTGTTAATTATGTACCAATTAAAATTGACTCAAAATTAAATTACCGAGAAATCCACGTTCTGGCCAATAATATTCAATATTGAAAAATTATAATATATTAAAAAAAAACACCTTAATAACATATGACTATGTATAAGCCTGTAATAAGACACATTTTTTACATGATCTTTAAAAAAATGTCTGGTCTGTCTCCTTCAGACAAAGAGTGTAGATGTATTAAATATGAACAATGAAATATGATTGTGTGATGAATGTATTAAATCAGAGAAAGAGTTAAATCATAAAATATTTCGGCCCACTTTTTAGTTTCCAGTACCCAACAATTATGTCATATTTAAGGCGCTATGACTAAAGCTTCTATAACGTAGCATCGCAGAAAATTGCACAGCCCCTCCCCCCATCCCCTCAAAAAAACCTCGCACCACCCCCCTGACCTTCCCAAAGTGATGAATGAAAATAATCAACAAGCTTTAATTATATACACCCAGTTTGACGTTATCCATAAAATATAGCCGAGGGAGGTTTCATGACCTCAATCTACAGCAATTTCCTAGAAATTGCCTCTTATACACTGAAAGGGCAAAATAATTCTCAGAAATTATGTCAAGTTTTAACAGTAGCGAATGAACTATACCTTCTTTATTAAGAAAAATAAATAACTGTGGTTAAAGTATATCTCACGCTTTATATCTTCCGTAAGCGTATCCTTTCTACTTTAATGTTATTTATAGTAATTTTTTTTTTTATTATTTAACTTCCGTATTTTAATCACAGTAGATGGAAAATGATCAATCAAAACAAAACTACACAAAATAATTTAAAACGAAAACAAAACGGAAGGAAAAACGAAATTAATTTAACCAAAACGAATCTTTGAAAAAAAAGTTATTAAATGATTAGAAAAAGATCGGTCCCTTGGAACTATGAAACGATATCGAAATGAGACGGCTATGAATAATGGAAAAAGCAGTAAATCAAAGTAAACCACAAGGTCAGGTTTTGGGAAAATGTGAAGATAATTCTGTGTATTTTAAAGTTAAAGATACATTATGGGATATTAGATAACGAGTTAAAAACAATAGTAAAAAACTAACTAATGTAAAGGCAATTTGCTGAAAATTTTATTAACTTAGAACTGAGCGAATGAAATTTCCGCTTAGCCTCAGTCATCATTACTAAAGTCGGTAAGACAAAACCGGTAGTCTCGGTTATCCACTTTTATTGGTAAATCACGAAGGAAAATATTTCATCAAATCGAACTACAATTCAACAAAAATCTCATACTATCCTCGACATCGAGAGTTGATTATGGTCTGAATAGGTTAATTAATGTCTAATTAATAGTTTTTATAACATTTCTGGCCTTAAGAAAGACCTTCAATATGCAGATTTTGCTCTTGCATAACGCATGTTTAAACAGCAACTTTTGGCGCATTGGTTTATTAGAATTGGCACATTGCATCCTTTCCATGATAAAGCATAGCAGTAAAATTTATACTATAATATTACTCATTATTTTTAGCGGTTTCATTATTTCGTGTACATCCTTTTAAGCGAATGTTATCGCCATTCACATTAATTTCTTTTCTGTAAAAACTATGCTTACAGGAGCTAAATCGCTAACATTTGGAACCAAGAAATTTTTTTTTATAAGCTATATTTTTATTCAGATTTCTATCTGAATAGGGATTATGGAACATGCATAGCCTATATTAAACCCTTCTCCCTGTCAGATATAGATATATATTTATATAAAGAAACATACAATGTACAAGTGCAAATATCATTACAGTGAGTGTGTTATAGTTGTCCCTGGAAACGTCTGGTGATATTGAAAAACGAGTGAACAGTTTTAAAAATATTCAATGTTTGAGTTACATTCAATGGTTTCGTTTTTTACTCTAGCTTCAAATCACTTATGTTCGGCGAAATAAGCCAGTAGTCTCAATCGAATGCGAATTTCTAGCGTCTGGTTACTACAGTCAACAATACCCCGTTTGATATGCTGCAATGTTTCTAGCCTCGTTCCTCAAGTCTCTTGCTAGAACTGGGGCTGAAACGCATTGTGGTATACGATTCGTGTACCAATGGTAAAATGTTTATTTTGTCTTAAATATTGGATACCAGAAGCCCATCCTTTTCCGGTAAGATCACAGCATCAATGCTCTTATTATCCAAACAAATTTTGAAGACTAGGGGGTTCTGGGTGACCGAAACTACATCAATGTTGATTCGAACTGACAAATAATTCGTGTTTTCAGTGTTGATGATTTTGGGTGATATTGAGTTAGAGACTTAGCTACTTTAAAGAGACATTGACAGTTCTCGTTATAAGTTCTCTATTAAGAAATAGGTAACGAAAACAAAGTACGCTGAAAATCTCAATCAAATTGCTTCACTCCGAACCTAGATATTAGTCATTGAATTTTAGACTAGTCTCGGTTGGAATTAATGAAGTTGGTATGATGACAAACAAAATCTTGTTGTGCTATTCTTACGTTAATTTATCCATCATAAAATGTATTTGACCCAATAAATATCGCAGGCTAACGATGGCATTGAGAGTTGGTTATGGTCCATAGATAAGATAATTAATGTTCAAATTATAATTTAGACATCTGATCAGCGTTGACGTTTCTTGGCTTTTACCCACTGTTCCGTACATCGCACACCAAGAACACGCCGTAGCAAACCATTTCATTGGCTATTCCCTCACATAAACTAGAACGCGGGTTATATAACAACTCTTCAAGATCCCATAGTGTTGTGAAGACAAGTAAAGTGAAATTTTGAACTATAACAAACGGGGCGAAATAGGATCTGTGTTATAATCAGATCCAGGGGCGTTTTAAGGTTTATCATGGCGGAGGTTATACTATTCCGAGGGCCCTCTTTCGCTGGGTTCGGGGGTGGGGGGGGGCTGTCAGTTTTCATTGATGATTTTCATACTAGTGCAATGACTGCATTCTCATTCAGCAGTGGGGTCGACAGTAACAGTGTAAAGAAAACGATTGACTCAGACTCAGGGGCCCTTTCCCTTGGCCAGAGGGGCCCTTTTGTCAGTCGAGGGTACATTTCATTTTTCTCATCGGTTTTAGCATTTTTCTCCCGTTTTATTTGTTCAACTTCTTTGATTTTTTTCCCCGAGCTATAAAACGCCTTTGATCAGATTGTAATTTGGACAACATTTCAAACCCAAAGAAAGACCAACAAACTAGGCAGATTTAACTCGTGCATAATGTGTGTTTAATGAATCACACTTGGGAGAGAGAGAGAGAAATGGGGTTTAAAGTCCACTCAACACAACTAGGTCATTTCGGGACTAACATATGGTTAATTTTATTTCAATAATTCGCTTGCGCGTGGGAGTCTTTAGCAGTGGGAGGCAACCGGATTGCCCGGAGGAAACCCACGAGGTTGAGAAGGGGCCCCTATCTCCATGCCACATACGCTCACACCAGGGCTCGAAACCACAGCCGCAAGCCAGAGGTGACTGGCCAGCTAGAGGCCGAAGCGCGGCGCGAATCACACTGGGAAAGATAGACTTTTGTTCTGCGTATCCCTTTACAAGACGAATTAGATGGGGTTATAAAAGTCGTGTGGCGTATCTGAATTGCAGGAGCCATGGGGGCTATGTGGTAAGACGCTGGCTCACTATAGTCTGAAAGTCGCGTGTTCAATCCCAGCATTGGCCGAGAAATTTCATCGGAAATTTCCATAGGCGTACGGGTTCGATGACAGTTAGGGGGGCAGAACCCGAATTGCCCGAAAGATTTTCGAGTTTACAGACGCCGCCCTCCGCTCCCCCTCAAGAAAATTTTGAAATATTTGACGGCTGCAAACACGTTTTCCTGCCATTTCAACCCGTGAACAAAGCAACTTCAACTATAGCTTAAAGGTGGCTGACTCGAATTTCAATCAATCTTTTACAGTCCACGAAGACGGGAATATTTTGAAAATTTAAATGCCGCAAAGGCGTCTTCCTGCTATTCCAGCCTGTGAATACAGCAACTTCAATTTGGTCCAATACAGCCTAACTGCTGACCCGGATTCCAGACAACCAATCAATCGTCGCGGGGTATGGGAGCCTCACCCTCCCGGAAACAATTTTCAAAATTTAACCAGGGCAAATGCGTTTTCTGATATTCAAACCCGTGTAAGTAACTCCAAAAGTACCCATTGGTGTTGTAACCGAAATCCTAACCATCCAATCAGACTGTTGCAGCTGCATTCACAAATACTAATCGATACCCCAAAAATGTCGCACAAAGTAGAGTGACTCTAGACAAAATGTTTTAATTCAGAGTCAACTCAATACAAATTCGTGGTATTCAATTCAAAGAAAAGTAAAATTAGTGTTTTATTAGGGCTCAAGGAAAGTTAGGGAAGCAAAACCAGAAATGCCCGACAGCGGCGCCAATTTCCTTCGAGATGCGAAGAAGCGGAGCTGACCACCTTGTATAGATCTCCCAAGAAAATAATTTTATATACCTATTTACACCAAAATCTACATGTACTTAAAGGACCTAAATCGCTAATATTTGAGACGAAGAAATTGCCACAAATGGGTCGCAATGCTTATAATAATGTAATATGAATGTATACAAACTGATTTACATTCAATCGTTTTCGTTTGTACACTGATTTCAAATCAGTTATGTTCGGCGAAATACGCCAGAAGTTTCAATCGAGTGACTATTGTGAGTGTCCGGTTATTCCAGTCTACAAACGCCGTTTGACATGGTGCAATGTTTCTAGCCTCGTTCCCCGAGTCTCTTGCTAGAACTGGGGCTGAAACGCATTATGGTACACGATTCGTGTACCAATGGTAAAAAGTTTTTTTTGTTTTAAATATTGGATATCAAAAGCCCACCTTTTCCCGGTAAAATGACAACATCAATGTTGATTTAAATTGACAAATAATTCACCTTTTGAATGCCAAAGACTTTGGACGATACTGAGTTAGAGACTTAGCTACTTTAAACACTTTTATTTATTTCCAGTACTTCAAAAAATGTCAATGGGACCATACTTAAAAAAAATCTATAAAAGCAAGTAACTGAGGTCATCCACTTTCACAGAATGAATTCTTTGAACCGCTCTATTTTCGATTTCTCGTGCATTAATAAATAAATTCACTAATATTATAATAAAGCGTTCGTCGAATACAGTTTTGAAGTTATGTCGAAGATTCGTGCCGCGGAAACATATTATAAGATCGCAAGTTACTTGTGTTAGTAAGAGCATTACCTTTTGTGGTACTTTAAAATTACCATTATACACCACTTAAAACATTAGCTTCTCAATACATTCTACGGGGGGGGGGGGTCAACGCGTGTACTGTAGACCATTTACTTTGTGCATTGTGGTGTTTGTTCAATCGGGATAAGGTCGCCTGCCTAACCTCGTGAGTTTTCGTCGGGTCCCACCGTTTTCTTGCACTATAAAGACAGGTACGCATAAGCGAATTACTGTAACTACATTATGGTAGTACTGAAATTTAATGACCTAGTTTGTGTTGAGTGGACCCCGCCCCCTCCTCCTTCTGTCGCTCTCTCTCTCCCATTTTTCATTGTTTTTCGCAGTGTGGTGCTAAATCACGATAAGCACGGTTATACAAGTCACCCCTCAATTGATTAGATGTGTAGACCAGGGGCCGGTTGCTCAAAGCTCTGTTAACTTTTAACGATCCGTTAACATGGATAATGAAATTGACTGTAGCAACAGAAATTTAACGGACCGTTACCAAACGACACATGAAAGAAAACGACCCGTTAGTTTAACGGATCGTTAAAATAACTTAGTTTTGAGCATTCGGCCCTATATAAATATAGAAATTTAATAATTTCGGAGAATGACTTCACGGGTTATTAGCCCTTATCACATTTTAGTGTCTTGTGATACCCCGAATTAACTAAAAATTAGTGCTGAGATAACCGACTTTGTATTGCATATACTACTATAGCGAACATGGCGGCATTGACTTAACATTTCCAAACACATTTAATGCATATGTTATTTGATATCAGAATAGTGGGTTGGAGTAAAATGAGAGTTAATTATAAAATATTAAAGATGCATTATGTAAGGTTTAAATAAAGAGCTGGCAGTTCTCCCTATATAATATATTAGTTAAATTGAATAATGAAAAGGGAACATTTTGAAAGTTTCAGTCAAATTACTTAATTCTATGGGCAAAATTATCGCAGTTAAAATAACAACGTAGTCTCGATTGGCATTGCTACAAAGTCTCGATTATCCATTTTTAAATTAAATCATTAACTGTTAATAGTATTTATCTATTGAAAATCTCTAGCAGCCGCCGGAACCGAGAGTTGATTATAGTTTGGGTAAGTTAATAAATGTATAATTAATAATTTATATAACAGTTACAACCTAAAAGAAAGGCCTGCAATAGACAGATCTAGCTCTTGAAAAATGCAGCTTTAAATAAATTTAACTGTCGTGTACTTTATCTTCGTCTTAAAATTAAATGTTCCATTAAAGCTACAATTTCATAATTTTAAATAAGATTTTTAAAATATATTAAAATAAAGCCTTAAAATAGATGGTATCTAAAAACAGTCCGACATTGTTAACGAATAAAACCTATTAATCCTATAATTCACTATTGCCAGTTGAGAAATTCAAACGTTTCAAGATAGCTATGTGTGTGTGTGGGGGGGGGGAGTGTTAGATAAACAAGGTAGGTAATTGTGTTATTTCCTGTGTGAAAGAATTTTAATTATGGGAAATAATGCGTATGATCGTATGATACTGAGTTTAACAACCTATTGAGCAAAAGACAGAAAGAATTATGTTTTGACTTTCTTAGAAAATATGAAATTCTCGCTCGTTTTATCTATGACCAACCAACTTGCCAAATATAGGCGAGAGAGAGAGAAATGAGATTTTCAATAATTCGCTTGTGCGTAGTGGTCTTTAGCAGTGGGAGGAAACCGGAGATTGGACAGGTGACCCAACTCCTTGTCCAATCTCCAACCGGGGATTCGAAACCACGCCAGTTGTCTCAATGACGGGCTTTATGATACCGCACGCACGTACTAACCATTCCCCCCCCCCCGCCAAAGGAAAACGAAAGTTATATTTTCGGAGAAATGTACTCCGATTACAAACTAGTTCATATTGTGGCTTTTACTAGTTCTTATGCTTTCCCTAGAAATGTGCATACACTTGCTTTACCATGGATTCCTTGTCATTCAAGGAAAAGATTGTGTTTTCATTATATGGCATAACATTAGAATGGCCGAGACAATAAGTGTCCTATTTAAATATGCTTGTGGAAATTAAAATATTTTTTAATTTTTTCAAATAATTTCACTATTTATACTGAATTTGGATCAAACTTTAATAAAGTCGCCCTATTTACAAGCAGGTCCGTATGTATGATTTTAAACGTTGGGGGTGCAGTAGAGTGGTGGGTCGCCATTATAGCCTCCACGTAAGTGATATAAGAAAGTTTGGATCGGGCGCCCTTAAAACCGACCGACTGATCAGTACCTTAAGAGCATCACTGTGTGGTCATAATCAAGTGTATACATTATTTTATAATTGAAAGATTGTCAAATTAAGCCTACAATTTTTTTTTTGATGGGTGGGTGGCGCCCTATTTTTCTAGGGGTGCAATGTACCCCCTGAACCCCCCGCTAGATACGGCCCTGTTTACAAGTTTCTATGCAGTTAAAACTTTATTGACAGCCTATTTCAAAATATACATGTGTCTTATAAATATCTCAAGATAGAAAAAAAGGGAGGGGAGATCTTAATAAGACAATGGCTAGAGTTCTCTCCTTTTTTTTAATTCTCAGTTTCGTTTCGACGATGAGACGAGGGTTGTATTCCACAATAATATGATGTCATATGCATTAAACACCGTCTACGTCTAATTGAAACCTTTTTTCTCTTGATTAATTCGAGGAAACGAACGAAACCGGATACGGAATATTTATGTGTACGTTACAAATCTTAACCGAGAACATGTATTATTTTTATAGAGTTAATTACTAAGATCAACAGAGGAATTAATATATATATAAGGTCAATACGATGAATGAAATCATATAATAGTTTTGAAAAAAAATACATAATGTAAGATTTAGATAAAGAGCTGATAATCATTGCTTATATATAGTTAAAAAAAATATAGATAATACGAAATGAATACACTGAAAATGTCATTCGAATTAAATTATTCTGTGCGATGTTATCAATGTGTGTAGTCTTCACGAGATGTATGCATTGTTTATTATCGTACCCACGGCGCAAGTTATTCGAGTCTTAGAATCGCTTCGCCATATTTAAATTAAATCATTAAATGGTCGAAACGTTCTAATCTAAAATCGGAGCCATCCTATGGCACCGAGAGTTGATTAGATCTTGTTATGTTAATAAATGTCAAATTAATAATTTTTAAATTTTTTTATAAGCAGTATTTTTACAGATTTGTATCTGAATAGGGATTAGGGAACAGATTAAACCCCTCTCCCATATAGAACATTCATAACATTTAAGGTCAGAGAAATAATAGCGGGACCCCTGCCGCTACGAAAATATTATTTTCTATCCTTTCGAATGCCAAGCATGTCCTTTTGACGGACACACATGCGTAACATTCTATATGAAAAGATGCCCATAAATAATAGGACATCAGCGATCGCGGACGCCTACGTCACGGGTTTCAGCCAATCAGGGAGAAGGTTGAGGGATCGCGGGTTCGCCGCCTCTTCTTATATTGTGGAACTTTCGATATTCTGTAATTTAATAGTTTTTGTCTCTTTTTGCCATGACATGAAACATCGGACCCCTAAAAGGGCGCTGATCCTTGGCTTTCTAAACTCCTCTTGGTGGGGGGGGGGGGTTCAGGTAAAATTAAAAGGAACTAGTAAAATTAACTCATAACTAATTACACACTGTATGGAGTTTTTCCATTTTAATTTTAGTCCGGTTTGTGGAGAAAAGTAATACCCAGTTTCATTGATCAGTTCATATCTACACACATCGCTGGTTTCGATTCACCGCTTGAATTATGTGACAAGGAGTACCTGTCTAACCTCGAGGGATTTCTCCCACCACTGCTAAAGACCCCTGTATAATTCATAAGAGAATTATTGAAATAAAATAGAACCGTGCCGAGTAGACGATAAGCTCCCTCTCTCTACTTATCAACCGTTTACAAGTACATGCCAAGTCTTTCTTCGTGGGTTTTCTCCGGGTCCTCCGGTTTCCTTCCACTGCTAAAGACTCCTATACGCGCAAGCGAATTATTTAAATAAAATTAAACCATATGTTGTCCCGAAATGACCTAGTTTGTGTCGAGTGGACGGACGTTAAACATTTCACTCTCTCACACACACTGTGTCTTTCAACATTATATTATAGTCAAATTCAACAAAGGCGGTGTTTTTTATTTCAAGAAACGGGCCAAATAATGAGTTTGAGAACGCTTCGGAATTAATACATCGTTTGTAATAAGAATCTGTACGTCCCCCACACCCATTTTAAACTGACCCACAATAGTAATATACACTGTATAGGACTTTGTACTTAACATTTGTCAATGAATTATTAATGATATGTGCAGGCCTCCTACGCGGATGCCGTGGCAAAATCGAAAGATTACAAAATTACGACATATAGTTGTGACAGTTAGGCCTTCGTACAAACAACACTCCTTTTATGCATGGGGGAACACAATTAATCTACGTTGGTTATAGATCCTGAATTGATTTAATACGCACCCTTTTCTTATAACTGACTACAATACGGTGCGTAATTTATCATACATATTATTTGATGACCAAATACAGAGACTGAACGAATATTTATATTATTTTATGACATAATATTTATTCCAATAAATTAATATCAATCTTATATATAAAACTTACACAAACAAATCATACCCATCCATACATCCACACATAATCTAGTGTATAATACAATAAAATATGTTAATTTTATTGACCAGGGTGATAATCCGAACAATTTAAAGCTTAGTGATGACAGCAACAAAAATGAAACAAAAATTGTTGGGCTTTAAAATACAGAAAATTTTAAGATCTTACCACAGAAACTTTTTAGCTTTAAAAAAATACAAGATATTTTAAGATCTTTTCCATAATAAATTTTGATTACTAAAGAATAAATTATATACTAAGTTCAAAGTCGGTATATATAATCCCGTAAATAACGTTTTAGACACTGTGGAATCGGTAATAAATCCGTAGATATTTCGGGTATATGGATATCACTTTGACACGCGTTAACAGCCATCCTTGCTAAATGTTTTAAAGAGTCAGGTTTACGTAACTTGGGTTTATGAAGCAGAACAGGGAGACTCTTTTTCCCGGACGGTTCTAACCACAGACATTTGTTTTCTTTGTCATTTTTTGATAAAGTACTGTGAAAGTTGACCAGAGAAACAACGTTTTCGAATTTGGGCAACTTTCCACTCAATCCGTCTTCACAGTCCAACTGAAATAATCCCCCGGAATATTTTATTCGCACACTTGTGGGTCCACGCTGGGTTTTTACACTTAGACTAAACAAACACTTAGGATCAGAACTATTTCGAAGTAGAAATGTTCCAACATCGGCGGACTTCAACAACTTCCTAGCTTCAGTACTTGAACATTCGGGATAATACCAGGCACAATGGTTTACTAAGCTGTCATTTCTAGATAAAATATAGAATTCATCTTGACTATCAATACGTTCCCTGGGCACATAATATACTGGTTTATTTGACTTCAGTTCATCTCTGTATGATTTCATATCTGTTATACTAATTGCAGTAGGGCTCATGCCTACTACTTGCTTGTTGAAAGCAGTGGAACTTGTTAAAGGCACGTCGAATATGGTACTGCCACACATCTGACTCTGAGAATCCAAGAACAGTAGGCCTAACTAATGGGTGCTGTATGAAATAACTGTTATTCTGCTCACATTGATACGTCTTGACCAAACTGTAGTCAACATACAAACTGTTTGCATTTTAAATTGTCCCAGATATTTGTAATGGACTGAAAGTAAAGCTATTCTTTCTCATCTCAATTCCACTAAAATTGGACTAAGCCTATACAGTGGGTTGTGTTATTTCCAAGAAGGAGAAGAAATATCTATTTTCGAGAATTCATCCGGGTTACCAGACGCAAATCTATTTTTAGAGTTTAGATACAACAACACGGCAAAATATGTGGGTTCTCCGTCGTTCATAGCGTTTCTGTAAAAGGTTGTATATACGCGGAACAAAAACAGGATTTGGTGACTTTATACTAAGGATGATAAGTTTGAATAGGAGATTTTGTGGGATATTTTCTTCAAGATACCGTGTTTCAAACGTACCTGTCATGGTTGAATATATAGGTCAATGGCTGTACTATAATGAAGTGATTCAGATATGACTGTGCTCACTTTGGTTTCTTGGAATTGCTAATGTACTTGTTATAATATTGTTTCTGGTAAGTTCAAGTAGTAGCCTAGATCACGGTTAAGTTAAAACGGATTTAAACTGCTACATAATCCACCATGGATTAAATGAGTAATGTGGGATTATTAATAAAATAAATGGTGTAAGCTTTTTATTTTTAGTAGTCCTACCATGAACTTTATAAGGTCCTAATAATAATAGTAATAATAGTAGTTATAGTAGTTTAGGTTGATCTTCGTCAAATTATGACCGATTGCTGTTTGTCAAAAAAATTAAAGTTATACCTTTGATTTATTTGACTATCTTTCTAGAACAGCGAGATAAACATAGGATATCTGACCAATAAAGTATATATATATAAATGATATCAGTATAGTCTGTTTGACAACCTATAGCCTATGGAAGACCAAACAGCTCTTTATTCAGTGTTCTTAGTTCTTAGTTCTAAATTCTTAGTCCTTAATTCTTACTTCTTCATTTGTTGTCGTATTTCGACATTTGTAGACTAAAGTTAACATTTGTATCTTAAAATCAATATTTGTTTCACAAATCAGACATTTTTCATATCATATTTGTAAAATTTATTTTAATATAAGATATTTATTTTTTTTTAGAAAATCAAAAAATAGTCTATATTTACATTTCATCAGAAAAATACAACAAAAGGTAAATATCAAACAACAAATTTCAAAATACAAATCTCCAAATGCAAATCTTGCAAAATATTTCTCCAAAAACATTTCTCTAAATACATTTCTTTAAAAACATTTCTCCAAATACATTTCTCGAAAAACATTTCTCGAAATTCATCGAACCGGAACAACCTGGCATACAATAAGTCACTATACAATAATGGGAATCGAGTATAAGCACATGTACATGTACAAAAAGAACAATCGCTCGGTGACTGCGACGCTTGTGATACGATCCCCCAATAAGCTCAATCGCTCGGTGACCGCGACTCTAGTAAAACGATCCCTTGGCAGTTGGAATTCGATATAAGAGTAGGCCGTAGCGCCGCTGCCCGGGCAAAATTTTCCTCATAGCAGACTGTATGTCGCATATCCGCCTTCATTACCCCAGTTTAGGAGCAGAACAGTAGGATGTTAAACCCCATTTCATTTTATTTCTCTAGTGAAACCACGTGCGTAGAACGGCTAATCGAACCGGGCCTTCGATAACGAAAATAAATTGAAAGTAGTCTATTTTCAGAAATTAGGCTTTGTCTGATGGCGACATATCTCTTTGTTCAAAGTGAGGGAGAAATGGAGTTTAACAACCACTCGACACAACTAGGTCATTTCGGAACTAACACATGGTTCAATTTTATTTCCATAATTAGCTTGCGCGTAGGGTCTTTAGCAGTGGGGGGAAACCGGAGGCCCCGGAGAAAACCCACGAGATTGGACAGGCGTCCCTACTCCTCGGCACGTACATCGAAACCACGCCATTTGACTCAATGACAGACCTTATTGTACAGCGTGTACGTGCTATTCATTAGACCATCCAGCCCCCCCCCCCCCTTCTTTGCTCAAACGAAAGAATGTTTTACTTCTTCTAAATCATGTTTTCGTGAATGTGTCTGGGAATAAGTTCATACAGATTTTCCGGCGTTATTTCCTCTTGTCAGTGATGCAGGACCGAGGTCCTTACAAAGACAGCCGTGTAGTCGTTCGGATGGTACACGAAAAACCGAGGCCGCGTGTACGCATTGGCGTACACGTAAAATTTCCCTTGGCAATTGGAATTCGACATAAGAGTAGGCCGTAGTGTCGCTGTCCGGGCAAAATTTCCCTGGTAGCCCACTGTATATATACCCGTCTCAATCGGCCCAGTTCGGGGCAGAATAGTAGGACGTTAAACTCCGTTTCCTTTCATTTCATTTATTAAGTGAGGGGAAGTGGCAGGGATTTAAATCTTAACAAACGATATCAATAAGAAATTCTCAATATTTGTTCATATACTACAGGAAAGTATGTTTGTATGCTTGCTACAAAATGTAAATTTATATTTACATAACTTGCAAAAAGAAAAACAATTGACTGGCACTAACAAATGAGGGGTGGGGAGGGTATTTAACGTCAAAATACCGGCCATAACACAAAATACAAGATATCGGGTTGCACACCATTAAGAAGGTCCAAATACATTTTAACAATATACATATTTTCTGACATATACATAATTTAGACTTATTGTATGCCAGGTTGGTTTCTAATGTTCCGTTTAGATGAATTTCGAGATATGTTTTTGGAGAAATGTATTTGGAGAAATGTTTTTGAAGAAATGTTTTTGGAGAAATGTTTTTAGAGAAATGTTTCACAAGATTTGTATTTGGAGATTTGTATTTTGAAATTTGTTGTTCGATATTTGTTTTTTGTTTCATTTTTCTGATGAAATGTAAATATAGACTAATTTTTTGATTTTCTAAAAAAATTAAATATCTTATATTATAATACATTTTACAAATCTGATATGACAAATGTCTGATTTGTGAAACAAAAGTTAATTTTTAGATACAAATCTTAATTTTGGTGTACATATGTCGAAATACGACAACAAATGAAGAAGTAAGAATTAAGGACTAAGGATTTAGAACTAAGAACTAAGAACACTGAATAAAGAGCTGTTTGGTCTTCCATAATAGCCAGATCCGTAACCTTTGTCATACTTTATCATTGAACAGGTTGTTCTATTGGGTGAGCTCAACCAATAAAATAAGCAATGTCAATTTTACTTTCAATTTCTACTTCCCGATAGACCTTTTTATACGCCCATTTTCTAGTATTTGTTTGTTTGTCGTCTACAGACCACATTTCTTAACTTATAACCTTGAAACTTTGCATACATATTCTTTGTAGGCCTACCCTAAGGAACATCCCTATCATTTAAAACTTTGCATACCTATTCCTTATACCCTAAGAGTAAGAAGGATGATCCCTATTGTTTTTGGAGATTTCCTATCCCCCAGGGGCAGAGCCATATACATTTTTACTTCGTGTCTGTGTGTGTCCTCTACAGTGCCTACAGGCCATGATTCTAAATGGATCGTCTTTAAACTTGGGATATGTATTCCTTATACTTATAGCCTAAGGACGACAACTGCATGTTCCGACTCCCAGAGGCAAGCCACGCCCAATTTTTGTGTTTGTGGTTTACAGTCCACAATTCTGAATAAATCAGCTTGGTACTTGGATGTATTCCTTCTAGCCTGAGGGCGTCCACTATTGATTTTGGTGAATGTCCCGATCCCCAGGGGCAGAGCCACGCCCACTTATTGCCTTTAGCGTCTGAAAGTCACAATTCTGAATGGATAATCTTGATGTTGAGGCACGACCCTCAATGCTAAACAAACCAAACGCCTAGCCTTCTTGACAAAGTACCATATCAATCAAAGCAGGAATGTGGACGCATATTGTAGCGTTAGCGTTATGTTTTTGGAATGTTATTATCTTAGATTGAGGAAGATGGGCACACGCCACGCAGTGTGAGAAAAATTATACCCGGATAGCGGAGTTTCCCCCCTATTCTTCGTCGAATTTACCAAGAGCTCTTCAAAGTGCATACGGATTGATCTCGGATTTTGCCCTACTGTAATGACAGGGCGATTACCGTTTGTTTATCTTGCACGACTGACAACGGGAGCCTATGTAGGAAAATCTCTGTAGGCCTAAGTAATGAGCAACAACATTCATCTACATTCTGTATCAATTTTTCCATATAAAAATAATCAGATTAATTTTATCGATCTGCGAAAGTCTCGGAGGAACTTTCTCCGCTGCCAACTTTTTACTCTGTGTCCGGGGCCTCCAACTAAAAAGCGCTTTCCCACTTTAAATAGTTGCTACTACGGGTTTCTAATATCCGCCCAAAATTTAAAACATTGTCCGAAAAAAAGGAAAATAGACTTCACCGAATCGGGATGGAAGCAGTTTCCGCGCAATGAGCTTAGTTTATGAATTCACGGAAGAAAGGCCATTTTTTATCTGTAGATTTCTTCAAGGGCATGAGTTAGTTATACATTTACACTGGGAAGTTTCATGAAGGCACAACTCACAAAATAGATATATTTTGGCGAAATTAGGATTTCACGGAAAGCAGTCAAGTAGGCCTATATGATAGGTTCACCTAAATCCATTGACGTTAAACCCCATTTCATTTTATTTCATTTCAAATCCATTGACAATGAGGTTTCAGAAAAGGCCGCAGCTCCTCAAAATATTTTTGGGCAAAATAACTAAAGTTGCGTCGTGTGGTTCTTGCGTTTGCCGCCCTTTTCAGAATGTTACTGGATCTCGTAAGTGGTTTTACATGGTAGGCCTATTGTCCGCTATTTCTGTTGAACACTGAAGAAAGCTATCATCATACGATACATTTACAATACATATTTTTGTCGCAGCCTTTCGATCGGTAAAATGAGGGGACAAATTCAAATGGATGCCTTTGTCCATTACAACTTTTAGGACATACAATAACTGATTCTGAGGTAGATATGTAGATGTCTTCAACGCGTTAGTGTCGTGGCAGGGTTCGATTCTCTTTTCTGCACTGGGTAAGCCGACGTCAGTAATTTAATTTGCCCATAGCTCTGATTCTAATGGAGTGATAGAACTGGTGTATATGATGAACATTTTCTGTCCATGTTAGGCAAAGTGATAGGTAACTTGATTATTCCGTGCTTTATAAAATGATCAATTTATAAGTGTCATCTTTTTTTTCGTGGTATTAGGGTGGTAAAAGAAATTAGCGTCACTGCTAGCTTCTCCCGCTTTCAATTCAATATATAGCCTTACTTACATCCACCAGTGCAGATTTGAATGTGATAGTTTTAAATTTCCAATATTTCCATGCAATTATAGTATCTGGCTTTTTCCATTATTGTTGTTTTTTACTAAGGCAATAAATCTTTGTAAATTTTTGAGTGAATGTATATAATATATATAAACTGTTTGTGTTGTTAGTAAATGTAAGCTGTATTAAAATTATCATTTGTTTTGTTTGTAAATGATCTGATCAGATCTTATCCCCAATATATAGAACAGTGGCAGTGCTAAAATACTGTCTGAATGAAATATGTCAATTATTTATGTGCAATCAAATTAGTACAAAATATAACTTTTGATGCCATTTCTACTGATTTAAATGAAATTTGATACCCCGTGTCAATATATATAGAGAGAAATGGGGTTTAACATCCACTCAGCACAAACTAGGTCAGTTTGAGACTAACATGGTTTAATTCATTTCTCCCTACTCCTTTTCACTTGGGGGGTCGGGAGGACCTAGTGGTCTAGAGTGCCGCACCTCGACCTCTAGCTGGCCGGTCACGTCTGGCTTGCAGCTGTGGTTTCGAGCCATGTGACATGGAGATAGGAGCGCCTTCTTAACCTCGTGGGTTTCCTCCGGGCACTTCGGTTTCCTCCCACTGCCAAAGACCCTACGCCCAAGCGAATTATTGAAATAAAATGAAACCATATGTTAGTCCCAAAATGACCTAGTTTGTGTCCTCCCTCTCACTCTCTCTCGAATCGGGATGGGGCAGCTTAATGAGCTTAGTTTATGAATTCATGGAAGAAAGGCCTTTTTTATCTGTAGATTTCTTCAAGGGCGCGAGTTAGTTATCCTCGAAATACATTGACATTGTGAAGTTTCATGAAGGCACAACTCACAAAATAGATATATTTTGGCGAAATTAGGATTTCACGGAAAGCAGTCAAGTAGGCCTATATGATAATAGGTTCACCTAAATCCATTGACGTTAAACCCCATTTCATTTTATTTCATTTCAAATCCATTGACAATGAGGTTTCAGAAAAGGCCGCAGCTCCTCAAAATATTTTTGGGCAAAATAACTAAAGTTGCGTCGTGTGGTTCTTGCGTTTGCCGCCCTTTTCAGAATGTTACTGGATCTCGTAAGTGGTTTTACATGGTAGGCCTTTTGTCCGCTATTTCTGTTGAACACTGAAGAAATCTATCATCATACGCTACATTTACAATACATATTTTTGTCGCAGCCTTTCGATCGGTAAAATGAGGGGACAAATTCCAATGGATTCCTTTGTCCATTACAACTTTTAGGACATACAATAACTGATTCTGAGGTAGATATGTAGATGTCTTCAACGCGTTAGTGTCGTGGCAGGGTTCGGTTCTCTTTTCTGCACTGGGTAAGCCGACGTCAGTAGTTTAATTTGCCCATAGCACTGATTCTAATTGAGAGATAGAACTTGTGTATATAATGAACATTTTCTGTCCAGGTTAGGCAAAGTGATAGGTAACTTGATTATTCCGTGATCAATTTATAAGTGTCATCTGTTTTTTGTGGGATTAGGGTGGTAAATGAAATTAGCCTCACTGCTAGCTTCTTCCGTGCAGATTTGAATGTTATGGTTTTAAATTTCCAATATTTCCATGCAATTATAGTATCTGGCTTGTTCCATTATTGTTGTTTTTTACTAAGGCAATAAATCTTTGTAAATTTTTGAGTGAATGTATATAATATATATAAACTGTTTGTGTTGTTAGTAAATGTAAGCTGTATTAAAATTATCATTTGTTTTGTTTGTAAATGATCTGATCAGATCTTATCCCCGATATATAGAACAGTGGCAGTGCTAAAATACTGTCTGAATGAAATATGTCAATTATTTATGTGCAATCAAATTAGGACAAAATATAACTTTTGATGCCATTTCTACTGATTTAAATGAAATTTGATACCCTGTGTCAATATATATAGAGAAAAATGAAGTTTAACATCCACTCAGCACAAACTAGGTCATTTTGGGACTAACATGGTTTAATTCATTTCCCCCTACTCCATTTCACTTGGGGGGTTGGGATGGCCTAGTGTTCTAGAGTGCCGCGCTTCGACCTCTAGTTGGCCGGTCATCTCTGGCTTGCGGCTGTGGTTTCGAGCCCTGGTGTGAGCGTATGTGACATGGAGATAGGGGCGCCTTCTTAACTTCGTGGGTTTCCTCTGGGCACTTCGGTTTCCTCCCACTGCTAAAGACCCCTACGCGCACGCGAATTATTGAAATAAAATGAAACCATATGTTAGTCCCAAAATGACCTAGTTTGTGTCGACTGGACTTAAACCCCATTTCTCTCTCTCTCTCTCCTTTTCACTTACAACTAGGTATCTGAAATAACGCCAGTTGACTCCATTCGACTCCATTCGGAGAATAAATAAAGTATCACCTTTGACTTCATGAAATAAGCAGGAGTCCATATTTGTATCCAATTTAACCAAACTTACCAGATTACAAATTGAAAAAAGTGAAATACATGTATCACTGTAAAGTCTAATTATTTGTGTTTAATCATAAATACTTTGATAAAACAGTTACAGACAATATATATTTACAATAATACTGAATAAATAATTCTATATACAGTCAAGGAGATATCTTTTCTGAGTTTAAAAATCTTCCAATTGAATTTAAATAATGATAAACTGTATTCCTATTATGAACAGTTATAAATGTTCGTGAACATAGTCTTTATGGGATTTAAAATTTGGCATGGGATTTAAAGTGTGTTTATTCAATAAAAATTAAGATAAAAGTTTATAAATTTTTCATTTAATAAAACAGTCATGTAAATAATCCTAACAGTGATGTTCTTTTAAAAATATTTCCTATAAGTTATTCGATTTTATCAAGAATTATTACGCTTGCCCCATTCTTGCTTGCTCTATCTTTCGCCTAACTTGGTTACAGTTTAAGGCTAATTCTGCATGCAGAGAACGGAGCTCTTCTAATTTTATCTTTAGGTCATCACTCTCATCCTTTCTTTCCTCAAAGTCTCGTAAAAGGGATTCATTTCCGAGAAGACCACAATTCTGGCGTAATCTGTGATTATCTATACGTAAGGAATCTCTCGCTTGTTTAGTTCTTGATAAAATATCCCTTTTCTGTTAATAGAAAAATTTCATTTATATATATTATTACAAGAAAAGAGAGGTATGGGAGGCACTAAAATTTAAAAGTTCATGCTAATTATGGCATATAACAAGAGAACTGTGCCCATTTAATGATTTCTGTAGATTTGTAATCAGAGTTCAGCTTTAAAGGACAATTTCTTTAATAAATTGCATTTATATGAAACACAAGAATCACCATGAATAAGTAGTAGGAATAATTCAGTTTTCTATACAACTATTTCTTAAAAATTTTTTTTATGGATGAATGCTCATAAAGATTACATTAATTGACAACTAAAGAGGAACAGGAAGTATAAAATGATAACCACCACGGAGCATGATTGGTTAAAAACAAAACAATGGTAAACTGTAGTAACTAACAGGAAAGTGAATTAAGCAATCACTAGAAATATGACGGAAAAACTGTTAAAAAATTTTTTTCCCATAAATACAGTAAAGTACTGGGAACCAGAAGTCAAAATTTATAATATTACATCATTTATTACTGTTGTATTTCAACACACATTTCCTCAAAGGAAAAATGTGTATACAGTAACTGGAAAAAAGACATATGAAATATCGGTTGCAACATTAAGTTTACGAATCCTTAGAATAAATTTGAAGCTGTTTACCTGGCCAACAAAAGACTCTACATCTTGTAATTTTTTCTTTTGAACCTGATTTTCTGCTTGAACGAACTGTAATTTTTCTTTTAAATGTGTTAACACTTGAACAGTGCTAGTTATCTTCTTTCTTAATTTTAACAATTCCTGGAGAATAAATAAAATGTCTAGGAGATAATGTATATACTCATTCTTTAGAACATATTATAATATTTACCAGTATTCATAGTACAATAACTACACAAGTGACCCTTAAGCAAAACAAAAAGTGTGCCCGATTCCAACATCAGAAGCATGTTTTATTTGGCTTGAAATCTGCGTGGGTACTTCAATTTTCAAACACTCCCGTTCAACTCCAAGGCACTTTTCACTACAGACTTGTGCAGACACCATAGATATGTGCCCTTTAAGACTGGTATTAAAGTAGCTAAGTCTCTAACTCCATATCGTCCTAAGACTTCGGCATTCAAAACACAAATTATTTGTCAATTTAAATCAACACTGATGTTGTTATTTTACCGGGAAAATATGGGCTTTTAATTTCCAATACCGGTATTTAAAACAAAATAAACATTTTACGAATGGTAAACGAATCGTGTACAATAATGCGTTTCATCCCCAGCTCTAGCATGAGACTCTGAGAACAAGGCTACATAATTACACCAAATCAAACGGTGTATGTAGACTGAAATAACCAAACACTCGAAATAGTCACTCCATTGAAAGGTCTGGCGTATTTCGCTGAACATAACTGATTTGAAATTAGAGTACAAACGAAAACGATTGAATGTACCGGTAAATCAGTTTGTATACATTGATATTACAGTATGTTATGCGTTGCAACCCATTTGTGGCAATTTCTAGGTCTCAAATATTAGCGACTTAGCTCCTTTAAGTTAAATGATTTGGCTAGACAGGAAAGTAATATGGCTTACAGTAGTTACAGGGCTGAAAAGCACAGTTAAATACTTCCAAAAAAGGCCTCAAAACTATGTGGCCATGAATGATTGTTCTATTTCAGCAACCCTGACCTGGTTGGTCTCCTATTATTACAAATATGTAAAGGTTATTGGTGAAATTAAAGGCGTTACCAGCTAATACTTCCGCAGGACTTTTCACAAGAATAATATTCATGTATACCAGTTCAACTACATAAGTAACAGTTAAATAGAATAAATACCAAGAAAAATAGAAATCCCCATTACACAGACACATTAGTCTTATAGGACTGGCAGTCTGGTTCTCCATAAAACATGCATGACATTCAAAATTCATGGGACTAATATATAATGTATATAATGTTACCAAGTATTTGTGCTTGATAACGATAAAGGACTCTATAAACCAGTCATTGTTTTCCATATAGATTGTGTTGTATTTTTTAACGTGCTCGAGCACTAAAAGAAGTGCCACTCAAGGATTTTGATGAACACATTATTTACCTCATTTCTTTCCTCTATTTTCTCGTTATAAGTTTGATTTTCTATCTTCAGCTGTTCAAAATCTATCAGATGTAATCCTTCTGCTAATTCTTCCTACAGACAAAGAAAGTAAAAGACTCTTAATTAAATATGAGCTGATATAGAGAGCTGATATATAGATATATATATGAGGGCGATAAAGAGTTTATGGCACACTAAACAATCATTTTGAGATTGGGGGGTTGGGTGGCCGAATGGTTACCGTGTGCACGCTGTATCATAGGGCCTGCCATTGAGTCAAATGTGCTGTTATGGGGGGGGGGAGATACAATAGTTCATTTAAAGGCTTTCTTTTATTTCAATTGTCCCATCTTTATTAGCCCGGCTTGTAGAGAAGAGTAGCGTGTCAGACCCCATCATTTAATTTCTATCACTTACTTTTGAAGAAACACTAGAAAACAATATTAAGCATTGAAAATTATTGAAAACTACAGTGTGCAATCCAACAAATGAATAAATAATAAATGCAAATATCATATTGTGTACATAATATGGACATCATTAAGACTCACACAATTTAATCTTGCAAGAGTTACCTCCCATGTTTACATGTATACAATAGTTTTACAAAATTTTATACAATAATTTCTACCATCCTCTAAAATTTTAAATAAGATTATTATTTATATATATATATATTATTGTAAATTAAAAATCTCATGTGCTAACCAGTAAAAACTGTTTTGATTTTGTTTAAACTATTAAACAATGTAATAGCTTATAACATGATGCTAAGAGGTAAAGTTTGCATCCCTAAAAATACGGTTACTTACCTTTGACTTTAACTGCTGTTCTTTTTTCTTTAACTTATTTTTAGATCTGATATTCTCCAGTCTGACAAATACAACTTCTGCTTCCTTTTTTTCTTCATTAGCAATATACTGTTCTATGTCCTATAAACAAAAAAATTTAAAGCTGCTTTTGACAAAAAAATCACGCTCCAAAAAAATAACTCTTCATTCAATACCTTCTTGAAACAATGTCACAGCTGATCAGCATACCAACTATTTTTTCTATATTGTAGAAAACCAGTAAAGGCACTGATTAGTTAAAACATTCATCATAAAATGAGATAATTAATGGTTATCATCAATCTGATAAAAATATATTTCCTTTTGTTTTTTATACTTTCGATGGCTAAAATGCTCATAAAAAATCAAATTAATCATCAATAAAAATCGGGTGATCAAGACTTCAGTATTTTAAAACTTAAATACTGTTAGCCGCTAGCTAATACTATAATTAAATTCTAAAGCGCTAACTTTCAAGGCAGTGTGACATTTAGTTAGCAAATTTTCATAAAAATTTCAGCTAGATTCAGTCACCCAATCTCCTTAAATAGAGGATAGGGGTGGGGAGGGGTCAGAGTTTAAAATATTTCCCCCACCACTCGCCCCAGAAGAAATAATTTTCAGATGTTGCTTTATATCATTTGGAATATGAAAAAAAAAAGATATTATAAAGCGTATAAGCTAACCTTAGGTGGTATTGATTTTCCGGAACGACTATTCAATGAATTTAATGCAACTTGTTGTTTAAAATCTATAAATTTTTTCTTTTCTTCATCCACTCTTTCTTTTCTTTCCATACATTTGTCATTTAGATCACTAATCTGTAATCTGTAATTCTCCTTTTCTCTCTTAGCTTGCTTCTGCAGTTCTTGAAGCTGGTCTGGTGGGAGATTAAAGGGAGAAAACTCACTTTTATGGTGGAGTAAACAAAAACCATATGATCAAAAACAAACTAGTGTGATTTTTAAAAAAGAGGTAAAATTCTAATACTAATGACTAAAATTGGTCTCAGATGCTAGTTGAATACCTTATCGTCCTTATCCATTGAAATATAGAGGGAGCTAATGAATTGGGCAAGAAATTGGCTATCAAAGCCGAGGTCATGCGTACACATTGCACATTGCAGTGCACGTAGAAGATCCGTTGACAGTTGGAATTTCCCTCATAGCACACTGTTTGCCGTATGCCAGTCTGCATTAGCCCAATTCGGAGCAGAACACTGGCGTTGAGCCCCAAGAGGATCTTTAATGTATGTAGTTCTTTATATATAAAATATTGAAGAGCGTTGCATGAACTGGTATCTCACCCATATATTTAAGGTATCTCTGTTCTTGATCTGTAACATTTTTATCATAATCAGCTCGATCATCAGACTTCTTTTTACGAAAATATTCAGCTAGTTTATGCTGTAATTGATAATTCTGCTGCTTTAACTGTTCACGTTCTGCAAGAGCAGCCTTAAAAATAGAATCATATACCAATCAGATACAGGACAGAGGTGTGTGTACATTGATAACACTTATTTCTTGGGACAAGTATTGTAGATTTAAGGTCTTTCATTGATGTCTATTGTCAGGATTTTGACCATACACTTTAACATGACATGGTGTAGGGTCGTCTGCCTATTCAACTGGTTTTATTGATAGTTATTGAAATTTATGAAGCTGATACCATGTTATTCCAAAAGTGAATTTTTGAGTGAATCAACAGTATATCCCATTTCAGAGATAAAACCAGTAGAGTGATAATGTATACTCTTTCTTTTTAGTGTATCCATACTTGTATTTTTCAACTTTTGTAAAGAAATAGACAGGCAAAACAGAATTGGAGAAAACATTTTCAACTTTCAAGGAACATGCAATTTATATTATGGAAAACCTAAAAGAATTTTAAAGATGACTAAATGGAGCGTACATTATATTTTTCTATAAGAAATTCTCTATCAAACTCTGGTTCAGGTGACATTTCTTCTGCTTGCTGTGTGTCTGGACCTGTTTCACCCTCTGTATCTGTTCCTTCAAACAAAGAAAAAGAATTTGTATTGCCTGTATATCATAAATAAACAGATAATGAAACATAAATTCAGGGAAGAGAAACCACTTGCTTTGGTTTTGAAGACCTTTTTTTTATGAAAACTTACCTGGTATTTCTGGAGTTCCAGGAACTAATAACTCTGTCTGTGTATCTTGTCTAGACGTTTCATCAATCGATGGTGTAGGTTCTCTTGATAACTTCTCGCCAACAGTTTGTGGGACAGGGCTTTCAGCTCTTTCGCCCTCTGTAAACGTATCACTCTGTAAAAAAAATGATGAATGAATGATACAATGTTTTAAAGAAAAACAACGAATTTTCATATCTTTATATAAAAGTTTACTTATGCTAAATAAAGTGGAATATATGTTGCTCTCGTAAAAAATATGCATTAACCGTGACTATCAAAATGGGCAAGGAATATCAGCAGTGTCAGGAGGCTGCATGAAAAGTTGTATGTTGTCAGAATGAGATAAAGTAATGGGATATAAAGCGATCCACTCCACAGTTCCACAAACTATGTTATTTCGGGATATCCGGTATATTTTCATTTAAAAAATTCATTTGCACGCAAAGCAGTATTTAGAAGTAGGATGAAACTGAATGTGGAGAAAACCCACAACCTTGGTTTGACAGACCTTATTATATGATCTAATGCAGGTGGTTAGACCATTTGACCAGCCCCAGTCAGACACATGACTGATGATTTGGTTGGACTACGTTGAGTGAGGAGATGTATAGAATAAAAAAATTTAAAAGAAAATGATTTTCTTTTTGTTCATACTTGGGGTAGAGGTGATTTGGGTGTTTCAGCATTTTCTTCACCCTCTGTTGGAACTTGTTCATCTGCTGGAGGAGCATCTCCTTCAACTGGAGCAGCTTCATCTCCTTCCTTTATATCGGCCAATTCAGCTTCAGGTTGCCCGTCTTCTGTTTCTTTGGGTGCTTCTTCACCCGGTGTTACTTCAGCAGCAACAGCTCCTTCTTCTTGTGATTCACCTTCCTCTGCTGGTTGCACATCTGCTTGAGTTTCTCCAACGTCTGCTTCACCAGTGGCCTGCTGTTCCTCAGTTTCTGGCGTACTTTTTGTCTCACTATCATCAACTTCATGTGGCAAAAATTTTTAAAAAATTTAAAAGATTATGACCATCTACGTATTTAATTTTATTCCAGTGAAACATTTTAGTGAATGCTCATACTTAATAAAAACGTTTCAAACTGAAGTGAATCTGAATATTTATGAAAAATTCTGATTTGTTAGATAAAAGTTCATTAAAATTGGATTCTTATTCCAAAATATGAGAGGTCAGGTCCAACTGACCTGTTAGAAATTCTTTATATATTAATCATTATCCAGGATAAAAATGTAATTAACAAGGGTAGAGACAAATTTTTTCAGATTATGACAAATATATATCAGCATTGTGAGGCAAAAAGAAAAAAAAAATAACTGTGAAAGATATAAAATAAAAAGATAAAAGGGAATTTTAATTCCCTTTAATCTTTTTTTATTTCATTTTTTTATTTCTGATTAACCAAAAATGAAATAAGGGGTCAACTGAAGGAAAAATATTTTACAAATGGGACCTACCAAATAGTTACTGACAGCCATGATCTAGAGGCATTTAGTAACTGGAAAGAGCAATACACAAAAACACATACTTATGGAATAACAGCTACTTAATTTATTTAGGCGACCTTTCGAAGAGTATTCTCTCAACGTATCAAGCTTGATAACGTTGAGAGAATACTCTTCGAAACGTCGCCTAAATAAATTAAGTAGCTGTTATTCCATAAGTATGTGTTTTTGTGTATAGCCATGATCTAATAACACTGTGATGTCACAAAATGAACTCGTTCTCACACAGTTGGAAACATTGTCATAATTTGGAATTATATATCTTTTTCAAAAATAAATATGTGTGTTATTCACAAATTCTAAAGCTAAAGACTAAACCTAAAATAAATATTTTTACAAATTGTATTCTGGGTGTTATTCACAAATGCTAAAGCCATGGATTACAGGTAAAATAAACATTTTGTAGACTTGATGTCTTCAATTATACCTCATGGAAATTATTCAGGCTAATTCAGAAATTATTCAGTAGGTCACATTTTTTTTTAGGTATACTACATTTCATTTCAGGCAGATTTTTATGTGTTTCATTTTAGCAGACTTTGTTTGTTTCATTTTCCATTTACAGGTGCCCTTCTTTAATAATTCCAAGATATGTGAATTCAAACTAGTTACTATATTACACACTACTACTGATATTATTTCTAAATATTTACCATACAGCATTCAAACTACTTACAACACAAATAATATTGAAAATATATGTACTTGAAAAAAAGTTGAACTAACAGGGACATTATAATTTAACGTCTCTACCCCAAAAAACTAACTCATATTAGGACCAACATAATAATGGCTACATTAATTTGCACCAGTCACAGGAAACAAAGACCTCTGGAGAATAAACAGGATTTAGCACACAATTCAGCCAATGCGAACATTGATGGTTGCTTTTTTGGTGTTTCTGGAACCGTGAGAAAATGAGAAATACCAGAAATGAATTGTTTTGACTCAAATGTAAAGGATAGCTGAAATACATATCCAAGTGTGCCGACTAAAATGCAAACAGAGTGATGTGAACAGTGAGCTAAATGACGTTATATATCCTTTTTTTCCCAAGTATTTTTACTATGATTAGACCATGACTAAACAGCTTGTTGTTACTGTAAAATATTTACTATACAGCCCATTAACTACTATTCTTCATGCTAGAATTTACTACAGAAATATCTAAAGATTATCCATCATACCATAAATAATCATACTATACAAGATGAATTTTAGTTACAATCACAACAAACTAACATCTAAAACTACTAGTACTATTCACTATTATAAGCTACAAAGTAATTTGGTAAATTACCTTTAACAGTGGTACCTAACTGTTGACCATCACTAGTCTCAGGATCCCCAGGCTCAACCTTATCATTTTCAGTAACATTGACCTCTCCAGTTTCAATTGTGGTATTCCCATTATTAATAGTAACATTTTGAGAGTTAGCAACATCATCAGTTAGGCCTACCTCAACATTACTAGAATCAGTACCTACAACATTACTAGCCATGTCAACATCACCAGCTTCAACGTTATTAGCTGTAACATTATTAGAGTCTACAATATTATCGGCCCCAACACCATTACCAGCCTCAACAACATTACCTGCCTCAACAACATTACCCGTCTCTAAATTATCAGTCGAAACAACATCATTTTTAACAATATCACTGTCAAGAAGCTCATGATTGCTGTTCTCACCTTTTACTTCCTCTCCCTCATTTACGTCTGCAGTACCTGTTGCATTATCAGCTGGTGACGTTTCTTCTTGTTTAGGATCTAAAATAAGTAAAATAACTAATGATAAAAGCTTGAACAGTTGTGTTGTAATACTATATATCCATATACAGTGTTTAAATGCATGTCAGCCAGACACCAACATTTTATAATTTGGAAATTATTTGGAAGAAATTTGAAAATATTAGGATTATTTTTTTATGTATATGATGATTTGCTGTGGCATTTGAAATCTGTAAGATGTGTGTTTGTTGCTTAGAGCATATGTGTCAAAAATGTTTTGTTTCGATAAAATTTTCGTTCGAAAATTTCATATTAGCCAAAATGAAAATAAAGCTACAGCTAGTAATGTAATTTGTCAGCCAGAAGGCATGATTCAATGACACTTCACATAAAATGAGGTTGCGTTTGCAACTTTCAGCTGAAAAGGGATGTTTATGTTCATGCTCTTTAATAAAGAGGTTTAATTATTTCAAAAAATTAGAACAATAAATCCAACAAAATACAGCTGGCCTTCAAAACATCTTAGACAGGCTGCATATCTTACACCCTGAAAATATTAGTTGGCTGAGATAAAGACTTCTGAAAATACGAGTAATTTGGAAAGATTCTCTTGTTTGTGATAAGCTTACTTTAAAGCGGCATTTACACGATACAAAAATAACCAATCCATACAACCGTCGGATGCAACATATTGGAAATGAATAACAATGATACCAATTTGATTAGATAATGATGTAATAAATTTTAACGGACCATCATTGGCAGCTTGTTCATCATTATTTTCAACTTCAGGTGTTTGTTCTGGATTGGTTGTTTCTTGAGTTGTAGTTTCAGGTTGCTCATCTTCAGTTGTCTCACTTACTTCAGCTGGCTTTCCCTCTTCTTCCTTCAAATAAGAAACAAGGCAAAATTTTACCATTTTCTTTCTAAACTAAAACTTATGGTTTATTATTCTTTAACACTGTCCACAAAAACGTGCAGGTACGCAAGCAACAACTCAAAACTTTGACCCGTCACCTTGCTTCATGTTCTATTTCATTGTTGTACATATCAGTTTTGTCATTTTATTGTCGTTGTCCTAACCCTAACCCTAGCTAGTCACGATGCACCAAATCAAACAGCGTATGTAGATTGGAATAACCAGACACTAAAAATTTGAATTCGATAGAGACAGCTGGCTTATTTCGCGGAATAATGATTAATGATTTGAAATTAGAGTAAAAATGGAAACCATTGAATGTAAATCAGTTTATATATATACATTCATATTTACATAATTTACAGTATTATTTGCATTGCGACCCACCAAACTGATCCCGCAGTGAATATTCGCTAGGCCGCTACAATCACTGATAAGCATGACATCGACGAGGCTTAATGAGTAGGCCTACGGCATATTAACTTTTTTTCTCCGACAAATTAAATTCTCCAACATTTTTTTGAGGTAAAAGAAAAATAAATAAAGACGTTTGAAGTATTTGTATTTAAAAAATATTTCCTATTTAGTGATAATGGGGATTAAAATGAGTAAAATGCATCATTTCGCCCGAAGTAGTCAGGTGTTAAGTAAACATTGCACGAGCCGTTGAGCCAATGACTACGAGGCGTGCAGTCAACGCACGTGTTTTGGACAGGCATCCGTTACAGAGATAATTCGTAAGTAATTCTCTGTGAAACAGATTGGCGACCCACTTCTGTCAATTTTTAAGTCTCAAATGTTAGCGATTTAGCTCCTCTGATTAACAACATTTCAAAAGCGACTACTATTATAATTTATTATAATATACGCTATACTGTTATAATTATATCATACCAAATCTAATAATAAAAAATAGTAGGCTAGATCTGATATTTTTATTTTTAGCTCCACTAAACTAGGCCTATCCTGTTACATTATAATACATATATCATATTACGATAAAATCTGTTTAACAAACCATTATGCGAATTTCACTGGTATCCTTGTTATGTGCTTGTTTTCTAACGTAAATTGTGTTTATTTTTTGATGTAGTAACTAAATTGAAGCCATCTTTTATTCGTTGTTATGGAAAACATAAATAGATAACTCTCGTGAAATATAAGCGTAGACAAGATTGACATGGATTTTCTAAAACCCGAGTAATTCATCCCTGTTTTGATAATTTAATGAGGTTTAATATCCCTCTTTTGTGCACCAACAGAGTCCATGAAAACGGTCAAAAGAGCAGTTTTGCATGAAATTATTAGGTTTTTGGTCCCTATTTTTTTATTATATACTGTCACGGATCATATTATAGAGCTGCTAATCATGTACGATTCATCGTATAATAAATATAACGGTCTATGGTTCTACTGTATATACCATTTGATATGAATTATTCGCGTTAAAAGTTCCATTGTAGACTAGATTGTTCAGCTATCAAAAACGAAAAAAACGGCGGGAAAGATAAGAAAAACAAAGTTTCTATTTTTTTTGTCTATACAATTTATACTTTATAGTTTTAAAATGAATTCGGAGACTGCTAACCACACAAATTCTATACCAGCAATTAAAACCATGAGAAAGGGGGAAATTCAGGTGATATATTATATTGATTTAATTTATCTCTAGAACGATTGAATATATCTAATAATAATAATAATAATAGGCCTAATATAATAATTTATATAATAATATTATATTCAATTAAACAATATTTGATATTCATTTGTGAAATTGTGTGAAAAGGATGGAGAGGACTGCAGGCGTGCAGCTACATGAATTGGCCGTGGATTTTATTTGTTGAGAAGTATTTTTATACGCCCACCATACCTATGTGGAATTGATTGTCGACACTGTCTATATACAGAGTGAGAGCCTACAGGTCACAATTCTTATCCGACTGACGAAACTTGAAATATAGGTTTATCTTCAAAAGATCTTGGTTGTTTGTTTTCTATATTGGCATATGCATGATCGAAACAAAATTCATTATGTCCCATGATTGTACGAAGAATAACGTTTTTAGCTTTTGGTCCCCCTACTCCTTAGTCCTACCCTAGAGCCTAGAGGTCACAATTTTGAACTGATTTTGATAAACTTAAAATGCATGTTTAGAAACACAAACATCTTGGTTCCTTTCTAAATTTGCACATATCGGATTGTAACGTCTTGAATTGTGGCCCCTGATCGTACAAAAAATCACCTGGAGGTCACAATAAATAATTAGCGGAAAGTTGAGTTCGAATTGTTCTCTTACTTGAGATTGAGAGCGTTTACACTATGACAATTTAACATGGCGAGACCACCCTCACTTTGAATGAAGTGAGCCAAATTGGCACGGTACTCTAACTCAGTATGGCACACATATGTTTGATCTGTTTACACAACAATAAAATTAACTGGCACGCTTATACCACATACTAACTTTGTAATGTAAACATGTTTATTGATTTGTTTGTAATTACATGTAGATTGTAGTCTATGCTTTATTCAGACAATTTGATTAATGAATTTTATCTACTTGTAGGTGATATTTGGTCCCATGTTTTCTGGCAAAACGTAAGTACTATACAGCACATTTACAATTACATGAATAATCTTTCTGTTCACATTTTGACTGTCACTGTTAAAACTTGTGAAACCAATGCTGAAAAATAGCTGTAACAAATTCGTTCCAGTTTGGTGAGGTTGTTCACAGGGTCTTTATGGAAAATCCCATCATAATGTAGAATATTTGCGGTATATCTTGTAAACCTTATAAAAGGACAGTTCTTCAATAACATTTTTAAGACTTGATGCTATTACCGTAATGAATTTCAAAATTGTAAATTTGGAACTGATTCTGTAGAGTTATTTTTACCCCAAGTACAAATTTCAGGAAACTAACATTTTGTATGAAAAATGAAAAAATACTTTAAATGTTTCAAAAATTACTTCTGCACAAATTAGATATTTTGGTCTTCAGAAACATTGTTTAACTTTTGTTTACTTTTTCTTATGGGGAAAAAAATACCTAATTTTAAGTTAAGAAATTTTAAACGAAACACCATTTATAAGCCTTGAATAGCTCTTTGTGAATAAGAATTAAAATCAAATTGGTTTGAGAATTGGCTTAAAGTCTAACTTCTTATTTATAGGACTGAATTAGTGAGAAGATTAAAACGCTACCAGATTGCTAATTATAATTGTTTAGTTGTTAAATATGCTAAAGATGATAGATATGATGCAGATGGTGTAGCTACTCATGACAAGTAAGTATTGTAATACATTCAATAATAAACGTAAGTGTACTACTACTATTATTAGTATTATGCACAATTCAGTTAATTGCGAAATTAAGAAGACTTAATAACAAAATAATTACTGGTGTGTCAGAACAAGTTCGCCCATCACAATTTTATCTGTTTTTGATGAAACTTGAAAAATAGGTCTCCCAAAGATCTCGGTTTGTTTTGATATTGCCATGTATCACACCATAACTGTGGTACATGATTATGTTCCCTGAATGTACAAAATCACTTTTTTTTATCTTGTGGATACTCTAGATGTCACAATTTTCATCTGATTTTATGGTCCCTGATTGTACGAAAAATCATGTTTTAACTTGTTTGAATATATCACCTTTACACCACAATGTTGATTGAGTTAGAATTTCGGACCAAAAATGCTCCTTGTAGGCAAATAGTGTTATGTAATATCAAGGTTGTGGTTCCTTTATAAGTCACAATCTGATTTTGATGAAACTTAAAGTATGTTTATTTTCCGAAGATTTAGGCTCCTGAAGATATTCATGCGTATTAGACCGTATTAACTTCCTAGATTATGGCCACTTATTGTACGAAATTTTCCTCCTTTTTTGAGTTCATCTCTTGCAAAATGTGACTTATCTTGCATGGCAAAGGCTAGTTAGCCTTTGGTATGGCTATCTGTACAATAGTGTTTTTAAATATTCCACATTAACTCACACTATTGTTTTATAAGGTGCCTGATTTAGCACCTTACTGGTTTCTAAGTGTCAGAAATTTAGGAAAACATTTAACTCAGAAGTTAAGAAAAAATTGGGCTGTGAAAAACTTAAATAAAAAACTCTCAATTTTCAATTTTGATATTTTTCACTGCAAACCACTTAATATTATTATGATATTTTTAGACAAATATTACCAGCTGTATCAGCAGAAAAGCTATCAACACTAAGATCAACTGCATTTAAATACGATGTTATTGGAATTGATGAAGGCCAATTCGTAAGTTATGAGATTTAGTTTGATTCCAAACACTTATCTTGCTAGGAGTTGGACAAACGATTGATAAGTAGCATAGATGCTAACAAAAAATACATGAATATGCCTATTGTGAATCTGAACTATGTGCCATGTGGTGTATATGACTACAGATTAGGGAATGCCTTTCTCAGTTCAAGGAAGTTCTGTCTTGTGGGGATTTCATTTAGATTGATTCACATTGATGTGAATGATATTCAAGTCATCTTTCTCATTGTCAGTAGTGCACGATTGAGGGCCAGACAAGAAAAGTTCTCTCAACGTTGGGATGGGACCGAAAAACAAGGTCATGTGTACTGTACATGTAAGAGAACCCTTGGTTATTGAAATTCTGAGCAAAATTTGTTTTATAGCTTTCTTATTTTTTTCTAGTTTCCAGATATTGTAAATTTTTGTGAAGAAATGGCAAATGATGGTATTACTGTTGTTGTTGCAGCTCTAGATGGAACTTTTCAAAAACAGGTACTGTTGAGAAGTATACTAAGATACAATCAACCCACACCACTTTAAGTAATATGCGAGAGATATAGTTTAACATTGAAATTCTGAATGTCACAACATCAGATCATGAAGATAAATATACAGAATGATGTCGGTTTGTCTGTTCAATTTTGTGTCCAGTGCAGAAATCAAAGCCTCATTGTTTGGTGTACAGTTGCATCTTCTAATTAGGCTTATTATATTAGATTACAATAGGATTGGTTGGGACTTTTGAACACAATAACTCTCATAATGGAGGTATAATGACTTGATTTTGATGGTTAGCGCCTACGGTATCATTTGTTTAATGTCAAATGATTGAGGACGACAGTGTGTAGTTTAATTAAATCTGCTAATCTTTATTGGTTAGATTTTGAATCCCTTGTAAACTACAACAATAATGTGAAAGTTGAAACTCTAATTGAAAATCAATATATAAAGCTTAGTCAGCATGACCCTGAATATCTTCTCCTCGGATTTATCTAAAAGCATCTTGAAAATGTCAACACATACTTTACAGACCATGTCTGTGACAAAATAGTGATTATCAGAAGAGATTGCCCACATTTCTTTATGTATAATATAGTTCTAGATATTGCCGCTGTAGTCACAATGTGATTAGTATTTCAATTAAGGTGCTACGATGTGATTCATATCACGATTCATGACCAGGTCAATATTTACCAAGAAAACGACAGGAATACTGTAATTGTCCCCCGCCTTTCGAAGAAAGTTGGGGGACTATTAAAATGGGTTTGTCTGTCTGTCTGTCTGTCCGTCACACCTTTTGGGACACAATAACTCTCTTCCTAATTGAGCTAGAATGTTCAAACTAGGTGTATGTGTTTATTAGGTCAATGCCTTGATGGAGTTCGAAGATGAGCATTTTCCTCTTAGGGTAAGCAGAGATAAGCAATTTGATTGGTTGATGCTTTGGGACACGATAACTTAAGTTCTAATTAAGTGAGAGTGAATAAACTAGGGTGATCACCTTTACTTCATCATATTGCGGGACGTTTATGAAAAAAATATATTTTACTCAAAACGCCCGTTATTGTCTGCGGAGCGCCGAAGGCGCGAGACAGCAGTGGGGGGCTCGGGGGTCCCTCCCCCGAAAATTTTTGAAAACTAGAAAGCGCGGAAACGCCATTTCCCGCAATCTGAAAAAAAAATGTCGCAATGAAATACTCTGATTTTGTAGTGATTGTACTGATGGTAGTATAGTATCATCTTAAAATATTTATCGACTGGTTTTGTAAGCTGATCAGATTAAGGTGTGCTCGGTTGGTTACGCCTGTCATTGTCACTCAGTTTCTGCACGTGCATTTAATTATACGTCCACATTCATAATGTGAACGTATTATGCCGTCGCCCCTGTCTGTGTGTTTGTGTGTGTGTGTGTATGTGTGTGTGTGTGTGTATGTATGTATGTGTGTGTGTGTGTGTGTCTGTGGTTCGCCTACAGGGCGCAATTCTTCATGGATTTTCTTCAAACTTGGTATACTTATTCCTTATACCCCAAGGAAGATCCCTATTGTTTTTGGGGCATGCCCGACCCCCAGGGGCCGAGCCACGCCCATTTCTAGTATTTGTTTGTTTGTCGTCTACAGGCCACATTTCTTAACTTATAATTTTGAAACTTAGCATACACATTCTTTGTACCCTAAGGAACATCCCTATCGTTTGGGGTGTATGCCCCACCCCCAGGGGCAGAGCCACGCCCATTTTCTTTTCGTGTGTCTTTGTGTCGCCTACAGGGTGCAATTCTTACTGGATTTTCTTCAAACTTGGTATACGTATTCCTTATACCCTAAGGAAGATCTCTATTGTTTTTGGTGCATGCCCGACCCCCAGGGACAGACCCACGCCCATTTCTAGTATGTATTTGTTTGTCGTCTACAGGCCACATTTCTTAACTTATAATTTTGAAACTTAGCATACACATTCTTTGTACCCTAAGGAACATCCCTATCATTTGGGGTGCATGCCCAACCCCCTGGGGCAGAGCCACACCCATTTTCTTATCGTGTGTCTTTGTGTCGCCTACAGGCCGCAATTCTTATTGGATTTTCTTTAAAACTTTGTATACTTACTCTTTATACTCTAAGGATGATCCCTATCATTTGGGGTGCATGCCCAACCCCCCAGGGGCAGAGCCACGCCCATTTTCTTTTTGTGTGTCTCTGTGTCGCCTAGAAGCCGCAATTCTAACTGTATTTTCTTAAAACTTTGTATACTTACCCTAAGGATGATCCGTATTGTTTTTTGGTGCATGCCCGACCCCCAATGGCAGAGCCACGCCCATTCCTTGTATTTATTTGTTTGTCGTCTACAAGCCACATTTCTTAACGTATCATCTTGAAACTTTGAATGATTATTCTTTGTACCCTAAGGAACATTTCTATCATTTGGGGTGCATGCCCAACCCCCAGGGGCAGAGTCACGCCCATTTTCTTTTTGTGTGTCGCCTACAGGCCACAATTCTTAATCGGTCATCTTGAAACTTAAAATACTTATTCCTTATACCCTAAGGATGACCCCTTTTGTTTTGGGTGCATGCCCGACCCCCATGGGACAGCAACACCCATTTCGTGTATTTGTTTGTCTGTCGTCTACAGGCTGCATTTCTTAATATATCATCTTGAAACTTTGAATACTTATTCTTTTTACCTTAAGGATGATCCCTATTGTTTTTGGTGCATGCCCAACCCCAAGGGACAGTGCCACGCCCATTTTTTTTTTGTCTGTCTGTGTGTCACCTACAGCCCACAATTCTTAATCGATCGTCTTGAAAACTTTTTTTATACTTATTCCTTATACCCTAAGGCTGACCACTATTATTTTTGGTGCATGACGGACCCCCTGGGACAGAGCCACGCCCAATGCTTTTGTGTCTTGTGTTCGCCTACAGGATGCAATTCTTAACAGATACTTTTAAAACTTTACAAACCCATTCCTTATACCCTAAAGATGACCCCTATTGTTTTGGTGATTTCCTAACCCCCAGGGGCAGAGCCATGTCCATTTTTACTTCGTGTCTATGTGTGTTGTCTACAGGCCACGATTCACACAGGCAAGATACGACCAATTTTTGTGTTTGTCGTTTACAGGCCGCAATTCTGACTGAATCAGCTTGGTACTTGGTTTATGTATTCCTTATAGCCTGAGGGCGTCCACTATTGATTTTGATGAATGTCCCGACCCCCAGGGTCAGAGCCACGCCCACTTTTTGCCTTTAGTGTTAGGAAGGCACAATTCTGAATGGATTATCTTGGTATAGTTATTCCTTATACTCTAAGGACGGCAATTATTAATGTTGGTGCACGACCCTCAACGCTAAACAAACCAAACGCCTAGCCTTCTTGACAAAGTACCATATCAATCAAAGTAGGAATGTGGACGTATATTGTAGCGTTAGCGTTATGTTTATTGCTTGATATGTCATTGAATAAAAGACACGACCAAGATATACTTCGTGTTATTATTTTGTTTTTACCCAAATCATATTGTAACAGTGACAACTTTTAATTTTCTCCTGAATACAATGAGTTTATGATTTATGATGACGTAAAAAATGATCCGAAGAATTGTGTACGTACAGCCATTATTAGGCTATATTTCAACACAGTCAAACGATAAAGTGACCAAGAATATCATCCACAGTGCAAACACGACTTACTTGTCACACCAATTTTCATATTTTCCAAAGATATCAGAAATAAGCGAAGTTCGCCGAATGGTGAAAGGTATAAAGTGTCTTGAAAATGGGACTACTGTAGGGGTGGGGGGGGTAACTCATGGCTGAAAAATTTATTGACTTTCCGCACAATAAATTGTTGCCCATTTGCATCCGCTTACAGTAGGCCTATTATAGTATTAGGAATGCAAATTAAAAAACTAAAAAAGACTATCGAGACTAGATTCATGCACATTACTGCATAGAAACCTTCCATGTGAGAAATTTCGGGACTTTTTGAATGTTTATAAAGAATTTGCGGGACGCGGGACTTGTGAGCGTTTTGCGGGACAGTCCCGCGAAATTCGGGACGGGTGGTCACCCTAGAAGAAACTTGGTGCATAGTTTCATTACAGTAATACCTTGACTAAATTCGATTATGAGCTTTTTCTGCTCAGAGTAAGCAGAGCGATACGCAATTTGATTGGTCGAGACTTTGGAACACAATAACTCTCCTTTTAATGGAGTTAAAATGTTCAAACTTGGTGTATATGCTTATTAGGTCAATGCCTTGATGGAGTTCGAAGATGAGCATTTTCCGCTTAGGGTAAGAAGAGATAAGCAATTTGATTGGTTGATGCTTTGGGACACGATAACTTTAGTTCTAATTAAGTGAGAGTGATGGAACTTGGTGTATAGTTTCATTACATTAATGCCTTGACTATAAAGATTGATAATGAGCATTTTCTGCTCAGGGTAAGCAGAGCGATAAGCAATTTGATTTGCCGAGACTTTGGAACACAATAACTCTTCCTTCTAATTGAGTTAAAATGTTCAAAATTGGTGTGTATTCTTATCGGGTCAATGCCTTGATGGAGTTCGAAGATGAGCATTTTCTGCTTAGGGTAGGCAGAGACAAGCAATTTGATTGGTTGATACTTTAGGACAAGATAACTTAGGTTCATCTTGATTGATGATTTTTATGCCAATACAATGACTGCATTCTCATTCAGTAATAGATTCGACAGTAACAGTGTACAGAAACGATTGACTCGGACACAAGGGCCTTTTCCCTTGGCCAGAGGGGCCCTTTTGTCAAGCGTGGGGGCCCTTTTGTCTGCCTTTAGGGTCCCCCTAACTAGGGTACATTTTTATACGCCCACATTTTCATGTGGACGTATTATGTCGTCGCCCCTGTCCGTCCACAATTTGTTTGTGGACTCTCTACAGGTCACAATTCTTATCCGATTTTGACGAAACTTGAAATATAGGTTTATCCCCAAAAGATCTCGGCTGCTTTCGATATTGGCATGTATCGGATCAAAACTTCATGGATTATGGCCCGTGATTGTACGAAAAATCACGTTTTTAGCTTGTGGACCCTATAGAGGTCACAATTTTGAACCGATTTTGATGAAACTTGACATGCATGTTTGTAACCCAAAGATCTTGGTTCCTTTCGATATTTGCGGCTATTGGAATGTAATTTCCTGAATTATGGCCCCTGATTGTCCGAAAAATCACCCTTTTTAGCTTGTGGTCCCTCTGGAGGTCACAATTATTATTCGATTTAAAAAACCGTTTGATTATATCACCGTTACACCCTAAGGAAGGTTGAGTTCGAATTTCGGGAAAATCGGACGAAAATTGCCATACAAAATGGCCGCCGTTTGTACGCAAATACTGTTAAAAAATGGTATATCCATGTTGTGGACCCTGTGGAGGTCACAATTTTGATTCGATTTTGATGAAACTTGAAATTCATGGTTATAACCAAAAGATCTTGCTTCCTTTCGATATTTGCGCATATCGGATCGTAACTTCCTGAATTATGGCCCCTGATTATACGCAAAATCTCCTTTTTTTTTTAGCTTGGAGGTCACAATTATTATTCGATTTAAAAAAACGTTTGATTATATCACCGTTACATCCTAAGGAAGGTTGAGTTCGAATTTCGGGAAAATCGGACGAAAATTGCCATACAAAATGGCCGCCGTTTGTATGCGAATACTGTTAAAAAATGGTATATCAAGGTTGTGGACCCTGTGGAGGTCACAATTTTAATTCGATTTTGATGAAACTTGAAATTCATGGTTATAACCCAAAGATCTTGGTTCCTTTCGATATTTGCGCATATCGGATCGTAACTTCCTGAATTATGGCCCCTGATTATACGCAAAATCTCCTCTTTTTTTTTAGCTTGGAGGTCACAATTATTATCCGATTTAAAAAAACGTTTGATTACATTACCGTTACACCGTAAGGAAGGTTGAATTCGAATTTCGGGAAAATCAGACCAAAATTGCTATACAAAATGGCCGCTGTTTGTACGCGAATACTGTTAAAAAATGGTATATCAAGGTTGTGGACCCTGTAAAGGTCACAATTTTAATTCGATTTTGATGAAACTTGAAATTCATGGTTATAACCCAAAGATCTTGGTTCTTTTCGATATTTGCGCATATCGGATTGTAACGTCCTGAATTATGGCCCCTGGTTATACGCAAAATCCCCCTTTCTTTAGCTTGTGGTCCCTCTGGAGGTCACAATTATTATCCCATTTAAAAAAACGTTTGATTATATCACCGTTACACTGTAAGGAAGGTTGAGTTTGAATTTCGGGAAAATCGGACCAAAATTGACAGACAAAATGGCCGCCGTTTGTACGCGAATACTGTTAAAAAAATGATATATCATGGTTGTGGACCCTGTATAGGTCACAATTTTAATTCGATTTTGATGAGGAAGGTTGAGTTCTAATTTCGTGAAAATCGTACCAAAATTGACGGACGAAATGGTCGCCGTTTGTACGCGAATATTGTAAAAATATGGTATATCATGGTTGTGGACTCTCTACAGGTCACAATTCTTATCCGATTTTGACGAAAAGTCACATTTCTAGGTTGTGTATCGTCACACCATAATCATTGTCGGTTTCGAATTTCATTAATATCAGACTGGAACTGACCAACTAAATGGCTGCTCCCAATACAGTATGAAATACAACACTTAAAGATGTAGGAAAAATCACTTTCGGTATTGCTTGTTCTCTGTCCATCTCTCGAAAATGTGGGCGTATCCTGCCTGGCAGTGCCAGCCTATCTTTAAAACATGAAATTAGGTATTTATTTTATACGCCCACATTTTCATGTGGACGTATTATGTCGTCGCCCCTTTCCGTCCGGACGTCTGTCCGTCCGTCCACAATTTGTTTGTGGACTCTCTACAGGTCACAATTCTTATCCGATTTTGACGAAACTTGAAATATAGGTTTATCCCCAAAAGATCTCGGCTGCTTTCGATATTGGCATGTATCGGATCAAAACTTCATGGATTATGGCCCCTGATTGTACGAAAAATCACGTTTTTAGCTTGTGGACCCTATAGAGGTCACAATTTTGAACCGATTTTGATGAAACTTGACATGCATGTTTGTAACCCAAAGATCTTGGTTCCTTTCGATATTTGCGGCTATCGGAATGTAATTTCCTGAATTATGGCCCCTGATTGTCCGAAAAATCACCCTTTTTAGCTTGTGGTCCCTCTGGAGGTCACAATTATTATTCGATTTAAAAAAACGTTTGATTATATCACCGTTACACCCTAAGGAAGGTTGAGTTCGAATTTCGGGAAAATCGGACGAAAATTGCCATACAAAATGGCCGCCGTTTGTACGCGAATACTGTTAAAAAATGGTATATCAAGGTTGTGGACCCTGTGGAGGTCACAATTTTGATTCGATTTTGATGAAACTTGAAATTCATGGTTATAACCCAAAGATCTTGCTTCCTTTCGATATTTGCGCATATCGGATTGTAACTTCCTGAATTATGGCCCCTGATTATACGCAAAATCGCCTTTTTTTTAGCGTGGAGGTCACAATTATTATTCGATTTAAAAAAACGTTTGATTATATTACCGTCACACCCTAAGGAAGGTTGAGTTCGAATTTCGGGAAAATCGGACGAAAATTGCCATACAAAATGGCCGCCGTTTGTACGCGAATACTGTTAAAAAATGGTATATCAAGGTTGTGGACCCTGTGGAGGTCACAATTTTGATTCGATTTTGATGAAATTTGAAATTCATGGTTATAACCCAAAGATCTTGCTTCCTTTCGATATTTGCGCATATCGGATCGTAACTTCCTGAATTATGGCCCCTGATTATACGGAAAATCGCCTTTTTTTTAGCTTGGAGGTCACAATTATTATCCGATTTAAAAAAACGTTTGATTATATTACCGTTACACCGTAAGGAAGGTTGAGTTCGAATTTCGGAAAAATCAGACCAAAATTGCCATACAAAATGGCCGCCGTTTGTATGCGAATACTGTTAAAAAATGGTATATCAAGGTTGTGGACCCTGTAAAGGTCACAATTTTAATTCGATTTTGATGAAACTTGAAATTCATCGTTATAACCCAAAGATCTTGGTTCTTTTCAATATTTGCGCATATCGGATCGTAACTTCCTGATTTATGGCCCCTGGTTATACGCAAAATCCCCCTTTCTTTAGCTTGTGGTCCCTCTGGAGGTCACAATTATTATCCAATTTAAAAAAACGTTTGATTATATCACCGTTACACTGTAAGGAAGGTTGAGTCTGAATTTCGGGAAAATCGGACCAAAATTGACAGACAAAATGGCCGCCGTTTGTACGCGAATACTGTTAAAAAAATGATATATCATGGTTGTGGACCCTGTATAGGTCACAATTTTAATTCAATTTTGATGAGGAAGGTTGAGTTCTTATTTCGTGAAAATCGTACCAAAATTGCTGGACGAAATGGTTGCCGTTTGTACGCGAATAGTGTAAAAATATGGTATATCATGGTTGTGGACTCGCTACAGGTCACAATTCTTATCCGATTTTGATGAAAAGTCACATTTCTAGGTTGTGTACCGTCACACCATAATCAGTGTCGGTTTCGAGTTTCATTAATATCAGACTGGAACTGACCAACTAAATGGCTGGTCCCAATACAGTATGAAATACAGGACTTAAAGATGTAGGAAAAATCACTTTCGGTATTGCTTGTTCTCTGTCCATCTCTCGAAAATGTGGGCGTATCCTGCCTGGCAGTGCCAGCCTATCTTCATTTTTCTCGTCGTTTTTAGCATTTTTATACGCCCACATTTTCATGTGGACGTATTATGTCGTCGCCCCTGTCCGTCCGGACGTCCGTCCGTCCACAATTTGTTTGTGGACTCTCTACAGGTCACAATTCTTATCCGATTTTGACGAAACTTGAAATATAGGTTTATCCCCAAAAGATCTCGGCTGCTTTCGATATTGGCATGTATCGGATCAAAACTTCATGGATTATGGCCCCTGATTGTACGAAAAATCACGTTTTTAGCTTGTGGACCCTATAGAGGTCACAATTTTGAACCGATTTTGATGAAACTTGACATGCATGTTTGTAACCCAAAGATCTTGGTTCCTTTCGATATTTGCGGCTATCGGAATGTAATTTCCTGAATTATGGCCCCTGATTGTCCGAAAAATCACCCTTTTTAGCATGTGGTCCCTCTGGAGGTCACAATTATTATTCGATTTAAAAAACCGTTTGATTATATCACCGTTACACCCTAAGGAAGGTTGAGTTCGAATTTCGGGAAAATCGGACGAAAATTGCCATACAAAATGGCCGCCGTTTGTACGCGAATACTGTTAAAAAATGGTATATCAAGGTTGTGGACCCTGTGGAGGTCACAATTTTGATTCGATTTTGATGAAACTTGAAATTCATGGTTATAACCCAAAGATCTTGCTTCCTTTCGATATTTGCGCATATAGGATTGTAACTTCCTGAATTATGGCCCCTGATTATACGCAAAATCGCCTTTTTTTTAGCTTGGAGGTCACAATTATTATTCGATTTAAAAAAACGTTTGATTATATTACCGTCACACCCTAAGGAAGGTTGAGTTCGAATTTCGGGAAAATCGGACGAAAATTGCCATACAAAATGGCCGCCGTTTGTACGCGAATACTGTTAAAAAATGGTATATCAAGGTTGTGGACCCTGTGGAGGTCACAATTTTGATTCGATTTTAATGAAATTTGAAATTCATGGTTATAACCCAAAGATCTTGCTTCCTTTCGATATTTGCGCATATCGGATCGTAACTTCCTAAATTTTGGCCCCTGATTATACTCAAAATCGCCTTTTTTTTAGCTTGGAGGTCACAATTATTATCCGATTTAAAAAAAAAAGTTTGATTATATTACCGTTACACCGTAAGGAAGGTTGAGTTCGAATTTCGGGAAAATCAGACCAAAATTGCCATACAAAAAGGCCGCCGTTTGTACGCGAATACTGTTAAAAAATGGTATATCAAGGTTGTGGACCCTGTAAAGGTCACAATTTTAATTCGATTTTGATGAAACTTGAAATAACCGAAAGATCTTGGTTCTTTTCAATATTTGCGCATATCGGATCGTAACTTCCTGAATTATGGCCCCTGGTTATACGCAAAATCCCCCTTTCTTTAGCTTGTGGTCCCTCTGGAGGTCACAATTATTATCCAATTTAAAAAAACGTTTGATTATATCACCGTTACACTGTAAGGAAGGTTGAGTTTGAATTTCGGGAAAATCGGACCAAAATTGACAGACAAAATGGCCGCCGTTTGTACGCGAATACTGTTATAAAAATGATATATCATGGTTGTGGACCCTGTATAGGTCACAATTTTAATTCGATTTTGATGAGGAAGGTTGAGTTCTAATTTCGTGAAAATCGTACCAAAATTGCCGGACGAAATGGTTGCCGTTTGTACGCGAATAGTGTAAAAATATGGTATATCATGGTTGTGGACTCGCTACAGGTCACAATTCTTATCCGATTTTGATGAAAAGTCACATTTCTAGGTTGTGTACCGTCACACCATAATCATTGTCGGTTACGAGTTTCATTAATATCAGACTGGAACTGACCAACTAAATGGCTGCTCCCAATACAGTATGAAATACAGGACTTAAAGATGTAGGAAAAATCACTTTCGGTATTGCTTGTTCTCTGTCCATCTCTCGAAAATGTGGGCGTATCCTGCCTGGCAGTGCCAGCCTATCTTTCTTTATAAAACACTTTTGGATGACACTTTGTGTACAGTTTGATTGATAGATACGTTTGAAAAAAATAAATGTGCGATTAATTAATATGTGTCATCCATTTATTTTGGGATTTCGGCGGGGGACGTCAGCAAACTGTTGGTTTGTTGAATAATCGATACGGTCTTATGTCATGATATTGATGTAGACCAAAATATGGGCCAAAACAATTTAAGAAAGTCGTGGATAATCAAAAGAGACAGGTTACTTGTGAAAACGACAAACAGAACATAAAAAAGAATCGTAAATAATCAATTCGAGGCCTCACATTTCAATATGCAAATCGTGAGGAGGTGAATTTTGATACATCATGCTAGCACTAATAGCATCCTTCATTAAACATATCTATTAATATTTGTTTCAGGGATTTGGTAATATTTTAAATTTAGTACCTTTAGCTGAACATGTTATGAAATTAACTGCTGTTTGTATGATGTGTTATAATGAGGCATCATTTACCAAGAGAAAAGGCAATGAAACACAGGTAATAAGAAGAACAATTATTCTTGGCAACAAATATCTGATAACTACAGCCATATCCATTATAAAGATAGTCTGGCAAATTACCTTTTCATTACCCAGTATGTAAGTTTAATAGATTAACATAAGCACAAAATAGGTATAAAACAATTAGTGTAAGTGAAAAAGAAAGGCAGGAATCGTCTGGATAAGATATAGTGGGTCAAAGGCAGAACCGTATAAGAATGTGTAATAGCATACGGTATTTGATTAGATAATACAGTCATTTTATTACTCAATCACAGTTAAGGGTTGAGACAGGAGTTGAGCAAGCTCTATCTATATGGCTCTGATTATAAAAAAAATATTGTTTCTATCCCACTTAAATTTTCTTTAATAATACAATGATTTATAACTGTTTGCTTTGGTGAAAAAATCAAAGTAACCAGGAAAGTATTATTTTGATTAATTCTTGTTTGACTACTATCAAGTGGTGGAAGAAAATAATTGGAACAATCCTTCAATGACTGCTAAAGTTGTCAAAAAATTTTATTTGTAACTTTGTAGGTTGAAGTTATTGGTGGAGCTGATAAATATTTAGCTGTATGTCGGACATGTTTTACGTCACCTAACAAACAATCACCACGCAAACGATCTCCTTTAAAACAAATAAATAATACACAGCAATTAACATCTTCATCATCCGGAAAATCAGAAACCACTCGTAGATTATTTGAAAAACACCTGCAAGTTTAAAATATATGTAATATTTTAAAACAGTTTGTTAATTATGATCACTTAGTATTTTTTTTTTTTTTTTCATTTTGATATTGTATGTATGCTTTTATATTTTTTAAGTAGTTTTTTTGGACCCTACAATTTTTACTTAAAGTCCCTTATTTTATTTCAAGTTCTATACCATTTAAATTTCCATCCATCTAAACCACATGTTATAGTATTGTTAATGTCAATGTTTGTTGTCTACAATTTTTTAAGATTTCACATTTATTGTTCTTCTTATCTTTTTATGATATGGTGTTTAGTTGAAGTGATTAGATCAAGAAGTCCATTGATAATCTCACAGACTCTAATTGAAAGCTCAGGTCATAGTCTTGGAGTAGATGGAAAACAAATAGTTTCTATTTAAATTTGTTGTGTCAGTTTTGGTGAACAAATACAACAGTGCTGTAGAAAACAATTGGTGTATTTTAATCAATAACTGCAATGATGATCTTGTAGTGTCTTTCCAGATTTATTCACTTTAGTTCAATAGTCAAAACTAAACAGGTTCCAAATTTGATTCAAAACAATTAGGTTGTCCGGTATTTTATGATAATATGAAAAGAAAATAGGAATATGTTATAGGTGGACCCGATCGTTTAAAACAGACTGACTATTACATTTCTGAAATAAAATTGTTTCATATAGAACTTCCCCTATTATTGAAGAGAATAACAAATCGGATTAACCCAATTCGTTTTATGTGCAAACTTTTTTTTCGTAGTCACAAAACTAATGGATAAACTATAACAAATGCTGTGACAATTCAAAGAATATTCTCTCAATGTTATCACAGAAATGCCTCTGAAAGAATAACACAAGCTGAGGCCATGAACATGACTAGCAACACTATGTTTATATTGATTTTATACATAATATTTTTATTGCATGGTTTTAGTAATATTATAGAAATGTTTTGTTTTGATTTTATCAAAATTAGTTCTGTTGTCACAGTGCATATAATGGTTTTAGTAATCAGCAAATAGGCCATGAACATGACTAGCAACACTATGTTTATATTGATTTTATACATAATATTTTTATTGCATGGTTTTAGTAATATTATAGAAATGTTTTGTTTTGATTTTATCAAAATTAGTTCTGTTGTCACAGTGCATATAATGGTTTTAGTAATCAGCAAATAGGCAGGCTGTGTTTTGCTAAATGTAAATAAGTAAAGAATAGATTATAAGTCATATAAATTGTACAAATAAAGACAGAAAGTACTAAGTATGTGTCATTAATCTATTTTACAAATGTCAATGCAAACTCTTCGTTTTATGATTAATGGCATATTATCCTCGTAATGAAATGTCTCTACTTTTAGTGAGTTCAATAAATTATGTCTAATTTTTTTTCACTGTTCAACGCTCTGTTACCTTAAAACAACTTGTCAATGGAATGTTAGGATAAAATTCTATAGTACTCCACAGAATTGGGGGGAGGCAGGCTGTAGAAATTAACGACCCCAATCAAATATTCTACAGTCTCTTTAGTGCAAATCCTGTAGTTTTTCCTACAGCTGTATGAATTCTATAGATTTCTTCATTTATCATTTTGCCTTTAATCAAGTTTTTAAAACAGATTGCACAGTTTTCCGATTTTGATGAAACTTAAAATCCATGCCAACAACCAAAAGATTTTCATTTCTTTTGATATATCGGATCGTAACTTCCGAAATTATTGTCCTTCAGTATATGGGTTGAAATCTCGTAAAAAATTGTACCAAAACTGCCGGACAAAATGGACACAGATCACCAAATGCGAAAGTTATTTTTATACGCCCACATTGAAATGTTGCTTGTGGACGCTCTACAGGCTAAAGTTAATATCCGATTGACTTTAAATTTATGAAACGAAGAACCCTATAGATTTTCAGCGATTTCCATTAATTAGTACCAGAGTTATCTCCCTTGATCTCTTATTCTAGAGGCCAAACTTATCATCCAATTGACTTCAGATTGATACACAAAGTTTAAGGTCTTGGGACGAATAAGTACATTGATTTTCAATGAATTTTGATAACTGAACAGCTAAATCCATGATTTTAAATGTTTCGTATACTAATGATTTTCTGATACTTACTTTATGAGTTGTTAATCTTATTAAGATTTCAGAGTATTATAAATGTTTCATTACCGAAAAAAAGTAAGAATATGCGACAACTCTTGTTGACTGCCCGGACGAATAAGCTGCTGTGGGAGTATGTTTCGTTGCCTGGCAACCTATCTTTAGTCTTTCTCTCCCTTTCCCCCCTTTTGCATGGCAATTTTTGTTGAGTTTTTGGTGTAGAATCGAAGAAAGGGGTTTGAAAATTCATTTTCTGCCAGGTTTTGGTGAATATTCATGATTTTGAGGCGGAAGGATACAAGAGTTGTGAGGTTGTTTATATTGAAAGGGAAGGCCGAAAATTGCAAGGGTAGCTGTCTCTACTTCCAGGTTGTCTATTTCAAGTTTTTCATGAAGAACCTCATACATGCTTTTGGGCAACAGTTTGCCTCCTTCTGTGGCAGAAAGCGTTTTACCCAACGAATATTTGGGAAAAAGTTACAACCGGTCTAATAGATGAGAATTAACATTGAAGTCAATGACGAAATAATTAGTGATCTGTGGCCAAATACATGCAGTGTAAGTATATGGTATATATCATGGTTGTGGACTATAATCTAGAGCACACAATTTTGATCCGATTTTCATGAAACTTGAAATAAATGCTTATTACCCAAAGATCTTGGTTCCTTTTGATATTCACGCACAACGTGTGGTAACTTCCTGAATTATGGTGCTTGATTACGTTTTTATCTTGTGGTACCCTTTAGAGGTAAATTTTTTTATTCAATTAAAAAAACTGTTACCAAAGCCTAGTTTAACAGGAGCGCGCCCCTAACGCGGCGAGAAGATTATTTCATATCCTTTTGAATGGTACGCATACGTAACACACAATTAAACGGTCTGTAATACAAGAATAATCATATAATATATATTGTGATCACATACGAAATCTACTATTCTATTTCTAATGACATACATGTATAAGCCTAAATGCCAAGACCGATCACCGAGTGGAACTTCACAGAGAAGGATGACGGATACCTCAGTCTCCGCCCACTAGAAATGGTTCCACTACTGATGCCTTCCGTTATACTATAGTTATCGTTACATTATAGTAACTATCCGCCCAATAGATCGATTACCGTGAAACTTTCTTCTGGAATTTGGATTTTTCCCCCTGGGCCTAAGTTGGGCTCTGACCGTTACACCCTAAGGGTGGTTGAGTTCAATTTTCGAGAAAATCGAAACGAAACTGCCCGACAAAATGGCCGTTCCTTGCACGCAAAATGTGTACATGTATGTAATACGAAGGCTTTGGACCCTAAAGAGTTTACAAATATTGCCCGATTTTGATCAAACTTAAAATATATCTCAACCCAAATATCTCGGTCCTTTTCGATATTCGCACATTTCAGACCAGAACCCGGGGGGGGGGGGGGCGGGATGGCCTAGTGGTCTAGAGTGCAGCGCTTCAACCTCTACCTGGCCGGTCACCTCTGGCTTGCGGCCGCGGTTTCGAGCCCTGGCGTGAGCGTATGTGGCATGGAGATAGGGGCGCCTTCTCAACCTCGTGGGTTTCCTCCGGGCACTCCGGTTTCCTCTCACTGCTAAAGACCCCTACGCGCAGGCGAATTATTGAAATAAAATCAAAACCATATGTTAGTCCTGAAATGACCTAGTTTGTGTTGAGTGGACATTAAATCCCATTTCTCTCTCTCAGACCAGAACTTCTTGGATTATCGCCCCTGATTGTACGAACAGCATGTTTTTTTCAGTCCATTCTCTATCAATCTGTAGCAAATTGTAGGCAAATCTTGCTTGGCAGTCGCTGGTTGTGATAACTTGTAAAGGACATTAACCTGGACGGTTTAACAGATGTTCGTTTTTCTGTAACAGGTGTTATTGTTTGAGTAGCAGACATTATTTATTGACAAGTTTGCAGATTATACAATGTACAAATATCAAATTCATCCATTATTTATTCATTTTCTACACCTTCATTTATAAAACATTCAGCTTCTTTGTGATTCGGTTATACGGTTGTGTAACGTTCAGAAATGTGAGAACAGTTGTCTGACCAGAGACTAGAGACTTTTGGCAACCCTAAATTCCTAGTACGTATCGCGTATGGATTTTGCGTGTGACGTCATCAATGTGTGTGTATTTCTCATGCGTGTTACGGCACACGAATACGGTAGCCCGTAGCGAACAGTTTTCATACGGAGTAGGTCCGTATAACATTGTCGTCTTTTTAGACGCTGAAATGTTGTATCATAGCGTTTTTATGAATCAATGTGTATTCTAGAACACGAAGGTGTATAAATTTTGATGTGAATTTAACCATAATAAAGACAGGAATTTAATCATTATTTTTTATGGGTTTTTCTCGGAATTTTCATACTTTTCCCGTCTGTGTTTGTCTGAATGCTGGTTGAACTACATGTACGTGATAAATTTAAGTAAAATGGGAGCTTCCTAATCAGTAAATGATGTGATTCTATAGTAAAGGGGTATAAATGATAAATTAGTAAAACCAAAAATTGCTGTCGAGTCGAAGTAAACGATTTTTTAAATAAGATGCGACATTATTATTATTTTTTTTTTAAATAGCTCACCGACTGTCGAGCGACTTCATTCACTTTGAGAAATTGTAGGCTAGGCACTTGACTAGTACTGGTGGTGATTTTGGTAGATAACTACCATCATGGTGTAATAGAACTAAGCTCAGCTCAGTGACACATACGTACGCGACGTGAAAATCTGTCAAAACTCTAAAACTACTCTGACGCAACGTATCACGTATACGATACGGATACGTGATACGGGTAGGAGAAATGTCACTTGCCAAAAGTCTCTATTGTCTTTAGCCGGCTCGCGTAAATCTTGTTACCATAATTATAGCCTGGACCCAATAAATATGCAATCCCAATACCCTTTTAACTTTGCTAACGTACCTATAGATGTGACAGCTTTCTTTTCTGCTCATGTATCATACGGTCGTATGGAGTCGTCATCCTATTCACCGTCGATCTCTCCACAATGTTTCGTGAATTGTATACATGGAGATCTGGGTAGTTTTTGATATAACGTGGACAGACCAACATATATATTATACGGCACAGAATTCTCAATAAAGTTAGTCACCACCACTTATTAACTATCCTTTTTTTTATAGAATATTGTTGTTATTTCATGGATTTCTTAGAAAAGTAGTTTTATTGTATTGTTCAGTAAGGTGAACAAAAGATGCGGGTAGAATTGCAACGAATACCAATGATTACTTCTGGAGTTACTGCCCATTTTGTAAAATCCTGTACATGACCAACTTTCATCATCGACCCGCTTCAAATTAAATGGTTATGATTCAGATGAATACGACTTGTGGAATCATCATCGACCCGCTTCAAATTAAATGGTTATGATTCAGATGAATACGACTTGTGGAATTTGAACAAATAATATGTATTACATTCATAGTTATTGCTTTAGATAACTTTGAGTTCTGATATATTTTACAAACCAAAAAAAGGATCAAATTACCTATATATTTCCGATAATTGCCCTAACGCGGATTGTAGAATCTACTCCCAGTCAGCCGTCTCCAGTTCATAACTGTATTTGGCGTCTTCATCCTCCGGCGAGAAACGCCACTTACTTTTAAGGTTATACTTTTCTGCGCCAACCGAGCTACTCAAGATGGGCATTCAAAATGCAGTGGGTCAAATGAAAAATCTAGCCCAAACAGCAGCGTTTCCGCCTAATCTTCGTTGAATTACAACTTTTATGTGCACGCCAAAGTCGGACCCGTAACAAGCTCATAAAATTTGCAATGTGGGGGGGGGGGGGCGACTGAATTTTTTGGAGGAGCTGAGGATGTGGCCGGCTAAGAACACACATACTATAAGAAATCATTATTGTTGGCGAAATATGGGGAGGGGGGCTAGTTCGAACAGGGAATCTCGTTTTCTCGTACAATCTGATCTAGACGATGCTCCTTACAGGACTTGAGGTCAATAGAAACCTGCTTGAAAATCTCATAGAACTTTCTTGACCAACATAGGACGATCATAGGACGTTCTTTTTAGTGACACTGCGGCTTCATCGCCGAGCTACCGAACGTTGATTAAAAGCAAGCGGGAGAAAAATTGGGTTTAACGTTCACTCGACACAAACAACATGTACATTGTAGGTCATTTCGTGACTATAGATTAAAAACACAAGATTTAAATAATAATAACAATTTATTCCAATAACAATTAAATAAAACCATATAACATAATTTACAAATAATATAGTTATGACCAAATCCGGCCCTTACTCAGAAACTGACAATCCCGGTCGTTGATCCAGGTTTTATCTTCTATTTTCTGTCGATTTCAACACCATTTAGCAATAGCAATTTGATTCATCGACACGTTTTGATACGACACAGCATCAATATTAATTGTATGGTAATATAGTTGAAACCGACAAACGGTTCATAATATATATGGTCTGGGGCATATCAGATTACAAAAGCTTGGGTCTGACATATTATAGGCAGTGTTAAGCTTTTTTGTTCATTAGTTTTATTATATCAATGGCACGATGTTATTAAAAGTCTCGATAGTATTTAGAACTTCGTTTCCGAGATGTCAACAGTCTCTGTGAAGGGAACATTTGCCAAATCGGGAAAGTATTACATTTTGGATACATTTAAGATTAGCTTGTTTTTCGCCTTTATGTTTAACTAAAACAGCAAGACCATTGATTGACTCCACATCATTGTGACGAAGTTCTAAAAGACCATGGTGTCTTTGATAATATTTGATACTACACTCCATCGTTACATGGACGTACTTGGTAACGGCACCATTGACGCAATCTGTCGATTCTTCTTCTTGTTCATCCATGACAGATTCGACAAGTACCTCGCCAACGGCTTCCATTTGAGCCGTGTAAATGACGAATTTTTGATTACGTTGAACCGCTACCAGACTAAAAGCAAAGCCTTCTGGGTGACTGTCAGACCAGAAAAGACAGTCGTCGTTGGGTGTATCACCAGAAAAGGTTAGACGTTTACCATATCCCATACCAATAGATTTAAGACATCGAGCTTCGCCATTAAACAGGTATCGTTGAGAGTCGTTATAACGAACTTGATATGGAAAACCTGGACTGATCTGTCGATGTACATAAACACCTGTTCAAGAAACAAAACCAATACAACATATGAGATTGAGATCACGATTTATAAATGCAAAGAGGGTGGAGTAAAAATAGATGTTATTTATGATTAAAATTCGTGATATTTGTATATTGAAACATAATTTGTGAAGATGTAATTTACTAAAGAACCAGAGCGAAACAGTGATTCAGTTCGTCAACGTGTACACCACACTATTTTAGGGCGGGGCCCGATATTCTGCAACCGAATAGATGATCCAAAACTTAATTTTATATATATGACTGTAGTGCCGCGCTTCGACCTCTAGCTGGCCGGTCACCTCTGGCTTGCTTCTGTGGTTTCGAGCCCTGGTGTGAGCGTATGTGGCATGGAGATAGGGGCGCCTTCTCAACCTCGTGGGTTTCCTCCGGGCACTCCGGTTTCCTCCCACTGCTAAAGACCCCCACGCGCAAGCGAATTATTGAAATAAAATTAAACCATATGTTAGTCCCGAAATGACCTAGTTTGTGTTGAGTGGACGTTAAACCCCATTTCTCTCTCTCTTCAACTTGATAAACATTGTCTCGGAAACGTAATGTGCTTCACATTATCCCCCATGGGTCTCAATGGCTTTTCTTTATTGACACTTGATTCGTATAACATTTTCCACATCTGATATTTAAATATTAGTTAAATTGAAGATGGTAACCTAAGACAACGAAAATTTTTGGTCGTTTTGCTTTGGAAATGGGGTGCTTTGTTTTTAAATGGGCAAAACATTCCCCACGAATCTGATACATGTATTTGCATTTCAATGCTGCATTCTGTGTGTGTCTTTAAATTAATATTAGTGTGGAACTACACAAATGACAGTGATCAGGTTGATCCTCTGTGATAAGTAATACACCGTTACCTTCTACAGCCAGCTAGTGAATGCCAGCAATAGAACTCCAAACTGCTTTTTCTTCTCTTTAGATCAGTTTAAATATAGCCAGAAAGCTTCTGTTTTCAGAACACATCTGTAAAGTGTGCCCATGTTAGAACAACAATTTTAACATCCTAACAAATGAAAATGTCCCTACACTTAGATCTACTTTATTATGAATAAAATTTTCGACACATTTACTTAAATCGAATAATCGTATAACAACAAGCTGGTGGCTATGTTGCATTAAACTACACGAACAGGCCGGTCCATTGAATATTAAGAGGAATGCCGCTACCATGGCAACCGCAGAGTATTCTATGACGTCTAGAGGTATCAAGGTTAAACAATACGGCTTGATCGTCCATAATCATACCGGACAATCCTTCGAACTTTAAAGGTACTGTATCGATTCGTTTAGTCATGTGTTGATTTGGGCATTTTGCAATATCTCTTTTCACAATGCTTCGTCCATTCATGTAACATATATCTTCAACACGTGTCCAGTATTTTGTGTACTTCAACGTTTCTGCGCTAAACATTTAACAAATGAAATGTGCATGTTTGATTAACGTGTTGCCAACCAGCCACCTATTATTATAGTATTAAAGCTTGCATTAGAGATCGTGATAGTAACCTTGCCAACGTGCAGTGAGGTCTAGAAAAAGCCATGGAATTGAGAAGCGGCATAGAAATCAATAACTTGAGGTACTGAACAGTGCGGCGATGAGTCGATTCATAACACATTATACAATATTGGCTCCACTATTATTATTATTAGATTCAAGGGAAAATTATCCGTAATTATTAATACATAATCCTATATTATGAGGAAATAGATTAGATAGAATAGTTTACTTTACTTACGTAAACTACTTGTATTAGAAAACCTTAATACTGTATTTACTAAAACAAAACAAAACCTTACCTATGACGGGTAGTTCGTGTGGTCTCAACCCTTTCACCAAGTATTCCACAGGTACATCATTATTTTCGCACCCATTTACTACCAGATTTCTAGAAGACGGCTCCTTGGGGTTGGTTCTGCAATTGGTGTGTTCTTCTTCCTCACTGACTCCATTTTCTGGGTATTTGGAAGTGAACCGATCAAGAAGGAGATCTTCAAAGTGGTTTGTCCAAACATTTCCGTCCCCGAGCCGTAAAGACTGCAAATCTTGTGGTCGCACGGTGGCATATGGTGTCAAACGTCGTAAAAGTAAATCTTGTTCTTCAAAAACTTCCTCTTCTATCACGACTTTAACATCTGAATCAATAACGGCAGTCATTTTGTTTCTTAAAGCTTTTTTGCGGTAATAAGAAAATCCGTGCTTGAATCTTTTCGACCGGATATTTGTAGTCTTCTTGTGTCTTTGACCCTTTGTCCAAATAGTATAGCCCTTGTATCAATAATTAGTTCAAAGGGTTCGCTCTGATTGGCTTGTAATGTTGATAAATAAACTGGAGGAGAGGTTTGTGTTCGAAACCTTTTGCTATCAAATTGACGATAAAACGGAATTCCCTTCACAGAAGACTTGACTTTCCTTGTGACGTTTACCGTTGTTTACTCTCCTCGTGCACATCCCAATCTTTATATGGGTTTGTACGTCAGTTGTACTACGTTGACCAATCAGAATAGCCAATTCTGGTCCAATCACCTATTTGATTGGACAGATTACCCGCCGAATTGTCCACGTGCCGCGAGCATGTTTCATTGTGAAAGAATATTCCATTATCGCACGCTACATTTCAGCTGAGGCTCGTGTTATCGTTGAAAAGTTTCTCGTGGAAAAAAACGTAACCCACTTTGGTGGATGGTAAAAATCCGATCCTCCAAAATGTCTTTAATGATTATGCAATAGTCAAGCAGAATAAACCACGTTTACCGAAAATATCACATTTTTAATTGATAGTTCAAAATAATTGTGCTATTTATGTGTGATCATTCTGTCTTTTTATAATTTTAGTCAAACTGCAACAAAAATTCATATTTAGGCCACTACACATTAAACTGTCTGCGCATTTTCGTATAATTTATCCACATCGGCGTAATATATATGGTAATACTTTCGAATATGTAAAAAAAAATAAAGTGAAATTTGGAAATCATTATCTTTATTATATATAAAACAAGAAATTAAGAAGTGTTTTGATAACGGTATTAGGTGGACAAAACGGTATTTAACTTACCCTTTGCCGAAAATGAATTATTCCACACCAGCCAATCAACTTGCAGACGATTTATTTACGGCACGCGCTATTCACATGAGTTGAGATACATGTTTATGTTCACGTTTGTTGGATAAATAAATTGATACACAATGCAAAATAACCGTTCTTTTGTTGTGTGAATGCTCGAAGAATCACATGTTTGCATTTTACATGCTGGAAATTCAAGTTTTCATTAAACAGTTATTAATATAAGTTATAATATCCAGTCAATAGACAGTGGCTATTGAACCGTGGGTGAGTATAACTCTTAACTCTAATGTAATACACACACGTCAGAGTTGTGCACAGTTTCTGACATGAGCCATGTGGATAGTTTATTTTCCAGTAGTGAAAAGTGAAAATTACGCAATAAAGATATGAAACAAAATAATTTCCAATCATATGGGGCTAAGGAAGGCTGCAGTAACTAGTACAGCTTTACAATGGCAATGAGTTTAGCAGAATTTGTTAAGCTACTACAGACAGGAACTACCTGAGAATGAATGTTAATGAAATAAGATATATTGCACTAATCACAGCATTGGGACAGCTAAAACCATGTATGAATGAGAGAGGCACATGGGGTTTAACGCCCATTCGACACAAACTAGGTCATTTCTGGTCTAATACATGGTTTATTTTTATTTCAATAATTTGCTTGCGCATATTAGGTGTCTTTAGCAGTGGGATGGAAACAGCTAGGACCCAGAGAAAACCCACAAAGGTGACAAGGTTGGACAGACGACCCTAATCGAAACCACGCCAGCTGATTCAATGACAGACCTTATGTTAAACTTATGATACAGCGCGCACATGCTAACCACTCGCCCATGCCCCCCCCACCCACCATATAATATTAACCCTAACTTAAAGTTTGTATAGGTCTAAACCCATGTTATATAGTTATCAATAACATTCAGCATTAAAAAAAAAAAAAGAATTAGAAGTCAATAACAAATCTTGGGCAAATGGCTGTCATTAAATTTTGACTACAAAGCATACAGTTAAGATATACGATATACCATGTCATAGATTACCACAGACAACTATGTGTAAAGTGACAATGCCCGATTAGATGACCTTGAGATATTGCCCCAGTGATGTCAAGTTTGAAAATAACCAAATAAAATAAAACCAAGTTAGTACAAACAATCCAAACCATAAGACAAAATTTGAATTTAAAACAAAAAAACCCAGTATAGACAAATAGTGTAATCAGCTAGTGGACAGTTCACCAATAGATTTATTTCCTTTTTAAGACTCAGAGTGATGATGTGATCTTTAAGAAAGATTTGATTTATGCAAACTTGACACTTTTGAAATAGACACTGGCTGGATAAGTAACTCTAGCTTTCCTCAAGTTTTAATATTTGACCAATTGTTACTTTACATTAAGAAACTAGAGTGTACTGGTAGTGTAGTATGACCTGGTCATATTGAGAAAATCACAAAACTTTGTGAGATCCCCATGAGGAATGGTACCATGGCATGAGTGAGTAATGAAGTCTTTTTGCTCTCTGACTGTAGTATGGTTTGACTTTTTACTTTGGTTTGACACTGATCATTTGAAGATTTACTTTTCATTTACTTTATTTCAGTACAGATGGGTCACTGCTTATCATCTTCATTCATAAAATTGGGGGGTTGGTATGGCCTAGTGGTCTAGAGTGTCGCGCTTAGACCTCTAGCTGGCCGGTCACCTCTGGCTTGCGGCTGTGGTTTCGAGCCCTGGTGTGAGCGTATGTGGCATGGAGATAGGGGCGCCTTCTCAACCTCATGGGTTTCCTCCGGGCACTCCGGTTTCCTCCCACTGCTAAAGACCCCTACACGCAAGCAAATTATTGAAATAAAATTAAACCATATGTTAGTCCCGAAATGACCTAGTTTGTGTTGAGTGGACGTTAAACCCCATTTCTCTCTCTCTCTCTCATTCATAAAATTATACAAACATTGAGTAGAGCGGAGCAAATTGAATTATATGTGGCTGGTGCCAGCAAAATCAGTCACTTGGATCACTTCACCAAAATTGAGTTCTATACATTTTCTGAAAGCCACAACCGTGGGCTTTCAAATGCAACAAAAATTATGTTGATATCTCAAAAATTGACTGAGTTGTGAAATTTTGAAGCTTCAAGGTCAACATAAGTACATTCTGAGAAAACGCAGATTAAAGTCTGGGTACTAAAAATTTTCAAACCATTATAGCAACCAGTATCTTAGGATGGGGATATTGCCTCCAAATTTTTACCGGTTGAAAATTTATTTGACATGTTAAGTGACGACTAATTTCGATTGTTTTAGGGAGAATTTTGATTACGTAACATTCTACATGTTTTATTAAAATCAATTTTTGAGGCATTTAGAGTTCGAATAATTAAAAATAGTTTAGAATTCCGAAAGACAACATTTCAAACTATTGTTTGGTGATGAAAACTGAAAATCAATAATTTCACCACTGACTGCCGTATTTTGCCTATAATGCAAAATGAATGATTCCGACTTCCGACTGAAAACGATAACTCCGGTCTCATATTTTTGCCTCCCTTGTCCATCTATCAGTCTATAAATTGGTCTAGCGATGTCTTTTAAAACTTTCCTTGATTTGCCTCCTTTTTATACATCCACATGTATTGCTGTCACCGATGTCCGCCTGTCGTTCGTCCACAATTTCTTGTGAACGCTCTAATGCCGAAGGTTATCATCCATAAGTTAGATGAAGAAGTCTATGTAATTTTAATAATATCTGTTAATTACTTCTAGAGTGATGGCCCTTGTTTCACTTTGTTGAACCTTATGAACGCTCTAAAGCCAATAGTTACATGTATTATCCGTTGTGAAATTTATATGCATTATTTGAATTAGTGAAACGAAGAAGCCTATTGAATTTCAGAAGTCTATTGAAACCACAAAGCCCATTTTTTTTTCTGCAATTTATAATAATTACTTTAAGAGTTATGGCCCTTGTTTCACCTTGTTCAACCTTTTTAATGTTCGTCGATGAAAGTTATCATCTGATATGTATGAAATTTATATGCATTATATAAATTTGTGAAACAAAGGTCTAGTGAATTTCAGCAATTGCATTCAATTACTTCCAGAGTTATGACCTTTGTTTTACTTTGTGGACATTGTGAACGTTTGAATGACAAAAGTTATAGGGTATGTGTGAATTTATTTTGGATTGAGGAGATATGACTTTTATACTTTTATACCTTAGTAATATCACGTAACATTCAGAAAGCTGTTGGCAGAAGTGTTTTTTCATACTATTTTTTACAATTCACATTCTGTGTACTTATGTGCCTAATTGTAATGAAATAAAATGGGGTTTACGGTTTAATGTCCGACTCCGACTGGGCTTATGAAGACGTGTGTACTAAAAGAGAAAAGTGTTTGTCAGTTCTATAAATTTATGTATGGTACACAAATTCACTAGTACCTGATAAAGGTTCTGAATGGTATTTCACGTGACACAGCGGTGTTACTGTGTATTTGAAGTTGTTACATGTAGCTACTAAGCTTATTTGAATCTCATTCTCATAATATATTATATACATTATAAATAGATTATCATAACATGTTTTTCATTCGCTAGATTTAAGCTACTTTATATCCTAACTGGTTAAGATTTTACCATTTTTTGTTGTTGACAGTATATTACTGTACCTTATGAATATGTTCTCTTTTACTTGTTTATCATAATGACCTTCAAATAGATATCTTTAACTTATCGCATGTTGTAGTAAAAGTTGTAGCTTTGCAGGTTAACTATTTGGCCTTAGAATAGATTAAAACGTTTTTTGATCATTGTATTAATACATGCACATATACGTTCAATATCTCTAACTCGTTTTCAAACTGGGACACATTTTCTGCAAATCTTTCATCCTAGTTCAACTGCCCCTATTGGCGGTTGATTTTTTTCTCCTGTCTGCTGTACATTCTTACAGATTTTTGCTACTATGTGCAGGGGCAAATGACAAGCTTTGCATCATGGTTTACAAATAGCAAAAAATCATGATACGGTTTCAATGCCATTTTCAAAATTATGATAATAATGCTTAACCAGTGTCAACATACTGTGGGTCAGTTATGCTACAAATTGACACTTGTTTATCTGACTGCCTTGCTGTGTCTTTCTCTCTTTTCACAAATTAATGTTCATCTGTATCATTACTGTTATTGTCTATCTCCACACCCTATTGTTTGTCTACGGTACTCTTACTGTCTTCCCCCCTTGTTTATCTGAGGGAGGGAGGTTGGGAAGGCCTAGTGATCTAGAGTGCCGCGCTTCGACCTCTAGCTGGCCGGTCACCTCTGGCTTGCGGCTGTGGTTTCGAGCCCTGGTGTGAGCGTATGTTGCATGGAGATAGGTGCGCCTTCTCAACCTCGTGGGTTTCCTTCGGTCACTCCGGTTTCCTCTCACTGCTAAAGACCCCTACGCGCAAGTGAATTATTGAAATAAAATGAAACCATATGGCATATGTTAGTCCCAAACAGGACCTAATTTATGTCGAGTGGACGTTAAACCCCATTTCTCTCTCTCTCTCTTTATCTGAGGAGGTTGAATGGCCAAATGGTTAGCATGTGCGTGCTTTATCGTAAAGTCTGTCATTGAGTCAACTGGCGTGGTTTCAAATCGCCGTTTGTATGAGACAAGGAGTTGGGTTGCCTGTCCAACATCATGGTTTTTCTCCGGTTTCCTCTCACTGCTAAAGACCCCTTTTGAAATAAAATTAAAACCATATGTTGGTCCCAAAATAATCTAGTTTGTGTCGAGTGGACATTAAACCACATTTCTCTCTCTCTCTCTTTGTTTATCTGCTGTACTCTTCCTGTCAATAGCTGGACAGATAGGCCACTAATCGCAACATTCATTTTAGCAATCATCTGTTTTTTTCCCCTTGTTCATCTTTTGTTTGTTATTCTGCTTTGCTCTTTTCCCTTTATTCATCTGTCATTTGTCTTTCCACCTATGTTCATCTGTCTTCCATGTTTGTATGTACATGTCTTTTACCGTTTTTTACCCTTTGTTATACTTTTTTTTGATGTCTTTACTGTCTTTTCCACATGCTTATCAGTTTACTTTTCCCCCTAGTTTATCTGCTGTACTGTGTGCTACATTTATGGTGTGCTCTGTTTGGATTTCCCAACTGCCTTTCTCTTTTTGTTCATCTTCTTTAAAGGGACAATAACTTTCTTGCTGGCTTGGTAGCTCCAGAAAATAAATAATACCCTTATTCTAAGTACTAGATGTTTAAATGTCCTACCTGTTGTGTAAATTATCCATTACAACCTATTTTACTTGTCCAGAGGGTTCGAAAATATTTTAAAATCCAAGTCACATTTGAAAAGGTTTACGTTAGACTTTTCAAATCAATTGGCTGAATTTTTCCAATTCTTTAAATTAGGTGTGTTAAGATGAAATTTATATCATCATTTAATTGGAATATTCTAAAATAATACGATTTGTTGACCAGAATGAAGATTGGGACATATTTTTCAGTTACAGCAAGAGTGTTAATAGTGTTATTGGGGCTTTAATGTGTGTTTTGTCTATCAGTATGAATTTTGCTTCCTTTGGCTTCTTTCAGCTTCAGTGTATCTTTTTAATTTTTGCCTGAAGTGAATGACATTGATATTGCAATTTTCTTTTACATTTCATTTACAAAACTGAATAACCGTTATATGGGGTTTTTTTTGTAAAAAAAGAATGTTGAAAAATGTAATTTCGCTGCAAAGTCAACAATATATTGCATTAGACAATAAAGTTGTCATAAATTCAATAGCTGGACAGATGAGGTTATTGCAAGATTCATTTTATCATATGGTGCTATAATAACTAAATCTAGTTGGATCTGTGAGTTACACATGAGTTTTAAAAAGATTTACGTAATGTATGTCAAACATGTTATCGTATGGATCTATTAAAATAGCATTATGCAAGAGCAAAATCTGCTTATTACAGGTCTTTCTTTAGGCCTGAAATGTTATATAAATAATCAATTAGACATTAATTAACATATCCAGACCATAATAAACTGTTGATGGCAGGGCTAGCCTTCGATGTTGGCGGATTAAATTCATATATGCCGCTTAATGGTCGGTGATCATTAAATCAATCAAGTGGATAATCGAGACTATGCTGTTTATATTAATGATTTGAGTAATGATGACCAAGGCTATGTGAATATTTCAAACGCTTTTTTCGCGGCTAATAGTGGATCAGTTTGACTGCAATTTTCAGCAAATTACCGTTACACTAGTTTTTAACTATTATAGTTAGAACTGCCATCTCTTTATTTTATCTCCCATGATGTAACTTTACATAGGCTTTGTGAAACAGATCTCAGGACGTATTCAGAGTGTAAATAAAACAAAAAACACTTGAAAGACGTTATCAAGCAAGGGTAACTGCACTTTTTATACGCCCACATTGAAATGTGGCCGTATATTGTTGTCGCCCCCGTCCGTCCGTCAATGTTGGTCTGGCGTTCACAATTGCTTGTGGACGCTCTAGAGGCTAAAGTTAATATCCGATTGACTTTAAATTTATACACAGTAAGACGAAGAAGCCTATTGATTTTCAGCGATTTCCGATAGTAAGTGCCAGAGTTATGGCCCTTGATAACTTAAAAAAATCCTGTGGAAGCTCTATCCAAAGTTAATATCCGATCGAATTTAAATTTACACACAGTGTTTAAGGTCATGAGACGAAGAAGCCTATTGATTTTCAGCGATTTCAAATAATTACTGCCAGAGTTATGGCCTTTGATAACTTAAAAAAATCTTGTGACGCTATAGAGGCCAAGCTTATCATCCAATTGACTTCAGATTGATACACAGAGTTTAAGATGTTGAAAGGAACAAGTATTTTGATTTTCAATGAATTTTGATAACTGAACAGCTAAATCCATGATATTAAATGTTTCATGTATATACTAATTGTTAGAGTGGGGTAAAACTTTATAAAAAGCAATTAAATTCTAATGATTTTCCGATAATTACATAATGAGTTGTTACTCTTAATCAGTTTTTAGTGTATTACAAATGTTACATTACAGAAAAAAGTAAAAATATGCGACAACCCTTGTTGACTGCCAGGACGATTTAGCTGCTTTGGGCGTATGTTTCGTTGCCTGGCAACCTATCTTTTTTATAAAGGGGTACTATATGTGAATCAGAAGAGGAGTTGACAGTTCTAGCTAAAATATTTAAAAGATAGAAAAAGTTAATAGGATATGCTGAAAATTTCAGTCAAATTGTTCTACTCTGAACCTAGATATTAGCTTTTCAATTTTAGGCTTCGATCATCGTTACTAATGTCGGTACAATAAAAAACAAAGTCTCGATTATTCATTTTTACGTTCAATCATCCTTCACAAAATGTATTCCAATCCACTTAATGTGGCAGACTTGCGATGCCATTGAGAGTTAATTAGTTAATTAACTTATCCAGACCATAACTTTAAACATACATTATGCAAGAGCTTAATCTGATTATTGAAAGTCTTTATTTATGCTTCAGATGTCATAGAAATTATAAATTAGATCTTTATTTACACAAGCACAAAATCAACTCTATAGACCCACGGATGGCTTGGATTCGGTTTAGATTAAACAGGATTTCATTGATTGATTAAATTTATAAATGGCGTCGTGTGCAGAGATTAACAGTTACGTTGACATCATACTCCCGGAAATTTTAGATTGAGGCTAAATGATAGAGTGTACGAAGCCAGGTCGCTATTGCGCGAGGACTGAATTAATGACATCCTAACTAAAGTGCAATAAACCAAACACAGATAATGACCATACTCTGTGCAGCATTTCGTTTGATTAGAGGTAATCCCACTACACACTGCTATTATGAGTGGATATTGTTGTTTTTAATTTTGATTGGTCAGTAGTCCAACTAGCAACCAATCACTAGCTGCCCTACAAAAGTTTTACATTTAAAACGAGTGCCAATATTGGACCAAATATGTTTACATAACGTTACGTCATGGCTCACGATTTTATTATGCCTAATTAACCTGTGCATAGCAGAATACTGCAGTAAAACTAATTGCGTGACAAACAAGGATATCAATTCGAATGAAAATGTAAACAATACTGTTTTGAAACGAACATACTTCCACCGTTTTAATACTGTACCTTAAATCACTGTCCAAAGTTTTAGGCACGACCCAGATTTAACGAAGGATAGCTTTCATTGAACGGAAAGAATAGACACACTCCCGCATAAGTTCAAGAAACATATGCTATTCCAGCAATGGCCATAGAGGGATTTCTCGGGCCATTGATTCAGGAATATGATAATGACAAATTATTCAATTCTTGGAGACTGTGTGATGACTAAAACCGACGGACAGGTCTTCTGTGTCAATAATATCAATCAAAATATTTTTATTACCCTGAGACAGGCCTCAATGGGCAAGATCCCACTGGCAGCATGTCAGCCAGTTTGATTGACAGTCATATTATGTTTAGTTGTTGGTTGAATTGAGAGTTTGGATCTTCTTTGATTGGCCTTTTTAGTAATTGCACATATTAACACAAGGTACAATTTTATGGATACACAATTACTGAGGATACTATATGGTATTTTATGGAAATTGATAAACATCACAGCCAACATCACCCCAGTTGAATTGCAGCCCCATAGGATCCTGTTTCCTATTTGTCTGCTTCAGGAGTCACGTAGGCCTACCACTTAATAATACTACAAGAAGTTGGCTATAATTATGTACAAATGCTTCCTCATGATTTGGTCCATTCCTTTCAAACTTTAAAATCCTATTACAGACTTCCTCTTCTTATCTATATATCAAAAGTCTTATTTTTAATTTGTAGTAAAAAGTAAATTTAATACAAATTGAATTGCAGCCCCATCTCAAACCGAATAGGCTAATGGTACCACAGCCATTGAAAACATTACTTGATAATCGAAATTATGTAGATGGATTTAACGTCCATCAATCAAACTATCAGCCATTCTTGTAGAAGAAGTTGAACATAGTTAACTCCTATTTCTAGTCAAAATTATGATGGTAATAACTTTGTTCAGAATAAAGTAATTTGACTGAAATTTTCAATGTATTCTTCCTTCATCATATATTTTTGAACTGTTACAGCAAGAATGGCCAACTCTTTAAAAAAATCTCCCATAATGTATCTTTAATTAATAATTTAGATAACATTTCAGGCCAAAAAAAAAAGATGTGCATTAGGCAGACTTAGCTCCTGCATAATGCATGTTAAATCAATTTCTTCTTGCAAATGTTTTACCCCAAAGTTAGAAAACTAGTATAATTTCATGATTCATTTATGTTACATCATATTATATTTAGAATATGAACTTTATGTTACAATATTTGAACAATTTAGCACTGAGTAAATATGAAAAAGTTTGGGGTTACAAGTAATATATATTTTTTTTATATTTATTTACTGTAGGGTAAAGAAAGCACCTGTTTTACCAATATACGTTGGCTGTTAGTGTTATGTACATATAAATAGATTAAGAATATGTGAAATAACTTTCCGATAAAAACCAGAAATACAGGACAGACAGAAATATATAGTGTTGGAATTATTGCTTGTTGATGGAGTAGCCTAACCTAAAGACTTTATTCATCTAATCATTTATTTAGAGGAAGAAATATTAAAAAATTCCAGAGGACAACTTTGTTTAAGGTATGATATCTTATGTTAAGCATGTAGCATATGTTATATATTTAATGTAGTAGTATTGTTATCAATTTTAAAAAGCAAAACTTATCCAGTCTTATTATGACTATCTTTAAACATAATGAATGTTAAAAACCTGAACATTCCTAAAAAATGACTCTGAAGACTAATTCTTTCGTCAACAAAACTAACATATGTTTACAGTGAGGAACATGTACAGAATATCAATAGATTGCTGATATAAACTATGGGTATTATTTAAAGCGGAAATTTCATATTTTCTAAGAAAGTCAACACATAATTATTTCTCTGTCTTTGCTCAAAAGATTGTCAGTTATTATACGATGATGGGCATTATTTCCCAGGCATAAAAATCATTGACACAGGAAATAGTAACACAGTTACCTCCCTAGTTTTTCCATTCGCCTCACTGAAGTGTGCCCGACTGTGCCCCGTCATCAACCATGACAGAAAATCAAAATGGCAGGAAGACATGTAATAGTATTATGAAACAAAGTATTTCTAATGAGAGTCAATTGTGGGCTCTGGAGTAGTCAAGCAGTTTAACCATTCCACCAAAAAATCACTTTTGGGTCTCAAAAACGGTTAATGGCTGATAAATAATAGTCAGCTTTACGTGAATTTATTGAATTTAGGAGGACAAATTGGGGCTATGATGGGGAATTCCCTAGTGATGTCACAATTGAATTTTCCCAAAACAGTGAAAAATTACAAAACCTGGCTTACTGTGCCCCATGGCTCATTGTGCCCGACTCTCCCCTACTCCTTGCTACTTTAATTAAGAAATATGCTATTCATTATATAAAGGTAAATAATGTCTATGAAAGAATGCAGACATAATTATTTACAGTTATGTACAGTCAACTTTTAGAACATAACATCTCAGCACTTTATGGAATTTATTTTGTGAAATTAGAATGCATTGAAATCACAAGTAGAAAATTCAGTTGTTTCAGATATAAAGCTAGAATCTGTGCCAGGTAGTGTCTGTTAGTGTGATGGGTGTCAATTTCCAGATCTAGTTAACATAATGCACACAGGCCAATGTATGTGCATTAAAGGGCAATTGATTAATCACTATAAATACATACCATGTTGTAAGATATTTTAGATGTCATTTTGGTGCAAATCAAAGAGAATTGATTCTGACCATTTTTTTTAAAACTTTACCTGTATTGGGAAGTCCACCAGATTATCACTGCATATTGTATTATGCGCATAGAAAGCTATCTACTTGAGAATTGATCTCTGCCCCGATTGTCTGCCATAATAAAAAATAGTGTATTTTATTTTGTTTGACATCTTTCACAGACACATAAAAATACATCTCAAAATTATCAAGTTAGCCTAAACTTTCGAGTAAAATCATTGATGTATAGGAATTAAAATGTCAATCAGCTAAATTCGTGCCTGTTCTTAAACTGAGCTAATTTTCTGGACAGACAGCATTAGTATTGTATGAGCATATTGAACAACATTAGCCTGTTGAATTCTAAATTATATTTTTATTGATTAGTATTTTCTATAGTACATACAGTTTTGTGATATTTATACATTAAGCAGCCAACATTTCTAATTGAATATTATTATTGTATAAAGTAATCCTATTATCATTAATTATATGAACTTAGCTGTAGGCAAGGTTTTGATATCCTACTTGTATGTGATCTAGTTTGTGTCGACTGGATTTCGAACCCAATTTGACCCTCTCTGTTATAACCCCTGTCTGTCTGTCGGTTCTTTCGTCTGTTTTCCGCAATTGCTTGTGGAAGTTCGAGGTTAAAGTTAATTTCCGATTGACTGTAAATCTATGCACAAATCTTTAAAGAGAATTTGGTTTTCACCTTAATGCACCAGGCCACTGTTGTTTGATTTACTTATGAAATGTTTTGGAAATTAACAACTCTTGCACAATTGGATAGAGTAGGAATATTCCCATGTGCTATGGAATTGCAAGTCAATGACTGTAGTCAAGGTTACGATATGGTTTATATTTAGGTTATATGATATAGGCCTTAGTGGTTCTAAAGTATGAATAGGAACCCCATTTACAATACACATCTGGTAATAATAATATAATTATTAGACAATTTTGTGTATAAATAATGATAATATGGTGTCATTATCCTTTATCTATGTTATAATAATAAGCAACACAATCTTCATATTTATCAAAATTCCACTGAAATGATACATTTGGCCAACAATCAAATTTGTCTGCTACTCTTGAGTCATTGCTCCGGGAAAGAATATTCAAATTAATTTGATATATTTTAATTAAAGATGCATTTTGATAAGATTTAAATCTGCCTTATAACTCTTTTGTTTGACTTTAAATGTCATATACAGATTATTATGTAGCAATTTATTAACATCTAGATTGTCAGATAGTTGAAATTTAAATGGATTTAAAAAACCATGAGATTTTAAAATTTAACCATAAGGTGGTCAGTCAAGGCAAAGTCTGTTGCTACGATAAGATCTATGCTAGAATTAAATAATGTCATTGTGAATAAAATTTTCAATATATTCCATTTTCACTAACTATTTTTAAACTGTTATAGCAAGAATAGCCAGCTCTTTATCTAAATCCTACAAATTGTATCTTTAAATGATACGTTTGGTCAGCAATCAAATTTGTCTGCTGCTCTTGCATCATTGCTCTTGAAAAAATATTTCACTTTCAATTAATTTTAAAGATAAATTCTGTAAGATTTAGATAAAAAGCTAGCCATTCTTGCAATAATAGTTCGAAAATAGATAATGTAAAATTCATAATGCATGTTCAATTATTAGATAAGTATATGTATCAAATCAAGCTTCAGGAAACTCCACAGAACTGTTCCTTTTAGTTAGGCCACATGAAATTAAATTTGAGTTCTTCTGGGTCATAATAATAAATTAGCCACTTGAAATACCTCTATAAATAGACTTGTGTAAAGAAAAATCAACCTAAAAAGTAAAAACTGTAAAAAAAAAGATATATGAATTAGGCTAAATTAGCCAAAAATGAAATAAAAACTAAATAAAATAAAAAGTAAATTGAATAAAATAAAAAAAATATTAAATGAAATAACAATTAAATTAAATAGAAAACTTAATTATTTTAAATGAAAATCGTTTCTGAGAAAACAAAGTAAAATAAAATAAATGTAAATCAAAAATTAAAATGAAAAGAAATTAAATTGAAAACTTAAATGAAAAATAAAGTTAAAAACTTTTTTTCTTAAATGGAAAACAAAATCGATAAAGTGAAATGAAAACTAAAATACACATGTCACGACGTGGCCCATCGTTATCATCAGCCCATCGTTATCATTGAAACAGAGCTATAATCGGATGCGCTTATAACGTGTCGTGGACGATTAATTCTAATCATAAGGTGATATTTTACATCCAGTGAATCGCATAATCGCATGTATATGGAGCCACGATGGCTCAGTGAGTAAGACGTTGGCTCACTAACCTGGAGATCCGTTGTTCAACTCCTACATTAGCCGAGGATGTTTATCGGGACTCCTACGTTTGCTGAGAAAGTTCATCAGGATTTTCCGGCGTGGCTCCTCCTTGTCAGTGGTGCAGGACAGAGGGCCTGGCAAGAGACAACGCATTGCCGTTCGGACAAGACAAAAATCGTGTACACATTAGCGTACACATAAACCCAGTTAAATTAGTTGAGACTTTCGGAGTCCTCATTGACATTCTATTTCTTTTCCCTTCATCACACAGACATCTAAATATATAGGGAGCCACGGTGGCTAGACAGGTCAGATGTTGGGTCGCTAACCTAGAGGTTGTGTGTTCTATCACTAATAGGGCAGAACAGTAGGACGTTAAACTTCATTTCATTTGATATTTTCTTGGACAACAACAGACATGACCCCACAACCTCCGGTAGAGATCCAATTTATATTAGCCTAAATCAACGACTTCACCCGAGTCAAACAATAACAACACATTTCCGTTTCTAAACTACCCACAGGGGTAGAACCACCTCAAGGAGCAGAGCCACGCAAAATTTTTGTGTTTATCGGCCGCAAACTGCAATTCTGAATGATTATCTCAGAACTTGGCATATTTAATTCTTATACCATAAGGATGGCAACTATTGATTTTAGTGCATGCTCCTAGGTCCAGGGGCACAGTCCGCCCAATTCTTGTCTTTATTGCCTACAGATCGCAGTTTTGAATTTATCATCCTGGAATTTGGCATATTTAATCTTTACAATTCTTAGATCCACGTGGCGCAGTTGGTAGTGCGTTGTCTCGCTAGCTTGCTGAGAAAGTTCAATGGGCTTTTATGCGTGGTTCCTCCTTGTCAGTGGTGTAGGATTGAAGGCCTGACAGGGGACAATGTGTATTCGTTCGGATGGGACGAAAAACCGAGGTTTCAAGTACACATTGGCATGCATGTAATAGATCCTGAGGCAGTTGGTATTTGATATAAAAGTAGGCGTGCCACTGTCAGGGAAAAATTGGCTAATTTTCATTTGTCCTCATTTTTTTTTTTTTTTAAATTTCCATTTTTTGTGTACACATTTCTCTATGATAACCATAGGCCACCGTAGTGGTTTCTTCATTTTTTGTTTGATTATTTGTACAATATTTTAAACAGTTTCATCGTGTTCAAAGAACATTACAAATGTGTAATTACCAATAGACAGTCTAAGGTTACAGATAACTAAAAAAAAAAGCTTTTAAGATATCTACAGATTTTCATTTTACATCTCTGTCTAACATTTAAAGTTAATGAAGATTAGTTGAATCCTCTTTAAGGTTGCCTTAGTAAAGTAATCTGGTTTCTGGCTTTTGAAGCAAAGGAGTATTGATTTTTGTTCTATTCCAAATATTGAGCAGAAAGGCAATCGTTATGAACATTCTTATCTAGCGCTGCTTTTATTTCATACATTTTGTAGCTTTGATATAAGCAGTCATTAAATAAACTTTTAATAGTTTCTGTATTAGAAAATTTGCTGAATTTCATATTTGAATTATTGTGTTGATTGGTAATATCTCAACATTGGCTTGCTTGATTAATGTAAAGTTGCCAACTAAAAAGATTATAGACAATCAGCATTTAAAACCCAAATTAAAGATTTTATTATTTTTAGGTGTGAGCGATTTTCATAAAGAATCAAGATGCCTTGTGCCCCAGGAAAGATATATGGTCAGCCTGAAGCTATAGGACTATATGATCCAACATATGAAAGTGATGCTTGTGGTGTGGGATATGTAGTTAATATTGATGGCATCCCATCACATCGGGTAAGTAAACATTGTTTTTTTTTTGTTTTTTTATTATTTGGGAAGGGTTGAAGATTAGGCTATAATAGCTTTTCTAACATCCTGCTCTTCATAGAAAAATATATTACAAAAGATATAGACTGTGCATTAAATAACACACAACAATAATTTACAATAGAGAAAATATATACAAATCACTTAAAAGATTAATTTAAGCATATATATGCACTTTCATAAAACAGAAAATTTGAATAAATAGATATAAGATGTATCTACAAATGTACAATAAGTACATAATCATAATATGGTGATTTACAGAAAACACGTACATGTACAAATACATATAATAAGAAATATAGGGGAGGGGGGCTATTTAGGATAATACATTTGGGGTAGATTTTAGGTAAAGAAGAAGTTTTTTCCTGAAAAGATTCAAGTTATTTAAAGTTTTTAAAGAGGGTGGTAACGAATTCCATAATAGTTTTGGTCCTTTAAAGCGTATGCTGTGTGCTATGAGAGTAATTTTGCTCTGGCAGCTGGACTAATTTTGAATTCCATCTAAAATGACTATACATGGTCGCTTGCTAGGCCCTTTGCTAGAAAATCTGTATGAACTTTCCCAGTACGTACACCGAACCTCGGTTTTCCCTCCTGTCCAATCGACTGGACAGCTTTTCTTGTCGGGTTCTCCTCCCTGCACTTCTGATTTGGTAACCTCGCTGGAAAATCCTAATGAAATTTTTGGCCAACAGCAGGAGAGAACCCACGACCTCCAGACTAGTGTGCAAGCATCTTACTTACTTAGCCACCATGGCTACAGGGTTTACACCTGGGATTGAACATATAACCTATAGTTTAATGAGCCAACATCTTACTCACTGGGCCACCACAGGTCCATGACTTTATTGCTCGCTATAAGATTAGTAATGACTTGTCATTTCTGTGTTATTTTTGTAAACTTATGAATTAAGATGCTTTTAATCTTTGTACATGTATGTATTTATCAAAATGCAGCCAAGTTACTTCTCTAGTACGAAAATGTGAAGTACATATTACAATAGTCAAGGTGAAGATAACATAATAGCCCATATGTGCCAGGAACGGTACATACACTGTACTTACCTTGTTTATAACAGGTGTTATTATTTCTATGTTTCTTAAAATGACATAATAAAACATTCCAGACAAGCATGTTTATATCAATAAAAACAAAGTGAAGAAATGTAGTTGACTGCTTTAAGGGATGATTTTAGTAAGGAAAAATCAGTACATTATAATTAGGGTTTCACACTGCGTAGCTTGTGTGAAACACTATTGTTTTTGTTAAAATTATTATTCTTATTATTAAGCTTTCATATTACATATGAAAGCTTATTGTTTCTGTTAAGATTATTATTATTATTATTTTTTTTTTTGTGTGTTTTCTGCAAATCGGATTTCTCAGAATCTATCCGTAGGATCTTTCTGAAATTTTGACCTACCCCCCCAAAAATGGGGTGCGAACCTTGATTAAATATATTTTCAAAACGTTTTACGAATCCGAAATCACCGAAATTTACGAACGACAAAATGGACAATGCATAGTCGTAACTTTGTTATTTTTTGACCGATTTTACTAATTCTTTTTTCTTTGAATACCTTGAAAAAAATCATTTTCATCTGCAGTTTCACATTTTCGAATTTCGAAAATTCGTCGCTGTGATTTCGAACCGGAAGTTTAGACCAATTTGACAACTTCTTTACTAGTTTTACGATTTTCATGAAATTTAGTATCTAAGTAGATCTTACCGATGTGACTTCAAAAATATAATTAGAAATTTTCTAAATTATCTCCCCTTGACGAAATTAAGGATCAAAATTTTCAAAAAAATCATCGAAATATAGGTCAGAATGACCTGATTTTTTTTTTGGATACTAGATAAGTAATTACTGATTTGTACACAAAATATGGAGTTTGTCGATCGAACCGGAAGTGCCGCCATATTTAAAAGTGAAAAATCAATAAGGCTTTTTTGCTATTTTACTTACAGACTCGGAAGTTATATTTTCTGAATCCTTGTAGGAAGGCCTAAAAAATGTCGCGAATAGAATTTTGATTTCGGTCACGTGATGGTCACCATTTTGAATTGAAAATGAAAAATAGAAGCAATTTGAAGGGTCGGGACTTTGGAACACAATTACTCTCCTTCTAATTAAGCTAGAATGTTCAAACTTGGTGTAGACGTTCACCAGGTCAATGTTATGATTGAGTTTAAAGATGAGCATTTTCTGCTTAGGGTAAGCAGAGATAAGCATGCTAATTTGTTGATTCTTTAGGGCACGATAACTTCGGTTATAATGAAGGGAGGGCGGTGAAACTTTTGTCAATAGAGAGTCTAATAGCTAGCCTGTTGTGTGAAATCATTGTATTATTTTTTCTAAATATCAGGGATAGCCGAAAAAAAGAGATTGAAAATCCAAAAAGTCGTATTTTTACAATTTGGAGCATGTTTAGAGGTCTTTCTCGTAAAGTCAACATAATATTTTTTGGGAACTTCTTCTACAAAGAGTCTTATTGGTAGTCTTTTATATGAAACCATCGATCAACAGTCCAACATATCAGGAGTAGAAGAACAAAAGGATCGAACATTGAAAACGGCACCCTTTCATTGTTAAGCGAAACATGCAGTGTGGGTGACTACAATCTACACATTTAGTCATCGTATAGAGCTTATTCAACAGTATCGATTTCCAACTGCTTAGGGATATTTTACGTGCACTCCAATGTGTACACGGGACCTTGGTTTTTCGTCCCATCCGAATGACTAGACAGCTGTGCTTGTCAGGCCCTCCGTTCTGCCTCACTGACAAGGAGAACCACGCCGGGAAATCGAGATGAATTTTCTCCGTGCAGAACTTTCAATTCAGGCGAAAACGTTTATTGCATACGATTAAGCTGGTCAGTTGGAGCTTATTTTCAAAAGTTTTGTAATAATCGGTTGGTAATTAAAGTACCGTGCACATTAAACTGTTAAAACAGAAAATTTCGCCCGGTTGAAATGTTTCTTGCTATAAGTCAGCAATTTTCTGAATTCAGGGAGGCTGAATGGCTGAATGGTTAGCATGTGCGCACTGTATCGTAACGTCTGTCATTGAGTCAACGGGCGTCGTTTCGATCTCCAGGTTGCACGTGACATGAAGTATGATGTCCAACCTCGTGGGTTTTCTCCGTGTCCTTCGGTTTCCTCCCAACGGCTAAAGACCTGTAAGCGCAAGGGGAGTTTTTAAATAAAATTGAAAAACATATGTTAGTCCCGAAATGACCTAGTTTGTGTCGAATGGACATTAGGCCGCATTTCTCTCTTTCTCTTTTATTTTTAAAGTTTTGTAATAATCGGTTGGTAATCAAAGGTACTGTAAAAGTGATAAAACAGAAAATTTCGCCCGGTTGTAATGTTTCTCACTTTAAAGTCAGCAATTTGCCGATTTTAAGGGGCAAACGTTTATTGCGAACGCTTAAGCTGGTCAGGGGAAGCTTATTTCTAAAAGTTTTGTAATATTCGGTTGATAACTAAAGGTACCGTGCAAATTAAACTGTTACAATAGAAAATTTGGCCCGGTTGAAATGTTTCTCGCTGTAGGTCAGCAATTTGCCGATTTTGGGGAGGTTGCGTGGCTGAATGGTTAGCACGTGCGCTCTGTATCATAACGTCTGTCATTGAGTCAACTGGCGTTGTTTCGATTTCTTGGTTGTACGTGACAAGGAGTATGGTCGCCTGTCCAACCTCGTAGGCCGTAACCGCCGCTGCCCGGGTAAAATTTCCCTCATTGCACACTTTATGGCATATGCCCGTCTTCATTAGCCCATTTTAGGAGCAGAACAGTCGGACGTTAAACCCCATTCAATTTCATTTCATTTTCTCTATGTTGCTTATTTATTATAGTGGATAAATATTTTTCTGGTTCTAGCAATTATTTAATTTCTGCATAGAAATCTTGCTTTGGCCAGTTTTTTTATTGCAGAGTGCCATTCTTGTTTAAACAAACATCCTTTGTTTAAAACATGCTTAAGAAGTCGTCACGATTTCCTACTTATAACCAAACATATTGGAAATATTAGTCTGGCATTATTAAATCCTAATTTTATTGGTCTTATTTAAAATTAAACTTTCATTTAACTATGAACAACCCTTAACGTGTCTCTTTAAAACTATTAAGTACTCTAAAACAGTAGCTCAACCTTTTGACCTAAACTCATTAATTTACCATTTTGTTGTGAGCGACTTCTTATTCTTCCTATATGACATATTGCACGTGTCTGATTTCAAAGGGGGGTTGGGTGCCTGAATGGTTAGCACGCGCGCCTGTCATTGAGCTAACTAGCGTGTTTTCGAATGCCCGGTTGTACGTGACAAGGAGTAAGGTCGCCTGTCCAACCTGCCATTTTTGTTTTTTTTTCCCGCCATTTTCATTTCATTTTCTCATCCGTCTCATTACAGTAATACAAGTTTCAGTTATTTCCCTTTAGTTTTCAGATTATTGTTATGCCTGGGTGCAATGTTTCATACTATATTTAGACTTGTAACTTCGCGAGTTTTTGACCAATTTTAATAATTTTTTCTTCTTATCCTTTTATTTAGGATACTTGATACAATCAATGACACGTGACGATGAATATGAAAGCTTTCATATCTGCATGGGACAGTAGCAGATCTAGTTATTATTATTATTATTATTATTATTATTATTCAGATTCCAATTTGAATAGATCTCAGCAACTACGTGTCGCATCGTTACGATTTCTTCGGTTTTACTGGGAAAGTGGGTGTGACTTAGAGGATAAAGCTATTTTGAACGTTCTGCGACAATGCGAAAATTCCGAAATCACCGAAGTTATCGTTTTTGAAAATATTGCAGTAATTTTAACAATAATCATTGGATTTTAACTTTTGATACATTTTGGCATAGCCTGAGACAGGGCACATAGCTACGCTACTTTCGATTTTCGATTTTCGGCAAATCTTCGAAGATATTAGGCGCCAAATTTCGAAAATTTAAAATTTTACAAAAAACTTTTTTATTTATGAATATTTTTTAGTCGTATTATGCACAGAATTAAAGAGTCATCTGACTAGTGCAAAAATATTAAAAAATTTTGTCTCAGTAATTTACCTTGGCCGCCATTGGTCCTAGATTAATTTTTTATTGTTCGATTTGTATAAAACAAAGTTCATATGCTTGGTTGTATCAATTGTCATTTTTTTTATTACCGAAAGTGTTATCTGTCGGCACCGGAAGTGGCATAATTTTACCAAAAAATACAATTTTGACAGTTATTTTCCTTCTTCGAAAACAAATATTATTTTTTGGAAAAATTATTTGACTCAAAGAGTGTGCCCTTTCAAGGCGCAAAAAATGTAGGAAGCAGTTATTTTAATTTCGATTTCATTTTCGAGCAAATTCGATTAAGAGGCTAAAAATGGTGTAAAATTGGCCTATTTACAACCTATTCAGGCTTTTCAGATTTTAAAATATTTCTTCGTAACTTTTATAAACTTGTAGCTATAATCCATACGAAGAAAATGTATGTTAAAATTCGTTTGTAATATAAGCAGTTACCAAGAAATGGGCAGTTCTGTACAAGTCACTGTTTTCGTTATTTTGCCTGTAAAATAGTCAATTATGATTGGATTTTTATAAAAGTGACATCATTTGATTCAAAAAGCACGTAGCGTCATATCAAGTTGATTACAATTTAAAATTGACACCGGAAGTGACATCATTTGGTCAAAAAATGCATTTTAAACTTTTTTAAATCAATGTTTTATTCAACCAAGAATAACTTAATATGTATTTATAATTTTAACTTTTGGTTTAAATTCACATATAAACAAAACTCATATGGTCATATAGATATCTTAAAATGGTTTCTAACTTGATCGGTTGCCGAGAAATAGACGGTTTTCTACAGGTCACTTTTGAAGGTTTCGGGGCCATAAAAGGGTCAATTATTAATCGATTTTCATAAACGTCACACCATGTTATACCTAATGCCATTTGGGATTTCATACAAGTAATTTAAGATTTTCATTATCACCGGAAGTAACGTCATTTTGGCAAAAACTGTATTTTTAGCCTCCAAAACAGATATTTTATTCAAATGAGCCTGTTTTGAAATCTTTTTCAAATTATGGTATTTGATGCCAATCAACAAATAGAATGAACCCATACGATCATACAGATACCACAAAATCGTTTCTAACTTGTACGGTTTCCGAGAAATAGCCGATTTTCTACAAGTCACTTTTCAAGTTTTTTGGTCTTTAAAAGTGGCAATTATTATTCGATTTACATAAAATTTTCACTATATGATATCGTATGCCATTTCTGATTTCATAAAACTAATTGAACATTTGCATTAACACCGGGAGTAATTTAATTTTGTCAAGATCATTTACAAGTAACAAATGTATAAAATGAATTGATATTGCTGGATTTTGTTGATTCTGCGTCCATTTTATCTGTGTGCAATGTTAATTTGGAAACCTGTTTAGTGGTTTCGCTGGTACCGGAAGTGACATATGTTCAAGGGTAACTTGGCACCGGAAGTGACATGTTTAAGGGTAACTTGGCAACAGTGAAACCCGTCATTCCTGCATGCAGGTCTAGTTATATATAAAAATGATAATATATTGCATGAGATAACACAGATAATTTTGGTATGAAAAAAATCAGTACATTAAAATTCTATGTAAATGTAAGAATATTATGTTATATGAGATTAAACAGATAAATATTTTTAGACTAATTAAATAGTGTACAGTTTTAGTTGTGTAAACATTCACTGTATTCTTCTTGATCAGTCCTCATTATCAATACTAATCTATTGTATTCTATATCCTTTATCCCCCGAAATGTCAGATCTTTATTGATCAAAAGTGTTTACGTAGGCTGAGTTTTCTCCCCGGTGACATTAATACTCCCTTTGAGCAGAATTGATTATTTTTAGTGTCTGTAACCGAATAGAATCCTACTTGTGATCAGTTCACTATTCTTTAGTGCAAACCTAATCAAATAGAGTAGATGATTAATGACAAAGTTAAAATTAATGACAAAGCTAAGCATAACATTAATTATTTTGTAGTTCTTGTAAAATCAAAATCGAATATGTTCAAAATGCCTTGAGCGGGTTGTATTGATGGAATGGTTGGGTAGATACATGGACTTGACATTGTACATAAAAAGTTTCTTAATATGTCCCGTAGCCTTAAATCTACTCTTGTAAGGTGTTTTGATCTTTTTGGTTTGTGCTTGGCCAAACTTGTTCCAGCTTTCAGCGCAAGTAAAGTGGTGAAACAAATGTGCTCTGTGCAAAGACAATTTTTGGCACCCCAACAAGGGTAGTTATAATTGATAGAGGCGCTCTAAGTTGACTACCACAAAAATATTGCATTGAGGTTTCATCAATAATTGTTTTACACTTTTTGACAAATTCCAATTCATTATTTAAAGGTACAGTCTCATTTTTTCTGCACTGAATGAAAAGGAACATAAAACTTATGTAATGTGTTCTTAACCATTTTTATACAGCCAGATTTTTATGTTGACACATATTGTTGTCGCCTTAGTTCGCCCAGATGCTTACAATTTGTTTCGAACACTCTACAGGTCTCAATTTTTATCCAAATTTGACCAAAGATCTTGGTTCCTTTCGATATTCGCATGTATCAGACCTGAATTTCATGGATTATGGCCCCTGGTTGCATGAAAATCATGTATTTTAGCTGATGGACTCTCTAGAAGCCATAGGCTATTCTAATATTAAAATAGGACTGGGCTCCAAATAATGACAGTTTGCTATTGATTAACAAATTGTTCTAGACTATTGTAATAGTACAGTTGGGTGACTTGGCTCATTAAACCATGTACACATATATTACTTGTCGTGGAATGCTGTCGGATGTCATAGGTCCAGGAGTACTATGATGGGTCATGGTGAAGGTACAAGGGTCTTCTTGACATCATTTAGCTTGTTTATTATCTTCTGACAAAATATTATTTATGCCATGGTATATATTAATAACATATCTGCTTGATAAAGACTATAGTATCTTTGTCCAAACATCTTAGTATACTATTAAACTCAGTAACTGTGTATCCATAAAATTGTACCCTGTGTTGATAATAACATAGTTATAGTTATTAACAAAATGGTTTCAGTATGATCTTATTTTAATAAAGTGGACAACATGACAGAGATCCAGTCAACATTTTGATAGATAACATGAATCAAGAATAAGGGCAGAGACTGTTAAGCCAGGCGCAGACGGGCAACGTTTTCGAGCAACGTTCCGGCAACAGTGAAATCGCTGGTCGTTTAAAGAAAAAATCGCTCGTCTGCACCAACGGGCAACAATAGTTGCCTGCTGTTGCTCCGAGTTGCTTCTCGTTGCCAAATATCAAACATGTTTGATGTTCGACAACAGAAAATCGCTCGTCACCGAGAAATTGTTCATCTGTTGCTTCAAAATTACTCGTCTGCGGCGGTATGCGACAACAGGCAACAAGCGACTGGTTAACTGTTCAATCAGCGAGCGCTCTACTGTCATGTGATACTTCAAAATGGCGGCGCCAGAACAGCTAACAACATTAACATGGTCCGTGGAGATGAAAGACATGTTGGTGGAAATGTGGGCTGAGCGGCCAGTCAGTGCACACGGAAGACCTCGAGTTGCCAATTGCTTGGAGTTGCCAGTAGTTGCCTATTGCAGCAACAAGCGATGAAAAGTTGACCGTCTGCGCCAAGCTTAAGTGATTTAATCGATTATAACAATAATTGTAATTTAATGAAAACATATGAAATATGCTTAACTCTATGATGGTGTTACAGTTGCATGATGATAATGAAATCCCTTTACTAAGAATTAATTAGATTTACTAGTTTTAGTGTATTTACAGTGTATTTGGGTATGGAAATGTGGGGCTTTTATATATTTTCCCTTTTCTATATCTCAATGTAATATAAATAAAACATAACTTTCATACGCCCACATTGAAACATTATCGTCAAACCTGTACATGATTCGTCATCCACAAGCAGTGTAGGCCTAGGCCATGAAACAAGGAACAGCTAAATCCATCACATTACATGTTTTGCAAAAGTCTGCATCGAGAAAAACTAGATGCTCAAACAATTCTGATGATTTCTGATAATTACTTGATTAGTTATTACTCTCAATCAGCTTTTAGTGCTTTGTGCTTTCATTACCGAAAGAAGAATATTTTTTTAAAAAAAAAACTCTTCTCAGTTGACTTCACTGCTCTGGGCAGATGTTTTGTTGCCTGGAAAAGAGTGAAACATTTTAAAATTAAATGAGCAAATATCTGAATTTTTCAATCTAAATGATATCTTTGATGTTGAATTTGATTAACTCTTGTACCCTCTTTTCTGTGAACATGTCAAATTTTCAATCCTTTAACAAGACACCCATTTTTGTCTTTTGTAGAAATGTTGGCCAAAAGATTAACAGTATCAACTTGAATTAATTATTTACATTTGCTGGGAAATCTGCCAAATTTTGGATATGACTTGTTAAGTTAAGTTTGGTTAGAAATCAATAAGTGTCTCTGGACAATTTCATTAAGTTTCCAGCGTTCTTCTAATTTGACACTGTGATATTCCAAATTGCAGCATAGAATAACATTAGCAATACATCTGCCTTCAGAGATATCATTATAAAGTAATACGCTAGGGTATGGTAGACATGGTTGTATCCACTTATATCTTATTCTTTCTATGTCTGATATTAGACTAATTATAGCTTAATTTAAATACTGTGCCATACAAAAACTATTGTACACAGTAATGTGTTATTGTAAATGTCCAAAATAAGATTTATGCCCAACAAAAACGCAGATCAACACAGATAAATTGAATTATCAAATCGTCATAATAGCAAAACTTTCAACATTGACATAAAATTTGAATAATCATAATAAAGGGCCAAAAGTAACCCAAATACCAAGCTGAAAATATATTACTAATCAGTTTAATATTTGATAATCCCTTCTTTTGAATAACAAAATAAAAAACCCACTTTCTCCGATTGAAACACATTTCCCACAGCAAGAAATTTCAAATGTTCCAAACTTACTGAGCGGTGATATTTGGTGAAAAAAAAAATGGTAAAAGTGACCATGCTGTCAGATCTGGTGACAAGTTAATATCATGTTTTCTTCACATTGACTGCTGTGACTGCATTATTTGTTTATTCCCACAATTCTGTTTCTAGTATTATGATATGAATATTTAGTATTACTCTTTCTTTTATGAAGGTTTTACGAGATGCTCAGACTATGTTGATTAGAATGGAACATAGAGGTGCATGTGGATGTGATAATGATACTGGTGATGGTGCTGGTGTTCTCACAGCTATACCCCATAAGATGTATGCCAGAATGATAAAGTAGGTTTTATTTATACTGTAGACTGGGGGGAGCATGACACCTCATACACAAGAAACCACTTAATGAATCCATATCATTCAGAATTAATCTCGTTGTCAGTCATTTTCCTATTTAAAATATACATATTTTAACTCAATTTATCTTATTATTTCATTAAAATTTTATGTTTAACACTAACCATATCGGCTGCATTCTAAAATCGTGAAAATCGAACCGAAATTTCCTGTCAAAATGGACGCTCACCTTTACGCAAATAGATTAAAACATATAATACCAATGTTATGGACCCTCTATAGTTCACAGTTTTTATCAAATTTTGATCCCCAAGATCTTTGTTCTTTTTTATATATCTTATGGTATGAAAATAGCTTTTTTAGTATGTTTTCTGGGTATCTCTTGCAAAGTGTGGGCGTATCTTGCACGGCTACCGCTTGTTATGAACTTGGGAAAGTATATTGATAGTACTATATTAAAAGTCTCTAAAATGATTTAGAATCTATTTTGTTGGTGCAAATAGATAAAAGTAATTTGGATTTGAAAGTTTGTAAGGTGAAGAAGTTGATTGAATTTTGGCGATTTCTAATGATTGATCAATTTGAAAAATCTTGTGGACAACCTAGAAGTGATCATTTGATTGACTTGATATTCATACACAGTGTTTATCCTAGGCCTGTTGATTTTCAACAATTGCAATAATTGCTATCTTTGTTAGGCTTTTGATCAATTTAAAAATTCTTGTGGATGACCCAGCAAGAGGCTGAAGTTATCATCCATTTGACTTAAAATTTATTCTCGGGAAGAACTAGAAGCCAATCAATTTTCATTATTTCTGAGAATTACTTGTTCTGCAGGATTTGTTTACCATGATAACTTAATTGGTGGTGGGTCTGATGAGCTCCATTTAAGTTTTTCTGTCTTAAGGATGCCTAGTTCTAATTAATGTTCAGTAAAAGAAACCTTACTGTTGCATTATCAAGGGACAGGCTCTATACAAATGACACAATATTCAATTCTGTTGATTTCAGATCACAAGGTGTCGAGTTACCTGAAGCAGGTCTGTATGCAACTGGTATGATCTTTATGGATGCTAAAGATTGTGAAAAAGCTCAGGGTATCTTTTCTGAAATCGCTAAAGAGCAAGGAACTGAGGTTTGTTTCTTAAACATGTTTAAGATGAATGTGTTTTTTTTTATCTTGAGGTATAAATAATAAATCACATAAATGAACATAAAACATTGCTTTTGGATATTGGTGATGTGTGAACTATTAAATTGATAAAATCAGTAAATTGCACAAAATAAAATACTGAAGAAGAAAAAAGAAATATACCTCCTATTTGGTTTTTAACACAACCTGGTTATATGACTTTACACATGAAAATCATTTGTGAAGAAAACAACCACTCCCAGATATTATTGTAATTGTTTCTAAAAACTATATTATACTTTGATGACTGTTGTGTTTATGCAAGAGTTTGCAAGTTTTTTTTAAATAAGGCCAGGAAACTAATTTGTTTTCATATTTAGAATATCAATATTTCAATAAATATAACAGATCTAAAAAAAGAAATACCAATAAAGTAGTGAGTACTAGAGCTTTGTTTAAACCAAGGATTTGTAAAGGACTAAATGTTAAACAACTAAACTTTCAGAGTTGAATACACACTCCGGGCCAAAAATTTAGCATAAAACTAATATTGGCACCTAGTTGATTAAGTATTAAAAACAGACATTTCGTTTCAATATTGTACATTATGTTGTTATTGCTGAACATCAGTGGTGGTAGATATTAACATTATTGAATAGAATTTGGATAAAAGTATAGTTAAATTTATTTTTCATAGAATATTAATGTGTGATCTTTCGTTCTTCTTCAATGTTCTATTAACCTGTATGTTTTCGTTATAGATTTTAGCATGGCGAGATGTTCCAGTGTATAATAATACAATTGGATCGAATGCTATGACATCTGAGCCAGTTATTAAACAGGTATGAACACTTAATTTAATTTTAAAATGTAAATTAAAAAGGTTAAAATTAGAACCATTCAGGTCCCCATTTATGTTATTCAGACGTGAAAGATAACAACTCATTTAATATTTTATTGATTTTGATATGCCATTAATGTCAAGATAAGCATATTCATAAAGTATGGTGGCAGGAGTTGATTTGAATATGATATACACAGGAGAATAGTTAACAACTTGACTACACTATTTATCTTACGACATTAAATTGTTCAAATTAAAAAATGTTATTGTTAAACCCACATCTCATATAATATTGTTTTCATGCAGATTGGTTCTGAACAATAGCACTCATTCCTGTTCATGTTCTGGTCATTGGAACAAGCAATTTCTATTAACATGCATAATTGAACATGGTTTCTCTTTAACTTTATCATTATTACTGACAAAACAATGTACTGTCTTTAGGGATATATCTATTATCTTTAACACTACAGTCTATGCAATTTCTATCAGCGCAATCAGCTGAAATAGAACTATGTAGATATAAAACATCATCAACAGTTTTTCATTCATGCGAATATCTGAACGGTTGTTCTTGTTCACATTTTAAATGCTTTCAATATGATTTTGTTTCTTGATTGCTTTGTGAAATTTGTATTAAAAAAAACATACTTTTACTTCGTAAACATACTTTTACTTTGTAGAAAGCTTAAATGTTGCTTATTTATTAAAAAAAATATGGTTTTGTCTATTTATGGATGCCTTTCCATTCCCAATTCTATCATTTTACAGTCATCTAGTCTACAAACATACAACTATCCATATAATCCAAATTGTTTTTTTTCAAAATTATCATCATTGTCGACACCTTACCTACCCTTCCGTGCTTTTCATATTCATGTTAATCTTGGCATATCAGAGGAATCTAGATAATGTACTGTCTTGAGGGATATATCTATTATTTTTCACAATTTAAAATACCTATATGAAATAAGAACAATTCCTAATCCATTATCCAAGTTAATTATTTCTATAATTACCAAAAATATCCATTAGATGTTCTTTTATTTTTGGAATATTTTTTTGTAAGAAATGTAAAAATATGAATTTTATTTTTGTGTATAATAAATTTTGTAGATGATAATATATTAGAGTAGGTGATTTGTTTGTTGTTTCGATGTAGGTTAATATTAACTATTTTTTCAGTGGTTAACCTGCTTACATCTCTAGAAGCACTCACTAAATCCGGAGTGAGGCCTCGATATAGGGGATCGCGGCTCTAATCCAAGTTGATGATTGGTTTGTTAGTACCCTCTGTTAAATATTGTCCTTAATTTCAGCATCAATTCATATTTCAATTCATTTGATTCATATTAAATTGTCTATCATATCTTATCATTTGTCTTTATTGTCTGTTGATGTCAAATTGCTGTACATAATATGCACAAGATGCTGCAAACATACCTTTCCATTAGTCATTCATGTCCTCTCAGAACTTGTATTCAGTATCCCCTCAGTAATTAGCAAAGATTAGAGAAAAAAAAGAATTATTGTCCCTCGCCTTTTGAACAAATAGGGTTACTATTAAAATGGGTTCGTCCGTTTGTCCGTCTGTCACACTTTTAGTACACAATAACAAATTGAGTCAGGAATGTTCAAACGTAGTGTTTTTGGATGATTTTTTGATGATGAGTATTTTCTGCTCAGTTTAAGTAAAGATAAGCAATGATTGTTTGAGACTTTGGAATATAATGAATTTTATTATAATTGAGTGACAGTGATGAAACTTGATAGTATAATTTCACTGCATCAATACCTTGGCAAAGTTCGCTGCTTAGTACAAGTAGAAATAAGCATTACATCAATGCTTTCGCATATAAGCTTTTCTTAAATAGAGTGATAAACAATTTGATTACTGGTTGCTTTATAAGAGATTTTAAAAAAATAACTATATAACTAATCATTAAGTGTCATCTATCTATATTGGGACTAAGACGAGTGCATCAGTCTCACTGTCAGCTTGTTTATTAAACCTTGAGCACATGAACCATTCAAAAAGTAAGCTTTACTTAAAATTTAAGCCACCATAAGGAATTTTTAGATAGACTTGTTCAGTATCCATGTGCTCGTTCTTAGGAGATAAGAAAAATGTATTCATTTCATGAAATAGAATGACACTGATAAATATTGTTGTCAAGCATAACTAGGTAGATTTGACATTTTAGCTTTACTCAAATTAAGATAATCCATTGCCTGCCAAGTATTTTGGATAAAAATGCTTAATTTCTGTTGTCAGTGACTAGTGTGAGACTTGTCTTGTAGATAAATGAAATATTCAGTGATATCTGTTAGTTCATGTTATAGCAAAAAATGTGCACTGCAAGACGGACATTGTCAGCCGTCCGTCTTCAGCATTTCGAATTTCAACAAAAATCTCACATTAGAGATCAAATTTTGATTTCAACCAACAAAGGTCTGTAATTTTGAAAAAAATATTTCCTCGTTTTACAAGTGAACCTATACTCCGCTCTATAAGAATATCATAGTTGTAATGTTACTGAAAGTCTTGGTTTCTTATTTATTTAAAAAGTATGGCAAATATTGCCATTCTGAATCTTTGGCAGGCAATGAGTTAAAATTAATAAGAAGGTAATAACTGAAAGTAAAAGAGGTATGCCTTTTCTGTTTAGTCAGTTAAAGGTGTTTCTTCCATTAGCAATGTTCCACTCTGCTGATTATATCTAATCTTGAGAAATTAGAATACAAGTAAATCTACATTTTGAAGTAATTAGCCAACTTTTTATTAAGATTTTGGCAATAAGAATAAAAATCTTTTAATGTGTGGAACAACATAATACTTAACTAAACAACTTAATCAGAAAAAAATAAAATATTTTTCTGTGTCAAATCTTTTACGATAGTCAAAATTGTTATTAAATGATTTTTTGTATGAAATTTTAAGACTAATAATACAGCTGAAAAGTCAAAAGTTAAAGCCAGAATGTCAAATTATACCAACTCCTCATATTGCTTGTGTAAACAAAGCATACATACTATACAAATTACATACACATAATGTAATTATAAGGTTTATGTTATTTATGATTTTACTTTAACTATTTTATTTTGATATTCTCTGAGAATTTTTTAATTAAGAAACAATGTTTTTATATCTACAGGTGTTTGTGAAAGGCTCGTCAGACAAGGAGGAATTTAAGAGACAGGTAGGTTTTGGACTTTTTTGCTTGTATAAACTGATTGTAAAGTAACTGTAAAATATATAAATTGAAGTACATTCATATAAAATAAACAAGTACATATTTTTGAATACTTTTTCCAATTTTGCATTGTATTGTCCCATCTGTCACATTGTTTTTTTTTTACGAAATTAAATTAAATTAGGTGGAATGCTTATATTTGTGTGGATATCTCTTAACTTAAATTACCAATGAAAGCTGAATGCACAATGAATGATACAAACAACTGTTGCTATGCTTATATTTGTGTGGATATCTCTTTACTTTAACTTGCCAATGAAAGCTGAATGCACAATGAATGATTCATTTTCTGATTTTAATCTTCTATAGTAGCAATAATGTTATTAACTTATAAAAACTAACCACGTCCAGTCTTTGTAGTTAAAACATACCACTACAAAAACTTCAGTTACAGTAAGTAACTTTATAGAGGAATAAATAAACAATGGACATTATTCAAGAATCTTGCAAGTATCAAGCTTAGTTTGTTAGAATTTCTAAACTGGCATCCATATTCAACAATTTGATATAAGGTTGATAATAGAGGACAAATATTATGACTTGAATATATATATTTTTTGCACTATTAAATAGTTAAAACACATGTGCTAAATATAGTATTATTCTATTTCTAACTTTATTGTTACAAAGTCTCAGGTAGCTAGTAATAGCATACGGTTATAGATTGTTTATCTGGGCTATATAATTTGCTTTAGTAGATCTGTTTGCTGTGTACTACAGTGAATAATAGTACTTGTGTTAATGTTCGAAAACTAATCAATATTACACTAATATAGGAGTGACTAATACATAATTTACTTCCAATCTTCCAACACTCTCACACTAATCTATTTTCATCTTATACCGGTAATCCAAACTTACATATTCACCCTTCACATAACCTCTGTCATAACCTATATTAATATAGATTTATTAAATATGCATTATGCGAGAGCTAAATCTGTCTATCTTATAATCCAAACATAATTTAACTATCCCATAACCTCTATCATAATCTATATTTTTATAGATCTGTATTTTTATAGATCTGTATTTTTATAGATTTATTAAAGAGGCCTTATATGCAGGAGCTAATCTGGCTATTACAGGTCATTTTTCTGCCTTCAACTCTCCAGACCATTAGATGGCCAAGATATTGAATGGATTATAGCACAAATGCATCATTATTTTCATTATCTTAACAATGCTACTTTACAATCACGACTATTTACGCTATGTTTATTATCAAAACTTCAAACTTATCTCAGAATAAAATAATTTGACCGAAATTTTCAAAACAGCCAATTCTTTATCTAAAATTTTTTTTTAGAAATTGAGAGTTAGTTTCAAGGGTTGTCACAAAAAAGATGCCAAAAAGCAGACAGTTACCCCCAAACCTATTTATCCATGCAGTGATTTTTGCAAAAGGGACAGTTTAACATAGATTATGCCAAATCGACATTCAGCATTATGGCTCTTTAAAGCCCCAATAACACTCTTGTAGTAACTGAATAATATGCCCCAATCTTCATTCTGGTCAAAAAATCGTATTATTTTAGAATATTCCAATTAAATGGTGATACAAATTTCATCTTAACACACCTATTCTAAAAAATTGGAAAAATTCAACCAATTGATTTGAAAAGTCTAACGTAAACCTTTTCAAATGTGACTTGGATTTTAAAATATTTTCGAACCCTCTGGACAAGTAAAATAGGTTGTAATGGATAATTTACACTACAGGTAGGACACTTAAACATCTAGTACTTAGAATAAGGGTATTATTTATTTTCTGGAGCTACCAAGCCAGCAAGAATGTTATTGTCCCTTGAAGAGCATTAATTCACTAAAATGCTAAAGAAGTATGCACATATTGTTTATATCCAATAAGTTTCAAAGTAGTTTATAATTTGAGTCACATGAATATCGTTAAATTATTTGATTAAGTTTATTTTGTGTGGTAGATAACCAAATCTGCGAAAGTTTGAAATACTCAAAACTACATGTATGAACTAAATTATTTTTATTCTTTTATTTTGCCCCGTTGTTCTATTATTGAATGAAGCTTATTTTTTGGGCATAAAAATGCCACATTTTTATCATCAGATCAAAGATTGCATAATATATCAGCTTATAAATTTCATAATAGGTATATAGGCCTAATTGAACTCAGTCAGCGATATAGAATAGGGTATTACAGTTTCTGATTACAGTTTTGTCGTCTGTTCATCATTTTAGTAGACAAGCAAAAGCTATTAAGTTTTTCTAGAATTTGACAAAATTTCAGTTGCTAAGGTGTATTGTGAAATATTTATATTATTCATGAGCAGTGTCATATTTAGAAAAGATATTATACATTTATTGGAATAGAAATTGGATTTATATTAATGTAAAGGGTTGAACAATGCATTTGCCATTGCATATTCCTGTCTGCTTGTTATCCTGCACTGAATGAAGTTAGGGACGGATATTGGAAAGAGCTTTGTCTGTTCTTCTCTCTCGATTTTGTTACCGAAACATATCTCATAATATCTTTGTGAAACTTTGTTCAAATCTTTACTCTGAAACTATTATTAAAGATCTATTTATGCAGCATTGTAAACATATCAACCTTCCCCAACCTACTATAATATTTTTGTTCGTTTTCTTTTAATTAGACAACGTATTTTCATGGAAAGAAATTTGACTTATTTTGGGGTGCACAATTCCGGAGCAATCACAGAAACTGTATATCTTTATGGAACTTTGCATCCTGCATACATATTATTGTAGTTATGCATTTTGCTAAATAGAAATGTTTTTATACACCCTTAATTTCATGGTTATGCTCACTCTTCATGTCACAATTTTTATTCTAAAGACCTTGGTTTCTTTCGAAATTGGAAATTATCAGATCTTGACTTCATGAATTACGAAATATCATGTATTTAGCTTGTGGACAGTGTAGAGGTCACAATTTTTTTCCGATTTGATGAAACTTAAAACATATTTTTATATCCCAAAGTTCTTGGTTCCTGATTGTACAAAAATCTCTCCCTTTTTTATACGCCCACATAGAAATGTGGACGTATATTGCCGTCGCCCCCGTCCGTCCGTCTGTTGGTCGGTCCGTCCGTCCGTCGGCCCGTCCGTCCGTCCGTCCATCGTCCACAATTTCTTGTGAACGCACTAGAGGCCAGGGTTAATATCCGATTGACTTTAAATTTATAAACAGTGTTTAAGGTCATGAGACGAAGAAGCCTGTTGATTTTCAGCAATATCCGATAATTCCTGCTCGAGTTATGACCCTTGATCACTTTAAAAAATCTTGTGAACGCTCTAGATGCTAAAGTTAATATCCGATTGAATTTAAATTTATACATGGTGTTTAAAGTCATGATACAAAGAAGCCTATTGATTTTCAGCGATATCCGATAATTACTACCAGAGTTATGACCCTTGATCACTTTGAAAAATCTTGTGAACGCTCTAGAGGCTATAGTTAATATCCGATTGACTTTACATTTATACACAGTGTTTAAGGTCATGAGACGAAGAAGCCTATTGATTTTCGGTGATATCTGATAATTACTGCCAGAGTTATGACCCTTGATCACTTGGAAAAATCTTGTGAACGCTCTAGAGGCTAAAGTTAATATCCGATTGACTTTAAATTTATACACAGGGTGTAAGGTCATTATACTAAGAATGGTCATGAAAAATCTTGTGAACGCTTTAGAGGCTAAAGTTAATATCCGATTGACTTTAAATTTGTACACAGTGTTTAGGGTCATGAGACGAAGAATCCTATTTGATTTTCAGTGATATCTGATAATTTCTGGCACTTGATCACGAGTAATATCTTGTGGACAAAGGCCTTGAGACAAACTATCAAAACTATTCTAATCATTTCTGATAATTATTTAATCGTAATAAGATTATCATGTGTTGTAAATGTTCTCCTTACTGACAAAAGAAACAATAAGCGACAACCCTTGTTGACTGCCCGGACGACTTAGCTGTGGTTGGCGTATGTTTCGTTGCCTGGCAACCTATCTTTTTAGCTTGTTCTCTGTCCATCTCTAGCAAGCGCCTTGTTATGACTTTTTATACTTTGATATTTTACCAATGGTGGTAGTAGTGTTAATTAGATTATATTTTTGTTTGTAAACCCAGGTGTGTAGCTTCCAAATCATGTCCTAGGGCACTGAATGTTCTTGTTGTTGACCATTGCTTCGCTCACTTTGTTGAAGTGGGGTTTCTGATTATCTTCCATTCTATCCGGTTCCACATGCGAGTTATAGAAAACAGGAAAAGTAACTTTATCAATTATAAACCTGGCTCATGTGCTCATTGCCGTGAGATTTATGCTTCTGCCAATCTGATAGGCTTAAGCACTGCCTGTTTTAGTGACCAAACAGTTTTAGGTTATAGAAATAATTTCCCGTACCTGAAATAAGAATTCCAGCAGTGTATGGACAATTTGGGTTATGAAATCAAACTACCATAGTTGACATCTTGTTTTGTAGTGTTTAATGGGATGATGCTGGTTACTACTACTTCACGGCATTGTAGAAAATGGGTAGCACTTAGTGCTGAAAATTATGAGAATCCTCTTATGAGTGATTAATTCAGTAACTAAGCTCTGTTCAAATCAGACTAGGCGTTTTCCTATTTATAGCCCTAAATGACAGCCTGTTATAAATCTTGATATTTGCAGGTTGATATAGGAGTCATTGAACTTTCATCTAGAAAATGGGTTTATAGGTTTTATTCAAACATTGTATAATCGAATTACTCAAGCGAAACCACAATCCTTTATAGCTTAAATACAGAAGTTTTAAAAATAGTGGACATTTGACAAACATATTTTATACTAATTCTCCCCCGCCTTTCGAAGAAAGTTGGGGGACTATTAAAATGGGGTTGTCCATCTGTCTGTCCGTCCGTCCGTCTGTCTGTCCGTCACACGCTTTGGGCCACAATTACTATCCTCCTAATTGAGCTAGAATGTTCAAACTTGGTGTAGGTGTTTATTAGGTTGATACCTAGATGGAGTTTGAAGATGAGCATTTTCTGCCAAGGGTAAGTGGAGAGAAGCAATTTGAAGGGTAAACGGGGATAAGCAATTTGATTGGTTGATGCTTTGGGACACGATAACTTTAGTTCTAATTAAGTGATAAAACTTGGTGTATAGTTCCATTACATCAATACCTTGATTAAGTTTGATAAGAAACATTTTCTGCTCAGGGTAAGCATAGCGATAAGTAATTTGATTGGCTGAAACTTTGGATCACAATAACTCTCCTTCCAACTGATCTAGAATGTGTTGTCATTCATTAGGTGAATGCCTTGATGGAACGCGATGATGGGCATGTTCTCTTTACAGTAAGAAGAAATAAGCAATCTGATTGGTTGATGCTTTGGGGCACGGTAACTTTTGTTATAATGAAGTGAGAGCGATGAAACTCAGAATATAGATTCATTATATCATTACCTTGACTAAGCAATTTGATTGGTCAAGACTTTGGAACATAACAACTCTGCTTTTAATTGAGGTAGAATGTTTTTAACTTGATGTAGATGTTCATTATGTGTTTGTCTTGACTGAGTTCAATCATTAACATTTCAAGCTGAAGCTAAGCAGACCTAATCAATTTCATTGGTCAATGCTTTGGGACAAAATGATCTTAATTCTATCTGATAGAGAGTGATTAAACTTAGTGTATAGTTTGATTGCTCCATACTTTTGAAAAAAAATAAATGTGCGATTAATTAATATGTGTCATCTATAGAAATAACATGACTGATAGTTATTGATACAGAATTTTTTGCGCATTCAAAAGTTGAAATTAACATTTAACTATGTAGAATGGAAGTGCATCCATGCGTGATGCACTGTGTCTGTTTATCTCAGTGCATCAGTACCTAGTTTGACACGATACTTTATTGTATTACAAAAAAGTGACTTTTTTAAAGTCCTCACATTTTTGCAAGTAAAAGAGATTAGACCCTTGATTACATTAAATAATCTAGTGAATGCTCAAGGGGCAAAAGTTATAAACTGATATTCGTGAGACAAAAAACTTGGAAAAGCCTATTAGTCGTCATTGATTTCCAATAATTATTGTCTTATTTATGCCTTTAATCACTGAACAATTTTGTTAACCCTTTGATATGCTTAAGTTTCTGGTTTGAAAGTGATCCACATCTGGTTTGAAAGTTATCACGAGATAGAAAATCCTATTGAATTTCAAACATCAAAAGTCATCATTAGATTACTTTTACTTCTGTTTGTGCTAGGAAGAACTAAAGACATTAAATTTTTATTATGTCTGATAATGACTTCCTGGTTGATTTCCTTGATCATTTGTTATTGTCTTGTAAGTGCTCCAATTACCAACAAAAGAAGTAAAATGGCATGGCAACCTTCGTCGACTGCCCTGACAATTGAGCTGCTGTGGTTGTATGCTACTTTACCTGGCAGTCATTGACCTAACTGAATATGGTGTTCTTTTTTTTTCAATTTCAGGTTTATATTTTAAGAAAGTATTCATGTCACCATGTACCAAAGCAAACGTCAAGATTTTATGTGTGTAGTTTAAGTACAGAAACAGTTGTTTACAAGGTAAATCACTTTGTTTACTAGTTGGTGGTCATAGAAAGATCATGATATATAGATATGCTTGTCATATTTGCTTGTTTCATAGACCATAACCTATTATGACATGTTTAGAAGGTTATTTCTGTATGACAAAGCAGCAGATAGCTATCTAATTACTTATAGTGATAAAAAAAAATATACCAACAAATCTTGGTCAAGGTTATTAAATGTTAAAATAACAAAAACCTTGTTCTAGTGAACATAATTGTACATGATATGATCATATGCTCAATTTCGCTTCCAGATAAGACTATATGGTCAGGTTAGCTTTGATGTCAAACTATTTCTTTGAACTATTTTAGAATGATAGATAAGAAAAAAAAAAGTGTTTCATAGTTAAAGGGCTGGGTCACTTTCATAAAAGCAAAATGTTGAACTACCAAGAACAGATCTAACTAAGGATGGGGTTGGTTGAAAGCACAGGATCTGCCGTTACAACCCCCATAACAAATGTATAGTGCCCTTACTAACATGTACAAGTTTACTATGGACTAGGCATCGTGCATGATGTTATTCTCACCATCTTGGAATTGTGACGTATCAAAATTCGAAGTCAATCAATTAATACACAATTGTACATGGATTGACGGAGCCTTAGACTTTTGTCAAATAGAAAACTGGCAGTAGTAAATTAGAAGCCTTATTCTCCACACATTTTGGAACAAAATAACTCTGCTAATCTAATTGAGGTAATATACCTAGAATGTTCAAACTTGAGTACACTAGGTACATATTTAGACTGATGGCCTGCCTATTTTGATCAATAAACACACATTAGAAATTGTGTATGCATATACATAAAGTGATACTGTGATAGCGGGATTGATATAGTCGACTGTAATATGTATATTACTGATTATGTTTATTTGCTGATACAGTAACCTGTTTGCTCTTGAAACTGTAATAATCCCACTCTTTCATATAGTAAAGTAATAATGTCGAAGGAATAATAAGTTTTTACCATAAAGGTAGTCATTTATATGCTATATAAATATAACAATGATAAATGTCAGTTGAATTTAAATGTAGAAATAGTATCAAGATGAATGAATTCATAGAAGAGAAATTTATTCATATGAAAAATGAGTCATACTTTAAAGGGAAGGATCATTTTATAAAAATTTAAGCATATTTGATAACAGCAAGCTTAGTACATATTAGTTGAGACCGTGGGAGTCACATGATTCCATAGATAGTACCAACTGCAATGTCATAATATATTTGTAGAATTGACTGACTTATCCTTATATGTGTCATACACAAACCTATAAATCATTAAAAGAATGCAATTTGAACATGTCATCTATACATGCTATACATATGTCCAGTTAGTTGACCTTGGTGACAGAGCTTTTTGTAAGACTGATTCAATAAATAAGGTCATTTCAATGTTATTCTTTAATGTAAGACATTGCTTATTATCTCTTAATGTCTAAATTATAGTATATCTCACATGTTTATGGGCAAACATTTATTGAATGTTATGAAAATATCTTCCATGGGAAATAGGGAATAAAATAGATCCCTCCATGTAATTGATGCAAATTTCATGCACAAGTAATAAAACCAAATCATGTACTGTATTTATATGTACATGTATGTATTAGTGAATATGATTGTCACTTCAAATTATCCTTTATATACTTATTGAAATATTAACCATAACATGAATGACTCCATTTAATATCCTGTGGCTAACAAAGTTATAGGAATAGGAAGGATATTGAAATGGGCTCAGTCTGTCATCCCCTTCATCCGACTGTCCCATTTTGTACCGGGCAGCAAATGCCTTCATGAAACTGTAAACAAATCAACCTAGTACTTTCAGTTTTACTTATTAGAGTTTCTTGGATTTGATCATTTTTATTCGCCCACATTTTCATGTGGACGTATCATGTCGTCGCCCCTGTCCATCCGGACTCTCTACAGGTCACAATTCTTATCCGATTTTGACGAAACTTGAAATATAGGTTTATCCCCATAAGATCTTGGTTCCTGTCGATATTGGCATGTATCGGATCGGAACTTCATGGATTATGGCCCCTGATTGTACAAAATATCATGTTTTTAGCTTGTGGACCCTATAGAGGTCACAATTTTGAACCGATTGTGATGAAACTTGACATGCATGTTTATAACCCAAAAATCTTGGTTCCTTTCGATATTTACGCCCATCGGATCGTAACTTCCTGAATTATGGTCCCTGATTGTCCGAAAAAAAGGCCCTTTTTATCTTGTGGACGTATATTGTCGTCGCCCCTGTTCGTCCGTCCGTCCGTCCACAATTGTTTGTGAACAGTCTACAGGTCACAATTTTTATCCGATTTCAATGAAACTTAAAATATAGGTTTATCACCCTAAGACCTCGGTTCCTTTCGATATTGGCATGTATCGGACCGTAACTTCATGTGTTATGGCCCCTGATTGTACGAAAAATCACGTTTTTATACGCCCACATTTTCATGTAGACGTATATTGTCGTCGCCCCTGTTCGTCCGTCGTATTGTGACGTATCAAAATTCGAAGTCCATCAATTAATACACAATTGTACATGGATTTACGGAGCCTTAGACTTTTGTCAAATAGAAAACTGACAGTAGTAAATAAGAAATCTTATTCTCCACACATTTTGGAACAAAATAACTCTGCTAATCTAATTGAGGTAATGTACGTAGAATGTTCAAACTTGAGTACACTAGGTTCATATTTAGAGTGATGGCGTGCCTATTTTGATCAATAAACACACATTAGAAATTGTGTATGCATATACATAAAGTGATACTGTGATAAAGGGATTGCTATAGTCAACTGTAATATGTATATTACTGATTATGTTTATTTGCTGATACAGTAACCTGTTTGCTCTTGAAACTGTAATAATCCCACTCTTACATATAGTAAAGTAATAATGTCAAAGGAATAATAAGTTTTTACCATAAAGGTAGTCATTTACATGCTATATAAATATAACAATGATAAATGTCAGTTGAATTTAAATGTAGAAATAGTATCAAGATGAATGAATTCATAGAAGAGAAATTTATTCATATGAAAAATGAGCCATACTTTAAAGGGAAGGATCATTTTATAAAAATTTAAACATATTTGATAACAGCAAGCTTAGTACATATTGGGTGAGACCGTGGGAGTCACATGATTCCATAGATAGTACCAACTGCAATGTCATAATATATTTGTAGAATTGACTGACTTATCCTTATATGTGTCCTACACAAACCTATAAATCATTAAAAGAATGCAATTTGAACATGTCATCTATACATGCTATACATATGTCCAGTTAGTTGACCTTGGTGACAGAGCTTTTTGTAAGACTGATTCAATAAATAAGGTCATTTCAATGTTATTCTTTAATGTAAGACATTGCTTATTATCTCTTAATGTCTAAATTATAGTATATCTCACATGTTTATGGGCAAACATTTATTGAATGTTATGAAAATATTTTCCATGGGAAATAGGGAATAAAATAGATCCCTCCATGTAATTGATGCAAATTTCATGCACAAGTAATAAAACCAAATCATGTACTGTATTTATATGTACATGTATGTATTAGTGAATATGATTGTCACTTCAAATTATCCTTTATATACTTATTGAAATATTAACCATAACATGAATGACTCCATTTAATATCCTGTGGCTAACAAAGTTATAGGAATAGGAAGGATATTGAAATGGGCTCAGTCTGTCATCCCCTTCATCCGACTGTCCCATTTTGTACCGGGCAGCAAATTTCTTCATGAAACTGTAAACAAATCAACCTAGTACTTTCAGTTTTACTAATTAGAAATTTCTTGGATTTGATCATTTTTATACGCCCACATTTTCATGTGGACGTATTATGTCGTCGCCCCTGTCCGTCCGGACTCTCTACAGGTCACAATTCTTTATGAAACTTTCGGAAATTTTGTTTTCAAACTTGCATTATTCCTACATCTACTGAGTCAAACTGATCCCGCAGTGAATATTTGCTTGGCCGCTACAATCACTGATAAGCATGACATCGACGAGGCTTAATGAGTACGGCATAATAACTTTTTTACTCCGACAAATTAAATTCTCAAACATTTTTTTGAGGTAAAAAAAAAATAAATAAAGACGTTTGAAGTATTTGTAGTTAAAAAATATTTCCTATTTAGTGTAAATGGGTATTAAAATGAGTAAAATGCATCATTTTGCCCGAAGCAGTTAGGTGTTAAGTAAACATTGCACGAGCCGTTGAGCCAATGACTACGAGGCATGCAAATCAACGCACGTGTTTTAGACAGCCATCCGTTACAGGGATAATTCGTTAGTAATTCTCTGTGAAACAGGTTGCTACTGAGTATATAACTGTTTAGTCTTATAATACTTTGCTAGTGTACTACAAATTGGTATTTTGTAAGTTATCTCTATGTTTATGATAACTTTTTCAAGCACGAGATATTTATGACGGTTTCTTCTTGTTTCCACTTTAATTACTTGTGAACTCACCTCAAGTCAAATCAGCCAGAACATTACTTAAACACTGTTTAAATGAAACATTGAACAGTTTGAGACAGAAATGTTAAAAAAAACACCCCAACCATGATTAACTTTATTGTTCTATCTTCAGGGCTTATTGACAACCAGTCAGTTATGGCAGTATTTCCCAGATCTTCAAGATCCAGACTTCGAAACTCATCTAGCCCTCATTCACAGTCGATTCTCTACCAACACCTTTCCCTCCTGGGAACGAGCTCACCCCCAAAGGTATGATGTAGGCTTGTGTTATTTAAGAATATTGAATTACTGATCATATTTTACCAGCTAGAGCTAGTCTGGGTCAGAGCGTTCTCATCTTCTGTACTCTGATTATTGGAAAACTTTCGTATAGATTCATGTAGTGGCATTGTTACATTAAAAACAAGATTGAAATTTGGAATGCTATAAGAGTAGGAATGTCTACTTCCTCCAAAAATACATTGAAAGTAAATTGAAATTTTGCTGATAATGTATTAAGAGGAAACAAAATCTTCAGCCAAATTAATTAAAAGGAACAGATGATTCAGTATGGGCAACAAGTATTATATTTTTAGGTTGGCGTGATGGGGGGAAAATAATAAACTGTGACGTTAAACAGACATTATTTAAGAGCTAAATCTTGCTGACACAGGTCTTTCTTTTAGGCCTTAAATGTTTTATAAAATTATTAATTAGACATTTATTAACATGAAAAGACTATAATCAACTCTTGATCTTCATAAGATTAGATCGGTCGGCCATATAATAATTTTATTTAAAAATAGAGAGGCAAGGCTAAGACGTGGTTAAGAGCAATGTACACATCTTATCAGAACTACAGCCATTGATAAATTCGCTAAATGTAAAGTAATTTAAATGAAATTTTCAATTTATTCAATTTGCATAATCTGTTTTTGAAATATACTAGCGGGAATAACCAGTTCTTTATCTAAATCTTACATAATGCCCCTTTAACATTGTCTGACTGTCATTTTATCAACAGTAAATTCTTTCCTTAGTGTAGTTAGATAACACATTACACAATGATGTAGATAATTGAATAATATATTGAAACATGGATATATTCATGTATTAAAATACAGTTATTCGGTATCATGTTTTCAATATTATCATACAATGGCGGAAATTGATTTTCCAAGAAACATTTTAAGAAACAAATCTATTTTATTTTTTTTTAACTTTTTCTCCAGTTTTTCCCTCATTTGTGACCCAGCTGTTTAAAAAAAGATTTTTTTCAAACATGAATTCTCCTGGATTATCACCCTGTGATCATGGAATTGATATTGTAAGTGAATCAATAGGTGTTGAATATGTATCAAAATACAAAATTTATTTACTGTAGCACATTGCAATATATTTGATCATACAGTTGCAGCCCTTATCCTAGATGAAGGGGTACTTTATACATTAAATGGAAGTATTTCATTCCAAAGGTCTCCATTGATTTCAGGGGGCTGAACTTGTTAAGCATACATTATGCAGGTGCTAAATCTGCCTATTGCAGGTGTTTCTAAATCATTAATTAGACATGAATTAACTGATCCAGGCCTTCACTCTCGATGGCATCTGATATTAAATTTGATTAGAACGATCAGCGAAATTTTGATATACTTTAAAAATGGAGAAGCAAGACTTACTTGTCAAACCTTCAAAGGCTAATATCTTTGCTCACAATTCATTTTACATTATCTATTTTCGAACCATATAGCAAGAATGGCTACATTCTTATGCGCCCACTTTGGGCGTACGTCAGGCCGTTGTCTACAATTTCTTGGGGACGCTCTAGAGGCTAAAGTTAAAATCTGATTGACTTTAAATTTATACACAGTGTTTAAGGTCGCAAGAAGAAGAAGTCTATTGATTGTCAGAAATATCCAATAATTACTTCGAGAGTTATGCCCCTTGATTACTTTGAAGTATTTTGTGGATACTCTGGAGGCTAAAGTTTATATCTGATTGACTTTAAATTTATACCCAGTATTTAAGATCATAAGATGAAGGATCCTAGTCATTTTCAATGATTTCCAATAATTACTTAATATGCTATTACTCGTAATAATATATTCATGCCTGGACGACTTAGCTGTCGTAGGCGTATGTTTCGTTTACTGGCAACCTGTCTTTATCTAAATCTTACATAAGGAATCTTTGATAAGATGTTCAGTACTTTTATTTTTCTATAATTTCAGGTATCTAGCCCATAATGGTGAAATTAATACTCTTCGTGGGAACTGTAACGTGATGAAGGCTAGAGAAGGTGTTATGAAGAGTGAAATATTTGCTGATAAACTAAGTACATTGTACCCTGTGGTAGAAGAAGGCATGTCTGACTCTGGTTGTGTAGATAATGTTCTAGAGTTTCTGTGTATGGCTGGAGGCAGGACCTTGCCTGAGGTAGGTTATCCATGGCATATTGGTGTTCAAAGTTTCTCCTTTTTTTTACTGCAGTGTATTAGGTGTCTAAGGCTGTAGGCGTGGGGTTTCGGCTACAGAATTGCCTCCCTAACAAAAATTTATGTTATGATTAGATTATTGTTTGTGAAATAAAGTATTGATATTTTGTGCTTTTTAGGCTGTGATGACCATGGTTCCAGAGGCCTGGCAGAATGATAAATACATGCCGAAAGAAAAGGAAGCCTTCTATAGATGGAGTGCATTTGGTATGGAACCTTGGGATGGGCCTGGTATGTATAGATTAGACTTTCCAGATGAAATTCTAATTGGTGATATTTTTAAATCGTGAAAACTGGTGTTAAATATTGTGACACACGACTTCAAGTTATACTGTTTTATGATTGTCAGTAAAATATTATTCTTATGTTCTATTTTATTACAGCTCTGTTGACTTTCACTGATGGCCGATACATTGGTGCTATTCTAGACAGAAATGGTTTACGACCGTCTAGATTCTATGTTACTAAAGATAACTTTATGTACATGTCTAGTGAAGTTGGTGTGACTACAAGACTACCTAGTGAAGTCGTACAGAAGGTGAACTTTTTATTCCCATATTCTAGTCTCTACATTTGTCATTGTTTCATTGTGAACAGAAAGAGATTGTCATTCATTCTAAAGCAAAAAAACAGTAAGTGTATATCTTTTTTTGTGTTGATAATAGTTTTATTTGGATTTTTAGGGTAGACTAAAGCCTGGTAGAATGTTATTGGTAGATACTCAGGAGAAAATCTTTAAAAAAGATGAAGATTTGAAGAAAGAGATAGCCAATTTAAGGCCTGTTGGAAAATGGCTTTCAGAAGTATGTATTTGTTTTCAAATGATTTACTTCGATTGCAATTGTCATTGTATAAGTTCAATAAATGAAACTACTGTTCAAGTTTTTTAGAAGCCAGAAGTGGTTAAACTAAAGAAATTACGAGTTTGATAAATATGTACATTTATCCTATTACATAGAGAGGGTTAATGTACGAGTGGCATCATTAGGTCTGTCATTGAGTCAAGTGGTGTGGTTTTGATTCCCCGCTTGTACGTGACAAAGATTTGGGTCACCTTTCCAACCTTGTGGATATTCTTTGTGTCCTCCGGTTTCCTCCCACTACTAAGGATCCCCCATAAACAAACAAACTAATAAAGTAGAATTGAACTATGTGTTAGTCCTGAAATGACCTAGTAGACATTAAACCCTCTCTGTCTCTGTCTCTTTCTTCTATTACATAGTATTTGTATTTTTCAGACTATATCCATGGCTGAATTACGGGGTGCTCATGATCCCAAACATACATTAAAACATACTATAATGTATCAAGATCTTGGTCATGGTGAATGTGTTGAAGAAGATCCTCGTTTGCCTATGTTTGGTTATACTATTGAAGCATTAAATCTACTGGTTTTACCAATGATCAGAGACAAGTAAGATTTGCAACTAAATTAGTTTGAATATAACCTCAGTTAATGAAAAAGTGAAGTTTTGTGAATAATACCATAGGACACTTTCCTCCCACTGCTAAAGACCCCTACACGCAAGCGAATTATTGAAATAAAACAATGAAAAGAAACAACATATGTTAGTCCCAAAATGACCTAGTTTGTGTTGAGTGGCCGTTAAACCCCATTTCTCTCTCTCTCTCTCTATTTGGTTGTGTATTCAATAATGATGGATATTATTTGGCTGTGTATCCAGTAATTATAGGTGTTTATGGCTGCGTATTCAATAATGGTAGGTGTTATTTGGCTGTGTATTCAATAATGATGGGTGTTATTTGGCTGTGTATCTAATAATGATAGGTGTATTTGGCTGTGTACTCAATAGTGATCGATGTTATTTGGCTGTGGATCCAGTAATGCTAAGTGTTTATGGCTGTGTATTCAAAAATGATGGGTGTTATTTTGCTGTGTATCTAATAATGATAGGTGTATTTGGCTGTGTATTCAATAGTGATAGGTGTTATTTGGCTGTGTATTCAATAATGATAGGTGTTATCATCAATAAATATGAGTATGGGATATTGTTCATTCTAATTAGATTGTTATCTGTAATAACACCCCCTAAATCATCCTTCTAATTATATACAATTATACACCGAGTTTAGATATTGAATAATTATTTATATATAATAAACTATTTTCAGGAAAGAAGCTTTAGGTTCTATGGGTAATGACACACCATTAGCCTGTTTATCGCAGTTTAATCCACTTGTATTTGAATATTTTAAACAACTGTTTGCTCAAGTTACCAATCCACCAATTGATCCGTTTAGAGAAAAGATTGTAATGTCCTTGGTATGTATATATTTAGTTAGTTATACTCTTCATGTAAATTCTAGGCTTCAAAAAAATCTTAGAATCTGGCTTCATTAAGAAACTATATTCTTAGATATATATCTTCGACAATTGCGATTTACAATACACAACCATCAACAATCTACCAATATTACTCTAGCTGCCACATGTAAGTCAATGAGTAGATGTGTGAAATCAGTTCATTTTTGTTGATCAATATGTTAAGATGATAAATTTGTCATATATGTTGTATGATAACAATAAGAGAATACCGGTTGAAACGTCGTGCTATATGTGTATAAACCAGTGATTGTTTTCCATATAAATTGTGTTTTTCAATGTGGTCAATCAATAAATGTCACACAAGGATTATGGTATAATTTGGTTTTTTACAGGCTTGTCCCGTTGGACCAGAACATAATATATTAGAACCAAGTGCTGAACAATGTCAGAGATTATGGTTAGAACAACCTATTTTATCATTATGGGATGTAGAGGTGTTAAAATTTACAACTCATAAAGGCTGGAAGGTATGTGATCATTGAATTGTCTGTGATATTACTTTGGTGGAAGCAAACGTTAGATATAGCTATTTCACACACATGATATTTAAGAGCTAATTTAAAGTTGCAAAAATTTTGTATTGGCTTAAATTTTTAAACAGGAGAACAACACATTCAAGGCAGAATGTTGTAAACCTACTCACTGTTTCATTAATAAGGGTAGAAATTTTCAGACAGTTTCTTCTTTTTTTTTTCCTGCTTTTGTTTTTAAAAAGATTGATTTTTATGTATTAAATAATGTTTTCATTTGTGTTTTAGACTAAAGTACTGGATATGGTATATCCAGTCGAACATGGTGCTGAAGGTTTGTTACCTGCATTACAACGACTATGTAAAGAGGCAGCTGTTGCAGCAGAAGATCATCAATTGATTATAATGTCTGATAGAAAGGCTGGACCTGAATATTTACCTATCAGGTATAAACATTCATCTTTATCCTTACTTAACTCATACCATGGTCCTCATCATAGTGAGGGTTGGGATGGCCTAGTGGTCTAGAGTGCCGCGCTTCGACCTCTAGCTGGCCGGTCACCTCTGGCTTGCAGCTGTGGTTTCGAGCCCTGGTGTGAGCGTATGTGGCAGGGAGATAGGGGCGCCTTCTCAACCTCGTGGGTTTCCTGCGGGTATTCCGGTTTCCTCCCACTGCTAAAGACCCCTACGCGCAAGCGAATTATTGAAATAAAATTAAACCATATGTTAGTCCCGAAATGACCTAGTTGTGTTGAGTGGACGTTAAACCCCATTTCTCTCTCTCTCTCTCTCCCTCATCATAGTGCTGGTCTTAAACCACATTCACACCACACCATATAGAAACTATGGATGGTTGAGGGAGCCACATTTAGAGTACCATCCACAATCCCACCCCACAACCCCTCTGCCCCCATTAAATCTGTGCTTGTTCCGCACATACGAGATAAAAAGTTTCCCTGCTCAGTATATTCAGAAAGTACCTTGGAGCCAAATGTTACCAATGTTGATTATGATATCTTAAGTGTAAATTCTGATAGAGTTTCTGGCATGTCTTGACATTATTTTAGCTACACACATGACTCTCTGTAACTTTATTTTTGGCATGTCTTGACATTATTTTAGCTACTCACATGACTCTCTGTAACTTTATTTTTACAGCTCTCTGTTAGCAGTTGGAGCTGTACATCATCATTTAATCAATGAGAAGTTAAGAATGAAAGCTGGTCTTATTGTAGAAACTGGTGAAGCTAGGTAATGTATACATGTCAAAAATTTGAATCACAATATTTTATTGTTAATGATTGAATAGTAGTCAAAGTATAGACTAGAAATATAACTTCCATAGCTATATGTGTTGAGAAATCAAAAGTTTGAACTCAACACAGTTGTTTTCCATTTCAACACATTGTTACATAGATCTACATGTATCTAATTGTGGTGTTGTTTTATTTACAGGGAAGTTCATCATTTCTGCACCCTGCTTGGATATGGTGCTGATGCCATTTGCCCATATTTGGTATTTGAGACCATCAGACGCCTGAGAGAACAAAATCTATTAGATCCACCATTGGCTGATGAAGAAATTTACATGAACTATAGAGCTGCTTGTGCTAGAGGTATCTCTAAAGTTATGGCTAAAATGGGAATCTCTACATTACACAGTTATAAGGTATTACGATTCTTGAGATGATTTCTGATTTTTTTTTACATGTAGTAAATGTTGATACAAACAAACAAAACATGTGACTAAACCAGGGATCTTAATCAGCTGTTTTTTGTGGACTTTAGCCGATTGATCTTTAATCTAGCCGAATCGTAAAACAATGAATCGGCCACTATGGTATCATATATCAATCTACTTTCGGCGGATTTACAAAGAGTTAATTATCATGCTGATTGATAAAACAACGAACAACAAGCCACTACGGTGTCACATATCAATCTATTTTCGGCCGATTACAAAGAGGTAATTATTATTCGTCGATTAATTAACCCTTCAAGGAGTCAATTAATGCAATGAATACCTTCAGTGTCAATCCTTCTCGGCTCATTTCGTTAATAAACAACTTCATTGAGTTAATTCATGCCAAGTACGGTAAAAGAATAGCCGAAAATAATGGTGGCGTTGATCCTCCCACGTCCAATATAGGTCACCCAAAGTTGAAGACTAGAAGATATTTTAGATCTGAATAGTTAGCTCCTTTCAAAAGTCTACTTTTTACGAGTACCGGTACACCGGTTACACTAAAAATAAACTAATCTGAATTGTCCACGTGACCTTTCGCCCGTACGGCACATTTCAGAGCCCCGACTATTCACGGAAAAAAAATTGTGCTACATTTGTTTTATTATTGACACATGCTTACAAATATACTTTTATATATTGACAAGTGTTTACGTATAAAATAATTAAAAATGAACTTATTCGTATTTGCTTGTAGTTTTTCTTTTTACTAAATTAATTCTAACTTCCGTTTGTTCGGATGAAAGCAAAAGTAGATTATGTATTATGCAAGTTGCCAAAATTTGACTATAAATTTCGATAATGTATGGATATATGAATACTAGTATGGAATAACAACACAGGCTTTGTTTATTATAAGTTATTATTGTAATATTATACGGAATACGTTATGCAATTATTGACGTGAATAAAGTATGCATTAATTAACATGTCTCTTGTTCAAAAGACGAATATCCGTTAGGGGTGCCCGTGGCCGGTTCATTTCAAAATGGATTAAGAACCCTGGACTAAACCCTTTTCATTACACCAAATTGTCTTTTAACAACTCAAAACCCACCAGAATGGGCCTGTAAATGTTCAATTTTAAGAACTTCCATTATTCAGCAAAACACAGCCCTATATACCAGTAGAGACAATTGGTTTTGTTTTTAAGTTCACACATTCTGAACACTGTTTTGTCTGCAAAGAAAATGTGTCGTCACTGACACAAATGTACAAAGGATCTAGGTTTTCCATACTATCCCAACAACTAGGGCCTGTTCCAAATTAACAAGAAAGTGAAGGGAGAAAAATCAATTGATATTTAAGTTAAATTTTCTTTGATTGTTTTGTCATTATCTAAATATTACAGTCTGGATGTTAAACATTTAAACAGTAAGAACCATATTTTCACTTTAGTTGAACAAGATCATTTCAGTTCTTGATACACAATGAATATATTTGTTATTAATACCTTTCGCTTTAATATGATCTCCATTTTATTTTAGGGTGCTCAAATCTTTGAAGCATTAGGATTAAATACAGAAGTTATAGATCTATGCTTTGAAGGAACAGCATCTCGTATTGGTGGTGTATCGTTTAACATCTTATCAGGAGAGGTATATATTTAGTTATAGTATTTTAAATCAAAAGAAACCAGAAAAAACCATGAGGTATCTCATTGATATACTGAAATTGTCTTTTCTGAATTTGTTTCAATTAATTTCAAAAACCCTCAAATCATTTAGATAGAATATTCTTGAACAGATTATCTTACATTGTAAAGGCTTGAAATGTTTTGGTTAATGTTGTTTATATAATATGTATTCTCTTGTTAACAGACAATAAAACGTCATGAGGTTGCCTATGGACGTAGAAATTGTGATAATATACTGGTTATGAATCCTGGTTTTTATCATTGGAGAGATGGAGGAGAAAAACATATCAATGATCCTATGTCTATAGCTAATCTACAGGTAATAATAAGATAAGAGCAAGTTATAAGATTTAATCGTAAAAATTTTCACTTTGAAATTCAGTGGCCTGTTTCACAAAAATTTTAACTAAGATAAATCCAAATTTTAGTAATTTGATTGGATAGTATTAGATTGATTTTAGTGCTTAGCCAATCAAAATTGAAGTTTCTACTAAACTTTGGATGTTATCTTTAGTTAAGATTTCGAGAAACAGTGCCCTGATCTATAAATTTGATGGGCATTTGTTGAAATATGAAAAAAAAAAATGTTACAGATCTTGATAATATGAGAAATCTTTACTGATGATTATAAATAGTATCTTTATATTTTTTTTTAGGAAGCTGCCAAGAATAACAGTAAAGATGCGTATGCTAGATTTAGCCAGACAGCATGGGAAAGCACAAAGAAATGTTCTTTACGTGGTCAATTAGACTTTAATAACTCTGATAAACCTCTTGATATCTCTGAAGTTGAAGAAGCTAAATATATAGTTAGAAGATTCTGTACGGGTGAGTTCTATGTCACTTGGAAGCCACGGCGGCCCAGTGTGTAAGACGTTGGCTCGCTAACCTGGGGTTGACCAAGGCGTTTAAATGTGTTATTTTTGTACTTCAAAAGAAGACTTTATTGTGTTAATTTGACATTTTCAAGGTTAAAAGTCATTTTAATTTCTGAATTTAGAAATTTGTATTTAAGGTAATATATGTGATTTGTATTTAAGGTTATATATTTATTTATATTTGTAGGTGCTATGAGTTTTGGTAGTATATCTCTAGAAGCACATTCAACTTTAGCTATAGCCATGAATAGAATTGGTGGTAAATCTAATACTGGAGAAGGTGGTGAGAATCCAGAACGTTATCTCAACGAAGATTCAGAATACAATGCTCGTTCTAAAATAAAACAGGTAATATTTTCTTGATGAGTTGATACTAATCACACCAAAAGTTAAAAGGAGGTGCCAAATGATTCGTACCTGGGAAGTGGAGATCAAAATTGTGTGATGAAAAGGGTGTCATTTACACTGAGAAAAAGTCTGCAAGATACACACCTGAAACCTATTACTCAGTGTGTTGCTATGAAACCTTTGAAAATGAGTGAATTGATATGCTTTGTGATATATTTTGTAGGTTGCATCAGGTAGATTTGGTGTAACAAGTTCATATTTAACACATGCTGATGAACTACAGATTAAAATGGCACAAGGGGCTAAACCTGGTGAAGGTGGTGAATTACCTGGTTATAAGGTAACAAAATTTCTTTGTTTGTTGACAAAAACTTAATTAATTGATAGAAGAGATGGAAACCTGAAATGGTAGACCCATTATATTTAAATAACTACTTTAACAGACACAGACATTTTAACTACTAAAATAATTTATATAAAAAGTAAACAAAATAATTGTGTCTTGTCTACAGTCTACAATAGGTACACATATCTAATTATCTATGGTAAAATCATGTTTATAGTTTTGTTCATTGATTCTTAATTTTCTTTGATTTATTAAAGGTAACAAAAGATATAGCTAAAACCCGTCATTCTATACCTGGTGTAGGTTTAATCAGTCCACCACCACATCATGACATTTACTCTATTGAAGATTTAGCTGAGGTAAGAGTTTAAACATAAGATTATATCCTTATTTAATATTGTTTATACCTGTAGAAGAAAACTCAGATTTATATTTATTTTTGTGACTAATTTGCAGTATGTTAAAAAGCTTATTTTTGTATATTTGTAGTTGATATATGATTTGAAGGCTGCTAATCCTGAAGCTAGAATCAGTGTCAAGTTGGTGTCTGAGATGGGTGTAGGAATAGTTGCATCTGGTGTAGCTAAGGTATAGTATACTTTACACCTTTCTCAGTTCAAAAACAATCTCCGGTATAATGAGCGGATACCCAATTTTTGAAATACATAAAGTTACTCCTGCGAATGGTGACCATTGAGTAAAAACAAATGGAGAATAATGGGTGAAAAAACTAAATATACCATCTCAATCAATCAACAAGCCTGGCAAACCACAATACTGTAAAACCATAATTTAATGTATCATGAAATAATGCAACCCGAAATGTGGTTGACCGCAACACATATTAAAATTAATGTACCATTTTGTCCTAAATTTTATAATTACCACTGGGTGACCTTATTTTATGTAATATTCGCTAGTTTAAATATCAGATAAAAACTCAATCGTTTTGTTAGCAAAGACATTGATTAGCAAATCAAATATTGATTTAAGGTTAATCTGATGAGGATCTTGCCTATCTATTGTTAAAATATTGAAACAGGTGGAGCATTTTCTTCAATTTCTTCTTTTACAGTATTCCATCACAAAATTTAAAGATGGTTTTAAATATTAAATTATTTTAATAATATATAAATATTTATTTAAAGGGTAAAGCTGAACATATTACTATATCTGGACATGATGGGGGTACTGGTGCTAGTAGTTGGACTGGTATTAAAAATGCTGGGTTACCCTGGGAACTGGGTATATCTGAAACTCATCAGACTTTGGTATTAAATAATCTCCGTTCTAGAGTTGTACTACAAGCAGACGGACAAATTCGATCTGGTGAGTAACTTCATGTAAAGATAAATTGGTTCTAGTGACCCCATATCTGGATTCTCTTTTGTAATTAAAGGGGAATGGAAGACGGAATAGTTAGCACATGCGCGCTGTATCAGAAAGCCTGTCATTGAGTCAACTGGTGTGGTCTCAAATCCCAGCTGTACTTGAGGAGTAGAGTAGCCTGTTTCCCCCCTGTTATATAGACACCTACATGCAAGCAAATTATTGAAATCAAATTAAAAACCATATGTTAGTCCCGAAATGACCTAGTTTGTGTCGAGTGGATGTTAAACCCCATTTTTCTCTCTCTCTTTTGTAATTTTCGTCACAAATAAAACAAAACAGATTTCTAAATCGTCAAATTGTAAATGACCAGGGCCTGAATGTGGATGAGATTAAGTAAAATGTTGTGGTTGATATAATACTTATTATAGAAATTGTCTATTTTTATAGGTAGAGATATTGTAATGGCAGCATTATTAGGAGCAGATGAGTTTGGTTTTAGTACTGCACCATTGATAACTATTGGTTGTACTATGATGAGAAAATGTCATCTAAATACATGTCCAGTTGGTGTAGCCACACAGGTCAGTTTATCTTATATTATGGTGCTGTCTGTTGGTGTACACAATTGTTTATAATTACAAACCTTATGCCAGGAATTTTGGATGAAAACTGTTTAAAAATCACACCCCATATGAAAAATTGTTAAAAAAAATCGACTCTAGGATGACAAACATTTTAAAGATAACTTTATATATTGATTTCTTTAACAGGATCCAGTTTTAAGAAAGAAATTTGCTGGTAAACCAGAATATGTTGTTAATTATCTTTTCCTTATAGCAGAAGAGGTAAGTACCACTGAATTAAGATACACAGTGAATACCATGAATTATCTTCTTAAGATATCCATCCATACACTTGTGTTCACAAAAAACTAAATGTATCATATAGACCTCCTCAATATGTTGAAAACTGTGGCATATAAGTATAATGACGATTGTTTGTTTACATCATAGGTAAGAGAAGTTTTAGCCAAGATGGGATTTAGAAGCCTGCAGGAAGCAATAGGACGTACAGATAAATTAAAATTCGATCCTGATTCACAAAACCCAAAAGCGAAACTGCTTGACCTCTCAAAAATCTTAACCAATGCCCTTGACATTCGACCAAAAGTAAATATAGTTGGTGGAAGTGTAAGACAGATCTTTGATACAGAAAAGAGATTGGACAATGCTGTTATTGCTAAATCTGTAGAAGTCTTGGAAGGTAGACAAAAGCAAGTTGTCATGGATTTGAAAATAACTAATGAGGATAGAGCTTTTGCTTCAACACTGAGTTGGCAGGTCTCAAGGTACTTCTTTTTATTTTCCTACCAGTAAAACCAGAGCCGTTTTGCTTTCCACAATTTTTGTAGTTTAATTAAGAGTTTGTACGCTGCTGTTTTTTCAAAAATATTTTAGTTTAAACTTTGAGGTTAAGCATTACTGTTTTGAGACAATTAGGGGTTCAAAAGGCCTAAAAGCTCAATTGTTTGTATAAGAACGTTATGAAGATAGGTGAAAAGAAAATCTTGTCTGTTTTTTTATTAGGAGATTTGTTGAAGATGGTTTACCAGAGAAAAGTATTATTATTAATCTAACGGGTTCTGGTGGTCAGAGTTTCTGTGCATTTATGGCTAGAGGTATCCATGTTACTCTAGAAGGAGATGCCAATGATTATGTAGGCAAGGTATGTTTATAATAATATATTTAATACTTGGCATCTGTGCTTCATTTGTTTTATTTGGAAAAGATCAAATTTCCGACAGCTTAATCAGAGCTAAAATTGATGATTTAATATTTGATTAAGAAAGCAAATTATAAATATTTACGGATCGGATTCTATCGGATAAAAAAGAGGCCCATAAAAAGGCTTTAGTGAAAATTATAGGTGGCTCTAGCTTGTTTTGTAAACTTCCTGTTTATATTGTCTGCAGAGGATACCGTCCACAGATTTTAAATTCATCACATCTTTGTACTGATGGCAATTGAACCATTTTTAGACTGTTGTCAAAAATAATTGTGTAGTGTGTTGTTGGTAAAACATATTTCTTCAAATTAATTAGCACAAGTTGGCTTGTTGTTCCTATAGCCAAATCTCCCTTTCAATTTTTCAACAGTAATTATATTTAATTATTAAGTGAATGTTATTATTCTTATAAATATGCTACCTGTTGATTTTTTTAGGGTTTGTCAGGAGGAGAAATTATTATATTCCCACCTAAAGAGATGCCAGCTGATTTTAAATCTGAGAATAATATTATTGTGGGTAATGTTTGTCTGTATGGAGCAACTTCTGGTAAAGCTTTCTTCCGTGGTCAAACAGCTGAACGATTCTCAGTTAGAAACTCAGGTGCTACTGCTGTCTGTGAGGTATGTCATAATTGTATATCTTGAATGAAATGCAAGTACTGTGGAGTCATGTCGCTGACTCTGACAAGATGCCTGGTTCCCACTTGTTCAAGATAATGCCTTTGTTCAAGATAATGCCTTTGTGGCTGATATTGAAAATATTGAATAAAATTTATACTGGATTGAGTCATCCACATGGCAGATGGAATTCAAAGAAGAACAAGCATAAACATTGCAAGTCTCACTGTTGCTTACTTCCATAGTAAATATGATGGTAATTTCTACAGTTATATATGAAACAGCCTATTTGTTATGAAAGCAATTAACTGAGTTTATATGTTATATTGTTATGTTTATTTATAGGGTTGTGGTGATCATGGTTGTGAATATATGACTGGAGGAAGAGTAGTTGTTCTTGGTTTAACGGGGCGTAACTTTGCTGCTGGTATGTCTGGTGGATTGGCTTATACCTATGATAAGTAAGTTTCCATAGATCTAACTCCTGTTCTATAGAAAAAAATATTTTAGTCCAAAGTACATAGAGAAATAATTTTAGTCATTTCCTGACAGAAGGAAAATTTATATCAAATGATTTCCTGATCATGAATTTTATGAAGGATACTGCATATATATTTATTTTCATATTAATTCTTTGTTTTAGATTGAAGCTGTTCCATCAAAGATGTAATCAGGAATCTGTGGCACTGGAACCGCTAGAGTTGGAGGAAGATGTGACTTTTGTGTATGATTTGATCAAAGAATTCCAAGAAAAGACTAAATCAGAATTGGCACTGAATATACTCAACAATTGGGCAGAAGAAAAACAGCATTTTATCAAGGTTTGTAAAATAGTAAAAAGATATGTCAGGCGAAAACTCATTTATGTGCAATAAAATTCATTCTTTGAAAAGAGAACATTAAAGAGCAGTTCAGAGAAACTATAGTGGATTTTGCAATTAAAGGATACATAAAAATCTGAAATCTTTTGATGTTTTTTTACAGGTGTTCCCACATGAATATAGAAGAGCTTTAAAAGAATTAGCAGATGAGGAAAAAGCAGCCCAGGAAATCAGAACAAAGACGACTGATAATAATGTTAAAAAGGTAGACTCACACTTTAGGACACAAAATAACTGTGCTTCTTATTGATATAGAATGTTCAAATTTAGTGAATGTATTACAGAATTCTGTGTAGGCTAAACTGAAATAAGCAATTACATTGGTCAAGACTTTAGAACACAATAACCCTGCTTCATTTTCTTGAGGTAGAATTTACAAATTATGTAGAGGTTTTGATTGTATAGGCTAAACAGTGATTGATTGATACTTTGTAACATGATAAGTTTGATATAGTTTCATTTTGCCAATACCATAGCTAAGTTCCCTGATGAGCATGTTTGTTATTTCAAATAATCTAACTGATGTTTATTTTTTTAGAGTAATGAAAATGTTCAAGATATTGAAGAAACTATACCTGATGATACACAAAATCAGAAGAACATTGATAAAGTTCTTGACAAAACTAGGTAGGTCATATTTTATACTTTCATACAAATCTACTGTAAGATTTAAATTAATGTTGGTTTTGAAATAAAATTGTGGATTATCTTGTATGAAAAGTTAATTATATATGTTTTGCAGGGGATTTGTTAAATACAACCGAGCAACATATCAGTATCGAGATCCAGCTAAACGGCAACAGGATTGGAATGAAATCTTTAATCATAAACAAGTGAAAGAAGGTCTTAGGATGCAAGCTGCAAGGTATAACCATTCATTTGAAATCTACATGTAACTGTATTGGTATAAACTTAAACAGCGATAACACTTCTATAGTTAGCTATGTAAACATTTATCAATTCTAGCTCTCTCTAACTCGAAACATTTTATACTCATAACTGGAAATGTTTTATGTAATTGATATATTTGTACTTGATTATTGTATTAAAGGTGTATGGATTGTGGTGTACCATTTTGTCAATCTGATCATGGATGTCCTCTCAGTAATATTATACCCAAATGGAATGATCTGGTCTTTCATGTAAGTAATTAACACTCGACTATTGAAATGTACAGAATTTACAAACTCCATGTTAAATATTATGATTATATTAGTGGAAATCAGGTTTTATAATTTTTTCTCCAGTCCTTATTTGGAGCAAAATAAACAAGCAATTTGTTAGAAAAGTATTTGGAAATAACTATTGACAAAATATGATCTATATAAGCTTACATGGTTGTCTTTATATTACAGAACAAATGGAGAGAGGCATTAGATCAGTTGGAACAAACTAATAACTTCCCTGAATTCACAGGTCGTGTTTGTCCTGCTCCTTGTGAGGTATATAAACAGTTCTTATTCTTTAGGTAAAATCTGTTGATTTAAAACAACATAATCAAATATTTGAGAATGGCGAAATATGAATGGTCATAATGTAATGAGAAATTTTAAATTTATGTTTTAGGGTGCATGTGTATTGGGCATTAATCAACCTGCTGTAACTATTAAAAACATAGAAAATACAATTATTGATACTGCTTTTGAGAATGGGTGGATGGTACCAAGACCACCTGCAGAACGTACGGGTAAAAAAATAGCTGTAGTTGGTAGTGGACCCTCTGGTTTAGCTGCTGCTGCACAACTAAATAAGGTAAAATTATGATAAACATGTTTTATTAACTTTATTTCCCATTAATGCATTTCACCATTGGTTTTGTCTGTTTGTTGATAAACACTTTCTACCCAAATATTTCCAACTTATTTGTTATAAATCACTCTGATTATCTTAATTAAGAAAAATGATAGGTGATAAAAAAAATCTTGCACACTGAATTCTTTTTATCCAGTCGATTATATGTGATATAAAGAGACTAGTTTGAGATTCTCTATGTATCAGCTATCGTTAAAGATAGAGTTTATAAATATAGCATAAACTATTATTATTATAGGCTGGTCATACAGTAACAGTATATGAGAGAAATGATAGAGTAGGTGGTTTATTAAGATATGGTATACCAACCATGAAACTTGGTAAAGATGTAAGTACAAAAACTTGAAGATTAAATTTACACCAATAAGTAGTAAGCTTATTCATATTTTCATGTTGATAGTGAATGTGAAAAATAATAAAGGAAATCTACTTATTAATCCAAATTTATTAGTCTACATATTCATCATTTAACACATTGTAGAACATTATTGAAATGTAAAACTATGAAAATATACTTTACCAGGTTGTAGAGAGAAGAGTAGATCTGTTAAATAAAGAAGGTATAGAATTTAAAACTAACTGTGAAATAGGTGTTACAATACCAACATCACAACTAGTGAAAGAGAATGATGCTGTTTTATTGACACTTGGTGCTACATGGCCTAGAAATTTACCTATACCAGGTATATGATGTTATAATACATTTTAAACAGCTTATATTTATCATATTCTTACAATTCTGCTCAATATCTTGAATAAAGTTGGTATATTGTACACAGGCGGACTATAATGAGCCGATTAAGAATCCTGGTTTGAAGGCTGAGTTATCTGAATCTTCATGTATGTATGTTTGTATATATGTATGTATGTAACTATTTGTAGGGTTGTCTGTCTAACCTTATGTGTTTTCTGACGATTCTTCGTTTTTCTCCCACTGCTAAAGACCCCAATATGCAAGGTATTTACTGAAATAACAGTTTGAAAGCTAACATAAGGTAATTTTTATTTACAGGTCATAATTTACAAGGTATTCATTTTGCCATGAGTTTTCTTGAGAGATGGCAGAAGAAGCAATCTGGTAATGATATAGAGTTATTAAATTTAGCAGCTAAAGATAAAGATATAATTATAATAGGTGGTGGAGATACAGGTTGTGACTGTATAGCTACATCCTTAAGACAGGTAAATATAACTCTCTCCTACAGTAGACATACTTACAATGAAAAATTAAAGTGCTAACCTGACGATTATAACTCTCTCCTACAGTAGACATACTTACAATGAAAAATTAAAGAGCTAACCTGACGATTGCAGGTCTTTATTTAGGTCTTAAATGCTATATAAAATATTAATTAGACATTTTTTAAATTGCCAATACCCTCAAACGAATTTATGGCAGTACACATTTCAACATGAATTATATAAGAATTACTTTATTCTGGGCAGAGTTATGGCTGTTGTAAGAAGGGTAAAGTCTTGATTGTCGTTGCTACCATGTTATGATAATAAACAAAGTCTTGATTATTCATTTTTAATTAAATTATTTACTTGCAATCCTTTTTAAATCATTTAAAACCATCAAATGGTCTAGAGAGTTGATTAGAGGCTTGGCATGTGAATAAATATCGAATTAACGATTTATCTAACATTTGAGACCACACGAAAGTTCTGCATTACGAGGCAGAGTTAGCACTTACATAATGCATCTTTAATAGTCACAGCTTAGGCTAATTCATTAGTCACGAAAAAAAAAATGTTGATTTACGTATGAAGGGGAATACTAAACCCTCAGTCTCATTTCCTTGAATTTTTTTTCCAAATTACATTTTGTACACAATTAAATACATAAGCCTAAATTTTATTAATGCTCATAAATGATTGATATTATTTTAGGGGGCCAAGAGTATTACTTCATTTGAGATTTTACCAGAACCACCAGCAAATCGTGCTGATAGCAACCCCTGGCCAACATGGCCGAAAATATTCCGAGTTGACTATGGTCATGAGGAAGTGAAACTCAAGTTTGGACGAGATCCAAGAATCTTCAACATTAAAACTTCTGTGAGTATTGCTATCATCTTTTATAACAGCCAAACTGTAGATTATGAACAATGATCTAATGTTTTATGTATATTTAATGATCTATGGTTAAAGAGATACATAGAACACATTGGTGCAGTGTCTCATTGAGTACAACATTGGATCGCCAACATGTATTTCCCGAGAAATTTCATAAAAATTATTCTTCATGGTTTCTCCATGTCAGTGGTGCAGGAGCGAGTGTCTGGCATTCGGATAATATGAAAATCCAAGGTCACATAGGCATGCACATAAAACATTCCTTGGCAATTGGAATTTAATGTAAGAATAGGTTGTAGTGCTGTTGTCTGGGCTACACTGTATGACATATGCCTTTTTCCATTAGCCCAGTCAGAGCAGAACAGTAATAGTTAAAGCTTTTATTTTGTATAGAAAACTGCATTTTAAAATGTGTAATACTCTGTTTATGATAGGAATTTCTTGATGATGGTAAAGGACATGTTTGTGGTGTTAAAACTGTTTTAGTTGAATGGAAGAAAGATGAAGCTGGTAGATGGCAAATGACTGATGTACCTGGTAAGGACGTATCACTTGTAACTTTTCATCTCAGAATCATTTGTTTTTTTCAAAAATTATTATTTGTTTCAAACATTAATGAGAAATGTTTGTATGGTATTACAAAGAAGTCATATCTGTTTATTTATTATGGTTATTTTAATTGTATTTCAGGAAGTGAAAAGACATATAAATGTGATATGATATTGTTAGCTATGGGTTTTCTTGGACCAGAACGTAAAATAGTTGAAGAATTGTCAATTGATTTAGACCCAAGAGGAAATCTTCAAACACCGAAAAATAAATATGCAACAAGTATTCCACAAGTCTATGCTGCTGGAGGTAATTTATATTTTATTACTGTCCAAGCAAATTATGGATCCTTAGACTTAGTTTTAGTATTTCAATACCTTAGATACTTGGACAAGAGTTATAACCTTTTTTATGATTCATTAAAGAGGAAATATTGCTTTCATTAAAACATATTTTTACCATGGATTAGTGTGGTTAAATCTAAAATGTGACTAGTCTTGATGGTGGTTGCCTGCTGAATGATGTTACGTAAATGGGTAGTTTGCCACCTGACTTCATTAGTTAAAATGTAAATAACACCAACAATGAAAAGGGCAATAACCCAGTTCAGACAATACTAAAATGGTTATAACAAACAATTTATGAACAATTTTGTATTATTCAACTATGTCATTGCATAAAATATTTTTTTAGATAGACATCATTTTCTACATCTCATATGAATGTGTTTTATATTACCTTCAAATGAAATCTATCGAAACCGGAAATCGGTATTTCACCAATTTATTAATTTCTCTTTATATATTTATACAGATTGTAGACGAGGCCAGTCATTAGTTGTATGGGCGATATCAGAGGGTCGACAAGCTGCTCGACAGATAGATCTAGATTTATGTGGTTCAACAAACTTAGCTGGACCTGGTGGTATTGTTAATGCTCCTTATTAACGTCACATATCAACATCATGGAGAGAAGATTTCTCATTGACAAAAATGAGCAAAGTAAAAATCATGAAACCATTGAAATCCACTTCTGTTTGAGGCAAAACTTGAAAGATTTATATTAGTTTTAACATCAAAATTTTGTTCTATGTGGTGTGATTAAAATATGAGCAATGTTTCATATAGGTCATCCACATATTGACCATCGATACCACAGCTTGTGTTAAGATAGATTTCATTTAAAATTATGTTGGTGGAATCGAAATTATCATAGATCTACATTTTCTTACCATCAATTATGATAATGAAAAGTTTTTTGTCTATCTTTAAATCTGTAATTGTTTTTAAAGCAGAAATTGTTCAATGGATGCATTTGTCAGTGCTAAAAATTGGAATTGCCAGTTTAATTCCACGGTCTATAAGCCAAGCTAACCTATTCTTTGCTTGATAAAGACGAGAGAACCCCTTCTGAAACTTTGCCAGAAAAAATTCTTTCATGTAACTTTTATTCCATATAATTGTGTCATGTGTTACTAACTATCTTGTACGCCAAAACTAAAGGTAAAAAGTATAAATGGGATTACACTACTGGACATCTTGATTTTCTCGAGGGTGTTCTTGTCACCATTGATTTTAAGCTAGAAGTTTTAGATAAAGCAGTTTTAGATGGTTCCAATGAAGATTTCTTACCAACCTTGCATGCTATCGTGTGTCTATTACTGATCAAATGTATATTATTATTACCATAGAAACCTTGATTACAATTAATGATTGCTTTTATAACTTACCATAAATGTGTGCTCATCTTCCAATTGTACAAAACAATGAGTGTCATCTGTGCACTTGTTTTATGCACTGGTATTTACCAAAACATGACATTATTTTGTACTTTTATTTTGTAGATTAGCACAAATGAATACAATTATAGAAATTATACCGAGAACTTTATAATATATAGAAAATTACTATAATTTGTTTAAACATATGTAAGCTGTGATTTATAAAATAAATTGTTTAATTGTTGATTGTTGTGGTGAAATAAACATATAATATTTACATATAGAAACATAGTTTAAACTAGAGATTATAATATATTCTATTATCGCTTTTAACACTTGCCATATATATAACCAACAAGACCTTCATATTATGAGTTTATTTGATTTATTTACATTGAAGAATTTTGAATAAGAAAATATACATTTCTACACAAATCCTGTCAGAAAACTAATGTACATGAGAAATTAAACAAGAGTTTAAAGAAAAATTATAAATCCACTGAATTAAAACCAAAGTTTTTAGCTGCTCACAATTCTGTATATTCCTGACCAGATTAAGAATTAAGAGTGCTGAGCTGAATCTTTGACTTGTCTTTCATGTCAATAATAATATATACTGTTTTGTATTATTTTAAAATTTTGTTTATCTACTACTATTTAATAAGAGTATAAGTACATATTATGTTAATGATATATTGCCTTGTGGCAGCTGAGAGAAATGCTCAAAGTAAGTACATTGTTAGATGTAATAGTCTGCTGATATGTGAGAGGTATAAAAATTTATTATGTTTTAAACACTTAGGAAATGTATTCAGAGCCTTTCTTTGTAATCTGTTGAAATATTTTACCACCAAGTATTTAATTCTTAAAATATTGTGTTCTCATAGTATCTGCTTTAATATATTATGTTGATGTTTTACCACAAGTAAGTCTTCTTGTTATGGAAATTACTGATTTGTTTTGTTTTATGAATCATTATATAAATTGATATACTAATCTGATCATTTGTGTCTTCTTTGTCCCAGTTGGGGAGTGGCCGAATGGTTAGCGCATGCACACTGTATCATAAGATCCGTCATTGAGTCGACTGGTTCGATTCCCAGGTTGATCAGGACAAGGAGTAAGGTCGCCTGTCCAACTTTGTGGTTTTTCTCCAGTTCCTGCCCCAGCAAATTAATGCATTAAAATGATCCATATGTTAGTCCCGAAATGAGCTAGTTTGTGTCGAGTGGACATTAAAAGAGCTAAATTGCCAATATTTGTGATCTAGACATTAAAGCAAGTGGGTCGCAATGCATATAATAAAATCAGGATGTATAAAAACTGAGTTACTTTTAATCGGTTATGTTTATACTCTAATTTCAAATCAGTTGTTTTCAGCAAAATACGCCAAAAGTCACAATCAAATAGAAATTTTGAGCGTCTGGTTATTCCAGTCTATTGTGCACGCTCTCACCCGTTTGGTATGACTTGTGGAATGTCTAGCCTCATTCTTCGAGTCACTAGTTACAAGTGGTGCTGAAACACATTATGGTACACGATTTGTGTACCAATGGAAAAATGTTGATTTCGTCTTAAATATTGATTATCAGAAGCCCATCTTTTCCTTGTAAGATCTCAACATTATTGTGGATTTAAATTGACTAATAATCCGTGTTTTCAATATCAAAGTCTTTAGATGATATTGAGTTTGAGACTTAACTACTTTAAACCCAGTTTCTCTCTCTCTTTGTACAGATAATATACATGAAGTTGTGAGATGTAGGTTGTAATGAAATTATATGCTAAGTTTCACATCCCTCGTGATCAGTCAGAAGAATGCCCCAAGTCTAATTAATCTCTGCTAAGCATAAGCAGAAAATCATCGTCTTCGAACTTGGTCAAGATGTCCAACCAATGGAATATTTATGCCAAGGTTGAACATTTCACCTTGCACTTAGTCAAGGTATTGATGTTGTGAAACTATACACAAAGTTTCAGCAATCTCATTCAATTAGAATGCCCCAAAGCATGTGATTTCTGCGTATTGTGTCTTGTCCATAGTTTTGGTTTGTGTAATTGTGTGGTGCAGTCCCCCTACACTAACTATAAGACAGAAAATGCTCATCAACAAACACCTTCAAGGCATAGATTCAAGATTATCTTGTCCGAAAGCATCGACCAATGAAATTGATTAGCTCTGCCTAGTTTTAGCTTGAAATGTTAATCAATGATCTCTGTCAAGACATTCACTTAATGAACATCTACATCTTTTTAAACATCCTACCTCAAATAAAAGTAGAGTTCTTTTCCAAAGTCTTGACCAATCAAATTGTCTATCGCTCCTTAGCCTAAGCAGAAAATTCGCACCATCGAACTTAGTCAAGGTAATGATATAATGAATCTATTTTCAGAGTTTCATCGCTCTCACTTCATTACAATCGTGCCCCAGCGCATCAACCAACCAGATTGCTTATCTCTGCCACCCGTAAGCAGACAATATTGAACTCCATCAAATGAACCTCTATACCAAGTTTGAACATTCTACCTTCATTAGAATGGTAGTTATTGTGTTCCAAAGTCTCGACCAATCAAATTGCTTATTGCTCTGCTTACTCTGAGCAGAGCATGTTCATTATCGAATTTAGTCAAGGTATTGATGTAATATATTTATACACCAAGTGTCCTTACTCTCATTTGATTAGAATTAAAGTTATTGTGTCCTAAAGCATCAACCAAAATTCTCATTGACTTAATCAATACCTACACCAAGTTTGAACATTCTAGCTCAATTCTTTGGATTGATTAAATAAGAAAATATAGCCATGAAAAACTTTATAAGCCATTTATACGAGTTGGAGAGTTAAGATTAAGATTTTCAGTTTTTCACACCGATGCCACCTGTTAATTTAATAATAGCTGCAAAGGACAAAATACACTGATTCAAATAGCAAGAATTGTTTTATCACAGTTCATTTATTGTATACATTGATCATAACATAGGACGGAACACTTTGCAAACCCTCACAAATTTTACTACACCAATCTGCCAATACATAATTAAATTTTAAGCTGGTATCAAATGTATGCAGTTAGTATTTTTGATTATAATTAACAGGCAAGGCAATAAAACTAAAGATGGATTGAACTTTGCATATTAAGTAACAGACTACTAACATGAGTTTCCGCTTTGGGAAATACTCCCTTAGACCTCCTTCTTAACAATGCATATTTAATAAACAAGGATACAATTTTGCGGAATAAGGAATCATCATTTTGAAGAATCGTATGATTGCTAAGATGGCGATATTATCATTGTGGCAGCTAGTGTGGCACTAAATGGATGATTAAAATACCTATAACAGAATGCATATTTTTGGATTAAGTATGAGTAGAAAACAGCTTGCTACCTTTTAAATATACATCACGTGAATTTAAATTTTTGGAACTAATAATGGTGCATCTGAAAACAACATTTTTTAACACAAATAAATGACAAATAAAGTACATAGACGTTTTTAGTTACTACATAAAGACAAATTCTTAAACACTGTCCCCTTTTTTTACAATAAGCACAAGCAATGGATATTAATTTTAAAAATAATGATGTAATCAATTGATGTGCAACATCCATGTCTGAAGGGTACTTATTTCAATATATCAATTATATTTCATCATAAGACAACAACAATAATATATATAGTTTTCTTTGCCTAATAAAATACTCTTTCACAAATAATGGTATGATGGAATGCTGTTCATATTAATAATAATTATCATTTTGTTGACATGATTAAATATTCAAACATGGGACGTAACTCTGTAATAAATATAAACAGTTAAACAAATAATGTGCTAGAAATACTGACTAATCAATTACATATAATTAGAATAGAAGATGTGTAAAAGCATCATTCAAATATAACTAACATATAATTTAAAATAAAGAAATAACAGATCTTCAATATTACCATTAAAAAAGTAAATATCATTGATTGTGCATTATGCAATTTCCTAAAATATCTTCTTTGGAGAAGTTTTTCAAAATTATTTTTAAGAAGGATACAACCATGAAATCGGAATTTAGTTTTTCCTACTTAATGAATATTACCAAAAAATTCACCACTTTATGAAAAATGTTTTCGGATGGATATTTATTTTATTTTTGAAATACAATAATATAGAGACTTATTTCGTAATTTAGAACCCTGTGGAATACCTTTAAATTTAGGAAATATTTGATCTGGATTCATGTGGTATTTGTTATCTTAGAGTTCAGTATCATTTCATTGTATAGGATTTCAAATTTGACCAGAAACCAAACTGAATTTAAAAAATAATCTGGATTGATGGTCAAATTCTAATTTCAAATGAAAAGAAATAAACATATTGCATAATGAGAATAGATTTAGACTCCCACAGATTATCTTGTATTATCACCCAATATCTTATTTGACAGTAGATATCGCTTGTATGATAAATTACAGAATCTACTGCGATATCTCCTTAGGAGATATCGCTTTACATGAATTTGATTGGTCAATCAAAAAGGAACTACTTTCTTTTATTTTAAAGAAACCACTTATTTTAAATAAAAAGTGACTTTTTTTTTTGTTAAAAAGAAACTGGTTTTATTTAATTGACTTTGAAGGAAATACTGGGTCAATATATAGGACATTGCAATAGCTAAACTGCAGTCAAAAAACTGATGTATCACTACGCAGTAATGAAATTAGGTCCAGTAAAGGTGAAATTTATACCAAAGAATTATATTTATTTATTTCTGCATGTAAGAAAGGATTGGGTGATAAATAAAATCTCCAACTCGTGTTTTTTGATATCAAAAAACACTTGTAGGAGAATCTCTATTTATCAAACACAGCCTAAAACAAGAATGAGATCGATAAATCTTTCATTTACTTAGGAAAATACATTATAGGAAAATATGGACCATAAATGAATATGGATCTCTATTATCAGTTAGTGACTAAGATAGAATAGAATATGATTTCTACCATTTGTTTTACAGATACACCCCTTTAAAAATCAGTGGTTTACAAACAGCCTAGTATCAAACTATTTTTTTTAAAGATACTTGGTCTACAAAGTTATTGAATGTTGTGAGTCAATGTAAAGATATCTATTGGTCTTGTCTATCTGTTTTATCTATGCACTATCCATTAAATCTAATAAATCATCGCCTTTATTACCACCATCATCCTCTTGATCGACAGATAGTTCACCCATTATACGGCTTAATTCAGCATTCTTAGATTTCTGGAAAAACAAGAAGTAAAATTTCATTATTGCCATTTCACTTTTGCTATCTTAAATTTCTAATCCACATTTCTAATAATAAATTGATGAGATAAGATTAAATATGATAAATGGATCTCTTGTCAATCTTGTTTGATAGGTGGTATACTTTAACCTTGAAATCAGATCACGATGGTCACATATGAGATCAGTTCTCTTAAACAGAAAAGTAAGGTTGCCAGGCAAATAAATATACGACAAAAACAGCTAAGTAGTCTGAGCTATCCATACTTATTGTTTTCTATGTAATGAGAGCGTTATGAGTATTAGCAATAATCCATAAAGTAATGTGTATAAATTTCAAGTCATCAGATAATAAGGTACACAAGATTTTTCAAAGGGCCATAATACTGACAGTAATTATTGGAAATTGTTGAAAATCCAAGCTTTCTCGTTTAATAAACATGTACTCAAAATGTACTTGATGTTCCAAAGATTACCTTGAATAATGCAATTAAGAATATTCAATTTAACCTTTTAATTAAGAAAAAAACAAAAAAAAGGCATCAAAATTTTTTTTCCAAATTGATCATGGGCGATAACACCTCAGTAATTACAGTACCATCAGACAGGGTACACTAGTGATCAACCCGTGTGATATATGACAATGCATCGACAAGACCAATATATTATTTATTTTACTTGTGTCAGTAAATATCCAGCAAACAATCATGCCGAAATCTCAGTAGCATTATGGCTCACCATCCTTTTCATTGCGCCTCAGTATATAATCGAAAATGTAATAAATATTTATATACTACAAAAGAACTTTTGATTTAAAAACTCAAAATCAAAATTCATTCACAGTTTGCCTTGAAAAGCATCCAGTACAATAAGTTCACTTATTCATGAATGAAAAAATTAAAGGTCAAAGATATCAAACAATCTTAATTATTATTGGTCGAAACGCCTATTGTTTTCATAATTGTTTTTAGTTTTTATGCTACTATTGATTTTGTTCAAATTATTATTAATTTTTTTTCCACTGTGATTTTGGAAAAAGGACATTTTCTACTGAATGAAAAGGAAGTGATGTCATCAACAAAAATACATCAATATTAGAGGTCAACTTTTGACTCCCTACAGACATAATATAACATTACTCAGAAAAAGTATATATTGCAGAATCAATCTATAAATGTTTCCACAATCCATGAATTCAAGACAAGTAAAATTTAACTGTAGTACTTGAAGGAGCTATCATGTATATACAATCTGTTTCACAGAGAATTATTTACGAATTATCTCTGTAACAGATGACTGTCCACAACACGTGCGCTGACTGCACATGGCGTTAGTCATTGGCTCAACGGCTCGTGCAATGTTTACATAACACCTAACTGCTTCGGGCATTTTACTCATTTTAATACCCATTTACACTAAATAGGAAATATCTTTTAACTACAAATACTTCAATTTATTTTTCTTTTCCCTCAAAAAAATGTTTGAGAATTTAATTTGTCGGAGTAAAAAAGTTAATATGCCGAACTCATTAAGACTCGTTGATGTCATGCTTATCAGTGATTGTAGCGGCCAAGCGAATATTCACTGCGGAATCAGTTTGGTATATATATTTTAGTCAATCAAGCATTTAATACTATGTGGAAGACTCTATTATCCTAGTACTGTATTTCTGATAATCTCATACAATAATGTACAGGAATACAATACTTGATCATACTCAAATACACAGATATACTGATATTACAAATTCAGGTTTTCAGATTGTTATGTTTTCAATGTTTACTATGTAAAACAAATAGTTTTATGTAAAACTACTCTTCGCATTAGAGTACTGCAGGCTCAAAAATATAACCAACCATTATAAGCTTTGCATCATTCACAATAGGCTTATGTTGTGTAAAATGTATGTTTACAATTTCATCTGGGCACCTGTAGATCAGATTTTTGGAATAAAAGTGGTGAAAAATTTCTGTATTCATTCATCTATTCAGTAATATATTCACTGATTCATTTCTTCCGTAATAGACTTATATATCAATCTTTTAAATCTTTTAATATGAACCAATGACAGACATATTTATTTTCTTTAATTCAATTTTATAAATACTGTATCCCTGGGGCTGTTACACATCAACAGTAAAAAGGTGGCATATTACAGCCCATGCTCCCTGGTAGCCTTACTGTAGATAGGAAAATTTTATGCCTCTCCCTTCAAACATTATCTTAAAATATAACAGTTTCAATTATGGTTCAAATTTATTTTTTGTTAGAGCTAATTTGGGGGTCCCTTTAATATTACTAACATTTTTTGGACAGTGGTGTGTCTTCCATCTCTTATTGGTTAATAACAACATGATCAAAGGTGGACCGTGGATTTCCTCCCATCCAAACAACAAGGTCCAGTTTCTTTGTTAGCTTGTGATGTGCAAATAGTAGCTTTCATCAGGTCTTCATTTTTTTGTAATAGTTTATGCCCTAACTGACAGACTATTTTACTTTAATAAAAGTCTAAGAGTTAATATGAGTAGTTTCAAAAAATTCATTCTTTTATCTAAATACATATGAGCAAGATTTAAGCCAGTTTTCTATCTTGGCCTGGTATATCATTAATATTACAGTCATATTAATAAATTAATAACAAATTAGCTGGGGAGTGTTTCATTGATGACATCAATAACATTGACGAAGTTCACTAAAGGCCTGCCTACCTTTTTTAGTATTACGCCTAAAAGTTTTACGTAATACTTTTATTTATGCATTTTATGTTTTAAAAAGTTATGTGTGAATTACGTAAATACAACTAAGTTTCTTCTGATATTTTAGTCATTTGAACAGTTTAAACGCAGACAATAGTTCATCCACACATCCTCGCTAATGGCATTCACTTTGATCGGATATAAAAAATGTGTATGCTTAATTGTTTTCCAATAATTCCATTTTACAAATGGGCGATATTTGTCGTATTGACATGAAAACATAATGTGTCCGAACTTGTACAGGATATGAGTAGGATAAAAGAATACAGACAGATATAGATATTGGGATTGATGGTCCATGGCATTGCTTCCCTATACAACCACCCCCTAAAATCAATCATTTAAAGGAAATTTCCTTCAATGTTCATATCGTTCTTACTTAAAGTGCACTCTCTTTCTTATATGAATCGATTGGGTAAAAGAATATAGCAATGTCAAATTTATCGCATGTGTTGATTTGTGTTGTTAGACGACTATACTGTGTTCGTTTGTCATTTTAGGTCAATAGATCAAGACAATGTTGACTGTTGAGATATAACAGACAAGAGTTCAATAATCAAGGGTTTATGCCAAAACTCAATATCAGTAAACAATCTAATATCCACTCAGTCTTTTTAAACAACCAAAAATCTCAAAAAATTTCACCTCTTGCTATCATAGGGTTCATGTCTACAGTTGGTTGAAAAAGTAAAACGAGTTTCAAAAATATCTATCAAAAAGGCTGATCTATATTGCAATTACGGTACCACTTTTCTATGGCATGGATAAACTGGATTTAATGCCCACCAGACACAAACTAGCTCATTTCAGGACTAAAACTTTGTATAATTCAATTTCAATAATTTTCTTGTGAGTCAGGGTCTCAATCAGTTGTAGTAAACCTGAATGAGAGAAAACCCATGAGGTTGGGCAGGCGACTCAACTGCTTGTCACGTACAAACTTGAAAATCAAAACCTTGCCACTTGACTCAATGACAGTCCTTATGATTTCAGCCTAAGCCTTAGATCAGCTGACACTCCCACAGCCACCCATCGAAAAAAATTAGATAAAACCAACGGATAATATTGCATACATTTACAATTAAAAACAAATAAAACATAGACATTAAATATACATATACATTAAAAACATGTAATACATTAAAAACATGTAATACATTAACATTAAAAACACATTTATAAGGAATACAATTCCTCGTTTATTATACATATGGCAATACGTTTTGACAAGTGTTCTCTTATCATTTGCAGTGGTATTTTTGTTATTAAAGGGAAGGTTCATGAAAGCAAGACATTCTCTGGAAAACAAATTAATGTATATAAATCTAATAATTAAAAAGTTTTTCTCCACTAAAAATGTTATTCATACAGTTTTTTTAGAAGATAAAGATTGGTAATGAGCGCTGATATTGAGGTCACTTTTAAACATGTACCTTGAGAATAGTTTTTGTCTCAAAACGATTTTTTCAACTTTCTGATTAACAATTACAACTTTTTATTCTTTCTACGATTTAAGCTGAAAATGGTTGGAATGCCATCTTATTTTTTTTTAAATTTGCATCCTTAAAAATTCACCATGTGGTAACAAGTCTTCTACATTAGAGGTATCCTAGAAATGGTTTGAAAAGACAACCTGGTCACTGAACTTAAATTGGTCATTGTTATGACCTGTACCTATGTTACGCAACCAAAGAATTGTTCTGTGTCTTTCCATTGGTCTTTTGTGTAGGTGGTGGATTTCAATATCGGTCACATTCTAATTTTTACAGGTCTTATTTAAACACCAAAAAGCTGCCTATTCAGGCATATATCATCTGTAAGGTTATTGCACTCTGACGTCAACGATCTGCTGACATAACTATTCATCCTAGTTTTGATTGGTTGAAAAATATCAATGGACAGGAACATGCGACACCAATGAAGTGACATTTATTAAATAGAATAAGCCTTTTTGATCTTTAACATTTAATATTTGTATAATTCTTCAACATACAAATATTTTTTACTAGTTAATTTATTATGACTTTGAAAAATAACTTGCTTGAGTGAATTTTTCCTAAAAAGAGCATAGAGCTCTATTCTTCCTAACCTTAAAATAAACGACAACAGGTTTAAAAGCACATATTCACGTAATATAAGGGCTACATAATGTAATTTACTTTTTTTTTTTTAAATTTGTAATTTTTGTTGAAAAACATGAATGGCAGGATTTTGCACCATTTTTAATTAGTTTCACATTGTCTTGTGAGATATGTAAATTACAAATGACGCTGGAAATAATAGAATACAGGAGTCGCGTCAGATCATAAAATGTTCATTATGTATTAAATATTGGATATTAGGATCCCATAATTTCACAGTAATAACATCAATATTGATTGAAATGGACTCAAATTGAATTCCAATTCGTGTAACACTACATACAGATAACAGAATATCAGCATAGTTGATAGACCTTTATTGAGAGCATGAAATAGGCATACTCCGGGAGGAGCGCCATTCCAAGTCTTCTGAAACTAACAGGCAACTCTGGCTTATAAAGCATACAATTAATTAAGAAAAGTGATACACAAGCGATGTACATATTTGGCATTGTTTATTTATGAGATTATAGTATCTGTAACTGCACTGCATATTTAATGAGATCGTGCCTTTTGTTAAAACGAGCAGAGGCCATTCGTGTGTAGTCCGTAAATAACATATTGAACACATTAGCTGTTTTATTAAGTCCGTGCCTTGAAGAAGTTGTGTCGAGTTGAACACGTCAATATCATTAATGATCAAAAATCAGCAGAGGTCAGAAAGTTATATCTGTATATTTATATTTCAATATGATGTAGAGATCACTTTGTCACATTCCATCCCCACCCATTTAAGTTATTTATTAAAAATAAATAACTAATACCATTCTCACAGGTGGGACACTGTCTTCATCTCTATCAATTGAAGGTACACACAATTAAGTTAAATCACACACGAATTAAGAAGAGCACACACGATATAATAATAGTAATGAAAACACACGCGATTATATAGTTATATGATATTTTCGGAACACTAGGTCCTAGACTTTTGTAGGACGATACCATTATACCATTAAATTCTGGCATTCCTCTTGATTAATTATGACAAAGTGAATGACACTTGTTTATTTCTTGGTGCTGGTGTGGAAACATCTGTTCCATGGAGCGTATTCTCGTCCTCGGTCTCAGCCGACACCATCCCCTTAATTATCGTTATCTAACATACATTAAATACAATACAATATCAATATCAACACTTGAAAACATTTTATATGGACATCACAAAGTCAAGTCCTAATTCTAAAAACACAATTACATTGATAAACATGCTACAATAATATAAGTTCAATATAAATACTCGCTACAATAATATAAGTTCAATATAAATACTCGGTTATATTTTCCAACCGAAAAAAAAAATCAACAAAAAACACTTTTTCAATGTCAATAATTTCACTGTTGCCACCACTGAATAAGTTCAGGTCATGTTAGAATTGTTCTTTTTCTTGCACAGCTAATTTGATGCACGTAGGCACTTCTGCAAACTGGGCTTGAGGGTCATAGCTTTTGACATACTGGAATGCCCTGGTCTGGTTCAACGTTGGGGTACGTTAAGATAAGGTACAATAAATCCCATAAATGATCAATGTACTTGCTAAATTAGACCAATTACAATTACATTACCCTTAATTTACAACATTGATTTCAATTGGATGTCATAATACTTAATCATATTCTTACACTTAAGTTTATTTAAAATCAAAATTGTATTTACTTTTAAGTGAATAAACTATTAACAATAGAATTTAATCTGCCCCTAAGTAAAAATAAGCAGTATTAATTAGTACTTATCACCTAAAGTCATTAATAACATTGAAATTCATTAGTAGTCTGCTTTACTAATTGACAGTGACAGGTTAAGATTATAACCCGTCTTAACATTGGTGCTATATAGAGCTTCGTGTATATATCACAAGCTTGTAGCCAAGGGGTGCTATCTTACACGCTGAGAACAGAAAAGACAGACATGTGCCTGTGTGAGATGTCCATATAGATACTCCCTATTAACATTTCGTTCTGCATTCAAACGAGAAACAGCTTCTAGAATCCAAGGGTTCAGTATTTATTTCAAGACCCTAATTGTATTATACTCCTGGTTGTAAAATAAAATAGATAACCATAATCCATAAGTTATGATATTCCTGACATTTATCACATATAACAAAATAACAATTTACAATTCTTGACGTCTCCAATACATTAGTATAGTTTTACGCAACACTACTCATGGCATATCAGGTAATTCAAAATGTATTCGACAGCTAATCGCACATTCAAATCAAACTTTAAATTATCCATTTTACCACTTTATACTTTTTTTTTGGGGGGGGGGGGTGAACACATACTTTAAAACTTATTCTCCTTTATAATTTTTTAACAAAACAACACGAATAACTCAGAAACAGTTATATTGCATAAGCTACTCGCTATATATTGCAATGCACCCAGTTTCAATTTAAACATTTTTTAAAACCTAATACCAACCCACACAAAGGGCCATTAAGTTTTAAATTTTCCTTGGGCATTTTCCTTTACCCTAAACTTAAAAACGGATTTTACACAGATCCACACGTTAACCAAACCTGGTTAAACACATATACATTACTTGGACATAACACTACATTACATTATTACGATCTATAACTTTATAGAACGGAGACTTCATTTTATTTCTTTTAGCTTGGTTATACTGTTTCAGTTTTAGAATTCTTATCTACACCGACCTTTATAGAAATTATTTACCCATGTGTAAAACTAACTCTTATTTCCTTAACTTAATTATTTACTAGTTTGCCATTTTTTTGAAAACTTTATATTGATCAAATCCCTAATCTTTAAACAATTTTAAAATTATCCCTTGGTCATTTTTGGCGTTCCATTGTCAGTTACAAGGAAATATGTACCTACCTTAAAAACGACTGGAATCTTTTTCTTCCATGGGTTTCCTCCCGGTTACGAACCTGGACGTCAGTGATTCCATGACTGATGGCTGTGGCTGTAATTATTGGCCCATGATCACCGTTAAGGACTTCCCGCTGGTATGTCGATTCACTCCAAGGTTCATATAATCACGGCATCCAAATCTGATACCACCCAGGACGGTCACAGCAACCAAATCTGATATCTTGACTAATTGTAATTAACAATCCCGGTTGATTACTAATGAAACCAAAATCTTTTCAACTTGCAGATTAACTGGAGAATTCTGTCTAACAAGATTGCCTGCGGCTTCATGGGACTGGATCCCGTTCTGTCTGGTTCACTGATTCACGGCGCCAAATCTGATACGACCCAGGACGGTCACGGCATCCAAATCTGATATCTGTAACACTACATACAGATAACAGAATATCAGCATAGTTGATAGACCTTTATTGAGAGCATGAAATAGGCATACTCCGGGAGGAGCGCCATTCCAAGTCTTCTGAAACTAACAGGCAACTCTGGCTTATAAAGCATACAATTAATTAAGAAAAGTGATACACAAGCGATGTACATATTTGGCATTGTTTATTTATGAGATTATAGTATCTGTAACTGCACTGCATATTTAATGAGATCGTGCCTTTTGTTAAAACGAGCAGAGGCCATTCGTGTGTAGTCCGTAAATAACATATTGAACACATTAGCTGTTTTATTAAGTCCGTGCCTTGAAGAAGTTGTGTCGAGTTGAACACGTCAATATCATTAATGATCAAAAATCAGCAGAGGTCAGAAAGTTATATCTGTATATTTATATTTCAATATGATGTAGAGATCACTTTGTCACATTCGTGTTCTTAATTTTGAATATTATGTATTATATTGACTTTGAGGTTGAGACCCTTTAATGTGCTCAATAGGTAAAGGCCATTCAAATATTATATAACAGTACATTAATATGTACACGTAAAATAAAAAGTAAAAGGCTGCAAGAATGATAACCAATGATAACATCTAACCTTTCATGTGCTCAATAGGTAAAGGCCATTCAAAGATTATATAACGCTACACGTAAAGTAAAAAGTAAAAGGCTGCAAGAATGATAACCAATGATAACGTCTAACCCGTAGACATTTCTTTGTTATACTTATATCCAACCACATATACATTTTTCAACTTATAGTCAAGATTTCTGAATTCTGGAATCTAACAATTTCTCTAATACCATAAAAAGAAATAATAGCAGTAGTGTTTCATCTTTGTTACAGAGTAGAAGACATTATATGGTGACATTCGTCTTAAGGGAAGAGAATTAAAAGGGAGTTATTATAAAGATAGCAAGGTCAAAGAAATGTAATATCAACACTCGTGTGTAGGCAGTTTGATAAAATTATACTTGTCATTAGAAACAACATAATTTCCCTTAAATAGATACTAAAAAAAAATTGCTTGCACAATGTAAATTTGGATGTCTATAAACTATTTTGAATAGGAAAATGCACACCTACACCATCCAGCCAAATGTTTTACAGGCTAAATAATTAAATGTCAACTATAATTAACCAATTTCTATAGTTTAGTTTTTGTCATAATTATACGCAAATTTTGTATTCTAAAAAAAAAAAAAAATTTTCTTGTTGATGTAATGGAGATACTCCTTTAATAATTGTGCAGTTATGCTGGAATTTTTTTTTAAAACAAAAATTAGTTTGGTTCTTTATTTCAAGAAACACCAAATCAACCAAATTTCGACTTTGCAGATATATATAGATATATTTGATATCGTTTATATTGGACGTATGATAGCTATAACTCGTCTCCATAAGCCCAATTGGAGCAGAACAGTGGGACGTTAAACCCCATTTCATTTCTTTTCGTTGGCTATATATGACATCAATTGCAAACTGGATTTCAAAACTGATATTTTATGCGAGTTAAAATACGATAATCAGTTCCAACCTCCTATTTTACATTGTTAAGAGAGACAAAATCACCCATTCATGAAGTATTTATGTAATATCATATATCTGATGTGCGCTTTGTGAAAAGGGTTTTAAACTGTGTCTTTCAATTTGGGCTATTAAATTTCAGTTGATAAAAAATCAGATAAGTTCTTGTACAGTGCATTTCAGAGAAAGATAAATGGGGTTTAACGTCCATGCGACACAAACTAGGTAATTTCGGGACTAACATATGGTTTAATTTTATTTCAATAATACGCTTGCGTGTAGGAGTCTTTAGCAGTGGGACGAAACCAGAGTGCCCGGAGGAAACCCACGAGGTTGAGAAGGCGCCCCTATCTCCATGCCACAAACGCTCACACCAGGGCTCGAAAGCACAGCCGCAAGCCAGAGGTGACCGGCCAGCTATAGGTCGAAGCACAGCACTCTAGACCACTGGTCCATCCCAACCCCCCCAGTGCATTTCAACACATCTTTAATATACTGACCTTTGATGCATCTATTTTCACTACTTGAGATTCAGCTGTTTCTATGGGACGAATGGCAGCAGCTTTACTGAAAATATAATTACATTTGATTGAATTCATTGATGTACCAATATTTCCTACACCCACAAACATTTTTTTCTCCCAGCTATACTTCATCAGAATTTTACCTTCCTTTTTTTTTTCTTTTACAGAAATACTTTTATCAATATTACCAAATATAAATAAGAATAACTAAAACGCAACTTTATAAGATCTTAAAATGAATTTGATGATAACTTTAGCTAAAAAAAACAACCAGAAAATTCTTCAGTCATTAAAACAACAAGAAAATTCTTCAGTTATCAAAGTAATCAATGTGAATAACAATGAAAAGTCAATGGATTAAGGGCTGTTACATCTAAAAATAAGGGGTAGGAATGTAACTTCATTAATTGCTGGTTGTGAACATAACAAGATGTTTAAAACTGAATATTGTAGGTACAATGGTGGAGGTAAATTGTTCTTTTGTATGTAATCTCTTGAAAAACTTCAACTTGTTTGTTGATTGAGCCATGGTATTATTTCAAATTGCAACATCCTCAGTAGAATCTGTATTAAGCAGCCACTCAACAGAATTGTGGACCAGACCTCTTTTAAGACAATCTTAGCGATTATCTGTGCTGACATCAAATAAATTTTACGTTTGGATGCATTGAGAGTAAACATCAATACATGCATCTGTAAATTGACTGTCGTTTAAACAAAAGTTTTTTAATAATAATTAATTAGTTTTCAGACATTTTTATCTATTTTGGCAATTGTACATCACTTATCTTAAAAGTTAACGACCCCAATGTGAGTGAATAAAAACAGTTTTTTGAACTACCGGGTAATGTAAATAAAATGAACATATGAACTATGACGTCTGAAAGAGATATGGTTATAGTAATAGTATCATTTATGTTCACAGATCAAACAGGTGTGACCATAGATATTTTAACAGAGTCAACAGAGATTATTGATATGACAAATTTTGATAACCTATAAGATAAAATGAAATGGGGTTTAGTATGAAGATGGGCATACACCCTGTAATATGCTACAATGAGGCAAGTTTTAGCCTGAAAATAGTTTCCACCAAGTCTTCATAAAATCTCAAATATCACTGGTTAGGTTCTCGTATGTGCATGCCAATGCAAACACTTAAAGATCCCCAGACAGTTTGAATTTGAATCAAGATTATCTTGTCCCAAAGCATCGACCAATGAAATTAATTAGCTCTGTTTAATTAAAAGCAGAGTTGTTATGTTCCAAAGTCTTGACCAATCAAATTGCATATCGCTCCTTAGCCTAATCAGAAAATTCTAACTATAATGAATCTATATTCTGAGTTTCATTGCTCTCACTTCAAAATAACCAAAGTTATCGTGCCCCAAAGCATCAACCAATCAGATTGCTTACCTCAAGCAGAAAATGCTCATCTTAGAACTCCATCAAGGCATTCACCTAATGAACACCTACACCAAGTTTGAACATATTAGTTCAGTAAGAAGGAAAATTATTGTGTTCCAAAGTCTCTGCCAATCAAATTGCTTATCGCTCTACTTACCCTGAGCAGAAAATGTTCATTATCAAACTTAGTCAAGATATGGATGTAATGACACTATACACCAAGTTTCATCACTTTGACTTAATTAGAACAAAAGTTATCGTGTCCCAAAGCATCAACCAATCAATTTGCTTATCTCTGCTTATCCTAAGCAGAAACTGCTCACTGTCCAACTCCATGAAGGCATTGACCTAATAAACATGTACACCAAGTTTGAACATTTGACCTAATAAACATGTACACCAAGTTTGAACATTTTAACCCAATTAGAAAGCGAGTTATTGTGTCCCAAAAAGTGAGACGGGCGGACAGACAGAACGACGGACGGACGGTAAGCCGGACAAACCCATTTTAATAGTCCCTGGCGAGCAATATCAGAATCTGTTTATCAATTTTTTCTTACACTACAGGGCCTACCTGACCCGAGATAACCCTAATGTTCAAAGTACATAAATACAGCTTGTTCACACTACATAAATACAGTTAACTAGCCAATAGAGAGGCTAATGTCCCCTGGTGCATTCCAAAATGATTAAATGATGCATATCATTATTTAACTGTATATATATATATATATATCTTTTTGAAAACCAAATTACCTTTTTGATACTTAGACTAAGCACAAAATGCTCACGATGCAATATTAGTCAAACTCACTCAATTAGAATCAAAGCATAGATTATTCACCTAATGAACATTCTACCTCTATTAAAATACTCATGGTCAAACCTATGTCAGATTTTGATGTAGGGAAATTATACAAGAAGTGTCCCGTTTCATTGCTCTCACTAATTAGAATCAAAGCATAGTTTATTCATCTATTGCACATCAATACCTAGTTTGAACATTGAACATTATTACCTAGTTTTAACATTCTACCTCTATTAAAAGAATATTCATTGTGTAGCAGAGTCTTGACCAAATGAATTGCTACTTCACCAGCATATGCAGTAGATTTTGATAACTGAGCTTAGTCAAGGTATTACTGTAACGAAACAACACTTCGTTTCATCACTCTCAAACAGAGAGAGAGAAATCTTGTTTAACTAATGTCCACTCAATACAAATTAGGTCATTTCGGGAGTAACATACGATTTTCATTTCATTTCAATCATTCGCTAGCACATAGAGGGGTCTTTAGCCGTGGGAGGAAACCAGAGGCTTTATGATACAGCACGCACATGCTAACCATTCAACCATTCACCCCCCCATCCCCCACTCTCAAACAATTAGAATCTAAGCAAAAAATTTTTATTATCAAAGTTTCTACTTGTTTATTATCGAACTTGGTCAAGGTTCCATCTGATTAAAATACATATCTATATTTTGTCTTGTTTTTTTTATATACTTTCGATGGCCTACATGTACATCTGAACGTTTCTAGTGATAGGTGGTGTCAGAAGTCATACGTGCAGCTTTTCATTCTATGATGTCAGACATTTGATTAACCAAGAGATCGTTTCATTGGTAATCCCCCACTTGAGCCAGAACACGTCAATGATAACAACTCTTCCAGATCCCAGTGCAGCAAAGACAAGAAAACCAAAATTTAAAGTTTAAAGAAAGAAACGGAATAGGATCTGTGTTATAATCAGATTGGTCATGGTAATGAAACTATCTACATGTTCCATTCATCTCACTTAATCGTGTCCGGAAGGTGGAGAACAAAAACAATTCTATATTAGCAATTCCTAGAGTTATATTTAAAGTAATATATTTGTTCAGTGTGTTTTCATTTTGATATGTGTTCATACAAAGGCCCATACTTTGTACAATTTTTACAACCTTAATATTTTTATGACATGTGTCTTTTTAAATACAATTAGTTTTTAACAGTTTATACCATATAGTTAGACTCTACAGGAAATAAATAAACTTTGAAGTTATCTATATATATGTAAATATTTATTTGTAGATGTTCTAAAAAAGGTTTCTATAAAAGTAACCAGTCTGATTTCAGAATGATTCTATAAATGTTCAGCCTTTCTATACACATGTACCACAAAACATAACTATACCATAAAAAAAAAATTGATTTGTTATATCAGGCAATGTTGCTGGGGTTTTGTAAAAAGTTCATTGATAAAATACCATTTTATCAATGAAGAAAATGTACTCAATTAATTTTAGAAACACTCTATTGATGAAAAGTTCATTAATAAATACCTTACTTTGAAATAATGTCAAAATGGACGCAATGCCGCTTTGAAACTAAAATTGAAATTCTGATAGTTGTGGGAAACTGTAGGTGTATTTTGATGATTCATTATTATGTATCACATATCCTCTTTCTCTTTGCCCCCCTATTTAGTGATAGAAAAGGGTTTAATTTCAATGAAAATGATGAAACCAAATGAAAAAAAAAGAAAGGAATTGATGTATTGAAATAAAACAGAAATGTTACATACTTTTCTTCTTCGTCAGTTTTAAATAAATTCAGACGGAATTCAGTTTTCTCTGATGTTAAACTAGCACCAATCAGTTGGGACAATAGATCTAAATGAGCTTTTGCTAATGGATTTGGGTTGCTGGTATCCTACAAGAACAACAATAAATGGACATTCATTCAATACCTAAAGATGCATTTTGTAAGAGCTAAATCTGGCAGGTCTTTATTTTGGACTCAAATGTTATATAAATTATTATTTACACATTTATTCTCACATGACAAGCCCATAATCAACTGTCTAGATGATCGGATGGTTGTGATTTTCAACCGAATGGATAATCAGGGACTTGGTTATAATAACAACAGTAACAATGCAAATCAAAACTACGCTATTATTATAGCAAGAACTGTCACACCTTTATTTAAGTTCTACAAAAAGCATCTTTAAATAGGTTCAGATAAATTATTACCACTTTTAACAGTTTGAATTGCTAAAAAAATGCAATTAATAAATTATAGTAAATAAATTGCCGACTCCTTCATTTAATTTAAATAAAAGTTAAAAATTGAAATGGACATATCAAAGGATGGTTGCTATGGCAATTGTTTAAAAATAAAACTGATTAATTCCAAGGGAAAGTATAACTGTATAACTAAGATGAATGCAGGCCAACTTACTATATCAGAAGAAGGTGTTGTTGTTTTACTGGGTATAACACTAGTTTCAACAGGACGGGAAGCAGAATACCTGCAACACATTATAACATTCATTTATCTACTTTTCTTTTCAAATGGATATGTTCTGTTTATAATTACTCTTTGGTATAAGGTGATTAAAATTGGTCTTAAAATAAATAGGATTCTCTTGAAGAGTGAAAGTGTGCCTTAAAACATGTTCTGCATTATTATTATTCCATTTTGTGAAATATATATACAGCATAGAAAATATATAAATTTCATTTTACAGAAAGTTACTATCCAGCACAACGGTTAATCAAAGATACAGATAGTTTTATAACACCATCACATATCAAAAGAATTAAAATAAGGATACAGCGATATTGCTTAAAAACATTGAAAAATTCTCTTCGAAATCTTGCAAAAAAAAAAAAAAAAGAGTAATTCATGTTCTTAATATAAGTAGGTGTTATAGTTTAATTTATAAATGTCCAACAAGGATAGTCTAAGTAGTTAACATAAACCAGTAGTGACATTTCATTCATTCAGTGGTTCTTTTATTGCTTTTCTCAGCTTTTTTACACAATACATGTAAAAATAATTCTTGCCAACAATGTTTTTAATCATAAGAACATTGATATGTTTAGCTAGAAGTATAAAGTGGAAATACAACCTTTCAATATCTAATATACTCCTACATACTTATCATAATATAGGTCAATAAATGACAAATGTATAAATAAGATTTATAGTTTTATCACATTCTACAAGAAATGTCATAAGTCGATACATTTACATACAACAGAGTTTCAGCTGTCAGTCCCAAGAGAGTCATCTGGCAGCATTAAAAGATCATCATTTCTTCATTTCTTAAAGAAACCAGAATTGGTAACATGGCCAAATATTTGATTTGGCTGTATCATCACTGATGTATCAAAACAAGATGATTATGTCCAAATGTCTGTAACCAATAACATTTATTACAATTTTAAGACTATTTTCTATGATACCAGTTTCAAACATATACTGCATGGACTTGCAATGTTATAACTGTTGGCATCAGTGCATGGGAGAGAGTAAAGACTAGCTAATGTTGCCTTAAGATGCGATAAAACCGACGGCGACCAATCAGCGTCTGGGTTACGATCAAGTGAAACAGATCGTGCATGTCTACTTTGGTGACCTGAGTGTTCTGTCGTCCAGTCTCTTTGAATCAAATGACTGGAGACAACAAACAACAACGATAAGAGGATACTTGTTGAAACGTCATGCTTTTAGAATAAAACTAGCGATTGTATCCCATAAAAACTATGTTCTCTTAATGACTTTCTCGATCGCTAAATGCAACTACAAAAATTATGGAGACAATTAGTTATCATGAGTCGGCGTCTCGCTGACATAGCCAATATGAGTCAGTTATTTAGTCATGTGGTACCTTGGGGTTGTAACAACCAAGGGGGACAAGTGGAGTAAGGCCATTTTGAAAGTTATCGAATGTCCGTCATGTGATCAGTTGCGACTCCGATTCTTCAACTGACGGAGAGCGATATGACCCTATGATCAACTGATTGCTTGTGATTGCATCCAGTGGGGATAAATTCAGTAGTAGAGGCATAAGCTTTCAAGATGCCGTTAGTCGCCGTCAGTTTTATTGCGCCGTAGGGTGACTTAAGCTAGGCTTTAGAGGATAACAAATGGTAAATTAGTCTAGTATTTGTATCTGTCTGTGGGGTGTGCATGTGAAAGAAGGGGGTCTATAAACTGCATAGTCAGGACAAGTTGCTTGTCCCCAAGTGATTGATGCCCCTATTTTAGAGGATAGTATTTTTATATATAGACCTAATATATAATATGGTATGAACATAACTATCTGAAATGTCAGATGATTCAACACTTACATATTTGTACCAAGCAAAGTAACACGATCGCCTTTCATATCAAAAGAACCTTCTTTCTTGGTCATGGTGAAGGAACCACCTGCTGGAAACTCTACATTTTTTGTTCTACCATCTTCAGAAAACAACCTGCAAGTAATTCATGGCAATGTATGTCCCATGTGCATCTTGCTAAATATATTATATAAAACACTCATCACCCGCCTACAACTGCATTCCAAAGAAAGGTTATGTGTATTCATAGTTCTAGTACCTTGAGTAACAAAACAACACCCTACCATCATCATATATACCATCAACTACCTAAAATGTACATCAATAACAAGATCATTATTCTGTCATTTTATATGACTAGATTTAAATTAATTCTGAACAATTGTAGGTCCTCACAACCAAGCACATTCTGCTTAATTTCAACTTTTTCAAATTTGCTAGAATATGAAATGTATGCATGCCAGCAGCTTTTTTGTCAAAGTCATAATGTCATGTAGTCAAAGTGTTTATTATTTTTGTGAAACATTTTAATCATTACCCTTTAAACTATTAAAATCTTTTATCTCTTCAGTATAAAAAAATAAAACTATTAAAAACTTTTATTTCTTCAGTATAAAAAAAATAAAACTATTAAAAACTTTTATCTCTTCAGTATAAAAAAAATAATAATTTTGAGTTCAGAGGACAAAAAATCAAAGATCATAATTCTGCATGACTTTACAAACTTAGTTGATGTCTCAATAATGTAAACACAAGTTAACATATTGAAATAATTATTGGGACCTAGACCCATAGCCTAGCAACTTTTTATATCCTTCAATATTTTTCTCATCTTAAGAATTTATTAACTATACTCCAACAGTTTAATTTGTGGTCAATAAATTCTGACCTACCTACTACACCAAATAGTTCCATTAGCCACATCCTATTGATGCATTTTATGTTGTAAAGATAAAATGAAAATAGCTTTCTATTTTTGATCAGCTATTCTCTTAAGCTTATAGGTTTATCATGACATAAATATAAATACAAACACCCATTCAACATTTATACTGTGCATGATTAGAATATCGTTGTACATCTATCTGGCGTCATGCCCTTTCGAATATAAATATTTATGTATGTAGAAAACACTAAAGATTCTTTTAGAACACTTAAAACCACTTCTTAGTTTTTTTTTATTAACAAAACATGAAACTGACCCTGCATCCAGCCATTTCCTAAACCAAAATTGATTTTAGACAAGAAAGGAAAAAGAAAAGAAAAGCATTAATAAACACACAAAAGATATTCGTGCAAAGTGTGTACATACACCCACACTACAGCTATGTCTTGACAGCAGGTTATCTGAAAGGAAAACTTCCATAAGAATCCTTTGTGTCTTAAAGAATCTGATCTCTATTTTGTTCATAAGATAGAAAAAATCAGATAAGAGTGTATCCTCTATATGATCATCAAGTTATTGAAACCGGTGAGTAGGTGGGGTTGGGTGTTGGGGGGTAACTATCTGAAATGGAAGGTTGCAGAATGCTGAATACTTATAGGGTTCACACAAAATTAGAAATAAATTCAATAAACGATATGGCATCCAAAACCCCTTTATTGACAACAATTTAAAAATCATATAACCTAAAAACCCATAACTTACTTTACACAGATACAAAAAATATACTTTCTTCTGCAGCTAAATCTACTCAGCTACGGTACTTATGAAAGTTGTTATAATTTGAAAGTTCCATATTTTGAAAAGAATTTCAGTAAATTTTAAAAATTAATTCTCAAGGGCTGTAACATCAAATATGAACAATAATTTCAGCATAGTTCATCCTTACAACTTGTCAAATCAAATTCTCATACCTAGGTTAATTAGACGAATTTAATGACAAGGCCAATAGTTTAGCAAATAATTAATGCATAGCACTTGATTTCAATAGAATTCATCCTCATGATTAGTCAAACATGTTCAAAATAAAAAATCTTAAAACTCTTTATTTTCAGAGCAATTACAAGAATTTGATGAAAAGAGCAATATCTCGATTCACAATTAAGGAGTTGTATGGACGGATCAAAAAGGATGCATGCGTTGACAATACATGTCAATATTAACATGTGAATGTATAAAAACTACGCCAACTGACATCAAGTAAGATATCTTGGCTAGACTGACATGGAAACCTGATGTCACAGGTTGACACACGAACAATAAATTTCATTGATAAAAATTACTCAGGTTCTGCAAATAAATTTTCTTTATTGAAAAAATAATGATAAGAAAATTAGATACGTGTGAAAAATCAGTGTTCTACTTCTGATATGGGTTGACTGATAGGTTTACAAATTTTAAAATAATTTAGATAAAAACAGAGATATGGAAACTATTTCAATGTTGAGATATGAACACTACTCCCATCAACCAAATGCATAGTATGTTCACTTAATAGTATTATGATAAATGATAACTAAAGTCAACAAGGAAACACCATTCTTACATAATGAACATTGGTGATCCAAATATTTGAAAGAATCGCGGCCCGGGTGAAAAGAAATTAATTATTTACACCGATGAAAACTCAAATGTTCAATTGATATCTCTTCATTTCTCATCTTACTTGACCAACTTTACAACTAGACAAAGAATTCAAGGCGACATTTCAAGGCAACATACATTAAGAAACCATATTTCAAGGAGATTTTTTTTCACTAGAACAAAGGTAATCTTTTGTTTACGTTTTATGAAATTAAACAATTTTTTATTATAAAGAGCATTGGTCTACAAGTGCAATGTCATTTAACTAGCCAGTTTTCTATTGTTATTTATTTTCCTAGAAAATTATAGCGAGAGAGAACAAAATGGGGTTTAACGTCCTCTCGACACAAACTAGGCCACTCTTACTACTAATGGTTAAAATTTATTTCAATAATTTTCTTGAGCATAGGTGTTTATAGCAGTTTGGGGACCTTACTTGTTGTGTACAAACGGGAATCCAATACAGCCAGTAATGTAGTATTTCAAGTATTAATGCACAATTAAATTGGTTATATCAAGTTGTATGAAAAAAGTCTTTGATTCCAATTTTCTTTTTAAACATACAAACTTTTGTGACAAGTCTTAATGTGTTGACTCCTGAAAAGCATGGTGTAAATTAATTTAGTAGACCTAACTATTCTTTTTTAAAAGTTATTTCCAGAAAAGAATGGGTATTACACAGAGTTGGTATTGTACATTCATGTAATGTAAACTTTCAATTAAAAAATTCTCCAAATATTCATTTCCATATTTTTATAAGAGAAACCTATTCATTGATCTCAATTTTGATTTATAGATAATCTTTGTTGTTTTGGTATTCAATATTGAATTTTTTCTTCCTTTTAATATTATTTTTGATACATTATAACCTCAAGGTAAATACATGGATTGTCTAATCTAAACATTAAAAGGTATTATGTTTACAATAGATAATCTCCTACTAAATGCTATCGGCTAATATACCATTGGTTTATTGGATTGACAGGAATGTTTAAGTTCAGCATATTAGATTTAAAGTTTAAAAATAGACATCCAATCAATCACAGACGTCTATATTACAAAATACAAGAACCAAATATAAACTCAATTTATACGTGATGAGTTTCTCCACTGGCCTCCCCACTGTTCTACATAATGTATATCTGACAAAGATTGAACTGTTTTATTTAGAGAAAATATACAACCCACCCCCGCCTTCCTCATCAATAACTGTATGTGTCATTTATAATGCGAAGAAAGGATATTGAGGTAACTAGTACTAGTAATTACTACATGTACAGTCTTTTACATGACATAGTAACATAGATAACTTCCATTCACAGGCTTTTGCCAATAAAAGAGATTGTTTCTAACATTGAAATTTATAGAATTTATTTGATAAAATCAATCTAATTACGCAAATGTCAACATTTGTAGACTAGGTCATTGATTCCTATGAGTAAGTTTTGGCACTAAATTGACCATTTTATTGAGGTGTTCTGAGTATGTCTAGTTGGCTGATACATGCATGCTCGATTAGATAAATCACAAAGAATACACCCACTCACGCAATGGTCATTGTTCATTATCGCTTTAATTGACATTGATCTTTCAGTATTGCTTTTATAATACATATCTTTTATTATTATTATAACAATAAGTGAGATACCCTTAAGACATATTAGAACTTTCTATGAATAACCTTTCAGTTTCCTGATTAAGATTCATTAAATTCAGGAATTCTATTTCAAAGGTGTGCCTATATAGCATTATAGTGTACATTAATGTCGTCTTTTGAAAGATTGAAATACTTCTGATCTTGCCTGATTACAAGATTTCTTTCATATATTCAATAAATTATAGTTTCTTAATTATCTCAACTGATAATTGTAATATTACATACTATACTTCAATACACTATACTGTGTGTCAGGCAGGGTTAGTGGGGAAATTTGCCCGGACAGCTGTGCTACAGTCTACTCTTCGAATTCCAATTGTCAAGGGTTCTTTCACATGCACCACAATGTGTACACGAGACCTTGTTTTTTTGGTCCCATTCAAAGGAATAGATACTGTCCTTATCAGACCCTACGTCCTACACCACTGATGAGGAAATCAAGCCAGAAAATCATGAGGAACTTTATTTCATGCCCACACCGGAATCAAACATGAGGTATGGTTAGCAAGCCAGCATCTTACACAGTGAGCCACCATGTCTCTCCACCTCCAATGCAACATCGATGTCTGTTTTCTATGAAATTGGAACTAACAAATTCTATTTCGACCCCTTCACACTTTTACTTACCTAACTGTTGTTATACTTTTCATTCCTTGTCAGTGACAGCCATTTGGTTATTTGGAACAATTATGTGATTAAGAAACATTTAAAGGTCTGGGCTTAATTGTTTGGCTATATCTGAATTTTCAAATATGCCCTCTTTACTCATAAGAAAGTCTGTTGAAAGGAAAAACTTAACAAAAAAAAACAAAGAAAGATGTAAAAAAAAACCAACAAAACTAAAGAAAAATAGAAACCTAATAACTCCAGGAACTTCTGATCCCCATGGAACTTGACCACTTGTTGGCAAGACAAATCTACCATTGTTACTTTGTACTTTATCTTTTAAAAATATTGATACCTGAAATCAAATTAAAAACAATTATATCAATTTTATCATAATTTCAAGAAGTGGTTGTTTGTGTTCATTTAATACATTCTAGATCTTTCAATGATTTACAAACCAATATAAAGATAGGTTGCCAGGCAACAAAACATACGCCCACAGCAGCTAAATCGTCCGGGCAGTAAACTTGTGTTGTCGCATATTTTTACTTTTTTCGGTAATGAAACATTTATAATACACTAAAATCTGATTAAGAGTATCAACTCATTATGTAATTATCAGAAATTCATTAGAATTTTTTTGCTTTTTATAAAGTTTTGCCCCACACTTACAATTAGTATAGGAAACATTTAATATGATGGATTTAGCTGTTCAATTATCAAAATTCATTGAAAATCAAAATATTTGTTCGTTTCAACACCTTAAACTGTGTGTATCAATCTGTAGTCAATCGTATATTAAGTTTGGCCTCTAGAGCATCCACAAGATTTTTTGAAGTGATCAAGGACTACAACTCTGGCATTAATTATCAGAAATCCTGAAAATCAATAGGTTTCTTTGTCGAATGACCTTAAACACTGTCTATAAATTTAAAGTAAATCGGAATATTATCTTTGGCCTCTAGGGCACCCACAAGATTTTTTGAAGTGATCAAGGGCCATAACTTTGGCACTTATTATCGGAAATCGCTGAAAATCAATAGACTTCTTCGTCTTATGACCTTAAACACTGTGTATGAATTTTAAGTCAATCGGATATTAACTTTAGCCTCTAGACGGACGGACGGGGGCGACGACAATATTCGACCACATTTCAATGTGGGCGTATAAAAATCAATGCATATTTTATTATCGATAGTATCTCAACACAATAACAAGATCAATATCAAATAGCAATGTTCTTTATTGACCTAAATATGACATTTAATACATGTTCTCTCACATTAATGTTTAATTGAAATCTGAAAGATAATATTCATGTTCCTTCATTATTTACATCATTCTTCTATTATCACATTCATTAACATGTTTTTTTGGTTGTAAATAATAATAATAATAAGGTACATTTGTAGAGCGCCAAATCCATCCAAAAGCATTCTCAAAGCGCAATGAGACAATGGTTATATACACAATGAACAGAAAGTCTAATTCTCATACCATTCTCGAAATAAGTGAGTCTTTAGTTGTGATTTGAAAATAGTCAAAGTTTCACTGTTTCGGATTTTCAAAGGCAAACCATTCCACAATTTAGGAGCAACTATACTAAAGCTTCTGTCACCAAAATGTTTCAGTTTTGAGTGTGGAACGACAAGCGTATTCTGGTATGTCAAAGATTTTAAATTTTTGTCAATTTGAAGAGACATCCACATGCAGTTCTTGTAAGATACAAAATCTAAATTGTTGACATTACATGTAGTTAGTACATGTAATATTTTGAAATTCTCCAAGTATGTGATAATATTATTTTCAAAATTTTCCAAGTTTGTTAAAATTGTGAGGAGAGAGAAAGAGAGACTACTACTACCACTACTACCTGGTGTTTTAACGTCTGCTTCCACAGAACTGATATTGCAGACAAGACATAGGAGAGCCGAAGCTTCTTCTTGTTTTTAGAATATGACTTTGCAATCTTTCCATTTACGGCCTTGGGCCATGGAGTAGGTTTAGTGGGAAATTCTTCCCTTTATTTAATAAAAAATATATTGTTTGGTTGTTGATCTGTAGAGACAGCATTTATGCGGACATATGCGTCTCCTCTCTGGATTGGTAGAAGTCATCTTTGTGGGTTTAGTATTTAGGTGCCAGGCCCGTCTTATCGTTGCCTCCCCTTACTCCACTTTGCAGGTTTGGTGACTTTTTAGCAGACTTTTTAGTGTTTAGGTCCATCTTATCGTGAAAGAGAGATAGACTTTCCCAGAGAAAACTCAACAGGCTAGGAATGCAACCTTACTCATACCATTGACTTAATATCAGCAAAGCGTCAGCACAGAGAGAGATGGAAATGGGTTAAAATAAGTCCATTGTAACACAAACTAGGTCATTTCAAGACTAACATATGGTTAAATTTAATTTCAATAATTTGCTTGCACGTAGAGGCATAGGGGGTCTTTAGAAGTGGGAGAAAACCGGAGGTTGGATAGGCAACCCTACTCCTTGTCACATACATACAATTATTATTTTTCTTTATTGATGTTTCTATTCTAGACCTATATAGTTTATGAAAACAGTAATAACCAACACCAAATATGTGGAGTAAATACATATATATAATCAATAAGATCCATATATAATATGTTTCTGTGACCAAAAGTCGTGACAGGAAACTTTTTAACCAACAAAATATATTTGCTTTGAATTATTGACTTACATCTACACACTAAAAGTTTACTACTCCCACGCATTCATTAGAATGACATTTCTCAATCAAATTCCTTATTCTCTGTTCAAAAAAGCTTTGGCATTAATTACCTCCTATTCATTCTGTCTTTTGTAATATGGCACAAAGCAACCCAGTTTTGAAACGAGGAAGTTTTTACCTTATATGTTATTTGTCATGGCAACACAAAGCCAACACAAAAAATGTCCATGCTCTTGATCAAAAAACTATTAGCATGTGTTGCAAAGACATGCACATTGAATAGTAAAACATGTTTTCTTAAAAAATGGATAAAATGTTCAAAGGGAAATGACAATATGACCAGACAGGATGTATAGTATATCATAGAGTTCTACAGGAAAGATGCAAATTTGGTACAATAAGGGTAATTAATAAAACAAACACTACAACATCTTTTATCATACAATCCAATTAGATCATTCATGTTTTGTTATATTTTATGACATCGGACATATTTTCTTTGAAGATGGTGCTTATATCACTTGAGCTCATTGGTCAATCAAATTATCTTTAATTGTATACAGGGCTTTATTTTGTGATGATTTATTGGCGTTATAAAAAATTTACTTAAAGGAGCTAAATCGCTTATATTTGGGGCATAGAAATTGACACAAAATGGCTCGCAAACAATATAATAATATAATATGGATGTATATAAACTGATTTACATTCAATCGATTCCATTTTTACTCTAAAATCAAATCAGTTAAGTTTTGGCGAAGTACACCAGAAGTCTCAATTGAATCACAATATACATAGTATTTATTGTGCATGGTCACCGTTGGAGATGTAATGTGGAGTATACCTAGCCTTGTTCTTTGGGTCCCTAGCTGAAAATGCGTTTGAAACGCCGTATGTTACACGATTTGTGTACCAATGGTAAAAAAATAATTTCGTCTTAAATATTGGATATCAGAAGCCCATCTTTTGCTGGTAAGACCACACCATCAATGTTGATTTAAATTGATAAATAATTTGTTGTGTTTTCAACGTCGAAGACTTTCAATGATATTGATTTAGAGACTTAGCTACTTTAAGAATAAATCTGGTTTGTTTAAGGTTATAGGGTAACTGATAGAACCGACAATGGCAGGGAAAGTGACAAATAGATCTATGAATATATATGTTGAATGATGGTAGAATTTCGAATAAACTGATGACAGATGACAGACATAAGATATTTATACTTTAACACAACACAAAACAGTTCTATGCTTACCCTGATATGCATGTCTTGAAAAAAATGCATTAAAGTCTGTCTCATTAGATGACATTCACCAGGAGACATTGGTACATATGTCTGAAATAATTTTTTTACAGTGAAAAAGTGTAATAATATATAGAAAGAAAGATATTTATTTGATTCATGCCCTGATTTAAAGTTTAGTGATATGTAGAAAAACAGACATTTATTCCATACTGGCCAAGATAGAAAGAAAAACAATATATGCCATTCATTATTTAGCTCTGACCTTCATAACTGAAATTACAATTGGGGAGCCTTTAGGCTGAATGTGTAATAAGACTTTCCTAGACTTATATTATAAACTTCCGCATACAAATAATCATTGATAACTACATACAAAATAAAGTCTTTTATACTTTAATCATATGGAAAAAATTAAAACTTCCAATTGCTAAGGTCAATCTAAAAATAGCAAATACAGTCTATAGTTCTCACGATCATGATGAATCTTGGGGGCTTGCACTACATGTCCCCACATATATCCATATTTGTCTTACCTCAATTAACATTCTGTATATATGATCTACTTGCTGTCTTATATTTGGTGCGCCTTCAATATAGTTTCTAATGGCATCCATATGATTTAACGTACTTAGTAGAATATCTTTTGGTCTGAGACACAAAGAAACTTGATATTTAATTGCCATTGTCATTAGATCATAAAGCTGAAATCATATACAAAAATTTGTTTTAATTTGAATTATCATTAATGTTTGCCCAGATATCATCCTACAAGCTACATCATCCATAATTGCCTTTCTTTAAAGTTCATTTTTGTTAAAGATTAAGTGGGCCTTATGGCAAGTTTTCAGTTGCGGCAATATGGTGTCAATGACTTGAAAGCATGCTGATGTCGACCAAATCAACAACCTTGGCAACTGAATTGGGAATGCTTATGTCAACTCAGAACTGATAGCAATTACACTTAACATGTGACTGTTAATTTATTCATCATCTGATAAAACAAAATACCGGATACCTTTGAAGTGGCACCCCAAAGGCATGGTCAGTCTTTCCACAGTTCTACTCTACATTAGTAACGACATCATCGTTTGGATGCCTTTCATTTAGCCTATTCACAAAGTCAAGTGACAATTTTTTTCCTTGGAAAAGATTTGAGATCAGTTCTAAGAGCACTCATGTTGACGGCAACTAGTAGCAGCTAGTTGAAGTGATTTGTAGTTAAACGTGAGCAACTGGCTTCAACTAACTGGAGTTCTCTGAGTTGTGAGATGTGCCAGGTTTAACCTATTTCAGTTGCATTCAGTTGCTGAAATGACAGTTACTCTCAGATGTAAGTAAGGTGGAAATACAGTATAAGCTCTGCTTTAGAATTGCAATTTTGTTATGATTAAGGGAAGATGAAATTTAGATGAACCCAAAAGAATAATTATCTAGGCTTCCACACAGTTTCAGTGTGGAACACTTATTATTTTTGTTCCAATTATTATCATCATTATTCTTTTTTTTCCCCATTTGGCGAATATTTCTGGAACTTCTTTCGGATCGCTGTGATCTTTTGGATTTTATTGGGATAGTCTATGTGGTAGTCTATTTCGAAAGTTCTGATAAGCAAAATGATAAAATTAATGAATTGCCCTTAGTTTAACAATAATTATTCAGTCTGAACAATTGATACATTTTGGGGTAGCCAGACAATCTCAATAGGCACACGTCTTTGCCATTTCAGATATTCGGTTTTTCAACAAATCTTTGTAGATACTTTGAAAAGCTGAATGTTTACCTCCAAAATGTTTATAAATTATAAATATTTGTTGAATGCATGTTAGATAGGGATTGAGGGAGGTCTTGTTCTTATAAAATATCTTGCTTGGCCGCTATTCCGTAATTCATCTAGGGTCCCACATTTGTTGAAATCGGAAGTGGTGTCATCTTTTCAAATCCTTTTCTGGCCTGTACGGAAAATTTCCAGGTTGAGGAATGTAGAAATTTAACAGATATTTCATTGGTACCAGAAATACAAAATGATTTTTCTTTGAGCTTTCGATAATTTATGTACCATAAGACAAACATTTAATTTTAAACTAGAGTCTAAATTCTATATTGGTAATGTCAAAAATCTATTAGATAAATGTAGATAAATTATGTACCCTTCAAGTAACAGTGATATCATTTGTACTATATTTGCTTTACATTTCCTTATTCTTACTGTATGATTGTAATGGGTTTATTAATTCTCTTTAGTTCCAGGTTGATATTTCAAGAGACTTGGGATATTTTAAGATTAGAAAACTCTCATCAATTGGATATCATGACCTACATCAAAACAAATTAAAGTGGGATATCAAAATGTAAGGCAAGGGAAAAGGAGATACTCCTGTACAAATACAAAAAATCTTATGTTCAAAAAGTTCAAATCAAGTTGCTAGAACTAGAACTGCAGGTGTAGTAAATAATGTATTAAAATATAGACCATTTAATTAATTAATCATTGTAGTAAAACAAATGTTATAAAATATTACAAAAGGGCATCATTAACTATGAGACTTCTTGGACTTACTATAGACTATAGTATACAATGTACAAATTTCATTCTGATTAAATTAAACGCTAAGAATTTGAAATTATTTTAGATCACCAAGAAGTATAATTTTGGTCATTATCATCAATGTGGGCGGATAAAAGATCTCCCTTTGTGTGGGATTTGACAAAAAGCTAACACTAAAAGTTCAGACCTTTCCAAATTAGATTTTAATGTTAGTTTTATTTACAAAATACGTATTTAATAAGGAACTAAAATAATAAAGCTTGCTAGAAAATTTAAATTCCATCTCTTTATTGCAGTATGGCATCATTAAATATTTCTTTTTATAAGGCACAAAATAATCAATGTCAGCATCTATTAGGTTTTATGAAACTCAAAAAAGACAGTGACAGGAAGATGAATTTTATAAAGTAATTTTTCGTCCAAATCTCTTCTCTAGAGTACCATGAATACATGCAACATATTCAATCATTGTATCATTATTCTGTTGTTACTTTTGACAAAAAAAAGGAAAACAGACAGAATTAAATAAATGCAAATGGGGCTGTACTAAAATGTGTTAAGAAATTAATTTAATGTACCATAGAAGGAAAAAACATAACGATGCAAAGCATAGCAATTAGCCAATACAGTAACTGTCTTGATAGCCATACATAGTAGCTTATCTGACAAAAAAATCTGGATGATTCTTCAGGAAATCTGGTCTCTGTCATCTTCACAAGGCTTAAAAAATGCAATGAAAACAGAAGGTCGCAAACAGCTGATCATAGATAGGGTTCGTCATTTCATGACAATTCATCACAGCAACTTTTGAAAAAAAAAAAAAAAACTATAGCCTCTACTATTGCGTTCACATGTTTTTTGGGGGAACTTGTGCAACTCTGGAATTGTGGACGCGAAACACTGTATACAGATAGAGTTCATATTTCCACAACTCAAATAATGCACTCCAGATTTGACAAAAATGCAATCTCTATTATGTTCACAAGGTTTTTGAAAAGGGGATGCAACTCTGAAACAAAAGGTTGCAGAAAGTTGAATATCAATAGGGATTGTCCTGTCAGTATCCCAATGCTTTTCACCAAATTCTATAAAAGTTGGATAACTCTGGAATGGAAATCCACTGAATGTTGAATATCAAATGGGCTGGTCCTCTCATGAACCTAATGCCTCACACCAAATTGAAAAAAATTTAAGTGACAGCAGTATACTCCCACACAGGAGTGCATAAAAATGCGAAATTCAACCATTTATTCTATAAGTATATCGCGGGTAATATACCTTTAAATGTTAAAAAGTTCTATGATTTAATTATAACTTTTAAACGGTAGTGAAGTATTAGAATATTTACACTTAATCTTATCAAAATACATTTTTCTGTGTCCTTACAAAAATAGCTGACAATGTTTTCATTTATAGAATTGTAGTCATGAATGATGTCTAGAATTCTAAAAAGAATGTTTCAATTAATGATTCACTGTGTTTACATTTCAACAGTTAATTATTAAGTGAGTTTCTAAAAGTAAACTAAATATATTTTTAGTTAGTAAATTGAGTTACTATCATGTTCCATATGGACAAAATAAGAACTAAAAGGAGGACCCATAAATGTCTCAAAATACTAATGATTAGTGGATGAATGTTTAACGTCCTATTTTTCCGCAACTATCTGGCTAATGAAACAACAGTGAAACTACCATTCATTAATTCCAAGGGTTCTTTTCATTGCACTCGAATGTTTACATGATACACTTCATGAGCCACCATCTTACTGAGTCAAAATAGTGATTTTAAAAACTAATATACACAATTATACATAAATGTTTAAACTGGTGTAAATTACATCTACTCGTAAGTACTTTGTTTTGTAAAGTATAAATTTATAAAGGAAAATTTAATATTCATTGTGGTCGATCTTGGCTTTGAATTTGCTGTTTCAACACGCCAACAGTGAGGCTTACGCCCCCAAAGTATCAACCAATCAAATTGCTTATCTCGTCATCTTCGAAACTCCATCAAGGCATTGACCTAATAAGCATACACACCAATTCTGAACATTTTAACTCAATTAGAAGGAGAGTTATTGTGTTCCAAAGTCTCGGCCAATCAAATTGCTTATCGCTCTGCTTACTCTGAGCAGAAAATGCTCATTATCGATCTTAGTCAAGGCATTACTGTAATGAAACTATACACTAAGTTTCATCACTCTCACTTAATTAGAACTAAAGTTATCGTGTCCCAAAGCATCAAGGAATCAAATTGCTTATCCCTGCTTACCCTAAGCGAAAAATGCTCATCTTCAAACTCCATCAAGGCATTGACCTAATAAGCATATACACCAAGTTTGAACATTTTAACTCAATTAGAAGGAGAGTTATTGTGTTCCAAAGTCTCGACCAATCAAATTGCATATCGCTCTGCTTACCCTGAACAGAAAATGCTCATTATCGAACTTAGTCAAGGTATTACTGTAATGAAACTATACACCAAGTTTCATCACTCTCACTTAATTAGAACTAAATGAATCGTGTCCCAAAGCATCAACCAATCATATTGCTTATCTCTGCTTACCCTAAGCAACAAAATGCTCATCTTCGAACTCCATCAAGGCATTGACCTAATAAACACATACACCAAGTTTGAACATTCTAGCTCAATTAGGAAGAGAGTTATTGTGTCCCAAAAAGTGTGACAGACGGACGGACAGACAGACAGACAGACAGACAGACAGACGAACCCAAAAGACGATCAAAAAGTTGTTGATCTGAAAAATTTTGTAACAATGGCTGATTTATGGATAATGTCTTGGTGTGATTTGAACAGCAGCGTTCTCATTGTTTACAATACACAATCGAGACACATTGGAAAAATTGGTGAGAACTCAAATGCAGGAGCCATAATTCAGGAAGTTACGCTCTGATATGTGCAAATATTTCAATTTTTGGTAAAATCGGATAAAAATTTCAAAATTGTGACATGTAGGGACGACAAAAATATATGTCCATATGAAAATGTGGGCTATAACAACTAAAAGTGATAAAAAAATGAATTGACCTTTACTTAGTCAATTTTGGCCAATGACTTGGTACAAATCAGACTTCAAAGAAAACACGTAAATAATAAAGTGAGAGAGAGAGAGAGAGAAATGGGGTTTAACCTCCACAAACTAGATCATTTTGGGACTAACATATGGTTTAATTGTATTTCAATAATTCACTTGCACGTAGGGGTCTTTAACGTCCACTTGACACAAACTAGGTCATTTCGGGACTAACATATGGTTTAATTGTATTTCAATAATTCACTTGCAAGTAGGAGTCTTTTACAGTGGGAGGAAACCGGAATACCCGGAGAAAACCCATGAGGTTGGACAGGCGACCCTACTCCTTGCCACGTACAACCGGGAATTCGAAACCACACCAGCTGACTGAATAGCAGGCGCGCGCACGCTAACCATTCAGCCATCATATCCCTCTAATAAAAAAGTAGTTAAAATTGGAATCTAATAAGGAATTAATTTAAAGTAGATCATTTGAATACCAAATTTTACAAGTATTGATTTTTGCATTGGACGTAAAACAAGACCTTTTTTTGACAGAGTTTTGAGGCAATATTCAATATTTGCATTAAATATGTACAAGGCAAAGTATTTTTTTTATTTAAAATGCAATAATCATATTATCATTTTTTTTTTTCGGCTGTAAATCAATTAACCAAACTCAAGTAAAACTATCTCAGAATATCAATCAAACCCTTTTCATCTATTTTTGTACTACATGGGTTGATATAGATTTTCAGACGTACTTTTAATTGCATAATAGAAGGCATAGGGATATAAACATGCCATCAAGCAATTATTGACCGTTTACATGTAAAATGCTTAAAAATTCAATATGAAAGAAAATAGTTGTTCCTTAAAGTAACATTCTAGACAGTTACGCTTTCAATAAACTAATTAATGGTTTATTACAAGTTGCAAGTTTACATTGTTTGGAATTAGAAACCCCATATCTCTGACTCCAAATAACGTTTGAATGACAATAACCCTATATGCAAGGCAAAAAAAATTCCTGGGTTTTTATCCTACTTATTAAGATAAAAAGCTAGTATGAAATAAATAATTAACACTTTACCATTCAAAATGATAAGACAAAGTTAAGGGAATATTACATTTGGAGTGAAATGGGGCTGCTTGGTTAAGTAAACCAAAGTGTGAGCTTTAGATCTGTCACTGAGTCATGTGGTGTGGTTTCGATCCCATGCTTAGGGGACCACATAACCCTAAACATAGTCTGTCATTATGACGGTATATTAGTGCCAAAATTCTAACATGCTATCATCTAATTTCTTACTTCTGTTCATGTAATTTCTAACCTCCATTCATGTAACTTCTAACTTCCATTCATGAAATTTCTAATTTAAGACAATGTATAACCCAACTTCTTTATTTGTTCAGTGTAAATTTCAATTCTGTTCCAACTTTTTTTTATTATTTAAACGAAAAATTTCTTCTTAATAGATGCTTTACATGTTTAGCATCAACATCAACAAATTTAGAATTTATACATTTCTGCCAAGCAACCATCATTATGGAGACATATGGTGTCGCCACTGCGTGCTCAATTGGGTGATTGTGCACCTGATCAGGACCAATATTTGGTATAAACGACCCATTCTTCGTTTGGTTGAAGGTTGGAAGCCATACTGAGAGAGACAGAGAGGGAGAGAGAGAGAGGGGTCACTTAGTATTAAACTCAGTATCTGTGTAGGCCTATCCATAACATTTATACCCTGTGTTAGTATAGACCAACTGCATATAAATATTAATTATTGGCTCAACCGTAAAAAAAAATCAAATAAAATTCTCCAAATCCCGTTTATCTTATATTTGAAATAGAAAATGAAATGAAATGAAAGAAGGTTTAACGCCCTACTGCTCTGCTCTGAACCGGGCTAATGGAGACGGACATACGCCTATACAGTGTGCTTTAGGGAAATATTGCCCGGAGAGCGGATCTACGACCTGGACTTATATCGAAGTCTAACGGTCACAGGATCGTTTATGTGCACGCCAACATGTACATGGAACCTCAGGGTTTCATCCCATCGGAACGACAAGACATTAATAACCACGTCAGAAAATCTGGACCAATGCAGGGATCGAACTCCCGACCCACAGCCTAGCGAGCCTGCGTCTTACCCACTTAGCTACAGTATTAGAAATAGTATTTGCAAACCATACATTTATAACACATTCAATGTTGTTTAGAGGGTAGGTTGGCCGAATGGTTAGCACGTGCACGCTGTAACATAAGGTCTGTCAAAAACTGTCGTGGTTTCGCTTTCCCGTTTTACGTGACATGGAGTAGGGCCGCCTTTCCAACCTCGTGGGTTTTCTTCGGGTCCTCCGGTTTCCTCCCACTGCTTTACACTCCTACGCGCAAGCGAATTATTGAAATACAATTGAACGGTGTTAATACCGAAATGACCGGGTTGGTGTCCAGTGGATGTTAAATACCCCTACGTGCAAGTGAATTATACCACAATGAAGTAGACATTTTTCGCCTCAATAATAGAAATAAGATGAAACAGAATTGATATTTACACTGAACAAATAAAGAAGTTGAATTATACATTGTCTTAATTTAGAAATTACATGAATTGAAGTTAGAAATTACTTGAATGGAATTTAGAAATTACATGAATAGAAGTAAGAAATTAGACGATAGCATGTTAGAATTTTGACACTAATATACCGCCATATGTCATAAGTATCACAATGACAACAGATGACCTGATATATCCTTTGTATAACTTGAATGATCAATCAAAAATCAGTATATGCCTATTTATATTTCAAATCAAAATAAACAGCACCTTTATAGAACGAACATAAAATTTGAAGATGTGTTTCTTTTCATGTTGAAAAATGAACTTTAAGAAAAGAGAAATATTGACTTTCAATAATCACTTGGATACAACATCTAAACTGATATAAATACATTTTTACCTTGTCCATACTCGCAGCATTTAGTCGCATGATAGAAGCGTGGGCCAAACGATCAAACACTGTTCTCATGGCTTTTTTGGAATAAAGGGTCTGTGGCTTGAAAAGTTCATCCATGAATCTTTTATTAAACATAGTTGATACTATATCATGTAAAACTGAAAGAATAAACAATCAGTAAACAAATGGACAAAAACATTAGCATTCTCTCGGAAATGTTTTTTAAGACTTTACAATAATATAAGACTTTACAATAAGACTTTACAATAATGTTTTTTAAGACTTTACAGTAATATAAAATCAAACATTTTAATCCTGCAAAATGTAACTTTCAATGTGATAGCTGATATAAACAATGTTATAAAATGTAAATGTGAAATTCTCAATAACATTTGACATTTCACATTATATAAATTAAAAGCACAAGATAAAATGTAAGGATAAGAAAATGTGCATTATGTAAGCACATGAGATAAATGAAATCCGGCAAAAACTGACAAGAAAGTGTGGACGGACTGAAAAGGTGATTGCAAAATACGACCCGTTAACATGTAGGTGTTTTTTTATGTAAGGATAGGAAAATAAACATTGGGTAAACACATGAGATAAAATGTAATTCTATCCTGAGATAAAATGCAACATTACCCTATTATAAAATGTAATATCATCACATAAAAAAACTTGAACATAGACATGATTTAATAGATTTCATCATATAAACTGGGCATTAGTTTAATGGCATAAAAGATAATTTCGTCAATACATAATCTTTGTCATATTTCTTTGCATCCAAAATAGTAGTTTTATGATGGCATCTTCCTATACACGTAATGTAAAACAATATCTATCTAATAATGGCTCATCTTCAATTCCTTTGAAACATGAAGTCAGATAACATGCTCAATATATAAATCAAAAAAAAAATGACTATATCAAATAATTTCTTTTGCTATGATAAAAGCTGAGTAATTGTTATTTCATATAGTTATTTTTATTTTATTTTTGCTTGTCAATTTTTAAATGCCACTAAACATCCATATACAGTAACTCCAAGAAAATCCAACATGAAGCAGGGTGACTATATGACACCATCAGGGATTTACCTTCAAATATATTATTGACATTATATAGTTTTCTCATACCATTAATTTTCACCTCTACAATTTCAATATATATTTTTTGAATGTAAGTTCATCTACACAATCTTAATTGAAAAAATACTTTTTGCCATACATTATGAAGATAAAAACAAAGACACTTTATTGTACTGAAGCATATATTTTAATGATATTATCTGAAACAAAAAAAGCAAACATAAGCAATAAAATTATATAAATAAAACCTCAATCAGTAAAATATTCTCATCCCTAATTAACTGCACTGTAAATTTTGCCAATCCTGGCATTTCTAAATTTGGACAAAAATTTTGCGACCCAAATCCCCTTCCAAAAACTCTTTACAGCATTTTGATGAAATACAGGACAATCTATTTTCACAAATGAAACTTTTGAATGAACTTGAACTCTATAAAATTTAACATCCACTGTGAAATAAATTCCTATCAAAAAACACAATGAAAATGAGACATGGACATGTGTTAAATTTACATTAAATACTGCATAAATCTAATAATGATGGAATTTATTCTATCGCTTCCAATAAACGTTAAAATGGTTAATTTGATCAATGGGCTATATTTGACTTTCAATTGAAACATTTTATGCTGGCTACAACTCTCAACTTTAAATGTTATCTATTAAACATCATGGTTAACACTAATGAATGGGTTTCCGGTGTATAAACTTATTAATAAAATTGTAAATAAACATTGATGAATCAATTACAATTGTACCATATTTCTATTAATAAAATTATCTTTAAAAATAAAACTGAACGATAAAGTACCATTCCACCCACAAGTTTTAGCTAATTAATTTAATATCAAGTGTGTGCTATCTAAATCAATATGTATTAGCCGTTAAATACAATATGAACACACAATGAAAATCAAACATTTATTTCCATCTGCCTTAACTCCGACGCAGATCATTCTTCATTCATTTCTGCAGGTATATTACATACATATAATGATATACTATAATAGATTTTCATGTAGGAATAGCTTTAACTATTAATGTTGTAGGCCGATTTAATAAAAGGATATAGCCAATCAGAGGCGCTGGTTATTTAAAGACAGAAGTTAGGTGATTATAGTCCAACGACCGTCACCTTTTCTATTGGTACATAAAAAATTGGTTCCAAATATAAAGAGCAGATTCAAACTTCTATCTATCAAACCTAAAACTGTGGACTCTGAGAGAACTTATTACATTTCTGGTTTAATATTCTTTCAGGAAAAAATATTTTCTGAACATAAACTGTAAGTACCTTTCTGTAACTTTACTTTTACTTTTAAATGTTTCAAGAAAAAGAAAATCATTACTTTGTAATTTTCAATATAAAAATTTCATATTTCTTTAAAGATCCATTATTTTACACCAAACCTAAAGATTTCTTTATGCCCATCTTTAAAAAAGTAGTATGATTTTAAACCATACCTAAAGAGTTTTTTCTGTTCATCTTCATTCAGTTGTAAAACATTTGCTACTAAATTCAATTTAATATAAAAGAAAATTAAGAAGAACTTTCAAGCCAATACATCTTTCAATATGAGTGGTTTTACGTATTTACAAGGAATGTGCATTTCAGTAAATATTGACGATATGAAATTTGATTAAAATAAATATTGTGCTCTTGTGTAGTAAACATCTATATAGCGGTATATATACTGTTTTGCTACAATTTCAAGTGTTGGTCACAGACTTCAATAATATTTTTACACAACTAAAGAGTAAACAGCTGTAGGCTTGCTTTCTCAGAAATTAATTTTCTAGTCTTCTTTAAGAATAAAATATCAGGCATAGACAAGTCACCTTGTTAAAGAGTTAAAAATAAAGCTTTGTAAATTGAGTCAAATTAAAGTGTTGAACTCAGTTGATCTAATGAGGTTTTTTGCATTATCGGGGTAAGATCTATAATATTAAATTCTACTTTTGAAATATTAAGTGGAAGTTGATTTGTCTAGTAATCTTAGAATTGTTATGGACATATCAATATGGACAGTTACTCATTTTGCAAAAATAAATCAACGCATTAAATTTGATAAATTTCGTTTTTTTAAAAAAGTTAAGTGAATCTATTGTATTTAGCCTCCTTCATCAGAAGTTTTATCAATTTGGTATTTTAAAAAAAGGTAGATTGTATTTTAAAAAGTAATGTCAGTTTTATCATTTAGTTTATTAACATACATACCCTTTATTGCATTTTTTTGTTTAAATCACCTGTGCTTGTTTAACAAACATGCAGAACAGTAGGATGTAAAACCCCATTACATTTCATTTTATAACCATTTTGTTTATATTGTTTATGAAGATATCATATTTTACTTCAAGTGACGTGAATCATTCACATGTTACGAAAGTCTAAAAGATTCAAATTTTAATTTTATTCCTGTTTTCGCCTCCGTTGTTTGAATGGATAGTATGTTTTTTGAGACCCGCTTATTATTATATTAACAGTAGGGAATTTCTTTGGGTCAGTAAACCGATTTGCTATATTAGTTTTTCACAATATATGGCATTATGTGAAACGTAACAGGATTAATTGCATGTAACACTTTATAACCTCCATAGTAGGTCCTATTAGTAACTGATAGTGATACTGAAGTACTCAATAAATAGGATTAAAATTAACCAAGTTAGTATCATACTATAATCGTTTATCACTTTGACAGCAATATAAAAATATCTAGGGGTTTAATGTCCTACTTTTTCTGTCCCAAATAAACAATTAATGAAGATTGGTGAATAAACTATTCTATGACAGAAATTTTGCAAAGACAGTAGTGTTTCCATCTACTCTTCTTCAATCCCAACTGCCAATGTGTACATGGGAGCCTTGGTATTTTGTAGCATCAGAATGATTTGATGCTGTTCCCTGCCAGTTCCTCTGTTCTGCATCACTGACTGAATTATCCAGATGGAAGTTTCTCAGAAAATTTTACAATGCACACACTCATAGGAGAATTCTTTTCAGTAAACATATAATCCAAATCCATATAGATAGAATTTATTCTATAAGACTGAACATTCATTGAACTGGTGTGTAATAGGGTACTGAATTTAAATCCCCAAAACTCAAAGAGCCATAATTCAATCATAAATATATAGAATCTCAAGAAACGAGAACTGGATATGTGAATCAGCTACGTATCGCAGTGTACCAATTTTCAAAGAAATGTGGTAAAGTTTTTGTTCTAAATAAATTCATTGATTTTAAAGGTCAATAAAGGGGACATATATTGATTCAGTAAAAAATTAGCAGCATCCCACAAAACATGAACAAAATTCACAAACAGTAATGACATTTGTCTTTTCTAGCTCAGTGATTTTTCTTTTTAAACTTGACAAGTAGATATTTTAAAATGCAATTTGATAAAACAATGTTTGAACTAGATAACATAATTTATGTGCATACGTAAGAAGGACAAGGGTCAGTTATTTGATTCTTATAAAGTGGCATAAGCTTACAGATTGTATGTCAGTACTTCAAATTATCAAAAAGTACATTAAGGAAAGATAACACAATTGTGATTGTCATTTTACTTGAAACAGTAAGTAAAAATATTTTTAAAAGTACAGTGCTTTATGGCATTTGAATTGGCTTTAACAAATACATTTTTTTTCTTCAAATTTGTTGATATAGATCATAGATAAAAAAAATCAAATATTTTTAAAAGCTATGACCATTGATCTCAAGACTGTTCCATAGATTTGATTGTAATAAATCAAATAGAAGATGCATAACAATTTACTTTTATACAGTGCTTTTGACAATAATCATTTCATTTGGAATAAGTTTATCTTTTTTTTTTTCATTTTATAAAAAATGGCTGTTATGGGGTTTTTCTTGTTATAATGGTAGAATCTATAATATACCGGTGAATGATTTATATTGATAACACAGAATGATATGGGTTTTTTTTTTAATGCAACAAAGGGCTGCAAATTTCTCACAAGCCCCAATAAGGGCTCCCAATATTCAATGGCTTCAAAATTTGATTTAAAAATAAACATATAGTTTTATTTATTATTATGTTGTACATATATGTTTGTGCCAAGTAAATCTATCTACCATACTGAAATACAAATTGCATTTGTATGAATGTGAGGGACAATTACCAGAATATGCCCATTCTTCACTGTTGATACAAAGGATAAGTAAGTGGTGAAGTAAGAGTGTTTGTAGCAAATGCCGTTTTTATACATTAATAATCACTAGTTTTAAGTGTTATTATTTTCAATTGAAAAACACCTGATTTGAAAAGCGGGACATTTAGGCACAGGAGAAGCCTCGGGACGGGACGACAAAAGGGACCCCAAAACAGGGACTGTCCCACTCTGGGACGTATGGTAACCCTACCCTCAGGCTCTGCCAAGTCGATTGTTACCTGGTAAGTGGTATTTTCCAACATAGGACTTCATAAAAGTAGTTTAATTAGACTTCAATAAAAAAAAAATGTATTCCTTGTCATAGTAGCCCCACTATTCCCTGTTAATTATCAACATTAGGGCCCTGCAGTACAGATATGACTGATTAGCAGTAATGATTAGGTATGTCACATAATTTACAGGTGGTTGCGAAAAAAAATAGACCGGGTCTTTCGTTTGCTTACCCTTCGATGACTTCAATTCAGGAATATTCTGAGCCCTCAGTCTTTGGTCCAATATATAGACCATCTCCCCTCCCAGGTTTATAAAAAGTAAAGGCAGTGTTTTCATCGACATTTTGTTCAATATATGTGAATATCTTATCCTTGACAACTTTGCTTGCTTTCAGGTTTCCTCCACACTGTTTACATCTCCAATAATCTCGTCGCCGCTAAAGATAACTCTGCGAGATCTACAAAGTCAAGGTTGTAAATGGCGCTAGAAACAATTTTATCGGGTAACTGGATAGATATAGGACTCATTGGTAGTTTGACATTGATTGTCATCGTATACTTAAGAGAAAAATGGGACAATCTTTTCGCAGAGAAACCAAAGACACCACCTACGCATAAAGGCTGGATTCCATGGCTTGGCCTGGCACTTGAATTTGGCAAAGGTCCGCTGCATTTCATCGACCGTAAACGAAAAGAGGTAAGAAATTCGTCTGCTAAGAAAAGCAATTCTCTTTCATCCAGTTCTAGACTAGATCTAGTGTGTCCACCATTGACGCGAAAATTATTTTTTTTATTAAGTTGAAACATGTGAAGAATATTGGTTTATGAGTTGAATCTATAGATGAATAAAGTTGAGATAAAAATGTCTAGGCTATATTATTCTTATAATTCAGAAATTTATTCATCTATTACTTATTAGTGCGAAACGGATGGTTAGGCTATTTTTATTAAATTTAAATTAGCGCTATGACAGTAGCCTACCCTACTACTAGTAGGCCTACTTTTTACATTTAAAAAAAAAAACTTTAAAAACACAAAGCAACTTGACCTATTCAGTTATGGTATAACTAAAATATAATAGGCCTATAGAGGTAGGCCTACAAATCATACAAAATACCACTCTCATCTGGAATTTTGGAAACCGACGTTGTGTTTCGAGAAATTGTGGTATTATACAAAGTCTAAGAATGTCTTTATAGTGGCAATAAAAAATACTGAAAAATAAATCTTTTACATTTTAGAATTGTTGTTTTGTTTTTCAGCTTGGTTCAGTGTTTTCTATCAAAGTTGCTGGTGAATATATGACTTTTTTAACAGACCCAAAAGACTTTCAGCATTTCTTTCTTTCGCCATGTTTAGATTTTCAAAAAGCTGTTCAAGGTCCGGTACAAAATGTTGGTAAGTAGAAATAAACTATATATATATATATACTTTTAGATTATTGCCATGTTAACACTTTTTCTTAGAACTTCCATAAAGTTAATTCGACAAAAAATTCTCCCCTCTTGAGATGAGACTCTTCGAAACGTCGTCGAAATAAATCAGTAACTTCCATAAGTATGTAGGCCCTCTGTATTAAAAAGTGTATTGCTCTATCCAGATACTAAATGCCTATAACAGATTATTAAGTCTACTATTGGGACACGTTCACATTACATTCGATAATAAATGATTATAAAACGGTATATAATCAATGCTAGAAAGTACAATAGATAGCGAACTGTTTTACAGATAAAACCGTCTCCAAAATGATATTGCAAATCAGAACGTATAGCAACTATAGCCTACATCTTTGGCAATGATAACTGTTTTGTTCGATAAGCATTGTTAAAAGATCCATTATTTGACCCTAGCTGTCATCCACTTATAGATTTACCGCTGTCAAGGCCAAAAATCGTCTCAACTATGATGCCGTTTTTTTGAAATACACACGTCTCATGTTTTAATTTGATTAACCATTAATGGCATTAACACTCAGTTCTCTTTTTTGAATTTGACGATTGAACGAATTAATTTCCCGACTTTGTTGATTAATACAAGTTTGCTAGCAAAGCAGAACTGTAAAAATAGTTTTAAAACATTAAATTCTTTAAAGCAAAGTGTTTTCAAAAGTTGAACACGGAACCGTTAACGATGAGATATCATCGTACCCATAGAAATATTTCTGTGATCGGACCGGGTACATTTAAAAAAAAAATCAAAAGCACACCGCCAAACAGCTGCTGTATAATATTAGCCACTTAAGATCACAATTTTATCTAGCCATATCAATATTTAGTTTGGTAAAACAACGTTTGATGTCATTACACGTATCAGTTGCGCTTTATCTTATCTACGTGGAGTAATTAATTTTATAACCCGTAAATAGGTGATATGATATCTTAAACATAGTAATTATCTGTCTAGCCCTGCGTCATATATTTGAATTAATATTTTTTTATTATTTTAACATGACACCTGCATTAAAGTTACATTATTATGGGAGATAAGATAAAGAGATGGCAGTTCGCACTATAATATTATAGTTAAAAACAGATAAAGAGATGGCAGTTCTCACTATAATATTATAGTTAAAAACTAGATAGTGTAAAGGTAAAATTTCAGTCAAATTGATGCACTGATATAAGCCAAGAAAAAAGCGTTTGAAATATTCACATAGCCTCGGTCATCATTACTCAAATCATTAATATAAACAGTATAGTCTCGATTATCCACTTGATTGATTTACTTATCAACGGCCATTAAGCGGCATATAGTATTTTAATCCGCCAACATCGAAGGCTAGCCTTGATATCAAGTGTTTATTATGGTCTGGATATGTTAATTAATGTCTAATTGATTATTTAGATTACATCTCAGGCCTAAAGAAAGACCTGTAATAAGCAGATTTTGCTCTTGCATAATGCTATTTTTTATTCAATTTAATGAAGAAAATTCAGTCTGAAACTATTCAAACAAATTTAATTTTATGACGATTTTAAATTGGATTTCAAATTTATCTGCTCCACATGAAATTTATGACCCCCGTTTCATTCTTCTAGCATCAATAACTAAAGAATCATTTTTCAAGTACCATAGCAGCATTCACGATTTAGTGAAAGGGAAATTGGCCCCATCAAATCTTTCTCCATTGATGTCACATAAACTATATAAAGAATTTGAGGAACAGCTTGGAAAACTCCCATCGCATGGTAAGTATTGTCCATTTGTTTTTCTCAAAAAGTTCCTAAATTGAATAGAATACTGCATTAATAAAAGACCTCAGATCAAAAATGAAAGTCTTGAAAAAAAGGAACATAAAACTGTACGCTAATATCTTCTTTTCGTTTGCAGGTAAAATAGACCTGAACAGATTAATTAGAACCATTATGTATAAATCGGTACTTAATATATTTTTTGGAAAAAATATTCTACCCACTGATAATGACGTAAGTATATTAAAAACAAATTTATCATTTGATATTTGGGGAGCCACAGTGGCTAAGTGAGTTATAAGACGCTGGTTCGAGCCCCGTGTTGGCCGAGAAGTTCTTCGGATTTTCCGGCGTGGTTTCCCGTTGTCATTGGTGCAGGACGAAGGGCCTGATAAGGACACCTGTCTTGTCATTCGGATGGTCCGACAGTCAAGGTCAAGTGTACAAATTTGCGTCCAAGTAAAAGATTCCTTGGCAATTGGAATTCGATATAAGAGTAAATAGCGCCGCTGTCCGGGCACAATTTCGGTCATAGCAAACTGTATGGCGTATGTCCGTCTTCATTATCCCAGTCGGAGCAGAACAGTAGGACGCTCCATCGCACTTCATTTTATCTGATATTTGCGTTAATAAAGCCTATTAAGGTCGGTTAATTGTCATTATACAGATCCGACTGGACTAATGAAGGCGGATAGGTGGATAAAGCAGGCCGTAGTAATCTTTTATCAACGGGTGCCACATGTAATACATATCCGAAAATAATTTTCTAAAACATTGGAACCCCCACCTTCAGATCGACTCTTCCAGTTACACAATAAAAGGTTCACATTTTCGTCTGTTTCAGGAACAATACCAAATACTGGAAGAGCATTTTACAAAATTTGATCGTCAGATTGAATATGGTTCTAAATTGCCTGCATTTGTACTGGGGTAAGTATATATTTTGATAAAGTATGGTAGAATAAAACGTTGTGCTCACTTTTATTTGTATGGAATTATTCATACGCTTTTATTCACGAATGGCAATTCTTGTGTGTTTCAGTGCCTGGTCAAAATCAAGAAAATATCTTATTAACATGTTTCAAAATATTGTTGATCCGGAAAAACAAAAATCACAAGAGTTACGCCCAGATGATAAGGTAATTATTTTTCTTGTGTGCTTATGATCTTGTTTTAGTAAGCCTTTTAGTAAGCATTGCCTTTTGTCGAAAAACAGAATTACCCCCGCCCACCTTATATACGACGATGAGCATGGTCTACAAAACATTGTTCAATCATAATAACCCATGTGTGTGAATTGCATAATGTTAATTTTTTGTATTTTATATTTTCCAGACTTTACTTCATAATTTACTAGAATGTGTCGACAAGGAAAATGCCCCAAATTATTCTGTTCTCCTCTTATGGGCAACTTTAGCTAATAGTATTCCAGTAAGTGAATTTAGTTTCCTTAATTTATGGAATTTCAGTTTGAACAGAAATATTTCTGCATTCCACAACATGAATAATGTCTTGTTCCGGGTAGAAAATAATCACACCCACCTAATCATTAAATCGTTATGTAGGATTCAGTCAGTATTATTACATTAATTAGCTGAAATTCCTCATACCCCGAAGGACTACTTTATAGCACGTTTTCTGCATTAATGTATATTTAGGTTATCAACCCCTTTGTTTTGTTTATTATATTATTTTCGCCAAACAATATACGTCACGAAACATGACAATGACGAAATGTATAGTGCTTTATTTCAATACAATCCCACATGAAACTCGCATTCAATTATAACCTTTCAATACACTGTAAATGTCAGCATTTCTTTCAAAAATCTTAGGGTAATTGGGTCAGCAAAATAAATGTCCTATTTATAAATGTAATCACCCACATTGGCTTTAGTCATTCACAAGAGTAGGCTAATAATTATCTTCCTGTTTACACCAATGACTGATTGTACATTAGTAAAGTAGAATGAAATATATTTTATTTTAGGTCCTAAAAAGTAAGAATTAAAAAACTTACAGGCATCTGGCCCAACCTTCCAAATATTATCATGATATAGCTTACAAGTAATGTGCTCCTGCATTTGAAATCCATAAAACGAAATGTCTTCCGTTTATACACCAAACACGATGTGCATAAGCAGCTAGAATTCGTGGAAATTGGCAAACAATCTTTGCATTCTACAGAAAAGCCTCGGATTAGGCATATTGAAAAATCCTGGTTGACAGAACATGCAAATTATGCATCTTGGTTCGAAATACATACCGCAATATTTTTTTTCAAAAATGTCTTTTTTTTTGCAGATGGTATTTTGGACAATAGCATTTATTGTTACACAAGAATCAGTTTATAAAAAAGTATGTGAAGAAATAGAGAGAGAACTACCGTCCACGTTTGAAACAAGTACGTATTAATGTACAACGGACAGCCAGAAAGGGCAAGCTTTTTTAATCAAGGCTTAGGCCATGCTGAGAAAGTTCTCCCCGTACATTTAGCCACCTTTATACTTTATTACGATCTTCATGGTACTAGGACGTATTCATCCTTGCAACCATCACCACCGGGATGTGGGAGATTTAACTACACAGGCCGAACGAACGAACACGCATAATTTGTAACAATTCAGTTTGGGGAAAAGGGCTTTATGGGTGAAAGAACACAACATTTCTGTAACACCAGACAATTAGGTTTGTAAATGAATGCGACCTGCGATGGCCGTGCGGGAATCTAGCCTTTTATCTTTGTCGATATGTGTCAGTTCATAAAAAGAGAAGGTACTCAATACGTCCTAGCAGTAGTGTCGCCAGATAAGTGGTTTAGAAATGAAATGAAATAGGTTTCAACTTCCTATGGTTATGACACGGCACGACTGGGCTTGCCTCTTATGAATTAACAAAATGATTCCATGAGCCTTAAAGCCCCCGTTGAGATTGTTAACGCGGAGAAATGACACTGAATTGCAAGCGCCGATCTTAAAGATACATTATAAACAATTTAAATAAAGAGATAAAATTTCTTTCTATAATAGTTGAAGTATAGATTATGCAAAATGAATGTATTGAAAATTTCATTTATATTACTTTATTCTGAGCCAAGTTATCACTGTTTGTAGTTTTTACTGGATGTGTGCATTGATTGTTTATTATTGTAACCAGGGTATAAGTATATTCGAGACTTAGTCGGGTGTCTCCATTTTTAAATTAAATTATTAAATGGACAATCCGTTCTAATTTTGTATAAATCTCAAGCATCCAATGGCACCGAGAGTTGATTGTGGTCTTGCCAAATTAATGATTTATACATGTACATGTATAACGTTTAAGGCCGTAGACATACCTGACAGTTTTGACTTTTGAATAATGTATCTTTTAGACATAAATACCAAAAATAAATCGACTGTTTATTCACTGAATATGTGTTGTTTTTGTTCTAGTTTCAGATGCAGATTTACGAAAAATGCCATATTTAAAAAGTTGTATCTTGGAAACAGTACGATTAAGATCACCAGGAATTATACCACGTTATGTTACCAAACCATTTGAAGTGAAGGTGAATTAATATTTTTTTCTTAATATTGGGATTTCTAGCAACGTTCCTTGGATGGGACCATCCAGGGGCGGATACGGAGGGGGCGGCATCCACCCCCAACCCCGCTCAGCAACATAAAAAAAAAATAATGCCTTGCACCAATGAAATTACATCACAAAGTGATCCTACATCAGTATAAAAACGATTTCTCTGTTTAAAAAGCTCAATTTGTATGTATGCCTATGTAATTTAGAGACGATGATGGCAGATTTTCGTAACCGAAGCCTGGCAAACCCCCTCCTGCAAAAATTCCTGGATCCGCCCCTAACCATCTGTAACTGTAACTATTTATGGGTGATGTTAAATTATCCTCCGCAAACAGAGGAGTCTTATTAAGATTATATTAGTGTGGTAAATCGAGTGATCACACTGGGCTGTTGGAAGACATTTTAGCTTGTCCCGTAATAGTTTACTTTAACATTCACGCCTTCGAAATCATACGTTGTAATATTCTATGTGGTGTTACATGGCTATGTTTCTTTAATTACAGGGGTTCACAGTGCCTGCCGGAAATCTCGTTTTTGCCTCACCGTTTTGGGCTCACAGAAATCCAGAGTATTATCCAGATCCAGAAACGCATAAACCTGTAAGTCAATTATTTGTTTATCCATAATTATCTTTTGCGACAAACTCGGCTATGGTAACCTTAGCGAACACTGGTAGATTATAATACAGATAAGACTGGAGAAAACCCACTATGTTGAACAGGCGACCCTACTGCTTATCACGTACGAGTAGGGAATCGAAGCCACGTCAAGGGACTCAATGTTCTGCGGTTTAACACCCTCGTGTTAAACCATTCCGCCACCCACATGTTTATAGATAAAAGTCGAACGAAAAAAATTCAATAATATATTTATTATTTTTAGACGAATTATATAACTAATTATCCGCCGTTGTAGACCTTCGTGTTTATTTCGTTATGTCATAATTCTATTTTCAGGAAAGATGGAATATGAAAGATGTCGAAAGAAACATTTTCCCAGAATATTTTTTTGCCTTTGGTGGTGGGAGGTTTCAGTGCCCAGGAAGGTGCGTTATGTTCAATATCAACTTTTGTTCAATATCAAAGTTTTGTTCTTATTTGCCACTCATCTGCTTAGGTGTGTAATTTATTTGTTAACATGTGTGGTGGTCTGCGTAGTTTTTGTTTGTAATGAAATGTGTTATTGTTCGAATAATAGATTGTAAATTATCTTGATTTGGAGGGGATGAAACTACAGTATTCACTCTGTCGTTAAACATTACCCTCGGTATTCGGTCGTTTGAATATATATTAGTATTTGGAAATACATATACTTATAAGTTTAATAAACTGTCTTGTAAAATTATACATATTCCAGGTGGTTTGGTTTAATGGAGATACAAATATTCGCCATAATGTTTTTAAAACAATTCAAATGTGAAGCATTTGATCCAGTTCCTCCCCCGGTAAGTAAATAAGTCGATACTGTGTCCATTTTTGATAATGAATACTTGTCCTACGAAAATCACACAAGACTGAGGGTGATTGTGTATAGGTCATGCCACGATTTATAACTAAAAGAAAACCTGTATCAAACCCCATCGTTGGCCAAATTTCAGGATGTATCAAGCTCAACGAATGCTAAACCATGCAGGAATTCGGGGTTCTGTTCCGGTGTTGGTCGAGAACGTTCCCTGATATTTCCTAGTGTGATTTCTCCACATCAGTGAAAGTGGTGCAGAACGGAGGGCCTGGCAAGGATTTAGTCTACACTTTGGCGTGCACATAAAATAATCCTTGATATTATTCAGTTGTTGCATGGAAACATTCTCATAGCACACTGTTTGGCACATGCCCGTCTCCATTAGACGGACTGGAACAGAACAATGCAGTGCAATAAACTCCATTTCATTTGTTCATTCGTTCAAAACATAGTAGAGATAGCCCAACTGATCCTTTCTTTATATATTATATCTTACCATAATGGAAAAACAACCAGTATTATTGTTTTCGGTCGAAGACGTTGCCGGCCTGGCCCGAGGTCATGTATTATTATTCACCAAAATATTCTCCAGATAATATAATTTAAAAAATCTTGAAAAGATCCACACAGTCATTTTCTATATTGTACATTATTTCTATTTTAGAGTCCTCTTCATGCTGTTGGAACGCAGCAACCAGAAGGTCCATGTATGATTGAGTTTACTCGATTACAAGGAAAATGTTGAATCTGAGCTGTATATTTTTATAATACTGATACATTTCATCTCATATTCATGCTATTTATTCATCCATCAATCATTATGTTATTACACTACATGTTCACTACCAAAGTTATTATATCATTATATTGTATTGTTGAACGAATCTTATTTATATATAAATATATATTATATATTCCTTTGTAAATGATTTATAAATAATTGTTATATAACTAACTAGTCAATATTTATTAGCGTATGAATATATAATATGTATTCAATGTTATTATATTTAATCTTGCATTTATTGAATAGAAAATTGTGTATATATCATATGACAAAGGATGTATGTCTTGTGTATATATGAACTGAGGTTAGAGTCTCGTTATTTATTCATGGTCAACATGTATAAACATTGCAAAAATGTGTAATAATATTTACGGGAGACATTTATTCGTCGTCGCAGCATATTTTTTTAAAACGTAGAATATGGAACTTAAATTATATAATTGAAACATATTGAAGCATAAAAAGACTGTTATATAGTCCGAAGAAAATATACATGTATATCTTTACTAAAATGGGATATATAAGTGTTAGATAGTTGTTTTGTTACATAAATATTATTATACATTGCCAATTTTAATCTAGCGTATATTTTAATCGTGATTATATAATAAAGTGATAAAGTATTGTATACTTGGTGAATTATGTTGATCATAATATATTATGTAAATAATCTAGTTGTTAATTCCATATTTATGAATATAGTCTGTTATTGTTTGCCTTATTTGTTTTCTGAAATACTGTTGTTGTTTAGATGGTTTTACCATTAATTGTACATTTAACTACACGTTAATTAAACAAAGCAAAAACTTAAAGACTTACTGTGTTCATTTTGTTAACATGACGTTTTTTAGTGGGTAGTGGCTGGAGGGGGGGGGGTAATCTGGCGCATTGTCATGGTGGTGGTAGTGTTGGGGGGGGGGGGGGGTTCAAGGATAACCTTGGACATCTGAATTTCCGTTTGGTCTGGGTTCTGTCCGCTGAGTAGGCCGAGACAAGGAAAGCGTATCTTGTATAATAGTTCGGGCGCGATAACCACCGGAAACGTTAATAGTGTGCTTAGAATACCTGAAGAATGTTGCCCCAGACTCGAATCACGTCGCCCATCGAATTCCTGAAGCAATGGCCCGAGAAACCCCTCTCTGGCCATTGCTGGAATAGCTTCTGTTTCTTGAACTTATGCGGGAGTGTGTCTATTTTTTCCGTTCAATAAAAGCTATCACTTTAATACAGCAACATGACAGTCCTTCGTTTAATCTGGGTCTTCCCTAAAACTTATTTAAGGTATTAAAAACGGTGAAATTATGCCTGTTTCCAAACAGTATTGTTTACATTTCATTCGACTTGATAGCCTCGTTTGTCACGTAATTAGTTTTACTGCAGTATTCTGCTATGCACGGGATAATAATTGGGCATAATAAATCGTGAGCCATGACGTAACGTTATGTAAACATATTTGGTCCAATATTGGCACTCGTTTTAAATGTAAAGCTTTTGTATGACAGCTAGTGATTGGTTGGTAGACGGACTACTGACCAATCAAAATTTACAACAACAATATCCACTGATTATAGCAGTGTGTAGTGGGATTACCTCTATCAAACGAAATACTGCGCGGAGTATGAGAACCATCAGCATTTCGTGGGTCAGATTTTTGCATGGTAGGGGTAATGTTTGTGGAGATGACAATGATAGTTTTCTAGCTCTGATTAGACTATAAATCGAGGTTTAACGCCCTACTGCCAAGGGCTATTGAAGGCGGACAGTGGAGCTACGGCCTTATGGAATTTCAACTGCCATGTATAGGCTACACGGGACTTCGGTTTCTCGCCTCATCCGAACGACTAGACTCTGTTCATTTCCTATCCTTCCGTACTGTACAACTGTCGGGTGAACCATACCAGGTCCAGGAAATCACGATAAATTCATCGGTCAACACCGGGATCGAACACAAGACCTTGTCAGCGAACCAACGTCTTTTTCTTTTTCTTACTCACTGAGTCACCGCGACTAAATTAATGATGATTCTATATCTATTTTTTAAAAACCAGTCTATTCTTCAGCCGGATGCTCGGACGTGCCTCGTGTTTACATAATAACAACAGCAAAAGTATCATAGCGTGAAATATATAGTATATTATTATGAGCCATGCACGCAGGTAGCATACATATTTTGAACTTTCGAGATAAGCTGAATATGTGAATGGTCTGTCTTGTTGCGTCTTTAAAATTAAATATTAAAGCGCATATGCTACTTAAACAGAATTATTTGATTATGTCAGTGGTTAGCCGTTGCGTGTCTGTCTGGCGTGACTAAAAGGTGGCGGATATTGCACTCGGACGCTTAGAAAGTTGTAGAATATGTACAGAAAAAAATAATGAATTCAATTCTTTTGCAACTGTTTTGTTTTTTTGTTTCTTTTTGTTTTGTTTTTTTTTTTTTTTAAATTTTATATTACCGGTACATTTAAATATTGCAAGTATACTTGCACTTGTATCATAATAGGGGAAGTAAGTCTATAATACCTATATTATATTCTCTAATAAGTCAACTGATTTTTTAAAGACATGTTTATTACAGAAGTATAGAATGAGCTGTAACTCATGCAGAAATTTGATATTTAAAAAATACTGAACATGGGATGTGGGCTACTTTTCTGTTTAATCTACATTGTGTATCCGAGTCAATAATTTCAACATAAACTAATTAGGAGTGGTATGAAAAGGGACAGCTATGGCCTCATCCCGGGACTACAAACATCGTATTGTCATAATGTTTCCCGCCTCTCTAAACCGAAGTCAAAGAAAATGTTTTCGATGAATTACTAATAGTGTTAGATGTTACAGTATCTAAACTTTTAGACCATAAACCCGAATATGCGAAAATTGGCGGATTAACCATGTTTGCGCCAAGGTCTGCGGAGAGGCAGTGAATTTTTTTTTAGGGGGGTGGGGGGCACCCGGCACAGTCTACAGTAGATATTTTAGAGTTCTGTGGCCGGTTGCTAAAATCTCTGTCAACTTTTAACGATCCGTTAACATGGAGTAAACGGATCGTTAACTTAAACGGAGAGAAAGGTTATTGCCGAAAGCCCCGTTAACTTTAACGGATAATGAAATTGACTTTATAAATAATTGTTATATAACTAACTATAGTCAATATTAATTTTATTAGCGTATGAATATATAAACCCGATTATGTGCACATTGGGGGATTAGCCATGTTTGCGCCAAGGTATGCGGAGAGGCAGTGATTTTTTTTTTATTTGATTTTTTTTTGGGGGGGGGGGCACCCGGCACAGTCTACAGTAGATATTTTAGAGTTCAGGGGCCGGTTGCTCAAAGCTCTGTTAACTTTTAACGACCCGTTAACATGGAGTAAACGGATCGTTAACTTTAACGGAGAGAAAGGTTGTTGCTGAAATCCCCGTTAACTTAACAGATAATGAAATAGACTTTCCAGCAACAGAAATTTAACGGACCGTTAACAAACGACACGTGAAAGATAACGATCCGTCGTTAAAATAACTTATATAGTTTTGAGCAACCGGCCCCTGGTCGGAAAATTTTCATGAGAGATGGGCATTTCAGGGGGACATTGCCTGATTCCTATATATGTCCCTGGTCCCTTAGAATGTTAAAATCTATAGAATATTTTGGAATTGTTGGATTTGAACATTGTGGGTGGCTTTACTCAGGAATAGGACTTTTCACACTTTTCAAATATCATCGATTTCTTTTAGTGCGTTTAGTGCACGCAAACAACCAACTGATTGAAGTTTCTGAATAATAATTGGATATTTGATATAGATTGCTAACCATTGAGCATTCGGCTTAATCTATAGCATGTACATTCCAATCAATAATCAATAATATTTGTTATACATGTAGAATACAATTTCAATATAAACTTAAACAGGAATTATGCAAGAACCAGATCTGCACATTGCAGGTCTTTCTTTCGTCCAGAAATGTTATATAAATTATTAATTAGACATTATAAATTAACTAAGACCATAATTAACTCTAGATGCCATCGGATGGCTGCAATATAAGTAAATTAAAATACATTTTGAGATCGATGCGGTTACCGTAAATGAATAAACGAGACTGTTTATAGTCGTAAAAACGGTAGTAATGACAATCGAGGCTAGGCAATCGCCGAAATCTATAGGTTCTGGGAGAACTAATTGATTACACTAGTACTTTGCCTAACTATTATGCCTATAACGTTTTTCAGGACTTCGAATTTTGCCTGATGGTTTGGATTGTTCGTACTTGGTTTTATTTTATTGAATGAAATTTTCAGCACATTATTGATTGACATTATCATTATCTATTTTCTAATAAAGTATAAAGCGAGAACCATAAAAGTGTTTTTGTATGAACGAACTTTACAGTGTGCAATATAGGCTATAATTTGGGGTATATCCTGGGGTATGTCAGTCGTCAGAACTGGAGTGGATTAACCATCCTCGAAAAACCAGAAGTTTTATTGAAAATTTTTATAGGCTACCCATGTGGTTTTCATGGCGCCGGGATTGAACCAACTGGATAACAACTGCTACATTTCAAGGGAGCTAACTATGAATAAAATTATGTTTACTTCCGATTAACTTGGATGCGATAGTAAAAATTTCTGACTTTACAATATGAATCAAATATTTGATCATTATTAACAGTATAAACAATTTTATTCTGTAAAAATGCCAGGAGGAAGAAGAATGTTATCCAGAATTCAATCTGCTTCATCTTACAATTCATCCATCCATAAATCTTCTGGTGGAAGGTAAGACAAAAACCGAAATGTCAAAAATGTGAGTGACTGATGTTCAGTAGATGGGTAATTCCAGCTTAACTTCCCACTTTTGGAGAATTTTCAAATTTTTCGTAATGATTTACTTTTATGTTTTAATTAGTAAGCATATATCCTAGTTTAATTTTACAAAAAATTTTAAAATCACATAGGACGGTTATGAAAATATGTGTATTTACACGCTCCTATGTAAAATATGTATCAATTTCATATCTTTTCCCTTCTTTTCCTGCCTTGAAAAGAATAAATACAGTGTATAATTATTCAAAGACCTGTTATTCTATTACTAATAGCTACTTTCATGTGATGAAATTAAAGACAAAAGCACATGGTTTTGGTTTTTACCTGTATACGCCACAAACGGCACCACAAAATTAGCAACATTTTTTGTCCCATCTGTCACAATTTTAATGAATTTTTCTTTTAAAAAGTATATTTTGATAGATATAAAAATAAATTCTGATATTAATATCTTCTATATGCAAGCCATAAAGTAAATATATGGTTGTATTTTTCTTGATTTAGTTTTGCAATAAATAAACTGGAGATTTCATGGTGTCCCATCCGTCACAAATGTCCCGCTGTCCCTTCCGTCACAGAGTTTTCGTCCCATCCGTCACAATGAACTTAGTGCCTGAAATCTAGACACCTGCAGATTTCATTCTTAAAAACCTTTGTTGACTATCTACTAAGCAATATAATTGCATCTGAAGGCCAGAGTAATAAAAATCATTGCAGTGCAACATTTTATTGGCAATATTAACTGTATATTGAACAGAAAGTCTGATATTTTCCGCAGGTCAATCTTATAGGTTTTTTGTGTAGTTGCGGCCCCCTGCACTTACTACTAGAATACTGGAAATCAGCACCGTTCTTTTCAATGCTCCCCATCAAATTTGAAAAAAAAAAACCATTAAAAATTGTACCCTGTACTACTTTTATAATTGCTGAACAGAAGGCAGTATACATGTACATGTATGTTGGAAATCTAAAGGATCAGTCCTTTCATGATACCAATCCTTCACATCAATTATGGAAAAAAAAAAAAAAAAAAAACCTCAAAAAATCTGATAAAACTGTAGCCTCTTTTGTGTGCACATATTTTAGAAAAGGGGCAATTACTCTGGATCAAAAGGTTGCACGCTTCATAACCCCAAATCAGTTGGGTTTATATACCAGGATACATATTCGCAATAAATTTGAAAAAAATCCTTTAAAAATTGAACCTTATATAATATTCACAAGGTAAATCCAGAATGAAAGGTCCTAGAAGACTGTAAATAACATTAGTCCATTGATTACCCCAATTCTTCACACCAAACTTAACAAAATTATGTTAAACTGTGGCCTCGATCGCATTCACAAGCTTTTCGGCAATTAAGGTCTTCCAACAAGTGGGGTAACTCTGGAGTGGAATACCATACCACCGAATGCTAAATATGGATGGGATTAGTCCTCTTATTACCCAAATGCCTCACACCAAATTTGAAAAGAAATCTGTTCAAAAAAATCAAAACGGAAGTCTCTATCAAGTTTTGGCTGATCAGGGGGTAACTCTAGAATGGAAGGTTTTGTAATGCTGAAAATGAAAAGTTTTGTCCTATCATGACACCAATAGTTCACATCAAATTAGAAAAAAGTCTATTACAAACTACATGTAGCCTCTATCATGTTCAGAAGGCTTTTGCAAACAGAGGATGACTCTAGAAGTGAAGGTCGGCATTAAATTCTTATCCTGAATAATCAATTTGTTGCATATATTTAATGTCCCATCCGTCACATATTCTGATGTCCCATCCGTCACATATTCTGATGTCCCATCTGTCACAGTGTTGATGGTGCCACGGTGGCATAATGACAAATATGAAAACATAGCTATTTTACCTAAATCCACTTAAAGGATTCTATTTTAACATAGGTATGTCAGTTAAACTAAATTTTAGTAATTGAGATAGATCAATGTTCCGGTACCAAGGTTACATTAAACGGTGGTCTAGAAATGTCCCATCCGTCACATCAAACATAATCCCAAAATGCTAAGTAATAATTTTTTCCGAAAAAATTTTTTTTGTTGGATATTAAAGGGATGACAAAAATACTTTCAATTGCATGATTTCAAGTGTATTGAAATAACCTGATTTCAAATTTACTGTGAAAATGTTATCTTTTGTCCCATCTGTCACGCTGGAATTACCCAGATGTGATGTACACTGACTGAATTAGTGGACTGCTTTACCAAGTTGCAGTAACTGAATCACTGAACAGTCGTAAGAATTTAAAGGGATTCCATAGATTGTGAACAAACTACTTAATAATTTTTTATTTAAAACTTGTAATCAAACCCAATTTCGGGGTTGTAACTGAATAATATTATTAATATTAATAGGCCTATGTCCAAATCTGTATTCTGCCTGGTCAACAAATTGTTACAATATTTTCCAATTCATTTATGATACAAATTTCATCTTAACACACCAAATTTGAAAAATTGGACAAATTCAACTACATAATTTGAAAAGGTTAAAGTGCCAATCCCGATAACTTTTTGGCGAATAAAACTGCTTAATTTTGTGTTAAAATCCTTTAAAATCCATAACCTAAGGTCCACCTACAAACCCGATATTTGTGATACGCTTGTAAATAACTTAAACCTGACAGTCTTCATCTGGAAATGGAGAACGTTGTATTATACAGTATCTGGATAAAACCAGACTTTTTTCTATAAAAATGATATGTAGGTGAAATTTACCTTTTGTTATCAAGTACAGGGCATGGGTCATTCACTGTATAGACCTCTCAAGAAACATTAATCGATTATCAGGTCACCCAATGAAAAAATTGACCCGGAATCTTAAAAGGGTTACGTGTCTGGATAAGCAGTGTTGACGTTCACGTCCAAACGACTCAATATTTTGAGCTGAAATTTTGAGACACGGTAAATACACCATGCCACTATATTTTGGTCCATAAATTTCATAAATACTCGGACTTTAATTTTTGAGACTCTGTTCTTATCGGGATTGTCCCTTTAAAGTATACCTTTACAAATGTAACTTGGAATTGGATTTTGAAATATTTTCGAACCCTCTGGCCTGGGCAAGTAAAATAGGATGTAATGGATAATTTACACAACAAGTAGGACAATTAAACATCTAGTACTTAGAATACTGCTATTATTTATTTTCTGTAGCTTCCAAGTTAGCAAGAGTGTTATTGTCCCTTTAGATAAATTCCCAATGAATCAAAAGCGTTCTCTCATGACAAGTCAACGGTTTTGTAGACAGATTTTATCAAATCATCGCATTCAACCACACAAAAATTTGGGGATAAGTTAGTGCCAGCCAAAGAGCGACAATTAACATTAGAGTCAATAATGGGGGAATTAATAGTGTACAGTGCCCAACAGTCAACATTTGGGTACAGGTACCCTTACAGTTACAGGAAGTCGGGTACCGGTACCATTATGGAGTACTGGTAATGTAGCCTATTAAGACAAAGCAATGTTTTGTATAATACATGTACATATGTTAGCACTAGGAAGCAAGTCTGGAAATAAGGCAGAGGCAGCTACATGTATCATTCACAATGTCAGGCTTTGTCAAGTACAAAACCTCAGGTACTTGTCATTTTGTCTGGCATTGATTTGGCTTTTATATTAAGGTCCATGATATTATTAATACATGTTCAGCACTAAGTTGAAAATGTCGGGGTACTATTTCATTAGGTACATCTAAAACTGTTATTTCCAGGCCTGCTAGGAAGCTATCCAATTTTTAATAATTTATATATATATTTCATGGGTTGTTATTACACTGATCAGTTTTTATAGTGTTTTTTGAAAGAACCCATTACTGGCAAAAGAATGTGATAACCTTTGTGGACTGTACAGCCAACTATACATACATGTATATGCTTCTGTGGGTATGTTCCATTACCCTCCAACCTATCTTTCATAGTTCTTGACCTTGATCTTCGAAAGAAAATGCTTACTACTTATGCTCCTGATTACCAGTGGTACACCTTAGCCTGGTTTTGAGCTCAATTTTAAAGCAATCGGATGAAAGTCCAGTGTAATTAGTGTTGCTTAGTTGGATCCTATTCCAAAAACCAACTCCTATACCAAAAACCAAAAACCAACTCCTATACCACACTATAAATTATGACATAGTATATCATTAAGACAACAGTTGAAATTAAGGTTAAGAGTATCATGTCAGTGAGGCAGGTATTTCTTGAGTAGAAGAGAGGTGTAATTGTAATGTTTATGATAGTGTATTGGGGTTTGTTTTTTTTTGCAGTCATGGAGGTGAAGAGAGAGATCCAAATGTCATACCACTAGCTTCTATGGTAGTGTTACCAAAACATGCACAAGTACCAGAAATCCCAGGAGATGGAAATCTGTACTTTGAATCTATGTTATATTTCTTTGGTGTCATTGTTATGTTTCTACAGTATATCAACTTATATAAAACAGTTTGGTGGTTACCTCACTCTCATTCTAATTATGCTCTTGTAAGTATCGCACATTTAAGCCCATATAAAAACAAATTCTAGTTCTCTGATAATCCTGTGTGACTTAAAAAGTGACGAATGACCCATTTTTATTTTAAATAATGAACATTAAGTACAGTATATTTAATTACATTTACTGTATTTAATATTTTAGCAAGGTCACAAGAAGTACCCAGTAGCCCTATAAAAAATTTAGATAAATTCAAAAATGTATTGTAGGCTCATTTTTCAAGTAAGCAACCCTGATTAATATTAATCACAATCATTATGCATTTCGATAAATAACATGCAAGATAAATTTTGTTCCTTTGAATGTGATGTTTATAAGATGTCATTTAGCCCAATAGTAATCCTTTGACAAAATAAAAACCTGCCCGAGCTCACACATCAGATTTTTTGGAAGGATTGTCTGAAAACCAAAATATTTTATGGCCTAATAAACTTGATACCGGTAATCATCCTACAAAAGTCAGTCAAACAGCTTAATGCCTGTACATGTTCTGTCTTCCATTAGCTTTTTTATACACCAAACCATATTTGGAGGGATACCTTGATGAAATTTAGACTTTTTTCCTTTGTTGATTGTTTTCAATATTGGTAGTAACGTTAATGTTAGGACTTTTGACTTAACTGTTTTCATACTCCTACATTTAATTTCCACTTCTTTGTAATTGGAATTTTAAATTACATCCATTGTTATCGGTTTCCAACATTTCAGTGTGAAATCAATGATAATTTATCAATTCACGCAAGACTGTAACCAATTACAAGGAGTATAGTAAATTGTAACCAGACCACTGTGTCACTGTGGCAGGTCACAATGCCCTGTTATTAAAAATTCATTACATAAGAGCTAAATCTTTATTGTGGCTTCAAAAATTATACAAGGTATTATTTAGACATATCCACATGACAAACTTATCATCAACTCTCTAGAGCATTAAATGGCTGAGATTCAAATGGATTAGGCTTTGACATTTATGATAAATGGACAGCAATTATTACATACATATGCAATGAATTCTCATCTCGCTTTGCACCTCGTTGCTAGGTACTGCTTTAGCTAGTCGGTCAAGTCACGTGACTCAAACATAACTTCTTTTAATAGATTTTTTGATAGCTTGGGTATTTCCTTTCGATTACAATGTTTGGAGAAGGATTTGAAGCAAAATTGTGATAGATTAATTAGTTTAAAAAGGTTTTTAGTCCAAATATATCATCAAATCTCACAGTTTGAACGCAGGGAGGTATCTTTAAATTTAGAACGCAAACATATATTATTATGGGTAATTAAAGCGACCATGTGTAAGTGGTTGCTGGTTCCTAATATTTTTGCAGTGGTTATCTTTTATTATTTGTGACAAACAATTGGTTATTGTTTCATGATTTTTATGTGTGTTTGGGCAAGTTTAGGATTTGGTTTATTAGCTGATGGATTTTAATCTTCCATTGAGTGCTGTAGGTGGTATTGAAGAGAACTCTTTGACCTACATGTATGCACCCTTTGAAAAAGTCAATTGACTAAAAAATGCGTAGCAAAACACATTGTTTCATCAGAGAATGATATTTTGAGGCAACCAATCATACTTACATTGGAGACAGAAAGTAACACCTACTTTGGCATGGCTTTCACTGCCCCTGCTTGCTTGAGTCCATAAACTAATACCATTAAGTTTTTCTCTTTTTTCTTGATATTTTAAATTCAAAAACAAACAGAATCCTTTCATGACACCTTCACCAGACAAATGCCACCTGAGCATGCACGTGTTGTCTAGCAGACGCCAATTTCATTTAATTATAAGGGAGGTAACTCTTGTTATTCACTAGTCTTGATTATTGATAAATTCAATTTTTTAAACTTTAAATTAATTGTATGCCCCTACTATTTTTTTTTTTAAATGTAAGTGTTGTCTTTAAATGCTTTGGATTGATTTCATTGAATATTTGGAACTCCCATTGTGATCTACTTAAAGGCCTTTAGAATTCATGTGGTAATAGACTACACTCCAAATATTATAGAAATTTATTGATTTATTGTGTCCACTGCAAATTGTTTTCATATATTCATAGTTAGAATTTCTCCATTATTTGAGAAAAGCTGGCCAATTAAAAGGACATTATAATTGTCAGACAAGTGCATAAGGGGTGGGGGGACAAATGTAGTTCGGGAAACATGTTGAGAGTTTATGGGTGGTGTCCAGAATTGTTCAAACAGCTTAGTTCCTATTTGTTCCTAGATGTGTCTATATATCAACTATCTAGTCACTTCGACTGCACAAAAATACACAGGCTCAAATATTTTTTTTATTGGGCCACAATGATTTCAGTTCAGCCATACTCATATTTGATAGCAATTTAAAAGTAAATCAAATGATTTTGTAGTTATTAATGTATCGCTGCTGTACAAGTTTATATTTCTGAAATGTTTTCATAAATTGAGATAAAGATCTAATTTCAATGTACCTACATTGAAATATGGTCATATATTTTCTTCATCTCTGTATATCTATATCTGTCCGTATGTAAGTCTGTCTAAAGGATTGACATTATGTATATTGTTACATTCACTACATTGTTTATATTGAGATGGAGAATTTGTTGATGTTTGATATCAGAGGACTAAAGCTGTCATCCTGAGTGTGACAATATTTATGGACTAGCCTGCAATCATATTTTTTTTACAGAACTTTTACCTGATAGACCCAAATCTTGTGTCATTCTTGGCTATTCTGATGAGTAGAAGAGTTGTTGCTTGTTTTATGCAAGAGGTATGTATTGATCACTTCTGTAACTTGTTCTGCATGAATATTAGTCTGCAATGTTATTGCCCATGCAAACCAAAGAGAAATTTTTTTTCCTTTTACACTCAGTTTGTTGTGTTCTCTTTCTATGGGAATCAGTAATATAAATGCGTCGGCGCTTTGGGACCCTTTGACACAAGGGCAAATATGCATTTTTAATTAGCCAGGATTTGACCTTAAAGTTACATTGAGTGTGTTCAAAGTAGATTGTATGCAAAATTTTAGACAAATTTGTCAACCAGCTCTGGTGAGTGGTCATAAGGACTACGTGACAAGGAGTAAACTAGAATTGTCTTTTTTCTCCATGACCTCTGGTTTTCCTCCGAGTCACACACACAGGTGAATTATAGACATAACAATGTGCCATGTGTTAGTCGTAAAATGACCTAGTTTGTATCAAGTGGGGGTTAAACCCCATTCCTCTCTCTTTCTTTATTTCAGAGATGACATTGTTAAAAAAAAGAATTACATTTAATTTTTTGTCTCGATTGTTAATGATACCAGGGGTTGTATCTGTCTTTATCTTAATATTCGTCTGTTCGGTCTTTTTTATGTCTTTCTGAAATTAGCAGCCATTATTGACTGCAAATTTGAGAACAAATCAAAATATTGTTGTAACCATTGTAATTTTTAAACTATATATTTTTTTCTTGTAGACATATGGATGGAAATCAAAAGGTGTGCTATACTGGTTGTTACAGTTACTCAAGTTAATTATTGTACTGAGTTTTGTAGCTCTGTGTTTTTATACTGGTTATCATGTCGTCACTAAATACTCACCTCTCTACTGCCTCTTCTTAGCATATCCGTAAGTATAATTGGTGTGAACAAATGAATATGTCCAAATCAGCTGTATGAATTGTAAGGGAATTAAATTTTTGGAGAGTTTGAATAACAACTTCGTAATAACAACTGCTACAATAGACTAAATTTGATAATTGTAGGTTTTTCTTAAGAAGTGGCGATTTTAAACATGAACAACAATTTTTCCATGGTCCATTACTTTTATTAAATAGTTTGGATGCTTTTAAGCCTCTTTTTTAAAACAATATTTTATTCAAAAATCGAAAGGATTTGAGGTACAGGCATAGCCTAAATGACCTCACTCCTATCGAAATATTGAAGGTGTTAGTGCACAGTTCATCTTCGATAACAATCTCACAGTTTAAATATGTTATTAAGTTTTCTATATGAATTCTATTATTTTTCAGCCTAGCCACCTATCTTATTCTTTTTGGACCCACAGTGAAACCATTATATCATAAATATTATGCCTGGCCGCGATATACTACAACATGTCCAGAAAGATTTACACCAAAACCTCGTAGTAAGGAGGGTCCTGATAGGGACGCATTTATCTTTCACAGCTGCACATTAACTCCTGACATCATACGAGATGAAGTTGAAGCCATGAAACAAGATTTTAATTCCCGGATGAAACAAGTTTTGTTTAACTCTATGTTATCGGCCTACTATATGTCATTTGTACCACTGTGTTTTGCTCAGGTAACTCTTATCCCTTTTCTCAAGATATCCTAAATCCTAATTAAATTTGTTTTAATATAGATTTCTTCTTTACCTCTGCATGGGTTTGGAAATTACAGTATATAGGAACTTAGCAGTAGATCTACTAACACAAATACTAGTTCAAAGTTTATTTTGTCGTATTTGGTTTCTAGTAGGTTTTTAAAGTCAGCATGAAGGAACAAATGAAGTAAACTCATTTTTAACAAGATAATACAGAAACATGTATATATATATATATATGTCTCAAGTTTTTAAAGCCAATTTCTATCCTTTTATCATTTTAATAAAGTTTTAGTTCAAAAACGTAAAACATCGACAACACATGGTTCAGGTCATTATTTTTATATCATTGGAAACACATGTAATTTTCACCCTATGCACCTCAACAAAACATGTTAAGACTGTAATTTGGGGTTACTTGTCTCTTGTTTGAAGAATAGGTATCATGAAAAAATCAATTAACCTTTTGCTGTAACATCAAGATGTCTGGCTCTCTAAATGTACAGTTTAAAAGGAAAAAAATCCAGTGACAAAGTAGAAATTATTTTTTTACTTCGGGGGGGGGGGGGGAGCAAAGTGGCAGACAGTTGTAGAGAGAATAACTCTAGATTACATTACCATATTGAACTGACTTTTTGCGTGTGGATTTTCTTTTATCTTTTTTCATTCATGCAAACGTATTTAGGAAGGCTTAAATTATGAGCTATTTGTCAATATTTGACAGTCTAATATGTCTGTTTAGCTTTACAAAAAACATAATCATCCAAAAATATAATTTTTTCATGCTAAAAATCAGAATGTCCAAAACAACTGTGATAATTGTTGGGTAAGTGGTTTGTGTTTTTCAATGTTTGTTTCTTCATCATTTATGTTTATAGTCATTTAATTATATATTTTATGGATATTTTATATCTACCTTAAGGAAAATTAATATATACATACCTGGTACCTTTTATTATGGTGCTTATTATTTATTTTTGTATTTTCACGTCTTTATGTTCTTGGTTTTAAAAAAGGTAGGGGTGGGGGACCTTAGACTACCAATAGTATATAAACTGGAAATTACTGTTGGCATTTCAGACTAATTTGACATAATCATCATCAGCATTTAATCTTCATAAACGTTGAAGATTTTAACAGTTTAAGTTCCAATTGTCATATTCTCAAATAATAACCACTGTTTTATCTCCCAATAACATCACAGTAAAGAAACATTATTTCGGTTTCAACTAGTCTAAGAATTAGGATTTTCAAACATTGTAATTATGAAATGTGGAGGTTTCTAAAATTTCAATATTTTGTAAATGACCGTAGTACTGTATATTTTAACTCCATGCAAAGACTGGAGGCCGATCCTTTTCATGAATTAATAATAATACTGCTGCTTTAAAAATCAGAGCCGTAGACATTAGTGTTACATATAGTGTATAGTATATACCCATTTGTCAGTAGATTATAATTATTAGACTGAAGTTTCATTTAATGTTGCCAAAAGTTTTAAAATTTTATCAAAAAATCATTCCTGGATAGATTAAAGATATATTATGTAAGATTTAGGTAAAGAACTAACCATTCTTGCTATAATAGCTCAAAAATAGATAATGTAAAATGAAAGTATTGAAAATTTCATTCAAATGACTCTATTCTGAGCCAAGTTATCACTGTAGTTTTGACAAGATGTGTGCATTGTGGTGACCAGGGCAGTGGTATATTTGAGACATAGCCTCGCTCTTTCATTTTTAAATTGAATTTTTAAATGGTGAACCGTTCTAATCTAGTTAAAATCTTGAGTATCCCATGGCATCGAGAGTTGATTATGGTCTTGTTTTGTTTGTAATTGCCTAATTAATAATTTAGATCAGAAGAAAGACCTGCAATAGGCATATTTACATGTACTTATGTAGCTCTTACATGATGCATGTTTAAATGAGTAACTATTATAGTCTTTTCTGGTCCCATTAAAGCTTTTACTGTAGTTTGTTTTTCAATCTTGAAATTTCTTCAAGATTTGCATGATTTAGTTGTTGTTTATTATTTTGTCAGTAAATTTTGTAATTTCTAAAACAGATTGTGCGTGCCATGAATAGTGATTCTCTTAATTGCATTACTGTTACATGTATTATGATATTAGCATATTACACAGAATTCCACATATATGGCTATATGAATATTGGAATTACGGGTGGAGGGGCAATATGGCAACAAATTAACTATTATAATAGAAAATATCCAACTTGTGAGTTCTCTCCGTGTTTTTTGGTTTCCTCCCAATAGTAAAGATACCTTCGCGCAAGCGAATTATTGAAATAAAATTCAACCATATGTTAGTCCCAAAATGACCTAGTTTGTGTCGAGTGGACATTAAACCCCATTTCTCTCGCTCTCTATAATAGAAAATAAAATGTCAAGATGGAAGTCAGTTACGTTTTAAGTTTGATTTCTTAAAGAGATGTGAAAATGGTAGGGCTGAGTAGGGCATATGTTAAAGGAGCGTGTGTTATATCTGGTTTACTCAGTATCATCACTAGTTTCAAATGGTAATCGTAAATGCTATTTGGTACCTGTGTAGATGGCAAACTACACTACCAGCTAATACATATTCATGAATTACCAAAAACATATATGTACAGAAGCCAAAACAGATCATCCCCAAAAAGTTTTTTCTTCATGTTCATCATATACATGTAATCAAATGGAAGCAGCTACAAGTTATAACAACGCATATCTTCGATACAAAAATTAAACAATTTGGACTGATTTGTTACAAAGATCAACCTTATAGTATTTATGACATCATTTACTCATTCTTAAATTGAGTATAATGCTTAAGGAGCAGTGATTATCTTTTATTTATAAGTGAAAGAAAACAGGTGAACCAGAACCATCCTCTTTAAGGTCATGAAGTATGAGCTACCTGTTGCCCAATAGTCATTCAGAGACTTTGATGGTTTTCTCTGTACGTGTTGTTATTTAAAATACTTTGTGATTGCGTGGATTGTGTACATAGAATGGATATATATATTTCATCACACAATTGGTATTAATTTTTTTTGTAAATTAAATGGATTATCATATCCAATGTGTTTCATTTATTCTTTATTAAATCTAAAAAAATTTCCAAGACAAACCTTCTTGGTAGTCAATCATATAATCATTCATTGACAATAACCTACCTTAATGATTGGAAGGTGGCTGGGGGTTAAAATTGGGATGAAGGGACTTTGGTTTTGGTGCAAGAAAAAGTCATTCACCAACTGTTTTTTGTGGACTTTTTAAGCACCATTTACTGAGACATGACTTTGATTCCATACTTTTTCGGGTACCCCAGATTAAATTTCCTCCCTCATCTCCTTTATGCAAATTTTTTATATAAAAATATGTTAACCTCAAAATGACCTATGTATGAAATAGGTGGACATCAAACATATTTCTGTCTCATTACTGCTTTAACATTTGAATTCATCAGCTTACAAACAACACTGTTTAGAATTCTGGTCAGTTTGATGTAACAAAATTCAGTGAAATCTCTTATTAATTTATTTATGATTTGTTTTTCAGAACACATTATACTATGACACCTGGTGGGTGGGCCAACATGTCTGTTTAACATGGTTAAGTTCATTCCTTATGTTGATCTGTCATTTCCTATCACCAAGATATCTAGATCTTCTACATAAATGTTCTTTACATCTGGGGAGATGGCAGAAAGTAGAAGGCAGACATGCTCATGTACCTTATAATGCGTAAGTTTATATATTTAATTTCAACAGGACTATAGATAGTAGGCACAATTTCTGAAAGGCGTTGGCTGTTGGGCTCGTAAAATTTGTTGGTGTAATGATAAATACAAGAGTATCCTCGTCGAAACGTCGCTTAGTATTAAACTCAGTAATTATGTATCCATAAAATTGTACCTTCTGTTAATATGTTCAATTACTCAATGCCAATCAAAGAAGAACCCCAAAACACTATTAGAGAATGAGTTACCCCACTATGGTTAAGCAGAGATAAATAATTTGATTGAAATAATTGAGTAAGAGTGATGAAACTTCATGTATAGTTTCACTGCATCAAAACCTTGATTATGTTCTATCATGGGTATTTTCTGCTAAGACCCCGTATTCATTAAGCAATTTGATTGCTCAATGCTTTGTGAAATTCTAAATGTGCAATAGTGTCATCTGTTTATTGGAAATTCAGGCACAGGACATCGACCTCACTGTTGGCTGGGTCTGCTATTTTCTTTTGATGGTAAAGTTCTGAAATTGAATGGACAAATGATTTCACATTGTCCTTACTAAATGTGGTTTTTTTTTGTTTAAAATACTTCGAAATGTTGTATTTGACAAGGTTCATTTTCTTGGAAAATAAGACTTTATTCTTGTAATCCTATTTTAAATGATGATAATGATGATTGAGTGTATTATTATACTTACAGATGGTCTGAGTTACAAGTATGGCCACAAGGTGCTCTAGTCAAACATGTCCGGGGTTTATTTAAAGCTGATGGTATTAATGTTACAGCTGAACCAGGCAATAGTATGCATGGTAGATTTTATGTAAGTTTTACATGTCATTGCAGTTGTTACCTGATTTTATTTAACTTGTCAATACTGTAGTCATTTCCAAGTATTGATCATTAATTTTGAAGAAAGGATAAATTCATTGGCCTGGTTTGTTGTGACTAGAGATGGTAGTTTTTGTAGTTACTAGTACATGTGCTATCTAGTTGTTCCTAGGGGACAAAACACTAAGGTCCTGTGTACACATTGAGATTCATGTAAAAGATCTCTTGGCGGTTGCAATTCGATATAAGAGTAGGCTGTAGCGCCGCTGTCCAAGCAAATTTTTCTCATAGAACATAGTATTGCATGTACCATCTTCATAAGCCCAGTTGGAGCAAAACTGTAAGATGTTAAACCCCATTTTATTTCACTAAAATCTGTATCACTACTCTCATAAACTTTTTAAGACCCTTTTCCACCCAGAATATATTGAAGATGAATTTTTATACGCCCACATTTTCATGTGGACGTATTATGTTGTCGCCCCTGTCCGGACGTCCACAATTTGTTTGTTGACTCTCTACAGGTCACAATTCCTATCCGATTTTGACGAAACTTGAAATATAGGTTTATCCCCATAAGATCTCGGTTCCTTTCGATATTGGCATGTATCGGATTGGAACTTCATGGATTATGGCCCCTGATTGTACGAAATATCATGTTTTTAGCGTGTGGACCCTATACAGGTCACAATTTTGAACTGATTTTGATGAAACTTGACATGCATGTTTATAACCCCAAAATCTTGGTTCCTTTCGATATGTGCGCTCATTGATTCGTAACTTCCTGAATTATGGCCCCTGTTTGTACGAAAAATCACCCATGTTAGCTTGATTTAAAAAAATGTTTGATTATATCAACGTTACATGGTAATGAAAATGGAGGTAAAATTTCGTGAAAATCGGACTAAAATTGTCAGACAAAATGGCCGTTTGTACGCGATTAGTGTGAAAATATGTTATCTCAAGGTTGTGGACCCTATAAAGGTTACAATTTTGAACCGATTTTGATGAAGCTTGACATGCATGTTTATAACCCAAAGATCTTGGTTCCTTTCGATATTTGCGCCCATTGGATCATAACTTCCTGAATTATGGTCCTGATTGTCCAAAGAATGACCTTTTTTTAGCTTGTGGTCCCTCTGGAGGTCCCATTTAAAAAACCGTTTGATTATATCACTGTTACATCGTAATGAAGGTTGAGGTCGAATTTCGTGAAAATCGGACCAAAATTGACAGCTGTTCTTGTGAGGCCATCCATGCTTCATCACTAACAAGGGGAAACCACACAAGAAAATCTAGATGAACTTTGTCACCCAATGCAGGGATCGAACACCCAACCCCAAGGCTTATCGAGCCAGCATCTTACCCACTTAGCAACATGACCCCCAGTCAAATTTGAAGCCTACTGAAATGCACCTTTATAACCCAAAGATCTTAATTCATTTCGATATTTGCACATATCAAATTCTAACTTAATGATGTAGGAAAAATCACTTTTGGTAGTGCTTTTTCTCTATCCATCTCTCGAAAATGTGGGGCGTATCCTGCCTGGCAGTGCCAGCCTATCTTTAAAACAATTCAAAAATTATAAAGAATTCAGTTTATTTTTATACGCCCACGTCGTCGTCCCTGCCCCCGTCTGTTCATCTAGAGGCTAATGTTAATATCCGATTGACTTTAAATTTATACATAGTATTTAAGGTCGTGAGACGAAGAAGCCTATTGATTTTCAGCGATTCCCACTAATTATTGCCATAGTTATGGCCTTGATCACTTAAAAAAATATTGTGAATGCTCTACAGGCCAAAGTTAAAATCCGATTGACTTTAAATTTATACACAGTGTTTAAGGTCATGAGACGAAGAAAGATATTAAATTTTCAGCGATTTCCGATAATCACTGGAACGAACAAGTATTTTGATTTTCAATGAATTTTTATAATTGAACAGCTAAATTCATGATATTAAATGTTTGCATGGGGCAGAACTTTATAAAAACCAAACAAATTCTAATGATTTTCTGATAATTACTTAATGAGTTGTTACTCTTAAAAGATTTTAGTGTATTAGAAAAGTAAAAATATGCAACAACCCTTGTTGACTGCCCAGACAATTAGCGGCTGTGGGCGTGTGTTTTGTTGCCTGGCAACTTAACTTCCATAAAAGAATAAGAATCAGATAATTTTTCAACACCCATAAATTGATTATATTATTTCTTATTTCAGGTTTTATTCAGTAAACCATTGAGAGTTATTAACTGGTTATTAATTATGGCCTGGATGTTGATAGGATATCAGTTCTTCCGTCTCCTTCAGTGCACAGAATGGAGTCACATCATGTCATTAGCCCTAATACTCTTCTGTAACTATTATACTGTTTTTAAACTAATGCGAGATCGATTTATCATGGCCAAATCATACAAAGAAGAAGACTCTCTAAATAGTTAAAGAACAAAAATGAGAAATTAAAGCGAACTATATTTTGTGGTTTTATGGTATAGATCTAGGTGTCATTGTGATGTTGCATAAAGTGTGCTCTAGTATGATGTCATCCTGCTGGCTTATAAATTATGGTAACAATTTCTCTGGCTTTTACACACATTTACTATGTATCGACCTATTTGAATTACAGCAGACTACAGTATAGTAGAAGGCTCTAATATCAATATTATCTTTACTGCCTTGCATTTCAAGTTGGTAATGGAGGCAGCCTAGTATGTCACATGTGCAGTTACCAAACAAACAATTGACATCTACTGCTGGATCAGTAGGAAATATTGTGTGATATATAGCTAGTCACTAGGCCAACATTGTCCTCCTATAAAAAGAGAAATAATCTTTCCTGACATTATTTTGTTGTTTGTTTTTAAGTAATGAGTATTTACATGTAGTACTTAATGTCATTATTAATCTACATATTAAAATATTTGTTAATTTATTTGTGTTTTTTGTATTTCAATGACTATTGATAGAGACATTGGATGAATTTTTGGAGACATACCACTATGAAATCGCATCATCGAGATACCTACGATTTAGTAATTCTCCTTCTCCCTCCGTTCTCTTCCCTCACATGGCCAGTTTAGTATCGATATTAATATTTTTCACTAGTTTTTAGTAAATACAGATGTTTATGTTTCAAGGCTGAAGTCAACAGGGCTTATCGCCTGCTAACATGTTTTTACTATGTTATTTCAAGTTTGTGTATCTAAAAATTTTAGTGGTCAACTTGATATAAAATTTGGAGCAAAAATATGGCGTTTGTTGTTCTGTCTGTAGTGAAAAGCATGCAGCCCAACGAAAAATTTTGGAAAAGTTGGAGCCGGACAAAGAGACAAGAATTAACACTGAAGTCAATGGATAAAAGTAATGGTAGTCTTCATCCTATATATATAACATACAGAGTTATCCACCTTTGCTATTTTTGTTATTCTTTTGTTCCACTACAAATACATAGAACATGTCGAAACCAGAATTTATCTGGCAGTAAGTGTAAGACATAAGCTAAACCTCATGGAGTCCTTACTTTTACTAGTGCAGGACAAAATGAGAAAGAATAGGTGTGTTGGGGAACCACTATTTAGTGACTCTGCCATTGATAAGTATCATAAGATTGAAAGATCCTACACACTCGGATGAACGTTAATCATCCAATTATATAGTTTTATATGTCGAGACATTAAATCTGTTTGATTTTCAGTGGTTTCGAAGAGACGGAAATTGCGGGGTCGAACCGGTGGGAATCGTGGTTAGACAAACGACTTCCTAAAGTTATCATTTGTTTTATTTTAGCCTATCCAATTTTAATAATTTCTAATAATTACTTACGTCTACGTGTATTTCGTGGCCTGACAACCTAATCCTCTTGTCTACTTCTGTGTAACAAAAAGTTGATTGTTGCACTTCAATCATGGCAATATACTTTGCTACATTAACACTAAAGAAAGGAAATCCATAAATGGATTTTTTTTTCTTGGTGTAAATACACTGCAGAAATTTTAGAAAATGCTCTATATTTTGTAATATTGAAATCTTTCTTTTATTAATAAAACAAATAGCCGCAATTCAAAGTTATTTATTTTTTTTTCAAGAATAATTTTATAATGTCCTTGAATTAAAAAATTCGCTCGTATACTGAAGCGACCCATGTTCCTGAAGCAACGATTGAAGATGGAAGCAACCAGAACTCCTCGGTATAATACTTAAGTATATGCTTTTCGCCAGAGTTCCACCTTATCACTATCATCCAGAAACTCTTACCACGTGAAGTGTTTACAAGGTATCTGCAACAGAGACAATAACTAAAAAACGTAATTTATAGGTGATATGTGGCAATTGATGGACAAATCTGAATTCCCATTGTGTCCATTATGACATGCCAAGGATCTCAACAAAATAGAAAAAAAATCAACAACTCTAAAACTAACCTGTTAAGAATTACATAGTTTCTGTGTCAGACACAATTGATGCGCCTTTTGGCTGTGTGTCGTAACGATTAATTCGAGCAAGATTTTTTTTATGAAAAAAACCCGAAAAATTGTGTTTACAAGGTTTCGGTGACAGGTTGAAATACATCCCATAATGTGCGACGAAGGATCAACGTCAATATTAGTATGTCGCAAATTGCTTCTAGTTTGAGATTTATTTGTTTAAAAGTTAAATAATAATCAATAATACAAATTAAATACATTTTAATCTCAGATACAGCAATGACAAAACAATGCACACAATGTTCTATATAAGTCAATAATAAATAAATAACATTTTATTACATAATAAGAATAATTAGATTTGAACTAGATCTATTCTTTAAATATAATGGGTGTGACGTTACTATGGTCTGCAAGAATAAACTGGGGTCTAAATTGCATCTATGAGCGATCCAGGGTAATAAGCTACCCGATTCTTTTGGGCCAAACCTCTTCTACTTTGGCCCATATAGGGTTAATCTGGGTAATATTTGTTTATCATATACAGTTTCGCTTTATATTATGTGGAATTAAATACAAAAAATAAATTCCCGAAGCAATGGTAACGAGCTTGGTGTTACAACATGGCTCACTGACAGGTGCGTTTTAATTGGTCCAGTAGGTTCGCTGGTCGACTTATCAACATAGCTAATGAAATAATGTATATAATTCATTTCAATCCGATTGACACGTACCCCCGAGAATGTCCTGGTTGCCATATGAAGTTGGTCTTGGTACCTCGCCTTACAGAACCCGGTCCTGAAGGAATGGCCCGAGAAATCCCTCTCCGCGTGGGATTAGCTATTATCAAACGAAACACTGCGAGGAGTATTCTTAACATAGCAAGGACATGGTATTAGTTAATGAACTGATACTGTTGGTAACTTTTGTTTCAGGACTATAGATATTACAAATCATCACCAATTGACACCAATAAATAAACCGATTGTCTATCATTTGTTATGACGTGGTTTTGAAAATAAAATGTATATTTCATTTAAACCGACTCGCTAGCTTATTAAAAGTTTGTATGACTATTATACACTACACTAATAATATCACACATTAATTAAAGCAATGTTTTCGTTTCGTTTTGATGTTCGTAATTGTCAGTTTACACTAGATCACCTTGAAGAATATTCCCAACAAGTTTCTCAATCGAGATGTTTCCAACAATATTTCTAAAGAATATTCTTTCGACTAGCGTCGATTTTAGACTCTGTAGTTTGGATACCAACACCAATAGACGACCAAATCGTACCATTTGTCTGGGGTACTGTATTTGTATGTGTTCTGTTAGCATCAGGTGAGCTTGTTCTTGTAGATTTTCTACTGTCTTTGTGTCAACTAAACCAGCCGTGTCTGTGAAGTAAATTTAAATGCATATAAGTAAATATTACAACGGTATTAAAAGAGAGAGAGAGAAATGGGGCTTAGCGTCCATTCAACACAAACTAGGTCATTTCGGGACTAACATATGGTTTAATTTTATTTCAATAATTCGCTTGCGCTTAGGGGTCTTTAGCAGTGGGAGGGAACCCACGAGGTTGAGAAGGCGCCCCTATCGCCATGCCACATACGCTCACACCAGGGCTCAACTGTATTAAAACACAATAAAATGCTGGTATAGTACCCAACAAATGCTATAGTACTGAATCGCCAGCGTGTTGGAAAATTTTACTCAATCAACCACAAAATAACAACATAATCAGACGAACATAAATCATGGTTTTAAACGAGGTTCCGTATAATTTCGGGTAAATTATAGTAAAATATTCAGTACATTACTTTATGTAGTGTTGCCCAGGGGCGCCGGAACGGCACGAGTGGCAGTTACCAGAAGCGAGGGTGGTCGGGGGGGGGGGGGGGGGGCTCTCCCCCCGGCCTCTAAAAATTTCCAAATTCCAAAATAAAACCCTTTTAAATACCCGATGATTCGCAACCGTTCGGAGAGCAATAACATATCTTTAATTTAAACACGAATTAGTTAAAAAGGTGGAAAATTTTCATCATTAGTGCATGGGTATACATATATACCATACAAAAGGGCAGGGTACCATTTGTATACTCTGGTACCTGGGTTCCGACGCCCCTGGTGCTGCCACGATATACCACTGTGTATCGCGATGCACCTTCTCACGATTCGTGTATGGAATCGCACAGGGGCGTGGTGAGAATGAGTTCATGAGTAGCCATACTCATGCGCCAAAAAGTTTTTGCGCCAAAATCACAATCAAATTACTCAAAAAATGAAAAACATTTCTAAGTGGAAAAATTGTTTCATCTGACCCAATTAAAAAAATTTTGAAAGAGTCAAGTGATTTTCTCTTGGAAAGAATGGAATCTCCAAGAGAAAATAACAATATTTTATTACCGTATTTCTTGTCTCGGATTGCTGGAGATTGCGTTTCTGGGCTTCTAATTTTCGAAATTTTCGCGGGGGAGGGCCCCCCGGACCCCCCGCCGCGGGCTCGCGCCTTCGGCGCTCGCGGTGGCCGGCCGGCCACAGCTCCGCGGTCAGTAAAAGGGTTTTTGTGCCAAAATCTTTTTTGTTACTCATAATTTCTTCTCAATAATTGCCCTCACCACGCCCCTGGAATCGCAAGACATTGAATCGATGTATCGCGATCTTTTATTTTTTTAGGTTTTTTTTATTATTATTTTTGGTCGCTTCTTTAGGTAACTTTCACTCTTAGTTATCCACATCACACATTATCCACAGGTACACTAAATTGTTCTGGTCCTTATTTTTGAACCCCATCAATATAGTGTTATAAAATAGTTTTTTTTTTTCGACATCCGCATGACTATAAATATCAATTATTCATATTTCCTGTTGTATTATTGGTAAATATTGGCTTGGTTATGAATCGTGACTCAAATCGTATCGTAGCACATGTACCTGAATTGCAATATATGTATAATATTGAGACTGCAGATCACTAACTTGAAGGTCTCGAACTCACGGTCGAATTGCTAATAGATCTAATATTCCCAGTGTAATGCTTTAGCATATTGATAATGATCAGATATGGGGGTTGGATGTGGAATGGTAAGCACATGCGCGCTGTAGCTGGTAGCATAACGTCTGTCATTGAGTCAACTGGCGTGGTTCCGATTCTCCGGTTGTTCGTAACAAGGAGTAGGGTCGCCTGTTTAACCTCGTGAGTTTTTCTCCGGGTCCTCCGGTTTCCTCCCACTGCTAAAAACCCCCAGCGAATTATTGAAAAAAAATGAACTATATGTTAGTCTCGGTATGACCTAGTTTGTGTTAAGTGGACGTTAAACCCAATTTGCCCCCTTTCACGGATTTCATATATTCAAAATCAATTATAGTTGATAATTGTACCGAATAAATGTTATAACATGCATAATTTTTGTAATTTCACTTATATTGAGCACAGAAAAGGGGCGGGGCATAACTATTAATTATATTTATCGGAAGAAAAATTGAGCCTCTTCACACCCATTTACATTGACCAAGTGTCATAGAACTGAATTGTTACTGATAGCATTGTAAATTTCAGAGAGCATTATATAGTTGCATCAATTTTTACCTGATTTGAAAAGAGTTATGGCTTTTAGGCATGTAAATTCGGTAGAGTCCAGTGCCATTTCTCTAAGTCTAGCCACGGTTTCTGCCATTTTCTCTAGGTCTGACGTTGAGTTAACTTCACCAACAGTCCCAAGTACATTGAACGATCTGGACAATCCTGTAATATCTAGAGGTAAACCCCATTGTACTATTCCTAGTAGAAACAGGTCTTTCCAAGCAGTGGTTAACAAAAGTCTCTGAAATTTATACAATTGCCGAAATATACAATTAAGATTATAAATAATATTAAGTAGCCAACACGCCCACCCTTAAATACAAATGTAGACACAGACCACCCCATCCCAGCCCCCTTAAATCTGTACAGACAACAGAACGCATTGAATCACTTGTCCAAACAAGATATTTGACCACTTAAATGTAACGGAACTATGATTCCTGTAAATACTATAATTATTTTAAAATAATTACCTGGTCCACGTCTGTTAAAATGGTAAATGCAGGAATTTGTTTGACCCAACCAATGATAGTGAACAGTAGACGCGCCATTACTTCTTGCCAGACGTCTCTCTGGAACGTTAAAACTGGAGATGAAAATGCGGATGGTGCTTGTAGTCTGACCAGTTCACTGACATCATTCCTAACATAACCCATCAGCATGAACTGACGACTTGCGTTGGTACCAAGGTTCTGTAAACAGTCTTGTTGTAAATGGAACATGTTCTGTGGCGGAGTGTTTGTTACCCGGAGATCCATTGGTGCATCTTGTGTTGCATGACGCGAGGACCCAATAGACATATCCGGAGCTTTGATTTTAGGTTTGCGTGGACCTCTTTCATGTTGTACGGCTGAAAAAGGGATCATTTATCATTTACAAGAGTTCTTGATTATTTGTTATAGAATAGGGTGGGGGTGGATTGCCGAATGGTTAGCGCGTGCGTGCTGTATCATAAAGCATTTCATTGGGTCAACTGGCGTGGTTTCAAATCCCCGGTTGTACGTGACAAGGAGTATGGTCGCCTGTTCAACCTCGTGGGTTTTCTCCGGGTCCCCCGAATTCCTCCCACCGCTAAAGACCCCTCCGTGCAAGCGAATTATTTAAATAAAATTAAATCATATGTTAGTCCCGAAATGACATAGTTTGTGTCGAGTGGAAGTTACCCCCCCCCCCTCTCTCTCTCTCTCTCTGTCTCACTGTCTCACCGTCTCTCTCTCTCTCTGTCTCTCTGTTATAGAATACCAAAACGACCGAACTAATAGTTGTCTTTATAACCAATTTTTGTACAAGGAAATTAATGGTATTTGGGGCAATATTTAATTTAGAAACACTGTAGACCATAAATACCCTCAGGAAAACAAAGTATTTAATTTTCTGACAAATTTTAAACTCAAAATCAAAACTATACACAATACCCACCCTTGCAAAACCGAGTACCTGGCATACACAATCATTTGGTGGAGATGCATAGAAGACAAAGAATAAGGTAAAAACTTACCATCCTTATTCATATCAGCATCGAAACATTTTTTCAATCTACAGGATCGGCATTGATTACGATGTGTTTTATCAATAGGGCACAACCCTTTCATGTCACCTTGGGCCTTACACGTGTACGCTCGATTCTTGTGAATACTTCTCTTAAAGAAACCAGAACACCCTAGAAAATAGCATATTATATGATATAGCCTTGTCGTCAAATTGGACGGAAGTGATTTAAGGTTATTTCATTAATGTTCGATGGAGATATTTTCAAAAATATAATCACGCCCACTTTAAGGAGTATATTTTTATGCTATGTGGAAGATACAACAACATTTAAATAATATTAGCTGGAAATATAAAAACAGCATTTTTATGAAATTTATTTGGTGTTATGTGCAAAAATAAAACCACTGGCACTATCAGATGAAAATATAAAACCAATCCTACTTTCACGAAATTCCCTTCTTTCCTGAATTATCTTTGATTTTAATGAAATTTCGTTTATTTTAGATGAAAATATCCCGCTTTCATGAAATGTCTTTAATTTTAGATGAAAATATTCTACTTTCATGAAATGTCTTTAATTTTAGATGAAAATATTCTACTTTTATGAAATTTCTTTAAATTAAGATGGAAATATAAAACCAATCCTCATGAAATGGATAAATTCCTTTAATTTTAGATGGAAATATAAAACCCCTTTAAACAAATTTACGTATACTCTAGAGCCGAAAGAAAACAGCAAGTCTGAAAACAAATCTCTCAAATATTCACTTCGTACAAGTCGACCATATACGTTTAAAGGGGCTGATGGATGCTTTTACTTTCAACTACATACAGATACCACAATATAGATACTATAAAGTTCACCAAAAACTTGCCACCGCAGTTATAAATACCATGGTGTTTACCAGAACTTACCATCACAACTATAGATACCACAATGTTTAGGACTCGAAGGCATAGACACCATAATGTTTTGGTATCGCTGGTATAGATACCATAATGTTTACCGGAACTTACCACCATAAAAGCTATAAATACTCTATGTATAATGTTTACTAGAACTTACCATCGCAGCTATAGAAATCACAATGTTAACCAAAACTTACCATCGCAGCTATAGATGCCATAATGTTTACCAGAACTTCTGTCACCACAGACTTTACAAGGTATATCCAATAATCTATCACCTAAATTTAAACAATTGTTATGAGAAAGTTGTCAAAATCTATATTATTTATAATAGTATTGTATATATTATTCAAATTCAAAAACACGTATTAGATTTCAACATTGGCCTTTTCTATCAATATTGATGTTGTTATCTTAAGTTAAAAGATAGGCTGGCACTGCCAGGCAGGATACGCCCACATTTTCGAGAGATGGACAGAGAACAAGCAATACCAAAAGTGATTTTTCCTACATCTTTACGTCCTGTATTTCATACTGTATTGGGAGCAGCCATTTAGTTGGTCAGTTCCAGTCTGATATTAATGAAACTCGAAACCGACAATGATTTTGGTGTGACGGTACACAACCTAGAAATGTGACTTTTCATCAAAATCGGGTAAGAATTGTGACCTGTAGCGAGTCCACAACCATGATAAACCATTTTTTTACACTATTCGCGTACAAACGGCGACCATTTCGTCCGGCAATTTTGGTACGATTTTCACGAAATTAGAACTCAACCTTCCTCATCAAAATCGAATTAAAATTGTGACCTATACAGGGTCCACAACCATGATATTTCATTTTTTTTAACAGTATTCGCGTACAAACGGCGGCCATTTTGTCTGTCAATTTTGGTCCGATTTTCCTGAAATTCAAACTCAACCTTCCTTACAGTGCAACGGTGATATAATCAAACGTTTTTTTAAATTGGATAATAATTGTGACCTCCAGAGGGACCACAAGCTAAAGAAAGGGGGGTTTTGCGTATAACCAGGGGCCATAATTCAGGAAGTTACGATCCGATATGCGCAAATATTGAAAAGAACCAAGATCTTTGGGTTATAACCATGAATTTCAAGTTTCATCAAAATCGAATTAAAATTGTGACCTTTACAGGGTCCACAACCTTGATATACCATTTTTTAACAGTATTCGCGTACAAACGGCGGCCATTTTGTATGGCAATTTTCGTCCAATTTTCCCGAAATTCGAACTCAACCTTCTTTAGGGTGTGACGGTAATATAATCAAACGGTTTTTTAAATCGAATAATAATTGTGACCTCCAAGCTAAAAAAAAGGCGATTTTGCGTATAATCAGGGGCCATAATTCAGGAAGTTACGATCCGATATGCGCAAATATCGAAAGGAAGCAAGATCTTTGGGTTATAACCATGAATATCAAGTTTCATCAAAATCGAATCAAAATTGTGACCTCCACAGGGTCCACAACCTTGATATACCATTTTTTAACAGTATTCGCGTAAAAACGGCGGCCATTTTGTATGGCAATTTTCGTCCGATTTTCCCGAAATTCGAACTCAACCTTCCTTAGGGTGTAACGGTGATATAATCAAACGGTTTTTTAAATCGAATAATAATTGTGACCTCCAGAGGGACCACAAGCTAAAAAGGGTGATTTTTCGGACAATCAGGGGCCATAATTCAGGAAATTACATTCCGTAAGCCGCAAATATCGAAAGGAACCAAGATCTTTGGGTTACAAACATGCATGTCAAGTTTCATCAAAATCGGTTCAAAATTATGACCTCTATAGGGTCCACAAGCTAAAAACGTGATTTTTCGTACAATCAGGGGCCATAATCCATGAAGTTTTGATCCGATACATGCCAATATCGAAAGCAGCCGAGAACTTTTGGGGATAAACCTATATTTCAAGTTTCGTCAAAATCGGATAAGAATTGTGACCTGTAGAGAGTCCACAAACAAATTGTGGACGGACGGACGTCCGGACGGACAGGGGCGACGACATAATACGTCCACATTAAAATGTGGGCGTATAAAAATAGCATCCTTAATTTCATTGATGCAAGGCATTCGATTTTTTTATGTGGCGGAACAGGGTGGGGCTTGGACCCCCTCCTTCTCAGTATTCGCTGTTGCGCTTTTGTTTTCTACAGTAGAATGCACTGTATAAAGTATACTATTATACAAGTACATATTTTTTAATTGTTAAAAAATCAGTGAATGACTTAAAGTTGGATTATATAAGATTTAGATGAAGAGCTGGTCGTATATAACAAATGAATATATTCAAAATTTCATTGAAAATTACTTAATTCGGAGCGAAGTTACCAGTGTTTGAAGTTTTGACACGATGAAGCATCGACCCTTTATTATCGTAGCAACGGTACTTGTCAATCGAGATTGTCTCGATTCGCCATTTGTTAATTAAATCATTAAATGGCCATTGTGCCAATATAACGACCTGTAATAGGCATATTTGGCGTAATATATCTTTAATTATTAGGACGAATTTATTGATAATCACAATGTTTTCGAATACTTTGTATACTGTATTTATGAATTGCTTTTGAAACATTGATGGCCTTATACCAACCCTCAGCCAGTGAAGCTATCAAGCACTGTCAATATTAAACAGGGAGTCCCAAGAAGATTGCACTAAACCCTAATCCTTACTAAAGCTACTAATCACTTCTTGCGTTAGTTTATTATTCAGAGTGTTCCAGTTATAAAAGGTTGTCCTAAATGTTGCGTCTACAAAAACCTCTTCCGAGATTTTTAACATTGGCGAACATAGATTTTGGTCATATCGTATGACTGTTCTTCTGTAAATTAAAATCACCAAAATTGAATACCACTATGCATGTATGAATTGACAGGAGTATGGAGTGGTTTTGAAATGAATTTTGAGAAATCACAAGCATGAGTGCATTATTGATCGTGGAAAGCATTTTTTTTTTTTTTTTTTTTTTTTGTCACAAATCTTTTTACGAATTCACCCGGGTGGGAATGGGTTTGAGATTTCAATAAATATTATGCGAAATAACATTGCATTAGCCTTTAGTTCGTATAAATTCGCTATATTCTATGTAAAGGTCGATATGTCGTCTTATAAATGGATGAAGCCGTGAGAGATATCGGTGACATGACAGTTGAAAGTAAACAGTAAAAACAAAACAACAGTATAGGAATGGACAAGCTGTTAGCTAGAATCTTTACCCCCTCCGGCTAAATCTGCCGATCATCTTGGAATCGGTGGTGCTGTTATCTTTAACCCCTTACATGTGACACTATTAAATTCATTATATTCGTATAGATCGTCTACTGTGAGATACGTTTAATCTTCATATTAGACCAGTGATGACAAGAATTAGTCGAAAAAATTTAATGGGTTTATCATCGATTCTTCACTGGGAAAAGTTCGCTTGAAAGCCATAAGTTTTCACTTAAATACTCTTCAAGAAAGGCGATTTTCCGATTTTGCAACCTTCAATCGCCACCTTATGTAAAACAATTATCCGCAGGCCGTTGGTTGGCTGTTAAGCCTGCCCCCCTGCTTTACAAAGTCGTTGAGAAGTAGTCGCTTACGACAAATCAGCTTTCGAGAAATAACAAATTGATCGTTTTGCTTCTCTTCGGTAATCACACCAAGTTGCTTCCACGAAGAAAAAAAAAGCTTAGAAAGATGCTTTTAATTCTTCATTTCACCCGTCTTTGATGTCATGAGAACTGTTGCCTGTTCAACCAGCTGACGACTCCACGAGAAAGTGGCGCCTTATGAAATATCGATGCCTATGTATTTGCGATAAAAGCCCCCGTCATTGACTTCAATTGCTTGACGGCGGCTATGGAAAAGCAACGCATTTAGCCATCAAGGACATTGATCTGTCAAACTAAAATTCACACGCTTCAATAGGCCTGTAAGACCAACCCGCTTCTTCAAGACACTTGCTTGTACCAAGCGTTTTGTTCGTAATTACTGTTTACCGTTCTAGTGCTTGGCCGTCGACGAAGACAACTTTTACACGGGACGGGTGTGTAAAGAGAACCAACTGCCGTAAGCTAACAAGTTGCGGTGTTGCGTGACAATCGCTAATCCTTGTTCAAGTAATTGTCAACTTATCGAACATGTTCTGCCATAGCATTATATTGAAATATGGAAATGGTTGGCAGTGAGGTTTGACCGTTTTGTTTAGCTTGCTCAGATATTTGAAAATCACTAGACTGATTTCACTCTGAGCTAAATATCCTATAATTAGAACCAATAAATTGGCTATATATTTCTAAATAACATACAAAATAATAAACAAATGAATATAACGTGTCTAAAAGTATGCATTTTATTTAGTCATTTAACTTGTCAAGTAATAAATGTGCAGGCAGTTCCACAGTTTCTGCTCGTAAAGATGAAAAATTTCGATATAGGCGTTACATCAATTGATGCCATCTTATATGTACCTTAAAGATCAAATACAACAGCCAGAAAAACTATTGGTGGACTAGCGTTCAGATCGGCTCAACATTTACAGAAATATGTCAATTTTGAAATCATACGCTCTAAATAATACGTTCGTTTAAATTTTCGTAAACGGTAAGGGTGATGTCAAATGCACTACATAGAACCGATCTACATTTTTTATGTACATTTCCACTTCGATGTAATTTTATAACAAAAATTGGTTATGGTTATTTGTTTAACAGATATAAAAAAGATAGTTAATGTACTTGTTTCCGTTGAAAAGGCGCCAATGCAGAAGCGAGCTTTTTTCTATACAACAGTATCATCTTGAGAAGCAGCCTTCATACTGGTCTACCACACATATTTAGCTAATGAATTTATCTAAGTAAAATCATAGTTTTTATGATAATATGATCAGGCAATAAATAATATTTGTATACACAATAATGGCTATGTCGGAGTTCATTAAAATTATACTAGACCTAAAGATGATGACATAGATAAAATCATGGACAGTAGTACATATCATAGTATAAAACCAACATCAAAGGTGTTATTCCTATGTCAAGATATCGGACTGTGAGATTAGGCCAAATATTGTTTTATAAACTAAAATAGAGGAATTATGCCCCGGCACAGAGTGGTTATTGACTGTGTACTCATACCCAAGATTCTGTTTCCCTGAAGAAGTCACGGGATGTTCGATCCGCCACTCTAAGTCATTGAAATAAACAAGAGCAGGTGATATTATTTGACTAATTGCAAAGCTAACTCATTATTTCTGGCCCATTAATGCATTTTATGTTTGCTCTCATATTGTAAACAGTTTTCAGCAAACAGAGAAAAGGGCGATATATATGTAACAATTAAAGCAGAATCGTCTGAAAGTTCTTACCATTAGTTCTGTTATACCTTTCAATGATTGCAGACAATTTGAATTCTGATAGAAAAGAAATTACATTTAATTGTGACGATGGGCTAACTGATTGAAAGCGTGTTAAATACCATTATAATCGCCATCAATGTCAGAGAAATTCAAATTCACCAGGAAATGGAAAAACGTAGAATCCAATTAGAAAATAGTACATGTATACTATCTTTTGAATATGGTATTCTTTCAGGGCACAGATCTATTCTTAAAGTAGGCGGATCACGTGGCCAAGTGAGTAAGACGCTGCCTCGCTAGCATGGAGGTCGGTGTTCGATCCCTGCATTGGCCTAGAAAGTTCATCTCGATTTTCCGGCGTAGTTTACATTTGTCAGTGGTACAGAACGGAGGGCCTGAGAAGGACAGCGCTGTCTAGTCGTTCGGATGGGACGAGAAACCCAGGTTCCGTGTACACATTGGTGTGCACATAAAAGATCCATTGACAGTTGGAATTCGATATGAGAGTAGGCCGTCGAGCCGCTGCACGGGTAAACTTTCCCTCATAACACACCATATGGCATATGCCCGTCTTCCTTTAGCCCAGGTTAGGTGAAGAAGACTAGGACGTTAAACCCCATTTCATTTAATTTATTCTTAAAGTGGAGTGTTCTCAGTCAGTAAATGGCTTGCCCCCAAATAAACCCATCAGAGATTAACCCCACAATATATCTCAATTATTTGAAATTTTCAACATTTTAATAAAAATTACAAGCTGTCGAATTCCACCAATAATAAACAAAAACAGGCAATTTTTGCTATATCAGATGCCTTCTATTATAAAAGGACACATTTTTAAAATGTATATTTATATTTTGACATATGTACCTAATTATTTTCAACTTTTGCAATACTTGCGAGTAATGCGCATTATTTATATAGGCCTACGTATACATCACGACAGACGTTGTTTTGGTAGCCAACTATGCCAAATTAATGCAATGGGAATCACTTACAAACTGCAATATTGTGAATGATGACTCTCGATAGGAACATCTGTCGAATTATGGTTTAGTCAAGTTCAGTATGTACAATAAGCCCGTCGCGATTTTGTTGTCCACGAAAATTTAAGTAGGTCTGTGTTAAATCCGATTTAATCCAAGCTGGTACACTACCAACATATGAATTTTTGACTTTGTTTAATAAATTAAATGTTTCATAATCAATCTGAGTACGTTGGCTTCAGAAATGGAATATTTTAGCGACAAATGAAGATGGCACATCTTTTCTTTTAGAATCGTAATTTTCAAACAGTATTTCTTCTTTCTAGAAGGTCCAATTTACCCCGTATGACAGCAGATTATTTCGCCAGTACTTCAAATTATCGTTTATAGTGTTTTCACTGTGATCTTTGAAGTTAATGTCTCACTTTCCCCAATATAAAAAGGACCCTTCTTATCCCAGTTTCCGGATAATCAAATTTTGTATTAAGATAAATTATTATCAAATTCATCTAGAATGCACAAAATGGAACCTAGACATTGTTGGGTGCCCACGAAACACAGCATTAAAGACACCTTTCAGTTATGAACAGACTAATTATCATTTTCTTCCAAAGTTTTTGAGGTTTTCCTTTTCAAAACTGGTTTCATAATCCGACTAATCCGAACATTTTGAAATTTAAATCATAGCAAAGAATACAGAAGGACTGAAAAAAAGGTTATACTACATCGTGTATCGTAAAGCGATATCTTTGAATTTCATAATGTGTCACTTCTGTAATACCGCCTGTGTCATAAACATCACAGTTGGCAATGTTTGCTATACTGGAGATTCAACAACTGTCGGAATCAAAATATAGGTGCAAATTTGCATAATGCATTATTGTGCTGTATGGACATTCAACCAAGGTTTTTATGGCCAGCCCTTCGACCAGCATCGAAGCCACGCTGACTCGCTAACTGGGAGGTCACGGGTTCGATCCTGTGTATTGACTGACAAAATTCCTATAGGCACTTATCGACTTAGTTCCCCCCTGTCAGTGGTGCAGGACACTTAGTTACTATACCTGTAACCTTAAACTGTGTGTTTAAGGTTACATCTGATACAGTCTAAGAACCTTTACGCAAGTTCAAATAGGTTCAAACGGGCAATTGTCAACACATATCATTACAGTTTGTATTGAAAAACGTAATTCTATCACACATAAATAATGAAGACTGGACCACTAAAATAGCGATGTTTATGTTGTAATGACGTAGGCCTATAGTATTATGCAATCCCCCATGACACCGGCTAGTTGAAATTTCACGTAGCAGTTGGGTTTCATCAAATCATAGAATTATACGGTAAGGCTTCACCTTTATTTCAATGGGAATTGATTTATTATATGTTAAGATATGTGCGGTACAGTTTTTGGTTAGTTTATGTGTAAATTCAGGGAGCTAGAGACCAGTAAACGAGTAGACTTTTTGTAGCCATTTGTCTAAAAAAAACTTGCGCAAAGGGAATCTGTTGGAAAAGTCACTACTGTGGCTGGAGTAAGACGGAAGACATTAGAAGTGGAACCATTTCTAGCGTACACTCAAAATTTCTGAATCTCACCCCTTTCGTATCAATGACACCAGTTACATCTGCACTATTCGCCCGGGCTTATTTCTGGTTTTTGTTTTTATTATTTTGTTTTTTACGTGTTCGGTATATTTGTAAGAATACTGTAAATAAGCACAATTTAAGTAATTTAAGGCCAATAAACAAATTTCGTATTGATATACAAAGTGTTTCTTCAGATAGATAGTATTTAAAAGTCGGTTAGATATCATATTGGCCTCGATGTTCTACGATATTAATAAGTTGTGTTAAAATTAAGTTGTTTAAAATAAATCACCAGTAACGATGTTTGTCTCGAATTGATTCCACTCTTGCCTCGGATGAAAAAGAATAGTGATTTCGGTATGAAATTAGTCAAAAGTAATATGAACTTGGCAATAGCTGATGTTGTGATTGATTGATTTTAATAATTTTTGGTAAGTGTACAGTTTATTGTGTATGGTCTATTTGTAGTCTCTTCGGGTAAATTGGTTTGAGAGGCATTTTAAAAGATTAAAAGGAAAGAGTCTGCGGTAACAAAACTGTTGCGATCCAAAGATTTGAATGGGTTAATTATTAGCTTAATTGAAATAGAAATAATGTTAAAGACAAGTGCTACGCCCTAAACTTGTTGACAAAATACAGTATAAAACAATTTTCTTAAAACGCATGAGATCTTTAGCTAATGGTTTGATCTTTGTTTGAATATAGAACATACAAGGGTAGAGAATATTGTTTCAAATAGATTGTATTTTGAAAGATACACAGTGGCACAAAGAACGTTTTATGGCATTGTTATACCGACACTTCTTGACTTCCGTCGTGAACGACAACCATTCAACTATTCGAGTGTTTAAATAGCCCCGATCCTTCAGAATTCGACGGAAATGTCTGAGCGACCAAATAATAATAGCCACCCAATCCATTAGTTATTTCAATGACGATTGTTTTATTTGAAATCAAATATATCATCACCTATTTCTCTAATTGATTTGTGAATTTATTTTAAAAATATTGATTTTGTACATTGTTTTTCTTACTTTGCATCCTTTTCTTTTAACAAATATATAAAATTCTTTTGAAATATATTGTATTAAGTTTCCCTTATGAAGGAAAACAAATTATAATGTTAGACAATATGACGTCATTATCACCAAATACTGTGAAACATTTTCTAAAAGCTTAAAATAAATTTAAGAGAGAATCCCAAGAGTGATGTTAAGGTTAAGTGTGTATTTGGAGTATAATCTCTTCAGATGTTACGTGTAATCTATAATTTCCTTATCCTTTATCTCGCATTTGATTCAGATATGGAATCTGAAACATTAATTGTGTGCTATGAAATTGATTGTGAGTATTAATTAACGGATTAGAAACCCTTAGTATCATTTTATTGCCCCGTTATCACAGTAGGCATTTATGAAATGTTGAATTGTCTATTAAAATCGTTACTTACTATGTACGTTAGTATTTAAAGAGTGAAAGTGCATGGTAAAATGTAAATAAGAATGCAAATTTCAAGTTTTTTTATCATATAAAATTTTGTATTAATGCGAATCAAATCTAATATATCTCATTTCCAAACCAATCATGCATGACATTTGGTGGTTTCGGACGATTCTTTTGTTGACTAATGTATAGATATATCAATTAGAAATAAAAATTGGGGTGTTGGGCGTTATACAGTATAATTAAATGGATTGTGGAGGAGCTATATTATACAGCCGTTTATACTAATTGTACATATATGCTAAATATAATATTCAGTGCAATAATTAAACATGCTTCGAAGAATGCAAAATCAGGGAAATAAACACACGGAGGAGAATAAAACGGCTGTGAACCAAGAATTAGATGGGATAATCATTATATCTTAATTGAAATATTAAAAAATAACTTTAAAGACAAGTAGACCTTCTATACGTCTTTAATAGTTTAAACATTGGTTGCCATTATTCTGTTTAAATATATTTTCATTTTTATAAATAAAAAGTTATTAAATCTTTTAGTTAATAGTTTTATCCTCGATTAAATATATGGTCAGGAAACCATTAAAAAGATTAAATTTCCAAGATATTGGGTGGTAACCTGCTCAAAAACTGTGTACACCATCCAATAAATCCTATTATTACGCGATCATATTTTAAAACTAAATAATAAATAACTCCTTATTATTTTAAAACTAAACGACTTTGATCCCTACCGTGTTTATTTTTCTTAAAGCGATAGATAAGTGAATTAAATGATTAGAATTTGGGCAAAAATTCTTGATATATCTTAGGATATCACAGGCCTATACTTTTCAAAATGAATATTTTCTCTAAACACATATCACCACCCCTCCACGGGGCATTTACGAATTAAAAATAAAAGATAAATTTCCATCCATTCATTATTATTCTTTTGAAATAATGACAAAATCTTCACTCCATAAAGTTTTCCACGGCATTGATTTTAGAAACGTTATATTAATGACAATATTTTTGCCAATGTCAGCGACTCGAAAGCTTTTTTTCGTTGCATATATGTACGACCAGAATAAATATACATTTATGTGTTCTGTGTAGAATCTTTATTTATAATTTGCCATATTTTATTATTGATCTACATATTATTCCAACCACCTGTTATTGTAATGTCTTGAAATTGTTAAAAGCCAAGACAAATTAATTAATGCGTTTTCTTGCCGTCGGCGTCAGCGTTTAAAGTATACTCCAATTATGAAGAAATTGTCTGGGATTTTGATAATGTTTTCTATAGATAATTATTTCAACAGTCAAAATTATGAATAAGAATATATAAATATGTAAAGAATAGTTCGAAGAAATTAGCAGTTTTTTGTGATATGATATAAAAACATAAAACCTCTTATGATAAATAAATATAGATGCAAATATGTGGAAGTTTATATGAAAATTCTCTACCGTCGATCTAAGAAGGGCAATCAAAATACATAAAACCAAAATACAAAAAGACAAAATAATGAAATATTTAATTGAAATTGTGAATATTATTTCCATTAAAAAACGAAAAAGAAAATCATGGCTTAAATTCTAAATATCCGCTATAAACCAAGACTCGGATAAATGACTTGCAGAGCTCAGGGCTAAAGGGTACCGCGGGACCCACAGAAGTAGGACTATTTTCGAAGGAAAAAGACAAAGTTGAAGAAAAAGTGAATTTATATTTACAACGACAATTAAATTAATTAAACGACTTTAAGTAGGTATGAGTACTTTTACTTTGATTCAGCATTCGAAACTGTCTGATTATTTAGACGTTTTGTCGCGGAGGGGCACCGACCACATCGACAGGCACATTTGACTACATGGTCTAGAAAGAGGCGACCAATTAACTGCTGCCCTGGCAACATCCCCACAATGTCAATAATAGGTCGAAGGAGGAGCGGTACAGTCACGCAGCTTTAGAGTGGAGCACCAAACTGTACCAAATCAGAGTAAATTTCTCCTCTTGATAGCCGAACACAAATTAGTTTGAGTTCACAAACTTAATATTTTTTTTTACTTTTCTGAAAAGCGTAAACCAACTATATAAGTAATTTACCAGATATAGGGCAGCGATTGCCATGGTACATGTATAGAAGACTACTTTTATGATTTTAAAAATATGATACAGTGTAAATTATTAGACAACTTAATACAGCATTTCCTCGTTAACAATAATCGAATACCAATAATAAGTTCTTAAATACATTTCTAAATAATATATCGGCTATAGATCTTGTACTATTCTTTGCTATTCCACTTTGGAGTAACATCAAAGTAGTAAAGTTAGTGGGATCTTATTAAAATATGTAGCAGTTCCCTAAATGCTAAGAATAAACGAAGTTTTCTGAGATCAGTCATCCCAATTGCTTTACCTCTCGGCCTCATGAGTTAATTTTTAATAGCTATGATTTTAAGATAAAAAGAAGCACTTAAAAAATACAGGCTACTCGGCTGAAGTTTTAAATCACATATTGTTTTTAAAACTTAAAAAATAATCAAAACTACCAAAGAATAACAAAGTAATAGAAAAAATAATATAATGTTCTTCCCAATTTCAAAAAAAAAGTTATATAAAAAAACATAATCTTTTTTTTTTTCTGGAAATTTTCTATAAATAATTATCAATAAATAATTAATAATAGTAATCATGATTACTTACTTTTCGGTGGAGTTCTGGAGGAGACAGACATGATCGGAGATTTCTTCAACGGTGCCGTTTCTTGCATTGAAAGACAAACGTTGGTCGGTCGCGTGGCGCTGTTAGCGAAGATGTCACTAAAGATGACATTCGGAAATGGGTTTATTTGCTTCGACATCGCTTCAAATTGTTGAGAACCATCACAGGTGGGACTTAAGCAGGGCGATCTGTCGGTAAATGCCGCAGAAAAATGCATTGATTAGCCGTTGAAATCAATAAGACGTTATATGACGACAAATATAACTTTTAATAAAAGGTCACATGAAGAGGGAAGACGTGCTGGTCACTTTCACTAAACGTCACTCAATTTCTTTTTATTGACATAACTAATCAATATAGGTGCCTAGTTCATTTTTCAACTGTAAATTGTGTTCTTTGCGGGTAATTCGATCTTTAAATTTTAACCAAAGACGTGAAGAGGCGAGTTATATTGTATATTTTAGAAAAAAAAAAAAAAAAAAAAAAGAAAAGAGAAGACATCTTGATGAAGTTATTTATCGTAATATTTACCGCCACGTGCAGTGATTGTTAACTAAGAAACTTATTTGAAAGAAGAAAGAGGGGTTTGGGCAATGATTGATATTACATGCAAACAATTGGACAGGGGAGAAGAGATGTACATTTGGAAAACCCTCCAAAGGAAGAATGGGCTGGGAGCAATAATTAATTTAAAATACGCCAACCACAAAATTAATTAAATGCAAATAATTGCATAGGGGAGAAAAGTTACACATTTTGAAAACCGTTCCTTTTAATTTGCATAATATTGCTACATGTCGGACTCTTGTATAATAAAAATGACTACATAGATATCATGCTGTTTCTTTTTAAAGATACATTATGGGAGATTAGATAACGAGCTGACAATTTTCACTATAACAATTAAAAGCCAGATAATGTAAAGGCTATTTGCTGAAAATTTCAGTCAAATTGATCCTCTATGAACCCCATTCATAATTACTAAAGCCAGTACGATAAAAAAAAAAGGAGTCTCGATAACCCGTTCATTGATTTCATCGCGATGGGGAGTTATGCAGTAAATCGGGTCATAATCCGCTACTAAAGATCGCAGGCTGGCAGAGATGCCATCCAGGCCCGTAGCTACCCAAAATTTGCTGGCGGGGGGGGGGGGGCAAAGGTTTCGGGAGGGGGGGGAGGCGCCGATATACCCACACTTAACGGTCCACGGCGAACGGTAGCGTGGAAGGGTCTATATGGTACTCTCCAGGCGTAAGGGTTCGATGAATGTTAGGGGGCAGAATCTGAATTACCCGAACAAATTTCGTGTTAGTCTCCCCTCCCCTTACTAAATTTGGAAAATTTGACGACCTCAAACGCGTTTTCTCGCTGTTCATATTCCACGGAGATGGGGCCGTCGGGAGCAAATTCTGACTGCCACAAACGTGACTTTTCCTGCTATTCCAGCCCGTGAATACAGCAACTTAAATGTGGTCGCAGTGTTTCGTTTGATTAGAGCTAATCCCACTTAACACTGCTGTTCCAAATTATGACTGGTCAATGGTCCAATTGACAACCAATATAACTGCATAACAATATCATTGCGCTTTAAACAGAGCTTCAAATTGGACCAAATACGTTACGTCATTGCTCACGGTTTTATTATATCCAATAAACCAGCGCATAACAGAATGTTGCAGAAAAAGTAATTGTGTTACAAAACAAACGGATACAATATCTTAAATCAATGTCCAAAGTTTTAGTTTTAATGAAGATCCAAGATAAAACGAAGGGCAACAGAACGATTTCTTGGGCATTATGACGTGATTGGTGGGGCGCATAGGCGTACGAGCCAGGGGGCGGGGGCAGCTGCCCCACCCCCCCCCCCCCCCCGAACTTTCGGGCAAGCTGACTTTTCGGGCAGACGGGTGAAATGGTAGAAAAAGTTTATTTCATATACTTAGCAAAATAAAGTGCCCGAAATCTAGTAAAAAACACTATATTTACGGGCTGAAATAGCAGGAAAACGCGTATACGACCGTCAAATAATCCAAACTTTTCTTGGGGGATCCATACAACCGGCGCCGCTGTCTGTAAACCCGAAATTTTTCGGGCATTGCTAGTTTTGCTTCCCTAACTGTCATTGAGCCTCATATAAAACTAATTTTACTTTTGTTTTATTTGAATACCACGAATTTGTAGGCCTACTGAGTTGACTATGGATTAAAATATTTTGTCTGGAGCCACTCTTCTTTGTGCGACATTTTTCGGGCATCGATTATTTTTTAGTGAATGTAGCTGCAACAGTCTGATTGGATGGTTGGAATTCAGACTGAAATTTCAGTTACAAAATCATTGGAAATTTTGGAGTTGCTTAAGCGGGCTAGAACAGCTGAAAACGCATTTAATTTTCAAAATTTTCTCCGGGAGGGTAAGACCCCCAAACCCAGCGACGATTGATTAGTTGTTTGGAATTCGGGTCAGCCTGGTAGGCTATTTTGGACCTAAATTGAAGTTGCTGTATTCACAGACTGGAATAGTAGGAAAACGCGTGTCTGGCAGTTTAATTTTCAAAATTTTTCTCCCAACAGTTCCGTCTTCGTGGACTGTAAACAATTAATTGGAATTCGAGTCAGCCACCTTATTTCTGCTATATTAGACTACCTTGAAGTTGCTTTGTTTATGGGCTGAAATAGAAGGGAAACGTGTTTACAGCCGTCAAATATTCCAAAATTTTCGCCCCTCGAGGAAGACCGGCACCGCTCTCGGTAAACCCGAAATTTTTTCGGGCATCTCGGGTTCTGCCCCCAAACTGTCATCAAACCCGTGCGCCTATGGTGGGGCGCCTTATAATGTTGCAGGATGCTCGTTTGACTGTTCAAAAATTTGAAAGATGTTTAAGACAGGTGCCCAAATGTTTCCGGCCTCCCTAAATAATCTGTGATCTAATATATTTCGACATACCCCTATCCCCTTTTATCCCTTTTATGTCAATGCACTTGTTCCACCGCTTCTGCAGCATATCAATCGATGTTTGTTACGTAGCAGCGGAATGACGTCAACATCTGTGTCAAATTTGAGTTCTGGGAAGAATGAGCTTGATCTGCACAATAATCTGGGCGAGGGAGGATCTTGTGCCGTGCTCATTGGTATTTTCTTTGATTTGATCATACAACCTGTGCAATTCATCTGCGTATGCGACATTTTTATTGAAACCCTTCTTTGGACAACCTGTCATTATTAAACTCCCCGAGGCAAACAAAACGGAGGCCATGACCATGCAACTTTGAACTTTTTGTCTCTTGGACACCACTCACTCGGCAAACCTCGGCAGATTCCGTAACCTACGGAACCTACATCTAACCTTGGCTGTATGACGATTTCCGCCATATTGGAACTACTTTAAAGGTCCCGGGTGAAACATGGATGCGCCCATACCGAACACAATTTGGCGACCTATTTGGCTAGCGACCTATTCGACCATCCAGCTGTAAGATAATGAAGAATTTACACTTCTATTCTGAGCTAAAGGAATGGGTAAAAAAAATAGTATATTCTACCTTCATTTGATAGACATAACGTTGGATTTTATTGGTTGATAAATAGATGAGTTGTCTTTATTCTAATTAGGTTTCCAAGGAACAGGTTGCAGGTCGAATAGGTCGCTAGCCGAATAGGTTCCCAATTTGTGTAATAGTGTCAAGTTTTCCTGTTAAAGTAAATCGGTAGCCGCATCGCAAATGTATGGGCGTAGGTACATATCACTTACTGTCATAAACGCATTTGCGATGGTTTAATTTTCAAAATTTTCTTCGAGAGGGTAAGACCCTCAAACCCAGCGACGATTGATTAGTTGTTTGGAATTCGGGTCAGCCAAGTAGGCTATTTTGGACCTAAATTGAAGTTGCTGTATTCACAGACTGGAAAAATAGGAAAACGCGTTTCTGGCAGTTTAATTTTCAAAAATTTTCTCCCAATGGTTCCGTCTTCGTGGACTGTAAACAATTAATTGGAATTCGAGTCAGCCACCTTAATTCCGCTATATTAGACTACCTTGAAGTTGCTTTGTTTATGGGCTGAAATAGCAGGAAAACGTGTTTACAACCGTCAAATATTCCAAAATTTTCTTGGGGGGGGGGCATACAAAGTAAGCTTCGCTTCTTCGCCCCTCGAGGAAGACCGGCACCACTCTCTGTAAACCCGAAATTTTTTCGGGCATCTCGAGTTCCGCCCCCGTAACTGTCATCAAACCCGTACGCCTATGGTGGGGCGCCTTATAATGTTGCAGGATGCTCGTTTGACTGTTCAAAAATTTGAAAGATGTTTAAGACAGGTGTCCAAAAGTTTCCGGCCTCCTTAAATAATCTGTGATCTAATATTTTTCGACATACCCCTATCCCCCTTTATCCCTTTTACGCCAATGCGCTTGTTCCACCGTTTTTGCAGCATATCAATCGATGTTTGTTACGTAGCAGCGGAATGACGTCAACATCTGTGTCAAATTTGAGTTCTGGAAAGAATGAGCTTGATCTGCAGAATAATCTGGGCGAGGGAGGATCTTGTGCCGTGCTCATTGGTATTTTCTTTGACTTGATCATGCAACCTGTGCAATTCATCTGCGTATGCACCATTTTTATTGAAACCCTTCTTTGGACAACCTGTCATTATTAAACTCTCCGAGGCAAACAAAACGGAGGCCATGACCATGCCACTTTGAACTTTTTGTCTCTTGGACACCACTGTTTGGTTGTACTATACGAAGGACCATTGTCACCTAATGTGTGTGACGTGTCAATGAATTTGTTGTGGCGTAAACGTTCTCAAATAAAGATTCGTAATTACGGTTCTGTATTCGGTTTTCTGCATTTTAGAGCAAATGAGAGAGCGACGCTTTTCGATGGCTATATATTGGAAACACAGGCACTTGAAGGGATTAAAATAAATAAAACTTCTTACTAATGCTTGACTATAATACAAGAATACAAAGTATTTCAGACGCCATCTTTGTTATGACTGATTTACCATGTATCGTCTGATATCATCTCACAATACTCACTAGTTCTAACACTTCATGTCATTTTTATTGCCAACGAGACGTTATTTGATCATTATTCACATTCAGATGTAATTAAATTGGTCCTTTTACAGCGTTATTAATAACAAATCAAACTTAAAGAGATATCATGTATCGATATTCAACTTGGCGAGCCCGGAAGTAACCCGAAATAAGGTCAAAAAAGTCTGTATCACCCAGTCCCTTTATAGACCTATCATTACTCGATATGTGCATAGGCTCTGGGTGATCAAGTCTCGATCAAGCAGTAGTAAGAAGTTTTATTTTAATTTAGTTTAATCCCTTCAAGTGCCTGTGATTGGAAATTATAGCAAGTCGAATGTTTTGCATGTCAAGCACATGCGCAGATACTATTCTAGCAACATGAGCAGAATGGTTGAGTATGGGCGATCCTTTCATGGTGAGACCGGAAACTTTTGGGAAACCCCTTGTATGGAGCGGCTAATTTATATGTTGATGCGTCTATAGTTTCAATGGTATAATGTCGATGTCAGTTATCTATGTACCCTTTCTAGCAACATGAGCAGTGTGGTTCAGTATGGCCAATCCTTTCTTGGTGAGACCGGAAACTATCGGGAAACCCCTCACGAAGCGACCAATTTGTATGCTGGTGCCCCTATGGTGTCAATGATATGATAATATGGATGTTAATTATCAATGTAACAATACTCGAGATCCGTAGAAAAGACATAGTGAACAAACATTTGCCGGACAAGATTTGTATTGATGATTTGGGTATAATTGTACACATTTTATAAGTTTATTTATCAACACCACAGACGGCAATAACGAATTTGGCCAAATGACTATACAGATAAGCAGATCCTGTTAGAAATGTTGCCTAAAATGCCTTATTCATTATATCAAACATGTATTTCTGGGCGCATATTGTGTACCTGGTGGATTACCTAGCTATTAAATAATGGCTTCGCCGAGATTAGAGATTGGCATTTAAAGGGACAATAACATTCATGCTGGCTTGGTAGCTCCAGAAAATAAATTATACCCTTATTCTAAGTACTAGATGTTTAAGTGTCCTACCTGTTGTGTAAATTATCCATTACAACCTATTTTACTTGTCCAGAGGGTTCGAAAAAATTTTAAAATCCAAGTCACACTTGAAAAGGTTTACGTTAGACTTTTCAAATGAATTGGTTGAATTTTTCCAATTTTTCAAAATAGGTGTGTTAAGATGAAATTTATATCATCATTTAATTGGAATATTCTAAAATAATACGATTTGTTGACCAGAATGAAGATTGGGACATATTATTCAGTTACAACAAAAGTGTTATTGGGGCTTTAAGTGAGTTGTCTTCTTTTTTCATGTTTAATTTAAACACCAACGTTATCATTCGTGATTTAACTATGCCACAAAGAGTTGACCCGCCTACAGTCTCCTCAATGACATCGAAACCCGTGTCTTAAAGTTACTTTTTGATATACAAATATTTGTAATGTTTTTATTATTACTAATTCACGTGTAAATAACTTACTTAAATCAACCTGTCCGCAATATCATGTAAAATTTATTGGACGTTAAATTTGTAAAACAACATCATTCATCATCATCATCACCATTGTGTGCCACTTTAAGGAGACATCAGCCGAGAGAAGTTTAGGCAAGGATTGTTTGACAAGTTTTTGACGATGTACGTAATTTCTATGCTGTTTGGTTGGATTCGGTGAGCTATACATCATAATTATCTCATTGGGTTTATTTTTGAAGATCAAATTAATCTCATATACTATCACTGTGTGTGTCCGTAAAGGATTTGTTATGTGCAACTGTTATAAACCCCATAATGCAAGAACAATCGCAAGTACAACAGTTGGCGCCATTACAATTTGAATATTAGTGATTTGTACCCTTTGCATTACCTTTTATGGAATATGTTAATAGAATAAAATGATGTTTTACATCAGATTACCCGTATACGTCATGTTCTTTTTAACACATTGGGCGTCTGGCCAAATGCCATTTTAGTCTTTTGGTAAGATGACTAGAAAATTTATAGCATCTGACCAAATGCCTGATCACAATGTGCATTTAACCAAATCACCGAGCGTTGGCCAAAAGACCGATTTGACAGACTGACTGTAGTAATATGTGCTTTTAGACCCATTTTCGTTTATGTTAAGGTTCCAAAGAATAGAGCCATGCGTACTTTAATGGATTGTGGTTTGTTTTTTTTTAATTAAAAAAGAAGTTCGCCTGGGCACTATTTTCTGTGGCTGCTGCAACTGGTAATGATGGATGAATATGGATCAAACAGAACAGTCTAAGTAAATAATATTAATATTTATTTTTTGCAATATATCTTTTCCTGTCGGATTATTTTGAACTGCAAAATGGTCTATTTTTAACTGCACACGTCAGAAAGCATATTACCTAACAATAATCGAAACAATAAGTTGTACAAGACACGATCAGCTAACTTCAATTATCTGCTTGGATTTAGTTAGAAGAGAAAATATCCTGGCATTTGATCCCTTCTTAATCAATTATTATCTGCTCTTATCTAGAAAGCCTATCTAGTCAAATATAATAACGTAATTTAAAATTAGACATCTATTTGACAAAATATCCCATAATCTCCATATTGATTATAGAAAATCGACAATGTCTTCATCAATAGATCGGCTAAAGAGTTTGTTGTCAGGAAAACAGACGTGTCATTAGGCCAATTTGATATCCCGACCGTCATGCAAGCAAGTCAACCGATACGACTTACGCTTTCAGATAAAATGGACATATGTTTGTTCAAGGGAATCCATACCAATGAAAAATTAATAATCGACAGTTAAGAAGATAGAAAATATAACTGTGACTGCAAGAAATTATTGTTTGATTATATGGTGAAAAAGACATGGGCGTGGAAAAAAATGTCGACCGATTTGAGCTTTACAATTTCAAATTTCACAGTTCGGAATTAATTGCTGGAAATCCACATATACAACTACAGTATAGCATTTGATTTCCAAAATATATTTAGTACATCCATTTATATCCAAATATGTGCATGCGTATACTTTGGAGATTTACCTATGGGCGTTTAATAAGCATGCGAATCGGGTTTGGTAAGATGTACCGTATCTCAATTTAGTTTATCCTAATCCGTTCGTTTTTTGTGCTAAAGATATGGACGGGCCGTGCACGAAAACCCTTTTAGAAACTCTGGGTACATCTTTTCAAATCTGATTTTTTCACACTTACTTTATCCCCAGTGGCTTGCTGAGGTTTGATGATGCCCTGGAACAATTCCTTGGGTATATGCTCATCAGAGTAAAGTATATGGCCTGGTACTCATAAAAGATATTTTAAGTATTAAAAACTGGTGACATAAGGATTTTAATCAAATTGTATAGCTTGCACAATAAAATTAAAAGAAAGACCTGCAATAGGCAAATTTAGCTCTTGCATGACGATAATATCAAAAACGTAACTTTACGTTCACTCTTGGATTGGATGCCCCCGACTGGATGCCGATCTGTTCACTTTTCTACCACACCACGATCACTCCCGATTCACCCAAATTGTTTATTGTCTCCCGTGGGGTAAGCTAGTGACAGACGTACTGACGAAGCTTCTTTAAAAACATAATATCTGTAGTGCCAATGGAATGGCAGAATATAAGATTGGTGCATTCGTTTTCCGGCAAAAATCGTTTGTACTCAGTAGTGACTATTTAAGGAATTTAAATTTTATTCATATTAAATGCAACGAATGTTGGTTATATATAATTATAACTTTAATTAGAGTTCACTTGGTTTACACAAGACAATGTTCTTACATTAAAATCAACGGTTCGATATTAAACTAGTTTTTCGATATCTTATAATTACACCGATGAATCCACTATATACTACCTTGACTTATTAATCGAAAATTAATTTTTGTTTCTACTCTAGACGAGGTCCATTGTTTTGTATTTACAACAGAACATGACTCCACAAACATAATAGAAAAATATTCGTTCCAGTCGATAATTCATTTATGAAAACGTTATCTGAAAAAATCAGCGGGGTGCCAAAGGGATGTTCGATCGTAGTGAGTCTTGTGTTAGAAGCTGACTAACAAGCTTGAGTCAAAATATCAAAAGGTTGGCGTCAATCTATATAATTGTAAATAATTAATCACTCGTCAAACTTTAACAGTTGATAATAAAAAGAGAGGAGAGAACTTGAAAAATTAATTAGAATATCTAAGACAACAAAATTAATAAGACCGTGAAGATAAAGGTTTACTTTTCACATCGTTAGATAATATTACTTAAAGAAAACATGTTAGTTTTAAAGGGACGATGTGTATACCCGCATTATCGGTTATGACAAATTCCTGGTAGCAAGGAATCTTGAAGATATGACCCCATTAATGTATTTTAAAGGTCTCTGTGCTTTGAGTTTGAAAACAGGTCTAAGTCAGTAAGTGATTTACATTCATTGTCTTTTGCTCGTTAAGATAAGCGAACGGACCAAATTAAACGACAATAGTTGCGATTGCGCTTATAGCATATTCAACACTTTTTTTTTTTAAAAAAATATATATCTATTTGTCGTTTTTTTAATCAGGCATTGTTAATAACTTCCCCGTTGTCGTGTACTGATTTGGAAAGTTACAAATTAGAATACCATTTTTCCACAGCAAGAGAACCTTACCAATATTTACACCTTACCAAGGCATGTTCAGATTCACCTTCTAAAAACATTTACAAAATATATAGTTTTCTACGATGATGAGTTTATCGATAATTCTATTTTCTATTTTATTTATAGGCCAATATTACAAATGTATACTATTTTAGAATCTAATTCTATGCAAATAGCCTCTTTAACATGTCACTTTTTAGGTTAAAAATGTAAAATCAATGGCGCTAATTAAAGTTATTTAGTCTATATTTTATAAAATAAATGAATGTAGGGTTGTATTGGTCAATCGATGACATGCCGCATTATGTCACGGCAATTTATCTAAGACAGATAAAGATTTAGTGGGATTACTTTTGATTTGGAAATTCTTTCTTTCAAAAGTTTTTTTCAATTGCCACCTCCAGTTTTCCATCGGAATGTGGAAACTTGCAATATAGAAAAACAGTCTGAAGTATTGGGGGATAAAATTGAATTTCCGTGTACCGTCACAGGGGAGTTTTCGGATGTGAAAGCTTTGTGCTTTGTGTTATGATAGCCTATTTACCTAAATAAATATGCTACTTCCCGTCGCTCAAATACTTGAAAGTTCTAAAAGCTCAGTATTGTCCCACTGCGTCTTTTTTTTCTCTCTATTTTTTTTTTCTTTTTTTTTTTTTATCTTATAGGCTACAAAGCAGTGGACAGTGCGCCCTTCATATCATGTGATAAGGTGCCCGTTAATAAGTGTCATGTAGGCCTACTCCTAAAATAAAAGACAACAGTGGGTTCAAAACATAATATGGCTTAGTCTAATCACCCTAGATCTATTTGAAATCCATTTCCATTAATGAACGATGGAAGTCGGCAACCTGTTTCACAGAGAATTACTTACGAATTTTACAATGCCAAGCGAATATTCACTGCGGGATCAGTTTGGGGCTAGTTTTTACGGAAGACGGGGAGGGACATTCCAACTTTAAAGTTCCGACTGCAAACTTCTAAGTTCCAACTTCCATGTTCCTACTTCCGACTTCCAACTTCCATGTTCCATGTTTCATTCTCCATTTTATCAGTAGCCACGTGTGTGTAAGATTGTGGTAATAGCTTAAATAAAGCAAGTTTTTATCAATATTTATAGTTTATAAATACACTTAGTACAGGTATCTAAGAAAGACCGACAGGGGCATTCCAACTTCCAACTTCAGTGTTCCCTGTTCCAAGTTCCAAGTTCCGACTTCCAAGTTCATAGTATCACGTGATACCAATACGGTCAGATGGCCAGAACATCACGTGATTAAAAGATTAAAATGAATGAGCTTAAACAACTATTTGACGAAGAGAGAGAGAGAGAGGGAGGGGGGAATGGGGTTTATTTAACGTCCACTCGACACAAACTAGGTCATTTTAGGACTAACATATGGTTTAATTTTATTTCAACAATTCGCTTGCGCGTAGGGGTCTTTAGCAGTGGGAGGAAACTGGAGTATCCGGAGAAAACACACGATGCTCGAAGGCGACCCTGAATTCCCCTTGCCACGTACAAAAGGGGATTCGAAACCACACCAGTTGACTCAACGGTAGGCCGTATGATACAGCGTGCGCACGTATCAATTTTTTAAAATTTTAATAATTTCCATCTACATGTAAGACAAATAATCAATAACTAAACCAAAAGTGGTTTTCACTTCACTGGTTACAGCAGTGTCTAGATCTTGACTACGGAAGACGGGGCTACTGATAAAATGGAGAATGAAACATGGAACATGGAAGTTGGAAGTAGGAACATGGAAGTTGGAACTTAGAAGTTTGCAATCGGAACTTTGAAGTTGGAATGTCCCTCCCCGTCTTCCGTATTAGTGTCTTGATAATACTGTCTACGAATACGAAACTAAATTTTGTTGTAGCTCTACTTACTGTTGCTAAACATAACAAATATGGCGTCCAAGTAGAATTATTTATTCAATAATCTTGTTGATATTTTGATTTCTCTGTGTCAGGATATACTGGCTATTAATATTTCATGATCATCTATATATTTTGATGGAGCGAACACTAAAATAACATATTTTTAGTTTAAGTTAAGGTGGTATGTATCTTTGTGTGTATTTAAATGGGCTGTTGTTGTGGTTTTACTTTTATTTTAAGTTTTAGTTCGATCCCTTATTTGCCAATGGCCCAATGGCGAGAAAGTTCATCCAGATTTTCCGGCGTGGTTTCCTCTTGTCATTGAATAGTGATGCGGAGGGCCTGACAAGGACAGCTGTGTAGTCGTTCTGATGGGAGGAAAAACCGAGGTCCTGTGCACACATTGTCATTGGCTTGAACGTGTCGTAAAAAGATCCTTTGCCAAAAGCGGCCTTTGACAGAAAATATCATTTCATCTAGTTGGCAAAATATAAACTTCTTTAAATCTAATAAAATATCGGCACTAATTTTACTTTTTCTTTTAATTGAATATTGTACTGAATTGACTGTGGACTAAAACATTTTGTCAGGAACCACTACTCTCCTTTTTGCAACACTTTCCTGCTATTGATTATTATTTGTGATTGCAGCGCTGCAGCAGACTATATCATTGGTCTGCCATTGAGTCAACTGGCGTGGTTTCGAATCCCTGATTGTATGTCGCAAGGAGTAGGGTCGCCTGACCAATCTCGTGGGTTTTCTCTGGGTACTGCGGTTTCCTCCCACTGCTGAAGACCCCTACGCGCAACGCGCAAGTGAATTATTGAAATAGAATTAAACCATATGTTAGCCCCAAAGTGACCTAGTTTGTGTTGAGTGGAAGTTAAACCTCATTTAAAGAGACTGATTGAATGGTTGGAATTTATAGGTCGACTAAGATAGAGTGGGGTTTCAGATGTTAATTAGTTGGAAACTTTGAAGTTGCTTAACTATTGGGTAGACTAGCACTGAAACACATTTTTAGCAGTTCAATTTAAGGACAGCGCGAGACCCCATACCCCACAATGATTGGTTGGTTAATTGGGATGGTCAGGTCAGCCAGCTACGGTAGGCTGTATTGGACTACATTGTAAGTTGTTATATTCACAGGTTGGAATAGCAGGAAAATGCGATTGTCAACATTTCCTTCTGATGACCCCATCTCATTGGACTGTAAACGATTAATTGGAATTTGAGACAGTCACCCAGACAATTTGAACAACAGACCATAATGTTAGTTACTTAGGCCCTATGTTGCTTAAATTAGGCTATATTAGACCATGGCAGGAAACATATTTGCGGGTCGTAATATTTTTTTCAATAGACCTATCCATATAATTTGTAATTGTATCAATCATTATTATTTTTTTTTCCAGTTGAAACCTGATTGCTAAAAGATGGGGAAGAAAGGCAAGGGGAAAAAAGGGAAAAAAGGGAAGAAGGGAAAGAAGGGAGGAAAAAAGTCCAAAGAACCACAGATGACAACAAAAGAAGCTATTTTAGCTTATCAGTAAGTTAATTTTATGGTTGTTTGATATTAAGTGCAGGACTGTACCTACTACCATACATAAACAAGATAAGGCTGCGGATAAGACACAAAATATACATAGACAATGCAATTTCCATATGTAAACAACACACATATCAATTCAGCCATAAGCGTCCACTCCACTGTGTACATTCCTGGGACTGTAGTGATACAGGCTTCACACAAAATTAAAACAAACTAACAGGATCAACTATGTGCCACAAGAAATCTAATGTTAACACTTATATTACAGTTTGGGTTCAAGATAAAACCATAATAAAATATATATTTAAGTAGGGAATTTTATCATTGTACATAGATGCATCTAATTTTGTTTTAGCAGCAGGTCACGTTTGATTTGATTTCAAGCAGCCTGTAGTGTATAGTTTTATATTATTATTTGCATTTTTTTATTGCAGAATTAATGTAGTTGAAACTAAACTTGAAGATGTTAATTTTGAGATAAGAGGTTGGGAAGAAAAGAATAAAAGACATGTGGAAAGGGTAAGAAAATGAAGTGTAATGTGTTTAATCCTACTCTTATTAACTCTTAAAATAGCATTATGCAAGAGAAAAATCTGCTTATTACAGGAATTTCATTAGGCCTCAGATGTTATCTAAATAATCAATTAGACATTAATTAACATATCCAGACCATAATAAACTCTTGATGTCAAGGCTAGCCTTCGATGTTGGCGGATTAAATTCTTATATGCCGCTTAATGGCCGTTGATAATTAAATCAATCAAGTGGATAATCAAGACTATGCTGTTTATGTTAATGATTTGAGTAATGATGACCGAGGCTATGTGAATATTTCTAACGCTTTTTTCTCAGATAATAGTGGATCAATTTGACTGAAATTTTCAGCAAATTACCTTTACACTATCTAGTTTTATAACTATTATAGTTAGAACTGCCATCTCATTATCTTATCTCCCATAATGTAACTTTAAGTGTGTTATTTTGGCAGAGGGAAGTTAGTTTTTCCATACTTGCGTGGTTGTTAATTTTGACAGGACATACTGATATATGAATAATTATAATTGAAAAAGAAATATATTGAGTGCAGTTATGACAGTTTGAAGAATAACGTCTTGATTTTCATTTCTGTTACTACAATAAATAAAGTCTTGATCTTCCGCTTTTGAATTAAATTATAGAATGCCAATTGTGTTTCGATCCATTCAAAATCACAACTATCCGATGGTCTAGGGAGTTGATTATGGACTGTCATGAGAATAAATGTCTGATAATAATTTATATAACATTTTGAGGTCAGAGGAAAGGAATGCAATCAGCAGATTTAGCTCTTACATAATGCATCTTTAAAGTATTATCGTCCACAGGATTGTCTTCCGAGTTTGTCTGTTATTTTTACTTATCTTCAAAATCTGAAAATATAGATATTAATAGATTAGCCCACTTTTCATACATATCCACAACAATTCAATATTTATGGAAATGATGTTTTTTGTTATTGGAAAGTTTCGTTTTATTTCTAGAATGATAAACTGAGATCTGAACAAGAATTACTGATTCAGCATTTATTGAAGCAAGCTAAAGATGTAGAAAAGGCTTATGATGCAGAAGAAATCAAAACACGAGATGATGTCATCGAAACCATGAAGGAAAAATGGGATAGACAGAGAGAACGGGAAAGGGAATTAACAGGTAGAACTTTTTGAGATAAGGGCAGCTAAAGTTATCTAGTCATAATGAAAAACTAACAGTTGTTGTATTTTGTCAATCATTTAGAAATTCGTATTATAAAAAAGATGTTGAATGCACCTAAAAACAGAAACGAGGTCTTAAATTATATTATTCATAAAGCAGGATATAAGTCAACATATTTTTGCAAAGAATTAGTGGTATAACTTTTTAATCAATTTCATTGTAGACATCAAGAGTCAGATAGCAAGGAAAGAGACAGATATTGAAAAAATAAGAAAAGAAGTTGACAATTGGCTAAGGTATAAAAATAAAGGTCAATTTGAACATAAAAAACAGATTGAGATTCTCGAACAAGAGTTACGTGATATGCAGAACAGTTTTGATGAAATGGCAGGTATATAAGAATATTTATTTGGTTTTGTTTTATGATCTTTTGATTAAAAATGAAATGTCTCCAGATTGTTCTTTTTAATGGATTTACAATCGGAAATCTTACACTTGTAAGTTATAAATTGGGACTCTTAAGATGCAATTATTTTCATCCATATATGAAGAATATTAGAGTTCCAATGAGAATATTGGGTCAGCTTATCAGTTTTACTATTTTGATTATATAATTTATTATCCAGCTCCAAATGGATTTTAGGGGGGTTGGGATGGCCCAGTGGTCTAGAGTGCCGTGCTTCGACCTCTAGCTGGCCGGTCATCTCTGGCTTGCGGTTTGGTTTCAAGCCCTGTGTAAGCGTATGTGGCATGGAGATAGGGGCGCCTTCTCAACCTTGTGGGTTTCCTCTGGGCACTTTGATTTCCTCCCACTGCTAAAGACCCCTGCCTGCAAGTGAATTATTGAAATAAAACTAAACCATATGTTAGTCCCCAAATTACCTAGTTTGTATCAAGTGGACGTTAAACCCCATTTCTGTCTCTCCCTGTCATGGTTCATTTTTGTGGCAAACTCAGCAGTAATGGGATCAAATGGGGTTTAACATCCTACTGTTCTGCTCCAACTGAGCTAATGAAGACAGGGATACGCCATGTAGTGTCCTATGAGGGAAATTTTACTATAATATACTTCAATGTGTACATGGAACCTTGTTTTTTCGTCTGATCCGAACAACTGTTCATTGTCCAAAGGGGTACCACGCTGGAATATCCTGATGAACTTCATCAGCCAATTAATGTCCTACAATCACTCAGCCACCAGGGGTGATGACCAAATCATCTTGTTGTTATTTTCAAAATGTTTTTTTTTTTCTATCTCAGGTCATTTAAATAAATCTTTAGAAAAAACTAAAGCAGAGATAGAGATTTATACAGATGATACTTTAGCTAAACAAAAAGATTTGGCTTCAGATGTAAGTAGTGTTTTTATACTCAGTTTACTTCATAATCTGGAGATGTGATTCAGGGGGAATAACTGCTCTAGTTAAATAATATCTTGTATTTTGTAGAAAGCTATGGAGAAACTGGATAAACATAGTAGACAAGAAGTTCTTGATAATGACTGGCTCAAACGGGAGGTGAGTTTTTTATTTTATAAACTGTGGTTATTGGTAGAAATATGAAATGATTTTCAAGTTAATTAGAAGATGGTATTATGAACTGATTGAACAAATATCACCATTTTTTTTCTCCCTTAAAGCGTTGTGTAGGATAATTAGAGACACTTAATTGACATGTTTGTAATATACATATTAGATTTTTGGCAAAATCTGACTGAATCAACCCATTATTCATATTAGATTTAGGGCAAAATTTGACTAAATCAACCCATTACCAAGATATATAAAGGCTTTTATTGTTGATTGTTTGGGTTTTTGATATTTCAGTAAGACAATAACAACATTGTCTCTAAATCTTGGATTATAAAATGGTTTGCTGTGGTCCCTATTATCTTTAACAAAAAATACTTGATTGTCTAATAAAAATGGTTGGGTTGGGTGGTTAAATGGTTAACACAGTTCGACGGATAAATCAGGTTTGTCAATTGGCATGATTTTGATTCTCCACTTGTACATGTACGTAACAGGTAGTAGGGTTGCCTGTCCAACCTCGTGGGTTTCTCCAGGTCCTCTTGTTTTCTCCCACTGAGTGATAAAGACCACTACACGCAAGCAGATTATTGAAATAAAATTGAACCACATATTACTCCCAAAATGACCTAGTTTGTGTTGAGTGAACATTAAACCCCATCTCTCTCTTTCTCGCTCTAATAAAACGCCAGCAAGATATTATCATTAATTTTTGAATAATTGTGTTAAAGGTGGCAATACATAGCGTTGAGATGGAAAAGATAAAGACAGATGTAGAGAAATTAGAAAAACGTAATTTAGAGATTATGAGTCAATTATTTGATTGTACAATAGATGATCTAAAAATATCAAGGTAAGTTTAGCTTTTTTTCTAAACTTGATCTCACATTATTTTGTCTAAAATAAAACTTTTATACGATAGTAACCTTGAATGATATAACACGTATCATAGTACTCTATAAACCAGAACTAAGTATGGCATCATTTCTGCCAACTTGGATGGTGACATATTAAAAAACAAAGTTTGTCAATTGATGTACAATTGTCCTTGGAACAAGCATGACAAGTTTCGTGTTGATGGTACCTGAATTGGTAGTCTAATCCTTTTTTCAAAGATTGTCAACCCCAAGAACAACAAGAAGAAGAATAGCGCTACGAGCTCAAGTCCTGGTCCCCCAATATTATGTAGACGTGTCTGGGAATCCATGGTGTACACCTGTTGTTGAGTTTTAATTTTTATCCCCGATATTTATTGATTATATTTATATTCCTATATGTTTGTTACTAAGTATCTTTTTTCTTCTTTTAGAAATTTTTACTTAACTCAGTTTGAAGATGGTGAGAATTTAGAAGAATCCAGTATATTAGAAATAGATTTAAACCAATTATTAATAAATGAAAGAACTCCCATCACAACGCCTCCATCTAAATGCAAGTATTTTCTCATTTATTTAACTTTTCTGTGAAGAGTTATACATATAAACATGCTAAGGACACATCTGACCCTAATACTACTGCTTCTGAATTCTATCTGGGCCACATCCAGGTCATGTATAGTGTGCTTTATCAGGACCAAGTGTAAATGAGGTTAATGAAACCGAAAAACATTATTTTAGTTTAGTTAAAAGTGGAAGAGATTTTTCCTGAAAGTGAAATGATGTGAACATTTTGTAAGATGGGTTAAAGTGACAAATAATGTTCACACCCTGCTGCGTTCAACATCATTAAAAGGTCGTTTTCCTAAATTATTATGATTATCAAAACTTTATTTTATCATCTGATTAAAATACAGATCTATATTTCGTTTTGTTTTTTATACTTTCGATGACCTCCACTACATGGAGATTTGATTGGCGATAGTGGAAGGTAGAGTCAGGGGTCATACGAGTAGCTTTAGACCCTAATTCTGTTCACATGTCAAGAACATTTTGCCATAACAGGCTAATCCCTCACATCAACCAGAATGCGGGTTATATAACAACTTTTCAAGATCCTAGTGTAATAAAGACAAGTAAAAATAAATTTTGAACTATAAAAAACTAAACGAAATAGGATTTTTGTTTTAATCAGATTATATTTTATGTGGTTTTCAAACATTTATTTAGTGAGACCCAAGAGTGCAACCCATAGAGCTATAGAAGAGAAGATATTATCGATTGTAAAAGATGATATAAGTGATGAAGATGATGATGGTGATGCCGAGGAGGAGGAGGGTGAAGATGAGATTGATGATTTAGATGATAGTATGTATTACTTGTCAAGTTCAATTAGATTTTAATTTTACAAGAGAAACCTTCTATTATAAGACAAATCCACTGGATCCACTGGAATCCTGTTCATATATTCTACTGGAGTAGTGTTATTATTAAATCTGAGACACAATAGAGAGAGAGAGAGAGAGAAATGGGGTTTAATGTCCACTCAACACAAACAAGGTCATTTCGGGACTAACGTATGGTTTAGTTTTATTTCAATAATTCGCTTGCGCGTAGGGGTCTTTAGCAGTGGGAGGAAACCGGAGTGCCCGGAGGAAACCCATGAGGTTGAGAAGGCACCCCTATCTCCATGCCACATACGCTCACACCAGGGCTGGAAACCACAGCCGCTCACCAGCCGGCTAGAGGTCGAAGCGCGGCACTCTAGTCCACTAGGCCATCCCAACCCCCCCTGAGACACAATAATGTAAGAGTTTGAAACCTAATACTATTTTTTCATCTTTGCAACATAAAAGTATGATAATTTATTAGCAGGATTGTTTCAGTACAATTAAAAATCAACTTTCTTGATTATCGTCTCGTCTGTTCACCATAATTTCTTCTTCTTCTTTTAACAGAAATACGAGATACCAAATCTAACAATGACTTCTATAAAAGTTTATTTTTTGAAGTGGAGGATTTTAGTGTAAGTATCATAAAACTTAAAGACAGTTGGATACAATATCACAAAATGTTTGTTGTAGTTCTTCTTTGTAGCCCTTCTCTCTCCAAGCCATACACCTTCCATGTCAGTTTTTGTTGACATTTTGGTCTTGAATCTGGGAGGAGGGTTTGAATTGACATTTTGTCCCATTTTGGTGAATATTCAGGATTTAGTATAAGTTGGTAACGGTGATATGTACATCAGATAGTTACATGTTTACTAGTATGCTACTTCCAATTTGTGTATCCCAAACTGCCATGGTCAACTTCATACAGCCTTTGTAGAAAGACATTGAGAGTGCGGTAGAGAGTGTTTGGCTCAATGAAATTTGGAAGAAAGTGAGTGTACTATAAAGTCCATGGATGGACCAAGTGATATAGATAATAAAGTCAAGGGACATAATTGTTGTTGTCTCCCTTTGCGTAAGGCAGATTTTAAAGACAATCCTAAAAAAAAAAAAATAAATAACCTACCCGCGGGTAATTTGGAATTTAAAAAAATGGGATAAATCTTTTACCTATTGGAACTAGCCATTTTTGTTTTGCTTTTGTCAACAAATTTTCTCACTAACAAGAACGTCCAAATTTTGCTATGGGGTTGGCCAAGTCCATGATAGAGGAAAACATTAAGTCAATTGGAATGGGAAGAAACAAAACGATGCCCAGACAGTGGTAAATTGAAAAAAAGAGAGGCCTGTCAGAGCTAAATTATGACCATGAGTAAAAAAAAACAAAAAGGAAGTTAGTTTGTAAACATTTTGACACTAAAGGCTTTAAGCTGATCATACCCCTGGTTACAACGGGATTACATACCTGAACTCTACTTCCTGCTATTTTCTTTTTTTTCGTATAATATGTTAAAATTATGTATTTTTCAGGACTATTTGCAACTTGGACCACTAGAACTAAAACTATTAAATGTTAATGGAACGCAGATGCGACTTCATCCTCAGGGAGAGCCAACAGATGAAGAGTTAGCTGCCCTTGATTGTAATCCAGATACTTGGCCTGTCACTCAGCCAATGATCAAAAATGCTACCAATCAATAAGATGAACAAACAGCAATGAATTGCATGCATTTAAATGCATGTGGTTATTTACAAATCATGATAAAGAATTGTTGGATCTAACATACATGTACATCGTTATGAGTGATTTCTCCTCACACAGAGCAAACGGTTTAACCATAATAATAGAATTTAAGTGAAATGTAAACCCAAGCCTTTAAAGATCTATTTTTATTTAACAATTACTTCACACGCATTGTTAAAGTTTGCCAGAAAAGGGTGATAATCATGTGATGAAAATGGTTTGAATAAATGTACTGATATTTATACACTGAAGACAATAATGTATTTGCTTAACCATAAATTTATAAACAGTAATACATGTATTTGTTAAAAAAAACCAATTATGTGACTCACTGATAATACTGCCAGTGAGAGCGTATATTTAGTTGCCTGGCATTCCATTTTTCTACTATGGTAATCTATAATGAGCATGTGCCAAAATTTATAAGAGGTTTTAGTTGTTTAAACATCATCCGGAAACTACATGATATTTAATTTGAAAAAAAAAAATGAAAAAAAAAAAATAATTCAGCAAGAAAACCCTTTCTGATGTAAAAGGGAATAATTTTATAATTATTGCCTTCAGCTGTGTTTGATTGGCAACAATTGAAAATGTTAAAGATGTTGTATTATGTATATAATTGTATGAACACATATTGAATAATATTGGGTAATGTGATGAAATACAATCCATCAAATTCAACTGCAATATAAGCTTACTTAAAATCAAAATTACATTTGAAATGTATTCGATTTCAACTGGAATCTTTTTTTATTTTATTTCGCAAATAAAATTATGTGTGTGATATTTATCATTACTTATATGCTGATATGTATACACGAGATGAATCTTGACCCTTTTTCTCCGCACACTTTGATAGTTCTGTCATCAGTTCTAACATCTGGACAAGTGGAATGTTACAAAACACTGTTAATCAAAAACTCTATCTAAAAGACTTGCATGAGAAATAATGTCATGCTAATTTAACTATTAAGACATACATTATGCAAGAGCTAAATCTGCCTATTGCAGGTCTCTCCTCAGTTCTGACATGTTATCTTAATTATTAATTAGACATTAATTAACTTATCCAGACCATAATCAACTCTCAATGTTATAGCCTCCCTACGATATTAAATGGATTAGAATCCGATCTCCTGCTCAGTGTTCATTGATGATTAAATCAAAAAATGGATAATCCAGACTATGTTTTTTTTATCACACTGTCTTTAGTAATGATTATTCAGGCAATTTCAACCGCTAAATTATTAGTTGGAGTCGATCAGTTTTACTGAAATTTTCAGCTAATTCCCTTTACATTGTCTAGTTCTTTAACTATTATTGTGAGAACTGTCAGGTCTTCAATAAAGATTAGTTATTGCCATGGCTGTAGGATTCTTGCTGTTCTAATTGAATGATGTTGAGCTACTTCTAAATGTGCACCGATAATTTGTAGTCTGATTCCAATTCTAAGTATAGTCATATTACTTTTTTAATAACATCTGTTACTTTGTCATTATTATACCAAAGAAAAAAAAACAATCAGAATTCATCAAAATGTTTATCGACTGTCAATAAAATATAAAGCTATACTTATTATGTTTTATACTTATTATCCATATATATTATTATTACAAGATAAACACCTCCTGTTCACAGGAATGTCGTTCCTTCCATTCTTCTAAAATCCATTCTTCCAAAATCGTTAGTCAAGGCCGAGATTTTGCACTTATTTCACATTATAAGTGAGTGAGATAATATTTATTTAGTTTTTCAGATTTTTTTATTTTACAGATTTTCAAACTTGCTAGGTTTGTTCTGTTCAACTAGTTCTAAAGAAGGAACCCTTTTGAAAACAGTATTGAGTAACTATATATGGGTCTGATATCGTTAAATTAAAACCATATGTTAGTCCCAAAATTACCTAGTTTGTGTAGTGTGGAGGTTAAACCCAATTTTTCTCTCTCTCTCTCTTGTCAAGATTGACTTGTCTAAATAAAATAAACTGAGTTATACCAAATAAATAAATGATATAAGGTGTAAGGTTCTACGCACCAATTGAGCTAATTAAAGACATGTATACACAAAATGGTGTGCTATGAGGGACATTATTCCTGGCAAGTTACGCCAACAAGATTTTTTTTAGGTGGGTGCCGTGTACACAACTGCATGCTGTTTATTTCAGGGCCCACCATCCTGCCCCACGCCAGAAAATCCTTTAGAACTTTCTCAGCAAACACCGGAGAGCAAACCCAAGATAAAATAAACGAAACAAAAAGGAACAAATATTTACATATAATTTATTAACAAACAATGTAGACTATAACTTAAGCATTTTCTGCTTCAGTTTGGGTAAATTAAAACAATGTAAATACTCCCTTCATTATTACATGTACAGATATAGTGCTTCGTATTTTAAACAAAACAAAACAACACCCTTTTTCATTTGATAAATGACAAGTTAGATTGTGTTACTTCTGGGGGAAGACAAAATATTCAAAGTAATCTATATATAAGTAAAAGAGAAATGCTAAACACAGACAAGATGTTTTCAGTGTATTCTATGGAGTTTAAAATAAGACAGTCAATACAATAAGAGTAGTTTAATGGTCGAAAGCGAGACATTAAGTAATATGTTGATACTGTATGAGGGCATTAGCCAGAATGGTGTATCAATATATTACACAATACAGACACTATTCCTCATGTTTTTAAATGAAATAGTCATGCGATTCCATTCCAATGTTTCACCCAGTATAAATAATGTATGATTGATATTTTAAATAAAGGTACACCAACATCAAAGGATGAGTCATGTCTGAGTCTTAATTATTGAATAGCACTGCTTTAAGAGAGAGGGAGAGAGAGAAATGGGGTTTATCGTCCACTAGACACAAACTAGTGCATTTCAGGACTAACATATGGTTTAATTTCATTTCAATAATTCGCTTGCGCGTAGGGTCTTTAGCAGTGGGAGGAAACCAGAGTACCCGAGAAAACCCACGAGGTTGGACAGAAGACCCTATTCCTTGCCACCTACAACCGGGGATTCAGCTCTGCTTTAAAACATTAAAATAAGGCATGCTCATTGCTATCGTATGAAATCTTGTTGATCTAAAATATGAGTACATCTGAAGCTGCGTTGTTTACTCAATTCTTATTTTTGAGAATAATTTATTTTTTGGTAACTAACCAACATGATCTGGTCCTTTAATGATGCACTAACTAATCTAATGACCACAACTAATATTGCTAAATCATAAAATAATCTGAATTTAAATTAATGGAACATTTATACTACCGGTATATAATATATGAAACAAAATAGTCTAGTATTATGGAAGCCTAAATACTATACATTATGGCTTGCATAGATCTATCAACTCTAATACATCAATTCTAATCTTCACTAAATATATCTACCGGGGTATGTTTTCCTGTCCAGAAAGTTGTTCAAGACTTCTAAAACAGATATGAGAATTGATTGGGTTACCTTATCTACTTGGGTAGCAATTGGAAAAACTAATTTAATACCAACAGGAGTTACAACAACCAAGTGAAGGTATCCGTCTAGTTTTTGAAAAAAAGAGCAATATAAATTGATCCAGGCTATTTCATTAAGTATCCTGAAATAAACTAACCTGCCTAGCCTATGAATTTGTTTTATTAAAAAAACATTATAAGCTGGATTAACTTGATGGCAATAGATTCATTATTGATCAAGACCATTCAAAAACAATCTGCCACATCTTTAAAACCAATACAACCTACACAAAATCAAAAGATACGTTGCCAAGCAACGAAATATATGCAAATGGCAGCTTAGTCGTCTTGGCTGTCGCATATTTTTTTCTTTCGTCAGTAATGAAACTTTTATAAACACTGTGTATCAATTTAAAGTCAACCGAATATTAAGTTGAATCTCCAGAGTGACCACAAGATATTTCATATAGTTATCAAGGGCAATAACTCTGGCAGTAATTATGAGAAATTGTTGAATCTCCAGAGTGTCCACAAGATATTTCATATAGTTATCAAGGGCAATAACTCTAGCAGTAATTATGAGAAATTGTTGAAAATCATTAGGCTTCTTTGTCTCAAGGCCTTAAACACAAAGTATAAATTTATAGTCAGATATCAACTTTAGCCCCTAGATTTACTTTAGTCTCTAGAGAGTCCTCAAGATTTTTCAACATGATCAAGGGCCATAACCCTAGCAATTATCTTAGGAAATGGTTGAAAATCAATAGCCTTTTCTTAAACACTGTGTATAAATTTGAAGTCACTCAAATATAAAATTTAGCCTCCAGGGCATCCACAATGAATTGTGGATACTGGACTGCCGGATCTGGGCAACAACAGTTTACAACCACATTTCAAAGAGGGCCTATAAAAACAGGTTGCTAGATTCTAAAATAAGTTTTTGGAATAAACCCACATGTGGCAGTAATATTGAATTTGTGAGAATTATAAACCTTATACCATAACAAATCAATTCTACTTTTGATTTGCGACATATGCCAACATGGTGCATAGTTAAACAATGTCTAGCGGAAATATTGATAATTTTATTCTAGATCCAATAAACTTATAAGCTTCTATACACATATCAACAAATTTATTCCATAAAACTTATATGACAATAAAGCCAACACCGAAAGAATTCCCAGTAATCTATAAATTGAAGTAAATAATCTGATTTTGTTTGTAAGGCACATTATTTTAGTACCAATCTTTAAGCCCCCCTCCCTAGTAATTAAATTATACACTTATTGCTTCCATTTTGCCCACACTTAACACCTTCCTAAGCACACAAAGACGCATAGTACAGTTGTTTGTTTATTACAACTTGACTATATGTATTTTAAAATGTTATCAGAGGTCCATGATCGACAAATATATTGTTGTCTTTCGTGTGTGGATGCTTTTCAACCAGATGATTTTTCCGATGTGCTATTTATTAGGCTAAAACAGTCTTCATTTAATAACTATAGGGAATAAATATATTAATTTATGTATCCATAATATACATAATAATATTATTATGACACATATTATAAACATGTAAATAATATTCGGCAATGATAACAATATTAACAAATAAATCACAGTATATCTGCAGGTATTTACACTTTAAAAATTAAACACCTCTATTTTTATGGGTTTTTTAGGCATTTTCAAATTATTTTTATGGACCAACAATTTCAATTAAATTTTTTGTCATATTTGGCAAAAGAAGCTGTGCTTTAAAGACTAGATGACAATTACTTCTTAAAAAGTTGATCTCATCCAAAGTAATTTGAATACTTGCAGTGTAGCCTTGTATCTATAATTAACAATACATGTTTATAAAACAAATAACAAAATATGATATAAATGCGATCCATACACCATCAAATATCAAGTGTTCAATCACCACCTACTAATAATGTCCATTTGGTTTCTCATTATTTCTTCTTGAACCAAAATTAAATATGAAAATGGCAATCAAGCTGAGCAAGAAATAAAGATTAATATGTCTTTGTTTTTTTAAATTTATAGTATTCGTAACTACAAATGAAACACCAAATATTTTGCAGTGCTTCATATCATTTCAATGCTAGGAGCATTAAATCATATTTACACATATATACTGGATATAAGGTTCTCAAATAAAAACATTAATCAATTTTTATTATGCATTATAACAACTTTAAAATAACAATAGTGAAGGAATAACATAATGGCATTAAGTAACTGGTTAGATTAATAAACTATAACATTGAGAGAATACTCTTTGAAACTTGGTCTAAATAATGATTAGCTCTTTCCATAAGTATACGTTTAGTTTATGAATAATATGTATTATAATTTGTTACCACTATTAATTATTTAAAGGGATGGTGATGGCTATGTAACTAATTATGCAATGCAATAGACTATTATAACCTATCCTACTTAAGTATAATTGAATAGTAAAAGACCGGTTATGAACTGGATAGTATCGTATAGATAATAGGCTACATATTAAACTCTCTTAGTATTATATTTTATTATTTAATTCAGTAGGCTTAATATTTTGTCATAAATTAAAATATCGATTCATGCACAAGCAGATTAAAGCAGACACATCAGCCTCCAATCAGAAATATTTTTGAAGAGCTCAAAAAAGAAAGCTGAAAGAAAAGAAAACTCCAAATCTGGGAAGAAAACTTGTCATGACCCTCCTTAGATAGGGCCGTCCGGGTCCTGTACAGGGTCCCACAAATTGAAGAAATGGGCTCCCAGATGAAAGGCACATGAATCTTCAAACAAATTTCTCCTAAAAATATCTTTAATACAGCTTTCACAATTAAAGTACCCTCAATCTGTGGCATCCACCTCAATCTATGTGGCAGTCCCCCAATTGGCCAAGGCCAATTTTGCTTTGTCAAAGAAATCATTGTTTCCAGTTTGTATCGCAACCAACAGAATAGTGCTCTATATCTTATCTAGGGCAGTGTAATTTATTTAATTTTCTGGGGTAGGGCCCCCATATGCCACATCACTGGGGCCCTATGGGGATAAATTCTTAATTAGTTTGTGAAGCATTTATTATTAAATCTTTTGGCAGGGCTTTAGATTCTGTCCAACACTCTTGCCACATAAATAAAATCTGCGTTTATCTGAATATTGAATCAGAAACCCACATTTAATAGTTAATGTAATCGACTGAACCAAATCTCAGAATCAGCAAGATTTTCCTTATCTTTGAAACATTGTTCGTTTGAATTCAATTACCTTGCATTCATGTAGGAACAAGATGACAAATTTGTCTACACAAGAATACTTTTTACTACCAGTATTTTTATGGTGAGAGCTAAAATAATGAAAATATCAAACAGCAAATTACCCTCTAAAAGCTATTATAAAACAATTTAATATGTACAGTATCAGTTTCATATATTGCACGTTATTTAATAGGCCTATCCAGTGATATTTACATACTTCCTGGTTTAAAATAACAATCATTATTAACGCTAAAATTAAATCTCATACATACATTCTATCTTCATTCATCCACTTATTCCTTTCAGCATAAGAATAAAATAAACAAAAATAAAATCATTGGAGCTTTTAACTTTAATTTCACAGTTTTTGTTTATGCTCACAAATATAGTCACCGATCATTTCAATGTAGATTATTTACACTGAGTTGTCACCCTTGAAACCTAGTAATAAATGACATCATCACATAAGATGGCCTACGTCGACCACGATATGCGTATATAATGGTTTATAATGAATACACACTACATTATATTTGACACTGTTTAATCCATCCATTTTAAATCTTTTCACTGCTGTATTCAATAGTTTCGATCTGTAAGCAAAAGAAGGAAAGAAATTGCATTAATGTAATCAATGGAGGTTTATTTTTCAATAAATAACGGCAACATAAATAGAATTTGTCTCGTGTTCGTTTATTAAAACCAAGCACATAATCATTTTGATAAATATTTTTACCGGATTTTGATAAATATTTTACTGGAAAGGAAAGACAGTGGCACCATACTATAAAAAAACATAAATAGGTTGTCATGCAATGAAGCATATGCCAACAACAGCTATGTCATCTATGCTGTCCATAAAGGAATAATTTTAGGAAATAATCCAGCTATGTCATCTATGCTGTCCATAAAGGAATAATTATAGGAAATAATCCAGCTATGTCATCTATGCTGTCCATAAAGGAATAATGATAGGAATTAATTAAACTAGATGATAACTTCAATCGATTGAGATAATGACATTAATTTAAAATCAATACACTTTTTGATCTCATTAACAGTGTATAAATTTCAGTTCAATCACATGATACACTTAGAAAGATTTTCAATTTTCAAAGCATGTAATTATTAGAAATGGTTGAAAATATAGAGGCTTCTTCCACTCATGAGGATAAACACTTTGCATAAAGTTAACGATAAATTAATGACAAAAATAGCCTCAAGATTGTGCTTAAGATTGTTGAAAGTGACAGTAATTCTCAAAGATAGGGTTGCCAAGCAACGAAACCTACCCCCACAACAGCTAAGTTGTCCTGGCAGTCAACAAGAGTTGTCGCATATTGTTTCTTTTGTCATTAAGAACGTTTACAACACATGAAAATCTTATTATGAGTACCGGTAATAACCCATTAAGTAATTATCAGAAATGATTAAAATTGTTTCCATTGTTTGACGGTCGGACAGACCGACAGATGGAGGGACAGGGTGACGACAATATACGACCACATATCCATGTGGGTGTATAAAAATTGTTGGAAAGCAATATGATTCTTTGTCTCTTGATCACAAATACTATGTATAAATTTCAAGTCAATCATATAATTACTTGAGCTTTTAAAGTGTTCACCCACAGTGGATGCAGTGACATAAAACTAAACAAAAAACCTTTCCATATATATATATATATGATTTCAAAGAGTAATTACAGTTAAAATATATTGATATTTCAATATTCAAATAATTGTTTGTGAAACAAAAGAGAGAAAGCCACAATTCTATGTACCGTATGAATTAGTTCCAGTCATGACAATATTCCAGTATTTAATATAAAATTGAATTAATGAAAGCATCAACTAAGATAGCTTATGCCTGGTTTATTGTGTATGAATAATCATCCATATCCAAGATATCATCAACAGAGCACTGTTGCCTAGAGTGACAGACTAGAATTCTTATCAGTTATATTCCATGAACTGGTTTTATACAAATTTCAATACTACATACATTTATGAGCTAGATAAGGAATCGGTTAATGATGGGGAAAATACATATTCATGGATGACAAGAGAGAAGCATGTCTAGTTGTTGCGGATTGGTTTTGTTTATAAAAGATCACCTGGCTGTTTATATTAAACAAGAGTAGAAAGAAATACTGCGATTTTCATAGGGTATTAGCCAATATAGTCAAACAATAATCTGGTTTTCAAACAATCCTCCGGTTTCCTCCCACTGCTAAAGACCCCTACGCGCAAGCGAATTATTGAAATGAAATAAAACCATATGTTAGTCCCAAAATGACCTAGTTTGTGTCGAGTGGACATTGAACCCCATTTCTCTCTCTCTCTCTCTCTCTCTCTCTCTCTCTCTCTCTCTCTCAAACAATCCTTCCAATAAATCTGACATGTGAGGTTTTTTTTTATTTTTGAATTTTTTTTTTTGTCAAAGGATAACTACTGGGCCAAATCTGCATCATATGGCCTGCCATTAAGTCAACTGACATGGTTTATATGTGGCAAGGAGTAGGGTTGCCTGTCTAACCTCGAGGGTTTTCACCGGGTACTTCGGTTTCCTCCCACTGCTAAAGACCTCTATGCGCAAGCGAATTATTCAAATAAAATTAAACCATATGTTAGTCCCGAAATTATCTAGTTTTTGACGAGTGGACGTTAAACACCATTCCTCTCTCTCTCGCTGGCTACATAATTTAAGTGTCTGGTTGACAGAGTCTACTTAATAACAAATGTGTATATCACGTGAGGCGCGTTACTACAGGAAAGTGAGTGTTTTTCACACACATGCATGAGCATTAACACTTGAGCTATCGAAACAACTTGGACCCTCCGTTTTATCTTATGTATGATTATATAGTGTCATTCATGAATGCCAGTAACATTTATACGGGTTGCATACACCTCAAATTTTTGCTTTCAATAATAGAAAATATTAACATTAGGCAAAATAATGAGATCTATTTTCATTGACCATGTTGGTTTAAGGATAATCCAATGCAGCTTATATTTATCACTACGTGCTGTCCATTTACCATAAATATGAAAGCCTACGTTACCCTAATGGTTGGAGTATTCTATCATTTAATGTCTATTGGACATTTAATTTTCTCAAAGTTGTACCAATCATTTGTCATCAGATTAACACATAAAAAATCTCATGTCACTCAAGGTGACTGACTGCCTTACAGGGATGCTCTCCCTTTTTATCTTGTTTGCGTGCGCCGAACAAGTGTTTTTAAGGGAATCAAGTATTTTTGGATGTCTCTACTTTCTATATACATGTATACCAAAATTGCCATCCTTGTATTAGAAATAACTACCCGATAAATACATCTGTGGGAATGTATCTTTAAAGTATAAAAGCTAAAAGAAAGTGGGATGTAATTTGATATATATAGGTAATCATACATCTCAGACAGACGTGTGCTATAAACACAGAAATAGACTCACCTTGTAACCCATGCAGTAGGTTTCCTCTTCGTATGTTTTATCATTTTATATCTAGCAATATTTGTAGGAGGACGAGTAATCTTTAAACCCGTATGTAATATTCTGAAATAACAAAAAACACCAAATGCAGTTATTGATAATAAATAAAGCATGGATAATTTTCATTTTATTGCCGTATATTCAACAAAACATACACCCAGTCATCCAAACAGTCCAAAACCTTAATGATAAATTTAGAGTCTGGAACATCCACAAATATTTTCAGAGTGATAAATTTGTAAAGAATTATAGAAAATCATTAAAATTGCATTACATAAGATTAAGATAAAAAGTTGATAGTCCTTGCTATGATAGATAAAACATAGATAATGAAAAGGGAATATGTTGAAAAAAATCAGTCAAATTACTATATTCTGATTTCTTGGTGTTAGAAGAACAATGTAATCTTGATTGTTGTTGCTAATTTTAAGATAATAAACAAAGCCTTGATTATACTTTTTTTTAAATTGAATCCTTTTGACAGTTTTTACTGTCTTTGAATCTGATGAAAAGTTTGAGTATCCGATGGTATCGAGAATTGATTATGGTGTTGTTAAATGTCTAATTAATAATCTATATAACATTTAAGGCATCAAGAAAGACCTGCAATAGACAGATTTAGCTCTTGAATAATCCCCCTTTAAAGACAGCTTCAATTGAAGTCAGTAAGATGATAACAGTAGAACCTAAAGCAGTAATTAAGAGGAAAAAATCAATAACATTCTTTGTGTCACTAGTATAAACAATGAATATAAATTTCAAGAATATCAGGTTTTAAAGGAACTAAATCAATAATATTTGATACCTATAACTTGACACAAATAGGTCAAAATACATTCTTCAATTGTTTCCCAATCTGATTAAAACAAAGATCCTATTTCGTTTTATTTTGTTATAGTTCAAAATTTCGTTTTACTTTACTTGTCTTTACAACACTAGGATCTGGAAGAGTTGTTATATAACAGGAATTAGCCAATGAAACAGTCTGTTAAGGCGAGTTCTTGGCATGCTGTGCAAGGAACTGTGGGTAAACACATAGAAATGTCAACACTGATTAATCAACACTAATGTCATAGGGCCAAAAGCTGCTCTTATGAAACCTGACCCCCCTTCCCAGTACAACTGGTGAGATCCTCACGTGGTTGTATTTTAATCAGATTGATAGTTTCCATTTTTACTCTATTTTTAAATCAGTTATGTTTGGTGAAATATGCCAGAAGTTTCATTCAATGGCAAACTCTGGCGTCTGGTTATTCCAGTCTAAACTGGAAGTATTTATTGTGCACGCACTCCAATATGGAGTCACCATTTGACATGACTTGTGGAATATGTCTAGCCTCGAACTTCAAGTCACTTTTTATCAATGGTGCTAAAAACGTATTCTGGTACACGATTTGTGTATCAATGATAAAATGTTTATTTTGTCTTAAATATTGGATATCAGAAGCACATCTTTTACCCATACGATCACAACAACAATGTTGATTTAAATTGACAAATTATTTGTGTTTTCAACATCAAAGACTGTGGACGATATTGAGTTAAAGACATTTTGGAACATAAAAATATCCTTTTTGCCCCATATTTCCAATTGTATGCACTTAAATGGGTGTTTATATTTCTGAAAAAAGAATCAATGGGAGTAATGACTCATGAGTTCCCATTGTTTACAATACAAACATTTTAAGACATTATTCAAATCCCTCTTGAATACTAGATTCTACTGAAATTAAAAATTCAAATGTATTTTCTGAAGTCAATATACTTTTTGTTATCTGTTTAAAAGACGAATAGATTTGGAGATACCGTGTATAAGAATAATTTAGGATATATAAAGATGAATGAAATAATTGAAGGAGACTGTTTCATGCAGACTTTTGGATCAGTAATTTTTTTCCTGCCGAATAGAATGCTAAACAAAAGAGAATGTTAAAGACGAATGAAATAATTTGCAGGTTAAACAATAGATTTCTGATCGATCATGTGATAATAGTTCATTGTAAGAGAATTTTCCAGGTTAAAATTCTACTGTCTGTCTTTGAAATTTCCAATTGAAAAACCTGACCGCCATTGAAATCATTTCTCTTTTGTGCGCAGGGGTAAAAAATTGGAATGAAAAATGGTAGGTAAGGACACAAAAAGAAGAATAAGTTCTGATGGGTTTTCAATAGAGTGAATATGTCATTAGTTGAATACTTTTCTTTTTAAGTAAACTTTGATAGTGACAATTATCATGATAAAATTACCCCAGTCCAGAAACCATTGGCTGACCTGAACTCAATGCTCTATGTCAGTTAGCCTCTGAGAAAAATGCCCTATTACATAATCAGCAATATTTGATTTTATCAAAGTGTATGGCTGTATACATCCAGGCTTATAGATGGAACAACTGTATCATGATATATAATGTCTTCTGATAGTTCTTGTTACATTAAAACGGTTTAATTAATTATCAGACAAAAAAACATGTTTATTTGTTCTTTTGAAATTTGTCATTGCTGCTGTAAAATGGTGGTGGTACAGACAAACAGTTCATCATAGATTGATAAAGACATTTATACCATGTACGATCTTTGCCCAAAATCGAAAGACAGAAATCAGTATCCCGTCTGCTACATTTTCATCAGATGAAGGTGACGATTGGCCACCATCCAAAAACTAGTCTTGGAGAACTTAATAACAGAATCTTGAAAGACAATCCATTTACATTATAATTCATTTTTATACACGTCAGTCTGTTAGTTGATCCTGCCAAGACGGGTTTCCAATTAGCGATTGTGAGGATCAATCAAGGTTGTCTTAAATGATCTTCAATCTATAACATGTATCAGTCAGATGTATTGCCATGTACTCCCCATCATACTTTCATCATCACACAAGATGGGAATAGTTCTAAATTCACAGAACTCATCTTTCAAATAGTCTACACTATAACTGATGATGTCCATGCAATCTGCTTTGTTTGTTAGGGTATGCATGAATGCAGTCTATCACATGCAAACACAAAATGATTAAGGCTTACAGAATTTGTTTTCAATTTGAAGCGAATAAAAAATTAATAGTATACCAAATTAATTCAACAGAGATATCACATGGGCTAGCTAGCGAGAGAAAGAGAGAAATGAGGTTTAGCTTTCACTCAAATAGGTCATTTCGGGACTAACATATGGTTTAATTTTATTCAATAATTCGCTTGAGCATAGGGGTCTTTAGCAGTGGTAGGAAACCGGTGTACCCGGGGGAAACCCACAAGGTTGAGAAGGCCCCTATCTCCATGCCACATAGGCTCACACTAGGAATTGAAACCACAGCCGCAGGCCAGAGATGACCCGCCGGCTCGAGGTTGAAGCGCGGCACTCTAGACCACTAGGCCATCCCACCCCCCAGGCTAGCTAGCAGTTGACTAGATCTTAAGAGAAATTGTTGTGAATTTGAAGCGAATAAAAAATTAATATTGAACTAAATTAACCCAATAGAGATATCATGATTGTGAACTAATAGTTATAATATATGTGAAATTCAATGAGGAAGCAGTATTTTGTTCTGTTGCAATAAGCCATAAAGAACCTAGAAATGATGTCAAGTAGTACTTTCCTTTGTCATTAATGTTAATTCTTGTCGTTTTTTTCCGCTTAAATTCTGTCTCCACAATGTTTTCCTTTCCCCAAAAATTTTGACCGATAAGGAACAACATAATTTGGTAATGTTATATTCTATAGCCTGTATGAGGGACATTTTGAGATATATACAATTTGACATAATCGTTTAACAACCCACAATACATTATGTATTATACATATCACCATAGCAATCCTTTGTTATCCTTCTGCCTCAAAAATTTTCTAATTCCAATAACTTTTCTGATGTTATTGCCTCAGAAAGACCGACACTTGCATTACAACTGACATGATTACAGCTTGCCTTTTTCAAGTACACTCAACATATCTCCTGTTTACTTTCAATTTATATCTAAAATGTCATTTCTATTTTGTAACAACATACAGACTGAAGACTGGAGTAAAGTTGTGCTTTAATGCGACACTTTTATGGACACGGAAATATACTGACAATAAATTAACAACAGGGATATATATAATCTGTTTAAATGGTGATGTGATAGCTTGTGATTCCCTTTGAGATCTGTGAAATTCACAAATAACAGAACAAGGTTGACAGAACAATCAGTTTAATGTCACTCGACTTCTTTTAATGGCCTGTTTACGTGATTTCGGTTACAAAATTCTCTTATTATTGAATTACAAACTGACCTGCTTTCATATCAGATGTAGTCAATCTCTACACGAACATATTAAGAACTGAAGCTGTCATTTAATCAGGATAGAATTGTGATAATAACAACAGTATGCATCAGACTTATTTTGCATGAAACTTCCAGAGTGCTTTGGGGGTCTTCAGTATGACCACACTACAGGCCTACACTTTGATCATTGATAGGGCACTGACACATATTGGCTCAGATAGAGTACTAACATATTAACCAGCAGGTTCTGGGTTTGATTCCCGGTGTTTGTTGAGAAAGTACCTTATTAGGTTTTTTCGTCCTGGTTTCCTCTTGTCAGTAGTGCAAGGATGGGGTTGTCTGGTACAGGAACACTGACTACTGGTTGTCGTTTGAATGGGTTAAAAAAATGAGGTCCTGTGCACATATTGTTTGTGATCTTAAAACAACCCTTGACAGTTCGAATCTAAAATAAACATGGGACCTGGCGTCACTATCCACACTGTATGGTTAATACCTGTCTTCATTAGCCCAGGGGGGTTGGGATGGCCTAGTGGTCTAGAGTGCCGCGCTTCGACCTCTAGCTGGCCGGTCACCTCTGGTTTGCCGCTGTGGTTTTGAGCCCTTGCGTGAGCGTATGTGGCATGGAGATAGGGGCGCCTTCTCAACCTCGTGAGTTTCCTCTGGGCATTCCGGTTTCCTCCCACTGCTAAAGACCCCTACGCGCAAACGAATTATCAAAATAAAATTAAAACCATATGTTAGTCCCAAAATGACCTAGTTTGTGTTGAGTGGACGTTAAACCCCATTTCTCTCTCTCTCATTAGCCCAGTCGCAGTAGAAAAGTAGGACGTTAAATTCCATTTCATTTGATTTACATACGGTACATAGATGTATGACATGTTACTGTCTTCATTAGCCCAGTTCGGAGCAGAACAGTAGGACGTTAAACTTCATTTCGTTTCATTTCATTTCTGTATGACATGTTGAGAGAAATGGGGTTTAACATCCACTCGACACAAACTAGGTCATTTCGGGACTAACATATGGTTTAATTTTATTTCAATAATTTGATTGTGCGTAGGGGTCTTTAGCAGTGGGACCCAACTCCAATCTGCCAAGCAATTGTTAAAATATTTAGGCTACAATCTCATTTGATGAAAGGGTCACCTAAACTTTACATTAGAAAATAAACACGCAAATGCCTCTTTTGCATTATTAGCAGAAATAGAGAAAGCAGTCATTAAGTACCTGGGTTACGACGAATATTATTCAAGAACATGGAGGGCTTTTTATACATTATAACAGTAGTCAATACACAGTCATCATTATTCCAGTTATTTACGCAAATAAACCCAGCAATCGATTCTCATTTTGACAATCCACTTTACCGTAATTTGTTCAATCAATTGTGTATCAAGCCTTTTTTTTCTCCTTTGTATCTAGTTCTTAGAATAATCAATCTTCCTGGTATAAATAGCCAGTAATGACCATATTTTTCCTGCAAAAATTATGCTATCAATGGAGTATGGTGTCGAGTCCTAAAGCAGAAAGTTGCCCCTGGTCACCCCCCTTCTTTGTTTTGGGTGGTGGTGGGTGGAGGATCTTTCATTAACTAAGACTTTAACAATCAATTGATAATTTTTAGCTATTGATTTTTTGTCCCACAGGACGTAAAACGTAAAATTTTATTTATTAGATTATATTTGTATTTTTGGGCCTGGCCTCTCCCATTTCAATCTAGATGTTACAAGAACTGCTTCTAAACAACATATCATTTTCTCATGTCATTATTCTCTATATCATCAAATGCCAGCAGCAATTTATATGAACTTTTATTTTTACTCTCTGCCTGCTCCGTTAGCCCGGTAGGTACATAAAAGTAGGATATGAAACTACATGTTATTAATTTCACATTTAGTTAGCTTTATTTATGTTTTTAATATGATTCAGATGTAAATTTTAAGTATAGTATAGGTGAATGTTTAACTTGCAAACAGATCCACTGTTAACTTATGTAAACACATTTTTTTCTATTAACATCATTCACTTGAGTTTTGTCTGAGTTTTTTTCCTGATAGACTCTTATTACCAAAGATCAATTTTCTGAACACATTCTCTACGAAATGTTATTTCTTTTGAAGAAAATTTTAAGTTATGTACAGCTATAATGACAAGAATTTTTCTTTTGATCTCTGTAGGTGGAATAACCTACTCCTGGAATCCATCTGTAATTTCTGATACATGCTATATGACCACGAGGTGCCATAGGATATTTAGAGTGGCATTCATAACTTTATATTGCATCTGTAATGAACCAGCAGCCGTATATATAATCAGGGCAATCCTTTATTTCTGTTATATTCCTTCAAATATTCCATTGTGTTGTGTGTTTTATTGGTCCGGAGTAAGACCCTTGCTCACAAGCCTTGGGGTCCTGTGTACGCATTGGAGTGCACATAAAAGAACAGATGGAAATTAATATTGGTAGTAGTGCCACTGTCCAGGCAAAATATCCCATGTAGCAAACTGCACGGTGAATGCATGTATTCATTATGCCAGTCAAAGCAGAACAGTAGGACATTAAACTTCCATTTCATGTCGGTAAACAGCTTCATGTATTCCTTTGTGTTATGTGTTTTCCCTCACATTTTATTTGTCCTCTGAGTTTAGCTTTCTCATATAAGCTTCTTTCAATCACTGTCCTCCAACTACAATGCATCTGACAGCTGTTTACGTCATGCCAATACAGGATATTGACTTTATTCAACAAGATCATCAGTCAATGACCTGCTAGGACAATTATCATCCTGTAAAGTTCTCAACTTGGTGAATAAATTTCGCAATACATTAATTCTCCTATGCAAGCACAATTTAATGTAGCATTTCCAGCAAATAATCAATGGAATAGAAACATCACGTGGCAGACAACAGAAAAGGAACCCAGCTCAAGATAAGAAATTAATTGTAATTTAAATATCTATGTATGCATTAAGATTTAAATAAAGAGCTGGTCATTCTTTCTATTAAAGTTCAAAAAGAAGTAATAGAAAATGAATATATTATTCAATTTTAAATTAAATCATTAAATGGTGACCGTGTCTCAATCCATTTTAATCTCTGCCATCCAAATGCTCTAGAGAGTTGATTATAGGCTTGTCATGTGAATAGAAGTCTAAATAATAATTTATATAACATTTGAAGTCAAAATAACCAGCAATAGGATGATTTAGCTCTTACATAATGTAACTTTAAGTAAAGTTGAACTCACCTGTAGGCCATATCATCATCTTCTGCTCCCCACCCCCAGTACATGTTGGAATAACCATTAACTTGTGTATAATGTTCAATCCTCATACTTAATACACCACCAACTAATAGATCATACTTTAATCTGAAATATATAGAGAGAACTAATATATAACTTACTGAAAACAGACGGAAATGAAATGAAACAAAATGGGGTTTAATGTCCTTCTGTTCTGCTCTTCAACTGGGCCAATGAAGACGGCCATAGACATATGGTGTGTTATGATGGAAATTTTGCTCGGACAGCGGCACTATGGCCTACTCTTATGGCGAATTCCAACTGCCAAGGTATCTTTTATGTGCACTCCAATGTTTACACGGGAACTTGTTTTTTGTCCCTTCCAAAAGACTAGACAGCTGTCCTTGTCAGCACCTCTGTCCTGCATCCGTAACAAGAGGAAACCATGCATGGAAATCAGACTAGAAAGCCAGCATTCTAACCCACTTAACCACGTGATCCGCCTGAAAACAGACTTAGAAAATTAAATGCAATGGAATGTATTGTAGACACATTCCAAAAATTATTATATTTTATACATGTTACTGTGCTTTTGTCCAGTGAATAACAAAAGAAATTAAAGGGTCTACAAAATAAGTCAAGTACTTAAAAACAAGGCCATGACTCATGACAATAATATTGTATTCTGATCAGACATGTTTTGTTTAGATACAAAATAAAAGTATTATCTTAAGTAAGTGTGATGTATTCTGGGTTATCTTCTGATAAAATTTAAAATTTTAAAGAGTTTCGCTCCCTTCCCATCCCATCAAAATATCAAATTTCAAAGTGCACCTTAAGTAGAGGTTTTTGATACAGAGAGAGACAAATGGGGTCAAGTGTCCACTCAACAGAAACTAGTTCATTTCTCGACTAACATATGGCTCAATAATTCACTTGTGCGTACGTAACGAGCCTTTAAAAGTGGGAAGAAACTAGCGGGACCCAGATAAAATCCATAAGGTTTGGACAGACTACCGTACCATTTATCACATACCTGCTGGGAATCTAAACCACACCACATGACTCAATGACAGACCTTAAGATCTAACATCCGCACGCATTATCCATTTTTTTTTTGGGGGGGGGGGGTGGAAGGCAACCTTTTGTATCTATAGTACCCTTTCCACTTTTGCAATCCCCACTTCCCTAAACAACAATGTGATAATATTGACTCTCTATATACAGGAAGATTGTTTGATAACATTTGAATAAAGTTTTAAAGCCATAGCTTACTATCTCTAGAATCTTGAAATAGTGACTGAATGATGAGACAACATAATACCAGCAATTATTGAACATGGTACATATATGATTTAATACCATCAGGGACCATTTATTTAATGCATTTCTGCCACTCATAAATTCCCAGGAAGCATGGCATTAGAACATCCCACATTTTTGCCACAAATCCCCAGTTGTTATAAAACTTGCCCGACGTGACATTTTTTCCCAATATTTGATCTGTCATGTTTTTACTGCACATTAAGCACTCTGCCTAACTCTACTTTGTGCTATTTCTTTTTATCATAATAGTAAAGAGAAGCAGACGCATTTATTTTATAAACCAGATCTGCGGTCGATATCGTTACCAGGATCTAATAATGTAAACTGTATCTAAATAAAAGCCTATTAGGACATCAAAATGGTCTGTGTGGTTCGCATTTTAATGAAGGTTTAGACTGGGTTTTTTTTACAGTTGATGTTTTTATCTGTTTGAAACATGTTTCACTGCCATTATTACATGTTTTAATATGTTCTTAATATAGAATCATTGCTTAAACTGGCATTATGTTAGCTATGAGAATATAGCTAAATACCTTGAGATATGCTGATGTTGAAACACGGAGGGTTGAGAGATGAGGGGCCTTATTCAAGAAATTTTAACCAAGTTAAATCCAAATTTTAGTTATATGATTGGATAATATTAGATTGATTTTAGTGCTTAGCCAATAAAAACTGTAGTATCTACTAAAATTTGGATTTTATCTCAAGTTAAGATTTTGTGAATCAGGGTCCTGGTTTGTTATCTAGCATTATGTAAGCGCTACATTTAGGAGATAAACACTTCCTGTTTCGCATTTAGAGGGGTGTTATTGTCCAATAGACATGTCCTGAGATCATTAGGACCTGAGACGCGTAGCGTCGAGGGTTCTAATGTAAAATCTCAGGACATGTCTATTGGACAATAACACCCCTCTAAATGCGAAACAGGAAGTGTTTATCGACATTGTAACATGCTTTTTTAGGATTTTAAAAGACATTACTAAAACAGAAGGGTGTTATTGTCCAATAGACAGTGTCTAATTGAACAATCAAAACGCAGGGTTTACACTGAAGCATGTTACAATTGACCATCGCACGTCTTTCTTTGGGCCTTAAATGCTATATAAATCATCAATTAGATATTCATTAATATGACAAGACCATAATCAATTCTCACAAAGTCCTGTGTACACTTTGGCGTGCACGTAAAAGAACCCTTGTCAGTAAGAATGAACAGTGGGCACACTGCATGACATTGTTGCTTTATGCTCAGAACTGCTGATGTCCCCAGCGTAAATTCCAAAATAAATAATGACATTCAATAATTACTTGCTCATTTATTTCTGATAACAGACAGCATCAAATGGCTTACCACAGCAGAAAATGGTCATTACTGAACTTAGTTAAGGTTTTGATTTAAAACGATAAACACCACAGGAGAAAACAATCTAAGTGTCTCAAGATTTAGAAAAATTACACAGAATACCACAGATTTACATATATGCCACATTTGTTAAATTTAAGTAAGCAAAATGGTCATTGGCTGTCTGGCACATTGAGACTTTAACAGTTCATTAATGTCACTATATATTTCTCATTTCAGAACAGGAGTTGAAGCAGAGTAGCCACCTCATCAGCACTTCTCATCAGCACTTCAAATGTTCCTCAAACCATTCAGTTATTTGTCCAAAGCTACCAGCTACTCCAACCCATCAATGATTTTCCTATAGGTTAAGGGCTCATTGTTCCTGAAAATTGTGCCTCGTGTTTCATATTTGGTAACGTGATGATTGTAGCAATTATTTTCATCTTGGTAAAGTTCCAGCAAACACCATTACCAATAAACATCAAAATTCCCAATAGAATTTGTCTATTATATATTTGATTAGTTTGATAGACCATAAATATTCTATTATATATTATAATATGTCAGTGGTAATATGGTGACACGGACGATTTGGACAGTTATTCTCATTATACCACAGAATCTGTCGTAATTCCCCTGATGGTTACATTAAACTTTACGTCTGGTACAGATGACATTTTATGTTTATCGACTCTTGTCTATTAATCAATAGTGAAATTACTTATCTTGAGATCGAAACTGGCAATTCATCAACTATTTCCCCTGATACATGGAAATATGTCTTCAACAAAACCGTACAGAAAAGCATTAAGCTGGTCCATTGGGCAATTCAATTAATAATATCAGTCATATGTAATAAAATAAGCAACAATAAAATGAATATGACAAAAGTGCTTGTGATTGAACCATTCACAAGCTTCTGGATGATGATAATGGGCCTTTATCTCTTAAAGACAAAGTTGAAACAAACAAAATAATTACGAACATTAACAAAGAAAGGGTCTCAAAGAAATTTTCATTAAACAAGCTTTATTGAAAAGCATGATTCATTTAAAATGATTTTCAGCATCAACAGTATCTAATAGATGTGCAATGTACGTTAATTAATGCGCCCCATTATTTCATGAAGTTTTTTTAGGTCCATAAATCAGAAAGATAATACCAGTGATCTAATCAATAATTACCAATAAAATAACCCTTAAATATAATTCACAGAATCACTAGACCTGACAGAAAAATCGAATAAAGATGGAAGCGGAATCCTTTTAAATTATGTGCATTTAATTTGTGCTTGAAAGACATTCATGGGGTGTATTCATTAAGTAATTTCCTTTCAGAATAGAGAATGTTAATGTGGTTATTTGAAGTTTCTCTCTCAGAACATCACTTTAAAATCTCATACGTATGTACAAACATTTTGAAGATGTCATCATGAAACAGGGTTTCTTCTTATCTTGTCTATATTGTTACTTCATGAAAATCTCTCACATGTCTCAATTGTCGCCTTCAAGATAAATACATATACAATTTAATTAAATTTCCTTCTCTAACAGCCTATATCAGACAGGAATCGATATGAAGGCATATTGCTTTTGATTTGAAAACATTATTGAAACTAGAGTCTATTCTTCTAGCAGTCAGACATATGTGTCATCAGCGATCTACTTTCACTGCGAAGTAAGCAGTAGCATAAAGTTAGAGCTAATGTATGTTACGATTTTAGATCTTCATTCACTGTCATGGTTGCCATATATAGATCGTGTCAGTCGACATCCGGTTGATGACTATGTTAAAAACAGGAGAAATTGTCCTTAATCTACAATCTACATGAACATTTGGCATTTTAAAAAAAATGCTCAAACAAAAGCGATTTTAGTTTTCATAATATAATAATCGCCAGTTGCTGCTTAATAGCTGAAGACATCACTTAAGTTGGATAAAAAGTTAATGCACCATTGGTGTTGGTCCACCGATATATGGGTGAGACTGTATAAAGTGGGAGAGACATTGATTGAAGCACTGTATAGTGCCAAATCTATACGTCACCTGTATCGCTATTAAGATCAATTCACTTTGAAACAAAATGGAGAGTTAAATGGATTGGACTGGGGTTAAAGTCCTCTCAATAAAATACTCTGGTTGTTTTAAAGAGCTACTAAGTGGAATTTTCTTGCCAACTGGAATTGATTGTAGAATGCTAACATTATCTGTACTGATAAAACAGGTTGAATCAGACTCGGTCTATTATCAGAACTGAAGCTCAAGTTTACCATCTGCTTTCAAAACATTTTATGACCATCAACTAGACATTATTGAAAAATAGAATATTTCTGTTATATCTATTTCATTTATATTAAAAAGATACATAAGTTAAGAGTTTAATAAAGAGTTGGTCATTCTTGATATAATTATTCAAAAACAGATGATAAAAAAAGAAAATATTGAACATTTCAGCCAAATTACTTCATTCGGAGCCAAATTATCACTGTTTATTGTTTTTATGCATAGTGGGAACTAGCACACTGTTATATTTGCGACTTAGCCTCGTTTTCCAATTTTTAAATGGCGAATTGTTCTAATCTAGTTAATAGAGCGAGTATCTGACACCATCGAGTGTTAATTGTGGTCTTGTTTTGTTAATAAATGTGTACAAAATTAATAGTTTAAATAACATTTCAAGCCTAAAGAAAGACCTGCAATAGGCAGATTTACCTCTTGCATAAAGTATGTTTAATATCTGGTACTGCACAATCTGCAAGTTTATAGTTGTGGGGAAAACATGGCAGAGCATGCTGTCTCTACTTCTGTCATCCCTATTAGGGTACTGTATTTTGTTACATCTTTCTGCCCTGTTTCTTTTAGTAAGTCCATTAAATATTAACATGATTTTGCTTCACAGTGTTTAATGGATTCTTCTAAAAATTCTATTAACCTGTTTGGATCTATAGTAATTATGTATCGTAATTTGTATTGGTAGACAATTGCCAATATAAGTAAGATTACAACTAAGTACACCGTCAATGTCATCTTGTCATAGACGTCAAATAATTATCAGCTTTAACACTCTAACCTTATACCATTACATTGGGGATTAAGATTACATTGAGTTTCCTTAAATATGTTGGCTTATGTAAAATTCCTTCCAAATAAAGAAAATGACTGTGTCCATAAATAGCTTTCAACAAAAGCTTGATAAATAAGTATAAACTTACTAATTACTACAGTGTTGTTATTATATATGTCTGGATGAACATTACTCGATAACGATTTAGAAATAATTGATACTAGACGCTGGCTACAATTAGTAAAGCTAGCAATATTATATATTAATACCTATAAATCATACAATGTACATTAACCTATTCAGGTTCAAATATATCGGTTCAGATCAAAGAAAAATAAATATATTCTTAATAAGGATAAAAGATTAAATCAATTATAAATAATCAAAGAGAAATGTGGGTCAGAAATAGCAAACGAGTACAAATACTAACTGGCTAATTATCTTTTTGATTAGAAAGAAAGGAATCGATGTATATCACTAATCAATGTTTACTCTTGGGTTCTCTTCTCTTTCATTTTACTTTCCGACTACATCTAAACTAAACAGAAAGATTATTCACACAAATCATCCATCTATCAACACGTTACCTCAATTAACTTGTACCAGCATTGCTAACTTTGATAAAAGGCCTGTGGCCCTACCATAACGCGCATTGATTTCTCAAGTTTGAATTAGTTTTGGTTTCCCGATAACCTTTCCATCATAATTTCATGGGATTGCGTGTTGGACAGTTAGATGACAGCATATTATCATATCCTCTCTGTACATATGGACTCATCTTCATAAGCCAAGTCAGAGCAGTAGGACACTAAAACCCATTTTTGCTTAAATAAAACACTGGCCTTTTATTGTTTCTTAGTAAAAATAATTTCAAGACATTCAACTCATGTTGATTGAACATAATCCAATGTTGATTCAAACATAATCCAATGTTGATTCAAATACAACCTTTAACATAACCCACTGCTGATTATAACATAATTCAATGTTGTTCTAAACATAATTCGATGTGAAAGCTATTTCCAGCAAAACTCACAGCAATCATTTTATCAGAAAAATAGACATAACCCACTTTTGATTTTAACATAATTCAATGTTGTTTTAAACCAACAACAAGAACAATCATAATTCAATGTGAAATCTATTTCCAGCAAAACCCATGGCCACGTAGTAACTTTCAAATTGATCAAAGCCACAAGACTGACTCAGAAAGAGTATTATGATGCATACAAAATAAAATATTAATAACCATTAGCCAAGTTTTAAAAAAAATCCATAATTCGAGACATACTTAATGTTTTAGCAGTAATGAAAAGTTCTACTCCTTCTACAACAGACTATGGAAAAGTAAACTGAATCTTGAGGTGATATATGAAATGCCAGACATCTATGAAATAAACTTAATTTACAGGTCTAAAGAATTCTTTAACACTTTTAACAATGGAAAAGGCTGAGTCAAACTTCTTCATTCTGACTCATTTGAAAAACAACATCCAACAACTTTTTTTAGTCGTTAATAAATAATAAATCATTAGGTCATTTCCTACAGATTTTTCTAAATACACTCTTGATTTTATGCAATTTCCAGATAATGAGATGCTTTTTGATGGTAAAGACTGCTATTTTATATTTTTGTCTACTTTTGTTTGATCTTCGAATATTTACTATGATTTCAGGGTTTAGTTAGAATTGTAGCAGGGATGTACATGTAAATAATGTGGGTTCCTGTATGTGTGACTGTAGATCTGGTGACCCTTAATTTTTTCTGTCCTATATCTTGCCCATGTGTAGCAATATAGTCGTGGTGACATTGTTTTTAAAGATTTTAGAATGAGGAGATAAGATATAGTTTTATGTTTCTAACATATTCACATTTATGCAGGTGTGTACTGAAATCAACTAACATTTGATTGACATATTGTTATGTAAAAAAGGGTTATAGAAACAAAACATAGCTGGTTCAATATGTCAACAACATGATAACAGATATCTCATGCGCAATTTCTAGAGTAAATTTCCATAACCATATAAGGGTGGGTTTTGACGTCATTGGGCTCAATTAACCAATCTCTCTAATTATTTACATCATGTTTGATCAATTAGATAATTGAATGTCCAAAACCAGTTGATACAAAATTAGGATACTCGTGAGAATTAAGCAGACTTCGATTAGATTCCAGAGGGTTACCATCTAAGAATCCTAGACACCGCGAGGTGTCTAGGTTGAGAAGAGTTTAGTTAGTATTGACTGTAATTGTAATATGTACTAGGCTTGTATGTATACCTATGCTTCATAAAAAGGTAAAAACGAACTGTTGCATTGTTATAACTGAAGAAGACAAACGTCTTAAGAAACCAGTAAGAAGTAAACACAACGTGAAGGAGAAGCAAAGACAGCTAGAGACAAATTCTAGACGATCACAAGGCTACGAAAATATGTAGTAAGAAAAGATGCATGGGTCATACGTAGGATGTGGCGAACGGTTTGACCACCGCAACCCCTGCCCGCTCTCCAAGTCAGACAGAAGACTCATGGTATTACACATGTTGTCTTGAGTTTAGATATATATATATACTGACTTGGTCAAGGAGGCATCCCTTTGCTCAACTGGTAGCAAAGGCGAACAGGTTCGATGACAGTTAGGGGAGCAAACGATTTTGTGATACAGACGGTTCCGCTGGCCTTCTGTGACAGCAGAGGACTTGAGCTTACCTTGTAGGCACCACCCAAGCAAATTTGAGAACATTTGAAAAATGTCGCTCAAAATGTTTTGATCCATAGTCAATACAGTACAAATTTGGCGCAATGGTTAGAGAGTAGGATTTGTGACCCAATGGTTGCAGGTTCGAGACTCGAATTGTGCGTCGAGTTCTTGTGTCCTTGAATAAGACACTTTATCCCTGTATTCCAGTCTACCCAGCTGTAAATGGGTACCGGTAGGATGGTGTATGTATTACACAAAAAACTGTTGCGCTCCTTGTGGCAGCATATGTTGGGGCTCTTTCTGAGAGTTCAGGGGTAAAGGGAGGTAATCAGGCTTTACCTGTATCCTAGAGACCGGGATAATAATTGTGTAGCGCTTTGAGCATGAACTTGGTTTATGGATATAGCGCATTATAAATGTACTCATTATTATTATTCAATTAAAAGAAAAGTAAAATTAGTGTTTTATTACATTGTGGACACTTTTTTTTTTGCCACCTACAGGAAATAAAATTTCACTTTCCCTGTCTACACGAAAAAATCAGATTGCCTGAAAGTAAGGAGGCCTATAGGCCTATGCCCAGTAGAGGTGTATACATTCTATGCTGGGGTACACCTTGGAGCATCTGTCACATAGTATCCATCAGTTTACAAAGATATCTTGAATAAAACTGAAGATCAGAATTATCAATAACTGGATTGAATTTACTATTTGTTATTAATTTAATGTGATAAATTTGACATAATATTCTGTTTGAATGGCCATAATCACGTCATTATAGCTTATCCCTTCACTTGTTACTAATACTAGTAAAAGTGGATAAATATGGATCCAATTTTTATTTATGCCAGAAAATTCTGTTATGAGCCAAAATAAACTACCGTAAATATGAAAATATAATCATTGCTGGAGGCATATCCAGTGAGCTAATACTATACCCACTAGCAATGATCAGAGACTAGAGCTGCTTCTAGTTTTAAGTAAGCCTGATGGCTGATATGTAACTCGACTCAATCGATTTCCAGTCGGACTTGATTCTATCAAATCATAAGTATGTGTCGACTACATCTGTCTTAGAGGTCATCAAACAGACAACTAGATATTTCATATCTGTAGACGTTAAAATTAAATGACCTAATCAGCAAGAAACACGAGGATATTTCTTTTATCATCTTGACAACTGCCGTAAATAGTTTGTAGCAGACTGCATCTATTCTATTACGTAATTTTTTCAACTAAATAGAATGTGAAGGTGACTTTCTAGCATCTGTTCCAGAAAAAATCATTTGTAACCTTTACTGTTTTCCTTATTTATCTATCTACACAATCTCCATTTAACAATAAATCATTCTGAATCATTAAAAATATCATTGAAGTGATAATTTCTATCTGTGTATACAGAGGCTATGTTTCTTGACATTAGTTCTTTTATCTTCAATAATCATTAATTTTTAATAAAAAGAATAAAACCACATCTGACACCAACTGCTGATCAATCATCTAATAAAGGTCAATGAACATGTAATATGACAATACATCAATTCTTTATCAATACACTATTTTCTTTAATTAAAATAATTGTTAGATCGATTAAGGTTGAAACAATTTCAACTTTTTGAGATCTGGTAAGACAAAGATACGCTGCTGCCATGCAACAGACCATATATATACGTCCAAAGCAATAAATCATACAAGCTGACCATAGAGGTAGGTTGTTGCCTTACGGATCTTTTACTGGTTACTTGAGAATTTACAAGACTTTTAAAAGTTATCATAGGTAACAAACAATCTAAGGAGTAATTATTGGAAATTAAAATCAAGGCAGACCAACTGACATACAAACAAATTCACAACAACCACATTCAGTGTGACTGAATAAAAATCTAGCGAAGATCTTTCCAGAAATAAAGTTATATTCAAGAGATGGCGAACCTATTACCGATATTAACCTATCAAGTACCACACCTTCAACATGTACTGAGATGCATTATTGATTCAATATTGATTAATTAAGCTTACATTGCATAATTTGCATTACAGCTATAAGACCAATTTACAAAAAAAAATAATCATAATAACAACCACTGATTTATATCCCAGTTCTTCGTAAAAATCATGCAATAACTCTTCCATATTATTCTGAAAGCTACATGGATATTTAATTAGAAGCAAACAATTAATTCAAATAAAAACAGAGACAGTAACTAATTAATCATTGAGCAGATTTCTCTTTTAAAAGCATTGAAATCTGAAACTATAAAGGTTACTCCCTTGTTGAAACAGTACATGGTAGGTATTTGAACGATCAATTAATTTAAATGGGTGTGCTTGTTGGAGTTAATAGATCTTGGGGTAACCTCCATTAGATTAATTACTCCAGAGGGTATAAATTTCTGATTAATTGTCATACATGCCATGAAATACGCCTATTAAAGCAGTAACTTGGCTATATGATGGCCAATATAGAAGGATAACAAGATCTTATTGGAGTTCAGTATTAATAATAAAAGAAATCTGGACGTAAAAGCGTAGATTAATTGGCAGCAGTAGAGTAGATAATGTTGGTACCATGAAAGTTGGATTATTGGTTTACTAATGATTGGGTTCTGGAAGACAAACTTCCTGCTGGACTCAATGTTAATCTACCTGATGCACAACCGCCACTTCTACTTTGATTTGTTTCAGATATAAATTAGTGACAATATCAATATTCATTAATCCAAAATTAAACTAATTTTATTGACGCCAATTTCTAGTATTCTCTAAAAACAAAATTCAATTGTATAAAAGTGGATAAGCCCAAGCAAATTAGAAATGAAATGAAATGGTGTTTAACGTCCTGGTGTTCTACTTCTAGACTGAGTGTACTATGAGGGAAGTTTTCCCAGGGCAGTCGCGCTATGACCTACTCTTATTCTGAATTCCAACGCCAAGGTTTTTTTTAAGTGCACGTCCCATCCGAATGACTAAACAGCTGTCCTTGTCAGGCCCTCCATCCTGCATCACTGCCAAGGGGAACCTTGCAAGAAAATCTGGATGAACTTTCTCGGCCAATGCAGGGATCGAACACCAACCTCCAGGCTAGCAAACAAGCATCTTGAGCTATAGCCATCGTGATCCATGCAAATTAGAAACTATTAAACTACTAGTACCATATAACACTGATTTTCAACCCATCAATAACATTTGATCTTCAGACTCTGAAAAGTTGGTGATGTATATGATTAAAAAAGCTCTCATTATGATAAGAGCAAAAAATTGTAAAGGGAAGGAAGTTAATAGGCCATTATTATTAACAGTGGCTACAGAATGAAGAACTCATTACCGTGAGGAGAACATGTAAGATGAATATTTCGTTATCAGTTCTACAGCTTTTACAAACATCTGCTAACTAGTTCTGTGTTGTCCTACAAGTTATTTTGATTGAATAAAAAACAAGACAACATCTGCCTATCTATTTTATATCATGCAATCAAATCTGCAATTAAATTTGGCCGAGGCTGGTAGATCTATCGATTAAACAATGTATAGGGGTTATTGGACATCCCTGGCTCCTGCCCTATCGTGCTGACTGAAGCATGTCAACGGTTGTGACAGCTTCTGAAACTAACCAGTCCATTTATGAAAGACAGTGTTTTCCAATGCTACAAGTACACTGTGCAATATTTACTTTTATTTTATTGTCAAGCCCAAGGAACAGCTTTTATTAAATTAATCAAATTATAAAATATTACATGACGACTAGCTAAAAATCGCTGTGTTTGTCTCTTTAAGACAAACAAAAAGCAATTTAATTCTAAAAGAATTACCACTCATCGTAAAGTTGCTCACCCAAATGACAAAACCAAAAAGAGAATCAATTGAAATCAATTTAATTGAAAAATCCATCCAAGCGAACTCAAAACACATTATAGATTTGTGTTATATGTTCGACCCATCTTGACGTGCTTATTTGTAACGATGTGATGAAATCACGTCAAAACGGTAATACACTGTAGAAAGCAATAACATTCCGTTTACATTATCAACATGATAGGCGATAGCTACCACTCAAATAAACTTTCAATTTACCACATCAAATGAAGTTGAAATGTTACAAGCCTGAAGGAAAGAAAAACTTTGCTTGTCTGTAAAGTTCACATTCCTGCTGATGATATAAATATCCTCAATAAATAGAAAATTTGACAACTATTTATTTTTGTTCGTTGCGTTTGATTTCTAAATATCACTGAACAGATTAATGACCACATTACCCAGTTGGGCCTTCCCCCCACTCGGATCCTTTTTGTTAAATACTTTTTTCTTTCCTTATCTATATAGCAATATGTATCTTAAATTTTGATAATGTTCTTTATTGTTCATTTGTGTCTAAATTTGTAGTACCCAAATATAAAGATAGGCTGGCACTGCCAGGCAGGATATGCCCACATTTTCGAGAGATGGATAGAGAACAAGCAATACCTAAAGTGATTTTTCCTACATCATTAAGTCCTGTATTTCATACTGTATTGGGAGCAGCCATTTTGTTGGTCAGTTCCAGTCTGATATTCATGAAATTCGAAGCCGACAATGATTATGGTGTGATGGTACACAACCTAGAAATGTGACTTTTCGGCAAAATCGGATAAGAATTGTGACCTGTAGAGAGTCCACAACCATGATATACCATATCTTTACACTATTCGATTACAAACGGCGACCATTTTGTCCGGCAATTTTGGTACGATTTTCACGAAATTCGAATAATTCAGGAAGTTACGATCCGATATGCGCAAATAACCAAAGGAACCAAGATCTTTGGGTTATAACCATGCATTTCAAGCTTCATCAAAATCAAATTAAAATTGTGACCTATACAGGGTCCACAACCATGATATACCATTTTTTAACAGTATTCGCGTACAAATGGCGGCCATTTTGTCTGTCAATTTTGGTCCGATTTTCCCGAAATTTGATCTAAAACCTTCCTTAAGGTGAAACGGTGATATAATCAAACGTTTTTTTAAATTGGAAAATAATTGTGACTTCAAGAGGGACCACAAGCTAAAAAGGGTGATTTTTCATACAATCAGGGGCCATAATTCAGGAAGTTATGAATCAATGAGCGCAAATATCGAAAGGAACCAAGATCTTCAGGTTATAAACATGCATGTCAAGTTTCATCAAAATCGGTTCAAAATTGTGACCTATATAGGGTCCACAACCTTGATATAACATATTTTCACACTATTCGCGTACAAACAGCGGCCATTTTGTCCGTCAATTTTGGTTCGATTTTCACAAAATTCCCAGTCAGCCTTCATTACCATGTAACGGTGATATAATCAAACGGTTTTGTAAATCGGATTATAATTTTGACCTCCAGATGGACCACAAGCTAAAAGGGCAATTTTTCGGACAATCAGGGGCCATAATTCAGGAAGTTACGGTCCGATTGGTGCAAATATCGAAAAGAACCAAGATCTTTGGGTTATAAACATACATGTCAAGTTTCATCAAAAACGGTTCAAAATTGTGACCTCTATAGGGTCCACAACCTTGATATAACATATTTTCACACTATTCGCGTACAAACGGCGGCCATTTTGTCCGTCAATTTTGGTCCGATTTTCACGAAATTTGAACTCAACCTTCATTACTATGTAACGGTGATATAATCAAACGTTTTTTTAAATCAGATAATAATTTTGACCTCCAGAGGAACCACAAGCTAAAAAGGTCGATTTTTCTGACAATCAGGGGCCGTAATTCAGGAAGTTTCCATCCGATGGGCGCAAATATCGAAAGGAACCAAGATTTTGGGGTTATAGTTATGAATGTCAAGTTTCATCACAATCGGTTCAAAATTGTGACCTCTATAGGGTCCATAAGCTAAAAACATGATATTTCGCACAATCAGGGGCCATAATCCATGAAGTTCCGATCCGATACATGCCAATATCGAAAGGAACCGAGATCTTATGGGGATAAACCTATATTTCAAGTTTCGTCAAAATTGGATAGGAATTGTGACCTGTAGAGGGTCCACAAACAAGTTGTGGACGGACGGACGGACAGGGGCGACGACATAATACGTCCACATGAAAATGTGGGCGTATAAAAAACATTGACAGGTAACAACAGCCTGTACATGGTATGTGACTGCCCTTCAGAGAACGACACTACGTACAATTCATCACTGCAAGAAATTATGACCTTTACAAGGTTAGTGTGAGATGTTTTAATTAACCTTAATACGACCTTCTGATTAAATCTTACTAAATTAAAAATTGACAATTTGCGTATATGTTTGATTAAAACAAACCAATCAGATTGAATCTAGATAGTAAATGTGCTATTAAATTAAAAAATGTTCAGCCATTTTGATTTCTACAACAACATGTTCTAATTGGAATAGTGTAAAAGAAAAAAGAGCACTTACAGGCACAACGCACCATATATCTCAAAAGTAAAAAAAATATATATTATGTAGTCTACTATTTTAAAGTAATGTCTGTTGATGTTATGTTATTTTATGTAGGGAATCACAGTGGCTAAGTGGATATGAAGCTGTCTCGCTAGCCTGGAGGTCGGGTGTTTGATTGGCCAAGAAAGTTCATCAAAACTTTCCGGTGTGGTTCTCCCTTGTCATTGATGCAGGATGTAGGGCTTGACAGAACAGCTGTCTAGTTGTTTGGATGGTCAAAAAACTGATGTTCATGTACATACTGGCTTGCGCATAAAAGGATCCCTTGACAGTTGGAATTCGATATAAAAGTAGGCTGTAGTGCTGCTGTTGGGGCAAAATTTCCCTCATAGCACACTCACTGTATGGCGTATGCTCGTTATCATTGCAGCAAAACAGTAGGACGCTGAACCCCATTTCATTTCATTTATTTATGTAATTTAGCACATAGGAATACAAAACAAAGCAACAGTTTATAAGGCTGATGTCCACTGCCTTAATCCCAAAATAAATACATGAAGATGACACTTGCATAATGATAAAATTGCTTGTGACTCCACTTAACCTGAGGTGAAAATGCTCATTATGGGGCATAGTCAAGATGCAATGTTGGTTTAATTGTCAGACTATTTTTATCATATTAGAGTCATACCGGTACTTAAACTTGACAATTATGAAACAGTTCTCACCATGTTTAGTCTTGATGAGAAAGTAACATAATAGTCATATCCTGACGATTATCAAAGGAAGTCGACTTTATATATAGATGTGAATGACAGGAAAGCCTAGATGGCGGAAACACCAATGTTAAAAGTTTTGATTTGTAATGTTCTAAACCAAGCCTTGGGTTTTCCTATTTGAGGAAAAATAAAGCATCCTTTTTAAATCTCTTTAATTAAGAAATGTATTAAAATATTATCAACTAGACTTAAATTTTTTAAAAATAGGAGACATACTTCTGTATTGAACTGTACTTGGGCAGGATATATTCAATAAAAATGTCAAGTGTTAAGTTCGTTTGTTTACTATTGGTAATTATATTTTACTTTAAACTGTCAACTGTGGGCACAAAATGGGTTTAACATCTTATGAAGTTGCAGTGTTTCAGTGAGTAAGGCGTTGACTCCGTAACAAGAAGGGTTTGATCCCAGCAAGGCTTCCCCTTGTCAGTGGTGAAGACAGAACTAATAACCGAGGGCTAATGTACACGTTGGAATGCACATAAAAGAACTGCTACTGCCCAGGCAAAATACACCGTTTGCGTATCCCAGTCTTCATTAGCCCAGTCAATGTATAAAAGTAGGACGTTAAACCCCTTTCATTGCCTAAAATTTGAAATGACAGAGATACCCATTTCAGAACACAAATAAACCAAATTTAATTATATCACCACTCCTATTAAACCACAATTCTTTAGCAGTGGTAGGAAAACAGAGAACCTGGAGAAAACCCTTGAGGTTGGACAGACGATCCTACTCCTGTACAAGTGGGGAATCGTAACCATGCCATTTGACTCCATGACATATGTAATCTCTGCTTAAGCCTGGATTTTTCTCCTTTAAAAATAATAGGAAGATGATGGCAAGGCTAGACTTGAGGCACCTGTCACAGACTTTTTCCATGTACAAATTATCACATTGACAGACACAAATAAATTATCACGCGTCTTATATTATTATAAGAACGTTATGTGTCTGACAAAGTCTGTGACAGGTGCCTTTTCTCCAGGCTTGATAAAAGCACTGACACTTACTTGTAATCCATTTCGTCAATGGCGACACTCATATGCCTGGGTTGAGATGGACATGTGTAGAGATTTCTATCATCTTCAGGTATTAAATCCACATCATGAAAGACAACACATTGAAAGTCATATTGTTTTAAGGCTTCCTTAAAGGCAGCGTTCATAATTCTTCCTTTATTAAAAGTTCGATTTCCATGCTGAAATAAACAAGAAAATTAGTCATATTAATACAACAAATCAAATCCCATTAGCTTACTATTTCAATTCCATACAAGATAAACAGAAAGAGAGAAATGGGTTTTAATGTTCACTATACACAAACTAGGTCATTTCAGGACTAACAATTGCACAATGTTGGACAGGCGAATCTACTCCAGGTGATTCAATGATCTAACCCATGTGCATTAAACTCACAAGAGAAACAGAATTGGTACAAACAACAACTTGTGACAGAAAAAATGGAGGCGATTATAAAGTCATTGAGTCAACTGGCATAGTTTCAATTCCCTGGTTGTATGCAACAAGAAGTAGGGTCAATTGTCCAACCTTGTGGGTTTCCACCCCGGACCCCCCCCCCCCCCCCCCCCCCCCGATTCCTCCCACTGCTAAAAGACCCTACACACAAGCGAATTATTGACATAAAATTGAACCTTATATTAATCCCAAATGACCTAATTTGTGTCGAGTGGATTATAAACCCCATTTCTCGCTTTTTCTCTCCAGATACTGAATTGAAAGTTGGTGTGTAGGTGTATATGAATAGTCACAGAAGAAACCCTTAGTTCTAATGGATAAAACATCATTAGTATGTCTTCAAAAGCATTTCAATTCATCCATCTTTGAATACAATATGATTCATTCTTGGCACAAGACGTATACAATTCATATAGTATACAATTATTGATTAAGCAATTAAATAGCTGATTATATATTAAACGCAGCTGAGTCTGATAATTCTTGTATAAATGAAGACGTTTATCATGTCTATAAATATTTAATAAATAAACATAAAGTAATGATTCTTATCAATTGTTTGTGGTGCTGTGAATATATCATATTGGTAATTCTAAAGATAAACCACATTTCTGTTCATTAAAAATGTATTTCAACACAAATGTTTGATTGTAAAATATTCAAACTAGCTGGACCAGGACAAATATATATGACACATTCAAGATATTTCAAACCAAGCGTGACAGAATGATTCATTCAGGAAAAGATATGACACTCCCATTGCAAGTCAACAGGTTATATTTCCACTATCAGGGCGAAATTTCCCCTAACATGATGAGTCATAGCCCACTGTGTGGTGCCTGTATATCTTCATTGCAAAACAACAAGTGAATGACTGCTGTAGCATGGTGAGGTTATAATACCGAGAGAGAGAGAGAGAGGTTTAACAGCCACTCAACACAAACTAATTCATTTCGGGACTAACATGCATTTTTAATTTTATTTCAATAATTCGCTTGCACGTAGGGGTCTTTAGCCGTGGGAGGAAACCAGAGGACCCAAAGAAAACCCACAAGGATTGACAGGTGAGCCTATACTCCTTGTCACCTACAACCAGGGATTCAAAACCACGTCTGTTGACTCAATGACAGACTTTATGATACATACATATACTACCAAAGATGCTGATATGAAACACTACCTTCACAGTAACATTGCAATATAACATATCAAGTATATCTATTATTTGTTGGATTTTTTTTATCAAACATATATTGATGACTAACAACTTCATGGAATTTAAGTTGGAAATTTAATCTAACAAGTCTGTATATAAAGTCACAAAGAAATATTTAATTTGCTTATTATTGATTTTTGTTTGTAATACAAGAACTCATCCGTTTTTAAATCCAAACACTAAATAACCAGACAATAATTTGAGCAACTGTTAAAATGAGTCACATTATAGGTTTATTATCGAATTGATGCAAGTTGCACATGTTCCATCACTTAAAACATAATAAATGACATTTTAAGTCTATTGTCATTTTCATCTGTATGCATCTGGCTGCTTACATAATTATGAATTAATCAAATATCCTATTATCAAGTGCAACTGTCACAATATGTCGAAAAGTGGAATAAAAACATGAAACACAATAAGTGCGTTCTCGTATTAAAAAATCTATCAAACTATGAAGTGATGTATAAACTTCTCCTTAAAAGAGCTAAATCCCTATACTTTGGCACCTAATGGACACAAATGAGTCACAACACATAGGCCTAATAATGTAATATGAATGTGGTCTAATATAAACTGATTTACATTCAATTGTTTTTTGATTTTACAGTAATCTTTAATCAATTATGTTCAGCAAAATAAGCAAAGAGTTGAAATTGAATGAGTCTTTGGCATCTGGTTATTCCAATCTACACCGTTTGTATTCTCCTGTGGGGATGTATAGCCTTGCTATAGAGTCACTTCATTACAAATGGTGCGCGAAAGCATTCTGGCACACAATTTTCATTTTGTCTTAAATATTGAATATCAGAAGCCCATCTTTTCGCTGCAAAATAACAACATTAATGTTGGTTTAAATTGACCAATAAGTCAGGCTTGCAATATGGAAGACTGGATGATATATGGTTAAAGACTGCCTCCTTTAACCTCGCTTAAAGGGACAATAACACTCTTGGTGGCTTGGTAGCTCCAGAAAATAAATAATACCCTTATTCTAAGTACTAGATGTTTAAGTGTCCCACCTGTTGTATAAATTTTCCATTACAACCTATTTTACTTGGCCAGAAAGTTCGAAAATATTTTAAAATCCAAGTCACATTTGAAAAGGTTTACGTTAGACTTTTCAAATCAATTGGTTGAATTTTTCCAATTTACTAAAATATGTGTGTTAAGATGAAATTAATTGGAATATTGTAAAATAATACGATTTGTTGACCAGAATGAAGATTGGAACATATTATTCAGTTACAACAAGAGTGTTATTGGGGCTTTAAATAAAACTAATAAAAGCAGCTAAAAAAAACCACAAGAGTTTATAACAGAGGTGAATAACTTTGAAAGATATTATTGCAAGTTGTTGAAAATCAAATTGGTTCTCCATTATACATATTGTAAACTATAAAGTTCCAGCATGATTTCGAAATGGAGGTGACTATCGAAAAATAGACATATCAATGTCAATGTGATAGTCAGCCCATATCAAATTTAAAAACAATACATGGATTATTGTAGACTCATTATTAGAGCCAGCAAGAAATGTGACCCACAGGTGGACAGGGGTTAGGGCAATATACAAACATTAACCCAGGTTAACAAGGTGGACATTACTAGTTTCTCTCTGAGGACACCATATCATTAGATAGCTGAACTCATGTCTCGATGACTTGCAAATCTACTAAATTATTCTAGTAATCTAATAGAGTAGGGTGGTTCTTGTGATTATTGTCGACCGATACCGCCAATATCGATTTTAGAATCGAACAAAAGTGTAGTATCCGTTTCTTCTTTTCAAAATTAAAGACTAGCTGAAGATGCTAATCAATAAAACTGTGGTCTTTAAATTGCTTCCATTGCAAAATTCAATATTGTTTAACATAGGGTTTGAGAGAGAAAGAGTAAAGAGAGAGTTGTAACTCCACTTGACAAAAACTAGGTCATTTCAGGACTAACATATGGCTCAATTATATTACAATATTTCACTTGTTTGTAGTGGTCGCAGTGGAAGAAAACGAGAGGACCCACGAAAACCCACGAGACTACACAGGTAACCCTACATCTTGTCGCGCACAACCCTAGAATCATAGGGTTTGAGGAAATAGAAGTTGTTATACTCCTTCTGGCTATTTTATCAAAATACACTGAAAACAGTAAAGTGCCTGTTACTCAACCCATTCATTAGGTAAAGATAGGTTGCCAGGCAACGAAACATACGCCCACAGCAACTAAATCGTCCGGGCAGTCAACAAGGGTTGTCGCATATTTTTACTTTTTTTGCTAATGAAACATTTGTAATACACTAAAAACTGATTAAGAGTAACGGCTCATTATGTAATTATCAGAAAATCATTAGAATTTGATTGCTTTTTATAAAGTGTTACCCCACACTAACAATTAGTATATACATGAAACATTTAATATCATGGATTTAGCTGTTCAGTTATCAAAATTCATTGAAAATCAAAATACTTGTTCGTTTCAACACCTTAAACTCTGTGTATCAATCTAAAGTCAATCGGATGATAAGTTTAGCCTCTATAGCGTAACAAGATTTTTTGAAGTTATCAAGGGAGATAACTTTGGCAATAATTATTTGAAATGTCTGAAAATCAATAGGCTTCTTCGTCTCATGACCCTAAACACTGTGTTTTAATTTAAAGTCGATCGGATATTAACTTTGGCCTCTAGAGCTTCCACAGGATTTTTTCGAAGTGATCAAGGGCCATAACTCTTGCAGCAATTATTGAAAATCACTGAAAATCGATAGACAACTTAGTCTCATGACTGTAAACACTATGTATAAATTTGAAGTCAATCGGATATTAGCTTTGACCTCTAGAGCATCCACTGTGTATAAATTTAAAGTCAGTCGGATATTAACTTTGGCCTCTAGATCGTCCGAGGATTTTTTGAAGTGATCAAGGGACATAACTCTGGCACTAATTATCGGAAATTGCTGAAAATCAATAGGATTCTTCGTCTCATGACCTTAAACACTGTGTATAAATTTAAAGTGAATCGGATATTAACTTTGGCCTCTAGAGCGTCCACAAGATTTTTTGAAGTGATCAAGGGCCATAACTCTGGCACTAATTATCGGAAATCGCTGAAAATCAATAGGCTTCTTCGTCTCATGACCTTAAACACTGTGTATAAATTTAAAGTCAATTGGATATTAACTTTGGCCTCTAGAGCGTCCACAAGATATTTTCAAGTGTTCAAGGGCCATAACTCTGGCACTAATTATCGGAAATCGCTGAAAATCAATAGGCTTCTTCGTCTCATGACCTTAAACACTGTGTATAAATTTAAAGTCAATCGGATATTAACTTTGGCCTCGAGAGCGTCCACAAGATATTTTGAAGTGATCAAGGGCCATAACTCTGGTAGTTATTATCGAAAATCGCTGAAAAACAATAGGCTCCTTCGTCTCATGACCTTAAACACTGTGTATAAATTTAAAGTCAATCGGATATTAACTTTGGCCTCTAGAGCGTCCACAAGATATTTTGAAGTGATCAAGGGCCATAACTCTGGCAGTTATTATCGGAAATCGCTGAAAATCAATAGAATTCTTCGTCTCATGACCGTAAACACTGTGTATAAATTTAAAGTAAATCGGATATTAACTTTGGCCTCTAGAGCTTCCACAAGATTTTTTGAAGTGATCAAGGGCCATAACTCTGGCACTAATTATCGGAAATCGCTGAAAATCAATAGGCTTCTTCGTCTCATGACCTTAAACACTGTGTATAAATTTAAAGTCAATCGGATATTAACTTTGGCCTCTAGAGCGTCCACAAGATATTTTGAAGTGATCAAGGGCCATAACTCTGGTAGTTATTATCGGAAAACGCTGAAAAACAATAGGCTTCTTCGTCTCATGACCTTAAACACTGTGTATAAATTTAAAGTCAATCAGATATTAACTTTAGCCTGTAGAGCGTCCACAAGCAATTGTGGACGCCGGACCGACGGACGGACGGACCGACGGACGGACGGACGGGGGCGACGACAATATACGACCACATTTCAATGTGGGCGTATAAAAATGAAATTAAATGGGGTTTAACGTCCTATTTACTGTTCTGCTCCTAAACTGACTAATGAAGATGGGCATATGTCATACTGTGGACTATGACTATGAGTAAAATTCTGGCCGGGCAACGACACTATACGGTCCAGGCCTTTATATAGAATTACAACTTTTAATTGCACGTCAATGTGCAGTCACGGGACCTTGGTTAACTTAACACCCTACTATGTGGCGCCGTTTGTAAAAAAAAATTATTTAATTTTTTTTATAACAAAAAACATATATATATATTTAGATAAATATTAGAACAAAAATGGCATATATGTAAATATCAAAAAATATTGTAGCTAAAAGTCGAGTTTTTGGTCTATGAAAAACTTTAAATGTTATATCTGGATTTCACATCGCTTAGTTAAATATATAGCTAAATGTGCTGTTTCTCGTAGGTATAAATGCTAAATACTAAATCACTGAAAAATCTAAAGTTAAATATTTAGCTAAATATATAAACATTTAGCTAAATATATACACATTTAGATAAATATATAAACATTTAGCTAAATAAATAAACATTTAGCTAAATATATATATTTAGTTAAATATATATATTTAGTTAAATATATATATTATTTAGCTAAATATATATTATTTAGCTAAATATAAATGTTTAACTAAATATTTTAACATTTAACTAAATATTTTAACATTTAACTAAATATATGTATTTAGCTAAATGTTTCAACATTTAACTAAATATTTAGCTAAATATTTATATATCATCAAATCTCTTGTTTTGGTCTTAATATTCAATGCTAAATGTTAAATATGAAAATAGAGACAAATCAAGAAATATTTATATATATTATGTTAAATATTGAGTTTTTGTTGTATTTTTAGTTTAAATATTAAAAGTGAAAAATTTACACAAAAGTCGAGATTTGACTATATATATAAATTTAAATTAAATCTAGTGTTTTTTGCTCTATAAAAAGCTAAATAATTAATTTACAAACGGCGCTCCATACCCTACCGGTACTTAAATCTATTTACGTCATCCACCACTATAACTGTGCCATACGATTACATCATGTGTACCTATTTCAAGAATACTCGGAGTAGTCAAGCACTGATGTGTCGTATGTAACTGTGCTTGGCTCCGTGAAAAGTTGGCACCGTGCGGGCTTCCGGTTACTGATTGCATCGACCGTAATTGTATGTCTGATATATTCTAAAGATATAGCTTAGAATATGCCAAATATTATATGACTACAAGAAACCAATGAAATTCAATTGGGTTTAACATCCTACTGTTTAAATACACAAGAAACGAAGCCATAGTTTAATGGAAAACAGTATCTTCCTTGCTGTAAAAATACACATACTTCCGCTCTCAAAAGTGCAATGTTGGTTTCAAGGTCACGCAAATAAAAAGAAGTGGCCGAACGCAAATAGACTCAAGAGATATTTTTTAAAATGCGTCTCCCTTTATAAACTTGCATGGCCGAACGCAAATAGACTCAAGAGATATTTTTTAAAATGCGTCTCCCTTTATAAACTTGCATGGCGTTTCATACCTAAAACAAATCGAAATTTACAGTCCGAAAAAATTATATTAATTTATTCAGATCACGTCACATCTTAATCTGGATTTAGTGCCATACCATGTGGGCCAATAGTTATTCGTATATTCAAACAACGTGTGAGACAACCCCGCGTGTCGATACTACTGATGCATATAAGTACCGCTCTATATATAATGCAAAGAATCTGGCACCCAAATAGGGTCTACCATAATATCTTCGCCCCTGAGAATCTTGTATAGGCTACTCCGAAATCGATACAAATAATAATACATCCAAATTTAGTCTCTTGAATTATAGAAACGACTCTATTATGATCCAGCATCTAATTCGACCTCGACGATTTTAATACATATGACCTTTGTGGATTGCTCAGAGGGAAAGTCCTGTATCGGATAACAAAGCTATCTATCTCGGTAAATGTAACCCAGCTTATATCAAATAAATATCCGTCAGTATATCGGTTATATTATACAGGTTTTAAATAAAGAGTATCAGATTTATTGAACGGTGCAGTTCTTGCCATTATAAAATAACTCACATTACATATTAAAATGGAAACAAAAGCGAAGAGAACTGAATCGACCCATGGTTTCCAATAGATAACCGGGAATGGTAAACGCTACACTGGGGTAGTTTCAGGACATATTTTAAGATTTTATTGAAGATGGAGGTTTTTTGATGGGTATTTCCCCCTGGGGTTCCGACAAAATTTCCAAAAAGTGACTCACGATTTCCCAGACAGAACTTGATAGGCTCAATTTAGCTGCTACCATCACCTTTATCAGATCTTCTATGTCAGAATAAACCTCCTAACATCGTGGTCAATTAGTCGTGACTAAAACAAAGACACTCCAGAAGTTGATTAAATGCTTCCTGGATTATCAACGCGCTTACACTTTATAACCAAACCAGGGGTTGCCATACACGATACGCTGAGATTTTGTAAGAGATGAACAGGGAACAGGGAAAGTCGATACCCCCCCCACCCGCATCCTCATTGTCACAATATTTTACGTAGAATAAACTGGAACGAAATCAAACGTAGTGTCTGTTGAATTATTGTTTATGACACACGTTTGCTAAATTTTATAATGCAATCTATACCACGAATCGTGTACCATAATGCGCTTCAGCCACATTTGTTACACGGGACTCGTAGAACGGGGCTAAAGGTATTCCATCAAATCATAGCAAATAATATAAAGGCGTCGCCAAATTCTTATTTGGAGAGCATGCGCAATAAATACTATGTAGACTGGAATACTGAACAAACACTAGAAATTGGCATTTGATTGAGAACTCTGGCATTATTCGCCGAACATAACTGATTCGAAATTATAGTAAAACGAAACGATTGAGTGTAAATAAGTTTATATTCATTCATATCACATTATTGCGTATATTTGACCCATTGTGTCAATTTCTAGGTCCACAATATTAGCGATTTAGCTCCTTTAAATAGAAAACTCGACTGAAACTCACAAAAATAATTGTTTTCCGTTTGCAAATGTTACTTTTACCGGGGTGGGGGCGAGGGAGGCATAACCCGAATCTGAATCTGAGAAGCCGAAGATATTGAGTGTTCTCATAAAATTTCATTGTATATTTATTGATGATTTGTATGGAAAATCTAATCAATCTATACGATAGGGTTGCCTGACTAACCCCCATCTATGTTTTATCGCAGGCGACAATTATGACATTGTTGTTTACACGATTTTCTCATTATGGCCTACTGAGATTGGCTTACTAGAAACAGTACAGCGATTTTGGTACGCGGGTCATTAAGTGTGGCTAATTGCAACCCCATAAAATATATCTTTGTTCTTTTTCGAGCATTATGTAGGTGTTGTTTATTTTCATGTCAGTTTGTGAGATCTGTCCACAGGCACTTGAAGGGATTAAAATAAAACATCTTACTACGGCTTGACTTATATGGGATCTACGACGAAGCTCATTTGCATACGGAAAAAGTCCGGACGAGGGCGGAAATTAATAATTTACGTGATCAATCTGCAAGGTCAATGGACAGAGATCAAAATGGCATTTGCCTATTATGCAACATGCAGAAGTGTAAAGTGCAAATTTGAACTATTATGTTGTATTTGTATCATTGAAAAGTGTTTTCTGCATTTTGATACTGTGACAATGGTATTATGGAGCAATGGAAATTGCAAATTGTAAAACTTAAATAAGTACATGTATTTTGAACTGCTGACATATGCAGTTTTGTAAAGTGAACATTGAAATAATATTGGCAACGTTATCCTTCCATACTCTACAAGTCACGATATTTAGGGTAATGTGCCACTGCTTTACTGCAAGGTGTTGTGTGGTCAACTTTAAATGTGTATTACGAAACTTGTGTCTATGTTTACCAATAATTGAAATGTTCAGGGGCAGTTGCAGATATTTGCCACGCAGCTATTATGGGTGCTAACAGAAGATCATGCGCCAAACAGTTGACCAATGGAGACTGCGGTGGCTCAGTAAGACACAGACTCATTAACCCAGAGCTCCCTCGGCATTTGCCACTGGTGCAGGACGGGCTTGTCTGGCTATAGTTGTTTGGATTGTACGTAGGTGTGCACATAAATGGGCCATTGGCAGTTCTGGACAAAGTTTGCCGCATAGCCGGTCCAGGTGCGGATCCAGGATCTTTTGCAGAGGGGGGGGGGGGGCTAGGTTTGATAATTGCTTAACTAATTGCGCTCAACCGATAATTTGGTAAATTAGATTCAATTTGGTTCATTCTGGCGTATTTCCGTAAATTCCAAAATAACAGGTCTAAATCGCCAATAAAATCGCATAAAAATCTTTTCAAGACTGAGCAGGGGGGGGGGTCCGGACCCCCCCCCCCCCTCTGGATCCGCGCCTGCGGTCTTCATATTATCATATTATCCCGGAGGTTGGGATGGCCTAGTGGTCTAGAGTGCCGCGCTTCGATCTCTAGCTGGCCGGTCACCTCTGGCTTGCGGCTGTGGTTTCGAGCCCTGGAGTGAGCATATGTGGCATGGAGATCGGGGCGCCTTCTCAACCTCGTGGGTTTCCTCCGGGCACTCCGGTTTCGTCCCACTGCTAAAGACCCCTACGCGCAAGCGAATTATTGAAATAATATTGAACCATATGTTAGTCCCAAAATGACCTAGTTTGTGTTGAGTAGACGTTAAAACCCATTTCTCTCTCTCTCTCTCTCTCTCTCTCTTTCATATTATCCCGTTTTGTGCTGAAAAGTAGGTCGTGAAACCATATTCCACTTCCCTTCAGTTGACCAATAAGCACTGGATGATTTTTCGATTCATGGCGTATGCCCTATTTCATTTCACGTTACGAATGAGGACTGAGTGTTTCTGTAAACTGAAATATGGATACCGTCTATTTCTTTCCAATAAATAACATTACAAAATTCGCGTTTTCTATGTAAATGTCAACCCTAACTAGAAATACTAATCTCTCAACTATTTGAAACAATATGAGCCTTAAGACGGCGATTACGTAAAATCTCCTCTTAGTTTCATCATAGTGGCTCTACCGAAGGCCATATTGACGATTTGATGAGTGCAAATTGTTTTGGCTTTGATCAATTTGTAGAGTAATCCTTTTTTTCATGCAGTCATTTTCCTTAAGGGCAACACTTCTAATTTTCGCGCGATTCTTGCATGGGAGCCACTGAGTGAGTTGGTAGACAATAATTGCCAATGATAGCATATAATGGATAAAGTAGTATGATGACGACTATTATCTCGGAAGTAAAGACATATTACAGCGTGTTCAATATCAAAATTGACAGACCGTTCACCACATTTACGTCCATTTAGTCATAACTTCATGTCATAGTTCAAGTAACAGCGTTTTCAAATGTCAACACACTATATAAATATAACAACTTTGGCGATGAAACCTCCGTTGTCCTGGACGGAATTGGCCGAGGGCGCGAGGCAAAAAAAACAAACCCAAAAAACAAAACATCGATAGGGCTGAGTTGAATTTGAAATTGATTTGGAGAAAAGTAAATAAATTCAATGCACTACAATTAAATTCAAATGCAACTAAATTACGAATTAATTTAAATAGCCATATTGAAAGGCTACTTATAGTATGCCGCCAAATTTGTTAAATTCGTTGGCAACCAAAGTGGCGATGCGCAGTGGACGCTTACGGCTGGCCCCGGATCCATTCGATCACTTGATTTGGTATTTGTTCATTTTTCTTTGCAATGTCAGTTTTCTGCCGCAGATTAATCTTGTAGATTTTGTTTTGCGTGTAGGGCGGTCCTCCTGCAATTACTAATACAGTAGCCACTTTATTATCGGTCTAGCTTAAATTGTTAGTTTCTACATTAATACATGTATGTGTATTTAACAATACCGTGTGGTTTAAAGATCGGACATTGTGATTTAATACCGTATAGTTCAATTAATATCGTATAGTCTAATATCGTATAGTTCAGCTCTGTCAAAAACGTTTAGGCCGCCAGTCATCATATTGTGCAATTCTTTAGTGCTAAAAATGGTCGCATGAATGTGCCTGTTAACGCTTCCGCTGTAAATGAGACCTCCCAGAGCTGAACTGGGTTAAAGATTGATTCTAAATTAATCAGCTGGATTCTAAATTGACCAGCTTGTTTCTAAATCATTTTGAGATATTTATTTTTTGCGATATCTTGTTTCCAATCTTGTAGTCTAAATAGTTTATAATATCTTCAATTATTATTGTTCGGAACCTCATTTTTTTTTCTCTCTATGCTGGACGTTTTCACCCCAATGGTTCTCGCGAACATAATGTTGACTGATAAGTCACAATCCCTATTATATAATTCCTATTCACATGATTTACTTTTGATCCAAGAACAATATTTATTGACTTTTTTCCTTATTAAATAGTTTATACTAAAATACTCCCCTTTTCTGCGACCTCGAGAATTGTGTTATAATGAATAAATAGGGAAATTATTCAAGTGTTTTTTATTATCATGGTGATGCCATTGAAACAAAACTATAATACCGAAATGTACCTAATATTAATATAAACTAAGTATTGATTTGTTGTCAAAGGTTTATATTTTAATAATAATGCTGCTGTTAAACCTTTCAGAATATTTCGTGGGTCACTGATTTGGCTTCACTTCATCAACCACACGGATCGTAATAAGATGACAGTTAAAGATTATAATATAATTGTCTTACCTGTTCAACGACAAAAATCCTAAAATCTAATTCTTGTCTTTGTAATACTGGAAGTAAATGTGACAATAATACTGTTAAATGGGCTAATCTATCTCTGTACGGTATAATAATCGCCACACGATAACGAGCAACACAATTTTTAGGACGCCATACACCCCCTGGTAGAACTTCAGAGTTGTTTTTAAGTATTTCGTCCAAATCAACATATTCTTCTGTAAGGTTCATTTTGGCCAAAAAATTTCCCTCTGTAAAAAATATAAAAAGAAATTGTATACTTTAGGTGATAAAATATCTATAGGGTGTCCGTATGCAAATGAAACGCCCACGTGTTGATAGCCTAATTACCATATGAAACGTTCACATCAAAATATTAAGCCATTGGGATGTGATCGCTAGATCTGTTTAACGGCAGTTCGTATTTCACAGCTGCATGCAGTTTTTTCAACATTCGCATACCATGATTGGTACTTGAAGTACCTCGTAGAAGTTCTTTCACCCCCAGCTTCTTGTCATCTTACTGAAACCTTATTATTCCAGACTTTCTGGCCTTCAATATGAGTTGCCATCGTGAATTGATGCCAGACGGCTCATTGCCATCCTGTATTGGGAGATCTCACGATTTTGCTTCACGAATGACCGCAGTGCAAGCAGTGCACAGCGAACTGTTATTTGCAGTTTTCCGGCTTTTTCCCAGTTTGGTTGGTATATACTTAACGCGGCTATGGAACCTTTTAGGATTGCGTGAATCATTCTCCTGTAAATTTGGCCCCATACTTCGGATGGCCAATTGTAAAGAGCGAATGGACTAAATGTCCATGCTCTTCAATATCAGATATTCGAACTGATGCAAATTAGCAATAATGCATTCTATAAAAACAACAGATGAAACTTTGTTAAAATTAAGGTCTAAGAAAAGTAAGAAATTCCTTCTGAACAAAACATGCTATAAATGGACAGATTAACAAATATATTATATAAACAAATGTAACACATTGTTCTACTTTTTGTTTGCGATATTCTTCTCCTTCTTTTGTTTACAATATAATTTATTGCGGAAGTTGGATTTAAAAAACAACATCTAACAAGACAACGTCGATATTTCTGGTATACTAACACGACATAACGACAATAGGGACCATGTATTTCTCAAGCATTTTCAAAGTCGGGGAAAAAAAAGATACATTGTCTCAGAAACATGACAACCCCCCTCCTGCAAAAAAAATCCTGGATCCGCCCCTGACACACACATACTCGACTCCGTGCATTTAGAGGTTGGGCGTAGGGTGCGTTCAAAATGATCATAATAGATTCATGTTCTGTTGTAGTAGCGTGTTGCCTGGGATATATACGGTGTATATCCAAACAAATTCCGCATTCGGAAAGTTCACACCCGGAAAAGTCGTCTGTAACTGACCAGATCTGACCTCTTATGTAGCCAATTAAGAGACCTCCTGTCGTGGAAAAGAATGTTTGTTACAGGTTACAAAATAGTCTGATAAGGAAAGGATTTGAATTTTCATAAAAAGTTACACTACTAAATAATTGAAACAAGTCAAAGAAATTAACTTAAACCTAACTCGTGTTCACTGCAATGCGTTTATATGTGGTAGAAGGATTTAGATTTCCTGTAAAAAAATATTCACTACCTAAAACCTAGATTTAAAGTATTAACCCAGATACTAAATTTGACAGACTACAAAATCCGTACCATACTATCTTAACAATAACTCGTAATCGTTGCAATGTGTTTATAAGTGGTAGAAGGAGTTAGATTTTCATAAATAGATTCACTACCAAAAACCTAAAACCAGATCAAAGAGCCCTACCTTGTTAAAGAATAATCATATCAATCGTATAATTCACTATTGGAAGTTGAGAAATTAGCAAAAATATCATTTACAACTTCAAATTCAAACGTTTGAAAATAGCTATTCCGTTGGGGGATGGGGTGGGGTAGAAAAACAAGGGAGGTAAGTGTGTTATTTTTTTCTGAGTGAAAGATTGAGATGACAACCTATTGAACAAAAGACATAGAAATAAGTATATTTTGACTTTCTTAGAAACTATGAAATTCTCACTTTAACACTAATTCGAATTGGCTGTGTTTATAAAGTGTTAGACATATTCTGACACGTCGTGTGAACATTATTATCGAATATCTTGAATCTATATTCAAATTATCACACAATAAATTCTCACAGTTTTTAGCGCCAGGTCCCCCAGGAATTATGAACACCAAAACAATAGTTGTTGTGGTTTATGTCAATAAAAACCTACTGAGATTACTCTAACAATAATCGATCACCCATTGTGTATGACTTGCTAAATTTGCGCCTTCTGCTGTAGCAAATGGGAAGCTTTAAGTGGCGGATAACGATATCCTGTTGAAGGAATTGGGTTGAGATTCTATTACTTGGCTATCCTAATAATCAATACACCAAACTGTTCATAACTTGATCAGTTGCTGTAGAATTTGATCTTTTTTCACAGCGCAATATTGGTTGATTAATGGCAGAAAAACAACAATTTAAAGAGAATATTTGATCTGGTGAATCAATTTATTTCTATCTGTACACCTTGTCGTGATTACGGTCTTTTGCTTGTTCCAACGTTTGTATGCTAAACATCAGAGAACTGAACTAGGTAATAACGTCAACCCACAAGTCATTTTATTTTAGACTTGAAATAAAAACCAGATTATGTAAATTTCCACACTAATGTCCACACATTTTCTCTGCTTTTTCTAGCATGTATGGGTTTATGACCAAACTGTAAAATTTGTGATAATTACATCAAAGATATTGCTTTGTTGGGATTCTGTTTGCACTCAAGTAATTCCATGACTTAAACTATCGCAATATGCCATAGTGTATATAGCGAAATAACGTGAAATGAAGTGGTGTATAGCGAGTTGAAGAGGTGTATAGTGAAGGGAAGTGGCGTATAATGAAATACAATGTAAAATGGCGCATAGGGAAATGCCGTTGTCGCTAGGCTCGGTGTGCGATGCAAGGTTTAAGATTGATAATGTCGAAAAGAAAATGTTACAGTCGTAGTAAAGTAGATTTTGTGGGTGAATCAGGATCTTTTTTTAGGTGGGCTATTGCAAACATTGAGTCCCTAGAAAGGCAGCAGTGGTTCTCGTGGGTCCGTTGAAGTGGTTCGGGTCTAGAGGTTATTTACAGTGGGACTTGATAGGCGAAGGTCGTGATGTGTAGCATGCTATGGACAAAAAGATCGATGCTGGAAAACCCACAGGGATGATTTGAGGAAGATAGGGTATGTTACCTACTGTTGGGTAAAAGCCGGTTATCGATGGGAGGTGTAGGATAATACTGTCGTTGGAGAGAGAGAGAGAGAGAGAGAGAGAGAGACATGGGATGTAACGTCCAATCGATACAAGTTAGGTCATTTCGGGACTAACATTTTATTTCAATAATTCGCTTGCGCATATCGTTTTTTAGCAGTGGGAGGAAACCAGAGGAAGCTGGACCTTACTCCTTGTTGCGTACAGCCGGGGATTCGAAGTTGACTCAACGAAGGGCTTTATGATACAGCGCGCACGTGCTAACCATTCGGCCATCCCCCACCCCCATTGTCGTTGGATACAATATACAGTGTAAATGACTGAAAATAAAACTATAATTATTACTCTTAATAAGTGAAATCAGCTACGACCTTAATCCTAACAGGTTATTATGTCAACGTCTGCCATGATAATTTGCCAACTTCTGAAAAGGTTAATAGAAATTGATTTAACCAAAGTAACCACGAAATGGTTATTGTGCGTTTCCAAAGAAAGATAAATCAATAGAAAATTTAATGTAAGTGAATATGAATTCCAGTACAATCGACCATACCGGCTATTCAAATTCAAATGTCCATAAATAAAAAGTGCAAATGTGTCGACATAAAAACAGTTGCCATTCAACTATATTGAGGTAAAATATCTGGGTATTCAACATACATTATGCAAGAGGAAAATCTGCCTATTGCAGGTCTTTCTTCGGGCCTTATATGTTATATAAACTATTAATTAAACATACATTATGCAAGAGCTAAATCTGCCAATTGCACGTCTTTTTTTAGACCTGAAATGTTATCTAAATTATTAATCCGACATTAATTAACATATCCAGGCCATAATCAACTCTCGATTGGTCGCTAGCCTGCCATATTTACTGAATTACAATCCTATCTGCCTTTAGTAATGATGACCGAGGCTTGGCTCAAAATTCAATCGCTAAAATCTCGGTTCAAAGTGGATCAATTATTCGGGCTCGGATACAGGGCTGTCAGCCCGAGTGACAGAGTTGATTTTCATTTTCGTTTGCTTTGTTACTGTTCACATATCTGCTCTTTAATAGATATAAACATGATTTACGCAGTGTCTCCGCCCAAACAATCCGAGGTAAATTGCAACATATTACCCTTTGCTCCAAGGTGTGCCCCCACTCTTAACATTATCTGGTTTTTAACTATTATAGTGAGAACTATCTGGTCTTTATCTAATCTCCCATAATATTGGCCGGATTTTCATTGAATTTGGCGTGGATTGTACGTGGCAAGGAGTAGGATCGCCTGTTCAACCTCGTGGGTTTTCTCCGCGTACTCCGATTTCCTCCCACTGCTAAAGACCCCTACTTAAGCGAATTATTGAAATAAAATCAAACAATATGTTAGTACCGAAATAACCTAGTTTGTGTCGAGTGGACGTTAAACTTCACCTCTCTCTTCTCTCTCTCTAAACTTCACCTCTCTCCCTCTCTCTCTTGAAACCGAAGTAAATCATTTACTTTTTCGTTTGTATAATTATGCTTTATGCACATTCTATTAAAAGTAATTTGGCAGCGATATATATAGGTCTAGTCTGCCAAGAATCTGGTTCATAAAACTACAGAATCGGGTAACCATGGCCAATGTACTTTCGGTACAAAGTTCAAAGTCAATATTACAGTAGATAATAGATTATCTGCGGTAATGATAAACTCTAGACATAAAATGGGTCTGCAGTCGCCATTTTGAGGAAATGAAATAAACAGGCTGTAACGTCCTTCTTTCGGTCCACCCTTCGTTTGAATTCTAACTGTCAGGGGTCTTTTTATTTGTACGCCAGCATGTACACGGAACCTCGGTTTTTCTTCCCTATTCGCATGCCAGACACTAATAATAATAATAGTACAATCTTATAGTGCGCAATATATAAAATATTGTTACAGATAGTAAACTTCAGTAAAACTGTAATAAGACATGTACATGTAAAAGATTAACTATAACAACAGGACGACAAAAACTGTAACATCCGAAATGGCGGCGGAAAAGACGGGTTTTGATTAGTTTTTGGAAAGTTTCAGTGTTCATCGGAATTCTAATTTCCCATGGCATGGCTCCCCCATCCATTCAATAAAATATGGGCGTATGGTGAGAAGATTCAGTCAACGTAAAATGGTGACTCTTGGGTAGAACGGGTGGCTTTTTGCGGGCGCTTGAGGTCGACAAGTTTGCAGAGATATACTAGTGCCATATTGTCTACAATCTTAAAAACATACATTATACAAGAGCAAAATCTGCCTCTTGTAGGTCTTTCTTTAGGCCTGAAATGTTATAAAAAAAACCTATTAATTAGACATTAATCAACTTATCTAGACCATAATCAACTCTCGATGTCAAGGCTAGCCTGCAATATTTGTTGGATTATGGACCGATTTACAGTGTAACTTTTCTTCGAGATTAACGATTAAATGGATAACCGAGACTTTTAATTTTGTCTTACTGACTTTAGTAATGATGACCGAGGCTAAGTAGAACTAAGCAAATTCCCTTCACACTATGTAGTTTGAGAATTGCCAGCTCGTTATCTAATCTCCCATAATGTATCTTAAAATAAATATGTAGTAAGTACGTCCTGTATCAATGACAAAGGGAAACCATGCAACAGGAAATTTCGACGAACCTGCTTGGCCCGTGGAATGAACACGGGACCTCCATTTTAGTGAGACTAATACCACGGTTATATTTATTCACTGCATGGGATTCAGGGCAGTGGAATATTATACATTTTCTTTAATTATTGACAACGTCCAACACTGTCTGCGTGATTCATCCTCTCCGATAATGATAAACTTTACTCACGCACTTCTTAATGCGCTGCATGAAGTCAGGTACCCAGTGACATCCCAAACTTTGACACAATCGCTTATAATTACTTTCGTATTATGAAACCTGGTGAAATTGTTTCTATTTAACAATATGACATGTTTAACTAGGTTACTGACATATGGGTAACATACTATAATATGTAAGTTAATTGTTAAACGTTAGATCAAATATCACTATATAGAATATATTACATGGTATCATTTCCGTTCATGACTTCCTCGTGTTATATAATTATTTACATGACAAGAGTTCAAGATTTTCCCCAACAGATCAAATTTAAACCTTTTTCCTTATAGACAATATAAATGGTTCAATTGTGTCATATACCGTATCTAAAACAAATTGACTAAAAACTGCATAAACCGAAAAACAGCAACGAATCTCAAAGATACAAACGAGTATAACAATTTAATTAAGGAAAGCAATAATACAATTCTATTGACATTCGATCCACTTGAAGGGATATATTACACGTGGTTGGAACATATTATTATATACGCCAGAACAAAATATCCGCCATTTAGCAAATGCGACATGGTATTATGTTAACATTTTATACGGAACCTATATGTTACGTCACAACAAAAATATCCATATTTCTCTGTGGTACTTTTGGTCTGGTTTCCTAAAGGAACTACTTTTGATGCTTACATCGATTTTAACAGACCCGGATTATGGCGACGTATGCGTGTGAGGAGTGGGGGTGGGGTGGGGGTCCTGCTGACTTGGCTGCAGTCATGGGTCCCCAATATTAATGGGGCCTCCAAATTAGTTCTAAAAAGCAATTGGTACCATAAATAGATATTTGCCATTTATGATGATGTATATCTGTGTGCCACGTAAATCCACCAATCTACACAGGCAACCTACAAATTGTATTTGCGTGATTGTGATGGACTGGTAAAGATACCAGAATATGCCCCATTTTCCACTGATAGATAGATAAGATAGATAAAATTTTATTGATAGAACACAATTTTTATGGGAAACAATCACTGGTTTATTCTAAAAGCACGACGTTTCGACAAGCATCCTCTTATCGTTATCAATGTGCTTGATAACGATAAGAGGATACTTGTCGAAACGTCGTGCTTTTAGAATAAACCAGTGATTGTTTCGCATAAAAATTGTGTTCTATTAATGTGTTTCCCAATCGCTAAATGCCACTTAAAGATTAAGATTTTATTGCATCGAAACATCCATTGAGGACAGCATACAATATAAACATGTACATAAAATAAAACAATATAACAATCATAACTCAAGACATGAAATAAACCCTTGACCTTTTTAGCCAGGGGTTCATTGCAATTTTAATCTGGCTCTGGATTTTACATTCGGAAACTACAGAAAATGTGATGTGGTATTATTTGTTAACATTTTAATCTTAAACAAACCGGAAGATATCTAGTATTAATCTCCTGTTTCTTCATAATTAGCATACAAGTGTTACTTTAATACGGTTAGGTAATGACATTTTATTGTGATAATGCGACATAGATGTAAGCTAATGAGAAAACAATGTAATAAGTAAGATAAATAGATAAGTATGTTGTTGATAACTCCATGTGTGTCGCAGTAGGGTATTTGTATATAGTTTAATAATAACCACGAGAGTAACATATGTCAGTTAAGTATACAGAACATACTTATATAAACATATGGTTTATAATAGGATATACACACCATATGTAATATTTCAACCCTTTTCCACTATAGAAATTAGAAACCCCCCAAAACATTTTTTTTATTATTATTATCGACGAATTAATCATGCTGCCTTTATAATTTAATAATATTCACAGTTTGTGATGAATCTGTCGAGGTAAGGTGTTAAACGGTAAATATATGTCAATTTAACCAATTAATAATGGGCCCTGAATCCGCGACTATACCACGACGTACCATGAAATTAAATTGGGTTTAACGTCCTTCTGCTTGGAAATGGACTAATGGAGATGGGCATACGCTACAGTGGGACATTTTGTCCGGAAAGCGGCACTACGGCCTACGACTAGACAACTGTCCTTGTCAGACCCCCCGCCCTGCATCACTGACAAGGGGGAAGGGGAAGCCGGAAAATCTGGACAATGCAGGGATCGAAAACCCGACTTCCAGACTAACGAGCCAGCGTCTTACCCACTTAACCATCCTGAATAGGGATAGTTTTCCAGTGGACGCAATGAGTTAAAACGTCATACAGTTTTAACAATAAGGGAGATAATCTGGATAGAATCTCGGAATAGATAATAAAGTGTAGTTATTGGGGGTTGGGGAATCACGTGGTTGGCCGGTGGGGTGGGGCTGTATGAGGAAGGTAACACCAGTTACAACAGTCTCAGGATTATGAGGATTGGAGACAATACTTTAACCTGGTCCAACTAAAAGGGATTTTTTCCCAGAAATCTATTGCCATTATATGCCAACTAACAAAAGGCAATCAAATTCTCTTTGAAGGATGAAGGGAAAGTTCTGGGCATTTATAAATCCATATCATTTAATTGATCTAATAAAGAGAGAGGAGCAGTTAATCGTCTATTGTTGAACAGCAGAAATTATCAAATACTGGTTCTCATGTAATTACTAAAATAAATCTGTTAAAATCTCTTTCTGAACTCACGTACACCTTGGATGTTTTTAGCCTTTTAACAAGACGTGGGGTCGTGTTTATGACGTTGAATTTCAGGTTCCCTGTAGATAAAGCACTTTATAGTATAGCTTCTACTTCATTAGTCATGTAGTTACTCCAGTTTACAACAGAATGGACTATTGTTTATTATTCTAGTCATAACTGATGTAAGCTTATACATAACTGAACTACCTATATTCAGCCTTAGTGCACTTAAATTATCCGAGGGGTTTAGATCTTGCTTTTATCAGAAGCAAGGTATTTTACGTAATCCTGTTAACAATGATGTTTGCATTTATTATAGTGTAGTGTTAAGTCATACTTACGTAAATTTGGAGGTTCCAGAGCACAAAATTTCTTAATTTTCACACGACGTCTTTTATTATTTACAAATTTTGATTGATTCCAAGTCAACAACACATTATTATTATTATTAACATTTGTATTATGATTGACATTATTATTATTCCTGCTATTAATTAAAGATATATTGCTTCGTATATGGGTATTTGGTAATGAATTAGAAACACTAGTTCGTCTCTGGTTCTCATCACTATTATCATACTCGTATAATTCCAACTCGCGATTCGGGTGGTTTTTACTCGAACTAAACTCCATAGCTTCGTTCGTAGCCCTGAGAATCATATTCACGGTTCTGCTAGCAAATACTTCACCCCGCAAAAGTTCATCATGCCTTTCGATACTCGGCACATTTTGTCTCATTAAGGCAGCGATGCTCTTTTCAAGTTGCCTTAAATCTTGCCTATTTCTGTTATTATGCCTCGGTCTTGCTGCTCGTTGAAACCTTCCATTAAACTTGTGGTGCACCACCAATATTTGGGAGAGGGTTATCATTACCAGAATTACGCATAGAGCTAATATAACAACCTCTCCCGATACAGGAGGGTTATTCTTGTGTCGCTTGTTCATTTTGATTCCTTCTCCCTGCCCTACTACCGTTCAAATGGTTTGTAGAAGGACCTAGCCATTTTATAACACCATTCCAAATCAATTCACTAACAAGCCACATTTTTTAAGCGCAAGCGTACACATAAGTCCTCACCGAACACATGTTTACAAATAACTGTAATATATACCATAAAGCAGCCTCGCTTTCAATAACGGTTCAAGACCGGAGTTACTAATCCGACCGAGATGGGAAGCATGACTGTTGAATAAAATGTTTCCTCTACTTATACGATTTAAAATGTAATATTTGAGATAGCTGTTATCACGTAAGCCTTACACTGTCATCCATTTCAATTTGTTGCATTGATAATGCTGTTATGGTGCATTGAAACCGCTACACCCCACTCAATCCAAGAGCTTGAATATATATAATGATTAGATCTCTGTTGCACCAATGTTATAAGAATGTATGTACATGGTTATCTTAGAGCCTTGGGTTATATACTGCATATCTTTCCTTGTTACTATAAATACTCCAGAATTTACTGAAGGTTCTTTATCAATTGTTTGACTAAGGCAATATAAAAACGTCGGTGTATATTAAGCGGACAGCTTGAAAATCAATTCCACGCGCTGACCTAAACTCGATGGGAGCCATAGTAGGAAGGAATCACTGTCTTACTGGCCGAGTCGATCAAAACTTGAATAGCTCACATTGCCTAAATCAATACAGTCGCTAATGTGAAATATTAAGCTGTTACTATGGCAACAAGGCCCGCCAGTGGTTTGTGTTGCGCACATTTTCGGGATTTTTCACTGGAATCTTGTTAAGAATTAACACTATTTAATTATTGAACCTAAATTAATATTGCATTAATATTATAGTCAGTTAGTAGTCATAGTAGTAGAAGAAATTGATTTAACACGTTGTATAGTTACTAACATAGTTGGTTCTGCTACTACTTATAACTGAATCGTGGAACCGTAAAAGTAAGAATGTAAAATTGACGAACCACATGTGTTCCAGCATAATTTTTGACAATTATATACACAAATTGCATAATGTGTAAATAATAATTTAATAAAGTTTTGACATAGTGGTGAAATGCAGACAAGGAAGAACTGTGGCTTACACAGGATAATCAAGTTTTATGATATTATGAAGTAAGAAAAGTTTGCAGGTTATTGCTGAGTTTTTATTATATCTGGGAAACTTAAAGGACAAAATTGATGTCAGTCAATATTACATACTGTAAAAGTAATGTTTAGACAAATTCCAATATAATTTTCAATTTCACTCAGAGATCATTTCTACAGTAGGTGAGTAACGAAGATTTGAAGAAACCGGAAGTGACGCAAAAAAAATGGAAAAGACGAGTTATTCTTATATATAACTGAATGAAGTAAGGAGCGATAACAGATACGCGGCCGATTTTTAGCTTACTGCTAATTCGGTTGAAGACGAAATGTTGTCATATAAGACTGTGACAGAATATTTAACCAGTCATAAAAAGAATTGACCGTCACTAGATAAGAGAAAACGAGAATATAATAGGAAAAGTCCGTGCATTACCTTGTTTTTGCCAAGTAGAAAAATGATTAAAGACATAATGTGGAATTTGTTTAACCAGTTCTACTACATATGTAATAATGGTTGACTTCTTCTTCCATTAGTGTTTAACACCCACTTCCACCGATGTTGATATCGCAGATAAGTTGTCTTATTTAAGTATGCTTAGCGTACACGCAGGGATCTTTCATATCGAGAGGCGCCCCATTCTCCAGGTCATATACGCTGAGGCCAAGGATCGAAACCACGACCGCAAACCAGAGGTGACCGGTAAGCTAGAACCCGAGGCGCTACACTCTCGACAACTAGGCAATTCCAAAAAGTTGACACCGTATAAATATGGTCTTATGACCGACTGCCCATTCTTTCCATCCGCCTTTAGTACAGATTTTTATCTTTGCTTGCTTCGGGACTCGTTCTTCCGATTCTCCCTTCTTTACTTCTATGCCCCTTCTTATCCTGTCAATTTCTTTCCCTCCAATATATTCACTTCTGCTTCTTCATTCTTAGTGAGCTAACATTTAAAAACGGCATGCCTACGGGGATACCGCCCCCCCCCCCTTCAACGTCATGAATACCGATATCCCAAAGACACACTAGATAGACGCAGTGATCTAATTAGTGACATGTAGATGATAGAACGATCTGGGGGGCAGTGAGAACTCACCGAGCCCTCAATAAGGATCGGGAATTAGACAATCGACACGGGATTCAAATTTTCTGAGAACAAGACCGTTGGAATGCTGCTAGGCAAGGAAAAGGGCGTAAACATAATGATCCCGACCAAGAATGAAACAGTTGTCAATTTTAAAGATGTTACCAAATTTCTTGGAGGATCGAACTATATAACCTGGAGACTACACTGGTGATGGCATGTCGTTCTCTAATGTGATCTGTATTATTTAACTACGGCTCTAAAGTCATCATGAAAATTTTGAAGAGATTACACTTTCATTAATAAATAACATATCTGCATCACGAAGATAAAGCCAAATTCCCATATTCGCGGTACCAGATCGAACAAAGAGGGCCCAACCGTGGGGATCCGTAGTGAAACCATAGAACAATCCGTGGTGGCACTATCCCATCATCACTATGCCGCCTGTTACCTTGAGGTTGTGACAAACCGTGGTCACCTGAAGTCACGACAGCCCTACGGTATCTCAAGGCAGCGCTACAGTCGTCTCCGTGTAGCACCATGTACCTTTTTGTCTGACGTGGAGAGCGTGCGTTGTCGGTCCGGTCGCCACATCCTACATACGACTCATGCATATTGTTTTTACTACATATTACCGTTGGCCTTGTGGTCGTCTAGAATTTATCTCTGATCGTCTTTTCTTCTCCTTCACGTTGTGTGTTTCTTCTTACTGGTTTCTTAAGACGTTTGTCTTCTTCAGTTATAACAATGCAATAGTTCGTTTTTACCTTTTATGTAGCATAAGTATACATACAAGCATATTACAATTACAGTCAATGCTACCTAAACTCTTCTCAACCTAGACACCTCGCGGTGTCTAGGACTCTTAGATGGTAACCCTCTGGAATCTAATCGAAGTCTGTTTTAATGACATAATATAGTTTCCTTTATAGCCGCAAGGGTATCACGCAGACCCATGCGTGTTCATGACCATGAACCTGTGCAATCGACGTAATGATTGGTTAAATTAAGCCAAATGATGCAATAAGAATATTTCGACTCACATTTATTTTGTTGAAAGATATAACCAGTATGTTTGGTTCTATACCCTTTTTTATCTAACAATATGTCAATCAAATGTTAGTTGATATCAGTACACACCTGCATATATGTGAATATGTTAGAAACATAAAACTATATCTTATCTCCCCATTCCTTGTCTATAATCTTTAAAACAATGTCACCACGACTATATTGCTACATCCGGTGTCACAGTGGTACGACCAAGGTTATACCAGGGTGATTTAGGATTGCTCCACGTCGATTCACGGTTCATTTCGGATGTCCAGTATTTCCAGGGTTATTGTCCGGTGGTGCGGCGAACGGAATTGTCACGACAGTGATAATGTTACTCACGGGTCTAGTCTCCCAATATTAAATTAGCAATAACATCTAATCAGACAGCAATATACTAGACTATAAAGAACTGTACATTGGCGTGACCTTGGCGCAAAAGTGTTGACAACTGAAGTAGTGGACAAGATGAAACTTATATCGTCCATTTTTTTCATCTGAAGGAATATGGAGAGGGGGTGGCTGTGCCAGGCCCGTAGCCAGCTTGCTGGCTTCGGAGGGGCAGTGAAGTTTTTAGGAGGGGTACACCCGTTACAGTCTACAGTAGGTATTTAAGAGTTAAGGTTGGCAAATTTTCTTTCAGGGGGGGGGGGGCAAAACATTTTTTCAGGTGGGCATTGCCCCCCCCCCTTGCCACCCCCTGGCTACGGCCCTGGGCTGTGCCCGGTTCGCTTCGCCCTGGGACACGTATTCCTCGAGGCTGAAAGCTTCTTTTCAGGCATCCTTCTACTTGTTGAATTTTTTCAGATTATTTATCCTACCGTTCTCAGGCTCGATAGCGTTTTTTACATTACGAAAATTTAACCGTGCTGTACTGAGAACCGTTTTGAGACCACCTCATTTCAGTGGGCAAAATTGGCACGGTTCTCTGTACGGCACGCTTACATACTGTTCTCGACGTCGTTCCTGGTACGCTTAAATTTGTAAAGTAAGGGGGCTGTAGGTTCTTTTTCCTGACCCACTTGCTGTGCATTAACAACGGTTGCAAAACCCTCTTGATTGGGCGCCACCATAACTGCGTTTAGGTATTTCTTGGGCATGTTATATATAAGAGGAAGTGCTCATGAACTCTTTAAAATTCACTCAAAGCACTCAAATCACACACAAATTAGTAGCACTTATAGAGTTCATAAAACAAGTCAAAATAATAAAAAAAAACACCCTCACAAGGTTATGTACGCTATGGGAATTTTAATGTGTGATAAAAAAAAACCTTTCACAACTGCCTCGTTCTGGTAATACTACCCTTTTTTATACGCCAACATTCATGGGATTGTTTTTTGAGGTACATGTTTAAGAAAAAAGCCTTAGCTATTTTCAAAACTTTCGGATCGTAAAGGTGATACGCGTCAAGTTCTAGCAAGACCATTTTTAAACTTTGTAGGGAAAACATTAAAATAAATTATATGGAATTATCTCCCTTCAATCGTGTGGGAAAGTTTACTCAACAAACGGCTATATCTAATTCTTAAGGCCGACTCAAGATTTCGTCAAGTTAGCTAAGGTGTAAATAAAGTTACGGTACGAGATTGTTAGCGAGTTTATAGGTTACCGAACTTGAAAATAGCCTTATGAAATTTAATACTTCTCTTCCAAGACACCCAATTACTAATTGCTGGTTGCTCAAAACTCCGTTAACTTTTAACGACTCGTTAGCATGGAGTTAACGGATCGTTATCTTGAACAGGGAGAATGTCTGTTGCTGAAAGTCTCGTTAAATTTAACGAAGGTGCTGGGCTCCGTTAGTTGTTTAATGATGGCATTAGCGGCCTATGAATAGCAAAAAGTCATAGAACATTCTAGGGTGTTGGGCAATTGGGGGGGGGGGGCATTCCATTTTCTTTAGGATAAAATTCTATAGTATTCTACAAAAGTTGGGGGCCTGTAGGAAACAATTGCCCTAAATATTTTACATTTTCTGTAGTGCAAATCCCAGAATTTTTTCTACAGATTTATGCCAAAAATGTCCAAAAGACAAAATAAAGTAATCTATATTTATTTTAAAGTATTTTCTGTCGTAAATTCTACAGTTATGTTTTGTCTTTATTCAAGTTTTGTGAACAGACTGCACAGTTGTCCCACTGTCTTAAAATGGCAATTTCATATTTTTTAGTTATATTTTTAAAATATATTAAAATAAAGCCCTAAAAGAGATTGTATCTATAAACAGTCCTACCTCGTTAAAGAATAATCCTATTAATCCTATAATTCACTATTGCCAGTTGAGGAATTGGCAAAAATATCATTTTCAACTTCAAATTCAAACGTTTGAAGATCGTCATTGCATGGAGGGGAATAGGAAAACAAGGGAGGTAATTCATGTAATTGAGTTACTATTTTTTGTGTCAAGGATTTTATGCCTGTGAAATATTGTCCATGATCGTATAATAGTGAGTTGACAACCTTTTGAGCAAAAGATATAGAAATAATTATGTTTTGATATTCTTAGAAAATATGAAATTTATAGCTTTTAGCAACTGGGCCCAGGTTTATATTTTAACAGACGCCGAGGGAATCTGTTGTTATATCATTAATTAAGGTGGCAAAGGTCCGATGGTCAACTCAAGAATTTGAAGAATCAATGTTAATATATTCACATCAGAATAATATTTGCGAGGCGTTGACGCGATTTTAATTTGTTTGTTTTGTTTGTTAATTTTCTTGTAGGTTTATCGTTTTGTTTTGTTGTTTTGTTTGTCGTTATGTTTTGTTGTTTTGTTTGTTGTTTTGATTGTTGTTTAGTTTGTTGTTTTGTTTAGTTTTATAATTGGAGGGTGGGGAGATTTCGAAATCTCCCATTATACATATCAATATTTGATTGGAGTGAGGGCATATACATATTATAAATATAATTGTTGGTGGTATAAAGCAGAAGATGCGCGAAGTGACTGGAAAAGAACGGCATAATATTCATTAATTTTGAACTGCAACCTGTACTGAACTTTTACATTTATTTTGTCAAGAGAGGGACATGATGACAGTGGTGTCAACGCTGACAGCTGTGACATTGTCAATAATTTGATTCGTTATTTCTGAAAGAAACCACTGAACCAAATTGTCGACGATGTGGGGCAATTCGTAACTTCAAAACGAAATCTTAGGTTCCAAAAGAGGATAATTGGCGAATTTAAATTATAATCATTATTCATGCAAGCTAATTGAAATACATATCTGTATTTCTTTCCGGTTATACGTGGTAAGGAGTAGGATCGCCTGTCCAACCTCGTGGGTTTTCTCCTGGACCTACGGTTTCCTCCCACTGCTAAAGACCCCTACGCGCAAGCGAATTATTGAAATAAAATTAAACCATATTATGTTAGTCGCGAAATGACTTAGTTTGTGTCGAGTGGACGTTAAACCCCATTTCTCTCTATATATATATATTCTTTCGTTTCGTTTTTTATACTTTCGATGGCTTCTAAAACACGAAGATCTGACCAGTTGCAGCAGAAGGTCATAAGGGCGGCTTTTGACATAATGACGTCAGGCATTTGATTAACGCGGGTTTTATAACAACTCTCCAAGTTCCTAGTGTAGTAAATACAGAGTAAAACTAAATTTTGAACCACAAAAACGATATGTAATAAAGATCTGTGTTAATCAGATTGTTAATCATGCTATTTAACGGTAGGTAATTGGATGAAGAAATAACAAAACCTACCTAAACGTGGCGACACCACCAAACAACTTTCCATATAAGTATCAATTTCTTGCATCGTTTGCCTTGTATAAACTAGTGCTTTGTTCAGGCTAACAAATGAACTTATGTCCACGTTGGATTTTAGGAAATCTATGTTCACAAACACGACCCATGTAATGCACAATGTAGTAAAAGAAATAAAATGCTTTTTAAACGTGAATATTTCTGGTACCTGCAACATAAAATATATCATCATCAGTCAGTTTTATACAGGGCCGTATATAGATGAGGAGAAACTTCAAACTATTTCACTCATAGGCTCTACCACAACTCGCGTGGTTTCGATTTCCCAGTTGTACGTGACAAGGAATAGGGTCGCCAGTCAAACATGCTAAAGGCCATTCATTGATATAAAATTAAACCATATATTATTCCCGAAATGGCATATTTTGTGTCGAGTCGACGTTAAACCCCATGTACCCCCCTCTTCTCTGTCTATAGGGCCGGTACCAATCCTCGACCTTCACGACTATGGGAAGACAGTTCATCAAATTCGAGGATGATGACGGGTGTTTAAGACTATACATTGCGTGTAAGAAAGGTTTATGTGTCAAACATATTATACACCTTGGTCGGATACCCCCTACGAAAGTGGCATTATGACAGTCATTGACAGTCATTCCAACTGTCAAGGATTCTTTTGTGTGCCAACGTGTGCACGGGGCCACAGTTTTCCGCCCCATTCGCTGTGACTTGCCAGACCCTTCACCCTGCCAAGAGGGAAACAAAGCTGGAATGCCCAGACCCTTCACCCTGCCAAGAGGGAAACAAAGGTGGAATGCCCCCGGGGAACTTTCTTGGCCACCACTGTTATGGAACCCGGAACTCCCGGCTATTGAGCCATGACGCGCTTCACAATGAGCCACTGTTTTCCCCGGCTCTAAAATAACGACGCAAAGACATAAACTTATAATATAAAACTTAACCGCGGCCTATATTTCCAAAATATCTATCAAATTCTATTATTAAAGTTATTTAATGTCTAATTGATAATTTAGATAACATTTAAGGCCTAATGAATGACTTGTAATAAGCAGATTTTGCGCTTGCATAATGCATGTTTAAGAAATGGTTTAATTTAAATGGGCAGATTCGTCTGAATTGTTGCATACATTCCAGATTTTCCAGCGTGGTTTCCCCTTGTCAGTAATGTAGGGCGGCGGGCCTTATAAGGATAGCTGTCTAGTCGTTCGGATGGGACGAAAAGCCGATGTCCCGTGTATACCCTTGCGTGCATGTAAAAGATCCTTTGGCAGTTGGAATTCGATATAAGAGTAGGCCGTAGCGCCGCTGCCCGGACAAAATTTCCCCTCATAGCACACTGTATGGCGTATGCCCGTCTTCATTAGCCCAGTTTAGGAGCAGAACAGTAGGACGTTAATCCCCATCTCATTTCGTAAACATGCCCGACTAAAGTGCGTAGTCAAATATAAAAGTGCGTAGTCAAATATAAAAAAAAAGAAACAGTGCCGATTTTAGCGTTAGCCAAAGTGTTTTTTAATAAATCTAGCTGATCGGCATTTTTTCTTTTTCTTTTTATTCATTTTATTACGCAGTTTAGTCTGGCAACAGAAGAATCTGCCAATTCATAGACTAAATTATCTTGAAATCTAATTTTGGTCGAAAAATTGTACATAATAATTATTATTTCATCAGCGTAGAATATTTAATGGTTGAATAGAAGACATGAAAAGGCATTTAGTATATACGCCTTCTCGTATTATCATACGTGGGCAAGACACTAGCTCGCATAGCCTGGATGTCGGGTGTTCGATCACTGCATTGACCGAGAAAGTTCGTCTCGTATTTCCGGCGTGGTTTCACCTTGTCAGTGATGCAGAACGAAGGGCCCGGCAAGGGCAGCTGCCTAGTCGTTCGGATGGGACGAAAAACCGAGATCCCGTGTACACATTGGCGTGCACGTAAAAGATCCCTTGGCAGTTGTAATTCGATTTCATTTCGTTTCATTTCCCATAATATCAGCACATGACATTTCGTCGTTTCGTTGTGAATTTTCCGGTAGTTTGAATTTTTACAGCAGAATAACAAATACGCGGGAAACAAAAAAAAATCCTGACCATCAAGTCGTATTATCTCTATTTTTTGGTTTTCGCCATTCGCCGTTTCAGGAGAATCACAGCATATTATGTCATACAAGTTAGGAATTACAAAAGTTTCTGCAAGATGAGTGTCAAAGATAATGACTGTGCCGTTTTGGCAATATTTGTAACCATGGATGAGACCTGTTCCAAAATGAAAAAGGAAATTAATGATGGCGTCAAGTTAGCTATGGAATGACCTGTTTTAGGGTTGTTGAAGAAAATATCTCCCTGACAGGCATCTAGGCCTTGCAATATCGTTGGTGAAAGTGTGTAGTGAGAAGGACTATATAAGAAAAAATTATGAAAACCCTAGACTTTGTAAAAAAAAAAACAATTTTCACAGACAGGTTTACAGCCAGCTTTCGTTGTAGCATATGAATAAAAATATACAAGTAGAAAAAGAATAAAAAAAAACAAGAGAATGAACGTTCATTTTATGAATTGTGTAGTTTCAAACAGATATCTACGGTGGCCTTTTAGTGTCATGCCTAATTTATAACGTTTTCTTGAAATTTACCTCACATGAGAAATCACAGTGAAAACCATGATACGTCTAGACCGACCATACACAGTGGACCGCGTTTCTATTGCAGCAACTACCCGGGATGATGCGGAATTGAGTTAAAGTGCCTGGACTATTTCAATACATAAAGATCGGCCCGTTAGAGAATAAAAACTATTGCGTCCCCTTTCATGGAGACGGAGTCATTAAAAACTACACCCAGCCACTCGTTATACCTCCAGTTAACAATACAAAATTGAGAATTAAGTAACTTACATTGGGATCCATGGCCGAGGTGAAATAAGGAATATTCCGAATGATCGATACACTCCACGTGTTACAAACACAAAATAAATATAGGCGGCACAATCCAAGGCCAGATGTTTAATTAAATTTAATAAATGGCAAGAACAAAGGTACCTTCTGCAACATTATTTGCTAACTGTAACGTTTAAAATGAAAAAATATTTGTTGTAAACTATAATAATGAAATGTTACATACAATAATGTAAATATTTATTACCACAACAAAGTGTACAATAATAGAGAAAAATATTGTCATTCGTTCATCAATGATTATATGCTGTTTAGACAAAGGGCATGAGGTAAAAGCTATATTTTCATACACCCACATTTTCAAGTGGACGTATTATGCCGTCATCTGTCCGGATGTCCGTTTATGTCTATCTACCACAGCCCTCGGTTCCTTTCAATGGTGGCGTATATCGAACCATAACTTCAGTTATTATAGTCCCCGATTGTACAAAAAAAAATCTGTGGACACTATAGAGATCAGAATTTTATCCGATTTTGATGAAACTTGACATTTAGTTTATAATCCAAAGATCGTGGTTCCTTTCGATATTTGCGCATATCGGACCGTAAAGTCTGTTCGAAAAATCGCTTTGTTAGCTTGTGGACTTTAAAAAACGTTTTAATTTATCAGCGTTACACCCTAATGAATGCTGGGTTCCAATTTCGGACCAAAGCAACCTATAAAGAATATCTTGACTGGCAACCCCAGTTGGGTTTTATAAAAAAGGATTTGATAGGGTTTGGTATCGTGGCTTTATACACAGAATAACCTCAATTAGAATTTTAAAAATAGGTTGCCAGACAACGAAACATACGCCCACACAGCAGCCAAATCGTCCGGGCAGTCAACAATAGTTGTGGATTTTAAGTAATCATCAGAAAATCATAATTCAAACTCACCCATAACTACGGCGTAACTGTGATATAATCAAACATTTTTTTCAATCAGATAATAATTGTGACTTCCAGAGGGACCACAAGCTAAAAAGGGTGATTTTTTCGTATAATCAGGGGACATAATTCAGGAAGTAATGATCCGATGGGCGCAAATATCGAAAGGAACCAAGATCTTTGGGTTATAAACATACATGTCAAGTTTCATCAAAATCGATTCAAAATTGTGACCTCTATAAGGTCCACAACCTTGATAAAACATATTTTCACACTATTCGTGTACAAACGGCGGCCATTTTGTCCGTCGATTCTAGTCCAATTTTCACGAAAGTCAAATTCTCTCTTCACTACCATGTAACGGTGATATAGTCAAACGTTTTTTTTAAATCGGATAATAATTTTTCGAACAATCCGGGGACATAATGCACGAAGTTATGATTCGATGGGCGCAAATATCGAAAGGAACCAAGATCTTTGGGTTATAAACATACATGTCAAGTTTCATCAAAATCGGTTCAAAATTGTGACCTCTATAAGGCCCACAACCTTTATATAACATATTTTCACACTATTCGCGTACAAACGGCGGCCATTTTATCCGTCAATTTTGGTCCGATTTTCACAAAATTCAAACTCAACCTTCATAACCATGGAATGGTGACATAATCAAACGGTTTTTTAAATCGGATAACAATTTTGACCTCCAGAGGGACCACTAGCTAAAAAGGGCGATTTTTCGGAGAATCAGGGGCCATAATTCAGGAAGTTACGATCCGATGGGCGCAAATATCGAAAGGAACCAAGATCTTTGGGATATAAACATACATGTCAAGTTTCATCAAAATCGGTTCAAAATTGTGACCTCTATAGGATCCACAACCTTGATATAACATATTTTCACACTATTCGCGTACAAACGGCGACCATTTTGTCCGTCAATTTTGGTCCGACTTTCACGAAATTCGAACTCATCCTTCATAACCATGGAACGGTGATATAATCAAACGGTTTTTTAAATCCAATAACAATTTTGACAGGGACCACAAGCTAAAAAGGGCGATTTTTCGGACAATCAGGGGCCATAATTCAGGAAGTTACGATCCGATGGGCCCAAATATCGAAAGGAACCAAGATCTTTGGGTTATAAACATACATGTCAAGTTTCATCAAAATCGGTTCAAAATTGTGACCTCTATAAGGTCCACAACCTTGATATAACATATTTTCACACTATTCGCGTACAAACGGCGGCCATTTTGTCCGTCAATTTTGGTCCGATTTTCATGAAATTCAAACTCAACCTTCATAGCCATGGAACGGTGATATAATCAAACGGTTTTTTTAAATCGGATAACAATTTTGACCTCCAGAGGGACCACAAGCTAACAAGGGCGATTTTTTGGACAATCAGGGGCCATAATTCAGGAAGTTACGATCCGATTGGCGCAAATATCGAAAGGAACCAAGATCTTTGTATTACAAACATGTATTTCAAGTTTCATCCAAATCAGTTCAAAATTGTGATCTCTACACTGTTCACAAGCTAAAAAAACGTGATTTTTCGTACAATCAGGGGCCATAGCCCATGAAGTTACAGTCCGATGCATGCCAATATCGAAAAGAATAAAATAAAACCAAGTACGAACAATCCAAACCATTTGGCAAAAATCGAAGTCCTAAAGAACGTAATAGGCAAAATAGTTAGGCAAAGTAGTGTAATCAGCAAATGGACTGTTCATCGTGTACGAAATACACAACAAACAGTGGTAACAGGTGTCCGGAAGAGTAAGCTTACCCTGCCTGGCGCGCCACACCCGCCATCGCTGCATCCAAACTACTAGGCAAAATGTAGGTAAAATAACGTGATTGGCCAATGCACGTGATGAACATTGTTAACGGTGTAGTAGACATAATCAGAGAGATAGTAACCATTTTAAGTTTCATTGAAATCGGATAAAAATTGTGACCTGTAGACTGTTCACAAACAATTGAGGACGGACGGACGGACGGACGAACAAGGGCGACGACAATATACGTCCCACATGAAAATGTGGTCGTATAAAAATCGTGTTTTAGGTCTCCTCAAAAGAAACTTATCCAATACAAAGCAATCATTTATTATTAATAATGATTCCACAGTTTTTAAAAACATATATTCCGGCGTACCCCAGGGGTCCACACGGGAACCGCTCCCTTTTCTCATTAACGATATTAATGAAGCTCCCGATTAAGATTGATTGCAGATGGTGTCTCATTATTTTTTGTCATAGACAATCCCTAAGCCACCCTTAATACTTTAAATAATGATCTAAAGACAATTCATTGTTTGTCCGAAAAGTGGAAGGTCGAATTCATCCCAGACACAACTCTCTGTCTTATATTTAGTAGAAAAAATAACCAAAATTTGCTTGTTGCTTCTTTGAACGATCTCCCATTATGTAACGCTCATAAATTTGAATTTAAGTGTTTAAGAACTCCGATTGCATGAGTCGGTGGTTAAGAAATGTGCTAGACCGTCTCCGATCTAACGATCTCTGTTTTGGAGGCAGATCACCATTAAATTTAACCACATTGGTACCCACAAATTGCCGTTCGTCTGTTCATTGCCATTCTCCCCCTATCTCTTTTCTCCCCTTTGCATGCCCATTTTTGTTGATTTTTTTTTTTTGGTCTCGAGTGGACGAAGAGGGCTGGAATTAACATTTCCTGCCAGACTTTGGTAAATATTCAGGTGATTTTTTCGGCAACGACATTAGTTAGGGTCGTGCCTAGCAGGGTGCAGGGGGTACTTTGCGCCCCAAGAAAAATATTGTGATTATGATCTCATAGTGACGCTCTTAAAGATATATTATGGGAGATAAGATAAAGAGATGGCAGTTCTCACTATAATATTATAGTTAAAGATAGGCTGGCACTGCCAGGCAGGATACGCCCACATTTTCGAGAGATGGACAGAGAACAAGCAATACCGAAAGTGATTTTTCCTACATCTTTTAAGTCCTGTATTTCATACTGTATTGGGAGCAGCCATTTAGTTGGTCAGTTCCAGTCTGATATTAATGAAATTCGAAACCGACAATGATTATGGTGTGACGGTACACAACCTAGAAATGTGACTTTTCATCAAAATCGGATAAGAATTGTGACCTGTAGAGAGTCCACAACCATGATTTACCATATTTTTACACTATTCGCGTACAAACGGCGACCATTTCGTCCGGCAATTTTGGTACGATTTTCACGAAATTAGAACTCAACCATCCTCATCAAAATCGAATTAAAATTGTGACCTATACAGGATCCACAATCATGATATATCATTTTTTTTAACAGTATTCGCATACAAACGGCGGCCATTTTGTCCGTCAATTTTCCCGAAATTCAAACTCAACCTTCCTTACAGTGTAACGGTGATATAATCAAACGTTTAACGTTTTTTTAAATTGGATAATAATTGTGACCTCCAGAGGGACCACAAGCTAAAGAAAGGGGGATTTTGCGTATAACCAGGGGCCATAATTCAGGAAGTTACGATCCGATATGCGCAAATATCGAAAAGAACCAAGATCTTTGGGTTATAACCATGAATTTTAAGTTTCATCAAAATCGAATTAAAATTGTGACCTTTACAGCGTCCACAACCTTGATATACCATTTTTTAACAGTATTCGCGTACAAACGGCGGCCATTTTGTGTGGCAATTTTGGTCTGATTTTCCCGAAATTCAAACTCAACCTTCCTTACGGTGTAACGGTAATATAATCAAACGTTTTTTTAAATCGGATAATAATTGTGACCTCCAAGCTAAAAAAAAGGCAATTTTGCGTATAATCAGGGGCCATAATTCAGGAAGTTACAATCCGATATGCGCAAATATCGAAAGGAACCAAGATCTTTGGGTTATAACCATGAATTTCAAGTTTCATCAAAATCGAATCAAAATTATGACCTCCACAGGGTCCACAACCTTGATATACCACTTTTTAACAGTATTCGCGTACAAAAGGCGGCCATTTTGTATGGCAATTTTCGTCCGATTTTCCCGAAATTCGAACTCAACCTTCCTTAGGGTGTAACGGTGATATAATCAAACGGTTTTTTAAATCGAATAATAATTGTGACCTCCAAGCTAAAAAAAAAGCCGATTTTGCATATAATCAGGGGCCATAATTCAGGAAGTTACGATCCGATATGCGCAAATATCGAAAGGAAGCAAGATCTTTGGGTTATAACCATGAATTTGAAGTTTCATCAAAATCGAATCAAAATTGTGACCTCCACAGGGTCCACAACCTTGATATACCATTTTTTAACAGTATTTGCGTACAAACGGCGGCCATTTTGTATGGCAATTTTCGTCCGATTTTCCCGAAATTTGAACTCAACCTTCCTTAGGGTGTAACGGTGATATAATCAAACGTTTTTTTAAATCGAATAATAATTGTGACCTCCAGAGGGACCACAAGCTAAAAAGGGTGATTTTTCGGACAATCAGGGGCCATAATTCAGGAAATTACATTCCGAAAGCCGCAAATATCGAAAGGAACCAAGATCTTTGGGTTACAAACATGCATGTCAAGTTTCATCAAAATCGGTTCAAAATTGTGACCTCTATAGGGTCCACAAGCTAAAAACGTGATTTTTCGTACAATCAGGGGCCATAATCCATGAAGTTTTGATCCGATACATGCCAATATCGAAAGGAACCGAGATCTTATGGGGATAAACCTATATTTCAAGTTTCGTCAAAATCGGATAAGAATTGTGACCTGTAGAGAGTCCACAAACAAATTGTGGACGGACGGACGTCCGGACGGACGGACGTCCGGACGGACAGGGGCGACGACATAATACGTCCACATGAAAATGTGGGCGTATAAAAACAGATAAAGAGATGGCAGTTCCCACTATAATAGTTAAAAACTAGATAGTGTAAAGGTAATTTGCTGAAAATTTTAGTCAAATTAATTATCAATGACCGTTAAGCGGCGTATAGGAATCTAATCCAGCCAAAATCGAAGGCTGGCCTTGACATCGAGCGTTTATTATGGTCTGGATAAGTTAATTAATGTCCAATTGATAATTTAGATAACATTTCAGGCTCTAAGAAAGACTTGCAATAGGCTGATTTCGCTCTTGCATAGTGCATGTTTAAGGCACTGATCAGTTGAGTTGGTCGGTTTTAAGGGCGTCCACACGCCAATGGGTACCTAGTTCGTTTGCCCTGATCCTAACTTTCTTATATCACTTATGTGGAGGCTTTGGGGTGCCACCACGGACCCGCATCAAAGGTGGGTACCAGGAGCAAATGCCTCTTCTAGAAAATCTGCCGCCCTTCGACCATATAAAATACAAAATCGACTGTTAGATATCACGCGAGTGGCTGAAAAATGTGTTTCCAGCAGTGCTATTTTCAAAATTTTCTGAGGTCGGAACCAAGACATGGGTGAAACCCACCATAATGCCACCCCCATTTCTGGATCCGCACCTGCGCGACCACGTGTCATTAGTGGGTTCGTTTTCGTCGGCCTTTCCACATTTGATAGGGCCTTATCAATCTTTGGGGGCGCTGTCACCGTATGTCATTATTCTAGATTCTCGTTTTTGGTCGCCCTATTGATGTTTCGGGTTGTTGGTTTGGGCTCTGCCAACAATAGCCTACCAGGCCTATACAAATTAAGATTTGTTTGCAACAAAGTATGTGTTTTACTTTCCTTATACACCTCATATCGACATTCATGGTCTGGATCCTGACACCCCCACTAGTTATATGTATAGCATCCTTCTTTAGGTTTTTGTGGTTAACCTCATTAACATTGAAGTCAATGGGGGAATTAATGGTGGTCTGTCTCCATTTATGCAGGTGGAGTTGGCTCCCCTTAACGTGTGCACTGTATATTGATAGTGCTTTTGGAGGTACTCGGGCAATTGAAATTTGAGTACGAATGTACTGTATAGGCATAATCAGCTCCTCGGTGTCTGCATTTGACCCAATTAGTGTGTAGATAAGACGTTAAACTAAACCCAATCCCATGTCAACGCCAAATCGTCCTTCGATTGTTACCAGTAGTGGGAATCTTAAATAAATATTGCGTTAAATCTGTATACATGTACCACCATTTTCTCTACTTAATTAAATATTTAGACTCAATTAGACTGCTCGATATTTTTTCAATATCTTTGATAACTATTTTTATTGCTTTATCATTTATATAAATTACTTGATTTGTTAATTCTATTTTAAATTTGTAAGTAAATATTTTCTGTTGTATGGGTCTACTATCACACACACAGCAGAAGTTTGGTTACAGCATAGGGAATTTTTTCGGCCATCTTGACACTTCTCCGTGAACTTCCACGTGATACAACAGAAAATCTATCAAATACATTTGTTCAGGAACTACGTAGTGCATACTAATTGTCACGTTACTGCAGCATTCTGCTTTCTAGAAAAACAAAGTAGAAGATAATATAATTTCCATTTGACCTATCTTGATAACTTTGCAACTAAAATGGTACACTAAAAATAAATCTCGGGGATTTTCCCAAAGATAATGGAAAACATGTAAAGTGACAAGATCAGTTTATTCTCAGCAGTTGTGAAATAGATTTATGTTAATAGAGATAAGCAAAGAAATGTTTCATTCAAGTGGCATGTATGATAAGAAACGGTGTCAAACCTGTATCTTAATCCGTGAACTAGCCAATATTTAACTAACATCTCGAGAACAAAAGATTTGTGCAATTGGAATTACCGCAAAGGAGCATTGTTCACACTGCGATCAAAATTGGTTTTGCACCACATCTCAATTACATCTATCAAAACTTTGTCAAAATGTTACTAAGGATTACCAATGCTTACTACAGACAAAACCTATCCCAAACAACCAGACCAATGACCCACCAAAGCCCACATTTGTGATACTAGGTTTTTGAGAAGGGTAGGGTACTTTGAAGTTGAACAAAACTCACCGTATAGACTTTAGCAAGAGAATATTGGTAAATCCAGTTAAATAAATTGGATGAGAAATATCCACTGAGATGAACAGGATGAAACCGCTCTTTTCCATACGAATCTGCTGAGGAATTCACATGATTGACCCCAACATTTGTTACACATCGGCCTATATCCACGTCCTCGGCCCAGCCAACAGGACATAAGGTATTATTAGGCAAACCTTTTGTCACCACTAACTCTAAAGCCTGTCTACTGAGTACATACCCAGCCCCTCCACTCATATAGCCGTTGGGGACGATCATCTTGAATTTTCGTCCTATAAACAGCGGATTGTCTGGATTAAAGGAATGTAGCATGTATCGCAAATTTTCTACAATGATATAGGTATCGTCGTCTGCTTTCAAAAACCAATCGTATTCCTGTCCGTAATTTCTGTATAAGTATGAGAGACATGCGTATGTTTTGTTGGTAAGATGATGCTTGCCTTCAACGATATTTAGTTTTACCACGGGGAAAGTTTTATTTTCAACACCGCTTAAGAACACATATTTATTACAGTGTGGGGCCCATGTTTCCTTCACAGCAATAGCTCTTGTCTTTAAATGTTTTGGTATTGTCATAATCCAACACAATATTTTCACTTTATCTTTCAGATCTACAAACTTTTTATCCGTTTCTGTGAAAATAAAATAAATGTTTACTTAGACCGACAGCCCACAGCATTTTGGTGAACGGACTTGCGAACCTCAACGAAGTCCCCAATAATTTGAATAGTAGACGACCCGAAATGCAGTCTGGCAGTATTTCAGGCATTGATCGTCGAGATAAATTGCTCTTAATAGATATACCGCCTCTCGCCAAATCACTAGTTTATCTGACCAGAGAAGTGTCGAACAGGGTACCAAATTTTGGGCTAGAGTTGAATTGTTTATTTTTCAACTTTGTTTCAGGGGGTACCTCCAACGTTTAATCTTGCCCAAACTTTTGGGTACGTTAGGGACGTCGGAGGGGCGGGGAGTATTCGCAGAGGCACCTGCCCGGTGTAGTCTGTTTTGTTCTCAAGGTTCATTTCAAGTTGGTTTATGTGGTATTCCCGATGTTTAATCAAGCTCATTCAGCAATCGACCCCGGCACGTTCCGGTACTCATATAATGGTACCGTGTTCGTTTGACCAAAGTGTTCTGGGCTGTTGTTGCTCTATCAGTATCTTTGTCAGATGTTATACATTGTAATTATAGAAGAGAGAAAAATTTGTTGGTTATGTAAATTACATTCGAGAATTGTAAATTAGCGAAAGGGAGATCATGAAATTCGTGAGAAATGTTGTTTCAAAGTTAATAATCAAGAAGAAAAGTTCAAGTGTGAAAATATCAAGTTTAGACAAACAATGTTGCATTTTGGGATAAAGGCGTGAATGAAGGGTCGTATAGTGAAAATGCTCCTCCATATAAAAAAAAAAACAAGCCAACAGTGAGGATGATGTCCTCCGCCAAAATCCCAAAATAAATATTAATTAATCGCACATTTATTTATTTCAAAAGTATCCAGCAGTCAAACTAAGTTTCATCACTCTCTATCAGAAAGAATCAAGATTATCTTATCCTAAAGCATCGACCAATCAAACTTCAGCTCCAAATGTTACTCATTGAACCTAATGAACATCTACATCAAGTTTATACATTCTACCTCAAATAAAAGCAGAGTTGTTATGTTCCAAAGTCTTGACCAACCAAATTACTTATCGCTTCTTAGCCTAAGCAGAAAAGTCTAACTATCGAACTTCTTCAAGGTAATGATATAAAAAGTCCATAGTCTGAGTTTCATCGCTCTCACTTCATTGTAAACAAAGTTAACGTGCCCCAAAGCATCAAACATTCAACCAATCAGATTGCTTATCTCTGCTTACTGTAAACAGAAAATGTTGGCCATCGAACTCCATCAAAGTATTAACCTAAGGAAAGCCTACAACAAGTTTGAACATTCTGGTTCATTTAGAACGTGAGTCATTGTGTGTCGGCCAATCAAATTGTTTATCGCTCTGCTTACCTTGAGCAGAAAATGTGCAATATTAAAACTTAGTCAAGGTATTGATGTAATGAAACTATACACCAAGTTTCACCACCTTCACTAAATTAGAACTTAAGTTATCGTGTCCCAAAGCATCAACCAATCAAATTGCTTATCTGTGCTTACCCTCAGCAGAAAATGCTCATCTTCGAACTCAGTCAAGGCACTGACCTAATAAATACATACACCAAGTTTGAGCATTTTAACTGAATTAGAAGGAGAGTTATTGTGTTCCAAAGTCTTCACCAATCAAATTGCTTACCGCTCTGCTTACCCTGAGCAGAAAATGCTCATTATCGAACTCAGTCAAGCTATTGATGTAATGAAACTATAGCCAAGTTTCATAACTCTCACGTAATTAGAACTAAAGTTATCGTGTCCCAGAGCATCAACTAATCAAATTGCTTATCTCTGCTAGGCAGAAAATGCCTATCTTCGAACACCATCGAGGCATTGACCTAATAAGCACATATACCAAGTTTGAACATTCTAGCTCAATTAGAAAGCGAGTTATTGTGTCCCAAAAAGTGTGACGGACAGACAGACGTGCAAACAGGCGGACGGACAGACAGACAGACGGACGAACCCATTTTAATAGTCCCCCAACTTTCTTCGAAAGGCGGGGGACGACAAAAAATTAAATAAATCCAATATCTATAACCGCAACAAATCTACTTACCAAAATAATTACTGTTGATGTTATTGTTTTCATAATGCTGTCTTGTTTTAAAATCTTAAATATACCAACAATGAAACATTGATAACCAAATGCATAGCCTACAAAATTATGCATACAATGTAGAATATTTACAATGTAGAGATGGTTAGACCCGGCATGAATTTTGCCAAGACGAGAACATAAACAAACTTCGAAGTAAAACACCCAATTTATGGTTAGCCTTTGTTGTGCCTATTTTGTCCATAGCCATGCTATTCTTTTGATAACAAATATCAAATACATCAATAAGAAACTAGGTGAAAATATTTGTTTCTGGACCAAATATATTTCCCATAAACAGTGACTTATTCTTACGCGTGGAAATGCTTTGTAAAACCGGGGCCAAATTAATGTTTAGATGGCACTTAAGCGAAGGAATTACAAAAGACAATTTCAATTTGATTAAAACACAGATCCTATTTCGTTTCGTTTTTACAGTTCAAAATTTCGTTTTACTTGTTTTCACGACACTCATTCTGAACATCTGAGACACGCTACCTGTGGAAAATTATCTCAGACACAGCCAAGAGCCATGATATCCATATCACGTGATCTACACATCACAGGTCAAGACATTGACGTCAATGGGCCATGCCTTTGCACCCATTAGGACTAAATAATTCGTACATTCCCAACATGTTCCCGCTTCTTCCAATGATTTTTCACAAAATTTCATTTTAGTTCTAAAAGAAATATACCTATTAAACTTTAACGCAAATTTTAAAAACCAAATTCCGGCTGGGATAATTGAGCAAAATGACCTTTCGCTGTATACGTGCGATAACAAAGCTTGTCACCAATTAATTTTCGTACGTTAGGTACGTACGCACAACACTACGAATATGATCTGGAAAAGTTACATAGAAGGCGTTCTAGTTAATGTGAGGAATTAGCCAATGAAACGGTCTGTAACGGCAATCTCCTGGCGTGCTCTGTACGGAATTGTGGGCAAACCCTCAGAAACGTCAAAGCTGATTGATTAATCAATGTCTGACGTCATAGGGTCAAACGTTTCTCGTACAACTGGACAGATCTTCATGTAGTGTAGGCCATCGAAAGTACAAAAAAAAAAACAAAAAAAAAAAAACGAAGCATAGAGGTCTAGAGATATAAACAGGGCTAGTGCCAACCCTAAACCTAACCCACATTTCTAAATTTGGATGATTACTTGACTTACCAAACAATTTTTCGGAATAGAAATTGACAACCAGCACAATCACCATTGATAATAATAGCAGAAACAGCCATTTCTTCTTGGACAATCTAAACATTGTCTTATTATTCTTCCTTATAATATGCTATAAATAACTTTCTGCTCATGTTTAAGTTCATCTCCACATGAAGAGGCTTTAATGAGAAAAATAATTAGTTACCATGCACACCATATCGTTAATTTTGTGATTAACATAGAATAAAATAGGGAGAAGCATTTTGCCCGAATAGCGACTTTTCCGTCGCTGTTTCATAATTCGATTTCCAACTGCCAATACAATAATTTTTACATTCGTCCACACCGGCCACATACGTCGATATTTCATATCTTACATCCAAACGACCCGGCACATTTTGTTCGCCAGCCCACCAGATGCTACACCCCTGACAAGTAAGAACCACGATAATATCTGTAACATTGTATTATTCCAAACAAAAAAGATATCGAGTTTAACATCATACTTCTGTGCACCAACCAGGCTAATGATCAAGTGCATATGGCTATACAGGGGACATTTTTCCCAGGCCGCGTTTCTATATGGCCTACTCTTATTTCGAATTCCAGGTGTCAAGTGGTTCTTATACTTGCACGCCAACGTGTATACGGGGCCTCGGTTTTTCGTTCCATCTATGAGCCCAAAAGATTTTGTATAGCTTCGTTCGCAGTAATTATTCAATAATTTTGTATGGGTTAAAAGTATAAAAAGTTAATAATAATATATACATGTATAAATATATAAAGTACTGTAACGTTTCTCTAATTTTATGAATGTTTCAAGTTATTTCTTATGATTTTTATGAAAACTGGTTGACGGGTATTGAGATACAGACATTTTCATGAAATATGATGGTAGCCTAACTTACCCCTTCATTATCATATTTACAAAAAAAAAACCTGTCAGTAATTATTTCAGACTAACGTCTTATACATTCACGACCAGTCAGTCCTAAAAGGAAAGCACAGTACATAATTTATTGACACATGACACGTTACTGAGAAGTTTCTTTCTGACTATGTTTCGACGAGGATTCTCTCGTCTGTATTCTTTGATTAATAAAGATGAAACGTCACAAGAAATATACTTCTGAGAGCTTGCATTCCATATATTGGTTCATGCGTTATTCTCATTCAGTTACTAAATGCCGATTACACAATATACGCCATTGAACTGTCCACGAAATTATACTTGGACTTGCCATATGTTACACCAAAATTTATCGAACCAACAGGAATAAACACCAAAGCTTGCGTTAATGCCTTCTAAGAAAGTGTCATTTTAACAGTCTGTCAGCTGTTTCGATACGCTATCAAGGGCCGGACAAATCAATATTAGCATATACATAAAATTAACAAAAAAAAAACAAACCAAAAACAACCAATTTATATGAGTATTATTGGCAATGATTTGAACAGATATATAATAAGAGAAACATGGCTAAAACATAAAGTTAACTTTTTGCTCAACCAACTAATAATTATGATTATGAATAGAAACTTTAAATGGAGGGGAGGGGGTAATCAATATCTTTAAAAAATAATTTAAAAGGGGGCTTTAAATAATTTAAAGAGCTGACAGTTCTCATTATCAAAGTTAAAAACTAGATAATATAAACGAAATATGCTGAAAATTTCTGTCAAATTGCTCTACACTGAACCGAGATATATTAACAATTGAAAATTTGGCCTAGCCTCGATCAACATTAATAAAGTCGGCAAAATACAAAAAAAAACCAACATAGTCTCGATTATCGTTTTTTTGGATTTAATCATCAATGAGCGTTGAGCAGCTGATCGGATTAAATCCAGTGAAATTTCCGACAGCATCGAGAGTTGATTAAAGTTCTTTTCCTGTTATTAACTGTACAATTAATAATTTCCCCGTCTTCTTCAACACGTTAAATTCCACTTCATTTCATAGTTTAGATAACATTTCAGACCTAAAGAAAGACCTGCAATATACAGATTTAGCTCTTGCACAATGTACGTTTAACCGTAAAAGAGTAGCAAACTTTGAACATATGGCAATATCTGTCGAAGTATGGGAGATAAACCGCCTTCCACCATCCAATTCAAATGTATTAATATTCGACTTGCTCATCATTCGTTTTGGTTATCTAGTATATGACTTCAATATCCATGTTGATAACCCGGGTGTGGAAAATGTTTCAAAATTCATGCATTTATTGGAATCATTTAATTAATCTACAGCAACACACTACTAAACCAACTTGCATACAAAACGATAGCTTAGATCTAGTAATCACCAGGGAAACTATTAGCATCGTCAAATCAATAAAAGTTGTGAACAATTTTAATATCCGACCACTACAGTAAAATTTGCGAGCTCGGTATCCTTGCAGCATGGAAAACAAAAATATGGAAATCGAAGTTTTTCGAGCTGCCATAAGAATGAACAACTACATGGAATCACCCCACAGAACAGCACGAGCGAACAGATTGAAGCCTACGACAGATTTTTGACAGATCCACTCAACGATCTTGTCCTACTTCTAACTGCAACCATCCCCATACGACCCAACACAAAATGGTACAAACATTAAATCTGTCAATCAAAATGAGTTCGTCGTAAGGCTGGGAAGAAGTAGGCCTACTGGAAATTTATCGACAAATACACAACTCCGTGTTGTAACAAACACCAATAACGTCATCCCCGCGGCGAAAAAAACAACACTTTCAACAACAACCGGAGGGCAACAAAGGGACTACACAGTTACTAATGAACTTTTTCAGTCCACTCACCTAACCAACCTTCCGTCTGGCCAAACCTCTGAACATCTAACACAGACAACGTCAGATTTCGTCGACAAAAAAGTAGCTTCTATTACAGATCAACTTAAACCAACCCGATGAAAGATTTAAACCTGTCTCTGAAGCTGAAATAAAGAAACTGAATTCGTTTTGGACATGCAAATCGTGATCCTTGGATCATATTCCTCCTTACAGCTTACCTGTTTAGATGATTTATTGTGATAACATCCATGTTAAATATCACCATCCTTAAAGTATGCACATGCACAGCAATTGACCCAAACGTTTTAGATTACTATAAACCGGTTTCCAATCTGTCATTTATTTTAAACTTGGTTGAAAAGGTTGTTGCTGAAAAGTTTTGTCGTGGCCTAGAAGAAAATTGTCTCGGGGTTAAATTCCAGCCAAACTATCGAAAATGTCACGGCACGAAATCTGCATTGGTACGTGTGTGACACATTGATCGGTCGGCGCTACTTAAACGCATATGCTCCATACTCAGTGTTAATAGTGCTGCATTAGACTGGATTCAGCAAGCTCTAAGACAAAATGTCTTTGTTACGGTGTCCCACAAGGATCAGTACTCGGCCCATTGCTGTTAACTTCCTACACCACATCAGTGACCAACATAATGCAACGTCGCGACCTTGACTATATAGAAGCGTGTAAAAATAACCTTCCTAATTATATGTCGTCTAACTTCCTGAAACAAAACTATCTTTGCATCTTGGAGTTTTCTTGAATGAAAAGTTGATAATAAAACGAATTGTTTCTACATCTGCAAGAAATGAGCTCCATCTTTATAGGATCGGCAGAATCAAAAACATTTTGGACACTGATACCACAAAATTCCTCATCAATGCAATATCTGCACTACATGTAGACTATTAAAGTTCACTTCTTTACGGTTTACCATCATATCCCATCCGCCTACTACAATATATTCAAAATAAAGCAGCTCGAATTGTTACAAGAACCAACATTAAAGAACACATTGCCTCAATCCTTGCAGATCTGCGCTGGCGACCTATAACATACTCGACCTTCGTCGATAACTGCCTCAACAATCCCCGATTCTCCGGTCTACTTAAAAGATTTAATTCAACTATACGGTATATTCCTCAACATTCCTTTGGATCACCAACAACTCAGAGCACATAAAATTTGAAGAAAGAGCCTACTGTTTGGCCTCCCCTCCCCAAGAATGGAATAAACTGTCCCTTCCAATAAAACAAGTTTTAGAAGAGAGAGAGAGAGAGAAGAGAGAGAGAGAGAGTGGGGGGAAGAGAGAGATGGGGTCCACTCAAACTAGGTCATTTAGCAGTGGGAGGAAACCGGAGTGCCCGGAGGAAACCCAAGAGGTTGAGAATGCGTCTTATCTCCATGCCACATATGCTCACACCAGTGATCGAAACCACAGAGGTGACCGGCCAGCTAGAGGTCAAGGCACGGCACTCTAGGCCATTCCACCCCCAAGTTTTAGAAGAATCTATAAGTATACTTAACTGTGGCTCAACGGTACAATTAAAATCAAATAACAATCTCCTAATACTGCACATGTTTTCAAATAAAAAAAACTCAGAGAAAATAGCCTATTTGGCATGGTATTTTGATATCACCTTCAATGGTGTATATATAAAGATGAAATAGGATTAAAATTTACCCTGAAGAAATAAAGAAACAGGATTATACATTGTATTAAGATATTACATGAATGAAAGTTAGAAATTAGACCATTACACGACATTAACAAATTTAGAATATAGTATACAGTCTATACAGCCAGTCCTCCACTCTCTGAACATTCAATAAAGAGTATTAGGAAACAGCTGGCTTAGCTAAATTTTTTATCACTACATACTGTATGCTGTCTTTATTAACTGGGTTGATGCAGAAAGTAGAATGCTTAACTTTTTAAAAAAAAAAACACATCTACAAAGGGTCTCAGAGCTGTGCCATTATGCCTTAATCCTGTCTTATGAAAGAAGACAATTAATTGTATAATTTAACCTTTCAGTTCACCTAGTTCAATTTTATGAAAACAAGGAGAATTTGTAGGTCACAATTTGGCAATTTTATTGCACTATTATCCTTTTACATGTAATTAGTACATTAATCCAATCTGTAAACAGCAATATATTATTTTCTCTGGTGTGAAAAATACCCTTTATTCCAGTGCTACCCAAAATTTACATTATATTATTTGCCGTCAATTCTGCAAATTCCCCCCCCCCCCAACGTTAGGTGAATCAACTCAAGCATTGTGTAATGTAATAGTTTTTTTCTATGTTTCTTTCAATCTCACTTGATACTCAAAAGAAAGCAAATGTTGGCTAATTGAGCCAACTCAAAAATGGAGACTGAACACTGCCGATTCCTAAATGTAGTTGAATAAATAATGAACATGAAAGATCACTGACCCTACAAAAATGCATATGACAATTGAACAACAAAAATTTGGAAAAAATATTTTACTTTTTATCAAATTCAAATATATAAATACTTCAACTACATTATTTACAATTCATATACATATATATAATGCTTAAAGTGACAATACCATCATCAGCATTCAGATAATTCTAATAATATAACAGATAACTGGGCTTATAACTCTTCTTTGTAAATTTATTAATTTCTATGTTTAAATTTGCCAGATACGATACATATACAATACATTTGATTTATATGACCTTATGGACCCACATTTTGTCTTGTTATCTGAATTGAAACCATCAGCTAGACATCCAAAACAATTGCATAAGTTAAGATAACAGCAATAAAAACAATAATGGAATGCTCTTAAAACTATCAACAAGGTAGGTAAAATATCAAATGAGCAATAACGTAAAGGAATGAAAACATTTTACAAGCATGTTGGAACATTTTCTAAGGAAAGTATATATAAACATTCCTGATAACATGAGATTAAGAAAAATATCACCAAGTATATTGATATAATTAGAATTAATGAGGTTTTAAAAAAAACATTTACAGTTAACACATATGCATTAAAATTAGTCTTAATAACAGGAATTACCGGTATATAAAGTACAATATCCTATTATCACAAGAGTATATTGGAAATTTTCAGTTTAGGAAAAATATAGGAAACTTTCTATTTCTTTGAATATGGCATGGCTTCACTTTGTTGAATAGGAGGTTGAAAGTGAATGAATTTTAAGAGATTAATTAATTTGATTACAATGTGGATACAAAATCAAGAACATTTCCAAATCATTATAGCCATATTGCCTCCAAAAAACATATATAATAAATTCTTGACTTCATGTGTTATTTCAAATCCATAGCCTTCTCCTACTACAGCATGCCAGGAAGCTCCAAATTTTTTATCCATTGTTTCTTTTATCATCTTAGCTGCACTCTGGAATAAATGAGTAAAAATATGATAAAATCTGATGATTTATTACAATACTAAATATAAGTCACAGAGACTAAGTATAGATAAAGGTGTTGACACCAATCTGTTGGGCCTTTTTTATGCATTTATCAACTCAAAGTAAGCTATTTAAACAGTTTAAAATCGTTAGAAAATTAAAAATAACATCTTGCACTTTCTTTTTTTCTGGGATTTAAATAAATGGTGATAAGCTGGTGCTGATGTGATGACTGTCATTTGAGGTACATGTAATTGGAATACTTTGCACTACAGCACTTTGAATACTGAATATCCATCCAGAATATCAGTTGACAGATTTGATGAATTGACAATTTGGCATTTACTGCAGGCGATATAAAGCAGCCAGCATCAGCTATGATTGTTGGCTAAAATCCTTTATTGGGTCTCTAATTGAATCCAAGTTGGGGAAATTAACTAGCTTCCATTGATCATACTTTGGTTTTGTTTATAAATTTAAAAGTTTGAAAATCAAACCTAGTATGTTTTGTTGAATGTACCTGCATGTTTTGCCACTCATGTGTAGCTTTTCTTTTGAAATAAATCTTGGAAAAATAAAACGCGATCTACTTTTTATCAATTATTATACCTTGGGATAAAAAGCAGCAGAAAAATAATAATATTGAAGAGGTAATAAATTAAGCAACAAACCTCATTATTTGATGAGAATTTTTCACAGGCTGTAACACATAATTCCATAGCTTCTGTTTTCATTTCATCGTTCATATCAGAGTGCTGCAATTTAATTGTAAAAGGGTTTAGCGGTTAGCCGGATTAGAATTGTAAGTACACTATATATAACAATCAACTTGCTCCCTAATTTCTAAAGGTTGTCAATCACAAATACCACATTTATTCACCAAGATACAGACAAGACTTATCTAATTTATATTGAAACACTGTCAATATCATATCATGACGAATTCTATCACATCTGACATCTAGATTTAGTTCTACATATATGTATATATATATTTAAGAATAATGGATGCAGGTAAGTACAGAAGAAAGCATTAAAGTAACTGTGTCATATCTATTAATAACAATGGGGATATATTATTTCAACAATGCTCTCCAAAGCAGTTTGACATGACTTGTTGAATTTATCTAACCTCTTTTTTGAGTCCATTGTTCAACAAATTTTGGATTAAGATTCATGTACCAATGCCAGTAAATGTTTATTTTTTCGTAAATATTGGATATGATATATCAGACGCCCATCTCTTCCTGGTGGTAACTAGATCACAACATCATGTTATGTTGATTCAAATTGACAAATAATTCATGTTTTCAATGTCCAACATCAATGTTGATTCAAATTGTCAAATAAAGTGTGTTTTCATGTTGCAATCTAGCAGACACATTTGACTGTTGGCAGTACATTCCACTTTGTGGCAGTAGAAGAACAATACATTCGCTACCGTAACACTAAGAAGAGCAATCAGTACAGAGTACAGGTAAATTAATTTCAAATTGTAAAAGTAAAATATGCCTAGATTGCCGTAGATCATTTAAAACTTAAAGAGAGCATAATCACACATCACAATATCAATCATTATCAGTAGGATGACATTATGATGACAAACAAACTGATTATCAAGACAAGATCCAAGCCTGCAGTCATTAAATGTGTGTGCATGGGAAAGGTCATTTTGTGGGAAATAAAGTGTCAATCTTTTAAAATTAAAGACTGCACGCCCTGCTGTTTACGTGTACACAATAAAAAATAGCAACATGAAACCTACTACATGCAGTCGACCGGCTATAGTGCCTATAGACCAAGAAGATGATGAAAGACAAATCTGCGCGCAAAAAAAAAAATGACATGCTGGAAAGTCGCAGGTATTTTTCTACGAGTCTATCGCTGATACTTACTCTAATTAACGGGTATGTGTGTACTCTTTTAGAGTCGGCATCTACCTTCTTCTCCTCTGTTACTTCGGTCGCCATTCTTTACACTTTCCAGTGATACAAACTGTGCAAATTATTCAAAACAACCCCCTTTGTATTTGTTTCAAATGGTTGTTGGTAACCATGAAGAATTACGCATGCGCTTTAAAAACGGAAGCGGAAGTCTCGGGAAGAAACGCATGTGTCCAAAAATTGTAAACAAATATAATTCATGTTAAACTTTAGATTTCTAAGAAGTTGTTAAAATGAACGACACACTTAAATGTAAAATGAATATTTCCTCAAAGGATTTAGAGAGTAGGATAGTTGGGGAAAATGCTTCTGAAAGCCTGTCAGCAATAGAGGACCTACTCAAATTGATTGATGTAATTGGAGATGAAGTGTTAAGTAAAAGTGGGCCTACAAGGCCTACACAGGTTGAAGCACAATCAGTTACGCTTGCACTCTCCAGATTTTTACATTTTAGTGGATCATCAGAACAAATCCTTGGTCAAAAGGAGTTAAATGATCTCAAAAAGTATGCAAGAGAAACTGTGTTTCCCCGTTGTTTTGAGGCTGCTTTGAAAAATGTCTCTGTTGAAGCAAACAATAAATTGAATCCATCAGATAAACACAGATTCAATGAACTGTTATTCAATCTGGTGAAACAGGGGCCATCATTTCAAGTTTTTATGGTTCTAAACACAGTCCTTATTAATTCATGGTAAGCATATGGGTACCTGAAAATAGACAAATATAATATATACCGGTACTACATGTCATAAGACACAGACGTTTCATTTTACTCTATTTTACTCGAAACTATATATATTTACATGTAGGGTGCCAGTTAACTCATCCAGTTAACAGTTAACTCATCCACAGTTAATTCGTACACAATCGTTGGTTAAGTTGTCCACTTGACTCGTAGGTAAAGAATGGTTGATTTGTCGACAACTAATACCGGTACTTGACTCGTACCAAATTTAAATGTACCATTGTAGGAAATAAATAAGCTTTATCGTTGATATTGTTGATTACCGATCACGACTGAGATAAAGGCATTATGATTTTAGATTTGAGAAAAATGATAGCGATCTATATTGTTATGCATAGTCAATGTCAATAGTAATTGAGAAATTCCATATTTGCCGTGAATTTCAAAATGGAGTTGTGACTAAAGTTATTCTTGTGTTTAGAAATGGTGTTATTATTAAAATATAGCTGAAATATATTGACCAGTGAATGGCATCAGGGGGGGTTGGGATGGCCTAGTGGTCTAGAGTGCCGCGCTTCGACCTCTAGCTGCCCGGTCACCTCTGGCTTGCGGCTGTGGTTTTGAGCCCTGGTGTGAGCGTATGTGGCATGGAGATAGGAGCGCCTTCTCAACCTCATGGGTTTCCTCCGGGCACTCCGGTTACCTCCCACTGCTAAAGACCCCTACGCGCAAGCGAATTATTGAAATAAAATAAAACCATATGTTAGTCCCGAAATGACCTAGTTTGTGTTGAGTTGACGTTAAACCCCATTTCTCTCTCTCTCTGAATGGCATCATTCGTAGTTTTATGCCTATAGAGAATAGTTTGTGATGTCTGTCGGTTAAGTAGGCCTACTAGGCTACGGTACTATAGTATATTTTCATGATCATCAAATTAATATTAATGCATTAAGTTATTTATTTCGTTGTTTGTTATTCATGAATGTGACCGCTCTATCTGGCAATGGGCTACCAATTAAATTGAGAAATATGTCTGTAAATTTTGCTTTATGCTTAGGCAGTACTATTTTAGTTGAGATATCAAACAAATGTATCATATTTTTGTGTTTGAAAATAGAGGTTTACATAAATCTAGAGTAAGACGTATGTGTGTTATCATTTATTTTCAGTGCTGGATTTTCACAAATGAAATTCATATCACTAATGGAATCCTTTATCGGTGAAAAACTTCAGTCATTATTTCTGGAACAATGCCTAGTTGAAAAGATTTCCACCAATAAAGAATTTGATCAGAAACAGAATTATGTAGAGTGGGAAGAACTGATATCAGCATTGTCTTCTTTTCCGGATAGGATTGCAGGAAAACTTCAAAATCATAACAACAGGTACATGTATATTCATTATTAACAATAATAATAACAAACATACCCTGCTATTGTCTTTTACAAGCAGACCTTATCGTTTTTGGATAATTCTGTATGCTTTAATGAAGTGGTGTTTGATTAGATTTGATGTGTTTATTTGTTCGGTAATTTAATGATAGGACAACACATGTTTTTAACTTTTTAGCACTATTATGTTTTCATTCGAGTAATATTTAAAGATACATTATGGGAGATAAGATAAAGAGATGGCAGTTCGTACTATAATAGTTTAAAACTAGTTGATGTAACAGTAATTGCTGAAAATTTCAGTCAACTTGATCCACTATTAGCCGAGAACGAAGCGAGTGAAATATTCACATACATGTAGCCTCGGTCATCATTACTAAAATCATTAATATAAACAGCATAGTCTAGATTATCCACATGATTGATTTAATTATCAATGGCCGTTAAGCGGTATATAGGAATTTTATCCGCCAACATCGATGGCTAACCTTGACATCAAGAATTTATTATGGTCTGGATAAGTTAATTAACGTCTCATTGATAATTTAGAAAACATTTCAGGCCTAAAGAAAGACCTCTAATAAGCAGATTTTGCTCTTGCATAATGCTATTTTAATGTAAAGAGAATAAAGATTTGCCCCACCTGCAAAATAACATCCACCTGCAAAATAACATAACACTCTTATAAATTAAATTTGTTCTTTCTTCTTTTTTTTACTACAGTGACAAGTTTTTACCCAAAAATTACATAGAGTTGCTAGGCAACACAATAATAATTGTTTTAGAAGAAGTACATGGTTTACTGACAAGTGATCAAGACTGTAGTCTAGAATTTATAAGCAGACTGATAGGCAAACTTTGTCTTTCTGGATATGCTGGTTAGTTTCATATGTTGGCTTGTTTAAATGATACAGTCCATCATACAATTTCTTTTTCTATAAAAGAAAAATTCTTTTGTATTAATAACCATCATTAATTGCTGAATTCAGACACATAAAATCTTATTCTGCTGCAATCTGTATTGTATTAATAACCATCATTAATTGCTGAATTCAGACACATAAAATCTTATTCTGCTGCAATCTGATAACAACTACAGTAGTTCTATTGTCACACTTTTCAAATGATGACAACCTCAAACTGTTATATTCACAAGGGATTTTCAGTACAAATATAAAACAGTGATGAATCACTGGCAAGACATACCAATGATATTTTGCATGATTGTAGACTTGACATTTTCCGTCATAAAGCAGACACACAGCGTAAAAATCAAAATTCTGTTACAACATTAAGACAGAATAGTGTCAGCTCTGAAGACATCATCAACAGTAACTTAAATATGAAACGTTTATTTTCAGATATATTATGGAGTAGTATGATAAGAAGATTATGTGTATTTGTAAAACAAAATTATATATGGTGCAGGATATGTGAACGAATTGTAACAAGAGTACCAGATAAATGTATAGAATCTGTCATTGTACCACTTTTACAGAAAATACCATGGTAACATTAAAATTTATCATAGTAATATGTTATTACTGTCAATTTCTTTCATATGGGCCTAATATATAATGGTTACTGGTTTCTTGAATGTTTAAACTACAATTTATTAATTAACACTTAACACACTTATGTTTGCCAGACTCATGTGAACGTAATTTTGTCAACATAACATACCATCCTAAGTGTATACAACATTAAAGTTCATTAACAATGCATACCTAATGAATAACGATAATATTAATTCAAATAATTTAGACATTGCTCATTGTTGGATTCTGGCTACTGACATGTTAGTCTCCAATGTGACTGCGTACCCAACTTCAACATGGTGAAGATAGGTCATCAAGCATCAGAGAACTTTGCCTTTATCCTACTGTCCTGCCTTTGATAGACCTATATTCATTATGAGCATTTGATTTCTATATTTGATAGTAAAAATTCATACTTTATCCGTCAGTTTTTCCTTAGATAGAAAACTTTGAATTTATAAGAGATTAGAATTTTGTCCTCTGATGTAGTTGAATTAGTTGGATATAATGATGATATATCTTATATCTTAGGTATGGATTGGTGGATAAATTTTTAGGTGATAGTATTTTAACCAACAGAAAGATACATTTTTTATTATGTACCAAACTTCTTTTTCATAGATATTTTGATGAAGTAAGTACATCTATGTATAATTGTATTTTGTGATATTGAGGGCAGGCCGGAGGGTGGGGGGTGCAAGTGAGCTAATGCTTGCATCTTTGATTATTAGGGATCTGTTACCAAGTTTATAGATAATTTCTAACATCAATCTTTATTTGTTTCTGTTTTAAACACCATTTCATTTCATTTATTTGTTTCTGTTTAAAAATTTACTATAATGGAAGACAAAAAAACGTAATTAGACTCTATTAGTTTTAATTGACATTGAATATCAAATGCTAAAAATTTAGTTAAAATAACCTCAAAAACTATTTAGATTCAGATATTTGTGTGAGCACTAAGGAGCATCCATTTTACTTCTTTCCTAAAATTGACCAAACCACACAATTCCTTTACTTTTCTCTCTATCTTAGGATGTTTAATCAGTTTATTGATGCACCAATTATTTGTCATTCTTTTTTTCCTTTCTAGACACAGCTAGTTAGAAATATTTTAGGATATCTGGCTTCCTCTCACACAAGACGTATGCTGTATTTGGAGGTAAATAGAATTTTATATTTATGGCCATTACAATGGAGTAGTGCTTTATATACGCCTACACATTGTTTTGAGGAATATAGTTGTCGCCACTGTTCACTCAAGTTTTTCAAGGATTTGGTATGAAGCATATTAGGCACCATACGAAGATGATCCCCATGGATTTTCATTGTTTTCTCATCTTCCGTGTTGGATTTACTGCCTTTGCGATTCTGACATTACAATTTATGAGATAGAGGCTGGAGTTTTGGACTGATTTTTTAAAAATTTGTTGTGATGATTGCAAACCTGGAGAGGTTGATCCCTATGGATTGTCAGCATTCTACTTCATTTTGTTCCAGATTTATTACCCTTGTCATTCAGACAGGAAAATTTATTTTTAATGCAATAGAGGCAAGAGTTGAAGGGTAAAAAATCATGTTTAATTTTGTGAAGCTAATTAGATGAGAAATAAAACATGATTAAACTGATCAGAAGTGTATCTTTATAGCTATTTCATTTAATATTCCTCCCACAAATTTTTGTTTTTATACGCCCACATTGAAATGTGGTCGTATATTGTCGTCGCCCCCGTCCGTCCGTCCGTCCGTCCGTCCGTCGGTCCGTCCGTCCGTCCGTCCGTCCGTCGGTCCGGCGTCCACAATTGCTTGTGGACGCTCTACAGGCTAAAGTTAATATCCGATTGACTTTAAATTTATACAAAGTGTTTATGGTCATGAGACGAAGAAGCCTATTGTTTTTCAGCGATTTCCGATAATTAGTGCCAGAGTTATGGCCCTTGATCACTTCAAAAAATCTTGTGGACGCTCTAGAGGCCAAAGTTAATATCCGATTGACTTCAAATTTATACACAGTGTTTAAGGTCATAAGACGAAGAAGCCTATTGATTTTCAGCGATTTCCGATAATTAGTGCCAGAGTTATGGCCCTTGATCACCTCAAAAAATCTTGTGGACGCTCTAAAGGTCAAAGTTAATATCCGATTGACTTTAAATTTATACACAGTGTTTAAGGTCATAAGACGAAGAAGCCTATTGATTTTCAGCGATTTCCGATAATTAGTGCCAGAGTTATGGCCCTTGATCACTTCAAAAAATCTTGTGGACGCTCTAGAGGCCAAAGTTAATATCCGATTGACTTCAAATTTATACACAGTGTTTAAGGTCATAAGACGAAGAAGCCTATTGATTTTCAGCTATTTCCGATAATTAGTGCCAGAGTTATGGCCCTTGATCACTTCAAAAAATCTTGTGGACGCTCTAGAGGCCAAAGTTAATATCCGATTGACTTTAAATTTATACACAGTGTTTAAGGTCATAAGACGAAGAATTCTATTGATTTTCAGCGATTGCCGATAATTAGTGCCAGAGTTATGGCCCTTGATCACTTCAAAAAATCTTGTGGACGCTCTAGAGGCCAAAGTTAATATCCAATTGACTTTAAATTTATACACAGTGTTTAAGGTCATAAGACGAATACGCCTATTGATTTTCAGCGATTTCCGTTAATTAGTGCCAGAGTTATGGCCCTTGATCACCTCAAAAAATCTTGTGGACGCTCTAAAGGTCAAAGTTAATATCCGATTGACTTTAAATTTATACAAAGTGTTTATGGTCATGAGACGAAGAAGCCTATTGTTTTTCAGCGATTTCCGATAATTAGTGCCAGAGTTATGGCCCTTGATCACTTCAAAAAATCTTGTGAACGCTCTAGAGGCCAAAGTTAATATCCGATTGACTTCAAATTTATACACAGTGTTTAAGGTCATAAGACGAAGAAGCCTATTGATTTTCAGCGATTTCCGATAATTAGTGCCAGAGTTATGGCCCTTGATCACCTCAAAAAATCTTGTGGACGCTCTAAAGGTCAAAGTTAATATCCGATTGACTTTAAATTTATACACAGTGTTTAAGGTCATAAGACGAAGAAGCCTATTGATTTTCAGCGATTTCCGATAATTAGTGCCAGAGTTATGGCCCTTGATCACTTCAAAAAATCTTGTGGACGCTCTAGAGGCCAAAGTTAATATCCGATTGACTTCAAATTTATACACAGTGTTTAAGGTCATAAGACGAAGAAGCCTATTGATTTTCAGCTATTTCCGATAATTAGTGCCAGAGTTATGACCCTTGATCACTTCAAAAAATCTTGTGGACGCTCTAGAGGCCAAAGTTAATATCCGATTGACTTTAAATTTATACACAGTGTTTAAGGTCATAAGACGAAGAAGCCTATTGATTTTCAGCGATTTCAAATAATTACTGCCAGAGTTATCTCCCTTGATAACTTCAAAAATTCTTGTGACGCTATAGAGGCCAAAGTTACTATCCGATTGACTTCAGATTGATACATAGAGTTTAAGGTGTTGAAACGAACAAGTATTTAGATTTTCAATGAATTTAGATAACTGAACAGCTAAATCCATGATATTAAATGTTTCATGTATATACTAATTGTTAGCGTGAGGTAAAACTTTATAAAAAGCAATCAAATTCTAATGATTTTCTGATAATTACATAATGAGTTGTTACTCTTAATCAGTTTTTAGTGTATTACAAATGTTTCATTACCGAAATTAGTAAAAATATGCGACAACCCTTGTTGACTGCCCGGACAATTTAGCTGCTGTGGGCGTATGTTTCGTTGCCTGGCAACCTATCTTTTAATATATTGGTATTTTTATAGTATATATAATAATTATATTACAGACAATGGAGAATCTATTAAGCGTATGGGGTGATGGTAGTGCTATTAAACATACATCATATTCTCAACATTTGTTTATATCTAGAGCTTTGATGATATGTATTGGTTATTTAAGTGATAAAGAGAAATCAATGTTAAAAGATGGTAAGTAAACTGTATATTGATATACATTGAGTAAGTCACCTTCATTAGTTATATAAATTTATAAACTTTGATATGAAATGAAATGCAGTTTAACGTCCTAATTTTCTGAACTGACTGGTTCACGAAGACAAGAACTGTGATATAAAAGAGAGCAAGAAATGGTGTTTACCGGTAATATTTGTCTGCAAAATCTCTCTCAGTGGAAGAGGATGTTAACCCTCATGAAAAACAGAGTGTTAAGATATCCACTTTATCTGTGTACTGCTGACAATAAGATAATGTTACCCTTGTTTGAATAATTTGCATGCACACATGGTTTTCAGTGGCGTGAAAGTTTCAAGGTGACACTACTCGTTGTCGCATACAGTCAAGGAATTGAACTCGCAGCTTGACATTTATTCACCCAGCCAATCTAAATGTTATATTAAGACCAAGATAACTTCAAACAATTTATTCAATGATACTGATTTCTTTTTTTATACGTCCACATTCATAATGTGAACGTATTATGCCGTCGCCCCTGTCTGTGTGTGTGTGTGTGTGTGTGTGTGTGTGTGTGTGTGTGTGTGTGTGTGTGTGTGTGTGTGTCTGTGGTTCGCCTACAGGGCGCAATTCTTAATGGATTTTCTTCAAACTTGGTATACTTATTCCTTATACTCCAAGGAAGATCCCTATTGTTTTTGGTGCATGCCCGACCCCCAGGGGCAGAGCCACGCCCATTTTTAGTATTTGTTTGTTTGTCGTCTACAGACCACATTTCTTAACTTATAATCTCGAAACTTTGCATACATATTCTTTGTACCTTAAGGAACAACCCTATCATTTGGGGGTGCATGCCCAACCCCCAGGGGCAGAGCCACGCCCATTTTCTTTTCGTGTGTCTTTGTGTCGCCTACAGGGTGCAATTCTGACTGGGTTTTCTTCAAACTTTGTATACGTATCCCTTATACCCTAAGGAAGATCTCTATTGTTTTTGGTGCATGCCCGACCCCCAGGGGCAGAGCCACGCCCATTTCTAGTATGTGTTTGTTTGTCGTCTACTGGCCACATTTCTTAACTTATAATTTTGAAACTTTGCATACACATTCTTTGTACCCTAAGGAACATCCCTATCGTTTGGGGTGCATGCCCAACCCCCAGGGTCAGAGCCACGCCCATTTTCTTTTGTGTGTCTTTGTGTCGCCTACAGGGCGCAATTCTTGCTGGATTTTCTTCAAAATTTGCATACTTACTCTTTATACTCTAAGGATGATCCCTATCGTTTGGGGTGCATGCCCAACCCCCAGGGACAGAGCCACGCCCATTTTTAGTATTTGTTTGTTTGTCGTCTACAGGCCACATTTCTTAACTTATAATCTCGAAACTTTGCATACATATTCTTTGTACCTTAAGGAACAACCCTATCATTTGGGGGTGCATGCCCAACCCCCAGGGGCAGAGCCACGCCCATTTTCTTTTCGTGTGTCTTTGTGTCGCCTACAGGGCGCAATTCTTACTGGGTTTTCTTCAAACTTTGTATACGTATTCCTTATACCCTAAGGAAGATCTCTATTGTTTTTGGTGCATGCCCGACCCCAGGGGCAGAGCCACGCCCATTTTTTTTTGTCTGTGTGTCACCTACAGGCCACAATTATTATTCTTAATCGATCGTCTTGAAAACTTTTTTTTATACTTATTCCTTATACCCTAAGGCTGACCACTATTATTTTTGGTGCATGCCGGACCCCCTGGGACAGAGCCACGCCCAATGCTTTTGTGTCTTGTGTTCGCCTACAGGATGCAATTCTTAACAGATCCTTTTAAAACTTTACAAACCTATTCCTTATACCCTAAAGATGACCCCTATTGTTTTTGGTGATTTCCTACCCCCCCCCCCCCAGGGGCAGAGCCATGCCCATTTTTACTTCGTGTCTGTGTGTGTTGTCTACAGGCCACGATTCTTAATTGATCGTCTTTAAACTTGGGATATGTATTCCACATAGCCTAAGGACATCAACTGTATATCCCGACTCACACAGGCAAGACACGCCCAATTTTTGTGTTTGTCGTTTACAGGCCGCAATTCTGAATGAATCAGCTTGATACTTGGCTTATGTATTCCTTATAGCCTGAGGGCGTCCACTATTGATTTTGATGAATGTCCCGACCCCCAGGGGCAGAGCCACGCCCACTTTTTGCCTTTAGCGTTATGAAGGCACAATTCTGTATGGATTATCTTGGTATACTTATTCCTTATACTCTAAAGACGGCAACTATTGATGTTGGTGTACGACCCTCAACGCCTAGCCTTCTTGACAAAGTACCATATCAATCAAAGCAGGAATGTGGACGTATATTGTAGCGTTAGCGTTATGTTTTAGAGTTTTTAAGAATTCTAATGCCAGCTGTTCAGTGTCATATTGGTAGTTCTGATATAAAGCTACGTAACCTTGGTATGGTAGTAGCAGAAACACTAACAACCACTTTAGATCCTAAAGGACCAAAACTACAGTTTGAGGTAAGTTATATCAAGTTATATGATTATGCTTGACACTGAGTTAGGTAGTTGTCTCTATGACCAAGGAATTGCAGGGTACAAATTCAAGATATGAGGACATTGACTTCAGCCTCTTGGCACAACATAATTGTAGAAAGTACATCTGTATAAACTATAAAGTGAAACCTGTTGTATAGACAGAAGTGTGCTGTTGATGGTGTATGGAATTTAAAATTAATCTCTCAATTTCCGAAATACCATTTTCGGTGTGAGTTCTGTTGTTGTCAAGCTGAATAGTGTACTACAAAAGAATGGTCGTGTGACCTAAGCAAGATCATCGGAAAATAACTGTTTTTAAAAAATAACCCATGATTTGAATGTTTTCTCAATTGTATTATGGCTATGTTATAGTTTGAGAAGGATGAAGAGGTGTATGATTTATTATCATATCTAGAAGTACCTGAAGATACAAGCACACAGACACAAGAAGAAATAACAAGGTTTGTTATCTATTCTATATCCCTGATTAGTAAAAAAAAAATACCTCTTATTTAATTTTAAGAAATTGTTTCCTTATTTCTGAAATCTAAATCCAACTTGTTGCTGCATCTAGCTTAAAGTAGTGATTGATGAAGTGCATGATGCAGTATATACTTTTGCATTTTCAGTGAATCATTGTGATAAACTTTATGTTATCATTTGAAGAAGATCTTAACTTTGCAGTTCTAAATCTTATGATATCTTAGGACCAGGATAAATAATTCAATTTATAATAATCTAAACTGCAAAATAAACAAAACCAACATATAAACAACAATCAAACACCAAAACTTGAAGAAGAGGAACTTCATAGAGCAGTATATTATTACTTTATAAATTTGATTACAGATCAGAAAATAAAGATATAGAACAGGGAACATGTAAAACAACTCATAATCCAACAAATTTAACAGATGATCAAAATACTAAACATAATATTCAAACAGAGATAGAACTTGATAGGTAAGTATTGATACATAGACATCTTTTTTAGAATTCATCAAATTATTATGATCATTCTAAAGAATGAGATAAGCCAAGAACAAATTTAGGGTCATTATAGTGAACTTGTTTTAGAGCCGGTGTCAAAAGGTTTATTGTTTACTTTTCGAATTCAAGTACATGTATAAAAAAAATTCATATATCGTCTGCGACAACCAAGCAATTCTGTGTGTACGTTTTTATGCCTTCTTGGAAAATAAAATCTTTTTATTCTCCTGTCAGTTTTCTTCAATCTCTGAGAATATTTTTCATGATTCTGTTTATAACGCACAATTATAACTAAACTTGTTCAACTATCACATGCCCTCCGACTGTTGCTGCTATGACTATGTGGTATCGTAATATATCTGATTAACCAGACTACTGAACAGTAGGCCTATACAAGGATCTGTCGGGTTTATATGAAACTCTGTTTTTTATTCAGGATGTAATTAATTTACACAAAGACTTCATGGGTCAGAACTTAGTAATCTTTAATATGTTTTGAGATCCATCATGTGACCATGAATTGTGTTATATATTTTACAGTGATGATGATCTAGAACCATACGATATGTCAAATGATGTCAAAAAGACAAAAGTGAAAAATCCCAAATATATCCGAGATTGTATGGAAGGTGAATGTACTTTATTTCCTTATTAGATAGTAAGGTTTGTCGTTGAATCAAATGGCATGGTTTCCATTACCTTCTTGTAAGTGATGAGGTGTAGGGTGCTTTTCCAACCTCATGGGTTTTTCCCTTTGTTCTCCGGTTTTCTTGACTGTGCTAAAAAGAAAAACCTACACACAATCAAATTATATAGTCTCGATTATCTATTGTATTGTTAAACTCTTAAATGGTTCAATTGTCTAATTTATCTACTTGAAATTGGAGTCATCTCATGGCCTACAGAGTTGATTATGTTAATAAATGTTTAAAAATTTATTTAATGTTTGAGGCCAGAAAAAAGACCTGCACTGAGCAGATTTATTTAGGTTTTACATAATGTATCTCAGTACACTTTTGTACTTTTTTTTTTTGCAGGTTTGATATGTTCCGATGATGCGGAAAAAGTAGAGGCCTGTCTCTTTAATGCTGAAGCGTTAATTAGAAAATCACCTGATGGTCTGAAAGAGGTTTGTTTCTCAATATTTTTTAACCATTATTACATGTAAACAATAACCCTTCTCATTGATGTTCAGATAATTATTTCACAACCACAACCCTTCTCATTTATATTCAGATAATTATTCCACAATCATTTTACAATCAGTTCATTATTTACAGCCAGTTAATTATTTCATAATGAGATAATTATTTCACAATCAGTTAATTATTTCACAATCAGTTAATTATTTCACAATCAATTAATTATTTCACAATCAGTTAATTATTCACAATCAGATAATTACTTCACAATCAGTTACTTATTCTCAATCAGACAATTATTTCAACATCAGATATTTGTTTTAAATTTAACTTGTTCTTTTAAAGCTACTCTGATTTCAGAAGATCTTCTGTGTTTTCTACAGAACATATCAAATGATTATTGATACACAGGACACAAATGTATGATGTATAATTACAGTTTCAACTAGATATCCTTGTCTTTCTCAATGCAAACTAACACTCGTTGTGTTGCAACTTTCCTGTAGATTTCCATTGATTCCTAAAGACTTTTTGATATATGTGTTCATCGGAAGAAAGTTCATCTCTTCTTGGAAGAGGAGAAAATATATTTATGTTTTATAAAACATTATTTTGTATAATGTAGATTGCAGCAGAATTCAGTAAAATATTGCTACATTTACAAGACAATTTTTCATCACATGGTTTTGATGCAATTAGATTTGGTGCCATGGTTGCTTTAGCAGTTGAATGTCCCGTGGAGGTAGGCAGCTTTTTGAAAACCAAAATATTCTATTGTTATTGAAACAGCCTAAAGTTAATTCTATTTAAAATAGCTATATCCCATTGATTTGGGTCAAAAATAAAATTGTAGATTACAATTTGTTGGATGACAATTTGTCTTTATTGAAAATTTTAGGACTAGAGGTTTATAGATAAAAACTTTGTTTGGATATGGTTGATTTAGTTCTTCACTGTCAACACAGGAATATAGAATTTGAACTAAAAGATGAATTCCAAAATAGAAATAGCACATTATAATATCAATTCAACACTCTGTTTTGATGTAAATAAAAGTTTTGGCTTCTTACTAATTCGATATATGGTTTGTGTTACTTTTTTCAAGGTGGCCGGTTACCTCAGCAGTCAATTCTATGAAAGAAATTACAACTTAAGACAAAGAATGAATATTCTAGAGGTATTATATACAATTAACAAAAGTCTACAAATGCTAGACATGAACAATAATTGGGAGGTTGGATGACCTAATGGTTAACATGACGTTGTTTCATAAGGCCTGTCGTTGAGTCAACCAGTTTAGTTTCGATTGCCCGGTTATATGTGACGTCACCTGTCTAACTGGTGGTTTTCTCTGGGTCCTTGGTTTCTTCTCACTGCTAAAATACCCTACACGCAAGTGAATTATTGAAATAAAATTGAACCATGTTAGTCCCGAAATGACGTAGTTTGTGTCAAGTGGCCATTAAGCCCCATTTCTCTATCTCTCAACAATAATTAAACCAACAAACAGTCAGGGTGTTTGTTCATAGGCTGATCCACTGGTATGATGAAGAGCAAAAGCAAACTACTCATCGATGATGATATTTGTGAAAGGGCTGTAATTTCTACAGAGTTCTCATAATAGATTAAAGTCATTATTTCTTCGAACTGTTATTGTAGGTTCTCTCTGCAGCTGCTCAAGAATTAGCCAAACCAGTTGATAAAAGCCGGGTCAGGTCTGTTATCCAAAAGTTTAGCAAATATAATATATTCTAAGTGTATTTTTGCTTTTGAGTATATTAAGTGAATCACAGCTACATATTGTAATACCTCAGTAACAAAAATTTGAAATTTAGAAATATTAAAGTTACATTATGGGAGATAAGATAAAGAGATGGCAGTTCTCACTATAATAGTTAAAAACTAGATAGTGTAAAGATAATTTGCTGAAAATTTGAGCCAAATTGAACCTCTATTAGCCGAGAAAAAAGCGTTGGAAAATTCACATAGCCTCGGTCATCATTACTCAAATCATTAATATAATCAGCATAGTCTCGATTATCCACTTGATTGATTTAATTATCAACGGCCATTAAGCGGCATATACGAACTTAATCCGCCAACATCGAAGGCTAGCCTTGACATAAAGAGTTTATTATGGTCTGGATATGTTAATTAATGTACAATTGATTATTTAGACAACATCTCAGGCCTAAAGAAAGACCTGTAATAAGCAGATTTTGCTCTTGCATAATGCTATTTTAAGTTTGTAGATTTTATCCTGCCTTTTTTTTTTCTTTCCTAAATAAATGAAAGAGACTATAACTTAATGTCAACTATATGACAGAAACATAAAGATATGGCTTCCACTGATGCGAAATCTTGCCATCAATGATTGTTGTATACAGTGGAAATAGAGGGAAGATTTGACTATTTTATCTTTGCACCCACAAATACATTGAATTTATATTTCAGACAACCAAAACCAGTAGAAGAAATAAAACCATCTAAAGAATCAGACGATTGGAGAGAAATTGTAGAAAAACGTATAGAAGGTAAAACGAGGCGCTTTATTAAAGGCCGCACACAACCAGAACCTGCACAAGTAGCGAATCGATTTGCTCCAGTAGCCGGACACTTTTTCTTTCCACTGCTGAAACATTTTGACAGGTATTTGTGTTTTATTAAAGACAAGTATAATGCTGGTTGGCAAAAATATGAAACAGAGTGTATGCAGAAAAACCTATAGATTTATGTTGATAAATACTTATCTTCACCTAATGTAAAGACTTATCTGTGCAACATTTTGAAACAATACTGTCATTTATAAACCATATAATATATTTCGTAAACTACTTATTTAAATTGTTTTTTATGTCTATTTTGTAGAAGTCAAGCTAGTTTTGATTTATTAGGAGAAGAAACTGTTGTATTAAGGAAGCTAATATTTTCACTTGGTATCATTCTCTATTCAGCTTTACATGCACCAGTAAGTACTATTTTACCATAAACACTGTTATTCTAATTCATTTATGTACAACTAAATAAAGCAATAATTATATAAATTATGGGCTAGACTGTGTTCAAAAGATAGAATTATTTGCTCTTGAGATACACTAATGATGATAGACAAAATCATGATCAACTAATGTAAACTTTTAACGGCCATAACTTAATAGCCGATCGATTTGTTTCATTATTGGAACAATATCCTTTGCATTTAGATATTTTGTTGTAAGTTGCTCCTTTAAGATATTCTGAATTCTCTTAAGTCTGTCTAATCTTTTCTTCATTTTATTAATTTTCATACTTACTTCAATAAGCTATATACATGTGTTCTCAAGTTTGATCAGTAAACCTGTGGTCGAAATATACAAATGTATGTTTTTGGAATAATCTTTCAGTTAGCTACACGGATGTGTGTAAATTTATTAGAGTTTATTTGGGTTTTAAGATATCATTCAGATAGGTAAGTAGTTTGTTTATATTATTTAAAACAGCTGCATTTTTTGAATAATATTAAATTGTTCCTGGCTTAATCAATGCTAAAAACTCTTTAAATTGATTATTTAATTTTAATAAAATTATTTAATTTAACAAAATTAAAATATCAACGGTAGAAAAATCTCCAAGCTTGAATTCAGTCAGATTAAAAAAAGGAGACCCATCAGAGATACATGTACATGTCTATATAATTTACCTAACACTGTCTGGGTTTTTTTTTAAATTGCCCCAAGCACACTCAGTAATGAGACCAACTCACTATTAAAACCACATGGCACTGGCTTTTTTATTTGTTACCATATCCTATAACTTATTTTCTATTCATCCATTAATGATTTTTGGAATGATATACTTTTAAGAGATTCAACTTTCTTTAACACAGTTGCAGTTTACAGGGATTCAAAATTCCCCACATGACGATCAAAAACTTTAATTGGAAGTAGCAAATATAATACATTTTTTTTTTTCAAGTGTTAAGAATTCCTGTTGTCTGATATATTGTTTTTGTAGTCGGCAACCTATAGTCCCAAATGCTTGTTTTATCCCATTCAGAATGTTAGAAACAGAAATCAATATCAGTTATTTTCATAGTTTATTGTAGTTTATGTGTTGTTTATTTTCAGCTGTATTAGACAGGCATTACTATATGCTACATCCATGATTATTCTAGTATTACCACCATTCGGTATTTTAACTGATCTACAAGATGTGATGTTAGAAACAAAATCATGGTTACAAGGTAAACAAAAATAATCATATACAATATATAAATCAACATCATTCAAGCTATATTAATTCAAGGGACAGGGACATATCTATTCCTTTCTTATGTCTGCATTAGTTAGTTATGACTCAATTATTTGTTGTTTTCTATAATATTAAATAAGTTTATGTTATATTATTACAGAAACTATTGATAAAGATAAAGATACTGAGTGTAAAAGGATGGCGTTACAAGCTTTAATGTTATTCGAAAATACAATACAAAAGGTAATTGCAACAGCAATTTGTAGTTTACCATGTTATTTATCAATATATTTCTTTGTGTGTGTGTGTGTGTGAGAGAGAGATAGAGAGAGGGAGACCATAATCCTTTTATGGCTCAAGCTTGGGATTGACACCACACCACTTGACACAATGACAGACTTAATGATCCAATGCACAGGTATTAGACCACTCGACCACCCCACCCTCTATTTCTTTAAGATAAAAAATAAGTACAATAAGATAAACAGTAAAAGACTTTTTATGTTAATTTATAATATGAGACTTATTATCATCTTGTTTTTATATTTTCAGGGTTTTAAACTCAGTCTGAATGATGCTGGAAAGTAACAACCTTACATGTAGGATTTTACTTGAATGAATGAATGAATGAATGAATGAAGGCAGTTAAAATTGATGAATCAAATATTTACAAACTTTTTGAATCAAATATTTACAAATCTGATTTGTTTTGGTTTACCATTTAAATCTGAACATGAGCTGATAACATTCCACAATTTAAAATCAAATGATTTTGTTCGGCAGTGATACAAGAATGAGAATCTGTAGGACTATGTAGTGTATTTTTTTTTTTGATAGAAAAGGTGCGATAGCAACCTATATAGGTAGACATAGATGTTAACTAGCAGTAATAGTAAAATGCAAGGATACAATGGTCACTAGTAACACATGGGATAACACTTGGATGACTCTAGCCGGAGATATTCATGCCTAAATTAATATACATTTATGTTTAACACCAGAAACCAACAAACAACACTGTGGCTTTGGACCATATTATAGGGCTTTTAACTAAGGACGAACAGTTTTTTATATGTAAATATTTCACAGGTCCAGCTATGGGTTTTTTACTGCGAGCTCTTCGGTTTTCCACATAATGCAAGCAGATTCATTTTCCTCACTGGATGTTTTCTATCCGCACTAATGGCGCCAAACATCAGTCAGCTGTACCTCCTGTTTTAACATATTTTTATTATGACAAAGGGAGAAGCTGACCCACCCCTCTCAGCACAACGATTTTATAAATGTGTTTTAAATTGACTTTTTAATATACAAAGGACTTTTTATTGTCTGTGTTATCCAATTTTAAAGAGACTTTTGATATACACGGATCTTTGTATTGTATGTTTTTACCAATTGTCAACCCATTAAGTGTAAATAGTTTAGTTAAATCAACCTGTCCATAATATCATTGTATAATGTATTGGAGGTTAAATCTTTAATGAACAACAGACAACTACATGTACCAGTAGTGAAATTACAATCTTTGTCTGTTAATAAGTAATAGTTATTAGCACACTTTCCGAGGTGTATCAGTGAATATCAGGACAGTTTTGACCGATACACCGAGGAAAGGTGCTAATAAGTTACTTACATCACATTTCTATCGAGTATTGTGAAGCAAAATGTGAAAAATAATATTTATTATCGAGTCGTTTCAACCAAAAAGTGACAAATAATTTCAGCTCTTTTATTTATCCCTTTCTGTACCTCAAGTTACATTTCATGGTAGTATTTACACGTGCGTCTTGTTGTGGCACCCCGAGCGTAAAATAGCCACCACATCGTCAAAACAACTTGTCTATGGCGTAGAGGACTGCGATGATATTAAATGTAGTGTAAAGGAAATTTGAAACGTGGGTCATTCCTGGTCAAAGTATGCATCCACGCATGGTTCGTCTGTTGAAATTTTGTAATAAAATTTATAACTTTCTAGGTGTTTTTTTATATCCTGCTTATTTTCAAGGCTTGTGAACAAGAGAATCACATGTTTTGCATAATAAATCAAACCAAATTATGGAATATATGCCAATTGATATGTGTAATAATTGTTTTCGTAATATGTTGTTGTGTTGATTTAATGTCATTGTATATATTTTTGCACTGCCATGTACTTCCTACCGGTTTGTTTTGTTACTATGATTTTGATTAGTTGTCTCATGTACCTTAACCAAGTGCAGTATGAAACAACTAGTTATCATTGGGATCTGAGTAGCACTAAACATCAGCTTCTTATGGGTGTGGAAGTATCCGTGTATCAGAAATGAACAGTACTCTTTTTCGAAAGTGTATGTTTATTTCTGATACACGGCAATTTTTAAGCATGGATTGGAAATGAACAGGGCAGTTCGTCAAAGGTTGTGTGAGTAGAAGTGGGATGTAAGTCCACATACATGTGTACTATTGACTACACATGATGATTATATATGTCTAGACTTGAAGATAATCCACACGACCAGATATAGGGTGCTTACCTGGAGCACTTCATTTTCCACATAAAGCAAACAGACTTTTTTTTCACCAAAGGTATTTGTTTCTATCTGCATTGATCATACGTAACAAAAATCTGATAGACCTCCTGTTAATTTGATTTTATTCTTACAGACAAGTTGATCAGCTTGTTATTCTCACACCGTTTTAAAGTGACAATTTTTACATACCAGACCGGTTTTTATACGCCCACATTTTTATGTGGACTTATATTGTCGTCGCTCCTGTCCGTCCGTCCACAATTTGTTTGTGGACTCTCTACAGGTCACAATTCTTATCCGATTTTGACGAAACTTGAAATATAGGTTTATCCCCAAAAGATCTCGGCTGCTTTTGGTATTGGCATGATTTGGATGAAAACTTCATGGATTATGTCCCCTGATTGTACGAAAAATCACGTTTTTAGCTTGTGGACCCTATAGAAGTTACAATTTTGAACCGATTTTGATGAAACTTGACATGCATGTTTATAACCCAAAGATCTTGGTACCTTTCGATATTTGCGCCTATCGGGATGTAATTTCCTGAATTATGGCCCCTGATTGTCCGAAAAATCACCCTTTTTAGCTTGTGGTCCCTCTGGAGGTCACAATTATTATCCGATTTAAAAAACCATTTGATTATATCACCGTTACACCCTAAGGAAGGTTGAGTTCGAATTTCGGGAAAATCGGACGAAAATTGCCATACAAAATGGCCGCCGTTTGTACGCGAATACTGTTAAAAAATAGTATATCATGGTTGTGGACCCTGTAGAGGTTACAATTTTAATTCGATTTTGATGAAACTTGAAATGCATGGTTATAACCCAAAGATCTTTGTTCCTTTCGTTATTTGCACATATCCGATCGTAACTTCCTGAATTGTCCGAAAAATCGCCTATATGGTCCCTCTGGAGGTCACAATTATTATCCGATTTAAAAAAAAACGTTTGACTCTATCACCGTTACACCCTACGGAAGGTTGAGTTCGAATTTCGAGAAAATCGGACCATAATTGCCAGAAAAAATGGCCGCCGTTTGTACGCGAACAGTGTAAAAGTATGGTATATCAAAGTTGTGGACCATGTAGAGGTCACAATTTTAATTCGATTTTGACGAAACCTGAAATGCTTGTTTATAACCTACAGATCTTTATTCTTTTCGATATTTGCGCATATCAAATTGTAACTTAATGAATTATGGCCTTTGATTGTAGGAAAAATCACTTTCGGTATTGCTTGTTCTCTGACTATCTCTCGAACAATTATTATCTGATTTAAAAAAAAAAACTCTGATTATATTACTGTTGCACCGTAAGGAAGGTTGAGTTCGAATTTCGTGAAAATCGTACCAAAATTGCCGAACGAAATGGTCGCGAATAGTGTAAAAATATGGTATACCATGGTTGTGGACTCTCTACAGGTCACAATTCTTATCCGATTTTGACGAAAAGTAACATTTCTAGGTTGTGTACCGTCATGTCATAATCATTGTCGGCTTCGAATTTCATTAATATCAGACTGGAACTGACCAACAAAATGGCTGCTCCCGATACAGTATGAAATACGGGACTTAATGAGGAAAAATCACTTTCGGTATTGCTTGTTCTCTATCCATCTCTCAAAAATGTGGGCGTATCCTGCCTGGTAGTGCCAGCCTATCTTTTTTTATGTTTTTACTTTTTTATGTCTGCTTTAATATCTTCGATTTTTGTATCTTCTGCTTTTATATCTTCTGTAGTTTTTAATATTCGGTTTCTGTTTTCATATCCTCGATTTCTGTTTTTATTTCTTCTACAGGTTTCATATCTTCTGCAGTTTTCATACCTTCTGTTTCTCTCTATTTCTGTATCTTCTCTATCTCGACCAACTATTTCCTTGTCTTCTCTTTCTTTATTGACTGTTGGTGGTTTCCCGAAGGACAAAGGCGTTACCCCGAAATTCATGATAACTGCAAAGGAAAACCAAGTTTACATATGAAAAGTTATAATTTAAAAAAAAAAAAAAAACCCATCCCCTCAGGGGGTTGGGATGGCCTAGTGGTCTAGAGTGCCGCGCTTCGACCTCTAGCTGGCCGGTCACCTCTGGCTTGCGGCTGTGGTTTCGAGCCCTATTGTGAGCGTATGTGGCATGGAGATGGGGGCGCCTTCTCAACCTCGTGGGTTTCCTCCGGGCACTCCGGTTTCCTCCCACTGCTAAAGACCCCTACGCGCAAGCGAATTATTGAAATAAAATTAAACCATATGTTAGTCCCGAAATGACCTAGTTTGTGTTGAGTGGACGTTAAACCCCATTTCTCTCTCTCTCCCCCATCCCCCCAAAAAACAGTCGCAGATCGTCATTGGCATATATCGGTCATTGTTGTTATTTTCATTTATTTTATTTTTTTTTTTGTCACGTCTTAACCCGTGCTATAATGAATTTTTCCAAATTTAATCAAGAAAACAAAATTAAAATATCAACGTTAGATAATCTACCGGCATTGATTCGTTCTGATTTAAAAGAGGCTCATCAAAAGATTTCAGTGAAAATCATAGGTTACCCAGGCTGTTACCGAATGTAATATTAAATATGTACAGAAATTGATCAAGCTAGCGATAACTAAAGGTATAATCTGTCTGTTATTTTTACTATGTTGTGAAATATTTAATTGGACTGACTAATATGCAAAGTAAATGTAGTAGATATTTCACCTATCACCGGATTTAGATGAGGCGCCTGACACTGCCCCGACATTTCGACCGGAGAAAATTGAAAGTGTCCTTTAAAAAGCTAAAACATCAAGAAATTAATCTTTGGTCAATAGACAATTAGCGTCATGACAACGACCGGCATTCATTTTCTTTCCATTATTAACTTTCTTTAACTGTATAATAAACAAGACAGATTTATAGAAACATTAAAAATAGTTTATATTACTTACCTGACGACTGGATTCTGTATTTAAAATATTTTCGATGTTCTTCCGCTAAAATAAAGATAATTATCGTTATAATATATATTAGGCTTGCCCCATATTATGTTGACAGACAATAAGCTGTGACGTCATACTAATTGTGACGTCACAATGAATATAACGTTATCGAATGTCGATTTTCATTGGCCATTATCATTATAAACTTTGGGATTATGGGCGCCCATAATGCCGAGATCATGGGCGCCCATCTAGTGAGATTGGTTAGGCATGAAAATCTTCAAAATTCAAACGGCATGATTTGTGGGGTACTACAATCCGAAGGGCCGTCCATAATATAATGCTAGTGAGATTAGTCAGGCGCCCACGAGTGAATTGGGTGCCCAAAACGGCGTGATAATCTTCAAAATTGAAACAAGTCGCACTCGAACCTGATTCCGAACTTCATGATTATCTTGATAATCTTCAAAATTCAAACGGCATGATTTGTAGGGTGCCTCAATCCGAAGGGGCACCCATAATATAATGCTAGTGAGATTAGTTAGGCGCCCAATGAATTGGGCGCCCAAAACGGCGTGATAATCTTCAAAATTCAAACAAGTCGTGCTCTAAACCGATTCCTTCCTTCTATTCATGTTTCTCATAAATTATTATAGGTACGTTAAAGTCGTATTCCTTCCTTAAAATGTTTATAATGTTCTTATCAAAATATCATAATACGCCAATGTCGCAAATTCAGCCCCAGAGTTGCAATTTCCCTTAATTTTGAGGTGCAAACCCTAATTTCGTTTAAAAAGCGATTGGGAACTTGGGAGTTGCTTTACACATGGGTTAGAATAGCAGAAAAACGCACATGCGGCGGTGGTTTGGAATTCAGATAAGTGGAATTTATAACTCTAATCAAATGAAACACTGTGGTGAGGAGTGTGGTAAGCCACCTAAGGAAGGCTATATTTGACCATGTTTAAGTTGCTGTATTCACGGGTTGAAATAGCAGGAAAACACGTTTGCGGCAGTCAAATTTTCAAAATTTGCCCCCGACGGCCCCGTGTCCGAGGACTATAAACAATTGATTGGTTGATTGGCGCCACCAGAAACCTTTGCCCCACTAACAATTTTGCTACGGGCCTAATCATAAAGTTTATATAGGTGTGCTGATTATACAAACGTTTGCAAATCGTGTCATGCGAAAGCAATTACACACGTGTGCAGGTTTGCTCAGTAAGAGTACATTTACACCTGCGCATATCAGTATCAATTGCAAAATATAGTGCCATGCGAACGCAGAATAAACTCAAGTGTTTATAATATGTCGATCCATAAGAAGTTGCAGCATCCATGAAATATGTGGTGTCTTAACTTGCCTTCTTGGTTTTTTTTCTAAATGCGTTGACCAACTGCGAATATGGGTTTGAATTCTGGCTTCTGGCAGCTTGCTATGGACGGGAACGACTTTTGGAAGATATTCTATGTGGACTTCAAAGGGTCGAACGTCTGTTGTTTATGGATGATATAATAGTTGGAACTTTAACGACGCAACAAACACTCCTAAGGGTTGAGCACTTTTTTCAAAGACTCCTGGAAAATGACCTCAAACTGCATCCGGCCAAACGGTTTTTCTTTCAAACGAAAGTCCATTTTCGGCCGATACCAAAGAATGTTAAAGCAGGAATTTCATAATTTCTAAGAAAGTCAAAACATAATGTAGCGGGGTATAATTTGCTACATTTCAGTTTGTCCGTTTGGTTGTTTGATCTTGTTATTTAAGTAATGGGATTTTGAGTTTTATTTTACATAGTTAAAAAAGTATAAAAAGGTGTTATGGGTTGTGGTGTATATAAGTTGCTATTGTAGTTATACTTTTGAAGTTTTGGTCTTAGTTTTGTAGGAACTAGGATTTGATTTTTATGTTTGGTGGAATTTGTTCTTTGTGTCCTTAGTTTAAAATATTGAGGAGTTACTTTTGTTCTGGAAGGTTTTGTTGAACATTTCACTTCGAGGTTGTTTATCAGGTGATATGATTTCTTGTATTCTGATTGGTTATTTGGGTGGCGCATTTTATTAAAAGATATGAATCAGTATCTTTTCTCACTCTTCATTTTCTGGTTGGATGACTGGTTCATTGTTCCTGATTTATACAGCTCATTTCCACAAACTGGGCATGTTGTTTTGCACCTGATGATTATGTCGTTCATGTGATGTCATACTGGTGATTCATCAATAAGCAATAACCGCGTTCGCGGGATGTTATTTCTAATGTTATAGCTATGTGATGTGTGATATTTATATAAACTTTTAAAACCATATTGAGTTATTCTTTCTCCTCACCCTATCCCGAACACCTGAAGCAGCGAGTCTAAATTTAATTAGGCGCCGCATATAGCTGCGACAAATGGAGCCCCCAGGGAGGATAGGAGTTTTGAGGAGAATGTCTTGCTAGCAATTTTCAACTTTTTAAAAATTAGGTTTCAATAATTGACACTTTTGATACTAGTTGTGTCTACAAATTAAAGTGGTATATCCGTGACATTTTGTTCGCGACAGAAGACATATTTTGTGATTATTGCGTGAATGAACTTCAAGGACTTTGCAGGACTATATGTGCGCGTCGTTCAACAGAAGAGGAAGAGGATTTTCATTTTAATTGACATTAATTTTCAATTGAATTTTTAATTTGTATTTTTATAAATGTGTGTTTATACGTTATAATTTTTATATAGTCTGAATGGTTTGTGATTGAGCGTAAGTATACATGTGCATAACATGGATCATATAACATATTACCCCACACATTACATATTCAAATAACATGGTAGGTTATCATTATCAATTCGGACTGTCTTTTCTCTAATTGTCTTTTAAGTTTTTTTTAGTATTTCAGGCTGCATTTCATTTTGGTTGGTAGTATTTGGTCAAGTTGTCATTATGTCCGCTAATGATCAAGAGGTTGATGTTAATAATGTTGAGGGTGGTGATATAAACCAACAGGAGGTTGGTGACAATGGTCCTCAAGTTGATGTTGCACCTATAGGTGGTGAAGGTGACGTAAATCTTTTAGGTGAAACTTTAAGAAACATAGGTATTTTTCCAGCTGGTGTGAATTCACCGGAAGGTATTTCCGATTGGATGATAAACACTTTAAAGACACAAGGTAAGTGGCCTAGTATTAAGTCTGAACCCATAGAATTAGTAAATAAATCAGTCAGTCAAATTCCAAAACTGTCAATGTTTTTTGGAGAACCTGGTAAAGGTGAGGTAAGTTATGATTTATGGCGATATGAAGTAGATTGTCTACTGAATGAAGCTAACTACCAAGATCATGTGTTACTACTTGCTATGAGACGGTCTTTAAAGGGAGAAGCAGGTAAAGTTGTTATGCGCCTTGGTTCATCGGCTACAATTCCAGAGATATTAGACAAGCTGTTGAGTGTATATGGTACCTGTGAAGAATCGGAATCACTAATTGGTAGTTTTTACAGTGCTAAACAGCAAACTGGTGAGTTAGTTGCTAATTGGGCATGTAGGTTGGAAGAATTATATTCTCGAGCTACTCGTGGTATGACACCTAATTTAGACGATAGTAATGCTGCTCTTAGAAGTGTCTTTTGGCAAGGTTTATTACCTCATTTGAAAGATCTTGCTGCTCATAAATATGATCAACCAATAGATTTCGATCAACTACGAATTGCTGTCCGACGTATTGAATACGACGTAAGTCAACGTAGACTTGTAGAACCAAAACCGGCTCCATCTAAAATGGCTAGCGCATCTAATGTTTCTAACTCTGAATTTCAGGAAATTAAAGGCATAATCAACAATCTTAGCAGTGAAATTCGTACTTTAAAAGAACAAGTCTCACAGAAACCAAGATTAGGTTCTCCTGGAATTGATCAGAACGCGCAGAATTATTCGCGTGCACCTCATCCTAACCAATACTCAGGTAGGCCATTTCATTATTACAGGAATTCTCATGATTCGTCCAGATTTCCAGGACCTGTTTGTTGGCGATGTGGTAGTCCAGGTCATGTACAGATAGGTTGTAGAATAGCTTTAAACCGTAACCATTCGTTAAACGTACGGGACTCCAGGCAACGGGAAGCACCCTGGGGTGTGCGGCGCAACGACTTCCAGAACCAAAGACAATAAATTCAAGTAAATTAGTTGGAGTTGCTAATGAGACAAACATTACAATTGAAGGTTTACCATGTAAAGCATTGTTGGATACGGGGTCAACAATTTCAACCATAAACGAAGACTTTTACAAATCAAAATTATCTAATTTAACATTGCATCAACTTCAAACAATTTTAGACATTGAGTGTGCTGATGGTAACAAGTTACCGTATTCTGGATATATTGAGGCTGATTTAGAAACTGTTGGTGTTGATGGAAGTGATAAATTAACATGTATGTTTTTGGTTATTCCGGTGAGTAAATATAATTCCTCTGTTCCAGTATTATTGGGAACAAATGTTCTCTCCGAATTAATGAGTCAGTGCAAGAACCATCATGGTCAATCATTCTTACAAGATGCTAAATTACATAGTCCGTGGTATTTATCATTCAGGAGCATGATTCTTTCCGAGAAAGAATTGATTAAGCGGGATTATAGTTTAGGAATAATTAAAAGTGCAGAAACTCACAACATAGTAGTTCCTCCCAATACTCAAGTTACAATAAATGGTCATGTTGATAGAAAAGTGTGTTATCCACAAGTAATGGCGATGATTCATCCATGTAAAACATCTACTTTAGCTGATCTTGATGTATCTCCAACTTTAACTATATATAATTATCATGAAACTAAACATATTCCTATTCATTTGTCAAACGTGTCTACACAAACTTTTGTGATATCGCCTAATGCAATAATTTGTGAATTACAACCTGTTACTATTGAGTCTACAGTTGATACTGAAGAGCCTGATGAAAATACAATTTTGGGTAAAGTTGAAATAGATTCCAGTGACCTTACAGAAATTGAACTAACTCAAGGTAAAGACTTGTTATCTAATTTTAAAGATGTTTTTGCTAAAAATGATTTAGATCTTGGACGTACTTCAAGAGTTGCACATCGTATTGATCTTATGGATAATGTACCCTTTAAGCAAAGACATCGTCGCATTCCACCTTCTATGTTTAATGAAGTAAAGAATCATCTTAATCAGTTACTAGCTTGTGGCGTTATCAGACCTTCCCACAGTCCATGGGCGTCTAACGTTGTTCTGTGTCGTCGAAAAAATGGTAAATTGAGAATGTGTACTGATTTTAGACAATTAAATTTGAGAACAATTAAAGATTCGTATGCGTTACCGAGGATCGAGGAAGTCTTGGATCACTTAGCCGGAAATAAATTTTACAGTAAACTTGATATGAAATCGGGTTATTACCAAGTCGAAGTCTTAGAAGATCATAAGGAACGAACTGCATTCACTGTCGGCCCTCTAGGTTTTTATGAGTATAATCGCCTCCCTTTTGGACTTTGTAATTCTCCCGCGACATTCCAGCGTTTAGTGGAAGAGGTTTTAGGAGATCTTCATTTATCAATTTGTGTTGTATATATCGATGATTTGATCATTTTTGCAGATACATATGAAGAACATTTGGAGCGACTTTCCATGGTTTTGGATAGACTACGTCAGTGCAATCTTAAATTAGGTGCAGATAAGTGTAGTTTCTTTATGAGACGTGTGAATTATGTTGGTCATATTATTTCAGCTAACGGGATAGAACCGGATATCGACAAAATTGACGTTATCAAGAATTGGCCTCGTCCATCAAATTCTGTAGAAGTCCGTAAGTTTCTAGGCTTTGCAGGATATTACCGCCGTTTTGTCCAAAACTTTTCTAAAATAGCTAAACCACTATCACAGTTGATGCCATCTCCAAACAAAGGTAAATCTAATTTTCCTATTTGGAAATGGGATTCTGATCAGGAAGCCGCCTTTAAGGAGTTAAAGGAAAGATTATGTTCTTCACCAATATTAGGAAGTAGTGACTACACGTTGCCTTTTGAATTGCATATAGATGCTTGCCAAAAAGGATTAGGTGCAGTATTGTATCAAAAGCAAAATGGTATGCTAAAAGTAATTTCTTATGCTAGCAGAAGTTTAAATAAATCGGAACAGAACTATTCAGCCCACAAACTTGAATTCCTAGCTTTAAAATGGTCTATTACAGAGAAATTCCATGATTATTTGTACGGAAACGATTTTACAGTATTCACTGATAATAACCCTTTAACTTATGTTTTAACTTCAGCTAAACTAGACGCAACCGGCCATAGGTGGTTAGCAGCACTTTCGGCTTATAATTTTGAAATTAAATATAGACCAGGAAAATACAACACCGATGCTGACATTTTATCCAGATTACAAGATTCGCCAAACACAAATGAACATATTAACACCGAAAATATTAAGGTAATTTGTAATACTATAGTAGATAATTATGCTGAATGTCTAATTATTTCACCTGACATAGTTCCAGATATCGGAGAAGGTTTGAATGGCATGACTCCTAGAGATTGGAGAAAGGAACAGTCGAAAGATCCTACTTTGTTGTCTTTAATAAGATATATTAGATCGGGGATCAGACCGAATCCAGAACAAAGTAGTAAAGATTACGTTAATTTGAATAGAAATTTTGATAAATTGAAATTAAAACAAGGTGTTTTATATCGAGAAATAAATGTTGATGGTCATACAGTTAATCAGTTAATTCTTCCGTTACATTACAGAAAACCGGCGTTTGTGGCTCTACATGATGATATGGGACACATGGGAAGAGACCGAACTTTGTTACTACTCAAAGAACGTTTTTATTGGCCAGGTATTAATTCTGACGTCGAAAAGTGGATTAAGACTTGTGAAAGATGCTTAAGACGAAAATCACCTACTAATGTTAGAGCATCGTTGGTTAATATTGAAACTACATTTCCACTTGAAATAGTCGCAATGGACTTCCTTACTCTAGAACCATCAAAAGGTAACTTTCAGTACATATTAGTAATAACCGATTTATTCACAAAATACGCACAAGCGATTCCAACACGGAATATGACGGCTAAGACTACGGCAGAAGCTTTCTTTAACAATTTCGTTGTTCATTATGGGTTACCTACAAGAATTCACTCGGACCAAGGAGCAAATTTCGAAAGCAGTATTATAAAAGAGCTTTGTAAACTTACAGGTATTGCTAAATCGCGAACTACACCTTACCACCCAATGGGAAACGGCCAATGCGAGCGATTTAATAGAACTCTCTTAAATATGTTAGGAACATTGGAACAAGATCAAAAGTCGGATTGGAAATCGCACGTTTCACCATTAGTTCATGCGTATAATTGTACTCGTCACGAAACAACGAAATATTCACCATTTTTCTTAATGTTCGGGCGTCATCCTAGATTACCGATTGATCTAGTATTTGGAATAAATAAAGATTCTTCTATAACGTCATTACACCTTTACACCAAGAAATTAAAGGAACGTCTTCAAAGAGCATATGAATTGGCCGCGATATCTTCTACAAGGAGTAAACAGCGACAGAAACAAGATTATGATAAGAAAGTTAGAGGTATAAAAATTGAAACGGGTGATCGTGTTTTAGTAAAGGCTCTTGCGTTTGATGGTAAACATAAGATAGCCGATCGGTGGGAAACCGATGCCTATATTGTTGTAGACCAACCTAATTTAGAGATTCCCGTGTATCGAGTTAGATCAGAATCTGGGTTGGAAAAAACTCGTTCACTTCATAGGAATCATTTATTACCAGTCAATAGCGTTATTCAGGATACAGATGTGCCCAGTTTAGTTTCAGATAAACCTCAACCTAAACCCAGAAAATTAAAACGGGTAATCGTTGATGTTTCGGAGGAAATAGCCGATTCACAGCCTTTTGAATCTTGTGACGATTTTGAAGTATTTACACGTCACACTCCCATTGAAGCCGAAGAAGTTGTAGATGAAATATCTGCTGTAGACAATATCCAGGAGGATATTGAAGGTGAGGGAGAGAAGAATATTCGAACTGAAGTAGAGATTCATGACATTTCTGATTTACAAGTACCAACTGACGTTATACCCGAGGTAATTAATTCAGATGATTCATCTGGAGAATCTTTAGATGTTGAGGCGCCACCAAGAAGGTCAGGGCGTAATCGACGAAGACCACAGTGGATGAGAGATGGAGAATTTGTCATGTCTCAAGTTAATACATCGCCAGAATGGATGGAAAGAGCTAAGTATATTCAGTCTTTGCATTCGGCCGGTACATTTACGTCCATGTCTCAAGAAGTGAGTAATGCTTTACTCGGTGTAATAATGGGTAATAAATAATATTATTTCACAGGTAAGTAATGACGGGGACGTCATTTAACGGTGGGGGGAAGTATGTAGCGGGGTATAATTTGCTACATTTCAGTTTGTCCGTTTGGTTGTTTGATCTTGTTATTTAAGTAATGGGATTTTGAGTTTTATTTTACATAGTTAAAAAAGTATAAAAAGTTGTTATGGGTTGTGGTGTATATAAGTTGCTATTGTAGTTATACTTTTGAAGTTTTGGTCTTAGTTTTGTAGGAACTAGGATTTGATTTTTATGTTTGGTGGAATTTGTTCTTTGTGTCCTTAGTTTAAAATATTGAGGAGTTACTTTTGTTCTGGAAGGTTTTGTTGAACATTTCACTTCGAGGTTGTTTATCAGGTGATATGATTTCTTGTATTCTGATTGGTTATTTGGGTGGCGCATTTTATTAAAAGATATGAATCAGTATCTTTTCTCACTCTTCATTTTCTGGTTGGATGACTGGTTCATTGTTCCTGATTTATACAGCTCATTTCCACAAACTGGGCATGTTGTTTTGCACCTGATGATTATGTCGTTCATGTGATGTCATACTGGTGATTCATCAATAAGCAATAACCGCGTTCGCGGGATGTTATTTCTAATGTTATAGCTATGTGATGTGTGATATTTATATAAACTTTTAAAACCATATTGAGTTATTCTTTCTCCTCACCCTATCCCGAACACCTGAAGCAGCGAGTCTAAATTTACTTAGGCGCCGCATATAGCTGCGACAATAATTATTTCTGTCTTTTGCTCAAAAGGTTGTCAACTCACTTTTATACGATCATGGCCATTATTTCACAGGCATAAAAATCAGTGATACAGGAAATAACAACACAATTACCTCCCTTGTTTTTCCATTCGCCGCCTGCTCCCCTCATAGAATGGCTATCTTCAAACGTTTGAATTTTAAGTTAAAAATGATATTTTGTCAATTTCTCCACTGGCAAAAGTGAATTCTATGATTATTAGGATTATACTTTAACAATTGGAAGAACTGTTTATAGATACAATCTATTTACGGGCTTTATTTAATACATTTTAAAAATATAACTTAAAAATATGAAATTGCAACTTCAAACAAGTGGGAGCTTCTTGGTTCGTACAAGCTCCTACTATCGGAAATTTATTTTGGGATTTGCTGATGTAGCGCTATACCTCTCTACAAGCTAGTGGAATATGGCGGTATATTAGTGCCAAAATTCTAACATGCTTTCGTCTAATTTCTTACTTCTATTCATGTAATTTCTAACCTCCATTCATGTAACTTCTAACTTCTATTCATGTAATTTCTTAATTAAGACAATGTATAATTCAACTTCTTTATTTGTTCAGTGTAAATATCAATTCTATTTCATCTTATTTCTAATATTGGGGCGAAAAATGTCTACTTCATTGTGGTGTTACATGTTAAGCATGAACGGCAAACAAATTTAGAATTTTGATACATCTACCTAGCAACCATCATTATGACATCGTTTGGTGTCGCCACCGTGTGCTCAGTTTGGGAATTGAGCACCTGATCGGGACCATTCTATTGATACAAAAGCTCCCTCTTCGTCAGATTGAGTGGCTTGCCTGAGTGTTAAAATCGGGAGAGAGAGATGGGGACATGGGGTTTAACATCAACTCGACACCAACCAGGTCATTTCGGTATTAACACCGTTCATTGTATTTCAATAATTCGCTTGCGCGTAGGAGTGTTTAGCAGTGGGAGGAAACCGGAGGACCCGGAGAAAACCCACGAGGTTGGAAAGGCGGCTCTGCTCCATGTCACGTAAAAACGGGAAATCGAAACCACGCCAGTTCATTCAATGACAGACCTTATGTTACAGCGTGCACGTGCTAACCATTCGGCCATCCTACCCTCTAAACAACATTGAACGTGATATAAATGTATGGTTTGCAAATATTATTTCGAATACCGTGGCTAAGTAGGTAAGACGCAGGCTCGCTAGGCTGTGGGTCGGGAGTTCGATCCCTGCATTGGTCGAAAAAAGTTCATCCAGATTTTCTGGCGTGGTTCCCCCTTATTAGTGTCTTGTCGTTCCGATGGGATGAAAACCCGAGGTTCCATGTACATGTTGGCGTGCACGTAAAAGATCCCGTGACCGTTAGACTTCGATATAAGTCCACGTCGTAGATCCGCTCTCCGGGCAATATTTCCCTAAAGCACACTGTATGGCGTATGTCCGTCTCCATTAGCCCGGTTCGGAACGAAACAGTAGGGCGTTAAACCCTCTTTCATTTCATTTCATTTTCTATTTCAAATATAAGCTAAACGGGATTTGGAGAATTTTATTTTATTTTTTTTTACGGTTGAGCCAATAATTAATATTTATATGCAGTTGGTCTATATTAACACAGGGTATAAATGTTGGAAAATGCTAAATCATATAAAGCGAGGACGATATAGAGCGAGGAACATGTCAGTCAATTTGATTGACAGTTCAATGTACGGCCTTGACATTATGTATAGTAGAGGCTAAAATCTGATGTTGGATCTACTTGTAAATATTAATTTGTTTGGCCTCGCTGTAAGTGCGTCTGTTTCAATTAAAAGATTTTGGAATACCTTTTCAAATAATTTCCATTAAAAAACACGAAATTTGAGTGATCTTATTATTTTAAATTAAGAATATTAAGAATATTATCCTAAATGTCCTAGAAATAGAGAAAATCATCGCATTATACCACACATAGAATTAGAACCCATCGGTTTCGCTTTATCTTATATTTAAAAGAAATTTGGAGTATTTCTTTCAATTAATTTCCATAAAATAAAGATATTAGAGGGATTTTATTGTGGAGTATTTTTTCAATCACTTTCCATAATAAAAACGATATTAGGGTAATTTGAATATATAAATTAAGAATATTATTCTCTTTATCCTATATATAGAGAAAATGGTTGCCTTGTACCACATTTGTCCTCGCTTTACAGTTAGTCTTTTTCTTACGTTTAAAAGAGTTTGGAGTATTTTTTTCAATTAAATTCTATTAAAATAAAATTAATATTAAAGTGATTAGATTATATAAATTAAGAATATTATCCTATATAGAGAGAAAATGGTTGCCTTATATCACACGTTGAACCCAATCGTCCTCGCTTTAAAGTGAGTCTTTTTCTAATGTTTAACAGATGTTGGAGAATTTTTTTTTTTCAATTAATTTCCATTCAAAAAACGACATTAGTGTGATTTTATTATACAAATTAAGAATATTATCCTATATATCCTAGATATAGAGAAAACCATTGCCTTATACCACACATTGAACCCTGTGGTCCTCGCTTTATAGTGAGTCTTTTTCTTATGTTTAAAAAATGTTGGAGTATTTTTTTTTTCAATCAATTTCCATTCAAAAAACGATATTAGCTTCATTTTATTATATAAATGAGGAATATTACCCTATAAATCCTGGAAATAGAGAAAATCGTTGCCTTATACCATACATGGAACCCAATCGGCCTCGCTTTATAGCGAATTCTTTTCTTATGTTTAAAGGATTGTATAGCATTTTTTTCAATTAATTTCCATAAAAAAACTATATTAGGGTGATTTGAATATCTAAATTAAGAATATTATCCTATATATCCTAGATATAGACAAAATGGTTGCCCTTTACGGCATATAGAACCCAATCGTCCTCGCTTTATAGTGAGTCTTTTTCTGATGTTTAAAGGATCCTGGAATATTTTTTCAATTAATTCCCATTCAAAAACGATATTAGGGTGATTTGATTATATAAATCAAGAATATTATCCTATATATCCTAGATATAGAGAAAAATCGTTGCCTTATAACACCCATTGAACCCGATCGTCCTCGCTTTATAGTGAGTCTTTTTCTTATGTTAAAAAGATGTTGGAGTATTTTTTTCAATTAATTTCCATTCAAAAAACGATATTAGCTTGATTTTATTATATAAATGAGGCATATTACCCTATAAATCCCGGAAATAGAGAAAATCGTTGCCTTATACCATACATGGTACCCAGTCGACCTCGCTTTATAGCGAATACTTTTCTTAAGTGTTGTGGAGTATTTTTTCAATTAATTTCCATAAAAAACTATATTAGGGTGATTTGAATATATAAATAAAGAATATTATCCTATATATCCTAGATAGAGAACACGGTGGCCCTTTACCACATATATAACCCAATCGTCTTCGCTTTATAGTGAGTCTTTTTCCGATGTTTCAAAGATGTTGAAGTATTTTTTTCAATTAATTCCCATTCAAAAACTATATGAGGGTGATTTGATTATATAAATCAAGAATATTTTCCTTTATATCATAGATATAGAGAAAATCGTTGCCTTATAAAACACATTCAACCCGATCTTCCTCGCTTTATAGTGACCCTTTTTCTTATGTTAAAAAGATGTTGGAGTATTTTTTTTTCAACCAATTTCCATTCAAAAAACGATATTAGCTTCATTTTATTATATAAATGAGGAATATTACCCTATAAATCCTGGAAATAGAGAAAATCGTTGCCTTATACCATACATGGAACCCAATCGGCCTCGCTTTATAGCGAGTTCTTTTCTTATGTTTAAAGGATTGTATAGCATTTTTTCAATTAATTTCCATAAAAAAAACTATATTAGGGTGATTTGAATATCTAAATTAAGAATATTATCCTATATATCCTAGATATAGACAAAATGGTTGCCCTTTACGGCATATAGAACCCAATCGTCCTCGCTTTATAGTGAGTCTTTTTCTGATGTTTAAAGGATCCTGGAATATTTTTTCAATTAATTCCCATTCAAAAACGATATTAGGGTGGTTTGATTATATAAATCAAGAATATTATCCTATATATCCTAGATATAGAGAAAAATCGTTGCCTTATAACACCCATTGAACCCGATCGTCCTCGCTTTATAGTGAGTCTTTTTCTTATGTTAAAAAGATGTTGGAGTATTTTTTTCAATTAATTTCCATTCAAAAAACGATATTAGCTTGATTTTATTATATAAATGAGGCATATTTCCCTATAAATCCCGGAAATAGAGAAAATCGTTGCCTTACACCATACATGGAACCCAGTCGACCTCGCTTTATAGCGAATACTTTTCTTAAGTGTTGTGGAGTATTTTTTCAATTAATTTTCATAAAAAACTATATTAGGGTGATTTGAATATATAAATAAAGAATATTATCCTATATATCCTAGATAGAGAACATGGTGGCCCTTTAACACATATAGAACCCAATCGTCTTCGCTTTATAGTGAGTCTTTTTCCGATGTATCAAAGATGTTGGAGTATTTTTTCAATTAATTCTCATTCAAAAATGATATTAGGGTTATTTGATTATATAAATTAAGAATATTATGCTATATATCCTAGATATAGACAAAATGGTTACCCTTTACCACATATAGAACTCAATCGTCCTCGCTTTATAGTGAGTCTTTTTCTGATGTTTAAAAGATGTTGGAGTATTTTTTCAATTAATTCCCATTCAAAAACTATATGAGGGTGATTTGATTATATAAATCAAGAATATTTTCCTTTATATCATAGATATAGAGAAAATCGTTGCCTTATAAAACACATTCAACCCGATCTTCCTCGCTTTATAGTGACCCTTTTTCTTATGTTAAAAAGATGTTGGAGTATTTTTTTTGAATTAATTTCCATTCAAAAACGATATTAGCTTGATTTTATTTTATAAATGAGGAATATTACCCTATAAATCCTGGAAATAGAGAAATCGTTGCCTTATACCATACATGGAACCCAATCCGGCTCGCTTTATAGCGAGTTCTTTTCTTATGTTTAAAGTGTTGTGGAGTATTTTTTGTCCCCCGCCTTTCGGAGAAAGTTGGGGGACTATTAAAATGGGTTCGTCTGTCTGTCTGTCTGTCCGTCTGTCCGTCACACTTTTTGGGACACAATAACTCTCTTCCTAATTGAACTAGAATGTTCAATCTTGGTGTATGTGTTTATTAGGTCAATGCCTTGATGGACTTCGAAGGTGAGCATTTTCCGCTTAGGGTAAGCAGAGATAAGCTATTTGATTGGTTGATGCTTTGGAACACGAAAACTTTAGTTCTAATTAAGTGAGAATGGTGAAACTTGGTGTATAGTTTCATTACAGTAATACCTTTTCTGCTCAGGGTAAGCAGGCGCCGATCCAGAGGGGGGTTCCAGGGGGTCCGGACCCCCCCCCCTGCTCAGGCTTGAAATTTTTTTTATGCGATTTTATTGGCGATTTAGACCTGTAATTTTGGAATTTACCTTCCGGAATTACGTCAGAATGAACCAAATTGAATCTAATTTACCAAATTAATCGGTTGAGCGCAATTAGTTAAGCAATTATCAAACCTTGACCCCCCCCCCCCTGCAAAAAATTTTGGATCCGCGCCTGGTAAGCAGAGCGATACGCAATTTGATTGGTCGAGACTTTGTGTTCGAAGATGAGCATTTTCCGCTTAGGGTAAGCAGAGATAAGCAATTTGCTTGGTTGATGCTTTGGAACACGATAACTTGGTGTATATGCTTATTAGGTCAATGCCTTGATGGAGTTCGAAGATGAGCATTTTCTGCCTAGGGTAAGCAGAGATAAGCAATTTGATTGGTTGATACTTTGGGACAAGATAACTTAGGTTCATCTTGATTGATGATTTTTTATGCCAATACAATGACTGCATTCTCATTCAGTTATGGATTCGACAGTAACAGTGTATAGAAACGATTGACTCGGACACAAGGGCCCTTTCCCTTGGCCAGAGGGTCTCTTTTGTCAAGCGTGGGGGCCCTTTTGTCTGCCTTTTGGGTCCCCCTAACTAGGGTACATTTTCATTTTTTTCGTCGGTTTTAGCATTTTTCTTTTTATAACTCTTTTGGATGACATTTCGTGTACAGTTTGATTGCTCGATACGTTTGAAAAAAATAAATGTGCGATTAATTAATATGTGTCATCTATTTATTTTGGGATTTCGGCGGGGGACATCAGCCTCACTGTTGACTTGTTTTCAATTAATTTCCATAAAAAAACCTATATTAGGGTGATTTGAATATCTAAATTAAGAATATTATCCTATATATCCTAGATATAGACAAAATGGTTGCCCTTTACCACATATAGAACCCAATCGTCCTCGCTTTATAGTGAGTCTTTTTATGATGTTCAAAAGATGTTGGAGTATTTTTTCAATTAATTCTCATTCAAAAATGATATTAGGGTTATTTGATTATATAAATTAAGAATATTATGCTATATATCCTAGATATAGACAAAATGGTTACCCTTTACCACATATAGAACTCAATAGTGAGTCTTTTTCTGATGTTTAAAAGATGTTGGAGTATTTTTTCAATTAATTCCCATTCAAAAACGATATTAGGGTGATTTGATTATATAAATCAAGAATATTATCCTGTATATCCCAGATATAGAGAAAATCGTTGCCCTATAACACACATTCAACCCGATCGTCCTCGCTTTATAGTGAGTCTTTTTCTTATGTTAAAAAGATGTTGGAGTATTTTTTTTCAATTAATTTCCATTTAAAAAGCGATATTAGCTTGACTTTATTATATAAATGAGGCACATTACCCTATAAATCCTGAAAATAGAGAAAATCGTTGCTTTATACCATACATGGAACCAAGCCAGCCTCGCTTTATAACGAATTCTTTTCTTATGTTTAAAGGATTGTGGAGTATTTTTTCAATTAATTTCCATTAAAAAAAACTATAATGGGGTGATTTGAATATCTAAATTAAGAATACTATCCTATATATCCTAGATATAGACAAAATGGTTGCCCTTTACCACATATAGAACCCAATCGTCCTCGCTTTATAGTGAGTCTTTCTGATGTTCAAAAGATGTTGGAGTATTTTTTTTTCAATTAATTCCCATTCACAAAATGATATTAGGGTTATTTGATTATATAAATTAAGAATATTATCCTATATATCCTAGATATAGAGAAAATCGTTGCCTTATAAATATATGACACATTGAACCCAACCGTCGTCTTTTTCTTATGTTTAAAAGATTTTGGAGTATATTTTTCAATTAATTTCTATTAAAATAAAATCTATATTATGGCGATTTGATTATATAAATTAAGAAAATTGTCCTATATATCCTAGATATATAGAATATCGTTGCTTTATATCACACGTTGAACCCAATCGTCCTCGCTTTATAGTGAGTCTTTTTCTTATGTTTAAAAGATGTTGGAGTATTTTTTCAATTAATTTCCATTCAAAAAACGAGAAAATATTTGCCTCGCTTTGTAGAAATTAGGGTGATTTTATTATATAAATTAAGAATATTTTCCTATATACATGTATCCTGGATATAGAGAAAATCGTTGCCTTATACGGCACATTGAACCCAATGACAGTGAGTCTTTTTCTTATGTGTAAAAGATGTTGGGTTATTTATTTCAATTAATTTCCTATAAAAAAAGATATGGTGATTTTATTGTATAAATTAAGAATATGACCCTATATATCCCAGAAGTAGAGATAATCATTGCCTTATACCGGACATTGAACTCAATCGGTTCGCCTTATAGTTAATCTTTTTTATGTTTAAAAGATTTTTGAGTATTTTTTTCAATTAATTTCTATTAAAATAAAATCGATATTAAGATGATAAGATTATATAAATTAAGAATATAATCCTCTATATTCTACATATAGAGAAAATGGTTGTCTTATACCACATATATAAACCAATCGGCCTTGCTTTAAAGTAATTTTGGAGTATTTTTGTTCAATTAATTTTTTTTTTTTTTTTTTAAAAACGGATATTTGAATGATTTTATTATATAAATTAAAAATATTATCTATATATACTAGAAATAGAGAAAATCATCATCGCCTTATACGCCACATAGAACCGAATCGACCTGGCTTTATAGTGATTACATAAATTTTAAAAATTAAAAATACGCACACGGCTCCGAACGCAACTGAGTTATAAACAAATTACTGTACCTGTTTAATTAAAGTTTCTGTTATATTAAAAATACGCACACGGCTCCGAACGCAACTGAGTTATAAACAAATTACTGTACTTGTTAAATTAAAGTTTCTGTTATATGACACGACAAAACGTGTTTTGGAATTAACTTCAAAATTTTCGACAAACTTATTAAAATTTTCATCAGATTGAAATACTTCTCTAGACATATTAGGTGGTATTGGAAATCGTCCTGCCTCAGAGACAGATCCAACGATAGTATTCTCAACTTCAGGGAGAATAAGTTTTATGTTCATCATAAAAATAATAATAATAAACCGCCCCCTGCAACCTTAACCTTCATAAAAGTGGGAAGGGCCTAAACAACAGAAGGGCGGGGCTTAAACTATACTCGCTTTATACTATTTAGCAAAATCGTCCCGGCTTCATATCATTTAGCACTTACCATAAATGTTATGGATAGGCCTACACAGATACTGAGTTTAATACTAAGTGACCTCTCTCTCTCTCTCTCTCTCAGCACGCCTTCCAACCTTCAACCAAACGAAGAATGGGTCGTTTATACCAATTATGGTCCCGATCAGGTGCGCAATCATCCAATTGAGCACACAGTGGCGACACCAAACGATGTCATAATGATGGTTGCTAGGTAGAAGTATCAAAATTCTAAATTTGTTCGCCGTTCATGCTTAACATGTAATAGGCTACCACAATGAAGTAGACATTTTTCGCCTCAATAATAGAAATAAGATGAAATAGAATTGATATTTACACTGAACAAATAAAGAAGTTGAATTATACATTGTCTTAAATTAGAAATTACGTGAATGGAAGTTAGAAGTTACATGAATGGAGGTTAGAAGTTACATGAATGGAGGTTAGAAATTAGACGATAGCATGTTAGAATTTTGGCACTAATATACCGCCATAGTGGAAAAGGGTGAGATTTACGAATGGACAATCGAATGTATTGGTGCCTTTGATAAATTATTAAAAAAAAACTCTTATTTCTTCACCAACTTTTGTCGAGTATTGGGCAATGGCGGTATTGATGACGCAAACAGCTGCTTTGAATTTATCGAAGGCATAACACGTTCGTTATAACATTCAGTTATCTGGTGTCAATCGAGTGAAAAGGAGAAATTCGGATTACAGCGCATGCGTCGACTGTATAAAAAGTATCCCAACCAATCATGACTAGGAATACGTCACGATTCTACTCACTCCACTCCCAGCTGTCGGGACTGGCAGAACTGTGACAGGACTGAATTCCGCGTCACTCGATTGTAATTCTGTCGATTCGGGACGTTCTGGACTGTGAATCGAGCACCGCCATTGTTATTATTATTTAATTTTTGTAAATGGCTTCATCATGAACTCTTATAATATATTAAACCCAAGTTTACTAAATGTCATTGTGCTTGATAACGATAAGAGGATGCTTGTCGAAACGTCGTGATATTAGAATAAAACCAGTGATTGTTTCCCATAAAAATTGTGTTCTGTTATTGTATAACATCTATATCTTCGACTTTTGTTATTATTATTATTCGGTCTTTGCCAACTTCTTTTTCAATTAACAATATATATGGGAATGGTAGATAAAAATAACACAATAGCCTACAGTCGTCAAGGGCGGATAATTTGAAAACGTGTCTCCCCCATAGGTTAACCCAGGGTTAGTGGGGTAGAACGGAATGAAACCACTGCGCTGGAAGTAAAGACAAAAACGCCGTATAAAAGGGGGCGGTGATAGGGAGAGGAAGACTAGAAAAATAGGAATATTTGGTGAGCTGAATGTGTCCAAATGTGAAATAGTTTGTGGGGCTTCACAACACTGCATGTTATTGTTAATGTAGTCCATTTGAACCGCCACTTCCGCTCCCTGATATCCTGTACGATGGAAAGCAATATAAGATTATTATTTATTTATGTTATTTCCCATTAATTTTTTTATGTAGGTTAATAATGTGTTGGGATAGAGATGCGCTTTATAAAATAATGGTTTTGTGGAATAATGATTTCCCAACACTGGATAATCGAACTCGCTTGCACCTACCACTTCCGGTCCGCCATTGCCCGTACGAGGGAAAGCATTTATTATTTGTTTACATTTTTCTCCCATTTTAATTTTTATGTAAGTACTTGCAAATCAAAATGCATATTTTCCTGTTAGCCTTACTTTTGAACAAAACAGGCTTGATTGAGATCTTCCTATATCATTAAGGCCAAGTATATTTTGGTAGGACTAGAAAAACTGACAATCACGATGGTCGATGGCGTCTTGCTCTCGTTCATTTCATTTTGTTGAATGATTGACATCTTTTGCAATCTGATTTTAAAGTATTGTCTTTCTGTGCTGATCTTGCATGTTGGGTTGAAAATAATGAAAACAGAAGTAATATGGTAACGAATGTTTTCAAACAAAACTTTGGCATATGCCACGGTCTGAAGTTGCCTGTTGGATAGTTATTATAATAACGGATTTGTCAGAGATAGATATCTCTGTCCGTTATTGGTCTTGTCTATACGCAAGTAGTATGAAAATAAGGCTTTTCTCCATATCTCTGTTCTAAGGCTATTTTAGAATCCTTACCGTCTATTTTTCACCGTGATTCTGCTTTGGTCGTCAAAAGGAATCATTTCTTGCCATATCCATCACAAATTTATATAAATCCAACTCCATTTTCATGTCGAATCGTGCGATACAAATACAAAAACAACATTCATTGGAATAGAGCTGCCATTTTCAAACTAACGCTCAGCCACTCTTGCAAATTTGGGACTGGAATTTTACTGTAAATGAAAATTCGTGCTGTACACGGTCAACATACATGAGTAATTATTAAATAAAATCTATAAAATAGACAACAAATTATATTGAGGTTCTTAAATATTTTAAATAGTCTATATATTATTCTCGTGTACAGTGAGAATTTTCGTTTACGGTAAAATTCCAGTCCCAAATTTGCAAGAGTGGCTGAGCGTTAGTTTGAAAATGGCGGCTCTATTCCAATGAAAGTTGTTTATGCATTTGTATCGCACAATTCTATATGAAAATAGATTTGGATTTTTATAAATTTGTGATGGATATGGCAGGAAATGATTCCTTTTGGCGACCAAAGCAGAATCACGGTGAAAAATAGACGGTAAGGATTCCAAAATAGTCTTAGAACGGAGATTGGGAAAAATCCGGGAAAAGCCTTATTTTCATACTACTTGTTAATAAGGCTAACCAGTAACGTAATGGAGAAGTGGAGCGAAAACAAATTTACGTTACTTGAAGTAACTACCTGTTGGATTGAGTGTTGCCGTTCATGGTTGTTGTTATTACCAGTATATTAAATTAAATAATTATAATCGAAATTCATGGTAAGGATGATCAGGACTTTGCTGGGACTGGGAGTATATGAAAAGACTAGAAGTGCCGATTCGATAGCCTCATAATTTTGTATTTTTTTACATCAAAAACCTCAGAGAAGACACCATGTCACATATGCCTGTCCAGTACTGACAGTAGGAGTTGTACTTGACAAAGAGTAGGGTTGCCTGTCAATCTAATTGAAATATAGATCTATATTTCTTTTCGTTTTTTTATACTTTCGATGGCCTACACTCATGTAGATCTAACAAGTTATAGTGGGAGCTCACGTTCTATGACGTTAGGTATAAAGCATGGGATAGTTGACCTGATAATGTCAGTCATTTGATAAACCAATTAGCGACCGCCATGCTTTTTAAAATCTTTTTTTGTTTTGATTTCTATCTGCTGGTAATCTTTGCCCACAGTTCCACGCATGAAAAGGTCGGTTCGACAGACCATTTGATTGGCTGACCCCTCATTTCAGGCAGAAAACAACTTAAATAAGTCTTCCAGATCCAAGAGTAGTAAAGACATTGAAGTAAAAACGAAATTTTGAACTATAAAAAACGAAACAAAATTGGATCTGTGTTTTAATTAGATTGGTTGCTCGCCAACCTTGTGGGGTTTTCTCTGGGTCCTCCTGATTTCTTCCCACTGCTAAAGACCCCAAAGTGCAAGCAAATTATTGAAATAAAATTTAAAAATGTATTTTAGTCTCAAAATGACCTAGTTTGTGTTGAGTGGACATTAAACCCCATTTCTGCTCTCTCCATACAGTTTATTAGGCAATACATAAACAAAATGTAACAATGATAGGCTTACTGCATTGCAATATAAATATTAAGTAATACAGAATATATGTATTATTTTTATTATACATCTAATGGCATTGTTAGACACATGATTATAGGTCATACAACATTTAATTTTTGCTTCTTTTACCACAGGTTAGAAATATAACAGAATGGCATCTCAGTTTGGTGCTGCTAAAAACCCACCATGGGCTAGGCCTCCAGCAGGTATTTAGAGTTAATGTCTTATTATAGCTAAATAAAGTTTAATAAATACTTTTTGTTATACCGTAGTATGAATTGCTATCAACATATTTTGTGTAATTAGATATTCTAGTGCATAGTTATTTTATATCTACAAAGCAAAAACTGTTTGGTAATAATAATAATAATAATAATGTCCTCAAATCCAACCGAAGCTGCTCTTTGGTAACATTATGGTGCAACCTCAAAACTCATTTTGAATCAAAAGTATGATCTTTATATGGACGGAAAGTGATTCGTAAGCTCACACTATCACAATAAATCAAGAAATCTAATCATGGGAATCACCAGTGTGTCAGCTAGAGGTCAGTTATTGAGTTAATAATTAGAACATGAAGAGATAGGCGACAGGTTATTTACATCATGCTTCGTCATTAAGTGATGCATTACTCGTTTAGATCGGAAACATCTTTTATTTATAAAACTGGATTTCCCAATGTAGTCTTCTCAACTATTTGGATTAGAGTTGATTCTTGAACAGTGATGTAAAAACAAGTTAGACTGTGAAACTGCTGTATAATAATAAAACTCATTTCTTTTATGGAGCTATTTTAGTGTTGCAGGATGTGTGTCTGCCAAGGAAGCATGTTCAGTCATTTGGATGGGACAGAAAAAACAATGTGCCATTTATAGCAATTGAGATATATTAAAGATATTCAGAAAGAGAGCAAATAAGAGTAGGCCTCAGCTCTGTTGTCAAGGCAAAATATCTCTCACAGCACACAATATGGTGTATATTTCTTTTGATTTTCAGATTACATGAATGCTAATCAAGCGACTTCAATGACACAAAATCAACTTACACAAGCTCAACAACTTGGTAATACAATCATGGTACCTGGTAACCTTGGTAACCCGACTGTATACAGTCTGGGATCGAACAACCCATCATTAGGTACACAGCAATATAATGCTGCATTGAATGCTGTAAATCTTCAACAGCAACAGGTTGGTAAAGTTGAAATATATATCTATATTTGATACATGTAGGTATCTGTGACATTTGGTTTTCAAAACCTTATTCCCAGTATTCCAGGCTACTCAGCTGTAATAAGGTACCACTTGGATAGTGCTAGATATATTTAATGTAGCAAGAAAATTTTGTATTTTGCGAAGAAATGATTCTAAAGAATATGAGCATGTTCTGTGACCTAGGAACAGGGTAATGGAATGTTGTAAGTCACAGAATGACCCAGGAAGCCTGATGATAGATGTCAAAATTACTTTACTTTGCGTTTACTTTGAAAGTCCATTGTAGGTATCATATTTGATAAAATTAGTGTTTGAATGAATATGGCAAGTGAAAAATTTTACAGAGCAGAATATTGTGAATAAATTCTTCTTCATTTTGATGCATAATATAAAGTTTTATGTGATAAATTGATTGCAGGCTGCAAATGCTTTGCCTCCACCTCAAGCTGTTTTGCCTCAGCCAGGCATAGCTACTCCTACATCATTAGCTTCTCATCAAGTACCTACTGTCAGCTACCCAGCACCACGTGCTGCACAACCACAGACATTACCCCAGGGGATGAAACAAAGAGTATTTACTGGTACGGTCACCAAACTTCATGATACATTTGGTTTTGTGGATGAAGAAGTATTCTTTCAGATGACGTAAGTATTTCATAGTACATGTATGTTGTCTAGTTACAGCTAATAAACACATATGATCATGACATGACATTTCATTTGGAAGAGTATATGTTTATCTAAATATAAGGTTTTGCATATTACATAGAGGCCAGGGCGCTGCTGGAACCTGAATTACAATATAATAAGATCCGATCCCACAAAAAGTTAAGAAGAACCCCAGAATTGTTTTTACCCCGGTTCTCACTTGGGAGGAGTAGTGCCTGTGGCTGGATGAAAAACTGATCACATTGATGAAGAATAATTGAAGCATCAATGTCCATGTTAAATGATGAGGCCATCAAAAAATACCTAGTTTCCGAAGAACTTAAGTATTGCGTACTTGTCTGATGATAATGTTCAATCCATCCTTGGACTGTAAAATAAGGAATAAGTATATCTGATGGTATAATCCTGTATTTTTGTTTTACAGGAGTGTGAAAGGAAACCAGCCTAAAGTAGGTGAAAGAGTTCTGGTAGAAGCAGCTTTTAATGCTAGTATGCCGTTTAAATGGAATGCAACTAGAATACAACTTCTTCCTGGACAGGTTGCTATTATCTATTTACAATTCTGTAATCTTACTTATTCTAATATTTAATTAAAATACAGTTTAGTATTGATACACAGAATGACATCTTATCAGATTTGTGTATTCCACGACTAACTATTATTTATATACATGTATTTAAGGATACATTATGTAACATTTAAATAAAGAACTAGCCATTCTTGCTATAATAGTTCGAAAATAGATTTTATAAAATTAATAATTTGAAATTTTCATTGAAATTACTGTATTGCAAGCGAAGTTATTAGCCTTTGACAGATGTGTGAAATAATTTCAACCACCGTACTGGTTGATTGAAGCTAAATCTTGGTCCTCCATATTTGATTAAATGAAAGTATCGCAGAAACGTTCCAATCTTTTTAATATCGGAGAAATGTGATGCCATCGTGAGTTGATTAAGGCCTGGATCAGTTCTAATTAATACTTTAGAAAACATTTCAGGCCTAAAGAAAGACCTGCAATAGCCAGATTTAGCTCTTGCATAATGCATGTTTAAACAAGTCATTTCTTAATGCTATTTCATCTGTTATTAGGAATGCATTTAATAAGAGTCAAATATGGGATGTGAAGCTGTTGCATGTTATTTTTTTTAGCAGCCACAAGGAGTTAATGTACAACCTACACTGAAGAGTAATATAGGTATGGGTCAAATATTACATTCCAATGTTAATGCTAATATACAACCTACACAGATGTCAATGAATGCTGTACCACCACCTCCCTTAATGTCACATGGATCTAACGAGTATAGAAGTAAGTTTAATGTTATCCTTATAAGACATATACAAATAGATTTCACAAATTAAAATGATATACTACTTCTGAATCTATTAACATGCTACATTTTGATACACATGCAGGTATCGATTTTTTTATTATTTGCTTGATAACGCTACCTGTATGTGTATCGAAATAAGTAGCATGTTAATACAATCTTTTAATGTTTTCATTCAGTTCTTACAAAATTGGTATAAATCCGCATCGGAGACATGTGGTATCTTGCCGAGGGCTTTTCGTGAAAGCTCCAGATTGCTCATTTATCATAGTTTTAATATGGAAGCGGTACATTGTTTACCAAAAGGCTACCATAATGCCAATGATCTATTTATTGCCTTCAGGAAAGTAATTATATTTGATAAATAAAATGTGGCAATTGGTCATTACATGCATTTTACTGATTACCTCTGTGCTTAACAAGTATTCTTACTTTACAGTATGCCTGAAAGATTCTTCCATAATGTACAAAGAGATATAATATTAATACGATTTGTATTGAAATCTTATCAACAATAGTATAATCCTATATTTATTTTCTTTTAATTTTCCCCAAAGAACTAAAAAATGAAACTTATGTCTTATTGGGACTCATTTTCTAGGTAGTGTATTATCAAGCCAAGGATCATCGTCTCGAATTGGTCTGAATCAACCTCCCGTTCATCGTAGTGAACCAAATAGATTTAGTTCTATGAAAGATAGAGAGAAACATGCTGATCGAGAGAGAGAACGGAGAGATAGAGAGCGAATTCGAGATGTCAGGAGGAAAAGATCACCCCCTCGACGTTCTAGATCACCAGTCAGAAGTCCTCCCAGAAAACGGGCCCCCAGCAGCAGAAGTACTCCAAGATATGTGGTACAGATTCCCAAATTATCATTAAACTTGTAAGTTTATCCTCTTGATTGATTAAATATAGTTTAATGTCTGGCTATGTAGGGTGAATTCTTCTCTATCGCATAGCGGCATATTGGTCATAGAATACCTGTATTTCATTTTATTTCAGAAAAATAAAAAGACAACTGTTGATAAGCTGATTCTATGGTGGGGGAGAGGGATTGTCTTGAAAAAAGTTCAGTATGTCCTGCATGGAATGTGTTTATTAGTTATGACAAATACACATATTTTGTTGTAGTGATAAATTGACTAGTAATAATGTATTCTAATAGTTATTGAAATGATATTAAATTGTTTTTCAGGAAAAATGCCAATGTTGTTATGTTAAAGACACGTTATAGTAATATGTACATCCCTAGTGATTTCTTCTATACTGATTTAAGATGGAATGATGCATTTCCTCTAGAAAGACCATTTAAATTAGGCAATACTTGTAGTTTTCATATAATGGACAAGGATGTAGAGTCCATCTCTCCTAATAAAACACCATTAGATCCTCCTGATGTTGACCATGCATATGTAGCTAAGGTAGGTATTTATCAGTGAGATTTTTTGCTGTTTGGATTGCTACACAATTTATCCTTTATTATTGTTCTACGCCTTTCGAAGAAAATATAGGACTATTACAATGGGTCGACCTGTCTGTCTGTCAAACTTTTCTAATTGAGCTAGATTTTTCAAACTTACGTAGGTGTTTCTTAGGTGAATGAGTTTGCTGATGAAGATTTTCTGCTTAGGCTGTTACTGACTTTTTACCCTATGTGCCCACATTACGCTGAAAATGTAAAGTTATTTCGGCATCCGTAAATTGTTGTTTATTTTCCCTATCAAATGTCAAGCCTACTATAATACCAAAAACATTTTTCAGCTGCGTTGTCTGTAGAGCAATTCCTATAAATTAAGTGATACGTTTTCATTGCGTCTCAGTATATTTAAAGATAACATCAAGCTAGTATACTGCTTATTTGTTACTTGTTTGTGATTATCAGTATCGTTAATATTATTCAAAATACATTTATGCCACTACAAATACTTTTATTAACCCCTGTTACATGGAAGGGAATGAAGACCTCTGTTTAGCAAATAGTGTCTGTTGATTTGAATGTTGTTTGGTGCATCTGAATAATTGGATGACTTTTCTTTCCTTACAAAAATTTAAATATATCGCAGGTGATGTTACTATCGTCAGCGTCATTGGAAGATTTATATCATAAATCATGTGGTTTGGCTGAAGACCCACCAGATGTTCAAGAAGCTTTCCAGCATCCCACTAGACTCCTTCAATTTCTTGTTGGAGTCCGTGGAAAAAATGAACCAATGGCAATAGGTGGTACATGGTCGCCATCGCTTGATGGTGCTGACCCCGCAGGTGACCCCCAGGTTCTGATTAATACGGCTATTAGAACTACTAAAGCTTTAACTGGCATTGATTTATCTAGCTGTACAAAATGGTAAGTGTATATGATATTTTTTCTCACAACTCTAACTTTAGGGCATTTAGATGTAAGTAGAGGTATGTTTGATTTAAGATAATTGCTGTTGTGTACATCTTAATAGATTGTTCAAACTAACAAACAAAGATTTTATCAATTATTTCAAATATAGGTTGAAAAGTAAAGAGTTTCATATTACAATTACATAAAAATATTTCTTGAGCATGAAAATTTAAAAGTGTGCCATATGTAGAATTAGAATTGGTCAGCCATTTATTTGAAAATTACAAATAAATCTAACTACCTTATTGGTAACTATTATTTAGTTTTAAGTTTTCATATTAGTTTTATACTCTTTGAACTAATACGATAATACTCTTTTTAAAATGTTTTTTCTTTTTTTTTATTTCATGATTAATGGTTTAGGACTTTTCTCGTTTTGCTTTACATTCTTTATTTCAAATATTCTGTGTACATTTAACAAATGTCTAATTTCAAATTTGTAATATTTATCGTATAAAAACTTATCTTTGGCCTATATATTGTCTTCTTCCCCCCTTACTTTATACACAGGTATCGGTTTGCAGAGATCTGTTACTTGCGACCTGCTGGTTCCCACAAGGGACGTCAATTAGATGACAGAGTTGAAACGGTGGTAATTTTCATGCCAGATGTGTGGATGTGTACCCCATCTCGAATAGAGTGGGAGGAATTACAGTCAGCCTACTCCAAGCAGCTTCAGACTAAAATAGCCAGTAGTCCCGATCCAAAGGACCCAGGCACACAGGCACTGCTAATAATTTGATTTCTTTTTTCCACAGTGGTTTTTATATGAAACATAATTCTTTTGTCTTCATTCATAGTTCTTAAAAACTTATCAATAAATTATCAGAAGTGACATCAAGTTATAAATATGGCATTTTTAATCTGTTTGTTACCGTAATTGAGAAAAAATTCAGTAGCTATGTATGAATTACATATTTATATATTCACTAAACAACGCTAAAATATACTCATATTGATAAACCTATCAAAACATCAATGATAGATAATCTGCCAGCTTGGATTTAACCCAGATTAAATAAAATATGGTCCAGCAAATTATTTTGGCAAGATTATAGGTGACCATGGCTTGTTTTGACTATATGCAAATGAAACATAAAGTATACTGAATGTTGACAATTACTTTACAATCTATCATATCTTTGTAAATACTCAATGGAATCTGCCTGTTTTTAGATTGATATAATATCTTTCAAAGATTCTGCTTTCACAATATTGTATTTTGCAAGAAACTAAAACCATGACGATCAGAAAATTAAATTTTAATAGGAATATACACTTAGTAAGGTCATTGACACAACATGGCCCACACCTCGAATGAAAGGCAGAAAGAAAATAACTAGTTTAAAAAGCAAGGGATTTAATTGATTCAGTATTTAACAAATAAAAATGTGAAAAACTTAAATTGCTAATTCAATAATCACTGGTACCATATATATCCTGTTGTTATAATTTCATGAAAATACTTGTTGTCACTCAGTAATTCATTCTGATTTATTTAGATTTAGATGAATAACATTTGAAATTTTAATGACACAAGAATTATGTTTTATTATTGTAAAAAGGTGTGTTGGGGTTTATGAACCAGACCTCATGGACAAGACCTTTTTTCCTTTGTAGTTTTCTAACTCAATTTATCAGATTAGACTACCTAAATCAGACACCAAATTATAAGGAATGATTAAAGAATAAACAAACGGGCATGTCTAAAGACCATGAGGCAATGGAATGTGTGTTTGTATGTGTTATATTATTTTGTTTCAGGGTTGTCTGAAGGTATGTTAGATATATTATATATATATCAAGTATATATAGGTCATGATGGCAGAGGTTTATTTATTACATCTCGTTTAAGAGAGATTCTATGTAATGTCTACACATCTGTCCAAGTTTAATATTAAGGTACATAATATGAATGATATTAATACATGCTTTTTTTTCTCTCTATTTGTGTGCGTGGTTATAGGAAGAAGAAGACATGGAAACAGAAACAAGTGGCGAGAAAAAAGAACCAACACATTTCTCTGAATTGGATCCTAAATCCATGAAGGTAAGAATTTACTAAAATGCATTTAGTCCACTCATCAATGGACATTATTTTAATTTTCGAAGTCTTTGTAGGTGTTCGAGTGGTCTTACATATGTGCACTTAAGATCATAAGGTCTGTCATTGCGTCAAATGGTTTCAGTCTGCTGGGTTTTCCCTTGTTCAGCTCTGAACGTCGTTCTCATTACACTCACCCTGAACGTTCAGGGACTGGCCCATTCAATCAATGTCGAAAATAATTTGACCCCCAATTTTACTGGGCAACTTTTCATTGCTAAACGATGGGTGTCACTCTGTGTGGACGCGTGTACAATGTAAAGGAACATCTCAGTGAGAAAATAAGACCTTGCTCATTTCGCTAGAGTCAGTATGAGCATCACAATTACACGCTGTGTCGTGGTGGCGAAAGGACAGATTGATAGGAGGGGACGTATTTTAAACAGCGTGTTGTTTCGCTCATACTGAGTCTAGCGAGGTAAGCAAGGTCTTATTTTGTCACTAAGATGTTCCTTTACATTGTACAGACGTCCACACGGATTGACACTCCGATGTTTCGCAGTAAGTTGCCCAGTAAAATTGACCGGGGTTCAAATTATTTTCGACATTGATTGAATAGGCCAGTCCCCTGAACGGTCAGGATGAGTGTAATGAGAACGACGTTCAGAGCTGAACTAGGTTTGCCCTGGCCCCTGGATCCTCAGGTTTTATACCACTACTAAAGACATTTAAATTATTGAAATGAAATTGTACAATATTTTAGTCCCATGGTGACCTAATTGTCCCCCGCCTTTCGAAGAAAGTTGGGGGACTATTAAAATGGGTTCGTCCGTCCGTCTGTCTGTCTTTCTGTCTGTCTGTCTGTCTGTCTGTCTGTCTGTCTGTCTGTCCGTCTGTCCGTCACACTTTTTGGGACACAATAACTCTCTTCCTAATTGAGCTAGAATGTTCAAACTTGGTGTATGTGTTTATTAGGTCAATGCCTTGATGGAGTTCAAAGATGAGCATTTTCCGCTTAGGGTAAGCAGAGATAAGCAATTTGATTGGTTGATGCTTTGGGACACGATAACTTTAGTTCTAATTAAGTGAGAGTGATGAAACTTAGTGTATAGTTTCATTACAGTAATACCTTGACTAAGTTCGATAATGAGCATTTTCCGCTCAGGGTAAGCAGAGCAATTTGATTGGTCGAGACTTTGGAACACAATAACTCTCCTTCTAATTGAGTTAAAATGTTCAAACTTGGTGTATATGCTTATTAGGTCAATGCCTTGATGGAGTTCGGAGATGAGCATTTTCCGCTTAGGGTAAGCAGAGCGATACGCAATTTGATTGGTCGAGACTTTGGAACACAATAACTCTTCTTCTAATGGAGTAAAAATGTTCAAACTTGATGTATATGCTTATAAGGTCAATGCCTTGATGGAGTTCGAAGATGAGCATTTTCCACATAGGGTAAGCAGAGATAAGCAATTTGATTGGTTGATGATTTGGGACCCGATAACTTTAGTTCTTATTAAGTGAGAGTGATGAAACTTGGTGTATAGTTTCATTACAGTAATACCTTGACTAAGTTTGATAATGAGCATTTTCTGCTCAAGGTAAGCAGAGCGATACACATAATTGGTCGAGAGTAGTCGAGACTTTGGAACACAATAACTCTCCTTCTAATTGAGTTAAAATGTTCAAACTTGGTGTATATGCTTATTAGGTCAATGCCTTGATGGAGTTCGAAGATGAGCATTTTCCGCTTAGGGTAAGCAGAGATAAGCAATTTGATTGGTTGATACTTTGGGACAAGATAACTTAGGTTCATCTTGATTGATGATTTTTATGCCAATACAATGACTGCATTCTCATTTAGTAATCGATTCGACAGTAACAGTGTATAGAAACGATTGACTTGGACACGAGGGTCCCTTTCCCTTGGCCAAAGGGGCCCTTTTGTCTGCCTTTAGGGTCCCCCTAACTAGGGTACATTTTCATTTTTCTCGTCTGTTTTAGCATTTTTCTTTATAAAACACTTTTGGATGACACTTCGTGTACAGTTTGATTGCTCGATACATTGAAAAAAATAAATGTGCGATTAATTAATATGTGTCTTCTATTTATTTTGGGATTTCGGCGGGGGACATCAGCCTCACTGTTGGCTTGTTTGTATTGATTAGGCGTTAATCCCCATTTCTGTCACTCACCCTTTGTAATATAAAGAATACTAAGTTAATCATAATCTCTGCTGAAATTGCTCACAGTAAAAAAAAAACAAAAACTCTTCCTCAGTGTAGAGAAATGAAATGAAATGGGGTTTAACATCCTACACTTTTGCACCTAACCTTGGCTAATGGAAGACGGGCATACGCCATACAGTGTGCTATGAGGGAAATTTTTCCCGGGCGGCGGCGCTACTCTTATATCGAATTCCAACTGCCAAGGGATCTTTTACGTGCACTCCAATGTGTTCATGGGACCTCGGTTTTTCGTTTCATCCAAATGACTAGGCAGCTTTCCTTGTCAGGCCCTCCTTCTGCATCACTGACAAGGGGAAATCACGCCGGAAAATCGAGATGAAACACCTGACCTCCAGGCTAGCAAACCAGCCACCGTGAACCCCCTCGGTGAAGAGAGTGTAAGGTAAAAGGAAAGGAAGCTGTGAGAAGTGTTAATCAAATATTTATTATATTGTTCGATAGATTGTGGATTTGAGACAAGAATTAGAAGCAAGAAGTTTGAGTGCTAAAGGTTTAAAGTCTCAGTTAATAGCTAGATTAACAAAAACATTGAAAGGTGAACAAGAAGCAGAAGAAGAAGAAATAAAACAAGAACAGGTAAAATATATGATGATTTGATTACTAGTCTTATAGATTATTTATTTCAAATGAAATAAAACCTTCAAGATACATTATGTAAGATTTAGATAACGCCCTAGCCATTCTTATTATAATAGTTAGAAATTTGAAATTTTCATTCAAATTACTCTATTGCAAGTGAAGATATTAGCCTTTGATGGTTTGACAGACGTGGGCAATAATTTCAACCACCGACCTGGTTGATCGAAGCTAAGCCTCGTTCCTCCATATTTGATTAAATCAAAGTATCGCTGAACCGTTTCAATCTGTTTAATATCGGAGAAATCAGATGCCATCAAGTGTTGATTAAGGCCTGTATCAGTTAATTAATGTCTAATTAATACTTTAGAAGACATTTCAGGCCTAATGAAAGACCTGCAATTGGCAGATTTAGCTCTTGCATTATGCATATTTAAAGAACTGTTTTAATTTAAAGCTAAAGCCCTTCTAGTTAAAGCAATCAAATATTAATGTTTCTAGGAAAAGGAGAAAGAAAAACCAGTTGATCCAGAAATATTAGAAGCTATAGCTAAAGAAGAGGCAGTGAAGAAAGAGGTATTATTTTGTTTAATTATTAACACAGACGAAGAGATAAATTTTTTATAATAATGTTGTAACAATTAAAGGAATGTTGATTTTGCAGAAGAGCAATCTCAGAATAAAACTGGTTACTTCTGTGTAAAAGACCCTTATGAGACCTTTACCCTAGATACTAACTTTAAGTTTCTTTGTAGACAACCATGTCTACATAACTGCCAAAGTTCAATTACAATTTTATACATTTTCTTTATCAGAGGTTATATAACTCTTTTTAGCAAATTAATAAAGCAATTATTTCTGAACGGCTCCAAAATGGATCTATTTCTCACATTTTTACTTTCGATTTTCATTCTTAAACTCACTTTTATCTATGGATACCCTGCTTCTTTAAACACAAATAATAATAGGGTTGAAGATTTACAATATTACAAATGTTTATGTTTTAGCAAGAAGAAGAACAGAAGAAAAAAGATAAGAAAGAGAAAGCATTATTAGAAAAGAAATATGTCATGCCTGATACACCATGTTTATTAGTACACCCCCATCCAACAGCTAAAGGTGGTAAATTTGATTGTTCTGTAATGTCTTTAAGTGTTCTATTAGATTATAGACCAGAAGATAATAAAGAACATATTTTTGAGGTTAGTATTGTACATAATAGAACATGATATCTCATTGTTGTGACAAGAATTAACACAGTTTCAGTCGTAACTTTCCACCTTTCTGTCAATAATACAGCTGTGACGTCATATTAGTCCTTCTGCTAATAGTACAGACAAGAATATGAGCAGAAAGGCTAAAATGACGTCACAGCTGTTTTGTTCATGGAGAACAGCGACAATTGCTAACGTTTAAATTTACCAGTGGCAGGTAACGTTGACATTCGGTATCATGTTATAATATGGAATGGATATGTTGACATAATTATTTAAAATATATATGAAATTTTAAATTTAAATGGCAGTCTCATGGAATAATTAGAGGTACATTATGGGTGTTCTCACTGTAATCTATTAAAACTACATAATGTAAAGGCAATTTGCTGAAAATTGAACCACTATACACCGAAAATTAAGCGATTGACATTTCTGAATATCCTTGATCATCATTACTAAAGTCTGTACGACAAAAATGATCGTCTAGATTATCCAGGAAAGTTATGACGTAAATCGGATTATAATCCACTAAAGATCTCAGGCTTTCAATACCACCCCAGTCTGGATAAGTTAATTAATGTCTAATTAATAATTTAGATAACATTTCAGGCCTAAAAAAAAAAATGCAATGTGAAGATATTGCTCTTGCATAATATACATTTAATTTGTGTGAATTGTGTTAATGCAGGTTTCCCTTTTTGCTGAGATGTTTAATGAAATGTTGATGAGAGATTTTGGATTTCAAATCTTTTTGGGATTGATGAAAGCACCAGCTAAGAAGGAAGAAAAAGAGGAAAAGAAGGATAAAGAAGAGGGTAAGAAGGATGAGAAAAGAGATAAAGATGAAAAAAAAGATAAAGATGAAAAGAAGGATAGAGATGAAAAGAAGGATAGAGATGAAAAGAAGGATAAGGATGAAAAGAAGGATAAGGATGACAAAGAAAAGGTAATTAGTAAATTTAGTAACAATTTTGCAAAGACAGTTGTTTATTTTCATCATGGAATGTTGGCTGTAGCTTTTCAGTTGAGATCAGTCTGATAAAATTCAGATTTATATTTAATTTATTTTTATTTTATACTACACTACATGAAGGTCTGACCGGTTGTACTGAAAGGTCACATCAGGTCTTACGAGCGATTTTTGACCCTATGACGTCAGACATTGATTTATCAATCAGCTTTGACATTTCTAGTGGTTGACCCACTGTTCCGTCCATCACACGCTACAAACTCGCTGTAAATGACCATTTCATTGGCTAATCCTCACTCTTCCAGATCCTAGTTTAGTGAAGAAAAGCAAATCAAAATTTTGAACTATACAAAGCAAAATAGGATCTGTGTTTTAATTCGATTGCATTGAGATGATTCATTATAAGATTTTTTTCAAGAATGGCAGATGAAAATAATAAATGTATTGCTTATCATGATCAAATGTTTATAGAAACTAAAAGTCAACTCAGATGTAAACTATTTACAGTAATTATTCATAATATATATTATTTATATTAGGATGGAGAAAAAATTAAAGAAGAAGAAAAAAGTGAAGATATGGAAGAAGATGAGGTAGTTTATTTTTGTTCATTTCTGTTCATTTCTCAAGTAGTATGTCACACCATTACCACCATGCCAACTAATGTAAATTTATAGTGTGGACTTAACATATGGAAATGACGGAAGGGTTATTAGTGCTTTTAAAAATTCTGTGGGTGATTTTCTCAGTGGAAAAATCTTTGAAAGCCTGTGATATAGTTTCAGTTATATAATGAAAAACCTTGTGTCAGATTTTTCAATTTTGAGAGAAATCTGATCAACTGTATATAAACTATGGATATTTTTATTTCAATAGGGCGGTGATAAAGATGAAGATGGAAAGAAAGACAAGGGTTTGTTTTTAGATACTTTCATATATCGCTTTTAATTCATTGATGTTTTTTGGCAAATTTCCCAGAAGTTGTCTTTTACTAATGGTTTCAGATCCTAAAATCAAGTTATAACTATACTTTATATATAGATGAGTAGTGATGAGTGTTAGGACAAGTTTTATAATTAAAATATTTATTCCGACTTTCTCAGAAAAATTGAGGAATAGGCCAAATTCTTATGAAACGCTGCTATCAGGACTAGATGAGGTAACAAAGTATCAGGACATAATCAGCTGATAAAATGGATATTTATATTGGGACAAGATGAAATTTAATAATTAATTATATCAGGACTTGTTGAGATTATTAAAAGAGTATTTATGTCTGACAGGACTAGTCGAGAATATGAAGTGAAAATATGAGGACTAAGTGACGTTTATGAATAAGTATTTATGTCAGGATTTTATGAAGTCATTGAATCGGGTTATTGTAGGAGTATTTTTATCAAAACAATATGGAAGTTATATGAGAATTGTTATTTTAGATAAGAAAGACAAGAAGAAAGAAAAGAAGAAATATATAACAACCGATCCTGGTTTATTGCTATCATTTGTTTATTATGATCAGAATCATACTGGTTATTTACTAGATAAAGATCTAGAAGAAATATTTACAACAATTGGTTTACAGTTATCTAGAGCTCAGGTAAATACAGCTTTATGTACAAAGATTTAGAGATGGATACAGTTTAATCTTTAAAGAATTAGAATAAGACAATTGTTGATGGGGTGGGGGGGTGGATGGCCGCATGATTAGCACATGCGTACTGTATCATAAAGCCTGTCATTGAGTCAATATGGTCGCCTATCTAACCTAATGGGTTTTCTCCCGGTCCTCCTGTTTCCTCCCACTGCTAGTCCTCAAATGGCCTAGTTTGTGTCATGGGACATTAAACTCTCTCTCTCTCTTTCTCTCACTCATACTTTCACAAATGCTGATTGGTGCTACCCGTTAACTAGTTATGTAGGAAAATTGAGAGACACTCATATATTGCTAAAAGTAGTCAATGTGTAATATTTATAAGTTATAAATTTCTGAGTTATATTTTTGTTATTGTAGATAAAGAAGATTGTACAGAGAGTTGTAACTAGAGATATGTTTAATTATCGTAAAATAACTGATGCCATAGAAGGAGAGAAGAAAGATTTAACAGTTATAGATGAAATAGAAGAAGCCAAATTAGCTCAGGGTATGTGCAAATTTAACAAATACCTGAACTGGTAAACAAAGTAACCTTTGTAATATACAGTTCATTGCAATATATAGACTCATGTGTTTATTTAATGTCCGCTTCCACAGAATTGATATTGCCATAATGAAACAACTAAGAATTGACTCTATTAATGTTTTTTTTATTTGAGATGAATATAGAATTATAGTTAAAAAACCCTGTGTATTTTGTTTTGTAGGTAACATGGATTTATTAAAACTAAGTCATAAGTCATTGAAGTGTGGTGAAGAGATGAAAGAAACCACAGAAAGTCAAATGGAAGTCACTACTAATATTATACAATATAAAGGTTCTATGATAAATATAGACAGTCTACTAGAAAAATTAGATAAAAGTGAAAAGGACAGGATAAGTATGGAGAAGAAAATGCAAGATATAGAAATTGAAATAGGTTAGAAATGTCTGGTTACTTGGGATTCTAGTAGATTTTGATTAATATAGAATACTAATCTCAGAGATAACTTTACCCTTTCTTTATCTCTGGTACAACTCACCGGCCATGTGAGTGAAAGTGGTTCCTTAGCTCCACCCCTGAGTGACTTTTGATCTACAGGATTTTTTAACCCCTTGTGGACGGGATTTTCGACGAAATTTCGTAACTCTGGACGGGATTATTTTAGGGGAAAAAATCATTTTTTTTAAAATGTGAATTTATCTTCAATCTGCTTGGCTTAAATTCTTAAAAAAGAATTCCTGTTGTAATTTTATGATGTTTTGAGTTCACAAAATCAATTTTCCTTGCCTTATTGTCTATTTTACTTTGTCGAAAGACAGCTGGCGCTTCCTGGCAACCGCCATTGTTTACATATCGTAAATATGCAGAAAATTCGCGAAAATTACACAATAAAATACAAGTGATGCCATCTAGAACAACGGGAGATAACTAGTTTATAATCGCAAGGCAGAGAGGGATTCCCCGTGCTAAATTTAGCATATTTAAATGAGGATGTCCATTTCTCGACAATTAGGCATCGGTTCATTGCATGAGTAACATATAAATGATCCTTGGAACATTTTCCATATCTTGATGTAAAAGTTTCTTTCGAAAACAGCTGATTTGATAATTTACCAGAAACTATTTTTAGCACACAATTTGAGTGATACGGCTAAATACGTGAATTTTTTGAAGACGTTCGAGTTTAAGCTGCCCTCTTGGATGGAAGGATACATCACATGACATTCAAAATGGCCGGCAAGTTTTATCACAAATAAATGAAGGGTAATTTATCTCTGGGGCCGAGATTGATAGAATACTTTGTTGTCGGGTAAGGTTATTAAAATAATTTCATGCTGTAAAACGGTAGCTATAGATATAGACGTGGTTCCGTTGAAAAGATAATCTGGTTAGTTATACCTTTATCTTAAATAGTGTATTTCCATCCAGAATCATCTTCATCTTTTGTCATCAACTAGCCAAATCAAATCTGAAAAAGGTTTGCAAAGTTGTTTTACTTCACACCTTCATGTTATAGTAATAATTATTTTTCAGGTACAGTGAAAGGAACACTTAAAGAAACAGAACAAGGCAAAACCAATTTATCATCAGAATTACAGAATGTCAGAGATGAAATGACTCAAATGAAGTCTTTACAAACTCGTGTTGAAACGCAAAACAAGAAATATCGTCAAGTACTACTTAATAGTAAAGACGTCTTATCAAAAACTCTTTCAACTGTTAGTAATTGCTTATCGGAGGAAGACAAGCTACATTCGGAAATAAAATATGAAAATGTTAAAACAGAAGGTTTATCTAATTAATATGTGTGCTATTTATGAACTTTTTTTTAACTCCTATTGATAAGAGTTATTAATGTTATTCCTGGGTTATATGGTATATTTTCAATACTTTATACATTTAGAGAAATTATTTTTTCATCACATCAAGTTGTATATAAAAATTGAATATTACTGCTATTGATTACTGTATGTGTGAGTACCAAATATAGAATTGTAATTGAATGGCAAAATCCGATTCTGTCACAGTTTTAGCAATTTTATGTACGCGGAATTGTGACCAATATAACTGATAGACATGGTTATCGAGAATAGTAGTGATTTGGTGAATTTTAGGAATATATGCTTGTTCTACTTGTCGGTTTTGTCACCTGTTCGTCATTTAAAGTACTGATATGTATACTCAGTTGTTTCTATTCCTGTGATTCAGAAAATAGAAATTAAGTTTCATTCATTAAAATTATACTATATAGTCATTTATGTAATTTAGACCACAGTAAGGACAAACATTTGACCCAACATCCAGCAGATGTTTTGCAATAGGCAAGTATATTATCCAGTCACAAATACAATTAACTTTCAAAGAGAACACAGAATTTATAAAAAGTGTAAACAATCCAAAATTAAACGAGGGACATAATAAAATTCAAATTTTAATTATAAAATTTTAACTACCGGTAAAGCAAAGAAATAATTTCTTGCTTGATCTTAAATCAAATTTTGACAAATCAAAAAGTCTCTCACAACTTAGTTGTTGATTATATATATCCTTATAAAATCCCTGTAAAAAGTTACAATGAATTGTAAAAGTCAGATTACCATTGTCAATTATTCACCATACGCATTTAATATTCTGTCTCAATTTAAAATTGTGTTCACCATTTAATATGTAAATAAGGTGAATTACCCAACTCAGAAAACCATTCATTTATTTTGTGATAATTCAAATCTTAGTGTTGTTTTTAACTTGCAAAATGAAAGCAATGAATGTTAAAATTTGTAATTTTGAAATATTTTTTACTTCATGACAGCATTGCACCTACTCTTCTTCAAATGCCAGCTATGGGGTTTTGGGCTGGGTATTTAACAATACTACCAATGTGTATAGTAGACTTACATTCTATGTCTTGGAGGGAGGGAGCCACAATGGCTCAGTGAGTAAGGCACTGGTTCACTTACCATTTACCAAGAGGACCAGGTTCAGTCATTGTGTTGACCGATAAATTTTCTCTGGATAATCCAGTATGGTTTTCCTGTGTTAGTGTTGCAGGAGGTAGAGTCAGTGCATGTTGGCATGCATTTGACAATTGAATTTAGATGAAAGGGTAGTCCTGAGGAAACGGTGATGTCCGAGCAAAATTTTCCTCATAGCACAGGCTGATTGGTACAGAAAAATAGGACATTAACACCATTTCATTTGTATCTTGGTGAACTAAACCGACATGTAATTGTCAACCCCTTCATATTACTGAAGTAAACCTACAACTTGTTAAAAATATTTTTACTGATAGCATTTATGTTATTTTAAGAATGCAGCATTATGTAAATTTTCTTCAAATTAAATCACGTCACCATATGAATACATTATAAATACCATGTATATATTACTCATCATTCATTTATCATTTTATATAAACATCTATTTGTCAGTTTATTTCTGGTATTTGTTGGAATATATGCTGTTATGCTGTGTAAATGAATCTGTTTCTTGATTGATTTGAAAAAAAGGATCTATTAAATACCAGGTTGTCATCGTTTGTTTATAATGATGCCTTTATTCTTAGGGTAAATGAATGCCCACCCATATAAATGAAATATTTCTTGTCTATTAGAATCACTATTTGTCTGTAAAACTAAAGCATGCCCGGCGGCAATATATAGTGGTTCCAGCTTTTTTTTTACCTGTTAGCTCTTGCAAAGTTATCTTATACATGTCACTTGGTATTAACAGACATTAGTTAGGGGGAGGGGAGGGGATAGGGTTCAATTGGAGAGAGCTAATACCAACATCAAGTTATTTTAGGAACCAAGAAATAGTATAGGTTATACACAAACATTGACACAAATCCATCATCTCCATGGAAATCAAACTCTGCTAGGGACCCATACACGCAAGGATATTATTAAAATAAAGTTCAAATGACCTAATTTGTATCTGGTGTATGTTAAACCCCATTTGTCTGACCGTGAAGTATTAAATAGTTGCATTAATCAATCGTGTTCTAAAGCTTGCTAACTCCATGCTGAACAGAATTGTGGGATTGTTTATTAGATGATTAAATATTTCGACCACAAATCCAGAGATAGCTACTACTTTATATGTCGTCGGCGTGCAGAGATGGATTGACGACCCGGGCATCCTTCGCTGGTATGAATATGGCAGGCGCGGATCCAGGATTTTTTGCAGGGGGGGGGGGGGTCCAGGTTTGATAATTGCTACCGTCTCCATTACCGGGGGGTTTAGGGGCCCTCCCGCAGAAAATTTTGGTAAATTAGATTTAATTTGGTGCATTCTGACGTATTTCCGGAAGGTAAATTCCAAAATTAAATGTCTAAAAATCGCCAATAAAATCGCATAAAAATTTTCAAGTCTGAGCAGGGGGGGTCCGGACCCCCTGGACCCCCCCTCTGGATCTGCGCCTGATATGGATCTGTGATTTAATAAGCTAAACCAGAGAAAAGAGCCCGATAATGAATAAAAGGTTTCTATGTATTTAAGTCGCACCTGCCTGTTGCTTAAGATCAAGGAGTTGCACCCAGGCATAAACAAACCACTACACGCCACGGTTTAAAGTGAAAGCGATGTGCAGAAACGTTTTCAATGGAATTGTTTTAAAGTTTCTGGTGGGACGAAATTGTGTTTAAAGCACTTTCATTTTCCTCTGGTCAGGGGGATTGGGGGGTGTCAAGAGTGGAATAACCAAGAGTCTCTCTTCAATCTGCCGAATGAGTTTTCTGCTGTTGGATGTAAATCTAGATGGACATTGATTATTTCACTTCAGATGAACTTTCCATTGGCTCGTGTTCCCCAGGATTTTAATCGTTCAGGTGGTACGATAATCTAAAGCACCGCGTAATTTTTGGCGTTCGCGTAAAAGAACTTTTGACTTGAAATTCAATTGCTGTCTGGGTAATTCATCTCTTATTCCACACTGTTTGGCGTATGTCGTTTTCATTATCCCGGTTAGTGTCGAAAAGTAGGACGTTTATCTCCATTTCATTCATTTACAGATCATGTGCTTTCATACAAAAAAATAAATCAGTTATATCACGAGTAACAATTAAATTATTTATTTTAACAGTTAAAAAATAAAACAAAACAAATAATTAGAGATGGAACCACCTTGACTAGGTTGCAATGTCTTAGATATCTGGTATGTATAGAAGATGTAACAGATAAGTACCTTACAAAAAAACCAATAGTAATTATAGACTGTAAAATATCTGAAGGAGGTCTTAATAATGCATGACCTTTATTATTTTAGAAATTGCATGACACCACTTATTGTCCTTGCTCTCGGGTCATTGCTTAATGAATATGTCTATATTATTGTTGGAGTATGTAGCACTATTATAAATTATCCAAACATTAGCACCATACATAAGTTTACAAATATATCTTTACGAAACAACAATAGCATAGAATTCAGATTGAGTTTCTAATAAATACGCTCACAATATATATTATTAATAAGTTTCAATAAATAAATATTTAAATAAAAGTTGTCGATTCTTGTGTAACAATACACACACACACACACACAGAACTTACGAATATTACAAAAATACAGAGGAAAATGATGGAAGCGTATCATTTGACTGCATTTCTGGCGACACGGCGTCTGGACTACTGGGATATGTAGACTGCGTTTGCTGTGGGTCTATTATTTGAGAAATCGGTGCCGTTAAATCGTCATTGGAAACAACAAATGAAAACGTGCTTTCAGAGGCAGATGCTGTCTCTGTTGATGATTCACTATCAGCAGAATAAGACGAATCTGTTTGCGACATGGAACCTTCACTGCAGCTTGAAATTGAATTGTTCTCAATTTCAGCAAAGATGTCGTCAAATACATCAGCACTAAAGCTATCATCGTCAAGAATTGGCGAAAATCTTTCATTTCTGCATTCCCAGTCCGGAAAAGATGATATGTTTGAACCATCACATGTCACCTTGACTCCAGTTGCATTTTCAATGACATGACCCAAATTTTGGACGGTAGGGTATGATTGTGTGTTTGCAACTTCCAAAAAAGGTTCTGGATAAAAATATTCGGATGGAGGGCTGTAATCCCAAGCAGACGGCTGTTGTGTGTCAATCATGCAACTAGAGTATTGATACTGTGTCTGGTCATCTGTACAAAATATGTCATAACTCTGGGGTATGTTTTCTCTTGGGCTTCCGAAACCCGGAATATATTCGTTGAGAAATTGCTCACATGACTGTATATCCAAATCTACATCATTGTCGTAACAAACTTCTGGTGGGGAATTTATGCCTAAAAGAGCACTCCGTTTATCACCAAAGCACACTGGAGCTGCATTCAGCATTGATGTTGAATACATGTGTTGTATTGAATACTGCTGGACGAGATATTGTCGTTTTTTTCTAAGAGATTTTTCGGTAACCTCAGATTTTTTCTTGAATCTTCGGCGACGTGTGTAGTTCTGTTCCTTCGTTGCTTTTTTACACGACGTTGTTGAACTCCGCAAAACCGACTGAACCGATGACGTCACTGTTTTAACAAAATTTACCAATGTTTCTGGGCTTTCTTCTTCCATTTCGATACCTGGAAAATATTGGATTAAATTATATTTAGACATCATAAGACTTTTAGACCGTTCGAAATCCGGAAAATATTAATTTTGCCTACACGTTTGCTCTACAAACACATATTAACTCCAGAACCAACATCATAAAAAATGTTCAATCGTTTATTAATCATAAAGAAAGGAAATGCGCTTAACATCTCATCAAAACAATACTTTGGCTGAAACTAACCTACGTTTATTAACTGTAATGATCACTTGTAGCCTGGTAACAAATGCAATTTTACCCATGTTGCGAAATTTTCGTCCACTTTTCGTCGAATTTCAACTTTCAATGGGGTATTCTTTCGTACATACAAAATACACCTTCGACAGTTGAAATTCGAGATCGGAGTAGGCGCCAGTGCCGCTGTCCGGGCAAAAATTCCCTCATTTAGCACTGTATGGCGTATGCTCGTCTAATTTATCATGGTTGGACAAAACGTCCACCTATCGCACTGCATGCATGGCGAATGTCGAGAAAGTTCATCCAGATTTACCGTCGTGATATTTCCCTGTTGCAGTGATGCAGAACGGAGGGAAGGATCTGACAAAGACAACTGTCTAGTTGTTCGGATGGGATAGAAAACCGAGGTCCAAATACACAATGGCGTGCACATAAAAGATCCCTTGACAGTTGGAATTCGATAATAAGAGTAAGTCGTATAGTGTCGCCGTCTGATCAAAATTTCCCTCATCACACACTGTATGGCGTATGCCCATCTTCATTACCCACGTTAGGAGCAGAACAGTTAATTTCATTTCCGTTTTCATTAGCCCAGCCTTATTTCAATAAGTTTAAATTCTTTCACATTTAAACTATGAATGAATAACAAAGAATAAGTCGTGCAATTCCAGTTCAAACTGAAAGATGCGTCACAATACAACGATAAAATATATATTAATTTGATAGAGCCTACATAATGTTTTTTTTTTAAATTTTAGAAATCCGAATAATGATTTTACAACTTTTCATATTTTTTAAACAAATGATTTGTGTATCAATTTTCGTTTACAAATATCATATATGGAGGCATATGACCATTTTTACTTACAAATAGCATTATATAATATGCAGGCCTTTGGCCATTTTACAAAGTAATGCTTCTGATGTTTGCAAGTCTAAACTCCGATATGTTGTGTTTAAGCGTTTGAGTCGTCAGTTGACCTTTGTCAGGGATATGATTGTTTAAGACCAAATTAATCCTTTGATTCGTGGTTATTGTACTCGCTACGTCTCGCTTCACCTGGCTTCTGTTTTAACTCATGCACGTGCACACCGAAATTTATTATTTACCAACATAAAGTTTAAAGGTAACAATTTGTATCCTAAATAAACACATGGTTTTGAAATTTAATAGAAGTATCTTTCAATTATTTGGAATAAAATAATGTTATATAAATATAAACGTATTTGGCAATTTGATCTCCGAATTCCGTGTGACGTAATGCCATAACGGAATATCAAGCGTGCTGATCTTATAAGCATTTTTTAAAAAAACATACATGTATTCGAAAGTCAAGTCATAGTTGATTTAATCAAATATTTTAATTCCTAAAACATTTAAAAAGGGTCGTTAATTTTTATATATAGGTGTATTTAAAAATATATAAATACATTCGTCATTTGATCTATATGTTCACGACAATTAAAAAAAAAACATCCTTATGTGCAGACTTACCTGATGGAGCTATCTTGGGTGTAATGGTATTTCCAGATGACAAGACTAATATGATGTACGTTTTCGTTTGTTCGTTTCTGGAGTTTAACGTATAGACAAGATGTACGTTTCAACGATACCTTATTTTATATGAAGTTTGGTAATTGGAGGTAATTTTTGATACGTTTATAAAGCAAGTGATAATCACGTCAACGCTTGGGCGCGTTAGGTTGGGTATTTTGTTTTTCACACTTCGTCTAAAAACAAACGACTATTGAATTAGTGGATGTGTCTTGTCGCGCGTTCTTTTTCTAAACGTTAAGTACTTGACAGCCGATTCAATCAGATCAAATAGCCACCGGAACAAGAACGGCATGGTCCGACAGGTGAGGTGAAACATCAAAAACCACCCCCGTCACTTGCCCATCAATGTTTGTCCAACACAACAGTTTCTGCTTTTTATTTATCGATACTGAAAAGTTCAAAGAGAATTTCCAGATTGGTTTTAGTCCCTTTGCATGAGACTATTTATTGTCGTTGCCCCTTTCGACGGCCCGGTCCCATCCGTCAACTGTCCACAATTTCTTGTGAACCCCTTTCAGGTTAGGGGGGTTGGGATGGCCTAGTGGTCTAGAGTGCCGCGCTTCGACCTCTAGCTGGCCGGAAACCTCTGGCTTGCGGCTGTGGTTTCGAGCCCTGGTGTGACCGTATGTGGCATGGAGATAGGGGCGCCTTCTCAACCTCGTGGGTTTCCTCCGGGCACTCCGGTTTCCTCCCACTGCCAAAGACCCCTACGCGCAAGCGAATTATTAAAATAAAATTAAACCATGTGTTAGTCCCGAAATGACCTAGTTTGTGTTGAGTGGACGTTAAACCCCATTCTCCTCTCTCTCCCCTTTCAGGCTACATCTAGTATCTTATCGTTTCAAAATTCGCATACATTTTAGGGGGATGAAGAAATCTTGTGAATGACAAAAGTTGTTATCCGACATGCTTGAAATCAGAGCCACGCTAGCTCATTCAGTGTAGTGCTGTCCCAGTCTCGTCAGGCCCGGGTCCAGGATTTTGTCGAGGGGGGGGGGGAGTGGGGGCACATTTGAGAAAAGGGTAATACTTTGCAACTTTGGATTGTTTGGGCGGAAACAATGCGAAAATCATGTTTATATCATCTATTAAAGGGCAGATATGTGAACTACAACAGTAAAAAAGCCCCCTGCCCCCCACCCCCTGGATCCGCGCCTGCTCGTTCGGATAACAAATCTCATCTCTCAACAGCAGTATATCTCAACGGTTTTAGCTACTTCCCGTATAGCTAAGTCTCGTGTACGTCCCATAATACTCAATCCCTATATGTTGGCAGAAAAACATTTCTCGGGATTTTTCAACGATGTTTATCCTTACTAGTGATGTAGGACAGAGACCTGACAAAGAAAAGTAGTTGGTCGTTCAGTTAAGACGAAAGGCACGTTGGTGTGCATCTGAAAGAACCCATAGATGGCTAATGGCATAATTTTATTTTCCCCAGCCCACTGTAAGATATAAATCCCTTCCAAAGACGTTAAACGTCATTTCATTTACATTTCGTATTACATGTATTCACATTTGAGACAGATAAATCTGCCAAATTACAACATTTTCATTCAATGCGCTTAGAGTTATGACCCTTGTTAGGTCTGTAGTCTTGTGTAGCTTTAGTGGCAGAAATTATCATCCGATCAGCTTTGATGGAATTAATTAGTGAAACAAAAAATCCTATTAAAATTCGGCAAACCTCTGAATTAATTGCCGTTAATTAGTTCTAGTGTTATTGCCCTTGCCCCCTCTGTGGAATCTCGTGAAAGCTCGATCGACAATCATTGTCAAATTGATCAATGAATAACAATTTTTGATAATTACTTATTTAGTTAGTGTCTTTGTTGTGTCATAAAATCTTGTCACCCGCCAGTGGTCTTATACGGCATAAAAGAGCCGCGGCGGATAATTGAGTAGGACGTTGGCTCGCTAACCTTGAGGTTTCTTGTTCGATTCCAGCATTGACCGAGAAAGTTCATTTGGATTTTCTTGGTCTGGTAAGAAACGTAAAAGAACCCCTGTCAGTTGAAATTCGATATAAGAGTATGTAGCGCCGCTGTCCGTGAACAATTCCTTGATAGCTAACGTTATCTTGGCGTATGCTCGTCTTTATTCCAATCGGAGAACAGTATGACGTTAAACCCTAATTGATATGCGTGGAACGGGCTATTAGCCCACTATTAAAGATACTTAAGCATGGTAATCAAAATCTCACGATCTTATTACTCACTTTTATATAAATTTGTTTTCCACTGGTACATGTAGAATTTGATTATCATGTTTACGGAATGTGGTTATTCAGGTGTGTGAATGTGTGAAAAACTCGTAGAATTTTCTAAAATTACATGTAATACAACTGCAGGCCAATATTTGTCGCTCAAACTTTCACAAGATTCTACAAAGATAGCAAGAGCAAACAATCTAGAACTATACAACGAAATGGGCCCTTTCGTTTCACTAATCTGAGCACACTCGGCAAATCTCGACAGATTCCGTAACCTACATCTAGTCTCGGCTGTATGATAGTCAGTGATATGTACCTACGCCCATACATTTGCGATGCGGCTACGGAATCTGCCGAGGTTTGCCGAGTGGTCTGAGCAATGAGATCGCACGGGTGTCCCCAAGATTCTACAAAGGGCAGTAACTCAAAAAGTTATTCATTGAAATTGTTGAAATTGAATAGAATTTTTTATTTCACTAAGTTATCAATTTGAGGCTGATCAGATGATAGTTTCTGTTGCTAAAGCGTACACAAGACTACAGGGGCGTTTTAAGGTTTATCATGGCTGAGGCTATACTATTTTGAAGGCCCTCTTTTGCGGGGGTCGGCGGGGCGGGGCAATCTGAACATCTGAGACACGCTACCTGCGCAGCTACGTCATAAATTTCGTCACGTGAGTTACGTTTGCGGGGCGGGGGTGTCTTAATTGATGATTTTCATACCAGTGCAATGACCACATTCTCATTCAGTAGTGGATTCGACAGTAACAGTGTAAGGAAAACGATTGACTCGGACTCGGGGACCCTTTCCCTTGGCCAGAGGGGCCCTTTTGTCAGACGAGGGGCCCTTCTGTCTACCTTTAGGGCCCTCCCTAACTAGGGTACATTTATTTTTTCTCATCGGTTTTAGCATTTTTCTCCCGATTTATTTGTTCAACTTCTTTGATTTTTTTGGCGAGGAGGCTGGCGCCTCCAGCGCCTCATCTATAAAACGCCTTTGCAAGACTAACAAATGCCATAGCAGCTCGAAAGAGTGATGAATGAAAAATGTTGAAATTCGAAAGATTTCTTTCACAAATCTGAATAGGGCATGCAAATGAAATGAAGTGTAATTGTCTAAAAACAGGAATATGTCATAAAGTGTGCTATTGGTGAAATTATGCCCGGGCAAAGGCATTATCGACTACTCTTCGTGGCTTCTTTTAGGTACACGCCAACGTATATTTCATATCCGAACCACTAACCTCTGTCTTTGGCATGTCCTCCGACTGACAAACCACGTTGAAAAATCTCGGGTAATCTTCTCGGCGAACACCAGGGTCTTACCCCCACCCCTTGGTTAGTAAGCCAGCGCTTTACTCACGGAGCCAATGGCTCCGACCTAGATGTAAGCGTAGAGTTACGTTTTCAGCGTATACGAATCGAAGAATGTATAGGCTCCAACCTAGATGAAGCGTAGAGTTACGTTTTCAGCGTATACGAATCGAAGTCCGTGTATATCAGTGATATTTTTTATTGCTCGTACGAAAATTGTATTATACAGCAGCAATAATGAAATGAATAACATCCGCGCATCCTGATTGAGTGCCCGAAAAACTTCCGGAGTAGCCTATATTATATAATACATGAAAATGGTAAGTATAACCATTTCCTGTTGTTAATATTATCTTTGGTAAAATCGTTAAAGAGGCAATATCACTTTCATGGTTAAAGAAATAAAATAAAACGGGGTTTAGCGTTTTATACTGTCCCGCTCATGCTTCAACAAATATTATATACAACGTCTCCTACGCTATTTACAAAGGGCCCTATTACAGTTCAAGGTTCAAGCGCTAATGTTCAAGTAAAATCTAAATTTCGTTTCTGAGAATAAGACATCCGTAAACATACATGATCCCGGTTGAGAAGAAAAGTAGGCTTTTAAAGATCATTTCATTCATTCAGAATAAAAGACATTTCAAGATTGAATATTCCGACTAAACAGCCCAATACAGGGACGGATCTAGGAATTTTGGAAGGGGGGGGCCACAAAATGAGGGCACTTACTGCGGAGACGGGGCGCGCCGCTGCGATGCGAGGGGGTTGAGGGGGGGGGGCGGTAAGACAATTACCAGTCATTTCCTTGCATCTGTAGACATTCCAAGAGCTATTTGGTTGATATTTTCGTCTACGTAAACGTTTGGAGAGGATATATTTGGGTCTGAAAGGCACTTTCAACAATGAAAAAGGGCACTGTCGAAAATTAGGGAGGGGGGCGCCCCTCGCTGGATCCGCCTCTGCAATATGGTGTTCTGTTTAACGAATGCCGAACGCGCGTTCGATTTTTATTTAGATAGGAATCCAGGCAACTAAACACACGCGCGTAGCAGCAGCTAAGTTGTCCGACTGCCCATGTGCATAAGGCATTATTTTTGCTAAAAATATCAATAGGATTCTACTAATTTAATAATGTACAAAAGTTTCATACATATCGCGTGATAACTTTGTTTACAAGATTTTACAAACTGCCAACTGGAACAATGAAAATTGTTGAATCATACCGAGCGGTCCACGAAAATCGGATCCGGGGTGCCAACCTGTTTCACAGAGAATTACTTACGAATTATTCACCGCGGGATCAGTTTGCCGGAGTGCTTGTTCTATTTGCATTATATATTCATAAAACTATTGTGTCAACACATGAGCTTTAATATTGATACTAAACATACAAGACAGTTTACTCATAATCTTCATATTCTTCATAATATGACGTAACATAAGGATGATATTAATGACGAGCGTGAAATCGATACATGCGGGATGTTCGTTGTTAACGTCGTTAGCACGACATCACACGAGTGTGGTTTCATCGGTGACGTATGCAGTCAGTGGCGAGTGCATTATGGGGGGGGGGGGGCTCGCTTTGGGGCAAATTTATCTTAACTGGGGAAGGAAATCGGTGGACGCGGAGAAAACCCACTAGGATGGACAGTCGGTCCGAGAGTTGGAATAAAAAAATAACCGTGAATTGCTCTTGTTTCGTAACAAAATGGCTTATATATAGACACATCCTATAATTTCGTCCCAGAGGAAGAAAATTGTTTGTCATAGCAGCACCTTATCATTTGTTTTGAAAGGACACAGTCACTAGGCCTACCCAAAATGCAGTTAATATCGAATATTAATATTCTCGAAAATATCGAAGCAATTGCCTGACCAAATTTTTGTAATAAAAGATTCCCAAACCATAAAATACGCAAAACGCGGCTCGGAAAAGCTATAATTTCTTGAAGTATAATTCTCTCAGCCCTGAACAACAGTTTTTAAAATGTTGGCTTGGTGTTTCAGAATAAATACCAATCAACCAAAAATGAAGACGACCCTCTAAGCTAGGCCAAAATGTAGCCTAGATAGGTTCATACAGTGCTTTAGAGTTGAGGCCAGACCCGTTATGTTCATGATGTAAAGTCAAAGTAATATCAGTCACACGCCGATTATAGGACTTGCCGACCAATCAAAACCGTCTATTAGCAGTCTATTCAGTGAACATGGGACCAACATGGCCGATACAACTACGGTAGTGGAGGGGAAAGTGAAATATAGGGACGGAAGGAAGGTGAATATTATACTAAATATGTTTTACTACTTCTGGATTTTCCCCTGGATATGTATTTAGTTCTGGATTCTTTTTTCTTTCAGTGGAAACAACGATGGTGCGTGTTAAAAAAGCCATCTCCAGTCGCTGGTAAGTTGTTACAAAGTTTACAAGTTTTGTCAGTGTGTTGAGATAGGAATGTTCTGCACGTCTTTGATGTTTGCTCTGACACGCTATATCTGTCTCTTCTCATTTTATAAATGGACATCATGCAATTATAAAATCCAGCTGTACCTTTTCTTTTTGCAACACATATTGCATGTTTAGAACTGAAGAAACCGAGAAGTTTTCAATTGTTGACATCCGAATCGTAGTCTAGTCAAACAAAAACTAGACCTTTTCACTGTGTCTTCTAAACGAGTCAAATGTTCTGACCTACATGTACTTTTGAGCTTTGACGGACAACTGACAATAGTTTGATTTTCAAGGATTAGTACACACAAGTTTGTTTGATGTTGATGGGAATTGGAACAGTGTTAATTCCTTCATAAACTCGTAGGAGTTATTGAAACTATAACAACTGTATATTGTAACATTGTTTGAATAACTTATAAGCATGGTAATATGTATTACAATACATTGCCCATAAATATTTCAATAAAAAAGATGGAAAATTTCAGTGCAGTTGTACCCTACTATGTGATACATGATAGATATTTCATCCATAATATCACCTTAGCTTATTGTAGGGGATATTCCATTATCCTCCATATTGCCTTTGAAATATCCATATCACTGGATCAGTAGTCAGTAAGTTTCAAATAGTTGAAATATTTACATGAATTGTAAATGTCACATACACATATCTATATTACAGCATGTATCTGTAGAATAATATTTAGGGCGAGAAGAATTTTGAGGCTACTTAGACTAGAATCTGTCTAGACATTTAGATGTGATGAAAATAAACTGAGTCACAATCTGGTAGCAAGCCTACATTGTAGTTGGAAGTCATCCTGACAGAATTCTCTGTTGAATGAAACCACATTCTGAGAAATTCAAGCTAATGTCATAGAGTGTTTAATTATTCCGTAAATCTCTGATTATATCATAGAATCGTGATATACAGGGTGGCTAAAAAATCATTGCATTGTCATTGAAGCATGATCAATCATGATAATTGGTCATAGCAGAATCAAGTACCATTTAAAATTATCTATATATATCATTTTCTAACAGACGTGTATTAAGAAAAGTGATTGGTATGTGAATATGTTAATGATGCATGTAATCGATTTTGAAAATTCTATCAATCGTGAGTATCTGAATGGTTGGCACGTGCCGTATCATAAAGTCTGTTATTGAATCAACTGGCGTGGTTTCGAATCCCAGGTTTTACTTGACAAGGAATAGGGTTGCCTGTCCAACCTCATAAAATTAAACCATATGTTAGTCCTGAAATGATCTAGTTTGTGTCGAATGGACATTAAACCCGATTTATCTCTCTCTCCCACTAAAGAATTATATTTGAGTATAAGAATAAAAGACAGTCCATTTGATGACTAAGACATGAAAGGTGGGGAGGAGGATTGCCTTGTCCACAACCACACCATTAATCATCAGTACATTCACTTTATTATGAGCTGAATTTTCATTCATGATCTCAACTCTTGATTTCATTCATAATATTGAACCACACACAGTCAGATTATGTAGCAATATTGCTCAATGGAAATTGTAGAATTTGAATACAAATCTTTTATAAATAACAGCATTTTACACTATATCTTCCTTTAGTAAAGTCAGTTTATATATTTCGTAAATATTTAAAAGAAAGTTTGAAAGAAAAACGTTCCTATATTTTAGATACTAAGGAGGAAAATCAAATCTGGTCTTTCAATGAAGTGTAACAGATTTTGTGCTGTGCATGTTTATATAGGCATCTGGAAAATAGCATAAACAATTCTTGTAAATGGATGCTTTTATTTGATATGCAGATTTATATGATATATGATGACAGAATTTTACACACATATATCTGTAAATAAACTTATATATTTTGTTGAAACAAAAATAAATTGTGTAACACCAATTAAAGATGTACTGGGACTAATCATTACCAGCAATCGTCATGCATACTTCTACCATATCTTGAGGGGAAAAACCCACAATAATAAATTAGAAATCATTTTGTATGCTGATGTGACTTCTGGAATAACAGACTATCGATGTTGAATGCATTTGGTGTATTGATAAAGTAGTTTCTGTTGTTAACCACAAATTAAACTGAAATTAGTTAACACGCAAACTAACTTGTTAAAATTTAATTTGACGTATATAATACACATGTACATGTAGTAAACAAGCCAACATTTGTTGAAAAATATGAAATTTTTCACAGTTTTATCAACACTAATATGTACTCAGATTGATTATTCAACATTTAATTAACTCATAAATGACCCAGAGGTTTGACGTCATAAAAATCCACGTTATAATGGTCAATAGTGATAAAATATAGGTATGCATTTTAAAATCGTATCATTAAATATAACTACTGAAAATAGACCCTTCATGTAAATAGATGAAATAATCTAAAATGCATAAATAAGAATTTTACAGAAAAAAAAAAAAATAATTTAGACATTTCATGCACATGTATTATAGGCCTATATAGATCTAATGGTTATTTCTTTTTTTTTTGTTCGGCTTTTGTGAATTAAAAATCATTTATCATGAATCTCTTTAAATTTAAGCTTATTAAAATTTAAGAAGTAATTAATAAAATTTTGGACGATTAGTCTAGCTTCTATCACGTTCTAGCGCAAAACTATAAATATCTAGGCCTGCACCACAGATAAAATCTGAATCGCTGTGGGAGTGGTAATCCGTCGTAAGGAGAACGTTGTCTTATAGGCCTAGACATAACACGGTTTTATTAAATTTTTCAAGAACAAACAGTAAGATTTTCAACTGTCAAAATGTCAAACAGGAAGTAAACAAATGAGAAAAGGTCCCCTGCGCTGCACGATACTAGATCTTTCCGATCTGTGAAATATTTTTCCGTGTTACAGTATAGCCACAATTCTAACCCAAACCCTTCAAAATAGTTTTAGATAAACCTAACCCGAACCCTAACCCTAACCCAAACCCTTCAGAATAGTTTTAGATAAACCTAACCCTAACCCTAACCCAAGGGAAAATATTTCACAGATCGGAAAGATCTAGTATTATGCCCCTGCGCTAGGAACGTTGCATTCGGCTAACTGGTTTCGTCGACAAAAGTTGCTGTGGGTACTTAACGGTAACTCAAAGGTGTCGACAAAAGTCAAAGTGGGTCACTTAAGAGTTAAGTAAACAAAATTATCCAACGCTAGATAATCTCCCTAGTTTGATTTAATCAGATTTAAAACAGACCTATTTTCGTATAGACAAAATGGCAGTGAGCTTATTGCATAGTAAGCAGTATAGTCTGATGAATTTTCTATTCACACATCTTTTTAGATATTGAATGAAACTGAACAAGTTTTGTTCTGATATTCCTATTTAAGATGCTTATTTCACAATATTATACATTACAAGTGATTCCACATTGGGAATTTAATTATTACTTGAATAGCTGAAGTAATAATTGAATAGCTTGAGTGCTAATTGAGTAACTGTCCATAACAATTACTACATTAATGTAAATTTGTACATGTCTAGTGTAGAACAAAGCTATGATAAATATAAACACACAATCAGGTAATAATTACATAAAGTTTAAAATTAGTATCAGCAAGATAAGAAAATTCTAATCAAGGGTCAGGGATGGAAGGTTTCATATTGCTACTCATTAGTTTGCAGGTCAGGTAGGGGAGGGGGGTAACAAGTTTATTTCAAGCTGTCAGTATACACATGTGTTAGGATAGACTTTGAAATAAAGCATGTGATTGTCGAAAGTTCTGGTTTGAAAGAAGTTAGTAGAACTGTAGATTATACATGTCAGAATCTCATCAGGGTCTTTTTGGATTGAATTTCTTTAACCAGATGGAAATGAACACCACATTTCCAATTAATGACCTACAGATGGCCTGGCTTATTTAACTGCCCACAGTCCACACTTCTTTCTAATTTCATGTTAAAAACATGATTTTTTAGTTCATAAAGATTGGAATAACATAAATATACATTGTTTTGTAAAATAATAATGGTTTAGTTGAGAAATATAAAGGATTCCACCATAGCAAACATTTAAAGATGGGCCTACTATACAGAATTATGTAGAGTAGCTTGAATGCTGCTGCCCTGGCAAACTTGAGAATTTTCTTGAATTTGGAATGAACATTAACACTGGTAGATCTGTGTTATTTTCTAGTAATATTGGGACCCAGGGATCCCATTTTTGTCTGTAAATTTAGAAAATTTAAATTTTCATTAATGATTGGACCATGTTTCTCTTTCGTCAAAAAGACTAAATCATATTTAATGCCATTGGGTTTACTTGAGAAAAATCAATCATGCTCTAGATAAATGTATGTGTACCTTAAATATATGCCTGTTGTATAGCAAGTAAGTTTGTTCTAGTTTAAACCCTATTTTCACCGTTACTGGTCATGTCAAATGCTGATTGTTATCCGAATAATCTACAGTTAAAATAGTAGATAAATAGATCAGATGTCTCAAATTGTAATTTTTCCATGTTAAAAGTTTATTTTATCTGTTAAATTATTTATTTATGATTTTAATTTTGTAGAATTAATATGATTAGATGCTTTCAAAAGTTGACAAAACCTGAATCAAATTTGAATACCATATCAAATGAATTAGTTCAAATCTCCTTGGAAAACTATTCAAATTCAAATATTTGTGTTAACTCTTAAACCTGTTGCATGTTGCTATGATTATTATTATTGTTAATATTGTTAATATATATATATACTATAGTATGTTGTAATACTTGTAAAATGTGTTGGTAGTAGTAGTACATGTACTAACTGACATAGATATAACAGATTGTTTGAAGCTAGTATTTGTTCAACTCCTAGTTATGTGTTCATTTTTTTTCGGCAAGTTTACTGACATTGATCCAGTTTTAAAAAAAACAGCGAATAGAAAAGGCCAGTGAACTTGAAGAATTTCAAACATGAATCCGATGTTTGTATGACCAGAATTCAAACACTAGTAGGAAATTTTATACCCCGCCAAATAAAATAAAACCTAGTTTAACTTGTCATCTTTTGAACAGGCAATTTGTGAGTCTGTGAATTTCTTTACTAATACCTTCATCTTATTTCTTACTTTCTTCAAGAAAATAATATTGATAATAGTAACCCAGAACATACCTATGCCAGGTTTGACCTACAGTGCTAATATAGAATGTATGTAAATTTCATTAATCGAACTTTTGCATACCATCCATCGGATCATATCCTGCCCAATCTGAGTTCTTGAAAGATAAAAAATGTGGAAGACACAAATTATTATTTATTAAGTATTTCTAAAGAATTGGCAACTCATATAGGTGCATGTGGCTTTAATTTCATTTTAAGTTATTTAGTGTAAAGTTTTAGTTCAAGCTTGGATGAAATTTCCTTTTCTAGGTAAATACTAGTACAAGTAGTAATCTTTGGTTTAAGTACTGATGAGAAATGATTATTAGTAGACTTAGTAGAGTTAAATAAATGGCAGGTGTACACTGTTTATAAGTGTACTAAATTTATTTAATTAGATACAGGATTGTAGCTATATAATAAATAATACTATATATATGTAGTTTCAGTTTGTAGAAAACAAAACTGATAAAAGGCTTTTAAAAATTTTAATTTGTAATAAAATATACAGATTGTTTTTGATATCTAAATTACCAGCATAATTACTGTTCAAAAAAAAAACCCATATCAGTATTTATTCATTAATCAATGACAGTCATTAATCCAGTTTGTGTCATGATTTGGGTTAATTTTTTTATTTGATTATTGTGGCACTGAATGACCAACTTGGTGAACAGAGTTAACAATAGATTGAATATAATCAATTACCTTGAATATTAATTAGTTTGATATATCTACCGTGTAGGTAATTAAGGTACATGTTTGAGCTAGTTTAATTTGAAGCATAGCCATAATCTAAATCAAAAAACCCTTGTGGTCTTTGTCATGTCTAATATTTAGATTCGTCAAGCATACAGAGCAATTCAATATTTTACTAACACCTCAATAAACTGAATCTATTGGCTGTGCTTATTTAAATTGACATAATGTATAAAATACCTAATTTGGGTGGTCTCGACCTCTATACAATAAGTTGAAAAGCATAGACTTAACACACACAAATAATGAATATTTTTTTTGTCAAATCCGTTTTCATTTGGGTCCATCTTTTGTTTACAGCATCAAAGGCATGTTAATAATTAATTCCTTTGAAATATTTTATTTTTCAAAAAACTCTGACCTAAAGAGTATAAACAAATAATTCTATAGACATTTAAGTTCTGATACACTATTCAATTTAATTGTTAAAAAATTTGTAATAACTCTGAATGAATGTAACATGTAAAGTGAGTTGAAACCCTATCATATCTGAATTACCTGTAAAATCATGTCAAACTTTACTGTAAATTTCGTGTAATCTAATATTTTTTAACATTGGCTCATTTTGGGATAATAACTATTAGAGGCATTTAGGGCGGAAAGATGATTTACAATGTATTATTGCCTACTGTACATCAATTTCCATTCTTTTATGTGCAACATTAAACACCTTGGTTTTAAATTCCTATAAAGGACAGACACACTGTCCTTGTCTGCTTTGCAGGTGTTATCCTTAACAAATGAAATCTATGCTTGAAAAAAGCTCTACCAGAATTAAAAACTTTGGACAGTTGTGAGTTCCCAAGGTCCTGCTTCAGACTTTATATTTGTTGAAAGATTTTTTTTGTAAACCAATAAAAACAAACATAAATTCTTCAGGCTACATATACGTGTTTGTTGTGAAAAGGTTGTATGCAGCTTGAGGAAATGCTTTACTTATATTATAAGTGTACTGTATTAAATTAAGAAAATACCTGAACATTGTTGAAATAGCTTTCTACTCATTGTTTACGTGTGGTAGTAAATTAGGTATAGATATTGTATCAGTAGAATGCTTCACTGATTTCTCACTTATATGTCTATTATAACTCAGACTAAATCAACCATTTCACAATATAACACGCAAATCATAAGCGCTCTTTTACAGGAAAAAAATATTTGATGAATAGTAATCTATGTCTAATATACTAGCAAGTTAAAAGGCAGCTCTTGTTAATAAATTTCATTACTATTAGTCATGAGATTTTTGAGGAAATGGTAGAGATATCTACATCAGTTATCTATATATAAAATACTATTAAAAACCAGTATACTTGATCTGTAGGCTTTGATGTTTAATGGATGTGTATAAGAAGGTAGATTGAATTAATTTAGTTTACTTTATCTTTAGATATTTCTTATGAAATCAAATTGGGTTTAACACCTACTTTTCTGCACCACCTCGACATGCAGTGTGTTTTGAGGGCAATTGCTCAAAAAGTGTTTCCACCTGTTATTAGTTGAATTTCAACTGCCACAGGTTCATTCATTTGCACATCCAGGACCTCAACTTTTCATACCACCCAAGTGACTAGATGCTGTGCTGTGCCTTCTCATGTTCTGCAGTCTGCACCATGGGGAAAAATCTAGAGAAGGAACTTTCTCAGCTGAAACTTTCTGGTTTTGTGAGCCATTGCTTGATTGACTTAAATATTGGTACTCCATGTTTCTAATGATGTCTACAACCTTGCTAACTGATTTATATAGCACCAATATTATAAATTACTTAATTTATCAGATATATCACATATTATTTGAACCATACATGGATCTTCTTTATTTTAACAAATCAAGGGAGATTGGATGGACAAATGGTTAGCACGTGCACGCTGTATCATAAGGTCTGTCATTGAGTCAACTGTTGTGGTTTCCATTTGTACGTGACAAGGAGTAGGGTTGCGAGTCCATCCTCGGGGGTTTTCTCTGGGTCCTTCAGTTTCTTTAAACGGCTGAAGACCCTGCAGGCAAGCGCATCATTAAAATAAAATTGAACCACACGTAAGTCCTGAAATGACCTAGTTTGTGTTGAGTGGACCTTTAACCCCATTTCTCTCTTAACAAATCACAATAGCATTAATGAAACAGATATACATGTATGAAAGATATTTGTGTGAGAAAAACTGACTTTCTAAATAATTTATTTACATGTAGGTCTACAGTAATCTTATCTGGTATGATTAACTGGGATATGAAATAGCATGCACAATTGACATCAGCTCTATGTAAAACGGTGAAATCTTCACACTTTCTGATGATATGGTTAACACTGTGATTTATCTATCTATATATATAGTCATACATGACATGAATTTGGCTACTGGATACATTCTGAGACATGCTTTTCAAATAAATCTAATACCGGTCAGGTAGTAAATATATAAGTACATATAGATCATTATATTTATATGTTTTATATTGGTTACAGATATGTTTATATAGCTTTATATCTAAAACAACATAGATGTTTTTATATTTATGTACTCTTCAAGTACATGTCTTCATTTTACCTTGGGAGCCATGGTGGCTCAGTGGGTAAGATGCTGGCTCCCTTACCAAGAGGTCAAAATAAATCTTATACACGTACCAGTGAGGCAATAAATATACAAGTACATATAGATTATAAATTTATATGTCATACATTGGGTACAGATATGCTTATTACATTTTTAAGTTCATGTCTTCATTTTAACCTGGGAGCATTGTTGGTTTGCACATCCAGAAGTATCAGGTCCCCACAATATTTCTTGTCAGTAGTGCATAATGGAGGCCTAGCTTGGACAGTGACTAGTCATTTGAATGAGACAAAATACAGAGGTCCATGCGTGCACCCCTGACAGTTGATATTTGATATAAGAACAGGCCATAGCGCTGCTGGCTTGACATATTCCCGTCTTCATTAGCCCAGTTGGTCCCCAAAAATTAGGATGTTAAACCCCATTTCATTTAACCCAATACCGCCCTTTTTATAATACACAATCTGTGGTGGTTGTGGGGATTATGAGAAATTCCATAAGTATCTTGCTAATATCCATTGCGTAGTGACAATTGTGTTACAGTGATCATTCGGAAGCCAAATTATGAATATATATATGAAAGTGTTGGAGTTGTTTACAGTTCAAAGGAAAAACTAGCACCTGTGCACTTATGATAGGTTATGCTGTATGCTCAACTTTGAAATATTAAAGTTTAGTACAATCTAGGAAGGTTGGTAAGGTTAAAAAACAGTCTTCATCATAGCTACAACTACTAGATTATTTCAGTTCTAAAATATGTGTATGAATATTTACATATAAAGCATTAAACCAGAAAAATTCAAAAAGTTCAACTTCAGCTAAAATAATAGCAGTGTTTGTATACTTCTCCTAATGTTTTATGTATAAACAGTTAAAATTTAAAGTATCTAAGTTGTTTTAAAACAATTCTCTCTATTTGCTTATGATAGTCTGCATAAATGCAGAGTATTGTCTCTGCTGTGACAAAATTCTGAATTCTGCACATATTAGCCAAAGAAATATATCTTACATCTCATTGAGTTGTCTCTATTTAATATTGCATAGTGTAATTCTGTCTCTCTTTTCTTTTAGACAATCAGTTCTTTGTTTTTGTAGCAAGTTTCTCAGAAAAGTCACTGATTTACTTACATGTACATAAATGTCTATAAACATGTTTATAGCATAATTAAAAAACCATCATACTAGAGAGGAACAGTCTCCTTTTTGTCAAAAACTCGATGTATAGCTTATCGCAGTAACCCTATTAAGTACTGTAAGCCTCAGTAAAAGCTTACAGAAGAAAGGGGTATAAAGATTATGTGTATGTATATATAAATAAATAGTATGTAGGAAAGAACGATATGGGTTAAACTAATAAATACTGTACTTATGTCTTTATCAATAATAGTGTTAGGTATTGTACGCATAAAGGTTGAACTGTTAGACAATCTAATGATAATATAAATAACATTAAATAAATGTCTCAGTGTACTTGGCCTGTTCTATTTTTTAGAATACAGGTATATATATATTTGCTTTTTCAGCTAGTACAAGCTTTAAAATTGATACAAAGTTTTTGTGTGTAAATTCTTAATGTTTTTTGCCATTCTTAACCTTTTTCGTGGGTACATTTAACAGATTTGAAATAAGTGGATGACATGAAATTATCAGACTTTCTTTATTATGATTTAATAACATCAAGGCGCATAAGTAAGTTCTGAGTTACATGTATAACACATACATTTAATGCTTATTTTGTAGAAAGGAATTTCAGTGACATTGTTTGAGGGTGACATACATGTATTTCAATGCAAATGCTTATGGTTTGGCATTTAAGTAACAAAAAACCTGCATCAAACCCAAGTGCAGCTCAAATTTTTCTGCAATTTTCGATAGAAACAGTATTAAAGGTATTAATAGTAAGAGGTTGGCACTTCACAAGAACAAACATTGTATGTTTATTGTCTATTGCTTCAGATTGTAGCCTTCACTAGGTTGTTAAATTAACATAACATCGTAAATTTATTTATTATATTTTAAATGGAGAAATTACTACAAATATGTCTGATATAAACCTGTGGATAGATTCAGTCAGTGTTTTCACTAACAGCAAGAGGATATCCGTGTTTCTCATCCAGCAACTCCCTGCGGAGAAAAATGCCTAATATTTGAAACATGTGTTGTTAATTAATCCTAACAGCTTACATCTTCTCCAGAAATCATGTTAGACTGACTCCACACGCCAAACTTCCTTTACCAAGTCTGTTAATAGCAAAATGAAAAAAAGGAGTGTAAATTGATACAAACAAAACCATATTATGACAGAATTCTGATCGAAAGATAAAATAGCAGAAGTGAATTTTCCATATCCTACATAAGAATGGTAGAAAGGTTTTTCTATGAGGTTTACTATAATGCAGTCTATTTACAATTAGCTGTTTTAAAACATTTGTGGGTTGATTGAATGTTATGATTGATCAGTTGATTAACATCAGTCATTTGTTGTTTATAACTGACATGTTTGACTTGTATGCTAAATCACTTTTATTATTTGTTGTGGCTAACTTGCATCAAGGTTGTCTGCATTTACTATACATCTACCGGTACATTGAAGTATGTTTTATTAGTACTTCAAATACAGAAAAATGATAGATGACCATCTAAGCTGCATTTCGATGTGCAGATATTACCTGACACAAATTATAAACAGTTTTGGAATAATGTTTATAATGACATAATTAAAACATGTGTATGCAGGCAAATGAATTATTCCATCTAGTTTGAATGCCAAAAAATGTGATGCGTTGAATTATTGTGCCATATTTCTCACGAAAAGCAGCATGCCCTATTAATGTGGTTTAACATTGAGTCTCTACGCAAACCTTCTGATCAAGGTTCTGCTTGTTTAGATGTAGCAGTGCAAATGCACCTCTGATGTAGAGCTCCAGCAGTAGGTTTATCTACAACATTTTGCTTGCATTGTAGTACATGAAGTTATTTACAGTAAATGTTACGAGTTTGACATGTTTTCATCTATGTTAAAAGGCAAGATGAGAGATATATAATGGCTTGTTTTAATGGGCTACAAATTGGCCAGATGTTGTTGGACTAATATTTTAAAACTCATTATTTCCTCACTTAAATGGTAAACCAGTAGGAATTATTAAAAATAATGTTTGTATTCCTATCTAGCTACATTGTGGCAGGTGCAAGTCCATTGTCATGAGGGTCAGTCCAGGGTGTCAGACCCTCCCCTGTTCACATAGAAAATGCGTTGGACCTCACCAACTCCAATCCTTTATATGTATGCACCTAAGTGAGTAGAAATATTGCCTCAGAGCTTCTGATTTTATAAAAATTCTCAGGGTAGTCATCAAGACCTCATAACAAACTTGACGTTTGTCTCCACCTCAGACCCTAGCCATTACTATGTGTGGTCATAACAGAAACTATTATCCAAAGGTCATGATGAAATTATCTTTCAATGTTTAATATAAACCATATTTATCACTATTGAAATGCCAAACTGCTTTTTATTTCTGCTAATGAATTTTATTTCTGCTATTGTTGAATTCTTGGGAATATTTGCATAAACTGTAGTTTTTGAAAATATTAAACTTTAAAGATAATTGCTAGGCTAATTAAGTGATAATTGCTATATTTATCTGGATAAAATTAAACAATATTAATAGTGCTTTTCATAAATAAATGAAAATGACATTTTAAATTTCCGGCTTATTTGTTTAAATATATGAATTTGAAAAGAAATGGAATAAGTTTGGCAAGAGAACAGCAATTCAAGAATAATTAATAGACTGAAGTGACTTTCTGGCACATAACTTGCTGTAAAATGAACATGAATAAACAATTTAAATTTTGTTGACAGGTCATATGTAAACATATCCAAATTTAAACAAATCCAGCACACTTGCATTAAACTATTTGACATAAAGATGGTTTATTCAGATATGCAACAATATGTGTCGTGTTAAATATAATGATGGAAGGGATTTGAATACTGTGTAAAATCTACATAGGCCTCATGTTTCTAGTAAGAATTTACAGTTGAATGAAAAATAAAAAATATCGATGTTTCAGGAGCATAGAAACTAAAAGAGAACCGTTCTGTTTCAAATTGGTTGATTTGCTTTATCTTGATCAAGGACATATTTTAACGATGTAAAGTTTCAATAAAGTTGTAAAGACTGATACCTGGTTTCTTATCTAAAAATAATAAATCGAGTCAAATTGGTCGGATCACAGGTTTATTTATGTTTTTATTGTTCCTAATTCAATATTTGCCGCCTTTTATGTTTAGGTGTTAAATTTATATTAGCAATGGATGAACTGTTAAGAGGATTGTGATATGTGATGAGTATATATGTGTAACAAGGGATGCTGCAGTTTATGTAGAAAATTGTGAATAGTATTACTTTACAACATGTAATGTTTTCATTCTATTGTTATTATTATATACCTGTAGAAACTGTTGGCTGGGTGGCTTATTTGTCTCGCTGGGGAAGAGAAAATCACTAGAGTATCAGGTTTTTAAAAGCATCCTTTATGAGAACTTTTATACCACTTATGTCTAGAAATAAGTGACAATATGGTGTTATATGAGCTGGGTTGACTGTTACTTTACTTTGATATGATATTTGTATACTCAGGATGAATCATACTAAATGTATTGTGAACAGTTTGTAGGGTATATATACATACATACATATGTCTGGTCATTACAATAACAGCGATTGGTAGACAAGTCTTTATGTAGACATAAAAACTATGATCTATTGATGAATCCTGGGCTCTCTAACTTCTCTGCTTTATTTTGCGAATGGGGGGTAAAAACAGGCCACCGTTGGCGATACATAATAAATAATATACAACTAAAAAAATTATTTAAACTTTAATTTAAAGGATAAATAAGACCATAAAGTACTCTTTGTATCAAAGTGACATAACTTCAATAACTGTCGAAGATTTAAAGGTTGTCGTCTGTTTGATTTGTGATAATTTAATCAGGCTTTATATTACAGACATGAAAAACATAAACTTACCGTTTATATATGTATATGGTCAGAGATTAAAGTCATATATTATAATATGTAGCTGTTTTGATTGATATACATATTTTTTGAAGAAAAAAGCATTTGAATGGTGTACTTCTTTTCATATCATTTTATTTGAATGTCAAGCTTCTTGTAGACTATTCAATAAAATAGGTGAATTGGACAAGTATCTTAACATTAATTGTAAAGAAAATGTCGAATGAAAAAGGAGATAATATTATCCTTCAATGAACATTTTATGAGATACATTTGAATCTATTTAAAGTATTTGGGGTAGTATGTGTATCGTTATATTTCACCCTGCTTTTAAGATGCCTTGCGTGAACACAAATTCTCTAAATTCGGCTGCAACTTATCAAAGGAAGTATTGTTCACATATGATAATCGCTACTGGTATATATAAATGTATCTGATGATGTTTATCTTTGTTATATTACAGATAGATTACAAGTATTATTATATAAAGATGTTAAAGATGCCATTAAAGATGGCAGCAAACCGAAATCCTGTTTTCCCATCGAGAGCTTCTTTGGTCTCCAGTCAGGGTTCTCTTACGATAAGGAGAACAATGCTTTGGCCATTATATGTCAGAAACAAGTCACATTATTTTCGTTTGAAAATCGAGAAGACTTGATAAATTTTGAAATCAAGATCAGAAAGAGTTTAGGCGAAGGTAAGAATGTTTTTTTTTTGTTTTTTTGTTTTTCAGGTATATCAGATGTTTTAATGTCAAACACGTGTTAGAAACTTGTCAGACCTGGCATACAACTGGTTATAATTTAATAAAGAGACATTAAGTCTTTTCATCAAAACACATAAAATACAGATACATGTATGTCTATGACTTCCTACTTCTTTGAAGATGTAGTTGATAGATTGACTATAAATGTCTATAAATCATAAAAGCAAGTCAGCCATCATGTACTTTTATGTGTTTTTTTTATTTGAAATACTTTGTGTAATAGTTTGTTTTAACCCAAAAATAACCTATAAAACAGTTTGTTAATTCAACATGGATGAACCATGGCAGATCCCTGGGGATGGGATTATTGGGCAAAGTAATTAAAGGGGCATTAGGCAAGATTAGATACATATAAAGAGCTGACAGTTCTCAGTTCTCACTATGATAGTTCAAAGATAGTGAATGAAAACAGAATATATTCTGAAAATTTTAATCAGATTGCTTCTGTCTGAAAGCCTGAATCGAGATACAGTATTAGCTATAAAATTATAGGCTAGTCTTGATCATCATTACTACCATTGGTATGATAATAAACAAAGTCTTGATTATCTATTTATATGTTAAATCATCCATCCTAAACAGTATTCAAATCCATAAAATATCGAAGGCTAACGATGGCCTTGATATGTAAATTAATGTCTAATTAATAATTTAGATAACATTTACATGTAAGGCCTACAGAAAGACGCCCGCAATGCATGGTTAATATTATAATTTAAAAATGGTAGTTTAAAATTATAATAATAGAAGGGTAGTTTGAAATCATGATTGAAGAATAGTAGCTCAAAATCATAACTTTAAAAATGGCTGCTCAGTATAGTAATCAATGATATTTACAGCTTTTATTAATAGCCGTTTGATGATAAGCATTTTCTACTGAGGTTCAGCAAAGAGATAAGTATTTTGAGTGGTCGAGACATTGAAATGTTATAACTTGATTGCAAGTGATAATTTGGTTTTTAGCTTTATTAGTAAATACCTTGATTAAGATCGATATCAACCATTTTCTTGTCAGGTTAAGAAAAGTGACCAAACTATTTTATTACAGATGCATTTTGTAATAGCTAAATCTGCCTATTGCAGGGTTTTATTTTGGCTATTATTTAGACATTTATTTACATGACAAGCCAATAATCAACTCTCTATATCATCAGATGATGCAGATTTAAATAGATTGAAATACAATTGCCATTTAATGATATAATTTAAAAATAGAGAAGCAAGGCTGAGTCTTGATTAACAAGTAATGTTGCTACGAAAATGAACAATCTATTTCAAAACTTCAAATAATGATAACGTCACTCGGACTAAAGTAATTTGAATATATTAATTTTTGGTTATCTATTTTGGAACTATTATTGCAAAAACGGCCAGCTATTTATCTAAATCTTACATTATGCATCTTTAATTGATGCTTTATTACTAGTCTTTTAAAATGGTAAATATAGAATTAGTTAATTAGTGCTTATTACTGGTAATTATAGAAACAAATTTAAAACTTTAACATCATACATTTATACTTACTTGAATTACTGGTACCAGTAAGCTAAGAGTACCTGTAGCTGTGACAGGCTAATGCCATATTGTTTGTTACTGCTTTTTTTTATTAAAACTTACTGGTTGAGCATAGAAAGGATGCATTCCAGACAGAAAGGGATGCAGGGTAAGAGAGTATTTATCAGTAATCGTGATTAGCCTGACCATTTTCTGGTGAGGTTAAGAAAAGTGATTAATAATTTTATTAATTGATTCCCTATAAATAGGTAATTATGGAAATAATATGGAGTGATAATTTCTAGGTTTGGTTTTTGTAATACCAGTAATTAATACTTACCGGTGAAATATATTTCTAGACCATTAACAATGTACTTCCTTTAATTAAACTAAAGTTTGAAAATATTAATTTATATGGTATATTATTTTGAAAATTTCGCAAATTTAATACTTTAAATTAAAATGTAGACTAAGAGAAGTTCATATGATTTAAAGATATATTACGTTGTATTAGAATTTCATTTGAGGAATTCACATAGCTAACAAAATTAGGTTGCATTTAAAGAGTTTAGTTAACATATTTGAAACTGATTTGGGGTAATACCTCTATTAAAAGTAACTTGATGAAGGTTGAAACCCATGTCCCACACAATACAGAGCTACATGTACATGTATCTTTAACATCATCACAATATCATCATGTTTTCTAAAAAAGTGAAACAGGGTATGGCTATTTTATTGAAAATTTGAGATATTTAACCGTATTTTAGATCAATTTTGTGTTTCAGGGGATTTTGATGAAAAAGATTATTTCTTTTTTTATTTCTATAAAGTTACAAGCTTTGTTCACTTTGTAGGATTTTTTGAACATAAGGTTAAAAAAATTATCATTGATTTTGTTAAAAACTTCTCTATTTTTCATAAGATTAGTGAAGGAAGGCAACTGAATGAATTTCAACAATTTCGATTATTTCTGGAACTGTCCCTTTCTCAATTTCTAGAATGTCACAAACACTTTTTCATGGAAAATCAGTCACAGATCAATTTTAAATCTATGTTCTGTGCTTTGATTATTGCAATGAGACACAATTACAAGAATTTCAGATAATTATTTTTTTGATATTTTACACTAGTATAAAGAGTTTACTTTTTGTTTACTTAAAGGTTCATAATACGACAACTTGGACGGCTTTGCTGCTGTGTGCATATTTTGTCATTTGCCATATACAGTTTCACATTTCTATTTCAGAACGCCAGTTTTCTGTACAAGTTGCCAAAATGCCATCACACAGCAAATTACCTCACGATTTTATCCAAATGTTAATACATGGCCAGAAATTCTGTCTAATCTCTCAGGTACCACCTAAAATACTTCAGAGTTGGCATATCTCTGATTTACGGCGTTTTGGTACTGTTGATGGTAAATTTTTATTTGAAGGTGGATCACGTTGCAATAAAGGTACAGAGAACTCAATATGTTTTAATATTGTTTTGAAATATGAGAATATCGCTTTCAATAATACATCTTTCTTTTATATGCAATATCCATGGTTCTAAATTTTTATTGCTCTGTAATAAAAATACTTTTAAATCTTCAAAGAGCCATGAAATTAATATTTGACCAACGATCACAAAATCGGTCAGAATGCAACTGAAATGACCTCTTTTTTTTTCAATTATCTTATAAGTAAACTACCGGATTACACATACATCTGTATCGTAAATTATGTAGATGCAATGAATACTATATTTATTGTAATATTTGTAATTAAAGGTTCTGGTTTACATGCTGTGATATCTGATCAAGTAACAGAAATAGATGAAATAATTAATCTAGCTAGTGTAGGTAAAACTACTAGTTGTCATAGAAATACCAACAAAAGAGGTAAATATTTTCACTTTGTTTTATACAGCCAACTAGAAATGTGGTTGTATATTGTTGTCACCCCTGTCTGTCTAATGGTTTATTATCTACAATTAATTATGGATGCCCTAGAGACTAAACTGATTGATTCTAAATTATCTGAATATACCAGTTGATAATCACTGTCATAGTTATCAATATGGATCAATTCGAAAAGTCTTGAAATTTATACTACTGCTACAAAATTTTAAGTACTTTTGATTATTATGTCATTGGTTATTGCTCTTTTGTAAGTTTTTAGTCCTAAAAAGGAATATGTGACAGCCATCGTGGCCCGTTTGTGGAAAACTTGACTGCTGTGGGTTCATGTTTCATTGTCTGACCACCTAAAACTTTATTTTCATAATACAATGGAAAAAGGTGATAATGTCATAAATCAAACTTTTGTTTCCAATTATTATTTGATTTGGATCTTTGAATGAATGTAGCCCTTATAATTGAAAGCTGGGATTTTAAAATTACAATATAGATAGTAAAAAAACTTATTAGATTTCCTTTTAAATTGATTTATTTTGAAAAATGTTTGAATTGTAACACCTTAATCCCTTGTTCTTTATAATGATAGCATGCATCAAATAACTATTTACCATCATCTGTTAGCACTGATTATCAATTTTTGCTTTCTAGAACTAGTAGAACTTAACAATTATTCTTTATTCCTGGGCCTGTTGAATCTTTGTTTCAAACATTGACTCGAGAAAGGAATTTATTAGATCGTGTTGGAACATTGAAGCTAATCGGACTTGCCCATCTGTATGTCTAGCTAGAGACAGTGTATACAAACAATGTCTAGAATGAACAGCATATAGATATTAGAAATGTCATGGCTTGTAATCTAAACCTCTAATTCTATGTTGCATATTAGATTATTTATTAGTATTACCTATGATTATTTATTGATGGAAGGGCGGGGTGTAAGTGACACCATATGCATGTAGAATGGCATCTATAGATCTAATACAATGTTGTGAGAATATTCTATTAGATTTAGTATATACTGGTATGATAGTAAATTGTACAGGATTGATTTAAAGGCATAAAATACAATATTTTTACAGAATTACCATAATCTGTTTACAAATCACAATAGACTGATGTTGAACATTTGAAATAATATGGAAGCTAAACTGTGTCACTTCATTGTGTCAAAAGATTATCCCCAGATCCTTTACCTATGTATCTTGAGATATCTAGAATCTGAGACTCTCAACATCCTGACATTCCGAGATTCAAAGATGGCTACTTAATTTCCCTAAGATCCTTATCATTGTAAGTTTAGGAGGACAACACTGCATATAAATAAAACACATTAGACAAAGTTAAACTCTTAGATCTTCAAGATATAATACCAAGGTTCGTTGGGATTCTGGAATCTTGAGATGGTAAAGTGGGTATACCTGCGTGATTAGAAACTTAAATTGTTAGAATTTGAAGATTAATAGGTGATATGTGTATTTAACAATGTCTTTAAAGAATGATTAATGCTGACAAATGGCAGTGTGATGCTTAGACTCATTACTTGGGAATTTATTGATAAATTAAAATTTGTCAGATGACTCAGGTGTTTAGTATAACTGTGTAATACACATATATATATATATATATATATATATATATATACAAATAGTGTCTACTTCCCTGTTAAACTTCGACCTCTAGCTGGCCGGTCACCTCTGGCTTGCGACTGTGGTTTCGAGCCCTGGTGTGAGCGTATGTGGCATGGAGATAAGGGCGCCTTCTCAACCTCATGGGTTTCCTCCGGGCACTCCGGTTTCCTCCCACTGCTAAAGACCCTTACGTGCAAGCGAATTATTGAAATAAAAAATGAAACCATATGTTAGTCTCAAAATGACCTAGTTTGTGTCAAGTGGACGTTAAACCACATTTCTCTCTCTCTCTCCCTGTTAAACATGAAAATATATTTATTTGTAACAGTACACTTAGATAGAAAACACAGAAGAGACATCAAAGACCAATGTTTTATACTAATCGCTTATCTACCAGGTTGTAATCTACTTCGATACTACCTTAGACTGGTAACATGCAAAACTAAGTCATTTTGGGACTAACATATGGTTCAATTTTATGTCTATAATTTGCTTGTGTGTGTGACTCTTTGGGCATGGGAGGAAACTGGAGGACCCTGTGAAAACCCACAAAATTTGACAGGCAGTTCTCCTCCTTAGCACATACAAGTGAGGAATCAAAACCATGCCACCTGATCATGGCAGAGCTCACATTGGTCCCAAGCTCACATTGCTGTATTTGCAATACTATATCAGAATGCGTACATCCACCACTGTCCACTGTAGGGGACCAGGGCCCTCTTTCACGAAACCTTAATTAAAGATAAAATCCAAATTTTAGTAGATATTTCAATTTTGATTGGCTAAAATCTAATATTGTCCAATCAGCTTACTAAAATTTGGATTTGATCTTAGTTAATATTTCCTGAAACAGGCCCCAGAATTGTGGATGATAAGAGATTGGTTTCAACTTAAGCCGTGTTTATAAAATATTTTATGCAGTAAACATCAGGTGGTGTATAAATTAAGAGAAGTGATCAGTATCATTATGTAAATGATGGTTATATATGACTATTTACTTACATAGATAAGTATACATGTCATAATTCTCATTCAGCTGTAGCAATCAACTATATCTTAACACATTCTCTTTAATTGTTTATTTTGTTAGAGTTTCATCATGTTTGTCAATCTTGATGTATATATGAATACTATACATTGCTTCAGTGAAGCTACTTTATACAATAAACTTGCCCTATAACTTACTCTTTTATACATACTGTCAAAGCAATAGTCTAGATAAATCCTGGTTTTGACTAGAAACAAATTCATAACATAATCTTGTTCTATTAAATAGGATACTGTAGAAGGAGTTTCCAATCATCTTATTTTCTTTGGACATTTTGTGCTTTGTGTAGTTTTTTTTGTTGAATCAATGACACTGCTAAGAATAACAACCCATAAATTATTACTTTAAATTCAATGCACACTTTTGTCAACTCCATGACACATTATTTTGTTATCTTAGAGTAAATGAAACTGTATCAGCAAATTTGTTAAATATTGTCAGAAACAAAATATCACTGATATGCAGGGAGTTTCTGGTATAAAAATGGGCCTTGTTAGTTATTTTCCCTGATGTGCAGGGGAGTTTCTGAGGGTTGTGTTGAGATAGAAACAATGGGCCTGGTCAGTTATTTTGACATTCTGTCACTTAATGGAGCTAATTTCAAAATCAAACTAGAAGCAGTGCCGCGTTTAAAACCTAACTGAGTTATGAAATCCACTGATTCTGTTTTGTCTGTATATGCCAGACAGGTCGGCCAAATCAGAATCAAATTGGATATTATACAAATATTGACTGTACTGAGAGTATGATTATTACTAATCTTATTGATCTAGAATAGTAGGAGGGATTATTTAAGTGTTATTCCTACATTGATTAAGTATGTGATTTACTTTTTAATCCGGGGGATCACGGTGGCGTTTGTAAGACGATAGCTCACCAGCATGGAGGTTGGGTGTTCGATCCCAGCATTGGCCGAGAAAGTTCATCCAGATTTTTCGGCGATGCTCCCTCTTGTCAGTGATGCAGGATGAAGGGCCTGACATGACAACTGTCTAGTCATTCGGATAGGATAAAAAATGCCCCGTGTATACATTGGCGTGAATGTAAAAGATCCCTTGACAGTTAGTTGGAATTCGATAAAAGCATAGGCCGTAGTGCCGCTGTCTTGGCAAAATTTGCCTCATAGCACACCATGTCTGTCTTCATTAGTCCAGTTTGGAGCAGAACAGTTTTGGAAATTAAACCCCACTTCATTTTTAATCCTTTTGTCAGTCATTGTAATCCTCTTGATGTCGGCTGACTGAATCTTAAAACTAGTCAAAGATGGCAAGTAGCATAATCGTATGTAATATTTATATTTATCAGTTACATAGGCTGAATTACAAAGAGTTGATTATTACTTGTTGTTTAATAAGTCAGTCATAATTTCAATTTAACAATCAAATCTTTGTCAGGACATGTTACTCTGCAAATGTAGCGTTATAGTAATTAGTATGTTCAACTTTTCTGTCAGAGGTCAACAATTAACATAGCAGAAACAGTTCTGAGAACAGTTATTCTATAGCAATGTAAGAAAGGACAAATTTCTTGAATGGAACGCTTATCAGATGTAAGTGAAGCTATAGATGGGGTGGGTTTGTGGTACAGTAGGCTTTGACCAAAAAGATAGACATTAAATCTCATTTCATTTGAATTGAAACATTAGGTTGCATCATATTGCACCTGGGAGCATACAGAATCAGAATGTATCTGAACTCCCCAAGTATTCTTGAGGTCAGCGCTGTCACTTAATATTCGATTGTGCACTTGCTGTTAAAAAAGTTACAGTCTATCTGGCAAGTTTGCCTTGAAATGAACATGTTTAGAGCATTCAGTGTAATTTTAAGTCCAGTTGATGGGTTTTATTATAAGATAAAGTACCTGCATGTTTACATCTTTAAAAAGCATGAGTAGAGTAGTCATATAGTCAAATTCTGTAGATTTCTTGACGTAAACTTTGTCTTCTCTTTGTCTCAGCTGTCTGTCTTGTTCAAGTTAGTTAATCAACCTGAATGATAGTTTTAATCTTTGTGTGTATCTGTCAAGTCCCAATGTATATCCTACTACAACCTAAACAACTGTCTGACAAATAGTCTACCTACTACATGTATCGTCTGTTTGCATGATGACTGCTGATCGTCTAACCAGAATATGTCCTGATTCGAATTTTCTTCTCTGATACAGGATCCCAGTTCAGTGAGGCCTTTGATTCCTTCAACACCTTCAGTAATTTCTTTAATAACAACCAGATGGTAGATCGTCCTAGCATGTTGAGCTGCTGCAACGAAAACAATAATCTGCAGGAAGTTGATGAAATGGGCTTCCATAAACGTCACTCTATTAGTGTCATGGATTATCGCAGAATGGCAAGCTTGACAGAAAAATTTAAACTCATGAGTATGGAAAATCTAGAAAGACAGAGAATGTTAGCCATGTATGATATTCCACCTAAATATGCAAGGGAAGTCCGGAAACAGAAGACAGCCCAAACAGGTAGTCCTAAAAAGACAAATACGAATCGTTATTCTGTTTCCTGTTCAGAGCTCAAGGGAGGCAACAGTGAATTATCACGTATGTTATCAGATAGTTTGTCACAGTCATTTAATACTCACATCTACACAAATACACCTTTACTGAAACCCGAGTTACCTGTTGGTCCTCCTGCATCACCAAATCACCAAGATCCTTCCAGCAACTCTCACTATAGTCACAATTACCAGAAAAATAAACCGTTAACTATTAATCCACTATGTATAATAGAAGATGAAGCAAGAACTGCCTTTGATAGATCTAAAAGACAGGAGGCTATGCAGAGACTTCAGAAACAGGAGAATGATCTTCACAAAGAAATAACTCTCTTGGATGAAATTTTACAAGTGTGTAAAACCGATGAACCACAGGGAGCAACAAGCAAAAATTCCACAATCAGCTTATCAGAAAAAGCTTCTAGTCTCCCAAACAAAGTAAAAAAGGAGTTACGGGGAGAAAACTTCATGTCAAGTCAAACTTCAATTTCATCTTCATCAGAAAGCTGTGCTAAGTCATCATTGAGTCATTCAGATTTACACTATCCTAAGCCAGTGAAAAGAACTAAAATATCAGCTCCCCTACCATATGTTAATCTCTCTCAGTTTGATGTTGGTGATGATAATGGGCGTGTTCATTTGAGTAAAGAAGGATTAGTCAAAGGATCAAGTTCAGGAAGTATAAATAAATCACCAGACAAAAATCACAGCACGCCCATTAAAAAATCTTCAGAATCATTGTGTTCATCATCATCAAGTGGCTCTCATACAGCTCTTTATCCAACCGAGGCATGGATGAGAGAACCCATATATGCGAATGAGCCAAATAGATGTGAAACACCACCACCAGAATTACCTCCAAAGGGACCAGCATTGTTGCGCAAAAACAGATTGAGTAGGAATTCCACCTCATTTTCTCAATCTTCAAAAACTCCTCCCCCTCTTCCACCAAGTCGAAATCGAAGTCGATCTCTTGGCTCACAAAGTAAGTTTCAGGTTAATGATAGTTCACAGACATTCAACTCTTTTGATCAAGTTGTTCCACCAGCCCCCAAATCAGGGGTTGAAGATACTTATTTGATGATGGGAGGCTTCCCTGATCAACCTAAGGAAAAGAAAAAATCTATGGTGTTTGATAGTCCAGAGGTAAAACAATTGTCTAAAGGAAATGCTGATGTTATGAATTGTTATATGGATATGGCAGCATTTTTCAAAAATGATGCAGAATCAAGAAAAGGTAAAACTATTCCACAGGTGAAAGTGGAAGAGGCCATCTATGATACCATTGATGACACGGTTGATAGTCAGACAGAACCTGTTCCTAAAGCGCCAATCAGAGAAAGCAACTATATGGTGATGGAAGTTTCTAAATGTAGAAGAAAAAGTTCCACTTCTATTGAGGATCAGCATAGTGCCTCTCCAATTACAAATAAATCAAGCAGTCCTTTATGCATAAAGAGAAATTCTGTAATCCAACGACTTCAAACTCTCCAGAACTATGTTAGCACAACAAAAGCTGGAGAAATTAATTCTGGTAATGGTTCTGTTGTTATACCCAAACCAACAATGCCTTTTCAAAATCTCCTTGAATTCAAACCACAGCATCTGCATTCTGCAGGTGTTTATATAAATTCTATCCAAAATACTATTAATCCAGAAGAAACTTCTCCTGAACCAACTTCCAAGAAAGAAGAAGGTTTTTTGGCACGTTTCAAAAGAAGGAACTCCAAGGATCAATCAAAAGCATCTTTGAGCAACGAAAACCTTGCGACAAAAACATCTAGAACAAGTCTTTTTGAGAAAAGTTTATCTGAAGAAGGTGAGGTAGTGGAAAACAACAGTAGCCCATTAAAAATCATTCGCCAGAGGTCATCCAGTTTTCCAAACAGAAGAAGCTGCCAAGAAGATGAAACAGATACCATAGAGATGGTGAATGATTCATTAAAGTCAGATTCTACAAATGATGATGTATTTTCACATAGTGATGACCCTCCGGACGAGACATTCTTCAGCTCTTCATCCATCAAGTTAAAAACTGGAAGTAAAAATAACATTGATGACATAGAAGAACCTAAAAAAGAGATGCATGTTTTAACTGTTCTGCATCTTCAACATGATCCTCCAGTTCAGAACTTTTATAACCAATACACCTCCTCTAAAACAGATGATGAAAAAATGATAGAATTACTTCATACTGATGATAAATTACATAACAAAAAATCTAATTATTCTTTTATGTCAGAATTAAAATCTAAACTAAGTCTACCATTAAGTAAAGCAGGATCAGAGTTACCTACAGAAGGCCAGTTACCAGCATTACCACCACCACCAGTCTTGCCACCTAAATTTAGAATGTATCCCACGCTATCTCCAGTAGTAGAAACCACCCCTTCAACTCCCCTGCCTCCAGCAGAACCAATATATGTAGAAATGACTGAACCAGCAATCAAACCTCAATCAATGTCAGAAACAGTGCAGCAGTCAGCAGCTCAAAATCGTAATGAAACCAACCAACAAGATGAAGACTATTGTCAGAATATTAATATAGATTATAGGGAACCGTTTTCAGGTATGTCAGCATGCAACATAAAAGACGAGTTTGGCAAGATGCCAGAATCTGTCCATGTCATTTATTACTTATATTGCATATGCAATATAGAAGGGTTAAAGTTCAGATTGTGTAGTTTTTAAAAATAAAAGATGGACAGATTCTGAAAGTTTTTTTTTTGTTCAAAAATCAGTTTTGGGGTTCTTTGAATCAAATGTTTTTATGAAAAAGAAATTATTGGCTAGAAGATTGACTGAGATTGTTAATTGTTTAATCAAGATCTTTCCAAAATGATTTACTCAAGTCTTGTGTTGAGTTCATGTTAAGATTCAGCAGATTATTAATGCATGGTTTTATTGGTTTAGGACTGTAGGCTTATGTTTATTTATTTTACGTTTGGATATTTTAACAATGGTTTTATGGCTTTCAGAACAATAATTCCTGCTATCTTGGAATCATGGGGCTCAGGTAATTATTTTCAAATGCTAAATATTTTCTGCATGCATGATTTCTAAGACAACCGGCTTGGCAAAGGGAATATTATACAGTATTGGGATTTTTATTTTGCAACCAAGTTTCCTTTACGATAATTCAGGAACAGGTTTAGATACAATACTTGACATTCAGAAAGCTGTTCTGAAGAAGGATTGAAGAAAAGTCTAAGCCCTATTTACTCACTGACATGGTAAATACAATCACAATGCATATCTTGTATTAGCCTAAACTAATGTGAGATGAGAGCTTAAAATCGACCAGAAATAAATTTTAAAGAACTTACCCACTAATTGATAAAAGTTCTTAGTGAAAGTGAGTTTTAATCTAGTTCATGATTTTTTTCAAGAAAGTGAACATTCAGATGTTGTTATTTGGTTGTCAAGATATTTATTTGATAAAGACAACCACCATGTTAAATTGGATCCTAATTAACCAGTAATTGTTCATGTTTCAGCATGATACTGAATGTATTTTAGTATCTTAATGGCAGCTGAAATTGTTTTTTAATTGTGTATATTGTTGTATTTTTAGTTTATAATTACATAATTATTTGTGACTTAAACACCCTACCTGCATCATCTTCATACCTATGGTTGACATATCTTCAAAAGAACATCATACTCCTAGTTTACTTGTACTTATTTTCATATTTCCTCTAAGTATTAAGTTTTGTGAAACTGTTTGAAACTTTATTGATTGACAATTTTAACTACTGTTCCTAATAAGGTGCTGGCTTAATAATGTAGTAGATCTGGACGTTGATCTGAGTTTCCTCTTGTAAGGAGCACAGGATGAATGTTCTCGGAAGGAACAAAATTTAGTTATTTGGATGATACCAAAAAATAAGGGTCCATGTAAACGTTGTTGTGTATGTAAGAGAACCCTTGGCAGAATTTAAAGATGAGGAGGTGGAAAGGCCATTGTCATATAGAAAGCCAATTCCATTGTTCAATACACCTGTTGAATGTATAGAGTGTACCTGACTTTCCAAAGCTGTATATTGTAGAATGTTGTATTGAAATAAAGTACTGCCTTACTTTTATCCGATGGGAGAAATGGGTATATTTCATTCTATCTTAGTGGGAATTTGGGGCCAGCCATTTGAAACTGTATATTTGGGGCCAGCCATTTGAAACTGCATTGTGACTGAGTTTCCTTGGGTTTTTCATCCCACATACAAAAAAAAAAAATATAGTGAAAAGAAGACCCCTTTCTATAATTTCTTGGTTGTATGTGACAAGGAGTAAGGTCGTCTGTCCAACCTCACAGGTTTTCTCAGTCTTCCGGTTTCCTTCCACTGCTTAAGACCCCTACAGGCAAACGAATTATTGAAATAAAATTAAACCATGTGTTAGTTTCGAAATGACCTAGTTTGTTTTGAGTGGATGTTAAACCCCATTTCTCTCTCTATCCAAAAATATATGTGATATAACCTCGTATTGAAATAGAGTACATACATACGTTTATCTGATGGGAGAAATGGGTATATTTTATTCTGATGTTAGTTGAAACTTTGGGACGGCCTTTTAATTCCTTGGGCTTTACATACACATATAAAAATACAATTAGTGAAAAGAGGACCCCTTTCTATAATTTCTGGTAATTTTGATTATATAGCTATTGTCCTTGATTATGTCATAGAATCTTGTCAAGGCAGCAATGATGTTATACAGTATGAAGATTTTGCTTTTTATATACCAAAAGATTTACAAATTAACCACCTATACAGACTGCTCGGAAGACTTAGCTGCTGTGGGCATGTGTTTTATTACCTGGCAACCTATTTTTTGTGTAATATATTGTTATTTTATTATTCAGGTGGTGCTATAGCATATGAAAGAGCTCTACAATCATTACAGAAGAAGAATCGTATCATAGTCCAAGTAGAAGATTTTAAAGAACGATTAGCAAGAGACGATAGTGCTTCTATTTCCTCTAATGAATATCCAGAAACTTGTAGTTTACAAAGCAACACATCGGATAATCCAGATTGTTCTTGTAGTCCCGCTAAAACTGTGTTACGACCGCGATCAGGTAAAGAATATATAGTGGTGGAAAGAATACGTAAACTTAGTGATTCCTATAGTTCTGCTCCTTCTAGTCCCCTAACCCCTACTTCACCAGCGTCAGTTTTTACATTTGACATTCACGAACCCAGTTCTAATGTGACAGAAGGTACCGGTACCATACGCTCTGCTATATCACCGCTTTCTAAAAGTAGTAAAAGTGACAATGACTCGGCTCCCACTTCTCCTTGGATACCCATACCCAAAAAGTGCCTTAGAAATCAATCCACTTCATCCGAACATCGTTCACGGACAAGAAATGACAGTGTCTCTAATAGTGATAGTGCTACAAAGGAAAGTCACTATGTACCGATTCAAAAAAGTGCTAGTAGTGCATCTCATAAAAACAGGAGAAGTGGTAGCTCAGCTCGGAGTAGTAAACGTAGATCACAGAGCACTCGATCTAAACATGATTTAGAGAAATCTCACTTAAAACTGGAATATTTATCTCAACCTGATAGTGACAGTGATAGTGTTAATTTAGCCCTCCACGGTAGATGTGATAGTGTTTCTTATAGAAAAAATGGCACGTCCGGTGCTTCATTACGATTAATGGGAAGTGAGGCTGGTGCTAAAGGTGATAGTGTGTACTTACAACTATGGGATACAAAAGCAACAAAATCAAATTCACCTAAAGCATCAGTCAGTTCTGAAACCTCCCCACCTATATCCCCTAATAATGCTTTACTATTACCGTTAACTCCTATTGATGACGATGATGAACAAGAATTGAATTATCTGGAAATGGATTTAGGACCGGCAACTAGCTCCTCCCTCATGCCAAAGAAATCTGTGCCAAAAAAACCCTCGAACGATATCGAATATACTGCCATTGACATGATGGCTACAAAAGCCTTGAAAGACGCTGGTAAGGAGCATGCTCAAGGTCGTACAGATAGTTTGCGACGGACTAGAAGTATGAAATATCCGCCATTATCTCACCACTCTAGTTTAAGGGAACGCAAAGGATCAACTAGTTCTGCTAGAGAAAGGAAATTGAGTGCCAGTACTGTAGAATTTAAAGCATAGCGGTGACACTATTTAGCTGTTGTTTTACCTCAATCCAAAAAACAAACCAAACAGTTTTAACTCTTAACTTACAAAACTTACACCAATTATATATAACATATATATGCATCATTTTACTTTCTGCCTTTTTGTGTTCATCAATTCATCATTTTATTTATAGACAGGATTGTTTGTTACAGTAATGAGTGAAAGCTAAACATTACAGAATTGTTAAGTTAAATCCAAACTCTAGATAATTGAATCTAGAAGCACAACAATGCTGTTGTATTTCTCACTACATGTATGTTTATGTAATTTATACATTTTCAAAATATAGAAAAAGGAAACTTTAAGTTTTTGATTGGTTCTTTTATTTTCATATAAATTAGAATGTCTAAATCAATTCTAAAGTACATAAAAAGGGCATCAGAAATATGCCAAGAAACATTATCAAATTTCCTTTACTTACACTATTCATATTTCTGCATGTTGGACACAGTGATATGCATCAAGTTTGAGTAAGGTATAATGTGTAGAATTTCAGAGTTTTGGGTATACACATGTACATTTAAAGAGGTTAACCTCAAGCTTTAGAATTGGAGACTGTAATTGATATTTAGACCAATAAATAAATATTTAGAAATTATTCGAAAAAAGAATATTTTGGTTGACTTTTAATGCCTGAATTGTTTTGATCAGTGTGCTTCCATGATTGTAACTTTCAATTTTATAATATTTTTTGTACATCGGATGTCATCACATATAAAATGATATATTATATATATTTTCTTAATTTATACTTGATGTATACATTATAATGTATACTGTTTATTAAAGTTTAAAAACCATTTTAATCCATAACATCTTTAATTTACCAATCCCACCCTTTTTTAAATATTGGATATTATGTACATGTATGGTTGTTAAATGTTGTCATTTTCTGTTGTTTTTTTGTAACTTATTGTATGTGAAGATCACATGTACTTATTTTAATAGATACTTCAATCCATTTTACTTTACCACAAGAATACATCTGGGGACTGTATGCCTCCAAATATATTTAAGAAATCCTCGACGAGAATTATCAATGTTATTTCCTGAAGGTAAAGAATAATTCAGCTGGATTATTTTACCAACAGTCATACAAAATGAATGGCATTTTATTTGGCATATTTTTTTTTTTTAAATATGGTTCTAAAAATTGGCTTAAAGAGGGCTGTGGCTTATTTGATGTTTTATATAAGGATCTAATAATAGTCAAGTTATAATACAATTTACAAGTCATGTAACATAATGTCATGTTTCTCTTACAGTATATATTTTGATCTTGTATTTATTTCAAAAATGATATAATAAATAAGAGGTACCATCAGTAGGTAATTTATAACAAAGATCATATTGCTTTTTATATAAATAATATACTTCTATGCAATTTGATATGCATCACATGAACACATTAATACAAGGTTTTACTGTCTCTCCTTTTATTTAAGTTGCTCAATTTAATATTATATGTTACAAAGTAGTATATACCTCCTTTTGACAAACTTATCTACTTGAATGCTTACAATCCTATACAACTTAATAACTGCCCAGTCCAAATGGCACTGTTAGCTTTTCCTGGAATGAAAGGTCTATTACTAGTAAGTGAGGTTACCAAAGGCTATGGCGGGAACGATGTTTAGTGAAATAGTTATCTAATGTGTGTGCTTTAGATAATAAGACCTGTTATATATATGGGCTGAGCAAGTTATCATGCCATAATGCTTCTAGGCAGTTGTTACGCGGAGTAGCGATAGTGTAAGAGTATACAAAATTGTTTGTTTTTATAACCCACGTCCTACCAACCAAAAACATCCAAGAAATCCCATATTTTATTAATGTTGTTTATGTGTATTTTAAATCTGGATTTTTTAATGGCAGAACTTTTTTTTACAGTAATATTACTATTGTGTCTGATGACCGAAATAACTACATGTAGATATAATTGGAATATTTTTATTTGATTGTTCCATTATGCAGGAATTAAACAATATTTTCTACTGTTTTGAACATGGAAGATGAACTGAAATTTTCTATTGTATCTCCTAAGTAAACGATGTAAAAAGGTAGAAAAACTTGTTGGTTAATTTATAAAGAAATATGGCAACATAACATTTAATTAGGATAGATGTACTTTAAGTAATTGTTTGTAATGATTTATGTTGTGTTGAGATTACATAGTTAAAATATTTGTTATTTGTGCCAAAATGTTATGAGTATGATTAGATGTCTACTTACCGGTAATAATGTACACTAGATGGCTTTATTTTCTCTTCCTTAATCTTTATATAAATGTTGTTCATTATACCCCTGCAACTTTCCTATTGCTTTTTTTTCTTTATAGGAAGGTATTTTGTGGGATGTATTAGTTTACATTTATTAAGATAATACTTATCTGAAACTACTTATTATAGGGTAACTTTATCAGATCTCGTTTCATGTGTTTCAGTTATTTCTTTTTCTTTTTCATGAGTAATTAATTAATAAGTTTATTAATTACATACATGTATATTAAATTCAGTTCATTGAAATGCAATGAAATGAAATAGGGTTTAACGTCGTACTGTTCTGCTCTGAACCGGGTTAACGAAGACAGGCATACACCATACAGTGTGCTATGAGGAAATTTACCCTGACAGCAGCACTACAACCTACTCTTATATCGAATTCCAACTGTCAAGGGATCTTTTACGTGCACGACAATGTATACGCGGGACCTCGGTTCTTCATACCAATCGGAACGACTAGACAGCTGTCATTGTCAGGCCCCACGTACTGCATCACTGACAAGGGGTGATTGTTTAAAACTTTGACAATTAACAAATAGAAAGTGATACATCCATCGAGATCTGATAAATTACGAGAATGTTGATGTTTAAAACCATATTCAATTAAATAAGCATGTTGTTTGACAATGGTGTTTCCACTCCACCGAGATAAGAACTAGCTTCAAGCAAGATTTCCAAAACAAATTGACAGTTTGGCTTTTTCCTTGTGTGAAATAAAGATGGATCAAAGCTAACTAAAACTTAGAACCTGGATTTTTGTATGTTTTACATTTGTCATATCACTTTGGATACTGCAACTAATTGTAATTGGGTGCTTTGTTTTACGAGATTATATGTTTTAGAAACATGTGGAAACACTACTCATTTGTTCAGTGAACAGCAATGTGAAAGCTAGTTATTTGCCCTGTATACAATGGAAACAACATTATTAATTCATATACTGGTATTGTTATACCAATCAGCACTTATTTGGTTGATTTATGGTCTTTCGAAATTTTATTGAAATGGCCAACAAAAGAAGTTTTGAGCATGTGCATTATTTTGTTGATTCATAGGCTTTTAAAATTAAATTTTAATGAAATGGCCAACAAAAGAAGTTTTGAACATGTACATTGTGTTAGTGTTTGTTCATTGTTATAATCTTATTTGTAATAACTTCATCTATTTTTTCACTCTCCCATTTTTTCTTGAAATCACAAAATTAATCCTTTTATATGTGCCATCCAATCAATTCAGTTTTTACTGCCATTCTTACAAGTTTCTTTTCTTTGTGAATATTGCTTTGTAAGTTAAGTGCATAATAAAATTGTGTCACAATTGAATAAACAGTTTGTCATATTTATACTACATGCAACTAAATCCTAATGCACTCTTAATTAATAGGAGACCAGCAGATATAGACTTCATAGCAAAGGACAGGACGGATAACATTTTACTCGACAAATTGCAAAAAGAAACGAATGCAGTTTTGTTTAATGACACATACGTAAGCCAACATTATATACTATTAAAAAAAGTAAGGGATATTTGATTTTTAAGTGTTATTAAAGTCACCTAATGAAACTGACGAAGAAACAAATGACAAAATGAAATGAAGTTCACATTCATCGATTTATTCCAAATGATCGTTAGACTAAGTAAGGCACAGACTGACAATTATATGGGTAAAATGATACCCGGGGTCAAACAGCAAAGTTACCACAGCATCACAACAAAGTCAGTAACGGGTAAATCCTCCTCTGTTTGACAAACAAGCATTGATCCGACGTGGCATACTCCTAATGAGACGTCTAAGGACATTTTGGGCCAGATTGTCCCATTCCTGTTGCAAAGCAGCAGCAAGTTCTTGGACATTGGCAGGACGTTGTTGATGTTGACGTAACCTCTGTCCAAGCATGTCCCAGACATGCTCGTTGGGGGAGAGGTCGGGACTCAGTGCTGTCACGGTAATGTGATGTTCTGTTGTTGGAGGTAACCTGTAACGATCCTGACCCTGTGACATCTTGCGTTGTCATCCTGGAAGATGAAACGGCGGCCATGACGTCGTGCGAACGGCACAACATGGACTGCCAAGATGTTGTCCTGGTAGTACTGGCCTGTAACACGCCCTGCAACAACATGTAAAGCCGTTCTTCCAGCAACAGTGATGCCTCCCCACACCATAACAGAACCACCCCCAAATCGATCATGTCTGATGACGTTAATGTCTTGGAAGCTCTCTTTTCGACGAAGCCACACCCTCCTACGTCTGTCCAAAAAATCAACAGTGAGCCTTGACTCATCTGAAAACATCACATTGCTCCAGCATCGATTATCCCAGTGTTGACGATTCCTACACCAACGACGTCTTGCCTGAATGTGATGATCTCTCAAACAAGGGATCACGCGTGGACGTCGGACGCGAAGGTGACCCCTATGCAGTCGATTCCGAATCGTCTGGCCACTCACTCTCACACCAAGGTCTGTTTGAAGACGAGCGCTGATCTGATTTGGTATGATGACACGATTTCTCAAGGCCAAGGTACGGATAAATCGATCCTGGGCTTGAGTTGTCGCCCTTGGTAGAACTGAGCGTGGTCTGTCCTGTACAGATTGTGTATCACGGTATCTGGACCATAGCCTGCTTATGACAGACTGAGAAACATTCATCGTCCGCGCCACAACTGCCTGTGTTGTGCCGATCTGTAGCATGCCAAGGGCACGTAACCTTTCATTTTGGGTAAGCCGACCCATATCAAAATTTGTTTTCTGGTCACTAAAACAATTAAACTGATGTTTCCATCCTGGAATTCAATGCCACAATGACTGTAACATTCAAAGTCAGAGTCGTGCAAATCTTGGGTTGGACCCCCATGATGATCCCAAGCATCACCTGCATTCCATGTGGTAGCTATTGGTGTGTTTGGGCGTCACATGTAATTGGAAATGTTTCTTCTATAGTGACTATTTTCGTAGTCATTTGCATATTTAGTATTATGCCCCCAAAATCAAATACCCCTTACTTTTTTTGAATAGTATATTCAAATTCGACCAAGGTGAAATGAGTTGCACACTAGGAGCAGGAATTAAAAAACCCATTTCCATTCATTTCTGTTTTGATTGTCATTCTACAGCAGGTTTTAGTTTTTATACGCCCACATTTTCATGTGGATGTATTATGCTGTTACCCCTGTCCGGCCACAATTGTTATCTGAATTTGACGAAACTTGAAATAAGGGCCTATCTCACAAAAATCATGTTCCTTTGGACATGGGCATGTATCAGACGATAACTTCGTGGATTATGGCCCCTGATTGTTGAAAATAGCACACTGCTGCATCGGAATATTGGTTGAGTTAGAATTTTGTGAAAATCTGATCAAAACAGTCAGACAAAGTGGCGACCCTTCATACCCAAATAGTGTAATTATAAGGTACATGTATATGAAGGTTGTGAATCATCTTGAAGTCATAATTTTGATACGATTTTCACGAAACTTGAACTTTATTTATAAACCAAAGCCCTTGGTTCCTGACAATATTCACGCATATCGGATTGTAACTTCCTGAATTATAGCCCTTGATTGTACGAAAATTCACGTTTTTAGCTTGTGGTCCTTCTACAGGTCGCAATTTTTTATTCGATTTACAACAACGTTGGAACATATCACCCTAATGATGGTTGAGTTCGATTTATTGTGAAAATCAAACCCAAACTGCCAGACAAAATGGCCACCCCACATACACAAATAGCATAAATATATGATTTTAAGCAATTTTGAAGAAATTTTAAATTTATGTTTGTATTACAAAGATCTCGCTTCCTTTAAATTATGTAGGCCTACGTTAATTACACTATTTGCGTACAAGAAGCGGTCATTTTGTCCTGTGGTATATATGGGTCAAATAAACTGGATAATTTGGATCTTTGCTTAACATGCACTTAACTATCTTTCCAAAGATTTCATCTATTCTCCAGAATATATATTTATTACTTCTTTATTCAGTTTTCAATGTACTAACATTTGATATCATTGGTCTTCAATTTCAATATCAACTATGTCTGATATAGCTTGGTTGCAATTATTGTGGTAAAAATGAAACAAAACAACAATATAAAAAAATATATATTTTTTTTATTTATTCTTCTTTTTTAATGGATCTGTTGAATTTCTGAAAAAATAAATAAACAATTATATCAGAAGACACTGGATCACTATTCTCCCGTAACTCACTCACGCTACATTCACACCACATTTACAACAAACATTAACATCATAAATATATAATAATAATAACAACAATTTAAAAATTATAAATACACTGAGATTTCATCATTAATATATCACAGACAGGCTTTCTCCTATGTAAATGCAAAGGATTGATAAATGGAAGAATGACGATGAATAAAGAAAGTATGTAACTAAAATTTTCTCCTAGGATGAATGATAATGTACATGACAGTGAATATCAAGTGGGCAGTGGTATAAAAAATATCTATAAAATTCTTTGTTCTTTTGAACGAAACTTTGAAATAAATGTTTAAAAAATGACTAGCAATAATACAATTTATAATGTGTGACCTTTGAATGGATCCTAGTTGTGTTTTTCAACTGATTATGAACAGCACTAAAAACATAAATATTGTATTAAAAATATTGCACAATTAAGATTTTTAATGCTCATTAAAACTTCTAAAGAATTATTCATAAACATCAGTAACCATGGTGATAACATACCAGTCTGTATGACATAATTATCAGAATAAATTTTAAGTAATTTGGTCTAAAAGTCATTAAATCACAAAAATACAGTAATACTCATTAAAAATAAAAAGTAAATTTCACTTCTTACCTGACTAACAACACAGTTATGTCTGTTTTAACATATATACATATATTTTACAGGATTTCAAATAACTTAATCGCCATAGGTAACATTTCATTATTTTATACTAATAGGTTCAACATTAAGTCTTGAATATATTATGAACATGTTAGTTTTAATATCATTTTGATGCCAGTATAAAATAATGAAAGAACCGCTTGTACATCCTAAAACTAAACCAACTCATATCTTGTCTCAATTTTAAGTGGATTATTTATTTTGTCTTCTTGATCATTTATTCATTCGCATAAACGAACTGAAAGAATATGACACAAGGTAAACAAATATATTATGTATATGCAGTAAGCTTTAACAATTTGTTCAAATTTAACTGAAAAAGAAACAATTTAAAATCTCCAAATGCACCATATATTTATTATCATAATTTGACACATATACATGATCTATACAAAAAAAATTCAACATATACAATTTAATAAACATCACAAATTTAATTATTTTCTTTCATAAGATGTTAGTAAAACATTGCAATTGGTATGAACAGTTAAAAGAATATGCACATTTGAAATGTAGTTTTTGAAATATTCAGCACTCATATTTAAATACTAGGAGGTATTACGGTCTTTTTTTCAACAAAGATGTCCTTGTGTTTATGTACATGAAAAAATGTTGTCTAACTGAAGGGGGGATGAATGAAAGCCAAAATTGCTTGGTTCCTGCAGTTTATCCCCACTATAGCTCTGTCCCCAAATGACTAATTTGTGCTGAGCTCACTTTTAAACTGTATTTTGAATTGAGATCTCTTGTTATTGTGTGTGACAAATAGCATTCTAGAGCATCAACAAAGCACAAGTAGAATCAGCAATATGTTACAAATGCTACTTGTTTAAAATACCAACATTGCCAATATATAGATTTACTATATTCTAGTCAATGAGAATCAACTGTATATGCCTATACATTGTATGTATAATTGTATATGTACATGTAATGAAACGCAAATCATATATTTTATAGGTTAAAATGTAAATACATATTAGTGGCAAGTTTATTTGCATTTGATTGTGTATCTTTAAAGGAAACAGAAGACAATAAATGATTCCTGTGAACTGAAATCATTGACATGCCTAATATTTGAGTCAACAGATGAAATGATGTATGCCTTTTCCCCCCACTAACCCTAACCCAGGAAAAAATATGGCTTCTCCTTGGATCAACAGATATTGCGCAAAAAAGGTCCTGTTCTTTTAGCACTGCTTTTTATTATTTAAAACCAGATAACGGTGGGTAATGTGGTGTATCTCAAGTGTGTAGTGAAATAGGTTTTCATTGACTGGAAAAACAATTTAACACCGGTAAAAGTTACAAGAACCCATGTCGTTGACTATCTCGGCTCAAGATTGTTGATTTTTGTCGATAACTTTACACACCCTACACAATTAAGATAAGAAAATATACCAGTTTAGTATGAAGTAAAGCTGTCAGTAGCCTTGTGTTTTACTTTCAAATTTGAAAAATAATTGTCACAAGCATGTAGATATAGTATACATACATGTCCGTCTCGAAATTCTTGAAAAAAAAGTATTTCAGAAACATTTAGTTACGTTATGGTTGTTATGAGAACATATTTTACAGATGGAATACATTTCCCACCAAGTGATCTTAATATCAAACCTATAAAAGTAGTTCGATTAACCAAATTTCTCTTTATCTTTCTGAATTTCTGCTTGTCTTTTCAATATGGCTGCATTTTTCTCTTTTATCATCTGAATACGTTTCTCTAATGCATCATCAGGTCCATCTAAAATATATAATTATAATGAATATATAATATAATACAAACAAGTTTAATAACAAAAACATAATCATACATGCTTCATTCTTCTCTCACTCACCTCCCTTAAACATATCGAAGAAACACTAGCCAACTAATTAAACACACGCCCACAGCAGTCAAATCATCCAAGTAGACCACAAGATGTTTGGAGTGACAACCTTAGAAATCGTTATAAGTTTCCAATCAATTAAATGATAATGTCAGCGCCTTTGTCTAAATATCCAGGAGATCTTTCAAATTAATCAAGGGTCAAAACATTGACACATTTCAAATATCATGTTAAATAACAATAAAGAGAAAAGTGTTAAATAAGAGTAATTCTTATTTGACTTTGACACCAAAATAAGAAACCATGTGACATTTTACCCGTCTACATTAGACCAATTGATGCAGAGTGTTGGGTGGCCGAAAGGTTAACACGTTCAATCAGGTCGGTCAATAATAGGGTAGTCTGTCCGGTTTCCTCCCACTGCTAAAGACCCTTATGCAAAAGTTAATTATTGATATAAAACTGAACCCAAAATGACATAGTTTATGCAGAAATATAGGATGTTAATCCGTAACAGTTCATTTCATATCCATCCAGTATACATTATACATGACAGTTTTAAATACAATGTATACTTTACCTACCTTGTAATTCAGTCGTTTCATCTTCATCTATAACTGATCTTTTTACTCTCTTTCTTTTTTTATCATCTGATCTAGATTTACTTTTTCTAGTTTCATATGATGAATCATTGTCTTTAGTAAATATCTTAACTTTAGAGTCATAATACTCAGGAGATGGATCTCTCTTAGAAACTTTCACAAAGTCATCTGATTTTATTGATAGAGACATGAGACTTGGCACTTTCCTACCCAAACGTTCATGAACAGACGGCTTTGGTGGAGATTCATTATTGCTATTTTTATCTTGAACTGTGATACTTAAGCTGTTATGCCCATCTTCATGAAATACGGCTTTACGAGATAATTTTTTTCTGTTCCTTACACCTTGAAGTAACTCAGAGGCATCTCTGATATCCTCGTTTTTAGGTTTTTTAGTGAAAGGAAGATTATCATCGGTTATCACTTTCCTCTTAATTTTAAGAATTTTACTTCGATCTCTATCCTGTCTTGGTGACTTTGATGCCGTTTCTGATCTTTCAACTTTTCTAGTGGGACTAGGCTCTTCCACGTTCTTATTCTTATTCAACAGTACAACACTAACAAGCTTTTTATTCTTGGACTTATCGTCTGAATCACTGTCATCTGAGGCAGACTTTTGTGTGACATCAGTTTTCCGATAATTTGTGGCATCAAAGCCTCTATCTATATTGTCTGAGTAAATATGACTATAATTTCTGTTGGTTAAACGACTAGATTTATTTTTACTGGTACCATTCTCACCCTTCGGTTTGGTGATATTTCTTTCTTCACGAGGTTTTCTGTCTTCACGAGGTTTTCTGTCAAGGAGTACATTTTCTCTCGCAGTCACTACTCGTTTACGAATTTCTGCATGTTTATTTTGGTTTTGTTCCTTACGCCATGATCGATCTTCATCATCACTACTATCATTATCACTAACGGATGACACTGAACTTTCACTATCACTATTTTCATTTTCCTTCGATTCTCTTGATTTGCGTTTTGCTTGAGTTCTGTTAACTTTAGGTTTACCACTTTTAATTAACGATTCAGAATTTTCTGTGTGTATTTTTTCTTTTGATTTCGATCGTCGTGTTATACCTTTTAATGAAACAGTTTTCTTAATTGGCACAATCTCTCTATTTTCAAACTTGGCTCGCCTCGCCTCAATTTTCCTGCGTTCTTCACTCGTCAAGATACGTTTTTCTCTGCGTCTACTTGGTGACCGACTTGTTGATCCTCTTAAAGCAGGAGATCGTTTGCGTCTTGTGTCTGGTGATTTGCTATGTCTGGATGATGGGGATTTTCTATGTTTGGTTAATAATGGTGATCTGCTATGCCTGGGTGATGGTGATCTTCTACGTCTGGGTAATGGTGATCTGCTATGACTGGGTGATGGCGATCTTCTACGTCTGGGTAATGGTGATCTGCTATGTCTGGGTGATGGCGATCTTCTACGCCTGGGTAATGGTGATCTGCTATGACTTCGTGATAGTGATCTTCTACGCCTGGGTGATAGTGATCTTTTACGTCGGGGTGAAGGTGATCTTCTGCCAGAAGAAGATTTATATGGGGAATATGGCTGTTTGTGTTGAGATAAGCGTGAGGGAGATCTAGATGAGGACGGTGAAATCGACCTTGGTGATTTTCGTTTTAAATGAGGGGAATCTTTATTCGATTTCTCTGATGAGGTGACATCGGGTAATGTACTTTTTCTCGCTGCTTCTTGTTTTTGACGTTTTTCTTTTATGGTCTGTAAAGCATTTAGAGTTTTTTGCAAATCGTTTTCAAGGGTACGTTTCAGTTCAAGTTTTTCTATTTCGCTCTTATTAGTTTTTGTAACCTCTGACAATTTAGAAAGGGAAGAAAGAGCAGTTTTGCCTTCTTTTGAGGCCTTTGGAACTTGATTTTCATCACTACTGCCTTCGTCAGACCAAGACCGTTTATTTTTAGATTTTGGAAGAGAATTAGTCACAGTATCACTGTCACTGTCAGACCAACAATTACTTTCTTTTTTCACACGTTTATTTCTACACATATTGGTCAACGTAGGTATAGGCTTTGCCTCAATTTTCGTAACAGTTTTCTTTTTAGGAACCTCAATTGTTTGTTTTTTCAGAGGTTCAACTACTTGTTTTTTAGGGGCTTCAGCTGTTTCTTTGTGAGGAAGATTTATAGTAGCAGATTGTTTCGGCAATTCTGGGGACAGTTTTTTTTCTTCTTTCATAACCTCCTTTTTATCTGTTTTTTTCACAGAATCATTCAATATATTGTCTATTTGCGTTTCTATATCACTTTCCAAATCAAAATTATCAGAATCAGAACCTTTGTCACTTTTATGTACAGGTGACAAAACTTTCTCTTTTTCTTCTTCCTCTGAGTCACTACTGCTACTCGAGTAATCTGAGCTTTCACTATCACTTGTATCAAATCTTGAAAATTTACTTGAAGCTGAAAGTATATAAAAAAAAAAATTTTAGAAAAAAATTCAAAGCCATTACTGGTAGTAAATATTAAGGAGACACAGACTCTTACTTTCGTAACCTGCAGTGGCTCAGTGAATAAAGGACTGGCTTGCTAATCCTAAGGTCAAGGGTTATATCCCATGTTGGAAGAGAAAGTTCCTTGGGGATTCCCAGCATGGTTCCCCTTGCCAGTGAGGCAGGACTAGCAAGGAACAGTGTCTCGTCGTTTGGATGGTACACAAGACTGAGATCCCATGTACACATTGGCATGTGTGTAAAAGAACCCTTGACAGCTGGAATTTGCAATAAAGATTAGGCCATGCTTCCTCATTAGAAAAGCTGAATAATAAACCCATTTCATTTCTATTATTTTCTTGAACATCCGATACCACTTACAACCAGTCTTCTCTGTTTGGAGGGGTGGCAATTGTGGTGGATTCAAGTAACTGGAAGTTTGATTCATTCAGAAAGTTTGATGTTTGCATTTGCACCTTGTGCATTTGCTATTTTTGTTTAACAGAGATATATTTTTGTAAATATAACAGGTGAATTCTGTCCATTTAAACAAAGTCTAGTTTGAACCTAACCTCTGTGATACCTTTTTGAAATTACAAATTCAGATTCAATTTCAATGTTGGATTGGCAATGGGTCCCAAAATTCTACATCGTTTTAGTGCCTGGACAACCATATTTATATTCTTGTTATATTCTAATAGCAGGTCACCCACTCATACTACAGAAACTCAGAAGTCTGGCATATATTTATAAACTGTTCAATATTGCACAAATACTAGGTAATTTCGGGACTAACATACCATGACTGTTCCTTTAATTCAAGTTATTACTGTTGTTGTTTTAGGAGAGTGAAATTATTACTATGACCACCAATTAAGTTTTACATAGAATACACTAATTATGAATTATCTAAATGCTGTTTAACCTTTTTCTTTCTTTGGTTGTTCGACAGTAACTGGTCTTGTGTCCGAGGCACACCATTTATCTTGTGGACGAATCAACATGGGTTTATTTGTTGTGGTAGTGGTGGTAGATATTCTTGGTGCTTCTTTAACTGGTTGTTCCATAGGTGCCGGGTTAATAACAATGAGATTGCTATTACGTGCAGGTCTACCACGAAAACCACCCTGATGGAAATTACCATGGAAATTTGACTGTGCATATTTAGGTGAATTAGAATGGGGATTATTCCATGGGGAGCTTGACTGAAATTTTAAAACAAAGTTAACAATTAAGTAAACTGTACCAATCAATAAATCAAGTTTAGTTTACAATCTATATAGCAGCAAGGAAACTACTCAAAACCAGTCGCACATTACGACTTTCTTGTAAATCATTTTTTTGTTTTTCATTTAGACTGAACAATGTGAAGCCTTTATCATTACAGACCAGAGACTTTACGCTTATTGCTGGGGCTAGTATCCTATTACATGAGCGGATATTTGTTGTTCATGGCTTGCAATTTCTGTGTAATTTGTATCTTGGTGCAGGTTTGTCTTTTCAGTTTTATTTGTGTGGAGTGTTGTCCCCCTGCACTTAATATTGAAATTTTATCTATATTTCTAACTATTGAGACACTTAAGTTTTTCTTGGCCATTCTAACGGAAGTTATGCAAAAAATTGAAAACAAGATTTATTTTGTATATACCAGTCGCTATGGGTTGTTCTTTCGGGATGTAGTCATAACGGCCCTATGTCATAACAGCCAAAAACAGGTTTGGTCAAAACGGCCCTACTTTAGTCATAACGGCCAAACAGTTTGGTCATAACGGCCAAACATTTTAATTTAATGAAAAACAATATTTTTTGTTTATTAAATTAAAGATTTAACGTCCAATACATTAAATATGATATTTATGCACAGGTTGATTTGATTAAATTATTTACACTTAATGGGTTGAAAATTGGTAAAAACATACAATACAAACGTCCATTAATATCAAAAGTCTGTTTAAAAAGGGTTAACACACAAAATACAAAGACCTTGTATATTAAAAAGTCAATTTAAAACAGACTTACAAAATCGCTGTAGTGAGAAGAGAGGGTGGGTTATCTTCTCCCTTCGTCATAAAAAAAAACATGTTAAAACATGAGATCCAGCTGACTGATGTTATATTAACAGTAAATTCAGGAATTTGGGTCCTTCTGCTTTGGACTTAATTTTGTACCTACTGTGTGAGTTCTGGTAAATAATAAACAGATTTCTTCGATTATGAACAAACTAGTTAACTTTGGTAATTATAAACTTACCCGTGTGTTTAAAATGAACTCCCGTTAAATAAAATCCATCGCACCACTAAATGTCCCAACGTATAAAAACAGTTCTCTCTTGAAAAATTGAAATCCCACAAACTTTCGGTTAAGAAAAATATCAATATGGCAGTTGGTTACGTCACACCTCGGGAGATATCACTTTGTATTAGGGGTGACAGCATAGGAAATGTGGCATTTTTACGTCAATTCAAGTTTGTTTTAAGTTAAGCACGTCTCGGCATTGAGTTTGAGCGTTCGCACACATAACAACCAGTATTTTTTTTTAAATTTGTTACCGTCTTAATTATTTGATTACCGACTAGGATGAGATAATTTTCTTTTTAACACGCATGAGGAACAATAATAACTACATTCTTTTCACGGGCCTTAAATATTACCCATCTTTATAATATGGTATGATAATATTATTATTTAACATATTTGCAGGCCATTTACAATTAATGTTCTGCTTCTTACGGGCCGTTACGGACTTGTCTGCATTGCTTACGCCACCCAATGCCATTAGGCACTTTGAACGCTGTCGCAACACGCTTAAAAATGTCACTAAAGCGGTTATTATTTGATCGAAAGAATGAGATCAAATTAATAATACACTCAGAGTCCTCAGCCACGTCGGAGATGTGCTTCATGATCCGTGTTAAACTATTTATTACATAAAGAAGATAGGATATTAAAATCTATATTTTATACATGACTTTATTTTTACGAGTATCCGTGCAATCAGTGATTCTTTCATTGTGAATAAAATTTGATAGACTGGCGATCAATGGTTTCGATATAAAGATAAAGCTCCTATGTAACTGTCTTCAATTGATATTTTCGTCGCCCAAACTCAAACGATTGTAATGTTGGCGCGTTGCTTTGAGTATAGCACGTGCTTGACAAAATATGCGTAAAATTTAAACAACCTCGCTTCCGTGTGTTGGATTCGTCCAATATGTGACGAAAGCAATGTTATTATCAACTCTGTCGAAATAACAAGTAAATATTCAAATCTTTCAAGAGAGAACCGTTTTTATTCGTTGAGATATTTTATTGTGCAATGGATTTTATTTAACGGGAGTTAATTTCAAACACACAGGTAAGTTTATAATAACCAAAGTTAACTAGTTTGTTCATAATCGAAGAAATCTGTTTATCATTTACCAGAACTCACACAGTAACTTTGTTTCCTGTATGCATATTATATCTATTTTGGATTTGCTAACATTAACAACATGGTTCAATTCTGTCATGCATGGTCTGAGCAAATATTACTTACCTTGATAAAAATAGCAATTAATAATTGACAAAAATAACAATTCACTATCAGATAATCAAAGGAAAGAGGTGAGTACTAATTAATCAACTGATTGGATAATCCCTAATTAGGTACTTCACGCCATCTGTTTTGATTAGGTAATATGATATAAACATTAATCATTTATTTTTTTTATCAAATAAAGGTAAAAGACATGGCCATCTAAGAACCTTTTTTATTTTGTGTTTTTAACAATTTTCAAGTGTAAATGATTTAATTAAACCAACCTGTTCCTAATATCATATTCATTGTATTGGACATGTTAAATCTGTAATAAATAGCAATAACAACAACCATCTTTAATCCACTGCATTTGACTTTGTTTGGGTGGATAGCCGACTTATTTTGTGTGTTAACCGATTATAATATCATATCTAATGTATTGGACGTCAAATCTTTAATAAACAACAGCCAATACATTCGAACCAACGAGGGTAATATTTGAAGAACTAGCCAATAAAACTTTAGAAGATCAGCCAATATACCTTCTAAACTCAAATCTGTTCTGATGTTTGATAAAAAAAAAATATAAAACAGAAAATCAAGATGAAATTTTCAATTCGTGGTACACCATACAAAGAAGGTAGCATCAGTGTGTCGATGCTGCTACGGATATGTACCAGAGTTCACGGTCCAGTAAAGGAGATATCTTGACTAAATATTATATTTTGCATGTTTTATACAATGTCATATCTCTATGTGTGTATTTATATTATCTATTAGGCAATATTTTCGAGAATAAATATAATAATGGACCTTATGTAATATAACATGATATAATTTTCTGCATGTAAAAATGTTTTGTTTTTTTGGGGTCCGTTATGACCAAATTCTTCGGCCATTTCGACCAAAAATTTGGGCCGTCATGACCAAATTTTTTGGCCGTTATGGTTTAGGGTCGTTATGTCTATATAACCTGTTCTTTCGGTTTACCATTGTAGAAACTATTTTAATAGTTAATAATTAATAATAAACAAAGAATCTCCTTTAATATAGAAGAGACACAATGTAGGTACCATTACTTGCTGTACTTGAGTTACAATCGCATGTTGTTGTATGGTAGGTAATGCTGCATCTCTAACAGATACCACCACTTCTTTACATGGTTTCGGTTCTTCTTCTGCTGCTAGCTTCTACAAACAAATATAAGTCTTGATATACAAGTATATAATCATATCATTCAATGTTATTACATGAATAAACATGACATAACATATGTAACTGAATAAGCTCCTGTGTACAACTGCTCGGAAAAAGATCAAGTAAATCAACATGTAGCATGTAGCCCTAAACTAATAAGTGACATTTTGTACATTTTCACTCACACGAACAAAACCAGGAAAAGTGTATTATGTATTTCTGAGAGATACAAGGATAGATTCTGCGATTTTTATCAAGTTATCAACAATGGGTATGCATTTATTATAGTATACATGTCATTAATGTAAACCTCTTATAGATTAACCATTACCATGTAGCTTCCTATTATTCTATTATGTTCTTGTGAAACAATAAGACAGCCAAACTTAACATGTAATAAGCCAAATGAAAATAAAAGTGGTTCAATATATCTAAAAATACTTACATTTTTCATCGACTGTAAGACAGCCAACCGCAGTGCATGAAGCTCTTCATCCTGAAAAAACATAAATTCACATATTGGTACATGTACTTTTATAATCTGCACAGCCGTCAATTCAAAGAGCATGGACATGGCAAAGGTTCTATTCATCAGGGTAGCAGGATTTACTCAAATTTACCATTATTTTCCTTTTTATGTTATAAGTACTAGGGTTATTTTCAAATAAATTCATCCTTTTAAATATATTACCGGTACTAATAATATTACAAGAAATAATTGTTATCAAAGACCTGTAAGTGTATATAACGTTTTATCTTTTGCAGAGCCTTTTGATAATCATGTGTCATGCTAAATATTTCTTTCTCAAGTTTTGAATTTGTCTATTTCAAATCAGTTCATCAGCTATTTTTGTTTCAAACTGACATAATGAAACACATATTTAAATTCATAGTATAAACAATCAAGATTGAAAATATTGCTGTTCCTCACTACAACTATAGGTCTATATTGTATACAGTGTGTGAGCCTCGAGTTGTACATGTACTTCATGACGAACAGTAAATTTTAGCTGTGGTGAATCTGCGTCTTATATAAAATCATTTTAGTTTTATTATAAAATAATTTGACTTTTGTTTGTTTTAAACTGTTTTATTCAACTGATTCTCGAATCCTAACTCAGCTGTCGTTTACCCAAGTCCTAAAGGTCACCTACTCAAGTCTGAAACGTCAAAGACATAATCTTTGGAGCATTTTACTTTTAGCCTATTTGTTTTATCATGGACCTTATAATACAAGGTCCATGGTTTTATTAGTTTAGTTTAGAGACTGTGTAATACTGTAATGACAGTAGTAATGTAATGCCCAAGGTCTGAAACACCATCAAACATCAATTCAATGGGGCAAATTTTAAAATAGCAATAGTTTATTATACAGTTCAAAAACTGTTTGTTTTTTTTATTATGGTGGCTCAACATCTGACATTAATTCGTTCACAAAAAGTCAGAACTTCCGCCTTTCTTCTTACTGACCCAACCAAGTTCATTTCTTTTCTCAGGCGATTTGTTTGTTTGTACCTAAAGCTATAGAAAGGCATTTCAATATATTCATTCAGAGAATATTGTACCATAGTGAACATTCTTTCACGAAATAAGTATTATTTTTCAATTATGGGAATGAAAGAGCGTAATTTACAATTTTGGGGCCAAAAAAAATGCTAAAAATACCTCTTCGTCGGACGCCATTTTTTAGTATGAAAACGAATGTAATCCCGCACCACATTCCAAATGTATTCTTTGAAAATAATCATGATAAACTAAGAGACTAATGTGATCATTTTGAATGTCTATAATTTAAATTTGGACTTGTATTATTTTTAAACCCTTGATTGGCGAGGAAAAAAAATAATTTTTGTCATATTGGTGTTGCGGAAGTCGAATGATTAGCGCGCCGATTGGTCATGTATGAAAAGGAGCCAATTTCAAAACTGTACAGATCCAAAACAAAGTTGATAAAGTGCAAGCTAACATCAAGTTACTGTTATTTTTATGGTTATGTGGTGTTTTAGAGCACAATAACTGCTAAAAGGTGCATTTTTAAATAAGAGTTTTAGCAAATGTATTGGGGAAAACTGGACAAAAATTTGTAAAAAAGGCATGATTATGTTAGTTTGTTACTCTACTTCTCTCGAACTGAGTCAAAAACTGGCCTTGTTTATTTTGGGTGAACATTTAGGCTACCGGTACATCATTATTTGTATGTAAAAATATGCATTGATGTGTCATTTGAATTATCTATTTCTTGTATTTATGGATCTTGCTACGTAGGGGAAACCCTACAGTACAATAAAATAAACCTTTTGTTGGATTTAAAATTCAGGTCAAATTAAATAACCAAGTCTGACCATGGACCCTTTCCAACGACTATACATTGTCCCTTTCCAGACCTTCCTGAACAAGTGACGGGGAACCAAATCGGAAAATCTCTTATTATATTACAACACAAATAATACAACAAACTTAGAAAACAAAATACATAAGGCATAAGGTGAACTGATAAATTAAGCCTTAATTTTAAAGGAAGATTTTTTTCAACTATTTCTTAAAATTGTAAACATTGGTGGTGAAAGTACTAATATAATGAGCAGATAAAGTGGTCCAAGTTAAAGGGACAATAATATTCTTGCTGGCTTGGAAGCTTCAGAAAATAAATAATACCCTTATTCTAAGTACTAAGATGTTTTTATATTAAGTGTCCTACCTGTTGTGTAAATTATCCATTACAACCTATTTTACTCGTGTGTTAAGATGAAATTTATATCACCAATAATTGGAATATTGTAAAATAATACGATTTGTTGACCAGAATGAAGATTGGGACATATTATTCAGTTACAACGAGAGTGTTATTGGAGCTTTAAGATTTTGTCTTACAAATACTATATCGCTTGTTGACAGTGGAACACTAATTGTGATCCTTGTTTTCATCCAATACCACGGAATAAGTGATAATAGCAGTACATAATATGTGTACTATTTTTCCGTTTTCTATTCCAGGTTTCATTATTAAAACTGTGAATATCCTGATAGATTGAACTTTCCAAAATGAGTTCTCAATATCCAGAATTAAAGGGTTTCTACCATTTAAGAGAAACCATCGGTTCAGGTAAATCAATCAGCATTATTTTGCTCTTCTGTGAGATTGATTTTTTTTGTTCAAATCAAATATGTGCATATTAAAGGACAATGGTGACAGCCATTATTACATATGTTAAATACATTCCAAATATAACTTTAACAAACACAGAGATCATTGCTACAAGATGTGTAATAATTACTGGAATGAACGGGAAGTGACGTCTGATATCCTCTCACCGTCTTATATAATAATAACTTTTCATCGTCAACGAAATTATGAGTGAAATGAAATTCGATTGAGTGTCTTTTATTTTTCGTAACTTCAGTCAGTTACACAGAAGGATTATCTGTGTTAGTCATGTTTGACGTCACTTCCCGTTCATTCCAGTGTTTGTTACACATCTCTCGTAGAAATCATCTCTGTGTTAAAATTATATTTGGAATGTATTTAACCAGTTCTATCACATATGTAATAATGATTGGCACCAATATTGTTCTTTAAATGCTATGTATGTGCATATTTCTGAGTTTGTATCAACAAGGGGTTGTGGATAGCCGAAGGATTAGCACATGCTTGATGTACATTATATCATACGGTCTGTCATTGAGTCAACTGGTGTGGTTTCAATTCCCCGGTAGTATGTGACATCGTGCGTTTTTTTTTCGAGTCCTCCAGTTTCCTTGCACTGCTAAAGACCTGAACTCGCAAGCAAATTATTGAAATAGAATTGAACCATTTGGTAGTACCGAAATGACTTAATTTGTGGTAAACCCCATTTCATATCAACAAAACAATTTATGATCAGGCACCACCATTTTAAGTGTTGTGGGCCTGTATCATCGGAAATGATTAATTTAAAAAACGAAAAAATCTACAAGCGTTAATTATTTAAATAGCATAACAAATTGTTGATGTCTTGCTGATATAGTTGTAGTATTAGTGGTATGATTGAACCATTATCAGATGTGTGGAGTTGACAGATGAACTGTTTCAAGTATGACAGAAAATTTAATGTTATAATTATTAATTGACCAACACTGAGATGGGCTGTGGCACAAAATCTGTCGATTGTCCTAGAACATTTTTTGGGCTTATTGTCATTGTTTAACAAATGGGTTTCACATTTATATTTCAGGTGGTTTTGCTAAAGTAAAGTTGGCCTATCATGCCTTAACAGGTGAAAAAGTAGCCATAAAGATAATGGATAAAAGAGCTTTAGGGGTATGTTGTAATTATAATACTGTCAGTACAATATGTTACACACAATGCTGATGTACATCAAAAGATTCTGAAACTAGGAAAAGATTAAAGTTATGCATGTACCAGTAGGCAATATCTCATTGAAAACAAGATATTAATTATTAAGTGTCATAAAAAAGATTATTTTCAAATTGTTCAACAGTTTAATTCAAATTAGATGTTTTTTTATAAAGAAAGATTGAGTTTTTAATCCCACTTTAAATTCAAATGGACTGAATTTTACTGAACATCTGAAATGTTTTATTATGTTGTCATGCCCTCCCTTGTGTTGTAAGCAGCCAATAAAAACACAGCGACTCCATTGACTCCCAAGATATCCATTGAACTACTTATAAATTCACTGAGGTCTTATTGTTGAATATATGTTAGCTTTTATATCAAAAACATAAAAAAATGAAAGAAAATAAAGATATAATTCTAATTAGATTGAAAAAATTATAGATCTAAATTTATTTTGATGTTAAGGTACATTTCTTGAAATCTTTTTCCCAATACCTAAAGAACAAAGTTTCTTTCCACCGATTTCACGTATGTAGCTGGATGGCAACACAATCCTTTAATTTCAACAGTAATGTTTAGTGTTATCAAGCAGCACCAAAAAATTAATAACATTTGTATTTGTATGTAATGGTAAATATTACTGAAGCTGCAAGGGTTAATTGGTTTAATATTTGTTGTAGGATGATTTACCAAGAGTTAAAACGGAAATAGCAGCAATGAAAGAACTTTGTCATCAACATATTTGTAAATTGTATCAAGTTTTAGAAACTGAAACCAGATTCTATATGGTGTTAGAGGTATGACTAAAATACTCTTGTTTTTATACATTGAACTTTTGATGGCGATTCTAAATCTAAATCCATTTTAATATGGTGACAGATTTGAATGACATTTATTCTGTTCAAGGTTATTGTCGTGTAATGCTGTAGCTACAATTAATATACAGGTTTCTTGAAATTTAGCCACTTTTGTGGTCTAAGGGGAGATAATATTGCGTTAAGGAGAAATAAACGGAGTTACCCCCCTTCATCACTAAACACTGGATTTTAGACAGATTTTTGCATTCTTTTTCTTTATCATTTGTTGTTTATTTACAGTTAAACATTGAAATAATTATTTCTATTAAAAATACAGTATATTAATATTCCCCCAAACTTTCAATGTTAATTTTCAGTACTGTCCAGAAGGAGAATTGTTTGATTATATTGTTTCTAAAGATAGACTAGATGAAGCAGAAGCTAGAATATTTTTTAGACAGATTGTATCAGCTGTTGCTTATATACACATTAAAGGATATGCTCATAGAGATCTAAAACCGGTATGTATTTATAATAAATATTACTTTTATTTTGATTTGCACAAGTCTTGATCTAATTTATTTTTCGTGTGCTAAAAAAATATTTTATAGCAAGTACAGGAGGAGTCTGGACGAACACAGCACAAGTAATTATAAACCAACCTATGGATAGAACACAACATAATATGTCCACAATAAGAATAAGAGATGAGAATCCATGAAATGAGATACAGAATTGAGTTATTTGTAAATGGTAATAGCCAAAATAATAATACTTTATATCTCTCCTGTTCTGTACCATTTCTAAACACTTTTCTATCTTAATATTGTATTTTCTAATTTGTGTATTTCATTTTTCCTTTTTTTATTTGCAGGAAAATTTACTACTAGATGAGGATCAGAATTTGAAATTGATAGATTTTGGTTTATGTGCTAAGCCCAAGGTAAAGTATATTATTGGCAGATGTTTAAATAATCTTAGAAATTTATTTTCAAAAGTTTATGTCATTGACTTTTGAAATTCTGTACTCAGATTTGTGATGTGATATTAATAATCGCTAAGAAAAAGTGAAAGAAAAGTGAATATTTAACCATTTTCCATTTGACATTTAGCAAATTTCAGTTTAAACAATCAATCAATTTGAATATTTTTCAGGGTGGTATGGAGAACCATTTGTTTACATGTTGTGGTAGTCCAGCATATGCTGCACCTGAACTCATCTCAGGAAAACAATATCTTGGGGCAGAGGTAGTTTATATTTTGACTAATAAAGATTCGAAGAAAAACAGTTCTGAATAATATTTTAAACAAACATAACAACAATTAATATTAAATTTTAATAACTTTTCATCCTTAAACTTCGATAACTCAGGAGATTATTAGAATGAATTGTTGTTTGTTTTGTAGGCTGACTTATGGAGTATGGGTGTTTTATTATATGCTTTATTATGTGGTTATCTTCCCTTTGATGATGAGAAGATACCATCTTTATATCGTAAAATACAGGTAATACTAACCCTACCATATTTATATTTTAGAAAAAATATTAATGTTTTCAGAATTATACTAACTGTTTGTGTCTATTAATTTAACATGTACGTATTTCTTACCTAAAATCATCTGTGTAGCTGAATACTTGAATGTTTCAGAGTGGAAAGTATGAAGTGCCTGATTGGTTAACTCCGGAAAGTTCTATATTAATAGCTCAGATGTTACAAGTTGATCCCAAACGTAGAATATCTATTCAACAATTAATCAATCATCCCTGGTTACGTAAAGGTTTTAACATTCCATGTGAATTTGAAAGTAAATATAAGGTAATAAATTCTCTTACTAATTTTTGTCAATCAGACATCGATCATTAATTATTAAAATGACACGCAATATAATTCTCTTTTGAAAAAAACTATTTATGCCATAACATCAATCATGAGCTGACATGATGTTACAAATATCATGGGGATATTCAATTGAATATTATGGAAAAAGGGGATTTTGGGCTGAATATAAGATAACATCAGAACTAGTATATTGGCTGTTTTTTTGGAATGATAGAACTGTGACAGGTCTAAATTCAGTGTCGCAAGATTGCAATGGAGTATACTTGACTATCCATGCACTATGATAGCAACATCAGACTTAGTGGTTTATTAAGCAGTTTGAGTTTATAATTATTCCAGGCCATTCAAAATATCAGATTTACATCTTTCAGATAGCAATAAATTTAGAGGATTTTTACCAAACAGTAGTCCCAAAATAGTTTTCTTTAATAAACACATATTCCTAGACATTTGAGTAGGAATATTAATTTATCACTGTTAAAATATTTTTAAATCAGATGACATTAGATGAAGATTGTTTAACAGAATTGGCAGTTCATTATGGTCAAAAAAGAAGAGAAATGGAAACTAAAGTTTCTGAGGTAAATTTGTTCAATGAAAACCGTTGATCTCCCAAAAATTATTTATTGTGCCATTAGCCTGTAATGACTGTCATATGACCAAATGACCATTATCAGAGTTACTTTATCCGACCACAAAATGAATACATATACTTCACGTGGTGTTTGCCAGGGCGTGTGGCAATGGGAGATATCAGGTTTTTTTTTCTTTTGGGAGATATCAATTTTGCCACCAAGAACTGGCATTATGTCAGGGCAAATGTAAGACAATATGATTTTAATTTTCTCAAAGAGACTTGACTTTATTTAAAACTTACATATATTTGATCCCATCAACTGACTCTGCTAGGAGGCTGATTAATTAAGGGCTAACTAAATGTGTGATAAATACAACTATTTTATCCTATCACAATCTGTGTGTATACTTTATGATGAATTATTTAATATACGCTCGGATGGGATCTACATTTGTTAAAGATACATTATAGGAGATTAGATGACGAGTTGGCAATTCTCACTATAATAGTTAAAAACTAGTAAATGTAAAGGCAATTTGCTGAAAATATCAGTCAAATTCATCCACTATGAACTGAGAATTAAGCAAATGAAAGTTCCGTCTAGCCTCGATCATCATTACTAAAGTCGGTACAACAAAGTTCATTGTCTCGATTATCCATTTAATCATTAAATCATGAAAGAAAGTTATGCACCAAATCGGATCGTAATCCAACAAATATTGCTGACTCGCGTTAACATAAAAAGTTAATTATGGTCTGGATATGTTAATTAATATGTAGTTAATAATTTAGATAACATTTCAGACCTAAAGAAAGACCTGCAATAGGCAGATTTAGCTCTTGCGTAATGTATGTTTACTATGTGGTAATCTGGAATCTTAGTATGGTATGAGATGAACCTTCAGGAATTTAAACCAAAGGAAATGTATCTAGTGCCAGGATGCTATCTGGGCAAAATTCTTCCCCTGATATTTCACTGTTAGACTAGTTTCAGCTTGTTATATTAAACTTTATTTTGATTTGTTATTTTAGTGGAACTATGATTATTTAACTGCTTCATACTTCTTATTACTGGAGAAGAAAATGAAAGGTCGACCAGTTAGATTATTACAGAAACCCACAGCAACTGATAAATCAAAGGTAACTAATTATTTACACACATGTGTAGCATCTATTGTATTAAACAGGGATTTCTTATTACTTTACTGAAAATCACCATTGTGGAGAGAACAAAGCAACATCACAGGAGACAATAGAAATTAAAAAGTTGGCCTATAGAAGATTTTGTTTAAAGGATAAGGACCTGCTCTATTAATAAGTGCTGGTTGACTGCACCACACATAATTCATTTACACATAAACATTTACACGGACAGGACATCATGCTCAGAAACCACAAAAAACCAAACAATATGTATGTGAAATAGCTTTATTTAACGTCTGTTTCCACCGAAGTAATATCTTTACATACCTCTTGTTTTTATATGAACACAGTGCTCTTTTGTAGTATGGTCCCGGATTTGATACAGGTGTTGGCTGAGATAGTTCCTCCAGATTTCCAGTCTGGTTTGCCCATGTCAGTGGTGGAGTGCAAAGAGCTTTGTAAAGAAAGCATGTCGTAAGGATGGGATGAAAAATGGCTCCAGTTTGTAACAGTGGTAGCACACAAACAGTTGGAAATGAAATAAAGAGTAGGCCATAGCATGGCTGTTTATTTTCATAATCCATATTGATACAGAAAAGTAATACGTTAAACCCCATTTTATTTCATTTGTGAAATCAGTATTTTTAATTGTTTCGATCTAATTTGTGTAGGTACGACCATTAAGTATTGAAGACGATGGTGAAAATTCTAACCAATATATTCTAACTCCTAATAATCGAGGCGTTAATGGATATAGTGATCAAAAACAGAAATCTTCGAAGGAAGAACGGGTCAAGGGTCGTGCCAGGGAGAGACTGGAGTTCAGTGAAGGCAATAAGGAAAATAAAGAAAATGAAAAGAACTTTGTGGTTCCATTTACACCAAAGTCTCAATACAAAAATCAGAAAACTTCAGCTTTAACGGAGCCACCAGCTAAACCCCTGTCACCTCTCATGTCAAAACAACTACAAGTAGCATTAGATGATACATGTAAGTTTTATATATCAGTTACAATTTATCAGAAAACATATAGACAATGCTTTCTGTCAAACACTGCATAAAAGTTTCATCAAAAAATTGTTACCAACCATTGTATTTCATACTTTTACACTATTTGCGAACAGTGAGCGACCATTTTGTCTGGCAGTTTTTGTCATTCACTTAAAAACAGGTTTATTTCTTAAATGTAAGAATTGTCTGAAAAGAAACAGCGATATTCCAATTAAAATATTCCAGTTGTAACACAGTAAAGATTTCATGGTAATTTGTAATATTGTCAAACTAAGTTATTGTTAATTACAGTGTGTACGCCATCTAAATCAGGTGAGAAATCATTTATGAGTACAACTTTATCACCATCTCGATCATACGATTCCCAGATCAACAATCTACCACCAGAAAATCCACTTGGTGCACATAAAAAGTAAGTTGTATTTGTATTTATTCCTGTTCAAAAATCATATCTCTGTCTTGACTTGTGAGATATGTTTTGCTTTGTTCATTACGAACAACATTCAAGACCATATATAGAAACCAACATTGGTCACTAATTTTAAAAATTTAATTTTGTCTTTAGATATTAGATATGAACGCATATTTTCTCTGTAAGATAACATCAATATTATTGGCAATTATCGAATTCTAATTCATGTTTTTATTGTTGAATGTATTAAACACCCTTTCAATGAGTATTTGAAATATCTGTGAATTATAAGTTATGTTTTATATTTCTAGAACTGTATCAGTTGATGATGAACTATATAAAATACACATGTCTACACCGACCAGTAGTCAGAAATCACGTAAAGCTGCTGTATTTGGTAGTTTAGAGAAGGTCTTTAATATGTTAACACCAAAGAAAAACAAAGGTTCTACATCAGACGGACCCAGAAAAGTCAAGGTACTACTACAATTTATTTGTTTTCTGTATAAAAAAAATATGTAATGGTGATTATTAATGTATTTAAAAATTAGTTTTATTGTCATTACTAATTCAGTAAAAATATATTGTTAAATTGTACTCCAGTAGGTTAGTAAAAGTTTAAATCAGTTCAAAAGTTGCCAAAAAATTATTTTTATACGTTCACCAACCCTATTGAATTTTAGCAATTTCATAGTTAACCGGTACATTGCCTTTAATAAATTATTGTTATTAATGAAAACTTTCAGGCTTTACACAATGTATATAGAACAAATGAATTTAATGCTGATTACGTATTGAACAGACTCAAGTCAACAATAGATGCCAAGTGTATTCCCTTTAAACAAAGCGAGTAAGTTATACTTTCTTTCTGAGAAATGATTGCTGAAAAATATTTATGCATAACATTAAACTCTAACCCATCAATTTCCTAACTATTGCTCATAATTTCTCATTTGTCAATAATGTTTATTTCAGTTACATGTTACGTTGTACTGTTACTGATGATTGGGGTCGTGTTAAACTGGCCTTTGATATGGAAGTGTGTTCTATACCAAAAAGTTCTTATATGGGTGTTTGTCGTAAACGAGTTAAAGGGGATACTTGGCATTATAAGAAATTATTTGAAGATATATTACAGACAGCTGGTCTTTAAATAAAGAAAAATAGTGTTCAGTGCAGGTAAGTTGTTGATCTATTACATTTGTGTAATTATCTGATAGATAAACCATTGGATTTTAGTAGATAGAAAGGGAATTATTAAAATGGGATCGTCTGTCTATTTGTCACGCTTTCTTGAATACAATAAGTCAATTACTGTTTCAAATTGAGGTAGAATGTTCAAACTTACTGTAGGTGTTCATTTGGTTAATGTCTTGGGTATGGTTTCAATTCTTTTGTACAATCTTCTAAATTACTATAACCACAGTGGCTAAGTAAGACACTGGCTTGCTAGCCTGGAGCTCATGGGTTAGAAGTTGGCCAGGAAAGTTCATCGTGATTTTCCTGCTTGGTTTCCCCCTTTTTTTGGTGACAATGTTATTATTCTTAAGTTGTGTATAAAAAAATTCATTTTATTATATTGGTTTATTTTAGATTTTAAAAAAGGAAAACAATTACAATTTACAGAAATTGAGGTCAACAATGCAAGTTCCTGAAAATAATTTCCTAAGAATGGATTGAATTATAGCAGTAACCATAATACCTGAAGTATGATCAATGAAAGTGCTATTATACCAGTGTTTTAGCCAACAAGTTTTAGTGAATCTTATCTTATAATTGTGTAGATATTAAATTGCAGAAAACATTCAGATTTTGCATAATTTGTCTGTAAATAAAGTAGAAGGCTACCTCTTGCCGTAATAAAATAAATCATGTTAAAATTTGTATATTTATATATAGTGCTTCAATCAAATTAATGTAAACAGTTTTGGATCAGGAACTGAAAACAAAGTGTTTTTGTTCTACTTGTGATGATGCTCTTCAAAGATAGCCTAAAGCACCGCCAATTCAAGTACTGCTTACATGGAACTTGGCATTCTTGTTCCTTGGACAATTGTGTAATGATTCCAAGATGGCGGACACCGTGCTCGGTTCCCAGTCCACGGTATGGTGTACCTGTGTTGCTGTTTTTTTTTAAAACAAACAACCTATAATATGCATGTTTCGTTACAATTTGAGATAATTAAGGGAAAACAAACTATGTTGTAAATCAAATTAATATTGGAATATCATCTACCTATATCCAGCAACATAAAGAAGTGTTAGAGATTTGTAGGATATATATATATAATACATATTAGTTTGATAACTGAAAAATATATTTTAGTTATTATTTATCTGTTTTAATTAATGCACATTATAATACTGTGTCTTAGATGTATATAATAGTATTTTACTTGAGATTTTCTTTGTCAAAAATATTTATTTTTGTTTCTCACTTTTGACACTTCCATATTTCTAAGAATATTAAATGTGATATTTGACTACATAGTAATCTTTGAAATAACATATAAATTCATGTCTTTAATGAATCTGATTATAAACTATTCAGTTATTCCTTATTAGGATTTTTTGTGCCATTAATACTTAAAAGGTATATAGATCAACTAAAATAAAATTATTACTATGACTAAAATAAAATTATTACTTAGAATGCTTGTTTAGGATAAAGATATCTAGATGACAATTGTAGACTAGTGAAGATCCTTCTCAGTTCCCCCCCACCCCCATTGCATAGATTAGCCTTGCTATTAGTGTGGACCGTTTACTCTTAGCTATTCTTTATTATTTGGTCATTAAAATATATCATTCCACAATAATGGACGATTGTAAGTTTTTAAATAAAAATCTGCATCTTTTGAATATAGTTGATATCGTATGGGTCTCTTGTCGGGCAATGTGAGTTATTGAAGTTGTATAATATATAACAGCTGGGTAACATTTGGTTGTGAGAAAATATTTGTTGTTTTTTATGTTCTGGATGTATGCTATCTTGTCTAGCCTGTCTCTGTTAAATTTGAAATGAAATATATATATATTTATTTCCCCAATTTCTGAAAATTGTGTAATTATAAATACATAAGATTATAGATGCATAAGATTACAATTCAAAAGAAATAAATTAAACCAATAAGTAGATATGTTATGTAGAGTTATATAATGGTTTTCATGTGGCATGTTTAGTTGTAATCAGAGTTTAAGATCATGTGTAGAATTACTCCTCTACAACCCGACTTTGTTTAAACTAACCAGAAGAAATGAAGTATAAATCTGTCTAGGATCTTTCAACAGACACTTCTAGTATATATACTTGTGCAATAGAAATATAAGTTTAATGTTCACTTCTTGTATATATTGTATGTACAATTGTTTTAACTCTCACTATATGTAATCTATCTCTCTCTCATGATATAAAATATTTCCTAATTTCTCACATATGTATTAACTGTTATATGTTTAATGGGAAAATGTGGCAATATAATATTCCGGGAATGCTATTTATTTTTCTTTAATTCCTCACATAGGATAATTTGTTCTTCAAACCATACTTCCCAGACTATTTTAGTTTATTTTAAATATCCATGCAGTAGTGCATAGCCTTTCATTTCAAGTGGCCTTTCATTTCATACACTTTTATTTCATTATTATGGAAAGGGAGGTATAGTGTGAAATAGATTTATTTAACGTCCCATCATTTATTTCTACCCATGAACATCAAGCTCAAGATTGTATCAAACCTTGACTTTGTTTTTAATCCCCGAAATTACTACTTTACTAAAGAGCTAAACAATTATTTCCCCTATGATTGTAGGAAATTACGGGCCAAATTTGGGAGTACCGAAGTTACAGACCATGAATACATACATGGCAGGATGTGAATAACTAGGCCTATATTCATTCATATTTAAGGCCAACTATTCTTTGATTCACATTTTAGTAACTGGTTAATACCTGAAAATAGCATGGTTTTGCCTTGTCAGTGGTGTAGAACGGCGATAGTGACAAGGAACCGTCTAATCGTCCGGATGCCCCAACCGCTAACCCGTGGTCTTGTTGTGCACGTAAGAGAAGGGCACGATAACTTTAGTTCTAATTAAGTGAGAGTGATGAAACTTGGTGTATAGTTTTATTACAGCGATACCTTGACTAAGTTCGATAATGAGCATTTTCTGCTCAGGGTAAGCAGAGCGATAAGTAATTTGATTGGTCAAGACCTTGGAACACAATAATTCTCCTTCTTATTGAGTTAAAATGTTCAAACTTGGTTTATGTGCTTATTAGGTCAATGCCTTGATGGAGTTCGAAGATGAGCATTTTCTGTCTGCTTGGGGTAGGCAGAGATAAGCAATTTGATTTGGTTGATACTTTGTGACAAGATAACTGAAGTTCTTATTAAGTGAAGGTGATGAAACTTGATGTATAGCTTCATTACATCAATACCTCGACTACGTTCGATAATGAACATTTTTTACCTAGAGTAAGCAGAGCGATAAGCAATTCGATTGGCCGAGACTTTAGAACACAATGACTCTCTTTCTTACTGTGCTAGAATGTTCAAACTTGGTGTAGGCGTTCATTAGGTGAATGCCTTGATGGAGTTCGATGATGAACATTTTCTGCTTACAGTGAGCAGAGATAAGCAATCTGATTGGCTGATGCTTTGTGGCACAATAACTTTGGCTATAAAGAAGTGAGAGCAACGAAATTCAGAATATGGGTTCATTATATCATTACCCTAAGAATTTTTTGCTTAGGCTAAGAATTGATAAACAATTTGATTAGTCAAGATTGGTCAACAACTCTGCTTCTATTTGAGGTAGACTGTTTAAACTTGATGAAGATGTTCATTAGGTTAGTGTCTTGAGTTGACTGAGTAAACTGAGTTCAATGATTAACATTTCGAGCTTACATTTCGAGCTGAAGCTAAGTTTAAACTTGATGTAGATGTTCATTAGGTGAGTGTCTTGGGTTGACTGAGTTCAACGATTAACATTTCGAGTTGAAGCTAAGTAGGGCTAATCTGTAATCACTTCCATTGGTCGATGCTTTGGGACAAGATAATCTTCATTTTATCTGATAGTAAGTGATGGCACTTCGTGTACAGTTTGATTGTTCGATACTTTTGAAAAAAATAAATGTGCGATTAATTAGTATGTGTCATCTATTTATTTTGAGATTTCGGCGGGATCAGCCTCACTGTTGCCTTGTTTTAAAGTTGCTTTCCCGGGTACAAACTGGGTGATTTGATGATATGTTATGACTAAAAACATATTCGAACTAATTTATCATAATTTTGCTCTTCAAATCCTTCTCAAAACACTGTAATTGCCAAGTATACCCCGCTATGAAAATCGATCAAAAGAGGGCGTATTTGCGTCAGGGGATTACCCCTCTCCGTCCCTATGGCAACCGCGGGCGGAGACGGGTGAGAATTCATTGCATACACAAGACGATGTTGTCTGTAATTGCTGACTTTTTATTACAAATATCGAATCCTAATTAAATTCTCGGATTATCCACTGCCTGCGTCTTTTTCCGTGATTTTTATCTCAGAAAGTGTTGTAGGTCAAACTCTTTATAAAGTTTATCAACATGTACACAAAGCGCTCAATGTACCCGTGCAGCTTTCGACGTCGCGCGTGGGAATAGCCCTAATCGCCTGGCTGTTGATTAGGGGAACCCTTGGATTTTTGTCATACATACGCTCAATGAGTGTTTTTCAGGGAATCCTGTATTTTTCTAGTAAGATTGGATATCTCTACTTTCAAATATATACCAAAATTGCCTTACTTTTATTGGCAATAACCACCCGATAAATACTTTAAAACATCAGAGAGAGAAATGGGGTTTAACTTCCACTCGACTAACACACGGTTCAATTTTATTTCAATAATTCGCTGTTGGAGGAAACCGGAGAAAACCCACGAGGTTGGACTGGCGACCATACTCCTTGTCACGTACAACCGTGGAAACGAAACCACGTCAGTTGACTCAATGACAGACTTTATTACACAGCGCGCACGTGCTTTAACCATTCGTTCATCTACCCCTACCATCAAACAAGCGATACTGTTCAAATAAATTAAACGCAGTTATTCCCCTTTACACGCAACGCTTTACGCTGAACACCACTGTTTTTTTTTTGTTTTTTTTTTATTCTCTGTAAATCGAGAGTTCAAATAGTTTGGTGCAGTATTTTCACCAATACTGTTCTCTTATTATTCTAAACATTTTTTGTGCACATTTTTAATATATCGTAGGCATCAATGCAGCAATTTTATTTTCGCTAGAAAAAATAGCTAACAAAAGGATTGAAACACATGTACATTACAAATATAAAACAAATATAATATTCTAGTTTGATTATTCAGTTTGACACTGTCGCCAATTGTATAATTAACTAAACGTACAATCATTTTAAACATCTATTTCTGCTCAACTGATTCTTAATGTACCCAATAGTTCAATTGGTTTAAATTACACAAGAGTCAGTCAGTTTTTAAAATCAATTTGAGAAAGACTTTTAGCTTATCTGATCATTGCATTAATAGCACATCTGTTAAAATATCTTGTGAAAATGAACAGTTTTCAATAATTGTTTAACGTCTGCTTTACACACCTCCAATAAATAAATAGAATGAAAAACTAAACTTCTGTATTATTCGGGATTAATCGTATTCATTTAAAACCCACTCGTGTATTTCACTATATGAATTTGCTTATATGTGGTTGAGTTTTTTTGTGTTTGTGTGTGCTTTTATATTATTTTGTTTTTTACATTTGATTAATGTACCGAATATGACACCACATTGACAGAAACAGTTTTATGTGATAAAAGTTTCTGTATCTCTAATTGTAAAAGCACTTTAAAAATACCAAACTAATTGCTTTTGTATAAATTGTATAATTGATATACAGATGTAGAATTTCTTTCATTAATAATACATACTGCAAAAAAAAACTTTATATATAAAAAGAATATTTCATTTAGAATGTTTCGCAGGTTATTTCATTTTCTTGTCTGGTGTTGCCAGGGCAGGGGTTGGGATGGCCGAATGATTAGCGTGTTCGCGCTGTATCATAGGGTCTGTCATTGAGTCGACTGGCGGGGTTTCGATTCACTGGTCGACGTGACAAGGAGTAGGATCGCCTGTCCAACCTTTTGGTTTTTCTCCGGGTCCTCCGGTTTCCTCCCACCACTGCTAAAGACCCCTTTATTGAAGCGAATTATTGAAATAAAATTGAACCATGTGTTAGTCCCGAAATGACCTAGTTTGTGTCGAGTGGACGTTAAACCCCCTCTCTCTCTCTCTCTCTCTCTCTCTCTCGTTGCCAGGGCAGTGGCATTGCAAAAGTATAATCATTTGTAGAACATGAGTGGTTGTCAACTGGTTTTTTTCCATTCGCAAGCGTGCTTTAATCGTATCGTCTTAGTTGCGGCCAGTTGCACCCTAGATTATCCAGCATGGGTTTTCTATGAACTGCCCGTGGCGTTTGATTTAATACTTGTATGAATGTTCAGATTAGCAAAAGAACTCCACAAATGTAAGATAAATAAAATAGACATTCAGTTAAGCCACTTCTGAAATGTCAGATGTAATTAATAAATAGATTGTGTTTGTCTTGGAATAACGATGTTGGAATACATAGGATGAAAGTACACTGAGATATAACCAATGAAGAAATTCTGTCTCAAGATTTGATTGCTACAAACAGAGCGTGGATGATAGGGGCCCCTAGTGCAATTGCTTTAGATTACAATTGATTTTCTATTATAACACCCAGCTTCGACTGTATAATAATTCCGTTAGTAACGCAATGTTTCAGTATTTGTTGTCTCTATCGAGACTTACATCTTCAAATACCAAAGTCTCCAGAAGCAGCAACTTCTCTTTTTTTTCGCTGCGGTACAATTAACGGGACTAGACTACAAACTACTGCCAAAACAACCCGTGAGACAAGAACCATAATAGATTAAAAATCTAGTGAGACAAAGAGATGAAACATTTTTTGAGACGAGCAAAATAAGAGATGGAACATCCGGTGAAACAAACAAAAAAAATAATAATAATGAAACACCTGGTGAGAAATTAGAGATGAAACAACCGGTGAGACAAAAAGATATAAGCTATGATACATCCAGCAAGACAATAACAATAAAACATGAAACACCCGGCGAGACAATTACAAAAGAAAAAAGAAAAAATGAAACATCCGGAGAGACAATTACAATAAAACATGAAACATCCGGCGAGACAATAACAATAAAACATGAAACATCCGGAGAGACAATTACAAATGAAAAATGGAACATCCGGAGAGACAATTACAATAAAACATGAAACATCCGGCGAGACAATAAAAAAAAAACATGAAACATCCGGAGAGACAATAACAATAAAATATGAAACATCTGGTAAGCCAAGAACAGTAAGTTATGAAACATCCGACAAAACAAAAATGATTATAAGATCTGTAAATATCTATATGATGTATAAATATATAATGGGTAAATATTACATCTGTACACAATGTGTAAATATTATAACATCTATAAATTTACACCATTTATGAATAGTATACCATTTGTATATTTCACTATAATTCTCATGTATAACAGTATTGTATGGAATTGTCTTCACATTCAATCAGTTGCAATTGACATTGTGGTATATAATGGTTGTCTTATTGCTGATGAAAAAAACCTAAAGAATATTACAAAAATGAATCCCTTATTTAAAAAAAAAATCAAAAAAATCACACAAAACACAAGAATCTTTGTTGTGTGTAATGAACATGTGCAGTGTAAATGTATATATTACATATATTATGTGAATATAGGTATATTTCATACATTTGCTAAAATCAGACTGATATCATCTTTAAGATAAGATATAATTGGTGTAAACGGGACAATATTATAGAATTTGAGTGTATATACCTTATTATACTTTCATTTTTTTACCTTTACGTTTCTATTGTATGGCAGAAAAGGGGTTCAGAGGTTAGCTCTGTATAATATAAGGCAATGTGTTCATCTGTACTCCTCTTTTCGCTTGTCCATTTTTTTAGTGGAAACATATTAAGTATATGGTAGAATATTTAAATTAACAGGTGGCACTTCATGTTAAGTTTCTGTAAGAATAAAATACTTCATAAAAAAGCTTAGGTGGAAATAAGTGAAAGATATAAAATCAACGATAAAGAAGAATTTTTGTCTGTTTATTATAATAAGCTTTTATAACGAGTATTAATTATCTATATGGATATTTGAAAATCTAATATTATGTGAAAACATTTACATCCTTATTAAGCAGATAAAATCTCCAACGTTTTTTCAAATTACCTATTATCATGGATTCAGGTGCGTGGAACTCGTTCTTGAATGAAATATTTCACTTTAAAGTCTCACGCTCACTTATAAATAGGGAGGGTGGGTGGTCGATCGTAACGCGTGTGTGTTGTATAGTAAGGTTCGTTATTTAGTCAACTGGCGTGATTTCGACCCCCGTTTGGGCGTGACAAGGAGTAGAGTCGACTGTCCTACCTCGTAGTTTTTTTCCGGGTCCTCCGATTCCACCCCATTGCTCAAGACTGGCGTGGTTTCGACCCCCTGTGTGTGTGAGTGACAAAGAGTGGGGTTCCCCATTTCATTAATGAGACCTACGTTCAGAGCTGAACTACTAAATATCCTTACGCGCAAGCAAATTGTTGAAATAAAATTGAACCATGTGTTATTCCCGAAATAACTTAGTTTGTGTCGAATGGACGGTAAACTCCAATCCCTGTTTAATCGTTTGAATTTCCAGTGTACATCTTGGCGTGCACGCTAGTGAACCCTTGGCAGTTGAATTATGAAATAAAGGTCAGGCCGGACATAATCTTCCACATAGCACACTGCATACACGTATACGCCTCTTCATTAGCCCGGGTGATGCAAAACAATGGGACATCAAACTCAATTCCGCTTCATTTTTAACTCTCTACAATAATTCGGCCTTTGATCGGTACGTTTAGAGTGATATGCTAAAAAAAATCGGATTCTTGTGCATGAATATTATGCCTTAGTGTTTGATATAGCTCTTCATCTAAGAACTAATAAAACAAATTTCGCACAAAGTTCCAAAACTTGATCCGAATGTAGCTAAACACGAACCGAACGTTATCACGGGACAATACACCCCCAACAGTGGCATCGATTGTTCCTGATCATGTCTGCACCCCCCCCCACCCCAGCTTCACGTGAAAATGGATAAACAAACGGATTACTGACACACCACAAGATGGTGGATGCGGCTGTCAGATATGTGTTTCTAAATAATAATAACAATATTAATTCTGTCAAATTACTATCCTATTATAGTTTGTTTTCAGATTCACCCAACTACACATATCTGTATACAATATTGTATGAATAGATTTATATAGAAAATAAATGATGCGATCATAGTCTTCAGGTTCATTTCTTTAAAAGCCCAAATATCTTCTCTAATCTTATAATGATACAAGGAATTTCTTTATCGGTTATTTGATGTGTATGTTGAAAACAATGGAGAGAAAATGGTGTTTTCGTTTATTAGCGAAAATCAGAAGAAATCATATTAAATATAGCAATCAGGGCGATTCATCACAAATAAGTTAGTAAATTAATATTTGACACTGATCAGCACGATGGCATGTTTCCATCCACAGTTAAAAGGAATAAAATAAAAAGGTTTGTACAGGCATTAGCGCTTTGCGGGTCTTGGTCGATTGATCAGAGAAAAAAACCCCGAACTTTATATTTTTGATTTGATATATAATTTGATATACAAATTGAATATTATACGGGGTGAGCTGAACAGGCTGTTTTTAAAAGCGAAAAATATCAAACAGTATTTGCCATAGATGGAGAAATTTTCTACAATTCAGCCACCAAGGAAACTTTTACGTGTATATATATATTTTAACGTTTTGGTAAATTTTGAACTACGGTTAAGCAACAGCTATGTTAACCAACCTCTTGAATATATAAAGTGTTTATTTCTACCAGATTTTTATGAACAATATTATTTAAAGTAATACTGCTTACGAGAGCAATAACTATGCACACATGACACGTTAAAGTCGTTTCTTCAGTTTAATTACACATTTATCACAATACAAAAAACATGTATTCTTATAATTTTCCCTTTATATGAAACTAATGATAGTTCTATTGAAGTTGTAGATTTCAATATATGAACAATAACACCAGGTGATGGTCACGCTATGAAATGTAACAGACTGTGATTGACATATGAAACGTTGAAAATGGCACAGAAATGTACATAAGTTTGTGCACATATATGAAAGATGTCAATTTCTGTGTGTCTAACTATGATAAATGGGGGTCTAAGGAATACCTCATTTGTAAAATGTCTGTCACACCAGACAAAAATCTATTCTCAATGTGTGGGCGATAAATTCATTCACAAATATATTAATCCACGGTGGAATCATTTGAATAAAGAAATGCACCCCAACAATTAAATTTTAATACTCAAAAGAATTACGAAATTACAGCGTTAGAACGACCTTGTATAAAACCAGAGACGCATGTATTTCATTTGATTTCAATCTTCTGCAGGTTAAAAAATAAACCAACAGGGAATACTCAATATTCATCCCACAAGTTATTTTAATCCTGCTTTAAACTCATCAACACATTCATGATCGAAGGTATTTAGCAAGTACGTCATAATATTATTATACACAGAGAGACCCATTCAACACAACGCATTTCATTTCGGGACTATAAATATGGTGCAATTTTATTTCAATATTTCGCTTGCGCATAGGGGTCTTTAGCAGTTGCAGGAAATCGGGGGACACCGGAGAAAAGCCACCAGGTTAGGCAAGTGACCATCTTGTCACACCCAAGAGTGGGATCAAAACCACGTCACTAGATGACTCAATGACAGGTCATATAATCTAAAGCGAACGCGTTTGATCGTTTGGCCACTCAATCGCTATATCAGTGAAAAAAGCAATTATTCAGATTTCGGCGTAAATTCGAAGACCAACTCACAATTTCATTAAAGTTCATGACTAGAACAATCCAAGTAGATTTCGAAAAAGAAAAGCTCTAAAGTTTTGTCCTGGACAGACAAATAATATTCAGTTTTGGTTCCAACATATTTCTGTTCATAAATGTTTCTTTGAATTTCCCTACTAGAATTCCTTAGCTTTACATCAACAACGAGAGCGTTGAATCAGTTATGACTACCATTTCCATTATCGAGAACATCATTTTTGTAAAATCACAATAATTAGACGAAAATTTTTATGATCTATGTCCTGCTGATTTTATTTGACAAATATAGAAAACAACAAATATTATACATCGCGTGTTTCTATATTAGATTGATATAAGATAAAGTCATAAATGATCTATATTCTGTCAATATGAAATATATCCAACCCTTGTCCTCTTATTTTAACAATAGCCATTATCAATAACATATAATCATTATATTTCTATACACGTATTGTTGGACACTGGAAAATAACTAAATTAACTTTCCTTCTTTAAAGCCACGTTAATCTTTCTCTTTATTATTTCTAGTCAATATAAACGAATATATATAATCTATCATTTTCTACATATCTTATCGTACATGTGGTCTTAAATACAATTCCCGATATTAAATATATTCTTCTGTTTTGATAGTAAAATAATACCCAAACAAATAAGAAACCGAACAAAAATACTAATGATTCGCATCCAAACTGTGTGAAACGTCAGAAATCCTAAACTAATTTCAGTGGCGCTCCCAACCCATTCTCCCAACTCCACCCATAGTTACTATAAAACGCGCGAAACTATTTTTTGAATCTACATAGATTTATTCACTAATGATTGAATATCATGTATGCCCCATCACCGCCTTCATTAGTCCAGTCGGCATAGAAAAGTAGGACGCCGAAACTCCATTTCATTTTATTTTTCCCGAGAAAAAAAAAAAATTCATGCTTTAAAATATCCATCTAATTAAATGGTGTATTGATATATGCGGTACCCTATGGTTGTATTCGTCGCCACTATTATTGCTTTCTATTTTAAGTAGAAAATGGCGGAGACAAAATGAGTTTGTGATTTTATGATTTTTTCATGTAAGGTTTTGATTATATTATAAGGGTGCCACGAAGTACAAGTTTAAACGTAGCACGATTGGCTATGTAAATCAATCAAGCACAAATGGAATGTTTTCTTCTCAATTATACATACACATTATGCTTCATTTAAAACATTGTCATTTGTCATTTTAAAAAAAGACAACAAGGAATATTTTTAATAATGGTATAAGAAACAGGCAAATCGTCTACTTTACTGACATGATAAAAAAATACATTATGGTTAATTATTTTAAAATTAATTAAACAAGTTCAAGATAATTAAAAATAAAACAAAAAGAGATCTTTGAAGTATTTGTTTCTAACTCAACTTCTTACTCTAATTGTATTGATTTTAATATTTTACAACTAATAATACATGTAGGTCGGCAATACAATATATAATTTAAAACAACTTATATTAGCCAATTTGTTTATATTCATTTTCCGAATGAATGACGTAACATGTATACAATAATCTTATTTAACAATAACTACGTAGCTTCTTATTACTTAAATTGAAATCGGCAACAATGGGGGTTTTTATGGAAGGGTCGTCGGAATTAGGTCAATCTGATTAAAATACAGATCAATATTTCGTTTCGTTTTTTATACTTTCGATGGCCTACACTAAATGAAGATTTGACCGGTTCTAGCGTCAGGTTTTTTTTTACACCTCTATGACGTTAGACTTTTGATCAACAAATCAGCACTGGTGTTTCTAGTGGATTACCCACAGTTCCGTGCAAAACACGTCTAAAGCTCGCCTAAACAGTCCGTTTCATTGGCTAATCCCTCACATTATCAAAAAGCTCCGGTAATATAACAACTCGTCCAGATCCTAGTCTACTAAAGACAAGTAAACCGAAATTTTGGAACAACAAATAAAAAAAAAAAAAAAAAAGAAAAAAAAAAGCGAAATAGGATCTCTGCTTTAGCTAAGATTGGATTGAGATAGTGTCCACCCCATTCCATTAACTTTCTACTAAGTCGGCTCATCCAGGCTGATAACACATCTCTCGCTCGGATTATTTCCATAGTCAGAATTACACGACCCTCTAAGACCATCTGAAATCAAACAAATTTAGAAACCGAAATTTCGCGCTACTACTGGGGAAACTTTAATTTATAAAGGTGATTTAAACAGGCGCCACATTTTTGATAAGACACGCAGACCTTATCCATGATGTCAGAACCGTATTTGTAAAGACCTCTGTCCTAGAAATCAAGCTATTAGAACAATTACATACCATTTCTATTTCTCTTAACATGCATGATGTGTAAGAGGTAGCAGCCCTATATAACATGTTTTGGGGTTGTCGGGTTTTTTTATTTTGGTAAAATTGTTGGAGCAATGTCCATTGAAAATTTCAGCAAAACTTTTAGGCCCCATTCAAACGTAAAAGCTCCAGTAAGCCTAATATTTTCAAATCTATGAAGATAAAATGGCTTACGCTAACAGTCCACGAATAGAAAGTATAATTTCAAGCCTAAAACTGAATATACACGACAGAACATTATTGTTTTGCTAAAATAATGTATCCTAAGCCATTTACGATGAAATACGAGATTTGCTTTTATTTCCGTCATATGGCGAAATTTTATGAGGAAAGCGGAACTCGAAGAGATTAATAAAAGTTAAACATAGCTTGATCAAAAGGAAAATAAAATGGCAGCGAATGTGCTATAAACATCGAGTTAACGACTTGTCCTTGTATAAATTTACTCAACCAATACCTTTCAATATTACAACGTGCATCTAATAAACCAAAATTTTATAAACGAGTGAAATTACTCAAAAACACAAAAAACAACTCGACACCATGTTTTCAAAATATCCATTAATCCCCGAAGAAAAAACATAGTGCTAAAACTCCTCACTTGTAAATATTGAATATAAAAAGAAGAAAAAAAACTACCAGGCGGGATTTATCGTTTCCGGTTCATTCTATCAATGACCCCAATCTTTTGGGAAACTTGTCGCAATCTCATCTAACGCGGGTCATCATTGAAATATACGACAATTTGTCAAACCTCCGAACATGTAAAATTAACGAGCTTTAAAACTTTTCCCCTCTCGCATCTCATAAACTCATTTAGTAAGCGAGGCGTAGAGAATATTATGAAAAATGACCAAGCTAAAATTCAATGAGCCATATATTACGAGTTCGGAGTCTTTGGTGCGAGCGCTTATTTTTTGTCCTATTTTGAGACAATGATTTTGATATTAATAATGTCTTTTATTAATGTGGCAGTTAATAATGTGCTGCTTTATTTCGGTGTACTATGAATGTACGTTAAAGAAATATCAGGAACGGTTTTCAAAGCATGGTCTGATGTCCATTTTGGTCCAACGTTTTGTTATAGTAAATCAGACGACGTACATGCATAAACACGGCCATATTTAATGGAATTTAATATTCGAGAAGAGGATAGGGAATATCTAATGAATTTGAAATCATCTCATTGTCAAAATGGTTTGATTAATTTTCGATGAAAGGACCGGGTAATGCTTCTAACTACGAAATTGTATAAGACACACCAGTCTAAAGAGCATGCTGATTTCATCAATGACATTCACTTGTTAAATCGCACCAAGTTCTTTTGATATTCGGAATGAACACACTTGTGCTGTTAAAGTTTGTAATCTATTTAACCCCTCAAATGGGAGCGTGGATTAACTATTATCTAATAATAAACCGATATGAGGTTATCATTCTACATGAGGTTTTTGTTCTACACAATAACCCAGTATGCGGTTTTTATTCTACTCATTATTTTATTTAAACAATATTTTATTCATTTAAATTTACAAAATTTATATAATGAATATAGGATACGATAACAAGCTTTATCAGCTTATATGAAATCGCTTCCTATAAAAACCGTTGTTATGTTATTATTCTTAAATGAGGTTATTATTCTACAAAATAAAACGGTATTAGGTTATTATTCTATATAATACCCAATATGGGGTTATTATTCCACACTAATAATACCCAAATGAGGTTATTATTCTCCACTAATAAAACGGTTTTAGGTTATTATTCTAGATTATACCTAATGTGAGGTTATTATTATAAAACGGTATTAGGTTACTATCCTAGATGATTCCCAATATGAGGTCATTATTCCACACTAATAATAAAAGGGTTATTATCCAAGACAATACCCAATATCAGGTCATTATTCTACACTAATAAAACGGTGTTAGGTTATTATTCTAGATTATACCCAATATGAGGTTATTATTCTACACTAAAAAACCGGTGTTAGGTTATTATTCCAGATTGTACCCAATACGCTAATAAAACGGTGTTAGGTTATTATTCTAGATTATACCCAATATGAGGTTATTATTCTACACTAAAAAAAACGGTGTTAGGTTATTATTCTAAATTGTACCCAATATAAGGTTATTATTCTACGCTAATAAAACGGTGTTAAGTTATTATACTAGATTATGCCAAATATGAGGTTATTATTCCAATGAGAGCGTGAATAAACTATATTCTAATGACATACCGGCACGAGTTTATCATTCTACATATACCCCATTGAGGCTATTATTCTACATAATATCCCGGTGTTAGGTCATTATTCTGCAAAATACACAGTATGAGGTTATTATTCTAGAAAATCAAACGGTTATTGTACATAATACACAGTATGAGGTTATTATTCTAGAAAATCAAACGGCTATTGTACATAATACACAGTATGATGTTATTATTCTAGAAAATTATACGGTTATTGTACATAATACACAGTATGATGTTATTATTCTCCATAATAAAACGGTGTGAGGCTATTATTCTACATAATACCCAGTATGAGGTTTGTTATTCTTAATAATATCTCGGTTAAATTTATTCTTTACTTCTATGTAATTTACATCCACGTGTCTAGTTTTCATTTTTTGTGACGGCTTTGTGACATAACACAACCCTCCTTAGTTATTCTGAAAAAGTAAAATGTCAAGAAGAAAAACTTCCAATTGGAATTCCCTCCTTGGGTATTATTATTCCCTTTTCCGCATTACTTCGGAGTCATGCTTTATCTCCGGGTACTCTTATTTCCTCTCAATGCCAAGACCCCTACGCGCAAGCGAATTATTGAAATAAAGTTTGTGTCGAGTGGACGCTGACCCCCCCCCTCTCTCTCTCTCTCTCTCCCCCTCCCCTTAATGTGTTATCGACAAGGAACGGTTGTTCTTTAAAATTGTTTTATTTGGCCACCCTTTCATCAAAGCATCAAACAATTGAACATCTCATTTCACATAGTCTTTAAATTGGGACACCTTAGAAAAATGAAACAAATTATAACGATTCAAAGAACATTTGAAATAATGATAAATAAAGTGAATATTAAATGTTGTATATAAAAGAATAAATCAGAACGCTTGTATAAACACAAAACGTGGGGTATCCTTATATTTCTCTCTTACTTATCCCTGGGGAAGTAGATCACTTGACTAGGTTTACATCGATTAGACAACACGATGATTTGCCACCTTTGTCTTTTCAAGGGTTACTGAACCAACTTGAACATAACGGTTTTTCAGCTATAAATTGTATATAAGTTATGAATTAAGATTTCAAATGAAATCAACTACGGATGGAGAGTTGATTATAATTTGTTCACTGATGCTTCAATGGTAGGTTCTCGTGTTTGGTGTTGCGGTCTGCTGCGATTATTTAAGCGTAAAACGAGGCGATGTTGCGAACGATAAATCTGACAAAAACTTGCCCTAACTAGCCTACTATTTGTATCATACAGGGGAATCCCCTAGAGACATTCCTATAATAAACAATTACGTACATAAAGGATTGAAATTTATGAAAAGCCTTTGTGTTGCTTCTCTTACACGTCATATAGTAGAAAGAAAGGGGTGGGTTTTAATTATTGATAATGCGGATTGTCCATGGTCAGGGTTGGCTAATTACGCAGATTAAAGATTATTACTGGTTGCGCTGTATTCTTCATAATGATATATTTATGCATAAAGTATTCGTTTCTATATATGTCGTTTCTACTTGAATCTATAAGATAGCAGTCTGACTGCACTTACACAAAGAAACATGTCGGTAAGCCTATTAATATTATAAATGTTTTGATTTTCTTTTGATTTATAAAAATAAAACCAGAAAGTGAATAAATAAAGATGGCTTTGTCTTGTCTTTTATTTGCCAGATTCATGTTTCTATTCATTTGTATTTCTATTGGAGTCATATAAAAACTTACACAACAATTAAACCAATTGAACGAATGCTGAAGTACACGACACCATAGTTGCCATTATATAAGGTTGCTGTACAGTTTAACAGACAGGAGAACTGCACAGCAAACAACATACAAAATACAATACAACAACATAGCACAACCACATATACATCCCCAAAGCTCCAAATACACCAATCTGATTCCACACACAGATTATATTTCGTTTCGTTTTTATAGTTCAAAATTTCGTTTAACTTGTCTTTACTAATCTAGGATCTGGAAAAGTTGTTATATAACAGGCGTTCTGGTTGATGTGAGTAATTAGCCAATGGAACGGTCTGTTACGGTGACTTATTGCCGTTCTCTGTGGCGAACTGTGGGTAAACCCCTAGAAACGTCAATGCTGATTGATTAATCAATGTCTGTGGTCATAGGGTCAAAATCCGCTCGTTTGACCCCTGGCGTGAACTCCCACTATTACTTGTCGAATTAAAAATGTATATATATAGATGTGTATTTTAATCAGATTGCGAATACAATATATTATCGCGGTGTTACCCCACCGCAAAAAAATAAAATAAAAAAAAATAAAGCAGGGTTGGTATAACAAAATACACGAGAAAGTACACAACACACTTCATGCAAGATGATAATGGGGATCTTTAACGCACCAACAATTGTATACACGGAACCCCATTTCTTTTGTTCCATCCCAACAACTTGACAATTTTCACCAATAGCAAAGGGGGTGGGACAGGCTGGATGTTTCCGAGGAAATTTCTCGGCTACCAGTAACACAAGGATCGAATGTTTAAGAAAAACCACGAAGGTGCTTAATGGTTACCCCCCCCCCCCAATTAGCTATACAGGTAGTGACGAATATCGTTCTTTGGGCATGGTAGGTTCTATTATAGAACACTGGAAATAAAATCTCATATGAAGAGTTGACATATAGCTAACAACTCTTTTTGTTTTCAACAGTAAGGTTGATTTGCATGCTAATACAATCATACAAATATATTGCAGAAAAACAAAATCGTAAACATTTCAAAATTAAAACACCCCTTTAATGCAACGTAATGGATTTGTTGTCTTTTTGACAAAATGAACAAAAAGGAAGAATGATTTGATAAAATATTTTTCTAGACAATCTGTTTGAGTCCAGATTGCTTTGATTAAAAAAACCTAACATAATGTTGGTAATCTATTTCTCTTGATGATGATGTGTCAACCTCATGTGTCATGTTAGACCACGAAATTTACACGGCGAGCTATGTGTAAGACACTGTTCATTAATATCTGTTATTGGGGGTCCTGATGTTGGTAATAAAGCCCATACTACCAATTTTGATGGCGTCATTAAATGTAATCAAACAAACAAGAGAGCTAGGTCGCAGTTCGATACGGGTTTTAATCCCATACTGATCAATTTACTCCGTGTTAGCAAATAGATTAAAACAGCGAATAGAACTTGATTGGCTCCGTTTTGCTTCGTTTGCTTCGAACGCTGTAATAAATCTGCGAGAAGACAGGAATGAATACGTGTCAATTGAGACCGACCACAGAAACGCGTTTTCTCACCCCTGGGTTACCAAAGAAAACGTACAAAGAGATAATCTTTTCTACCAGAGCTCATTCATCTTCTTCCTTCTTGTTTTCTTTGGATTCCCCATTTTATATTTGATTTATTGTGGGTGGCTATATTTGGTCTTTTGAAGACAAACATTCCTAGAAGAACAAAAAGCAATCTACCAATATCCGGGCCGAATTATTCCCCGTAGTCTGCCATTGACACAACGACGCTATACATCAAGCATCTCCAAGCATGGCAGTGCAAAAATTCATATGACCGAAATATTCCCAATGAAATAATGTTTCTGGTGGGCGGTAAAAAGACACCGTGTCTTCAGGTGCTTTAATTAGATTTATTAAAGAACGCAATTTTCCTTCCATTGCGATAAATATTTGAATGATTTGAAAGCCCAAACTTTTTTTTAAATCCATCGAACTTTCTGCGGGTGCTTGTTTTCTGAACAACACTCATTTTAATTTCGATAATTTTTGTAAATCAAATGTGTTTATTTATCAGCAAATATAAACGAGTCAATGACATACAATAATACTTTTCGTTTTATATTTCGAGAAACATACTATACCACCTTATGAACGATTAAGTATTATATCTTGCATAAAGTTGACATTGGTATAAACATGAGTTAATGTGCATTGTCATTGGTGCCGCAGAAATAAACATTATAGATTAGCAAGTTATTTGGGCTTCATCTTAATGAACTAATTAGTACAAATTTATTATCAATCTGTATTACAATGTAATAACAATAATTGATATCATGGCAATTGTTTCCACTCCAAATAATACCAGACCAATATTATGTCGTATCAGATGTTACAAGACCGATCGATAGTGCATCAGATCAAATGTTACCAAATAAATTAATACCGTATGAAATTTTACCAGATACATTAATTCCGTATTAAATGTTATAAATTGATATCGTGTGAAAATATTACCAGATAAAAATTAATACTGTATGAAATGTTACCAAACTTAAATAAATGTATGAAATGTTACCAGATATACATTAATACCATATACAATCTTACCAGAGATAAACAAATATGATGTGAAATGTTACCAGATAAATTAATATCGTATGGAATGTTACAAGATATTATTAATACATATGAACTGCTATTTGACAAATTAATATCGTATGAAATGTTACCAGATAACTTTATACCGCATAAAATGTTACCAGATATGAATTAATAATGTATGCAATGTTACCAGATTTAATAAATGTTACCAGTTATAAATCATTATCGTATGCAGTCTCCCTAGATGTAAATATCGTATGTAATCTTAACATTTATAAATTAATAAAGTATGAAATGTTACCAGATAAACTAATATCGTATTAAATGTTACGAGATAGATTAATACCGTCTGCAATGTTACCAGATATAATGTAAATCATTAACGTAATTAATATCGCATGAAATTTTACTAGATACAAATCAGTGCCATATGAAATGTTACCAAATATGAATTAATATCATATTAAATGTTACCTGATAAATTATTATCGTTTCTCTAGACCAAATGTGATATCGTTTATAATGCTAGAGACCAATTCATAAGATTAGCAGAAGATTTTGTGCTTTTATCTAAAAAATCATTCAAACGAAATATTATACTACATGTATATCATTTACATCAACTTAGATTCGGTTTATTTCTAGCACATTGTAGGGGGTCGGGAGACAAAGGGGGTTTTAACGTCTATTCGACACAAACTAAGTCATTTCGAGACTAACATATGGTTTAATTTTATTTCAATAATTCAATAGGTGTCTTTAGCAGTGGGAGGATCCGGAGAAAACCTACGAGGTTGGACAGGCGACCCTACTCCTTGTCACGTACAACCGGGGATTCGAAACCACGCCAGTTGACACAATGATAGGTCGTATAATACAGCACGCACGTGCTAACCATTCGGCCATCCACCCCCCGGTAACTAAAATTATTTAATCATATATATCCTTTAAACTTTATTTGTACTCTTCAGCGCTTTTTTTATCCAAAAATCATCGTATATAATGTCTAGTTAAAATCCACGAAGACCAAACGTTATATTAATCAAAAATAAATACGATCTACATACTGTATAGTGTATAGGCTATGTTAATATCTTTCAAGATAGCCAAAAAAATGTTCACATATAATAATATTACAGGTCTATTATGTCTTTATCATATATCGCAAAGATGTTTGATAAAATAAAGAATTGGAACATCGCCACTCCTTCAAGATTTGTAATCTACCAATACTTTCAAATATCACATCATACTTAATAAAAAGAAATTGCGATGAAAATGAATTTGGAAAAAAATAATGACTTTGTTATCAGACTGAATGAAAATTTCCTCTTTCCTCTTTTTTAGTACAGAACAATTTTGTCAATTAAGCGGACAATTTTCTCTTTTTTCTATTCTTTGTCGACTTGGTCCTAATTTCTTAATGCTCCCCCGTTTACTCTCGCTCTGTCTCTGTTAAGTGTTTCCTCACTTTTTCGTATAATCTTATCCGTTGGACATCAAAGAAGTCGGAGATAAAAGACCACCCATTTAAAGGTTTTAAAACGACGAATGAGTCAACAATATATCTAATACTGTCAGTCTCGGGGAAAAAAGAATTCACGCTATGTTTAATAAGCATATTAAATCTTCTGTTAAATTATGGAACAGAAAAAAAAAAATCGAAGAGAACATGAAAGTCGTCATCTATTACCTAATTAGTGGAACCATTTCATGTGATTATCACGATTACCAATTATTGACAAAAATTACAAATTCTACAATCTGAATTTGGAAAGGATATATTTTTGTTTTTCTTCAAACCAGCGAATAAAGTAAATAACCGAAATCCGCCAGAGTTTTGTTACTATACAATATTAGACCACGAATTTTTTTCATTCCATAATAATACCAGTGAGACGTAATTTTTCATACATTGTTCTTGAATGGCCTTCTTAGCCATATGTTTCTTAAAAGATACCAGTCTCCCTGTTATTAGCAGTGGGTCATTTAAAGGACCAATCCCGATTATATTTTAGAGAATGAAACAGCTTAATTTTGTGTTAAAATCCCTTAAAATCCTCCATCGTAGGGCCGAGCAACTAGCGGAATATATGTGATACATTTTCAAACAATGTAAACCCTCCAGTCTTCATTTGGAAATGGAGATCGATGTCCAAAGTTGTATTATCCCGAGTCTGGATAAAAACGGACTTATATTTTATATAAATAATGTGTAGGTGACATTTACCTTTCGTTATCAAGTACAGCACATGTGCCATTCACTGTTTAAATCTCTAAAGGAACAGGAATTGATTATCAGGTCACCCAAGGACAAAAATTAACTGGAAATCTTTAAAGGGTTACGTTTCCGGATAAGCAGTTTTGACGTTCATGTCCAAACGACTCAATATTTTGAGACAGAGTACATGTAAATACACGACCCTTTTATATTTTGGCGTTTAAATTTCAGACGTAGTCTGACCTTTATGTTGTTCAAATCGAGATAGTCTCTTCAATGAGTAAAATATATTAATTTGTTTTGTGTAGCGAAGTGTACAGACATTGTCTGAAAAATCTGTTAGGTATCAGTTGTCAAGTAATTTGACAGTGTGTACTGCACACTGCATTCCCACACAAACGACTACATACGCTGCCTTTAGTGGCGATTCCTCAAACATTTTATCTCTTTGGTAACAAATATCTATAAGAACAAAACTCTATAGCAAATAATCACCATGGTAACATATCCGTATATATTTGGTGACCACACCCATGTGACAGCGCCCACATTTTTTTTCTCCAAAATCTGCATTTAGATCTAATTTCTAAACTAAGCAGCAAATGTTTGTGTAGCATCAGGCGCCCGAATTTGATTTTTGCTATTGGGAAGGGGATCGGTCATATTTCTTGGACAGCAAAAATTAGAAGTTCTCCATTGTTTTGTGTAGTGTTTTGATTTTATTTCTAGTGTGGTATAATTATTAATTGATTTGACGGACATCAAAGATTCTAGTTATATATCCAATATTGATTAGTTTTGTTTGTATTTTGTCTGTTTTTTTATGAGTTCGTGTTTGGTATATGGCCTATTATCTTATAAAACAGCGTCTGGTTATTGAAGACTACTGTAGACTAATACAAATCACAGACGAGATTTGCTACTACATCAAAGATATTTTAAAAATAGATAAAATCAAACCCCTTTCTCCTCCTTTAGTTTGATTTCACTCGACAAACGACATCAAAACCGAGTATACCGTCATTACATGATCTATGGAAATTGAAAGGCTGTATCGCTGGGGCTAAATGTTTCTATTTGACGATCGTCTGGCAAAGTCGGGCCAATTAGGCTAAAGGTTAAATGGTTTTTAGATGGCCTAGAGATGAAAACAGAGAATAAGTTGTTAAAAGCAAGGAGTTTTATATAAATGTTCTTGTGTGGTAAAAAGGACTGGGCTATTAACAGTTTTCTTGTCTGTGATTCTATGTAAATTTACATACAAATGTATATTGGAGATTGTAAATTGCTTCGTTCTTAGTTCGACATCAGAATCATTAAACTATAAAGAGAAAATCAAATACGTTCCACATGACTGCTTCTTATTGAATGTAATTACAACATTGAGAGAAAATTTGTAAGCAGCGAGAACGAGGAATTGTGGACGATACGAGATGACAAAGACAATATTATATAAGTAAACATCAACAGGATAATAAAATGAAAAAGATACCTGCACTGGCAAAAATGGAATCCTGCAGGATAGTTTGTTTTGGGAGATTGGAATCAGCAGGATGCCAATTTCACTGCCACGAGTCGATCAATTCTCTTGTGTGATCTTATGATTTATGCAGATATTTTAGTCAAAATCTGTCCTGTTCAATATTGTCCTTTATTATACTGATTAAGTGGGTACAATGTTAAATGTGATTAAGTTTATCAGGTTATTTATTTAATTTTTTACGTTTCTAGAATTTTTTTCATAAATAATTAATTTCTATAACGTAGGCCTGGTAACTCACAAATACCCCATTGAAACTCGGAAAATGACGTTTCAAGCCTTAACAGCCCCAATACCTGACGTTTTGATTTATGCGAAAATGGTGTGAAGTAACGTTCTATACTTTTCCGCTTAAATTGGGATAATGAAGACGGGCAGAAGCTATGCAGTTTGTTATGAAGAAATTTAGGTCAAACAGAAATGTTATTCCAATTGTCCAGGTGTAGCCTACACGAAGTGAACTACCCACACAAGACCTCGGAATTTTCGTCCCACCCGAACAACTAAACTCTGTTGGTTTCAGGCCCAGTGAAAAGGGGAAACGACAGCTGAAATGCGGGAATGGGGTTATGGAAATTTTTGAGGGTTTCATGTATGGCACTGAGGTACAAAACGTTTATTCTTCCTGTAGCTTCTGTAAAGTTTGACAATGAGGTAGCAATGTCGATCTCTGCTCATATAAATTTATTGGTCCAGTATATAGCATATGCTCTTGGATGCTTCTATATTTTAATTTTTTAAAAACTTTAATATTGTCGGTATGTATTTGCAAGACGTCTGTTGTCATTACAAATATTTGTTTGTTCTTGACTTGATTGGTATCGCAATATAAACCATTTCGGGCACTATCCGAATAAAAACTTATTTGCCTGAAAAATATCTACGGAGATATAAACACGCCCCCTTAGTCCCCCCCCCCCTTCACCCTTTTGCCAACAACGGGCCTAAGATATTTTCAGACCTCTTTACAATAATATAATGAACGAGAACTTTCATAAATGTATACAGGTAATAAGCCGATCATAAAATCTTACATAAAATATGTCCGTGTTACTCCCAACGAAATATGGACAGTTGATCTGTGAGAAAAATCAAACCAAGATAAACATTTATTTAACACGACTCTTAATCATTGATAACACATTTAATGACAGACAAGCAAATTCATTCTACACCATTCACAACTCATAAATCTTTATTCTTACAAATTTATAAATGTCGTTTTACTTTTCCTTTATGGTCTCTTAAACTACTCTTGTTCGGCTGTATCCACTGTCCCCCTGTCGCTTCTTTATGGTCAATTTCTACAAGAGAGTTAAGTCGTCACGTTCCCCCCTACCCTAAATATGTTGAACAATTGTACCATTAGTTAGACTCCCGTCGATAAACGCTTGCCATTTGCAATAAAATCGTCATTAAGATTATCCATGCTAAATATCAACCGATAAAATGGCCACCGTTTCGTAGCTTAATTAAACACAAATAATACAAAACGACCATTGATGATATTTCACATGCACGGTGGTCAAGTCGTCATCGCTAGCAATATGTCAGATGTTTGTGTTTATAAATATTTGTGTGAGAATTTGCGAATTTTTATCATCTTCTAATTAACAATAAACATTTTATATCATCAGCATCGACTTCTGTACTACGGTCTAAAAATATTGAAAATGTTTTTCCTGACTCTTTTTAAACATCGGACAAGATCAGACCCTGAGTTCACAAAGCATTCTCAGATCTAATTTAAGAATTTACTCCACTGTCAGTCACTGTTTATGAGAAATATCTTTGATCCTAATACACATAGTTTCTTATTTATATATTTCATAAATTAAAGCAACAAATGTTTTATAAAGGGGAGAGAGGGAGAAATGGGGTATAACGTCCACTCGACCCAAACTAGGCCATTTCGGGACTAACATATGGTTTAATTTTATTTTAATAATTCGCTTGCGCGTAGGGGTCTTTAGCAGTGGGAGGAAACCGGAGTGCCCGGAGGAAACCCACGAGGTCGAGAAGGCGACCCTATCTCCATGCCACATACTTTTATAAAGGGTTATTATAACTTTATTAAGACAAACAATTTAGAGTAAATTCGGAACTTAAGTCTGAGAATGCCGGGGCCTGTAGTCAATAAAGTGGTTCTTCTTCATTATCATTAGCCAGGTTGGTAAAATAATTGTAGGACGTAATCCCATTTTTATTTCTGAAAAGCTGGTCTATTCTTACATCTAATTCCTACTGTCAGGAGTTCTATTAATCTACAAATCATGATGATACAATTCCACTGCACCATTATTTAAAATCGTGCATCCACTATAAAGTTACTTCTTGTGATTTTGGTGTCTATTTTTCAGACCATATTTACCCGCCTGTATCCGTTATGCGAGGTTCGTGCTTCGATTGAAATTGTGGTTTTAATCGTGGAGTAATCGTGGCGATCCTATCATATATTCAGGTCATTCGTTGCAATCGTGTTAACCGTATGGAAACGTATCTGCACGTACCAGATCACGGACTGAATAAGAACAATCCTATCGCAAGGCATCGCACGACAGTGGAAACCTAGAGCATTAAGCAAGGCTGACACTTGCACGATTCCGTGGCACGCAATTGGCACGACTCTAGTCGGCACGACAGCGTCCGATTTGCGCAAACTCGTTGTGCCAATGCGGGAAGTGCGTAAACAATGCGCAGACTATGCGTGAACTCGTCGTGTCAGTTCGTGTCAATGAGGACATTGTTGGGCACGACAAAATCGTGGCCAAAAGTCGTGCAAGTGTCAGCCTGGCTTTAGTGTACTGTAGTATGTTATTTTGTATGATAATTGATATCCCAAATTTTATTAAGATCTAATATTATGTAATTTTAGAGTAAACCATGGTACACTTGTTTTCCAGTAATTATCACACGTCAAGATGTTTCTAGATTATATAAGCTAACCATATTAACACCATAGCCCCTTCTCCAGCCTGTAGCGACCAAGGGTTTGGTAGTCCGAACGATAAATCTATTTCTTAGATTATTTTGCAAATCTTCAACGCTGCCGAGTTTTTTCGGAGATTTTTACAGGGAATATGTTTGATCACCTCCCATGACTCATAAGATACAAATTGAAAATTTAGTTTCAAGAGATGAAACTCATACCTTTCTAACAGGATATTGTACGCAAAAAATGACAGCTTATCGATATCGCCTTAGAGATATCGATAAGCGATCAGTCTAATACTTGATACGAAAGAAATCGGAAATACATATTCAAAAAGGTAAATGATTCAATTTTCAAACGGTGAATAATTAAAGGTATTTCCGAGACAGAATATTATAACATTATTAAAACAACTCTACAATCTTACGGATTCCGAAATACAATGACCAAAACAGGGCTCTATCTTCTGAGTCTCCCCCACCAGTGGCCATTGAACGTTGCGATTTGATCCAGGGAAAAAGTCAGATACGTCAGATTTGGTCATGGTGGTCTTCTTGTAGTGTATTCTTTCCCGTATGTCGACTTCATATGGTCAGTAGGAGCAGTGGGAAATGAAATGGAGTTTAATGTCCTACTGTTCTGGTCAGGCTGGGCTAAAGAAGACGCCATACTTCATACAGTGTGCTTTGGGGCAAATTTTGCCCCGACAGCGGCGCCAACGATTACTCCTTTATCGAATTCCAACTGTCAATGCATCTTTTACGTGCACGCCAATGTGTAACCAGAACCTCGTTTTTTTGGTACAGCTGTCTTTGTCAGGCTCCCGCCCTGCACCCGCCTTCATTAGACCAGTCGGAACAGAATAATAGGACCTTGAATCATATTTCATTTCGTTCTCGCAAGAAGATTTTCCTACAGAAAATGGGGGATGGGATGGCCTAATGGTTTAGAGTGCCGCGCTTCGACCTCTAGCTGGCCGGTCACCTCTGGCTTGCGGCAGTGGTTTCGAGCCCTGATGTGAGCGTATGTGGCATGGAGATTGGGGCGCCTTCTCAACCTCGTGGGTTTCCTCTGGGCACTCCGGTTTCCTCCAACTGCTAAAGACCCCTACGCGCAAGCGAATAAAATTAAACCATATGTTAGTCCCGAAATGATCTAGTTTGTGTTGAGTGGACTTTAAACCCCATTTCTCTCTCTCTCTCCTACAGAAAATATATTCGGATTACTGTTTGAAGTTAATTAAAATGTAACCAGGAAGTAAGACGACCATTCAGACAATAGAAAGCATGACCTTAATATTTGTCACTTCCTCCAAGTACTTAAAATTAAACGTACCATGAAAATAAGTAAAATATCAATTTATATATTTATCTTTAACATAACCTCTCCACACAAAGATGTTTCCTTGCTTACCAGCTGTGGAATCTTACTAAAAACCGTCAGTGGTCTGCTTCCTGATATCAAACTATTTCAAGGACAATTTGCCCTCAATATACTCATAGGCCTACCAGAATTTTTTTTATTTTCTATCTTCATTATCAGTTACATTTATAATTTACAGGACATATTACTCGCATAATATTTCTATTTGACACTAACACCGTGTCATGCATTATTGATGACAAGCCGTGTCAGTGACAAAATCATTAGCAGACGATGAAAAGATGAAGACAACAATGGAATGGAAACGAAGAGGACTGGATGATATTTTATTAATGACCCCATTATACCAGTCACCTTCTTATATCCAGTCGATATACGTACACCTTAAAATCCAGCACAGGTATATAAAAGTTTAAATGGGAAAATGACAGTTATTATTGCGACAGACTAATAATTTAGACATTAAAAGCAATATTCATTGTTCAATGGTACATAAATCAATTAAGCAGAGAGGTTTAAGGAAAAGCTCATGTTTTAAAACAGCGGTAATTGACTTGTTTTATGAAATATTGATTATCATATCAATATCTATCTGAAATCCGAATTATGGTAAAAGAAATCACGTCGCGGATTTCAAAGTTGGTTGTGCTTGAAATTACAACTATTTAAATAAATTTTATTAAAGCGTGTAAGGATATATTTACGAATGTTACCCACAGACTTTGGAGAATATTATATTTATTTGCCACGTTAAAAAAGTTTACTTACTCAACAATGAATGAAACCTCTTCGTCATTGCATTGTGAGGTATAGTACAAATATTTTTACACGGAAAATTAAAAAAAAAAAGGGAAACGAAATGGAGTAGTGGTAGTAAATTTTAATTTCCATAATTCTTACTTTACAGAAATTAGAATTTATGTTGCTTTATATGTTCATTTATTGAAATAAGAATAATGAACACATAAATTTCACGGATTTTGATTACAAGGGGCGATAACTCTTATCAACACCTTTCCGTGTTCTAAATCATATTTTTATACGCTTTTTAAATAGAAATTGGGGACATTGGTCACTCTCGGCTGGAATATCCAGGGTGGGAATCAGGAGTGGACCGATAAGAAACTTCAGGATTTATAACTTGTCTTGGATAGTATGCTACCTATATGGGACTGACAAGAACAGCGTTAGTCATTTGAATAGGACGAAAAATATAACGTAATAAATATACATAGATGATGTCATTTAAATCAAGGTGGATAACTTCCGATTGGATTGTCCGTTACTATTAAGATCGTTGAAAAACTAATATTTTGCTACAGATCAATAGTTGAAGCGAGTTGTACAACAATAGGATTGAAAGAACAACACAAACTTCTGTAATAAGAATAGTGATCATGAGTTAGCTCATATTTATTTTATATCATTTTGTCCCCCATGGCTATACAAGAATACAAATAGCTTGGATTAGATGCTGTTTTTTCATATTAAAGTGAGAATTTATATTATAAATCAAACAACCTGTAAACCAAATAATCTGTGACCCTCCATCTCTAATCAGGGATTAACAATCTAACCAAGCTTGCACCTGAAACTTTTCAATTCTCCAGCTCGCGTGCCAACAAGCTGTTTTCTAATCATTGCATATCTTGGAAATTAACTTTTAAAAAGAGTATAAAGCTGTACCGCGGGAAAAGAATGGAATATCATAATATCCTCTGTAGTACAAATCCCCGGGACGTGTATTGGTTTAACAATAGAAGAATCAAAGCTACGAGAGAGAGAAATGGGGTTTAACGTCCACACGACACAAACTAGGTCATTTAAGGACTAACATATGGTTTAATTTTATTTCAATATTTCGCATGCGCGTAGGGGTCTTTAGCAGTGGAAGTGAACCGGAGTATACCCAGAGAAAACCCACGAGGTTGAACAGGTGACCCTACTCCTTGCCACGTACAACCGGGGATTCGAAACCACGCCAGTTGACTCAATGGCAGACCATTCGACCCCCCACCTCCACTCCCAAACCAAAGATACAGGTATTATCTATATTATTGTTGTATTCAAATACAAGACTAGGTTACCACAAGGTAATTAGAATTAGAGTAGTGTTATAACGATTGATATCAAAATATATTGAACTGTGTTATTTTTATTTTATTATTGAAGGTTATCTTGTGTAATCAGCGCGGATCCAAAGTGTGTGTGTGGGGGGGGGCACCACTCTGCTCAGCTACAATAAAAAATTTAATGCCTCGCATCAATGAAATTAAATCACAATGTGACCCTACATCATTAAAAAAAAATTCCTCTCTTTAAAAAGCACAATTTGTATGTATGCCTATGCAATTTAGAGACAATGATGGCAGATTTCCTTTGCGGGAACCCCCCCTCCCTTGCAAAAATTCCAGGAGCCGCCCGTGGTAATATAGAAAATGTATCATTTGCATCTTTACCAGCTGTCATCGACGATGTATTCTTATTCGCCATTTGATATTCGTAATCTATGTTATTCTTATTTGTGTACAATTCTGCGTCGGCTCATTTGCATATTTTTCATTGATCTCAGAGAGAGTTTAATCCGCGGATATTTCTGTAACTGCTGCCACACGCTTTATAATAATACTAACGGTGTCTGTATTTACGGTCATGGTCACGCGTCATCGGTCTAAATGATGACAATGGGTGTCGTACACGAGGCTTGCTCTTTGTAGCACACCTTATGCTAGTTGACTTGGCTGATAAGTTATTATAGTTCCGTGGTCATTCAGTGGCACAGCAAGGACAAAAGAGAACTTAGTCTCTTCCCTGCTTTCTAGGTTTTTGATTTATATTCGTCCTCAAAGAAAGAGATCGTTTTCATTTATGTTCTGCTTGTTGTAACATTTGGTTGGTGCATTATAAAACGTAGTTAATTTTATTGCTTATTTCTTCCCTCATTATGCTATTTTAACAAAATATCGTAAACATAACCACTGTACGGAGTCCATCCCTTACCCCGACAGTCTTGTTACGCCACTGAAAGTTATTCAGAATACATAACGTATTGAAAAGCGGCCATAGACATTACTGGATTCTATTGTGACATTTTAGTAAATATTCGGATTTTCGCCAGAAAGGGTAGGGTGGTCTTTGCACTCATTGCATGAAATACCTACGAACACCAAAAAGAATTGATATAGTCCACCAAATTTGCATTCAATGTTTTTCCACGAAACAACGCCTGAAAGACAGGAGGCTGCGGGCAACGAGTCACTATACAGCTTTATATCCAACTGTATGCCCTATTATACTATATCATCATGGTTTCAAATCTCCGGTTGTACGTGACAAGGAGTAGGGTCGCCTTTCCAGCCTCGTGGGTTTTCGCCGGTTTCCTCATACTGCTAAAGACCCCTACGTGCAAGCGAATTATTGAAATAAAATTAAACCATGTTAGTCCTGAAATGACCTAGTTTGTGTCGATCTCTCTATACTATATCATTAAAATAAATCACCAGTTGATAATATTTATATATATTTTGATGCTAGTGATAGGTACGTGTGAAGAATCCTTTCCATAACACTGCCTATATTGTGGGTCATTTCCAGAGGGAGGAACCTATAATATATTGGTTGGTAATTCTTGTAATTTACTGCCAGACATTCTCAATCACAGACACAGTTCGGGGTGAGGCGTATAGTTGATGATAATGCATTTGAGGGATTTTAATAACTCAAAAAAACGGAGACCATTTCCAAGGATTATATCTTTTCGACAAAGCAGATCAGCAGGATGTATATTGCTATACCAGAATGCACGTTTCGAGACCCATATTTGCTGGGATGGTGCCATGTTTGGAAAGGTCGATACTAGAAATCTGTCGTGTGTGCGCTGAACTTTTAACAAAATATGACCTTTAAAGGTAAATTATTACCCTGGTGAAATGATTGACTAAGAAAATACAGATGCATATTTTCTCGGGATTAAAAATAAAACCATCTTATGACGACGAAAATCTAGTAGTTGCATGGTTGTAATTATTGGTTGACATATGTTTCTCCGGAATGGTTTAGCAACCCCTAAAGTGCTATAACTTGTTGTTGCATGATTACAAAACATGTTTTTTTTTTTCAAGAATGGTTTAGCAACTTAAAAAATGTTTTAATTAGGGACAACCGACCTACATAAATTATAAAATAAAAACTCTATGATATTAAAAAAATTATGCAAAACAAACCTTATACTTTATAAAAAAAAACAACGACAAGCTATTTTAATAAAAGAATAATATGAGATTTATTCCATATGAAATTCACACTATACATATTATAGTGAAGAAGGTATCTGTAGATATAATAATAAGCAATGGTTTCTTAAAAACATTTGAACAAATACTGAATTAACACATATAACATTTAACTCTTAAAATATACTGACAAGAATATGAGACATTTTACAGATCATTACCAAATGACCGCCTTATGTTCGTTTATTGACAAAGAAGAAATTATTAATAATCCTAAAAATAAAATTGATATTATTTCGAATGATACTTGCAAAGAGTGTAATATGTTTTTAAAACTTTGTATTGATATCATTTTTACATGTGTGTGTGTGGGTTAAAATATGTAAAAAAGAGAAGTTAACGTTAAAACAAAGACAATGTTATTGAGAACAAAAGGGAACACAAATATTTCAGCAGTTTATATATATATATAATGTATATATATGGTAACAAATTGTCTTAATATAATACATGTCAAATAAAGGACAGAAAACAATAAGATTAAAATACTTCAAACAAGGGTGTTAATTAATGAATTTTGTACACGTGAGTTTTTATTGTTATTAATATTAATATTGATATTAATAATAACTGGCATTCTCTCCTTTTTCTGTTTTCCGTTCATTTCGAGACACAATTGGAAAAAAAGAACATAGAAAAATCTAGATAATTTGTTCATTATATACATATTAGACAATGTCAGTTTATAGCACTTATAAATGTGTGGTATATATCTAAGAGCTAAAAGTGTTCGGATTTCTAACTAAGTTAATGTGTTGATTGGTTCCTGGAATTTCTAACAGAAACGCATTATATTACTGATGTTTCAATTTATGAGCCATTTTCACACATATATACAAATGCAAACAATGATTATTGGCAAGAAAATTATTATGTAACAAGTCGATAAAACTCGAGGCCCTTAGAGTTATGTCCCTTCACGGAGAACTTACACAATAGAGGGCGCCCATAGTCTTATCGAAGGAGTATTCGTTTCCTCCAACGAAGTAGAGTGTAGGTCTATATAATATAATCTCAAAAAGATTGTTTATTTTTTTACACACATAACAATTAAACAAATGAAGCATTATCTTATTAAAAATATCTACAGTGATTATAATACAATTACAGACATAAATATAATGTAGATGTATATATCTTGTCTGGTTAAAATAATAATAATTGTAATAATAAACTATGCAAAAAAAAACTGAGCAAATGTCCAAAATGTTTAAATACCCGAGGACCGGCAAAGTGACCGAGATGTTCGGTTTAGTACATGTTTTCTACTTTCGTATTGTACAACATTGTACACTAATCTACGATATTTCTTATATAGTAAGTTTATACTAAATAATCTCTTTGAGCAATTCTTCAGAATCCCAATATTGGCTATAGTTAAGCGCAATGGTAGCTAAATACACCTCGTCTCATATCCGATGCCTAGCTTTTCCGTTAAACCCTTGGTCGGATTTAGGATAAGAAAACTAGATAATCACGTCATATCGTATTTACTAGCCATATAGCTAACTCATTTCTACTATAGCTAAACAACAATGAGCTTACTTCTTTTTTTTAGCCAATTACAAAAGCAGCTAAATGCATTTCACTGCTTTAATGTTTATAACTTAAGGTAGCATTCGAAAACTTAAAACCGTACGTAGATATAAATTAGGACTTAAATATTAATAACCGCCAAACTAGGAAATAAAATGATTTCTCGCATTTTAAAATAGTTGCTATACTAGTTTAATACAATGAAAAGGACGTGCGTAGCTTTGTCATGTGCTTAAATGATGCAAGCGTTGGCGAAGATTAAAATGGTTATATAAAGTAAATTATCGGTTTTTTTACACAATGACAATGTTTTACCTACATATTGCACACAAAATATATTTTGATTAGTATATTTGAACACCACGCGGTATGAAGTGTTACTAAATGCTGTTTATAATGATGTTCTCAGGAGATGTCAAAGCAGTTTATTCTTTTCTTCATATGGCACAAACAAATCAACAAAATGCCATGTTAATATATTTTTTTGATCAATATTAAATAAATAAAACACATAATAATCTCTCTCTATTTATATATACAGAGATATATATGTAACTCCTCTTGTGTGGTTCATCTATATATATATCCCTCTCTGTTTTTACTTATATAATTATATATAATTCTATTTATGATATAAATTTCGTATATACTAGATATATGGGACTTTGTCTTCAACCATTTTGTATATAAATGGTAAATACTACCTACATGTATATAAATAGAGTACTGCATATCACATAAAGTTCTTCATTGTTATACTGAAATCATGTTATGGGCGTACCCACGTAGGAGCAGTGGGTAATCTGCATCACATGATCAACACGTGCTTCTAATGTCAGCCATTTTGTTTTCAGTCAACTGAAATGGGGTTTAACGTCCACACGATACAAACTAGGTCATTTAAGGACTAACATATGGTTTAATTTTATTTCAATATTTCGCTTGCGCGTTGGGGTCTTTAGCAGTGGAAGTGAACCGGAGTATACCCAGAGAAAACCCACGAGGTTGAACAGGTGACCCTACTCCTTGCCACGTACAACCGGGGATTCGAAACCACGCCAGTTGACTCAATGGCAGACCATTCGACCCCCCACCCCCACCCCCAAACCAAAGATACGGGTATTATACATATTATTGTTGTATTCAAATACAAGACTAGGTTACCACAAGGTAATTAGAGTAGTGTTATAACGATTGATATCAAAATATATTGAACTGTGTTATTTTTATTTTATTATTGAAGGTTATCTTGTGTAATCAGCGCGGATCCAAAGTGTGTGTGTGTGTGTGGGGGGGGGGGGGACACCACTCTACTCAGCTACAATAAAAAATTTAATGCCTCGCATCAATGAAATTAAATCACAATGTGACCCTACATCATTAAAAAAAAATTCCTCTTTTTAAAAAGCACAATTTGTATGTATGCCTATGCAATTTAGAGACAATGATGGCAGATTTCCTTTGCGGTTCAGGATCCGCCCGTGGTAATATAGAAAATGTATCATTTGCATCTTTACCAGCTGTCATCGACGATGTATTCTTATTCGCCATTTGATATTCGTAATCTATGTTATTCTTATTTGTGTACAATTCTGCGTCGGCTCATTTGCATATTTTTCATTGATCTCAGAGAGAGTTTAATCCGCGGATATTTCTGTAACTGCTGCCACACGCTTTATAATAATACTAACGGTGTCTGTATTTACGTCCATGGTCACGCGTCATCGGTCTAAATGATGACAATGGGTGTCGTACACGAGGCTTGCTCTTTGTAGCACACCTTATGCTAGTTGACTTGGCTGATAAGTTATTATAGTTCCGTGGTCATTCAGTGGCACAGCAAGGACAAAAGAGAACATAATTAGTTTCTTCCCTGCTTTCTAGGTTTATGATTTATATTTGTCCTCAAAGAAAGAGATCGTTTTCATTTATGTTCTGCTTGTAACATTTGGTTGGTGCATTATAAAACGTAGTTAATTTTATTGCTTATTTCTTCCCTCATTATGCTATTTTAACAAAATATCGTAAACATAACCACTGTACGGAGTCCATCCCTTACCCCGACAGTCTTGTTACGCCACTGAAAGTTATTCAGAATACATAACGTATTGAAAAGCGGCCATGCATAGACATTACTGGATTCTATTGTGACATTTTAGTAAATATTCGGATTTACGCCAGAAAGGGAAGGGGTGGTCTTGGCACTCATTGCATGAAATACGTACGAACACCAAAAAGAATTGATATAGTCCACAACATTTGCATTCAACGCCTTTCCACGAAACAACTCCTGAAAGACAGGAGGCTGCGGGCAACGAGTCACTATACAGCTTTATATCCAACTGTATGCCCTATTATACTATATCATCATGGTTTCAAATCTCCGGTTGTACGTGACAAGGAGTAGGGTCGCCTTTCCAGCCTCGTGGGTTTTCGCCGGTTTCCTCATACTGCTAAAGACCCCTACGTGCAAGCGAATTATTGAAATAAAATTAAACCATGTTAGTCCCGAAATGACCTAGTTTGTGTCGATCTCTCTATACTATATCATTAAAATAAATCACCATTTGATAATATTTATATATATTTTGATGCTAGTGATAGGTACGTGTGAAGAATCCTTTCCATAACACTGCCTATATTGTGGGTCATTTCCAGAGGGAGGAACCTATAATGTATTGGTTGGTACTTCTTGTAATTTACTGCCAGACATTCTCAATCACAGACACAGTTCGGGGTGAGGCGTATAGTTGATGATAATGCATTTGAGGGATTTTAATAACTCAAAAAAACGGAGACCATTTCCAAGGATTATATCTTTTCGACAAAGCAGATCAGCAGGATGTATATTGCTATACCAGAATGCACGTTTCGAGACCCATATTTGCTGGGATGGTGCCATGTTTGGAAAGGTCGATACTAGAAATCTGTCGTGTGTGCGCTGAACTTTTAACAAAATATGACCTTTAAAGGTAAATTATTACCCTGGTGAAATGATTGACTAAGAAAATACAGATGCATATTTTCTCGGGATTAAAAATAAAACCATCTTATGACGACGACAATCTAGTAGTTGCATGGTTGTAATTATTGGTTGACATATGTTTCTCCGGAATGGTTTAGCAACCCCTAAAGTGCTATAACTTGTTGTTTCATGATTGCAAAACATGTTTTTTTTCAAGAATGGTTTAGCAACTTAAAAAATGTTTTAATTAGGGACAACCGACCTACATAAATTATAAAATAAAAACTCTATGATATTAAAAAAATTATGTAAAACAAACCTCAGATACTTTATAAAAAAACAACGACAAGCTATTTTAATAAAAGAATAATATGAGATTTATTCCATATGAAATTCACACTATACATATTATAGTGAAGAAGGTATCTGTAGATATAATAATAAGCAATGGTTTCTTAAAAACATTTGAACAAATACTGAATTAACACATATAACATTTAACTCTTAAAATATACTGACAAGAATATGAGACATTTTACAGATCATTACCAAATGACCGCCTTATGTTCGTTTATTGACAAAGAAGAAATTATTAATAATCCTAAAAATAAAATTGATATTATTTCGAATGATACTTGCAAAGAGTGTAATATGTTTTTAAAACTTTGTATTGATATCATTTTTACATGTGTGTGTGGGTTAAAATATGTAAAAAAGAGAAGTTAACGTTAAAACAAAGACAATGTTATTGAGAACAAAAGGGAACACAAATATTTCAGCAGTTTATATATATATATATATAATGTATATATATGGTAACAAATTGTCTTAATATAATACATGTCAAATAAAGGACAGAAAACAATAAGATTAAAATACTTCAAACAAGGGTGTTAATTAATGAATTTTGTACACGTGAGTTTTTATTGTTATTAATATTAATATTGATATTAATAATAACTGGCATTCTCTCCTTTTTCTGTTTTCCGTTCATTTCGAGACACAATTGGAAAAAAAACATAGAAAAATCTAGATAATTTGTTCATTATATACATATTAGACAATGTCAGTTTATAGCACTTATAAATGTGTGGTATATATCTAAGAGCTAAAAGTGTTCGGATTTCTAACTAAGTTAATGTGTTGATTGGTTTCTGGAATTTCTAACAGAAACGCATTATATTACTGATGTTTCAATTTATGAGCCATTTTCACACATATATACAAATGCAAACAATGATTATTGGCAAGAAAATTATTATGTAACAAGTCGATAAAACTCGAGGCCCTTAGAGTTATGTCCCTTCACGGAGAACTTACACAATAGAGGGCACCCGTAGTCCTATCGAAGGAGTATTCGTTTCCTCCAACGAAGTAGAGTTTAGGTCTATATAATATAATCTCAAAAAGATTGTTTATTTTTTTACACACATAACAATTAAACAAATGAAGCATTATCTTATTAAAAATATCTACAGTGATTATAATACAATTACAGACATAAATATAATGTAGATGTATATATCTTGTCTGGTTAAAATAATAATAATTGTAATAATAAACTATGCAAAAAAAAAACTGAGCAAATGTCCAAAATGTTTAAATACCCGAGGACCGGCAAAGTGACCGAGATGTTCGGTTTAGTACATGTTTTCTACTTTCGTATTGTACGACACTGTACACTAATCTACGATATTTCTTATATAGTAAGTTTATACTAAATAATCTCTTTGAGCAATTCTTCAGAATCCCAATATTGGCTATAGTTAAGCGAAATGGTAGCTAAATACACCTCGTCTCATATCCGATGCCTAGCTTTTCCGTTCAACCCTTGGTCGGATTTAGGATAAGAAAACTAGATAATCACGTCATATCGTATTTACTAGCCATATAGCTTACTCATTTCTACTATAGCTAAACAACAATGAGCTTACTTCTTTTTTTTAGCCAATTACAAAAGCAGCTAAACGCATTTCACTGCTTTAATGTTTATAACTTAAGGTAGCATTCGAAAACTTAAAACCGTACGTAGATATAAATTAGGACTTAAATATTAATAACCGCCAAACTAGAAAATAAAATGATTTCTCGCATTTTAAAATAGTTGCTATACTAGTTTAATACAAGGGAAAGGGCGTGCGTAGCTTTGTCATGTGCTTAAATGATGCAAGCATTGGCGAAGATTAAAATGGTTATATAAAGTAAATTATCGTTTTTTTTTACACAATGACAATGTTTTACCTACATATTGCACACAAAATATATTTTGATTAGTATATTTGAACACCACGCGGTATGAAGTGTTACTAAATGCTGTTTATAATGATGTTCTCAGGAGATGTCAAAGCAGTTTATTTTTTTCTTCATATGGCACAAACAAATCAACAAAATGCCATGTTAATATATTTTTTTGATCAATATTAAATAAATAAAACACATAATAATCTCTCTCTATTTATATATACAGAGATATATATGTAACTCCTCTCGTGTGGTTCATCTATATATATATCCCTCTCTGTTTTTACTTATATAATTATATATAATTCTATTTATGATATAAATTTCGTATATACTAGATATATGGGACTTTGTCTTCAACCATTTTGTATATAAATGGTAAATACTACCTACATGTATATAAATAGAGTACTGCATATCACATAAAGTTCTTCATTGTTATACTGAAATCATGTTATGGGCGTACCCACGTAGGAGCAGTGGGTAATCTGCATCACATGATCAACACGTGCTTCTAATGTCAGCCATTTTGTTTTCAGTCAACTGCAATACCCCATTCAATTCTACCACGAAGCTACGCCCATGAACTTGAATGTATATTGTTGTATGATCAATGAATTACGTCATTTAATTCCATATTACATGTCATGTCTCCAAGAAAAAGAAAATTCCACCAGATGCATACGATTTTTATCCAGTCGTTTTAACCGGGGACTGTATCTGTGGTGATGCGAAGTGGTCTTATGACGTAATAAAGATGGTGGTGACAGTAGTTGACTTTCTAACTCTTGCCTATGGCCGTGGTAGTATCTGTTCGGGCACTATGTGGGTAGTAGTAGGGTGTGTCTGTAATTAGTAAAAGGCCTAGTTCTTCTTTCTGTCCTCACACTGTTAGTATATATAGGTTAGAAAAAGCTTTACTTTTTGCTCAATTGACTTAAAGTCTTTACACGATTGTGAAGCATTTAAAATAGAAATCGTTTCATAAATCTAATTAAATAAGTTAAGCCTATTTAATAAAATCAGAATTTTACGTTTAAATTTGTTATATGAATTATTCTATTATGAAAACGATAAATTTAATTTTGAAAATTGGCAAGTTAAAAACAATACTCACTTAAAAGGCCACTTGGCGCTCCATATCTCATGTAAGATGGATCTATTGTGTATGGTGCTGAACCATATTGTGTGTAAGGGACTGAGTTGTATGTCGTATAATCACCGGCTGAAAATAGACAAAAAATAACATTTAAAATAAAAGCATTCTATGTAAATAAATATACACAACAATTAATTGTTTAGCTCAAAATCAAAAGTTGCATTCGATTGACCTGATTTGTTTTTTTGATTATGTTTATATTGAAAATTTCATTCAAATTGCTTAGTCTGGGCGACTTTATCATTGTTTGGAGTTTTGACATAGATCTTTTTATTAGCGTAACAACGCTATTTGTTAATCAAGACTCAGCCTCTATTCTTTAGTTTTAAAATTACGAAATGTGGCGAACCGTTTATATCTGTTTCATTTGATAGTCTAAGCTTGTCAGGTGAATAAATGTCTAAATATTCATTTGTAATGTATAATATTCGAAGCCCATCAAAAAAAAACAAACCTCCGAACTAGGCAGATTTAGCTCTTAAATAAAACATCTTTAAATCAACGACTCTATCTTTTTAATTACTTATGTCAGAGCAAAGCTAGAGTTTTTTTGTTTTTTTTAAAAAAAAATCAACAACAAGGGGGCTCACACTTTGTTATTCCACAAAACGACCTGTTCTCTAAACTTTTATATTGGTAGAAAACCCCGGAGGAAAAGTGTGCAATCAAAACATGATGGCTGTGAGAAGTCATCTGATTTCAACCAAGTTTTTGTTTTGGCGTGTCGTGGGATATGGTGTTGATAATATATTTTAGCCGCAGATTATCCAAAACAATACTATAACAGCTGGGTGCATACAATTCTTTCTATATGGTGTCAGTTTCCACAAATCTGTTTATATTTATCAAGGGTATAATTTACAATAGTTTTCCCGCCATTTCACCCCCGTGAGGTGTGTGCCAACAGAAATGACTATTATTTTTCGCAACCTAAACATTATTGCTATTAAACGTTTCTCAAACACGACGCGTCCGGCATGTATTTTGCCAAGACCACGCGAATAATGAAATGAAGTAAATCGAGACAGCGCCTTAATTGATCGCACGTCCCCGTAGGCTGCCATCTGATTGGGTTATGGCTCATCGCAACTTCCATTTCATTGGCAAGTGACAGGCAAAATTAGATCAAAACTTCGACAATAAAGCCTATTTCCCCCTTCACTCTTTCAACATCGACTACTCTAAATAATGTTATTTCAACCTTATTATTCCGAGCCAAGTTAGTTTTGCGAAACAAAATTTAGAAAAGTTGCGACGAGTGAGCTATAAAGACAATCGTATTTTATCGGGAATTAATGGGGCCGACCGGGTGCCGAGACAAGACGAACAACAAAACCAAACCTGGCCTAACTAATTAATAGGAATTGTGATTTGTAAAACAACGAGGCAGCAAAATTAGACGGGTTCCCTAAGGACCAATTATTATACGGCTTTCGGCGAAAACAATGACGAGTCCATCTAAGTGATTTTCGCTACTTCACTTCCGAAGAGATCTTCTAGAGTGCCATTAAAAAATCTCATAATTCGTGAAAAATGCTTTCGGGGTGCTTTAATATGAAAGATCATATTATTTCGCATCTCAACACATTTGTTATGATAGTCTCCCGCTGTGCTAGAATTGTCCTCACTAGTCATATATTAGCAAGAGATGTTGAAGAGAAAAAGCGGGGGGAAGAAGGCTATCAGCAGATCTGGTAAATACATTTTGTTGAAATCTGTATCAATAATTCCCTTCTTTATAGTTTTATAGTTAACGCCTCATTGCCTAAAGTGAATTTTGATGACATGATATATGCCATAAAGGCCATAATATATCAAATATATCATTAAGAAATATGGAGTTTTTATTCTTAATGGATGTGACATTTTATTCATGAATACAAGTTTTGAAGAGGAAAAAAAAATGTCCAGGTCGAGAACAATGGTCCAGATAACACTAAACGTGCTGTAGCAAAAACTTAAATATGTTAAGATTAAACTTAAAATTAAATTAGCAATGAGAATATCGAGGCATGGGACACCCTCTTTCGGTTAATTTAATACATGTATTCAAAAAATAAGTTAATTAATTTATTATCGATAAAAAACCAAAACCCAAAGGTGCCCTGGGTTGTTGTTTTTTTTTTCAGAAACAATTTTCAATAAACTTTCACACAGTTAAACCATTTTAATTGCATGGTCGATTATTACCTGAAAAAGTGTCTCATATTCACATTTATCAATTACAATGCAGACATTTTATTAAAAATTGCATCCCACCGTTAAAATATTAAAATTGTGTAATATTCGATATCTCATTCCAATGAAACGTGTGTTTAATGTTTTAATGTATTATGATAGCTGATAATGAGGTTTTGGGACGTCTATTTTTCTCTTTTGAAACAAAACACAGCCTTTGCCTTGGAGTGATGCTTAGTGAGTGGTGTATTCAGGTTAGGAATCTATTTGGCTATTGACATATCTTGATATAAGACTACATTACTATCGATCTGCCAAGCTTTTTACTCTCTCCCTTTGAGAAAATTTGCGACAAAAGGATCCATTCAAGATGAACATCGGAGCCGGTCGGCGATATAATTCCAATATTACCGAATAAAAAGAGGCTGGTATCTCGAGAGAGAATTGGAATAAAGGCGAGGTATTGATGGGGAATTGTTGGTAATCAGTCAAAGACTTGAAATCAGCTCTAATCACTGCAGCTCGTAACACGATATATCGTTGGAATATAATCAAGTGAAAGCAAGGCAATCTCACTTCTCACATGCCTATTTTCCAGACCAGACGAGGCAATACATCAAACTAAATCACAACTCAATACTGAAGCCGTCATCTCAGTGGGGGAATAACAATCCTCCATTGATATGATTACATGCAATTTATCCAATTGTCTTGTAATTGCATTACCAGCAAACGCCTGTGCCCTCATAGTCCAAACAAGATTTCACGGTAATCATTAACTCTCCTATACCCTCCCAATAAATTTATTGCCAGGCGCTCATACAATTCCGCTTGGAGACCATCTACTTTTAGTTCGTCTGCCTGAATTCCCTAAACAACTCACCAATAGAGTGATTAGTGAAATTAAATCTCTGATAATCACCAAACAACTAAACTCATCAGTTAACCCTTTGTACCCCATTATTATTTCTACGACTTGTTGAGATATGTTATCTTCCAATCACGACAAGATAAACAGTTATGCATTTATAAACTAAATGAATAAAATTCGAAATCCGAGAAAGAAAAATTCATAAGATGCCAGATTTGCAATGCATAAATGTGTAATCTTATGCAATCGTTATATGCCAACATCAAATTATGTAGACACTATGTTAAAACGAAAATATCATGACATCTGCATATCAGACATTACACAAATTGTAGACCATTTTACCTTAATACATGCGATCTGCAATGCCAACAAGATATCCTAAATGCCACAGATTCTAAAATAATGTCTACAGTCTGAGAGGGTGTTTTTTTTTATAACATTTTGAGAATTGGGAAGCTAGTCAAGTCTAGTGATACAGTCATTTGATGAATTATTGACAAACGTGGCAAATGTTAACTACATTGCGTGTTTGAGTAATTACAACAAATGGCGGAGACCACTCGTCTCTTTGAGTTATGAGTTTGCCTAACATGCCTCGTCCACTTGATAGTTAGCTTATCCTCGCCGCTCAGAATTTCCATGACAAAAGCAGCTTTAATATCCTATAATTTAGTCGACAGTTAACTTGTGCTACGGTATCAATTCATTTCCCCTCCATTATTGAATTACATGTGATAGCAAATAGAAGATTGAGATTTGCATATCATTTCCATTAGCTAAACATTATCACGTGATCCCCGATAGCCATCGTTTCGTATTTCTTGAGCTAATAACCATTATTTTCATCATAAAAACATTAGTGCACTTAAATCACAAACGTCTTGCAAATTTGGTAGACGTTCGGTCATTAATAAACGCTTTCTTAACCCACTTTGTAAAGAACAGAATTTACATAATAGATATGTACCTAAACTTTAAGGTCGTTCAAATTAAAATCCGATACAAACCCATTTTAATTTTCAGCAATTTGTGTTTAAAGGTGCATTCATTAAAGATATACTAACCTGGTACATTTCCGGTATTATATATACTGCCAACTTGATTTAACATAAGGGGAACTGTGCTATTCACTGCTGATTGGCTAGAATATGGTGTAGGGTTTGTACTGTAACTAATGGCTGGTGCTGGAAAAGGGAAATGTTATCTTTAGATTTAAACACAAATGTATAGACCCTGGACCCAAAATCGCAATTTACTCTCAGAGTTTAGTTACGAATTTACTCAACTTTCAATCACCTTTTATGAGAAATCTCTTTGATCCAGAAACACAAAACCTTGCACATAGTTTCTTATTGATGTATTTAATAGATTAAAATAACAAAAGTTTTATAAAGGACTATTTTGAGTAAATTCTTAACTGAAGTCTGAGATTTTTTTGTGAACTGGGGCCAGATCAAATGAAACAAAAGGAAATATAAAGAAGAGTAGCTACTACACACCGCAAGATTGTCGTTAAACGATAACATGGTGGCATCAGCAAATATTGTATAAATAAACTCATTGTTAACCATGTTTAAGTCAATTTCATTAAACCTCTAATGGCTCAATATTTTCAATTAAATTTTTATAGGGCACGTGCGAGATTCTGGCCCCTGATCTAGTTGTCAACAATAACTGCCTCGACACGATAGAATTTTATAGTCACGTGTTAAAACAATATTGCTTACACGTGCGTTATGAATAATGACATCATTGTCTATAATTAGTATCACCAGTTTGAGGTCATATTATGACATTGACAATCATCAATTACAATGTTACTCTGACCCGCTGACACCCCCTCTCACTGACGATAATTTAATATGTTCATTATCATTCTAATAATAAACATATTGCAATTTACTTTAATCACAAAATAAAAACAGGGACGGATCCAGGAATTTTTGCAGGAGGGGGTTTGCCAGGTTTCTGTTACGGAAATCTGCCATCATCGTCTCTATATAGGCATACATACAAATTGGGCTTTTAAACAGAGAAATCATTTTTATACTGATGTAGGATCACTTTGTGATGTAATTTCATTGATGCGAGGCATTATTTTTTTATACGTAGCTGAGCAGGGTGGGTTTTTTTGGACCCCCCCCCTCCTGTGGATCCGCCCCTGAAAAATGTCCATAGATCATAAACCCCTCAAAATGGCCTCTATGTAAAATCTTGCAATATAAGTATTAAACAGGCGATATATTATATATTTTTTTTTGTTTTTTGGAAAGAATGCATTTGAATCGAAAAAGATATATAAATTACAACATAAAACAAACAAGCAACCCAAATAATAATATTGCAACCATAAAATGTAAATAGAAACATCCAGAAACCAAACAGAGTCATACAATATAATATAGAGATCCTGTCAGATTCTTGTTAAATTCTTTAAAGAATCCAACATAAGAAAAATAAAACTATTAAAATTGATTACCCAGGTGCTTACTTGAAAACTGTCCAATAGACGGAAGTGGTGTATATTGATTGATTGGCGTGACCGACGGAACTGGTTTCAACTCGGTAAAGGTCGTACTTCCGGATATATTTGGGGTGCTACTCTTGGAGGTGGGAGAGGGTTCATTGTTGTTGGTGGCTGGAAAGGGATAAGCAAGGCATGCAAATGTTTGGGTTACCAACCATGCAAGAAATAATAATGGTAAAGGTTTACTATATAAACATACACAAACTCATTACAATAAATATCCAAATTCACAGAACTTCGTAACTAGGCACTGCATTCTAAATGGCGGTTCTTTTCGAATTTTCAAAATCTGTTTCCGGAGAATTTGGACGAAGTTTTGTGAAATGGACACCCTCGTATAATTTACTTTTCTAAACCAAACAACCTTCTAACATGGCAGATTATAAATATCAACAATTACACATTACCATTCTTCCATAAATCACATTTACTTCAAATAATATTTAGATAAAACCATGCAATATTTATAATACAGTCCATTTCAGATCGGTTCAATCCACTATTCAAATCTTCGAATTGCTCCTATTTCCCATCACACCACAAAATTACGTTCTTTTTAGAGTTTTGGTTTTGTATACTAGCTAAAAACCCACACCGCCAACCACCCCAAGAAATTATACAGACAAAATCCTTATTTATGACAAATTTAAAATATCAAAGAGTTCAAAATAATTGAAAGTAGAAAAGCGAAGAGCAATTCGAATAATATAGGATGTTGAAAGAATGAACAACAGATAACAACAATATTCATAATATCGTTCATGCAATAGGAATATATAATAATAAGAGTGCGTCGTACATAAAAAAGAAAGGGAAAGAAAAACAGTAGTAGCGGGAATTCTATTTGTTTACCTTCTTCGTATTTGAGAGGTGGCGTTTCCGAATGTTCTGATATAACTGTTACAATCACTGGTTTTCGTTCATTAATGCCCGGGGTAGCAGCAGTGTTAATTGGCGAGATTGAAGAACCTCAAAAACGAAAAAGAAAACAAAACGTGCAATAGAAAATCACTATCTAATAAGGCTGGACAACAAAACAACAACAAAGACTGGAAAACGCATTAAAGTTTCGAAAATTTAAATTCCAATTTCTTTAAAGTTCACCAAAATAATGAAGGTCCTGTTTTGGTCAATAAGGTTTGGTAGTTTTCAAAATTAAGTAATTCCATTTTTCTAGCCTTGGGAAATATTTTTCAAATAATAGGGTAAGCAAATTTCAAAATGCACAAACAAAAAAAAAGTTAGAAAGCATGGACACGACAACATTAATATAGATTCACTTTTTCGGTTAAAAATTACGAAAATAAAACTTAAGTCGTGCAGGAAAAACATTACAAAATTACAACATCAACGTACACTTTATTATTTTGTAACTCACCTATAGCGGGGCTGTATGCACCAGCAGAATTATGGGAATCTGTACTATTGCCGGTTGTTATATGGAATTCTTGTTTTACTTCTGTAGAGGGATTAGCAGTGAATTGAGGATAACCGGTAGCGTAAACAGAAACTTGACCATTGGGTAATATTTGTGCTTGTTCTATGCTTGAATCTTCGGTTCGGGGAATTTTAGCTTGTCTTTCATACCATAACTATTTTAATAAAATATATGAAATAAACTTGATTAGTTCAATTGATTTTTCTTCCTCACCTCCGTTATAAAAAAATGTAGATGAGCTTACCATGTTTAAACTTTAAATTTGGACAAATACTTCAAATTAAAACTACCGAAATAAATATATTATTAAATTTGGTACTGGATTTTATTGTCCATCAAAGAACGCTTAATGTACTTACGTCGAGTCTCTCTCCATCAGTATTTCCATTCGTTACTGAAACGAAAGAATTATTTAATTCATTTATCCAAAAGCAGAAATGGGAAAAGAATTGTGGTCTGTGTTGGGGTAATCAACTCATTAAGAAGCAATGAAACATTATATTTATTCGGAAAAAGGAAAATTGTTGAACTTGTTAATGATATCTTAAAACACCAGACGATTTCAATAAAGAAAAGAAAATGGCAATTCAACAAATTGATATTCAGTAATGGCCGCCCCAGTCTGAGACAAATTCAAGATATCCACGCAAAAAGGAAAACTCAAATGAAAGCAAATAAATGGCCTCATTCACGATTCACGCTTACTTCCGGAAGAGCGTCACGCACGCGATGTGGTGTCAGACTCGCGTCTTTTCCTTCGCTAACTAAATTTCTAATTACAGTTAATTTCCTTAATCTATAGTGGATTACGACTCCAAATTCTGACGTACTTAATAGAACAGCTCGCGTTGTATCCTGTACTCTATTACGCTGCGTAATATACACCACTTTACCGGAAGTCAATTCAATGGATCACTCCGCCATATTTGTGGCCTGACATTATCAGCGTCTTATTGTCGAATTAAATACGTCAGCTTAAGGTTTATGTCGACAAATCTTAGAGAGGGTTTTTTGTTTTGTTTCTAGAGTTTTAAACAGGCTTTGGGTTTCGCGCTGTCTATCGAACAATGAATCTATAACCACTAACAAAATACAATGAAGTCGAATTAGAACTCGAGCTTGGTTATCGATATTTTTGTAAGCAGTCAGAGAACTGAAAATAGAGGAGATTGTTTTCGTATCGCGGCATATTCCATCGGTTCTTATTTCAAATGCATTTCCTGCCGCCAATATAAAGGTTGAAAACAAAAGCTCGGCAATAACAGGTGACTAAGTCCTCGACGGGCGGTATTTCCACTGTCTAATTGACAATCGGATAAATTTCAATTCTCATTAACAGTATCAATGCACAAGGGGGCTTCTCATAGAATGTCTTTTAGCATCAGTTGGACCCCCCATATAGGTGAAAACTATTAAAATCGAATCTGATAAATTGATTGTTAGATGTAGTCGATGTGCCAACAAGGATTGCTCAATGATGCCATTAGTGGGAAAAAGACACTCTATCAACTTCCCATGTAGTCGTTAGTTTAGGTAGACAGTGTAGCATGGAAACTTTCCATAATAATCAATTATTATACGCTATGACCGCCTTTATTCCATTAAATAAATCAATAAAGGTCTTAAAACTTGATATAGATATCCTCAACTTTGACATTTCCAAATATCCCGGCGTCAGTTCAGAACTTTTAAGATTTTCCAGCATAACACATATCCTCCCATAGACTCTCTCAAGTTTCTTTGTGTATTAAAATTTGTCTGACGATCAAAATATTGGAAACAATGGCGGGCTTACCGACTTTGACATTTACGATGAATGTGAATAAGAGAATATATGGCCATATAATTGGTACATGCTGTAAAATCTATAGATTTATCAATCGTTTCCAAAATCTCGTTTGGAAGAAATAATTCCTCTCTGGGGATCATCGAACCCTAATTGCTAAATATTGGTCTCTTTAAGGCGAATGTCGGGAGGCGATTTCGCAAAAAGTCAACACGCGGGTGTGTAATGTCGATAGCGATTGTAGCGCCCCCTGCCGAGCTATTTAGTGTAATGAGCGCTCGGACACGATTTGCCACTATTCCATCGACAGTAACGTTCAGCGGAAATTGGCCTAGCGTGCTAAAGTGTTGTTACAGTTGATAACATTAACCTTCATCTTAATGTTATAGATGCCTATTGTACTCGAGTACATGCAGTGCAACAAAAGGTTACCTGCCAATAGGAAAATACTCGAATATCCACAAGAAACGGTTTTTACATGGCTTTAAAAACTGCACATAAACTCAATTTTCATCTTCAACTCGTTTCCACAACAAACGATGAAGACCAACTCACCGATGTCAGATAATTAAAGATAAAGGCGTCTCAAGCGTCTTATTGGAAGGCGGAAATTAAAATTACCACAGTCGTTAAACTTATGTTCTTGTTAATTGACAGTTGAAAGAATAGCAGTTGAAGAAATTGATTGTTTTCTCTTCATTAAAATTATCGATAGGATTCGTGTGTCAATAATATACGCTCTGGTGCATGAGGCAAGGCGTATCAAATTTAGAAAAGGTGGTTGCTGTATTGTGAACAGCGAGTAGAAGGCATGGTTTTTGCGGTTAATATAGAATGACGTTAATTACGGACAAGTCAACTTTGACGGTAATGAAAATGTCTTTGTAATGCCCATTCAATTTTACCTCTTTTAATAAAGTCACAAGGACGAAAGCGAAACCAGTAAATATAGTATTGTGCCAATTTTCTCAACGACACACACACTTCAGCCATTTTACTCTTCTCCAACTCAAGTTCATCTTTTGTCTGGTGTGTATAGAGCCTGAAGACGTGTAATGTACAACGCATACGGTTTGACAAGTGCAGACGTCGTTCATTTTTGGTATGTCACGTGTACGTGAAACAAACATCGTCTCCCACGTCTTGTGACAGACGTCAAAAAGCAGACGTGAATTTCGATTAGAGAACAATGTGGAAAATTAACTTGCTAGGACCATAATGATAGAGAAACACGGTCACTTCCATACTGATGTTATCTCGAAGACAACTGCTGTGGGTGTCCAGACAAGACCTTACAAACCCATGGTTCCACTTGGTCAGTCATCTTAAGAGGGACGACCCAATGCAATTTCATACACATGGTCAATACGATGCTCAGCTATGCTTTAAAGAAACACTGACAAGCTGTTGACCGCTTTTTCTTTTAAAAAAAACCATAATCATTTCAACATTGGTACACTAAAATCCCCGTAAAAACGATAAGAGATATTCATTGTTGAGGTTTACTTTCCGTGCATAGGAATATACAAGAATTTTAATCTCATTGTAAAAAATATTAAACTGTCAGCTGTCCATAGCTCACATATTATCGTTTATAAATCTCCAGTTTAAACATTTTGCGGCATGACTTTTTGTAACCAGGACCAAAACGTTGAAAGCAAAGCAATTACGATAAATTAACAACAAAGGTATGGCTATTGTCATTAAAAGTAGTCCGTGCTATATTCGATTAACCGCAACGTAATTCTCTATTCTTTACTTCAAGACAGCTAAATATAAATGCGTATGCAAAAACACGCGCTATTTCAACAAATCTAAAATGTCGGATATAGTGAATTGCTGTGACAATTCTACCTGCGCTTCAAGGTCCTTTGATGTCCACTGACCTTTGGAACTTCAAAGTGTTTTTCTCACATTACGACAGTAACATCATAGGCGTCACCCTTGACATTCGAAACGTTTTGAAAGCAAATGGCCAACTTGAAGAGACAATCACATTACTTTCCTTATATGCCTCTTAATAAATAATTCATCGAGTCGTTTTACCAGCCGCGAGTCAATTTGCTGATTAAATCGTAGTTCAACACAAACTAAAACAAGAGTCAGGCCAACGTCTTAGTCTTCTATTCATGTTTTCTTTATACTTTAATGGCGCTTGACAAATTTATCATTTGCCAGTTATGAGAACGAACATTTACTTTGACATGCCGAGTTGGTCAATATTACTCGAAGATGGCGCCGTAACACAGATGTGACAACGCCGTCAAATTCGATTTTTTTTTCGATTCTCTTCGCATCTCTTGTATAATAATATCTGTATTTATAAATATTCCATAGTCTTTAGACAGAATATCGACAAATTTCCTGCCCTATTGCCTCAGCACCACAGCGCACAACTAACTATACATTAGTGGAAATTGCTTTAAACTTCCATGAACTCTTTAAGTGCGAGGATGACACAATCGAAGTCTATCCGTAACAGACAATGTAATCCCGCTTTTGTTTTCGCCGCACACGATTTTTTCTCCATGAAGGAAGCTTTGAGAAAATCACATAGCCGACTAAAAAACTAAATTGAGAATATTTGACGATTGGACAAAAAAAATATAAAAAAATATGCGATCGATGATATTATCAAACAAAACAAAATTATCAAATGATGGAACGAAATTCCCTCTTTTCATGCACTTGATGTAAAAGCGATGTTTTCAGGGGAACACAATGTTTGTTTTCTTAATCGAACATGTTTTTTGTGGCATGGTGAAGTTTGTATAGTAATACGAGAACAAAAATGATTTAATTACAGTATTGATATCTTGTACAGAAGGGAATCAATTGTCCCTTACTCAGATTTAATATAATATCATCTCAAGAGTTTCTCTAAAAAGTAGACCATTTCACAGGTGTCACATATACAACGGGTTCCTCCTCAAACAAATTTAAAGGGGAATAAAAACAATAAAACGTCGTAAATACGCTAAAGCTGGTATTGATAATGTAAAGGACAATGGGTTACTTGTTTATCATATCGTTATATGTCCGGGGGTCGATAAAATTCAAAAATCGAAGCCACCCTCTGTCTTCATGGGACCTTTTTATGTCAATCTATTAATTGTTAATATATGTTTAGTTTCTTTTTGGTTATTGTTTTCACAGAAAGTTGATTTGCAAAGAAATTTACAATAATTTCGTGTCGTTTTTTTATATTTGTGAAGGCCTAGAAATAGTAGAAAACGTTATGTCGAATTATAAAAACGAAACGAAATAGGATCTTTGTTTTAATCAGATTGGTTAACAAACAGATGTCCCTAACTAATAAATATCAATCTAAAATTAGTTACTTATATCTTTTTTAACCAAAAAAGCTTGGGGATTTTATGAATAAGGTGTTACAGTCTCTGTTATTTACGGCAGATTTCAGCTTTAAACACAGAAATAATAGATATAAAACTTGCACTGTGTTAGGTTATCACACAATCATATGAACGAGAATCATTATCTTAAAAAAATACTTGTTAAGTAGTCAATAAAAAAAGAAATATTTAGCTCATGATAATTATAAGACAGTGTGGTGTTTTTTCGTCTATTATGTTATAATTAAATGTAATAATAGTTGTACTGGCAGGTATCCATTTGGGTTACTACGTAAATGATTTACAATTGCTTGAAGAATTTGGCATCGACATAAAGAAAATAGAAGCACGCTTTGATGTATTTCACAGAATATGAAATGTTTTGCAACATGTGTGATTGTCCTTGACCAAGTACCCATTGACTGGATTGTCAAGATCGGATTCTTAGATACCAATGTCTTAGTTCTATTCAGTTATTCACACTCTCTGAATCTAAAGCACACGTGTTTTGATTCGCTGCAAAAACGTACAGGGTAAGCAATGTATTTAAATAATTGGTTTGAGAAATCATTTGAGTATTGTTATATTTTCGCAGGTGTGCTTATTCTGTGCTTCACATTTATTTTATTTATTAAATTGGTATATTGCTGTATGTCATAATAAAAGAGATCATATCAATAAATACGTTTCTTTTTTTTATTTGCTCCTCATTTTTACTTTTTATGCAAATACATTTTAGTAATTTACCTGAATCGCTATCCCCTTTTCGTTTCGCTGTTGTTGGTGTGTTGAGAATTCCACTTATTGTGTAACCACCACTGGGTCGTTGTGAACCGTCGCCATTAGGAGAGGAAGAGGAGTGAGAAACTAGATCGCCAGTCATTGATGTTGGACTCTGTTGGTGTTCGTTTTCGTGACTTGGTTCCAACTTGGCTCGATCTGAAGCCTGATTTCGGACAATTCTGAAATGAAATAAATATGGATAATGCCATTAATAAATCATATTTTGTGCAACTATAGCGTTGTTCTTAACTTTTTCGTGAAAGGTCATCTGACGAAACAATGATCTAGTGAAAATAAATATAGATTTAAGATAAGATGAGATCACTGGAAATGTTATAGGGTTTAATGTCGACTCAACACAAAATATAGTATTTTGAGGCTAGAATTGGACTATTTCATAATGGGAGGGAACCGAAGGACCCCGTTAAAACTCTTAACGAGCCATCGAAAGTGCAACACGTGACCTAAAGTGGTGCACAGATTACATCACTAGCACCACCTCCAGTCCCAATGAAGGGAAGTTCTGTAGAGTAGCGTTAGGCTTGGTGATTCTAACTGAGCCAGTTTTGTAATAAAAGATATATGTATTAAGATATGATTAACATGGGTTGTTTTATCTCTTGGTAAAGGTATTACAATTTAACTAACATGATCTTTATTGCTCTTTCGTAATGACTAGTTGAGTTCAAAGATCAGATGCTGTATAGGTTAAAACTAATTTCTGTTTTTTACATTTTGACGGTCATCAAATCAATAAAAAAAAAACCCTATTAAATCACGTAATTTTATCAGATGTAACTTAATGACGCATACATCACTTCAAATAATCTTTTGATATAAGTCAAAAACAAAACCAGAAAGATTGCACTCGTCGACATCCTATAAATATTCTTATTAGAAATAGCTGGCACATATTAACCAGTGTGCCTTCATCAAAATATTTACTTTTTCTCTTTTGAAAATTGAGATGATCATTAAGAATCGATTTCTTGTTATTTAACGGATTTGCCATCTGTATCCAACAACTTCCGAGCCATGGACCATTAGGTGGGCGTTTTCGAGTACGTTGCTGATATAGAAGTTGTAATAGCACGAGGGATTATGGGTCCTACCTATAATGGTGGATGTTTAATTTCACATATAATTAACCAGATCAAATCACCGATACTGTAAATCACTTTGCTAATATGTCGTTCTTGAGCCACCAGATTTTAAAATAATTTCTTGTCTGCGATTTCACACAAGTTTAAAAAGAGGCGGGCATGTCATAGAAATTTACCGCCCCATTTCGAACAGGTATTATGCATGAATGCAAATAACATATGTTGAGTAAGTAAAAACGAGGCAAAGTAGAAGGTAGAATACTCAAGAGAATAACGTCAAGTCAAGGTGTTATCGTTTATCGACAAGAAATAACATCATCATTTCTCATTTTTCATAACTTAATGAATTTCTCAACTCCCTATTGCTAACGAGATAGCCAACCGGGGAGAATGCTGCTGATAAAGGAATCGAAAATATTGTAAATGTTGTCAGAACTTTGATCTCAGACGTCAAAAAACAGGTGCAGACGAATACGCCGCCATTTTGGAATATGTAGCCAAAATGTTATTTTTCAATATGTTACTTAATGATATTCCCCTGGAGAGAAAACCTGCTTTCAGATTACTTTTTCAGACCCATTTATGAATGCTTAATGATATTCGGTACTTTCTTAAAATCCACTTAAAGGATAATGTTTTTCTGTCAGCCATACAATACCGTCGCCGTTTTAGCCAAGGTACTTTTTAAATACATAATGCACTAAAGTCTGACATGTAATTTACATCAGATATTTTATCGTGGTAAATTTTCCACTCCATTAAATAGTTTCAGTAATCTACAAATTAAAAGTCGATGGAGAAGAGTGTGAACGCGTAACATGGCAAGTCACGGCAGCATGTAGGATCACAAGTGATACGTCACGCGCAAGTAAAGTTCTGTTTGCCTCGGGACGGGGCGCCTGCCCCGCACTGAACAACGGGACGAAATAGGCAATATGATAGGCCGCGCATGGATACACACGGTCGATTTTGAACGGAGAACGCCATTTGAGATGTACGGATTACTTTTATTATAGTGAACCTAATCATTCGATTAGTACTAATCCGCACCCCCTGTATTCTTCTCAAGCGAACTAAACACGTTATTGTTGTAATATGTTGATATAAAGTGTAGCGAGGGGACATAATTCTCTTTCCTTTGATCGTTGAAAAAAACCGTCTATTGATCCACCAGATATTAAAGTTTAACTCTAGCTAAATAATATACAAATAACAGATTCTAATGAACAGTTTTTACGACAGTTTCCATACAATACCATACTCAGAAAGTCAATATCAAAAGTGTTAAAGAAACCAAATGCCTAACAAAATGTTGTCTTTATTTGTATTGTTAGGGCGTTCCATGTCTGTAGTGGGGCTTTTGGCTCCTATAATTAATAATCATTTGTTTGCATGTCTTTAATGTTTTGAAAAGATAAAAAGTGAAAATTAATTCATGTTGACAGCGAAGGGCACAAAGTTCTCTCATTTCTTTAGAGGAAAATATGTGACATGTGGGAGAGAGAGACAGATCTTAAGTTACTTGAAATTCATCATCAACTATTCAACATTATATTGTATTTTTTTATTAATCCTTTTCAACACCATTGACAAAGGCAAAATATGGAAGGTTTTTGTATCGGTTAAGAGGAAGATCACCGACTCGCAAAATTCGATTTCGCCCGGTAAGAATACATTGAGTACAGTATTAAAGGCGCAGTGGCCGTAAAACGCTGAAAAGGACAAGAGTAATGAGAGGCCAGGATTTTTTTCAGCGTAATCATTAAGAAGTTGAAATAACGGTTTGAATAGTATTAGTTGTATTCATTATACTTTTCCAGTTCAATTGTTAGCGCAAAATTAGCCTCGTTTAATTAACATTCGACTCTTCTCTTCTTGAACAGCCAGTCGACAACATGAAATAATTTCTTACTGGTCACTGAAGCAGAAGGGGGACCCCTATATCCCATCTGCTGAGATGTTTATGTTATATTATAAACATATAACAGCAAGAGATTGGTGTGAGACAAGGGGAAGGCTTATGTCCAATTTTATTTTAATAATCAAACAACGGTATGAGCCAATCTGAGGTTTCTACACTGGATGACCCCAGATGACAGAAGTAAATAGATCTCCCAAAAAAGTAATTTAGTAAAATTTGAAAGGCAAATCTTGCATTTCGTAGAACTAAAACACGCAAAACAGAAAATATTCCTGACAGCTGTAGCAAAATTCGGCAACATTTAAAGAGCATTTGATTGATTAGGCCCTTACGCTTGGCGGCACCTCGCTCTTGGGTGTATAACTTGAACATTTGTAGTGCGTGGCAATAAAGGGATCTCATAGTTGTTGAAATAATAGACCCAAACAGAACAAATCTGGCATGAAGTGTGGCGTAACTCTTTTGTAATCGAGGGTGATTTGAACTTGTAGGCCATTGCTGGAACTGCGCCAGTGTTCAAAGACCACAAACGAAGTGTCTGACAATACTAGATTAGTAGTCTTTAGAATTCGAGGAGCACTTGACTCGTGTGACGATCTGTAATTCATTGTAATCGTAACTCGAAATAGTCAAATGGCGAATATGTCCAACCGATATAGGGGGCGGTAAAGGCGATTTTATAGTCTCTGAGGAAATTTGAAGGGAACATAAAATCTGACTATAAATACATGGGCTGGGACACAAGAATCAACTGCAAACATAACAGTAACATGATTCTTTTTGAAGTCCACCGAATTGAAAGGAGTTTGGAGATATGATTTTAGCTGCAACCACATTAAAAGATACTAGGAAAGGTTGGTTTTAGCAAGAATAGAGAAGAACAGCCGATCGAGATATAAATGAAAATTGCATAAAGATAAATCAGTTTAAATAAAAGCTTCCAAGAAGTATATAGCTCGCGGCAAGATGGGATCCTGGATAAAAAGGTAGTTAATGGGGGGTATGAAAATGGCGATATATATGGTATATTTTGATAGCTTATTGTGCTCTAAAAGTTAAAAGGGTAGATTTAGAGTCCAAATGGTAGGTGGGACTTGTAGTTTGAGAGATTCTGATAAATGATAACAGTGTACCACTTGTTGGCTATTATTATCTTTATACCACCTTAATTTCTTTATAAAACTTTATATGTAGGGGAATGGGTCGAGTCATCACGATTGATGAGAATTTTGTTGTTTTCGCTCTAAATTTCAAACTATAAGTACCTATTATATATGTGATTACTAGTATACATGTATTTCAGAACAATTGAGGTATATTCTAACTGGCGTTAAATAAAACTGGTCTATTTTATAATTAACATAAAGGGATGCTTTCTGTTTGAGTAAATATGTAGGCTATTCATATTACCCAGATATTCAGTAAGCACAAAATGAAGCCTGATTTATATCTGTTATCCATTAAAAACTGGATTTTCCGAGCTTTGAAGATTATCAATAAGGACTTCATTTTTTTGGCCTAAACGACATTTATATAGATGGTAACAACGGGTAGATCTTAGGCCTACAATATCACAGGAGATCAATTTTAGCTTGGAATAGCTTTAGTTCTGAATTTGTACACTGCTCTTCATTTATTAGTATAAAATGTTATTAGTTTTTTAAATTGCAGTGAATTACTGTGAAGCCAAAACTCATACAGCGAATGTACCGACGATTAACAAAGCATCTTAGACTATTCGACAAAACATTTTCTAAAGAGAATAGGGAGGGAAGGGAATGGCATAGCATGTATTGTGTTCAACCCCCTCTGTGATATGCCCTTAATAACACCCTTACACGTTACCCCTGATGACACTGACCACGGGGTTACTTGATTAAGATAAAATGAACAATCCAAAGCCATAACAGATGTTTTGACTTTTTTTTAAAAAGTCATCTGAAAATTGACATTAATCTCCACTCTTTTTCTTTAAACAATTTTATAAGTTAATCACTTTTGATATTTTTTGTCGTTGAATAAAAGTAGATTAGATAGCCCATGTTTTTTGTTCATTTGTTAAAAGGGAGTACAAATGGTTTATTATAGGTTGGTATTGTGGAAGGAATTAAGTTATTCTATTGAGATCTCCCAAAAAATAATGATTTACTTTCATTTTTCTTTCAGAAATAAAGAAAAAATAAAAGATATCGGGCAAATAAAACATTTAATAATTAAATGACAAGGGAGGGGGTACATTATCATATTTCAACATAAAACAACGATAAATTTATAATTATTTTCAGAAATTGATCATTATTTCGATTTCTTCTCGATCTTAACTTTAATTTTGTTCAATTACAATTGAAGAAGTCAAGCAATTATTTAATTCAATGATATTCGTAATGCAGTAAGGGATTTAAACTTGACATGACATCTCTATAAGAAAAGAACACGTTACTGAATGAACTGGGATTTCACCCATGTACATTTAGCATTTTTGAAAAAGTAAAAGTATTGTTATAGTAGTTGTAGAAACTAGTGGTTTAATTACGTTTAATATATTACCTACTCTTTACAAAAGGAAAAAAAGAAATTCGTCCCTCGTCACCCCTTTAACCGTCTGTCAGTCAGTCCAACATGCTGCGAGCCTCAATGAACTATTTTCATTTTCTATAAGTGTCTAATTATATAGTATCTTTGTGTCACGTCTCTGTATACGCTGATTCTCCTCTGACATCTCATCAACTTTTGACATATATACAACTCAATACAAAAAAAAATTATAAATACACGTCCTTACTTTTAATCCTAAATATTACCTGCTAGATGTACCTTTCATTAATAATTGGCATTTCTCTCAATCACCTGACCTTGTACCTATACTTTTATTTGATTTGTAGTAATGGTACTCTTTAGCCCATTCCGTTATGTCGTCTTCCATTCATTTTCCATCAAGATTTGACAATTATGTTTCAATATGGTTTTTTAACAAATGTTTAATAAGATGTTCTTATACTTTTAATATCTTTGTGTTGTAGAAGGTCAATGAGGATTTCCTTAATTCAAAATAGTAACCTGCACTACAATGTATATATAGACATCGCCGAGAGACGATTACAAGAAATTCAAGATGGCGATCTTAAATCAATAGAAAATAATGTAAAATTTAGATGAGGTTTTAGTAAATTTTGGATCTAACAGTCTACACTTGGCTTTTAATGTGTTGATTATGTTTTGGATAGTTTTGCAGACAAGATAACCCAGATCTCTCAAGTTGACATTTATTAAAGAATGTATAAAATTTGAAAACTCAAAGCAAAATAGTTCGATGAAGAAGCCCTTTCATTGACGAAGAACCGAAATTTGTACAAGGATTTTAACCAGCAACCAATGCAAATCCTGCATAAGCAAAATATTTTAGGGTAAGCTCCTCCTTAGTAAGGACCTAGGCATGGAGCAACATTATCAATATATTTCTGAGATGTTTAAACTTGCTAGATATACATTTGGACCTACCTGTTTATTGAACTCACGCTGGGTACATTATCTTGAGAACAAACATTTTCTGCTAATAATCTATCACGTATTTCCCAGGCAAACATTGTAGGATTGTCAATTTTATATTGTGTGATGGCATCCACAACTTTCGGAGTGGCAACCTTTGGTTTGGACCCGCCAATAACTCCCGGTCGAATAGAACCAGTTTCATAATATCTGAAACAGAGAGAAAAATATTTTAACACTTATGACAATACTTGTACACCTCTTAACATGTAGCAAACACACATCTTTGATTCAACTCTTTAATAGAATGGAGGCAGAGGGTGGGGCATGGGGTAGAGGGATTGTTTGACTAAATAACAAATCGACAGTTAGCGTGAATCTCAATATGGATATAACTCATATATCTCTATACATAGACTTATAATTTAGTTTATGTACAATTTATGTATAATCAATAATTAATAATGAAATCTCAGTTCGTTATGGATAAAAATAGACCATTAATAATAACTGGTTTATGAGATAATATACATCACATTTCTTTCATTGCATATTCATAGATTATGTTGTCGCATATAAAAAATAGCAATATATAATGAATTCTTGTTTGTATACCTAATGTAGGTACTGAAAAATGTATATACATATTTGTTCATCGTATAATCTGTAACTTACATGCACAGTGGTTTCTACCATATTATTTGCATATAAGTATACAATGATAAGTCTACAGTGATAAAGAAACCATTATTCTATATAATATGAAAACATAATTTCTTCATTTATATTCGCCATTGAGAAATAATGAGTTTGACACTGGAAATATCAACGAAAATATATCCAAGGGAGAGAATCGGTAGATACAAACTGAATATCCAAGAAAGCAATTGAAATGAAATGAAAAGGATTTTTTAAAGCAATATTTCAATTCAGATTTGTATCTGAATTTAACGTCCTACTGATGCAAGTAAGCATTCAATGGGCATCTTTCAATAAAGATCGTGTATTTTTAAATTGTTTTTCAATGTTCAAAACTCGCCATAATGATAAAATTTTAACAAAAGGAATATATATGTATTCTAATTAATTATTCATAATTCAATGAAGTATGTTAAATATATGTTTTTTGTTACTTTCATGAAATGCATCACGTAAAGCTAGATGCCATACTGATAAATACTCTACAAGCTTAATATTAACGATGTCATAAAACGATAAACGTATTGCATCAGTGTTTTCAAACAAATGTAAGCAAAATAATACATATTATTAATTTTATATGTGGAAATTAATGTTGTGAATGATTATTTACTAATTTCAGGTTGATTGACATGCATGGTAGAGTTAGTTACATACTTGATTGGCAGGAAATAGATACATATCACACTACTATACCACGTCATACAGTGGTTGCGTTGTTGAAAAAGAAAATGCATTTGATTGAGATATAATTCATCAGTTAGAAAAACAAATGTAAATTTCATTTCTAACTTTTTGCGTTGTATCTAATTATTGTGTTTTTTTTTATGATAATTATTTATATTTCATCGTTAAGTAAATGAGGCGAATACGTACTATGCATAATTATTGATACAAACCTAAACTGTTTCGAATCATTAATTAAATTGCACTATTTCACAAAAGATATCGCAACATATTTAATAAAGAAACAGAATAAACTTACATTGAATAAATTGCACATAAAATAAAATAAACTCTTAAAAAATGATATGAATAAATGATTCAAATAATAACACAGTATTCAAGGAAAGAAAACTGGCATCCATTTAAAAAAAACAACATTTTTTTTTATAGTGTAATAGTGTATTGAGGAGTGTGTAATTGGATGGTATGTAGACCTAGTAGGGTATAATTTCTAGTGATAAGATGTACTTAAACTGGTATAATGTGTTATTATTGTGCTTATTATGTTATCATAGAATGTTATTATTATGTATTATTAACATAATGTATTGATAAGAGCAGCTGCTATATATATATGCGGCCTCTAGAGTTGAACATTATGTTTTTAGTATGGTTTTTCTATCCTCGACAACTTGAAGCAAAATGAGAGAAGAAAGGGATTGGGCTTAAGGCTCTTATTGGCATGTTGTCGTTAACTAAAGACCCCAAACACTTCATTAGACACCGACAGATCAATATAAAACCCCCTCTTACAGTATCACTGTTACAACCCATAGATAATATAACACCTGAACCCCTCTTCTCTTCTATACCTTCATTAACTACCCTTCCATTACAACAATCATAGATGTCGCTGCTCTCCAACATCTTGCTCTTTTTTCAAAAAAGACAATAAAGGCCATAGACTTACCGTCTCTCCCATATAATAGACGGCTATTTTAAAGGGTGTTTGCTGGCCTATGTTTGTTGGTTTACTATACAATGTAACGGTAAAATCAATAAATTTATGAATAGCCAATATCTTCTGAAAAATGACTTATGCGAATTAATGTGTATTATGAAATAATGGTCACGGCGCCTACTATTTATTCACAATATTGATCTTTTTTTGAACCAACAAAATGACGTAAATTCTTTAAAAAAAATAAGGGGGTTTACTTTGTCGAAATACAATATGTTTAGCAATGACAAGACTTCTCATCAATTCAGACTGAAATTGGTAGGAAGGGATTTTAAATTATTATAATAATTGCATTTCGATCTACACAAAATATTTTTTAACTCCCGAACGAATGCCCAATACAAATTAATTTAGATATTATATAAAATATTTTCTCGGGAAAAATTTAAGTGTGTTGAATTAAGGCCACGTGTCTGTTATTACGACCCCTGCACAAAGTCTACACGAATTGAACAATAACTTAGTAACAGGTTCATTTTCAAACTATTCTATATTCAAAAAGCCGAAATCAATAGTTTAAAGAAATTGTTATTCACAACCAGTAAAAGTTGAATTAAAAACATGTGTTCGACATTGATTGAACTCGGAGAAAAACTCTTTTATGAATGGAGTAAATTATTCCAATATTAGTTAGTCCGTTCTGTATATTTTAGGAAACAACCTGTCGCATACCTTATTATCATCGACACCAAATTTTGATTCTTTGTACAAGAAAAAAAAACCAAGATTGTGGAAAAAATGCAGAATACGAAATTCAATAACAATTATTGTTAGTTTAATATTTTCGATTGATGATTTTTTTCGTTCTCAAGAAATTGTAATTTTAAGGTTTGATATTCCAAAAATTAGCATATTCTAATAATACTCGAATTTATGAATGAAGAATCAAATAAAAATATGCGTATAGCAGAAAATATGTTGTACTATGTCATTATTTAATGATCGATTATTTGGCTTTCGTTCCAATTGTTAGATTTTTTCACAATGACTTGCGGTAGTGTATTTGTTCATTACTATATTATAGTTAGTTTCTTATCAATATCCACCTGCTTGTTTACCAGGTTTTTCAATATAAAATGGTCTCAAAATCTGATAAAGTGACCTACTAAATGTCTGAACAGCCTTTTATTTACAGAACCTGACTTCATTAAATAACCGGTGGTTATTGATTATTTTATATTTTGATATGTAAACAAACATTGATGCCCATGTACGTTATGAAAAATATATAATTACTCACTTCATAAATCATACTATAGCCATAAAATGTGTTTGAAATCGCTATTAACAATTTAATAGGCTAGCAATTATCCATTCAGAAATAAACATTTCAGAAATTATGGCGTAATTAAGGGGCAGAAAAGTAACATTATTTTCTCTCTCTAATTTGTGAGTAAATTGTTATGTTATTACTAGACATGTAACACAATCGCCATATTATGTGTTTTGTGAATAGACATGCTCTGTTATGTACCGAATGACATTAGTTTGGGCAAGTTTCGGACCGGTGCTTCGTGAATTAACAAGTATCAAGATTCCACCGCCCGTGGCCCCTCTTCCACACCACTTCACATGGTCAATTATGAATACAACAATTTCATCACAGATACACTTAACAATCTCAAGTCTGACAACAAGCTAATTCTTCTATTTAGTTTCGTAAAATAAAGACTGGATATAAATGACTACCAATTTAAGAGGCCAATAATTTCAATGTAAAACCAAAATACACACCATATTGTACCCAATGTCTCTAGAATATAAACTATTTCCAATATATTTTACATTATCCGAGTAAAGACTATTCTTTCCTGACCAGATAGCATTGATAACACGTAATTAGAATCCAGTGTTAAGTTTGCGTGTTGCTTTGTTTTCGTCATGTAAAATGTCTCAGTTTTGGTAGTAACATGAGCATGCTTCTTCCTCTAAATAATCGCTGCCAGATAGGATTTTTTTTTTACTCTGTACGTATATTAAACCATAAATATCATTGATGCCAAATTGGAGTAAAATAACATAAGAGAAGACTTTGCTATCAACTCGACTTGTGATAGGCGTCTGAACGATACGAGTCACGCGAACTGATTTATTATACGACCTTCCAGCATATAGACGTTTTACATGCAACCAACACGACATACTCTAATAATACGCTCAACTATCGTTTCGATAAAAATCTATACAGGGCCGTTTTTGAACTGATATTTTTCTTATCTTCTTGTCAATATCAAGCTTAATATTTTAACGTTTTAGTAATTATTTAATGGATATTTTGACTCTTTAAAATTCTATTCATTGTCAACATAAACTTAGTTTTCTTCCAAAATCATGGAATCTTCATAAGTGTGACACGTAAAGACAATAAGTTATGCAGAAAAATAACTTTGTCAGAACATTGGTGACTAAATATTGTAGTAGTCATTGGTTAGATTGGAATCATGTGAGATATATTTTCGTATTGAAATGAACCGACCTATTCGCTTGTCTCTTCGTGTTTCAGCACACCTGTGAAATTAATATTTTCTAGTTTGAAGAAAACTCGTCGATTTTAATGAAAAAAATTCTACCATTACTGGAGGAAAAATATGGCGAGCCGAAGGAGGATAATTGAAATAAACACAAATCGTTATTATCAGAACGACAAGAGCTCAAGTCGCTTTTTATCCTCACTGATAGCAAGTTTTGATAATATTTGTAGCCCGGAGCAGGCAAGAGAATATGGACCGTGCAATCAAGTAAATTAATGCTTTTCATATCAGGACTGTTCGCTTCAACACAAAACATTATAGTCACACAATAGAGGGAAATATGGATGACAAACATTTCATCAATAGTAGCGCTTGTAGTTAAAGGCCATCTAGAAAATCGGGCTCGATCAGTAAAAGGTGTTATAATGAGAACTGGAGGTCGTCAATGTTTTAACACTACACTGTTATATACAGCCTTAGTACCAAATACATCAAATTGCTCGATACTGGTTTTTTTTTTTGTGTGTTGTGATGCTATTATTTGCCTGTCAAGTGGTAGACGGGCTGACCAGACGGCTTTGATCTGTGTAAATCAGGGAAATGGACTGAACATACAATTATTGTTGAGAAACGATTACATACAAATCTAATTTTCATTTAGTAATAATTTGGGATGTATGTTTCTTGGATTGTGTCCTTGTGTGGTTACACCAGAACGTTTTAAAAAGTTGAACCAACGGTAATTTAAGATGAACATACTAACCGGAAGTCGAGATAATCTCTGCCAATGGCTAAATATATCAACTAATATTAAAGTTTGCATTGAATTAAAATTTTCCTGTGTTTCCTATGTTACTGATTTTATCAGTTTATGCTCGGAGTATAGTATTTGTAATTATATAATTATCCTGTATTTGTCACTGGAGATAGCAGGATATTACTCTACAATGTTGTGTTTTAAGGATTAAATTCTCAAAAGGTGTACATACCTGCCTAATATTTTACTAACACAGCCATGAGAAACACGTAATTGGCGAGAAATATCACATGGTCGTACGCCTTGATGAGCTAAATCTACAATACGATTTCTGACTACTTCTGGTAGAGGTCGACCATTTACAAACACTCCTCCTAGTTGATTCACTCCTCCATGACCTAAAATATACAAAATATCATCTTACATTATTAACCCTGTCAACGTCATTTACCTGATAACATAAATCTTAATTCCAAAAACTCCACAAGTACAAAGCCAACAAACAATATCTCAATTCTTCATTGTCCTTAAGGGCGACCATTTTGATAAAGATAAAATATAACCACCATAACAGCAATGATCTTTCGCGGTGTATAATTTGATGAAGATATATAACAAGTTCTGGTCTGAAATATTAAATCCAACTATCTTTAAACAGTCGATTGGTTTTAATTGAAACTATCAACACGATACATGGAAACTCGGGGTTTAAAGTTTGTTTTGCATAGTCCATCGTTTGTAATGGATGATGCTTTGACAAAACCATCTTATATTCCTATACGACATGTTTTCATATCATCATGGATGGCATCGATCATCTAAAAGTCATTTATCAAGTTTCAACTCTTAACATGTCTATTCGACCGTGGTATTTATCAAAGTTTAAAATCTTAATTGGTCCTACATTCAATAATGTGAGAATATCTAACTTTATTTAATATGTTTATTATGGATATTCTGTAGAAAATACGGTTCCTACAGATATTCTTAGTTATGTCAGAGTTAGTCTGCGTAGTCAGCCAGAAAACTTTGTTTGCTTATTTATGATTTTACTCAAATCGCAATCGGTTGTTAAAGGAACTAAATGTAAAGTGTGCCTTGCAATTCAAAATATTATCAATATTGTCTTAATGGCATATAACCTTACAGTGTTGAGGATATTGAGTTCCAGATAGGGGGAGTTAAAATATTTAGCTACTCTTAAATTGAACATGCAATAAAACTTTAATGTTTAAGACCACTTGGGCATAATCCTGATATAAAAGTTCAAAAAGAACATACTTTTCAGATATATGGAACAAAACCAATGCAACGAAATAATTTGAAACTTATAAGTGTTGCCATTTTAATGCTTATATTAAGATGGGTTCATTTGATACTAGGTGCCAACCTTCAACATCAACTCCAAATTATAAAAATTATATTGGTGTTCCTTTTCTCGAAATACCAAAAACGTACGTATATTCAACCCTTGAAACTCATCGTCTGCAGAATCCGTAGACGACAATAACTATTGCCAGTCAGCCTGACTCTTTCTGAAATCACCGACTGGTAAATTATTAGTGCAGGGAAGGTTTCCATAAGCAAAACGTTTATATCGTCTGTCTGTCTCAAGTTTATAGTACTCGTATTAAAATACAAAAACCATATTACAAAATACAATATTTTACACATAGAAGACACACGGAAAGTAACAAGGGAGTTATTCGTTCGCTTCACTGACTTTCATTTATTTCTTAGCAAAAGCCTATTCAATGCTGTGTGTTGTTATGTAGTATATCTACCCAACCCACCTTACTCAACCGCTTTCAACTAACATTTTAACGAGATGCTATAATACAAAGAGATTCAATCATCCACTCAACAAGCCTTATACAAATTTACTATAGCTAGTCCCCCTATTTTATATTAAGTTTTCCCCTTTATTATAAAGATAGAGGCGTTCTCAATAGCTATACAAGTAAGCTAAGTGTTCATTTTAATTATTACTTTTTTTCTAAAAAGCGAAGAATACGAGATACGATTACATGTTCTTCTAAACAAAAACACCCTTCAGCTCTTATAATATTTTTAAAATATGATATAATTTACGAAATTTTATTCAAAGTTGAAAACTGAATAATAAGACTAAAAAAGTACTGAATTTAAGATACTAAAATAGAACACTTTATACCAAGCTATCTAGAACGAAAAAGTGTAAAAGAAAAATAGAACGTAATATACGCATTTTAATTTTAATTTTTTAAAAATCGTTTCATTCCATAAATCAGTAAAAATAAAGAATATTAAGTGCTGATGAAGACGGCAGTAAGTGCATAATACTTGCATTTAAACACTTTCTTTCATTAAATTGTTTTAAGTTGTAGTTTCTGTGCTGTTAAGTATATTTTCAGAAAGACGTAGGCGTGAAAATATTCATTTTAACATAATTACTAAAAATACATTCCTCAGATCTTTTTTTAGGTGAAGGAAAAATAAACCATTCTACGCACAAGAGGAAAACTATCGCTTCCTAAAGACCTAAGCAGAAAATCATAGCATCAAATGTTATGCGAATGTTTAGAAAACAGTGAATTACCCTGTCGTTGATGTGTTTAACAGGCATATGAAATAAACATCGTATGTATTTAACGGTAAGAAAAAGACAACAATTGGCGCTGTGTAAATAAATATTGGAGTCGTCGAGAGGCGCAGATCAAAGCTCTTGTGTTACCTAATGTTGTTTCCGTATCGTACATACATATGTAAAATATGTAAAGCAAAGTATCTTATGTATCTATAACCATCATCCTAGAGCATTCATAACGTATAGAAAAGTCAGCCATTTTATACCTCGAGAGAGTCAACTAAACCGAACGCTGAAAACTTACCGTTAAATCAACCCGATATTCCCCTAAGTGCGTTACAAGGCTTTAAATATTCATTCAAATCAAATGAAATACATTTTATTTACACATACCATTTAACACAATAACTTTAACAGGAGAATGTGGAATTCAGGAATTTACAGACAAAAGTAACGCAAGCTCATTCAGCAATAAAAAAGTCAGAAAAAAAATCAGAATGGAAAATAGCGTAAATCACGATTAATTATACAAATGGCAAGCTAAATTATATTAGGCAAATAGAAGAAATACGCCATGTTATTGGTGATGCTGTAACAGATATGAAGTGAAGGGGTTTTGTTCAAATAAAATTATATATTCTTGTGTGAAATTATACTCTAGTTATAAGCTATACACATTATTATCAAATTATCACATGATAAATTTATTAGTGTAATAATGAGGCCGAGAACGAATCGTAAAAATCATTAGCAAATGAATCCATTGACAATAAACTAAATCAAATCTTGAAATGGCCATATAAAAATAAATAAGTATGCCATTTGTTCTGATTGTTATTATTAAATGTGTTCAATATATTATGCACATATAATTCATAAATATAAAAACCCCAAAATGGTCGCTTTACCTGAAAACTGATCTTTCATAAAATTAGAAGCACAGCGATATCCAAAATGAGGTGCCGGGTTAAAGTTCGGCCAGCTCGTCTGCATATTTCACGATGTATAAAATGTTCAATCTCCCTTTTTTATAGATAGTAAAACACGTACGTCCCGCACCTGAGCCACGAAGCGACTAGAATATTAAAAGATACTAAATACTTGTTGTCATCGACAAAGTACGGGTCGCTTAAACTCACTCGGGCAGAACCGTCCAACTCTTTGACCAGTCTCTTAAATAGTGCGAGTACCGAGGGTCATACCGACTAAAGGGGCTCTGAAAAAAAATATTTGAGCGTAATGGACCCGCTGTGAGGGGGAGGTACCTAAATGTCTCATATAATCACTTATTCGACTAATCGGCTCTTTGTAGGGTTCCGGATCACTCAACAATAAACTTAGCACATTTTGAAAAAACAAAACTGCCCGATCATTGGTATTATAAAATAGCCTCAGGGTCAAAGCCATATTTTTAAAAAGGATTTAAATTCAAGGCACCCATCAACATACTGGACCGCATGTTAAATTCATTGATGTTTAGTTAAATTTGATTAATGGCTGTATTAGCTTATTTCGTTTTAATCTAATTTAATAATATATCTATTTACTTATCTAATCCCCTCAAAAGATATATCACTAGTTTTATATTTTAAAAAATTGAAAAAAATAAATATCAATAAAACACTTGTGAAAAAGAATAAACATTTGTAGATATATTCATTTTCAATATATACAAGGAACGAAACAAAGACATAATTGCTATGGATACTATAAAATAAATTTTAAGAAATGCATTTCAATGATCTATTAAAAACGGAATATTTCTTATTTAAAAAATATACATCAATATTCCTGCAATTATTTAACACAATTCAATTTAATTTGTATAATTCGAGTAAAAAATATATCTGCCATATACATCTCCAGGCATAGAATAAAAAAGAAATCAAATACTTTTTATTATGTGTAAATAGACGACATTTTGTTGCAGATGCCAGTTTTTCACGTATGTGATAAAAATCTATAATGTGCCATTTCAATGCATGTTCAAATAATTGTCGACAAAACGCACCTGAAATTGATAGGCTTTAAAAACTAGTCGGCGAAACTATACGAGTGGTTGCCCGTCACTAACTCTGTGTGACTATTATTCCGATGATATCTTTCAAACCATTAACCGCTACACGGGTCTCTCTTCACTATGGCGTTACGGGTTGCCACTTTATATTACATATTATATTTCATAGACCATTTATTGCATAAATAAATCTATTTAATATAGGTAAAAATAATCAACCCTGTATATTGCATGCTAATCCCCAGTTAATTCACAAAACAACTATCACAAAGGTTGAGACCCCATGTGATGCATCCAAACCAACCAAAACAATAACAAAAATATAAAATATAAATCATTAATTTACCCGGGACCTTCCATAATTGAAAATTATTTTTAAACCAAGTTGTTATTATTAGCTTAATTTTTCTGGTATAAACATTATAAAATGTATTAAAATAATGACCTAAAAATATTCATAAAACAGTTATTACAGATATCAATCAAAGGCGCATTACTTTAGACCCCATGGCCTTTTACATCAGTGTATAATCAGATAAGAATATAGATATTAACATACAATACAGGTATTATTCACATGCTAACAGTCTATACCTATAGCTGACTACCAGCATAGGGACATGACTAAACTTATGTTATTATAAATTCAATTACATTTTCATAATAAGGAGTAAGCAAGGTTTATTTCCAGAATTTTGTATACAACTTTAAGGAGGTGGTGTCGCGACCAGAAATGACTAAATCTTAGAAATGATTTAGCCACTGAATGAGAAACGTCGTTCAAATACGGAACAACTTCATTCTTGTGTGGGAAATACTCAATTCATTCCAAATAAAACTCATCAAATTCCAACCAAATCTGAGAAAATACCAGTCCGGGGAAATGTGACAACAAAATGATAGAAAAGGGGGGAATAAAAAAGAATTGTACGCGCTGTGAATGGTGAGAGGAATCTGAATACACGAGGTAATCGAGTTTACTGAAGCAGTACAACTGTCAGTCAAGAGAAACTGTCCTTACAAGAAAAGCTAATAATGTAATTTTTACAACTCGACGAATATCTATACGAAATGAGTTACTTCACCCGCCAATGACTAATGTTATTTGGTTCCTATTATTATTGTTACTAGTTAATCACGAGTAAATTCAACTCTATAGTAGATATGACATCGATGGCGTGGAGATATATATCTCATGGATAATGTACGGAATATACACAACACGCGTGTACACATGTATCAAATTTCCATAAACCAAGACTAAATTAATCCCAACTACGCCCGTTAGATTTTTTAACAGAAGTAGTGAGGTTGACTGTTTAGGTCTCTGATACAAAATAACAAAATATATTTGTCCCAGAGAATATGATATCATGAGTTCGATATGACTGGATATACAATTTATAAATAATTAATAAAATATAAAACAAAATGGTTGACATAGATAAAGTGTGAATGTCACTTACTTTTACACGAATGGTAGTAGTCCATCACAGAAAAATTGGCATTATGATGATGGTGATGATGATGATGATAACGATAAGCTGCCGCTAAGTCCATTTTCAGTTTTTTAAAATTTTGTTTACAATTTATTGAATAGACTAATCTATGTTAATTTGTCATTAAACTATGATAAATAACGTCGTTGAACGAGGACACCTTACTGCGTCCAGTCCAAGAGAGTGCGATGACCCTTTACGAATCTGTATGCAATTTCACAATTGGAAGTGCTTTTAATTGTCGCCGAGATCACCTTTCACGTACAGGTAGCAGAATAAATCGTCAAATCTATAGATTAGAGTCGTGGTGGAACACTGGTTTCGCCCCGTCAATCCTGTCACAATTACTTCTTGTAGCGTATATGTGTTGGCTTACGAGAAGCCGTTCAAGCGCGGATCATGAAATATTAGAAAGCATCCCTGTATTTGACATAAATTCAAAGAAATACCAGCGATTTAGCAAATGATTGCATATCACGAAGCCTATCGATTCGCCAAGCACCTCCCGTTTTTCGCTCTTGCATGAAATTTATTTGTGCTCGGGCAATCCATCGTGTCGCGCTCATATGCCGTATATGGACATCACGTGACAGACACGCCTGTCAATCACTTACAGGCTGTTGATCAGTCACCAGTAAAATATCTTCACGACGAATGTCAATTTCAGTGCTATTATATTATATTTTAAGAAGTGTATTGTTGATATAGTTCTATCTAAGTGTACATATCGATAATAAAACCCTTTTACTGTCAAATATACAAGAAACACGTAATTGACATAGGTATACATTTACATAAGGGACAAATTATATATAATGGGGTAATAAGACCTTCAGTTAAAAAGCATGGGACTTTTTTTTATTTTCATTCTAATTTATTAAATTGCCTTCATTAACATTTCTGTCAGTTTCCCTACACTTTATAAAGAGTGAAATATTTAAATGTACAGGTAATTCAAATGGGGATGATTTGTAACTGTAAATTTCTATATTACTTGCAATGGAATTATAGAAATGGTTGGCGAAACAGAAAATGGGATTTCTTCAAAGAGAATCATATTAGTCCCTTGTATCAACATGGATGTCATTTTAAAGCTCTTGTCTGATTAAAGACAAAATCAGTCTGTTATTGAAAGACATCGACACAACCAAAACACCTTCATACAACAGAAGGCGTTACAGAACATTGGATTCGGTGTCCTAATCTTTAATCTCATTTCCAAATCACTCGGGCATCGATTATCCACTGGTCACCTTAAGTGCCAAAAACCGATCAGTCTAGTGTTCGCGCTCCGATGCCTATCTGTAAGCACCGAACCGTCATCTGTTAAGCCAACGGCTGATATTAAACGCCTCGAGCGTTTGTTAGAGTTATCTGCACATTGACATATCAATCTGATTTGAACGTTCTCCTAATGACCTAACAATCATATATACACCTAGTTTAATCAGTTACAATTAATTATTTAATCCCCTAGGAGATTAGTAGAAACAAGGTGTTTAATCTGGGGTAAATCCTTAGCACATGGTAGTCTAATGTGTATGATCCCTTAAGAAGAAGTAAATGAAGTTTCCATAGATCGCTTTCATTCTAAGGATAAAAAGTCCCATAACTCTGATGTTTATCTTAATGATTAATTGCTCATTGAAAGGCAGCAGATTAAACATGGCCACCATCTTGTAAAACAATAAAAGATCAACTAAGATGTTGACAGTGATTTCATTATCTGATAAATAAATAATCCAAACAGTGATTTTTAATTCTCAAGAAGAGAAGATAACCATAGATTTACAAATCATAACAGAATACTTTCTCAGAGCTAGAAGATGCACCAAAACAACAGTTAGCTAGGGAGCATCATTGGCATCAATGGTAAGATAGGTCTACTATTAAACCTGTCATATCATCGTGAAACATTAAACCAGTGAATTGATTAATATCAATACAGATACGTAATAAATTCTAGAGGATAAGCAAAGACAAAATGTCCATAAATTGAAAGATATTATCAAAACAGCAAAGTGTTATCAGGTGTTCATGGAAAGAGTGAGTATACTCTGATACATGTCTCTTTCCTATAGAAGTAAGACCGACTCATTTATACTGTTAGGATGCTTTGACTGTATTTTTGTTTGCTTAAAATGGAACATATGTTTTATTACTCTGGTCAGAGCTGAGTAAAGCGGGTACCATCATATATTTAACAGCGGGGGACCAACAAAACAATACAGCGGGGATATTCTCAATAAAAGTCCAAGTTTGTGAAGCGAATTTCAATTTGTTGGCATAGAAGACACCAAGCCTTCTAGTGTACAGTTCCTTCTATATTCCAGATGGTCATTGTGAATGTTTTTTACAAGAATAACCCGCCATAGATTGTAAATTATAAAATGGTTTCTTGGTATACGGTAATTCAAGAAATTATGCAAGAAATTCCATTTCTATAATTACTTTCTAGTAATTCACTACGTCCATGTAGGCTATCTGAGTATAGTTGCGGCAGGTGCTGCGCACGGGGTAGAAGATATACTCATTACTCATATACTACACCTCTATTGAATTTTACAATTACTTTGATAATTTCCATTTAGGAAGTCCAGTTATTATTTACTCGATTTTGCTCAATCTGATTAAAACACAGATTATATTTCGTTTCGTTTTTAAAGTTTAAAATTTAGTTTTCGAGAGTATAAAAAAACGGAACGAAATATAGATCTTTGTGTTTTAATCAGATTGGATTTTGCCTTTTGTTTTAAGGAATTTTTGACTTTGATTACCTCACTGGGAGTTATTACGTTTGTAACCCCGACTTCATTAGCTCAATCGGAGCAGAACAGTAGGAACGTAAACCACATTTTATTTGGATTCAGACCACGTTTGTAACATTTAATAACCAGGGAGATCAAAATGAAGTACAGTTGCAATCTGAATATTTCTGTTTGGGCAATAATTGTGTGAAATAAACAAGGTGAGTAAGAATTTAACTATTTCAATCACGTATTGAATGTCGGAAGTGATTTTATTTTCAAAACATACAGTCACCGATCTTTATGTACATACTATATAATACACAATTTTATACCAATCTCAGTTAATCGGCTTTCTAACATATAGCTGGAATGTTTTTGCCGACTAATGTATACAAATTTCCAGAAGAATCATAACGCCTCAGATGAAGTAGATAAAACATTCTTTAACACGACGCAGAGAAATAACACAGCCCCTATAACTTCTTACCCAACCTTATGAATTAAACCAATTTGTTGACAAAAACTAGTGAGCTAAAATAAACAGCGATTCGACACGTATGGCGCCAAATTCAGAAATGACAATTTTCTCTCGCATAAAGAAGGCGGCGAATCCCACAGAGTGATGTATAGCGGCTTTAATAAAGGCTAAATTATTGAGAGGCAATCTATGACTATCTATATGATAATAGGAATTAGACCCTTCTATTTGTAAGTGGACAAAAAACAGCCGCTTAAAATGCTGGTCCAAATGGAATTTTCAACAAGTCGTATTGTGAAGCGTCGGTCGGTACAAAAGAACAGATTAAGAAGGGGATTCGTAATCTAAATTGCAAAGAACGATTTGTAAATGACAAAAAAACCCTCTTGATCCAATTGAGAAATCGGCTGTTCATTTTGAGGAGCGGACAATTAACAGGGTACATTAACAGTTCATAATGCTGGATGTATTGTTGGAAAACGTATCGAAGGCTCTTATCCTCACAACTTTGACAAGGTTCATACGACACCGCTGTTGTTGAACACTTGTAATGAACTATCGTACATGAATATTGGGCAATGCCAAACATGTATAATGACTGAATTTTACGGTGATCAGAATTGTGTGAACCGCTGAAATCAAATTATAAATGCAAGAAACTGAATAAATTAACAGATTCATGAATTTTTCTGTTAGGGAATTAATCTCACATAAACTACAACCTCTTTCAAAAGACAAATTGTCCAGTTTGGTGGCCGTATAAATCTTGAAAACATTCCCACCAACCAAGTCGTACAACGCTTCTTCATTCAAGAGCGACTTTCAAGATGGTTTGAACTGAAATCGCTTCATGAAGCATTCTTTACAACCTTTAGGCTTCCTAGTTTATTTATTTATGTCCAATACTAACTCGAACACACATAATATACAACAGTACAACTAAAATGTGATGGCTACACGAAATATTCTCAAGGTATTTTAGTTGAAGTCATTCTGCACAAAGAGACGCACCTACTTCATACTTTGAAAAAGAAATCTGTGTCCTGAATGGCAGCCATATCCAAAAACTAGTACATTGTATATTGTTTTATAATTAGGTTATACTCCGTTTCACATCTGGCATAGACACAGAGACTGCTTAAACCTATTCATTTCCATTAAATGGAAGCAGAATATTGTGTTTTCGACTTAAATCGTCGATTTAGGACATCAAATTTAAATGTCGGCCAACTATCTTAGTGTCTGTTCTCAGGTGGAGCTAACTGTAAACAGAAAGCCTAAGTTTAGTATAATTTGAAGTATGAGAAAGTTGATATTTTTCAGTATCAGGTGATCTAGATATTAGTATAGTAAGCAATACAAAAGGCTACACATTTTATCTGGACATACAAGTTTTGAAATTCCAACCAAACTTGAGTGCTTTAAAGTTATCATTATTTTACGTTTAAAAGAGGAAGTTGGTATCTTTGATGTAACCTTGTTTTAAAAAAAGGGTATACACGTAAGCGTATGTAAATTAAATGGTAAATACGTGTCGGATATGATCGAAAGGGATGATTTATCGAGTCCTATCATACGCTATTCTTAATACTGTACGATTGACTAGACAGGTATCAATGTAGATCTAAACTAGCATATAAAACAATACAAATAATATGATATGAATTTCTATAATATCGTTACGGTTAATCTAAACGATACGACATTCTATACAAATATTAACAAGCATAACGTTATGATGAACGATAACAAAAACTTGAAAAGACAATGTCGACTAACAACCCAATACAAAAACTTATTCGCTCATCAGTGCTTGCAATGCATAATGATTATGGAGATCGGATGGCAATATATATTCTTAATGAATCATATAAATGGCATATACATGCCTCTTCTATTGTTCCCTTGTGTCACTAAAACACAAAAATAGATGTAATCATATAGGTGTGAGGTTATACATGATACGTCATTTAGATCGTTTAATCGCCGAGGGAGGAGAAAGTAAGAGCCACATTATTCTAACCTTATTGAACAGTATTGTTACTTTTTAATTGAATCAACGACACCTGACAAAAATTCTTACAAAACGGCGGTTAGTACAATAACTATGTCCAGTACTCATTACTGTCCAATGGTCAATCATGCCTATCTCTTTATGGCCAATACTAAGTGACCACTGCAACATGTGGTATTGAATGAGGGGTATTAGACTAGCATCATTGACCGAAGCAAATTAAAAGATGAAGTTTTAGGAGACAAATTACTTTCCATTGGCCTTTTATTAGCTGACCATTGTACTGGTCAGTATTTAATTTCGGCCACATGACAAACGAAGTGACCATTGACTATATAACTAACACATGACATCCATAGAACCCATTTGTATACAAACAAATGACTGTAGCTTTATGTATTTCCTATAAAATCGGTGAAAGCGGTTGGGTTTTGAAAATAAAACTTTGTTACAAAATTGTAAAAGTTTGATGGCATTCATTGAGTACAATTTGTAAAGTTTTAATGTAAATTAAATTTTTGTGGAATTGTTCAACTTTAAATAATTGCTAACCGAGGTGTTAAAACTCCATTATGAAATTCAAATGAAACAGAATTCCCAATTTTTGGAGCAACTTTAATTCCAAAACTTTTCATGTCTAAAAAGGATTAGGTACATTCAATTTATATAAAATTACCCCTGCTGTACACCGACATTATATACCAAGGATGGTTGTCAATTAATTCTTGTATAAAATGCTATAAATATTACCAAGAATATTAGCCCTGTTAACTCTCAACTTGCGCAAGAAAAAAAAAACAAACAACACGATGTTAATAATAATATACATTATGCAAGAGCTAAATCTACCTATTGCAGGTCTTTGCTTAGGCCTGAAATGTTATCTAAATTATTATTTCATTAACTTATTCAGATCATAATCAACTCTCGATGCCAACGCTAGCCTGCGATATTTACTGAATTAGATCCGCTTTGCTGCTCAATTTCATTTATGATTTAATCATGAAATGGATAATCGAGACCATCTTTTTTGTATCATATCGACTTTACTAATGATGATCGAGTCTAGACCGAAAATTCAATCGCTAAAATCTCGGTTCAGTGTGGATAAATTGAACTGAAATTTCCAGGAAATTCCCTTTACATTATCTAGATATTAATTATAGTGAGAACTGGCAGCTCTTTATCTGATCATCCGTAATGTATCAGTGCCTTTACTCGTTCTAGAACTCTTCATATCACTTCCTCACAAGATTTGGCATTTTAAATCCGAAGCATTAACCCAGAAAATCCGAAATCATATCTGTGTTAAATTCTATAGCTCTAGAAATAGACATACATGTATATAGGCTTCATTTATTTAAAAATACTGGAAATTACGGAGAAGAAATCGGAGAAATACTTGAATATTAAGGAAATACTGATTTGTATTATGATAAAATGAAAGCACTTGTATGATTAATGTTAATATTATTGTATATTATGTAGAGTTAGTTGACTGTGTTAGCTGAAGGATCTGTCAGAGGCGTATCTTTATTTTCTATTGTTCGATATACAATAAGCCCATAGTTCACTCAAGTATTTTATTGGTATATACGTTTTATATAAATATTAACCGCAGAAAAATAACGGACTGAAAAATACAATCGTTCATGAAATCTATGTCGTTTGAAACGATTTAAACAATATAATATGCAACTTAAAACCACAATTTTAATTTTTATCTTGGGAGATAACTTGAGGGAATGGCGTGTTGTTATTGTCGCATAAATCAAGACTTCTAAACAAAGAATCCTATAATATACTCATTTGGGGGATCCATTGATGGCAGCGATATAAGTAAAGTATATCATAGTAAGACAATTTGTTATTTTATAACAATTGATTTCAGATTTAAAGATTGTTATATTGATGGAAGCGATATAAGTTATGTATGTGATAGCAAGACAATTTGTTATTATAACAATTGATTTAGGATTTAAAGATTGTTATATTCTACTAATTAAATAAAATCATTTTTCTCTGATTAATTTCAATACAGTTAATAATAAGATAAAAACTGGCATCTATATCATTATAACAAAGCATTCATTAAGCTTATAGATAAAAAAAAAAAGAAGTCCGCCTTGGAGAATAAGCTTCGTTCCGCTATTACCACAAATAAATGCGAGTTGGGTTTTTTTCAGATACGAATATAAGAAAATTAATATCCCCTTTTTGTGTCTGGGATTTGGCTGAGCAGGATATCTTAATTCCTTTTGATATCAATATAATTTCAGTTATTAAATCATCATTACCCTGGCCTACAACCACAAATGATATATCTCCTTTATTACCGCCATTAGTTATATGGAATTGCGTTTCGTTTGTGGATTCTAAAAGCAGTTATTTTATCCAACGATTGTTTTTGTTCTTGCCGCTATATAATGATCGCGCCTCTCGAGACAAAGTTTCGTCTCGCGGCTAATTTTCCGCGAGGTTTCGCCTGGAGGAACTTCAATGAGGGTCGGAACGGCGGCCCTCCCTCCAGACTCTTCTAAAGCCTAAGGGGATCTGCAGCTTTCCCGTTCGTTTCCCCAATCAACAGACAATAACATTAAATCTGAACATATCAGTCACGATGCATGTCTGAAAATTATCAGCTTCAATGCCTATATGTAGAGTTGAAGAAGATCGTTCATTAGTTACTGTGTGGAAAAAAGGGAATTTTAGTCCAATGGATCTGCGACATTTATTTTACAGCCGCTCAAACACAGATTTTTGAGAGGATGAAAAAACGTCGAGTAAATTAATTTAGAAAAATTATTTGATTTTCCAACCGCTCCAAAAGGCATGAAAAATCATGAAGTCAGCGATATATTAACTCGACAACTCATTACAAAAATTACACAAAATATTATGGAATAAAAAAAGTAATTTAGGATGTCAAAAATTGAATATATTCCGATATAACTCACTTTCACTACTACTAATGAATTTACTTTTACCGCAGGATCATTAGGTTCTGTGTGGTTTTTAAAGAATGGATTTTATTCAATTGAATTTATAAATTGAAAGTTTACACTATGTGAATACAGTTTACTTTCTTTTTATTTTTTCTATTGGGTGTAGATCTAAATTAGATATATTATAATTGACGGGGTCTGTTTACCTAATAAAGACTGGGATTCATTTAAAGCTCTATTTTGCATATTAAATCATTATTTAATCTATATTCATAACGCGTCTATTCAATTAAAATCCAGGTAATTAAATTTAGTAATTAAAGGTATATATCAGCAGTTACTAATATTAACAATGAGTAACACCGTCAATAGTCTCAGGGAACAGTCAATTCTTGTTAATGATCAATTTTAATGATATTTACGATTAATTAATAAATCTAAGCGATATTATCATTGGTTTATTGTACCCTTATATGTCATTAGTCCATTTATACGTTATAAAAGTACGCGAGAAAATAAAAACGATTAAATAAAATGGGGTTTCACGTCCTACTTTTTAACACCAGCCGGATATGAAATACATTTTAACGCAATTTTCATTAACAGATATATTTCTTTTTTTTTATTGAAGAAATGTATTTTCTTCACTCAAAGACCGGAATATGTTTAGATTAGGTTATTTAGAATAACAACTTATATATTTATTTCTTTGATCAAATCACAATAGTCATTAAAAAGGAGACATTGGAAGATAATTAAGATGTTTTTGGTCCACATAATCGTAGAAAGTCAATTATATAGTCATTATTCAAAACCAATCGGCTTTTTATTTTCTCTTCTATATAGTCTCTTTTCACTTATTTCCAGATTAATTACAACTTAAGCCAAGTCTTGCCAGAGAGATCAACAAAAACATAAAATTGGCGATAGTGTTTCACGAGAAAAAGTAATAGAAGTTGAAAAATTGCACTTGGCTCATATCCGTAGAGCCGCGTCATTCTGCTCCTCCCAAACTGTTTTCAATCTTCTACAACAATATGACGGGAAATAAGTATATAGGAGACTCCATTAGTCCACGTCTCGCTTCGATAGCTTAAAAATACCACGTTACTTGTAGCCGGTGATAACCCAAACATTTGCCATCAAGAAGCAACTCGGTTATTAGCATGAAAGGGGGACAAGACAAACTAACAACCACGAAACGTACATCGCATCTTGAGTGACAGGTGAAATGCCTTACTTTGACAGGTATCAATAAAATGCTTATTAAGTTCGAGTGAATTTCAATACATTTGTCAAAATATTAGATGCCTTTTTTCATCCAACGACTTAAATTAGACGACGTTAAAGAGGACAAAATGTTGTCTCTAATTTCTGGAACAGGATACGATCAAGAAAATAGATTTTCAATAATCGTATTTAATTGTTAAATAGTGTTATGGACAATACTATATACTTATCCGACCTTTTAACATTTCAATCTTTCTTAATAACACTAACAGTTTATTAAAATGTATTTCTAATTAATTCCCCAATAAAAATCAAGAGTACCAAAACATACCTTTTATTCTACCGCCTTTCCTCTGAAAATAACTGGCACACGTCGCCGCTGCTGCTTGGCTAAAAGGCCCGTAAGGTCCCATGGCAGGGGAGAAGTACCCATTGCCCTCGGCACCCTGATTAAAGTTCGCATAAGAACAGGCCGAGGGGAATTCGTATTTACAATGAGGGTTCACTTGGGGGTAGTTATACCCCGTTCTAAAGGGATAACTTCCACCCTCACCAAAATATATCATGTCCATTCTTTTATCCACTTCGACGAAATTACCATAAAACAATTTTCAAAAAGTTCAGCCAGTACACAAAAAAGTCCGATTAAGTTTTAGTAGGTTACAAACACAAATTAGTTATAACTGTGCAGTATCTCTCCAAAAAGATTGGCAATTGTTCCAAATGCTACAGAATGGTCTTATTTTTCCATTAAAGTTTATTAATCACTTAATTAGATAATTATTGTTAATCGTTTCCTAGTCCAAGTCTCATCCGTATAAAAAAACAACAAAAGGCAGATGCACTGTGTTTAGAACCAGCGACAACACTGAAATCTTTAGTCCACACAAGTTATTCAACACAAGCTATCAAATAAATGAGGCTCTCTCCCACCGGTGTAAATTACTGTCTTGCCAATGGACATGAATTTTCATGTGCCCATTAATGAAGGAGACAAATGGCGAAATGGTGAGCCTTCTTCTCTTTACTGCGATGGAATGCTCATCATACATACAGCAAGAACTGAGATCAGCATGCAAATCCAGAATTCGACACCTCGCCGAGGTTTGTCTTCTGATTAATACATGTGCGTTGCGGTGAGACGAGAGGGAACGCTTGTTTCACAATTAGTGTTAATTTCTTCACGAGTACCGTCAAGTGACGCACGCTTTAACCGACTCAACTTCTAGCTGTACATGTGTTGTATTAATAGCAAGAAAGATGCGGAGAAAAGTCTTAACACTGCCTGATCAAGCCCTTCAGCAAATCTTGAGATCAGATAGGCGTAACTAACAGAGAAACCAACGTTGGTACTTATAATACACGCTTATAGTCGGTCTTCATCCTGGAAATCTACATGGAATCTACAAACCATTCCAACACTAATCAATCATTATATCTAAACTGATATTCATTGAAACTGACAAACGCCAAATGATGCCTCTTCGTTCAACCGAATAAAAATAATGCTCTGACTTCAGTCGACGACCGACGTATATAAAGAGGAAATGGCATGCGTATCGCTTTGAAAACTATTTAAGTAGTGTCTATTACGTGTTCATTAAGAATATTTTATTGATATGTGCAGTTTTCATATAAAAATATCATTATTTTCATAAGGAAAAAAAGAGAAAGACATAAAGAATGAATTTCTTATCAACAGCTGAAATCGATACAATGTGATACAGCCTATTGTGTGGAATAATTTACCTATTTGGTAATTTACCTTTTAAATATGCCGTTTTGTATTTGAAACTGGTGGTTGACTGCACATAGTATAGGTAAAATGTATTCAAGAACAGATTATTTCAATAGAATATAATAAGTTTCTTCGGGTGTAAAGAATTATATATCGACATTAAACCACATATGTACGATGGTCTACGTAAACCACGGGGACATTTTACATTTCACAGAAATAATGGAAACAAAATTTAAAGAGCTTTCCTGCAAATTTACACCAATCCTAATTATACCGTCTAGAAATCCGAAGACTGGAATAACCTAAAGTTTAGAAAGTACTGAAGTTGAAAACCCGCTGCACTTGTTTCGATAAAAATTATAAAGACTTTTTTAAATTAACATTTTAACTTGAAGTCGACACCTGGCAAATTACCAAAGTTTAAACACTACTTCCCCACCCCAAGATACCTATATTTACTAAGGAACAATTGTATCAACACAAAATACTTTTTATAATTTTAATTTACCCAAGTAAAAAAGGGAATCAATTTCCCTTCTGTTTGAAATGAACAAATGGGCTGCAGTTGTGACGGGTTGTCTTTTAGCTTATCAAGGGAATGAGAACTGTCTATGGAGCTATTCCATTTTAGTAACTGCGTTTTTAAAATATAAAAAGCTTTGATGCTGTGATAATGGTGACTAATATAATGTAAATATACTTTTAAGTTGCTTGATAATCTCGTCAGTATTACTGATGAGTGGTAAAAATCTCGAACACAAATTTTCCTGCTTCTGAATTCCCCAGACGAACCTTCAGCGAAGAATGTAGTCGGCTTTATGGACATCTATACCGTTCTCTGTCCAAATTTAATATTTTGATGGAACTTTCGATTTGATCCCGAGGTTATGGCGGGGTCTCTTTAGTGACGAGTTGTATTGCCAGAAGCGACGTCTGCTAATGGTAATAGACATGCTTAATGGCGGCCCGGCGATGAAACAAACACAAACTCTTAGTAAACTCTTTTAAGCAAATTGATACAGCTATGAGCTATAATATAAGGACGAGGGAAAATTGTCCCTTGTCGTGTTTGGTTTTATCCTGGTGCTTGCTGTTCTTGGCGAGGGTTTAACGGTAATAGGAAGACGATGGCTGTTAACAGAAAACTAAGTTAACGATGCGAAATTGATTTGAGCTGTTAATGCGAGTGTTGATGCGATATCTCATAGCAGTAATTGGCGCTTAACCACCGCACCAAAACCCCACTTGGCATCATGGATCTGTTATATTCATATTTTCTTAATAACCGCGCATTAAAGCCCATAACACTTTATTGTATTGCTGACGACTAGAACGTGAGATAAGATGCGATATATTTGCCGCTAGGGGGCGGTAGCGATTCCCGCGGGATGATCGACACAATTTCCTTAACTGTGGCTCTCGACACCAAAGTCTCTTTGTACTCAAGATGGTTATCGCTTTCAATTAAATGTTGACAAATTTATGCGTCTTTGTTTTCTAACCATTAATATTACAGCCAATTGACATGACAGCAGTGATTAGGCCGACAATACACAATACACAACAAAATTGTCATCCATAACAACCACTTTCGCGTTTGTAATTATACACTATCTTAAATCCAAACATCTCGTATTTTAGCTGCCATTACCATCAAGGCCTAATTCACTTCCAATCAAATAGGCCTTAAAAAAACAAAATAGAAAAGGAAATAATGTTTTCTAACCAACTCAATCTGGTGCCGTATTTATGTTGCAGTTTTGTGGAACTTTGTCTTTCGAGAATAGAAAACCCGATTTCACATGTGCTGGACATGACCACATGTAAGATGTACTTGTTTTCTAGCGACTTCATTCAGGGGCGCGATATGGGTGGGAGGGTAGATTTCTTATATGCCCATATTCCAAAAATTTTGAACCGTAATTTTAGAAAGATTTTCGTGGAGTTACTTCAGTAAATTGACAGTTTGTGGCAGATTTCGTCTTTCGCTATGGGATTGTTAATATCCTGGATGGATTCACCTAAAACGTGCTCTATGGGATTTCATGATAGTGATTTTAGAGCCATAGCATGGGGAGTTTGTCAGTGTTTGATGAATTAGCAAGCAGAAAAAAAACAAACAATTTTCATCCTTGATTGTGTTTGTATAGCAAGTAGGATACTTTGGATTCCTTATTATTTTAATAATCTTAACTTTCAATTTTTATTTTGGTTTAAATGCATAAGTTCTAAAATGAACCCAACAGATTCTATGGGAATACTCGATAATTTTGAACTATTCCAAATAGGCTACATCAACCCTATATGATATATGGCTTGGTCTATTTTGGGTTTTATTCTTATAATTACAATAATTATGTTATTTTATGTAATTTCTAAATTAAGTCTACTCGAATGTCTTCATTATCTTTATTTAAATACAAGTAACTAAAACTCAGACGACTTTCCAAAACTTTATGAGGGGGAATAAATCTCTCCGACAAGGACAAGTGACACATAGACTCGATTAAATTAGTCATTTATTGGATGTGTCCATAACGGTTTTTAAAAAGCAGGGAATTTTCGGTAAAGGTAATTAAGTTTGTAGTAGTTATTTTTTTTTATTCCAGGAGTAAAATTGGCAATTTATTATCACCCTAAACTATCTCGTAAATGTCGGTAAATACGTGGAGGTAATTTTTCTTTCCTAATTCTGAATGAACCAAATTTTCACCTTTTTGCAATAAAATCAAGGGAAATGGCGGATCGTAATCAATTTGAACAAGAAGTGACAAAGCGGAACGCGATAAAATTGGCAACTATATATTTTAGCCAATCAAATAATTTATCAGCCAAGAAGCGTTCACCATACCATATAATATAATAAGACATAAGATATTATCCCTAAACGTGCTTCATCAATTTTTGGCCGCTTTAGTTAAAATTACAGCTTTCTCAGACCACAGATAACTTGTTTTTTTCTGAAGCGCTGAAAGCAAACAAGTTATTTCATTCGGCTAATCAATAAAAAACTAACTTGAGAAAATACGAAGAAAGGGTGTGAGATGAGGAGACGGAAGACATTGATGTAAAATTACCAAAACAAAAAATAGAAGAAAACCGAATGTTAAAAAAGGGCATCTACACGTCTTCAATGAAGCAAACTGCTATTTTCAGAAGTATCATCTAACAAAATAATTAGCATGGAAAATCATTAATGAAGTTTTATTCACTTTAATTAGATTTGTGCCAGCCATCGGAAAAGGGCAAGTCAATTTGAGGAGAATAGTAATAAGAGGAATGGCGAGCGAGCTAGTTGATAACTCTATGTACCAGTTCACTGAGCTGAAAAATTGCATTATTTTTACCGACAGTTTCAAACTCGAAGGGTTTATAGAAAGATCGGGTCGAGAAGGGAGCAAAGTCGAGAAAATGCGCTAGTTTGAAAGATGGTGGCCAAATGTTGAGAAAATTAAAAGGGCGGTTTGAAAAGAGAAAATAATCGAAATGAGTCCCCAGTGAAACTGTACTGGGAATAGTGAGGTCGTTTACTGACATCTAATATGACAAGTGAGTTACTGATTTCCTTTCATCCGTACTGCATTTCTTTCATTGGAATTGATTTGATAATATTTACGTAATTTCTCAATTAATGACATCATTTATAATATATTGTGGATTGCCATGTCTGCTGGCTATGTAGTTGTATTAAATATTATATTTGATGACTGCTATCAACTTGTAATAACAACACCGTTATGTTAACCCCAATCCTTGCTACAAGTCGCCAACTGCATCTCACAAACGGGGGCAAATTCAGTTTAAATCACCAACATAAACAAAACAATGCATTACTAAAAAAACAAAAAAAATCTCGCACGTCAAAATATCCCCCAACAAATTTGCACACCAATTTCAGAATTCAATAATTTCACATAAAAGAATCATTTCTTCAAAACAAAAAGTGATTACTTTTAAATTCAATTTATGGCATAGACAAATATTTTTTGAAACAACGATTACTACAGATATTGGAAAAATAATTAAAATAAACCTATGACCGCATCAAAAATATTTACATTGAAGTCCTCGAACGTGATAATAAACATTAAGGTTCTTTGGCAATGTAAACATTTTCTTATAAAATCAAATAATACATTTTGAAAAATAAAAATAAGTTTTATTATTTTCAAAAATAATGTTTGTTTAACAGGTTCCTTATAGATAACAGGAAGTGTTTTAAATAACAGATAAACATTCAAATTTGTTGGATGATCTTCACTACAGGAAAAAAAACCCCAACAAAATCTGAACGAGACGAAAATAGGACCTATGTCAAGTAATTAGATGGATGTCTAACAAACGTTGCGGATGGTAAATCTATTTTATTGCTTGTTAAGATCAGTATATAACACTAGCCATTTTTAATTGAATTTTAAGACCCTTCAATAAATGAACGATTCTACTACAGCTGTTTTGAGAGTAAAACTCTAAGGAACTATGAAGTATCCAAGTATTCTAAAACGTACCACAAAGGGTTTCACTGTTACTAACACGTTGGTTCCCAGGTTTAGATATAATTAATCGGGTATCTATATTTGCATTTTGTTTTTAGTTCTATTATGCTATTCCTTTATTTAAAACGAAGCAGAAAAAGCGTGCCGTTAAAACATCATTCAAGTCATTTCATTTATTTAAAATGGTGCAGAAAAGTATGACGTTAAAACCCTTTTCATTTCATTTCATTTTTTGAAAATAGTTATAGAAAAGTATGACCTCAAACCACTTTCTTTTCATTGATTTAAAATGGAACAGAAATGTGTTCGTGTGACAATAATAACAGACTACCCCAGACTTTTGAAATTTGATGTTTCCCCTTTCTTCTGGGCAGACGACCGTAGAGATATAAACATTGCCATTTTATAGAAACTGACAGAAGATACGTAGTCAATGTACTTTTACATTTATAAAATATTCATGGTTTAAAGTGACGATAAATGTTGAACTAATTCTACATCTTATCAGGTTTGTTCATTATTTAAAGAGATATTTAAATATAAATTTCATGCTCTCTGTATCGTGTATTGCGTGCTGTTTAATTGACATGTTTGAGGCTGCCCTGTTGGTACGGATCACGCGCTTCCTAAGCAACCCGACTTGCGTGTAAGTTTCACACCAAATGCTTCTTGGTTTGTAAATTGTCGGGTCTATGTGTGATAACACCTATCTATGACCAAAATATCATGAAGTCAAAGTCAAGGAGGCTTTTTACTTTCAGATCGGCTACAGTGTCGAGAGTTGCCGAACTATGCAAATCGAGCGCGAGATAAACAGCCGCCGTGCTGTTAATGGGCGGAGCTCTTGTTAATTGTCTCCACCCATTCAAGATTTATCGCGTAACTCCGCCCAGGTGGTTCCACCCACAACTCCGCCCATTTCTTATTTACAAGCAGTAGATGTTGGTGTGATTAACAATATTTGAATAATAACTTGGATATTTAGGTACTGATAAATACGATAACCAGGGTATAATAAACTTTGATGACAAACTTTAACAACAACAAAAAAAAAAAAAAGCTCTCAAGATATATTTTTGAAAAAGTTTTATAGGCCTATGAATAAATTAAAATATTAAAGATTAGGTTATAAGAAATTTGATATGTTGAAGTTAAGTTGACATGTTTTAACACCATTCCTGCCCAGACTACTTCATTATAAAGCCTCGGATAGACTCAATTATCAAGATCTAATTATGCATTTTGGAATTCATTTCTCGGGTAAATAACCAAATTACAAGTATAAATGTCAGCCTTTTTATTAAAGGTATTTTAAAATAGAGATTATATAATGTATTCAAAGTAAATTTGATCTTACAACGAATAACCATATGCCATTTAATTAACAAATATGAAGCGATATTAATAGTGTGTGTTTGCCTCTAAGGGGGAATAACTGTGTTGAGACTCTAGTAAAACAATTTTATTTATATCTTTCTGAAAGAACTATGATAAATAAGAACTTCTTGGAGTAAAAAGCCCCCCCCCCACCTCCCAATCACAAACAACCAACAAATTAATTAATAAAATAACAGCCAGCGATGTTGTTTCTTGCTAAATAAAATAAAAAAATATTAAGCTTGTATATGATGATACCCTTTCCCATTGTCGCATGAAGCTTTATTTTCAAGGGTCTTAACAGAGCATCAACAATACGCAAGCAACATATCAGATCCCTGATTCGACGAGCAAAATCGTGAATGACAGCCGATAGCAAATCAATAGACCAATGTTAGAAGATTTGAATAAGACATGTTGTCAATCAAAGCTACACATGTCTTTTGAATACGCCCACCAGTTTGTCAGTTATCAATACAAAGTTTAGGATCTGTTCAATAAGCGTGATCTACACTGAAGCATGGCTATGAAAGAATCAGATAAATTCAGACCAGACAATACTTGCAATTTATTTACGGTCAAATTTTAAGGTATTTTCTTTAAAATTTTATCTCGAGTAGTTGAGTGTCAAATTTAAAAAAAAAATGTTTTAGAATGAATAAATGGATTGATAGAATTAGCAAGGTCACGATTTTGCCTTCAAATTTAGCATTTTTAAAGATCAATAAGAATACCGCGTGTAGATCATTAATAGACTGGGTGTGCTTGATGACTGACAGCCTAATATTATCTCTGAAAAGACCAAGATAATATAGATTTCTAAAACTACCCCTAAAATATGTTTGACTATTGTGCCAATATAATTTCTATCAAGTAGATTATTATTTAGTCTATAATTCGACAGCATCCAGCATTGTTGTCATCTTCCCACGAAAGTCATTGGTTTCCCGCGACTTTTTCACAGCAGGAGTAATTCTGTCAAGCATTTTATGCCGTATTGTCGTCTGCATGTGAACGAGGTCATTTGTAGTCACGTTGGGGGTCTGTGCCAACCAAGAGAATCGGCTGTTAAAAACTGTAAATGTATCAATACTAATAATGATTATCAGACCCGCCATCTTTTTAACTTTTTTTTTCAAAAGAAAATACCCAGAAAAAGTTCATAAACCAAAATAAAAATTATGACAGACGATAAACGAGTAGACATCATAGTCTCCCCTTGCATTTAAGTCTTGTCATTTTTTATGCCACAACAAAATTTCAAGACAAAAACTATTGAGATTGACATTACGGTAAGCCTGTAATAATTAGTTTACTATTGGGAGGGGCTAAAAATAACTAACTGACAGATCTTCAATGTTTATGTTTACTTTTCCAACCCCGTTAATGGCTGACAAAACAAATATGACGTAATAGAAATTACATCCCTTTGTAAACAAAAACATCGCATATTAGAAAATCCTGAAAACAAAATTGATCTATCTTACAAACGATTCGTTAGTAATGGACTAAAATTTATTTGTCATGAGCACATTGCATAAAACAGCATTATGGATGTATATATTTTTCGTATCTACACCACTTGAGTAATTGAGATTACGTCCCTTAAAAGCTAATAAATATTTCCTATGATTTATATAAAAAATCATAACAATATCTAAATATGAAATAATTACTTAATTGTTCTACTTAAATAGTCCATTTAGAGGCTTTTGGAATTATATACAAATATTTAGCCATACATGTTGACGAAGCAGTTAGGGTAAAGATATTCATGGCTGCCATATTGCATGGGTGTTATTGCATTATCTTATAAGCGATATATAATAATACAGATTGGTTTTAAAGTTGAGAATAATATAGGTCTACTGAAGCAAGAACCTCACATAAAAACAAACAGAATCAATCAAATTAGATAAATATATAATAAAAGTAAAGGATAAAATAAGTAGACAACACATGACAAATAAAATAATAAAAAGGGTTCACGTACCATTATCATCTTGCTTAACGTTTCCATTTGTATTCGTCATAACTGAATTAAAGAAGAGAAAAACACACAAAACTTAAAGAATGTTAAAAAGATAATAAGAGAGGAAGCGATGTATATATTTTTTTTAGAATAAGCTAGGTTATACTCGAATTAAACCATCTTTATTCTTGAATGGTAACAGTAACAAAGCAATCAATAGAAGTCATTAGATAAGCTGGAATGATCAAAGAACATCCACTATCTTATAAACTCTAATGACATCAAGTATTAATGACTTGGTTTTGTCTCCAACTTAAAATATCTTTTTAAAATACAATGAAGCGGTAGCTATCTGTACCGAAAAAATAAAATAATAAATATTCCGTCACACATCTTAGAATGTAATTCGATTAATTGGCCATTTCAATGTCAATTATTTTAACAAAGACTTAAAACTGTATTCACTTATTGCAACAAATTCACGTAAAAGTAAAGAGTCCTGTCAAGATATTTTGTCTACCGAGTATAATATGTTTATAAACATATTTAAATTAAATGTTAATTTTATAAGCGATGTGGAGGTTATTTTTTATTATATTTTTTAGTCAATATCAGTGGAAAAAAAGCAGTGTAATGTTAATATACACGTCTTGCAAAGAAATATATATGTTAAGCTGTAAGCTATGCTATGGTGCTTGTTGGTAAGATTGTAAGTCAAATAATTAGAGTAGAAAGTCTACAGTAATGGTTGAAATGTTGACAGACAAGAGTAGCTTCCCTTTTAACCTTCATGAACTATGGGATTTAAGGTCAGCCCACATCAAAGATTATTTCTCTGCGTTAACTCACTACAAAGCATCCTTATATAAATGCATGACCAAATATCGAATTCGTGAAATTAATAGCAACGAAAAAAATTGACTCATTGGGAATTGCCACGATTATGAGTTGCGGTGTTTATTCGGATATTTGTTTAGATAACTAATTTAAATATAGTCAACTGATATAATGTTTTCTAAGAGAAATTTTCAGGTCTAATATGGAAACAGATGGGCCCGACCAAGGTAACTAACTGTAGCAAAGGCTAATGAGCTAATAATACCGTAACGGGCGTAACCTCTACTTCAGGAATATGTGAATCGTAGGCAGCGAAAATTCGGTTTATGTTTGAAATCGTTAGTGTGTGCTAGCTTTTATATAATAAACAATGCGGCCAGGAGTTATACTTCAAAGCCATTTTTGTATATAAAATCTATATAAATAGACATTGTTTCAAAACTGTCGTATTTATGATCATTCTTACAAAGTTGATTCCCTTGATCTGTCACTGTACTGAGTGAACTAGAGCAGTCAATACTGAATACAGAAGTATGTTTAATAATAGTCGGCTATTGTGTAATATTAGCATATTGTGTTTTATATTTTGTATGGCAATAATAAGTGTACATCTTTATTATATGTTTGTCTCACCAGCATAAATAGGATAGGGCTTAGGCTTGTTTCGTTGCATTTTCATGACGTTTCCGGAAACTGCGGCTATGAAACGTCGTTAGGGAAATTCAGAACCCATATGTCAATCATGCTTTCGCCCGAAATTAAATTTTTTATATTTGCGGCATACATAGAGCCCATCCTAATACTAAATATCAAACACTCAACCTTTATAACTTGGATACCAAAGAAACTGAGAGAGGGTTATTATGTGGCCAAATGTACCCTACGATTTAAAGCATTCTTTAATTTGCATAAATATTCTTTCAACATTATGTACATTTTGTTTTTTACACTGAAGCCTCTCAAAGTCTTGGTATAATTTTCTTTGTTTTAAAAAATGGTAGCGTCTGTTTAAAGAAGTATTGACTTTTTCAGACGAGACCTTGTGTTCTACTTTTTTTGTATCAAATATATTGCCCATTTTAAAAGTAAATGGTGTCTTCAAAGTGAATTTTTCAGTAGTCTTGAGAGAGTCGCCAAAACATAACGATCAAATGAAAGTACAAAATATCAATAGTTAAATGGGCGTGGAAAATGTTTAGACTAGAAATGAAACGAAAGGAATTGATTGACTGGTAGATAAGGATCGCCTTTTGGGAAATATCAAAATTTATAATTCATGATGTCTTCTTTAAAACGAAAAGTCGATAAACCTAACTATCTCGATCAATGACTATAAACATTATCTAAACCCCATTATTACGTTGTGAACAAAACAAAGAATAGAAAGATTTGAATGATATTATAAATAATTTATTTGTCTTGTGTACCAGCATGAAACTATCCAATTAGCAAACACCATACAACAAACATGCGATCACCATCTAGACTTCTACACACGATCTTCTTATCCCCTGATATCCATCTAATATATCACATTTACACATTATATAATTATGTTATATCTACTCAGGTTACAGATATGAAATAGAATTACCGATATGGGGATTAAAGGACAGGTGTGTTATCTCCCCTTTTTGTTATTTTTGGGTGAAATATTTCCACTTCGAAAGATCATAACTATTTTTTGAGTTTTTGTTTTTGACAATATTTCCCATCAAAAAACATTTAGTCCTGATTTACCACATCTACTTTAACATATCCTGATATATTAACTTTGCTGATATATCACATCTTTTCGATTTACAATCCACTAATATCTATTCACTTTACAATCCCCTTATAAATCACACCCGCTGACTTCATATCTCCCGATTTACCAAATCTACACACTTAAAAATCCCCTGATATACCACTATACATCCTACCACGTTTACTCACTTAAAAATCCCCAAATCTTGATATACCATGTCAACTCACTTTACAACACCCTGATATACCACGGCAATTCACTTTACAGTACCCTGATATACCATGTCAATTCACTTTACAACATCCTACCACGTCTACTCACTTACAATCCTGATATACAACGAATACTCACTTCACAACACTCGGATATACCACGACAATCCACTTTACAATACTTTTACATCACTCAAATTGTAAGTGAGTATATGTACTATATCAGGGTGTTGTAAAGTGAGTAGATCACACACTCACTTTATAACACCCTTATATTCTACATATACTCACTTTACAATCTCCAAATATTTCACATCTCACTTAACACTATTTGGGACATTACTTGCTTATTTTAAATCGCCAACATATATATTCCAACTTCTCATATTTACTTAAAATGAAATTCTAGATGACCTGCCAAAAGGATTAGTTTAATTAATTTTCACCAGGGAAGATGGTTTGAAAATGTAATGTCGTATGGCTTTAGGGGACGTAACAGTGATACTTTATGTCTAATCTAATATAAATATCTTACGGTTATTACCATACATCTCAGTAAAATCTTCATTGAAAAGTGGAATCTGAGTAGCTGGATATCATAATACAACACTATTTCAATTTGTGCTGCATCATTGTGTTAAGTGTAATAATAAACGTGAATATGTGCATTATATAAAACCATGATGGCATCGCATTACCTAATGTGATATCGCTAACTATATACCGATTACATATTCAGCATATAATTTGGCAACTGAAGCTGAACCACCTCCACTCAAATTCTTGATTCATTTTATTACCAAGGTGTAAAATATTTTGAAGTAAACAACAAAAACATTACCCCACCCTACATTGTTTTGGGGTGGAGTTACACTTTAAACCTAGATATAATTACCAAGTATGTAACAGATATACAGTAATCGAATCTATGACAAGGTGATTTACAGGAGGCACCATATTATTCACTTTCTGCCAGAAAGAGGATTCGAACGAAGTTTGCATTTATATGAAACTGACGCGATCCGGAATTTATACTAGATACAACTAAGCAATATTAAAGATACATTATGAGAGATTAGATAACGAGTTGGCAGTTCTCACTAGAATAGTTTAAAACTAGCTAATGCAAAGGCAATTTGCTGGAAATTTCACTCAAATTGATCCACTATGTACCGATAACTAATCGGATGAAAGTTCCACATAGCCTCGATCATCATTACTAAAGTTGGTAAGACAAAACTGGTAGTCTCAATTATCTATTTAATCGTTAAATCACGGAGGAAAATTTTGCGGCATATCGAACTATAATCCAACAAATATCGCAGGTTAGCCTCGACATCTAGAGTTGATTATGGTCTGGATAAATTAATTAATGTCTAATTAATAGTTTTTATAACATTTCAGGCCTAAAAAAGACCTACAATAGGTAGAGTTTGCTCTTGCATAATGTGTGTTTAACCATTTTTTTTCGGGTATTTTTTTCGTATTACAAACTACCATAGAAAAAGACTAGATCGTACACAAAAAAGATCGTTTTGTAAAAAGTATAACGGCAATTTACATCCAAAAGGCATTACTGTCGTTTGATATTGGAGAAAATTCATTTCTCACTATTTCGTAAAGATGACAAGTTTACTATCTGATGGAAGATAAAGTTCACCAAAATAGTTGGGACTTCGGTACTTAAGAATTAAGACCACCCCTTTCTTTCTTTAAATTTAGTTCGTACCAGGCTTTCACTGGTATGAAGATAAAAACAACATCAAAGTACTATACAATTTGACAATGTACTAATGCACTCGTTGAATGGTTTGTCTTATCAGAAATCTAACTACTTCCAAAATAATAGTTTCGTGTATTTTTTCCTTCCTTTTATCTCCCTTTTTTGGTGTGTCTTTTTCAGAGGATAACTGATGTATTTGAGAGGGGCTTATTTAATAAATGGTTGTTTAACAAAACAATACGACGAAGGACAGATTGTGCGAACCTAGGCTTAATATTAAATCATAGTCGTATCTCATCAAGCATCTGTGTCAGCCATGTTATTATGCTAATTAGCTGTATAATTATATGTCAATAAACAATGAATTTGGTTTCGAATATAGATTCTTCAAGTAGATAATATATTTTAATTGCGCCCATGTAGAATTATTGGGAGTCATTAATTTTCTTGGCCCTTAAGGTAATAAATGTATTTTGTTTTAACGTAAAACTTTAAATTATAATAGAATGTTCTCTTATTCCAATGTGGGTTTGGATTAGTCAGCTTGATTTGTTTATTTTCTTTATTACACATATTATGCAACATATTAACGATTCATAATTTGTTGTTGTTGAAATTCGCGTGTGGTGAATACAAAAAAAAAACCAACAATAGATGCCAAGTCAGCACAACGTAACCCAATATACAATAATGTATCGTTCAATAATTTTCTATGATTCGACAACATTAATGAAGTGATGAATAATAGTTATAAAAGATAATTTTATTGATTTATATAAATATAATGACCGCTTATAAAAGATGGATCAACGTGTGGAATATTGAAAGATTCCCACCACTTTGGTTCGTGACATATAAAACAGAGATACATCATGAACCTGGCAGGGGAAGCTCACAACATACAAGTATTCCAATTCCAATTACCATTTCAGTAGAAACAAAGCCCACTACAAAGAATTAACTACCACTATGAACAGTACAGTACATAATCTGTGACCCCCTTTATCGTTATTGTGGTTGAACTTCTGCGATTTCAAATTGAGCAGTAGACATTGTGTTAAATCTACATTTTTTGTTATGTTATTAATTGTGTCTGATTTCGTTCGTTACGTGGGCTGATGGAACATCACATCGAATGGCAATGACAACTAAGAGTAGATATCCTACCCTGTAAATTTCATTTCAAAACATTAAAGAATCCATGTCTAAATAATATTAGCTGGTACCATGACGTTACCTATTCCAGGATAACAATGTTACCAGGAACAATTTCAGTCAGAAACATAATATATAGGAAAAAGGATTAAAACCTACAAATCGTACGTTTTGGTGGACTTTACTCTGTTGTATATTGTCAGTTAATAACGTCTGTCTCCAAGGATGCATTTAGATTATTATTGTGATATATATTGTATTGTCAGTTAATAACTTATTTGTTCACACGTATTAAGCACATATAAATTATCTGACAATAAAACAACATAAAAACTCGATTAATCTTGTCGTTCTCTTTAATATTTACTGATACTCCTCTGTTGGTTTTATGTACGTGACAAGGAGTTCATGTAGGGTGGCCTATCTACCGTCGCGGGTTTTCTCTTAGTCCCGTAGTTTCTCCCTATTTCACCATCCATACACCACCTATCCCCCCCCCCTCTCTCTCACACACTTCCGTTACGGATGTATAACTACCATACAGATTTGTTGTCCACTATATAAATCAAAAAGCGTGACGACACAGTTTTAAAAACGGGCTAATAGGTTACTATATCAGCAAGTTTACTATACCGTAATATTATAGCTAGATTGTAGTCTTGGCTGACTGAATCAACAGCATGCAGTTTTAACCTATCCATCATCAACCAATCTCTTCCAACCTATTAAGCAACTGATGATAATGTGGTTACGATGCATAGCAAGCATCCAGCAGTACTGACCCAACTCTCCGTACATGCCCACACACATAAATTGTGCTGGATCCCTTCTGACAGAAAATCTAGAGTACCTAGCAAATGCAATGAAACCAGGCCGATAAGGAAGTGTGCCTGTTCCAAAGGAGTTCAGTATCCAAGGATAGTTTTTTTCCAGTTGCCCCGGTAATTCAATCTCACATTATACACACCTTTTGAGTCTGACGCCTTTAGTCTAGCACACAGCTATAAGCTGGCATCACACCACGATAACATAATTTATCATTTAGTGTAAAATTACATGATATGTGAGCTTTTGATATTAATAATTGATGACCACGGTGATCAAATGATGTGAATATCATATCATTGTATTTATGGTTGTGTAACTATACACACCTATTTGTACAGGTACCAATCATCTAATAAAATAGCGATATTGCATGTACCACTTCGTATATATAACAAGTAACCAAAGAGTCTAGCAATTAAAACCTGCGATGGCGGTCAGCTAATCAAATTCTCGTTATTGTTTGTTCGATGATGTCTGCCGCTGAAACAGACAAACTTTTTAAAAATAGAAGATGGAACTCTCTCCATACGATCGAATTTAATAATGTTTGGAATAATGTTCTATTTGATTAGATAGATTACTTGTAATGTATATTTGCCGATTAGTTTTTAATATTGTGTCATTAATTTCAGCAAATTCCCAAAATAAATTCCCACAGAAATGCTGGATAGGTCGACTGCCAGGGGTGACGACAATCCTAAACTGTGGTGGATATAAACACAAAAACATACTATTTTAATTAAAGCGACGTTTCGTTGGGGATTCTCTCAACGTTTTCATTGAATGATAATGAAAATAATTACAGAGGGTTTATATACAAAAACAAGTAACAGCTAATAATAAGTCAGATTGTTACTTGCTTTAATATATTATATTTACCCTCTAATTTACCAATTAAATTCACCGATTTCACTGCCTCATCTCCATACTGATGACGAATAACGGTGGATATGTTAAAATCGACGCTCAAATTCAAACTGTATATATAACATTTCCTACTAAATCTGTAGCGCATACAGGAAGAAACCACCTGTTCTAAAAGCAATCTGATTAAAACACAGATCCTTTTCGGTTTTTGTTATTGTTCAAAATTTCGTTTTACTTGTCTTTACTACACTTGGGACTCAAAGAGTTCTTATATAATCCGCGTTCTGGGTGATACAATGAAACGGTCTGTTACAGCGAGTTTTTGGCGTGAGGTGCATGGAACTGTGGGTAACCCACCAGGAACGCTGATCGCTTAATCAAATGTCTGGCGTCGGATTGGCATGTAATGTAGGCCATCGAAAGTATAAAAAACGAAACGAAATATAGATCTGTATTTTAATCAGATTGTTCTGAAAGTAATTTTTTGTTAAAATTGTTGTCAGGTTTTAGAACAAATTTTATTTTCCATCTAGCAACCGGGTAGGGACTGGTCGTGTAAAAACAAGTTTGCCTTTTTGCAGGATTCAGTTGTTCCACAATTTGTTTAGACACTGATTCACATAAGAAGCTCATAATGGCTTAGATTTCGAATGGATTAGACAATACCCACCATATCTGCATTAAACGATAATGTGACAGCAATCACGGGTTGAAAATCGAGACAACCACCAGGGACAATTTAGTTTATTTCTGGTCAAAACTTTAAACATTCAGAATTTCGTTCAGAATAAAGTGATGTCACAGAAATTGCCAGTATATATATATTCCATTATTTATTTTTAAGTTCTTATAGCAAAAACGGTCAACTCCTATCTAAATTTTACATAATTAATGCCTATATGCCAGAGTGCCATCGCTTATCTTTCATATCGTGCACACCTGTTGCAACTTACTCAAGTTTTAAAAATCACGATTGTGTAAGCTATAAACTAATCTAGCAAATAAACCATTGGGTAATTTTACCATAATCAATCAAGGTACAATGTCATTGTTTCGTGAATACGTGAAATAACTCGCTATCAGATATCTAACACAAAATACACGCTGTCAAACCAAGAAGGATGTATAGAATATTAAAAAGGGGTCGCTCAAACAAAAGACGAAGACAGGGTGTAACAAGAGATTGCCGTAAAATAATACATTTAATGACAGGTAGATAGCATGGGGTAGTGTTTGAGCGAGCCAAATACCATCAGATTTCCAGCAATACTCTGAATACATTGATTAAAGTGTATACCATAAAACTGTTTTTGTTAAGGAAACGACAAATATTCGCCCAAACGCAATTTTAAGGATAAAAAAATGGTCTTATACACGTTAAGACTTTAGTAACAATACCTGGGTAGAGGAAATAAAAATACTATTTATCATAGAATGTTTTCATATAAAATGATCTGAAAAATTCACATAAAGCGCCATATAAAATGGTATCTTATCGAGACTAGCTTCACAATGGGACATTTTACCTATTTCAAGTGAATAAACTACCTACATAATAGGTCTATATAATATCCTCTAAGGCATACTAGGTCAAATGAAGTCCTTCAAAAACAAGATTTGAGGGTCTGATTGAACCTAGGTCAATTACCAGAGACATCGTTATAGTTGTAAACTTGGTTTATATTTCAGTAGCCAATTACAGACTTGGTTACAAATTGAAGAGTTTATCGCTTGATTGGATTGGGGGCTACAGTGATACCTAAATGGTAATGCTCGATTTATTTTTGTAATTTATTAAATAATTTGATGAGAGGTAAACATGTGTATATATCATCACTGACCGTAAAATAATGCATAGATTTGACACAATCGAGCAAAATGACATAATGAAACAGTGGTAACAGTTGTTCATTGCAGGTAGGCATACTCTGCATTCTAAGGTATTGCATTATGATTCGTAAAGAGATTCAGTAGGTGGCTGTCTTATTTATAACATTTGGCTCTACGCAGCATTAAATGCAAGCTCTGCTTGGTTTCAATTCATCAATACGTGTTAGTCATCGTTGACTTATTTATTTTCTAAGGTTTTTTTAAAAATATTATTCTTAACAACTTTAACTGATGTTTAAATAGTACAATACACATTTTATTGCCCAGCTTACGCGAATACGGCGTCTGAAAATGTTCCCACGTCCATGACAGTTCATTACACATCATCGTCTTATAGTAGAATATATGATACCACATTCTTTAATAATTGCCTCCATTTTGATGTATAAAATATCCCAGAACATTATACTTCGTGTTCAAACACGTTGTCGATGAAAAGTAGTTGCCATATCCTCTTTACAGGGGGTCATTATCGGCCCTTTACAATGGTCCGGATAACTAATGAGAACAGGGGATAAATTGATAATTCCGTAATGAGGGGGCCAATGAGTTGTTAAAATATCTACTCATAATACATACTTGAAGAAGGGGAATTTAGTGTCATTGTGATCTTAATACTTACAGGTCCATACACAAAATCTATCCCATTGTTCTTGTCTATAGTCCGTGAGAACCAACCAGTAGAGTTGGAGCTTTGGCTGTAAAAATTAACCTTACGTAACGGGATTCCTGTCCAATTTCCTCGCCCGATCTCCGGCAATTTACAGTTATATAAATGAAACGCCCTTTAAGAGTGTTTAATGGACATTGAATGACGCCTATACAGATTGTAGATTTCAGTGTGTCTTAGCACAGTCATCTGCAAATCACTAATCTACATTTTGAATTAACACAATAAATTGGCACTTATGTGCAACCTTAATTTTAATAAAAGAGTTTTTGTTTGGGGATGTCCACAGATTTAGACAAAACAAAGCCGTTGACTAAACAAAGCCATTGGTCAGTCTAACCTGTTTTTTGTACCTCAATGGATACACGATAGTTTAGATTGTTATCTAATTGACACATTTTAATAACAAAAGATAGTTTTCATTGATAAAACCATGTATCGATTGTTTGTTATCATAAATCAATACCATGGTTACCGACCACGGAATTAAAACTATACCAGGTAAAGTGTGTATATCGCATGGAGACCATGTGTAGTATCTGGTTTCTGTGTAAATCATGAATTGTGCATATTAATAAACAATAAATGGCGTCACTTCTTCTATCATTTAAAGCTACATTATGTAAGATTTAGGCAAACAACTGACCGTTATTGCAATAAAAGATCAAAAATAGATAATTAATTCAAATTAGTTTAATCTGAGAGAAGTAATCACTAGTTTTACTTTTGACAAGATGTGTGCATTGGCTGTTTATTATCGTATCCACAGTGCTCGTTATTCGAGTCTAAGTCTCGCTGCTCCATTTTTAAATGAGATCATAACACACAAGGCCTAATCAAAGACCTACAATAGACAGATTTAGTTCTTGCATAATGCCTCTTTAATCAAGATTGGAAGTACAATGTACCCCACCAAACATTTTAATTGTTCAGAGACCCTTTCTACACAGGCTGGTTTATTTATGAAATCTGTTAGTCACGTGATCTTGGAATGTTTCTCTGATCCCAAAAGGTCCGACTCTGTGTGAAATAGCTTTAACATCCGCGTCCACCGACTGTCCAGATAGACACTTATATAAATATATGTTCGGCAGTTATTTTAGGTTTTGAAACAGTTGGTCAAAGACATTGGTATAGATACGGAAATCCATTCTCACATTTTTGAGGCCCTACTAATTTCAACTGATGAACAAAAATAACAATCAGATTATTTAGAGGAATTTGAAATTCAATATCCAAATCCGTTGTCGTGGGCAACAAAATAATAACAGGATATTGATATTAATATCCTTAAATCATACACACCCTCCGCTCCTTATTTATACATGAACATCAAATTATGACATCATCAAATTAGATGTCTGCGTATATTATTGTGTCGCATTGTTATTTGAGTTGGCCTTGACTCACCTCAGGTGTCAAATAAATATCAGGTGTAGCCTATGTTAAGAAACAGCAGTGAAGATTTAGCGGCAAGATACGACAGAATGGACGAGATGATTTATCGTTCCCGCTATCTTTTATATCTGCCATAGTTTGGCCGCCGGCAGCCACTATAAAACTGTGAAATAATAGCCTAGTCTTGGCATCTACCTAACAATAATAGCCTATCGTCGAATAACACCGACAGATACAAAATACAAAAAAAGTAGTGTTTAATATAATAAAATTGGGAATAAACTTCAGTAATAATATTTATAAGATATACAACAAACGCCATTTCTACACACAAAAACCCATACAAATACTTCGAATATTATAGAATTAAGAAAATGAATTTAATAACTTATCACCAAATTTCATCAAAAACCGGAAATCCTGTACAAATGATGAACCAAAAATGAATAGCATTTCTATACATTAATTATATAAACAATCAACTACTGTTCAATTCATGAAAAATACGACGTTAAAATATTGGTCTACTAATTTTTTCCAATAAATTGTTCATACTGATTTAATCGAATAAGAATTGTAAACAGCGTTCCACGTGATAAAATTCACGTGATGAAATGTGGTAGTAGATATGCTAGAATGGTCACAATTCAAAATAAAAACAACCCAGATTCGAGTGTTTGAAATAGAAAGTTTTATGGTGGTAATGCATCAGTTAGTTGGGCAGTCAAACGTAACATATCATTACCATTATTATTGGGTGGATGGATGAATAAATGAAGTAAAGAAGGACGAATGAAATGAAATTATGGCCTGTAGAAAGGACAACACAGGATAAGTGACTATTAACATGTAAATTACATTTTACATTTTAATAAAATTGGGCTTAAAATTAAAGACATTCCATTTTAATGCACATTTTATTAGCTTGAACTGAAAACTCTTGAAAATCGTAAAATTATACCAACTTAAAGAATTATAAATATCTACTTGAAAAGTCACAAATATCTATTTTATGAATATTTATCTATTTGAAGAATTATAAATATATATTTAAAGTTATTATATTAAAATATATATTAAAATGTAATTTCCACAAACTGTGACTCAGTGGGAAAGGCGATGGTTCACTAACATGGAAGTTCGGGGTTCGATCCCGGTGTTAACAGAGAAGTTTCGCAGGTGTTTCCCTTGTCAATGGTGCATAGGTAGAACCGTTGTCCAGCCAAAACTTCCCTCACGCTGCAAGGCACATGCCTGTCTTGATTAGCCCAAATTCAGGTCGTAATGCTATGGAATACAATTACTGCTTATTAGTGAGAGACGTTTCGACTAGGCTTCTCTAGTCATTATCAACTATAATACATTCAATTGAAAGAATTGACTAACCTAGTCGGTGAGAAAGTTAACCCCATTTCATTTCTTTTAATAATATTTTGTTTACGAAAATACATACACTAAATAAACCCCAAATTGTATTCCGTAATTTTAAAAGGTAGGGCATGCAAATATCTATATTCCATTATAGAGTATATATATATACTAAAGTATATTATTGATGCGATATGTACTTTATAAACCCACTTCAATAGACAGTTTTCAATATAACATGACTTGTCCTGCTCGAATCGTGTGCGTACGCATTTGTTTTCTTCACATTGAAAAGAGTTTACACTGTATATAGAGTAGAAAATATCCAATGCGAACATTACCATAACTCTTATAATAAAACACTCCATGTCGCCCAACTTCTTTCATGAAAACGCATTATTTATGGCAGGGGTGAAATTATCATGGTTTGAAAAAGTCCTTGACCGCTTGACACAAGAATAGCTGTGGAGATGTTCCTATGGGTTGCTTAAACAGCACCAAAAGGTCGAATACCTCTATAGAATAGCAGAAGAATGGCTTTTCTCCCTTGGTTCAATAACATCGCCATTTATTACCAATGTTAAGTCGGAGATCACATAAAAGATACATTGAATAGAGGTCCCCGTCATTGCAATAATATCTATTGAGAAATAAAGGTAAAGAAATTCGTCACATATTGATAAATGTGGCCTTAACAATCAAATAGACGAGACCTTTCAAAATATTTCTCTCTGTGGGGGCGTTTGGGGAATTGCACTTGATTCAAATATTCAACAAATAATGCCCTATAATACTATGTTTTAAAGTGATTTGTTGATGTGTTTGCAGTCCATCAATATTTTAATACTGTTAGATGTACATGTATCCGCTTTCAAATGAAAACTTCAGTTATGACAGTCACCCAACTTCAATGGGAAATTTACAATAGGTTTGATATTTTCTTTCAAACTGAAGAACATATACATAGGTAAATTGATTTTTGAACATTTCTTTTAGGACTAGGCGTTACCGCCGATCTTTTATTTTGATTTACATTTAGAATTCATCTATAGTAATTTGAAGATGAGAGCTACAGGTATTCCGCCATCTTGACTCCACTTGTCAATAGCAAAACCCACAGATTCTATCTTCTCTTTTATCCTTCCACCATTTTTTTTATCCTATTTAAAAGCCAGCCTAGGAGGAGGGTTTCAGACTTATTGAACTGAACACACATATTTAATCCCTGTAAAAATGTACCTATGACGTTAGCCTCCTTGAAAGCTGTTTATGAATTATAACAATGTATATTAAAATGTTAAAGACAGAAAACGAAAATGCTTAAAAATAATGTCCTATTATTTTTGTGTGCAATAGTAGTCCATATAAGCATAGTGTTTCGTTACAAGTGCGGAGTTACCCAAATCTGACACATAATTTTTAAATTTATTTCAGTACTTCCTTAGTAGGCCTACATTAAATTAAATACTATAGCTGTGGAAACACACCCATCAAGAGCGCTTGTGTCATATTTATAAACAACCTCCAGACATAGGAATTTTCAAGTTATTTTCGTGGGAATGATACATCTGATTGAAAATTATGGTCACCATGTACTAAGAGCCTATTGGTGTTGGCCTTGACCTCCACCGGGGGCAATGTTGGACACAAAGGCAGCAACTTGGACTGCGCAAATCGGATTAGTGATGTGGCAAAATGGGTACTCAACTGTGTGTTTGATATGATGACCACAAGGGGCCCAGAGACACCGTTAATAACTTGTTTGTTAAGTTCTCGAGAGCGGAATTAACATAAATTAAATTGTCCAACTTAACTGTTAGTGGTAGATTCTGTTATTCACGAGTACAGATTAAAATCGTATGTGTTTCAACTTGGTGTTAATCGCAGATTAAAGCTATTTCAACTGTTTCTAAAAGCATTAAAGGGATATAAACTCAATTTCCTTCTTTCATGTTTTAAACTTCTATACCATGATACAGACTTTGTATGCCCACCTTTTGATAATTAGCTAATCAATTTGCTTGCAAATTAAATCCCAAAATAATGCAAAAAAGGGCAAATAAATGTAGACTTTCAAATCATACATATTATTTAAAAAAAAAAATCTTACCAAAATCAGTAGAACGTTAAGCCCCATTTCATTTCATTTCTAAGCAAAATTCATACAGGGTACGAAAATTATTACAGATCGATATTTCGATAAGTTATGACCACTTAAAGGGGGGATGGGTAAGATTAGATAAAGAACTGGCATTTCTCACTATGATAGTTAAAAAATAGATAATGAAAACAGAATATGCTAAAAATGTGACACAAATTGCTTCATTCTGAACTGAGATATTAGAGATTCAATTTGACTAGGCCTCATCGTCATTACTAACGTTGGTACGATAATAAACAAAGTCTCGATTATCGATTTTTATGTTAAATTAAACATCACAAAATGTATCATAATGCACTAAATATCGCAGGTTAACGTTGGCACCGGGGGTTGATTATGGTCTGGATAAATTAATAATTATCTACTTAATAAGTTAGATAACATTTCAAGTGTAAAGAAAGACTTGCAATAGGCAGATTTGGCCTTTGCGTGATGCCTGTTTTAATGAAAGAAGTTCATATTACTTTCTATTGATATCTCACTGCCATCTTTAACTTTAACGTCTTGTAATCGTCTGTTAGGCAACTCATTTCTGTTTACGAACACCTAGGTCACTTTTTTTGTTGCTTTAATCGTGTAGAAAAAAACTTTACTATCTACAGAATACTTTTATTAAATCTAAATAAGGATAGACACAATCATCCAGTAACAGTGGTCTTTAATCTGACTATGCACCTTAAAAGTTTTAAAGTTTATTGCCTTTCCGTCGTCAAGAGATAAGAGCAAAGCAAATATTATTAGGTGAGCTTTCTCATGCACGACGTATTTTAACCTCTACTTACGATGATGAATATAATTGTTTTGATACAATATGTTCGATATAATATAGGTTTCAATATGATCTATAGGCAAACAGTATACTAATAATGATCTCTGGCTTGTGGTTTGTTTGAACATGTGTTCAGCCATTTCCGTATTTAGATTTTAGGTAAAATGGCGTCATACTCCGATGATTGTCAATAAGAGACAGTCGTTTAAACACAAATTTCTACTATTCCAAGTCAAGTTGGCTCAACAATTATTAACAAGTTGTCCAGGTCATGCTTCAAAGATTTAAAACGACCTATTATAGAATGTTTCTATATCATTGAGCGTTTATCAACTTGGTGTAGGGGTCTATTAAACCTCAATACACAACAAAAACATACAAAACATTCACCACCCTATTGACTTTCCCAGCTTTATTTAAACAACTACTTGATCAGTTCTACTTATCAAAATACTTATTATCGGTTTCATATACAAAACGCGCCTTTTAAAAAATAAAACAATGATAGTTCCAGAGTTGAATGACAGTCTATTTGATATCGTAAAACGTTTATTAAGAGGACCGGCGAGTCTGGTTTCCATACGGATGACGTCTGCTGTGTTCTGATAAACGAACTGCTGTACCAAATTCAATGGTGGCAATGGAACCATCTTACAAAATGTGCAGACGGTTTAGGCCTGTCACGTGGATGCTCGTGTACACATAGACAGTAGGTATTTTATGGACGATTGATCATTTAGAAATCTGATAGAAAGATGATAAAATTACACGCCGACTGGAGATGGTTTGTCATATGGCAAGCGTCAATAAGGAACTCCACTTTAGTCTCTTGTCGATGCTCATCTGAAAGTTTTGTGAGTTTGGACGTAATAGCAGTTTGCATGCAATCGGCGTGAACCAGTTTTAGAACTAAACAATTTCAGCCAAGTTTAGTGAATAGAGGGCGTGTTTTCATTATTCGTCAAGTAATGACCGACATATTCTTCCAGATATAGGCGTATGTAGGTGAGGAGAGACCAGTGTTCTTGTACATTGACTAGCCAAGTTTACCTGAACGTTTTATATGGCGGCAATTGTGTAGAAACTGTACAATTGAGGTGAGCGCCGATACTTCCAAGCTATTAATGCAAGTTCCCTGCTGGGCTTTTCAATGTGTTGGTTATAGCTGATAATGGAGGGCACGACAGAATAGTTGGAGTATAAATTAGTTGCTGGCTAGAGTAACAATGAACGGGCCAACTCGAGTGCTGCCACACAATATCAAATGGCGACAACAGAATATTCAAAGCATACCGTTCCCTTCCATCAAATAGATTTATAATTCATGAATTAATTACAAGGATAAAAAATATTACACTCTACTGTCTTCAAGTGTGTATTGTTTCTAACAATATAGGTATTATATATTTATGAAATAAGTATGAACATGGATAATGACACTGTCAGATGATCGATGTGTGTCTAGTTATCGTATTTATAGTATGGAAGAAAGGAACTAATTATCTTATATTTACTTAGCAAGATTTAAAGAAATATTAAATAAAGGTGTTTGTTCGACTGACATCAGAGTAGAGGATATCTGGTGACTCATCACTAAATTCCAATTCCCTCTTTATACCGTCAAAAATGTATTGGATTCTGAGTTAAATATCTGTAATCCTTCACAAATCCTGTATCTTAATATAAGCTATGACCTGAAAACGGTGTTCACTTATATATATAGTTAGATACTCATATTCATCAGATAGACTGGATCTTGTTAGGATCCCAACAATGAACATTTCTACCAGATCTGTTTTAACCCTCAACCAAGATTAATCAAACCGTAATAGGTCGTCAACAATGAAATATTAAAAATCGTTTCTATCAGTAAGATCGTTTAACCAAATCTTTAAACAAAAAAAAAAAAACAAACAAAAAAAAACATATAAAATACTGTCATTGTTTATAATTATTTAAGACACCTTTGCGTAATTCTGTGAAATGTTTACTTATGGGTCATTAAAAACTCCAATTAGTCATTTTCTACTCGAGTTTCTCTCTTGGGACATTTCTTTCCCTCTTAAACTAAAATTACTTGAATGTGAGCTTGAATTTGTCCCAAGGTTCGTGTTTTGACAATAGAAAATTAGATGAATTCTTTTGGTTAAATCTCTGTGGGTTATAAGTACCTATGGGTGAAGGTATTTAATACACTTTTTTAAGGTGAACATTAAGACTATCTCAGCGTCGCCCAAGGCTCACAAAACAGTAAAACGAGCCATGCCAAAAACCGAGGGGAACTAATTCTATACCATCGGTATAGATCTGGGTTTCATTTTACCAACAATAAAGAGGACTTCAACGGTTAGAATGACGTTATATAGTTACATGTACTTTACTTTATAATGTCAAATTAAGGTCTTGACGTTTTAAATGTTATAGTCTCCATCAAGCTCGCCTACAAAAAATATGATTTAATACAACGTATTTCGAGAATTTGTGTTTAAAAATATGTAGATTTCTAAAAGATGATTATCATGATCATCTTAAAACCTTGTTATTTAAGGTTCCCCTTTCAGCCATGCCTAGTAAATTTTGTTTAGAAATTTGAAAGAAACCTATAGAAGGCTCATCAGCATGTTATCAAATTTAAATCTGTCCATAAAAAAAAAACACCGAGATGCTTTGAAAAGGGAATTAAAGGTGTTGTTTGTCCTAAATGTAGGTAAAATGTTAAACTGAACAAAACCCCACAGATTTCTTATATCAAAACAAAAATCGTGCTTGTATAAAATACGGACCTAAATTTGAATAAATATGTCCCCCACTGCGGAGTATTATTAATGGCTTTTAAAGGAGCTGTGTTTTGGCTTATATTAAATCAGAGTTTAACTTTATCACCTTCCTATTAACATATCAGAATTTTAAATTTGACATCAAAAGAATTTGAAGATTGTCTATCGTGGTTTTTTTTTCGGGTCGGTCTTTTGAATTGCTTATGGGTATATTGATTCAAATTTGATAGACGTTAATTAAAAAGTTAACCCAGTTCAGTCCAATAATCAAATATGAATAAAGATGTCTATTTATGCTAATACTAAAATAAAATGAACACTTTGTTTATTAAACGCCATTCTCATCTATCAGCTAATTTTGAATAATTTTTGATTTTGTACCAGGCTAAATACATTTTATATTAAGACAATTATCGAGGTCTTATATTTCATAAGATAAGGTTTTGAATATGATTTAAATGCATCGAAAGAATCATATTTCACCCTTAAACAGACATTATGCAAGAGCTAATTCTGCCTATTGTAGGTCGGGGGGGGGGGCTTAAATGCTATATAAATTGTTAATTAGACATTAGTTACGCGAAAAGAGCATAATCAACTCTTGGGGTCATCCGATGACCCCGATGTGAAGTAGATTACAACGGTTCGGACATTTAATGATTTAATTTAAATGAAAAAGCTAGGCTAAGACTCGATTGACCAGTGCAGTGGTTACAATCCATGCACACATCTTGTCAGAACTACAACTGTATAATATGTTGATAAAGTCGCTCAAAATAATGTAATTTGAATGAAATTTTCAATATATTCTGTTTTTGAAATATTAAAGCGAGAACAAACATCTCTTTATCCACATCTCTTATAAATATGTAATAAATTTTAACTAGAACGAAATTTTAAAAAAATCCACAACAAAATATCAGTTGTGATGTTTGCAAAAGTAAATATAATTTAGTTCTTAATTGAATATATTTTCAATAAACATGTAATTATCTGAATTATTGTAAATATATATTATGTTATTTTTAGGTTTTGTTGTATAAGAACTAACTAACTACAACTAAACTCAAATGTGTTTTAAACTTTAGTAGTTTTATTAATGGGAATTTAATTGTATTATGGTATATGTTTCACAAACCAGCTTGAATTGTGAATGTATGACAATTATTTGTATAAGAGAAGATGTGTAGTAATTTAATGTGATCATGCTCACTGACCACGGTAACGGTCAACTAGTCAAGTGAAACCAAGTCTATAATGACGCGTCTTATATCATATTATCGACAACATAACGTAATGTTACTTTATGGACTATAAGTAACTTATTAGAACTTATAATATTATTTATTATATAAATTATGTTTAGTCCAATATCCACTATACTATGTTTAAACAATTCAACCATACACAAATTATTATTTTTCACATAAAATATTTCAGGCGATAAAATTATGAGCATTTTCATCTTGTTTTGGAATTTTTAAAAAATATTCTGTCATTTAATATTATTTACCAGAAACGGTTGAATATATTATTGAATAAACTTAGTATTTAATCTAATTTAACCAGCTATTTATTAATTAATTGAAAGGCTATCATACATTAGGCAATCTGTGGAAATTTTAGATATTCGAAACCCTGTCGTATTGACAATGTATATCATATTTTAAACTTCATTAATTAATTCATTAATTAAAATTATTTTTCATTTAGTTTATTTAAAAAAAAATTTTTTCAATTTCAACTTGACATGAATGATGATGCCGTTTCAGCTGCCCAGATATACATGTATACAAATTAATTCAGGAATATATAAATATGATCATTTATGATTGATATTTGCATTTAGACATAATTTGATTTCTGTATACGATTTAATTTCATCGTGTACATCAATAATATATCACAGAACGTTTAGATTATAGATGCATATCTATTATGAATAAATATTAATATGAAACAATAAAACTAATATTTATTCAAGCCTACAACACATTTTTCTTATCTGTACATTTTAGTAACGTTAGCACAATGCACGTATAAGCATGAAATATTTTACTTGGTTTTTTTTTTTGGTTTTTTTTTTTTTAATTTTATAAATCCTATAAATTTTGGAAATATAGTTGGAGTAGACAAAAACATAATTTTAGAGATTTTTATCTGCATAATTACATGTATTATGTTGGTACCAACAGAACAATACAACTTATTTATTAATAATAATAACGGTATAATATATAATGAAAAATACAAATTTTATACTGGTATGTATGTATGTAGAAACATTATAAAATATATAATAATCTTTTAACATCTGGATGTACATATATTATTTCATATATTATTATACTGGTATAGGTAGCAGATGGGGTTGTTTTGCCTATAGTGTTCAGAGATGAAAGCGTTTACATACTCTTTTATTGAAAAAAAATCACTGTAGTTTGTATTAATTTTCATTTCATTTTATTTCACTAAATAAAAATTTAACAAATTACTTGATGCTTACAGCTTGCATTATCTTCGTTGCGTCCGCGCGTTTGTCTTTGATTTCTGGTGTTTGTCTTTACTGGTTCACGTTCTTTATGTGTAGTGCAGTTGCCCTGCAGAACTTACTATTAGTAAGCGATACAAATACATATGTTTCAGACAATAAGGGTAAATGCTCCATTAATTTTAACATCGGGACAGTTATAAGTAAAATATTTAAAAACATTTAAAGCATGATGACGAAGTAAGATACATGCAACGGAGATTTGGAGATTGATGATCTTATTTTACATTGATTAAAAGAATAATCGCTATAAACATGTTGGGGTTTTATTTTATGCTTTTGTTTTTCTTGATCTTTTAAAGTTGTGTTTTATTTGTGGAATATGTTGTCATTGGCCATACACCAGTATCTACAAACATTTGTAACGTATTTGGACAATAGTTGTTCATTCAGTGCACATATATGAAATTATTCCATTATGACATAACACACATAAGTCCCTTATTTAATTGCTTATATAAGACAAGTAAAGGCTGTAACAATGTTGAGGCATGTAAGTAAAATTATGTCATGCCTAGGATATAAATATATCTACTTCGAAGTACAGACGATATAAATACATAAAAATGTGTTCAATTTTAAATAGGAAAGATGACAGTCATGTCTGTTGATAAATAGCATAGATAGATAATTATAAGTATACTAAGGTGTATTTTATAGATATTTACTTATATATAACCCATATGTGTGTTTATATATATAACGCACATCAATAAACTATTTATGTTATGACATTAAATGTATTAAGGCGATGATATAAATACACGTATATGATTATACTTGTATGATTGGGTGACGGTCTATGTGTACGTTTAAATGCGACCATGTGTAGCATACATTTTCCTTTCTTCTAACAAGATCTTTATATAAGTACAATACAATAAATATAAAAAAGAATCTAAGGCCGAAGAGTAAATATGACCCTAAATGAGAAAGATTCATTACAAATATGCTATATTGTCAATTGTTTGCTCTCTCTGCGACTCAAACGCTTCTGTGTTTGTACGAACCGTTATGAGCCTCTTCAAATCCACGGTGAAAAAATATCTATAAACTTAATATACGGGGCAGAGTTTAGGAACATCGTTGAAAATAAATACACAACTGAATACTATACCTATGCTAGTATTAGACATTTAGTTTATAATGCGATGTTGACAATATGTGAATATAGGGTCTGTGTTAAGAGGGTTATAAAATCTAAAGAGTTTTCTTTAAGCATCGCACAATTTTTGATTGATTATAATCTCAAGGCTAGTAACTCATGAACATCAGTGTTCACCTTGGATTTCTCTTAAAAGTTTACAATTTGCTGGCTGAGTGACTTAATCATACGAGCGTAAACACTGAGGTAGAATAATGAAAAAGGACGTGAAACACACTCGGAAAAATGTCAACTAAAAATAAAAAATAAGTGATCTTACCTTTGCCTTGTTTAGTGGGCTGCGACATGTTTTCCATGGGTCTCAACATTGACAGATCGTTGTCGGACACCGCTACTTGAAAACTAACACAAACTTTAGTGTGTTTCCAGACGATACAGATGATCAAGACTTGAAGAACGAAGGATCCTAGTTTCGTTTTTATGTTATTGTAAAATAAACAGATCTATGTTTGTCAGTCACAAACTGTTCACATTGAAGTAAAGAAGTTTATCCACCTGTAAGGAAATAATATCACTTCAGAGATTAATATGAAAACACGGTCGCCAAATCCATTTGGTAACAAATACTAGAGAATGTAGTATTAAAGCCAAAAAACTAAAATATTACATTGATAAACAGTTGTAGAAAATGGCTCAATGATGACATCCATATTCCGTAAATATATCAACGAATGGCGTTGAGATGAGACGGAGAAGTTGTATTCTTGTCAACTCACCTGGGCGATCAGCCGTGAAAACAGCTCGGCCACGCTTGGCTGATCCGTGGGGAAAAGTACGAGATCAAAATGGCTGGAAGTGTACCCGATCCTCACCAACTTTACACGTTACCTACAAAAAGTATTGATATATGTGTTGTGTTGTGTTATAGCGCGCTAATAGCCAACCAGGATTCTATCTCTCCATTGTAAAGCTTTTCTACTTGTTTTTCCATGTCATGCATATTTAAACCCCGTTCCGTCTCGTGATTGGTCGAGCGGAACGCGGCGCTGCGGAGACTCTACCTTCGCCTTTTAAAACGGTAGGTGAGTGGTTTGTTAACGTATAGCTGTTTAGTGTATAATCTCATCATCTTGCCCATTCTACGACAATTTTCATCAGCCATCGTCATTTTTACAATTTGGGCTTTTTAAGAAATTTGATTCTCCATTTTCAATGTAATTTGATTTACCTGGATAGTAATGTAGGTCAGGTTATATTGCGCGATGGCGTCATTAAAGCTATAGCTGGTATACAGTTGTAACGGGTTGAAATATGTTGACGATACTACACCATTACATTCTTTACTAATATAGCTTGGGGCAAAATGGTGACGTGTTGAGATATAAACCAAAATGGTCGTCGTTTCATTTTGTCATTCATCTTCAATAGGGGCTTGCAGCAGGCGACGTTTTGTCATCTCGCGTGGAGGTGCGCGCATTGAAAATATGATATGAAATCATAATTCAATATACACTATACCTGGAATATAATCGTCTGCAAGGTTGTTTTCCAATAATATCTAGTTTAAAACACGACGTCTGCTCACAACTATGCCCAGGACTCCAATCGTCTGCTTGATTTGTAAATTGGGTTCAGCTGATTAAGCTAACGAATCTTATTATGTTTCACATCGGTGTGAAAAGGCTCTTGTAAATGCAGTAAAAACTTAAAGTGTCCCTTTAGTTTAGATAAGCATTTCAGAGGACGAGAGACGACAATCCTGTCACTGATTTAATCAAAGCGAGACTGAACGTTACTCAGTGATGAAATTTCACGTCTGGATTAGGAAAGTTTGGCGATTGGTTTCAGTTAATTAACGCAACAAGCTAATCTTTAATGTTAACAATTGTCCCATTACCAATTAATTAATCTTGCTGATTGTACGTAATGGAGGACGCCAATAAATGTTTTCTAGAAATCTTGACCCCACCGCCATGTTTAACCCAATGTTTGATGGGATTCGGATACATAAGAAGATTTTGAATTTATTCATAACTCGCTACCCTTATTCGCAATTGGTAGAAATGAGAAAGACATATTGAGGCGATCGTATAAGCCCTATTGTGGGTTGTTTTTGTTGTATTGTACCGGTCAACTTAAACGAATACAATAGTAGAGTTCTTGTCCCGTTCACTTGACGGCTCTTCTACTCAGCATACCTATACACCGAGGGACAAAGGCAATAAAAACAAATTCTTCGTTATATGTCGCTCATAACAAAAGATATTTATAAATAGAAAGCAACGTGCTTAGTGTAACTATTAAAACTATGGCTAGGAATATTCATGATTTGACACTATTTTAATACAACAGTTTTACCACCCGAGCAGTTGCGATTATTTTCAGACAAAACAAGAGAGACGAAAAGGGGGGTTAACGTCATACCTTTCTGGGTTAACGAAAACGGACATGCGCCCGTGTATAGTGTGTACGAGGGGAAATTTGTCCGCCACGACCTACTCTTATTTTGATTTGAAACTGTCAAGAATTCTTTTACGTGCAAGCCAACGTGTACACAGGACGTCGTGTTTTTTTGTGCCATCCGAAAGACTAGAAACCGTTACTTACCAAGCCTTCTGAAGTAGCACCATTCATAAAGGGCAAAACGCTGGATAATCCCGAGGAACTTTCCCAGTCAACACCGGGACGGAACCCTTGACCTCTACAGAGGCCCCCTTAAAAAGAGAATAATATATTTATGCATATGAAACGTGTCGCGCTTTATTCTCCTTAAAACAAATAAACATGCTATCCTCTGACGAGAATACGTATTATCAACAACTATAACGTCATCATCTGAACAGTTCATCAAGAATGATTGGACAGACAACGTTTATTCGTGGGCGCTTTAACTGCACACACGCAATTTCTTTTTTTTAATCATTGTTTTTGCATTGAAGATATGTGGTCTGTAAGTTTGCTGTTGCCCATTACAAAACAACGTCCGCTGTTAAACATTAAAATCAATTAGCTATGTGGTGATGGCTATGGTGTACGAGATAAGGTATTTCTATTTCTACAACGCCTGAGATATCTTCACTTTGACAACTTGGCTGCTGGTAGTCATCGCTGCAGAGGTTATACCTTCTACCACGAAGCTTCGTGCTTTCATATCGGACATTGGTTTACCAATTAGCGTTGATTGGAACCCAATTCGCACCGTGGTGTAGTCATGCAGTAGGGAACTGGCCTATTGGCTGGAGATATAAGTCAGACTTGGAGCAAGAGGTGCCTACATGGGTTTTTCAAGCCCCGTACCCACTTGTTAGGGTGAAACCTTTGGGGATTAACATTGTAAACGGTGCCTACTCTCTCTGGTGGGAGGTTTAGACCTGTTCACGCAAAAGAACCCCGGCCCAGTTTCATAAAGCATTCTCAGGTTTAAGAATTTACTCAAATTTCAATCGGTATGTTAGCACAACTATCACAGTCTAGACACAGTTCCCAAATACCCAGAAACGGTTTCGTATATGAGACTGGGACACAATAGGCTTACCCTGGTACCACTTTTCAATTTAAATTTGCTTGCCCTATTTGGAAAGTCCGCTTACTTATACTCAATTTTTCCAAGAATAGTCCGTACGATACTGTAAGGACCGATTGTAATAAGCTTATATGGTTATTCTGACTTTGTCGTTTTCGATATTTGTTTTTAATAACTGTTTAAAGTATTGGTCCCACGCAAGTTTTATCAGATCAGATACATCTAGTTCAACAGTTGTCATAAAAGGAGTTTTAATACACAAAGTTATCGGCTTCTACAATTATGAAAGAGGAAGAAATGATGTCCCCAAGATGTTCTGTGTTCTATATAAGTCATTTTGAGATCGTGAAGATTGAATAAAACCCACGCAATCCGCTCAATTCGTGTCTGATGCACACACAATTACTACATGGCTAGATATTATCTCTTTGAAACCAAAGTTATTTGTATGCATACGATGTATATTACGCCTATTTAGGTGTCCATTACCTTACCCGATTAAAAACATACCAATCAATTTTATAAATCCAAAGTACCCTGTGAACTATGGGTCTAATGTCATTTATTTCATAAAATGCACTTGATAAGAGCTTATAAAGTTGATTAAAGAAGTCAGCCATCTTAATGGCTTGATATTTTCATTAAATAAATAAAAAGACTGAGAGAAATAAACAATCGAAGAAAATAGAATAAAATAATATTGATATTTGACTTTGATATGTCTTGAACAGTATACATATTTACTTGTCTGATTACACCCAATAGTACACAGCCATTGGCCATTGTCATTATAGAATTAAGTTTTTACGAAACAACGGTTTAACCCCCTTTTGGGGCTTGTAGAGGATTAAACTTAGGCCTATATTGACAGGTACTTGAGCCGAGTAAAGAATTGACTATAATTAATACATGTATAAATTGTGTTCTATTTATAATAATGGTAGCGAATCTATTGTATCAATATGAAGGGGGATAAATGGGTTTTGTTGAGATGGTCAATGGAAGGTGTAAATACAGTTAGTCGTCTTTAGACTATTGTTCAACTTATTAGCCTGAAATATGTTAATCTTGTTACCCTAGTAACCAACTTTGTATCTTTTCCGAAAATTAAAAATGTTATTTATTCTCTGTTCAGTTAAATACAATTAACATTTTCATCACAATGCCCAGTTCCTGTAATCATTCCTGATGTCACTGTTTTTGCGGTTATAAGGCGGCTGGTACCGAAATAGTATATTGACTTTAGAGTTATTTCTTCTAGTATCTTTTACCAGTCAACGAATCCTTGTTATCTCTCTACAAGCTAGGGTATAAGCGAGAGAGAGAGAGAGAGATGGGGTTTAACGTCCACTCGACACAAACTATGTCATTTTGGGACTAACATATGGTTTCGTTTTATTTCAATAATTCGCTTGCGCGTAGGGGTCTTTAGCAGTGGGAGGAAACCGGAGTGCCCGGAGGAAACCTACGAGGTTGAGAAGGCGCCACTATCTCCATGCAACATACGCTAACACTAGGGCTCGAAACCACAGCCGCAAGCCAGAGGTGACCGGCTAGCTAGAGGTGGAAGCGCGGCATTCAGAAACATCTTACTGGTATATTTCGAGTGGTAATGATGATGAACCATATACAAATTGGTGGGTCTAGATATGTGTGTACATTTATGTATATCTGATGGTACTAGAATATTGTATAGGTGAACAATGTTGAGGGTTTGTGTATATCTGGTGGTTCTAGATTGTTGTATAGTAGAGTAAGTTGAGTACGGTTTGTGTATATCTGGTGGTTCTAGATTCTTGTATAGTAGAGTAAGTTAAGTGCTGTTTGTGATGATGGTTCTAGATTGTCGTATAGTTGAGTGCTGTCTGTGTATATCTAATGGTTCTGAAGGTTTGTGTATATCTGGTGGTTCTAGATTATTGCATAATTGACTGATGTTAGAGGTTTGCATGCTTCTAGATTGTTGCATAGTTAGGTGATGTTGAAGGTTGGTGTACATCTGACGGTTCTCGTTTTATATAAGTGTTGTAGATTTTAATAGGTAAGGTTCGAGGTCTCTGAAGAGGTGATGAAGTTTTTCTAGATCTTCGTTCATCTGATGTTCCTGAGTTCTTGACTAAGTTGTGCTTCTAGATCTGTGTGACCTAATTAAATTTTCACGTACGAAAATCAGATAAGCCACATGTACAATTGGCATACACCACTGATACGCGGACATCGAAATAACAGTATGGCATATTTTCCCCATGCCCGTCTTTATTAGCCCAGTTGATGAAGGAAAGTAAGTTCAATTTAATTAGACATTTCACATAATTCTCTTAACGTTCTTTGGTATTGATGTCATCGATTATTGAAGAAGCTAATAACTTAGTTAGTTCCTTGGAGACATCAGAACCCCTTTGTCTTCATTTCGTACCCTGGGAGAAATAATGACTGGTTATATTTCGGTACCAGACCGAAAGACACATTAATATTAAATACTGAATATGTTTAGAACAATGTCTTGTCAATCAATATTGTGCGTTCATAAATAGGTATATCTTAAAGAGTAATTGGATATAAATGAGAAAAGGTTTTAAAACACTGTAAATTGAATAGTGTAAATAATTGAAAGTAGCATTATTATTAGTACCTTCCATATGTACCGTACTCGAGTTTGTTGCAATTAACAGACCTAGAACTAACCAGTTAAATTTACCGGAATAAACATCCGACAAAGTCAAAATAGTCAATGATATTTTAACTTTGTGTCGGAGATACATTAAACATGCATTTACACGTACAGCTATTTAGAATATCTCTAAAACAGTACAGTACTATGGACCAGGAACCGATTATGACTTCATCGCAGCAAGCTTCGAATTATGGCGTCATATCGAAGTCGCATTCCGTCCATCGATCCGAAATTGTCTAAGGAACAAGCATGCCGAGTGTCATGTATTGGCGGAGACGTAAAGACACCAGTTCCTATTTTTGTCCACACATATCAATGTAAAGGGGGAAGAAGACAAACGGTGCTTGTCAAACTCATAATGGCGATAGGAATTGTTCCTGGGAAAGTCTGAATTTGTGCCTATCAATTACAGTGTCAAGTGGCTTCTTTCTAAGCCTGAATTAATATCTCCAAGTTATCAAGTGGCTTCTTTCTAAGCCTGAATTAATACCTCCAAGTTATCGCTGCTTACGTATAAGCAGTTTAAGCATTTAAATATGTCTAAACAACAGTGACTTTTTCATTCGGATTACTTTATTGAAATTCCAATACTATGATACTTTTTTTTATTATCAGTCAAGTCACATTAAGCAAGCATAAATAAAGATTTAAGCGAAAGAGCTTCAAAGTAATTTTCATTTCAATTTGTTTTCGGGTCTAAATCCCTTTTCTTCTATTTGATGAGACATTTAGACTTGTAAATAGTTAATATTGATAAAAGACAAGGAGACGTAAAGGCTAGTGTTTAGAAAACATGGAGAAAGCAAAACGATTTTCTATTGTGTTTGATTACAATTGAATGTTAGTCATTAAGTACTGGTAGCGTTGCCTCGGAAGAACAAAATCTCATTCACATGCTCTGACATCCAGTGTGTTGTCTGATGGGAGACACGCAGGGACATCTAGCGATAGAAAGCAGGCATAATTCTTTCTTTATCTTACCTAATTATCCGTAAACCTCTATTTTTGACGAGAGACGTTGACACGTGACGGAAATACCAACTTTGACAGAACGTAAAATGGGGAAGTTGATTGGACGTTCCTTATTGATTCCACGGTTTCGTATCATTGTCTTCACGTGACTACACCCATCAAAACTCTGAAATGGAAACAAAACATTCATTATTGTGGAGTGAATGTTTTTAAGCGATCCAGGCTAGATAAGCAAATCGATAATTATTTATTTGTATCGATTATCAATTTTATATATTAAAATAATGTCATCTTGGTAAATATTGACAAATCGTCCAAGCAGATTTTGATATGTAGTTAATTATTTTATCGATTTGTTGAGATACATATGTTTAAAGTATTTTATTATGAATAAAGATGACATGTCTCACCACGTGAGGTTAAAGATCGATGATGGTGATTGATTTTACACACATGTTTATACCTACAACCATCACCAAGTCTTCTATCATTACATGTTTACAACAAGTTTTTTTAATTTAAGGCAATAAGATAATCGGTTGCTTTTCTAGGTCACTATCTTAAAGGAGCTAAATCGCTAATATCTGGGACCTGGAAATTGACACAAATGGATCTCAACACATATGTAATGTAAAATTATATAAACTGATTTACACTCAATCGTTTACTCTCATTTCAAATCACGTTCGGCGAAATATGCCAGAAGTCTCAACCAAATGGCAATCTCTAGCGCCTGGTTATTCCAGTCTGTTAATACTACTTATTGCACATGCTCTGTACATCAGAATAAGTCGTTACTCTTAAACATGACTTGTGGAATATGTTTCGCCACGTTCTTCGATTACCTCGTTACAAATGGCACTGAAACGCATTATTATGGTACACGATTCGTACACCAATGGTAAAATGGCTATTTCGTCTTAAATATTGGTTATCAGAAGGCCATTTTTTTCGGTAAGATCACACCAATGTTCAATGTCAAAGAATTTGGATGAAAATATATAAGTTCGAGACTAATTAGCTACTTCAATATCGTGTCATTTTAATGTAAAGAACAAATCAAAGTGTTCAATTTATCTCCTAAAATTGTATAGATATGCAATTGGAACGACCCTTTCACCCTTTTCAAGAGTTTCATTTCAAAATGATAAGCCGTTTGAAATGAGTTTACGCGAGTTTTGTTATTAATTAGAGCACTGACATCCAATTTATCATTGAGTGCAGGGGCGGATCCAGGGGGGTCCCCCCCCCCCCCGCTCAGCTACATAAAAAAAAATAATGCCTTGCATCAATGAAATTCCATCTCAAAGTGATCCTACATCAGTATAAAAATGATTTCTCTGTGTAAAAAGCTCCATTTGTATGTATGCCTATGTAATTTAGAGACGATGATGGCAGATTTCGGTGACAGAAACATGGCAAACCCCCTCCTGCAAAAATTCCTGGATCCGCCACTGGAGTGATCTGATGTACGCGAACCTTCTATACCTACCTGCTGAAAAGCAACAGAATATAGTAAAGGACACACAATACCCCTAAAATTAACATTTAGTTACTACGAAATATAGTGGCTTTTATTTGTACAGTCTATTTCTCCTTTTGACATGTCGAGTTTTGTTTACTTTTTTGGTGATGTACATACATTTTCTGCTAGGTTTTGGTGAATATTCACGATTAGGAGGTGGATAGCTCAAGAAGTAAGCGGAATCACCTACAAAATTGATGTTACAGATAATAGATTCTTTTGGCTGGGCCCAAAAAAAGGAATCGTAACGGTCAACCATTCAAGATGATCGGGATGTTCAAAAATATTATTGGCCAAGAAATGTCATGGATTAAAAATGGTTCAAGTCGATGGGGAGTGAATTACTAGTCCTAGTCCATACAGTGGCAAATTGTCATTAACACAGGGTAATTGATATTGAAGAAGCTCCGTCGACGACTGCACGTTTGGAAGTGGGATAGGTTAGTGGTCTAGAGTGTCGTGTTTCGAGCTCTAGCTGGTCAATCACTCCCGGCTTGCGGTCGTGGTGGTTTCGATCCACGGTGGAAGCGTATGTGGCTTAGGGATAGGCACCGGGTTCCTACCACAGAAAAAACCCAGTGCATGCGTTTTCCCTTGTCAGAAGTGATGGGAAGGGGGCCTGGAAAGAAACAGTGTCAAAAAGTTCGTTAAAGAGCCCTTGACAGTTGTATTTCGACGAAGAGTTGGTGAAAACGCCGCTTTCCGCCCTCACTAGCCCAGATGGATCATGAAAGGGGGGCGTTACAACCCATTTCATTTCATGCCATGTCCCTGTGGTCATATAGGTCATCGGAATGTTCAAGTTTTTATAGGCCACGAAATTTCACGTAGCCTACCTTGAAGTTAATATTTATGCTGAGATTATGAAAATAATTATGCTGTAGGGGATCGAGGAAAAAGATTCTTCTTGTGCATATTGGCAATTCACATTCTTGTCGACGATAAAGGAAGCGACCAATTCTACGGAGAAAAATAACACAATTATCTGAAATATCCTTTGTGTTCAACGACCACTACTTTAACAGGCTCAATACTTCTCAGATCAAATTATCGCCAGGATCATTGCAACAATCCTGCTTTCTGAAGCACATAGGAACCATTAAATTGAATCGATTAAAGTAGAGTTGTCAATTTTTGTTTGTTTTACTGTAAATTCTTTTTTATTTTTTTTCAGGTTTTTCTATGGATATGAGTTTTGTCAACGCCGGAATTCAATAATTTCCATTGGAACGTGTCGGACTCGAGCTCCAAATGTATTTTTGGTAACAGTGGTTCAATGATTCATAATCAAACGAGTAATATTCAAATTCAACCCACATCGCCCAAATACATTCTCATTAAAACACACTGGTAAGCCATATTATGTTTCATTTCAAGCCACCCGAATGACTTACAACCCTGTTTGACAATACATTGAAGAAAATGAGCCGCCTGAGAAAAGTTTTGCCTCTTACTGACCCGAGTAATATTATATAATGTCAAGCGAGGAAAATACTCGGGAGTATTTGATCTGGGGACGTGACTATCGTTTAGAACATTCCCGAGTTGGAATCCCGGCATGGGCCGTGCGCGAATAGGCTTGATGGTTTAAAATCTAGTCGAGTAAGCGGAAAACCCGATGTCCTGGCAACGCTTTTCCTCCGCATTGCAAACGTAACCATAGAAATAAGCCCTAAGATATCTTTATCGTAAAATGACCGAGGCATTGACTTGACGTGACATTAAACCCCATTCTATCTCTAAAGAAACGAAAGCCGAAATATTACGCAGTGACACCTATCGACTAGAATGAAGCATTAAATGGGAAAATATCACGTGATCTTATCACTGGTCTCATCCCACCAATAGAATCAGTTTATTGGCGGAAAGAGATGGATTGGTGGCCGACTAGCACTACTGCTATAATGGGGCTTAACGTTAGGATAGACACACCCGTGCCTATTCGGGTAACCTCAAGACGTGGATATGCAAATCTGAAATGGAGTGGGGTGTAACGTCCTACTGTTCTGATAAGCAAATCTATAAAACACTCAAGACATACATAAAGGTTAGCATACATGCAGTCTTCAAGATGCACTGCCTATTTCGGCAGCTGGGTAGCTGAGAACATTCTGTTTTCAGGTACAAGGAAGAAACGGGATCAAGTTCTGCTTCTACTACCGTTTTGTTTGCGATATCACTTGAGAACACTTCTGTGGAAACCAAAGTCTATCATATATACTACTGCACCAACTAAAAGGCCAAGTGGTCTAATTCAGTTGTTGCAGTTTTAATTCCAAGCTGGTACATGACAAGAAGTAGAGGTACCTGCATAACCTTACCTTAGTCAGGTTCTCGAGTTTCCACATCCCAACCCAACCCATTCCACAGACACGCACACTGCAAAATACTCATGCTCGCAAAAGAATTAACCAAATATTTTTGTCCGTTTCTGTTTTACTTTTAAACAATTTTACACATCAGACAGTTGAAAATGATAAAGATGTAAAGTTTTAGAAAAATAAACGTAGCTTGTCGTAAACAGCGTGTTGTGTGTTTTGTATTTTGGTTAACAATAAATGGTCACGACATAAGTACCAAGACAGCTTGAGCCTCCGTCGGCATCCTGTGTATCTGGTGACAGATTCCACTGATAGTGATACCCAAAGTAAAGACCGATCGGGTAATGCTTTGATATTATGGGAACAAATAGTTTGCTAGTCCGACCATTGTGGTATCCATCGCAAAGCCCCCTCCCGTTTTGTATTCTTGTAGTATATGTTGCGATGGTTATGGACAATTGCTTTAATCATGTTTGCCATCTTTATGCCGGATAGAAAATACATAGATTTAAGGGCGATTCTTATTGTTTACGAATTTGACCAGCTTAAAATGTATGTCACAATCAAACACCTCTACAAATAAGGTTACTATCTACAAGTAAGCTTCATCATCTGAAAGACTAGTGTTTTGGTGTAGAAGGTTATCCTGCTGGGTGGGATCTACGTTCTATTTAAACACTTCTACACATTAGGCCACCATCTACAAATAAGTTTCAACTTCTGAAAAACCAGTCTTTTAATATTGATGGTTGTTCTGCTGTGGGTGGGGCGGGGAGTCTACGTTCCATTGAAACATTTCTATACCTATGGCTACCGTCTACAAAAAAACTGCAGCTTCTGAAAATCGAGCTTTTTTGTATAGCTGGTTGTCCTGTCTGGGTGGGCATACATTCAGGAACACCAGATAACTTTTTCCAGAGCTAATATTTGTACTTCAATAAGTATAGAACATGGGTTGTGAACTTTGTCTTTATGTTGTTTTTAAAGAGTAAGTTCGGTTAGTTCACACAGAACTAAAGGTTCGCGTGATTATTGGTTTCAATACCCTCTAAAATTCATTATCACTCTTCTCATGAAACATCCAATAAAATATCCAAATGTTCGATTTAAAACTGCAGCCTCTGTTTCATTCACAATATGTAAAATTGTACACTGATCACCAATACTCGTTCATATGATCCACGTGTATTCAAAAATGTAGACTTGTTGCCATAAAATTGCATAATTAAATACATAACTTAGTCATCCTAAATAGAGGCAACCATTCGGGGCGATGGAAGGCAATATGCCATTAAAATGTTGGCACTTAAAAGAAATCGTTGGCCCTTTTTTCTTCACTTTTTAATCAAAGTTTTTTTTTTAATGGTTTCTAATCATAACATCAACCATATGTGCTTTTTATTGTATAGGGCGTATGCAGACTGATCCGGAAAATTCCCTTTACATAAGGAAAAGATTTTTGTATTTCAAATGCAGTGTAATTATAAAGACTGTAATACTAGAGTATTGAATGCAGTATGTAACATGTGGAAACCTTTTGCTAAGATATACTTTAGAAATATGAGATCAAATTGACGCCATTGTGAACAAAACACATCTAACCGCCTTAACAACTTTTTGTTGATTTAGCTGATGCGAGTCAACAAATAAGACTACACTATCGCGGCTTTACATTCATAGGCGGAGCTATGCTAACGCCGGGAGTGAATAGGTTGGCGGGGTAATATTTGCACAGTAGCCGAGAGCCAACCTGTTTCACAGAGAATTACTAACGAAATATCCCTGTAACGTATGGCTGTCTAAAACACGTGCGTTGACTTGCACGCCTCGTAGTCATTGGCTCAACGGCTCGTGCAATGTTTACTTAACACCTAACTGCTTCGGGCAAAATGATGCATTTTACTCATTTTAATGCCCATTTACACTAAATTGGAAATATTTTTTAACTACAAATACTTAAAACGTCTTTATTTATTTTTCTTTTACCTCAAAAAAATGTTTGAGAATTTAATTTGTCGGAGTAAAAAAGTTAATATGCCGTACTTATTAAGCCTCGTCAATGTCATGCTTATCAGTGATTGTAGCGGCCAAGCGAATATTCACTGCGGAATCAGTTTGGCCGAGAGCCTATTAGAGTTAAAGAAACCTCTTATATATTGACACATATGAAATGTAGCCGGTTAAGGCAAGTAAACATTATCAATTGTCAAGTAGGATGTGTGTTTGTCTTGGTCTCAGATTAGAAATTATAGAAAACTATATTCTTTCAATACCATCCATTTGTTTCTCATCATATTTTGACTGACATCTATTCACACACATTTCAAAAATTACATTAGGCCAAACAAAACTTAATTTTAAACAGTCTATTTTTTTTATTTTTTTTTACAAAATTAGGTAATCTAACGTTGATGTAGGTCTGGCAAAAAATGTCCATTAACATTTTGCAAACTGCAATGGTGGACGTTATCCCTAAAGAAATGTTCGTCCAAATATGGTTCAGTTCCAAGTTTTCAAATATACGACGAATTGAAAATTTATCGAAGTTCAGCATCCACTGCAGACGATATTATATACTGGATATAGTAAACACAGACCAGTGCCACCTTTGTTTTCTATGAAATGTTTTTTCACCGACTGAATCCAAACCGGGAGATCGTCGAACGTTGATATTTTGATTTGTTTTCTTAAACATGCATTGTGCAAGAAATGTCATCTTTAAGTCTGAAATGTTATCTAAATTATTAATTAGATATTAATTAACTTAATCAACTCCCGATGTTATCTTGCTATATTTACTGAATGAGGATCCGATTTGCTGCTCAACTTTCATTTATGATTTAAACATGGAATGGATAATCGAGACTATGTTTATTACCGTACCAAATTTAGTAATGATGATCGAGTCTAGATCGAAAATTCGATCGCTAAATTCTCGGTTCAGAGTGTATCAATTTGACTGACATTTTCAGCCAATACCCTTTATATTATTTAGTTTTAACCCTTTGAGACCCGAGCACAGTAAAACAATGATATTTGAATGATAATTAGATACTAGCCCCTTGTATACCTAACCTATGAGAAACTGGAGCTTTTTTAACAAAAATTGCGGTTGCCATGGAAACACGACATGTCCACATATGTGGACATCAAGGTTTTCGTTTGATAAAAAATGTTGGCCCAACCAGTAGAACGTTGGACCATGAAAAGAATCTAGTGGTTCGAATGGGGCTAAAACGTGTTCAATAAGTTGCAAAAATAATTTGAACCAAAAAACAAGTTAAAATCAAGCCAAATTATTATTGTCATAAACTCCCAAACAAAAAATTACCTTTAATCTAGTCCTGATGTCCACAAATGAGGACATTAATTTTTTAAACCTCTTATTTGAGGTTAATCATAAAAAGCTGTAATCTTTTGGTGTAATTGCAATCCCTTTATTTTAATAAATCGATTCCCACAAAAAAAAAAGACATCATAGAGGGAAATTTAACAATTATTAACTATAACATACCGGTCTTTGAAGCAGGCGCCAATTGCTTTATTGGGGCACCTATCTTGAATTTAACAAAAGACTGGATAATCAAAAAACTGGGACAGATCTCTCGCCTCATCTGATATCCGACCACTAATATTATTTAAATGCACAAACAATAGTTTAACTAACCCTGAATCAGTTTTATAAATTGTCCACATTTGTGGACGTTGGGTTTCAAACCTCTAGTGAGAACTGCCAGCTCTTTCTCTGATCTCACATACTGCGTCTTTAATAATGTAATCGATCGGAATACACTTTACCGTGGATTAAGCCGTGGAATATTTGATATTCTCCAAAAAATGCACTGTGTATCTTGGCAACTACGGGTATATTATTTGTCCTTAGCGTGCCACACTTTATACATTAGAAACGCTACAAGCAATTTTATTTAAACGATGACATACTTTTTAAACGCTTAAAGTACATATTTTACTAGGCATAATAGTCTATTGTAATAATGAGCATTCCCGTTTTTAATATGCCGGGGGGTTGGATGAGCGAATGGTTAGCGTGCGCACGCTGTGTCAGCGGCCTGCCATTGAGTCAACTGGCGTGGTTTCAAATCCTCGGTTTTACGTGGCAAGGAGTCGGATCGCCTGCCAAACTTCGTGGGTTTTCTCCGGGTACTCCGGTTTCCTCCCACTGCTAAAAACCCATACGCGCAAGCGAATTAATGAAATTAAATTAAACCATATGATAGTCCCGAAATGACCTAGTTTGTGGACGTTAAACCTCATTTGTCTCTCGCTCTCTTTTAATATGCCCGAGGATTTAAAGTTGTTGAGATATAAAATAGAGAGATTCAGATATATTCTGAGAACGAGGACGAAATTATCCACTTTCTGCATGCTACGTCATCAGTTCTCGAGGATTTCCCACACGGCGGCAGACGAACTGGCTCATGATAACGTCTTGGACCCTCTGAAGTCGTAAGTGAATTCTGAGATGGTTTAATTATATTTTAGATCATCTTTTTCATAATTATATCGAAACATACCTTTTAAATATACCAGCATTTGCTAGACATTGTTTAACTGGTCAAATAAAAGAGATATGATAGAACGAATCGACACTTTCAAACGGTCCAATTTTTGTTCTATTCCACTGAACTGACCATCACGTATTGTCAAGAATGCAGATTTCTCTGAAACGTGAAAGTGCGTCACGTCACCTCGTTCTCGTTCTCGGAACGCATCTGAACCTCTGTAATATAAACTTAAAGGGGCAGTATTACTTTTAGCAAATGATTTTAAAAGATATAGTTATGTACTGTGCTACTCAGCAAAACCTCGATCACAGGCGACTGTTACATGAAAACTCTCTTTCGAAAATAACAGTAAATTGTGACTAAGTATTATGTCTAAACTGGGACTAAGTATTCTGTCTAAACTGTGACAAAATGTGCTGTGTATAGTCGACTACATTCATGTTTGTAAACAAGATGGGGATCACGTGGCTAAATGGGGATCATGTGGCTGAGTAGGTAAGACATGGGCTCGTAGAGGTGGGCTGTTTGATCCCTGCATTGGCCGAGAAAGTTCATCAAGATTTTCCGGCGTGGTTTCCTCTTGTCAGTGATGCGGAACGGAGGGCCTGATAAGGGCAGCTGTCTTGTCGTTCGGATGGGACGAAAAACCTTTCCGTGTACACATTGCTGTGCACGTAAAATATCCCTTGGCAGTTGGAATTTGATATAAGAGTAGGTTGTAGCGCCGCTGCCCGGGCAAAATTTCCATCATAGCAGATTAGGTACAGAAGAGTAGGACGTTAAACCCCATTTCATTTCATTTCACGTAAGAGAGATTATCTAATTCAAGAGCGAATAACTCGTCTGATATCATTTTTTGTATAAGTAGATAATAATACACAGTGGTGAAAAACAAGCTGACAACGAAGGGCGGGGTCAAAGTCCACGACATTCCGTCAACCAGTCGCAATAGGTTCCAGTTCTCACCAGTTAAAAAATCAGCTCCGCGACGTTGAGCATTGCCTAACAACATCGTGAAGTAGTGTATATTACGGTCTGATGACGGAAAGTAAAGCACTTGTCTGTATACAATGTCTTAAGAGTCGATTGTCTCACTTGTTGCAGTATTAATCACTTATTGGTTTTCTTTACCTCCGATGTCTACCGCCTTCTTGTGGCTGTAGACAGACTTTTCTGAGTACTCCCTACGCCCCCACCCCCGGAGGAGACTCATGTACATGCCAGGTTCGCTCACAAGTTTTGTCTTCCTTGGTAGAATTAAATAAGAGTGTGTGAATATACATTGTCGGGTAGAATATTGATGACTTTGGAAAGGGTGTGTGGTGGGAGGGATCGGCGAACAACTATATATGGGCAATATAACCTATATTCTACCGGAGCGCCCATGGTTCATAGTCAGTATTTTGTTGACTTCCATTGTGGTGGGATTGTGGGTACCGCCCAAGATTTGCCCCCCCCCCCCATTCAGCTTCTGAATTCGCTGCTGAAGCTGAATGTTCAATTCGTGTCCAGATCAGAGTCACAAATCACCATTGGCACACCGATTCAAAGGGGTCTTATGTAATTTAAACCTTCTGCAACTGAGACACTTCTTTCAGCTGGTTCGTAGCTTTTACTAAATGATGCTATAAGGCCTTAATATATAGTTGTGGTTACGAATAAAAACTTATATATTTCAAAGGACAATTTTGGTGACCACCAATATATGATAGAACTGCATGGTTGAATGCTTTCCTTATACTGATTTTGCGTCAGTTCCGGATTCTTCACATGTTTGTTAATCTCTGTATTACAATTCTATTTGAGGACACCGACATTATCGTACATTTGCATTCAACATTCCAGTATATTTTGGTTGATTAAGTCAATAATTAAGAACTAACATGAACTTTTCTATAATGTACAGGAAAACGTGTCAACAATATTTTCATTTAGTACTTCTGGTCACTCAATCAACTCAACAATGGGTTGCTATTGTAGGGATCTTGTTGGTCTATTATCTTATAACCCACGCTTAATCAGTCAAACAATTAGAAACATATTGATTAATATGTCTAGAAAAATGGACCGTCTATAACTAAATTATAAATGGCGTTATAAACGATTAAGCTAATGGCCACGCCATACGTTTTATGCCACCAACGTATTGTTAAAGGAGCAGTCCGAAATATGCAAACTCTCTTTCTTTTATACGTGGACGGAGGAGCCCCAGGGGGAAAATATATAAAATACAACTGTTTCATTTAGGTGAATTTTCATATTTTTGATAATTCTTGATTTATTCTTATAACGAGAAATATCCCTGAGTGCATAGTCCCTAAAGCCGTCATAAAAAAAATCGCGTTTGATAAATATGCTCAGCCGTTCCTGCCATGTGAGTCAAATTTCAAGCTATGTAAGTCACTCGTACAAAGAAAAGCATTTGAATTACATGTAGTTGTGTAACCCTTTAACAAAATCCAGGTTTTCACTTCAGAAGCTACATGTATAGGGTTGGCGACCTATCAAAAGTGTCAGGGGAGACAACTACGTTTCTAGTTCAACACCAGTGCTAAGACGTCTGTAGGCTAAAGTTATCAAACTGTTTTGTTACATATATTTTGTATAGAAAGGACAAAATAAAAATAGGAAAATTAGTGTGTAAACTGTTTTAATATCCCAAATGATAAAATAGGATAGTGGCTTTCCGTAGATTATTGTAGATTGTCCTTATTAAAAGCGACCATGTTTCAAAAAAGAAACAAACTGCGGGTAAATTCTCAGTAATACAATTTCAACCATTGATTGAAGATTCCATATTGCTGTAAGTTCTTATTCGTATATATAAGATATCATGATCGAGTCCAATCCTGGCAATCCATCACTTGTAAACGATCTGTCATGGCGTAACGTTACATCTGTATACACTAATTATTTAATTCAGTAAGCAGGTCATAGTTCACGGCCCCGTATTTAGCACCAACATCCAAGTATTGTGTATGGATAATGGTCAATAAGGGTCGTGTAGTGACGAAGATGAATATAGATAGAGAGCCAACGATCCCGTTATATTTATATCTCACCCGCTTTCAATCTGTCTTATAATATAAAATGTCGTCCTCTTTCAATAGCCGGTGTTGCTACAGCAAGAAACCCAACCGAGGTGAGATCATCAGAAACTCATCAATTTTACAAGTAACGTCAAACACGCAATCCAATGAAAAAGATGATTCGTTAGAACGGCTTTATTACTTGGGGATTTGTGAGGACTGTTTTCATTGAGGGCAGGACAGGGGGTATTTATTCTTTATGTTGGCTTTATTGAGTTAGTCTCCAGTATTCCCACGCTGCTGTAATTGTTACGTGGCGACAACAAAAACACGGTTTTATTTATTGATAAAAATTGTGATAGGTGGAAATGATGTCATCCTAATTGACAATCTCGATATTTATGCGATATGAATTGTATTTCAATCCACGCAGGGGCGGATCCATGATTTTCAGAAAGAGGGGGCGTGCTGCACCAGCTTGGGAGTGCGAAGCCTGGAACCGTGATTTTTGAGTGTAAAAAATGCCCACAAGGACTAATTTCGTACTAGTACTGTAAATTACGATTTCCAACCTAAACTATTTTCGTTCTCCTTTCTCGCGAGAATATATGGAGCTAAACATTGTTCGACACCTCAAAAAATAGAGGGGGCGTGCGCCGGGTGCGCCCCCACTGGATCCGCGCCTGCCACGCATCAGTTAACTAATCGGATAACACTTAGACATTTTTTCCGAGCTTTACCACTGCCATACAAAAATACAACAGGAAATATCACTGTCTGAAAATAATTCGGATATAACCTCATCCAATGTCTACATTTGGAAGTCAGCGGTTCCCACAAATTATTCACATCACAAAATGCATTAATACTCGTATAATCAAAATTAAGTCTATAACTACTCTCGGATTTTTTTTTTATGGCCTTTCGAAATTAAATATGACTTTAAAGTTTAACATCAAACAACGTAACTTCCTATTATTTTTACGGAAATGAAATAGTGTTTTGCGTCCTACTTGCTTCTTCGACCGGGCTATTGAAGACGGACATACTTCATGCAGTTTGCTATGACGGAATTGTTGCCCGGATAGCGGTGCTACGGGCTATCCATATTTCGAATTCCAACTACCAGGGGTTCTTTTTCCTGTTGGTCAATGTGTTCACGGAGCCTCTGTTTTCCGCACCATAAGAACGATTATATATTTTCCTTGATTATAAAGGCATCGGAAGACGGGAATATTATGAACTCCACCAATCCTTTTTAAACAGAAAACGTAATGCCAAACACGTTATGATGTCAATTTGTGTACATATCCTCTTATCTGCACAACTTGCGACTGGAATTACCTGGACTGTAAGTGGGGAGGAGGCACGATGGAGTATTTGTAAAGGACACCAACGTCCCGTGTAGCCATGCATTGGCGTGCTCGTCAAAAATCCCTTAGCAGTTGGAATTCGCTGACCGGGCAACATTTCCCTCATAGCACACTGTATGACTCCCAGTCGGAACAGAACAGTGGGGCACTAAACCTCATTTCATTTCATTTACATTAAAACACGGTCAATGTCAGTCTAATTATGGCATTCGTAACGGCAACCTCCACCGCCTCCGCGTATTTGAAACATACCACTCGGCAAATCTCGACAGATTCCGGAACGTTCCGGAACCTTCGGCTGTATGACAGTAATTTCATATAACTACTATTATTCAGGCTCATACCACACATATTAACGGATCAGCAAACTTCTGAATTCAAATTATAGTTTGTAAACGCTAATAGTTTTCTTGAAAACAACATGGTCTACATGTAATTGGATAAACTTTTTATACAATTATATACGGTATTAGGTGTTTAAAAATTATAATTGCGCGTGGGAGCCGTATCCTGGCTTGGGTCGTTGGGCGCCTTAGTTTTTCGTCTTTAGATAATGTTTACATTTAAAGATCACGGATTCTGTTTAATATGCAAATTCAAGAAATAAAAAAAAAAGATAATAATAACGCAATATTATTATAGATTTAATCACGCAATCTTGCTCTACATTCTAATTCACGTTGTTTATCAACCCCCTTTTATCGTTTATGGAAAAACGAGTATTATTATAGGTTATTGGTATTTTTTTAAAATCTATTTTTAGCTTTTATCTATTCATATATTGTTAAATTTTACATAAATATATTCCTTTATTAGAAGTAACATGATATATAGGTATAAGATAACACACAATATTATTTACCACCAACTTATACATATCTTTCTCATCATATATCTTGAAGAAATATCATCTTTTTTATGTATATTATCTTTCTATGGCCTATATTATGGCCTTAGCATTATCATACTGTTTCATTTTCTCCTCATATTTCATATCGACTCGAATATCTTACTGCCTGAAATGGACACTTCAAAGAAATTGCACCTGAGCATAAAATGGCGTTTTATTTTCCCACCGCTAAGCATCATGCTTAATGCTTTTGATGAGAGACATTAATCAAGCGGGTATTACATCTCTGCTGACTTGATCATAATTTTAACGCTTTTACCATCCATGTTATTAAAATCATTCCACTCGAAAGCGTGTTTTACAAAGGCGCCCACTGCAAGTTAATTCTCAACAGATAGAAGTTATTAGAAACTCTCATCTAGCGAAATAACCCCATCATCTCTGCATAAATAAACGCTGACAATATAGAATGTTTATGTATCAACTATTCACTCACACTGTTTTGTAACATAGAAGTAATAGATGAAAACGCCGTTTATTGCCCGTTTGTCGACCCGAGAAACCTTTAAAGGGCCAATCCCGATAACTTTCTGAGGAATAAAACTGCTTAATTTTGTGTTAAAATCCCTCAAAACCCATTACCTAAGGCCGACCAACTAACACGATATTTGTGATACGCTTGTAAATAACTTAAATCTGACAGTCTTCATCTGGAAATGGAGACCATTGTATTATACAGTATCTGGATAAAACCAAACTTTTTTCTATAAAAATAATATGTAGGTGAAATTTACCTTTTGTTACCAAGTACAGTACATGAGTCATTCACTGTATAGACCTCTCAAGAAATGTGAATCGATTATCATGTCACCCAATGAAAAAATTGACCCGAAATCTTAAAAGGGTTACGTGTCCGGATAAGCAGTGTTGACGTTCACGTCCAAACGACTCAATATTTTGAGCTGAAATTTTGAGACAAAATAAATACACCATGCCTCTATATTTTGGTCCATAAATTTCCTAAACTCTCGGACTTTAATTTTTGAGACTCTGTTCTTATCGGGACTGTCACTTTAAAGCTTTAATATCAGAAGAAAAGTGAAATGGGATTTAACTAACGCCCTACTTTACTGCATCAACCGAACTAATGAAGAGAAATGAATTCACTGACAAATTAACTTTATTTTATTTTTTTAAAAAAAAAAAAAAAAAAAAAAAACAAACCCATGAAAAGCACTGTAATTAGAATTTGAGTGCTAACCAGTTTTGAAGGATTAAGTGAGGTGTGTGTGTGTGGGGGGGGGGGGCTCATGAATTATATATTAGGATGTTTAAGGTCATGTGCATTCCTATTATGTGACAAGCAAAATGGTAGACATATTTTACTTTTTGACTCCATACAGTAAAACACTAGAATTCAGGGCATCAAGAATATCGCCCTTAGCCTGGACACATTAATTTGTTTCAGCTGATATATTTCCCTGTTTATTCAGTCGGCATTTTCTTGTGTTTTACGTCACTTTTGCTCTTCGGTTTCATATAATTTATCAAACAATTTTTACCTGATAACAATATTAGTCAGGTTCGTAATTTTACTAAGAAGAAAAAATATGGCACCAAGTTATTAGAAATCTATAATTTACTCTAACTGGGATGTTTGTCATTTCTCACAGCAGGAAAAAAATCAACCAAGTTAATGATGGACGCTTACGGTTATAAATTAATCCTCTCTTTTTACTTTCAGGGTGAAATTGCGGTCAAACAAATTCTATACGTCTTCTTTTCTACGCCAAATTTGCAGAGAATTATAAAAAAAAAGATGGTGTTTTGATCATGTTACATGCCTGAATACTTACAATACATAGATGATAAGCTGTTGGTGTGGCCTATTATTCCTGCTAATCTGATATGACAGGAGGCTGGACTTAAAAACCAGACTTAAAATAACCCTGAACTTCAATAGAATATTAGCGGCATGCAGTTTTTTGATTATTTAATAACAAAGCGTGTTAGTATGACAACAATGAATCATAATATATTCAACATACGTGCGTAGTTGATTTCAGTCAATTTTTGTTGTTAAACTTTGGGTAGCCTACATAGGCCTATATAGCCGCCATATTCATATGTTTAGGTAATTATTTCATATCGCTTTTTGTATAATTGTATTGTGTAATTAATAAAGGTTTCTCGTATCTCAACCCATATTTTTGTAAAAGGCCCGTATGCACAAGCAGATTAATAAAATAAAAATAACCACACATAAGTACCGATTTGTGACCTAGTTTGTGTCGAGTGGACGTTAAATCAACCTCCTTGCCCCCCCCCCATCTCCCTCTCTCTCTCTCTCCCTCTGTCAATATCATTTGTTTATTCTTAAATATCTTAAAAACATGCAAATTTTGATACTGATTTGGATCTTTAACACTCAAGTTTCCAGCCATCTGTAAAACTATCTAACAAAAGCAAATCAAACTATATTATAGAGTCTGGACAATCGAGCCCACATACTGACAGACGACACTTAGAGTTTATGGACTCGCATGTATGCTGCCTACTCGTACGTGGTCGCTTGGAACCATGAATGAAATAAACATCTAGATGAACAAAACGTTAACGACGTCCCAGACGTGTACAGAATATTACATCATGGTAAGTTGACATGACCTGGTCAACACGTCATCATTTTTCAATCATAGGCCTACTCTTTTTAGCGGTGTTAAAATAACCCGGTTTAGGCTAAAACGGGAAATGCACATTAAATGTTGAGCCCCGAGTCCTCCTTCTCATGTAATTATATTGCTTGCTCCTGATTCCTTCTGTAGCTCCAACCCACTGACAATCAAAGCAGAGACGAGCAGGACCAGAATGTCTCGATTCCAATTTTTATATCCCGGTTCTTTCTGACAGGGGAACCTAATTGGATGAAAACCTTGCCCAAAAGGCCCAAGTCCTAGTAAAATGTTCGTCCTATACGAGCACATGTGATCGTAAACCGGATGTTAGGCCCCAAATCAGCCCGGTAAAGTGCATGGGCACAAAATGTCATCCCATTTCCATGTCATGCTTCATTACTTCGGACTTTTCAGGCAAGTGCAGCGACGTTTCCAACTACTCTTCATTGGTTAAACCTGCAAGCTAATTTATAGGCGGTTGAAATTCAGGATTTACAGTATTTTTGATGTAGCCTACACGTCTTGTGGTGGATTTGGACAGACCATCCTTCGAAAAGAACGTACACGCCATGTTACGTGTCTACCATTGGCAGCACATTAAATATCCTATGGCAGTTGGAAATAAAAATAAGTCTAAAGTCAAAACACCGCAGTCAGGGCAAAATATTCCTCACAGAATATTACATAGTGTATGGCTAGCTAACTTCATTTGCTAAATGAATTTGTAATATCTTGGTAGTTCATTTTCAATTACAAAAGAGTAAGTTATAATATTTGTTCGTTTGTAAATAACATCATATAATTAGTAAAATGGTTCTTTGAAGTACATCATAAAAGTCATAGCTCATAAATAAAATAATAATTTGATCCTAAGGATGTTATATCAAACATTAAAGATTTAACATGGTATTAGTATACGTATAATAACTAAATAATATTTGAATCTATCGAAATTCTATAGGTTCTGTTGATTGTCAAGACGTCCACAAAATATATACATAATCAAAAATACTTGACAAAATTGAGCGAGTAGCAATGTTATACTTTCACCCAAACAAACAAGTTCAGCTGGGAACTAACACAATGCATATCTTCACATCAACAATTCTCTAGCGCACACGAAGGGTAAAAGGTGAACTGGATCCAAGTTCACTCTTCTAAAAAGGGTTAAGGTTAGTATTCCCCAAAAAACCTTATTTACATACAGCAGAAATTTCCGGAAATTTCCGAACATCCCAAACGGGCCTACAATTAGCATCCCCATTCAATAACCGAAGTAGGTATTTCTAATTTGCGACTGATGAGCAGAAAAGCAGGACAATAAACCCCATTTCTTTCATCATTACTTGTTGTTAATTTATATTTCAATACGGTCAGTCTTAAAGGGACAATAACATTCTTGCTGGCTTGGTAGCTCCAGAAAATAAATAATACCCTTATTCTAAGTACTAGATGTTTAAATGTCCTACCTGTTGTGTAAATTATCCATTACAACCTATTTTATTTGTCCAGAGGATTCGAAAATATTTTAAAATCCAAGTCACATTTGAAAAGGTTTACGTTAGACTTTTCAAATCAATTGGTTGAATTTTTCCAATTTTTTAAATTAGGTGTGTTAAGATGAAATTTATATCATCATTTAATTGGAATATTCTAAAATAATACGATTTGTTGACCAGAATGAAGATTGGGACATATTTTTCAGTTACAACAAGAGTGTTATTGGGGCTTTAACATAATTAAAAGAGGATTATTATGGAATTGATTGTTACTATAAAGACAATTGATATATTGAAAAGAGTACCATCGAATACACTGATGGTTTTATGTTATTAAATGAAGTATAACGTCTGAAATTTTTAAGAGCTGAATCGTGTTCTTCCCAATTCACTTTTCCGTTCGTAAATTATTTACAATCAACAGGTACTTGGTGGTGTTCGTTACAGTTCACGCTACGTGCTTTTAAGTTCTATCCAATCCACGATTAGCCTCGTACGACTGTTCATTTTACGTCAATATCTGTCATCTTGTAGTTTTCACCTTGACACGAGCTACCGATGAGAATTAGATTTAACACATGAGTAAACTATATAGTGAAAGTTTTAATATCTTCTTTATCTATACTGATGCGGTCGTTTCATTAATTGTAGTTTCTTTAACAAAAAATAATTCCGATTGTTATTTTAGACGGGTGTGGCCTTTCATATGTTACCACCTCACCACCATTTTCAGCTGACAGACATACTTCAGGTTAGACTGCACATGGCATATCAAATGAAGGTTGTACTCCAACTAAGGACTTTAAGTTTAAGCTGCGCTCACTCAGCATACATATTTAATGCGAACTCTGGAATTCGGATTGGTTTATCACGAATGAAAAATGGTGCGTCACATTGCAGCTTTTTCGGATTGAATTCCAATCGAAATGGGCAACACAATTCTTTGGAGGGGCTGATAATTTGGCCGGCTAAGAAAACCCCTAAGAAATCATTATTGTTAGCGAAATATTTTGGGGGTGGGGGTGCTAATTGATTTTGGGAGGGGGGGGGGCCTACAGGCCCGAATCAAGAGCGTCACACCCAGATTTTGACTGCGAATAACCCAATTCGGAATAGTTGTTCTAGATTGAATTCGGAGAAATATACGGATTTTTATTTCAGATTCAGTTTGGATCTATTCAATTCAATGTAACGCCTAAAGACTTTATTCTGAATTAAATTCCCGTTAAACCCCTAGTGTAAATGCACCTTCAGTAACATCGGTTGATCGACTATGGACGATTTTGTACAAGCAAATCCAGAGTTATTGCCCCTGGGGGCTATTATTACTGATAAAAGTATTCTGTCGTTTCTCTCACTCGTGCCGTTTATGAAGGAATTGTTCCAAATTTCACGGTGAAGATGAACACTCAATGATTTGATGAAACGCGACCAAGTAACATAAAAAATGTGAAGACGATAATATTTCAAGTTGTATAATTATAACACGAGAACAATAAATATCTAGACATGTATCGGATGATTTCTTTATCGGGCGAGGAATGTTAATCTGCTAAATACAAAAGGGGGGTATCTAATTTTAATAGATCATAATTTTTTAGTTTGTTAGGCGACAAGTGAATAATTAATGACAAGTAATAAAATACAGATGCTATGTAATGGACAGGATTTAACAATGCTGTAATATAATATTAACTGCCATGCAAGTACTAGTACGTAATGTGCTATTTCATCCCACAATAACATACTTTTGTTGTATAGTTTTTATTAAAGAAAACTGTGGGGCAACGTAACTTGGCTAACTCTGTGTGGGCGTTATTCAAAATTCAGCGGCTTGACTCTTCACTAGAACCAGAAAACATCAGAATATCTCCCCTGTATAACAATGATAACAATCCCTACGTTGAGTCCTAATTCACCAACGAATTAAAGGTTAAATCGCTAATATTTTGAACCTACAAATTGCCAAATAGTTCTCAACGCATATGATAATGTAATATGGATGTATATAAACTGATTTACATTCAATCGTTACTCTTTTATTGTAATTTCTAATCAACTATGTTCGGTGAAATACGCCAGAAGTCTTAATTGAATGGCAATCTTTAGCGTCTGGTTATTTCAGTCTACATATTTATTGCGCAAACTCTCCAGATAAAAATGATAGCGTCACCGTGTAGGCTAATATGATTGTAGGCCTATATAAACTGATTTAGATTCAATCGTTTCTGTTTTATTGTAACTTCTTATCACCTACGTTCAGTGAAATACGCCAGACGTCTTAATTGAATGGCAATCTTTAGTGTCTGGTTATTTCAGTCTACACATTTATTGCGCATGCTCTCCATATAAAAATAATAGCGGCACCATTTAACATTATTTGTGGAATATGTCTAGCCTCGTTCTTTCAGCCTCTTGTTCAAAATTATGGTACACGATTCGTTTACCAATGGTAAAATATTTTTTTTGTCTTAAATATTGGATATCAGAAGACCATTTTCCCTCGGTAAGAACGGAGGGGGGGGGGTTGGGATGGCCTAGTTGTCTAGAATGCCGCGCTTCGACCTCTAGCTAGCCGGTCACCTCTTGCTTGTGGCTGTGGTTTCGAGCCCTGGTGTGAGCATATGTGGCATGGAGATACGGGCGCCTTCTCAACCTCGTGGGTTTCCTCCGGGCACTCCGGTTTCCTCCCACTGCTAAAGACCCCTACGCGCAAGCGAATTATTGAAATAAAAATTGAACCATATGTTAGTCCCGAAATGACCTAGTTTGTGTTGAGTGGACGTTAAACCCAATTTCTCTCTCTCTCCCTCGGTAAGAACAAAAGGCCAATGTTGATTTGAATTGACAAATAATTTATGTTTTCAATATCGAAGATTTTTGACGATATTGAATTACAGACTTAGCTACTTTAAAGCCCCAAATAACACTCTTGTTGTAACTGAATAATATGTCCCAATCTTCATTCTGGTCAACAAATCGTATTATTTTAGAATATTCCAATTAAATGATGATATAAATTTCATCTTAACACACCTATTTTAAAAAATTGGAAAATTCAACTAATTGATTTGAAAAGTCTAACGAAAAGTCTAATTTTCAAATGTGACTTGGATTTTAAAATATTTTTGAACCCTCTGGACAAGTAAAATGGGTTTAATGGATAATTTACACAACAGGTAGGACACTTAAACATCAGGGTATTCTGGAGATGTTTTAAGTTTTTACAAGATAGCCTCGGTTGCTGAGTACCATTGCTACGATAATAAACAAAATCTCAATTATCCATTGTTTCCCCGATAAATTATTGTGTTGTAATCCATTCAGCATCTCAGCCAGTAATTGATTATGGGCTTTTCGTGTGAATAAATGTCTAAATATGTATATAACATTTTAAGCTATTTAAAGATAGAAACGCGACCCACTAAAGTCAGATTTGGGTCTTAACATAATGCATCGTTAATATTTTAAACTGAAACTTTCGGATAAGATAAACTGATTATTGCAATGGTGTCCCGAAAAATAAACTCTGAGATAAACTAAGAGACTGTAAACCACAATCAGTTTATTTCATGTATACTTGATGCAATCAATGTTGGTTATTAAACGTTAATTTTTCTCTTTTTGAAACGTATTATACATTCTTTTCAAAATACATTTTAGGGTTGTTTTTTTGTTTCAATTATATAGGGGCAGAGAACGATTGCGAATTCATCAATATAAATGGAGACGATCATCCTGTGAATGTGGGTTATGTGGAAGACATTTAAAAAAAAAGATCAATTTTAAAAACAAAACCTATGCCCTTTCATTTTACAAGAACAATTAATTGGCTTTCTACAGCTGTAACAAATTATGTTAAAAGTCTGGAATTTGTCTTCTGTATTATTAAAAGTGATATGATAATGATACCCTGTCATAGGTAAATGACAGAAGTCATAGGGTGAACGATTACACAGTACAATAGGAAGGATTTCGTGTGCTTCAAACAGGTTTATTTACTATATGAATTAAAACGCATTAGATAACCCCAAACACTATCATTATCCTGGTTTTCTAAGCAATACCAATTTTATGGCAATAAAAGCTTACGAAGTACCATATTGTGATAATAATGTTTTTGGTTCTTTTCAATTTTTTTTAACTTTATAATTTTCTAAGCATTTTTTTTTTTAGCTTTTCATTAATTTTTTCCTTCCGTCTTTTGTTACCTTAATCATTTGGCAGAGCAGTGTACTGCCCTAATAGTTGAATTACTTTTACAATATATCTTCACTTTTACAAATCAGCTGGCTGGGTTGGATAGCCGAATGGTTACCGTGCGCGCGCTGCACCATAAGGTCTGTCAATGAGTCAACTGGCGGGGATTCGATTCCTCGGTTGTACGTGACAAGGAGTAGTGTCGCCTGTCCAACCTCGTGGGTTTTCTCCGGGTCCTCCGGTTTCCTCCCACTGCGAAATATCCCTACGCTCAAGCAATTTATCGAAATTAAATTGAACCATATGTTAGTTCCGAAATGACCTCATCTCTCTCTCTCTCTCTCTCTCTCTCTCTCTCATTCTCTCTCTCACACCCCCCCCACACACACACCATCACACCCACTCACACCCACAATCAACTGTTTACAAAAAAAGTTTTAAGAGAATCTACAGTTTCACACAAGCTTATGTTAAATAGAATATAACGCCTTTTAAATACATATTTATCAGCAAATAAATGAGATATTTATTATTTTTGTGTATAATATTATGTCTGGAAGTATTATTATTTATGACATGTACTCTTCTATATTTTAATACAGCCACATGGGGTCTGGTATATAACTGTACACCGCTCCATTTTGATTGCTTCCCTATAGTTAAATAACCATGTTAATTTGACATAAAACTCTTTTCAATACATAAAAGATCTTATTTATGATCGCAAAATATTTTTCTATAAAAATGGGAAACCATCAAAAACAGAATATGTAATATGACCACTGGATATTTTAAGAGGGAACTTAAATTTTTAACGAAATTATATGTCCTTTTAATAACTGTTTGCTATTTTTTTGGACATACAATTATTTTTGCGCGAGGTTTTTGTTAGAATTTAGGTCAAGATATATTGTGTATTGTGTTGGATATGAGAACCATCATTATGTTAACGGCGTATATAACCACGATGATCTGTATCTTTAAAAGATAAAATGCGTATATGGTTATGTTCTTGCCACAAAGATGGCGAATATATTAGTGTCGTATTTCGATTTTCAGTGATATTAACCAAGTTATTTTATCGTTTATTTAACATAGAATTGTTTAGATCCAAACAGATTACATCCTTTGAAGTGGACTTCCTCAAATGTTTGTGTTAGGCTGCATTTCAATATTTTGCATAAAAAATACACGATGTTATCCAACTTACCTCTCATAAATCTCTTGAAGGTCAACAATCGTACAATACCCTTAGAGTCGGGACCACACAAGATGTATACGGCGAATTAATTAATTCTTTGTCCATCAGTAAAAAGGGTGGGTGGGGTGTTCGCTTCAAAAGAAGGAGAGAAGATATATCAGGAAAGAGGTAAATTATGCCTATATTAGGCCTACATATTAAACGATATAACCCGTAAACAGCTGTAAATCAGTGACAAGCCTACCGCATCCCCCATCACCAGCTCCAATACACTGACAACTAAATGTAGTTATGAAATCTGGGAACAAAATTATTCTTTTTTCGCAGAAATTTTACAATTTTATTTCGTTTGGGTTCAGAGGTCTTTAGCACAGAAACTGAGAAAACCAACGAGGTTGGGTAGGCGACTCTACTCCTTGTGTGGAATCGAAATGAGACATTAACAGTTCTTATCAATGGCTTGAATATATATACCCACAAGCGCATGCGCTAGACCCCCACCCCTAACATACACAAAGTGAAATAATGTGGGGGGCCAAAGACTTCGGAAGACTGTTTTTGTCCGTGTTGATCATAATTTGCCGCTATGGGACTGTAGATGTTCCAGAAGATCTCTAAATCAATACCGGGTGTAAATAATGTTTTAGGTGATATTATTTTACTATGATAACATGTAGATAATGATGTTTTCGCTGACAGCTTGTAATAAATCAAGGTGAATATGTACATGATGGGTATTTAATTTATTATTATTCTCCCCCCAAAAAACTGTTTCAGGTCATGACCTCAAAGTACTGAATAGCCAAAAACATGATCATGAAAGTACCTGTAGTGATGGCCAGGTTAATACCAGTTTTGTTGGTGTAATGTTGTGGAAAATAAGCAAATCAGTCAAATAAAAAATACATTAATATGAAATTCACCAATTATTAGACTGTACTGTATGATTTGTTTTCGTCTAGTAAACAAATAACACATTGTTTTGTGTAAATAAAGTTTATTTTACCGATACCCCCTTGTCTACCGCATTACTCGTTCTAATTATTTTTCCTTTCTTAACAAAGGGGTGGGGGTATAAGCGAATAGCTTCATTCTACACTTCAATGTAAAGAACGTATACGGATGTGTCTAGTTTTTCGTATCAGGCAAAAAAATAATCGAAACCGTACATGTTGGATCTATATAGTATTGAGCAGATGGATAAATTGAAATTTAGTTGCTTAGAATTAATAATTTTAGTTCAAGCACATAAAAAGTATTTTGTATATTTGTCTTCAACCGAATTAATAACACAACAAATGTATTTTTATTTTTCAAATATGTACCCTATATACTATGGTAAATCGTATTTCATATTTTCTATGAAAGCTCATTTATCCGGTAAATGATGTTGTGGACGCTCGAATGAAAGTCAATGAATGGGAATCGTGATTGGTAGCGTATAGAGCGATAATCCAATAATACAGCTTTCCTTAATCCGTTACTTCTTCCAGCAAACACCGAGATTATTCGAGCGAACTGGTAGGGGCCAGTGGACCACCCTTGACGCGACCCCAAAAAATAACAAAATAAAGATCAATGAAATGAAAAGGATATAATTCTGTTCAAAGACTGTGGGATCAAAGGAAATGAAAATGGCCACATCACCCGAAACAAATCCATCCTTTAGTTTATGCATTATCATTTGATAACACTGTTCTTTATCGACACTAAGATAATACTGGGCGTAACATAAACGAAGAATATAAACATATGGATTTGAAATTCGGACAGTCGCGTTAACTGCTTCGTTTAATTCTTTGGAATATTTCAGACGATTCGCTTTGTCGGTTTTTCGCTTCGCATAAAATAAAAATTCTTCAGAGATGACGATGAAAGTGTTTACGGTGCTGTAAATAAATTGACCAAGACATCGCATTATATTTTTCTCTACAACAAATTGTAAATTTATTAAATTTGCTGTTATAGCATTTGGACATGGTTTATTGTTGCCATTTTCACCCGATCGGCGTATAGTCTCTTGTTCGTAAGTCATTAGGTACAAAAATTACTATGCGCATGCCCTTTGATGTCCGATAGACTACTTTGGCCCGTCTACATCAAAAGTAGCCCTTTAGTTCTCGGAACCGTTCCTGGCACGCTTAAAATTTGTAACGTAAACGGGATATATTTTTTTATTTGTCCATCGATGGTTTCAAAGACTATGTCTTAAAACATATGATTGAAAGGTTTTGTTTAGAAATATATAGGCCTAACCACGTGTCTTCTAAAAATAATTTAAGTTTGTTCCAGTAATGCACAGGTTATTAGGAAGTAAGCCGATCATAAAAGACATAATTAGATCTATACATATTTAACCGTGGGGAGTCAATATTAGTGTCAAAATTTTAATCTAGTTCTTTGTATCAAGACGGGCTTTTATAGAACTGACTATATAGATTATTAAACATTCCCCTAACCAATTTAAACTAGTTTTAAGCCACGACACCACAAGAATAGAGGATATACATAAAACGATTGTTCATGACGATTAAACAATCTCCAACTGCTCGCGGAACCGGGGGTTTTAAAATTCGGAACACGAAAGGACAGATGAGTTGAGTATTGGCCAGGTTGAACTCGTTGTCATTAGCCAAATGGTAATAACAATGTAGTTAAAGGGAGACAATTACAAATAATGATCTGGGTTCAGACCAGTAAATCATTCAGCATAGCCTCCTGTTACTACATTTTATGAATATGATTCCGGTGATTTTTAATTTTTATAACACAGAACCCGATATGTTACCGTCATGTGAAGAAAAAGGGTTTTCATATCCGGGTCCCAACTATTTATTTTGTGCGCTGATTTCATATGAAACTTACTTTGTAACAGCCGAGAATTAAATTAATGATGTTGCTTCACATGGGTTGAGAGAGCTTTTCAACAACCCATACATTTATTATCAGTAAAGTGGTTTTATTTTATTTTGTCTCGCATTTTTCATTTAGTTAAATATCATTCTTAAATAATCTTAAACGAGTTTCTCTTTATTATGGCATATATTATTATACACCGCCGTTGCAAAGGTCTCAAAAAATATACCAAGCAAAATCGGGTACACGCGTGCATAATTAAACCACGACTAAAATTAGTCGATTTGATTTAGGCCAAATTAAAGGTTGATCTGGTATGTTGATAGATGGGGTGTAAACTCGATTTTTCTTTATCTAATTTCGTATTTTGCTTTAAGCTGTAAGTTAATATTGGCTTTATCTATAAACTTAAAATATTAAATGTAGACAGAATCCTACTCAATAAGGCAAATCAGCTCATGAATCTAAATTAAATCGACAACGATTTTTAATAAGTATCGCAAATTTAATGAGTTTTTATTTGTGTATACTTGACCGTTTATTATATACATTGGGGATGGTCTGGGGTTTGGGTACGGTCCATGGTAGAAGTAACGATATTCGTCGACGTGTATACAAAAATAGAAAATTAAATGAAATGGAGTTTAACGTCCTACTATGTTCTGCTCGGACGGATGCTTAATAGACGTGTTTCAAAAAACATGTTAAAAAGTAATACGGACATGCATGAAGATTTATCAATGTGGCCACCGATATGTCCAAGTATAATGTGAACCGGGGTATTTCGTCGATATTACATTATAGCCGTCTTGAAAGATTGTATTTTTCAATGATATTGGACGATACATCGCAGTACGGTGGTTTATAGTCTTTTTTGTTGCCACAATATTATTAAAATCGGCTGCAGAAGAAACAGTGTTGCTATTATTCTGTCACGATTCACTCACGATAGCGCATTATTTCAAAACCAAAATACTCAAATACTAGACTTGCTGTGAAGTCGTTTTGCATTTAGCCGTAAATAAAACAGGACCAAGTTTCGTATTTTTTTTTTTGTAAAATATCCTCGTAAGTTGAAATCATAATTTGGTAATTGGATTTGGAAAAGATAGCCACTGCGCAGATTCCAACCACACCATAATTAACGGATCACAAATAGGGGACTAAAATCTCATAGCTTCGATCTTTTTTTACTTATGCATCTTCACATAGCTCAATTTCTGTCACTATTTATAATTATAACGACTGATAAATCAATTAATAATCCATTGCAGTCTTATTTAAAAAAAAAAAATAAAAAAAAAATACCAAACAAAAAACCCCCAAAGAAACAAAAAAAACGACGCAAGCACATCAGCCTATACATTTTCACACTACTGTCACTAGCGAGCTTTTCCACGATATGTTATTCATATTAGTGACATAAAACGATAAAGCTAAATAAGTGAAATGCATCAAAATGAATAGCAAATAAGCCAAGGTTTAGAAATGTATTGCGATCAAGTCTACGCTTGTATGTCAAACAGAGTTGTTTCCCTTATTGTAAACAAATAAATGCTAAGGAAACAAAACACTAAGCGGTGTGTATTATTTTACATCTTTTTTATTGAAATTGTTTCAAAAATTGATAATTTGGAAAGAGACAACGTTTGTGCAATCAAACGGTGCTGTTAATAACCAAATATTGATAACTAGGTTAAGCATAACACAAATTAGAAAATATTTCTAATCGCTCCATTCGGATACTTTCCAACAATTCCTAGCGTTTCCGGTAGAAATACTTCAACATGGTGCTGGAATGAAAACAAATTTCAAGTAATATGTTTCAGTAACTGGTGTTCTCATCTTATTTAGGTAATTTTAAATTATTTTAAGGATGTCAGTTATTCTTTATTTTTAATGCCTCTCTTAAGGTGTAAGAAAATAGGCATTATTGGCATTACGATTATTTGAAATTAGTTGAAAATGAAAAACATAAATGCAGTAAAATTAAAATTATTAATTTTTAGGATTGACTACCACTGGCACCAGACTGTCTAACAACAGTGTGTTTGAAGTTTCTTTATGGATGGAGTTAAGCCCTGTGACTGTTCCAAAAAAAAAAAAAACGCTCTGGGCTGCTGAGGACTTTAGCCCTTTAGCAACACGGTTGATTCATGTATCACCTGAACTTTATATTATATTTTTTACGCACCTACTACTACTATGCATTTTATGTAGCACGACATTTCGGTCCCCCAACGCCCCTGTCATTTTGGACTGAACACAGACGACCTTTCAGACAATTCAGACTTACTTGATGACTTTTCGGACTCAATCAGGCAACATTTCGGACTCTTACTCTGATGAATATTGCCCAAGATGGTTTGACAGATTTTAAAATTGTTTTTCAAATTGCATTGGTTATAGTTATATCTTCTGTTTTTGCAGATAAAAGCCAGCAATGGCTGTGTATTTTGACCATCGACTGGATTGTGATAGTAACTTTATCAAGACAAATATTAGTTGGTCACCATCATCACTTTTATTGGCTGTTACTTGTTATAGTGATGAAAATGGTGGCGCAGTTCAACTATTTACTGAAGAGGTAGCCTACCATACATTAGTCTAAGCCTATTTGTTATACTTCAGAATTATGTTGCTTAGGTGGTGCTTATTTAGATTTGTTCAAACGAAGGGAATGGCTGAAGTGTGTTCAAAGTATAAAGAGACAAATTAAGGGTCAAAATTATGGGTAATATAAATGTACCACCTGATTATCATATTGCAGAATTGTTGGCTTGCAGGTAGCCATAATGTACTGTTCTTATGAAAATTGAAATTGATTTACTGGATGCAACTAAATGTTAATTATCATATAAATACACTTACTAATCGTTTTTTTTTGTCCCCCGCCTTTCGAAGAAAGTTGGGGGACTATTAAAATGGGTTCGTCCGTCTGTCTGTCTGTCTGTCTGTCTGTCCGTCTGTCTGTCCGTCCGTCACACTTTTTGGGACACAATAACTCTCTTCCTAATTGAGCTAGAATGTTCAAACTTGGTGTATGTGTTTATTAGGTCAATGCCTTGATGGAGTTCGAAGATGAGGATTTTCCGCTTAGGGTAAGCAGAGATAAGCAATTTGATTGGTTGATGCTTTGGGACACGATAACTTTAGTTCTAATTAAGTGAGATTGATGAAACTTGGTGTATAGTTTCATTAAAGTAATACCTTGACTAAGTTCGATAATGAGAATTTTCTGCTCAGGGTAAGCAGAGCTATACGCAATTTGATTGGTCGAGAATTTGGAACACAATAACTCTCCTTCTAATTGAGTTAAAATGTTCAAACTTGGTGTATATGCTTATTAGGTCAATGCCTTGATGGAGTTCGAAGATGAGCATTTTCCGCTTAGGGTAAGCAGAGATAAGCAATTTGATTGGTTGATGCTTTGGGACACGATAACTTTAGTTCTAATTAAGTGAGAGTGATGAAACTTGGTGTATTGTTTCATTATAGTAATACCTTGACTAAGTTCGATAATGAGCATTTTCTGCTCAGGGTAAGCAGAGCGATACGCAATTTGATTGGTCGAGACTTTGGAACACAATAACTCTCCTTTTTATTTAGTTAAAATGCTCAAACTTGGTGTATATGCTTATTAGGTCAATGCCTTGATGGAGTTCGAAGATGAGCATTTCCGCTTAGGGTAAGCAAAGATAAGCAATTTGATTGGTTGATGCTTTGGGACACGATAACTTTAGTTCTAATTAAGTGAGAGTGATGAAACTTGGTGTACAGTAATACCTTGACTAAGTTCGATAATTAGCATTTTCTGCTCAGGGTAAGCAGAGCAATACGCAATTTGATTGGTCGAGACTTTGGAACACAATAACTCTCCTTCTAATTGAGTTAAAATGTTCAAACTTAGTGTATATACTTATTAGGTCAATGCCTTGATGGAGTTTGAAGATGAGCATTTTCCGCTTAGGGTAGGCAGAGATAAGCAATTTGATTAGTTGATGCTTTGAGACACGATAACTTTAGTTCTAATTAAGTGAGAGTGATGAAACTTGGTGTATAGTTTCATTACAGTAATACCTTGACTATGATCGATAATGAGCATTTTCTGCTCAGGGTAAGCAGAGTGATAAGCAATTTGATTTGCCGAGACTTTGGAACACAATAACTCTCCTTCGAATTGAGTTAAAATGTTCAAAATTGGTGTGTATGCTTATTAGGTCAATGCCTTGATGGAGTTCGAAGATGAGCATTTTCTTCTTACGGTAGGCAGAGATAAGCAATTTTTGGATGACACTTCGTGTTCAGTTTGATTGGTCATACGTTTGAAAAAAATAAATGTGCGATTAATTAATATGTGTCATCTATTTATTTTGGGATTTCGGCGGGGGACATCAGCCTCACTGTTGGCTTGTTTAATTTCATATTATAAAATAATATCAAAATCCAAGAACTAGCCAATTTTGTTAAAATCATATTTAACAACTGCTATAGACATTCTATCCATATTGTCAAATTGACATTTTTTTTTTACCAAACAGTCAAGTTATCCAAAAATTCTTATGTTTCTGTAACCCATTTACATTTTGTTTCACTAACGTATCAGTTACTAGCTGGTCAATTATTATACTGTTAATTATAGTCATAATTCAGTTTTATTGTGGATATGAAAACAATATTTTGTCCATTTTGCTTTTTAGGGTGAGAAAATAGAGCACAATGCAGTTCAAAAGCATTGTCATGTGTCGGTTGTGGCGTGGCATCCAACAAAACGTATCATAGCTGTAGGATGGGAAACCGGAGAAATTACTATCTGGAATGAACAAGATCATGAAGTCAGCGATGCTGTTCATATTCATAAAAAAGAAGTTTCAATATTACACTGGAGTTCTAATGGGAGCAGACTTTCTTCTGGTGATAGGGTGAGTCCATTAAATGTACAAGGTAGTGCTGGCATGACATATTATTGTTGAATCAATGTATTACAATTTGGCTTACTGTGTACACTATATCAAATCACTTCAAATTTTAATGAGAATTATTCTATAAATTTTTAACAGATTTTTGATGGTGAAGGACTCCATTACACTGAAAAACCCTTCCAACAGCATATTTGAGTTGTACATACAAAAAAGTAAAAAAACACTAATCTAGTATCTAAGTATTTTGTTTGTTGAGTTTATGACTTGATGAATATATATTGAGATTTTATGGTAATGGTTTAGGAAGTAGAGGAACATAAAGAGACATGTATATCCAAAATGTTATGGAGACACATGTACAGTTTGACGGATACACAATTACTAGATTTAATACTATGTAACATTCTGACAAAGGATATTCTTGTCATTATCAAGCAAATGATGAGAGTATCCTCTCGAAATGTTGCATTTGCTCAATAATTGTATGTCAATAAAATTGTACCTTATTTTGATATGTTCAATTACTAAATGGCTATCAAAGAAGTTATACTTGTTATAAACTTCATTAACAAGTGGTATATTATAGTTTGAATGATATTAATATTTTATAGGGTGGTGTATTACATGTGTGGAAATCAGACAGTAAAGGAAGATTACAACAAAATCCAATGTGTCAACATCATATACAGGAACCATTAACAGCAATATTATACCGACCGCCTGCAAATGGTGGTGATCCGTCAGCGTTAGTATATTATATTCATAATATTATAAAAAAATATCAATAAGGCTGTCTGTCAATTCCAAAATCCGACCGGAATCAGACTTTCAGACCATTCACAAGTAGATGTGCTAAAAATCATATTGATTCAAAATTTACTCAAATCATCCAATCCCCATGGTAGTTATGGCTATCTGAATTGTCTATTACTGTCTGTTGCATGATCATCTTGTTTTCTCTAAGATTGTTACCTGGAACCAGAACAATATTTCATTTCCATCTACTGTCACCAAGCTCAAGATGTTTTGATTTAAGTCCATATTTTTGTCAAATTTCAATTAGAAAAATGATATTAGACATCTTGTGCATTATGCTTTAAGATGACTATTTTTTTATTTTAGTGATATAAGTTCATTAGCTAGAGCTGCTGTCAGTGGCGATGAGTCAGCCTTGGATATGTTTAATTGGAAAAGAAGTAAAAACTCTAAATTGCAGTCCTTTGGGCCCTCAGAATCTCTCGCTTTCTTTGTTGGAGGTGGAAATGGTAAGTATCTTTTAGAAGGAATGATGGTGGATTTGGGCATAATGAGCTTCGTAACTTTTGATTAATTAATTGATTGATTTTTTTTCCTTTCTTACCTACTTTATACAGTAAATATTATTGCCAGGACAATAGAAAACTATCACTTTTTTATTGTTTTGTTTTTGCACAATGTCTTTGTATATTCAGTTTCAACTCTACCTGTTGTGTAGCAAAAGAAAACATCCATAGCTTATGAAATTATTCACTTAAAAAACAAAGACATCTTTATCTACCCCAGACATTGTGGTAAAATTACATCAGACAATTTATCAATAACAAATTCAGCAGAAAGTGTTGCATATCGACACCGAATGCTTATCTTGTGAAAATTTTGATATATCAAGAGCAGTTGTTATATGAATCTGAATGTTTTGATTATATTGTAGGTGGAGTATATTATGTAAATGAAAATGGTCAGTGTACCCAGTCTTTCTGTCTAGATACTAGTATAAATGAATTATTATTCTATGAAGAAAGAAGTATATTAGTTACTGTAACAAGTCAATTACAGATGACACAACATGCTGTCTTACCTGATGGTGGAACGCAAGAGGTTTTGAAAGTGAGTTATCTTTCATTTACATTATAGCTTTGGCATCTCAAAACTAGACTGTTTACCCCATTGCATACTCTTTTAAGAACACCAAATTCAGAGAGAGAGAGAGAAATGGGGTTTAACATCCACTCGACACAAACTAGGTCATTTTGGGCCTAACATATGGTTTCATTTTTTATTTCAATAATTCGCTTGTGTGTAGAGGTCTTTAGCAGTGGGAGGAAACCGGAGTGCCCCGAGGAAACCCACAAGGTTGAGAAGGCACCCCTATCTCCATGCCACATATGCTCACACCAGGGCTCGCAACCACAGCCGCAAGCCAGAGATGACTGGCCAGCTAGAGGTCGAAGCGCGGCACACTAGACCACTAGGCCATCCCACCCCCACACACACACCAGATTCAGTTATTGACCAACCAAATGTAGATGGAGGTGCTAAATCGCTCCCTAGAATATTACATCTTTTTGGCATTGAAAGTCACTTTGTACTGTATTTTAGTACCATCAAAGAAAAATGAGAATTTTGTGCGACAAGGATCATCAGTTCTTTGTGTTCCTACTTCAATAATAAAGTGTGACACAACTTTAATTCCATGTCATTGTATGAATTCAGAAAACTCTGAACCACCTTAGTCTTTACCAATTTTGTGAATGTTGTCTGTCCATGATGCTCTTCATTGGTATTCTTACATGTACATGAATTGTTTATTATGACTATTGTTTCAGGCTAAACTAAGTGGTAGAAGTGGTGATTTATCTATATTATGGACTGGTAAAGGTTTACTAGCTACAGCTTCAGGTGAAATGGTTGTCAGGTAATACCATAATAAACATACTTTTTACGCATATCTCCATTAAATTGCACCCTCTACCCCAGCAATCACATGTCATGCTTTATTACTGTTATTTCTCATATTTTACAAGTTAACTAAAATTAAGAATGTTTTATTTCAGGATGTGGGATTTAGCTAGTGAAGATAATTATGTTTTAAATCTAGATTCTAGCAACAGTTACGATGCTAATGAAACCATTATGTGTATCAGTTATTGTCATCAAAAAGGTAAACAAAATATTATAAAAATAGAATATTTAAAACTCAAGTAAGTGATGATTCATGATACCTAATCAGAATATGATGATGTACAGTTTTAATTTTGGAGTAGAACAGTGGGATTAAACCCTATTGATTTCATTTACAATTTTAATTGGGTAATTATACTACAAAAAATGTAGGGAGCAGGATAGAAACTGTCATTTTGACCTAACATTTGCTTGTGCGTAGGGAGCTATAGGAGAATAATGAAACATACTTGTTTGCACAGACGAACTTATACCTTGCCACACACAAGTTTGGAATTAAATTATTGAAACCATGCCACTTGACTCAAGTACAAAACCCAATTAACAATAATATCCAAAGTATGAATATGATAGAATTTGTGTTTATTTATTCAGGGACTTTGGCTGGTGGTACAAATATGGGTAACATAGCATTGTGGAAATATTCTCCTAGTCTAGGTAAAGAAGGTGATGCGGAGAGTATGTGGAAATTACAGTCTCCACCTGTTGTTGATGGTCAAATTACTCAAGTACAGGTTAGACACTATTTGATACTTTATTCATCAGATTTTTTTTCACCATTTAATACTGTGTTTATAAGAATTGTCTCATTTATAAGAATTGTCTTCACCATTTAATACTTTCTTTATAAGAATTATCTCATTTAATACTTTATTTATAAGAATTATTTCATTTAATACTTTATTTATAAGAATTATTTCATTGGATACTTTATGTGTAAGAATTATCTTCACCGTATAAGTATTTATTTTACAGTGGGCTCCTAATAAAGGTTTTATAGCTGTCAATACTGTTGCTAATGTTTTTATGCTCAGTGAACAAGTCATGAGTGCTAGTTTTAGAGATGAGGTGAGTGTATATCATATAAAAAGTTTAAAAAATGATTTGTGTAGGATTAGTTGTTACCTGTTGAGAGTTCAACTCTATATGTGACAATTGATGATAGATAAATGTTTCAAAACCCAACATCTTAGTGTGTCACTGTTGTTCAGTCATATTTAAAGTTATGCAGTAACAAAAATAGTTGTCCATATGTGGTAGTAGTACTGGTACCTTGATTGCTTGACATCTGCTACCACAATAGTGGTGATGAAGACAAATTTGTTCATACCATTTACTGACTTTATATGTCACAATATTTATACAAATGTTAGTCAACAACACAAACCATATATCAAGACCATTGTTACATGAAATTACAGGCGCAGATCCAGGATTTTTTGCAGGGGGGGGTCTAGGTTTGATAATTGCTTAACTAATTGCGCTCAACCGATTAATTTGGTAAATTAGATTCAATTTGGTTCATTCTGACGTATTTCCGGAAGGTAAATTCCAAAATTACAGGTCTAAATCACCAATAAAATCGCATAAAACAAATTTCAAGCCTGAGCAGGGGGGGGGGGGGGTCAGGACCCCCTGGATCCGCGCCTGAATTACTATTTTAAAAAAGTATTATTGGTAATGAATGACTGATAAAGTCTACATTCAGTGTTGCCTGTGTAAATTTGTATTTAAATTATGAATTTATTATTTCAGACAGCAGTTGTACAATATGGTCCAAGTTCTTTAGCTATAGAAATATTTTCCACTGGTAATAATCATGATATAAAAGTTGATATACAGATTAAAGGAGCTTACACCACCAAGGTACAGTAAACTCTTGTATTAACAAAAATATCATATTAAAGCATTTCTTCATTTTTACTTTCATTTTCTTCACAAATATATTTGTGTACACTGTTTTATTGTGTTATTATTTGGTTATATTTGTTAGGATGCCTTAGCTATATGGAATGGAAAGAGAGTTATAATATATGAATATGCTGCAGATAGATCAGTTATACGAGCAACAGGTAAGAGAAGATATGTTGATTTGATAAAGTATACTAGGAATGATAAAGACTCCAGTAATAATAACATTTTATCGTACACTGCCCCAATAGTTGAATATTTGTCGTTTATTTCAACAGGATCGTTTGTTACTGAGACGATGGTGATTTGTCTATATGAACAAAATGTCTACACTATAGAACAAAATAAAGTACAAGTACGAACCTTTCAGGTCAGCATTATTAAATTAACTTTCAATTTATTAATGATTGTACTAAGATTATTTTTCTTCGTTGAGAGAAGAAGCATAGCCAAAATATATTAAGAACTTGTCCTTCCATAAGGGTGTGTTATAGTTTTTTTCACTCTGTCTAGGTACTTTACTCCTCTATAGGATCTTGGGTGTTGGGTTGACGAATGGTTAACGCCTGCAGCACAAGGTCTGTTATTGAGTCATGTGATTTTGATTCCCCACTTGTTTGTAATGAGTATTGTTTCCTGTCCAACCTTGTGGGTTTTATCTAAGTCCTCCCCCTTTGCATCTCACTGTGAAAGACCCCTGTGTGCAAGTGAATAGTTGATATAAATTTGAACCACATGTTAGTTCCAAAATGCCCTAGTTTGTGTCAAGTAGTCCTCTCTCTCTGGTCTAATAATTTCATTCATTATTTGCAGAACTTATTTCAATGATTTAGGGTAAAGTTATAAGGATAGATTTCTATATTACAGGGTACAGTAAAACAAGTGTTAAGTTTTATAGATACCGAAGGTGTACCAATATGTTTAGATATCTGTGGTAATTATTTAGTGGTAGCTACAGATGTTGGTGTAGTTAGAGTATATGATTTATCAAGAAGGTAAGAGTTAGGCCTTCAAGAACCAATGATTATTTTTTATTAATTCTGACTGTACCAGGAGCAGAGGTGGCTAAGACATTGACTTGCTAACCTGAAGGTCCTGTGTCTAATTCCTGTCTGTGCTGAAAAATTTTTCTCAGGGTTTTTCCGACATGGATCGTCTTTGACAAGAGGACCTGGCAGCGGAAACGTATAACCATTCTGATGAGAAACAAGTTCATGTAAAAGAACCCTTGGCGGTTGGAATACAATATAAAGCGTACGCCATTGCACCACTGTCTAGGCAAAATTTCCCCCATTGCTCACTGTATGGCAAATGTCCGTCTTATTAGCCCAGTCATACTTACTAGACCATCATTCATTACTATCATGTTTATTTTATTATCAGAGGTTTTTGGCTAATAGGCTGCTATGTTCCGTGTCAATTCTGTTATTAATGCAGGTCAGGTTACCTAACCAAACATCATGAGTTTTTCTTGTCTCCGCAAGAAGAGTCTTATAGACAAGAGGAATGTTCAAATGAGATTAAACATGTGTTAGTTCTATTTTCTAGCTGGTAATATTTATTATTTCAGGGAAGCTAAGGCTCACAGTAATGCTAAAGCTTTAGCTGATTTGATACCAGGTTTTGGTACTGTAATATCAGCTAAATGTAATTGTACTGGTAATAGAGTTAGTGTTTTAGTTCAAAAAGGAGTAAGTACAAATTTAATTACCGAAAAAGTTAGTAGATAATGTAAACTGGACATTCAAAACACTTAATTAGAATTCCCCATCAATGCTTGATTTAAATCTTCCTGCACAAAATGGTGTTTGAAATGTTGAACTCAGTACAAAAACTTTTAACCTTTAAGTTTTTATTTACAGGTAGATAATTCTATAGATCCCAAGTTATATTTCTGGGATGTAGAAACTGATTCTGTCCAGTATTTTAATTTTGAGTCTGGACGAGGTGAACAAGATGATTATTTAGACACCAAAAATGGAGAGGAATTAGATGAGGATATCAATGATGCTGAAAGGTAATTGATAATTGTTATTATTTCAATATGATGAATTCAACTATCATATCAAATTTGTTTCAAAAATTGGTTTTAATTAAGGCACAATAGCCCAGATAATAGTCTATTTATCTCAATAGTTAAAGATATATTTTATTGTAATTGTTAAGGAATGTTATTTTGTAATTGAGCACATCCAATTATTAAAAAAAATAAAATTCATGAAGAATTGACTGTGACTGTTGTATACAAAAAAAAGATAGCAGAATTGTTGTCTTAGACACATTATTAAAAATGGTGGTGTGAAATCAATATAAACTTGAAATTGATCAGTAAATATGTTTGGGTTTTTTTTCCTTTGTTAATAACATCTTAATGTGTAGGGTGTTAAACTCTATTCTTAAATCATGACTTTTAGATGTTTTAGCAATAGATGTTAACTAGTAAAGATATTTAAAAATGTATTATCTTTACTAGTAAACATCTAATGCTTAAATTAAGATAAAGTATGATAATGTTTTTGTTTCAGGGGTAAAAATCAAGCAGCTAAGGACATTGCTGGTCGTTATCCTATTTCACATTACTGGGATATGATGGAACCTAAACTAGTTGTATGTGAAGCTAAATATGTTCCTGTTAAAAGTACTAAAGACAGTAGTTTATTTAAAAGATCAATATCACTTAATAAATCTGACGATGACTGTCCTGTAAGTTTTTTTTATTAATTTATTTTTATAGATTAAACAGTTAGGATGAGTATCAACTTATATAATAATGCTTACATTTTTATGAGCAATTTTATATATAAATAGAAATTTTTATTCCAATAGTGTTGAAAGTTGATATCCAGGATTTATGATCATGCTAAAGATTGAACCAATTCCTAGATCTTAACCATTGCATATTATTTTGGGGTAGTGTTTTTGTTTTCATGTTATGAAGATTTATGCCATAATAAACTGTTTTTGTCTTGTTATTAACAGGTAGAGAAGATGATTGTGTCATTATTTTGTACACCAGAGAATGGTTTGTTAATACAAGACAGTTTTCCTTTAAGTTTACAGCATAATTCTCTCATTGGTATAGAGGTCCCTCATCTTTACTTTGTTAAAAACGTAAGTTTACCTTTATTCTTCCGAAGGTAACCTCAACTGTCAGACTTAGTTATGTGTAACAACTCAAGATAAAAAAAAAGGTGTAAAGAAATAACTCCAGTAGTTGTTTAGTTGTGATTATTGTCATGCACAAGGCAGACTATTTCTACTCTTTTTTTCTGATTTCAGCCTGAAACATTAGATGATGAAAATCAACAGTCTGATAATGGTGATGAAGACATGCCTATTTATCCTAAATTAGTAGCGCGACGTATCATGAGAGATTTTGTTGGTTTAGAATCAAGTGATAAATCAACTAGAGATGCCATGATGAACTTCAGTTATTATTTAACTATAGGCAATATGGATGAAGCTTTTAAAGCTATTAAACTTATCAAGAGGTAGGTTTGGTATTATATCACCATAATCACCTAAATAAGACACCTTTTCACTCCATAACAGTTTCTGAATGTCTGTTAATCCTTTCTATTTAATTGAGTTATATAATAGGGCAAGTACCAAAATACATGCCAATTATAGAATCTGAGAATCTGGGATCCCTTGCAAGCTACAATGTGCTGGAAGTTGATCCTCTAATAAGAATATAGTTTAGTTTTTAGAAAGATATGATAAATTGAAATTTCAATGTAAACAAACCTAAAGCCATTTTTATGATCCAACTAAATCCAAGCTAGGAGTTTATGAAGTATTGATATTTTGATTGTTTCATTAATCATTCTGAGTACATATTCACATGGATAAAGCAGTGAGAAATTGGATATTTTCAAAAACATGCTTATCATGCACAGTTACTTTAACGATTATGACCTAAATTATAAAATTGTTGGTATATTCTTTGTTACAGTGAATCTGTGTGGGAAAATATGGCTAAGATGTGTGTTAAGAGCAGACGGTTAGATGTGGCAACTGTTTGTTTGGGTAATATGGGAAATGCTAGAGGTGCTAAAGCTTTAAGAGAATCTGCTAAAGAACCAGAGTTAGATGCTAGAGTTGCTGTGTTAGCTATTCAGCTGGGACTCTATGTTAGTATATTTATTTACCTTTGTCAAAAGATTCAATATAAGTGAAAGATGTATAAAATTTTTTTGTAATTTCTTAATTAATTTGTGCAATCACAAACTGATATATCAGTTTATATTACTTGTTTTTGATGATTACATGTTACTAACTAAGCAATGATTGGTTATTTGTAGGAGGATGCTGAAAGACTACTTAAAAACTGTAAGCGATATGATCTTCTCAATGAGTTCTATCAAAATAGTGGGCAGTGGGAGAAAGCTCAAGAAACAGCTGAAAAATATGACAGAATACATCTACGTACAACCAATTATAATTTTGCTAAACATTTAGAAGATATTGGTGAAACGGCATTAGCTGTACAGAAGTAAGTTTATTTGTATCTTGTGACAAATCACTTTTAGTCTGTTTCATAAAGTCATATTTGTTTGTCAGATATTACAGACACGCTTCAGTAATTGAGTTTAATATAATTTTAATTTGTTTACATCTTTGTTTTATCAGTTATGAGAAGTCAGGTACACAGAGATTTGAAGTACCAAGAATGTTTGGTGATGATCCTGATATATTAGAACAGTATATCATTAACAGTAAAGACAAGTAGGTTTCTTTGTTTCTATTTTTTCACAGGGCCTGTGGCTATTGATTGGGTCCTGTTTTAGAATCCTAGCATTAGCCAAACAGAAACAACTACCGTCCCTTGCATTGCATACGTAATAAAGTAACAGATTCGGGATGCCTGATATCACTTCTTATTCCAGGGTTTCATATAGCAAACTATTTGTGCTCTAGTGTGCACAAGAAGAAAATGATCATTTTTTTTGTTAGTCTTACTTAATTGTCTTTATTTCTAGTTGACAAACATTAAGTTCTATCATGTTTTTACAATAAATCATCAAAGATTGTGACTGATTTATATGTGTATTATAGAGAGATCACACTGTTTAATGATATTCTTTATTTCTACTTACAGAAAATTAAGGAAATGGTGGGCACAGTATTTAGAGAGTACATCAGATATGAAAACAGCTTTACAATTTTATGAATCAGCACAAGATTATTTCTCAGTTGTTCGTGTTTATTGTTATTGTGAAGAAATGGCAAAGGTAGAATACATATGTTATATTCAAAGTTATCAATAATTAAAGTTCATAGCCATATAAAACAAGGTTTATATGATCTTGAAAAATAAAATGCTTAAATTTAGTATCATACTTGAAAAGTCTGGAAAGTTCCCCACTTTAACATTAATTTGTTGTATTATTTCATATCTAGAAGAGTGCTTATCAAAGAAATCTTCTATAAATGACAGTTTAAATATGACTATGAACCATATAGATAAGATTGTTTTGTCTATTTATAGGCAGCTGAGATATGTAATGAGACCGGGGATGCAGCAGCTTGTTATTATTTAGCTAGGCAATATGAAAACCAGGGACAGATTAAAGAAGCTATACATTTCTTTAGTCGAGCTAAAGCTTTTGGTAGTGCTATTCGTTTATGTAAGGTTAGTAAGATGTTTATTAGAGTAGCCATTTTCATTTGTGTCAGAAAAGTAGGACATTTTAATGTCATTTCATTTCTCAGTATTTTTTATTGTTCACTGTATGAACATGTAAATTTAATAAGTGGTATTGGATGTTCTCAATAAGTATGAATACTCTGCATTATTAATGACACCTACTACTACTGAAGATGTTGATTTGAAATGCCACCAGTTAGATCTACAAGACTTTAACATACCCTGTATCACCTGAAGTTCATTATAATTTTATTATAGGAACATGATATAGAAGATCAGTTATTAAATCTAGCGTTATTAGGTCGACCAGAAGATATGATGGAAGCTGCTAGATATTATGAACAGAAACCAGGATCTCAAGATAAAGCTGTCATGTTATATCACAAGGTATCAAAATCATCTATTTCAAACTTTACGACTCAAACAATAAAAGTTACTAACTTTCAGATCCGTAAACACCAATGTATAACAAGCCGCGGTATATTAATACTCTAATTGTTCATTTGACAGGTTAACTTTGATCACAGACTGTCATTTTGACAGTTGATCCTTCAATTCTTTTTTTCTGGTTTGATATGGTATTGTTATCTTCTTTTTTATATGACCATTTTTAACTTTTAATTTAATTCACAGGCAGGTAACTTTTCTAAAGCTACAGATTTGGCGTTTAAAAATAAAGAGTTTGGTGCATTACAACACATATCAGGTGATTTAGATGAACGAGCTGATCCTGAATTATTACGACGTTGTGGAGATTTCTTCTTAGAGAATGGCCAGTATGATAAAGCTGTTGACCTTCTTGCTCTTGCTAAAAAGGTAAACATTCAAATTAAGTTACAAATCAACAATATTTTCACAAGTTGTTTTATCTTGTTGACTGAAGTGTATTATGTTCTTATTTTATTCACTCAATATATTTGAGATCATGACATTTTCATAAACAATCATTTGTTTTTGTCAGTATTGGGATGCTTTAAAGATCTGTATGGAGAAACATGTAGAAATGACAGAAGAATTATGTGAAAAATTGAGTCCAGAGAAAGATGAAAATGAAAATAATCCACAAGAAAGATTAAAAATATTAGAAGCTGTAGCAGAAGTTTGTATGCATCAAGGACAGTATCATATAGCAACCAAAAAATATACACAAGCTGGCAATAAACTAAAGGTAATATCCTTATTCAAATACAGTAGAAAATTTCACCATCTAATTTGTATAAAAAATATGCAATAGGTCCCCACTGAACAGAAGTACAGAAAAAAAGTGATGATATAATCGTAACTTTTTCGGTCTCCTGACCCTTTTGGAAATGCAATGTAAGAATTAAATTGCCACTTATTTCTACATAGTTCTGTTTGTACATCTTTTAAACAGAGACTATTAGAACCTTTACTCTCTCCACCTACATCAGTATTTGATCCAACAGCTATACAGATCTACAGGCTTGTTTAGTCTCTACTATTCTTTTATTGGGGTCTTGCACATTCACATCCACTCCCAACATCCGGTTTCCTCCCATTGCTAAGGACCCCCTACCTGCAAACAAATTATTGAAATAGAATTATTAAAATGAATTTGAACCGTATGTTATTCCCAAAATAGCCTAGTTTGTGAAAGTTAAACTCCTCCTCCCCCCCATCTTTCTCTCTCTTAACCGCCAGAATGTGGAGAAATGTCATAAAGTTACAGGTTAAAGTATTAAAACGTTCAGTGGTTTATGTTATATGAAGCTTAAGGTGCCATCTCACTGCATGTGCATTATACAAGTTGAATGAATATTCATGAGTCTGACACTTTAGAAATTGCCTTATATGGTTACATACATATAACTGATAAAAGATATTTCCTCCATTGTTTAACTGTGAGAGTAACTTAATAAACACAATAATTATTTACCTTCGGCAAGTATATAAAAATTCTTATTCAGAATATAGGGTGGCATTGAGAATTTTATTACCAGTCATTCACATTTGTACGAAATATTATCACAAATCTTCAGGTCATTGCACAAGATGAATACAGTATTGACTCAATAAAATGTATCTTATAATTTTTTGTTTTTAGTACAGTATTATTTAAATGTTGTTTTTTTTTCAGGCTATGAAAGCTTTATTAAAGTCTGGAGATACAGAAAAGATTGTATTTTTCGCTGGTGTTTCACGACAACGTGAAATCTATGTGATGGCTGCTAACTATCTACAGTCACTAGATTGGAGAAAAGATCCAGAGATCATGAAGAATATTATAGGCTTCTACAGCAAGGGAAGAGCATTAGATTCATTAGCTGGTTTCTATGATGCTTGTGCTCAGGTAAGTTAAGATCATAAATTTATAGAATGTTCTTGGATACAACATAATAATTGTATATTAATTTGAATTAAATGTAGCTTGAATGATAAAAGGCCAAGTTGGTCTCATTTTAATGGACACATGATCTGGTCTGTGAAGGAGAATTGGAAATTTATCCATTACCAGAATATGTGCCTTATGACTATGGAAATGTGGTTGTATCTCTTAGTCGAATGAAAATGCTGCGGTAGATCGTCGGTTTTGGGGTTTTCCCCAAATTTTTGTTCAACCACTGAGGACTATATTTATCATGTGATCTTTTGAAAATTAATATATTAGTGATTTTTTTTTTTTAGCCTTTTTTTTGTAGAGTCTTGTGAATGCTCTACTGACCAAAAGTCACTAGTCCATCTATTGGAAATTTAATGTATAGTTCAAATTAATGGAACCTATCTTTATTCACATATTAAAATTATACTTGATGTAAAAGGTTTTTAAGGTTATTCAGTGTGAGTCTTTAACTTATACAATTTGATTAATAATATGGGTATTATTAACGATAAGAATTCCTTTAACAGAAGTTGTATATTAACAGGTAGAAATAGATGAATATCAGAATTATGATAAAGCTTTAGGAGCTCTAGGTGAAGCATATAAATGTATGAGTAAAGCTAAATTAGCTGATGAGAGTTTACAAGAAGAACGAATGGCACAGTTTAAACATAAAATAACTGTCATAAAGAAATTTGTACTAGCTAGAAAGTATGTATCTTATAATTACATTTCTATGAAATTTTCCTTATATAAATTATTTGAAATTGAAATTAAATCTGTAGGTAAACTTGTATAAAACATTGTAAATAAATACTTTTGGTCATATAGTGCAGTAAAGGTGCAAATAATGAGATTTGATTGTAGTTTAGGTGGAAAATATTCCTGCTTGTAACAAACAAAAGAAAAGTAATTATATCTCTGTGAATGTTTAGCATAAAAAATTACAAACTGTATAGATCCAATGTGTTTGTATATATTCTATGAATTATATTACAGAGCATATGAAGATGATCCAGAAGATGCTATAAAACAATGTCAAGTAATATTAGCAGAAACTGATCAAGAAGGTTCTTTAAGATTAGGAGATGTATATGGTTTTATGATTGAACATTATGCTAAAAAAGAAAGGTGGAAGGCTGTAAGTTTCATATACTTATATCATAATGATTAAAGAATGGTCATTTTTTAAAACTTTTTAGTACTTTTTGTGCTTGTATACAAAAATTGTGTCTGTACAATTCCAAGATGCAGTTTTAATACGGTAAGCTTTTTTGATTAATTCTGACAAGGAAAGGTGTCTAGTCATTCGGATGGCACAGCATACACGTAAAAGAAACCTTAGAGGATGAAATTCTGCTTCCTGGGCAAAATGTTCATCATAGCACACAGCATGAGAAATGCCTGTCTCCATTAGTTGGTACAGAACAGTTGGATGTTAAAATAGTGGAGTTTCTACCTTGTTTTATTCCCTACCACTGTATAAATCTTGTACATGGTCAATATGAATTATATTCTTTAGGCTTACTCTACATTAGAAGAACTAAAGAGCAAGATGCCTGTAGTCAATCCTGCCTATTATGTGGAGATGAAAACCATTGAGGCAATTCATAGAGCCTTAGACATTCCTCTTAGTCGCACCATTAATACAGACAGATTGAATGGATTCCGCAAATCTCCTGAAGAAGAAGATGGGGAGATTTTGGACGAAGAAGTAGCAGAAGAATTAGTGAATGGAGTGTGATAATATGTTTATCTGTGATCTTCAATTTATTCCAATATTTATAACTTCATCATTCCAAAATTTCATAAATAGTCTTATTGTTCAATTGATGAAGAAAGGTATAAATCTGTCATGCATACATGTTCATTCCAATCACAATTGTGGAGTCATTTCTAAGATAAAATATTTAAGTTAACAACCATTTCACATGCTGTAGGTGATCAATTTTTTCTTGTTATATTTTTCAGTCAAACACAAGACCTCATTTGTGTTGTTTTATTATCAAGTCAAATAGTTTAGCTAGATTTTTTTTCTGCAGTGTCTGATTAATGTAATGTGTAACAGGAGATTTGAGATATTCGTGAAACGTGCAGACCTGAGCATGGTCATTATTAAGCATTAAATGATAAAATTAATAGCTACCCGGAATCACTTAATCGTTGAGCCAAATTATAGATCAAGTTTTTTAAAATAAATTTATTACAATGGTAATAATTTATATATTTAAATAGGTTTAGTTATCGCAACATTTAGCTCCTTCATTTAGGTTGTTGAGGTATAAAAATTTACCTTGCATGTATGTAAAATATTTATTTCCAATTTATCTGTTGTATAACATTTTATTTATTGTGTTTTATTTATTGTTAGTTTGAAAACATACCACAGTCATAAATGTCTCCGTCCATTACAAGATATATATTGATTTTAGATGAAGTTTATTCAATATGGAAAAACCAAATATATTTTTTATTTTACAATAAGAATCTCTTAATCAAATTCCAGCCATATATTCTCATATCAAAATTGTTTTAAAATTATTACGAACAGAATCAGACAGAAATTTATTGACACATGTTAAATAATTTTTCACAATATAAATTCATATTATTCAGTTTACATTATATCAAATTGTAGAATAAAAAATGAAAATATATTAAATTTATGAATTGTTGTAAGGTGTATCATAGCATTATTATCTGTCATATATCTCACATATCACAGTACACATCTCTCATCATATTTATATGTATGGATATGAAGTGTGTGTATATTTAATAATAGTAAAAATAATAATATTTTAGGAATATAGGATTTCACTGGTTGTGAGCTTAACTCTGTCAGAATTTAGCTCAAGGCCTTGGAAGTGGTAGTAATATCATAATTCTTGCCTAGATTTATATAAAGCTGCTTGGTTTATAAAATTTTTGTCAATTTTGCAAATGCTGAAGAACATAAAATGCTTGAGAAATATAGAAAATTTAAAAAATTGAAAATTAATCTGTGCATATGTAACTCCACAATTTTTCTTACATGTACTTAGCAATACCAAAGTAATTGACTTTTATACGTGCTTTAGAGAGTTGAAGATTATTGTATAATTTATGCAACTGTTTGGTGTGCCTTTTATAATAATGTTGTGGAGTTAAATAAATTCTGTCTTGGTTCCCAATACTTGTACTTAAAGAAATGAGAATAATAATCATTAGCCGTCCTATATTATAGCTCTGTTATTATATTTTGTGTATAATAGTTGTATTATTGTATTTATCATTGTTTATTTATTATATCATTATCATTTTTATTGTATAGAAATAAATTACCAATATTGTGGGTGAACAAAAGTTTATTATGTAAAACAAAGAATAAGAATTAGGGGAGAAACCATTTGAAGGCTCATCTTTGGATGTGTTTAAAGGGACAATAACATTCTTGCTGGCTTGGTAGCTCCAGAAAATAAATAATACCCTTATTCTAAGTACTAGATGTTTAAGTGTCCTACCTGTTGTGTGAATTATCCATTACAACCTATTTTACTTGTCCAGAGGATTCGAAAATATTTTAAAATCCAAGTCACATTTGAAATGGTTTACGTTAGACTTTTCAAATCAATTGGTTGAATTTTTCCAATTTTTGAAAATAGGTGTGTTAAGATGAAATTTATATCATTAATTAATTGGAATATTCTAAAATAATACGATTTGTTGACCAGAATGAATATTGGGACATATTAGTCAGTTACAACAAGAGTGTTATTGGGGCTTTAAAAGAAAACAATTTTGTTACCTTTTGCACTCATTACACCAGAATGGGTATTAAATAATTAAAATCAATGTTTGAGTTATTGTGATAGCGTGACAATAACCTTTAATATGGCACCTAATGTTTCCTTTCTGGGGACTGATATGTTAGAAAAATATATATTTTAGAATTGATAATAATATGCCCATTTAGTCCCCCAGTTGACATGGCAACCAAATTTAAGGTTATGTTACCATGCCCTAAATATTAAGTTAGATGTCTTTCAAATCAAATACTGTCACAATGATCCAATTATTAGTAAATTTAACAAATCCTATAAATATGAGGTAAAAAGATTTTTAGTATAAATCACGATTCAGTTTTGACTGTGTAACAAATTTGTTGCCATAGCAACCTTATTAAATGAAATATATTTTTTTCGATAAATGACCAGGATTCAGTATATTGTATGTGCAAGAGGATCACACTACATACTAACAAACCTAACATGGAAACCATACTCAAATTCATCTTTAACTAAAATAAATATTTTTGCTAAATGTATAAATTTTCTATATGAAATTATTTGTATTAAAAAATTAATATAAAATTAATTTTATTATAAATCAAATTTATATTTAGAATTGAATAAATCTGCAATTCATATTAATCTCTTTAAATTAACATTAAAGATTTTGTTTTCATCAAATGTAACAAATCCTAAATAATATTACATTAGTTATTTCCATTTGATCAATTTGTAAAATGAATTTAATCAAAATTAGTGAAAAGTGTGATAAATAGGTTGATTTTGACTATGTGCGTGTTTATGTTTATATAAACCCCATTTCTCCCTCTCTGCAGGGTCTCATGTGTCGATGTCTGCAAAACATGTATCTTAGTTGCTTCTGCTTTTATAAATAACCTGGCAAAATTACTTTCAAACATTATGCAGATCAGCTGGAACAACAACTTCTTAGGACAACATCAGCAACCTTAGAGTCAATAAATTGAAGTAGAAGTCCACTGTACTGACAGTACAAATATAATTATTGTGCATAATAGCCATTTCATTCTGTGGTCCAAACCTGGCAAATATACACCAACCACTTAGTGGAGTCCACTTGGAATCTAAAAATAAATCTCTATGCATTTAAAGGTATTCTTAAAAGTTCAATGTACTAAAAACAGAACTAAGCCACCAGTGTATCAATATTTAGAAGATTTTATTATTGAAAATACTGATTACAATGATAAGATGATTGATGTGATCTATTTACACATAATACTATATACTTTAAATACTAATACACAATCTGTAACAATAGATTACTCAAATATATACATCAACAAACTATTTACAGATAACAAATAACCCAATATCTTCATAATATGTGTCATAATAAACAGTTTGGGCGTAGGCATTTACATACATATTTACATCAAAACACTATTAATTGCCCTTTTCTTGGACTGAATGCTGATAGCCCTGGTATGTACGGGAGCTGCCAAGAGGCTGAATTATTCTGTATACCCTTTCCTTTCCTTTATATACTGACTAGGTTTACGACAAGAAATCGTAATATACTTGATCACTTTTTTGATTTCTTTTTCGTTGATAAGAATTATTCAAAAATCATTATCTTAAGTATGAATAGTCGTTGGTTACGTATACGTAGATTAATATTACGCCATTTTTATTTGACTTTTGACTATATTAGGTAATGGAAGGGTGTCAACCATGTCGTTGCAAGATAAATTATTTCTAATAATACTACAACACTTCTCGCGTAAAGAAATATGTCGACAATATGACCGTCCAATGCCCAATTCAGTTTCTGATGCTGTCGAGCTAACAAGGGGATATAACTGTCTTTGTTGTAAACGCCGATCATAAAAAGCCACACCCATATTTACACCATTTCTATAGAATGTCAATGTCCCTAAATAGGTATTCAGATGACAACCAATAACCGTTCCTTCATCATAGATTGGATCACAATATTTCCATGATTCACCATTATGATAAATGCGGCCTTTATACGATAAACCCCAACTTTCTTGGTCGATTCCTATAACAAAAAAACAACCTGGTAATTAGTTCCTCATAACATAATAAGCATTTGAATCATTTAAATAGTGTTCAATTGGGATAATTTTGAAAGCTAATTATCAGCTGCCTTTAATCTAATACGATAATCCATTGAAGCATTTTATAAGCCCAATAATACGATGTCTGATTATTATGTTATACGACCATTATAGTTAAAAATAGTTTAGCAAATATATAATTCGTCTCCTAGATACAATTATGCCTGGAACATATCAAATCCATAGATCGACTTTAAAAAATAAGATATTCATCAGGAATGTTTGAAACCAAACACTGACGAGATACACTGTTTACGGTAGTGAATTAGTGATCTATACGTGATCTTTCTTATTGATGTCTACACGCAATAAGAACCCTCAGTGGTGTTGTTGAATATATAAATTATACAAACCTATAAGATTGACATATTTGTAGTTGTTTGTTTGTAATGTGGCATTTTTTGTTCCAACCCCCATCATAACTGATGTTCCACAAGGGGGTTCTAAAAATACGATTTCCCAATAATGTTCGCCGTCATTTAAAGCTTTATTTCCTCTCACTCCTGCAATAGATTCAATATTAAATTTACTTCAATTGTGATCTCTGCACAACAAGATACATCCTTTTTGGCCATAAACAATAATATATCGTAAAATATTGTGGCTTTTCTTTGAATTCGTCAAAAAAATCGTTTAAATTAGTCCCTGAACTTTTCTTGCGCATAATTATGTAGTTACCAACTTAAAAACATCGACAGGTGTTACATGTAAAAATATTGACAACCAATGATTTTCCTTCCCTTGTACTGATACGACACATACATACAGTCATAGCAAAAATACAAAATATAATATATATTAATTGTTATTTGCAATGGTTTCAAGCTGACACCGCCCAACTCATACCGTGCTATTTATATTTCAATAATTTAATATTCACCTGCAGTTCCTGTGCTAAGATCCACCGGGTCTGTGTAGAAGTAGGCCGACTTTTTATCATTTGATAAATGCACATCGGAGGATTTATTTTGATTATCCCACACCCAGTTATTTGCATAAAATTCACTCAGTATGAGCTCCCGTTGGTGCTTGAAAATTTCTGAGAAAACAATAAAACAGTTCCTTTATTATTAAGCAATATATCTACAGATAAATAAATGTTATAAATATAACAGACAGGAAATATTGAATAGCTGATTGACAAATGGTCAATTTTATATATATATATTATATTTAATGAATTTTGTGAAGGATTTTATTTAATCTAGCCGAGTGTTTTATGTATGACCTGTTTTACCTCTAATACTCTAATATAAATTCTTGAATAATTCAACATATATATTTTGGGGTTAAACTTTAATATTATATTATTTAGTATAATAGACACACTTACCCATATGTTTTAACTTTTCTTTTTCAAAATTATATTAGGTTGATCTGGAACAAACCGGTTATCTGTGATAAAAAGGTTTTAAAAGTTGTCCTTGTTAAAGATTTTCGTAGTACATAATTTATCTATAGTCAAAACAAACATATATATATATACTGTAAACCACGTGTGGAAATTGCGGCAGAATCACGTTTGATTTGATTAAAATCAAGGACATAGAAACCAAACAGGCTATAACTTGTATCACAGCTATTAAAACACTAACCGTATTTAAACTTAATCCGCGAGTACATGTAAAGCAAATGTCGGTCTGTTCCCCGACACGTAGTCGTAACAATTATTACCACCATATTAGGGAAATGCAAATTGGACAGCCTTCACTTATTTCCCAGGGACGAATGGCCTTGCTTCAAAGAAATGTTTATAACTTTGCTAGAGTATATTTGCACTAAGATTTAAAGAATCATATTCCTAAATCCGCATGCATAAAGGTATCACTTTTCATTCCAAATTGTAAAACATGCTTATGGCTGTCTTATTGCAAGTAATTTTGAAACAATATTGGATTACTATCGTTTATTTTTGATTTTTACGGGTTTGTTTATTTACAGTGCTTGGCGAGTTTTGTCTTACTCCCTTGTATTAAGTTGTAAATGATAAATATTACCAAACTCACGTTTATAAGGGCAACATTGTTATGAAAAGATTGTTCCGACAAAAACTATAAATTTTCAAAAATAAACTGAACAAGTAATATTTGAATTGTGAATTTGGTTTTAAAAGTATTTATTATCGGTGTTCTTGTATTATACTGTTGACAGCACACATTGGAACAGCGCCATTCACTGTAAGTCTAAACTGATTGGTTGAAAAATGTCACACGCCCAAGAAAATCGGTCAATTTTGAGTCCTGTATTTCAGTACATAATATTATTTGATGAAATTAAATGGGATTTATGTCCCGGTGTTCGGCTTATTTGACTTTATTGAGGCTTTTTTCACCTACGACGTGAACTCAGAAGTTCAAATATAAAAAAACAAATTGTTTTCATTGCTTTAGAATAAGAGTTTTCAGATAAAACAAAGTGGGTCTCTTGAAATAAATGGTGGATCAATGCTCCCGAGAGATAACAATGGTCGGTGCGCGGTGCTTTACGTTAGCGCATGTGTAACATTTATTTTCAACTTCCGCTTCGATTTGTTATGATGGTGTTGGAAGTTCGAAAAATATTAATTTAATTCGACGCTTGGAAAGAAAGAAATTAGGATGATGGACTATGAAATCGAAGAGGATAAATTGTAAGTCCTTAGTGAACAAAGCTGTACTAACACCTAACTGCAAATTATTGGGTTATATTCATTTCAAAAATTGTCAAGGGTTTTCTTCTCCAGTCCAGTCGTCCAGTCCAAGGAAAATATTTCAGTCATAGGCCTATCATTTTCATCACGTTTACTCTATATCATACATCTCTCGTCAATCGCCACAAATCGCAGATTAAACATAGTTTCTCGAAATTTATTCACTAATAATCTAGATATCGAAATCAATCTGCATAAAAGTTTCTCATCTGTACTAAATTGACGCTCTGATGATTTAATTGTCTCCGGTGAGAGGCAATCACGTGATCCCCAACTCACTGGTTCTGGTTGCATATCAACAGCTGTCGCTATATGAATTGGGTATTGACGTGTCAACAAATTGCCTATAATAGCAACATTTATACTTGACCTTTATTTCCAGTCATTTTTACCTCGAAATCGGTCTACATGATATTGACATTTACAGCAGTTTTGGATATGTTCATGATTGAGACATGGGCTTACAAAAAGCACTCTCTGACTAAGTGAACAATAATTTATCATCAACTTTTAAGTTATGTTTTATACATTGAGCCTGCACTTGTTGAGTGTTAGATATTTAAAATATGAGTTCTGGATCTCAGGAATATTCACTTGTGCCAGAGAATGATATTGAGGATTATTTTATTGATAAAAATAAACACCTTCTTTTGCCATGGGAAGACCCCATGTGAGTATACTTAGAAAATAGTTATTTACATATCAAACTTGTGATACAATCTATAATACCAACAGTTTTCAGCACCGGTACATAAGACTTTTGGCCATAGATAAGGGGGGGGGGAGGGTCCATGCTTAAATTAGAATAATTAAATCAGAACTAAATCATGCAAATAAGTCAAATTACTCCAAATGAATCTTAAAACATTGATCTTTGTAATTATAAGTATCAGTTTATTTCTGCTAATGATGGATGATAGGCTGTAACATATATTTTATAAGAAAGCCTTTCTGGTCATCATATCACTTGCTGTGCAAGGTCGTGGGGCACTAGTTCAATGCAGTGTTTTGATTACCAATGCACTCATTATAAAGTAAACCTGATCAGCGCCATTTGACTCTCAGACTACAAGTTGTCAGATGCTGTACTTGAGGCAGTGTATGCTTAATACGGCCTGTCGATCTTTGCCCATAGACTGATAGAGATCTTGTTTGTGGCAGTTTTATATTCAGCTTACCATTGTGGGAATATACAGTTGTATTGTCATTACACAGGCCCATCCATCCACAACACTATTGGAAATCAGACTTGCCAATCAGTTATTGAAAGCCATTGTTTAAAAAGCTGATGATGATTGTAATTTTTTTTTACTTTCACAAATAAATTATTATCACCATTGTTCTTTTAAGACATACAAATGTACAAATTGTTTCTGTAAATCAATGTATATACCCATTACGTTTGGATGAAATAGATAGTATGGTATATATATACATCCATATGCATGTAGTTGTTTTATCAATGCCTGTAATGTAACAATTTTTTATTTGTTGTTATTTATAAGAACATTGTTTTTTTTATAGGGGTATGACAGTGACATCTGGTCATGTAAATTTAAAGAAAGATGGCCAAAACTTGATTGGTATCAGTATAGGGGGTGGTGCACCTCTGTGTCCTTGTCTCTATGTTGTACAAGTATTTGACAATACCCCAGCAGCTAAAGAAGGTTCTTTGGCAGCAGGAGATGAAATTGTCGGTGTAAATGGTCAATCAGTTAAAGGTAGAACCAAAGTAGAGGTGGCTAGAGCCATTCAGTCTATTAAGGTGAGAGTATGTATCAATTCGTGGTACCTGTATATAGTTGAAATAATTAATTTTTATGTATAAATTGACACTGATAATAGATAAAATATACTGTTAGTAATCCAGCATTGATTTTCTCTGTATTTATTGAAGTAAATAGAACATGTTGAACTAGAATAATGATTGTTTGATGACTCATAGAGTTTGTATTGAATAAACCTATTCTATCCAGTAACTATTATTAGCTAAAATGAGTATGCTAGAAATATAAATTATTACATGTATTGTACAATTAATTGTCCCCCACCTTTTGAAGAGCTATGGGGACTATTAATTGGGTTTATTGATCACATTTTTTGAGACACAATAACTCTGCTTCAAATTAGTGAGCTAGAATTTTCAAACTTAGGGTGTTTATAAAGTGAATGCCTTGATGGAGTTTGAATATGAGCATTTTCTGCTTAGGGTAAGCAGAGATTAACAATTTTTTTTGGTTGATGCTTTGGGGCATGATAACTTGGTGTATATAGCTTCATTACATCAGTACTTTGACTAAGTTCGATAATGAGCATTTTCGTACTTAAGTAAGCAGAGTTATAAGCAATTTGATTGGTTGAGACTTTGTAGCTCGACAACTTTGATTTTAATTTGGGAAGGGACATTAGCCTCACTGTTAGATGTTTTCTCTATGTATAATTCTTTACTACATTTATTTTACAGAGTGAAGTAACAATAAACTATAATAAATTACATGCTGATCCACGACAAGGCAAATCACTTGATATAGGTAAATTAATTCGCATATCCTTCCCTCTTTTAAATTTCTATTTTTTATTTTTTTTTAAGTAATATTTATGCCTTAGTAATAACATTGGTTTTTTTTCAATCATTATAAATTACTTCCTGGGTTTCTATTTGGTTGTCAAATGTGGTGTGGTTCTCCTGTGTTTACTTATAATGTCGTTTAAATCAAGTGTTGAAATCAGTTGTAATTACCTATTCCATGCACTACTGATTTCAACAATTTTGATAAGTATTCCAAGGATACAAGTCACATGTTTAGTCTGTCTTATGCAGGAGTGCAGTAAGTAACTCGTATTCAAATCCAGATCACATTTGGATTCACTTATTATTCCAAAACATTAAACTATCTATTTTAAACTGTTTTCAGTATTAAAGAAAATCAAACATAAAGTTGTGGAATCTATGAGTTCAAATACAGCAGATGCTTTAGGGTTGAGTAGAGCTATACTTTGTAATGGTAGGTACACACCCAGTAATTATAGAATTTACAAATTTAACTATAATTTGTTGAAATAATACAAGTAATGATGTGTGACAGATGAATTTAATTTCTAGTAGTTCTAATTTCTTGTTTTTCACAAATACACATGAAAATGGCTAAATGATATCAATACAACCACAAAAAAGTGTTTAAAGTTTTTGTGTATAATTAGTACAACGAAATAAAAACTTTTTTTTAAATTATTATCTCTTTCAGATGGTTTGTTAAAGAAATTAGAAGAATTAGAAGGTTGTGCTAATATGTACCAAGCCCTAATTGATCAAACTAAGAAATTATTACGTGCTACATTTGAACTGTCACAGTCACATAAAGGTTAGTTGTAACCAAACTGTTTTATTGTTTTCTATGGAAATGAAGTAGGGCTTAACGTCTACTGCTCTGCTTCGAATTGGGCTAATGAACACAGGCATACAGTGTACTATGAGGAAAATTTTGCCTAAGTAGTGGTGCTAAAACCTACTCTTATGTCAAATTTCAACTGCCAGGGGATGTTTTACACTGACAAGATGAAACCACACTGGAAAATTTAGATGAACTTGTTTTCTGGGAATAATATCAAGTTTGTAGTTAATCTTACCTAAACAGGAAACATCTAACACAAATTTTTCTCATAGCCTTTAAATCAATAATTTATATTTTGTTAAAAGACGAAACCTATCCAACCACATGTAGCCACTTTATCTTTTAATTTCAGCTTTTGGTGAAGTGTTCAATTGTATTGGTGTAAGAGAACCACAACCAGCTGCCAGTGAAGCATTTTCTATGTTTGGTGAAGCTCATAGAAGTATGGAGAAATTTGCAATCAAAATGTTAAAAACAGTAAAACCTGTAAGAGTTTCATCAATTTAATTTTTATATTGGATGGATTTATTTAATAAACCTACTTTCAATTTTTATTTCAAATTTGATTTAATACCTGCTATATCGGGTTTAATTTTATGGTTTTAATTACGCAACCTACTGTTAATTTTTATTTCAAATTTGTAAGAAGAAATTAAAGGTTTTTGCAACAACAACATAACTTTTGCTGATGACAAAAATCTTTGGCCAGTTACATTTTTGTTTGAGAAAAACAAAAGGTTATTCGGACCTACTTAACTTTTTCTGGTGACATAAATCCTTTAGTGGTCCCATTTTGGGGAAAGATTAATCAACCTTTACTGGAATAGCTTTATTTTTTTATAGGTTTACGTGAAAATTTGTATGAAGATGATGATTTTAGGTTTTTATTTGATCTAATATTGGCATATTTTATTTATTCTTTAGATGATCTCCGATTTGAATACATTTTTACATAAAGCTGTTCCAGACACACGATTAACAGTTAAAAAATACTTAGATGCTAAATTTGAATATTTGGTGAGTTCTTACTTATTTATGTAAATGTATTTCCTGTTAAGCATCTGCTTTGAGATTTGCATCTGTAAAAATGGACAAAAACACCAGCTATTTACTTTTTTAACATTTTGCAGTAATTGACTTGTCACATTTTTTTTTTAGTCATATTGTCTGAAAGTAAAAGAAATGGACGATGAAGAATATAGTTATGCTGCTTTACAAGAACCTTTATATAGAGTAGAAACAGGAAACTATGAATACAGGTTTGTCTTATAAATAACAATTCATAACTAACAACTTTTATTCATTTATTTTATTGTATATGTGTTGAAAAATTGATTTTGTCCCTTTTTTAAAACCCTCAATTCTTATGAATCAACAGTAAAAATACATAGTCTTAACAGATAATGTAAATTTTGTAGGTTAGTTCTAAGATGTCGACAAGAAGCTAGGACTAGATTTGCTAAGATGCGATCCGATGTTATGGTGAAAATGGAATTATTAGACCAAAAACATGGTAAGTAATTAAAATTTTGTACTTTTCCGTTATTTCTGAAGCCAATGATAATAAGTATCTCATTTTGTTGATGGAAGAAAAAAAAAACAATTGAAATAATTATGTTAATCATTTGCACAATTATCTTTTGAAAATCATCCAGCAATCAAACTGCTTATTTATACTTAGACAGAAATTGCTCCTTCTTGAATTTAGTCATGTTTTTAATGTAGTGAAACTATACACGTAGTTTCATCACTCTAACAATCAATTGCTTATCTTTGTTTGGCCATAGCAGAAAATGCTCATCATCAAGGCTACTAAAACACCTTCACCAAGTTTGAACATTCCAGCTCAATTAATAGCCGAGTTATAATTTCCCAAAAAGTGTGATTGACAGATGGACGAACCCATTTTAATAGTCTCCTGCTCTCTTCAAAAGGGGGTGAGGGAAATAAATTGTGTATTTTGCTTCTAAACAGTATCCGGACATTTTTAGATTATTCTACATTAATAATATTCTGAATGGATATTTGTGTTTTTTTGTTACATACAAATGTTTTTAAAAAATTGATTTTTCTTTTTAACAGTTCAAGACATCGTTTTTCAACTACAGAAATTTGTGTCAGCTATGTCCAAGTATCATAATGAGTGTCATGGTGTTATGAAAGAGGCTGTAGTATTTCCTATTGAAGTAGATCTGTCTCGTGGCACCTTCACATATGACACATCAAATCAATTTGATGAAGATGAAGATGAGGAGGAAGAGGAAGAAGATGATGACGAGACAGTTCGAGCTGTAACAGAAAGTGATAATACCATTACAGAATGTGGAGACCTAATCAATACTGATTAAACTTTATTTTTTCCTGGTCTGTGAGACTGAAAACATTTTATTCACTCCATCATTCATTTGTATAAAAAAAACTGTTTATGTAATAAGTGTTATAATTTTTTCTATCACCATTCAAAAAGATATCCTATTGATCATTCCAATTCAAAAAGATATTCAATTGATTATTCTCATTCAAAGATATATGATTGTTTATTTCTATTCAAAAGATATGTTTAATTATTTATTCCAATTCAATAAGATAAGATATCTGAATCTCAGTAGTACTCAAGATAAAACCTACTATATCTATTTGACAGTGGTATATAGAATATACCATATATGATAAAGATGTTTAATAATATTATGTATGTTGTTATAAATTATTATATATTTGTTGAATTGTACTCAGTCCAGTGTACTTGTAGCTTGTGATAATATACATTCCTTAGTTTATGTTTTGATAAAGGTATTCAGTTCCATTTAAAATGCTTTTGTCTTGACTGTGCAATAAAACTTTATGAAATATTTCTGGTTGTAGACTATGTTAGATAAGGGGACAGTGATCCAACCAAAGTTTTTAATTGGATTTTGGTTATTAAAGAAGCATTATGAGAGAAGAGAAAAGAGTTTACTGTTCTCAGTAACAATTGCTACATTCTAAACTGAGATATTAGCTTTTGAATTTTATGCCTAGCCTCGATCATTGCTAAAATTGGTTCAATTAAAATCTGTTGATTATTCATTTTTAGGTTTAATCATCAATGGTCATTTTACAGCAGATTGGATTTAAATCCAGTGAAAATCCAACACGTAAGAGTTGGTCATATCAGCGGGCCCATAGCCAGCTCATGAAATTGGTGGGGTGGGGCTACGGAATGTTTTGGAGGGGCTGACGATGTGGCCAGCTACGAACACTCCTAAGAAATCACTATTTATGGCGAAATATTGGGGAAGGGGCTAATTAGATTGTAGGGGGAGGGCTATGATGATCAAGGAATTTTCCAAAATATGAAGCAGAGACGAGCGAGTATGCGTCACAGGTTGGGGAATTTTCCTCATCTAACTAGCGATTGCATAAAACTAGGTAGATGGTTACACAAGCAAAGAGGGTAAAGTTAACATCAGATCGACTTCAAATTTATCCATAGTATTTAAGGTTACACGACAAAGAAGCCTATTGATTTTCACCAATTTCAGATGATGAAGTTCATATTGATAACGAGTTCGAAATTTTTAGAAATTGGACAGGAACTGCCCGCTCTTTTATGCAAATGGTGTATAAGTATGCGACACCACTAGGTCACAATTTTTGTCCGATTTTGATATGTTTATGTCCCAAAAATCTTGGTTCTTTCGATATTCACACATATCAGATTGTAACTTCCTGGATTAGTGCCCCCCGAATTGAAATTGGGACCAGGTAACTTAATATTAATCACTCAAAATGCCAAGATAGACTGCAATCAGCCAGTCAGACTATTGGTAATAATTCTCTCCACACAGATATTTTTCTTCTACGCCCAAGTGTATATTGTTATCCACTTCCGTCCATTCACATTTTGTTCGTGGACACTACAGGTCATAATGCATGTATATAACCCCGGTAACTTAAGATGTATTTATACTGATAGCCATAGAAAAAGCATCACTTAGTTTTTCGTACAAAATGATCTTGTAAACATTTATTTTGCTTCTTATTGTGAACAATATTCAAATGGGAACACATAAATAACAATTAATTTCATGCTACATAGCTGCACAGCATGCCTTAGAGCCAGTAGAGCACACACGTGCTACTGACATATGTGCTGTACTTTTGGTTTTGATCCCCCTGATTTTGTACCATTGATTACAGATTAAATATCCATAAGTGTACAAATGTGTTATTGATGTGTTGCCATTTTAATATTGTTCACAATAAGAAGCAAACTAAAGATGTTTACAGGATCATTTTGTTTAACGAAAAACTAATTGATGCTTTTTCTATGGCGCTGAGTATATAAAACCAAACATCTTGGTTGTTTTCAATATTGGCACATATCCGACTAACTTCCCCATTTATATGAAAAGTCACAGCTAAATCTACTACTAGGCATTACAAATCGTGGGTACTGAGATAAAGGAAGTAATGACTAGTCCCAGCCAAAAAACTCATACGAGTGGTCTACCCTGCTTTACTAAATGCATTAGCATACCAAGATGATATACTACTCACTATATATATTCTGAATAGCCAATAGCATTCTAACCATGTAAACAGATGGGCCATAAAAACAAATTATCTTCAAAATCTTTTATTTCAAGGAAAAGAAAAAAACTTGACATGATGGAATAGCACTGTAATATTCAACAAATGGGACTAACAAGAAAAATTCACTGGGATTGACATTGGCTTTGACAAATTAGAGCAACATAATATTTGGTTTACTGGGGATTGACTTTGATCCACATAGAATTTGATCCCTATAGCAACAACATTTAAGATCCACTAAGAAAACAAGTACAAAAAATCTCAATAAATAGAATAAATAGATGTCATAAGACTACAAAAAAATAGATTTAATCTATTTTGAATTCTAAACTCATTACAGATTTTTCTTTTTTTTTTTGTTAATTTGATTTTTTTTTTTTTTTTTTTTTTTGCTGATTTTATTTTATATAAGGATAGTGTGTTTTTGCTGGTCATAAATTCACCACATAGGATTTAAAACAACTCCAATTTTCTTGGCATTTTCTCCCAAAATAAAATTCTCATGGTCTCCATCAATGATATGGGTATGAACTTTTCCAGAGCAAATCTAAAAATAGAAAAGATCAAAATTTTATTCATGCATTCCATACAAAAAATACTTGGCAAAATATACAAAAACTTGAGTCAAAACCATTTTATACACAGCACAATATTCTATACAATCCAAAATAATATATTATTCTTACTTGTGATAATCCCAGGTCAGCACCAAGTACGCCCGATTCATGTGTACACTGTTTAGCTTTCAGTAAATGCATATCTCCTTTATAAATCGTTTTTGGTTTATAGTTTCCACCAATTAGAACTTTCTCGTAGAATGATTTGGCTGTTATTTCCAGTTCAGTTCTGTGTTGGAAGATTCTTAAAGACATCAGTTTATCTATAGCACAGCTTATTCTACTAGCAAAATCTGGTTTCTCTAATAACTCTATGTAGATCTACAAGTAAAATCAATTTTAAATGTCATTTAAAAGCGAACATGGTATATTTTCACAGCTGAATTGAATCAAAACCACAGTTTAGAGTTTTCATAACTAAGAAAAACTAGTATATTGTTAAATTCATGGTTGATTTCATGAAAAATAACAAATATGGCCAATATCTTGGAAGGTTTTGCTCTTTTATTGGATTTCATTTTTCATATGCTCATTTTAAGCTTATTTATTTCATGAATATTTTACAGTTTTAATTAGAAACCTTGAGTTGCCATGCTACCAATATTGGTTATATTGATCAATGGTCATCAAGGGAAACCCTATAATAAATTAGATTCTTGTTAGGTTTGTTAAAAATAGTACATTAAATTTAATAATGGTTCATAATAAAATTGTGTAGTTTCTAGTGAAAATAAATGTGGCAAAAAGCGCATACCTCTTTGAAGTCAATCGGCATAAACTGTTGTATGAAGGCCATCATACCATATGTTTCAGCTTGTGCTGTATTACCGGGTTCTATTTTATCTAAATATGGCTGTATATGAGCTGCAACATATTTGTGAGATCCATCCAGTAATATTAATGATTGCACAATGTCAGGATTTCCTGGGTTATGTTTCTGTAACTGTACTGCCATCTCCATAGCAACACATGCTCCAAAAGAATATCCAGCCAATCGATATGGACCATTTGGTTGAATATTATCAATTTGCTGAAAAACAAAGTATAAACTCAAACCAATAAAATCAAGGGATAATTCAAAATAATTCTTATATATAGCCTTTATATTGATGGTGACTGCCGAGTGCATGTTAATGGGACTAAAGGTGATCCATTTATGTAGACGGAGCCAATTTTATTAAAAGTAATTGTCAACAATTTCTAAACTAAAATCAGAGATAACATTTTTATCTTGAATTTGAGACTTTCTGCCAGTTTTGCAAGAAATCTAGGCAAACTATATTGATTTGAGGGAAATCATTTGGCAAGGAATGTTGATCCACAATTTATAGAATACCTGTAAATAGAAACCAGCTAAAGCTTCTACGGATGATAGTGGTGCCTCCTGTGTACATTGTATACCATAAACAGGACAAGATAACTGTGAGGCCATATTCTCTAACATAATGGTTACACCTGAAGATTGAAAATAGAATTAAAGTTACCTTTCAAAAGTGATACTTAAGGGATGCTCGATTGTCAGCCTAGAACATCCCGAATTGGCAGAATTGCAATCAAGTGTCACGGAATTCAGTCCTGTCACAGTTCTGTCAGTTCCAACAACGGATGTGGTGTGGGTATAATCGCGACGTAATGAAAACCAACGAATATTCACTTACTAAGTTGACACATGCATTGTAGCCTGAAAAACACGTTTTCACTTGATTGTCACTACTTTGGGGATTGAGAGAATTCAATTCCGGAACCTTCAATCGAGTACCCCCAATCTCTTAATCAAGGGGAGACTACCTTAATAATAACAAGCCAACAGTGAGGCTGATGTCCCCCGCCGAAATCCCAAAATAAATAGATGACACTTATAAATAATCGCACATTTATTTTTTTCAAGTATCGAGCAATCAAACTGTACACGAAATGTCATCCAAAAGTGTTTTATAAAGAAAAATGCTAAAACCGACGAGAAAAATGAAAATGTACCCTAGTTAGGGGGACCCTAAAGGCAGACCAAAGGGCTCCCATGCTTGACAAAAGGGCTCCTCTGGCCAAGGGAAAGGGCCCTCGTGTCCGAGTCAATCATTTCGATACACTGTTACTGTCGAATCCATTACTGAATGAGAATGCAGTCATTGTATTGGCATAAAAATCATCAATCAAGATGAACCTAAGATGAAATTGCTTATCTCTGCCTACCCTAAGAAGAAAATGTTCATCTTCGAACTCCATCAAGGCATTGACCTAATAAGCATACACACCAATTTTGAACATTTTAAACTCAATTCGATGGAGCGTTGTTGTGTTCCAAAGTCTCGACCAATCAAATTGCGAATCGCTCTGCTTACCCTGAGCAGAAAATGCTCATTATTGAACTTAGTCAAGGTATTACTGTAATGAAACTATACACCAAGTTTCATCACTCTCAATAAATTAGAACTAAAGCTATCGTGTCCCAAAGCATCAACCAATCAAATTGCTTATCTCTGCTTACCCTAAGCGGAAAATGCTCATCTTCGAACTCCATCAAGGCATTGACCTAATAAGCATATACACCAAGTTTGAACATTTTAACTCAATTAGAAGGGGAGTTATTGTGTTCCAAAGTCTCGACCAATCAAATTGCGTATCGCTCTGCTTACCCTTAGCAGAAAATGCTCATTATCGAACTTAGTCAAGGTATTACTGTAATGAAACTATACACCAAGTTTCATCAATCTCACTTAATTAGAACTAAAGTTATCGTGTCCCAAAGCATCAACCAATCAAATCGATTATCTCTGCTTACCCTAAGCGGATAATGCTCATCTTCGAACTCCATCTAGTTTCTAGAAATATTTGGGTTTATAGCGAGTTCAATTTTTTCAAAATAACTTTAATTTCATCCCTCTTGCTCATACTCAAGATAATTCACAGCAAATGACAAGCAACGAACATAACCTAATGCATTAAAGTTCCTTAACTGGACTCCCTCCATTACCCAAGGCAATAAATACCCCATGATGAGAATTGAATAGGGGCTGTGTTCACATTATGTTGCCAAAAGTTTTTACAAATCAAAGTAGATTTTAATCAGTGTTAACATACCTTCAATGGGATGGACGACAAATAATGGAGTAACTGTATTTTTAATGTTGTTCAGATGAACGATGGTTGTAGTTGGAATCAGATGGTCAAAGTCGTAACGAATTGAAACTCCACTGTCGTCTAAATTAGATGGCACTTCTGTTACAGATTTATCAGATTCTGTTTCTTTTTTGTCTGTGGGAGAACTACCACCAATATTTCTTAATTTTGTTATACTCAATTGACGAATTTCACGCATCGATAAACTCATTTCAAAGTCTCTTTCTAAGGTTTGTTTCACTTCCACTCCCATTAAAGAATCTAAACCAAGATCGGCTAAACTGGAATCTGCATTAATACTTGATACATCTTTCACACCTAAATTTAAAAAAAACCCAACTTCAAAATCTGTGTGGATTTCCTAAGCTGGCAAGATTTCATATTACCAGTAATTAAATCATTTTACATTCCACTGTCTGCCAATTGAACAAAAGCATTGTGAAGAGGTCAAAAATAGTTTGATTTATCAATCTGCTGAATCCGCCCATGGACAATTGTGAAACATGCTTATACACATCATTCATATTCTTTGTGACAGCATTTACATAGCAAAGATTAAGTATGTTAACTCATTTTATATTGGGTTAATGATTTCAACATAGGAATACAAAATGGACAATTCTTAAAATGAAATGACATTTAACATCCTACTGTTCTGCTCCTAAACCAGGCTAATGAAGATGGGCATATGCCATATACAGTGCGCCACGAGGGAAATTTTGCCTGGGTAACAGTGCTAGAACACTCTTATGTCGAATTGCAAATGCTAAGGGATCTTTTACATGCCTGCCAATGTGTACATGGTACCTCAGGTTTTCGTCCCATTCTGACTTCTAGACAGCTCCCTTGTCAGGCCCTCCACCCTGCATCACAAGGGGAAATCACGCCAGAAAAGACAATTCTGAACAATGGCTCTGTTAATTCAACAATCTTGAAAAAATGTACCTAAAATTCTTGCCACAGATTCCACTAAATCTGGTTTACCCAGACCTTTGTCTTTGGAGCCTGTATTCTTTTCAGCCATAACAAAACTTGACATAACCGGTTGAGACTGGTTTAAGAACTGGTCCAACACAGAAAGACAGGATGTTATTCTTTGAGGTAAAGTTCCACCAATAACAGTATCATTATCACCCATTGTTTCTAATACAATACCCACATCACCAATAGCACCCCACTGGATAGCAAGACCTAAAATATTACAATAACATTTCATAAATATTCTGGAAAAAAAGTATCCTTTTAATCAAGACTAATTTGTGACCCGTTCCCACAAAACCAGATGCTTGTCACAACTTAATTTTGCACTATGGGCACAAAAGCATAAACTGTATGCTTCTTGTTACTTCAAAATTTTCACTACCGGTCATTTTTGATAACGCACAAAAACTTCGCAAAATAAATCCATACTTCATGTTTTTTTATTCACGGTCGGGTATTGTGAATTCACGTGTCTATACCACTTTGTCAGCATGAGGAACTCAAAAAGTTATACATTAGACTTAAAAATGAAATATTTATTGTAAGGCTTGTGATCATTACTTGTGGACTACTCAAATATGGTGCCAGCTCTATTTTTTTATAAAAATTACCATCCGTCTGGTTTTGTGGGAGCAGCTCAAATTTGGTCATTGTTAAATCTTCACTTGACAATAGTAAGGCCATACAAAAAATATTCTTGTTATCGGACAGGCATCACTACTTTTCAAGGCATTATACAGTTTTTAGAAATGTATGATTATCCAGTATCATTTATGATTGTAATATTCATCATGATAATTGAGACTTCAAATTTCTGGATTCATTTCATTATAACCAGCATAAAATATATATTGAGATTGTTTTTATTTTTTGAAGAAAAAAAAACCCCGGATAAGCTGACTTTAATTGACAAAACTATCTGAGAAAAAGTATATATTTCTTATGTTCCAATATTTGAAAAGTAAAGACTTCTGCCAAGATAAGATACCATGTCCTCAAACTAGTATAGATTATAATCAATTTAAGGCACTTGGATATCTGATATATTTAGTTGTTACATTACATGGGATATAAAATATACATGCTACATACCTGGTAAACCGTCTGCTTTTCTGCATTCACATATTCTCTCCATGAAGGAATTGGCAAAGCCATAATTAGCTTGTCCAGCATTACCTCGTCCACAACTAACAGATGAGAATACAACAAACCAATCTAAACTATCTTTACATAATTCTCTTGTCACTTTATCCAAGTTAGCTGTACCTTTAACTTTTGGTTCGCAAACTTTCTGAAAATTCTCCACCGTTTGGTTTTCAATAAATCCATCTCTTAAAACCTATCCAAAAATATATAAATGTGTTTTGATCAATTTGTATAAAAAATAAAAGTCTCAATACAATACTCAGATAATTTTTAAGACAAACAGGATAAAATTTACAACTAGGGATTCATCAACAATGTTGAGGGAATCGACAATGCTTTTTGGACAGTTGACCTACTACTACTTTTTGGACAGTTGACCAACTACTAAATTCAGAACCAACATGCCTCCATTTCAATAATTCACTTTTGCACAGTGGCGACTGAGAAACTCTCGCATTGAACATAACCAATTGTCTTTTCACATATAGATATGGTATTTAAGCCACAACAGACAGTATCAATGACAGGCAATCCAAGGTGTGAGCCATAGAACACCGTCTCAAAATTCCTGCTTCAGCAAATTTAGGGTTATGAATATGAAATTTGTAAGAATGTGTTTACCATGGCTAAATTAAATATTCCACCAATTTGTCCTAACTGACTAGATTCTATGATTAGCTGTTTAGCTTCTGCTTCTGTTTTAACATCTCTAGTTGAAACTTCAACCTGTATTCCACTTTTCTTCCACAGACGCAGTTTACGCGACTGATAACCAGATTTAATACCAGATCTAGACGTTAGAACCAATTTCTTGGCACCTCTGTCAATCAGCCATTGAGATAATTCTAAACCAAATCCTCCAAGTCCACCTACTATGATGTAAGTTTTATTAGGATGAGCCGCTGTTCTAGCCACAGCTGTGGTTTTAATGGTCACTGGTTTTACTACTTTTGAGGTTTCCTCATCCCGTACCTAAAGTAAATATATTTGCATTGAGATTCTTGCTACAATACTATTTTATAAATTGGGAATGTCCAACTTTTGTTGAAATGGAAAATGTCTGGCAGGAAATGGGAATATATTCTCTTTTGCAAAGATACTGTCACCTAGACAATTTTCATCTTTATTCCTTCTTGTTCAAGGTCAGGAATCATCACAATTCTCTGAAGCAGGAAATCTACAACAAGTTTGAATACTCTACCCGATTTAAAAGTAGAATCCCAAAAGTTTTGACAATTTAAATTGTGTATCTCTGTTTTGACTAATTAGAAAATGATCACGAATACCTGGCATTTAACTAATGAACAAGTGCACCAAGTTTTGTTATGTCCAAAAAGGTGACAGCCTAATTCATTTTAATTGTGCTCTGCATTCTGAGAAAGGTTGGGGAATAAAAATATGAATAATTTTGAAAAAGTCTTCACTGTAAACTTGAAGTCCATACCTTGATTACAACTTTTCCAATATGTTTTCCTTGAGCCATAAACCTAAAAGCTTCTTCAATTTCATTTTTCTCAAATACAGTAGTCTGCAGAGGCTTCACAGCTCCCGATTTAATACCATCAGTGACAAGATTAGCCACATTTGACCAATCAGAATTACCCTCATCAAACAATGCATCCAGTAAAATGCCATGGAAACTTATATTCTTCAAAAAGATGGACATTCCTGAAATCACATTCCATTAAAATACTGAATAATCAATACAATCAGTACTGTGATTCTAAAAAGATGTTTAATATCTGGGTCACTGAATTAAAAAACACTAAATCAAGAAGACATATGAAAGGTTAGCAGTATTACGCATAAAAATGGCCATTGATGTCCAATTTCACACTTGAGTTCTATTAGTTGTGTAATTTCATACATGAATTCAATTAATTATTTCTTATAATTTCATACTTGAGTCCATTAATAATTCTTATAATTTCATAATTGAGTTCATTGATTTATTCTGTTAATTTCACTGATTAATGTTATACAAGTACAATAATTCAAGTACATTGATTAAGTGTAGTTTAATGGTCGAGTGCGGACATTAAGTAATATATTGATATTGTACGCTCATAATTATAATAGTACGCAAATTTATTTTGTCAGTTAAATCGCTTAGCAAAATGTTCCTACCTAATGGTGTATTGTTGGAGAGATCAAATTTTCCTATTTCCAAAAATCTTCCATGTGGAGCAAGAAGTCGGATACTTGCTTGTAACTTTTCTTCTGCCAATGAATTCAATACAACATCCACACCTGAAAGAATAAAGTTATAAAATTGAATTGGTTTGTCTTGGTTTACTATCAATTAATCTACATATCTATTCCTGAAAAGCCCTTAAATCGCAACCTTTTCATTGCAATGCAACTGAATTTACCACAGTATCTATAATTTCTGAAATTCATCTTTTAGTTTTTATGATCTAAAAACTGTCATCCTAGGGTTCAAGACAATCATAACTAAAGGATCATTCTAGAAAAATGTCCACAAGTATAGTTTTTGTGTTAACCTCACATTGAAAATACTTTGGGTTACCTTTTCCTTTTGTTGCTCTTAAGAAATCAAATTCAAATGCTGTACTTCTGGAATTACTGAAATGGTTGTCTTTTAGTTGTGGAAACATTTTCTTCAAGAATTCCCTCTTCTCCATAGAACCACAAGTAGTGAAAACCTCACAGCCATAATGTAATGCTACAGAAATGGCTGCCTGACCAACACCACCCGAACCAGAATGAATTAGAACTTTGTCACCTTTCTTTATACCACCTCGTACAACCAAAGCATAATAAACCGTAGAATAGACTACAGGTACTGTTGCAGCTTCCTCCATTGACCAATGATCTGGAATCTCCCATAAGAACCGATTATCAGCATCAACTGTTGTTGCCAGTCCCTTTAAAATATAAAAATAAAATATTTACATTGATATTTAATTGTTTAACTTACTTACAGATATGATATTCTATTGCAAAATTTCTGTTTTATCATATTTAATTGTTAAAATGCTAAAAGCGTCACTTAATTCAATACACTATTTTAATTATTTTTTATATAAGATTTCCCACAAAATATAAGCTATATTTATCTACCTTGGCAGAAAGTAAGCCCATGACTTTCTTTCCACAGTAATTTCGACCCGAAAATTCCATGCCTAAAATACAATCTTGTAGAGCCATATCCCCTGGAATAGCATCAGGGGGCAGCTTGCCTGTAGCCAGCATTATATCACGGAAATTCAAAGAAGCATAGTACACACTACACAAACTTTTTTCCTTGTATTTGGCTGGTTCAAAATATTTCAAGGGAGACTCAATCCATTTTAAACTGGATAAATCACCACGAGTCAGGACATTAACATAGGCATGGTCAACAGGTTTCATGGAGTTACCTGAAAGTAGAAACAAAGTCAGTAGATTAACACTGTGTCCATTTCCATAAAAAAAATTCTAAAATTGTTCATTATCGAAACTTGAACCATTTGCATGTATTAATGTATTATTGGTTACTCTAAGACTACGATATATTTTTGGATCATAACATGATTTAAATGATCCATTTTCCAGAATCCTTTACTGTATCCTACCTTCAGTGGGAAGATGTCGTAAGGAACCCAAATTTCCATTACTGTAAACATTACTGACTAGATCAAGCTCTTTCATTACTGAAAATTCTTTACTTTTAACAGAGAAATCTTTCAAGGAGTTATCATAATTATGGATGAACCTGAAAAACATCAAAATTTGTGCATTTCAGATCTTGTCGTTCAGGGTGGGCTATGTAACCTTATAGGTTTTCTCTGGTTTCCTCCTGCAGTTAAAGAACCCTATTAAAATGAAATTGTACCATAGTTAGCCTAAAAATGATCTTGTTTGTGAAAAGAGGCCGTTTAAACCTCACTAATTGTAAGTCCAAATTTACCCAAGAATTGTACATTTGGTCAATTACAAAAACCATGTCCCTCACTAATTTCTGTTATCAGCTTCACAATACTGAACATAACATAAAATATTTAATTTAATACAAACCTTAATCTTTCTCCACCACCTTCTTGTCTTAAACAGTTAGCTAAACCAATTAAACCATTCTTCTTATTGGCTGAATATAACCACAAATTTTCACCATCTGCTTTTGTCTGAATATCGGCCATATTTTTTATTAAATCTTCTGCCCAGTTGCACTCCAAATCATCAACATTCATAATAATCTGTTCTTCACTCAAATTGGATTTTTTGCGTAATAAGAATAATGTTGACAGGAATCCATCCGTTTTTTGACAAACCACTTTGAGGTTTTGTTTTTCAAATTTCTGAATCCAAGAAGATTCATCGAGGTAAAGTCCACATGTTCTGCTATCGGTAACCTTGGGCAATGTTTTATACAGAGCATCTATTGAAAGTGCCAACGGAAAATTTTGTGTCACTTCTTTAACCAAAATAAAACCATTGTCAACCACACAAGCAGAAACTGCTGCAAGAGCTTCACAAATGTTCAGTTGTTGATGTAAAACATTGTTGACTACGGCCAAATGCATTCCATTCACAGAGTTCTTCGTAAAATCAAAGGCAACACTTTTTACTCCTTTAGATTCTAATTCAGCTGTGTCAACTTGTTCTGTTTCTGCTGTTGTATAGTCTATTTGAAGTAATGGCTGGGTGTTTAATTGTGGAACTATTTTATCATGAAGTGGACTTTTGGTAGCGTTTATCTCTACAACTTTCATTTTACGTGTAGGCAGGTTTTCTAGCACAATATCTAAACATGGTTTTAGAGCTCTGGGCTGGGTGAGACAAAGTAAGAGTTGATCTGCTGCCAACTCTGGTTGAAATGCATGTAGAATATTGTTTACGTTTTCAGAGAAATTAGACGATAAAGACGTTGTGAATATTTTCTGTAACACTTGAGCAAGTCCACATGATGGCTCTTTTGAGTACTGTGGATCAGCTTTGGAATCTACACCATTATGGACATTTGCTGTGGCTATCTTTAGTGTGTCTTTATTGTAAATATCGCTGTCACAGATATTTTTTAAATTATGTGATGCCATATTTATGCAATATTTGGCATAGTCCTGTAACTCATTGCTGAATTCTGATTGAAGGTTTTCTGTGTTAGGTATAAACTTATATTCTTCTATAGTGGGATAATTTTGTAGTTGCCGTTTTGGTGCTACAGTTGCATGGAGACCATGAATTCTCACAGATCCAGCAAAGCAGACATCTAATACTTTATCCACTTTAACATCAATAACTTAGAAAAAACAAATGACAAAATGTCAAAATGGACAATCCCAAAATAAAAACAAAAAATTAATTCTATAATGCAAATGTACAGTAAAATTAGTGAGCTATACGTGCTAGATAGATGTCATGGTACTTGGTATTCCACAGTCAACTGTGTTCACTATTAACACTATGACAAAGAGAAATAGTTTAGTCTTTGTAATTTAAGAAATGTAAAATTATGGATGGTCAATTGGAAATCAAAAACCAACTATCCAATGTGAAGGTCATAGGCTAACTAACATGGCCTCGAGCAAATCTATGAATTTTAACGGGCACTGAAACCAAGTTTCCAAGTTGTATTAATTCCAATCTGATTAAAACACAGATTCAATTTCGTTTCGTTTTTATTAGTTCAAAATATTGTTTTTACTTGTCTTTACTACTCTTGGATCTGGAGGACTTATTTAACTGGTGTTCTGCCTGAAATGAGGGGTCAGCCAATCAAATGGTCCGTCGAATCGACCGTTTGACCTTTTCATGCGTGGAACTGTGGGTAGATATTACCAGCAGATAGAAATCTCAACAAAACAAAAGTAGATTTTAAAAAGCATGGCGGTCGCTAATTGGTTAATCGAATGACCGATGTTATCGGGACAAATGTCCCGTGCTTATTACCTGACGTCATAGAACTCGAGCTCCCACTATAACTTGTTAGATCTACATGAGTGTAGGCCATCGAAAGTATAAAAAAACGAAACGAAATATAGATCTATATTTTAATTAGATTGTATTAATTCCTTTAAAATATATGGTGGTTTCGATTCCCTGCTTGTATGACACAATGGGGGTAGGGTCGCCCAAGTTGTGTCCCACTGCTAAAGATTCCTGACAATCTCCATAGTCTGAGATTCCAACAGTACAGTATAAAGACCATGCTACTAATAAAACTATTTTTAATATTACTACAACTGGTCCCAATAACGATATTTCACTTTTAACAGATCAGACAAAAACCTATTGAATATAACTAACCTTGTTCAGTAGGTGAAAATTCTACAGCTGAATCTACATGTGTGGTAGGATCTATATAAATAGATTTAATTCTTGTTGGTAATCGTAAACCATGACCTGATAAACCCAATACTTGTATCTGTAACATCGTGTCTAAAAACACCACCCAATTACCATTCCATATTAACTGACCTCGGTTTCCTGTAAAAATGAAACATTGTTTATCTTAACACTAGCCGTGACATAATCTGTAGCATTTTTGGGGTTTCCATTCATATATCTTGTTGGTTTAAAGATTATGCATCACTTTAACAAAGAAACACTTTTTACATCAGAAATGTGGTGGACAGTCGAGGTTCCACTCTAGTCAATTGTAGCAAGTTTAGAGAAAAGTGTGGGTTCAAAAAGGCCCAAATGTTGCAGAAATTGAGATGTAATTGATCAAAAGAGTTCTAGTCGGTTGTAGTCTCCAATTTCACAGATTTTAAAATATTAATTTGCAGTACAAGAACAATAAAAGTTACTTTCCATATTTAAAACAAACTTACCTTCATTGTTGGCCATTAATATACCCTGGAATGTTGGTCCATATTCATAGCCTCTTAACCTCAGTTCTTTATATATGTCTGATTTGGAAAGATCTATCCCAACTTTAGTATTTTCTGCAGCTTCACTATCAAAGTATTCAGAGTTTTGATTGGGGTCTTCCATTATTTGGATATTTCCACTAACAGACAGGTTTCCACTTTCACAGATTTCAAAATCTCCAGTAGATGTAACACTCACATCAAGTTTAATAGTGCCTGAAACATAGTACATAATATTCTACAGAAATTTTGTTTATTTCTCGTAATGTCTGTACTTTGTCTTATCTGTGGTTTTGTCTATCGGTTTTGTTTTTCACTTATTAACTTTAAGATATTAGTATTAGAAATTTCAGATCCAAAATGATTTATTTAAGATAATTGCATTATGGTTTGTACAAGTTAATATGATCTACATCCATGACAATTAAATGAGCCAAGTGGGTATTTTGAGTTCTGGAAACTGTATAGTCATCTTTGTGCATGGCACCCGTTGTGCAGCAATGACTGGATTTGGATTTCTGTGCATCTAAAATGTAATATTACAAAGTTATCAACCTACCAGTTTTTGGTACAATAGTGGCTGCATGGATGTTGACATTTTCAAATTTTACAGGCATCTGCTCAAAGAACTTTCCTTTTGACTTTGCAAGAGTTTTCCAGACTAGACATAAATAGCCTGTAGTTGGATAAATAACACGTCCATCAATGGTATGTCCGACAATATAGTGGTCAGGTGATTCTGGAGAGGCATCAATTTCATAAGTAACATCAGAATTCATGCCACTCCCTCCACTGAGAAACTCATCTACTTTAGGTACAGCCCAAGATTGGCTATGGTCCCATTTGATGATTGGCGAGATTAGTGGTGTGCCTCGTGACACGGGGTACTGAACAGGGGGGAAAATATTCAATGGGTGGAAGTTGAGACCATTTATATAACATCTGAAATAGAATTTCCATACATTATTCAATAAATCACTCTTGGAGACAATTCATTTTAAATATAATCCTTAAGGAGGCATTTAGTAATTGAGTACATTATGAACACAATTTGTAATAAATACAATCACTGGATTAGAAAACTGTTCTCGTCGAAAAATTTCTATACGAGAACGAAAAGAGAACACTTGTCAAAACATCATGCTATATATTGTAACAATCGAATGTATTCCATATAAATTGTGTTGTGTGTTAGCTTTAAATAACAGTTTAACTTTACATTATGCAAGACCATAATCACCTCTAGATGGCATCGTATACAAGTTTTTAACTAGATTAGAACCGTGCGCCATTTAAAAATTTAACTTAAAAAGGGGAAAGAAAGGCCAATTCTCAGAGTATACCAGTGCCATTGTTACCACTATGCACACATCTTGTCAAAACAACAAACAGTGATAATTTGGCTCCGAATGAAGTAAAGTAATGAAATTCAAAATATTTTTTCTTTTTTAATCATCTATTTTTTTTAATTATAGCAATAATGACCAACTCTTTAATTAAACTCTTAACTAAATCATTAACTACTGTTTTCAGAAAAAATAAAAATTTTAAAGAGGAAAATGAAAATCGGACTTACTTGCCAAGACTAGAATAGAAGTATTCTACATTGCTGGTACTTTTTCTACTCATTAAACCAACCATACAACAGTTTACATCTAATGATCTTTTTAATATGGCTTGTAGGAGACAATGGGGAGCTATCTCCATTACAATAGCATTCTTTGGAACATGTTGAAGAGCTTCTTGGAAGAGAACCGGACTTACAAGGTTATTTACATGGTAATCTGCAGATGAAAATTTAGCTAAATCTGTGTTCCATTTCGCTTCTGGTATTGAAGAACTTATCCAACGATTTGACCTTGGTTTAGGAGTAATGACCTGTAATAAATCCCACAAAGTCAGTTTATTTCAGTGATTATGGAACTTTGCCCACAGAGTGAGTCTTAGTATTGGATGCAAAATAAATATGGGATAAGTACTTTTCTGTAAGAGTATGATAAATCTCTAAAAGACTGCCCCAACAATATTATACCTTTAAAATCAAAGAAATAGGACAGCCTATTTGCAAACATTGCCCTACAACATCCGGTCATACTGTAACCAACTAATTTTTCGGGATCTGCAGTCCATGCCTCTCCAGCATCAGATGAACTTACACCAATAAAAACACCAGTATTGGATGCAAAATAAGCCTTTTATTATCTTTTCATTATGTAAGATAAATTTTACCTTTGACAAAGCTGCCTTAAGTGAAGGAGCTATATCGGCCATATAATAGGAATGAAATGCTACACCATTACTGTTGACTTCTTTAGCAAATACACCGTCGGCTTTTAGTTCTTGGACAAATGTAGCGATTGCATCTGCTGGTCCTGATATAGTTACTGTATCTTCTGAATTATGACAAGCTGGAACAACACCCTCTGGTGATCGACGTTTAGCTTCTTCCCACGTCAAACCTAAAAATAAATGTTTGTCTCAATAGATATACGAGTTAAACACGAGCATCTTAGTAATATTAAAGATTTGATCTAGGAATGAGTTACATATCTAAGCATTTATTTAAATATGAAAGACTTGAAGTGAGTTAAACATCTAAGCATCTATTTAATTGCATACATTTTACATGTGAAATGAGTTAAATGTCTATGTTTTTAGTATGAGCAGTTCGATATGGGAAACTTTATATCAAGTTGCTTCATCACGCACAGACCATACAACATCAGGAATTTAAGTCAGGATCATTATTTGTCCATTTCAAAACAGGCACTACAAAGTTACCGTCTCTTTTGTCATAATTGTAAATTTAAGAACATACCAACAGCAGCCATGCCACCAGCAGGAAGCTTGGCTTCTTGTATACACTTTCCTCTCCAGTATGCTGCTAACACGGTTTCTGTTGCTGTTAGTGAGCCGTCTGCATAAGCACAACCCAATTCTCCAACAGAATGTCCAACAATACCATCAGCTTTAATATCCATTTTATGTAAAAGATCAACTAAGGCAACCTGTAATAATTCAATTGAGAAATAAATTTATTTTATAAAAAAAATTAAGGTCATAACAAAACTGAAAACCTAAGTTTTTGTTTATGTTAGGAGCACCCACATGTCCGAACACATAAATGGGACATCAAGATATAAAACTGAAAATTCAATGTTCAGGACAAGAACTTCATAAATAATGGTAAATGGCAAGGGCATTGAGAAAACCAGTTTTTAATAATTTAACAGATTGTAAAAATAAACATAGTTACCTGGATAGCTGCTATACCAACAAAGGAATGTAAAGTATTTTCGAATGTTTTATCATCACCATGCATAATGAGATCATAAAGATTGATGCCTTGTGGTTTTAATACAGCATCAGATTGAAGTATGGAACGTTTAAATATTTCTAACTCCATCATCGTTTTACCCATACCAAACCACTGGGTTCCCATTCCAGCAAATACAAACCATACTGGACGATTATCTCCACTAGATTTCTGCAAAAGAAATATCATCTGCAGGATTTCTTATACATAAAATATGAATGTGTGATACCATTAGCAAACTTGTCAATTCAAGAGATGTGGCCTGAATTCATTCAGAAGACTGAAAAACCAAATTTTTTTTCTTTGAGACCAATGTCCAAGACTGACAATGACAATTTCCGTGCTGGAAATAGTAACTAATTTAAACACTGAAGTGAATATCAATCATGCAAGTCATGAAACTCGGCAACATTTAACACTTTTCAAATTGCAATTGATGGCATTTCACGGACTGCAGATCTAGGCAGTTGTGTATAAGCCAATCTCTGTAGTCCACTGTGGTTCACTATAAGATACTAAACTAAGCCTAACATTAACAAACAGCTTTGACAATTTTTGTGAATTGAGTTAATTAGTCTGTTTTAGAGATTTAAATAATCCAAACTGACCGACTAAAATTTAACATTTTCTTTGTCTGGTTTTCATGCAGGTTGCTAGCTTAGAATGATGCCGCCATGAATTACTATTCCTCTGCAATTGTTGGCTTGTTTGACTTACTTATCTTTAAGATTTATATATACCTGGATTTCTTCAACTTCATTATCTGTATTTAATACTGTATAACCTCTAATAGGATGTGAATGGGTGGAAGATCCAGCACTTTCACTTAACAAAGCATTAAACTCTACATCCTCACTATGTTTCTTAACTTCTGTAAAAATATGTTTAAGTCCTTCCTCTGTTCGTGAGGAATAGGTAAAAAGTCTTTTTGCTTTAGAAGCTGGATGAACGTGTGTCTTTTCGATGTTGTTCGATTTTAGTACAGAATGTACATTAGCACCTCCAAAACCAAATGAGTTTACTCCAACATAGCCTCCGTTCCATCTTGTTCTTTCTGTTACAACTTTCAATCGCCCATCCCAAAGGCCGGGTATATCAGGATTTGGATTTTTAAAATGTAAATTAGCCGGAATCATTCCATCCTCCATAGCAACAATCACCTTGGCAACAGCTGCTAATCCTGTATTTTAATTACAATTAAAAATATAAAACATTCAGGCTCGTGTAATTTGGTAATCGAAAGAATTCTATGTCATCTCAAAGTAGTGATGGTTTATATCTTATTTAAAGAATTCAGAGCAAAAATGTCTATAAAGCCTTAAACCTAGTTATTCCATAAACATTGGAGCTGAACAAAATACAAAAAATAATTTATGTAGTCATCCAGAGCTCTAACTGACGTGTTTTAATTTAGTTCATGTTACCGTCAAAATTTCAGAATGATTGCTTTTCCAGAATCATGAAATAAAGCTGGACTATCCCTTAAAATAGTTTAATTTCAAACCCTGTGATAGCACAGTATAACCTGTTATAAAAGAGATCACTGAATGACAAAATCTGCACCAAGAGCAAGTAAAACTTACTTGGTGGCCTATTTGACTACAGCTATTGTTAAAAGTGTCCCACTTGCCATAAAGATGCAGCACTTATAAATGGACAGTAATAAACCTGATTTTAAAAATATACCTGAAGCTGGTTCAGGATGTCCCATGTTTGATTTAGTTGATCCAATTAATAGCGGTTCTTTCCTATCTTTACAGAATACATCTGTTATACTGTTGACTTCTTGAGGGTCACCAACCTTAGTACCAGTACCATGAGCTTCCACAAAACTGACTTTCGAAGGTGATAAACCAGCCTCATGGTATACATCTGTCAATAGTTGTTTTTGAACTACACCAGATGGAAATGTTATTCCTAGAAAATTAAATTTCAATTATTTTGTGGATAATTTCCTTTTATTGGAATATAAAATACAACATTTACCATTTACAGATAGACGCAGCTATAGGAGAGACAGTCTAAAAAAGGTATATAGCTGTCCCATCTAACATTCTTTTAGTTAGTTATTGATCAATATGGCAATTTCAACCATTTATCAAGTACTCCTTTTTCTTCATTTTATATCTTTGTGGTTATTTGTATATGCACAGTATCTGTTTCTGTCAATCAAAATACCGACTTATGACTGAAAAAAAAAGACCAATAGAGTAGAGGGGGTTTGATCGACATTTGTAGTGGGAAGATGGATCAGTAAATCAAGAAGCTCACAGAATAAACGTTTTACCATTCTTATAAATGACTCACCTTGCTCTTTATTACCATCAGAATTACTTTTTGAATGTACTAATGTAGACAATACTCTATGTGCTGCCGATCTCTTCTCTAAATATATTACTACAATACCTTCACTCCTGCAATAACCATTACCTGAAAAAGAATGAAATGGGGTTTAGCTTCCTACTATTCTGCTCCTAAACTGGACAAATGAAGACGGGCATGCGCCACACAGTGTGCTATGATAAGGAAATTTATCCCGGGCAGTGACGCTATGGCCTACTCTTGTATCAAATTCCAACTGCCAAAGGATCTTTTATGTGCACGCCGTGTCATGGTTTTTCGTACCATTCAAATGACTGTCGTGTCATGGTTTTTCGTACCATTCAAATGACTGTCGTGTCATGGTTTTTCGTACCATTCAAATGACCTCACAGCTGTCCTTGTCCTGCTTCACTGACAAGGGAGAAATCATGCCGGAAAATCTGGATAAACTTTATCTGCCAATGCAGGGATCGAACACTCAACCTAGCAATCCAGCGTCTAAATAAATATATTGCTGTTATAATATCCAGAAGTAGAAATAATCTATTAAAATCTTGTATTTTTTCATGGATATATTAAAAAGTAGTTAAATAAGTTAAAAAGTTAACTCTTTTAAGTAGTGTAACAGAATATAATTGTCAATTTCCAGAAAATCTTGCATTCCTACAAAACTACTGAATTCATAAATAAGAATTACCGGATTCATCAAATGATTTACAGGAACCTTCAGGTGATAACATTCCTAGTTTCAAGAACTGTAGAGCCGATGTAGGTTTTAAACATAAATTGGAACCACCAACTATGGCAGCATCACAATGTCCCATTCTAATATTGTGTAAAGCTTGATCTAAAGCTAGCAAGCTGGAAGAGCATGCAGTGTCGATGGCATAACTTGGACCTGAAAACAAAATACTTTTTAAATCCTTCCCTTTATTGCTAGTCATGATTCTAAAGTTCGAAATAAAATAGGGTTATCCGTGATTTAATATCCGTGATTTAACATCAGACTGGGCTGATGAAGACGGGTATATTCCAAACAGTGTGCTAAGAGGGAGATTTTGCTTTGACAGCAGAGCTACAGTATACTCTTATTACAACTGCCAAGGAATCTTTGATGTACACTGGTGTGGACACAGGACAGTTTTTGTCCCATATCAAGTCGTGTACCAAAGTGTATGAGATATTTACTTCAATGTCTTGGTAAATATTAAATATTTACTGGGATATATAAATGTCATATATACATTAGATATTGACATGGGGTATATTAGATATTGACATGGGGTATATTAGATATTTACAGTGAACATAATTAACTACATTAATAGCTGTAAATGTAAATGGATTTTAATATACTAGTAGTGTTGCTAATGTGTATCCAGATACTGATTTAATTAGTGTTAATTATCATAATATACTCTCCCAAAAAAGAAACGCAACCTTACATTTCGTCAGTATATCCTTGCTCTACTATCGCCTTGTTGCAACAAGAACGGCGACATGTCGCTGAACCAAACTGCTCTCCAGTGTTGCTGTGACCATACCCTCAGTGCCTGAACCCTTTAAAGTTAGATTTCATGGTGTCGGCGTATTTCAAAACAGAAGCTGTAACGGGGACGCCTGCCTCGTTATTCGGTTTCACGTAGGCGTTGGCCTACTGTCTGGTACGAGATTCTACGCAGTCCGGGAATTGCTGCTGCAGTAGAGGTCGCTGTTGAAAACCATTTACGATCCAGGTCAAGTGGGACCACACTTGTTTGGCCTGAGCTAGGGCGTTCACGTGTTGAGCCTCGCTGTCCGTACCTATCCCAAAGGCGAGAAATGGAACTAAGATAAACATTCAGCAGCCTGGCTACATCTGTCTTGGAGTCACCTGCTTGTAATCCACCAATAGCATTGTTGTATTGGTCTTCATTCGGATGTGGCATCACTTGGGTCTTTGAGTGTTTACATGTGCAACTGATTCGGAAACCGAGAACCCCGGGATTTTAAAGAACTTAGGTTCCACGCGAAAAGCTTGCAAATTTGTTAAATTCATGTTTCTTGGTGAAATCAAGCGTTAAAAAATTTCGACAAAAAGGATGACCAGTCACAATTAGTGACCCTACCTATAAAAATCAGTAATGAATTTCCTTTATCCTTACATAATGGCATTAAAAACAAGTAAGATTTACCGAAACAAAGACCTCGTTCAAATAAAAAAATGATAAAAAATGGGTTGTGCGTTTCTTTTTTTGATGAGTCTATATGGATTGTTGTAATGTAGTCCAATAAATATGGGATAAGTACTTTTCTGTAAGAGTATGATAAATCTCTAAAAGACTGCCCCAACAATACTATACCTTTAAAATCAAAGAAATAGGACAGCCTATTTGCAAACATTGCCCTACAACATCCGGTCATACTGTAACCAACTAATTTTTCGGGATCTGCAGCCCATGCCTCTCCAGCATCAGATGAACTTACACCAATAAAAACACCAGTACGGGAACCTCGTACTGATGTAGGATTAACACCTGCAGACAATAGAAATATTTATTGAACAACTTAAAAATGATAGGTTGCCTAAAAGATAGGATGCCTTAAAAGGGATAAGTTGCCTTAAAAAGATAAGTTGCCTTAAAAAGATAAGCTGCTGTGCAACGAAACATGACTCAAGCATAAATTTGGTTGCATTATGGCGAGCAAAATTTTTAAACATAAATATTACCGCAACGATAACATTCTATAAAACAAAGGGTTATTGCCCTAACTGTTGTAATCAATTCTTAACCACAATAGTCGAGATAAATTTAAATTGGATCATATTCATATGACTTTTGTGCCTCAGTAATTCAAATACTGGTAATGATTAATAAATGGCAATAATTCTAGAAGTTATCAGAAATTTGGTGATGGCAATATTTCATTTGTGGGCATTTAAAAACAGAATTGTTATCTGATATGATAAAATTATTATCCATGTTGATACAAGAAATTGTTATCTATATAAGCCCACACTTCAACTACATTATTATGACATTGACAACTAATGATCCTAGCAATCAAGAGCTGTTGTTTTCCCCATAGAGATTACTTGTACTGTACCTATATTTCAATGTATTGACCTTATCTAGTGCTATACTAAATAACCTTTTCACTCGAGTATATCGGTTCATTTTCCCTGAAGTCAGTTACTGAATAAAATAATTTAGCTGCATACAAATTCTACATGCAGTCATTCTTCATTAACAACATGCTAAGAATTGACAATTCTTCCCCTCCCACCTCCCATTAAGACATTTCTACTCATATTCTAACCTGCATCAACCAAGGTTTCTTGTGTTACTTCTAACAGCATTCTCAGTTGTGGATCCATTGCATCCGCTTGTTTTGGGTGAACACCAAAGAATGTAGCATCAAATTTTGATATGTCTTTTAGTTTACCATTTCGTGTGGGTAAGCCATGTAATCCTTAAAAATAATCAATTTTAAAAATCTTTATTCGCCATTTCTGCTCAGACTAGCGATGCAAAAGCTCGCTAGAGGCGCCACTGATACCATTTTTATCAATGTCAAAAAAACTGACCGTAAAATGTGTCGTTTTTGTTCCTCAACTTCGGGACGTATGACTACCAACATCGATGACTTTACACTTTTCGTGTTGAGGAGAAAGTTTGTGTCGAGCATGGTTTGGACATTCAGAAACGTATTTACAATTTACTTCTTATATACTATTCAAAAAAAGTAGGGGATATTTGATTTTGGCGGCATAATACTAAAATATGCAAATGACTACAAAAAAAGTCACTATAGAACCTAACAGAAGAAACATTTCCAGTTACATGTGACGCCCAAACGCACCAATTGCTACCGCATGGAATGCAGGTGATGCTTGGGATCATCATGGGGGTCCAACCCAAGATTTGCACGACTGACTATGAATGTTACAGTCATTGTGGCATTGAATTCCAGGGTGGAAACATCAGTTTAATTGTTTTAGTGACCAGAAAACACATTTTGATATGCGTCGGCTTACCCAAAATGAAAGATTACGTGCCCTTGGCATGCTACAGATCGTCACAACACAGGCGGTTGTGGCGCGGACGATGAATGTTTCTCAGTCTATCATAAGCAGGCTATGGTCCAGATACTGTGATACACAATCTGTACAGGACAGACCACGCCCAGGTCGATCAAGGGCGACAACTCAAGCCCAGGATTGATTTATCCGTACCTTGGCCTTGAGAAATCGTGTCATCACAGCAAATCAGATCAGCGCTCGTCTTCAAACAGACACTGGTGTGAGAGTGAGTGGCCAGACGATTCGGAATCGACTGCATAGGGGTCACCTTCGCGCCCGACGTCCTTGCATGATCCCTTGTTTGAGAGATCATCACATTCAGGCAAGACGTCGTTAGTGTAGGGATCATCAACACTGGGATAATCGACGCTGAAGCAATGTGATGTTTTCAGATGAGTCAAGGTTCACTGTTGATTTTTTGGACAGACGTGTGGCGTCGTCGAAACGAGCGCTTCCAAGATGTTAACGTCATCAGACATGATCGATTTGGGGGTGGTTCTGTTATGGTGTGGGGAGGCATCACTGTTGCTGGAAGAACGGCTTTACATGTTGTTGCAGGGCGTGTTACAGGCCAGTACTACCGGGACAACATCTTGGCAGTCCATGTTGTGCCGTTTGCACGACGTCATGGCCGCCGTTTCATCTTCCAGGATGACAACGCAAGATGTCACAGGGTCAGGATCGTTACAGGTTACCTCCAACAACAGAACATCACCACATTACTTTGGCCAGCACTGAGTCCCGACCTCTCCACCATCGAGCATGTCCGGGACATGCTTGGACAGAGGTTACATCAACGTCAACAACGTCCTGCCAATGTCCAAGAACTTGCTGCTGCGTTGCAAAAGGAATGGGACAATCTGGACCAAAATGACCTTAGACGTCTCATTAGGAGTATGCCACGTCCGATCAATGCTTGTTTGGCAAACAGAGGAGGATTTACCCGTTACTGACTTTGTTGTGATGCTGTGGTAACTTTGCTGTTTGACCCCGGGTATCATTTTACCCTTATAATGGTCAGTCTGTGCCTTACTTAGTCTAACGATCATTTGGAATAAATCGATGAATGTGAACTTCATTTCATTTTTTCATTTGTTTCTTCATCAGTTTCATTAGGTGACTTTAATAACACTTAAAAATCAAATATCCCCTACTTTTTTGGAATAGTATATTTTGAAAAAATAAAATTATCAAGAAAAGGAAAAAACGGCACTTGTCACTGAAAGTAAACTCATTTTCTCACAGAAAGACCCTTACATCAAAAGGAAATAAATTATATTGTCAAAATTTATCAATTCCAATAAAAAAACTTGAAAATTGATGCCTTTATCTTCAGTGGTTGCTCAGAAATTGTCTTCGGTGACTTTTTTTGCAAATTTAAAATTGAGGCTTTCTTAAATGGGAGAGGGATGGAACACTAGTAAATATTCAGTTTTAGTTAAAAAAAAGAAAAAAAAAGAAAAGGTTTTGCATTGCTACTCAGATGCTTTTGGATTTTTACCAACAAAAAAAAAATGATAAAAAAAGGTTATTTTAACAAATCAAAACATGTAATTGTATAAATAGAATAAATATGAAATTCCTCGGTTACCAGGTTCCCATCTTCTGTCGTCTGCTGTAACCATATCCTCTCCTAGTATAAGATGTTGACGGAATTCTTCCATATTTTCCGATTCTGGCAGTCTGCAAGATATTCCACTAATAACAACGTCTTCGTTATCTGCATGTGCTTTTGTTGTAAATACATCCCCCGATCCATTTTCAAGAATTCTGGACGGCATCGTAAAATTTATTGATCTACAAAGACAAAATATTTGATAAACAATGAGACACGAGGATTCAAAATATACTCGTGCACGACAACTATTCATCCAAAACGATCGTCATACTTGAAAAGACAAATAATAGATCACGCCATACCCATAAACTCAGATCGCATCGGACGATCAATGTCACTTTATTAGCCTACAGAAAATTCAGTGAACAAACTAACCCGACGTAATATAATGCCTGTTAAAGATCAATCCTTCGTATCAAATTTGCAAAACGCCGACTAAAATCTTGAATCGTTATCGTTTACCTTTATATCCTATCAAATGACAAAAGTATACGATGAAATTTACTCCAATCTAATGATGTATCTTGTAGCTAATTCGTATAGCTATGCTTAAATTGGAACAAGTGCCCCACCAATCTAATGGTATAAATAAAATAAATTTGGTTTTATCTACGATAGCTCATTTGCAACCACCCACGTGGTTACATCATGTCATCAGACGCTCAGAATTCGAAGTTTTGCTGGCAAAAAGCGTGCACTGAAGGACGTCGTCTGCTATAGGAGACAGGGTGATCAGGAGATGTTTCTCGTAATGGAGGTTTTGTTTTTTAGCGATTAAAGATAAAAGGTCATAGCGCTCATCATTTAAATAGAAGGTTAGCCCATTTACATCAATCATTCGATGATGTAGGCGCTACACATAATCAAAAACCGTACTGTAACCTGTGGTTTATTATTTCTCAAACGAACTTAATTCTGCGTAAAAATCTCAATATTATTGCACATGTGTGGGGGGTCAACAATATTTTTTGGTTTATAACTGGGTGTAAAAATAATAATCAGCCGATCGTGAAATATAATTAAAGCATAACATTATCATATTAATACTGAAATTCATACCAAACTCCGGTTAAAATTCAGCTAGAAAAAAAATATCCGAACCGACAAACGAAAAAACAAAACGTAACAAAAACAACCCCAAAACCGTTATGCGATGTGACGGAATACAAGTTGAAAGTTATAATAATTGCCAACGGAGAAGCCCCCCCCCCCCAAAAAAAACAACCCAAAAAACATATGATTTAGAATAGACAGGAGAGAAAATATAGCGATAGATCCGAATGATCATGAAGCGGGATGGTCTTTATGAATGCGAACATTTCAACGCGTGATATTTTAGTCACTGAAAACTTTCTATTTTGCGTATTCACTAAACAAAGGTAATAAATATAGCTCTATTGCATAGAAAAGGCGAATTGGGTTATTTAGAACACGATCGTTGCTGGATTGTTATTCAAGAATAACAAGTCATTTTTGTCATTTATTTATCCACCAAAAAGCTCAAATGCATGCTGCATAGAACTATTTAATAATATATTAGTCCATTTTACTACAACCTAGTTTTTTTTATTAAAAAATTTAATAAATTTAATTTCAGAGAAAGCGAGAATTTAAATCAATAATTATTAATATCATAATATGGCGTAGCCTGTTGTTAAAAGCCTACCGTAATGCTTTTTTAACTATGGTATAAATACTTTAATATATTCCTTTATGTAATATGAATAAGTTTATAACATCAAAAATAATTAATACTAGTCTTATAATTATGTCAGCCATCCATGTATTACAGATAAATAATATCAATTCCATGATTTTTAAATCCAAGGACGGAACTAGTCTAACTACGGGCTCGTCGGATTTGCTACAGGTAATATAACTCTTTGGTTTTTAAATCCAATGAGTTCGAACTCCCTATTTCTATTGCTTCATTACTATAAATAGTATTACATGATTTAAAATGGGGTCTACAATTACAATCCACAGTTGTTGATTAGAAGCAAGATTATTTTGTCTCAAAAATTGTGACGAACATCTAAACGTACATATACTCATCCATTGGGGTCCAGTGCTTTCACTTATTTTTTCACATAGACCTTTCAAAATTGAAATAAATATATGGCCAGTCAGCTAATTTACCCCCTACATAGCCTAAATTTGCCTCCGGGGTTAGGGTCCGAGCCCTTGCTCTTTTGGGAGGTACCCGGTACTCATACAAACTCTCAACACCATGTCGATATGGTATTAGTTTCCTGGTCCACCACGTATCTGGTGTGCGCTTTTAATTTATAGTAATAAAATATCTATCTAATCTACAATGGCATGTACATTACAACGTTGTTTTTTTTTTTAAATCTGAAACCCCGCTATAATATGGAAAGATATCAGTACGACAGAAGTCGGTGCGGAATAAATCGATATTTTTTTTTCTCGAAGACGGTAGGAAAATGTACGGTTATCCAGACATTTGAGCGTATTGCCGTTATACCAATTATAAATAGTAACATTGGGTCCAAAGTCTGCCTCGATAAATCTTAACGCACTGCGACAAGCGATAGCGAAATTTTGGTGTTTATAATAATGACAATAAACATACCTGTGGAACTGATGAAGAAAAATTAAAAATCGCTTCGTGAATTTCTTAATAAATAATGGTGAATCCTGAAATTATCGTAGTCAAAGAATCTAAGTCGTGTGATTGCAAATAATCGTCAGATATGGGACCACGAAAAATGAACCAATGAAATGTGTCGTAACATTTTTGTCTAAATTAATACGTCACAGCAACATACGACGAATGAAAGAATGAAAATTATTATAATAAAAAAATAGATCGATCAGGGTTTGAAATAAGGGTTTGGTCAGAGTTAAAAATGGGACCTGTCTTACACTGAGCCCTTATTTTATATAAATATGTAAAGTAAAAAAAAAACCATTAAAATGTTATGCGTATTAGTAGTAGTTTACATAGGCCTAGCTTTGTCGTCAGCATGACAAATAAAGAAAGGGCGGCTGTAGTACTGTTGTGTAATATCAGGCCAATGAAACATGAAATATCACACGATCGGTACATGCAGCTGCATATTATTTTGATAGGTAAGGTAAAACACTGACGCTGATATAATGGTGGTGGGGTGGATGGCCGAATGGTTAGCGCGTTGTAACATAAGGTGTCTTTGTTGAGGCTACTGGGTAGCGGGGTGGTTTTGATTGTGACGAGTGTCCCGGTTCAAGTTATTTAAATAAAATTGAACCATATGTTAGTCCCCAAAATGACCCGGTAAACGTTATGCCACACCCTCCTCTCTCTCTCTCTCTCTCTCTCTCTCTCTTCTCTCTCTCTCTCTCTCTGTCCTCTGTTTCTCTTTCTCTCTCTTTACAAAAAATTGGCGTGTAGCATTGAGTCCATAATAGTCCAGTGGCTGAGGGGGGGGGGGGGAGGGGGTCGACACTCGAGCTGTGAATTTATGAGATCAAGATTTTCTAGACCAGTTTTTTGTGTAGATTCCGAATATGGGTGGTGATCAGGTGTTTGAGGGGGCGTTTTCGAGATATAGGGGGTTAAATGTGTACAATAGGCGCACGTGTGTGTGGTGGGGTGGGGAGAATGTAATGTTAATGGCATACCGATAAATAAAACATAAATCTCCAGGACTGCCCATCTTTAGATAAGTGTTTATGATACTCTGGATAACTGTTTTGATATCTGGGAAGGTGGGGTGGGGGTAGCAAGTGTAGGTGTTCGTTTTTGGAGGTGGAGGGGAAGGGGTGTCATGTTGATATAAATGAGATCATGTTATATATTAATAAAACATAAGTTGCTAGGACTGTCCATCTCTGGACAACTGTTTAATTTATGGGGTGGGGGTAGCACGTGTGCGTGTCGAGAGGTAGCAGGTGTGTGTGTGTGGAGGGATGTGGTGGGTGGGAATAAAATTAGCGGGAAATGAGTTCACGTTGATTTAAATGATGATTGTCTAAGAGCTTTATGAAGCATCTCTAAATGTTTTAGGATTCCCATTGTGTGGGGGTGGACGCTGGGGTGGGATCCCGTGGGGGCGGGGACGTGACAACAAGTTTTTTGTGGACAGAAGTCATTTCGTTCATAAATGAGCTTAAATTGTAAATCTTCATTCCAGCCATGCAGCAAAAGACCACGTAAATATACGGCAAAGTGGAAATAAAGAAAGGCTTGTAATTTTTTCACTCAGAAAATCTTTTTTCTAGCGTCATCTACTGATTGTAAGTCGCCTTTCGTGATATTTTCTTCGCTTACCTGCCTCATTAACCCCTCAAGGTGTATATCTCGTGAAATCAGTCGTTTTGTGTTTTCTGCTCTTAAGTTCTGATGTATATATGTATATATCACTAAATATCTCTAAATGCTCTATACTATATTCTACGGGTATTCGTATATTCTAGTCATGTTATCTTTCTTTCTATTTGTTGTAAGCGTACTTTCATAATTATATTGTAAGATTGAATTGGGTATTATGTTCGGTATAGACATCTTTACGTGTCGCCCTTGAATCAGGCAACGTTTATGCATGTTTATTGTTATGTATGTTTATTCTAATGTGATTTTTCTTTTATTTTGTAATTGTATGCTGCTCCCCGTGGGCGTTTCTATGCAATAAACTTTCTTACTTACTTATTTTGTTTTATTAATATATAACATGATCATTTATGTCAACGTAATACCCCCCCCCCCCACACACACACACACACGCCTACACTTGCTACCCTCCCCCAACACCTTCCCACAAATCAAAACAGTTGTCCAGGGTATCATAAACACTATGTAAAGATGGGCAGTCCTAGAAATTTATGTTTTATTAATGTATTATGTCAACATTACATTCTCCCCACCCCACCACACATACGAGCCCATTGTAGACATTTGACCCCCTATATCTCGAAAACGCCCCCTCCAATGCCTGGTCACCACCCATATTATTCGGAATCTACACTTTGGTCTCATAAATTCACAGCTCGGGTGGCGATTCCCCCCTTGAGCCACTGGACTACAATAGGTCAAAACCGATCGATTTTTCAATTGCCTCTTGACCTGCCGTTCCGGAGTTACCTCCCAAAGCGGTAGAGGCTACAGTTTTCAACCCATTTTTGATGTCGGATTACGATAATCAGCGCTCCAAAATGTTTAGTTCTGGATTTAACACCTAAAGTCCTACCGAATTTCGGCATTTTAGGATTGCTATAAGGCCCGCTTCACTGCGCACGGTGCGTTTTTGTTGCAGCAAACATTCAAAATTTGGTTCAATGCGAGCGTTACGTTTATGTTCAACTTCTACTACATCTTTCAAACATAGATCATAATGCAGTTGATTCAACCGCTGTTTCCCACTATTTAGGCGATTTTTTCGTGTGATTGGATAATATTAGATTGATTTTAGTGCCAATGAAAAACTGAAGTATCTACGCTAACAGGGCTCACTCAGGCTTAAAGTTACATTCCCGGGCACAAACTGGGTGATTTGATTTGATAATATATTAGGACTAAAAACATAATATTCAAACTAATTAATTTATCATAACTTTGCTTCAAATCCTTCTCAAAACATTGTAATTGTCAAGTATACCTTGCTATGAAAATCGATCAAAAGAGGCCATGTTTTCATCATTATGACGATTGAAGCCAGAACATTGGAACTAATTGGTTGTTTGGAGTAAATAAAATTTCTTTTTTTTTTAAAAAAGTACTTTATTATCCCAGAGGAAATTTGTTTTACGTGGAAGGCAACATATTATTATGCAGATTCAAAGGGTGTAATCAGGTAGAAAAAGACATCCAAACAAATTAGAGTATCCATGTTTAGTATTGGGACAGTAATTTGTTATCTGTCCCATTTCCCAGAAGCGACCTATTTAAGTTCACAAAGTAAATTACCGGTACAGTATGAATTTCTTAGTATTATAGAATGTTTTAGCATTGGGACATTTCCCATAAAGCGACCTAGTTGAGTTCACAATGTGGAGGTGCGGTGGTGTAATATCCGAATTTACATTTTTTCGTTGATTTTGTATAAACTTGCAATATTTCAATTTAAAGGGAATATCCAGGATTTTAACAGTCTCAGAAACAAAAGTGTATTATGGAATTTAAGCGTCAAAATATAGAAGAATGGTGTATTTCTCTGTCTCAAAATTTCAGTTCGAAATATTGACGGCTTATCCGGATGGGTGCCGGATACGTAACTCTATTAAGGGTTCGATTCAATCTTTTTCGTTGGGTGACTTGATAATCTATTGACTTTCCGTTAGGGATCTATAGTGCATGTATTTGATAACTAAGGGTAAATTTCACCAACACGTTATTTTTTTTTATAAAAAGTCTGGTTTTATCCAGATACCGTACTATAATACTGCTTGGGACATCGGTCTCCGTTTCCAGATGAAGACTGGGTTCGATATTGAGTTACTTTCTGGGCCCAAAGGTAGGGGATTTTAACGGCTTTACACACAAAATTAAGCAGTTTTATTCTCCAAAATTTTATAGTCGAGATTGGCCCTTTCAAGGGGGTACCAGACGTGGGCAGGTCACCCGGAAATGAAAATGATTGGCTGATGCGTTGTGGCACAATAACTTTGTTTATAATGAAGCGAGAGGGGTGAAACTCAGAATATGGGTTCATTATATCAATACCCTAAGAATTTTCTGCTTAGGTTACGAATTGATAAACAATTTGATTGGTCAAGATTGGTCAACAACTCTGCTTCTATTTGAGGTAGAATGTTTAAACTTGATGTAGAGTGTCTTGAGTTGACTGAGTTCAATGATTAACATTTCGAGCTGAAGCTAAGTTTAAACTTGATGTAGATATTAGGTGAATGTCTTGAGTTGACTGAGTTCAGTGATTAACATTTCGAGCTGAAGCTAAGAAGGGCTAATCACTTCCATTGGTCGATGCTTTGGGACAAAATAATCTTCATTTATCTGATAGTAAGTGATGGCACTTCGTGTACAGTTTGATTGCTCGATACTTCTGAAAAAAATAAATCTGCGATTACTTAATATTATGTGTCATCTATTTATTTTGAGATTTCGGCGGGGGACATCAGCCTCACTGTTGGCTTGTTCTAATAAGATTGGATATCTCTACTTAAATTGCCATACTATCATTGCCAATAACCACCGATAAATACTTTCTTGGGAACTCATCTTTAAATGATCCCTGTCAAATTTATTCAACATCCACTTTTCCTTTCGGACAAGCTGCTGTCTATAATGTGTCGAGTAGGCCCATATTAAAAAAGTAATCCAAATCGAAAACCCAAGCGGTCCATATTATATACACGTTCAATTTTTTCGTCAACTTAGTGTAAATTTTCATTCTGGCACTTGCCCACACGGCCAGTTTAATTCACGGACCATCTATAAAATTATCAAAGAAACTTTGATCTGTCAATTAATCGTTTCAATGAAATTATTTTAATTAATTCGCCGTCAATGTCCACTATACACGTTCAATTTCTTCGTCATTGCTTCAATTAATTGACGAAGAAATTGAACGTGTATGGACAGCTTTATATAGATAAATAGCCCAAATAAACATATACATGAAGGGGGGTAATGTTTTGTGTGTAAATGACCCACATTTGAAGTTATCACCTCTTCAAATTATACGTCTTCTGTGATCTATAGCTGATAATCATAGCCAATCATTAATGGATTGTGTATTATCGATGATAAAATGATTACAGTTGTTTTATGCTTATAAGATAAATAGGATTTAAAAAATGTGTTTACATAGATTACGTATGTAGAGTAAAATTCAAAAAGAGTTGACCGTGAAAAGGAAAGGAGGTCTTTCTAAAACAAAAAGAACCCTCACTGTAACGGCATATATAGTGCATTCTTTTACCGCGTGATTCTTGTTCGAAGTTTATCAGATGATATTGAATAGTAGGCCTATTGAGGTGGGGTTTAGTGTCCTACTGCTCTGCTCCGATTGGGCTGTCAGGGGCTCTTTGACGTGCACGTCTATGGTACACGAGACTTTGCCCCATGGTTTTTCGTCTTATTCGAACGACTATACGTTGACCCTTGGCAGGTCCTCTAATTCTGTAGCCCATATATAGCTACCCCCTATATGCAACTTTGGAAAAAATATAGAGTATTTAATTTCATACTCGGACGTCGTGTAGCCTGGGAGGTCGGGGATTCCCATTTGTCAGTGATGGAGTACGGATGGCCTGACAAGATCAGCTGTCGTCTAGTCGCTAGGGTGGGACGAAAAACCGAGGTCCCGTATACACTTGGCGTGCACGTAAAAGATTCCTTGGCAGTTGGCATTCGATATAAGAGTAGGCCGTGTGAATTATTTCTTCAAATTAAGGGTTTTATGTATTTCTCTATGTATTTTTTATGAAATAAGCGATGGAATGTCCAGAAATTTCCCTGCAATTTAGAAATAAAATCTTTTATTCCATTCTATAATAGTCTTTATTCTGTTATTTTACGGGGTAAACGGTGGAATGAACAGGGATTTACAGCTTATTTCTGTTTGCAAATGCAACGATATTATAAGTAATCGTATACATATAATCATTCCTCATAATTATCATATCATCATACTTATCATATAAGTAATCGTATACATATAATCATTCCTCATAATTATCATGTTACAGTATTCATTTCAATTTATTAATATATCAATTTGATATATTATAGCCTAATTGTCATGTATATATAATTTCCGTCATTTAAAAGATCTATAAAGTGTTTTGTTATTCATCATACGTTAATCAGATTATAAGTATTTTCATAAATGTATAAAAATATGTTTATCGCTCCGCGCGTGCAGGTTGTATTATCGGTTAATCAAGCACGCTTAAATTCGGGCAGTTTAACCAATTGGCCAGCTGTATTGTCTCTATGTAAGAGTTTACATGCCTGTAAATCGATAGTACCCAAAGCTTACGTCTGAAAGCCTCTCACTCGGCGAACCTCGGAAGATTTCGGGAATCTAAACTCGGCTGTACGATGAATTCCGCCATATTGGAACTACTTTAAAGGTCCCGGATGAAACACGGCTGCGCCCATTCCAAACACAAGTTGGCGACCTATTTGGCTAGCTACCTATTCGACCGATCCATCTGTAAGATAATGACGAAATTACACTTCTATTCTGAGCTGAAGGAATGGATAAAAAATAATATATTCTACTTTCATTTGATAGACATAACGTTGGTATTTATTGGTTGATAAATAGAGACTGTTGTCTTTACTCTAAATAGGTTTCCAACGAACAGGTTGCAGCTCGATCGGTCGAATAGGTCGCTAGCCGAATAGGTTCCCAATTTGTGTAATAGCGTCAAGTTTTCCTGTAAAAGTAAACCGGTAGCCGCATCGCAAATGTATGGGCGTAGGTACATATCACTTACTGTCATACATCCGAGACTAGATGTACTCTACGTAGTTTACGGAATCTGTCGAGATTAGCCGAGTGAAAGCCTCTAACATGCCCAATCACTGACGAGTAACAGTCTGTGATACCTTTCGCTCGTTTCTCGATAAGGATATTCTTTAAAATAGGCCTACTCGACTTTTGACAAGCGGGATTTTCACATCACGTATCCGAATGTCACGTGATACGTTGCGTCAACGTCAATCTGATTAAAACACAGATCCAATTTCGTTTCGTTTTTTATAGTTCAAAATTTCGTTTTTACTTGGGAGAACGCTAGATCGGCGACGGTCCTACGCATTTTAGCACATATGACGTCACATATAGATTGTGGGTTAGGGTTAGGGTAAGGGCTAGGATCTGTAGATTTGGTCAAAGTCCCGAGATATAAACAGGGCTAGCCCTAACCCTAACCCATGATCAAGCCTAACCCTTACCCTAACCCACAATTCACATATGACGTCACAATTTGCGTAGGACCGTCTCCGATCTAGCGTTCTCCTTTTACTTGGCATCGAAAGTATAAAAAACGAAACGAAATATAGATCTATATTTTAATCAGATTGCATCAATGTAGTTTTATAAAGTTTTGGCTCAGGTAGCTGAGCTGAGCTAAGCTCTATTACAGTATGATGTCATTATCTTCCAAGATCACCATCAGTACTGTGCCTAGCCAACAAATCCTCGAAAGGGGTAAAGGGAGGCTTATGACATGTCGACCTTGCAACTGAAAGCAGCTGGCGTTTCGGCAACTGGGAGCAACTGAAAAAAAAAGTCGACCCGAGCGCCTCTTACAACTAGTTGCAGTCAATTGCAATAAGTTGAACATGTTCAACTTTCTGCAACTCGTTGCCGCAACTATATTCTTGCAACCCGAATCAACTCGTTTCCATGGAAATAACATCATGTGATAAGAGAAGTGTTATGTGACTTTATAAATAAGCAAATGGAAGCGAGCGAAGACATCCACTTTTGAAATGTTGATGATGTCGACAATAATATACTAATAGATTGTAGTAAGACCGACCATGCCTTTGTGTTGCTTCTTTTAAGTTATTCGCCATGATGAATAAATTAACAGTCACGTGTTAATTGTGATCGCTTTCAGTTCCGAGTTGACATAAATGTTATAAGCGCTCCGAATTCAGTTGCTCCCAGTTGTGCTCAGTTGCTGATATGATCGACATAAGCACTCTTGCAACTGACTGCAACTATATATAGTTGCTTTGGGTTGCAAAGTCGACATCAGCCCCGCTTAAAGTCGAAGGGTGCTCTTAGATTCAGAAAAGTAGCAAAAAAGGCGGTAAAAAGACGACTATGTTGTACGGACCGTGTGGAAGCTGTTCGATACGTGCTGTCGTATCCGTGTGTCTCATCACATGTTCAGCTTATGTGTTTGTTTGTCGTCTACTGGCCACATTTCTTAACTTATAATTTTGAAACTTTGCATACACATTCTTTGTACCCTAAGGAACATCCCTATCGTTTGGGGTGCATGCCCAACCCCCAGGGTCAGAGCCACGCCCATTTTCTTTTGTGTGTCTTTGTGTCGCCTACAGGGCGCAATTCTTGCTGGATTTTCTTCAAAATTTGCATACTTACTGTGGTATATTTGGTCCGAAATAACCCCAATAATACAGACTAAGACCAACACATGTTGTTCAATGATGGCGGCTTTATTCCAACTGCATGATCACAGCAGACGTGTAACTAATGACAATGCATGTACACATGCGCGTGATGCAACACTGTAAATCGGGACTATACGTGATGCACAATATACTACACTTCCTCCCCCTTTAAATAAGTGTCAATATACAATTTAACTAAATTGATACTGTATACTTTAAAGTTTTTTTTGTTAGTATCATTTAGTGTTTCCTTTAGACCTGCAAAACAAAAGAACACATTGAAAACTTATTATCATTACATAGTCCTATAAAACACATTCAAACATTAAGTTCATAGATTCAATTTCTGTGGACTACGTCTTGGTCTTGAAGATCGTCTTGGTTCGGCTATTGCTGCATTAGGTTGTCGATGTTCAACATTACCATTCGGTCGATTAATATCTGGAACATGCCACATGTAATCATCAGTTTTGTTACGTTTCGGCGCATCAGTTTTAGTTGTAACCATTTCTGGAATTTTACAATCGATTGCATGTGACGGTAACAAATGATCAACATGAACATATCTGATTTTACCAAAAACTCTAACTAAAAAAGTTTGTAACCCTAGTTTTCTTGTAATCTTGGCAGGAATCCATTTTACTACTCCTTCGCGATTATTTTTAACGTAGACGAGTTGTCCTGCTTGAAACTCGCGATTTTTAACTTTAACATCGTGCGCTTTAATTTGACTTTCTTGTTTAGTCTCAACTGTTTTCTGCATGACTGGTTTTAACATACTAAATCTTGTTCTCAGTTGTCTCTTAAGAAACAGTTCGGCTGGAGGCACTCCAGTAACACTGTGTGGAGTAACTCTATACATTAATAAAAAGTTATCTAACTTTCGTTTTAACGATTCATTTGTATTAGTATTACTCTGTAGTACTTGTTTTAACAAGGACTGTTTTATCGTTTGCACAGAACGTTCTGCGGCACCATTTGATGCGGGATGGTACGGTGGGGTACATATGTGACGAATACCATTATTCATCATAAACTGTTCGAATTCTGCACTTTTAAACTGCGGACCGTTGTCTGACACAACGTCTTCTGGAATACCGTAAGACGAAAACAGAGCACGTAATACTTCTATCGTTCTAGCAGATGTTGTTGAAGGCATATTAAAAACTTCTAACCAATTAGAATGACTATCAATTACTATTAAGTAATTCTGTTTCTGAAATTCTGCATAATCAATATGTAAACGTTGCCAAATACGGCTTGGCCATTTCCATGGTAACAATGGTGATGACGGAGGGCTTTTACGTACAGATAAACAAACTTGACAACCGCGAACCTTTTTCTCTATATCGTCGTCAAGATTAGGCCACCATAAATAACTGCGTGCGAGAGATTTCATACGGCACATTCCAGGATGTACTTCGTGTAAATCATCTAAAAGTCTCTGCTGAAACTTGCCAGGGATTATAACACGCTATCCCACAGAATACAGTTCTGATCGGTACTAAGTTCATTTCTGCGAATGAAATAGGGCTTTAACTCAGGGTCTTCTATAAAACTAGGCCATCCAGTTTTAACATACTCTAAAACTTTACACATGAGTCTGTCCTTTCGTGTAGCCTCACTAATTTGATGACTGTTTATCGGTAATTCATTTACATACGAAAAATAAAATAAGTCCGACTCCGATGAATCGTCCTGAACAACCTCCAATGGATTACGCGAAAGTGCGTCTGCATTACCGTGTTCAACGGATGATCTGTAAACGATTTGATATTGATATGCTGACAAAATTAATGCCCATCTTTGTAAGCGCACAGCTGCAAGAGTAGGTACAGCTGTATAAGGACCTAAAATAGTCGTAAGCGGTTTATGATCAGTCTCCAATATAAACGTCCGGCCATAAAGATATTGATGAAACTTCTTTATGCCATAAATAATTGAAAGAGCTTCTTTTTCCAGTTGTGAATAATTTCTTTCACTCGGATTTAAAGTTCTTGATGCAAAAGCAATCGGTTGCTCGTTGCCTTCTTTATCAACATGCGAAATGACACTACCTAGCCCATACGATGACGCATCGCAAGCGATTTTAAGAGGTTTATTCACGTCATAATGCACTAACATTTTGCTATCTGTCAACTTTTGTTTACAAATCATAAAAGCTTTATCGCATTCCTTTGACCACAACCAAGGAGTATCTTTTTGCAAAAGTTCATGCAAGGGGTTTAGCATGGTTGATAAGTTAGGAAGAAATTTCCCATAATAGTTAATAAGTCCAAGAAATGACTTTAACTCTGAAACGTTTGTAGGCACTGGCGCGTTATTAATCGCCTCAACTTTTTCAGAAAGTGGATGAATACCATTACTATCCACTTTGTAACCTAAATAGTTCACACTAGGTTGCATGAAAACACACTTAGAAAGTTTAAGTCTAACACCAAACTTTTCTAGCCTTTGAAGAACCATTTCAACACGATCTAAATGTTGTTCCGTCGTAGGAGCACTAATTAAGATGTCGTCTAATCTGCACATCACTCCTTCCATACCATGAAGTATTTGCTCTAACGTAGACTGGAATATCGCAGGAGCCGATGCTACCCCGAATGCAAGTCTATGAACACGATAGAGTCCACGGTGTGTGTTCCATGTCAACAATAACTCAGATTGTTTATCCAACATCAATTGTTGGTACGCACTCGATAGATCAAGTTTGCTAAAAACCGTTCCACCTGCTAGCGTCGCAAAAATGTCCTCTGCATTAGGTAAAGGGTATTGCTGTACCTCAATACATTTGTTTACAGTTACTTTATAGTCTCCACAAATTCTTATAGAATGATCGGATTTGGGCACTACAACAATCGGTGTCGCCCACGGGCTATAATCAACTTTAGAAATTACACCACTACTTTCCAATCGGTCCAGTTCCCTTTCCACCGCCTCTTTAAGCGCGTATGGTATCGGTCGCGGTTTATAAAATATCGGTGTCGCCGTCTCTTTAAGACGTATATTAGCCTTGTGACCTTTTATGACTCCAAAACCTTCTGCAAAAACCGTAGGAAACTTCTTAATCCAAGGTTGAATATCAACATCAGCCTGTACTTTAAAAATATTCGACCAATCCAGCTTCAGTTTTTGTAACCAGTTTCTTCCTATAAGTGCTGGGTTAGCACCTTTAACAACGATGACTGGTAAAACAACTGTCTGATTATTATAAGTAACTGTTACTTCCAATTCACCCATCAAATTCAAAACTTCACCAGAGTAAGTCTTTAAAACCACGCTCGAGGGTTTTAACTCACAATTTGAAAAGTGTTCAATATACAAGTTTGCTGGCATTACTGACAACGCTGCACCGGTGTCAACTTCCATCTCAACTTCTTTACTATTCAGCAAAACACGAACTTTGTAAGCGGCTCTCCTTCCCTCACCAAAGTACACAGACCATAACCCAAATTCTTCGGCTGGTACATTATTTGTAGAAAACGGACGTTTATTACACATTTTAGATATATGTCCTCTGTCCTGACACATGAAACATTTTTCATTTCTAAAAGGGCACTTAAAATGTTTATGGTTAAAATTTCCGCAACGAAAACATTTTACATCCGCTGATGTAGAATTCTTGCTCTGAAAACTTTGAGGATTACCGGTGTAATGTCTTTGACTTTTATTCTGATTACCGCTGTAACCATTTGTACTATAACCATAAGATTTTGATTTACTTGTATGTCCACCAAATTTTCCTCTATGTAACTTGTTTACACTGACGGCTGGTGACGTTGTCCCTTTAAGTTCCATTGAATCCTTCTCAGCTAATTCCATTGCCTGTGCAGTATCTGTTGCCATTCTTAACGTTAGACCTACTGTCGTCAACAATCTCTTCTGGATAACTTCGTTTTTCAAGCCACACACTAGCCTATCACGAAGTGCTTGATTTAAAAAATCTCCAAAATCACAATGTGTTGACAATTTTCTCAAAGCTACCATATAGTCAGCTACTGATTCGCCATCATTTTGGTCTCGACGATGAAATTTATATCGTTCTGCAATCACTAACGGTGTTGGTGTGAAGTGTCTCTTCAACGTATCAATCAAAACATCGTAAGTATGTGTACTCGGCAGAACCGGGGCTAATAAATTTTTCAACAAACCATATGTCTGTGGACCAACCACTGTCAAAAATATCGGCACCTTCTTTCCGTCTTCGACGTCGTTAGCAATAAAATACTGGCTCATACGTTCTTCATAACAAACGAATGACTCCTTCACTTCGTCGAACTCCGAAATTTTACCAATCTCTGCCATGGCTATGACAATCTAAAATATTCTTAGAATATTCATAGGCACCTTACTTGTAATGTCTTCGATTCATTTGATCCCACTTCGTCGCCAAATGTGGTATATTTGGTCCTAAATTACCCCCATAATACAGACTAAGACCAACACATGTTGTTCAATGATGGCGGCTTTATTCCAACTGCATGATCACAGCAGACGTGTAACTAATGACAATGCATGTACACATGCGCGTGATGCAACACTGTAAATCGGGACTATACGTGATGCACAATATACTACACTTACTCTTTATACTCTAAGGATGATCCCTATCGTTTGGGGAGCATGCCCAACCCCCAGGGGCAGAGCCACGCCCATTTTCTTTTTGTGTGTCTGTGTGTCGCCTACAGGCAGCAATTCTAACTGGATTTTCTTAAAACTTTGTATACTTACTCTTTACACTCTAAGGATGATCCGTATTGTTTTTTGGTGCATGCCCGACCCCCAATGGCAGAGCCACGCCCATTCCTTGTATTTATTTGTTTGTCATCTACAAGCCACATTTCTTAACGTATCATCTTGAAACTTTGAAGGCTTATTCATTGTACCCTAAGGAACATTCCTATCATTTGGGGTGCATGCCCAACCCCCAGGGGCAGAGTCACGCTCATTTTCTTTTTGTGTGTCGCCTACAGGCCACAATTCTTAATCGGTCATCTTGAAACTTAAAATACTTATTCCTTATACCCTAAGGATGATCCCTTTTGTTTTGGGTGCATGCCCGACCCCCGTGGGACAGCAACACCCATTTCTTGTATTTGTTTGTCTGTCGTCTACAGGCTGCATTTTTTAATGTATCATCTTGAAACTTTGAATACTTATTCTTGGTACCTTAAGGAAGATCCCTATTATTTTTGGTGCATGCCCGACCCCAAGGGACAGTGCCACGCCCATTTTTTTTTGTCTGTGTGTCCCCTACAGGCCACAATTATTATTCCTAATCGATCGTCTTGAAAACTTTTTTTTATACTTATTCCTTATACCCTAAGGCTGACCACTATTATTTTTGGTGCATGCCGGACCCCCTGGGACAGAGCCACACCCAATGCTTTTGTGTCTTGTGTTCGCCTACAGGATGCAATTCTTAACAGATCCTTTTAAAACTTTACAAACCTATTCCTTATACCCTAAAGATGACCCCTATTGTTTTTGGTGATTTCCTAACCCCCAGGGGCAGAGCCATGCCCATTTTTACTTCGTGTCTGTGTGTGTTGTCTACAGGCCACGATTCTTAATTGATCGTCTTTAAACTTGGGATATGTATTCCACATAGCCTAAGGACGTCAACTGTATGTCCCGACTCACACAGGCAAGACACGCCCAATTTTTGTGTTTGTCGTTTACAGGCCGCAATTCTGAATGAATCAGCTTGATACTTGGCTTATGTATTCCTTATAGCCTGAGGGCGTCCACTATTGATTTTGATGAATGTCCCGACCCACAGGGGCAGAGCCACGCCCACTTTTTGCCTTTAGCGTTATGAAGGCACAATTCTGTATGGATTATCTTGGTATACTTAATCCTTATACTCTAAGGACGGCAACTATTGATGTTGGTGTACGACCCTCAACGCCTAGCCTTCTTGACAAAGTACCATATCAATCAAAGCAGGAATGTGGACGTATATTGTAGCGTTAGCGTTATGTTTTCGCGGATATTTTTGTATACATTGCAGTGTGCCTACCATCGTCCCGAAAATAATGGTCATTGGGGGCCTTAACAATGTGGCATGTTTTCCACCAGGACGGTGATGGGTACCATGTTGTAAAGCTATGGAAATAGGGGGGGGGGGTTCCAGTCTCCGAGTATCGATTGATTGCAGTTTATAAATTCAAGATCCACCAAATATCTCGATCAGACAAATCTACACAACAACCAATTTAATAATATATAAATATATTATTAATAAAATGATATTAAAACTATTGAATACAGGTCGGGTACTACGATCTAACTAGTAACTTTCACGAAGTGACTGTGTTTTTCAACGAAATAGATAAGAAACGATATAAAATTTCAATTCATTGCTAGAATAATTTAGAAGCCAGACAATGTTCTCGGCGATCTAGACACGAAAGAAATGAAATGAAATGAAATTGGGTTTTACATCCCAATGTTCTGCTCCAAACTGGGCTATTGAAGACGGGCAGATGTCATACAGAATGCAATGAAGGAAGTTTTGCCTGGACACGACACCATAGGAGCTTAAAATTGTGGCCTCTGGACACTCGCCTAAAGACTTAGGGTGGTAGTGACCCACCTCCCCCAATCAAGAATTATAACTTTTAAGCCACCGTATGTCCCATGTTCCTGAAGCAACGACTATGAGTTTTACAAAATCTGGCTTGGTAAGATGTACGTGGTAAAAGCGTGATCAACCCTTCTATTGGATATGCGAATGTCTTGGATTCGATATCGATGCTGTTCGAGAAAATAAAGTTCCCCGATGATATTTCCCAGGATGTTTTTTTCTCTCTCTTCCTTCATTGGTCAGGGCGAAAAGCCCGTGGAGCGTGTAGTCCTTCGAATGGCACGACAAAAAACAGTCCCAGTGTACACCTGGAATTCAATTTCTGTCCGGGCAAAAATTTCCCTCATCGCACATTTTTTATGGTGAACAATAGACAAACAAAAGAGCAGTAAAAATAATATTCAAATGTGGGTGTACTAAACAAATGTAACTAAGATCACTGATCTGAAGCTGAGGGCCTACCCGCCCACCGAAATAAGCGAAAGTGGCCTACCGAGATGTGGGAAGGGGGTGGGGTGGGGATTAGATTAACCAGACTGTTTACTTCAAGTAAAAAGGAGTTGCCTCCCTTGGCCTGTCCTCTGGCTTTTGTTCGCGATCGCCATCTTGGAAATTTTTAGAAGCACAGAAAAAGCACTGGATGGAAATTTAATATTATAAAGAAATTCTTTATAATTCACCATGACTGCCCATGACCAAATGCGAGCTATGCTCGACCAATTAATGGGTACTGCTAGGGATGGTAAGTTTTCGGAAATTCGACAATTAAAGACATAAGTTAGAGTAGCCTGTTATATATTATACTTATACTTCCGATAGATTTGATGACCCTGTTTTTTTTTTTTTAATTTTGTTTGGGCACATCTTGTAGACTAACACAGTGCAAAGTGGTCGTTTATTAATAAACCGAGTTCTGCAATACAAGATTCTTTATTTTGTTTTAATTTTAAATGTCTGCTGTTTATATTTGGGCTACACGATTTATCCAGTACCATTTTTAATTAACTGAGTTGGTACCACCGACCTTGCTTGATTGACATTTCCATAATATATACTATGCTGCTCCGTGTACAACTATGACTCAGTTGACTGTACTGTGTGGTTTCACTGTAGATAGATGGAGGAAATATTGTAGTGTCAGTGGGTTGCAACACATAATAATGTGTTCAGTGAAACACCACACCAGATAGATGTCTCAATCGAATGGCAATACTTGCTTTCTGGTTATTCTGGTCTACACAGATAGTTTTTATTGCGCATGCTCTCCAGATAAGAATTTGAGGTCACTTTTTGATTTGACTAGATGTCTAGTTTCGTGCCTTGAGTCTGAAACAGTGAAACATTTTCATGATTTAGACTGCCCACCATCCTCAAGTGCTTTGCTAGTGCTAGTAGTACTGGGTAAATTGTCCTTATTTGGTCCTTTTCGTCTTTTCTAAACAAAATTGATCTAATTCTGGTTGAGTCCAGATTAATCCTGAAGGTTTGGGTACTAGAAACATCAGCAGTTTCACATTCAACACAGAAACGGGGGAGGTCAGTTTTTGTTTAACAAAATCCAGTTAAGTTGCAAGCATGGTTTTGTCCTAGAATCATGTTAGATTTAACATACAGTTTAAGACATGTATCACATATAAAATTCAGGGTTATAAGATTGCTTATGTTAATACATGTATGTACGGTGTTTGAACAGTTAATAAAGCTCTGATGAATAAAATTTCAATAAATTATCATGGTATTAGTATTACTTAAAGTTAAAGGAATTTGGTGATGGTGTTTTTATCTTCATCTGTAAATTACCATCAGTAGATGTAATGTGGGCATACATCAAGTTAATGACGTAAACTAATAATTGTAGCTTGAAAATAAACGACTGATGAAGAAGAGTTTTGTATATATTGGTCATTGGTGTCACCAAGTTGAAGTTTTATAAACTTTAAAACTATCCAACTAATAATATATTATTTGCTTATAAGTTTTTTAAAAACAAATTTCAACTTATTTTTCTTAGTGTACACAGTAATTTAGTAAACTCTCATTTATTTTTGCATTGACTAACATACATACGTACCAGTTAATCTTCAAGCAATAAAATGTATATTTTTTATGATGGATTACCGAAACTAAATAAAAACTTAGATAAAGTAAAAACAAACCTGTTTAAAAATTAAATTCTTCATAATAAAACACCAGTTCTTTCTTTTACGGTAAGAAACTTTAATGAATTTTTAATCCCTATTTTGAAGGGAGGTTTGTAATGTTGGTTTCTCCAGACTTAGTTACAAAGGAGGTGAAGTGACCAAGGCGTGAGTTAAAAATTTTAATTATATTTCAGTGTCCAGAATTCAGACCTGAATAATTTTTTTCCCAAGATTAACTTCAGTTCAATTCAAATAGATGTTTTATAATTTTAAATATTTGTTATGATAGATTTAAGTTTTGGTAAGTTTTGATTAAAGAATGTTTAGAGATTATTTATAATTACTGTATTAATGACCATGTGAAAAAAGAATATTTTTGATTCTTAACAACAAATAGTAGGGGAATGGCTTGGTACATCTATTTGCAGGAATCCTTGAGATGTTTTTACTGTGTATGCCTCTGAAATAATACATGGCTGTATGTATGTATTTGAAAGCTGATGCTTAATAATAAATTTGTTTATATATTTTAAACCATAGTTTTGAATATGGTAATGAATGATATTAAACTGGGGTTGGTTGTGTAATTGTTGGTGTAATTTTTATTTAAAAAAAAGAAGCAAGTTAACATACATTGATTTAACACAGATTCCAAAACTAGAGAATAGCAGGGAATTGTTAAAATGAATTCGTCCGTCGTCCTGCTTCTAATTGAGCTAGAATGCTAAAACTTGGTGTAGATGTGTATTAGTGAGTGTCTTGACTGAGTTTGATGATTAGCATTTTCTGAGAAGATTCAGCAAAGATAAGCAATTTGATTTATGAATGCTTTGGGATGCAACACTTTTGATTTTAAACGGGTAAGATTGTAGTTTCAGTACCGCAAAACTATGACTAAGTTCAATCATGAGCATTTTTTTCTTTGTGCTAAGTTTGATGGCTTAATGCTTTAACTGTTATGTGTCACCTGTTTTGGAATTGGGAAGGAGGAGATCATCTGCCTCACTATTAAGTTTCTATCGAATTGGCCATAAATTTGGATCAACCAACCCCAGATGATCATTAATTGCAATATAAATTGTACCTAGATAAAATTAAGTAGAATTTTTGATTGACTTTTTACTCATTGCAGACATCATTTGTTAAAAAATGCATTTATTTACATGTAGTAGTCACTTGGGGAATATCAGCATTTTTACAAATAAAGCCATTTTTAATTCTTGAGAGATTTTTTTGTTGTATCAATTGAAATTATGAAGAAATGTAGACCTACATATTTTGTTTTATTATTCGGTAATTTCATAGATATGTTAACTGAATAAGCTTACATGTACATTTTCCTTAAAAAAAGTAGATCAAATTTAATAAACAGACTTTATGTTTGAACAATAATGTTTGAAAGTGTCTATATTCTCCAAGAGATAAATATATGAAGAAATGATGACTTTATGGGGTTGTGGGAAAAACAATACTTTTATTTACACATTCAAATTGTTTATAATTAATATAAATGGCTATGATGAATAATTATAGGCGAAGGTGGACTTCATAAAGAAAAGTTTGATGGGCCTAGGGTATGTAAGAGTTTCCTGTTGGGCTGCTGTCCGAATGATATACTAGCAAGTACGGTAAGTAATCAATGAAAAGGGCTTGATTGACGCAGTATCCATTCCAGGGGATATTGGTACGTACTATGTAAACTGAAAGGCAATACATATAATCACAGCTCTGATGTTTCATTGTTAACATACATTTATCAAATTTAAACTTTTTACTACATTTTCATTTTGGCTACATCCTGGAAATCTGAGAAAGTGGAAGAAATATTCATTACATTTTCCGGTACACACATATTTCTGAATAGCTTGAATAAGCTTATAGGTTAATTTTTGAAATATGTAACATATACATGTATTTCATACAAAGCAAGCAGTTTTATACTAAAATTACTATCTGATCAGTCTTTCCAGTAGTTTTAAAGTATATTTTGTTGTAAGTGATGAAAGGGTTTTCTGGGGAATAAATGAAATGCAGGCCATTATAGAACAATATTATAAAGAGTTTTGGTACGTATATATTTAAAGTTCCATCATTTAGTGGTAGTAACAATTCATCACATTTCTGGAGAATTTCTGACCAGAAGTTGAAAATAGGGTACGTACTCAAAAAGAATTTGATGATCGGTGTGGTGTGGGTTCATATACATGTATGTTTAACCCATTGACTAATGTCCTTTTGTTTGTTCTTGTAATCTTTTAAAACAGAGAATGGATCTGGGCGAATGTTCAAGAATTCATGAATTGGCATTAAGAGCAGATTATGAACAGGCCGCATTGACAAAGGATTACTACTATGACATAGATGTAAGTACTGTCTGATTTATTGGAATAAAAACAATTTTAAGCTATAGCCTTTATCAAATTATTTTGTATGTTATGCATCTATAAAAACTTTTAAAAACTCTCCTCTTTTCAGGCAATGGAACATTTACAGAACTTCATAGCAGACTGTGACAGAAAGATGGAATTGGCTAAAAGAAGACTGAAGGAAACACAGGAAGAGCTGAGTGAAGATGCTAATAGCAAGGTAGTTATAGCAAAGTTAATTGTTTAACAAAACCATAGTAAAAAAAATGTCCTATTTTAGTTATTGAACACAAATTGCATAGAGAAGGTTTTTTATTCATATTATGGTTGGGAATAAAAGAACTTGGAAGGACACACGCAACCTTTCCCCCCCACCCCAAAAGAAGTCTCTGCTCTTTCAACTCAAAACAGTTGATGTTGTTTTATGCTAACCCTGTATGATTTAGCTGTCAAGGTTATCCTATGTTAAATTTAAACCCATGTCATAACAAAAATATGGTATACCAAATGGATATTGAGTTAAACATGGATGTTAAAAATCCAGTGTTTTAGTTTCAATGTGAGAAGATAAATAATTGTTATCTCCCTTTAATTGACACCAAACAGGAATTGAAATGGTGTTTACCATCCAACTGGTCTAATGAAGATTGGCATTTTACCATACAGTATAGTATTAGTGAAATTTGACTACGCTTATATATTCTGTCGAAGTTCTTTATGTTTAAACTGTTTTGTACACAGATTTTCTTTTCGTACCATCCAAAAGTCTATATACGTTGTCTCTTGCCAGCCCTCCGCACTACACCACTGACAAGAGAGCCACGTCGAAAAAATCATTATGAAATTTCTCGGTCAAGAAAGGGATAGAACATGTGAACTCAGGTTAGCAAGCGAACGTCTTACTGAATCACCTTGGCTCCCAACACCATACATCAATCATAGATTTCTACACTCTTATATTGAAACGTGGTGTATACATCGTCACTTGAGGCCTCATAGTTGATATTTTACATTTGAGATTGTTTATTTTTTTGGGGGGGGGGGTGCCTTGAAACGATTATAATACCACAACCATTATGAGCTGATTGGACAACCTGGCTGCTGTGGATTTATGTTTTTTTCCTGGTAATATAAGTAAAGTGTTAGTATAATTGCATAATGACCTGTCTAATTGTTGATCTAAAGGTGATGACATTATATATTCATTTCAGGCTGAGAAAATACATCAATTAGGAGAACAGATTGGTATAACTTTAGCCAAAGCTGAAGAAATGGGCGCACAAGGTAATGTGGAGGAATCCCTCATCTATATGCAAAAAGTTGAGGAACTAAAAGCTAAAAAGAATGGTGAAGAGGTCAGTTAATAATTGTTTAAACATTACCCATAATCTCAATAGAATACTACAATGTTCTGGTTATATTTTTTCCAAAACTATAAAAAATTAATTATTAATTAAATAATTTATCAAGACCATAATGAAATCGCGATGTCATATTTAGTACGCAATGTCATAGTTAGTTGTGATATTTACTGAATTTGAATACATTTTGTGATGAATAATCCGTCATAAAAATGGATAATCGAGAGCCAGGCTAGCATATATTGTTTTCGTTATTTATACTTTAACCATAATAGCGATCGTTGTCGTCTCTGTATCTAATCTACCAGCTAATGCCCCTTTAATAAATATATATTTATATATAAATCAGATTCTAATGTTTAAAAATCATAGCTTGTATACCTGTTAATTATTTTATTTTACAGCAAGAGTATAGAAATCAAATGCCAGCTTCTAGTTATCAACAACAGAAACTTCGTGTATGTGAAGTTTGTGGGGCTTATCTTGGTATCCATGATAATGACAGACGACTGGCAGATCATTTTGGCGGCAAACTTCATCTGGGTTTTATCAGTATTCGAGATAAACTAGCTGATCTGCAGGTAATATAAGTCATAATGAATATTATTCTAGAAACCGACGTCTATAGTATTTGATTGTAGTAAAGAGGATTTTGAATCCAGTTGTTCTAGTATGTGACATCAATAAATATATACTTCCATTGTGAAGTTGGAAGTGACTCTCGAATGAAAGATGATTTCAGGCTGCAACCCTTGCACCTACTGAAAATAATGTTTTCAACCAAGTACAGCAGCTGAAACAGTTTACTAGCATCTACTTTACATCTACTCTACCAGAGATAGAAAATTATTTGAAAACACATAAAGAAGTAAAGGACTGAATTTTGTCAATTTGTAATGCTCCAGTCTAACAATCGAGTATCTCCTTTATGCAAGTTTTTGCACACAGCATTTGTTTTTTTGGTAGCTAATGTTTTATATTTATTTTGCCTTTCAGAAATCTGTAGCAGACAGGAGACTTCAAAGAGAAAAGGAAAGGGAAGAAATGAGAAAGAACCGTGAAGAAAGAGATAAAGAAAGGGAAGAAAGTCGTAAAAAAAGAAGTAAAAGCCGTGAGCGTGACAGAGAAAGGGATAGAGACCGTGATAGGGAAAGAGATCGTGATAGGGAAAGGGAACGACGTCGTAGGTCAAGAAGTCATAGCAGAAGGTATTGTATTTTTTACTTATTTCAGATGATGATTTAAAGGAGCTATCTGACATTTGGCAGGACATCTGTTAATGTACATGGGGTTATGTACACAAATCAAACTACAATATATAAATAGATAGCCTGTGCTGTGTTTTACTTGTCTCAAAGAACTACACAACTGGGATACAAGAAGTTTAATCTACTGCTTTTCATGTAATGAGTGACTTGACAAATGCAACAAGTACACTGCAACAGGATTATAGACATGGTTATCAGTTATAAGAATCAGTATTTGAATAAAACCGTATTGTTGTATTAACAGATAAATTAGAAATCAAACTTCACACATTTACAGATATCCTATTAATTTATTGTTTTTCAGGTCCAGATCACGATCTAGGGACAGGAAGAAGCATTCAAGACGCTCTCGATCCCGTTCCCGAAATAGAAGAAGGTATGATAAATATTACATTTGTCTGATAAGAAATTTAAGGAGGTCAATAGGGTTTGTCGTCTCATTACCACAAATTTGAAACCCAAAAATCTGTTAAAAACTAGAACCTGTCGTGTTCACATGTTTTATTTTTTTTTGAAAAGAGGACCATTACTCTGGACCACCAATATCAATATGATTGTCTTCTCAAGACCAAAATGCTTCACACCAATTTTGGCAAAAAATATGTGAAAACTTTTTAATTGTTTAGGGCACACAATGGCTCAGGGCTGTGATTAAGAATCTGGCTTACTAAACTGCATTTGTAGATGGATGAAAAACAGAGGTCCCTTGTGCATGTTGACATGCTTGTAAAAGAACCTGTGAAATAGAGAGAAGATGGGGTAAAACATCGACTGGGGACATACTGGTTCATCCCGGGTTGTATATAGCCTTCGTCCAAATGTTGGACCATCGTCCACAATTTATTGTCAACAGACTACATTTATTTTCTGATAGTTTTGAAATTTATGTATGTTGTTTACGTTACCAAGACAAAGAAACTTATTTAATTGCAACTATTTCCATTAATTATTTCTTCAGTTGTCGTCAGTTATTCAATTTATATGCTTTATACTTATTAATAAAAGAAAAACTAATGAATTTCAGCAATTTACATTGATTACTTCTAGAATTTTGGTCCTTGCTCCACTTCACCCTAATATTATTTAGATTAGAAAAATGAAGAAGCCGGTAGGATTTAAACAAATTCCCTATAAAAAAATTGTAAAGTTATGTCCCTTGTTTTACTTTGCGAATGCTCTGTCGACAAAAGTTATCATCTGATGTGTGTTTGATATTGATGTAAATGCACCCAGTTACTTACAAAAGGATGCAAATGCCACAACCATTGTTGACTGCTGTGAATGTATATTTTGTTGACTGACAACCTATCTTTTTACAGAACTATTATGTATAAAAATATATACTTTTTTTGTAGTAGACATCGCTCAAGATCTCGAGATAGAAAAAGGCGATCTAGATCTCGCAGCCGATCCAGTAAAAAGAGTAGGAGACGTTCAAGGAGTCGGTCTAAGAAAAGCTCATCTCCCAATATTAAAGAAAAAAAACCTGACCCTGTAATGGAGAAAGAAGAGTAAGGATGATTATTAAAGAATTAATTATACTCCTTTCTGTAAAAGAATACATTCAGTCTGTTTGATCATAAATTCCTGAAAATGTCAGGCTGGGAAAAAGAGGCTTGAATAGAATGATGAAAACTATTCCATAAAATAATTTTAGTATCATACAATTGTTATGATAATTGTTCATTTTTAAAATAGACATTATTTTCTCTTTTATTTTTCAGGGCTATTGACAATGGAAGTATAGAAAATGCAGAATAAAAATATGTGTGCACAGTGCAATTCATTTCAACAGATAAAACCATCAGGCCTTTCTATTTCCTCTCTAACTTAGGAATGTTACAATTCAATTACTTTTTTTTATTGTTTATTTTATTGAGGAGATGAAACGGTATGGGATATATTGTTTGTTTAGACTGTTTTAATTTCTGTGCCCAGTATTAATTTTAATTATTGTACAAGAATGATGTTGTAAATTAAAGCTGAGCTTATATGTACATTTAGGTAAGAGTCTATGTTGAAACCCAATAAGAATTAAATAAAATTATTATTCAGGATTATCTTTTGCTACAAGCATAATCCAGGTTAGAAACCAGTCTGAATGATAAGCCAAGTATTGTCATGGGTCCACCTGTCATGCATCAGCGGGCTAGTCAAAGAACCCTTGACACCTGGAATTTTACTGATGTTTTACAGAAACACTGCCGTCTAGGATTAATTCCTCCAATGCAATGCACATACGACTATAGAAATAACTAAACTAAACTGTCAGTTGCAAAATGAGTACACATTGATGACCTTTCAGTTCTGAGTGCTGCTTTTGTATTTCTTAAAATCAATCCAGCCATAAGATTAATCCATTAGATTTGTTATCGTTGTGTAGCTATGATAAGAGCACAGACTCATATCTTTTGTAGCAGAATGGAGCTAAATACATGTATTCTTGCTCATGTGGCTGCCGCATACATAAGGACCAAGACTAGTAATTATTTCCCATTATTTCATGATGGATGAATGTAGTGCGAGTTATAAACAGACAATTTTTCCCTTATTTTTTTTCTCTCCTCTTCATGCATTTTTGGGCTGACTTTTTGGTTTAGAATTGGAGAAAAGGCATCAAATTTTTAATTTCATAGCAGTTTTGGGTGATTGTGATGATATTAAAGCGGAGGGATAGGAGGTGTAAAATGTCTTCCTGCAGAGCAATCACTGTGTCGGAAGTGAGATTTTCACCCCAGTCAACTTCAAATCGCTGTAGCAAAAAATCTAAACAGTCAACCCCCTACAATTTATGATGAGGAGATTGCTAAATGTGGTCCCCACTGTGCCTATAAAGATTGGAACCAACGGAATGTTGAACAAAAAGCTACAGCCTGTGATGTTACAGCCATTTAACATTAAAGTCAATGGGCAAATAATTACTAGTCAAAGTCAATAAAATCAGCTACAATTAATGAGTTGCCTCCCTTCTTGTATCAAACTATGAAGGGCATCCACCAGCATTCCATTTTATTGATCCTCTCCAAACTTATTACTTATACCCTAAGGAAAATACCTATTGTTTTTGAACCAAGTGACCTAATTAGGTCAATAATTAATGCATGCACATGTTAAACTATTCGACAACCCAACCATCTTGAAACTTGGGAACTTGATCATCCTTTAAGGATGATTCCTATCAATTTTGATCGTTGTGACCTAAGTAAGTGCTAATATGTCCCCATTTATTTAAATTATGGGAATCGTGTGGCTTAGTGGGTATGGCGCTGGCTAGCCAGCCTTTGAGAAAGTTCATCTTCATTTTCCGGTGTGGTTTCCTCTTGTCAGTGATCATTTGGATGGGACAAAAAAACAAAGGTCCAGCGTACACATTGGCGTGCACGTAAAAGATCCCTTCGCAGTTGGAATTCGATACAAGAGTAGGCCGTAGCACACTGTATGACGTATGCCCGTCTTCCATTAGCCCAGATTAGGTGCAGAAGAGTAGGACATTAAACCCCATTTCTTTAAATTATGTGGATCACAAATTGCAGTGGTGTCTTGATGTGTTAGTATCCAACGTTTTTTCAGCGGCAGGAATGGGTTAAGAATTTGTTTTAGCGGTGTATAACTGGTGTTCAATTTTATGCCATAACCTGAGCTTCTTAATTCAACTCAAGCTTTAACACATTTTTTTTAAAATTCCACGTCTGTTTTTGTCTCGTGTCCGGGCGCCGCAGTGACCAGGATATCAGAAAGTCTTGGATTCACTCCCGGTAGTTGTCAAAAAAGGTCCTCAATAATTGTGCAGGACAGATGGCCTGGCATTGACAGTGTAGATGCTGGGATGGGATAAGTAACCAGGTAAATTTCCTGTGGAACATGGTGTAAGTTGGTTATTGGAGAAAATGACCCTGTCAAACATTACATTTTTTCCTGATTTCCAAGATGTATCAGATTTGAAAAAATTGGAAAGTTTACAATATTATGGATTGCATACACTTGCCAGTAGTGTTAATGCACATAGCTAAGCAAGACCAACTAACAAACTTGAAAAGTTTTCCAGCGAATTTGCTATGCCGTTTGGTAATGCATCACAGCAATTACACAATATACTGAAAAATCGCAAAAGGGAATAGTCTTTTAGAACTATAATAAACTATTCTGGATATTAAGACAGAAAGTGATGAACAAGACTTCCATGGGATAGTATGACCTGTATTACTCCTAAGTTATACCATTCAAAATCCTACCCACAGCCCTGAAAGTAAGCATTGTCCAAAATGTTGATTTTACTTCCTACACAAGTAGGCCCGTTAGAATAGGATTGACCAGATTTCTAGAACATCTGTTACCACTTTACACATCTTAACATGCATGCTGCACTTGTGTATCTTGAGTCAGAACTCTAAATTAAATATTGTATCTTTAGATTATGTAAATATTGATCGAAGACATATTGTTAGATGAACAAAGATTGATATTACCACCAATGGTCTAGGCAGGGGCGTAAATGTGGGGGGGTGTGGGGGGGTGGTACACCCCCCCAGCAAAATAAATAGTCGGTCGCAAAATCAGTGCAGTCGGTCGCAAAGTAGAGGTAGTCGTTATCAAAATAAGTATACGTCATGCTACTCACGCAAAACTTTAGTATAAAAATAGTCGGTCGCAAAATCAGTGCAGTCGGTTGCAAGGTTGCAAAGTAAAGGTAGTCGGTATCAAAATAAGTACTCACTGTATACGTCACGCTACTCACGCAAAAAAAAAATAGTCGGTCGCAAAATTAGTGCAGTCGGTCACAAAGTAGAGGTAGTTGGTATCAAAATAAGTACTCACTGTATACGTCACGCTACTCACGCAAAACTTTAGTATAAAAATAGTCGGTTGCAAAATCAGTGCAGTCGGTCGCAAAATAGGAGCAGTCTTAATATAAAATAACCTTGTCAACTTATCATTTTTGAAAAGATGTTGTGTTTCACTCTCATTCTGTTGTGAGTATAATGTTAGTCTTACAACAAAATGTAACCCAGGGAGAAAAATAGTCGGTCTCAAAATAAGTGCAGTCACTGCAGTCGGTCTCAAACACAATGCCAGAAAAGGTCCCAAATACTGTATATTTGCGTGAATCCGTGAGCCTGAATTGCATACGTCACTCTTATTCTGTTGTAAGTATGTTAAATTGGTCTAACAAAAAAATTTCACCAAGGGAGAAAAATAGTCGGTCACAAAATAAGTGCAGTCACTGCAGTCGGTCTCAAAAACAATGCCAGAATAGATCCCAAATGCTATGTATTTGCGGGAATCCGTGAGCCTAAATTGCATACGTCACTCAAAACTATAGTATAAAATAACCATGTCTGCTTGTCTCTCCTATTCTGTTGTGAGTATGTTGTTCTATAAAATGTTTTCTACCACGGCAAAAAATAGTCGGTCTCAAAAAAAAGTACTCACCACAGTCGGTCTCCGACTAAATGAATTAATGAAATAAACATACAATCATAAAACAAGCGAAATTGACAGATAAGCCTCAAGATTCTGTCCCATTTCTTATCAACCCCAGTCTCAAATATTTAAAAGCTCTGTTACATATCTGAATTTTTTTTTCGCGCCTTCGGCGCGATTCCATTATAACATCATTCTTCTACTCGGTTACATATCTGAAATTTTTTCGCGCCTGCGGCGCTCCATTCCATTTTAAAATCATTATTCTACTCGTCAGTTGTCTTGTTCTGTCTCGGCACTATCATATTCACGATTATAGTGAACTGCCCAGTTTGTAGTAACACTGGTGTGTGGGGCGGGGGTATGTGCATCAGTCGGTCGCATTTTGGCTAAACACCCCCCCAAACGAAATCGATATGTACGCCCCTGGGTCTAGGTTTATCTCGGCAAAAGAATTTGAACATTTGAGAACTGTTTCCATACAGTCTGAAAATATCTGAGTAAACTGTAATTGTTTATGAATCGGTTTGATAAGATTAATTTGAAATTTAAGCAACTTCACATGTATATAAATGCCTTGTACGCCTTGTTGACTCGCTATAATAATCTCTCCAAAACGTTTTTATGTGACACGAAATAATATTTCAGAAGGATCCATGTCCAATTTGTTTGCTTAAATCTAGATATCAGGCCGTATGATACAGCGCGCACGCTGACTATTCAACATCACAGAACGGCAGCCATTCTTATTCACTAGTACTGTACTCAAATGTTTGTTAAAGTTCCAATAGCATTTTCTTAAGTTATATTTTTAAAATTTATTAAAATAAAGCCCCAAAATAGATTGAACCTATAAACAGTCCTACCTTGTTAAAGAATAATCCTATTAATCCTATAATTCACTATTGCCAGTTGAGAAATCGGCAAAAATATCATTTTCAACTTCAAATTCAAACGTTTGAAGATGGCCGTCCATGGAGAAGAATGGGAAAACAAGGGAAGTAATTGAGTAACTATTTCCTCAATCAACCAGTGTCACCCTTTCTAACCCCCCCAAAATTTTGTCCATGATCGTATAATAGTGAGTTGACAACCTTTTGAGCAAAAAACATAGAAATAATTATATTTTGACTTTCTTAGAAAAAGTGAAATTGGAACTTGAAATTAATGGCTATCGAAAATTTAATGAGATCATAAATTGAATAGAAAAAATACTGCAAACAATATATATTATCTGTATCTATTATTCAAGTGAGGAAATGTTTTGTGTGCAGGTGTGGTTAGTTGATAACCTGGCTTGATCAATTATTCAAGATATTTACCATTTATAAACCCATTTCCACAAATCTACAACCTATATTCAGAAAAGAAAAGGCGTGTTTAAAGTTGTTTTCCTATTCATTACATTATTACCATCTCCCAAGGAACTGTCACAGATGAATGTCCGTTCAATGTAATCACCCAGCAAGAACTAGAAGGGGACATTAAAGGGCAAGAGTCTGTATGCATCCCAGGTTGTAACTGTCTTTGCTTCAGAGTCTGTGGGATAAATTTCAACTATAGTAAGTCTTCTGTGGATTGAACTGAATCTTGTTCTCTTAGTGACATGGCAAATTATAACTTTTATCAAAAATGCACAAATTAATAACATGCCTAAATCATAATCTGTATCAAATTTAAATACTGGGCATCCTTGTATAGATGTACTAATCATCTCTGCACCTCATAAAATTAACATCTAAATACTATAATTTGTACACATACTCAAGATTAAAGTCTGAATTATTTATTCCCCATAACAAAAATACTAAATTCTGAACTGAGCACTTGTTTCACTAATATACAGATGAAAAAAATCACTGCTTAAGTTCTTTTTGCTTTTTTTAATAAATATGCTAGCACTGTACTGATAATAATGACTGCACAAACTGTTAATGTATATTATCTTATGTCATGTTGTTATTCATGACCATCATAAAATTTTGACAAAAAGTCAGTTGGCCTAGGTGTTTCTGTATCACGAAAGTACATCATAATATGATTTCTTTGTTTCCAGATATTAATGGTTTCTACAAGCTCCATTTGACCCTGAAAGAAAAATTTAATAATTTATATATTTACGATTTAAAGTGACAAAAAAAATATGGAAATGATTATAAGATGATAAAGTCACTAATCATCAATTGTATTTTTCAGACAATATACTCAATATTATAATTTGCTTAAAAGTTCAAAATTTCAGCAATGTCTGACAAAATGTCAGGTATGCTAGTGAAAACGCATCTCCCGGCTTCTAGAAATGAAAAAAATTCTTGGGGGGCATGCCCCCAAACCCCCCTAGTTAGTTCACGCCTTCGGCGCTCAATGATTCGCACCCATAGGCCGCTCCCTGCCGAGTTATCCTTTGGTCTTCGCAGGAAAATATATGTCCCAGTTTCTTCTGTGACTAATCTGGTAACCCTAGGTATGCTACAACTAGAATCCTTAATTCTGGCCCTGACTGCCATACTTAATGATTTCAATAGTAATCTTATACCTTAATCACAACAAGATCTATTGTTCGGATGTCTGTTAAATGTTTGTTTTTCATAAACTGTTCTCTTAATTTTGCTTTGTATGTTTCTAGTGTTACAGGAACATTATAATCTTTCACTAAAAGAAAAAGATTTGATTAGGCATTATTTTAAGTTACTTTTAACATTACAAACAAAATTTGTATTATCCCCTTAACATCAGTATATATATGTCATTCATAATATGACTACATTATTACAGAAGCATTGCTTGTGCAGCTTGCCAGTTTACAAGTCAGATACCACCGTCTGTACCAGTAACTAATGATTAGCTGATATTTGGGACCTAGAAACTGACACAAATGGGTCGCAGTGCATATAACAACTGTTTTACATTCAACCGTTTCCGATTTTAATCTAATTTGACAAAATACGCCTTTGAATGGCAGTCTCTAGCGTTGTTATTCCAGTCTACACTGATAGTATTTATTCTGCGTGCTCTCCATATAAGAATATGGCATCATCATTTTGGAAATGACTAGCCTTTGTTCTTAGAGTCCTTTGTTACAAATGACGCTTGAAACGCATTTATTTATGGTACATGATTCGCATACACCACCGTATTATTTTGTCTTCTAAATTTTCAAAATATTGGATATCAGAATTCAGAACTGACAAAAGCTCTCATGCCTTTATCAAAATAACTAATCTTTCCCCTGTAAGAACATAACGTCGGTGTTGATTTAAACTGACAAATAATGTGTGTTGGGGTAGGCAAAAGACTTACTTCGCTATTTTATTAACGAAAATTTATTATTTTTATATAGTATATAATATAGCAGCCAGTAGCAATGTGACCTCTGCCGGCTCCTAAAAAAAAATGAATGGTTCCCTGTTTTCCGTCGATATTATGAGTGCAGTGACGTAATCTTACCAATGAATGGAAGTTGGCGATACCATGCTTTATAAAGATTTAATACACGTCGCCTTGCTTCGCCCCTGTCAGCAGAAAGGATGGGTTTAACTTGTTTTACAGTTTGTTGGACTGACCGTGCAGCCATTTTGCTGTTCACCACCGACAGGTCATTCGACGTTCTTCGTTATTTCCTGTCCAATTCGGTAATTGCACCTCGGATAAACCGAGTTGCAGTCCAGATCACCCAGTTCTCTGAAGACGTGAGGTAAGTGTTGAAGTATAATCAAGATGAAATGAGCCGTCATTTTTTTTGTAGCTAGATTGTTTGCAAAGCCACATAAAGTTTTATTTAAAAAGCTATGAAAAAATATGCAATAAGAAATATCAATAGATATAGTTAAAAGTAAACGGTAAGTGTGAGAACTTTTTAAAAACTTTTTTTTAAAACCAAAATGAAAAATGATGAATATCATGGATGGACTCAGACTAGTAATTATTTGCCCATTGACTTCAAAGTTAAAAGCATGTAACATCACAGGCTGTAGTTTTTTTCTCAACATTCCGTTGGTTCTAATCTTTTTAGGCACAATGGGGACCACATTTGGCAATCTCCTCATCATAAATTTGTAGGGGGTTGACCATTTAGATTTTTTGCTACGGGGATTTGAAGTTCGCTGGGGTAAAAATCTCACTTCCGACACAATGATTGCTCCGCAGAAAGACATTTTACACCCCCTATCCCTCCGCTGTAATATCCTCAGTATTACCCAAAACTGCTATGAAATTGAAAATTTGATGCCTTTTCTCCAGTTCTAGACCAAAAAGTCAACCAAAAAATGCAGGAAGAGGGGAGAAAAAAATAAGGGAAAAATTGTCTATTTATAAATCGCACTACATTATTACTAGTCTTAGTCCGGATAGTGCAGTCAGCAGTGGACGATTTACCCTAATCTACCCAAATCAACCCAACTCCACCATTATTTCATTGGATATAAATAATTACATACAGCTATTTGATAATACTAGTATACCAGAGTCGGATTCAATAGGGGACACGTCCGGCGCGCACCCCGACCATTTTCAACAGTGCCCTTTTTTACTACTGAAAGTGCCTTTCAACTAGCCTCTTTAGTCTTTGCTGGATTTTGAGGCTCTTTTTCTACGATTTCCGAACGTTTAGACGTAAATATCAGCCAAATAGCTCTTGGATTGGCTACAGATGCAAGGAAATGACGGATAATTTTCTTGGGGCCCCACCCCCCTCTCAGCGGCGTGCCCCGTCTCCGCGGTCAGTGCCCTCATTTTGCACCCCCCCCTTTAAGCTTTTTCGTATTAAAAACTGCCTCCTGAAATTCGATTTCTAAAGATGCCTTCCCATGGCCATGAACAACTGTGTGATTTGATGATAAATCAAAGTTTTTCTTCAAATCCCTCCCTAAATATTCTATATTTCTATATACCGTGTATATATGATTGCAATCTCAAAGCCATACAAATCTAGTTTGGAGCTACATGGCTAATATTTGGGGCCTAAAAATTGATACATAATAGTGTAATATAAATATAAATGGCCCGTAGCCAACTCATAAAATTTTGGGGGGCTACAGAATTTTTTGGAGGGACTGAGGATGTGGCTGGCTGAGAACACCCATAAAAATTCATTATTGTTGCCAAAATTTGGGGGGGCTAATTGGATTGGGGGGGGGGGGGCTACAGGCCAGTGTGGACTATCTCTAGCCTCATTCTTTGAGTACCTTAAGTTGCAAATGGTGCTGAAACGCATAATGGTACACAATTTATTTACCAATGGTAAAATGTTTATTTTGTCTTAAATCTTGGATATCAGAAGCCCATCTTTTCCTGGTAAAATCACAACATCAATGCTGATTTAAGTTGTTAAATAATTAATACGATAGTTTCATTGTCAAAGATTTTCAATTGATCATGACTTATGAACTTCAACCCAGAAACATTTTTAAAAGGCTACCATCTTTGGTTGGATCTTCGACCGTTACTTTGGCTTTTTCATGCACTACATGATACGAAAACAGTCAAACTCATGGAGCTGTATTTTTACAAAGATATACAAATTGAAAATTCCATCGATCAATGCTGTTCCCTATGTAAGTGTAACAAGGCACGGTAATCAACTTTTTTGATAGGCCTGTTTTTAAACTGATTGAATCCAAGCCCTGAGATTTTGTTTTCTTAAAGATGCTGCTGATAATGAACAATCTACACTACATTTTGTCAAATCTTCAAACACTCACAACTTTGCATAGAATAAAGTAATTTTACTGAAATTTTCAATATGATCATTTTTCATTATTTGATTTGAACTATTATAACCAGAACGTTCAATGCATTGGTATTAATGTTAATTAAATGCTAAATAATGAATCTGGTCACATATTTAAACATGGACTAAGCCATGAAAAATTTGATGTTTTCCAACAAATTTCCATCAACCACACATCGTAACTTTAAGACACATGATTGATATTAAAGTCAAATACAATTGACCCGACAGAGTTGCAACTGTGTGTGAATGTGGCTGGATAATTTATAATTTGACTATCTGGTATAGGTATCCAGATAGTTGTACTATCTAAACTGAAGAATTTAATTCATAAAGTCAGATATCAGAATACCAATTATGGTGCTTTTAGAAAACATATAAGTATAATGCTTATAATTATAGGCCTGAAGTGAATTGTGGTTAAATATTGTCTTCACTACTGTCAGTCAATTGTACACAGTCAACAATTCAATAAGTTAAAAATACCATTTAATTGATTTCCATTAACTGGATCGTCAATTACCATCTGATTGCTGGTTCATTTTTTGTTTTTGTGAGGAGGAAATTTTAATTATTTCTGATACCAGTAATTGCCTTTGATCAGTTTTTATTTTCCTGTAAATGTTCACTTTATCTACGATAGAATATGAATGGGACAACCTTTATGGACTGCTTGATCAACTTTGCTGCTGTGGCCGTTTTAAAGCCACTCACACAAACTAGGTCATTTCGGGACTACTATGATTCAATTTTATTTTGATAATTCGCTTGTGTGTAGGACTCTTTTAGTAGTAGGAGGAAACCGGACAACCCGAGGAAAACCAACGACATTGGACAGGCGACCCTACTCTTTGTCACGTATAACCAGGGATTCGAAACCACGCTAGTTGACCAATGATAGACCTTATGATACAGCTCACCAATCTCGAAACCAGAAAAATTTTTGAAGAAATTTCTCTGGTGAATCGGGGTCACCAATCTCGAAACCAGAAAAATTTTTGAAGAAATTTCTCTGGTGAATCGGGGTAGCCATTTTCCCCCAGAAGTGACGAATCACATGACTGTCATGTAACATGTATTTATTTTACGTGCCTGGATGAACGAATCACTTAAAAATATATCCACTTGTAGAAAAATAGATCTTGTATGTTTAGGATCGACTTTTTTATGTCAGCGAGTTGACTTTGACTCAAGGATCATTTTACAACAAAGTTTTCGAGAAATCAACCCAAAAAGATTGACCAATCAGAGGTCAGAATGGGCGGGGCTTTAGGTTTGAAAAAATTTGGTAAAAATGGCTGGTCAAAGGAACCAGAGGCCTCCGGCCCCGCAGCTGCCTCTGGGAACGAGATTGACAGCTCACATGTGCTAACCATTTGTTCCCCCCCACCCACACACACACCCCCCAAAATCAAAAAAAACTTTATGAAGAATGGGGGCTGGCTTGTAGAACAAAGACAGCAAACTTTTTTTATTACATTTGTCAAAATCAAGTGAAATCAATAGAAACCAAGGGCCACAACATAAGTTACAATTGATCAACAATTGAATAATATTAATAGAATTACTCCTTTTGATAGTGTATGATGTTAAACTTATAAATCAGTATTTACTTTTATTCCTGCATATTGGGTCTTTCAGTTTAAAAGAAAGGAAAAAAATTGTAGCAATTAAGAGCTAGTCCACGAGAAAACCATGCAGAAGGTTCGAAGGTGGGGGTCGGCCGATTAAGTTCATATTTACAGGGTTTGGTAGACCCATCGAGCCTACTCCTCAGCCAAAATCACTGATTTCAGAAATCAACCGTTTTCGAGATACAGGCCTTTTACGTTTTTCGGCAGTTTTTTGACATTTTCAAGCCAAATTTTAGGTATTTTCGTCGCACTATTACCACTGTTACGTCACCCTGGAGAACTAGGTTTGGGTTGTTCATGATAGCAGGGGTCTTGCACTACCACATTATCATGGTCATCCGGTTCAAGTTCATTTTCCAAAGGTGTCCGGATACTTCACAGGATACGTGTCTAGAGATACCTGAATTATACTCTTTCTTCAAGTTTCCATAACTCCACTGGAGCAGGGTTTGCGATAAAAATGTAAATCGTTTTATTTGCAGCTTGACCTGTTCTAACAAAGTAAAAAATAAAATCGTTGTCAACTCACCTACAACAGTATGAAAATTTGTGTCGAAAGTTACGAAATTTGTCATTTTTCGTGTCATATTTTGGTTTCTTTAGTGTTTGGATTTCAGCCATACTTTCCGTACATGTCCTGCAATATTTTCCAAATGTCAGACCAGGAATATGACCAACTGGAAATCAATATTGACCAATTGGACATCAAGATATGGTGAATAATATTCAGAATTTCAAATTTAGTATGTGTATTGAGTATATAACTACCACTCGACCTGTATTTATCTTGTTATACCGTCTATACGTACACCTACCTTGTTTACCTGCTTAATCTATTGTAGAAATGATTTATCTATGAATAACATAAAACCAAGTGTGAACAATCCAAACCATAAGTAAAAATTCAAATTCCAATAAAATCAGTCGAGGCAAAATAGTGTAATCAGCAAATGGACTGTTCACCGTGTACAAAATACACGACAAACAGTGGTTAAAATACCATTTCGGAAGCTTTTTTTTCGTTTGCTACCATATAAACGAATAAATTTTTGAGAAATATCACTGGCCTGAATTTGACTGAAACAGACACGGATAATTTTGAAGATTCATCAAAATCTGATAAAAGTTATGTTCTTTAAGCGTTCCCCAAACGCTCAATATAATTGTCAATATTACTGATGTCAATGTTATTGAAGCAAATATTGTCTCAATATTCATTCTTAGGAGAGCAGCCATCATTTGACGGAACAATTTGTTTAGCATTAGCTATGGCGGTTCCAAGTCCCAAGAAAAAGAAAATACATCGAAAATGGTCACAACAAGGGTGTACTCAGGGGGAGAGCTTCGTGAAAACGAAATAATGCGTCAATATTATTGATGACGCCCACACACGATCAATTGTTGCACAAAAATTGACGGTTCGTCAATAAAAAATCTACGGACATTTGATTTCTTCAATCATATTGACATCAATTATTTCGAGCTTTAATATCACATACACACACTCAATATGATTGTCAATATAACTGACAATTATGTTGAGCGTATGTGGGCCGCTAAGTGTGTCAACATTCTTGGAATTACATACTTTTACACTATTTGCGTACGAAAAATCGAATGAAAATTGTGACCTCTAGACGGGCTACAAGCTAAACCGCATTTTCTTTTGTAGAATCATGGGCCATAAACCATGTTTACATTACAAATTTTAAGCGTGTCAGGTACGGTTCCTGGTACGGCACCGTTAATGTTTTGTAGTGTAAACTGGTCAAACACAAGCGTGTCGTACTGAGTACCGTGCCAATCTGGCCCACTGGTCTCGGAACCGTGCCAAGAACGGCTCGTTTTAAATGTTCGTACTGTAAGCGCTAACCGGTCTGAGCACGGATTACTGCGCATGCGCCAAATGAACCTTGACTTTTTTCTGCGAACTTTGACAGCTCTGTCATCATCCAAAATCAACCGCCATAATTGTTTTCATCCGGGTAACTTGCTTAGGGACTGAAATTAACTTTTCTGTCTCCCGCTTTTGGCGTGCTTGGCACGGTTCCAAGACCGGTAATGTAAACGGGTCAATTTCTTGAAATTTATCGAGGCCTAGAACCGTGCCCAGTACGACACGCTTATCGCGGCCAAGTGTAAACGGGGCTATAATCCAGGAAGTTAATATCCGATATCCGGGAATATCGGAAGGCGCCGAGCTATTAGATTAGGGTTATAAACGATCCCTTTAAAGCTACAATTTCATATTTTTAAGTTATATCTATAAATTAAAAGTTAAAAAAAACGATTAAAATAGTTGGTATCTATAAACAGTCCTGCCTTGTTAAAGAATAATCCTATTAATCCTATAATTCACTATTGTCAGTTGAGAAATTGGCAAAAATATCATTATCAACTTCAAATTCAAACGTTTGTAGATAGCTTTTGCATGAGGGGAATGGAAAAACAAGGGAGATAATTATGTTATTATTTCCGATTTAGTCCACAAACTGAAAACATGATTTTTCGTAAAATCAGGCGCCATGAAGTTACGATCAGATACATGCCAATATTGAAAGGAACCGAGATGTTAGGGAGATAAACCTATAATTATTTCAGAAAGTGGATAAAAATGTGACACATATATTAGAGTGTCCGTAAACAAAATGTGGACCGACGGACAGGGGCGACGACAATACACGTCCACGCGAAAATGTGGACAGATAGACGGATAGGGGCGTTCACATGAGAATGTAGGTGTACAAAAATAATGAGATTTTCCTATTTTTATTACGGGCGTATTTTGAATATTTTGTAGACATTTTATAACGAAAACAATGTTTTGACATCGCAAAACTATTCTTATTTCGGAAATTCTGCATTCATTTGCTGTCGAATAAACGAAGACGCGTTATTTTGTACCATACGGGGATTAAATATAAAAAATATTTTTATCTGCTCTAACTCGACCATTTTTCAAAATTTTGACGCTTTAGATCGAGAATTTGCGAAAATCCATATTCTCTGGGAGACGCCATCTTGGATTTGCAGACTGGATACCCAAACCAAACCGGGACTGAATATTTTGGCAAAGTCGGTTGAGAGGGGGGGGGGAGTTGATATACTGACCCTCTGAATAACAATATAGGCGATAGGGTACCTTAATAATCCGCCCATGTATCCCAATGAAAACTGAAGTTTTTGCTAACTTTCGACATGCATTTTCATACTGTTGCAAGTTAGTTGACAACGAATTTATTTCTTATGTTGTTAGAACTGGTCAAGCTGCAAATAAATTGATTTTAATTTTTATCGCAAACCCTGCTCCAGTGGAGTTATAACGATCTAAAGATGGGATACATAACAGGCATCTCTAGACACGTACCTTGTGAAGTATCCGGACACCTTTGGAAAATGAACTTGATCCGGATGACCATGATAATGTGGTAGTGCAAGACCCCGGCTATCATGAACAACCCAAAACTAGTTCTCCGGGGTCATGTAACAGTGTTAGTAGTGCGACGAAAATACCTAAAATTTGGCCTAAAAATGGCAAAAAAACCCCGAAAAACATAAAAGGCCTGTATCTCGAAAACGGTTGATTTCTGAAATCGGTGATTTTGGCCAGGGAGTAGGCTCGACGGATCGACCAAACCCTGTGAATATGAACTAAAACGGCCGACCCCCACCTTCGAACATCTGCATGATATTGCATGGTTTTCTCGTGGAATGACTCTTAACACCAAAACTGCTCGAAAAGTTAAGAATAAAAAGCAGTTTTTTAAAATTTGCACAGGTGTATTCTAATATGGAAGCAGTTACTGTAAAAATGGATAATCAAGACTGTATATTGTAACAACATCAACAGTGGCAATCGAAGCTAACCGATAACTGCAATTGGCTCACAGTGAAGTGATCTGACTAAAATTTTCAAAATAGTCTCTTTTCATTTTCTATTTTGTTTTAACTATTAGAGAGAACATTCAAAGAATAGATTTTATTAAGCTCTTGTGCCTTGCATGTGATATAAGTGTTTACAATTTCGGGAAAATCAGACCAAAATTGCCATACAAAATGGCCACCGTTTGTACGTGAATACTGTTAAAAAATGGTATATCAAGGTTGTGGACCCTGTAAAGGTCACAATTTTAATTCGATTTTGATGAAACTTGAAATGCATGGTTATAACCCAAAGATCTTGGTTCCTTTCGGTATTTGCGCATATCGGATCGTAACTTCCTGAATTATTCGAATTTCGTGAAAATGGTACCAAAATTGTCGGACGAAATGGTCGCCGTTTGTACGCGAATAGTGTAAAGATATGGTATATCATGGTTGTTGACTCTGTACAGGTCACAATTCTTATCCGATTTTGACGAAAAGTCACATTTCTAGGTTGTGTACCGTCACACCATAATCATTGTCGACTTCGAATTTCATGAATATCAGACTGGAACTGACCAACAAAATGGCTGCTCCCAATACAGTATGAAATACAGGACTTAATGATGTAGGAAAAATCACTTTCCGTATTGTTTGTTCTCTATCCATCTCTCGAAAATGTGGGCGTATCCTGCCTGGCAGTGCCAGCCTATCTTTTAATGATACAATAAAACTATTTTCAAGTGTTTCAAAGCAAGGGCAATAACATGGTACATGCATGATTATAGCTTGCAGATTTTATAATAATGGTTATTTTTTAAACTTAAATCCTGCTAACACAAACAAAAGATTTTGAATTGATCTGAAAACAGTGAAGGAGATAAGTTTAGATAGTCAAGAAGTTGCAGTGGATCTGAATAGATGAATGAAGCTTATATTATAATGATACGATTAGAGAAACTATCAATGTCTTTTGTCTAAAAGAAAATATATGCTGTTAACACATGGTTTTATAATTTAAGAAATGCAGGGTTTGGGGTGGGGGCATTTTGTGGCCTTTAGGTATCAGACTAAAAAAATATTAACCAAATTATATGAAGACAATCTGTTAGGATGTCAGAGTTTGAGATTTAATTAAGTTCCCAATAGATTGTCAATTAGTTTCAATGTCAAATTCTTGCTGTCAGTCACAGGAAAAACCAATGAGTTGAAATTTAAAATTGTGATGTAAAATGCCACTATGCTATCGAGTCTGACATAGTCAATGTATTTTGTCCTTAGGTTTGTGTTCCTAGTTTCTGTTGGTTTATGTATGATGCAGTTTCCTGGAATACTAATAAAGAGTTTAGTGAAGGGTTCTAAGGAAATCGGCTAAGTTTTTGTCAATATATTCCCATCCCCTTCAATATGTCAGTGTAGGAAATTGTTTCCTGAAATAAGGGGAAAATCAAACTGTAATAGAATCTGTCTAAATAACAAAATCTGATGATCAGTAGACAGAATAAAGTAACAGTTGGTCTACTATAGACTTTAGCTAATCACATTCAACCAATATCGGAGGAATTTGTCTGTCTTGAACCTGTCTGAATTTAATAATATTTGATAGCGACACTGACTGAATATTGAATGTCCTGTTACGACTGTATAGTAACTAAGCCTGTCAATTATAGATACTACAAAATAGAAACATAAGAGTCTTGCAACTAATGTCTAAAAGGTCTCCACCCTTGAACCCTCCTGCCATATAGTAAAACCAATCAATAACGCTTCCTGTAAGCTCATCCTCTCAGTCATTGGTCAGTATCATGTGGGTTAAAAAGTCAATATTGTGGTAAATTCTACGCTCACATCAGGCATGTTCTCTATACAGACTTGTAGGGTGAACTGGAAAGTCTTATTTACTCTGACTATTATATAGAATTTCTTGTTTCATATTAAGTGCATTAGTAGAATGCTTTATTACATTTATTGCAGTGAAAGACATGAATTTTAAAGCGCTGGTAACAAATAATATTGAGAACTGGAAGTAAGATTGAAAACTGATATTATACCATAGTGATTCTTGTGGTAAGTATGACAATTTCTGCAGTTTCAGATTTAATTTTGGCCTTCTGTGTCCGTTTCGAAACAAATTAATGGGAAAACAATAGCAAGAAATTGTGATAAATGACTCATTGATTTTATTTAACACATGACACTTTTTCAGGACATTATTCACAACACAAAAATCCGGCTTAAAAGTCAAGATTTGCGTAATATATATTTTGAACTTTCTCAAGTTGGATTCATGAGATTGTATTATATTTTTAAACCATATTGTATATATAACTGATGAGAGGAACTTATTCTTTTATACTGGTGTATGATATCAACTTTATTGTCAGATATTTTTCATACCATTTAATGCCTGATGAAAAAAACACAACCCACTGTGTTCTACTCTTGTAATGTATCGTGGTCACCCCAGGCCATTTATCCTTGCGTGCAGTGTCTACATTTGCTTGTGATTGCTGAGATTACCACAGATTGACTGGATAACTACTCAGTTACTCATTTCATGTGAAGAGAACAAATTAGGAATTTGTGTATTGCTCACATTAGTTGGATTTCAGTATATTGTCTTTGTGTGGCAAATTCAGGAAGAGGAAGAAGTCGGCTGTAAGGCTACACACTCCCCATTTATTTTTGCCAGTTTATATCACAATTCTGGTAAACACTCTACATGTCAGTGGGTTTGGGATGTTTTTTTTCATATTTGCTATTTTTTTCTTTGAGTCCTAATCTTTCAAATTTCATTGTCACATAATGATTTTTTTCCCTTCCTAGTCTCCATAATCTTTTAAATGATCTGCAGGTCAGATTTTTTAATAAGCCCTCAGGATGAAATCTATTAAAGTTCGGGCAAAGTTATTACTGCTCGTGTCACCAAATTGTCTTTTGAGATTTTGTCTGAAGCTTACTGTGGTCGTTTAGCATGTCCTTGGGAAGAAGTATGCCTACCCAGTAAATTGAGAGTTGTGCTTCAATTTATTTTACATAGTTATTGGTCCAGTCACTGATACATTTTAGACAAAATACAAGTCATAGTCTTTGAAATTGGTTTTCCAATTTCCTATGATGGTTTTATAAGTGGTAAATACGAACCCAATTAAACATCTAGATTAAAATCCAGATTCTCCAATAAGTCAGGCCCAGAGTTCACAAAGCATTCTCAAAGCATTACTCCAAATTGTTCGCCTTATTTTAACTAAAATATAGCCCTTTATAAAACTTTCCTTGTTTTAATGTATCAAATACATCAGTAAGAAACTATATGTCTGGAAGAAAGATATTTCTTATAAACAGTAATTGAAAGTTGAGTAAATTTTCAACTTAAGTCTGAGAATGCTTTGTGAACTTAGGGTCTGATGTCCAGTCAGAACCCGAAAACCTTTAATAAGCTGTTGGTAAAACTATTTCTTTTTGTTTGCCTGGTCATCTCACTATAATATATCAATTCATACAGTGCATATGGTATAGCACATTAATTAAAACTCTTTATCCTTTTAGTTATTTAGTACTTATTAATTTTGGCAAATGTTTGACATCAAGAATGACTTTCAGTAAATGATAGAACAGATGGAGCCAAAGAGGAAGGCAATCCCTCTAAATTTCTTAACATGTGTGTTGCTATGTTTAAATCAACTATTTTGGGGAAAAAAATCTAATTTGGAATGACCACCAATTTTTAGAGCAGGTGAAAGTCAAAGAGGGCAGCACCTCTTTTTTCGTACAAAAAAGGCAAATCATATGGGAATCATTTTTTCATGCTACTAAAACCGATCAAATTTAGTGTGGTTTTTATCTAGTTCATTCTAGACATGCGATATCATTAAGATCAATATCAGCTAAGAAATGAGATAAATATCCTAATTTTCTGCACCAACTGGGCTATTGAATATGGGCATACACTACACCAGGCTGTCTGCTCTGAGTTAGATTTTGCCTATACAGTGGCACTACAGTCTACCCTTATTTCAAATTCCCATTGTCAAGGGTTCTTTTACATGCCCGTCTATCAGACTTCGTTTTTGTTTGGTTCCATCTGAATGACAAGACACAGTATGTCGTTAATGAAAACAATTATGGGCTGATTGATTTTAATCCATAATGATTCAACCTTTCTGAGACAAAGATCACAGACCTCTATTCATTGATCCAATCCCTAACATGTGGGAAAAAAATGAAAAAAAAACATATTCAACTATTCATATTCATTTCATCATGTTTTCTAGTAACAAACAGAAATAAACGTGAAATATTTTAAAGAAATCTTTGATCTGATTCAAAATAAAATTGTTGATTTTATTGGAGTTTCTGTTTTGATTTGTTTTTCAAAATTTTATGTCGATACATGAAGCATGTGTGATATAACCAAATGTTTTATTTATTTTCGACGTTTTACTAAAATTAGTAAACAAACTGCTCAATCTTCAGGAATTGTTTTTTAATTGTATAGAATTGGTGTCATTACCCGTTGGAATTCTTTATTTTGACATAAATCTAAGAGCTTTAGCTCCTTTGATTGAAGCTTACATTAATTTTTAAAGCGAGAGAAATGGGGCTTAATGTCCACTAAACACAATATTCCTGAAGCAATGACCCAAGAAATCCCTCTCTGGCCATTGCTGGAATAGCATCTGTTTCTTGAACTTATGTGGGAGTGTGTCTATTCTTTCCGTTCAATGAAAGCTATCACTTAAGTACAGCAACATGACAGTCCTTCGTTTAATCTGGGTCTTCCCTAAAACTTTGGACAGTGATTTAAGGTATTAAAAACAGTGAAAGTATGTTCGTTTCCAAACAGTATTGTTTACATTTCATTCGACTTGATAGCCTCATTTGTCACGTAATAAGTTTTACTGCAGTATTCTGCTATGCAAGGGTTAATTAGGCATAAAATCGCTAGCCATGACGTAACGTTTTGTAAACATATTTGGTCCAATATTGGCACTCGTTTTAAATGTAAAGCTTTTGTAGGGCAGCTAGTGATTGGTTGGTAGTCGGACTACTGACCAATCAAAATTTAAAACAACAATATCCACTCATAATAGCAGTGTGTAGTGGGATTATGACTAAACACAAACTGTGTTCGAGACTAACATATGGTTCATTTTTATTTCGACAATTCATTTTCGCGTAGGGGTCCTTAGCAGTGGGAGGAAACCAGAGAACCCCAGATGTCCTGTCTGCCTCTCAATCATTATATATGATACTGTATTCCTTTAATTTGCTTTCTTCATTTTACTATACAACAATGGGCTATTGATAGTCGACTAGAGGCTTTGAAAGTAATACGTCTGCTTACACTGCAATTATAGTCATTGAAGACAGACAGAATTTTAACCTCGTGTCAGTTGAGGCAAGAATCAAATGGATTAACTACATTAGTGGGAGAATAAAAAAAGAAAGGATCAAAATGATTGACCAATGATTTTTTTAACTAAGGGATGTTTACTTTGTAATAAATAATGAAGGGTTCTCAGATAGATATTGCTAATGCTTGTTTAGTAAAAACAGATGATAAGTTGCACGATATACATACAAATAAAAAACCTTTAAAATAAATCATCTATTTCACTGAATTTGTATTCACAGGAATTTAGGAGTGTATAAATAAAAAGATCTTCACTTGGTCGTAAGAGAAGGAAGTGCGGAATGATTGGAAATTTGCATCTGATTTGAATATATGAGATAAAGCTTATATCTAGAAAAAAATGAAAATTTATAATTAAATAATATACAAAGAATTAATTTTATTGATTATTTCATTGAATTCATTCCATTAATAAAAAATTAGTTATTTTACCTATTAACCACATTAATTATTTATCAGGCCATAAATTCTATATTTCATTTGACAGGACGACTTTTGTTATTGACAGGCATACTTCTATTAATGCCATTCATTTGGACAGGTGACATTCTTATACTTATTTACAGACTAGGGATGAACTCCCAGGAAATGTATAGATATCCAATGTCAATGAATGGATAAGACACTTTTGTAAATATTTGTTACTTTTGTCCTCTGATGCTTTATGTAAAGAAATATGGCAAACAGAATATCAATCTAATGCCTTGATATCATTGGCTTTATGTAATGCAAATTCCAACATATTGCATTCCTATAAATGCTGGTTTTCGCTGTAAAAAGTGCAGATGGAACATAGTTTTGTAAGACAGCTTTCTGTCCCTTTTAGTAAGTTGGCTATCTGCCAAGCATTGTTCGTACACCAGTTGGGCAATAACAGTATGGCTAGACAGGAAGTTGTTGAAAAGCATCAATTTTTAAAATTCTATTTAGGTAATTGTTTTTTCATCTGTTTTGTGTAGGATATAATGTCTTATTTTTAGACAATTTCATAGTAAACGAAACAAACAAAACGGCAAATTAATACATGTATACAGAAAAAACAACCCAACCCGATTACCTGATGTGAAAGATGAAAAAGATAGTTGAAGACAAGCATATAGTTATTACCAGAGCTTAGTCTGTGGTGATTATAGAGTAACACACTGTGGAGTTATTATGTTTCAAATTCAAATCCCCGTGTGGGCCACCTTCCATATCATCAGTTATTGTACATTTAGTTATTACCAGAGCTTAGTCTGTGATGCTTACAGAGAAACACAGTGTAGAGTTATTATGTTCCAAATTCAAATCTCAGTGTGGGCCACCTCTGGTTTCCCTTGTGGTCTTAATCCATTCTACTCAATTATACCCTGGGTTCATCTATGGTTTATTCACATACATCATACAAGTATTCAAATTATCTGCTCTTGATTGTAGCTCAATTTACAAACCAATCTTATCCTCATCGTTTAGGTGCACAACAATATGGCAGCTTGTTCGCTCCATTATGAGTAGTTTGCAAGAAATTTAATATAAAAAAGAAGTGACATGCCCACGAAGAGATGTCTTAGGAACGGTCAATAAAAAAAGCACAATCATCAAGGGCAGATAATTTGAACGTGTCCCCCCATGGATGAATGCAGGGGTTAGTGGAGTGGAAAAAAATTAGACAACTGGGGATATCACTTATATTTTGGGTAGTTGCTTGATAGTTCTAATCAGCATATATATCTTGAATGTAATCTAATAATGCTCTTGTCATCATCCTGTGTTTATTTGTTTCAGGGTTGTGATCTGCAGGGCAAAGGGCACACATATTTTTAACTAGTTTATGAGTACTCTTTTAATTTTAAAATGAAAACCAGTCGAGGTCTTGCTTTAACAAGTATAAACCGACTATTCAGATTATATTAAGATCTATAAATAAATGTAATCTTTAAGGTGTTAAACAAGGCTATGAAATATAAGGACATAACTCAGGCAATTTTCATCAGACATTTTTAACACCTCTCTTCCCCATGGTTTTACAAATCTAAATGATTTACTATTTCATAGATATCTATTTATAATTTTAGGCCCTGTTATGGTTTTAACATAGTCTCGTAATTATGGGACATTACATTGGAAGTTGTTATTTGAAATTGTTGAAAATCTTAAGATGAATATAGGGGGTTGGATGGTCGAATGGTTTGCGCGTGCACTTTGTATCATACGGTCTGTCATTGAGTCAGCTGGTGTGGTTTTGATTCCCTGGTTGTATGTTACAAGGAGTAGGGGTGTTTATCCAATCTTGCGGGTTTCATCCGGTTTTCTCCCACTGCTGAAGACAACTACAGGCAAGCGAATTTTGTAATAAAAAATCGAACCATATGTTGTTCCCCGAAAGAACAAGTTTGTGTCGAGCAGACGTTAAACCCTATTTCTCTCTCCCTCTCTCCAAGATGAATAACATATCAGAATTTTATAATGATGCATTAATGATTATAGCTTAACCCTTAGAACCCGAAATGCCGCAAAACCGGCTTGACGTTGTATCGCATATACCCGAAATGTTGGTTTTGCAGCTTGGGACGTGTCAAGCTCCAATTACATTGACGTCATAATTAATATGACGTCCTGTAAATCCAGGGAGGGACGTGCAACACCCCATGTATAGTCAGTGTTCAAAGGGTTAAAAACTGAAAACAAGGTTTCTTAATCAAGTTGTTAACAAAAAGTTGACAAAAGAATCGTAGTCTGTAGAGTGGTAACATGAAATTGTGAGCTTATGGATGAAAATTTATGAGGTAGGGCTTCTTTAATAGGAATGACTGAGAATGATGCCATGGACAGTGTCCAGTACGAAGTCTGGCAACACTATGTTACATACAGGCATATTGTATTCAAAAAGTATTCAAATTTTCCAGTATGCATGAACATATTGGAAATGTGAACCATATTTGAAATTGCCACTTTTTTGCTTAATGATTGTGCATTGATTTGAAACCTAATTTTGTTTTAAGCAATCAAAGCAAGCAATTCCCAGGAGAAATCATGCTATCACTGACACAAACATCAGGGTTATATTTGTCAGATTCACAAATTTTTATATAGATTGTTTCCAGATGACTGAGTCTGGAATCCAGGCTTTAATAACAAAAGATGCAAATGCTGATGTGTACCATCTGACATTAATATGTTTATTGTCTTGAGACTAATGTAAAAAGGAGATATCATTGATTTTGAGGGGTATTTGTGGCCATGGAGAAAGCTGTAATTATATTCCGTAAGGACGATCGACTGTAGTCATTAACTTGAAATTATGTTAGAGAAAACATCATCTGTAATCACTTGGTAGTAATAACAAGAATAACAATAATTTATAAAGCATCCTCTTAACTTAACTTACACGGTTAATAGTATGTCTCTAAATAAATTCAATGTGAGAATATTCTCAAATAAAACAGGATTATTGTGTTGATTGAAGTGTTTATCTGATTAACTTGAGCCAATATTGAATGATTAAAACTGGTGTTGTCAATGTCAACATAAAAATCAGAATGGAAGCAAGTGTCTAAATCTTCTGCCGACCAGCACTAGTACGGTATATCCTCATATTATTGATCTTGCATGCTGACCCAGTATTTTACAAAACCAAGATAACGCAAGAAATAATAAATTGAAATTGAAACCTCTGAGAAACAATTCAAAGCCAATGTTTTACAGGATTGCATAACAAGAGACATGGGAAGACCTTTCAATAGTTTGTATAGGCTGGAGATAAAAGACAAACACCTTTCAATGCAAGTGTTTCGGGAATAATTGGACGATAATGTGACACACTGTAAAAGATTTATTCCCTAACGAATACACATGACACATCAATTATACGAGTTGAAGATAGGAAAACTCGCCACATAAAAAAACAATATTCAATAAAACTCAGCCACATATTTCTTCATTTTCCTCGAGCCAGAGTAAAAATTATCTGTCAATACCCTACACCTGCATTTTTGAGAAAATCTGCTTAAGTGACGGAAAAACTCTGTTATTATTGAATTATCTAACTCCTTCGAGCATGTGATGCTTTTGAAAAAAATCAATGCAATGGCTGGTGATGTATCAAATTTTGGAGCTGCGGTGGCACAGTTAGTAAGACGTTAGCTAGCTAACCACAAGTTCCCATGTGGTTTCCCTTGTCAGTGGTGTAGGACCTGGCAAGAGATAATGTTTAGTCATTCAAATGAGACAAAAAAAAAAACAAGAGCCTATGCGCACATTTTCTTGCACATAAAAGAACCCTTCACAGTTGGAGTTTGAAATAAGAGCAGGCTATTATGTGGGCAAAACAATTTCCCAAATAGCACAATGAACACTGCATGCCTATCTTCATCAGTCCAATGCTGGCCAAACAAATTTTGAACTATAACTCCATATTATACCAAATTTGTCTTTAAAACTCTTGTTGAAATTAAACAATTGTTCAACACAAAATGAGGGGTTAACATTATTCAAATTCTTCATTGCAATTTACATAATTACTGGAGTCATAATAACAGGATGATTGATGATGCGTGACCTTGTCAGGAAATCGTCACCTCAGCGATTACAGGATTAATCTAAGAATTTGACTAAAGGATCATTGTCTCTTTGAGGTACATTGCAGAATTTTGTAGAGTCATTATATTGAGTCTAAATTACCAAGTCGTCATTTGGGATTTCATTAAAATCATCCTAATTCCAATAATTGATTATCTTCTGGTTTCTACTGATTCAGCTAATTGTGAAAGTGAAATTAGATGTACTGGATCTTGCAACCAATTTATATTTGAAATTGAATTTGGAAGCCAACCATAACATCCTGCTTGGATTTCTGATCTTTAGTTTATGTGTGACAACAGTTTAACAATTGTTAATCAATAGAACAAAGCATTAAAAGTAACTGAATCTTTGGGTAGAAGTAGAAGATTGTTTTATGTAATGAATTATAAATGAAAATAATCAATTCTATGTTTGTTGTATTTTTCTCTGTGTTAATTTTATGGAATTTCTAGCCAAGTGTTGAGAGTAGTGGTACATTTAATAGAATATTTGAAGGTTTTTGTGGTCAGTTGTATTACTTGTTACTGGTACGGTATATGGTATGGTTTTAACATTTACTTTTCATATTCTGATGCCATCTGATATATGTTATTGACCTTGATTTTTAGATTTCATATTCTGATTCCATCCGATATGTGTTATTGACTTGAAGTTTATATTCTGATATTTGATGGAGTTTCTTGGCTACAGTTCAGAGTACCATATATTGGTAAATGAAATATTTGAATTTCTTTTTATGGTTTTAACTTTTACCTTTCATATTCGGATATTTTATGGTATGTGTTTATGACCTTGACTTTTCTTAAGTTCCGTTTATATTTTATGGTATATTGACCATGACTTTTTTAAGCTTATTTTCCAAAATGGTCATCATTTCTATGAATTCATTATGTAATAAATGAAATGAAATAGGTCTTAATATTCTACTCTTCTGCACCAAGAGTGTTAATAAAGTCAGGGTATTATATAATCAGAAATATTCAGGTTTCATTTTAAAAATTCTGAAAAATGATGATAAATGAATGAGAACTCAAACGTTATGTGGTTCATTTAAACTGTCATGGAAAAAGGTGACACAATATTTTAATATTCTGTCAAACCAACGAAAGAAAAATATATGCTCAATTGTAATGTGACTGGCAAAATGCGGAGCAAATGCCTCTCGGGACAAATTTCAAAGGTCATTAGACTGGGGAAATTTCAAAAACTCATACATTATCTGCTTGAGATTTCCCCTAGTGGTATTCGTGATTATCACAATCTTTTTCTTTTGGGCATAATTGATTACATTACCACAGCAAAATAAGAAATATTTTACAAAGTTGTACTAATGTATTTTCATTCGAAAAGACTACCTCTTCATTAAATACATTTTAATGTTAAACAAAGTAACAAATTATGTGAATGTCTGCATTGTTAAGGCCCCCGCACAGGAGCGCATTTTGCGTACGCATTTAGCGCGGCGCTAAATGCGTACGCATTTGGCGCAGAAATACGGCGCCCGCACACGAGCCAAAAATGAACCTGCGCGAAAGCTAGTGCGGCAATGTGTCGTTCACTTGACCAACACTCATCCGAAAATGGCAGCCGTGAGTAAATCGTCGTCGTCGTCATCTACACATTTTGTATCATATAGGCAAGGATATTCTTGCCATAAATCGACAATTTTATCCTCTAAAATTGCGTCACTGATAAACGCACTGAGTGCCGCCATTTTGCAGTAGTGATGACGCATGCGCATTGGCGACGAATGAAACGCAAATAGCGCTGAGTTGCCCGCACACGAGAGCGCAGTTGGCGCTGTGTCAAAAAATATCAAACATGACAGATATTTGGCGAACGTCAAAATGCGCTCGAAAATACCCCCGCACACGAGCCGAAAACGACGCTGCGCTATTTGCGTACGCAGTTTTCGGCTCGTGTGCGGGCGCCTTTAGCAATTACACAATTAAGGATCAAATGACTGTTGAAATTCCATGAAGATTAGGCAGTAACGCCAGTGCCAGGACCAATTTTCCTCATAGCAATCTGCATGGCATATGCTCATCTTCATTGTCTCAGCTGGTGCAGAAAAGTAGCATGTGACACCTCATTTCATTTCACTGAAACCCTGTAGTCTGCAGGCGCGGATGCAGGATGTTTTGCAGGGGGGGGGTCTAGGTTTGATAAAAGGCACTCAAGCAATTAACGGGGGGTTTGGGGGCCCTCCCCCAGGAAAATTTGGTAAATTAGATTCAATTTGGTGCGTTCTGACGTATTTCCGGAAGGTAAATTCCAAAATTACAGGTCTAAAAGTCGCCAATAAAATCGCATAAAAAATTTTCAAGTCTGAGCGGGGGGGGGGCCGGACCCCCTGGACCCCCCCTCTGGATCCGCGCCTGGTCTGAGGGATGAAAGCCTGTCGTCTGAGGGATGAAACCCTGTTTTCTGAGGGATGAAAGCCTGTAGAAAATCTATAAAAAAAACTATTAAAGTGTACAAGCAGAAACGTGAGATTTAGCAGGTTGGAAAATTTTACTCTGCTACAACCTGTTGTATCTAGTTCCATTCTCATCTTTATCTAGATATCGCTGCCATCAGCAAATAAAGAGAATCGTTGGACTAAAGTCTCGTTTACATTTGGAAGGGAATGGTTTAAGAATGATCTCAAATTATTCCTGTCCATTTACATTTGGAAGGGAATGATTGCAAATTTTTCTATCTATTTATATTTGAAAGGGAATGGTTAAAGAATGATTTCAAATCATTCTGATTCTTGACGACACAAGTATTTCACTTAAACAAAAATACATTACATGTACATTTTTGAAAATTCGACCCTGGTTTTTAAAAACTGGGAGCGGTCACCTCTATATCAGAAAGTGAAGTGATTACATTTGGTCATTCTCTTTTTATCGACGCCATTGTTTGCATTGCATATGGTTCATTATGTCTGTATATGTGTTATATGATATGAATCATGTGCATATAACACACTGTTCAAATACATGATATATTTGTTTTTAATTAAGTGACATAGGATCTGATTTATCATCATGCTATATAATAATAGAACTGATAGTAAACTATACTATCATGTTTATTATTTTTATACGCCCACATTTTCATGTGGACGTATTATGTCGTCGCCCCTGTCCGTCCGTCCACAATTTGTTTGTGGACTCTCTACAGGTCACAATTCTTATCCGAATTTGACGAAACTTGAAATATAGGTTTATCCCCAAAAGATCTCGGTTCCTTTCGATATTGGCATGTATCGGATCAAAACTTCATGGATTATGGCCCCTGATTGTACGAAAAATCACGTTTTTAGCTTGTGGACCCTATAGAGGTCACAATTTTGAACCGATTTTGATGAAACTTGACATACATGTTTGTAACCCAAAGATCTTGGTTCCTTTCGATATTTGCGGCTATCGGAATGTAATTTCCTGAATTATGGCCCCTGATTGTCCGAAAAATCACCCTTTTTAGCTTGTGGTCCCTCTGGAGAACACAATTATTATTCGATTTAAAAAACCGTTTGATTATATCACCGTTACACCCTAAGGGAGGTTGAGTTCGAATTTCGGGAAAATCGGACGAAAATTGCCATACAAAATGGCCGCCGTTAGTACGCGAATACTGTTAAAAAATGGTATATCAAGGTTGTGGACCCTGTGGAGGTCACAATTTTGATTCGATTTTGATGAAACTTGAAATTCATGGTTATAACCCAAAGATCTTGCTTCCTTTCGATATTTGCGCATATCGAATCGTAACTTCCTGAATTATGGCCACTGATTATACGCAAAATCGCCTTTTTTTTAGCTTGGAGGTCACAATTATTCTACGATTTAAAAAAACCGTTACACCCAAAGGAAGGTTGAGTTCGAATTTCGGGAAAATCCGACGAAAATTGCCATACAAAATGGCCGCCGTTTGTACGCGAATACTGTTAAAAAATGGTATATCAAGGTTGTGGACCCTGTGGAGGTCACAATTTTGATTCGATTTTAATTCGATTTTGATGAAACTTGAAATGCATGGTTATAACCCAAAGATCTTGGTTCCTTTCGGTATTTGCGCATATCGGATCGTAACTTCCTGAATTATTCGAATTTCGTGAAAATGGTACCAAAATTGCCGGACGAAATGGTCGCCGTTTGTACGCGAATAGTGTAAAGATATGGTATATCATGGTTGTTGACTCTGTACAGGTCACAATTCTTATCCGATTTTGACGAAAAGTCACATTTCTAGGTTGTGTACCGTCACACCATAATCATTGTCGACTTCGAATTTCATGAATATCAAACTGGAACTGACCAACAAAATGACTGCTCCCAATACAGTATGAAATACAGGACTTAATGATGTAGGAAAAATCACTTTCCGTATTGCTTGTTCTCTATCCATCTCTCGAAAATGTGGGCGTATCCTGCCTGGCAGTGCCAGCCTATCTTTATATAATGGAACATTTGCCAAATTTGGGTTGACATTTTATACTATGATATGTTATGGATTTTGGATTTGATATCAGTTATTAAAATGAAAAGGGAAATCATTTAGCAAATTTTCAGTTGGCACTAAATCACCTGCTACTTTTGACATGAATTACTGAATGGTCCTGATTGCCGGTTGCTGACCCACGATGGGTGTTTATCTTATGGAAGTAAATAGCCACTGTAGGAATCAGTATAGAATGAACTATATATTTTACTCAGACAGTTAAATGTTAAAATGTGCTTGGAGGGAATTCATTTTGAAATCTGAGTCTGAATGAAGACTTGTTAGACATATGCAGTGTAACTTAAAGTAGCTTAGTCTCTAACAGTATCATCCAAAATCTTCAACTTTGAAAACACAAATTATTTGTCAATTTAAATCAACATTGATGTTGTGATCTTTTACATTGATGCTGTGATCGATGCTGTGATCTTACTTGGAAAAGATAGGCCTCTGATATCCAATATTTCAGACAAAATAAATATTTTACCATTGGTACACGAATTGTGTACCACAATGTGTTTCAGCCCCAGTTCTAGTAAGAGACCTGTCGAACGAGGCTAAACACATTGCACCAAATCAAACGGAGTATGTAGACTGAAATAACAAGACACTGGAAATTTGCATCAGAATGAGACTGCTTTCTTATTTCGCGTACATAACTGAATTGAAATTAGAGTAAAAACGGAAACATTGAATGTAAATCAGTTTATATACATTCATATTGCAGTATTACATGTATATGCAGTGTGACCCACTTCTGTCAATTTCTAGGTCCCACATGTTAACGATTTGACTCCTTTAAATAGACATAAAATATATACTTCCAAAATTGAAATGAATTGAACAGAAACACGTTTTATATTATATGAAAGTCAGCAAAATAATCATAGCATGTGGTGTTCAATAAAAATCATCATCTTAATCAATCATGGTAAAAAAAAAGTCTGATAATTTCGTGTCATTTGCAATTTTTAAGTCTGAATAACCTTGACATTTTGATAGTCAAACATGCAATAAATTCATCAACTTTTTCATTGTTTTATTATTCAAAGAAAACAAAAACACTTAAAAACCAATTTACTGGTGGCCAGGCAACATAACGGTGTCTTTTACCACCAGACTCCCAATAGAAACAGATTTGACAAGTGATAATTATTTGCATGTTATTACACAGACATGATGAATATAGCTATTTAGTTCGGCTGTTTTGTTTAGGTGACAGGAACGTAAAGCTTTTATTTGCTATTGTACAATACTAACTTAGAATTAATGGTGCATGGCTTTTATTGTGAGACTGGATAGTCAAGGATATTAAATAATGTAATAAACTTAATGTAAACATTAAAGCGTTGATATTAAACTGTTCATCGTTTTAAAATGTGATTCTTCTTCTTTCAGTTTACAAATATGGACACTGATTAAAATAGAAAGAGACAACTTAAGTTCATGGATAAATTCTCCATGCATACAGATAACGACGAACTGCCGTATATATTACGCAGAGTTACGTGAGTATAATTACATGTATTTGGTTTGAAAGTCTTAAATATAAACAATAGTCATCTAATTCTTAAGTAAGTTATATTCTTTAAATGGCATCTTAAGTAAGTTATATATGTTGTGCTATCATACATCCGTGGTAATGGAGTAGAGCAGAACAATACCACTGGGGGATATCATGGACACACATAAGGTCCATGGGGATATCGACTATGGTTATCATATTGATACAGATATTTACCGTTCGACAATTACTCTATTGATTGTCACAAATTAGTGATAGAAATTTTCAGATTTATAGCTTTTGATCAATCTGATTAAAACACAAATCCTATTTTGTTTCATATTTATAATTCAAAATTTAGTTAAACTTATCTTTCCTACAATAGGATCTGGAAGAGTTGTTATGTAACCCATTTCCTGGTTGAGTGAGGGATTAGCCATTGAAACAGTCTGTCGCAGCGTGTTCTTGGCGTGCGATACACTGAATTGTTGGTATCCTACTAGAAACATCAATACTGATTGATTAATCAAATGATTTGCATCAAGGGGTCAAAAGCCACTCGTATGTTGTCCAACGCAACCTCTCATGACAACTGGTCAGATCTTCATCTCGAAATGTCCATCGAAAGTATAACACCTCCCCCCCCCCCCCAAAAAAAACAAAATATGTAGATCTGCATTTTAGTAAGATTGGTTTTTGATCACTTTATAAACTGGTAAACAATGTTTATATCTACGAGACAAGAAGACTAATAGAGTTATTACTCTTGATCACTTGTATGTTTCATTGCCTGGCTAAATATCTTTTAAAGTAGTCTAAGTCTATCTAAGTTAAATATTCGGAATTCCTGATATACGTTCATGGACATTAACCGACATTGACTGGTGATAATGGCCATAATAAGAGGGCTGTTACCCAATTTAAAAATGTAAATTATGTAAATTTATTTGATAGTAAACATTCTGCATTGATTTGTTATGGACTGTCACAATCAATATTTATAATATGTTGAATAACAATACAAGTAAATATAGTACTTAAAATCTCACTGTTGTTAAATAATTCACATTAAAATTGTTGATGACAAGTCATGCTAAAGCTATTCAGAAAACGGTATGTGTCGAGGATTTTTCTTGTGTGAATGTTCTATCAGTTTAATTCTAATTTCACCAGTAATTGCAGTGTGGTGCCTTAGAAAAATTTTTCCTAGGTTTTGTGTGTGGAGATTACTTTGACTTAACTTAAGATCAATTTGATGATTTTCCTCTACACAGTATCAGTTGGAGGTAATTGATTGGTTTTATTGTGACAGGGGGGTGATGCTGTGATCTTAGAGATGTCAAAATCAGACAGATCGATACCACTATGCCAAACAATAAAAGAGTAATAATCACCAATTCAACAAATAAAATACCAATTGAGTGCTTAAAATCAGACCGTAGTTGAATAATATATGTGGTGTTATATATAGAGTTCACATTTTACACGTTTCCAGATTCAATTTAGATATATGGTCATTGACAAATCAGATCTTTCTTATATTCTAGGCTTATGACAGTTCTCGTAAAAATTTAGCCAATTTTAAAAAATGCAGCAAAATTTCAGTTTGGTTTGTTAAATACAATTATTCACTATTAAATAAATACATTAAAGTCTATTTAATGGAGGCAAGTTGCTAACTCAATATTATTCAAAATATTCGACATTGCAAACATGAGTTACAGGTCAATTTAAATCAAGACTGATGTTGTTATGTTACTGTGAAAAGATGGGCTTCTGATATCCAACATCTAAGACAAAGTGAAATTTTAAAATTTACACATGAATCGCGTGCCGGAATGATTTCAAGTGCCATTTGTAATGTTAGTCAGACATGTTAGTCTCAAATTGTGATCAGTACAACTTTGATATAAAAAACCATTTATTGCATGTCTTTGAGTATGTTTTATAGTAGACACATCAAAATGGTTGTTTTTATGTAAATAGCTTTAGATTTGACATGAAACTTGTTCTATTCCCTGGTAACTGTGATACCATCACTGTACTACTGATGGTAGTAAGATCTTCTTTTTAATTGAATTTCACTTCATCAAGTTGCCGAGAGCGAAGCTTGGCAGATGATTTTCAAAGCCCTGATTAACAACCATGGTTTTAATTCATCTGTAAAGCTCATTTCAAGTAGAAAGCCAGTAATTGTACATATATGTCACTTTTACCATAAAAACAAGAACAATGTCTTGTACAAATTGTTCTAACAAACAATCTATTCTCTTTGATGTCAAATGCTATTTTAGTGTTCATTTTATATCCCAAACTGATGGTATCATTTTAAATTTTCCGAGATATTTATCTAAAAGTTCAGATCACGGAGGCGTATCACAATTACTTAAAAAAATGCCAATAATCTAACTGTATAGATCAATTATTGGAAACTAAAATAAAAAAAGTTGGACGGCTATTCTGGAGCTTTCTAAAAATACAGACATATAATCAAAGGTAATGGTTTGGAATAAAGTCCCCGCTATTTATTTGTGTAAGATTTCAGCCACAGATCAAGTAAATTGGATAATACATTGCTAGAGGTGAAAACCTTTACTTGGTACATTGCTCAGATTGGATCCAATAAATGTAATGAAGATGGTTGAAGGTTGTTTCATTCTGTAACAGGCAACTCATTAATGACTGATGACTTGTTTTAATGAAACAGACGATAATAATCTTTGGTCCCTGGTTCTCGTGATTTATTGAACTTTCTCCTCCCAACAGGTTACAGTAGAAAACTATTTTCAACATCTACTTGATTTATAGATTTGTACATTTCAGTTGTCATATTCTCATCTTAAACACTTAAAATAACTTGTTCCAACCTTTTAAACTGAAGAATTTGATTATTTTCCCTACAGCGTTAAAACCTGGTCGAAATCTTATTGATTAAATATATTTTGGTCATCGCCCGCAATGATTTACCAAATATTTTTCTGAAACTTTATAAAAATCTTACTTCTGTCTCTCTTATGTAGTTTAAGTATAATTAAAATGAAGACCATCTAATGGACTCACATAATTTGACAATTTTCATTTGAAAATCTGGGAGACAAAATGACCTAAAATATCATTAGAAATTGAAATGTATTAGTATTGGATTATATATAGTTCTATTATTTTTATCCAGATATACTACATAAACACCTTTATTTTATTTCTTAATAATTCAAAAAAAATTGTTATGGAAAATAATTTGTAGAAGAAAAAAAGTTAATATTGAGAGCTAATTAGTTTGCCCCGATGACATCACTGTCAGTGATGTTGGTGGCCAAGTGAATATTTACTGCTGATTAGTTTGTAGTTATTTATGCTTATTTACAGCATCAGGTGGCATGTTGATCAGATCTATAGACTAGTATAGATGCATAAATCCAGTATATAAGAATACAAACATGTACTGGATAATTAACTTCATGACATATATCTGTTTTTTTGTCATCTATGTTCACCATAACAAATATACTACCATTAGTATAAATTTTGGAATCAATATAATCTGAAACCAGTTAACTTAGGGAGAAAAAAACCCCAAATAACAGACACTTTCATTTATGGTCTTAATGTTCTTTAGAGAAATTTGGACATGTCTTTTGACAAATTGACTAATGAGTTTATTAACAAGAAAAAGACATTCCTGTATGAATAAAGATGAAGGAGAAACCATGGGAACGACTAGGGAATGCAATGGGATATAAATGTTGATTTAAGATATCTTGAATCACCAGTAAGCCCTCATGGCTCATGTTGATTACCATGTTTTACTACACAGGTTGTTTTTATAAATACTTGACTGGCAGAACAAGTAATGGCTAGGCATATCAGGTTATTTAATTACTTTGAGATATATTATGGATTTTTTGTTTTAATAAAGCCACGATTTAATTAAGCAAATTAAAATAATAAGCCCTAGCTAACTCTACAAAAATGTGTCTTCAAATTTTTGTAAATATTTTTGGGCCAACCATTAGTTATATGTTGGGTTTTTGTTAAAGTTAGAATTTGTGTGTGGATCTAATTTGCCTACATAGAGTTTGTGGTACCCAACACCTCCAGGGATCTGCCGTTGTAGATATTGACTAGACTAGACTAGACATGTATGTAATTCTCTTATCAGTAAGCATACTCATCATCCTGTACAGTTGTTACTGCTGTCAGCTTGTTCTTTTAAATGATTGATCAGATGATTCAAGCCGATTTTCTAGACGCTAGTTTCAACAACTGTGTTTGTATTTATCCATAGTTTTCCTAGCTTTTTAAGACTAGCTACATCTTACTAAGTATTATGAGGTAACATTCTGTCTCTCTTGTATTGTCTAAAATGAAATGGGGTTTCACTTCCTGCTTTTCTACTCCAGAATTTGTATTTAAATGATGTAGTTAGCTCAAAGCATATTGTGCTTATGGCATTTATTAATAAAGATAGTATTTTGTAAGTAAGTTATTTGTAACTGAGGATATCGATTCACTTTGATTTATCATAATGTGACTCAACGTAACTCATAATTCAAAAACATGAATCTGGTTGTTGTTAACTTGATGTATTGGTAATTATGGTAGGTTCTGGTTTATAGGTAGATTAACTACTTACTGTACTGTGTTATTACTAATTCTTCTATAGTGTTTTAAATAATACCATAGCATAATAACTGTTATTATTGAAGGTCATCTGTGTAACCAAAATATTTCTATTTTGGGGGAAACATACAATCTGATTAGTATACAGATCTATAGTTTGTTTCATTTTTATACGCTTCATTGTCATTGAAATCTGGTTCTGTCATCTAAGATTGCTTGTGGATGTTCTAAAAGGGTAACATTATTATCTTATTGACTTTCAATTTATACACAGTATCTATGGTCATGAGACAAAAGTAGCCTATTGATTTCCAATGGTTTCTGATAAATATTCCCATAGTTATGGCCCTTGATTTTCAGCTAAATTCATGATATTAAATGTTTGTTTACTTAACAAGAATACAAACAAATTCTGATGATTTCTGATACCGGTAACTGCATAATGGGTTGTTACTCTTTGTCAGATTTTACCGACAAAAGAAAAATATATGACAAACCATGTTGACTGCTCGGACAACATGGATGCTGTGGCATGTTTTTTTCCCTGGCAACCTATCTTTTTATATTTCCGATGACTTATTCAACTACATGAAAATCTCACCAGTAGTACTGGGAGGTCATATCAGGGGTCATACAAATGACTTTGACCTTGTCTTATGATATTAGTCATTCGATTAATTAGTCAGCTTAGTTCTTTCAAGTGGGTAGAGGTGTTAAGGGTAGAATGGTGAAAATGTGCCTATGACATCGTAAGGTCTGTCATTGAGTCAAGTGGTTTTCTTCGATTCCCCGCTTTTATGTGACAAGGAGTGGGGAAATAAAATTGAACTGTTAGTCATGAAATTGCCTAGTTTGTGTTGAGCAGACGTTCAACCCCATTTTGCTCTCTTTCTTTCTCTCTTCAAGTGGGTATTCAGAAATACAGCTTTTGTTTTGATTTGTTTACTATTGCTGCGAATGTCTACCCAGTGTTCAGTGTGTGAGTCAATAATAACTTGACTCAACAAACCATTTGTTTGGCAAATCCCTTACATCAACCAGAATGCAGGTTATTGAACAACTCTTCCAGATCATTGTGTAGTGAAGATAAGTAAAGCAAAATTTTAAACCATAAAACGAAATAGGATCTGTGTTTTAATCAGATAGGGAAACATAGTATACTGAGCGCATTAGAAAACACATCACTTAGTTTTCCGTATAACAAAATGATCCTGAGAACATATCTTATTTATTTTGCTTCTTGTTGTGAACAATATTCAAATGGGAACACATCAATGACAACACATTTGTACACTTATGGATGTTTAATCAGTAATCAACGGTACAAAGTCAGAGGGGTCAAAACCAAAAGTATACGAAAAACTAAGTGATGCGTTTACTATGGCGCTCAGTATATATAATAGCTTTGAAATTAATATTAATATTACTGATGAAATCATTAACAGACTTTGTTGAACTCACAAAAAGACACTCAGCTGTGATATAAAGAAAAAAAGTAGGGTATGGAGAATCACATTAATCTGAGTACACATTTATGTTAACCTACTTCTGGTTGCATTAATTTCATGATAGATTTAATTAAGTGGGAAGGTTGCAAACGAGACATTACTTAAAATATTGATTCTACCTTCCCCAGTAGAAAACCGCTACTGCACATCAAATTGCTACTGCAATAGTCCACATTTTGCTACTGGCTGATATTCTATGATTTTCTAAGTTCAATTCTATGATTTGACATTTTTTAACAATCAAAATTGTACGTTTTACGTTTGTCTAGGATACACTGTATCATATCACAGACATCTTAATTCTTAACCTATTTCTCTTGAAATTTATATTGCCTGTAATAGCCAATTGAATTTAATAAACCTATTGTTGTTTCACTTATAAGTGGCTTCAGTTCTGATCTGATCATTTTTTTGATCTTTAACTCATAACTGCTTTGACAGCGTTGCTGCAGTTTAAAAAAGATTTGATGTCCAATGGGTATCGAACAAATGAGCATCGAACACTGTCTATTTGTTAATCATTTAGCGTCTGCTTATACAATAGTAATACCCTATACAAGATTTACAGGAAGCATCGAAATTGCTCTTGTATATCTTGAATATGATTTTGATCTACATGTATTTCCATCAGTGGCTTGCTATGGATTGGTTTAGAGGATTTTCTTATCTTTATTAATGTAAAACATAATGGGCTTAGCCCCAATTGGTGGTGGATCATAAGAGAATCGAACACTGTACTTCTTGGCTTTAAATGGTGTACCATCACACAATCAAATGTAAACTGTACGCCTAGTGTTAATATACATGTGGGGGTTTAAGCAAAAAAAAAAAATTTGACTATTGAAGATGATCGTTACACAAATGGCTAAGTAGGTAAGATGCTGGCTCGCTAGCCTGGAGGTCTAGTGTTTGAACCATGCATTGGCCGAGAAAGTTTATCCAGGTTTTCCAGCGTGGTTTCGCCTGACATGGTGGCTGTCTAGTCATTTGGATGGGACAAAAATCCGAGGTCCCATTAAAGATCACTTGGCAGTTGGAAATCAATGTAAGAGTAGGCCGTAGCACCGCTGTCCAGGCAAATTTGCCCTCATAGCGCACCGTATGGCATATGCCCATCTTCATTAGCCCATTTTAGGAGCAGAACAATAGGATGTTAAACTCGGTTAAACCCCATTTAATTTCTAAAGTGAAATAGAGTATTTTGGTAAGAAAATGGTTTCTGTGAAACTTACGCAAGTCGTTGATACCTCAGTATCTTTACTTGTTCAACAAATAAAAGGCAGAATTCAATTAATAATAAGACATGTATTCACTGACCTCTTTGATCAGGGAGCAATGAGAAGCTCAAATACAAACCATAAAGATTTATCTAGATAACAGTAGCAATTGAACGTGGTTTAAGTCATCAAAGTAGATTTTAGATGAAGAATGGAAAAGAGTCTGGAATATTTCCATCATATTGTTCAAAGTCATCTGGTGAAAGAAAACTTGGTACATTAATTAGAAGAAATTTATTTATATCGCATCCAAAGATTGAAAAATTTGAAGAGGGTGTGATCACTTTGACATCCCCATCTATATCCTCCAATACATGTATTATCTATCAGGGGAACTCACAAAATCTAACTCGGACCACAACGGTACAAAATGCTGTTATAAAAGCAATTTGCTGTTTGAAGGATTACCCAGGAAACAGGAGCTGTTATATCCCATTAAGAATTAGGACTGAATAATCCTTGTATGATGAGGCCCACTTGGTGCAAATACCGAAGTAATCTATGGAGGTAGAACGATTGGATGAAATGTCGTTTATTTCCTTGACTTTAAGTCGTTTGCATGAAATAAGTTAGATATCGACCATCTGTTGATGGAAAACAAAGGTTGTATCTATTGGTTGCAGCTAATTTGTTTTTATATACACCAACATTTAAGGTGGTTGTTATGTATTATCAGTCATCACCTGCGTCCTTATTCTGTTCCACTTCTCTTATCACTGCTTTACAGGAGAGTTGAATGGTCGAATATGGTTAGCATGGGAGCACTGTATCATAAAGCCTGTCATCGAATCACTTGGTCGCCTCTCCAATCTTGTGGGTTTTCTCCGAGGCCTCCGGTTACCTCCCACTGTTAGACCCCTACATGCAAGCAAATTATTGAAATAAAATTAAACCATATGTTAGTCCCAAAATGACCTAGTCTGGGTCGAGTGGATGTTACACCCCATCTGCGTGAGATTAGACTGTAATTTGTGTGCCATTTAGGTAATTAATTTCACTAATATACGACAAAATTAATTTGATAATTTGTACGTTAATTACACTACACGATTAATCTGTGATTGGTTTTATATAGAGTAGGTTATAGATCAATGTATTTGATGTATTTGACAACAACACGTTACTCAGGCAAGATGATGTTAGTGGAGCTATTGGATTTAAGTGATTTTTTTATAGATCCAAATAGTCTAAGTATTAATATTGCATGAAGAAAAGGAATAGGGTTATTGATTTATTGGAGGGGTTTTGTAATAAATTGCTAAAGAACTATAAAAGCCCACTTATGTTCTGTAGCATGAATGGTAAAAGTGTGATTAATGACAAATATTTCTATAAACAATAATAAACAGTAGCCGAGTTTCTTGTTTCTATCACAATACATAACCATTCTTGTCTAGCTGTACTGTTAAACAATACAATAGAATGTCTGATGAAACAACCTACAAACATTTTGATTAAGATCAAATAATAAACCATACATTCATGGGGAATATTTCCTGGAATGCATACATCCATTGGGAATATTTCCTGGAATGAAGTTAGTTTTAAAAGTGGAATGCAACTGTATTTGATTTTGTCATGAGACTGAGAAAAGTGGAAGGTTGCTTAGAGACAATTTATGGAAATTGTGATTGATTAATAAAATTGTAATGTAATAATAATCTTTTTCCGTAGGGGAAGATGGGGTTTAACATCTACTAAGCACAAACTAGTTGGGACTAATATGACGTATCCTTATTTCAGCGTGCTTGTGCACAGGACATTAGGGAATATAGACAGGAACCAAGAGAAAACCAATGCAACCAAATAGTTCTTTGTAAAATTTTTGGACAATTTCGAAATTATCTAATTTTTTTTTTTTTTTTTTACTAAGATTTGTAACTAAAAATATAATCTGTTTGATATAAGCCAGCAAATTCAGAATATCACTGGTTGATAGTTTAACAGTTAGATTCAGATGATAAATCTAGGCCTACTGGGATCAAAAGCTTTTAACAAATGTTATAGGTGACATCAGGTATATTGTAAGCAGAAGGTTGTAAAATTTACATTATGTCATGTCTATGTAAATACTTCAACTAAGCTGATATTCTTGTTAGGAATCCAACTTCAACAATATTCTGGTTTGCAAGGGAATCAAAGTCCCCTCAAATGACTTTAAGATATGGAATGCTTTTAAATTTGAATTAAAATAACATCTAACATAGTGAACCTACATGTAGTCAATGAATTGGACTCATTTTAAACAAATCTTTCAATTTGCTATAACTCTATTATTTGTTTTGCTCTGAACTGAACCTACAATAATTTGAACAGACATCAGCTTGATATAAACGATATTCCAAAACAGAGATTCTCCTTAATATGAATTTAAAGATAGACGTGTCTGGAATGGTTCAAAGCTAAAATGGATGATTATATAGCCATCTATATTGGTGTACTTATGTAAACTTGTGTAAGTGGCCATGTCATACGACTCTTATATTCTGTACAGATAATTGACCTTCACAAGATCATTAACTTTCACAGCTTGTTAGAGCTTCATCCCTATAGAATTATTATTATCTATAGCATCGGTCATGTACACGTTGGCTGTAGACATCATTTATTTCATCACAGATTGTCATGTATAATCATTATATTGTAAATCAATTTGTAATAGCAGCTAGATACCTGGTGGAATCATCCTGAATCAGGTCCTGACTATAATGCTTGGAAATAAATCTAAGTAACTTTCTGAATAATTCAACACTTAATCCCATGCGAATAGAAAATGGTTTATTCAATCGATTTATAAATGGCTTTTACGCACTGGACATTATTAATTATTGTAGCACAAATCTGAATTTTCCTTAATTCTGATTAGTTGAAATCTATCTTTTATTGGACAGTAACAGTCCTCCTATTTTGAAGTGATTTATGACACACTTGTATATATTTTCTTGGCATCAATGTTAGCATACAAACAATACACTTAAAAACTTTTTTCACCAAAAGTATGGCAAATCTTCATTTAAGGTATTCTGGCAACGTTTCGACAAGGGTTCTCTTGTGTTTATCAAGCAAAGAATAACTGTCCTAATGTTAATGTAAAGATTATTTCATTCTTTTATTACAGTTTTTACGTGATATTTACCATATTTATTTTTTTTGCAGTGGTGAGCGGAAATCTGTGAAACCTGGTGCTCCATCAGAACCAAATGAGTACAACTTTAATTACAAAAACAGGGGTATCTTTATTATCATCAATAATAAGCATTTTGATGAGAGTACAGGACAAGAAACAAGAGAAGGTACTGATATTGATGCTGAAAGATTAGAAGAAAGATTTCAGGATCTGGGTTTTGAAGTTCGACGTTACGATGATGTTACTAGAACTAAGATGACAGGATTAATGTATGATAGTAAGTAGCATGATGTGTTGACTATCTCAGTATACTTGCTTTTCTTCAAATATCAGCTGCCAAGAAATCTTTTATTCTATATGTTCATTGCTGTTGTTATATACAAGTATCTAGACATGCTACCTTGCTCACACAGACCCTAATTGAATGTAGAATACAATAAAGTTAAGCAGTTCAAGGTAAAATCTCATGAAAAAATTGGACTAGTTCTTTAAACATTTCATGTTTTTGTCCTACATTTAGATGGAGAGCAGAAATCTGCTAGGCCTGAAGCTTCTCTGGTGTCTAGAGGGATTGGATGGCCAAATGGTTACCATATGGCGCACTGTATTATTATGTCTGTCATTGAGTCGGTTGTATGTGACAAGGACTAGGGTCACCTTTCCAACCTCATGGATTTTCATTTTTTTCCACTGCTAAAGACCCCTACATGCTAGCAAATTATTGAAATAAAATTGAACCATGATGACCTACTTTGTCGAGTGGACCTTAAACCCCATTTCTCTCTCTCTGGCGTCTGATTTTTTCAGTCTTATCATATAATCCCTCTTCTTGTACTTCAAGTTGCATCATATGACCATTCCAACTCTGATTGTTTTGGTTGTGCTATACTCAGTCATGGTAGAGATGGTAAAGTCTATGCTACGGATGGTATATTACCAATAGAGTTAATGGTTCTACCATTAAAAGGTAGTAGAAGTCCTACACTTGTTGGTAAACCCAAACTTTTTTTCATTCAGGTAAGGCAAAAGTTCTATAATTATTCAAATCTAACACAGGATAACTTTTGGGAATAGTCCTATGGGATTTGAAGGGTTGTAAATTTTTGGCAGGATTTTGCCAAGTCTTGTTTTGTCTGAAGCAATTGCCGATTTTTACCAAGACTACTTTATTTGTGACCTCAGTGATTGCGTACAAACCTTAGCATAATTTGAAGTCTCTCATAGAATATTTTGCCATAACTATGATTCACAAAGAAATAATGTACAAATAACTATGACAGTGTACACTAAACCACACCCAGAAATCTGAAAGATGACAAAAATTATACAAAGACAGTTCAATGAAAAGAACCAATACCGATTTATTTCTACTGGTATGTGAATTGGTATTCCAACGTAATGGATTTGATTAAATTGTATCTTATTTAACACAGTTTCAGTATATTTACTTAGATCAGACTATATAGTCATATGTAATATATCTGTGACAGAATTATATTTTTTGTGTTGTTAGGCCTGTCGAGGAACAAATTTAGATTATGGCGTAGAACTAGTTGAATCCATCACACCATCACCACAAGATGAAACAGATGCAGCTGCTCAAACTGTCACCATACGTAAACTTCCGGCTGAGGCAGATTTTCTTTTTACGTATTCTACAGTCCCTGGTATTACTTTTACTCATTTATTTCATAATTTTATTCAAACCTATGTACCCAGTAACAAGAAAATAAATGTTATTTCTATTTTGTTTAAATGGTTTGTCACTCCATGTATATCTCTGTAAATGATTTTTAGACAAAAAATATGGTAGTGGGAGTGGCATACTCTTTGCCATTTAAAATTTTGATTTGAATTTCACATTTGCCTTAGAATATCATACTTTACCATTTTCTTGACAGGTTATTATTCTTGGAGAAATAATCAGGATGGTTCATGGTTTATTCAGGCATTGTGTATAGTGTTAGAAAATCATGGTTTTAAAATGGAATTACTACATATGTTGACACATGTTAATCGGATTGTGGCCTACGAATTTGAATCTTGCACGGATAAAGAATTCACGGATGGAACTAAACAAATTCCCAGTGTTGTATCAATGTTAACTCGATATGTGTACTTTCGACCAAAGAAACAAGACATAAGATGATCTACTGTTATCCAACTTTTGGCATATATAGATATGCGCTGTCATTTCTCATGTAATACTGTATGATGTGATATATTTAATCAACTTATCATGACATGTCTTTTCTTCTTTGTATCATCATTGTACATTCTGCTTTGATATAGAGATTTCAACTGTTTGCTTCAGTGTCACCATTTTTAAGATATTTGAATAACTATGTATTGGATAAGTTTGGTGATTGCTTTGAACTGAAGTGATGATTTCTTGCATTGATATATAATTTTCTGTGTTGCCAGGCAACCATTCAGAATTATATTTGAATGCTTTGACATTTCGAAAAAATAATTCAGCATAAAAGAACTAATTTCTACAATATTTACAAGTTTGTAATGGTAAGTAAATAACTGAAAGATGTCCGAATTTCAAGAGGGTTCTCTCCCATGAACAGGAGAACAAAAATCTACAATAACCAGTCAGCAATCCTCGACAGATTCCGGAACCTGCATCTAGTCTCGGCTGTATGACAGTAAGTGGTACATACCTACGCCCATACATTTGCGATGCAGCTACCGGTTTACTTTAACAGGAAAACTTGACACTATTACAAACAAACAAGACACCATGGGTGCAGCTGTTCATCCGGGAACTTTAAAGTAGTTCCAAGACACCATGGACACAGCCATGTTTCATCTGGAACCTTTAAAGTAGTTCCAATATGGCGGAATTTGTCATACAGCCAAGACTAGATGTAGGTTCCGGAATCTGTCGAGATTAACCGAGTGCTACAATAACATGGTTTTGAAGTAACACTATAAATATCTGACATGTTCCTTCATTCAACTAGTTGAACAATCCCAGAATGTTTGAAAGAGAAATGCCCAACAACATTGACCTTCACATCAATAGCAAAGTCTTGATAAGAAAAGACAAAAATAATTCATGGACCATTCCTATTATCCAACAAGGCAGCAAATTTGAAAAATATAATCATAAACACTAAAACTAGTCAAGCAATTACAAAATTTTGATAATACTGAGATTAACATATACCACTAGACATTACATAATATCTGTATATTAATTTAGAATAGAATTATGTGCTATGGTATATTACATTATATAATTTCATACTGGCTACAGTTAATGGTTCTGTAAATTTGTTTCAGGCTTTTTTGTAAAGACATAAAGATGTATTGGTTGTATGTATATTTTATATAGCAAGTGTTATTTATAGAAATTGTATATTAAGTAATAAATATGAGAAATGTGGCTTTGTAGTTCACTTCCTGCATATTTCAATTGAAAGTAAAAGAAATTGATTGTAATGTTCACTCAACACGAACTAGACATTTTGGAACTCATAGAAATCCCAAAGGGTTAATCAGGAATTCCTACTTCTCTTCATCTTAAATACTCTCTTCATTCAAATAATGGTCCGAATCAGCCTTATTGTGGTGCGAATCAGCCAAAAATCTGGTCCCAATCAGCCAAGAATCTGGTCCCAATCGGCCAAGAATCTGGTCCAATCAGCGTGGTCCCAATCAGCCGATTACCAAATAGATAATATTAATGTCTTAAGGCCAACCAAAATTCTTCAACTGAACAAGGAAATTATTTGTTTTCCCCATGAATTTTCCCAAAAGGGGGTTGTTTCAAGACCAACATGGTTCAATTGTATGTGAATTATTCACTATTCACTAGGGGAGTAGTAAGGGAAATAACTCTTTATACTACTCGGACCATATTAAGTTTACTTGATTCAAATCAAACAGTACAATACAGACACTATGTTGCACTGAATCCCTACCCTCTACCAATATGATTACACTCATACTATTGTTCAGCAGATAATCCTTTATGGGGCAGAAATTTCGGACTTGCATATTATAACCAAAAATATATTTTTGGTACAGATGGGATAAATTTAAAGAAACTGGATTAAGATCAATATTAATTTTTTTATAGATACACCTAAGGTGCCAGTAAAGTAGGTAGTTGAGCAGACTGTGGTATTCAACTATTTCTATCAAAACAACCTGTAACATCAGATGCTGGGCATAATAAAGTGACTTGAGATACAGTTTCATTTTCATTTAGTTGCACACATCATCATCTCGATGCTTATGAAGATATTGTTTTTAACAAACAACTCTGGGGCTGCCAGTGGATGTGACCACAAGTGGAGGAATATACAGGTAAAAAGAAGGACCTGTTATATTCCTATGTTCTTTCCTTTGTCAGTGGTGGAAGACGGAGGTCTTGTGTATAAATTGGCCTGCACTTTAAAGAACCTTAACAGTTACAATTGTAACCAAGAGTAGATTTTATCACCACTTACAGAGACAAAATTACCCTCAATACACACTACACAGGGTGTGTGACTGTCTTCATAAGCCCAATTGTTGCAGAAAAAGAACGATAAACCCCATTTTATTTCATTTTCACCAGTAAATAAAACCAACAACATATTATATTGATACATATAGTTATATTAACTAATATATTATTATTATATAAAAGTATACTTATTAGAAGAACAACAGTGTTGTATGATAATTACAATGAATCGATGTACAACAGACCACTCATTTAACATGATTCATAAACAAATATAGAAGGAACTGTAAGACATATTATTCTCGTCAAAACACAAGGTTTGGGCCTTGAGATGATAAACACTTCATATTAAATTTCACAGTCTGAACTTACAAGCAAATGTGTCTTCTATTCTGTTTTGTATTAGACAATTTAAGAACAATTCAGCACAACTGGGCAAAAACAATTAGGACAACCATGTATGTTGATTGTCCTTATAATTAAGTTCCGTTTGCAATAATAGAATCTTAAAATTCACATAAAAATATGCTCATGACGAAATTAACACCATGTCAAAGAAATTATTAAATCTATGCATTATATTAAACAATGCATTCACCCTTGGCTAAATATTACTAGTACTTACTAACACTATTCTTCCACATTTCTTTTTAACTAGCCAGTCGAGTTAATTACTATTTTTTGTCGATAAAACCATTCTCAGAAATTAAGCAGTTCTGGCGACATTCAGGCTACATCTGAATATATTATAAACACTACATCGTGTTGGAATCCAAAACAAGCTGGTTATTAAAATGGTGTGGATGAAAGACATTGTTTATATTTCTGCAACATAACCAATTTCTCAGAATGATTGTCAGGTTGTGATAATTTCTATAATACACACATTCATCAGGTAAGTAAAGTTAAAACCAGGCCAATAATTTGAAAAAAAACCTTGTCAATATTTTTTTTTCACTCACAATCCTTTTACACATTTTGTCCTACTATAATAAATAAGAATATTTCAGTCTTTAGAAAACATGTCTTTGAGTCTGTCTCTACTAGTATAAAGACAATATGCTGTAGCTAATCCAAATCCTATTCCACCACCTCTAACACACCTCTTCCACCCAGCTGCAAAAAGAACCATATCAAAATTAAAAAAATATATCCAATTTTTTTTCAAAAACATTAATTATTATCTCTCTTCATGGCAGCATACTTTACTTAAACATTAAATTCTAAGGGAGGGATACTTATTTTGATTAACGATCCTTAATATTATGATAAAACATCCATTTAAATTTATCATTATCAGATCTCCCATCATTACAATTTCTTTCTTGACTAATGTGCTTTTTGTGAGGAAGTCAATAGTGGCAGACATAGAATATATGGTCAAGGGGCTCAATGGAGAGTCGTACTTTCCTCTCGGTTCCCTCGACCGATTGGATTTTCCGAGATCCTCCTGAGAAAATTTTGAAAAATTGAGGAGTCAATGGTTATTTGTGGCACATATTTGGACCCCAATTTAACATACACAACCAAACACAGAGCTCAAAGTTATATGCATGCTTTAATAAAATATTAAGTGAATTTTTTATAGTGTTTTTCATATTCAATATAATAGAACAAGAGAGAGGTTTAAGATATTAACATGTGATATACATACCTGAACATTTATAAAGTAAACCTGTAGCTGTAGCGGCTGTTATAGTGTTTAACTCATCTTCTACACCTCTACCCATTGATAACACAACACCAAATATACTATACATTAACGCTATAAATACACCAACAAAAACCTCAGTAGTAAAATACAATCCAAATTGTTACATATGTTAACTTTGTGGAAGAACAGTTTGGAATGCTGCTATATAGTACATTGCTGTACACATTTTATGTAGGAAAGCTGTAACATCTTTATATCATTATGGTTTGTTTAACTAATTTTTAAATCAAAACTGATACATGTCTATACTTTATTGAATGATATTTAATTTTCATTCTATCACACCAATAATTATAATCAATTCACTTTAGACTACAAGGCACGTCATTATTTGGATGAAATATCACACAAATTTCATAAAACGGTATTAAGATAACGCAATACATTGAGTAGTAATACCTCAATACAATACTCAGTCGTAATATGTATAGAAAATAACGTACCTACAACTCCTAATGTCTGAGCTGATGAAGCTCCTTGCTTTGCTATGAAGTTCAACATTCTACAGAGAAAAACAATTAAAGAATTTAAAAATAGTTTCAGAATTATATTGGCAGTAAATAAAAGTCAATATTGGTACTACGTCGCATTTAATCCCTCTCAGTGACAGTGGCGCTATGTTGGAAGAAAAAATTACCGGTATTTAATGATGCAACAGATCAATATACTTACTGTGTTCGTCTCACTGCTCCTGTTAACTGAGCTGCTTTTGTTTCTTTAAACCCAGAATATAATCCATTTAACCCTCCTACAGCTCCTCCTGACATAATAATACAATATAAGAAATTAACCCACTCAACTCGAGATCAGACATGTAATATTATATAGAGTGGGCCCCAAAAATGTTACCCATTCTGATTGCACACTACCTTTTTTAAATGTAAATAATCTAAAAATGTCACAAAAGCATCAAGTTTATATTGGGGACTATTGTTTCTGCAAGGGTCACGAACTTTGTCTCCCAAAAAATAATAATATTGTTCACTTAAACTGCTCAAATATAATTATTTTTTTCCGAAAAATGTCACAGAAGCACAAAGTTTTTATAGGAAACTATTTTAATACCCAAAATAAATTCATACTTCTGTGAGATTTTTCTGAAAAAAATTATTATTCAAGTAGGTATTCACATTTAGAAAAGAAGTGTACAATCAGAATGGGTAACATCTTTTGGCCCAACCTGTATATTGACAGTGTAAAGATGACCAAACTTCTTATTTTACAGTATCAAAACTACATTCATATAAATTGTGACATCCATCACCAATCAGTTCCATAATAAAGATTGATTGTTAGAGTGATCATGATTCATGAAACATGTTTCTACTGGGGTCAGGAACTTTGTCATCTCAAAGAATAACAATTTTTTTTTTAACATTCTTTTATAAACTGTTCAAATACAATAGATTTTGTTTGTCATCTAGTATTATACAATTCAGAGAATGAAAGAAAAACATTTGTTTCTCACAATCTAAAGCAAATATGATAGTAAGGTTTATATTTATATCTATCAAGTTCTGTAACTTTGGAAACAATTATCCGAAATTCAGGAAACTCATTTGTCTTACACATCTTAATCATTACCATAAACAAATAGTCCGATGACAAGATATATTGTAGTCTAGGGTGTTTGCAAAGGATTGTGGAAGATAATACAGCATAATTATATGATTACCTGCAAACACAGACCCTCCTATCTGAGAAAAGGAAAGTTCTAATCGACCTCGTTGTCTGTTTGCTCCTTCAGGAAATATAAACTCAGAATCGCCGCCCTGGAAAAAAATGCATTTCATGAATAATTTTATGAATTCAATTACTTGAACCAAACTGAGAAATTTCTTAGCTCTTTGGGATCTTTTAAGACTGACCAAGGGTCACAACAATGAGAAGAATTTTGACAAGGCTGCAATGTTTCTGTATACTGTTCATGAAGTTACAAATGCAAAGCGCTCTTATATATATGTCATACACGTTGTGAACACAGTTAACACATATTAACATTACAACCATGTTCAAAATTCACCAGTTTGACTCCTCACTAAAGCTAGAAAACATAAACATGTCTCCCTATATAGGCTGTATTGCAATCCCTACACTGGCTCCACATTCAGCAAATTATTATATTTCAACTCAAAACATTCTTGTTTCAAAACTCTGATCTTTTATAAATAATCAGTGAAGATAACAAGCAAGAGTGCCTTACTAACTGTTCTTCTATATCAATACACTTTATAAATGACAACATATTATTATTATTTCCTTCTCACCCAAGTGACTCGATGTACCTGACCAGACTGTCCATCCAGCGCCAATCTCCCATCAACAAAGATAAATGTATACAGAATTAGAATCTTACCGGTGAAATAAATGCTGGATCAAAATTTAAATAAGGTGACATAATAGACCCTGCCTGGCCAGCAGTAACTGAAAATAAAAGGCCACATTTTACGTAAAAAACTATTTTACTGCCCCATTTGAGAGTAACACTAACAGTGAGACCAAGTAAAACTGACATTTATACACCATTACATTTTCCATCTACGATTTCTACTCAAAAGTAGTATAATCAATCTTTGTATCTTTATTTGTTCGGATTGGCATTGGCCATGAAAGTTCATCTCAATTTTCCGGCGTGATTTCCCCTTGTCAGTGATGCAGAAGGAGGGCCTGACAAGGACAGCTGCTTAGTTGTTTGGATGGGACAAAAAAACTGAGGTCCTATGTACACATTGGAGTGCACGTAAAAGATCCCTTTGCAGTTGGAATTCGATATAAGAGTAGGCCGTAGCAAAGTGTATGGCATATGCCCGTCTTCCATTAGCCCAGGTTAGGTGCAAAAGAGTAGGAAGTTTAACCCCATTTCATTTGTTTGGATTGCTTATAATATATATCATATCACTCAGTGTATATCGGTCTGAGAGTGAGAATAATAAAATATTTTCTGTCGAGGTAAGGTCAACTATATTAGCTCCTTTAAATTAGGCTTATAGTTTAGTAATTATTGATTAATTAGATTACCCATAGGGAGTTAAATGTAGGATATTATTACAATATTAGGCTCTGGTTAGTTGGCTACGACGAGCATTACATACATGTCTCCAACCATCGGTTGTAATTATCTGCCGGTGGCCAATTCAAGTCAATGTTTAGTTATTTATGATTTATGTAATGAATAAAAATAGAAATACCTGGTACATCCATACTTGGATCTCTGGAAGAGTAGGGAGCAAAAATACTCGATTTCTTCTGGTGGTCGGGATCCATCACTCATATAATATATGTATATTTTCTAAAGTAGTGATTATAAATTGTATTTTCAACAAGAATTTAACGAAATTTGTCCGTCCTGCACACCATTTATTCACATGCAACTTCCGGAAGACAACTCTAACGTCGAATGCGTTCGTAGCCTTTGTCATTTAGACTAAGTAGACCCCAAATCTCAGTGAACTAGACACGTATCGCGGCGGGGATTCGAAAACTAATAATGATGGGAAAGCAAAACAAATAATCACAGTAAAATATTAACATGTGACTAATGGATTATATAATAACTAACCAAAATAAATTACATTTTGAAAAACCATAAAATGTAATAAAATTTATATAAATATATCATTCATATTATATTTTCGGAAAGACCGGATGGGTGTCTTTCAACAGTCGTATTATAATATAAAATAGGGGTTTAAAATGAGACTTTCGGACACATCATAGATAGGTGGGGGGAAGGGGGGTTCATTTGACATATTTGTTGAAAATAAAATGTTCTTTTCTGTGTTGCCCCCACGCACCTGCCTACGGCAACCGAGTTGACACATGATATTTCTATTTTGCCAACAATATTGTTAATATAAAAATTTGGAGATATTAAATTTAAAGATTTTGTTTATTTTTGCGGGGGTGGAGAACTACTGATACACACGCTCCTAATTATTACAATTGACGCAGCCACTTTTGACTGCGTTTTTTTATTTATATTTCCATATCTGTTGAAAAGTACCATTATATTTAATATTTTGAATGACCAAATCGGTACGTACCGTACAGAACAAAGAAGCTAACGAGAAGCCACTTTTCATTTCAGGTCAATTTTGAACCAAGCTGTTTATTCTAATTCTGTCACTAAAAATTCATTTTGCCGCCCTCCCTCCCCCAACTATAGTGTTTTAAATCAATGTGAACTCTTCCCGACAATTCCCCAGTTCCCCAAGCGCACAACTGCGACCCCCACCCTACACATCAAAAGAATTGTTCAGGGGCATCATATACACTTGTTAAGTGATGGAGAGTCCTAAAAATTTGTTTTAATTGAAAAAATAAATTGCAGCCAACACAAGACCTGAATTAAGAAAATTCAATGGGATTTAATCTCAGGATGACAACTTGAAATCCTTCAATATACTGATGTAACAATTTAAGACCAATTTCAAGGAGTTCATTTATTCAAATTTTGTAATTCCTTACATGGACTTTAAATATGATTGTGCGATTGGATGTATCATATATATGTACAATGATGTAGTACAATATAAAACTTTATAAAGATATATACAAATGTACAAAAAAAAATATATTCCTTAAAAACATATCTATATACAATTTTCTTCATTGTATAATTAAGAAACTTATTAGATCGAAATAATCCAAGTTTGACACAGAAAACAATAACAATTTTCAAAACAAAAGCAACATGTTTTGCTTTCTTATAGGAAATGGCCAACCAACAAACCTAATGAAAACATTTAGCTCTGCTTCTATGTATGTTTGAAATACGAATTCATGCATGATTTATTTAACCTTAATTTCTAGTCTGGAGACTATCAGATTGCATGCTGTGAACTAGAAAAAATAGTCTTTATCAAGCAGCTGGTAGTAGTACTTTAACTGTATTCAATAGAATTGTGGACTTGTTTGATAAAAGTGCCATATAAAAGAGCTGGGGTAATGGTGCATGTAATAGAATGTAATCATAACATTTTTGAAGTAATGGTTATGTAATGAGTAATGGAAGATTTCAAAAGTAATGAGTAATGGAAATGTATTGGAGAATTTCATAAGTAATGGAAGTGGAATTCAGTAAATGTAAATTACGAATAAATGTAATGATCAATTACATTTCAATTACGTGTACATTGTATCAAATATTAATATTTCCAACTGTGGCGTCAAATAAGTAAATTAAGTATACATATATGACAACAATCCAATTTATAACTGAATTGAATTTGATTTCCAAATAGATGTAGATTGGATCACAGATTAAGGTTAATTAGAATTCAATCATTAAGTCAAACAATTAGATTAAAGACAATGAAAGAAGATATAGTCCTGTTACAGATTAAGCCAAACAATGCTCTTCAAATATCTCATCATATATTATGTGGTTACTTTGTGTACCAAATATATCTTCCAATTATGCAATGTCTATACACAAACTATTTGATAATGAATTTTATCTGAAATTACTTGAAATCAAATGTAGTTATCTATACTTTTAATACATGTGTCAAAGACATACAATTAAAACAGTTTTTTTCCCCCAGAAGTGATGTTTTATAAAAATAATTTCATACCCAAAAAGAGCCAATCAAAGATAGTTCACAGCAGAAAAATAGGATTGTCTTTTTAATGTCATAAAGTAATGCGTAAAAGTAATTAATTACTTTCAATGTAATGAGTAAAAGTAATGAATTAGTAAATTACATTGCTAAAAATGGAAAAGTAACTGTAATGATTACATTTAAAAAGTAATGAAATAAATTACAGTGAAAATGACAAATGTAAAGACCCCAGTCCCATATAAAGCCTCAACATGCTAATATAAAGGTTAAATACAGGGCATAAAGTTAAGCTGTACACAATCAAATGAATTAGTTCTAACTTGCTATGGCACTAAGTTTCCATTGGTTTCTACTGTTTTCACTCCACCATCTTATGGCCTTATGCATCTATTTTTGTACAAAGTAGTCCATTCTTTTTTAATAGTATTACATAGCTTCACACAATTGCATAAGGCTAGGTCAAAGCATATATTACTATTAGATTTCACGCAGAAGTATAATTCATTAATATATATCTGGGCTGGGATAGCTTCTTTAATATCACAAATTCTTACTGACTATTATAAGCACATTTTCACAGATAGAAATACAAATTGCTATGACATCACTTTCGGCTATAAAGGTCTTGCTGAAATATACACTAATTTATTCATTTCAGATTTATGTTCATTTGTTTTATGCGCTTCAAGTACTTTGTAATTTCTATAAACAATATGGCAAATATCACATGTCCTTCTTGAGTCCATTACGTGAACGTTCATATGTCCTTGAAGAGCTTGAAGATTCCTGGCGGAATATGGACATAATGTACAAAAATGTCTTCTGTTTCGTATTGCAGATTTACTACTGCTTGAAGATTGAACATTATTATCAACATCTTGCCCAGCAACTGCTTCAGTACCAGCTAACATTTCTGAAATCTCATTCCCTGAAAATACATAAAGGAATCAAGAAAACTATTAACCCTTCCATTACATGGCCCCCTATTCCTCACACACTGCACAAATTTCTGAGGACCTGTGATTTTTCAAGAGCATGTTTGTTTTCTCACTTTTGAAAATAAACTAAAATTGATAGGACAAAATTTTATCTGTCAATTACAGATCTCTGGTTTAATAACATTTCCAATCATTTGGCTGACTTTATTGATTTCATAAAAGAAACTCCAAATTGATAGTCAGCCAGCACCTCGATTCTGATTTAGCAAATTTTTTTTTTTTTTTGGGGGGGGGGGGGTGCTGAAGCTATACAAAATGGAAATTATAATCTGGAAGCCAATTTTGCTTTAACTTTTTGTCTTCTATACTAACTCATCTGTTCACTGACCTTTTACCTTTGCATATATGATGATCTAATAACAACTATTATCAAGAAAGTTTAATATTGATGAATAACTTATAATTTTATTATGGTTGCATTATGTAATATTTAGATTCAGAGCTGACAGTCCTCGCTATAATAATTGAAAATTAGATAATGATAAGGGAATATATTGAAATTTTTTTGTCAAATTACTTCATTACTTGTTTGCAGAACAGGGTAGTCTTAATTGTCATTGCTCTCGTTGTTGCGATAATAAATAAATTCTTGATTTTCCATTCTTAATTAAATCATTACATACAAATCGTATTTTAATCTGTTGTTAATCAAAACCATCTGATTCATGATTTGTGAATTGTATGATGTTTGTTGTATAAAGAATGAAGAACCAAGCGAACTGGTTTAACAAAAATAATTACCTGATACAGCAGTGACTTCATAAGGCTTTTCCTGAACTAAGAGATGAATCTTTGGGAATTTTCTGTGCATTTCTAAATGTTCACTTAATGATTTTGTATTCACAGTAGCATATTCTCCTTTACAATAATTACAAGAGTACACATTTCGCATACCGTTAATAGCAAAACGACTTTCAATGATATGGAAATCGGAAAACATTTTAACAAAACAATCTTTTATTCCCAATTTAGTTTTAGCTATTTCTATATTTTTGCCAATTTTTACACTAACAGGTCCAGGATAGTTCTTATAATCAAAAGGACATAGTGGATCTATGTTATTAATACTGACATCATGTGCAATTTTTTTAGCAGTTTCATTATGTTCAATCGGTTCAGTTTTCACACCCGATAATATATTAGTTATAGGAATGAACTCCTTTTGACTGCTATTTAATTGAGCTGTCTGTAGGTTACCACTTTGATACGTAGGTTTACTAAAAATCCTATAACTTCTACGCACTAAATCCTCTGATGAAAGTATTTGTCCAACTTTGAGAGGATCTGCTTTAATGTCTGCATAACCTGACGGTCTGTCTTCCATTTCATTTGTGTCCGTCTCTGTTTTAATTTTTTTTATACTGACTAAATGAGTATCTCCAAGTTGACTTCTTTCTCGTTTCAGTGTTAAATTACTAGTTTGGTCTTGTTTTGAAACAGAGTCTTCATTTGCATCAATATTCAAACTGCAAATGTCACTGATTTGTAGTGGATATCTCTGATCCTGTGCCAAAGGAAATATGGGACTTGTTGGTTCTCTTTTAATCGATATATTATTTTCTGTAACTTCATCTGTTATACCTATCATATTTGAAGGGTTATTAGATGAAAAATATACCCCTTCTAAATCAAAGTCATTTATAGAAGATATAACTTCATCTGAATCTATTTCATTTGTATTGGTCTCGACAACAACTCGAGGTTTAGCAGGGGGTCTTTTCTTTTTCTTTGGTTTGTTGACCACAATATTGCCAGTTTTAATAAATGATTGCTCCGCTTCGGCTGTCCTGTTTGTTAAGACTTGTTTCCGTCTGCTTCCACCCGTGGTTTGCTTAACAGGAAACTCCTTCAGGGCTGTTTTTAGAAGGTTGCTAGCACATGGCTGCTTTGGCATCTCTTGGACAGCAACAATAGGACTGCAAGGTCTTTCATCTAAGATTTCTTCTACGTGGATAGGGGGTTCTTTCTTTCGCTCTGTAAGTGAAATTAAATGTTCAAGTGTAGCAGATCCACATGCTTGAAGAGGTAGGTAACAAGCCACATCTTCATTTTTCTTGTTACTACCAGCTTTTGAGAAAAAGACATCCTTTTCTGGTTTCTTGAAGATTTGTCTATTTGGTCCTGTAGGGGCATTTGACCTCTTTTCAATCCACTCAACTGTATTTTTTGCACCAAACCCAATTTTCTCTTTATTAATTTCTAATATCTCAATATCATCATCTACAGCTTTCTCTGGGTTTACAGGTTTTGACAGCATATTTAACAAAACTGACTTCCTTTGTAGTACAGCAGCTGTATCCAGATCTATCTGCTTTTCCATAGGCTTCTTGTTTGGATCATTCTCTTGTTTTAATGCACTGTTTAAGGGAATTATTATCTGATTGCTTTTAGGTGTAACTAATGATTTTAGAGCTTGATTGGTAGATGGTTTTAAGTTTTTATTAATTCCTTGCAACGGAATAAATGTCTTGACACCATCAGTTGACATAGTGTTGAGTTTCCCTTGTTGAAATACAAGGTTACTGGTACCAGTCTTTGCAGTTGGTACCGTGGTGTTGTTAGAATTTATTGGTTGTAGCAGTAACCTCTGACCATCAGAAGTTTGTAGAACAATTTGACCAGGCTTTGGTTGCATTGGAGTTTGAGCAGTGTTGTGTGTGGCACTGCTGGGAATCTTTATAGGTGCTGACTGTTTTGAGGCTTGTAATACAGTTGAATTGGTAATATTTTTCGAGAGCATGGTGGATGGAATAAATATTGGGGCAGGTTTAGTTGCTTGACCTGTAGCTGTCTGTTTTGGATTCAGTAACATTGGACCTTTGAGCACTGGAGGAGTCTGCAAGATAAGATTTCCTGCTGTTTGTGTATTTAAGTAAACAACTTGGCTTTTTGCTTGGTTACTAGGCTGAATATTGCGTACTGGATTATTTGTATTAGGAACCACCATACGAATTGTTTTAACAGCATTAGGTTGAGACATCATAACCGGGCCACTAGTACTGGAGTTTGATGAATGAAGAATTACCTGACCTGGGTCTTTCGAACCTACTGGTTTGAGGAATACCTTAGACTGTGGCGAGATAAGTGAATAATTTGAATTTGATATAAAATTTCCAATGGACTTTTGCATAGTGTTTTGTGGATTTTGTAATCTGAATACAACCTGTGTTGGTGCTGGTTGAATAGTTGGTGCTGTTATAGGTTTAACACTGAAGGGTTTTGCTTCAATAGAAACTGGACTGCTACTGGTTATAGGAGGAATTACAATAAAGTTTGAGTCTAATCCCTTATCCCCATCCTTTGCAGCATTGTCATCTTTTCTTTCATCATTTAATACAGCCACGTCATCATCTTCTCCAAAATCTGCAGGTATCATATGTTCTTCAGCGTAAGCAAAAACATCTTTTGATTTGAAAGATTCCATGGAGGGATTAGTTAAATCGGTATCTTCTTCATCTGAACTTATATTCTCCTCAATTTCAAAATAGTCATCATCATTATTTTTGTTGCTTATCCCCCATAAATCATCGGTCTCTTCTTCAGCTGAATGCATTCCAACAATAGACAGTTCATTCTCATTTTGTTGGTCTTTAGGAGAGTCCATTTCACCCACTAACAACCAATTTCTGATAAATAAAAACAAAAAAATATTTTTTATTTTAATAAAGTTCATTATAACTTTGATTTAATCATTTCACAGGGATTTACTGTCTTCCAACTCACAATAAGTTGGAGATCAGATTTGAAGTGTGTCATATTTCAAAACAGCATTACAAATTCACTAGAACTAGTTAGTAAATAAGTCATTCAATCTTACTAATAAGGAACTAAACATGGCTATTGACTTTAAAAATTCCTTCCCACATGTTTTTAAAATATCTTTGGACTATAAACATATTCAAAGTAATTTGTCTATCAAAAGATTGCTCAAATCCTTCCCAAAACATTTTATTCTGCCCCAAAAACTGACCCATTTACTATGACTTGAAGGAGAATCAATATTACTAGCTTGTATTTGTCGTTAGTGTCTGTCCATAAACATTGAAGCCTGGCTAGGTATTTTCCTGAATTATCGTATCCTAACTTCTTTTTCCACTGTTTTATCGCAAGCAAAGACTATTGGAAGTTTAATTTTCTAAATGTTTGCACAACCCTTAGCCATAAGATCAAAACATAAGAATTGGTCCTTATTTCATTTAAGGACGGATACCCTCACATTTTTTTTTTCATGGAATCTTGTATTTTTCTTGTAAGATTGGTGTGACTTTATTTGCATTTATGTTATATTCACATACTTTTATTGCATCATTCTGATAAATACTTTCGTGGGAATTTAACAACAAAGTGAAGTGCCTGTAAGTATTATCTTGATATCTTCAAATTGATGGTAAACTAATAATTTTAAATCAGGTGCTATAAACCAGGCATATGGAACATTTACCAGTTTAATCACCTAGAAAGTGAAAGAAGGGCTTAAGTTCAGAAATAACAATAAGTTAATCTGTCGTTAAAAGGTAATCCGCACATACAGAATGATCGCACCCATCTGGAAAAAATTTGACATGTATGTTTTTTTCAAAATGTATACTATTTACTGAAAAATTTACTTAACAGGCTAAATCTAAGGAGAATGATAGGTTGCCAAGCAATGAATTATATGCCCACAGCAAAGTCATCCGAACAGTTCCTACGTCAAATAATAGGTCTAAATTTCATATAGATTGGATGATAACTTATGTTATTAGAGTGTTCAGAACATTCTACAAAGTAAAACAATGGTCTTAACTCTTGAGATTGAAGTAATAAACGGAAATTGTTGAACTTAGTTGATAAATAGGCTTTGTTGTCTCAATAATTGGAACAACATAAATTCAAAATAGATCGGATAGTAAATGGAGAAAGTTTACAAGCAATTGAGGACAACATGAAATCCATGCTATGTAAGTTTAGCTTGTTGAGAAGTAAATGACCATGTGTTAATATGAAAGTCAATCAAAACAAGGAACAGATGGGGAGAAATGGGGTTTATCGTCTACTCGACACAAACATGGTTCAATTTTATTTCATTAATTCACTTGAGCGTGGAGGTCTTAAGCTGTGGGAGGAAACTGGGAGATCAGGCCCCGAGTTCACAAAGCATTCTCAGACTTAAGTTAAGAATTTGCTCAAATTTTAATCACTGTTTATAAGAAATATCTTTGATGCAGAAACACAAAACTTTACACATGGTTTCTTATTGATGTATTTGATACATTAAAACAACAAAATTTGTTATAAAGGGCTAAACTTGAGTTAAAATAGGGAGAACAAGTTTGAGTAAATTCTCAACTTAAGTCTGAGAATGCTTTGTGGACAGGCGACCCTACTCCTTGTCATGTACAAGCAGGGAATCAAAACCACACCACTTGACTCAACGACACACCTTATGATGCAACACGGGCACATTTGCCACAGGCCACCCAACCCCCCAACAAAGAATAGAATGCAATACAGGTCAATTAAACGATTTTAAAAACTAGTAAACCGCAGTTGAGATACAGCATATCAAATTACTCAATAACAGCCACAAAATTAATTGCAAGTTATAAGCTGGCAACAGAAATTGAAGAATTCAAAAGCTTACTACATAGATAAAAGAGTTCTAGCCCTAAAAAAGTGTCTGCATAAGAGTTTTATTGAAGATGGGTAAAATTACTGGAAGGGTTCAATAATACAATGAAGCAAGCATATTTGTACCTAAAGATTATCAAAAAGTCTGTTTTATTGTTGTTATTTAATCCATATGTACTCCGTATATTGTATGGTGCCTAAACCACCATGCCACTGACCGGCAACTCCATCCCTACTGTAGTGCTAAACAATTTTGCTGACTCATAACTCGGCAGTATTACAGTAGCTAATGAAGACAAGTCATGTGAAATCATTCTTCAAATGACAAAATGTAAAGAATATATGTTGTGTTTGTGTATTCTTCACCCTGAAATCAGTTAGTTCAAGGGCCCTGAGTTACCTGAGTATGCAACTGCTTTCTCCACCTTTAGCATATGGTTTATTTAAATATGTCTGACGGTACACATACATGTATGTAAGAAGTAATGTTCAGCGAAATAAGCCAGCAGTGTCAATCGAGTGGCTATTTCAAGTGACTGGTTATTCCAGTCTATATATGCCGTTTGATTTGGTGCAATGTTTCTAGCCTCGTTCCACAAATCTCTTGCTAGAACTGGGGCTGAAACGCATTGTGGTATGTGATTAAACCATATATCAAGTTTCATCACTCTCACTTAATAAGAACTCAAGTTAATCTGTCCCAAAGCATCAACCAATCAAATTGCTTATCTCTGCTTACCAATAACCGAAAATTCTCATCTTCGACATCCATCAATGCATTGACCTAATAAAAACCTACACCAAGTTTGAACTTTCTAGCTCAATTTAAAGGAGAGTTATTGTGTTCAAAAGTCTCGACCAATCAAACTGCATATCACTATGCTTACCCTCAACAGAAAAATGTTCATTGTCGAACATAGTCAAGATATTGATGTGATAAAACCATATACCACATTTCATCATTCTCACTTAATAAGAACTCAAGTTATTGTGTCCAAAAGCATCAACCAATCAAATTGCTTATCTCTGCCTACCAATAGCTAAAAATTCTCATCTTTTGAAATCCATCCTGACATTGACCTAATAAAGACCTACACCAAGTTTGAACATTCTACTCAGGCTCAATTAGAAGGAGAGTTATTGTGTTCAAAAGTCTTGGCCATTTAAATTTCTTATCACTCTGCTTACCCTGAGCAGAAAATGCTCATTATCGAACTTAGTCAAGGTATTACTGTAATGAAACTATATACCAAGTTTCATCACTCTCACTTAATTAGAACTAAAGTTATCGTGTCCCAAAGCATCAATCAATCAAATTGCTTATCTCTGCTTACTCTAAGCAGAAAATGCTCATCTTCAAACTCCGTCCAGGCATTTACCTATTGAGTAGACAGACAAACCCAATTGACAGCAATTTAATAGGGTTCTATATTTTACTAATTTAAAGGATGCACATTAAATTCTAACAAGAGCCATAACTCCAGAAAAATTAACAGAAATTATTGAAATTATATGAGATTCTTCATCTCCTGCAGTAATGTAAACAACATATATGTATATCGATTTCAAATCAATCAGATGTTAAATGTATTCTTTAGAGTGTTCACAAAAAAGCGGGCATATAAACAATCTTATTAACATACATGTAAAGATCGTTTTATTCACACCTTTGATTGATCAATTGTAGTGGAAGGTCATATTAGAGGTCGTACAAACCGTTTTGACCCTATGGCGTCACACATTGATTAATCAATCAGGGTTTAAGTTTCTAGTGGTTTAGGCCCAACCACAGTTCCGTGCAATGCACACCAAGAACTCATCGTAACAGAAGGTTTCATTGGATAATCTCTCACTTCAACCAGAACACGAGTTACGGAACTCTTCCAGATCTTAGTTTAAACAAGTAAAATGAAATTTTTAACTATGAAACATACGCCCACAGCAGCTAAATCGTCCGGGCACTCAAAAGAGTTGTCGCATATTCTTACTTTTTTCGGTAATGAAACATTCATAATAGCTTACACTAAAATCTGATTAAGAGCAACTCATTAAGTAACTATCAGAAAATCATTAAACTTTGTTTGGTTTTCATAAAGTTCTGCTCCATGCTAACGCTTAGAATACAAAACATTTAAAATCATGGATTAAGCTGTTCACTTATCAAAATTCATTGAAAATCAATATACTTGTTTGTCTCAGGACCTTAAACTCTGTGTATCAATCTGAAGTCGATTGGATGATAAGTTTGGCCTTTAGAGCGTTACAAAAGATTTTTCAAAGTGATCAAGGGAGATAACTCTGGAAGTAATTATCGGAAATTGCTGAAAATCAATAGGATTCTTCGTCTCATGACCTCAAAGACTGTGTATAAATTTAAAGTCAATCGGATATTAACTTTAGCCTGTAGAGCATAGACACCAGACAGGGGCAACGACAATATACTACCACATTTTAATGTGGGTGTATAAAATGAAATAGGATCTGTGTTTTTAAATCAGATTGAGCATATAAAAACTTTTTAGAAATTTAATTTACAGAAAAAAAAAACACTTCACATCGAGGCCTCATTAACTAGGCCTTAGGTCATCCCTATCAGTGATAAAGTGGCCAAGCTTCGCCTCATGATGTTTAAATTTCTTATAAATCAGATAAATAGCGATCAAGGGCGTCAACTCCAAAATTAATCCTTGAACATAAACAATGTGTATACATGTAAATTCAAAGGTAATTTAAGCATACACAAAGTTTTTTCAAATTGGTCTTAAAGGAGCTAAATTGCTAACATTTGGGACCTAGAAATTGAAACAAATGGGTCGCAACGCATATAATACTGTAATATGAATGTATATAAACTGATTTACATCGAATGGTTTCCGTTTTTACTCTAATTTCAAATTAGTTATATTCAGCGAAATAGGCCAGCAGTCTCCATTGAATACAAATTTCTAACGTCTGGTTATTCCAGTCTATATACGCCGTTAGATTTGATCCAATGTTTCTAATCTCGTTCCTTGAGTCTCTTGCTAAAACTGGGGTTGAAACACATTATGGTACATGATTCGTAATGGTAAAATGTTTATTTTGTTTTATATATTGGATATCAGAAGCCCACCTTTTTCGAGCAAGATCAGAGTGTATAAAAGTTATCCACAGACTGAAGGGCACGGATGACGATAATAATATACATGTATGGGAAAATATTGACTGAATCTGAACACATCTGTACTGGAAAGATGGGCCTACATGCATACATGAAGATGGTTGAACTTGAAGAGAAATCAAAATGAATTTGAGTAGTAAGGGTAAAAGGGAAATAAAAATGTATGTTAACCGTCCAGCAAGACTGCCTGACTTAAGTCTCTAACTCAGTATTTTCGATAATATTTCAAATTAAAATCACGAATTAGAATTCAATATTGAGCCATTTCAATGAAACTATAGGAGCCTAATATCCAATATTTAAGACACAATTAACATTTTATAATTAGTACAGGAGTCAGGTATCATTTTGTAATGAACAAATAAAAACATATCCTACTACACAATGTAGAAATAATAGTAAAGGCTAATTCACGAACAACAATTAAGAATCAACATGTAGAATACACTAAGCAGGTGTAAACGACAACCATTCAATTTGAACTGTTCACATATTTCTCCAAACATAATTGACAAGAAATTTCAATAATTTTAGTATTATTATTCATATTACATTAATATGTGTTTTTGTCCATTTCAAGGTTTAAAAAAAAGAGCTATATATACATGTACACCCTTTAAATTTAAAAATAAAAATAATTTGGCGCACCAATGGAGATATAATATATAATTTAATGTCTAATATGTGTTTTGGTAATTAAGTAGGCCTACATTTTTTTTGAAATAAATGCCTTTCTATACAACCTAATATATAGGCCTTATTATTGATATAAAATATTCATGACAGTTTGAAACAAAAATATCATGATACAAGTAGGCCTACCATTTTGTGTATAATAAATATGACAGATACTAATTATATCTTAATACATATTTAAGATATACTATTATCTAATGCCAAATTATACAAATATGTCATGGCAATATTATTAGCATAATATATCTCTCCAAAAAGTTTTGTTGAGCAAAGAATACAAACTGAACGAAAACCCAGTTCCTACGACAGTTCCTCCCAGTTCCTTTTGAATACCGGTACTTTTAAATTCTGACATAATATCACATGCATCATAGTTTATAATAATTGTTGATATAGATTAATTTTGTTTGTGATGTATGTGATTTATTATCAATAAGAGGTTTCTAATGTCAAATATTGTCATTACTTTAAGGTGCCTAATGACGACTGGGAGTTACAGCCTGTGTAAAACATGCAAACTTCAAGTTGTGCCTCGTGTGCAACTATGATAATGACAACCCGTTAGTGCACATACGGCGTGGTAGCTGTTGCATCTATAGCGCGTAGCTGATATAATGTGTAGTTATAACGTACCTCTAAATTGTAATTTTGTGGGAAAATAAAATATTTTAGCAACAATGTATCGATATTCTTGATAAAATGGCGGTCAGGCTAAGTATAGTCGGGACGAGTGACGTATGTAAAATACCTAATTTCATTGGGTGATAGTTTTCATTATAATAATTATTCATCGAGCATGCCACATTTTAAGGTCAAGGTCTTTCCCTAACGGACGTGCTTGATAGCCTGTAGAATAAAAATTATGAAGTTATAGAAATACCTCTCCAACTTATAAAATGATTTATGTTGAATATTCAATTCTCAACAGCAGTAGAATTGATTTGTTTAAACTGGAAACCTATAATAATGCATATATTTATCTACAATAATATGAACCATTCTCCACGACTCCGACAAAGTTACCAAGACAACAAGTCGATGGAGAGCCTCGCATAAGATATCGGAAGCAAAACCTTTTTAGGTTGACAGTTGCTTTAATACTCGAAGGAGAAAGTTTCCTGGCTTCATTGGGCCTAGCTTGATAATCAGTAACGCGTTGGCTTACAAATGGGCCATAGCGCAACTGTAAACGGCAATCGGCCTTGGAAGTGCCCGTTTGAAGACCACGTGGTTTCGATGAGTCCAGACCAACCAGACGCTAAATTATTGCTTCATTTATTTCTCGAGTGAGCGTGGAATGATGACAACAATAACACCTTGTCTTTCCAGCTCTACATAAGCTACAATTTCATATTTGTAAGTTACATTTTTAAAATGTATTAAAATAAAGCCCTAAAATAGATGGTATCTATAAACAGTCATACCTCGTTAAAGAATAATCCTGGTATTAATCCTATAATTCACGATTGCCAGTTTCGAGAATTTACAAATATATACATAATATGTATGTATCATTTTCAACTTCAAATTCAAACGTTTGAAGATATAGCTATTCAATAGGGGTGGGGACGCGGGGATAGAAAAACAAGGGATGTAATTGTGCTATTAATTCCGTTGTGAATGATTTTCAAGTGTGGGAAACAATACCTATGATAGTATAATAATGAATGGACAATCTTTTGAACAAAAAGACAGTAATAATTATGTTTTGATTTCCTATAGATATTATGTTCCGAAGCTGGGATTTCATATTTTTAAGTTATACTTTTTAAAATGTATTAAAATAAGGCCTTAAAATAGATGGTATAATAATCCCGGATCCGCGCCTGTAAATTCGAACGTTAGAAAATAGCAATTCCATGGGGGGGGGGGGGGTAAATAGAAAACAGGGGAGGTAATTGTGTTATTTTTGATGTCAATGATTTTTAAATGTGGGGAATAATACTTGATCGTGTTATAGTGAGTTGACATACTATAGAGCAAAAGACACAGAAATAATTATGCTTTGACTTTCTTTGAAAATATGAATTTCTCATTTTAAGCAAATAAAAATCTGATGCACAAATTAAAATGATTTCACTATATCAAATTAACACTTGTTTGAAATTGAAATTGTAGGTGTATTATAATATGAACCAAACTGTTTGATTGTGTGGTAAAATATTATGTTCTAGTATGTGATTATAATCGTCCTTCCTACCTTCTGTACACTCAGTTGTTCATAAGAGCTTGCGCTTTAAATTAGGGGTTGAAAAAAAACGGAGGACAAGGGGAAAACCCATGAGGTTGGACAGAGACTTCTCCATATCACGTAACCATGTGGAAATCCCCCATCCCCATGAAGGGTTGTAGCAGGGAGCATGTCTGATATTCAGAGACCAACCAAAGAAATTCAATATTAAGAAACATCCTCACATCTGTCTAACTTTATTGCAGAGGCGGATCTAGTGTCCTTTTTTACTGCTGAAAGTGCTTTTTTACTGCTGAAAGTGCCATTTTTCAGACCCAAATAAGTCGAAACGTTTACTTAGACGAAAATATCAGCCAAATAGCTCTTGGAATGTCTCAACCCCCTTGCAGCAGCGTTCCCTGTCTCTGCAGTAAGTGCTCTCATTTTGCAGGCTCCCCCTGTATTGTGTCTAATATTTACTTTTTATTTTTTTAATTCAAATTTACATTGAATAAAGATGTAATAACTTCTTTGGGGTCAAAAATATTATATTGGAGTATTGGACATACCACCAATTTTATGTTCAATAGTTACCTGAATTAAAGAGGTAAAATATATGTAATTAATTTTGAATAATATACGAAAAATAATCTTAGACTCTATCAAATCCTTTAAAATCACTCAGAAATTTGTATGACGCATATTTGAAAATCAATTATGGCCCTAATGCTTCATACCAAATTTTAAAACATAGAACTGTTACAACCTGTAGACTCCATTGCATCTTCCGAAAAAAAATATACGAAAAATAATCTTAGATTCTATCAAATCCTTTAAAATCACTCAGAAATTTGTAAGACGCAAATTTGAAAATCAATTATGGCTCCAATGCTTCATACCAAATTTTAAAACATAGAACTGTTACAAACTGTAGACTCCATTGCATCTTCCGAAAAAGTATTTAAAAAAAACGGTAACAATGGAACACCGAATATCAATAGGATTTGCCCTTCCATGTCTGTAATACTTACACCAGCCAGTGTCTTACTCACCTGTTATGCCAGTCTATGTCTGTCATTCACATTTTTTGTTAGGACATTGGATTTAGAAGCCACAATAAACCATATATTCTTTTTGAAATTGATATGGGTTGTCAAAGGATCAATTCATTGGATATTCACAAATGTTGTTAATGTTCACAAAGTCTGCAGTTTGAGTATCTTGTCTGGAAGTCTGTATAATCATCTTCAGAGTTATGTCCCTTCCCTAGTAAATCTTTTTAGAACTTGAGAGCCTGCCATTGTACCTTTCTGAAATTTATATATAGGATGTCCATCTGTCCTGTTCAACCCAACAAATCCTATTGATTTTCAATGACACTGATTATTCTCCTTTGCTCCAAAATCTCTAGTTAGCGAGAGAGAGAAATGAGGTTTAATGTCCACTCGACTCAAACTAGGTCATTTCGGGACCAACGTATATGGTTTCATTTTATTTCAATAATTTGCTTGCGTGTAGGGGTCTGTAGCAGTGGGGGGAAACCGAAGTACGCGGAGAAAAAACACAAGGCTGGACAGGCGACCCTACTCCCTGCCACGTACAACCAGGGATCCGAAACCACACCAGTTGACTCAATGACAGGCCGTACGATACAGCACGCGCACGCTAACCAAACTTCTTTGGGGCTTGCCTTGATTTTTGCTGTGATAGCTGTCTTTAGTTAACCAATCGTTTGAGGGTTATTCTGGTACACATTTATCCTTGTGATACCCCTAGGGAAATCTAATCCAAAACAGGCCCGTAGCCAGCTTGCTGGCTTCGGGGGGGCAGTGAAGTTTTTAGGAGGGGCACACCCCTTACAGTCTATAGTAGGTTTTTTAGAGTTATGGTTGGCAAATTTTCTTTTGGGGGGGCAAAACTTTTTTTCAGAGGGGCATTGCCCCCCCCCCCCTTGGTTACGGACCTGATCCAAAAAGAAGAATTTGTTCGAGTAACTGACCATGCCATTTTGTGTGCGACGTATGCAAGTTTGCCTTAAACGCAGCAGAGGCCTTTGGAGCATATTTTGGAGAGAACAGCACCTTAATGCAAAGCGGCCAAGATAACTGAATCTTTGGGGAATGATCGTATACAGACTGAAGTCCCTGCAATTTAATAAAAAAACATAACGCTAACGCTACAATATACGTCCACATTCCTGCTTTGATTGATATGGTACTTTGTCAAGAAGGCTAGGCGTTTGGTTTGTTTAGCGTTGAGGGTCGTGCACCAACATTAATAGTTGTCGTCCTTAGAGTATAAGGAATAACTACACCAAGATAATCCATTCAGAATTGTGCCTTCCTAACACTAAAGGCAAAAAGTGGGCGTGGCTCTGCCCCTGGGGGTCGGGACATTCATCAAAATCAATAGTGGACGCCCTCAGGCTATAAGGAATACATAAACCAAGTACCACGCTGATTTTAAGAAAATCCAGTTAGAATTGCGGCTACTAGACGACACAGAGACACACAAAAAGAAAATGGGCGTGGCTCTGCCCCTGGGGGTTGGGCATGCACCCCAAACAATAGGGATAATCCTTAGAGTATAAAGAGTAAGTATACAAAGTTTTAAAGAAAATACAATAAGAATTGCGGCCTGTAGGCGACACAAAGACACACGATAAGAAAATGGGTGTGGCTCTGCCCCAGGGGGTTGGGCATGCATCCCAAATGATAGGGATGTTCCTTAGGGTACAAAGAATGTGTATGCTAAGTTTCAAAATTATAAGTTAAGAAATGTGGCCTGTAGACGACAAACAAATACATACTAGAAATGGGCGTGGCTCTGTCCCTGGGGGTCGGGCATGCACCAAAAACAATAGAGATCTTCCTTAGGGTATAAGGAATACGTATACCAAGTTTGAAGAAAATCCAGTAAGAATTGCGCCCTGTAGGCGACATAAAGACTCATTGAAAAGAAAATGGGCGTGGCTCTGCCCCTGGGGGTGGGGCATACACCCCAAACGATAGGGATCATCCTTAGAGTATAAAGAGTAAGTATACAAAGTTTTAAAGAAAATCCAATAAGAATTGCGGCATGTAGGCGACACAAAGACACACGATAAGAAAATGGGTGTGGCTCTGCCCCAGGGGGTTGGGCATGCACCCCAAATGATAGGGATGTTCCTTAGGGTACAAAGAATGTGTATGCTAAGTTTCAAAATTATAAGTTAAGAAATGTGGCCTGTAGACGACAAACAAATACATACTAGAAATGGGCGTGGCTCTGTCCCTGGGGGTCGGGCATGCACCAAAAACAATAGAGATCTTCCTTAGGGTATAAGGAATACGTATACCAAGTTTGAAGAAAATCCAGTAAGAATTGCGCCCTGTAGGCGACACAAAGACACACGAAAAAAAAAATGGGCGTGGCTCTGCCCCTGGGGGTGGGGCATACACCCCAAACGATAGGGATGTTCCTTAGGGTACAAAGAATATGTATGCAAACTTTCAAGATTATAAGTTAAGAAATGTGGCCTGTAGACGACAAACAAACAAATACTAGAAATGGGCGTGGCTCGGCCCCTGGGGGTCGGGCATGCCCCAAAAACAATAGGGATCTTCCTTTGGGTATAAGGAATAAGTATACCAAGTTTGAAGAAAATCCATGAAGAATTGCGCCCTGTAGGCGAACCACAGACACACACACACACACACACACACACACACACAGACAGGGGCGACGGCATAATACGTTCACATTATGAATGTGGACGTATAAAAAAAATTATGGGTTCTCCTTTGATGAAAACTGTGGCCTCAGTCATGCAGTGTGGACAAGCATTCCGAACAGGTTTTAACAGAAAAGGGGCATAACTCCTAAATGTTAATCAGATTTTCACAAAAAGATACGACTCTTGCATTACAAGTATTTCTTTAGATAAAAGATTAAAAGATGGTAACCATTCTCCTAACATTAATTCTTACATGAACAATCTGAATGCAGACATTGGTAAGAATCAAAATACAGCTCATAAACATAAATGTGCAGAGTTTAAATGGATATTTGAAAATCCTGGGGGTGCCAACAAGTAAGAGTTTGAGTACTGAATTAAAAAGCAATTGATCCATTGTAAAATTGATATACAAACTTTATTCATTTTACCTATGACATGTTATGAATAAGTTACAATTTACAATGTCTGATGAAGGCTATTTGTCTTGATGTTAAATATTGAAGACTGATATATTTGTATATTTATATATACAGTTATTTCTCTATAGAAACAACATTATACATGTAATTATACTTTGGTATTTTAATTATAAGGTTTAGTTTACAAAGAGGACATGCAAAATGCTCACAATTCACAAATAAAACATAACAGTGTACAAAGATAATATATAAGTTTGAATTTAAATTTACACATAAATTAAAAGGAAATATAAAGTTTCTCATTTGATCAGGAAAAAAATTCACTTTGTGCTTTTTGTTCATTTTCTAGATAGCTTATCACAGCATGGAAAATTACAGGTTGCACTGATAAAGGCACAATATAATAATCATACATTAATACTGTTCTTGCATTTTTGTCTGTAAATTATTGCATATTTTGATCTTATATCTGTAAATGTATTAATTTAATATTAAATGCCTCTGCCAAAATGGTTTTAAATTTTAAAAAGCAATTTTTCACATCCTGAAATTTCATTTGATCAAAATTGTCAAACAAAACATTTAATTGTATTAAAAATAAATAAATTTGATTTGTTGAATAAAATTTTGCTCATATAAAAAGGAGACAATAAAAGAAATAAAGCACTCAAATAGATTTTTAATATATTTGATTTAAAACAAAAATATTGTAGCAAACAATTCATTAATGCCATGCAGAAGAAATTGCTTAAGTAATTTATACGAAAATCTATGACATTGTTTAGTGTTTAAACAGATTGGTTTTTGTTTGATATGCTTAAAATCATGAAACTGAAATAAAGGATTGTACCCTATGGTATCACCCGTTCGTTCATATAATGCATGACCATTGCCATATTTAAAACATGTCAACACCACATAAAACATAGTACTCACTGACAGCGAGTCTTCCCCTGAGTCAATAAAATTATTGGTTTTAATTATCATCCATTATATACATGTTTATACAAAGAAAATGGCCATGCCTATTGCCATTTGTCATATACAAATACATTATATATATATATATATACTATTATTTATAATATATATACTTAATTAACATTAATGTAAACTAGTTTTTGGCATTCACAACATTTTGTAATATTTTGTCTTTGATTACTCTGATATTTGATGCACAACTTTTTTCATCTTGAACAAATACCTGGATTAAGTTTAATTATCTTTAACATCAGTAGAATATTGCAGTTAACATTCTTACATATGGCATCGAAAGAAAAGTTAAGAATGCTGCCTATTCTAAGGACGTTTATGATAAAATAATATCTCGTTTAATCACTTCAAATGACCATCTTATTCAATCTTGTCGACTTTAGCAACTATTTTGTTTTCCCACATTGGTAAGACGGCATTATCATCACTTATTTGTTCAAAGACAGCACCTTCCCCACCAAATTCATCACTATCAGTCTTGAAGAAATATCTGAAATATGAATAACATCATATGAACAAATGATAAAGGGCGAAGATATTAGCCTTTGAAGGTTTGATCAGGTGTGCAGTAATTTAAACCACATTACTGGTTGTTCGAAGCAAGTCTTGCTCCTCCATTTTTAGCTTAAATCAAAATATGGCTTAACTGTTCTAATCTATTTAGAATCAGAGAAATTCGATGCCATCAGGAGTTGATAATGTCCTGGATAAGTTAGTTAATGTATAATTAATAATTTAGAAAAAAAATTTCCGACTCAAAGAAAAGACCTCAACTAGGCAGATTTGGCTCTTGCATAATATTTAAACCAACTCCAAAACTGACCACAACATTTACAGGACATAAAACTAAAAACCCAATATAGTACTATAGAAAATGAGAGAAAAGGCCATCACTGATTCCTAGTAGTATTAATATCCATTTGAATTTAGCAAGAATATATAATTGGTATGTAAATGCAAATCTCAAAATAAGTCTTGGTTATTTGTTTTTACTGTCTTGGTTATTTATTGTTACTGGCTTTTCTGCTTTCCAAAATCATCTCACTAAACAATCAATCTTTCAGTTGAGGAAAGGCATAGATTTATACCACAATGGAAAAATCATTATCTTATAAAATTTAAATGGCTGAACAATAATCATCTAATATGATACTTACTTAAAGTTTCCCTTCTTTGTTATAAGAGTTTTGAACTGGCCTAATGTTATATTACGTCCTGGTAAAGTATGACGATATGGTATAGGTTCTGTTCCGAAATATATTCCAATTACTGTGGTATTCGATGATGAGGTAGATACGTTGGCACTGTTTGATTTGTTAGATAGCACTGATCGACTGTAAAAATTATAAAAACACAGATTAAAATTTTATAAAAATACAGATTAAAATTTTACAACAATACACATTAAAAAATTATATAAAATTTTTATAATTTATCAATAAATAGTAGCCTAAACAAATATATTTATTCTTATACACGAAGTAAAGAACTATTAATTCTATACCTCAATGATTTGTTTTCTAACAACCATTATTGAGATTTGTTTCTATATAAATACTTACTCTAAGGTTTGACTTCCTGATCTGTCAAGATCGGATGGTACAGTTTTAGCCGATGGCATTGTCCGCACCTGAGACGAGCAAGACTGCATTGTATGGCCCTTTGACACACCAGTGAAAGATCTGAAATGAATTAATATAATATTTAAAGAATGGAACAACTTGAAGCAAAAACTAATATTTTGAAATTATTTAGTAATGTATAATGATTTCTATCAACATAGTAATATGTTTAATGGATTGGGGTAGGATAGGAAAGGAGTACAAGTGGGCTATGATATTTTGTGTTAGTATTCTACATGGGACAGAGTAGCCTACTCTACTTGACTATTGTGTATTATAAAAACAGACTGGAAATGCTGACGAGACATAATGTAGCTGACATGTTTCTGGTTAATATGCCTGATTTGTTGAGGCATTGTCACCTGTTGCTGTCCAGGCCTTGGCTGATCTTTACTGGCGCTGCCCACTGGATAAATAAGTCTCAAACTGGCAGTGTGATTGCATCCAAATCTTTCAGTGATGGATGGCTCTGGCATTCGTGGCCTTTTGAATTAATGCAATGACACATATCGGTGAACAATGAAAGTTCTGAAAATATCAGGATTCAAAACACCAAGGCAAGATAAGATTGAGCTATTTCTTCATTTTCTGGAATTTGATTTGTTCATCTAAATTATACAAGAGATTTTTTTTTTTTTTTTAACTTACTTTGACTTGATTGGTGAACCAGGATAATCTTCCAGCCTTCTTTTTGCCTCCTCTAACTGAGTACGGGTGTTAGGATGTGGCGGCAATGGCATCATTGTATCTTGTGCAAAAGGTTGACTGGGCATAACTTGACTTGGTGGTATCCAAGACTGTAATGTGTTACCACTTCTTTCCACGGATGTAGATCGACTATTTGTATGTGTGCCACAGACTTTCTTAGATCTAGAGAAAAAAAAAAACGTTTACAATATTAAAATTTTATACTTAACAATATGGTTATTTATAATCACAGCTTTAAAAATTCACAATAATAATTTGTTCTAAAATGAGGAAAATGGTTTAACAAATAATGGACAACAGTCGTAAGGCTGTCCGAAAGACGGGTTACGTATAATCATTACTATATTGATGCTCAAATTGTAGGCCTCATAGGTTCTTCTTTTAAAGCAGGCTTCACACTAGTCGATCATTTGGTCAAAACGCTCAATCATATAAACGCCACCAAAATTTGTCTAGCATACATGATTAAAGACAAAATGGCAAAATTTGTCTAGCATACATGATTAAAGACAAAATGGCAAAATTTGTCTAGCATACATGATTAAAGACAAAATGGCGACTATCACGCCAACGTCTTCCATGGCCAATTGTCAAACGACATTGCTTAAGAAAAAACTTATGTTTCTCGTCAACAAATCCAGCTACTCCTCTTCTCCCATCCATTATTTATACTCCCCTGCTTCCTTTGAAAGACATGGGACAAGAACTATTTTCATGAATACAAAGTTAACAGTAATAATTTACCCTTGCTTGTGGGATGGTAAAGAAGCACTGGCCGAATGGTTAAGCCGAGCTGCATGTGATTTGCGATTACTGGAACTTTTATCGGAATCTTGATATCCACTTGATGGTTCTGCAACACGATCACTCTCCAACATCCAAGAAAGAACCCTGCAAACACAATAGCATAGTCATTAATGTTTAATATTTTTTTTTATATAATTTATGTGAATAGCACACATTACATGCAGCTGATCTATTATCTGTTTACCATTGGCTCAATGGGTTTGTAACTGTTGAAGTAGGGCAATACATGTACATGTATATCACATGCTAATACTTTACAATCCTTTGAAGGGATAATACAAATTAGCAGGTCTCAGAAATTAGGCAAAAAAATATTGAAAAGAAATTCAATAGCATTTGTGGGGTATGGAAGGTATTAATGTTGGTAATAGAATAATTAAAATAAATTATTATAATAATTAAAATTAATTATTATAATAATTAAAATAAATTAAAATTAATAATTATAATAATTAAAATAAATTATTATGATAATTAAAATAATCTATTATTATTATCAAAATTAATGGTTATCTATTAAAGGGTTGAAAGTTATAAAGATAGGTTGCCAGGCAACGAAACATACGCCCACAGCAGCTAAATCGTCCGGGCAGTCAACAAGGGTTGTCGCATATTTTTACTTTTTTTGGTAATGAAACAACTCATTATGCAATTATCTGAAAATCATTAGAATTTGTTTGCTTTTTATAAAGTTTTGCCCCACGCTATCAATTAGTATAGGAAACATTTAACATCATGGATTTAGCTGTTCTGTTATCAAAATTTATTGAAAATCAAAATACTTGTGCGTTTCAACACCTTAAACTCTGTGTATCAATCTGAAGTCAAACGGATGATAAGTTTGGCATCTGTAGCGTCACAAGGTTTTTTGAAGTGATCAAGGGAGATAACTCTGGAAGTAATTATTTGAAATCAATGAAAATCAGTAGGCTTCTTCGTCTCATGACCTTAAACAGTGTGTGTAAATTTAAAGTCAATCAGATATTAACTTTGGCCTCTAGAGCGTCCACAGGATTTTTTGATGTGATCAAGGGCCATAACTCTGGCACTAATTATCGGAAATCGCTGAAAATCAATAGGCTTCTTCGTCTTATGACCTTAAACACTGTGTATGAATTTTAAGTCAATCGGATATTAACTTTGGCCTCTAGATCGTTCACAAGATTTTTTGAAGTGATCAAGGGCCATAACTCTGGCACTAATTATCGGAAATCGCTGAAAATCAATACGCTTCTTCGTCTTATGACCTTAAACACTGTGTATAAATTTAAAGTCAATCGGATATTAACTTTGGCTTTTAGAGCGTCCACAAGATTTTTTGAAGTGATCAAGGGCCATAACTCTGGCACTAATTATCGGAAATCGCTGAAAATCAATACGCTTCTTCGTCTTATGACCTTAAACACTGTGTATAAATTTAAAGTCAATCGGATATTAACTTTGGCTTTTAGAGCGTCCACAAGATTTTTTGAAGTGATCAAGGGCCATAACTCTGGCACTAATTATCGGAAATCACTGAAAATCAATAGGCTTCTTCGTCTTATGACCTTAAACACTGTGTATAAATTTAAGGTCAATCGGATATTAACTTTGGCTTTTAGAGCGTCCACAAGATTTTTTGAAGTGATCAAGGGCCATAACTCTGGCACTAATTATCGGAAATCGCTGAAAATCGATAGGCTTCTTCGTCTTATGACCGTAAACACTGTGTATAAATTTAAAGCCAATCGAATATTAACTTTGGCCTCTAGAGCGTCCACAAGATTTTTTGAAGTGATCAAGGGCCATAACTCTGGTAGTTATTATCGGAAATCGCTGAAAAACAATAGGCTTCTTCGTCTCATGACCTCAAACACTGTGTATAAATTTAAAGTCAATCGGATATTAACTTTAGCCTCTAGAGCGTCCACAAGCAATTGTGGACGCCGGACCGACGGACGGACGGACGGACGGGGGCGACGACAATATACGACCACATTTCAATGTGGGCGTATAAAAACTGAAATTAAAATCTAATCAAAGTATTTAATTAAGGGTCCTTTTCAAGTTCATATTTTTTAAAATTCATTAAAAGAAGTTGCTACATGTATATGTACTTTAAAGTATGACCAATTCTGTAAAGCTATCAGACTAATCCTAATTTTATCATCATAAAAGGGAAGTAAACAAATTACCATTGACTCTATTTCTAATTTTTTTAACGTTATGCTTTTCTCTTTTCATGAAACACAAGAAATTTAATACTCTTTCTAGTGCTCATCTCCTGAGGGATAAGTACAAAGCTTTAGAAGTGAGCTTCTAAGAGCCTCTGAACACAGCTGTTCTTCATTTAGCCTACTGGCATTCACAAAGAAGAGGCTTTGAAGTTGCCATTATTCCTAGCTAGCAGACAGCAACCATCTTGGCAGAAAGACCGTAGTTCTTTGATCTTGCCTTGGGTTACTTTGTTTCTGCCATGTGTAGAATCTCCAAAGCTCCAAACTCAAAAAAGAAATTTGGGTAACTTAGGAAGGATTTTTTTTGCCTTTACAAGGAGTAATTAATAACAAAATGCTGTACAAAGAGTCACAAATGTTTTAATACATCTTTTGATATGTTCTCATCAAGAGGATTGCCATGATCACATGTACAATAAATCAATTTTCCTATTCATTTCATGATCTAATCTTTTTGAGATTTCATGTGATAATGATCCTTTGATTCCTATGACAAATTAAACCATTTATATCTTAGTGGAGTTTTCTATTAAAGTTCTTTGTGCACATTTTTTGTTGGACTATTGATTTTTACATTGTTTAAGCTTTTAAGATTCAAATAATTGAGTAATCTGGTTAAAAATACTATTAATCTCTGGTCCCAATAAATTTAATAGCAACTTTGAACTGCATTAATTAATGCCTTACATTGTTTGAATCAACAAGTTCTCAACAATATATCATGATTATAATAATTGCTTTGTGTATAGGGTTACGGAGAGAGTTGCCATGACAGTATTTAGTTATTAGGATGGGTAAAAAAAAATGAGGGTCTGTCTTTACATGTGCATGGGTGTACACGCTTATAATATTTTCAGTGGTTAATCTTAACTTGCATGTATCTATAGGAGTAAAATATTTAACAAAGACAGGTGCTCATCTAACAAATCCAATACGGATTCATCAATTTTATTTCAATAATTCACTTCCTCATACTCATAGGAGTCTTTTAGCAGTGGATGGAACACATAAGTCCCTGAGAAAACTGTCACGCCCAAGCAGGGAATCTCAAAACCATGCCAGTTGACACCATGACAGACCTTGTGACTACATGCGCATGCTTAAACTACTAGGCCACCTAACCCGCCCTTCACCAAAGTAGCTTTAGGCTGTTGCTAGTTCATTGTAACATTTAGTGTGTGTCAATGTATTTGGCAAGTTAGTTATCTTGACGTTTTTGCCTAATTACACTATATGCAATTTTTCTATTTATGTTTCTGCTGATTTATCGAATTTGTATAATATACTTACTTGGAACTTGTAGGATCCATTAGATTAGGCATTGGAGGTAGGGATTCTTTATCATACACAGTACTAATTCCACTATCAATATAACTGCTACTATCAGACGATTTAACACATTTACTGGCTTTCTTTTTACTCGTAACACTACGATTACCCTGTCCAAGCGCATCAGTCCAACATGACATACTAGCATGTTGGGCTTCTTTTTCCATCCGCGTTTTAGATGTCCGTGGTTGATGATGATGGTGATGGTGATGATGTATATGTTTATGTGTCTCTTTTCCTGATTTTTCATCTCCTACACCACTATCACACGATAATGACGAAAGACAATCACGTTTGCGATGTTGTAAACTACGTGAATGTATGCCACTGGATCCAGTTCCTGTGGCCGGTAAGGACTGATTGAATTTTTTACGTGCTACTGTTGGAGATTTATTAGGAGGTGAATGTCCACTAGGCGTATGATGACTTGAACTTGCCCAAATTCTACTACAATGTTGATCTAAAATACTTTCAGCAGTTTCATCTTCTATCACAGAGTTTGAAGGTATGAATGGTATATTGAAAGACGCTGTTGTATTTTTAACCATTGAGGAGGACATTTTTTCCTCTTCAGCTTTATCATACTATAACGAGAAAAACAAAGCACATGTATTTTCACATTATCAACCGACAATTATTTAGGTCATGTTCACAATCACACTGATGATAGTTCAGGGGATGTTTTTTGAGCAGAGTTGACACCATAATGGTATAGGTCAACAAGATTGCTAAGCCATACCTGTAATACCAACTTTATTGCTAGGGTGTAAATAAACATTTATAACAGACAACCATATCTTTAGTTCAATGGAACCCCTGGACTATAACAGCATGGTGTCCAAAGTTTTGTTGCTTACATAATGAAGCACATAATCAAAGGAAATTTACAAACCTCTAAACATTTTAATTTCTCCTCCATTTTTATTCCAATTTCTTGTTCTTCATATACCCGTTTTAATTTTTCAATGACCAGACTGGCAAATTTCTTTGGATCAGTTTCTGCTATATTTCTATCTTTTGGTGCCCTTTCCGTTCGCTAAAAAAACCCAACAAACAATTAGTCATAAAACAAGTGGTGGTTGTAATGGGTATACAAATAATTGGTTAAGACTGTAAACTATTTCAAGATATTGTTTAGCAAATAGAATCCGTTCATAACATGTGAAAGGCTCTTACATGTATAAACATTAATCCTTGTAATATGCAAGTATCTGAAGCTCTGGGAAGTTTTTTTTAAACAAATATAAACTTTCACTTTCCATTTGAGATAGACGATAACTCTACCTGATGCCAACCCATCCACAAGTGGATAACATTGTCTACATACATGTTTACATATACCCATGTACTTGTTAAGTTGAAGAGTCAAAGGTACATGTAAGTGTTCGTCCTGATTATCAAATCACTCATTCAACCAAACAACAAACTTCCTTAAAAGAGTTTTGTACATGTAACCCGGTTAAGCAAATCTAGCGATCATTATGGAGCTATTAGAGCTGAAACTTTCATACAAGGCAATATTGCTAGATCTGTCCATTAAATTTGCATACTCGAAACCATTTTACTAACATATGCCCTATCATATATCTGGGAGAGAACTAGGTGAGAGAGAGAGAAATGGGGTTTAACGTCCACTAGACACAAACTAGGTCATTCGGGAGCGGGACTTATACATGTATATGGTTTAAATTTATTTCAATAATTCGCTTGTATGTAGGGGAGGAAACCGGAGGACCCAGAGAAATTCCACGAGGTTTGGAGAAAAACAGGTACTTACAGGTATAATGTGTGAATGGAGACCAGCACTTGTTTCTCTATTAACCTGAGCTTGATTTTTCATAGACTTTCTACTTCGTTTCCAGCTTCTATTGGATAAACCATCTCTGTAAGAAACATCAAATTATGCATGAAGGAATATCAAAGATACAGTGAAATCTAATTCCAGATTTGCTAAATCGTAAATAATTACTTTAGTTAGTAAGCCTGAAAATCAAAAGATATGACCAACATTTTTGTGGGTTTTAAATTTTACTAAAAAAAAAAGTTAGTCATTTTAATTTACTATTTTTTCTGTTTGCATAAAATAAGTTCATGTATCGGTGTTTGGAAATCCCATTGATCTTCATATTTAAAGGAGTTGCCCATCCTTGTTGATACATGTACATGTCTAAATTGAGGTACATTTAGGCCTGCATTATATTATTCCAACAGTACTGTTATATAGCATTTATTGTATTTTATGCTCTACTTAAAACTGATGTATATTGGCTTCACCAGAAGTATGAACAATATATCAATACTGAATATTTTGAAGAATTAAAATTGTCATTGCCAAGGTATCACTGAAATACATGAAGTATCAGATACATCATACTAATTTGTTCTTAGATAACTGTCATGCTTCAATACATGTATAAACTAATATGTTCTTAATAAATGTAATTTTAAAATTCCAGCATAAAACACATGAAACAAGAAACATAAATGTCTTGAAACAAGATATCTTAGCATGTGTAATATTGTATAAGTCTATCATTCATGTATGCACTCATGCTCTCCCTTTTATTACAGTAACATATAATAAAATACATGTATGAACCTAAAATATGTAAGCTACAAAGCTAATGGTATTCAATTTGATTGCTATATTCTAGGATATGATTAGCTAGGCCAGGTAAAGACAAGATCAAAGAAAAAGCAAGTCATTAGATAAAAGCCCCTTCACTATAAAAGTGGCTGTCCCTTTTATCAACAGTGCATAAATTTCTTCACGGTGGTAAAGCAAAGCCTTTGAAGTCCACAGTTTTGATAAGGCTGACTGATAACTAAAGGCCCAATCGATCCAAGAAACTGTTCACACTATAATAGTCTACATGTTTCAAAGGCAATAGGACAATACACTCCTCACATGTGCACATGTCTCAGTAATAGGTTTCAAGTACAATTTAATTACAAATGAGAAAACGTGGCCTTTGTTAACCATGTTAAGCTCTCAAACATAAGAAATAAAGTCTATAGTGGCTGATAATGGGTGATTATTGATAAAGGCTATACTATTTATCTAAAAACATAAATAATCAAAAAATATTACAAATTTACGGCCTAGAGTTCACAAAGCATTCTCAAACTTAAGTGAAGAATTTATTCAAAATGGTTCGCCTTATTTATAAAACTGTTGTTGTTTTAATGTATTAAATAAATCAATAGGAAATGACATGTATGTGCAAAGTTTTGTGTTTCTGGATCAAATATATTTCACATGAACAGTGATTAAAAGTTGAATAAATTCTTTACTTGGGGTCTGAGTTTAGAGATGTGTGAGTTTACAAACAATATAACGGAATTCACTGTACGTGTATTTCATAACCATTTTTTTAAAGGAATTGTTTTGTTACAACTTTCATTTAGATATTTAGGTCGACACTGTACACGTGTAAATTTTAATAGTGAAACTGGGTAATATAAATTCTCTTTGATGTTTACAGACATGCTGTACACGTACAAGTAACAAACATGTCTATACAGGGTCAATGTCTTCTTAATTGCCTAAGTCTCTGTCCATGTAGTATGTACATTTGTTCATTCATGTACACCGATCCAGTAACATTATGTACATGCATGATGTGAAATTCCTTAACTAACTTTGAATATGATCCATGTTCAGCACATGTATAAATTAGAAGAGAAGGGAAAAGGTTTGAAATCAAAAATAGTGTGAATGTAAATAGTACATGCACTATTGCACAGTTAAATAATACTGTGATTACATGAGATCTATTAAGAAATGTGTAGCTTCAAAAATTTTAATAGCAAGCTTTAAAATTCTTATTTTCTACATGAAAGTAAACCAACTAAAGATAAAATAAAAAGCACAGAGCCTTTAGCAAAATGTCCCTGTAATCTACATATCTTTATTTCTTTTTCTCTACCTCACTGATCAAAGCATTTTGAAAGGTAAGCTTGGAGTTGATTGTCACACCATGACTTATGTTCATCACTCAACCAGAACCGAACATAAAATAAAATGAGGTTCTTTACATAATATATTAAATAACTCAAACAGTTCAACCATTTATATCGCTTTTGTTAAAAGGAAATACATAAAAGGATTTGAATATTTTTTACACTCCACCTTTACCCCTCTCTTGTGATCAATAAATTTATAGCAAATTTTGAAAAGAAAAACGGTTGGGAAGAAAACTTTGAAATCTGAATTCTCATTGATATCAAACATATATTTGATCTGAAGATAACATTATTTTATTACTGATCATAAGTTTGAATAATACCAAAACATGAGAAAAACTTTTATTCCCATCATGTACATATCATAAAATTTGTTAAAGAAAATCACCCTGGTTAATTTTTGTAAACAATTTGTGTTTAGTAATACATTTTTTACATTAATACACGTATGTTAGCAATAAAGGACATAAGGTTTACCATTAAAATTAAAATGTGTTTAATTGTCATGATCTTACTGCTCATATATTCTTAAGTGCGGTTTAATGATTGAGAACAAGACATTTACATGTAGTAATACATGTATATTGATACTGCAAGAGGGCACTGAAATAATGGAACACCAAAATCAAAGGATGACATCATTACTTTAAATACATGTAGGCATAACCACAAAAGTACATACCTTTAAGAAAATGAATACCATACATATATAATTTACAAGAGAAAAGGGTATAGTGTAATTGCAGGTAGTGCATTTAACCGCTGTCACTTGACTACACACAGAATTCAAGAATCATGTACATGTAATGTACATGTAGAATGATCAAAGTGGTAAGTACATACAATGCATGTAGCTAAACCTACACCTACATGAATGCTGTACACAGCCTAGAAGGTCCAGTATTAAAATTTCCTGATCAAAAGGACACAACTTTGTCAAATCATATCATAAGATTAAAAGTATGTCACTGTTGACCAACATACACCTCATTCATACACACTACATAAAAAAATATTTCACTACTTACACAGAACTATCAGTTAATGATATAGTATCATCAGTTAAGGCATCACTGGACAAACTCTGTAATTCACTATCCACAGTAGAAACAGGGGCATAGGAAACATGGGCTGGGTAAGCAGAATTTAACATTCGTGAGGTATATCGGGAGCACCTATGCAGAGAGCAAGAAGAAAATGAACAGTGATTTTCCTACATAAATAGAGTGTATTTAGAGTAAAATTAAAAAATAAAAAGTGATATTCCTACACATATTAGAACATTTGATAGTCAGGGTTGTGGAAATGCTGTTAGCGACTTGCCAAAAAATACTGAGAAGAGATAATGTTTCACCATTAATACTGCCAGACATTGTTGACAAAGTTTAATTTTAACGATGTCAGGCAATAATAAATGACAATTTCAACTTTTCAACCAAAGTTATTCATTTATTAAAGCATAATAAAAAAAAATATTTGAAGTATTTCATTGTTGCCAAAATATCCTTCAAATGTATACAAATAACTCAATTTCTGATAAATTATTGTGCTAATGTATATGATTTTCTTTCGCTGTTTGAAATAATCACTGAAATGTTAATTGTCACAAATACATGTAGCTTGCTTAATGCTTATACATACTGATGACACAGTGCAAACATATTGCCACAAAGCACAATTTTGTTATTTCCACAGTCCTGACTTACAGATAGTGCTAAAACAATTACATGTACATTGTATAAAGCTTGAAGCAACATTAATATAAAACTGAAGATATTGGAAAAAACATACATGTAGGTAAATGTGAAAGTATAATATAATTTGTGTAGAACCTACCCAGTAAGAGTTTCTGTTCTTCTAGCACCAGGTAATTCTGGTCTTTGAAAATTATGACCATGTGATTTATTCAAAACACTAGATACAGAACCATAATTTAATTGGTCACTTTCTAATTCTTTGTCTTCAATAAGGGCCGGTAGGAGTCCCGCTTGGGATACAGGCCTAGCACTATTTGAACCACTAGAGCGGCTTGATTTAGGACTATCGCCATAGTTCTGCACATATTGCACATAGAAATCGGAGTTTAAAAATGCGGGGTATGTCACACCTTTCATATAACCTTCAACTTCAGCTTGTGCAGAATCGAAAATAGTTCTATCCATTTGTTCCTTTCGATTTATTTTATCTGTTATTCCCTGTCGTGTGTCTTTATCAATACACTTTATTTTATCATGACGCACAAATTTTTTATATATCACTTTTATTACACTTGGTAATTGTTGTTCATCTTTTTGTCTTAATCCTTCACATGCAAACCAAAAATCCACTTCATAGCACCCACCACTTTCTTTTTCTAAATATTCCTTAAATAATTCAACACCATCGCTATCACTGAGTAAATGATGCAGTGTTTCTGCCCACTTTAAGTGAGGGGGTGTACTATTTTCGGTAAAGGGCGGTGAACTTGCAGCACTTCCTTCTGGTTCAAACCCAAGCGGAGCGTCCATATCATCACTGAACAGTCCTTGGGTAGAACAACTAAGTGAACCTCCAGTTTTATCCAAATTTGATTTGCGAGGCGTTGCTGCAGGAGAATGTGTCATCTCTCCTTTACTGGACGACATACTTTTACCAGATGACTGGCTTTTGCTTGAAACTTGGCTCTTGTGAGAGCCACTACTACGGGTTGACATTCCACCGTTTGAATGGAGCTCATTTTCTTCTCCAGGAACAGGCGGTCGAGGTGCCGATTCAGTAAAGTTGTTTCCACCTGAATCATTCAGAAATTCAAACACCTTCTTGCTGGTCATCCTCACAAGGGTGTGAGGTCAATCACTGACCACAAGATGCTATGGTTCTGATAATCCGCGTTTACATCTGAAAAATATAAAAGAACCTGTGTAAGTTACATTGAGCTACTATTTTAGGTTATAAGTGAAGATTTCCCCTAAAAAATAAAGGGAACTAGGACCAGTACAAGGGTTCCAACATACGATTACATCATGTGTACCTACTTCAAGAATACACATGATGGCAAATGGCCGCCATTTAAAATACTACGCCCGCCTCTCAGAGACGATAACTTAACTCGCTATAAATTGTAAAAAAATTTACTTCGGCTAGAATTAAAAAACACCTAAGATTAACATTTGCTAAAAATTTCTAAAAAACAACCTAAATTTATGGAAATGGGGCCAAATCAAATCAGGCAAATTACATCAAATAGTCCATGTTAAACGTATAGCAAAAATTTTAAACTAACGCGAGCACGCGCGTTTCTAGACAACGCCATAGCGGGTCATAGCAACCGGTGAGTATAAATTGGAAATCCCCAATGACGTAGATATTATAAATTGGAAAGCCGAGTCTGTCTTAAAATAAGTAGTACCGTCAGTAAACAAGATGGAAGCCATCTGCTATCGTGTTTGATCATGGAGTAGGCAAGCACAGGTGTGTCGTATGGGGTTCCAAATGATAAGATTGTTCCTAGATAGGGTTCTATTTGTTATAGAAACTTTAATCTAATGCCTTGTTAACTACTGAAGTTTACATGTATTATCAGGACCAGATATGTCAGCAGGAATACAGACTGTTCCACAAGGACACCAAAGACTTATGTAAACCAAAGCTTCATTTTTGGTGAAAACAATGTTTACATGTACAAGAAAGACACTTCTGCATGTAGTTCAGTTGCATTCAAATTTTTATTATTCACTGTACCAAACTTGGACTATATTAAGTGAAGCTACAATGTGACCAACTCCATACAAACTAACAGAAATCTTATAATTTGTAAGTACTTTATAATCCTGGGAGCCACTTTACTTCTGAAATTCTCTTGGCTTTAAAAGACTTGGAATGACTTTGCTGTGCAATTAATGTTCAAATGACTTTGAGTACGGTAAATATTTCAAAAGTATTCAAAGCTCTGTTAAACCAAAAGGCTACCCTCTTCATCTTTTGAGCTGGCAGAGAAAACTACACTTATACAAGAGTAAAGAGTAGTCATTTTTGAAAAATGAAGAAAATAAATGGTCTCTACATTTCAACACAGAAATGTCGGTTAAAAAAGGTTTAGCTCTGATGAGTTGCTTTGAGTGTGTCAAAAACGGTCTCCAATTTTCCTTCCTTTGATCTACTGCAGGAAGTCTTCAGCTGTAATAAAACGCTGCTGACATAGAGGGACCTTCAAAGCCTTAAACTATCAAAGGCAAGATAGTTAAAGAATCCTATGTACGACCATGTGTTTACAACTTTCTTCTCTTTATACCTGGTACAACAGTGTCTGACTCAGGTAAAAGAACCAAGTGACCTGTCTACACAAGAAATCTATCTTTTATTCATACTACACATGTAAGTGCGATATTAGAGTGTTCTTTTAACACTAAATTTTAATGTATATACAATGTAAATGTAGGCTTGCATGCCATATAACTTTAAAAAGTTGGCATTATATTTCCTTTGTGAATTTGAAATATAAGTATGGTGAATGTAAAATGTTCAAATTAAAGAAGCTAAAGACTTGTGTCAAAAGAAAAGAATCCTCAATAGAATTGATCTAATATGGTATTTCTATTACTGATGGGACTGCACATGTAGTTACATGATTAAGTTTCCATTTCATTAAGCAGTTTGTTTACTGATTTTAGTGTCGCCAATGACTTAAACAATAGAACACAAGTTATGTCTACATGTGTCTGCGCCTCTGCGGACCTTAAATTTTAAAAATAGACAAATACCCATTTCATCAATTAAATCAACACTTTACAAAAATCCATTATAATAAATCACCAAAATTTCTCAAAAAGATAAAATTCAACTCATCACCAATATCAAATACACACTTACGCTGTTTGATGGTAAAATTGAATTTCATTTGAAATAAAAGCCCCATCCAATGCAATCAACACATTTAATGGATATGACTGTTTTGTCCCTTATTTCCAAATACCTTTGTACTTATAACTAGACCTACATGTACATGTGCGCACTGAGTTCTAAAGCTTTTAACTGAAACAGTTTGAATGGAACCTCAAACCTAATGCCAACACTTGATGTTGAATAGCAATGCCTACAATAACACATAATGCTGAAAATTCGATAAATTATGTGTGTTCAAGGTCTCTATGTTTAGCAAAGGTATGTTAAACATTACAATCTATAGATGTGGATGCTCAAAGACAGTATTGATTAAACTGAAGCTCTTGCTCCAGAGGTAATTGTTGCTAATTGATCTGCACACTGATACTCTTGAAAGTGGGTTATATGTACATGAATGATAGGCCTTTAGTTCTCTTTGATCTTACACATCAAATACATACAGCTTATGATAAAGTCTCAGATGTAGTGTTTCTATATAATCCTCAATCTAATTTTTTTCAAATTATATCTGTATAAACAATGTTCAAGTATATGTATTGCTGCCAGTACCCTTTTTTTAATCTAAATTTGAAAATTTAAGTTATATCACCTCTAGCTAACTTGTTGTTATTTTTAAAAAGTGCCAGTTATTTTAGTTTTATTATTTAAACATTAAATACTTGTACCTTAAGGGTAAAATATTTACTTATATCTACATGTATGCTAACCTCACAATCTACCTACAGGCCTCCTGTTTTGTGCATAATCAGACCTACATGCCTAAGGTAACATACATGTACATGTAACTATATAGGGTTAACTGATCCAAATGTGTGTTTCAAAATCCTCTTAGATGTATGTGGAAAGAATCTTTACAATGTGACATAATGGGCCTATTGTACCGTACTGGTTTGCAACATTTTAACATGTTTTGTTGTGAGAATAGTCCTGACATTAGCAGTTTGCAGAAAAAATAGTCCTATGTCAGTCATATCACAGAACATTTGGCACAATTTATACAAGATGGTAACAACTTCAGCCAATTGAGAAGTGCTGTGTATCGTACTATTGAAATCCCCAAAGGTAAACAGAAATGTCATAATAAGTCGTTTTTGAAATTCACTATATTCAACTTCTGAATTATGATTGTACTGACAAAAGCTCTGATTATAGAGACTGCAAAAGGTAGTACATGTACCTTAAGCCTTTTCTGCAATGATCTTATGCTCATGATTTTAATCTATTTAGCAAATGGACATGGAATAAGACATCCAGTTCAATCTTCATGTTATCTCAGAAATCAGACTGGATTCGATCTGTTCAACATGATGCATGTCACAATCAACAAATGATATTTTACTTGAAAAGAATTTTTGTGTCGAATTATAGTGTTTTGTCTAATTAATCATTTTATTTAGATAGCTTACATGTTGTTTCTGAATTACTCCCAACTATTTATTATCAACTCATATATTGAACATAAAGTAGAGTTTGTCTACTAAATCTAGAATACCCCCTACAATTTTGTGTCTAAGTAGTGCTATGTAATACCCAATGTATGTTTACCCATACCTACCCCTTCTTACACAGATTAATAACAAAAATAACCTCCTCTAGATAATAGACCTTTGAAGACAATGTATTACATTGTTGCAATCAATATGAGCTTTATATCCCTTGTTTTTGTCTACCATAACCCATTATCTACAGTTAAATAAAAGAGATACGTTGCAATGAAGACCTAACCTATTTTATGACCTATCTTGAAAAGAATAGAAGCGCTTCTAGCCTATAGCCATCACATTTTCTCACCAAGTGGCAAGTGGCTCAATATATCTAGCTCGGCTAACAAGAATTTGTGTCTTATACATGTTGATGTTCAGGCAGCCATACGCCTGAAAGAAATTGTACAAATGCCTCCTAGTAAAAGTAGAAATCGTGTGTCACCTTGAGATACCCATGCATCAAATTTTAAATAGTTTCTCTTCGAAAGGAACATTCAAGACATAAAATAGTACGTCGATCTTGTAATTTTCAGATGCACGAGGCCGCCATTACTCTCTATGCAAATGGTGGCGCTGTCAGCAACATTTCGCTCGATCGCTAACTTTCGACATTGGATGCAGTTATAGACAATTTTAATATCAATCACCGAAGTTTATCGGAACTTTTATCATCTAAATAATATTTTCTAAAAGATACGAATATATTCAGACTTTAAAAATTACATATGCAAGACCCGTTGAACAGTGTTTATGTCGGCATACATTGTAATTTTGTAAATTCCGAAAATAAAACAAAAGAAAAACAAGATCAAAAACTATAAACCATTATTTTCCAAAAAATGTGTTCACCCTCAGATAATTTTTTAACTATAATAATCCAGCTGGTCATATCATATCCGAATTATTCGGCGAGTAATATGCCCTGTTGGTCCTACAATTATGTTACATACAAAACGATACACTGTACACACATAATTCCACATATTTGCCACTTTTTGACTTACCATCCATGTATATAACTATAAAACAACTTGTATGTCAGAAGAGTTGAAGGCGAAATGTGTCCTTTTGAACTCGGTCTATAATCCACAACGCACTACTGAACGAGAATAACTTGTGAACTTAAAGTAATGTCTATCATTGTTATGTTAGCCTTTATTTTGCAAGGTAGATCTACTCCCCTAGTCCTATTTTTAGCTGGGGATTCCGAAAATAATATCTAAAAGTAGACATTTAACTTTACCACGTAAATAAATCCTTTTAAATATCATGTTTTTCTATGACGATGTACGTAAATCCATGGTAATAAACTTCATCACACATTTTATAAACAGAGTAAACGAATTACACTAGAAATGTAGAGGTGATGGTGCTGACGCCGTCTCACTAGGTTGGAACGCGGTTTGCTACTTACTGGGTCGTATCACTATATACATAGGCATATGGCAAGCTCCATAGGAGGATAACAGATAGAGCTTACCTTTGCATTGCGGTTTCACACAAAGGCTATCTCGACTGAAAACAACAGTTGAAAGGAACAAAAACGATGATGGCGATTTGAAAAGTTTGAATGCAGAAGATCAAAGCCACATGCCCGCCGCCGACAATCCCCCCATACTACATGACGTCATGCCTTTTAGAAGAGCCGCGCCAATCAAAATTGAGGTGGAAACACACTGAAAGAAATCTGTTGGGCGAGTCTAATATGTAGAGGAATATAGGTAGTGTATTTATACTAAATAATAAGGTTAATTTGTTAACTCCTTGTTTATTTTGGATTAAAGTTTATTATGCACATGCATTCATATAATTAATATTTAGTGTTTGAAATAATTTTACAAACATTGATTTTCGAACAAAAAGTAACAGTCTATTCAACCCATTGCACTATGTTACAATTTTATTGCTTCCGATAGCAACACGAAGTTGAGAGAATTTAGAGGCTTTGATGTTTACCGCCGTCGTTGATTACTTATCGCTTTAATTAGCTGTAATTTTGACAAAGTAAATAAAAAACACCTTTTTATTCTTTTACCCTACACTGCTCTGATCATCACGGTCATCATTTTAGTGTGAATTTCTTCATTAATAATTGAATAATGTTGTTTTCTTTCTGACAATGCTTTGCCCTTATAAATTACACATTTGCCGGAGGCCGCCTTTGATGTTTTTGGTTAGTGTATTAAGCACACTTGTAAATCACAAGAGAACAGCGTCTACGGTAGAGGGTCGTATAGCTAGAAACAAACGTCACAGACACGACAAAAATGTTTTGGGAATATAGGGATAGGGTTATAGAAAAACCATACCTAAGCCATTTTAAAAGGAGTTTTTTAAGGGCATAAAATCATAGTTTATGATAACATTTGGCACCATTCCAAAAAGTCTTTCTTTCATCTTTGCGGACAGATGTGTGTGTCTTTGGTTTCTTCACAAAGGACGAAATGGATAATTAATGTAAACAAAATGGATAATACTTTCTTCGTTTAAAAAATACCCCTGACTTAGTCAAAGTCGGTGAAAAGCCCATTTATTGCTCATTGCGTATAATTTATATGTATGAATGATGAATAGAAACCCAATGAAATGAAGGAAATACGTTAATAAAACTTTGAATGCTGTATACGTTCGATATTAATGTGTGCATGTGTGCATATGGGTTGGAGTGGTGGTGGGTGATAATAACGGGAAGACGATTTAGGTATATTATCTCAACTTAAAAAGATATTGGGATAAGGGGTGAAAAAACGTGAATTTGACGTTCGGCTAACTGTACATTTTTGTAAGATAATAAGTACGGTTATAGTAGGCTGACTGGATATACCGATGATATATATTCTATAGGTGATCTTCAAATTCTTATCTTGATTAAGAAGCAAATTCCATCAAAGATAGATGAATTATCGCATATTATACATGGCACAAGAACCAATGATCAATAATTGTAAATTAATGTCTTAAATCGGCATCAATGTAATAAAACCACTGTCGGCTCTTAATATAATCATTTTCCCTTCTAATAATAATAAATAATGGTTTTGATCTGAAATCATGCAAAATATACAAAGGACGGTTACAATTACTTTTAGTAATGAATTCGTTTGATTTCAATTCTCTTTTGATCTGGGTCTATCAGTAAAGCCCTTTTGAAATTATCCATTTTTTTCATCTCTTCAAACAGACTAACAACCGAAGCCCCCTTTGTTGTTTTCGAACAAATATAGCGTCGTCTTTGTAAATAGGTAATTCTAGGTCTACTGCTCTTTAATCTATGGAGTTGAAACGTGTTTCTTGTCATGTAATGACGACGATTAGAAAGCACATCTTAAGAAATGGGAAATAGAATGGCTTCGAGATTTTGATATTTGATGCGTAGCAAAGAATCTTAGAAAAGATAGCAGGCTCCACATTGTTTTTAGAATCATAGACAGATCCTAAATGACCCATTCTCTTAAAAAAATAAGGGTCTATGTATACCTGCCTATAAAATTAGCCGTAACTTAAGTTTGAGGAAACGTGAAATAATAATAAAATAACAAAACGTGATGTAAGAATTAGTTCTCGATATTATTTCACTTTAAGGTAAGCTGACCTGTACACAGGACACAAAACAAAAAAAAACAAAAACGATCAAGGTATGTATACACTATGCCACAAGATATTTTGAAACCAAGTATGCCATAGTGAGTATACAGGTCAGCTAGAATTTGATGTAGTATTTAAGATTATGACTGAAGGCTATAGCCTAATGTCAAGGTTTCATTTGGTATGTATCCGTAATTTAATTATAGTTCATCCTACGGCAGACAATATATGGTTTTCATAGAGGATTAAAGAAAATCAATTTCAGTGTTGACAAATTTTCCTTTGAAGTATTTAATTAAGGGTGGAAGCCAACTGAGGCCGGCAAGCTGTTGGTTTTATGCGCTACAAGATCAAAGAAATCAGGTTTTGTTACCCACTGATATGCCATTGTTAACGCTATAACCTATATCAATGTGCCCTTTATCGTTTGTAATTGTCGGGTAGAACAGGTGTAATTATCCTATACACCTAACAATGCCACGTAATGGACTTAAAAAATAACTTATAAAAACAAATATATTTACATTCTTTGATCTGTACTGAATCCATAATGTTAATCCGGTTTTATTATATCCAATAGTCTTGAAATAAGATACCGGTTAATTAATTAATGAACCGTCCTTTGTGAGGTGTGGAATGATGTTTAAATTGCACAATATCAATCCAATTATATGATTACATATTGTATTAGATAAAATCGAACTGGATACTACCATTTTCAGACGTGTAATTCCATATTTAGACGTTATTTTAATCTACTCCATTCACATTTTGTTGAATAGTTTAGCTAGCTTAGCATTGCATGCCAATATCAAATTATAGTTCAGTAAACTTCAATCAAATCAGTCCAATCACAAAATGCAGTTTTTATCCGATTTTGATGAAATTTGAAATATATATTTATGTTCAGAAGATTTCGATGTATTTTGGCACATTATCAAACCGTAACTTCATGTTAAAATTGCCCCTGATTGTACGAAAATCGCATATATATAGCCTGTGGTCCCTCATTTTAGATGTCACATTTTTTATTCAAATGCATGGTAATTAACACATAACTGTCGCAGATGAGTTCGAAATCGGTAGAAATCGGACTGTCCAGTTAAGATTGCAAAACATGGCAACAGTCAAAGCTTGTTAACTTAAATGGACTATAGAGTCTCAAAAATAAAAGTCTAAGTACGTATGAAATTTAAGCGCCAAAATATAGGGGAATTGTGTATTTACCTCGTCTCAAAATTTCAGTGCAAATTATTGAGTCTTTTGGATATGAACGTCAAAACTGCTTATCTGGACACGTAACCCTTTTAAGATTTCGGGTCAGTTTTTTCGTCAGGTGACCTGATAATTGATTCCCGTTGTTTTTGAGGTCTATACAATGAATGGCTAATGTGGTGTATTTGAAAACAAAAGGTAAATTTCACCTACACATTATTTTTAATAAAAAAAAATGTCTGGTTATATCCAGAAATCACACAATTTTGACGGTGAGGTCCGTCAGATATTATACAAGAGTCAGTCGGCCCTAGGATAGAAATCTTTGCGAGATTTTAAAACAAAACGCAGCTATGTTCTTCAAAATATTATCGGGATTATCCATTAAGATATGTATATTGAGGATCAAAAGATAATAGTTTGATTTTGGAACACACCAGACCTCAATTGACGGTCTCTGCCTATCTCTGCACAAAATGTGAAATATATACGAAGTTTGTGAACCCCCGGTAAGCCTCAATTTGTGTCAGATTTTAGATACAACATAAAATATGCTAAGCACCAAAAGATCCTGGATAATTGTCATTTTGTTGTGCGTGGGATAGTAACTTCCTCCGATTATGGGGCATGCCTTTAATGCAAAACTTTTGGACACTGCGATATGGGATCAAGAAAGCACGAAAATCGATTTTCATCGTAATCCTACTCTACTGGTTCGTCTGTCAACCAGGGACGAATCCTGCATGTATATACAATCTAAATTCTTGACACGGTGGAATGAACCCCGTCGATTTCCCTGTTCTCAAGTTGGGTGACAAAATATAATACCTTGTCAAAGGTAACCCGAATGTCAGTATGAAAACAGTAATCGTGGATGGCACCAGTATACACACGATACAGTGGTGCCCCGAACGACATTGCAATTCACTGCAACATCGCTCCTCTCGGCAACATTGTCTTTCTTTAAAATTTGTTTTCATCCCTAACCGAAACACTTCCATACCGACCTGAATAGTACACACATAATAATGATTTCTGACAATGAAAGGCTAAACAACGTCGTGTATAATATATAAAGTATACCTATATTTGATTATGCGTACTTGTTTGCTTTGGCTAAATCCGATCCGGATTCAATACTGAAGACCATCGAACCATCACACCCACACCTTCTGGACTACAGAGCTGTTATATAAATATTATAAACAAGTTATAAGAGACATCAATCATTCAGAAGTCAATTCTTGCTTTGATATTCCATAGCTTATAATACAAAAGGCTAATCTATCAGCGATTGAGGTCTGTATTACAGAAAACTAATTCAAGCAGATTTTTTAATTGCCGAATACGTGTTGATGCAACTATTATTTCAAAGTGAAATTTAATCATTTTAATCATCCATCACAAAGACCCAGGGTTTGGTTACAAAGAAGTCGGCGCGTGCCGACCGTTCGGTAGCCTCAAAGTGCGATTATAATTTCTCTTTGATCATGCCGCTCTGAAGATTGTTTGTCCGTTTTACGGGGCTGAAAATCCTCCTTATCTAAAGAAAAATTGGTCGATAAAACTACACATCTGTCACACTCTGATCATACTCAAAGTTTGTCTAATGTCTTATTATATTTTATAAAATACAAAAAGAGATATAGTAGATTAAAGAATTCATTAAAATTCATAAAAATGTCAAACCCATCTTCTTTAACATTGTAAAGTTTAAACTTAAATTCACATTTAATTATACATTGCAATCATTGCATGAACATTTCTAGTGATGCAGACATGAATTTACCTCTCTTTTTAAAATAAATTAAAAAAAATCACATTGTATTTGATAAACATTCATAGCACCAGTGAAGCAAAGTTATTTCGTCAATATCAATTAAGCACCCCTAAAGTTAATTTTGAAGTTTTAACGCTGAGACTTGGCTTTTTTTTTATAAGAACAGCTCATTGGATATTATTCTCATTACAACAGTGAAGCAAGCAGGACAATTTTCTAATTGCAAAATTATTTGATCTTAATTGGCTAGGGAAATTAACTCTATCATAGAATCACGTGTCCAACAATAAGCACTGGTCTCTTATGCCCAGAAACGTAATTTCTGGGGTTAACAGTTCCTTTGATCTTGACCTCTCAGGGCTGTTCAATTGGAGAGGTTAATAAAACTTGGACATCTGTCCCGCGAACACCGTTTTAAAGCACCAACAGTTCCATATTTATCCAAGTATGACGTTCGTTATTACGTCTAATGGGTAATTTTGAGAGTGGTATTGTATATAACGCACACTGTCATTTCGGGACTAACATATTTAGTAGACCACTATTGTCCTAAGTCGTTCGCACGCATGGCCCCGGTTTCCTCAGCCTGCAGTCGGAAAAGATTAATAGAACGTTAACTTTTTGGTGGAGATCGCATGTTTGTATTTGGATACGTGTTTGTATCACGACCTCTGATTGGACCTCTGCAGTAAAGGGAAATAACGTACCTTAAAATTCGGGAAATTCAGTTGTAAAACTGCGGCCGTTGCTTCGAGAACATGTGATCTACACAGCTCTTGTCACATTGCTAATCGATTTCCTCTCAATAATTTGTTTATCAGACTTAAAATAAGGAAACAATAATAAAAGTGAATGATAATGATGTTTCATCGTAAAATGTGACTTTGTTCTTCGAGGGGTCGCGATCTGATCCTGGGTCAGAAATTTTAAATGAACTGAAATGAAATGGGGTTTAACGTCCTACTCTTCTGCACCTAACCTGGGCTATTGGAAGACGGGCATACGCCATACAGTGTGTTATGAGGGAAATTTTGTCCGGGCAGCGGCGCTACGGCCTATTCTTATATCGAATTCCAACTGCCAAGAATCTTTTACGTGCACTCCAATGTGTACATGGGACTTCGCTTTTTCGTCCCATCCGAGTTGGGAACTTGGTCGGCATCTAAAAAAGGTTGGGAACCTATGCTCTAAAACATTTTATTTATGTATTAGAAAAATAAATAAAGACGTTTGAGTATTTGTAGGTAAAATGATGCACTATTTAGTGTAAATGGGTATTAGAATGAGTAAAAGGCAGCATTCTGCCCGAATCAGTAACGTCTTATGTAAACAATGTACGCGCCATTGCGAGCCGATGATTGACGTCGCGTGATGAGACGTCGTGTTTTCAAAGCACTTTCGTGATCCTCTGTGAAACTGATTGCATTTTGACGCGCATCGTCTTTAGGGGAGCCGCCACTGGGCAGGTTCATTTTCCTCATTTTCAAAAATACATTTAAGTCGAGATATTTAGAACTTGATATTATATTTGAAAGAAAGAAACATCACATCTCTGGCTTCAACCTATTTTGTAACATAGAAATACATTTTTTTTTTTTTAAAAAATGCCCCTTTTCACCACTATAATACTTGTGAAAAAAAATCATTATAGTTTCTTTTAAAAACCCCAGTTTTTGCATCAAAACAATGTAATATAGAGAGTCAAAGATAAAGCGCATGGGGCCTATTTCACAAAATTTTAACTAAGATAAGATCTGAATTTTAGTCATTTGATTTGACAATATTAGATTGATTTTAGTTCTTAGCCAATCAAAATTGTAGTATCCGCTAAAATTTGGATTATATCTTTAGTTAAAGTTTCTTGAAACAGGGCCCAGATCTTACAACTTTAGTCACGATATGCTTGCGTCTCGCTTCACCAGGGGCGTACAAAACGATTTCGTTTGGGGGGGTGTTTAGCCAAAATGTGACCGACTGATGCACATACCCCCCACGCCCACCCCCACCTTCCAGTGCGAGTGATGCAATCCGGAGCCGAGCACCACGTGTCAGTTTTCTAGAGTTGACATAACATCTGTACAATCAGACGCCCCACGTACCAGTGGTACTGCAAACTGGGCAGTTCACTATAATCGTGAATATGATAGTGCTGAGACAGTATAAGACAATTGTGGAGTAGAGGAATGATTTTAAAAAGGAATCGCGCGCCGCATGCGCGAAAAAATTTCAGATATGTAAACGAGTAGAAGAATGATGTTATAATGGAATCGCGCCGCAGGCGCGAAAAATTTTCAGATATGTAACAGCGCTTTTAGATTTTTGGGACTGGGCTTGAAAATTTGAATCAATGTCATGGCAAATGGAACCAAATTCTCGCTAACGAGAGGATAAGAAATGGGACAGAATCTTGAGGCCTATCTATCAATTTCGCCTGTTTTTTGATTGTTTGTTTATCCCATTAATTCATTTATTCGCAGACCGACTGCGGTGAGTACTTTTTTTGAGACCGACTATTTTTTTGCCATGGTAGAAAACATTTCATAGAACAACATAGACGTGGTTATTGTATACTATAGTTTTGTATGACGTATGCAATTTAGGTACACGGATTCACGCAACTACTTACTATTTGGGATCTATTCTGGCGTTGTTTTTGAGACCGACTGCAGTGACTGCACTTATTTTGTGACCGACTATTTTTCCCCTTGGGTGAAATTTTGTTGTTAGACCAACATACTCACAACAGAATGAGAGCGAAACACAACATCTTTTCAAACATGATAAGTTGACAAGATTATTTTATACTAAAGTTATGTGTGTGTAGCGTGACGTATACAGTGGGCACTTATTTTGATACCGACTGCTCCTATTTTGTGACCGACTGCACTGATTTTGCGACCCACTATTTTATAGTAAAGTTTTGCGTGATTACCGTGACATATATAGTGAGTGCGTATTTCGATAATGACTACTCTATTTTGCGACCGACTGCTCTGGTTTTGCGACCGACTATTTCTTCTGCTGGGGGGGGGGGTGTACCACCCCCCCACACACCCCACATTTACGCCCCTGCGCTTCACGTCCGTATACAGTATGGGGAACCTCGGACGTCAGCTTCATAGCCCGTTGAACGAACTGTAGGTTCGGTATAGGCTACACCCAGCAATAGGTACCATTCAGTAATGCTTTCTATAGTTTACGGGCAGAAAAGTCATCCGTGGGAGCAGGTTCACATGCCATTTTAATAAAGATTGATTAGTTCTGGCCAATGTTAAACCGGGTTTTCGCTAACTTTCCTTTTCTGATTACCAGAACTTTCTTCAGCAGTGCAGTTTCTCTTCCAAATCACCAGATATGATCATAGATAGCACGGACTTCAAGTTGTTTATTTTCCCAGACTCCTCTAAGCTGCACTCTATATAAATGTCTATTGCGAAGACTACGACGCGAAGGTGATTCATCAGCTTCCTATTGCTTATGTATCTGGGTTTGTAGCCATTCTGCTTCTGATGACTAGGCCTTTGATCTCTTCTCACAGTATCTTTACCGGCGGAACATAACTGGAATTTGTAGCCGTTCTGCTTATACATGTACTGTAGCCGTTTGATCTCTCCTCGCGGCATCGTTATGGACAGAACCTTACTGAAACGGAACGTTGATTTATCTTGTATTCTCTTTCTTCTACTGGAACCTTGTTTGACGACGGACAAGTACAAATGATGTGCTGTGTTTGACAACAAAAGACCAGTTGGAATTTAAAATATGAGTAGGCCTGGGATAACGGTTGTGAGAACATTGGGGGGAAAATAAATCTAGTAGACAACAGAAAAAGAAGTTGGTAAGGGAATGGTAGATGATCGAAAAACGATTAACGACAAAATTTTATAGACAACAAGCTGTTAATGGATTTTCGGTCAAACAAGTCATGTGATAAAAACTGGCAGTTAAAATGGACTAAGAGAGTTTTCTCCCGATTACAGATCGGCCCTAGACTTCCCCACAAAAGTATTTGTGGAGTTATTATTTTGGTATACGGAAAGTATTTGTGGAGTTGTTATTTTGGTATACGGAAAGTGGAGACACACAATCTTTCTAGAAAACTACAGAATTCCTTGAAAAAAAAACCCCACATAGCACACACAAGACATAAATGAGAGGTTGCCACCTGACGATTAAAGTTGCATTTCCGGGTACAAACTGGGTGATTAGATGATATATTGGGACTAAAAACATATTCAAACTAATTAATTTATCATATTTTTGCTTCAGATCATTCTCGGAACACTGTAATTGCCAAGTATACCCTGCTATGAAAATCGATCAAAAGAGGCCATGTTTGCTTCAGGTGATTACCCCTCTCCGTCCCTATCCCAACGGCGGAAGGAGACGGGTGAGAATTCATTGCATGTAAGACGATGTTGTCCGTAATCGCCGACTATTTGTTACAAATATCGAATCCTAATTAAATTCTCGGATTATCCACTGCCCGCGTCTTTTTCCGTGATTTTTATCTCAGAAAGTGTTGTATGTCGAACTCTTTATAGAGTTTATAACATGTACACAAAGCGCTCTATGTACTCGTGCAGCCTTCGACGTCACGCGTGGGGATAGCAGGCGCGGATCCAGAGGGGGGTCCAGGGGGTCCGGACTCCCCCTGCTCAGACTTGAATTTTTTTTTTATGCGATTTTATTGGGGATTTTTAGACCTGTAATTTTGGAATTAAACTTCCGGTAATACGTCAGAATGCACCAAATTGAATCTAATTTACCAAATTTTTCTGCGGGAGGCACCCCAAACCCCCGGTAATGGTGGCGGTGGCAATTATCAAACCTCGACCCCCCCCCGTGCAAAAAATCCTGGATCCGCGCCTGGCGTCACGCGTGGGGATAGCCCTAATCGTCGGGCTGTTGATTAGTGGTATCCTTAAATTTTTGTCCTGTATACGCTCCATGAGTGTTTTTCAGGGAATCTAGTATTTTTCTAGTAAGATTGGATATCTATACTTTCCATGTATATCAAAATTGCCATACTTTTACTGGCAATAACCACCCGATAAATACTTTCCTGAGAACCCATCTGGTTGGACGCAAAGATTGTCTGATCTCTCAGCGAGATAGAGAGCGTTTGCTGTTTTTGTTGATGAACTTGATGGTGAGCGGACTAGGAAAATATGAGATATAGGCTACGTAGGTAGGCTACAACATTTTGTGAGATAACAACCACGGAAAAAGACGTGGGAAGTAGATAATCCGAGAATTTAATTAAGCTTCGATATTTATGGTAAATGGACGGCGATTTAGACAACATCGCCTTTTATATGCAATGAATAGTGCCTATAAAAGTCACATGACAAAAACATAATTTCTTTAAATAGATTTTGTATAACCTGGTGTATTTCCTCGCGAATACAATGTTTTGAGAAAGATTTGAAGCACGATTTTGATAGATTAATTAGTTTGAACATGTTTTAAGGCGAATTTTATCATCAAATCAACCAGTTTATAGGCCTACACGGGAAAGTAGGCCTATCTTCAAAATATCTGAGAGTGAATCCGAAGCTCGAAGCGAACTTTTGACAGATAAATTAGTATCAAAATGTTTAGTCCAAATATAGTCCTAATAGGCCTTATAGGCTATGTCATGGTTAGTCTATAAGTGGGTAAGACGCTGGTTCGCTAGCTTGGAGGTCGGGTATTCGATCCCTGCATTTGCCGAGAAAGTTCATCACGATTTTCCGGCGTGGTTTCTCTTGTCAGTGATGCAGAACAGAGGGCATGACACGGACAGCTGTCTAGTCGTTCGGATGGGAGCGAAAACCCGAGGTCCCGTGTAGGCCTACACATTGGTGTGCACGTAAAAGATCCCTTATTGGCAGTTGGTATTCGATATAAAAGTAGACCGTACACCGTAGCGCCGTTGTCCAGGCAAAATTTCGCTCATAGCACACTGTATGGCGTATAATTAATTGTGGCGTAACGAAACGAAAGAGTTCCGAATGTCATAAAACATGACGTAATGACCGTCTGCTGCTCCGTTCATTGTTGACGTTTTGTCAGTCCTCATTTCTTTTACAACAAATTTCAGAGTCAGACTCAGAGACTGCATAATTCGATTTATTTAGGCTAATGGTAATTATGCCTAGGAGTATCACCGACTATTTATATCTACAGCTTGGGACTGTCCCTGGTCATATTAATATCCTCGATTTTGCCATTCTGAAGCTGTCTGGCACTGTTTGAGTGTTTCAGATCGGACTATCATCACTTATAATATTAATAGGATAGGCCTATCTAATCTATCATCACTATCCGCTGACTGCCTGGCTAGCTAGCTTTCTAAAATAGTCCACCTTGCATTTATAAGTATAAGTAATTGTTGTACGGTACAATTAATAATGATGCTAAGAAGTGTGACGATAGGCCAACATGTTAAAGAAAAGGTTAAAAGTTTTAGTTAGGCCCATTCCTTCTTAAATCTTAATCTTATTAACAAGATAAAAGATGAAGATATTTGGATTATAATTTTAACAATACAGGCAGATAGCAAGATATTATTTTAACAGTTGTTATTGAGCATAAAATATAAATGAATAAGCCTTTACTTTGCTCATTAAACTTGTGACTTGTTGTAATTTGTCACAACTTGAAATTCAATTTTAAGTTTACAAATCATGAAATTTAATGAAAATAATTACAAATACCAACACAAGGCAAAAATCATAGTTTAATAACTGGAACTATTACTATAACTATATTAATATTATTAGTAATTACAATACACCCAAGGCACAAAATATGACAGATTGACATGAAATTTTTTTAGGGACAATTTTAAACTTGAAAATGGTGAATTTATTTGTGACTGTACAAAGTTAAAATTATTTTAACACAGGTCACATGGATGGAATTGGCCAAGACAATATTAAATAACCTGATAAATAATTGAATCAAATTCAAAGTTAAAAGTTTTGTATTACGGTATACTGTAGCTATGGTATAAACTTACCAGTACTGTTACTATGATCTAATATAAACTTAGCATGCACGTAAAAGATCCCTTAACAGTTAGAATTCGCTATAAGTATAAGAGTAGACCATGGTGCTGCTGCCAAGGTCAAGGCAAAATTTCCGTCATACTCATATTCATAGCACACTTTTTAAGGTGTATGCTCATGACATTCTATATATTAGCCCAGTTTGGACAGAACAGTCACATAGGACTTTAAAACCCATTTCATTTAATTTAATCAATGACAATGTCTGACATAGGGTCCAAATCCGCACATATATGAACTCTTACCAGACCTCCCACAACAATTGGTCAGGTCTTCATTACTTACTATTAATACGGTAGTAGAAGCCATTGAAAGTATAAATAAAAAACGAAATACAGATCTGTATATTTTGATCTGATTGATAATATATTAATTTAAAGGTGAATGTGTGGTGAAATTAATGACAGACTCTTTAATTTCTGTGTCAAGCATTGACGAAAACCCAATTCCCTACGACAGTTCCCTTCCATAAACCTTTTGAACACCATTTTGTGATCATGAGAGAATGAACAGGTTTTCTCCTAAAAAATATTTTTTTATATCTGTCTGTGTCTGTGGCAGAACTAGACTTCTTACTATTTTTTGTTTCAGTTCTGAAGAGATTGATTGACAAAATGACCATTTTTAAAAAGCCACAGATTAATACTTTCATTGTGTTAATAATGGTTATGATTTTGTGTAAGTAGTATTAAAAATACATTATGTAAGATTTAGATAGAGAGCTAGCCATTCTTGCTTTAATAGTTCGAAAATAGATAATGTAAAATGAATAATTTGAAAATTCCATTCAAATTAGTGAGCAGAGATATTAGCCTTTGAAGGTTTGACAGACGTGTTCAATAATCTAATAAACCACCGGCACTGTACTGGTTGTTCGAACCTAGTAGTATTAAAAATGTAAGTAGCATTAAAAATACATTATGTAAGATTTAGATAGAGAGCTAGCCATTCTTGCTTTAATAGTTCGAAAATAGATAATGTAAAATGAATAAAGTCGAAAATTCCATTCAAATTACTCTATCGTGAGCAGAGATATTAGCCTTTGAAGGTTTGACAGACGTGTTCAATAAAAAACCACCGGCACTGTACTGATTGTTCGAAGCTAAATCTAGCTTCTCCATTTTTAGCATTTGAATCAAAATATGACATAAAACGGTTCTAATCTATTTAATATCGGAGATATCTGGATAATTTAATTAATTGTCTAATTAATAATTTAGAAACACTTAGGCCTAAAGAAGGACCTACAACAGGCAAATTTAGCTCTTGAATAATGTATGTTTAAGCTTAGTGCATTTTAGTTAAAAATATAAATGTCTTTCTTTCATTTTATTTTTGTTCCTTCTGTTAAATTTCTTACTATTTCTTCTTTTGGAGACTCTTCTTGATATGTACTTTTACTTTATAAATTTTCTGATTCCACTTTGCAGATATTTGAACTAGAACTTCACTTAATAAACCATTCGCTTGAAAACGTTGAGAGAATCCTCAACGAAACGTCGCTTTAATTAAAATAGTAATTGTGTTCCATAATATGTTTTTGTGTTAATTACGTATGTCAATTGCTAAATGCCACTCAAAGAAGATAGAACGTCACTTGTAACAAAGTACTATAATCAGAATTCTGCAACCTGAGAACTTTATTCTCCTAACCACTTACTCTTTTAAAATTGGTGTAAAAATTTGGGTTATAAGAGGATAAAATTCAGCATTCCACATCTTTCTGTTCCAAAGTTACCTTCCTTTTACAGAGGCTTCAGTTTTTGCAAATTTTGTGTTAAGACTTGGTTCCAATCATGTATTGTTGAAATTATTTTTTTTCAGATGTGTTTAGTAATGGAGTTGCTGGAAATAACACTACAACACAATTATCAGCTGCAGATAAAGTAAAAGGTAATGCATTTATTGTTTCCCTAATTTATTCTAGATACTAGTTTCCCTAATTTATTCTAGATACTACTTATTAATTACTTTGTGACGGATGGTAAAGTCATAATTGAACAGAAATTCATAATATTTACTATTTAGATTAGAATAAAGGTGGATCCTTCCAATTATTATATGTGGAGTAGACAGAGGATGCCTGGTTTTACATTCGTAAAATACAATTAAAAACGTAAACGTGATATAAGAAAACCAGAATGAAAAATAACTATTTTTATATGTCTCATTTTAATGTGGTCATTGAGAGCTGTCACTTCTCTATCCATCTGTCATTCACATTTATTCTTACTGCTAATGTTGGCTATTATTATTTATTAGTACTGCATTTGATTTTCTCATTTTATCATACCGGTAAGGTGTACCGGTATAGGGTTATTTAAAGCAAGACCATGCCTTCCATTGAAGATGGGTCTGATTAAGCCTAAACAAACCCCGACTAATAATGTAGGTTCAAAGGTTAAAGTTAAAGCTTATATCAGATATTGATATTATATATTTCTGAAATTTATATCAGTTGTCTTTTCCATAGACACTGACAGGAAGAATTTTATCCATTTTCAACGACTTTTTGATGACTTCCTGTAACAGTGCTTCTTTGCTCATGCCAAACGTCATATCAGAAGAGCTTTTTATCACTTCTTCGTGGGAAAAAAATCAATCCCATCATATTTTACGTATTTGCCCCCCCTTTCCCCACGCAAAAAAGCCCATGTAAACAGAACGTCAGATGACTATGAGGATTTTGTTTCTGGTCTGCTTCCTAATATCGGTGATATACAGTGCTGGAACATGATGTGTCATGTAAATAGGTGTTTTGTTTGTTAACGTGAAAATATTTATAGAAACTTATTTATATAGTATATAATGTCAAATTCAGTAGCTACCCCAGCTACTGTGCACTATATACGGCGCTACATGTTGGTCATTTTTCATTTCATTTTATTATTTCCTTTAGTTCTGTAAATTTTGTAATTACTGTGTTTGGACCACTAAGCTGCAGGTGTGCATATTTTGTTGTCTGGCAAGCTATCCATGATAACCTTAGATTATCTTTCATTGTTTTAAAATGATTCTAATTTTATTAGTGCAGTGTCTCAATTTGTAAGTATTAGTATTAGATTTTTGAAGAATTATTAATTTGTTGATTATTTAAAGATACATTATGGGAGGTTAAACAAAGAGCTGGCTGTTCTCAATACAGTAGTTCACTAGATGATATAAAGGGAATTTGTTAAAAGATTTTAGTCAAATTTATACACTCTGAACAGCGAATTTAGCGACAGAATTTTTGATCTAGCCTCAATAAAAACATAGTCTCCATTATCTCTTTTTTGATTTAATCATCAGTGAGTGTTGATCAGCAGATCGGATTCCAACCCAGTAAATACTGCAGGCTAGCGATGACATCGAGAGTTGATTATGGTCTGGATAAGTTAATTAATGTCTAATTAATAATTTAGAAAACATTTCAGGCCTAAAGAAAGACTTGCAATAGGCATATTTACCTCTTGTGCATAATGTATGTTTAAGCTTTATCATGGAATTTCGCAAGATATAATTTTTACTGTACTAATATAGCTTACTTTCAAGTCTCGTTCGTTTTTTTTGCTTGCATTTTCATGTAGACATTCTCAAGGCAATTTGCCGCGTTGACTGTCCACAATTTCACTGATATATACGGTATGGTTATCATTGAAGAGAACTGTTAAAATGGGTGTCTGTCAAACTTTTTGGAACACAATAACTTCTTAACTCCATTGGACATAGGATGTTCAATCTTGGTGTTAAGTGTTGAATACCGTTCGTAACCAAGTTTGATGATGAGTATCTTTTTTATTACATTTTGTCTGGTACAACATGGTGTATGCATATGTATATATACGGATACAAGGTCAGACTCCTGTGATTAGACATTAAGTAACTTATTCAGACCATAATCAACTCTCAGTGTCATCGCTATCCTGCAATATTTAGTGGATTAGGATTCGATTTGTTGCTCAACTTTCATATTCATGATTTAATTGTGAAATGGATAGTCAAGATTGTTTTTTTATTGTACAGGCTTTAGGAACGATAATCGACACTAGGCAGAATTCTCCATTTAGAGTGGATCAATTTGACGGAAATTTCCCAGCAAATTCCCTTTACATTATCTAGTTTTTAACTATTATAGTGAGAACTGCCAGCTCTTTAACTAATATCCCATACTGTATCTTTAATATTTGGTGTTAAAAATTTATTGCTGCTTGGTCTATCAACCATTGTTTGTTTATTTTTGTGAATGAATTTAATGTTAGTGTTTAAGTTGCTGGTTTATTTATGACATTGTTTTTTAAAAATGTTATAAGCTATGCTAACCATACCGTTAATGTAGGATTATATGGTTTAACTCTTTAAATAAAGGAAAGCCTGGTTGTTGCAGAAAAAAAAGAAGTTAACTGCATTTCATTTGAAAGAGATAGAACTGTGCAGAGTCTGCCTCAAGATAAAGGGAGCTAAATCCAAAAGATGGTGTTGGATTTTGTTTTCTTCAAATGATCACCATGTTTCTGTTATTTAGATTATTGTTATGCTGTAAAGAAAACAGCTGAATTTCATCGCCCAATTTAGGAAATTGTTTACATATTTTATTGGTTTGAATAATACAAGAGTTTATTGGGCCATTCATTTCATTAAATACACATGTACATGTCAAGAGATAAAAGGACCCAATGGTCTTATAGTGGTACCCTAATTAAAATACCCCTTTAATTTACAAACAACAAAATCACATGATAAAGTATGATTCAGATTGTCATGCATTTTCGTTAACCAGTCACAATACCAGTGGGGGTGGAGTTATTAATATTTTCAATCATTTATTTTCTAAATTTCAGAATTAAATTATATACTTTACAAAGAAAGGAATATCGCATTCCCTCTGCATGTCGAAAATATGAACAGGTAAACTTGCTATTGTATAATAATATATTATAATACCAGACATCAATCATTGTGACAGGAAAATATAATTTAACTGTGTATTGTCGCAATTAACCTCATTGATAGACTTGTTTTTATATTATATACTGTGTGGATGTACTTTGTTGTCTCCCCTGATTAATATAAATAAACACCTTGTTTATATGGTTTTTCTAGTCATAACAAAAGATTTTTAGACGTAAATTTGTGTTTAAAAACACAGGTAATATTTGAAATGGGCCAAACAGGGAAATATCCAGCACCTTGCAAAGAGTTTCGCAAGAACGACTTTGTCAGAACCATGCAAATTTTTTAAAAAAGCAGACCATATCTTTTTGTGGGTTAAGGCCCCTAGCTGCCTTTCATACAGAAGCCATAATAAAGTTTATGGGCTCTCTTGTGGAATGAATTGGTAACATGTGCCGTATCAATTTTGCCTATTCTCCACCCATCTCTTGCAAATGTGGGCATATCTAGCATAGATATTTGCCTGTGATACTACCGATTTCTTGAATTAATTAATGTTTTGAATCATGTTTTGATATCTTATTTCAGGTTTCAAATGTGACAGCAGCAAGTCTTTTAGCAGAAATAAAAAAACCTACCAGTAGCAAGGAACACATTCACCAAATTATTCGACATCCATCTTTTTCTTCAAGCCTTATTAATCCTTTTGTTTTACTCTTACTTGATGAGGCAAAAGTAAGCAAGTTATAGTTGAACAGATTTTATTTAAAATAGCAGAACAAGTTACATAATTGGCTATGTCTTATTAAAAAGTCAAGAATATGTACTATTTTGATTATGTAAAGACTATTGCTGTAATATAAAATTAAGTACATCCATGTATAAAATAAAAAAAATTCATGGTCGATAATTTTTTTGATTTTTTTGAAATCAGTAGATTGAAATAATTTTAGGACCAAAATGTTTTTGAAGAAGACTTAATCTCAAGAAACTTTATTTATCCTTACTTAGTTTTTGGCATGTGGGGTATTAAACATTTTATGGTATTCTTGATTAGGTGCGATAACTTAAATATAAGTGGTGCCTTTTATTAATTATCCAGAATTTAAAATCAGAAGCAAGAGAAGTGGCCACTGAAGCTCTTTTGGAGAAAAACAGCAACTTTCAAGTTCCAAGGCAGATAGCAGTAAAAAATATCTCGTTTTTAAAGCGTCTTGTGATATATTTGCCAGGATACTTTATCAGCAGAATGACACATGATGCATTTGACTACCTGTGAGTTTTCTTAAATAGGCCTATTCTAAAAAATAAACTATTGATAGATTCTATTATTTGTAGACTTTCTAAAACTAGCAACTGCAGAGTCAGAATATTAATGCTTTTGATTAAATAATGAAAAGAGATTTTCATTTTTTGTCAAATAAAAATTGAAGACAGTTAACTGAATTCCATGTTTTGATATTAGGTATTTACACAAGGGGAATACTTTTTCTCAAACTAAATTTTATAGGCAATTTTTGTAGATCAAATTTATATTTTAAGATGATCATTTTGTTTTGTTATAATTACACAGGATAGACACCATCCATAACTTCACAATTGCAAATTCAGCTACAACACCAATGAAATTGATTACAGAGCATATTTTGGATGTCCCCATGAGGCATAGAAGTCTATGTACAAAAGCTTCATCTATGATGACTAAGAGTAAAAGCATGATAAATGATTATGTGAAGAAGATTTTCTATTTGATGAACTGTCTTTCAGCTTCCATTTGTTCGTCTCTGTCATTGAATGTGGTATAAACTTTTACGTAATTATTACTATTTAATTCTTCTAGTTTATTTCATATTCCTACTCTATAGTTAACAATTCACTCAAAATTGTTCGTCTTATCTTAACTAAAATATAGCCCTTTATAAAACCTTTGTTGTTTTAATGTATCAAATAGCCTAATAAGAAACTATATGCAAAGTTTTGTGTTTCTGGATCAAAGATATTACTTATAAACAGTGGTTGAAAGTTGAGAGTAAATTCTCAACTTAAGTCTGAGAATGCTTTGTGAACTTGGGGCCTGGTCTACTTCTTTGAGATGTTATATTTATATGTGCCTTTTGCTATTTCTCTGATTTGAACATTTTTGTTATTCCGAGGAAACAAATTTGCCTTAGTCACAGTGTAATTCTAACAGAAACGGTGGTGGTTTGTAATTATATCATAAACCATTCAAAATATTTTGTGGTATACAGCTTTTATTCCAGAGCACATCTTATGGAACTTTAAAGAATTTGTTTTCAAGCTTATATCTGTTGTATGTAGAACAGATCACATAATATGGACAATAATTGTATTGAAACTCGAAACATTAATTTATACTGTTTTGATTTGTAGATAGAATCAAATCTTCCATTGTTGATGTCCCTTCCATGGAGTCAATCCTGTGTTTTAGATACCATCTCAGAAGACCAGCGAAAACACTTGAATAAGCATAATTTGAAAGCTGCAGTCCAGAAAGGGTCTGGATGTGCCAGAGAAATTGCCAGTAAACTCTTAAAAAATGGCATAGATACCAGCAAATGGGATGACATTAAAAAGTAATACTAGAATTTTTCTTATCAGTCAAAGCTTTTCGATGAGATCAGTTACCGTCTGTCAGTTATCTTAAACAACGTCAATTATCATTAACAATTGCATAAGTTACTCAGATATAATCCTGAATGTCAACTCGTCCAGCTTATCATTACTTATGATATAAGAACATGAAGGACTGAAATATTTTTGAAATAAAGGATTGTGGTAATAAAATCGTTTAGAAGCTTATTGATTTATTAGTAATTGCAAATTATATTTATGATTATTGCAGAATTGGTCCAATTTTAATTTGCTTGTCAAATACTGAAGTTAAGAAGGTTTTGAATAAAGTAGATTGTACACAAGCAAAAGCTGGCCTTCAAAACATTAACAAAGCTAATTCTAAAGTGGTAACTATTTTATTATATGTCCAAATTGTCTATTGGACATATATTCTCTTCACCCCTGTCCGTCCGGATATCTGTTCACAGTTTTATCACTGTTACACTGCAATGATGATTGAGTACGAAACTTCCCAACAAAATGACCACTCCTCGTATGCAAATAGTGTATAAGTATATAATACCAAAGTTGTGGACATGCTAGAGTTCACAATTTTGTTCTGATTTTGATGAAATTTGAAATGTATGTTTATAGCCCAAATTTTACACTTCCTTTCGATATTCGCACATATTGAACCGTAACTTCCTGTATTGTGACCCTCGAGGGTACAAAAAATCACATTTTTTTTTTTAGCTCGTTCTCTGTCCATCGCTTGCAAAATGTGGGCATATCTTGCAAGGCAACCGCTTGATGCACAAAATGTCAATTAGGGTATGTAACTAAATGTAAATTAACATACAGTAATTAAGTTTTTAATTGAATATTAAGTTTATAATTAAATATTTTAGTCAACACTTTGAAATGCATCACCTCTGTTTATATTTGTTAGACTTTTTTAAAATAATAAAGTTCACAATATCTATACCACTATTCAATGACTGCTATTGAAATCTATTGAAATTGAATTTTCTATAAAAGTCTACAAAAACAACATGATACATACTATTACAATTTATATATAGTCATACTATTTACGTGTAATATTTCGACAAACATTTTCCTAGTAATGACAACCATGTTTTTAGTAGAGTATAGTGCATTCTGCACACAGACAATTCTCTTCTTCGAGAATAGATCTCTTCCCTAAATGGCCTCCATATCACCAAAATGGTGTGTGGTTTTACCCCGTTTCATGTCTGCCATACACACAAAGGCTAAATGAACCTGTTCAATGATATTAATTGGAAGCAGAATCAATATTTTTATACGCCCACATTTTCATGTGGACGTATGGCGCCCCTGTCTGTTTGTCTGTCCGTCCACAATTGTTTGTGGACTCTTTACAGGTCACAATTCTTATTTGATTTTGACGAAACTTGAAATAAAGGGTTATCCCCATAAGATCTTGACCGCCTTTATTAGATTGTGGTCCCTCTGGAAGTCAAAATTATTACCCAATTTAAAAAAAAACGTTTGATTATATCACCGTTACAATGTAATGAATGTTGAGTTTGAATACTATAAAAATATGCTATTTCAAGGTTGTGGACACTGTAGAGGTCACAATTTTAATCTTATGTTGATGAAACTTGAAATGCATGCTTATAACCCAAAGATCTTGGTTCCTTTTGATATTCAACGGATAATATCAGATTGTAACTTCCTGAATTATAGCCCCTGATTGTATGCAAAATTGACTTTTTTAGCTTGGGGTCCCTCTAGCGGTCTCAATTATTATCCAATTTTAGAAATAATATTAAATGTTTCTTATACTAAACATTAGCATGGGGCAGAATTTTATAAAAACCAAACAAATTCTAATGATTTTCTGATGATTACTAAATATGCGACAACTCTTGTTGACTGCCTGGACGATTTAGCTGTTGTGTGGGTGTATGTTTCATTGCCTGGCAACCTATTTTTTAGCTTGTGGTCCCACTGGAGGTCACAATTATTATCCTATTTAAAAAATCGTTTGATTATTAATATTACCGTTACACCCTAATCAAGATTGAGATTAAATTTTGTGAACATTGGACCAAAATTGACGGACAAAATGGCTGCCGCTTGTACGCGAATAGTCTAAAAATATGGTATATCAAGGTTGTGGACCCTGTAGAGTTCACAGTTTTTATCTGATTTTGATGAAAATTGAAATGCATGTTTATAACACAAAGATCTTAATTCCTTGATATTTGTGGATATCAAATTGTAACTTCATGAAATATGGCTCTTGATTGTAGGAAAAATCATTTTCATTTTAGCTTGTTCTCTATCCATCTTTCGAAAATGTTGGCGTATCCTGCCTGGCAGCCGCTGGCTCTAAATTATCCAAAGTATACTTAAAATTTTCGGCTGAAATAATCCATTTAGGAATTAAAGGACAATATTGGTGTCAGTCATTATCACATAGGATAGGACTGTTGAAACACTTTCCAAATATAATTTTAACACAGAGATCATTGCTACCAAAGATGAGTGATAAAGCTTTCAACAATCGAAAGTAATGAACGCAAAAGGAAAACATGAGTTATCCCTCTATATAACTGACTGAAGTGACAAGTGATAAATTTCTGCTCACTAATAATTCCTTCGAAGACTAAAAGTTTTTTTGTGAGACTGTGAGAGGATATCTGACAATTCAAAAAAAAAAATTGACTGCCACTAGACAAGAGAACACGAAAGAAAAATAGAAAAAGTCTGTGCATCAACCTTGTCTTTTTAAGGTATAGAACTAAGGAATAAAAACAAGGGAATGTATGTACTATCTGTTATTACTTGTCACTTTATCTGTAATTTCATTTATTGGTTTGATTGATTTATTTTACAGGTTATAAAAGCTATTGCTTCGAGATGTGTTTTTGGGACGGTAGAAGCTTCAAGTATTACCTGTAATGGGCTTAAAAACTTGGGCAGTTTCTTAACCAGTGTACCACTAACTTTTTTAAAATCTGTGCCGAAGACTGCCCTTTGTGGTAGTGACTGCCAAAAGGTGTTTTTCAAGGGTGTTGATGATTACACAATGCCATCCTTAATTGTAAGTGAACAATTTTGAGGGTATAAATTATGTTAGAAAGGTTTAGACACTCTTTTATGAAGCTGGAACACTTCAAAGAAATGTTTATCATTATTAAATGATTTAATAATTATTAGAAACTGACAGTTATGTATTCATAGGAATTACCTAAAATAAATGTTCAAACTTTACAATTTTCATTTTTTAAGATTCCAGAAGAGCTTTTTCAGGTCCCCAGACAAGAAGGTTTATTTGTTGACAATTAAAGGTCAATCTTATTAAAGATAGATCTTATTCTCTTTCCTTTTCTTGGTTAAAATTTTATTTTGCTTGTCTTCACTACACCTGGATCTTGAAGAGTTGTTAAATAACCTGCTTTCTGGGTTATGTGAGAGATTAGCCAGTCAAATGGTCTGTTGAGTTGAATCCTTATTTTGTGGCTTGCACAACTATGAGTCGACATTCGCACTGATAGAAAACAAAAACAAAAGTTGTAGTTCTGAATAGCCACTTGGAACAACGACGCTGATTTGTTAATCAAATGACTGTCGCCTTATGTTGAAAACTCACTTGTATGACCTTTGACATCATCTTCTACTACAACTCGTCAGATCTTCATGTAGTGGAGGACATCGATAGTATTAAAAATCAGATTATTTTAAGGCTAGAATATGGTAGTTGACTGTGCTGCTATATTCTGGTACTTTATTTGAGAAGTGTGATACATCAGGATACTAATGATGCAATTATTGAATTGTTTTGTAGAAAAGTCATGTTTTGAAGACATGTGGTTTAGATGGTCCCCTTGATTCTGCTGCTTTGAGTCGTTTAGGTGGAATGGTTGTTAAATTGCCAATGAACAAACTTAAAACTTTATCTGCTGCAAACTTGGGTAGTATTTTATCAGATGTAAAGACTACAATGAAAACTGACATGAGGAAGGATCCTAGAAGGAATGCTATGATGCGTAATATGGCTAAAAAGGTATAAACATAGACATTAGGGTACAAAAACAGTATTTGGTTGTCTGATATAATTTATTATTGTTTGCTTTTAAAACAACTATTTAAGATCCGTAGTTATTATTGCATGTTTAGTTTATTTGACCAGAAGTGGCAGAGAGGTTCAAACTCGACTGACTTGTGCAATGATTTGTCTCTTGTTGTAAGCCATATTTATAACATTTTGAGACATTCATTTAAAGGGACGTTAGGTTAGATTAGATACAAACCTGACAGTTTTTGCTATAATAGTTAAGATACATAATGAAGACAAAATATGCTAAAAATTTCAGTCAAACTGCTTAAATTTTAGGGTAGTCTCAGTCGTCATTGTTGACGATATGATAACAAAGTCTTGATTATACACTTTGTACGTTATATCATCCATCACAAAATGTATTCAAATCCAGTAAATATCAGGCTACCGATGGCAAAGATTAGTGATTATAGTCCGAATAAGTTAATTAATATGCCCAATGAATAATTTAGATAACATTTCGGACCCAAAGATTTAGCTCTTGCATTAAATCCATTTGAAAACAACTGATCACTGGAAAATGATTTGTGTAATAATTATTAGACCTATATCAAATGCTTTAGTTATTAGGTGCTGGCACAATAAGTGGTATTGCAGATAATAGAGATTTTATGAAACAGCTTTCTTTGAAAGACTTGAAATCTGTTGAAGATGTTTCTAGTATATACAAGACCAATACAACAATTGATTTACCAGATTCTCAGGTAATTATTCAATAATACTACATGTACTAACCTTTGGTACATATTGTAGTTCAAGAGGACAAAGGTTATTTTTATATGGGTGTATATTGTCCCTTCCCTTCCGTCAACAATTTTTTTGTGGACACTCTACAGGTCACAATTTTTATCTGATTTTGACAAAACTTGATATAGGTTTATCTCCCAAAGATCTAGGTACCTGTTGATAACAATTTATCGCCCCTGATTGTACAAAAAAACCTGTTTTTTTAGCTTGTGGATGCGAATTTGATGAAACTTGGAATATATGTTTATAAGCCAACGATCTTATATCCTTTCAATATTCATGCATATCGGACTGTAACTTCTGGATTATGGCCCCCATAAAATCATGTTTTTAGAGTGTGGTTCATCTAGAGGTCACAATTTTGATCCGATTTAAAAAAAAAAACATCTAAATTTATCGCCATTATGATGGTTGAGTTCGAATTTTGTGAAAATTAGACCGAAACTGCCAAACAAAATGACTGCTCTCTGTATGCAAATATGTTGTGGCCCCTCTAAAAGTCACAATTTTTATTCGACTTTGATGAAATTTGAAATGTATGTTATATCACAAAGATTTTGGTTCCACTCGATAATCATACATATGGATAGCCCTTGATATTCACACATTTCAGACTATAACTTCTTTGATTATGGCCCCTGATTGTACCAAAACTTGCAGAGGGGGGGGGGGGTCAGCTTGTTCTCTATCAATTTCTTACAAAATGTGGGCATATTTTTCTTCTTGTAAAATTTTGATTACATTTCTCAATTTTGAATGTACTGGATTTATGTTCTTTTGAAAAAATTTGTAGTCAAGTAAGCAGTGCGGAATTAATTGTACACCAGTGTTGACATTAAACTGAGAGCACTGGAACAGCTGACAATTGCCACACTGCAGAGGTCATGATAAATATCAAATATTAAATTTTGGTCTAATTAAGGAGGGTTGGATGGCAGAATGTGTACACTGTATCATAAGGTCTGCCATTGAGTCAACTGGCATGGTTTTGATTCCCAGTTGGTTGTATGTGACAAGGAGTAGGGCCGCCTGACCTATCTTGTGGGTTTTCTCCAATTTCCTCCTACTGCTGAAATTGAATTATGTGTTAGTCCCAAAGTGACCTAGTGTGTGTCAAATGGACATTAAACCCTGTTTCTCTCTATCTCTTTCCAATATTTCAGCACAAGTGCAAAATGCACCGTTAAATGTCTGCCGTTTTAATCTTAAGGCCAAATCTGCAAATGACACTTGTCATTACTTCTGAACATCTATCCTATGTAAACAATTTTAAAAATTCATACAATTTTAAAAGTGTACCTAGATGTCATGTTATGGAATTTTCCAGTTTAAAATGCAAAAAACTTATAAAGCTTATAAGTAAATCTTTTGGGTGTACATAAATGTCACGCTATGGAATTTTCCAGTTCAAGATTCAAAATGGTTATTTTGGATGGCTTTATTTTTCAGAATAAATTTTTCATGAAAAAGGTTTTGGAAACCAAAAGAATAGATAATATGTCGGCAGCAGATGTAAGGTAAGAAAAATTCTATTTGAATAGAGAACTATACAATGTTGAATTGAATTTGTAGTCAATGAAATCTTGTAAATCCTCTGCAGTTCCAATTATATTTTTTTTACATATTTGCTGAAATTTTGGGGGTAGTTATCTAATCTCAGAGTGCCACATTAATTCCCTGCTGAGTTGTATTTTGTGGTATTTTTTACAGTATATATGAATTTTTTTTTACTGTAGGGAAATGAAGTCATTGGTAAAAGGTCTAATATCAAAGCAGATATCTGAATTTAATCCAAAGTATAGAATGGAGATAGCCTCTGCATTATGTGAACAGACAAATTGGCCAATGAAATCGGTATTTATCTTTGATGTTCATTTCAAAACCATATTTTCAATTTGAAGAAAGCCATATATCATTAAATATAATGGATGATTATTTTTAATTTGAGTAGATTTCAGTGCTCAAAATGAACCTTGGCAATGGAGAAAGCTGTTGAAAAAGTTTTGGCAAGAAATGACTGCTACATCAAAATTAAATTGTCATGGCCCCTTGTTGTCTTTTTCTTACATGACACTAGGTATTCAGTATTTTGTCAACATTTTTTAGTGATAAACCAACTTTATGTTTTGTCTATGCTGTATGAATGGCTTCATAATTCCTATTGAAATCAATGGCTACCAAAAATCATCTTTCTCGGAACATTGGTACATTGGACTCTGTGGCATCCGATCTCGAATCTGATCACTCCGGCACTCTGACATCCGACATGATTTTCATGTCCCGATTTATTTCCTTATTACTTCAGCCCAAAAAATCTCTGGTTAATCCGAACTCTGTATGTTCCGAATTACGACACCAATCGATTGTCCCGTCACATGATTTCCATTGAATCGACATGGTATAATCCGACTTTGAATCGATGGGTGTGAAGCAAGTAATTACCAATCAATTATCGGTGAGATTAAAACACAATGGGTGTGAAGCCACAAAAGATCAATAAGCAAACACCAATCAATTATCAGTAAGATTAAAACTCACTATCGCCGGTCTTTGTTGATAACTTTGATAATTTTCTAATCTCTTATAAGAGCGTAATTGTGACAAATACTCAAGAATATCCACGAATTCACAATCGTAAAAATGTTCCTAGCCGAGTGGTCAGTTTGTTCACCCTACAGATCTCTCCGAACCGTGTGACGACGACCTTGACATAGAACGATAGATAATCAATGAACATGTGATAGCAAACACAAGTGTGCGATCAACTGAAGACGACGAAGAAGATAAATTAATGACCAGTTTGACCTATTCAAAATGCCTACGTGTGATAAATGAAATAAAAAATAATGTAAGAAAATTTTGAATGTACAGAAAAGTTTATCATTTTTAAATGGAATAACGCTAAGGTGATTCGAAGCTACATTATAATAATACTTCAGGTTTTCGAAGTTACAATATTTCCGGTTTGACAAAACTTGGTATTCCGACACTCTGCATGATCCGACATATTGTAACAATCCTGTACTATATTCGGATTTGACAGAGTCCGCTGTATATGAATGCCATGAAAAATTTGATATTTTCCGAAAAATGCAAATGATGCAAGAGACATTGAAGAAATAAATAGCTAATGTCTCACGCCACCATTATATAGTAACTGAAAAACTTTGCTGTAAAAAAAATTTATGAATATACTAGTCAATTGAGGAGATGTCACAAAACAAATATTATTAAATCGAAAGTATTGAGCCACCTTTGTCCACTAATTTTTCAGCATGGAATGGATTCCCCCAAACCCTGTCAGTCGTTCAGGACAGAATAGGGAAATTCTGTGTTCAATTTTGTGTTAAAAAAAAGGACCCAGATGACAAGATACAATTGCAACCTCGTCCAAGGATCCAATTCCTAGTTAGCAATAATTTGAATTCAAGTATTTATAATATGTAAAAAAAAAATAAAACTCATAGTCCAATGCCATTTGATAAACAGCTGCTGTCAGAAAAGCTGCTCTGGAAATATTAGTCTCGTAATATTGATAAAGGAATCTGTAAAGTGTAGATCTATTAGAGTTATTTTACCTTTTTTTCCTGACAGATCCGTGCTATTAATCGCAAACTCATTGTTGAGAGTTTAAATGTAAAAGAAAGTTCAACTCCTATGGAAATATTTACTGCAATGGATGTTGAAAATTTGGGCTGTGAATGTTTGCTATACTTTAAGTAAGAAAATCTTACAATTTAATTTATATCCAAGCTTTTATCATTGAATATAAATTCTTTTTTATGAAATAGTTGAACACTATCACAAGAGAGATGACCATTTATAATTTTTTACAAATGGTGTAAAATAGCAAATTATTGATGACCTATACACACTACATGAAGATTTTATGGGGAGGTTGCGTCAGGGGTCATATGAGTGGTTTTACCCCTATGACGTCATACATTGATTAATCAATCAGCTTTGACGTTTTTTAAGAGCAGGCTAAGAACTCAATGAGCAGACCGTTTCATTGGCTATTTCCTCACATCAACTAGACTGTCTGTTATATAACAAATCTTCCAGATCCTAGTGTTGTGAAGACAAGTAAAACAACCTTTTGAACTATAAAAAACAAAACGATATAGAATCTGTGTTTTAATCAGATTGTGGTAATACCCAAGGCTCTATTTTTACAATGGTTGTTGCAATTAATGTGACTGGCAACACATTTACTATATTGAGTTCATTTCCAGTTTTACATTATATACAAATTATGCTTCATTGTTTTGTAGACCTAAAGAAATAAAAGAAATGACGTATGAAGCATGTTCTACTACCTGTTCAGCCATAGGGTCATGTCAGAAATTTAAATGCCTCAACCCACAACAAAGAAGGGGTCTGCTCAGTGCTTGTTTGACTTGTATGGTGAGTTTGTTGTTATAAATCCTAATTTCTTCTATTGGATTTATTATACCAAAAATGAATTAAATTATTATTTGAATTCTTCTCTAGCACATATTAAATATCATGTAAATAGACATGTTCTATAATTTTATTAAATGATTATTGTTATTATGTGGGAAATGCATGCCTTGTCATATCTTAAACAGATCCTTTAATTTGTTTAGAATTTAACTTCAAGTCAGTTATCTGTCGAAGATGTTTCATCACTCGGTCCTAATCTGGTGCAGCAACTAACTTCATCTGAATTTGATAACAAAATCAGTGCTTCCATAATCAGCAGCATACTCAGCTTCTTCCAAGGTGGTTGCATAACTGTGGATCTTCGAAATGCCTTGAAGAAGAAGATACTTGAAGGAAAGGGGTAATTTCAGACTGCTTTTATGTTATTATTAGTCACCTACTGCATGTATAATCTTTCTCCCATCTATCTTGTTATTTCTATTTTCCAGATTATTTTTTATTTGATTGAAATTTGGTACACAGCAGCATTAGAGATCCAGTTAAAGATGTTTACATATATACTAAAATTGCCATACTTTACCCAACCGATTAATACTTTTCTGCGATGAGAGTAATGATAATTCCATTTTCCATAGTTACAGATGTTTTATGAAATTTATTTTGGTTGTCTATCCATCCTATTAAAATGAAGGATCCAAACAGCTTCCAGCAATTTTCAATGATAACCTCAAAATTTATTCCCCCTTATTATGAAATCTTATGATCTGTTTTCCTCATAATTATTCGGGTGACATATCTGCAGGTGGGCATGTTTGTAAATGCTTTAGTAAAAACCGTTATGGATGTCCAAGCAGGTGTACGTGTTTGGTTCATTGATTGGTCCCCTTGGTAATTTGTCTTTAGATTTTTATTTACCTCTTACTTTTATAAAGACCCCATATTATATATTATCTTATCTTGGAAATAAAGGTTCATGTTTTTAAACTCTTTGAAAATATTTTTTATTAACTTATTTTAAGAAATACATCAACATTTGATCTGACAGTATTTGAAGAACTACAGGAACTTGTTATGATCTTTACTGATGAAGAGAAAAGCAAAATGGATATGGTATGTAAATATATCAAGTTTTCTTTAGATGTATATACTGCCCTCATCTCCATTATTCCTTCCTTTTTTCTTCCTCATTCGCTTACTGGTGAAAATATTTTCAAAAGATTTTCAAAACTTTTTAAGATCCTGCAGGTGTGACATGGACAGACGTGCTGCCTTGTCTGATGGGACACGAAACCGAGGTCTATCTGTGTACACATTGATCGTTGGAATTTGATCAAGAATAGGTGAAAACTTGTTATGAAAAAATTCAACTCTCTAGCATTACGATTTTTAACATAAGAAATATTCATGTTAGTCTGGAAATGACAAGTTGTGGTGACAAGAACTTAGACTCCATTTTGTTCTGTTCCTGATAATTGACCTGCTTTCATTTCTGAAACCTCCATTTATAAGTGGGTGTATCTACCACATGCTTTAATTTTTAAAAACAAGTTAAGTATTAGTTCTTCTTAATTGAAGGTTATGATAATCTCACCCATCTCCAATCAGCGTGACAAAAATACTGCAATTGTAAGCTATCCAAAAAATTATTTGGCAGTTGATTATTAAGTTATTTGGTACAGTTCTCAGTAAGGCCGTGAAGATAAAGTAACATAGCATAAACTGGCTTATAATTATTTTCAGGCTGCTTTGAATGGAATTACTGGAAGTATTTTGAAAGTATTGAATCCTACAGAAAATACAGATATTGAAATTCAGAAGTGTTGTGATCGATGGATGTCGAAACAAGATAAAGCTACAATTAAATCAAGTATTAAAAGTCTCTATTCAACAATAATGAAAGCCAAAAGAGCTGCATTTGTGTCAACAAACAACAGGAAAAAAAGACAAACAGGTATTGCATGGCCATGTACTCAGTGTTTTAATATGTTCACATTTAGTTTGGATGTACATTGTCACCACCTACATCCACAGGTTCTCCATCGTCTACATTTAAATTATTGAGATAAAAGACAGAGTTCTGACAGAAATTCTAACAATCTGTATGATTGCTTATTATGGAATTAAGAATAAACTTATTAGTCATAAGCTTTTCAGATCGTAAATTGTGGAAGTGTTTTGTGAAGTTATCTATCTGTTCATATCTTTATTTGAGTGTGGACATTTTATGCTGTCACCCTGTCTGTCCGTGGGCCCTTAAAATCTTGTTCAAGCTAAACTTTACAAAGCTCATGTGATTTTTAAAAATTTGGTGGGATTAGTTTTTGTTTGCACTTCAAGTGCGGCACTTGGTTTGTGTCATTCACAAAAATTCTGATATCTTGTTGACTTCCATCTTTAGGGAAAAGATATGTATGATCTAAGATTATTTCTTCTGGCATCCTTAATAGAGACCTCTTGGCTCCATTAGCGCACATACTTGTTACCACAGTCACATCCTATTGAAGAAGAAAATCCTCTTTAAAAGATTTAAAAGTGAAATTGAACCTGATACATGTGTTTCAACAACTATGATTAGAAGTAAACAGTTCCGACATAATCAAGTAAAAAGATCAAACTTTCTTAATATTAAAGATACCACTGATGTTGTAATTTTTTATAGATATGCCGCAGTGACCAGCTATAAAGAGTCATAAAACATCATGCTGGAATATGGAACTAAATATGTTGTTGGGTTTTGATAGTAAATTTAGAATTTTCATCGCCCAATCATCATTCCTATTAAATTTTGTTATATTTTAGTTACTTGGACTTGTAGTGATATACAGAGTGTGGGGCAAGCCTTTACTGATAGTACTGTTACTGAATTACTAGCAATAAGTAATACTGAATTTTCCAGTTGTATTCAACATCTGGGAACTTTAACAGGCTGGACTTCGGAACAACTAAATGTATTATACAACAGAACAGAAAATGTAAGAATTTTTATTTGTTAGCATACAATATTACCAGACTGGTTTCCTGTTGATAAAAATAAAAAAAATAATTGATTTTGAAATTAATGCAAGCTTGTCGTCATGAGTGACAGTTGGCTGCATGTGCTCAAACTGTTAAAAGGCTGGTCACTTTCATTTTTACATCCTGTCACCCAGTTCTTCACTAACAGTATCGAACCACATCTCCCTTTATTCACTCCTATTCCTGGAATATAGCGGGTTCTAATTCCCCAAGAGATAGGTTGACATGTGAAAAAATGAAAGAATTGAGAAATGGAAAATATTAGTAGGCCTAAATGACCAAAGTAGGACCAATTTCTTGAGGAGACTACAATTTCAATCAGATTTCCATTTGTAACCTATAAAAATAACTGGCCTATTTTTCATTGCAAATAATTGTTTCCTATACAGTTACTAGCTAACAGCTGTAATATGACAGAAAGTGACATAAGTTCCATTGGAAATATTGCCTCGGGAATGACAGTAACAGATATCAATTGTCTAAATATGACATCTGATGATGCAGTTTCTGCTTTAGGTAGCCTTTCAGTTTGGACTACTGCACAGGTAAGTGTTTAGGTTTTTTGTACACCCACATTGAAATGTGGCTATAATTATGACAAAGAACTGTTGAATTTCAACACTTTCTCTTAATTAGCACAAGAGTTATAACCCTTGTTTCACCTCGATGATTCTTTGGAGCACTCATGACAAATTTTTTTTGATATGTGCATTACTCGAATTAGTAAACACAGAAAAAGTCTATTGAAATTGTGCAAAGATATTAATACGTCTAAGATTTTGTCTTTTGAACTGCTCAGATGACTAAGCTGCTTAGGGTGTATTTTTGTTACCTGGCAACCTATCTTTGATAATAATAGTTACACATTAAGCAGAATTCTGTTTGTTTATTTCTAACAGCTGAGAGCTTTAGCTGAGCAATGCAAATCTGATAGACAAATTTCTACTTCATCTCTGTCATCTGATGATCTAACTAAATTAGGACATATTTTATGTGGTTTTCAAGCATCTGAGTTGAATACGATTAATGCAACTGCAGTAAGGTAAATTGTTCATAATTATTTGTTTAATTAATGTTCATTTATTAAAGACTAATCAATAGTGCTTTGGTAAATTGTGAAATGGAGAATATAATGATCAGTAATTTAAAATGGGGCATATCTGTTTTAGAAATAACATCTGGTCAAAGAATGATTTTGTCAGCGAAGAAGAATGACTCTTTGTCAACCAAAGCTGTTTATTTGTTAACAAGAAACAAGCATTAAATAGGGCTGTATTGATACATTTTGGTGATATTTATATTGATACGGAATATAACTGTATCTGTATCGTTGAAAAAATTTGCTCTTCAGTTAAGAAAGACCAGGAAACTTGTTAATAGATACCAAACAACTATTAATTTGTTTTCCTTCACTACCTCTGTCTTTGTTGTAAAAGATTTGTGATGTGTGTGGCTCTTCCTTCGTCACGTGATTGTGATGTGAGGTAAACAAACTGAAAGTGCTTCTGCTTCTGTTATCTATCTGTTTAGTGATAACAGTAATAAGAAAATGATTAAATTATCGTAACACAAATTAATTATTTCTTTAATAACAAAAATGATATCCCTGTCACATTTTTTTTTTCTTCAAGATGTGATTTGAAATCAATTTCTTTACTTCCACGGTGCATTTTTGACACATTTCTGCATTATATTTTGATAACTGCTAACCTATAGCTGCACAAGCTTGATCTTGGTTTAGTGATCAGTCGTTCTTAAAAAATCAACGCCAAACATGCATAATTACCAAACGTCTTGAAACAGAATGTTAGTATTTTTGACACATTTCTGCATTATATTTTGATAACTGCTAACCTATAGCTGCACAAGCTTGATCTTGGTTTAGTGATCAGTCGTTCTTAAAAAATCAACGCCAAACATGCATAATTACCAAACGTCTTGAAACAGAATGTTAGTATTTTTCGGTAATTATATAAAGTATCAAAAAACAAAAAGATTTTTTCAGTGGTTTTTCGGTAATTTTGGGTATTTAGTATAGCCCCTTATGGAGAGTGCTGAAAATTTGTGTTGAGTTTCACTACCAGGTACTTCAAATCTTGACTGAGTTTGATAGTGAACATTTTCTGCTTAGGTAGATAATCAGTTTGATTGCTTGATACTTTTAAAAAAGGTAAATGTGCCATTAATTAATACTTGTCATCAGTCATCAATTTATTTTGGGATTGCGGCAGGGGACATCAGCCTCACTGTTGGCTTGTTGCAGTTTTCAGTGTGTAAAATTAATATGTCTTAATAAACCAATGTCTGAAAAGGGTAATTACCAATTGAACTTCTTGTATTAATAGACAATCTGATATGCAGTTCTTATTTGATCTGATCATTTTTATTACAGTAATTGTGGTTCCCAATTAGGATCATTGTCGCCATCAGTTTGTTCAATAAGTCATATCCAAGCTTTAACAAGTGTTGCACTTCAACCATCAGGTTATGGTCATTCCAGTACCTGGGATGCAGCTGTACTCAGTGAGCTTGGAATTTTAATTGGTAAGAGTTTTCAGATTGAAATTAGAACATTATTTTCTAGACAAGAATGAATGTTCTGGAGCATAAATCTATATTCCTAAATCAGGAAAGATCTCGATCTTGAGGTTTTGTCACCGCCATCTGAATCTGAGATCCAATTGAGAATTGGATGATTGTCTATATTCCCACCTATTTGAAAGTTCCATTGCCTTTATAATGATAGATTTGATATTACCTAACATTTTTATTGTTCACCGTCGTCTGAAGAAGCACAGGACTATTAAAATGAGTTTGTCTGTCACTCTGTCACACCTTTGTGCATAAAGCTCTGCTTCTAAATGATAGTGATGGAAGAAACTTGGTATATTTGACCAATGTTCAAACTTGGTGCAGGTTTTCATTAGATGAATACCTTAACTGAGTTCTAGGTAAGCATTTTTTGTTTGGGCTATGTCGAGGTAAGTAATGTAATTTGTCAATGCTTTGAGACACGTTAACTTTGTTAAGTTTGTTTATGAGCATTTTCTGCCTAAGCTAAGCAGAGTGGTAAGTAGTTGGATTGCTCCATGCTTCTCATGTATTAATCTTGAAGCTTAATGACAACAACCAGGGCAATCATTATTTTTTGTTGTGTAGTTGATCAGGTTTTTGTCATCATTTCGAAATTTAGAACACTATACATGGCATGTTTTTTTTTTTAAATGGATGTCAACTGGCAAGGAATTTGTTATGTATGAGTGTATATTGTCATCGCAACCATCTGCTCAATTATAATTCCTTCATCTGCACTTGCTAATACTACTGGATATCAGTATTAATACTACCTATATATATTTTTTACAGCCGGATTATCTAGTAATAACTTAGCAAACATGTCCAGTTCTGCTATTGAAGGGATGTCAGTAACAGCTATACCGATAGTTCCATCCTCAGCTCTAAATGTAAGTTCACAAATCGTTATGGTTATTCACTAGCATTAAACAATATTTTTGGGTATATATATCTTTATTGATCCTCTAAATATGAAGAGTATTACAAAATAATGAATATACATGTAGTAATAATAGTAAGCAGATAATATTATTATAATAATAATAAGAAAAAAAATTGAAGAGTTCAGTTTCTAGATTTATTGTTTCTAACAGATCACATTTACCGGTAGATAAAGTGTTCTCATACCAGCCCCTTACAGACTAGGAATATAAACAATACTGTTTGTTTCCGCACGTAGTCTGGGAATCAAAAAGCAGGTTCCATTATCTATGGGGTTTTGTTATACAATCCCTAAAAAGATTTATTTATACTCAAGACATAGTACATGTATTTTAATGTTAATTTTTATTTTGTTATTTTTCACAGGCAATGTCGGTTGCTCAGTTACAATCGTTCAGTTCACAACAAGCTATAGCAGTTACACAATCTCAGCGTGCTGCAATGTCTATTGATCAGAGAAATGCTCTGGCTACAGCTGCTTATGGTGAATTTGCAACCCTTGAATCTTCTACGTCAGGTGGATGAATGCTCACATTTATTTCCTTACTCAAACTACAGTAGATATAATTTTCTTTAATCAGTATCCACAATATTAGTGCAGTTATTCATCACTGTCATTTCATAACATCGTTGTTTCAGTCAATATACAGAATAAACTGTTTATTGTGTTTAAAACAGTGCCATCAATTTACATTCTTTGTCTTTTCATAACAAAAGGCACTGCAGCAATTTTAAACAAATCTTGTATGTAAGTAGTGTTGATGGTAGATGAGTCAAATAATGAAAGTGGTCATGCTGTCACCTATTCCATCTGTTTAAAACTTCAAACACTAGAGACCACAATAAAATAATATTTTCGTAATTTTATTTCATTCAGCTTAAGGTACTCCAAGACAGATGCCCACTGATTGTGAATTTTTTTGACAATTATTCTTTATTCAGACATGGTGAAGACCTGAATTTGTATGAAATCTTTTTGAGATTTACTAGGTTGTTCAATACCCCTACAAATTTCGGTCATACTTCAGCCATCATAATTATTGTGGGATATTTGCATAATATATTTTATTAACCTCACTTTTAGAATGAAAAGAACTGCCTAGAACGAGTCTTAAAGTACTTTAACCACATTCAAAAAATAACTTATTACTCAACCTTGACATGCCAGGATTGTTTCATGCCCATGCATTTTAAGTCTAGAACCCTCTCTTTAGAAATTCTGAAGGTTAAATAGGTGATTATGAAATATGAGTAGATTTGGAGTCGATGCCAGAGATTATTGTTAATATCTATCAAAAATAAAGTATAAGGGCTTTTTCAGGGTAAATATGTAGATATACATATCAGCAGAAATAAAAGAACTCCTTTCTTATAATGTTAAGCAATGTTTTTCTTTTTTCTTTACAGGAACAGACTCGACATCACCAGTAGTAGTACAGATGACATTAACAGTTATCATGGGAATTGTCTGTCTGTGTTTGTTTTTGCCTTATTAATCATTAAGATATTATTCATTATACGCTATTTGACCAAATATACATCCATGTGCTCATTCAAATAAAAATACACTTCATTAGGCCGTAAATAAAAAATTCTGGTTCTCAGGTATAATCCGGCATAACAAAAATCTCATTTATTACTGCAGGTTAATGTTTTTGGTATAAACATGAAGTTAATAACATTTATTGTTCAATCCTTCCTCTATTGCATAAAATTTAGTAAAATGAGCAAAATTTATGACTACCTCTTTCGGTACCAAAAGGGTCTGTACTCACCCACAGATGCTGAGAACCGGTGCAATGCTGCTACATTAAATGAAACGAAAAGATTGCCAGTTGTATTTAAATGATCTCAGATGTGATGAATGTAAGCAGCAATTAATTGATGTCCCTTCTCTAAGTATAATACACTGCAAACTTATGTCAACCTGATGTAACAGTTTCTAGTTTAAAGATGTATTATGTAAGAATTGGAGAAAGAACTGGCCATTCTTGCCATAATAGTTCAAAAATATATAAAGAAAAATAAGTATGTGTTTATTGAAAATTTCTATCAAATTACTTTATAATTTATTCTGTGATAAGTTCTGAAAAAGGAGTGTAAATTATTTATTACCTTAGCAACGGTACTTGTCAATTACGACTAGCGTAGATTATTTATTTTATTGTTAAACTCTCAATGGCCACAGTGCTATAATCTACTTAAAACCATCCTCATCCAACAATCCTGAGTTGATTATGGGTTTGTCATAAAAAATGCTTAATTGATATAACATTTGAAGTGTACTTATTTATTTGAATATTTTGAATATTTTTTCACATACAATAAAAGGTTAAACCAGTTTCATGTTGTCATCTTTACTTGGCATTGATGCAAGTCAAAACCAACTGTCAATGCTGAGGTATATAGCCAAGATAGAACTAGTCTGGCAGCGTGTCGACAAACCTGGAAATATAGTCCACCTAATGTTTTTTCATGGATTATTATATCTTCAGTATGAGTAGGTTTAGGATCTAGATGATGCCACCCTGGCACTGTTCGGGAATTTTAAATAATCAAGATGGCTGCCATGGGGTATTTTCTGGTTATGTAGTGGGGTAAAATTTATGACAGATTCTTCCTGACCTCGGCTTGAAGGTGGTTTCTACAAGAATTCGACCCATTGAATCCACTCAGCTTGGTCATTCTTCCTAAAATGTATGGCTAATTCTGCTAGGGAGCCAATTCCAAATGGAGGCTCATTTTGGCGGGAAACTAATGAAGTTCCTGAAAAGGTATGTAATATATTAAAAAATAGATTCTATGAGGATTATATATATTTGATATGTGTAGATTCAGAATCCGGATGATGCAACCCTAGTTTATTCCACTAGGGTGCCAAAAACAAAATGGGGGCTTATTTTGGCGAGGAAACTCACAAAGTGCCCTAAAAAAAATTTCAATAATCAAACCAAAATGTTGTTAATTCCCCACAAGTCAGTTTACCCAAACGGCTAAACATAATTGAAACAAGCCAACAGTGAGGCTGATGTCCCCCGCCGAAATCCCAAAATAAATAGATGACACATATTAATTAAACGCACATTTATTTTTTTCAAACGTTTTGAGCAATCAAACTGTACACGAAGTGTCATCCAAAAGTGTTTTATAAAGAAAAATGCTAAAACCGACGAGAAAAATGAAAATGTACCCAAGTTAGGGGGAAACTAAAGGTAGACAAAAGGGCCCCTCTAACCAAGGGAAAGGACCCTTGTGTCCGAGTCAATCATTTCTATACACTGTTACTGTCGAATCCATTACTGAATGAGAATGCAGTCATTGTATTGGCATAAAAATCATCAATCAAGATGAACCTAAGTTATCTTGTCCCAAAGTATCAACCAATCAAATTGCTTAACTCAATTGCTTAACATTTTAACTCAATTAGAAGGAGAGTTATTGTGTTCCAAAGTCTCGACCAATCAAATTGCGTATCGCTCTGCTTACCCAGACCAGAAAATGCTCATTATCGAACTTAGTAAAGGTATTACTGTAATGAAACTATACACCAAGTGTCATCAATCTCACTTAATTAGAACTTAAGTTATCGTGTCCCAAAGCATCAAGCAATCAAATTGCTTATCTCTGTTTACCCTAAGCAGAAAATGCTCATCTTCGAACTCCAAGGCATAGACCTAATAAACACATACACCAAGTTTGAACATTCTAGCTCAATTAGGAAGAGAGTTATTGTGTCCCAAAAAGTGTGACGGACAGACAGACAGACGGACGAACCCATTTTAATATAATAGTCCCCTAACTTTCTTCGAAAGGCGGGGGACAATAACGATCCAAAAAGGGAAGGATCTATCCCCAAGTATGTCCGAAAAATAGGACTTGTATAGTCATCAGTTACATGGCTGATGCTGAACAGAAATAAGGAGCCATACATGGAAAGAGTAAGCAACTTTACACAGACTCATTCACGACCCATTACTAACTTACAATCAATGTAACATTTGGGATGTTTCTGAAATATCTGTAATGGACAAGAACCAAACTTTCTATTATTAACTTTAAATAATTTATTTAGAAGTGTGATAGACATGAAAAAGATCTTTAAAAAAAATATGTACATGTATCGTGTCATAAAAGTAAATAGAATATATATGTCTTGCTTTTAAAAAAACAATCTCTACACTAGTCTCTGCATTTCTTCCCGTACAGCATGTCCATGATGTTCAAATTCTTTCCGCCTGGAGTCTAAAATCTTTTGCTACAAATAGAAAATATTTATACATGTAGTATACAACCCTTCAGTAAGCAGACAGGGGTTGCTGACTGGGCTGCAGATAGGGGCACCCCAATTAGTTCTTAAAAAATTTAACATAACTAAATGCCAAGTTATTACGGTCGTAGTTTAACTAGGGGACATACTGACAACCAAGTTTCGGACAATGACCAGACTATATGCTTCCCTTTCACGTTTAATGTAAGGATCCCTAGTGGCATTTTCAGTCCGGAGCCCCATAAAACTTAATCTGGCCATGTCAGCAAATAACAAAACAAATGTGCTTGAAAAACACCTCTTCCATAAATTAAAGACTAATCAATGGAGTGCCAGGCAATTATAAATATAAAATATTATTCATTATAATACTTGAGTTTAATCATATGCTTCACACCAAATTAAAATATGTGGCCTTTATCATCTTCACAAGCCATTTGTTCACCAGACAATATGTACATCCACACAAGACCTCTAACCTGCACAGTGGTTACAAGGTGGATGAACTGACAGGCTGACACACAATATAAACATAATAATGAACAGAAAACAATCAACTGATGAAGGGAAGTATAAAGAAACTTTTCGAAAATTATAATAACCTACCATTTTATTTTTTTGACGTTTTATTTCAAGCTTTATAAACTGTTCTACAGTAAGTTCTTCTATAGGCTTGTTTATCTTTAAAAATGGACAATTGGGAGAGTGCTTTACATGTTCTTCCCTGAAAAAAAAGAAAAGTCAGAGATATCATCTCCAGGGAAGCAGACAGTAATAAATTACTCCATTTCAAGTACATTTAATGACTGAGAAGACCATCTCTCACAAAAATAGGGTGTATTCCTCTGTTGTTGAAGATAAGAGAAGTATCTCAATCCAATTTTTAATTACCATGTGCAGGCTACTTACCAGGGATCATCTGTTGGTTCCCAACCATCTAATTCCTTAAAACACATAAAGCAACAAACAGCGTCGGGTTCTTGGTCAGTTGGACAATGGTAAAAACCGGCTTCTGCTAACTGCAATATACAATTAAACATGTGATAATAAATGATGAATGCCTCTACATGTCGTTTAATAATAAAGACTAGAAAATAAGACCTAAACATGCACATTTCAATCTTTCACAGTCACAAGATATAAGCTTATAAATTTCCCATCAGTGTGATGCAAAGTAATCTGATAAAAACAAAGATCCTATTTCGTTAGGCATGTTTTGCCCGGAACTGTGGTTAATCCAGTAGTAACATCAAAGCTGATTGGTTTATCAAATGTTGGACGTCATAGGGTCAAAAGTCGTTCGTATGACCTGTGATGTGACCTATTAACCGATCCAATCTTCATGTACAGTAGTGTACAATTGTAGGCCATCGAAAGTATAAAAAAAAACAAAGGAAATATAGATTTGTATTTCAATCAGATTGGATACATCTACATAGGATAATCCTAGTTGGTTCCACCACATCAATGTTCTTGATAGCGGTAAAATTTGGTGTTATGAATAAAGTATAGTATGACTTTTGACACCAGACAACCACCAAGAAGCTATTATATATCACCACCAGTGACGTAATAATAATAATATCAATCCTGATAAAACTATTATATTTTTTCAATAAGCTTATTACATAATTTTTAAGGAGCTACATCGCTAATATTTGAGACCTAGAAATTTACCCAAACTTATATGAATGTATAAACTGATTTACATTCATTCATTTCCGTCTTTAATATGAATGTATATAAATTGATTCATGTACTTTCAATGGTTTCTGTTTTCACTCCAATTTCAAATCAGTTATGTTCGGGGAAGTAAGCCAGCAGTCTTAATTGAATGCAAATTTCTAGCGTCTGGTTACTTCAGTCTACATACGCCGTTTGATTTGATGCAACGTGTCTAACCTCCTCCCTCGAGTCTCTTGTTACAACTGAGGCTGAAACGCATATGGTACACGATTTGTGTACCAGGTAATGGTAAAATGTTTATTTTGTCTTTTGAATTAAATATTGGATATCAGAAGCCCATCTTTCACAGCATCAATGTTGATTTAGATTGACAAATAATTTGCGTTTCCTTTGGATGATAGAGTTAGAGACTTAGCTCCTTTAAAGCCCCAATAAACTCCTGTTGTAACTGAATAATACAGGCGCGGATCCAGAGGGGGGGTCCCTGCTCAGAATGAACCAAATTGAATCTAATTTACCAAATTATCGGTTGAGCGCAATTAGTTAAGCAATTATCACACCTAGACCCCCCCACCCCTGCAAAAAATCCTGGATCTGCACCTGTAATATGTCCCAATCTTCATTCTGGTCAACAAATCGTATTATTTTAGAATATTCCAATTAAATGATGATATAAATTTCATCTTAACACACCTATTTTAAAAAACTGGAAAAATTCAATCAATTGATTTGAAAAGTCTAACGTAAATCTTTTAATCTTTTCAAATGTGACTTGGATTTTAAAATTTTTTCGAACCTGCTGGACAAGTAAAATAGGTTGTAATGGATAATTTACACAACAGGTAGGACACTACTACCATTTGGGACTCCTGTCAAATTTCTTCTCTTCATAAACTTAAAATTATCCAAAAATTATCATTTAAAATTATATTCAACAAAGCTATTATTAAAAATAATGCTTCTGATGCTTCATATTCCATTCTTTCAAAATCTTTAAAACTGCCTACCATTCAACAACGTCATTTAATGAATAAATATATATTTCTGTTCAAAATATTAAACTATAAAAGTCCAAATTACTTATGTTCTTTATTTCAATTTAAAAATACTCCTTACAACTCTATAAATCTTAAACTACAAATTCCACATCCAAATTGTACTAAATTTAAACATAGTCTTAGCTATAATGGACCAGTTTTATGGAATTCACTTCCAAATAATTTAAACTCATTACATGTTCTCTCAACTTTTAAAAAATCACTGCATAATTATATCCAAAATGTTATATAACCATTCTGTATATTTAAATTTAAACCATTATCGTTTTCTGGATTTGATGTTATTTGGAATGTAAAAAATACATTTTCATTTTTCAGTTTCCTTGCATGTATAATATATGTGTATGTTTGTTTTGTCTGTTGTCATTTAAGGGCAGAATTGTAAACAGGCTGCAAAGCCTAATTTTTCACCCTTTTGAAAATAAAGAATTTATTATTATTATTATTATTATAACCAAGTGTCCAACTCCAAGCCAGCAAGAATGTTATTATTATTATTATTATTGTCCCTTTAATAATAAATTTTAAAAATATAACTTATAAATATGAAATTGCAGCTTTAATTTAATACGTACCATGTCCATATTATTGGCCATATCTTGCAAAAAGGGCATTCATTTTATTTTTCAGCGCCACCTAAAGAGTTGATATGGTGGTGGAGTTGTTGACATCATCAACCATCAAGTTATCAACAACTCAATAATCAATTTTAGCGGATTTGCTTACCCTTTGTGGTGTACATTTCCAATCGTCATCAAACGGCCATACTTTGAAACTCTCGAGTCGATACTGCAATAAATGCATATAATAATCACTCATTAAATTATTCGACATATTAAAGCCAAAACAATAATATAAACACAACAAAATTCTTCAACTTCAAATTTCCCTCTCTAAATAGGTGGCTCTGATTATGGAAAGACAACTCTCGGATCAAGTGAACTTGACGATCAGGTATCAGACTAGTAATCCTATGTGAACTCCATGCTATTTTTTGGTCTAAGCTCTATAACATTTTTGAAACATTCCTATGATCTGTCCCACTCAAGTGGACAGATCGTCTTGGTCAACCCATAGTCAATGTAATAAATATTGTAATCTGAAACTACATAGTCATACAGCTTAACCAGATTCAAAAATTTTGCACCATTGGCGGAGGTCATGCAAAATGAGCGGTTGACGACTCGTCGATGATATAACGTTCCACTTGTCCGTTGTACAGGACAGAGGGTCTGGCAAGGTATAGCGTCTATAGTCGTTCTGATGGGACGAAAAAGCCGAGGTTCGCTACACACAATAGCGTGTACGCAAAGGAACCCCTGGAAGTTGGAATTCAATTGCTGTCAGCACAAAAGTCCCGCATAGCACACTACATGCATGGCGTATATAATGCCCGCCTTAGACCGATCTGAGTAGAAATGTAGACCGTTGTATAACATATTATTTCTTTTTATATTAATATTATTATCAATATCATCATAGTAATAAGCTCATTTTTATATTTGTTGGTCATAAATGGACTCGACTGATGTAATTTACATTGGAAATAGACATATCGAATTCAACGAAATGAAATAATGAAATGGGGTTTAACGTCCTACTCTTCTGCACCTGACCTGGGCTAATGGAAGACGGGCAAACGCCATACAGTGTGTTATGAGGGAAATTTTTCCCGGACAGCGGCACTACGGCCTACTCTTATATCGAATTCCAACTGCCAAGGGATCTTTTACGTGCACGCCAATGTGTACACGGGGCCTCGGTTTTACGTCCCATCCGGAGGACTAGTTAGCTGTCCTTGTCAGCCCCCCTTTCTGCATCACTGACAAGGTGAAACCACGCCGGAAAACGAATTCAACGAAAATAGTATTGGTAGGCCAATGACCATTAAAGAAATGTTTACAGATTTTGTGGTTTTTGATCAGGATAATACTTTGTTGACGATATTTATAATAGAAATAGACACATTTCATTTAACTCATGAAATAGTCTACATCTCAAAATCACAGAAAACCATACAACAAAACACAATAGGTAGTTAATAAAAAAAAGAAACAATGTTGACACGAATCCTCTAGGCGCTGATACTGTGAGTAACTAGGAGATCCCATGCTAACTCCAGCGGTTTGTCGTAAAAGTTCCTCGAGATTCACCTGCCACGTTTTACTCATTCTTTACTCAAAAATATCTACCGCGAGAATAGATCTCTGCCCTGATTGGCCGCCATAAACATTTTGTAATGCGGTTCTGCTCCGTTTCACATTTGCCATAAAGACTAAATAAACCTTTTCTATATTATTAATTGGGAACGCAATAAATACTTCTCAACATTCGCGACTAAGTGTTTCGACTAAAATCGTCGACTTAGGAATTTAAAATATCTGTCAACTAGCTTAGCGTCTGTCAATCGGAGCTGTAGACAAATGAAATGAAATATGGTTAAATGGCACGTCAGCACCAACCGGGCTATATTGCGCCACAGGAATGGTAAATTGAAAGAGACAAATTAAAAAAAAATATCACAGAGATGAATACACAATGTAAATAAAAACAAATATCACAGAAAAAATAATTGAAAATAAATATCAATTCCTTTACATATATAAAATAAAACACAATATAAGATAAATATATTAAAATTGTGAGTAAAAGTTTTTCTCTTAAAAATTCCAGCCACTTTATCATGTAGCTCCCGTTGAGCAAATAGCTGACGTGCTGACTGGCAACGGTAATATTCAGACCTTATAAACTTCACTCAATCAAGATTTCCTTCACTGTCAAAGGATCATGACAGTGAATACAGGAGCTGTAGACAGACAGCGTATGTTTAGTATGGATTTCGCCACGCCAGTTTTACAAGGCGGAGGGTGTCGCAAGGTAAAGAGCGTCTAGTCATTTAAACGGGAGTGAATAATACGCGACAGTTTGATTTCGATGAAGAATAGAGGGAAATACCCCTGTGAGGTCGAAATGCCCATCTTTACTTGCCCGATTGCAAACTGATCCCGCAGTGAATACATGAATTCGCTTGGCCGCTACAATTCGTAAGTAATTCTCTGTGAAACAGATTGGCCCGATTGCGGCACAAAAGTAGGAATTGCACCCCATTGCATTTCCACTTTAAGTCTTATGAGATTTTATTGTTGGTTTCAGTTTATAGATTTTTGGTAATGTTGGTATACTAATTTCATTATTTTAGGTAGAATTGGTATTTTACTTTTCATGATGTGTTTAACTAGCTGATATGGATTTAATCTTTGACAGAGCAGAAATAGTATGATTTGATCTTTGGCAGAGCAGAATTTCCACATTTTATCTTGGTAGAGTATAATTAACGTTTTGAGACAATGACTTGGTTACAGGCGGTAATGTGATCTTGGGCACGGTAGAATTTATTTTTTCAGTAGTACTAGTAGTTCGTCTTCCTGGTTTAGACGTTTCAGCTAATCTGCAGCTTGGCTCTCTTCTTTTACTAAAAAAATTAGCAACTTAACGGTGTTACATCTTATGAATTTCGGCATTGCCTTTATTGAAGCATAATAGCTGTTTATATAGTTTTTTTTCCGAAACAGATATTCTTGGCTTTGTCTTTTGATTTTCTGCATGTTGATCTGAGGAAGGAATGGAAGGTATCCACCCAAGAGCAGTAGTTTTTTAATATTTTCCCACGCTCTCTAGATAAGAGAATGACTCTTTTAGTGGTGAATAATCATTAATCATATAATTTCCAATGAAAGCTGACGTATCTTCTTTGTTTTCAATATGATAATCAATAATCTCAATTTCAACTAAAAATCTTTCAACATCGTTGACGGTTGGTTTCTATATTGAGGATAAAATGATGTCCCTTTTCTGTGTTCATCGTAATTACTGATAGGAAGTTACTGACAGGCTTTTTCTTTGCGTGGATGAGCCTCTTATTAAATACTTGTAGGGACATTTGACAGCCCCGTATCTTTATTTCCTTCAACGTTGTTTGGAAACACAGACCTTTGTATCCTCCCTTTTTCGGAGAATGTGGTTCAAGATTTTACAAGCTGAGAAATACCCATTATGTGTTAATGGAATTGCCTTTTTTTGTTCGTGCCGATGTTAGAGACGTAGGCCCCACCTTTCATTTTTTTTGTCCGTTGTTGTGTATCTTTCTTCTTTGTCTCCGATTTGTATAGTCCACTCTTTTCCAGAATTCTATCCTTATATTCATCTCTGGATTAGATCGTGTTATTGGTTCGAGTCGTTTATCAACTAAGGCTTTTACAAACGGTTCAACAACTATAGTTGGCTTTCATCTTGGACCCTCTTCCCGTAACGATATCTGACTCGGTTTAGTTTCTTTGTTGGCCGTACTATAACACCATTCCATCCCTATAGCTTCCTATAGAAACCCGCTTGTTCCTCCGATTTTTCTACTATACGCTGTTTTGAGAGAGAGAGAGAGAGAGAGAGAGAGAGAAAGAGAGAGAAATGGGGTTTAACGTCCACTCAACACAAACTAGGTCATTTCGGGACAATATGGTTTAATTTTATTTCAATAATTCGCTTGCGCGTAGGGGCCTTTAGCAGTGGGAGGAAACCGGGGTGCCCGGAGGAAACCCACGAGGTTGAGAAGGCGCCCCTATCTCATGCCACATGCGCTCACACAAGGGCTCGAAACCACAGCCGCAAGCCAGAGGTGACCGGCTAGTTACTATAATGTAACGATAACTATAGGTGTGCCTGAAGTATGACGGAAGGTATCAGTAGTGGAACCATTTCTAGTGACCGGCCAGCTAGAGGTCGAAGCGCGGCACTCTAGACCACTAGCCCCCCCCCCCCCCCCACGCTGTTTTGAAGAATGATAACTCTTGTTAATGTTATGTCATGCAATCATCGGAATTGCAGATTGTTTATGCACCTACAATAGAAATAAGAGGTTAAGTAAGGACCTGTAATCAAAGTGTTTCACCTAAATCTTTTTCAGCTATTACATCAGTAATATTTCAGCTGTTTGGAATTTTTTTTTCGAGTAAAAGAAAAATAAGGTTTATTTGTTAAGAACTTGAACTTTCCTCTGTAAATCTCCAGCGAGGTTTCCCCTTGTCAGTGATGCAGGACGGATGGCCTGACAAGGACAGCTGCCTAGTCGCTCGGATTGGAAGAAAAACCGAGGTCCTATGTACACATGTAAAAGATCCCTTGGCAGTTAGAATTCGATATGAGTAGTGGCGCCGCTACCCGGACAAAATTTCCCTCATAGTACACTGTATGGCGTATGCCCGTCTTCATTAGCCCAGGTTAGGAGCAGAAGAGTACGACGTTAAACCCTATTTTATTTCTTTTCATTTCTTTTGTATAAATCAGCAATAGATGATATTAGTTTATCGGTGTAGTTTATGAAATCTTCTTCCAAATCCACTTATTGATGGTCCTGAAATATTAGCCTATATGAAACGCTCAAATTACCAAAACTTGTCCAGTTATGTTTGACTGCACAACTCCCAGACAAACCGTCTATGCTTTCAAATTAGGCTATCGTTTTGGAACAACGGATTGTAATTAGTTTTGCTATAAACTTACTTAGCTGGGCAATGGTCTAATTTACTCATTAGTTCTAGTGTGATTTGACTGTTTTCTCCCGTCTTTCTTTGATTTGAGACTTTTGATGCAGATTCATATACAGATTCTACATGAGAACTGGATTCAGTTGCCGGTTCCGAATATTATTTTATCCGTAGCGGTTCGCTCGGAATTGATTTAGGAAGATCTACGATTTAGAAATAAAACATGCCATAAACTTAACTGAAAATCTGGCTTGGAAGCTATTATTACCCAATATATTTCTTTGAAATTGCTAGTAATTTAATCAAAAGAAAGAGAGAGAGAGGGGGGGGGGATTCTTACACAGGTAGAATACCATAGTTTTGTTTATTATAGAGGTTCGAAACTCTAAATAATTGAATATGAATTGAAAAGTGGAATTATTTTCTTACCTTGAATCCATAGTTGTAGCAAATCTCTGAATAAAATCAATTTTATTACAGAAATAGGACGTAAACCCGAGATCCCTGTACATGTTGGCGTGAACGTAAAAAAAAAACAGTTGCAATTCGATTATTCTTCTTCGTGGTTTCACATTGTCCCAGTGCATAGGATTATTGGGATGGGACGAAAACACGATGTCCCGTGTCACGTAGTTGGCGTACACGTAAAAGAACTTATGACAATTGGAAATATATCTGTGTATGCGTATGATTGCTTTGATTGGATATCACAATTAGCGCATAAAGTTCACGTCGTTTTCATGCATTATAAAGGTTATTTCCATATGATATTCAATATTAATAGTAAATAATTTATGCTCGACTTATGAACCCCAAATCCAATGATTATTACAATTGATATTAAATGTTTTGCATGCTAAATGTTAATATTGCTTTATGAGATAGAAATAGAAGGATTGTTGGGGGGGGGGGGGCTACTCGTAATCAAATTTTAGTGAGTTGTAAAATTAAAGATACGTAACGTTATGGGAGATTAGATGAAGAACTGACAGTTCCACTATAATAGTTAAAAACCTAGATAATTTAAAAGCAATTTGCTGAAAAGTCCAGTCAGTCAAATTGATTCACTTTGAACCGAAAAATAAACGATTGAAATTTCCACCTGTTATGTTCATTCTCCAACTCATTACCTTCAATTTGATGTATAGTTTGTTTGAATTGGACAAAAAATTGACTGAGTTGTGTCCATTTGAAGCTACCCTGCTGACAAATGTACCTTTTGAGAAAACGCAAGTTAAAGCTTAGTATGTTCCAAAACAAAATCACATAGCAAACAGGCCATTTATTTTCTGTTTTACCGTTGAACATATCTTTTCAGAGGTTTTCAGGGGTGCTAAAGACGAAAGTCGTAGTAAAAATTTGATCAGAAGATATCCAACATTTATTTGCTATTTTGTCACTTAATATTTTTTTATTTAGAATTGCAAGGGTGCTGAAGACGAAAACCGTTATAAATGCACTCTTTTCGTAACGAAAAATCCACAACATCATAGTGTTATACTGAAAAACAATATACGGTGTATATTATAACTTTGGCCGGAAATCATTCTAATTTTACTTGGTTATCTTTTTTTAACAATAAACTTATGTGTTTTAACTGTATAGAATGATTTGTGACACCTTAATAAAAATTATTATTATTATAAAAAAAAATAATAAAAATTATTATTATTATTATTATTAACTGAAGTTAATCTCATCAATAGTGCCAGCTAGCGGACAGGAGATTAAGATTATTGTTGATTGGGTAATCATCAAAGCAGCCGCCACAGCTGTACGTGTGTTTATTTAACACGTGAATTAAAATAAGATTTTGGGTGTACAATACGTCGATAATATTTTCAGATACCGTAACGTTATCAAAATATGTGTCCATATAGATAGCTGTCAATTTCATAGTCAAGTAAAACTTACATTCACTTTCGTGCGGTTAGCTCGGAGTTGATTTAGGAAGACCTACGATTTAGAAATAAAACATGCCATAAACTTAACTGAAAATCTGGCTTGGAAGCCATTATTACACAATATATTTCTTTGAAATTGCTAGTAATTTAATCAAGAGAAAGAGAGGCGGGGGGGGATTCTTACACAGGTAGAATACCATAGTCAGGCGCGGATCCAGAGGGGGGGGGGGTCCACCCCCCCCCCTGCTCAGCGACATAAAAAAAAAATTATGCCTTGCATCAATGAAATTAAATCACAAAGTGATCCTACATCAGTATAAAAATGATTTCTCTGTTTAAAAAGCTCAATTTGTATGTATGCCTATGTAATTTAGAGACGATGATGCCCGATTTCCGTGACAGAAACCTGGCAAACCCCCTCCTGCAAAAATTCCTGGATCCGCCCCTGCATAGTTTTGTTTATTATAGAGGTTCGAAACTCTAAATAATTGAATATGAATTGAAAAGTGGAATTATTTTCTTACCTTGAATCCATAGTTGTAGCAAATCTCTGAATAAAATCAATTTTATTACAGAAATAGGAAAAGGGCGTCTTACTAATTCTAAGACTTGTAAACTTGTGATAGAACAATAGAATAACGTCATCAGTTTCATTATCCCGTCGTTTTAATTGTGACGTCATAATGGGTAAATTTTCAACCCCGTACTTATCTTATTTATACACAAATATAAACATTCCATGCTTATTATTACTTTAGTATACCTATATCTTATACAATACTAAATTTGATCATTTATACATGTAGTTATAGGCGCTGGCTCACTGACTAGGATGTCCGGGGTTCGATCCGTTGTTGGTCGTAAAGTTCTCCGGGATTTTCCAACATCTTTACACGTTATTATACTAGATAAGAAAGCTCACCTCTCAACCCTCCACATATCTTAACGTTTATAGCTACGTTTCGTAGCTGATTGGGTACAGACCGGTGAGTTCGACAAGGACAGAGTCTAGTTGTTCGAATAGGACGTAAACCCGAGATCCCTGTACATGTTGGCGTGAACGTAAAAAAAAAACCAGTTGCAATTCGATTATTCTTCTTCGTGGTTTCACATTGTCCCAGTGCATAGGATTATTGGGATGGGACGAAAACACGATGTCCCGTGTCACGTAGTTGGCGTACACGTAAAAGAACTTATGACAATTGGAAATATATCTGTGTATGCGTATGATTGCTTTGATTGGATATCACAATTAGCGCATAAAGTTCACGTCGTTTTCATGCATTATAAAGGTTATTTCCATATGATATTCAATATTGATAGTAAATAATTTATGCTCGACTTATGAACCCCAAATCCAATGATTATTACAACTGATATTAAATGTTTTGCATGCTAAATGTTAATATTGCTTTATGGGATAGAAATAGAAGGATTGTTGGGGGGGGGGGGGGGCTACTCGTAATCAAATTTTAGTGAGTTGTAAAATTAAAGATACGTAACGTTATGGGAGATTAGATGAAGAACTGACAGTTCCACTATAATAGTTAAAAACCTAGATAATGTAAAAGCAATTTGCTGAAAAGTCCAGTCAGTCAAATTGATTCACTTTGAACCGAAAAATAAACGATTGAAATTTCCACCTGTTATGTTCATTCTCCAACTCATTACCTTCAATTTGATGTATAGTTTGTTTGAATTGGACAAAAAATTGACTGAGTTGTGTCCATTTGAAGCTACCCTGCTGACAAATGTACCTTTTGAGAAAACCCAAGTTAAAGATTAGTATGTTCCAAAACAAAATCACATAGCAACCAGGCCATTTATTTTCTGTTTTACCGTTGAACATATCTTTTCAGGGGTTTTCAGGGGTGCTAAAGACGAAAGTCGTAGTAAAAATTTGATCAGAAGATATCCAACATTTATTTGCTATTTTGTCAATTAATATTTTTTTATTTAGAATTGCAAGGGTGCTGAAGACGAAAATCGTTATAAATGCACTCTTTTCGTAACGAAAAATCCACAACATCATAGTGTTATACTGAAAAACAATATATAGTGTATATTATAACTTTGGTAGGATTAACTGAAGTTAATCTCATCAATAGTGCCAGCTAGCGGACAGGAGATTAAGATTATTGTTGATTGGGTAATCATCAAAGCAGCCGCCACAGCTGTACGTGTGTTTATTTAACACGTGAATTAAAATAAGATTTTGGGTGTACAATACGTCGATAATATTTTCAGATACCGTAACGTTATCAAAATATGTGTCCATATAGATAGCTGTCAATTTCATAGTCAAGTAAAACTTACATTCACTTTCGTGCGGTTAGCTCGGAGTTGATTTAGGAAGACCTACGATTTAGAAATAAAACATGCCATAAACTTAACTGAAAATCTGGCTTGGAAGCTATTATTACACAATATATTTCTTTGAAATTGCTAGTAATTTAATCAAGAGAAAGAGAGGCGGGGGGGGGATTCTTACACAGGTAGAATACCATAGTCAGGCGCGGATCCAGAGGGGGGGTTTGGGGGGTCCACCCCCCCCCCCCCCTGCTCAGCGACATAAAAAAAAAATTATGCCTTGCATCAATGAAATTAAATCACAAAGTGATCCTACATCAGTATAAAAATGATTTCTCTGTTTAAAAAGCTCAATTTGTATGTATGCCTATGTAATTTAGAGACGATGATGCCCGATTTCCGTGACAGAAACCTGGCAAACCCCCTCCTGCAAAAATTCCTGGATCCGCCCCTGCATAGTTTTGTTTATTATAGAGGTTCGAAACTCTAAATAATTGAATATGAATTGAAAAGTGGAATTATTTTCTTACCTTGAATCCATAGTTGTAGCAAATCTCTGAATAAAATCAATTTTATTACAGAAATAGGAAAAGGGCGTCTTACTAATTCTAAGACTTGTAAACTTGTGATAGAACAATAGAATAACGTCATCAGTTTCATTATCCCGTCGTTTTAATTGTGACGTCATAATGGGTAAATTTTCAACCCCGTACTTATCTTATTTATACACAAATATAAACATTCCATGCTTATTATTACTTTAGTATACCTATATCTTATACAATACTAAATTTGATCATTTATACATGTAGTTATAGGCGCTGGCTCACTGACTAGGATGTCCGGGGTTCGATCCGTTGTTGGTCGTAAAGTTCTCCGGGATTTTCCAACATCTTTACACGTTATTATACTAGATAAGAAAGCTCACCTCTCAACACTCCACATATCTCAACGTTTATAGCTACGTTTCGTAGCTGATTGGGTACAGACCGGTGAGTTCGACAAGGACAGAGTCTAGTTGTTCGAATAGGACGTAAACCCGAGATCCCTGTACATGTTGGCGTGAACGTAAAAAAAAAAAACCCAGTTGCAATTCGATTCTTCTTCTTCGTGGTTTCACATTGTCCCAGTGCATAGGATTATTGGGATGGGACGAAAACACGATGTCCCGTGTCACGTAGTTGGCGTACACGTAAAAGAACTTATGACAATTGGAAATATATCTGTGTATGCGTATGATTGCTTTGATTGGATATCACAATTAGCGCATAAAGTTCACGTCGTTTTCATGCATTATAAAGGTTATTTCCATATGATATTCAATATTGATAGTAAATAATTTATGCTCGACTTATGAACCCCAAATCCAATGATTATTACAACTGATATTAAATGTTTTGCATGCTAAATGTTAATATTGCTTTATGGGATAGAAATAGAAGGATTGTTGGGGGGGGGGGCTACTCGTAATCAAATTTTAGTGTGTTGTAAAATTAAAGATACGTAACGTTATGGGAGATTAGATGAAGAACTGACAGTTCCACTATAATAGTTAAAAACCTAGATAATGTAAAAGCAATTTGCTGAAAAGTCCAGTCAGTCAAATTGATTCACTTTGAACCGAGAAATACGCGATTGAAATTTCCACCTGTTATGTTCATTCTCCAACTCATTACCTTCAATTTGATGTATAGATTGTTTGAATTGGACAAAAAATTGACTGAATTGTGTCCATTTGAAGCTACCCTACTGACAAATGTAAGTTTTGAGAAAAAGCAAGTTAAAGATTAGTATGTTCCAAAACAAAATCAGGAATATGTTCAAAATCAATTCAGCGATAATATTTGTAATCTAGAGATTCTCCGCTTTACAACAATGCCAATTATTATGCAAGAGGAATGACCGGTCGTTCCACAGCGAGCGAAGAAACATAACTAATTTCGCCGAGAATTTTAAGAAATAGGACATATTTAAGAATACGGTACTCTTACAAAACGTTCAAATAAAGGTGTTCTAAAATATTTTATTGCTATTTTGATCTTTTGTGTCGATAGATAGTATATTTATAGACTCATTTTTGAGAAAATCTCAATTTCGACCGAAATCAATATTTTCACTTAATTTAATTTGCCTCTACTCCAAAATTAGATTTTGCGCATTCCGACTCAAGATGACGTGTTCAATCACATATTATGTAATGATGATCATAACTCACTTTTCAAAATTCCCTCATTGTGACACATTATGGCATGTGGGTTCACATATAGTTTGTACGATACAAAATATAGTTCCGATTATCCATTTCATGAGTAAATTGTGAACGAAGCTTATGCATCAAATCGGATCACGATCCATTAAATATCGCTGGCTAGCCATCGACAGTTGATATGGTGTGGATAAGTTAAAAATGTCTAATTAATAATTTAGATAACATTCCAGTCCGAAATAAAGTCCTGCAATAGGCAGATTTAGCCCTTGCATTGCATGTATGTCATTTCTGACGACTTAGTTGCCGTGGGTGTATGTTTCGTTGCCTGGCAACCTACCTTTATATTCCTTAGGCTCAAAACCAAACGAAACCAAAATACATCAGAATTTTTCAGATGATTCATAAACCATAGGATGTTGTGTGATGCATAATGCTAAACAAATAACATGTGAATTCCCATGCCTAGTACGCATAGGGTCTATATTCTCATTTTTCGAACCATTAGAATTATGGAAAAATTTTGCCCCCACCCACCCCGAAAAATCGATATGTACGCTCCTGTAGGCTATAATTGACGTATATTGTATTTTGTTTTTTTTTAAATTCCACAAATAAATTTGATCGTAGGTCGTCTTATCGCCGTCGTCGTCTTGCCATCTCACGACATTTACTCTCCATTATAGTTATACGGTGGAAAGGGTTGAAGAATTCCAACGATTTCGAATCATTCGCCTTTAATCTTTTGTGGAATATTGTAGTTTTAATTTTCCTATATACTCAAAAGTAAAGTTAATATTTTAGATTAATGGTTAGGGGCGAATAGGCCTACAGGGTAAATGGGTGCTTTTCGTCAACTTGTATGAAAATCAAAGAACATATAGGCTACCCTCTCAATATCCGCGCCTATTCAATTTTAACCATTAATGATTATTATAAAGAAAACGTTGTCTGTTGAATTATTTTATGAGTTTCACTAACTTGCAAGGTTTCTGGGTCTAAATTTAAAGAAAGGAATTAATGAAATGTAATAGGAAGTGCCGTCCTACTGTTAAATTTAAAAGAGGTGTGCTTATTGATATTAATGATCTATGAACAATGTTGCTTTTAATTCTGAAAACTGAACCGTTCATCAAGATTTCTTTACGACAAAATGCTAGTGGGCGTGGTACTGTGTTCTTTTTCAACCTGCTTGAATTGCTAGTCTTTAAAGTAAATTGTTGCATATTGTAGGATATAGTGTGTAGTATAACATGTTGAAGCTTTAAGCTAATAGATGTTGATCTTTTGGCTCTGAAAGGTCACACATTCCTACACGTCTACCTTTAAAGTGATAAATGCCATTTGTTACTCAAAATACAAATGAACTCACACCTTATTAAGTGTCAAAAATAAAAGAATATTGTAACTCTGAAACCAAGAAATCCCTCCATATTTCACAATGTTGAAAGTCCCTTTGTGTTAAACACCTACATGTAATTATAGATTCATTCATTCTAAATTACAAGGGTAAAATAGTGATCATATCAGTGAATAAGAACAAAATGATTGTTCTGCATAAGATATAGTTAGTCAGAGGTGGGAATATTTAATTGCATAGTTCAAGAATAGACACAGCCTGTTGTTAATCAAATTCAAAAGAGACAATAGCCGACCAAACAGGCTCTGCACACCATTTCTGGATAATGATAGAATATAATTACATATTATGTAATTACTTCCAAAATATCTGGGCAATGGCCAATTCACAATACCATAAATTAAAGGAGACCCCTAAAAAAAGTACTCAAACTTAGTGTTTTCATTTTATATAGAAATAGAATCTTTATTTGTATAATATTCATTGTATAAAAGACATATAAATTCTAATAATGGATAGAAAACATTATAATTTCATTCATAATATACAGTTACATATAACTTTGTTTAACAATATACATTTTTGGTTTATGTACATATATTTTGCTTTTAAAAAAGTGAGATTCTTTCTTTAGTATATGATGATGTACTCCTGTCAGTTACTATATATATGAAATACATCATTATTTACATAGTTATAACAAAATATGAGAATTGTTTGATTTGGTTTTATAATATCATAACTACAGTTGTATTTTGAGACATAATAATAAACTAAAATAAACTCTAAAATAAATTCTATTTTGAAGACAGTTGGGGATGAAAAATAAATTCTTTTCACTTCAATGAATTGATTGCTGTTATAATTATTGACAAATATTTACAATTTTGCAACATAATTAATAACAATATTTTTGCACCAATCACTATAAAAATAATATGCTTGAAACGTTTTTTTACTATTTGCATTGATTACATCAGCAGAGATATTTTGATATTAAACAGGAATGTGAATGCTATGCATATATAACAATAAGGCTTTTAACAAATAAATTTGCATAATTTATTCTTAATAAAACTCAGGAGTCACAAATATTTCAGCAGTCACAGCACCACTATGTGGGGATATCAAAATATTAAAATAAAAAATAATAACTCAAAGATTTCAATAATTAAAATTCATTATATAAAAAAAAATCTAAAAATGTTTTGGTTGTTATTAAAGTGTAAGTATTTTACAGAGGCAAGGAAAAGTTAAACTAATTTTCCTTATAATATTGTTGTACTTTCTTTCATACCGGTTTGTGCACCTTGATTTTCTCTGAAAAATATAATAAATTTTTTTTTTATTAAGACCCCAAAATTCAGTTATGGTAATAAAAAAAAACCCCAGTACCCTTTATGAAACATGAATGTTATATGTAAATTTAATTGTAATATTGCAATGATATTGTTTTCTAATATTAAATACAGGCCTATATCTACATAAATATTGTATATAAATAATGAAATAAATAGATGATTTATATCATTATAGGCTCTTCTGTTGAAGAAAAATAACCCAGAATACAAAGATAAAAGAAAAATTCTTTGCAACTTTGCTCTTTGGATTTACTTTTCACGTCGCAAGAAGTTTAAACTGTTTGAAATGTATTTGCCAAGAGCTTAACAACAGAAAATGGCAGTTTAATTTGACTTAAGAAAATCAGTTTTTATTGAAAGAGAACCTAAAGCTATTAACAATCAAACATGTACACATAAATACACTGTCGATTCTCTGCCAATCATCAGCCATTTTTTTCTACATCTATTTTGATGAACCAGGTCATTGGAAAATACCAAGATATATTCTTTGCTAAAACTTGAAAACCAAGCCAGTGGTATTTGTTTTTCTTAAGTAAACAATGATAGAGCGGAGGAAGATTCAAGTAAACCAATAGATTGAGCAAACGTAGGCCTATTCAAATAGTACACTGTCAATTCTGCATGTTTTTATTTGTAACAGGTTTTATATTGGTCAAACCTTTACATCAATAACAACACTTGTTAATGGATTTTTTTCTCAATTCAATGTAGATTGAAAATACAATTAAATTCAATTGTTCAGTTGAAATAGATACATGTATATAGTTAAGATGTTTTGGGGGAAACTTCTATCAGTAAGTTTAATACAAATGTTTCATGCTTTCAGAACACTGATGATGAACTAGGTGTGTCGAGTGAGTTTAAGGATGGACTAATTTAAGATGCTTAATACATACATAGTGATGATCAAGCTTACAGTACATGTTACCGTAAATTTAACAATATCAGGTACTGTGTACGTCCCCCCAAAATAATAATCCTATAAATTTGAATACTTTTATGAAATGCTTACCTTCCATAAACAGGATTAAAAGCGGCTTCTGCCCTGGGGTCTGCACCAAAATGTTGACCTTCCATATTATCACCTTGGAATGTCATGTTAATTTCACCTAAATCTTGTACAGCTTCATCAGGTGGTACATACATATTTAAACTCTGCAAAAAATGAATTTACACATATAAATTTCAAATAATATAATAAAGAAATATTACTTTTTAAAGCTTTTTAGAATAATACTGAATAAAAGTATTTCAATAATTTCTAAAATATGTAGTTTTTGGGGAACTGAAAACTTACCTGTGTTTCATATTCTCTCAAGAAAGTTGGAGGATCAACAAATTCTGGGTTTTCATAACTATGTGAATAAACTCTGTATTGATTGATGAATTTGACGTATCTAGAAAAATTAAACACATTTAGAAAAATTAAAAATCAATTTCTAGTCCCATAAATCCATATCTCTATTTCTATAATTATGCTACTTATTAAAAATAGATTTAAAAAACAAAATAATATTTAATATAAAAGAACACAATTGTGGGATGATTTGTTTTGTGAAGAGGACATTATTCTACATTGAATATTTATATCTTGAGATCTGAGATAAAACTGATACTACAAATTAATAAACAAAGCGACTTCAGTTTACTTGACCGAAACAAAATTCATGGAATAGTGTTGCCTGCCGTTCTCGGATAAAAATAACAGGTGGTCAACAAGTACAGCTATTTCAGATTGGCATATTTTTGTTTCATGATTATGGTCTCACTGTTTCAATTAAAGTAATATATTTTTAATAATAATCAGACCAGAAAATTGATCAAATATACAAAATGTCTTACCTAGAATATGTGAAGACTATTACAATTATTCCGACTATACTGAGTAGAATAATAATGGCAGCCAGGGCAATTAATGCTGCCCATGGATCATCCATCCACCATATATAAGATTTGGTAACCATGCTCCTTAGTAAAACACCTTGTGCATAGGGTACTCTCACTCTTTCAACGTCTATAGCCGTTACTGCCGTAATCTTAGCTCCTAGGACACCTTCTTTACCTAAAACTCTACAAATGGATAATAGGAATGTATTTTACTGTATCCAATAGATGTAAACTGCAACAATATATCACTTGCAAATCAATGCCACACAAAAACAATATAAGATGTATAAAATCCAATATGACGAAGTCAAGACTAATATCCTAATATAGACGACACATCAATGTACAGAAACTGTTGCTGTGTCTGCAAACAGCTAGCTAGTGAGCTAGACTCTAACCTGAATTAGTTTCGTACACAGAGCACGTACTCAGTATAGAGTTAGGAACGTCCCTGGTGAACACCTTATGTCAACAAATTGTTACAGTGAGTCATCAGCTTTAAATCATGTTTCTTTGTCTTCAGTTATAATTATTTTAATTTATTTAAAAACAAGTTGACTGCCTCCAAACATTTATAAATATATATTATTATATACATCTTTTATCTACATGCAGTTTTTATGGATTCATAAAAGGTAATTAAATTTAAATTTGATGTGAAAAAAATCCACAATTTTACTTACTCTGCTGAATGTGCTGGATTGGTGTTGTTTAATAGCCTATGTTCACCGTTTATTTCAGCCAATACAAACGTCACATCAGTCCTAAAAATAATGCATTCAAATTAAACTTATTATTGGTTGTTTAAAAGTCATGTGTGCCCTACAAAATCAAACACATAGATTGAACTTATTATCAGTTGTTCTAAAGATCAGTTGTTCTAAAGACGATCAAATGTGTATGACTCTTAAATATACTTATAGGTTCGGCTCAAAATGTACACACATCTAATTAGAACATGTTTTTACTAACTGCCAGGTTTAGACGGCCCTTCAATAATCTATATTATATTCTAGAGTGATTTGCTTTAAACTATGAAACAGATATTGCAATTATGTTGGAATTAACATATGAAGATCAAAACATTTTGAGGGTTTCCATTAAGGTTCTAAAACAATTATAAACCCTGAACTATATTTAAATTAAAATACTCACGATGTCATTTCTACCACAACATTATTAGCTTCCTGTAGCACACGTTTACCCTCTACTCGTTCAATTAAACATACTCGACCATACTCTTCTTGAAGCATTCTAAAATAGATGAATAAAGTTTTTAAATCCCGGTTTGAATATTAAATACTGCACTCCCTCCAATATTGTGGAGAACTCATAGCAAAATACAAAGTTTAAAGAAACAAGTCCTTAATCTACAGTACAATGTTAAATATACTTACTGTCTTATTTGTTCTCTGCTAGGTAAAACATCTTTTGGTTCTTTATCTTTTAAGACTAATATAAAACGATTATATTGTTCAATAAAATTCACCTAAAATAAAAAAAAAAGAAAGATCACATTTCACATATGGAAGGGAGGTAACTGCAAATAAAGCCCATAATCTTACACAAAAGGTTACTTCATCAGTCAGATTCAGATATTAACCAATACATGGATTTACCCAAATCATCTTTAATTACCCAAAACAACTTGTATTTGTAATAAAACAATACATTTATATGATTTTGTGCAAAAATATGGATCCAATATGAACTTTTCTTGAAAAGTTAATGAAAATCGATGAAGAAATACACTGTTGGCATAAAAAACAAAAAGTAAAATCATATATCCATATAGTGATTAATAATAGTTTAACAGATTTGATAACACAGGATGGAAAAATAAATGATATAAACAACTTACAACCACTGAGGCTTTAGCTACTCTATCTTGTCCATCAACAGGATTATCTCTTGCTATAATATTAAAGTTATCTTGGTGAGTGTGTTCTGGTGTTATTTCAAATTCAATAGTAGTAGTTATAGTGCCCTCTACTGGATGTATAGTAAATGGTGGAATCCGTGTATTTTCGGGATCTATTTGGAATTCGATTTCAGCATTTCGTCCGGAATCTGCATCTGTTGCCTGAAGTTAAAATGATTAAAACATAAAATACACTTCTTATAGATTTTTACTTAAAGCAGCTAAGATTTTTTCTCAGTATCATCCACATTGAAAACACGAATTATTGGTCGATTTAAATCAACATTGATGTTGTGATCTACCCAGTAAAAGATGGGCTTCTGGTATTTAGTATTTAAGACAAAATATACATTTTACCATTGGTACACGAATCGCGTTCCAGAATGCATTTCAGTGCCAGTTTTAACAATAAGAGACTTGAAGAACAAGGCTAGACATATCCCACAAGCCCTGTCAAACGGTACATATCCCACATTGTTGGAATTTCTACGTCCCCAATATTAGCGATTTAGCTCCTTTAAATCTACAAACTTTTGTTTGGTTTTTATATCTCTGTCTAGTTCAAACATTAAGTTACACGGGTTGACGGTCAACTCATACATGAAGATAACTTTAGTGAATTGTGATAAAAAAAAAATTGGATCACAAATTCGGAAAATTCACACAAGTACAAAATGTGAAAAGAATTTAAAAGTCTTACTGAGGTCTGGGTGACGATTTCATTTGGTTTAGATGTTGCCGGAATAGCTGTGATGTACAAATTTGGTGTTGTTAATGGTGGGTAGACAGGGAAAATGAATATTGGATCATTATCATTGACATCTAATACAGCCACAATTACTGTCGTATATCGCCATGTATCTGAAGAAAGAAAAAAAAAACACTCATATATTCATGTCCGTGTCAGATGGTTAAATTAATAATGTCAGAAATTTTGGAGTTTGTATCACATTAAAATTTCAGTGCAGTGGCAAAACATTCACTAAAACTAATACATATTCCTAAACAAAAGAAGACATTTTCCTTTCAATATATATAATCATGGACCTAGTATTAAAATAAACCTACTGTAAATGATATTTTCTACTTGTCTCTTCTTTCTATTATTAGTAACGCTCTTTTCTACTAATAATGTCATATTGTATAGCTTCTTCACTTCATAATCTAATTCTTTTTGAAGTTTCAAGACACAGTTCTTTCTGTCTGCGTCAGTATCTACAGTAAATACAGCTGAAATAAAATAAAAAAATTATCATGAGTAATTTCATAACACATAATTTGTCAGAGACCACATATGGACCTTTTACTTTGAAAAAAAAAAGATTTATATATATATATATTTGTCCTTTAAAGAAATTAGTGTACTTTGTACTAAGATTTAAACAGCCAGAAGGTGAGTAGGTCCTTTACGCAATCAATATATTAATATTTTATTTTTCATATGGTTTTTAAATAGTCAGGATGTAACTTGTAAGCACCTGTACTTGAGGCCATGTACATCAAATGCAGGACTCTGACCCCTTTCCCGGTTGTATGTGACAAAGAGTAGGGTTGTTTGTCTAACCTCATGGGTTTACTCTGGGTCTTCCACTTTCCTCCCACTGCTAAAGACCCCCACACAGCAAATTATTGAAATAAATTGAACCATATGCTAGTCCAGAAATGATCGAGTTTATGTCAAGTGGACGTTAAACTGTTAATCTCCATCTCTCGCCCCCCCCCCCCCCCCCCCGGTCCATGTACAGACTATACATATAGTTCTTGTGTACGTATGCTTACAAGTCCTTTATCTCAAGTTTGTATAGGTCAGTCAGCGATTCGCAAATTATGTAATGAATTCAAAAATCAAGAGCAAACAATTTTTTTCATATGTGACATGTATATTCTAAGCCCAACCCACATCTCACAGGCCACGCCCACTTTCTCCATCTACCAATAATTTACTTGTCGTATATCAATCTGCATAGATCTTTGTGCATAGAAAAATATATCATATCTTACCTCCTTCATTTCCACTGACAAATGTACAGCGGACTGTATTACTGCCTTGATTTTCTACATTCAAGTCTTGTATTGTTGTTCCTATAGCTGTATTTTCTCTCTGTTCAATGCTGTAGATGACAAAAGTAAATTGCCATAAGTTGTCGGATTCAAGAAGTAAGGATAAACATGTCTGGATTTAGGATAAATCTCAAGTATCGGTTTATGATTTAAAAAAACCCAACCCAAAACCATGTACAAGTATAAAGTAATAAAATACTAAATATTAATGTAGTAAAACATGAAGAAAAAGGAAATAAATATACATTTAATTAAGGAATATACCAAGTAGACTTACTAGTAAACTGGTTGTATAAAACCTAAATCTCCTTCTGTTAAAGTTGCTTTATTGATTCTTAATTCAACTTGAATGTCGTTAGATTTAGGATTCCAGCCACTATCTGATGCTCTGAGAGTGAACTGTAAAAAATAAAATACAAAAATGGCTTATTTGGTGATCGGTGTTTTTTCTATAAATACTAAAAAAAACACCTTAAAAGCAAACTTTGAAGATCTGTTCCTTCAAGGTTAACAGTTAGGTCATTTGCAACCTGAAAGATTATCTTTTAATACTTAAAGTTTGACATTCTTTATCAATAATAAACATAAAATCATAATAAAGATAATTATATATCTTAATGTTCTGTTATTGAATACAAAATAAATGGTAGTTTAGCTTTGTTCTGAACTTGACATTATTATTTACAATAAGTACTTACAGCAAGTGTTTGTAAGTTGGTGGAATCTTCATTAAATAGGGATTGTCTAACAAACACTGTTCCATCATTATTAACACCAAAATATTGACTACCTGGCTGGGTATTATCTACAATACTGTATCTTATCTGAGCATTAGGTGTCTACAATACAAATAGTCATTTATCTCATTAGTCATTTGAAAACATTTTAAAGAAATAAAACATACTAAGAGATACCAGTTAAAAAGTTGCGATATCTGTTCATTGATAAACTTTAACAGGAAACAAAATTGATTGATAAATAACCAGAATTAGATAACTGATCCATGAGAAATTACTTACACCTCGGTTATAAATGTCGTTCACATCCTCATCCGTTGCATTTACTGTGAGGACAGTCGTGTAAACTGGTGAATCTTGGGATACAGCACCATTATAATTATTAATACTAAACACGGGAGGGAAGCGATTTCTAACAACATTTATTGTCAGAGTAGTTGTTGCCGATTTTGGTGAAGCTGCCATATCCCGTGCTGATATTGTCAGCTAAAATATAGAAAGTACCACATGTAATAAAGACACTTGAAATTTATCCTGTATTCAAATAAATCTTGCAATATTTGACATAGATGCAATTTACAAACTTATAAAAAAATATGTTTTATTTTTTTCTACAAACAAAACATGATTTAACAATTACCCATATTATTATCTCATAACATCACTCTTAACAACAATTAACAACAATTAACAACAATTTCAAATGGATTTGAATGATTTTGGAAACAAACCCTTCAACGAAGAATTGCATTTTATTCTAGAAATGTATTTATGATATCTTAAAAATAATAACATTGTGTAGACTGAACTTATATATAAATTTCATAAGTTTCAATGGATATTGGTTGTTCTAAAACAAAATAAACTTACATCAAATCTATCAGGAACACCGGCTCTAGTTAACTGTTGTGATAAGATAATATCTCCAGTATTTGGAGTTATAACAAAATATCCTAAACCACTGTTGGGACTAACAGATGTAATACTGTATCTTATCTGACCACTTAAACTCTACAAAATATAATAATTCAATTTAACTTAAATAATATAATGGCCTTCAGTTTATTTATTAAAAAATAATCAATTTATAACATAGTCATCTGTGTCGGTGAACTGAGAACAGATTTTTTACAGATTTTGTTTAATTGTCTAGTACAGTAAAAAAAAAAGATTAAAGGCCCATTTGAAGTTCCACTTAAATTGGTGCAAGCAAACAAGCCCACTGACTGTGAGGGAGATGTCCCCCCTTGTCTCAATTCTTCCTCGCTTACATTTTCTAAAGTATCTAGCAAAGTATCTGCTTAGGGGATGCAGAAAAATGATCATTATCAAACTTAGTTCACCAAGTTTCGTCTCTTTAATGCTATTAGAATCATAGTTATCGTATCCCAAATCTGATTGCTTATCTCTGCTCGAACATTAAACCTCAACAATTAGAAATAGAGTTCAAAACTGTAAGATGGACGGATTGACGAAGCCATTAATTCAAATTAATATCATATACTTACATTACTGCTATCGCGATCTGTTGCTGGGATTCTAGTGATAACATTTCGTACGGCCTCATATTCAGAGATAGTTACATTATAGTTACTCTGACCAAATTCTGGAGCATTAGGATTTCGGACAACTGTTACTCTAACTAGAGCTGTTCCAGTTCGAGGTGAAACACTAACATTGTCAGTAGCTCTCACTCGGAACTGTGAAAAAAAAAATATAGATCATTTAATTAAAATGGTACAGAAAATTTCAACAATGAGTCTAATTCTATTTAATTTCAGCAGGGCCACTCATTCTATATTAAGATTAAAAATTGTCACTTTGATAAAAATGAAATGAAATGAAATGGGGTTTAACGTCCTAATCCAAATTGGGCTAATGAAGATGGTGCTTTGATTTACAGATATTTTTTACGATTTTTCTTCTTGTTGGGTTTTATATCAAGGGTAATATCTCAGACAAAGTTCTAAGATTCAATCTGCACGATTTATATAGTGAAACTTACCTGGTATTGAAGATTATTATCTCGCTCTACACTCTGTGCAAGTTCTATAGTGTTGGTGCCAGCTCTAAATCGGAAATACAAGGCATCGGTAGGTCCTTCGATCAAAGAGTATGAAATGATATCCTGTAAAGATAAAGAACAAATATTATGTCAGAATATCACCATTGCTGCAGACAGAAACAAGGATAAAGAAATAAAGAACCAGTTGGTAAATGGTGGCTGTCTCTTACAGCAATAATTTCATGCACACAGTTAATAAAACTTTAAAATCTTGTGCTAAAATATCCAGCAGCTGCATCATTATTTTGCGGTAGATTAATCTGAGTTACGGTAAAAAAAAAAGTGTTTTTATCTGGCAAAAAAGAGGATCATAATTCAGATTTTCTTTAGAACTCTACTGAAATTTGTACTTACGGTAGGATCATTGTCTCTGGCAAATACATCAACAATTTTGTCACCGACACTATGTGTTTCATTAATAGTGACGTCATAAATACTTGGAGAGAATATGGGAGCATTAGAATTTCTAGTTACATTAACTGTTACTCTAATACTACTCTGTCTTCTTGGTGTGCCACGATCTTCAGCAATTACATTAAACTAAAATAAACATTAATAATAAAATCAGTATGCACTTGGTTATGTATATCCCACATCCAGCAGGACTAGGTAGGTCATCTATCTAATGTTCTTCTTATATTCAGTTTGAGCAAATCATAGAAGAGGTTGCATCAGTAGAAGGAAGGTAGTGTAGGGGTAATTTCATGCTTTGATTTATGTTGGGTGTTTGGTACAGATTTTTAATTCCAGTACGTGTCATGAACACTATTTTTCATAAATATTTCAATGGTTCAAGTTGATATTGCCAATGGACGATGCAAAATTGAAAAGTTTTAAATGGCATGCCATCATAAAATCAACAATCCAAATATGCTTCAGCCATGTTCTACACTAAGTATAATGAATATATATATATAAATATGTACTTACTAAATATATATTTTGGTTAGGATCGTTACTTAATCTAGTGATGACAGATAATTGACCAGTTGATGGATTGACAAAGAAGTAATCAGAGACATAATTTGGTGTTGATTGTAATCTATCAATGGAATACACGATCATACCACTTCCCGTCTAAAAAAACAATAATATAGCATTTTACATACATTACAACTTATTCTTTACAAAATATGATTTGAAAATAGAAATTAGATTTCTTCGAAATTATTTTTCCCAATTCCTATTCATTCGACAAAGAATATCACTCAGATGATAAATAATCAATATGAAGTTTGCAGTATTTACCTTGTCAGTGTCAGCATCTGTGGCATTGACATCACCAAATTGTTGTCCAAGTGGGAAATTTTCTGATAAAGTATAGAAGAGATTGCCATGTCCAAATACAGGAGAATTAGGATTACGTATAACAGTGACTCGAACTAAAGCAATAGCAAACTCATTTGGATCACTTTCTCTGTATGCAGCGACACGTACCTGAAAAGTGCAATAAAGACCGTGATAACACAAGGCAAACAACAACACAAAAATTTAACAATCGGTCTATATTGAAAAATGGTTGGAAACAATTAATTTCTATTGCATATAATACTGAAGTAATACACATTTTTTTTTTTTCTGGTTTAATTGTTGCTTCAAGGGACATAGCCTTTATTTTTACATTCTTTTGAGACTAACAGATTATATCAATTGCTAAGACTGAAATCATATCTATTACAACTATAGTAAAAAACATCTAGTTGTTTGAATAGTACAAAAAAAACCATGGAGGTCATAGATATATCATTGACAACATGTTAAAGGGTTATATTAATAAAGTTATCTTACAGTGTATGTTCCAACTTTATTGGGATCGTCAATAAAAGATTTGTTAATTGTAAGAACTCCACTATCTTCATCTATAATGAAATATTCTGGTGCTGTTGAATCTCCACGGATTTCATATTTCACTCGGCTCTGTTGAAAAAACACAAATCGTTATAAATAGTCAAAAGTTTATATAATTTGTTATATTCTACCAAATTTATTATCAACAATCAAGAAAAAGGTTTATGTTATTTATTATAAATATTCAAAAAGTTATGTAACTTATTTTTAATAATCAAAAAGTTATGTAATTTATTATAAATTATCAAAAAGTTACATAATTTATTACAAATAATCAAAATGTTATGTAATTTATTATAAAGAATCAAAAAGTTATTATATGTAATTTGTTATAAATAAAATAACCATTAAGTTATGTTATTTATTATAAATAATCAAAAAGTAATTGGTTTTAATATTTACAATTTGAAATCAGCCAGAAATAGTTGTTTATTTTGGTGTTTTGATAAGTAGGATACAGAAACCAACTATACATTCATGGATATGATTAATCTGTATATAAAGTATTTATTTTCTATCTTATTGGATTTATATAAATAATTACAATAATAATAACAACTTACTCCTAGTACAGGATCTGCCACTTGTAGAGTAATAATAGGAGATCCAAGTGGTAGATTTTCAGGTTCTGTGGTACTATATTCTGATGGTGAGAAGTTCAGTTTACCAGTACGTGATATGGTAATAGTAGCAGTAGCTGTGTCAGATAATGATGGTATACCTTTATCATATGCTATCACTTGAAACTAGAAAGAAAGAAGTTAATTCGAGGTGATGAATTTTACATCTAATGGTGTATTCTTAATTACTAATGAATAAAATGGCTGCTCGCTAATCTCCATTAGAATAATGGACAAGGCCATTATATTGCGTATCTTTTTCTACTATAGTGTACTGAACATTATTTCCAAATCATAAATTGACTTTCAGGCAAAATCAATTAATATTCAAAGACTTAATATCACAAACATTTATGACTATTCAAAATGCAACATATGAAAAAGATATATATTTTATATAGTATTTGTGTGTTGAAATCATATATATCATAAGTATTCCAAAACCTACCACCCATCTTTCTTGATCAACAGTTTGAAGGCCAATTCGAGATGAAATGGAGCCTGTTTGAGGATCAATCTGGAAATTTCTCATAGCATCAGCACTGCCAAGTCTATATTCAATCTGGCCATTCAGTGTAGACTGAAAAAAAAAGAATTCACAAAATTATTCCAACAAAGTCTCTAATCTAAAACTTTTCTTGCACACACAAAGAGGTATAAACTCTTTGGATATCTTCAAAGTTAAGTAAAAATAACAAACTTATTTGATAGGAAGCTCTTTCACTATACAGTTACCTTAGGTTTGATCAAATTAAGACTATATATAATCTTAGTAAAACTGATTTTCCAATTTTTATTTTCAAGTTTATATTCAATTAATCTAATCTGACTGTAATCTATATACAGTACTTACAGCAGGGTCTTGATCATTAGCAACAACGGTAATAATATTGGTAAAAACTGCGACGTTTTCTGATACAGTTGTTTCAAGAGGAGATGTCCTGTCTATAACTGGTGCATTATTACGTAATACAGTGATTGTAACGGTGGAGGTAGCGCTATTTGGGTTAGTACCAGAATCTGTAGCCACAACAGTTAACTGAAAAGATTTTTAAAAAAAATAATGAGTGTTGTTTAATCATTTTCTGAATTGTCTTTACTCCCTAAAGATAACAAATATGACCAGCGAAGAATCTTCGAGTTATTAATTCCAGGGTTCGCCTTTTTCAGAAGTGCACCTTCACGTCCGACAAGGAAAGTGGATGTTTAGGACAAAATTGATTTAACAATATGTTATTTCAAAAGTTGTCAAGATTTAAAACACCAATTATTATAGACTTTAATATATGAATAAAATTTCAATATAATCAATCAGGGTTTTTTTCTTTTGGAAATGATGATCTTAAAAAATTTGGTTTAATAATAAACTGATCAAGGAAGAAGCCATTATTTTAAACTGTGTATTGGTACTTACTATGTATTCCCCAGGTTTAGCTGAATCACCAGACGGTCTCTGTTTTACTGATATCAAACCAGTTAAAGGATCGATTTGGAAATAATCCACAGCACTTCGACTTGGATCAAACGAGTAAATAACCGATTTCTCTGGTACCTGTAATTTACAATAAAACATATTATACAATAGAGTTAGAAAGTTGTACCTGAATATTGAGTTGAAATGCAAAATGGGTTATACGACATTCACGTCATTCTGCCATGATACAGGGAGAGAGAGAAATGGGGTTTAACTTCCACTTTTGGGACTAACACATGGGTCAATTTTATTTCAATAATTCGCTTGCGTGTAGGGTCTTTAGCAGTGTGATGAAACCAAAGGACAGACAGAAAACCCTGGAGTTTGGATAGGCGACCCTACTCCTTGTCACATACAACCAGCAGGGAATCCAAACCACGCCAGTTGACTCAATGACAGACCTCATGATACAGCACGCACATACAAACCATTCTGTGAAATATCTTAGATGAATATCATAATTTACCAAAGTTAGTTTACATTCATAAACGTGATAATAAAAATATAATCTGCTGTTCAAATTCAGAACTTGTTATCAGAGACTGCATATACCACACATTCAATACCTTCAACTCAAGATATCTAAAATGGATTTCATTTAAAATCTATAAAGTTTAAATATCATTTTCTTATCTTGAAAAATAATAAAACAGATGTGTGATGAATACTAGGTTTCTACTCACAAATAAATCATCATCGGTAGCTGTAACAGTAATGACGGAGGTTCCTGGTCCATCGTAATCATTGATAGTTGCAGTATACGGTGACCTGGTGAAAACTGGTGATTTCTCGTTTCTGTTAATATTGATGACAACCGAAGTAGTAGCTATTTCATTTGGTCTGGCAGTATCAAACACTTCAACCAACATCTGTAAAACAAACATGCAGTTATTATCTCAGACATTTAATTCATTTGAAGATAGCTAACAAAGTAAAAATTGACATTCGTCCGTCCCACACAGCATTAACAACTAGGTCATTTCGGGACTAACATATGATTTAATTTTATTTCAAAAATTTGCTTTTGGTGGGAGGAAACCGGAGGACAAAAAGCAATATTTAGTATATATAGGAATCTAATATCTTCTAATTAAAATCAGTTATGTACAAACATTTAATTTTTTTCATTTTCTCACTAGAATTGATATCTGATACATTTTCTTTGAAAACAGTGTTCCAATCACTGATCAGTCAGATTGCCTCTTTTTGTATCCCTGACTCTGTTTTGTCGTGAATTCTGGTAACTTTAAACCACAAATAATAATGTATCTGATGGGTTTGAAGTTAAAGGGCATACAGCATTGAAATCTTAAAATAGACAAAATATGGTTTTCTTTGTTCACCAATTGTTCTCATTACAAATAGGTGTTGAGACCATATCTCCTATATCAACACTAACAATAACTACTATATATATAAGATAAGTATTTGACTGTACTTACTGTGTATGTTACAAACTGTTGGGTATTTAACCGCAGTGGTTGTCTAGTTGTAATTTGACCAGATTGTGGATTTATTTGGAAATATGAGTCAGCTTGACCAAATCCAACAAGACGATATTGTAGAGTTCCCTAGAAACAAAAAATAGGATGAGAAATACATTAGAAATCGAACAGTTGGATAGAACAATCTACTGTAACTTATTAACTCTTCCACTGTCAATTGCAAGTCAATTTAATTGCTGGTCTCAAGTTAATTCAAAGTTGAATCTTGTTTAAATAAATAAGAAATCTTGTAACTTTTATATCTAAAAATATGTTTATTTGTGCTATTTAAAACACAGCATATAACAATTTGGTCACCTTTTTAGTCTGATGCTGTGAGCCACACACAGTAGTAAAATAGCTTATATTGTATTTGTAAATTAGTGCAAGAATTAACCAATAACTAAATTTAATTTGACAGTAATAACATTATTTGTAAATTGGTGCAAGGATTAACCAATAACTAAATTTAATTTAACACTATTATAATATAGTAATAACATTATATCAATTTTACCTGCAAATCTGGATCTTGAGCTACAGCTCTTACAGTTGCTACGTTTGCATTAGTTGATAAAGGTAATGTCTGAGAGTAAGGTGCTCCAATAAATCTTGGTGGTCCACTATTATGGCTAACATTGATAGTAACAACTGCTGTATCTTTCTTTTCTGGTGTTCTATCATCAGTAACTTCTACATTAAACTATAATAAACATTAATACAATAGTCTACTTAAAACACACATCCTTATCACAAAAGGGATTATATCCTACCATTTCTCAATGAGTGGAATATATAACAAAAAATAAATACATTATCATCCTACCATTTCGTACACAAGTTCTACAGACTTGGTAAAATATCATAAAGAATTTTAATTGAAAAAAGTTTACATTTGCACAGACAGAAACAGAATGAATTAGATAATCTTAGTGGATAACTTGGATATCTTATAAATACAATTTTACTTACCTGGAAGCGAGTGGCGGTGGTTTCTGTCAAATCTTTAGCTACAACAATTTCTCCAGTATTAGGATTGAGATAGAAGAATTCTTTATCAGTATCTGTACCTAGATGTGTATATCTTAATCTATCCTAAATAAACAAATAAAATGTTCAAATATTATAATTGTTACAGTAATTTGACATAAATATTTACACATTTCTGACTTTAATTTCAACCAATGCAAAAATTTTATTTCGACTTTAAAAGTGAAAATGAAATAACCACTTTGATTCATGAACCGGAGTTGACTACAGTCAAGCACAGTTTGACGTTCTGTTGGCGAACGTAGGGATGCTTTAAATAAATCAATCGATCAGTAGGCTAGTGGTAGGAAATGATAACTGACAAATTAAAAACAATCTTGCCAAATCAATTTCCAAATACAATCACATTTAATCCAGACATATCATTCCAGCAAAACTCTGTTAACTTATATAACTAGAGCATTCTCTCATATTATATTATAAAGTACAATCTATATATCATAACATACCCCATCTGAATCTGTTGCTGCTACTGCAAGAACCAAATTTCCTGGAGGACGAGTATCTGGGATACTTGCACTAAACGGTGTGCCTTGGAATACAGGTGCTCCTTCGTTTCTTTCAACATTGATGGTAACAACACCTTGTTGTTTGTTATTAGGCCAGGCATCATCATAAATCTGAACTCGACACTACAACAAAATCTCTCTTTTATTTACCGTTAATAACACAATGATAGGTGCATATACCACCCCTCCCACCCTGCTCGTGCAGCATATTTTTTCTCTCTGACATTAATTGAAATAACATCATACAAACAAATGGTTGAAATATTGCGACTGTTTTGGTCTCATTCCACTCTTAATCCTATATATATCTATGCACCTGAATGAGCAGAAATATTGTCTAAGAACGTCTGATTTTATAAAATTCTTGGGTAATTCCCTGGACCTCATGCTACTTGGACCCCCAGCTGTTCAAATTCCTGAACAAGGTTCAAAATATTACAGATGATACTTTAAATCATGTTAGTATTTTCACTTGAGAATTAAGCAAGTCATTCATTAACATGAGAGTAAATCTGTTAAATCAACTCACTCCAACAGTTGATAACTGATACTAAAAAATGAAGAATATCGATATTAATACTTACAGTATAAGATAAAGTCTGAAGACTATCAGATTTAGGACTGTTCCTTACTCTAATCACACCTGAGTTTCTATCAATTTGGAAGAATGTTTGACATGGGAAATCTCCAACAAGTTCATATACCAAATTACCCTGAAAGAAAATAAAATAAAATACATTGTCTTACGTATAAATCATTTTTATCAATGCATTATATATTAATCATTCTCAACTGTCAATGGTTTTTAAAACAAAAATATTAGTTCCCTCTCAATAATTATATTAATGTATTGTGTAACCTGTTGCATTTTAGTCATTTAAGGGCTTAAACTCAATCAGAAATAGACAGTTTTACCAAAAACTATATTGGTCTAAATTTAATTCAAATTGATCTATTTAATGAGAATAATGGCCAACGAATCTACTGATTTCCCAATACCATTCTTATTGTTATTAAACAATTTCAAATAGTATCAAAACTTGGTTGTTGTTGACCACCTAAATTAGTATTTAAAAATTTTGTTATATTTAAATATGGAAAACGTTTATAAGTCTTCTGGCTCATGAAGTATTGGTTTCCCCACTGTACAGTTTGTATGCATTTGTACACATGTTCTTACAGTCTTATGTATAATATGTAATTGCAAATTATTATTTATTAAATTCAAATAAAAATTTACCTTTAAATCTCCATCAGTACCACGGACAGTGTAAACATTACTATTGGGTAAAACTGATTCTTTTATATCCACAGTGACCGGCAAATCATTGAAAGATGGATTAGAGTTATCACGAGATACACGAACCGTTACAACACCAGTACCAACTTTAGGTGGACTTCCATCGTCAGTAGCAACTACATTTATCTAAATTAAATATCATATATCAGTAAAGTATTAAATCGAAATAAAACATCATATATCATTATCATACCAATACCACAGTATTAAATCTAAATTTAACATCATTATATCATTATCGTACCAATAAAGTATTAAATTTAAAATCATATATCAACTGCACCAGTAAAGTTTTAAATTTAACATCATATATCATTACTGCACTAGTAAAGTATTAAATCCTCAAGAATAACAATATTATTCATCAGAATGACAATAGTGACAATTCTCCATTTCTGTTCCAATATGTGGCACTAGCAGTCATGCATTTTAGCAATTTTAATAGGACTAGCAAAAAAACAAAAAAACTTACTGTATATTCTAGAGTATTATCAGTGTCTTGAGATAATGGTTTCCTCAAAGATATCAAACAAGTTGTTGGATTAATGGCAAAGAATTCCTGGCTTTTAGGAGATCCACTAATTGAGCATGTAACAGTCCTCTGATAAAAAGAACGAAAATATTTTAATTATCTGTCAAAAATAAAGGTACTGAACATGTCCAGAAAGTACAGGACATATTACTGTTAATAATAATACCAATTTCCATAGAAATTAATACTTGTACAAAAAGTTCTCTAACTTCAACAACACATGCTTAAAACCCTTTATCCTTTATATCCATATAACAATAAAATGTCCATCTAGAGTAAAATACAAGATGTACTCACGCTATCAGGATCTGTCACATTAACTTTATAAAACCAGAAGTTAGGGTTAGTAGCTTCTGGCAGGTCAATAACAGCAGTAGGTGGAGTAATAATAGGTCCATCTCGGTTTCTACCAACCGTTATCTCAACTGTTGAAGTTGCTGATAAACCTGGTTTACCTGTATCCGTGGCAACAACAACCAACTATAAAACACAAAACAATATATCTTTAAAACATATGAAAGTTAGCAAATACAGGTTTTGTATTTTATCTATTATACATTGTGATGTTCGTTACAATAGCTCAATAGAAACAATTTCAAATTAACTTTATTTTAATACTAAATTAAATAACATCTTTATATATTCATTTACTTACTTGATACTTTTCTAATCTTAAAGGATCTTCTCCAAGATTACGGGAAATTGTTATTCGACCTGTAGAATTATTGATTTCAAAAAAGCTAGGAGCTGGATAAGTGCCAATAATCTCGTAATTTATTCGTCCCTGAAAGATACAGACCAATAAATAATAAAATTATACCATACAGTTACTAAAGGACACTAGAATTAATACACTTGAATAAAAACAGAACATGAGTCTGTTTTGTTTTATTGAATGGTTAGATCAGGTTTGTCAATCAATGGTTATTGTTGTTTGTAAATGGCAAGATTTTTCTTTATTGACCAGGGAAATTATGTTTTATGCTGTGATGAATATAAATGCAACAGATGTTGGATGTTCACTAATCAGTGTCCGTCTAAGGTAAAGCTGAGGATTTAGATTACTTTTTCTACTACAAGTTCACAACACATGTCCATAATTTGTACACTATACTGAATATTACTCGCTATACATTAAGGGAGGTAACATTGACTACTTCTAATAAATGCAGCATTAATGGGCGTCCTCGCTACAGATTAAGGGGCATAGTTTATAGGTGACACCATAAAGGAGGCAGTCCCATGTGACTTCATTGTTTACCTTACGTCTGGTGGGAATTCCTTCAGCGAGAACACCAATTCCAAACCAATAAGATAAATGAGAGATGAGAACAAGAATATATATATGAATAACTTACAATGAGTGGTGTCTTTGTAGCTAGGACTGTTGTAATTAATGTTCCTACTGGATTACTTTCTTGTGTTGAACCAGTATAAGTTGTTAGTGTGAAAGATGGTGCTGGTTGTCTTTCCACATTGATTTGGACTGGTGTTTGTACAACTTTAGGTGTTGGATAACCATTATCAGTAACACTTACAGTACACTGAAAATACAATAAATACAAAATTCCAACATCATTGACGTAATCGGGGTTGCATTATTTCTGTTAACGTATTTTTTAAAATCATTTTTAGTAAAGTGCAATGGATGCTTACGGCTGGCCCTCGGATCCATTCACTTGATTTGATATTACTATTAGTGTAAATCTATATTTTACTCTTACTTTGAATATTTGCACTATATTTGTACTTTGAACATTTGTGATCTTTTATTTCACGCATTCAAGTTTTTACCATTTGTTTATTGTAAAGCATTTTTGCGTACTCTTTGTGTGGAAATGGTGCTATATAAAAATTCTTAATAATAATTATATTAATGCAGGTGGGAGATTCATGACACTAGGTCAAATAGCAGGCTACATAGGGCCAATGGTAGGTTAAAATATCTGATACACATGTAAAGAGAAAACAAAGCCTTGTTTATCAAATTGTGAGATTATTCTATTCTGTTTCTGACCTGATGTAAAGTTAAATGCTATTTTCTGCTTCCAAGATATATCTGCAATCGAAAATTCATTCCATCGCTTGGCTTCTCAAGATTTGTTAATTTCACAAATAGTCAACAAACATCACAATATTAATGGAAATGTCCTTAATTACAACTTTCAGTAACCGACAGTATAGATATATATACTTACATCGTAAACAGTACCAGTAAAAGTTCGCAGATCTTTTGTAACATACATAGTACCAGTATCTGATGCTATATAGAATATATCTCTACAGCCATTTGAATCAACCAGTGAGTAAGTTAATTTGTCCTAAAAAAATAATTCAACCATAATTAAAGTTAATCTATCCTAATAAAATATTCCAACATTTCACCAACAATATACATTCTTAAAAAAAATAATCCAACAAAATATCAAAGTTAATTCATCCTTGAAAAAAAAAAATCAAATAGATCATCCCCTAAAAATATAATCCAACAATACATCAAAGTTAATCTATCCTAAAAATATTAACCCATCAATACATCAAAGTTAATTCATCCTAAAAATATTAACCCAACAATACATCAAAGTTAAATTATCCTAAAAATATCTACCCAACAATACATCAAAGTTAAATCATCCTAAAAATATCTACCCAACAATACATCAAAGTTAAATTATCCTAAAAATATCTACCCAACAATACATCAAAGTTAATTTATCCTAAAAATATCAACCAAACAACATTCAGATAGGCTATTTATACCTGTAAAGGCAGTTAATCATACTTAAATTATATATAGATTTAAAATAACATCTGTCTAAAAGTAAAAGAGATGTATTACCCCATCATTATCTGTTGCATTTATCTGTATAACTGGATTGTTAGCTTGATGATCATCACCAATATTGGCTACATAGGGTTGACCAGAAAACACTGGTGAGAAGAAATTTCTGTTCATGTTGATGATAAGATCTGATTGACTGGTAAATTGTGGATAGTTGATATCATAGGCTTCAACTCGTAACTGAAAATAAAATCCATGAAATTTTTATATCTCGGTAATTGAATCTATTACAAGCAAAACGTTAATACACCAACCATTTCAACAAACCTCTAATTTGATAAAAACAATAATTCAAAAAATGGCCTAGCGTATTTATATTACCGATATTAGCTTGAAATATATTAGTAGCTTTTTTCCATATGTGTTATAGTTAATGATTAACATAGTTTTTACTTTTAGTACCAATATAAAAGTCCAGGATGAAAAATATGACATGTTTCCCACATTGATACATTAATATACATAATATATACACATAAGCATACTTTTTAAAAATAAAATTCACTATTTCCTGAAATTGAAATATAAACTTACCGTATATGTCAATTCTTTTCCCAGACGCAAATCCCTAGTATTAGTTATTTTACCAGTTATTGGATCAATAGCAAAGTAAATTGGGGCTGTGTCCAATCCTACAATTCTGTATCGTACATCACCCTATAGAAATAGATACATATTACGTCATTGCAATAAAATTAAAACCAAATATTTTCTACGAGTCTTATAATCAATGTTCGTAGAATATATTGAATAACTACCACAGTTTCTGAAAATTACTATTTTGTCGTCTGTGACTCACCCATTTTAAAAACTTCCATGTTTTCTTCTCAGACGTTTTTGTCTTAACAAATTGCGTTCGAAACCATAGAGTACACAACGTTGTGTACTGATATCAAAATGTCTTAAATATTTTACATAAAGATGCCATCTCTTCACGGTATTTCAATATTGATTGAAATGGACCAATATTGAAATGTAATTCGTGTTTTTATACTGATATTATTAACCACATTAAGTTATAGAGGTTTTATTAGCCGTTTTTCATAAAATAGCATTTGATTACACCTGATGTTTGTTTACAAGCTAATACTACATAAAATTATTTACCTGAGCTCCTGTTTTTGTGGCCGTCAAATCAAAGAAGTTGGTACCAATAGGAACATCTTCACGTAGATTTGTTCTTTGAGGTGTTGGTAGGTTAAAGGTTGGAGGTACAATCTTGTCTATGTTGATGTTAATGATAGCTGTATCTTGTTTAGATGGTCGACCACTGTCAGTAACAACAGCTTCCAACTATAACATATAATAAAACATTGTACTCAATCAGTTGCCATCATCATCATCATCCCCCCCACCAATTCATCAAGTCAATATAAAGATCATTCTCCTACACTATGGTGCAAATGATTCTAAAATACATTTTAGGTAAATGATAAATTTGACGGACATAAAGTTTCTAACTTACAGAGATAGTATTTCTATTGATGCCAAGTACAGGTTGTTTAAGGTAGATGCTTCCAGTCTGTGGATCAATGTAGAAATAATTTAATCCATCTCCACCATTGATATCTCGGACCAAAGAATAGGTGATACTATCCTGAAATATATAATTAACATACAAACTTTTAAATTTCTGTTAATCAGATCACAAAGTGGATAACAGTGATCATAAATTTCTTATATCAAATGAGACAGAAGTCAAATTATCACTGTTCTAGTTTAAAATTTTCTTTCACTGGTATTCATATTATTTTGTTTTCTTACCTTAGCAAAAGAGAGAGAGAGAGAGAGAGAGAGAGAGAGAGAGAGATGGGATTTAATGTTCACTTGACACAAACTATGTCATTCATTTCAGGAGAAACAAATGTTTCAATTTTATTTGAATAATTTGTGGGAGGACCCGAAGAAAAGCCACAAGGTTGGACATATACAAGCAGGGAATCGAAACTATCTTATTAGACTCAATGACAGACCTTCTGATCCAACGCATGCATGTTAATCATTTTACAAGGGGGATGCTCGATTCACAGTCTAGAACGTCCAGAATCAACAGAATTACAATCGAGTGACGTGGAATTCAGTCCTGTCACAGTTCTGCCAGTCCCGACAGCTGAGGTGGAGTGAGTAGAATCGTGACCTTCTGATCCAACGCATGCATGTTAATCATTTTACATGGTTTCCCACTAAGGGGGCATAAGTCAGGCTTATCGACAGGATTTATCCTCTTGTAAACACAATGCTTCAAAAATGTTTTTAAAAAAATCTGTTAAAAAGTCTTATGGCTGGCGTATAAAAATTCAGTGTATAAATATATATAACTACCCCATCATTATCTGTGGCTGTTATATTTTCAACTGGTACAGTAAATGGATGAGTTTCCAGTATTCTGGGATTATAGGTCTTAGGATTAAATGCTGGTGTAAATTCATTACGAAGTACATTAATAGTACAAATAATTTCAGCTGTTCTATCAGGTACATTACTGCTGTAGGCTATGACACGTAACTGTAATAATAAAAACAATAATATAAAAGATAGTTATTAATGAATTAAGAGACTATCACACGATAAAAAAATAAAACATCTCTATCATGAGATATTCTATAAAATTTCATGAGATCTTTAAATTATCAGAAATGGCGTTAACGTCCCACTGTTCTGCTCCAAACCAGGGCTAATGAAGACGGACATAAAATGATCAAAAAAGTTTATAATGGCAATACAGATAATAGCAAGATCTGTATGAGTACTTACAAGATATTGTGATCTAGCTAGTCCATCGTTTTTCAAATCATCCTTGACGAAGATTTCACCAGTGGAATTATTAATATCAAAGAAACTCTGAGCTGGATAAATTCCTGTTATTCCATACACAATTGCACCCTGTAAGAGTAAAAAGTAACATATACTTAGAATTGTACATCATCAACATCAGCTAAAATACAAAATCTGAACTGAACAAAACAACTATCATTGGTTTAAAAGGAAATGAGATTTTCTAAAAATTTATGAATGGCAATCTACATACTATTGAATAACCATGACACATTTAGTTTTTAATTATCAAATATGTGTCCGTCATAATTTTAAGATTTTTACCTGGTTGTCATCATCTGTAGCAGCAACTGTAGTAAAAATTGATCCAACACTTCTTTTCTCTACAATAGATGGTTGACAGCTTCCACTAGTAAATCGTGGTGGAGTTTGATCTTTAGTTATAGTAACTATCAAGTTAACCCTACCAGTTTGTGTTAACAATGGTCTATCTGTGGCTTCGATATTCACCTACAAATTAAAATCAAACATAAATAGCAAAACGTCCTTGGGTTAACAGGTAATTAAAATATCAATGAATCCACTTTTTTGTAAAAAACTTTTTTGAAATTTGTAATAATGAAACTTGTTAATTGACCACACTATATTAAATTTCATTCTCACTTCCATCAGACCATTACAATACATGTTCTCGCTTCGATGTACAGAATACTTGTGTAACACTTTACCATTACATCTAGATCTACAGCTGTGCTCACAGACACACATCTCATTACTATTCATATATTCAATAATTCAATTATCAGGAATATTCATGTCAACAAAACTGACTTACAGTGAATTGGTTTTGGGGTATGTTAAAGACAGATTTCTTTAAGAAAACTTGGCCTGTGGATGGATCTATGTAGAAATATTGCGGAGCATCACCAGAACCAGTAATTCTATAGGTTAATGAATCCTGAAATAAAACAGTTGTATATCTCATTAAGTATTTTAGTTTATCTTTTAATTCTATAATTTTAACATCATTCTTCATCTTTTATATGATTAAATACAAACCTGAATAATTATTTAATGCATGGATTATGCCGAATAAAATCAATATGTAGTTCCACCATTTTAGATATAGAATACACTATGATGGTTCCTATTTTGAAGCTGATATTTTACTAAGACATTGAACTTACCCCATCAGTGTCAGTAGCTTGGACATTTTTAACCAAAAATCCAAGTGGACTTCTTTCATCTATTGTAGCACGGTATGGTGATTCTCCAAATGTTGGTACTCCAGGATTAATTCCAATCGTGATTGGAATATTATAGAATGTTTTCTTTGTTGGTACCGCAGAATCATAGGCTGCAATTCGTAACTGCAAAAACCAAAACCAACAATATTAGAAATGAAACAGATTATCATTAAGGCTGAAATATAAATTCGGTGTCAGTAGAAGAGGATTTATCAATACATCGTCTTGATCCTTGGTAAACCTTCATGGTTGTGTCAAATGACACAGTATCTGAGTTCAGCAACTTTAAATGTAGGTTACTAATGTGTATAATTTGACAGTACACTAACATAATACTTAGACTAAAGGCAATTAAGTTTTAGTTCTTCTTGATCAATGAATTGAGCTACTCGATCCTTGTGAACAAGGCTTTATTTTAAAACATAAAAAGCTGAACTAAGAGCGTTTGAAAGGAGCAACCAAGCTTTATCTCGGATTAAACTCATTTTTTTTTCTTCTTTAGATATAAAAAAATTAAAATATAAATAGGTGTTCCCTATCAACAAAAAATAAAATTGATTTAGCCTGTCTTGGTTTATATCATAAATTGATTCAGCCTTTCTTGGTTTATATGATGAGAAACATACCACCATGCTTCGTTGTCCTGCTTGTCTCACATTTCCCCTGACAGTGATGACACCAGTACTTGGATCAACAGTAAAGAAACTTGGAGCTGGGGTATTACCAACAACTTCATAAACTATACTTCCCTGTTTACAAAGAAAAAAGAAGACGATTCTAACACATGTATCATATCTACATTTCTAAAAATAATAGTATGTTTCATAATTGTTGGAATTACTTTTTAAAACTAATTAAAATCTTTACATGACAAGCCTGTAATCCATTGTGTATACCATCGGATAGCTGGGATTAAAACATTCACAACATTTAAAAATTAGAGATAAAATGGAAAATCAAGGTTAAGTGTCGGTTATCAAGTACCTTTGCTAGGACAATGAACATCAACGCTATATTTTCAAACACAAATGTATCTTTAAGATTAGAGTTTATATAATTACCAATAAATCAGTATCATTGGCTAGAACTGTTCCTACTGAATTTCCATTTACCAGACTTTCATTTAAATTGAAACCATTCATGGTTACAAAGGTTGGGGCCTGATCAGGTGTAACAGTAATAACAACAGGGGCTGTAACTCTATTGAAGGGAAATCTCTGGTCAGTAGCTACAACATTAAACTGAAATAAACAATATCAATTGTGACACAATATCAATATTTACTAATACAAATAAAATGAGGTTTACAACCTTCTGTTCAACTCCGACTGGGCTGGTGAAGATGGGCATACCCATACAGTGTGCTACGAGGGAAATCTTGCCAGGCCGGTAGCGTTGCTACAGCCTACTCTTATATCAAATTCTAACTGCTAAGAGGTCTTTTATGTGCTTGCCAAAATGTGTACTCTTGTCCATGGTTTTTCATCCAACCCAAGAAAGAGAGAGAAATGGGGTTTAACGTCCACTCAACACAAACTAGGTCATTTCGGGACTAACATATGGTTTAATTCTATTTCAATAATTCGCTTGCGCGTAGGGGTCTTTAGCCGTAGGAGGAAACCTGACTGCCAGGAGGAAACCTACGAGGTTGAGAAGGCGCCCCTACCTCCATGCCACATACGCTCACACCAGGGCTCGAAACCACAGCCACTAGGCCATCCCAACCCCCCTCATCCAACCCAAACAACTATACATCTGTCTTTGCCAGACCCTGACAAGAGGAAACCATGCCAGTAAATTTAGACGAACTTTCTCGGCCAACAAAGTATATGTGTAATAATGTAACAATCTAACTAGATTACAATAAAAACAACTTCTCCACAAATTGTATGTGTTTTACTTCCGTGCATTTTTCAAGTTTATCATTGACAATAACATTTGAAAACAAAAAATGGACCTACTCTATATTCATTTTGAACATTTGCATTAAATGTCTTTTTATGGTAAATAATACCAGACACGGGATCAATATAGAAAAATTCATTATCATCAGGTCCACCATCTAAACTGTAGCGCACTGCATCCTGAAAATATCCATTATACATTCTATTAACACTTTAGTTTGGAGATAAATAATTTATTTCAGATTGTCAGTCAGCAAGATTGTGACTTGACAGCATAGACATAAAATCGAATCCTGCTTTTCCAGTGGTGATTATAGATAGAAATACTATTATATTCAGTAGTAGACTAACCCATCTGGTTTACTTGATTGTATCTTTCAAGGAAATGACAACAGTTGGGCCAGGAACTGATGCCCAAGTACTACTCATCTTTTTCTTGTTAATGGGGGAACGACACTCTTCGTAAAAAGCCTAAGGCTCTGCCACTTGAAGTAAATTGGATATTGATTTGCTGACTCAGATATTTGATACAGTCAAAATTCCAAGATGGCAGCAATTGTGTCTTGCTCGGTTCCCGGTCAATAGAAAGGTTGTACTTGTTAATTTGCATGAGATATATTATTTCATGGTAAAACAATAGACATATATTATATGTTAATATTTATATTTACCCCATCACTATCAACCGCTGCAACTGTTATTACTGAATTACCAACTGGAAGATATTCATATACTGCTGTAGAATATGATGGTCTGTCAAATACTGGACGACCTTGATTACGTGTTACAACAATAGTTACATTGATATAACCATAATTATTGGGGAATTCTGTGTCGTAGGCAGCTACTCTTAACTATTAAAAAACAAAGACACATACATTCATTTTAATAAATCTAACATTAAGCAGTGTAATCAACTTTAAATTGAATAAACAGTTTCTTGTTATTAAATGAAAGTCTAGCCCCTTCAATAAGAGTTTCCTGAGGTTCTTATTTTATTTGTTTCGACTATCACAAAAGATAGATGAATTTCACAACATGAAGATAGATGTTCATCATATAAAATCTATTCTTACATCAAATCGTTCTATAGTTGTATCTAAGAGTGGTGATTTGACAAATATATTTCCTGTCACATCATTTACTCCAAAGTAAGCCATGGCCAGACCGTTTCCAACAGCTGTGTATCTGATTTCACCCTAGAAAAATACAATGTTAAAAATTACAATCAAAGAATCAAAATTATGGTTTGGCTTCCAGTCAAAAATAGAAATGATTTTAAAATTCTATGCTTGATTTATTAACGGAACAGGTCCTTGTTTATCTTAGTAGTATGCAAAGAGATTAGAGACAACAAATTTGCATATTGCAAAATGAATTTCTATTAACAGTTCCTTTTTATACACTTAAATCATAGGATACAGATGTCTCTTCCTAAACATTACCAGACCTATACTTTGCAATCTTTCTTTTGGGAATATTGGATATGCATGACTGTCAGTCTGGAACATCACAAATTGGCATCGATTGAAGTGGAATTCAGTCCCATCAAATATAAGTCTTTCTAGCAGAACACTGATTATAGAAAGTTAGTTAGATTGCTTTGTATCTTAACCGTATCTTTGTGCGTATCCATCTCTGGCAAGGGACAAAGTATAGTCATTTGGATGGTACAAAAAACTGAGGTCCAATCTACACAGTGGCGTGCATATAGAACTTGTGACAGTTGGATTCCATATAAGAATGCCGCCGTCCAAGCAAAATTTCCCACATAGCACATTAAATTCTTGTCTTCATTAGCCGAACCCCATCTTATACAATTTTATTTAACATACCTGTCTATCATTATCAGTAGCTATTATTTGTCGAATATTTGTATTAACAGACGTAGTGTCAGGGATTGTCACGGTGATTTCTGACGGTGAAAAGAATGGGCTTCCACCATCACGTTGTATGGTGATAGATACTGTAGCTTGATTACTTTTTTGTGGAGATCTGTTATCATAAGCTATCACGTTGAACTGCAAATGCCAAAAGCAATAAATCACATCACATTCTTTTAATATATAAAACACTATTAAATCAACACCGATCCATTTTATCATAAAAACAAGAAAAAAAAGCAAAATAAAACTGAATGACTACTTACAAGATAATTGTTTTGGGGAGCTTTGGTCAGATCATCACGGACATAAACTACACCTGTCAGACCATCGATGAGGAAATATTTCTGAGCTTCTGTACCACTTGCATCATTACTGATATAAAATTGCACAGTATCCTGTAAAAGTCAAGAATTGTTAATATCACAGAGACATACATATCAAATAGAATATGGCAGTCAAATATGTAGGCCTATACAATATATAGATATGATTTATAATACACTTTATCCACAATGCACAAAGGTTGTGCATAAAAGCTTGATACAAATCACAGTCTCTAGGATACCTGTAAAGCCTCCTTTTACCCCCAAACTGTGCTGCCCAAAGAGTCTAGAATTTTTTTTGGTGAAACTGTATAAACAATTCTACCAGTAACTATTGACAACTGTAGATTGGAATACAGGGATGATGTATCGTATTCAAGGATAAAAAAACTAAACTTGATGCCAAATCATGTGGTACTCACCCTATCGGCATCAGTTGCAGCAACTCTCAATATACTTCTCGTAATTGCATAAGTTTCAGGAATGCTTTCAGAGTAACTAGACGGTCCGAAAACTGGGCCATTAGGATTTCTATTGATTGTGATGGTGACTGTTTCTGTAGCTCTTAGATTTGGGTTGTTGGTATCGTAAGCATCAACACGTAACTAAAAGAGAAAAAAAATTGAAGGTCATTATTTATACACTGACAATGTTGAATCTTAAATCTTACTATAATAGTAAATGCATTTGTTAGTCACAACATGATCTTGTTTGTGTTGAGTGGATGTAAAACCCAGTTTCTCTCTATTTCAGATCAAAAAAATACTGTAATTGCCAGTGAGTAGAGATATAACTGTGAAACAGATAAGTACATTCTGTCGATCAGCATACTACAGTTATCTTTTACACTTTATAAATAAATATATAAATCAATTAATTAACTCATGCTTACCACATATGTTACACCGTTGTTTGGGTCTGTTGATAAGTTTCGTGTAACAGTAATATCTCCGGATATTTGATCTACCCTGAAGAAATTTGTTGCAGGTTCAAAGCCAATGACTTCAAATCGAATTTCACCCTGTATAATAAAACAGTTAGTAATAAATCTTCATATAAATAAAGAGGTACTGACTTGCAAATTGTAATTTGTCACATGTAATTCTTAAAGACTTTATGCATGACTTCAGAATCCCTTGCAAACTAAAATATTGTTAACATTGAATCTCTAATAGGAATATCAGTTACAAAATGGTTTAATTCTGTTCAGTATTTACAAAGATATGACGAATTGAAAATTCCATGGTTACATGTTGCTTCCTAATATGTAACAAGGCGGCCACCATCTTTATTTGTTGTGAACCAAATTGACGGGTCTGTTTTCAATCTGATTGTTTAGTTCGACCCAGAAGGTTATCTAGCATTGGTATTTTGATCTTGTCTTCCAAATGAAATGTTTTATAATTAACAGTAGTGAGGATTAAGCGATGAAAAAATTAGACATTTTCCAAAATTAAAAATCAGACATAGTTAATTTATGAGTATTATTACCACTTATGACTGATGGAACGTCTTTACAGAATAAATATGAAAAGTTACCTTCAAGTCGTCATCGGTAGCTGTAAGTTTAAAGATAGATGAACTGACAGCCTGCGTGTATGGTATTGTTCGAGTGAAGGCAGGATTGGTGAATCTTGGTCGTATATCTGATGGTATACGGTTTATATTGATGGTAACACCAATGTTACTTGACTTGTCTCTATTAGTGTAGGCTTGTACAGTAAACTGTGAAAAACAGATAAAACTTTAGTCATTTGATTATAAAGGTTCTAAAAATAAGGCCACACCAACGTTAATTTCTGTTGTTGGGGAACATATAATACAAATTCTGCCTCCATTTTGTCACAAAAAAAAACTAATTTAAAAGAATAAGAATTTAGTAGCTCTTTTCAAAAACTTTTAGTTCTATATGTAAATTTCAAAATTTTAACAAAACATCAAGATCCCAAAGGATTAGAAATCAAATTGGTTTGGTCTATGGTATTTCAGTGGTTCTTTGGGTAGACAGAGAGACATAAGTTAACTTACTGAATATGTATTACTAGGAGCGCCAGTAAGAACTGCTCTAGTTTTCATCAGACCGGTATCTGGATCAAGATAGAAATAGTTGTTTCCACCAGCTGGTTGCGAGTTGGTAATACGATATTTGACCACATCCTGTAATAATTTTCCATTGCATTTATACAAACAAAATTAAAGAAAGATTAATAATAGAATCTATTACTGTACAGAGAATACTGCGAAGGACAACAACTAAGGGTTGGGGAGTAAGAATTAGGCTGCAAGGATGGTAGGCTCAGTGGCCTCTAAAGAAGATAATTATCTCACATAGTTTGTCGTCCATTTTTAGTCTTTGATGAAATGGTAGATGGCCACACGCTAAATTTGTATATATGTAGGCTAGAAACATCAAGATATACTATAGAAAGCATCAGTCACAGTGTATTTTTTAAAAATATTTAGAATATTATCATAAACTTACCCCATCGGCATCGGCAGCTGTTATATTCAGAAGTTCAGTATCAATATTAGCTGATTCAATGATACTTGTCACATAGCTTGTGTCAAGGAAAACAGGAGCATTAGGATCACGTGTGACGTAAACTATGGCACTTGTTTCAGCTTTTCTGTTGGGATAAACACTATCATATGCTTCTAGGAGCAGCTAAAATAAAAGTACAAGACATTTTTATCATCTAAAGTTATTAAGATTTTATGTAGGTGATCAATTGACAAAAATGAAACCTTGAAAATCCCCAAATCACCTTACTAAATTGCCATTCAAAAAGAAAATATCTTTTTCTACATAGTTGTATTTTTAAAAAAATTGTTATTGTATACATGTGTATCATAATCGAACAGGAGGATGATGTATACAGTCGGAGAGTTAATGAAAACAATTATGTACTTACCGTGTATGATCCTAGTTGACCAGGCTCATTTCTAACTGAATTTATCATTGTTATAACACCAGTGGCATTATCGATGGCAAAATACTGATCACCTGGATAGTTACCAACTATTTTATATACCATTGGGCCCTAAAAAAATAACAAAACAATGTTATTTATATTATATAACTGCTAATTGTGTTCAGATTTTAGGTTTATATACATGTACAGGTATCATTTATACATTAATAAGAACCAGAGATGATTTATTGGTATACGCGATGTCATTGTGGTCTAAAACCTTATACTAAAGTGGATATAAGTTGTCTCCCTTATGTTGTACTTTTAATGCCTTTCTAAGTAATAATGTCAGATTGGAATTCTCACACTGAAGATGTCAAACGTCCTAAACTTATAGTGCACCCGATCTAGTTTTATTTGGATGTTAATCCAAAGAATCTGAGGATCCAAATACAACAATAAAATTTTGATTAGTCTTGTGTAAAATATAACAACCAAAGATTAAATATAAATAGTTTAAGAAAATCACAGACACTCACAACTAAGTCTAGGTCAGTTGCTGAAGCAGTTATGATGCTAGTAGTAAGGGGATCACTTTCTTCAATTGTTCTTCTGTAAGGTGCCCTAACAAAGATAGGCCTAGAATCAAGGTCAACGTAGATATAAACTCTTGCAACTGCTGTTTTGCCCCTAATTGGACGTTGATCGGATGCTTGCACAGTAAACTAGAAAGAAAAAACAAAACAACATGAGTAAAATAAAATCTTTAAACAAAAGGTGAGAATTCAAAGCAGATAATAAATAAGATGTGGGGCCTACTGACATGCTCAATTATTATTTAATAACATACTTAATTTAAAGAAAGGACCAATATTTCAAAATAAAAATTTGTCTTCCGAAGTGCATATTGGTTAAAAAAATCAACCAATGCTAACAATCCTTACTTTCAGACCAACACCTTTATCTAACTCTATTCTATCCATGTACATTGAGGCCAAGACATTATCAAACCTATATTCTTTTTGTTATTGTCATCTAACTTATTTTATAAAGACCACTTTTCAGTACTTATTCTAGTTCAATTTAAATAATGAAAATAGTTTAGTTGGCCACAATAGTAACATTAGGACATATAACAGTAGGACATTACACCCAATTTGATTCCATTTCATTTTGCAGTATTTAATAGAAGAATACATTATATATACAGTTAGTAATACTTACATTGTAGAATGTAACAGGTGTATTAACAAGTGATTGTTTAAGATAAATAAGACCATCTACAGGGTTGATATAGAATGTATTATCTATATTTACATCATTGGATATAATAGAATATCTCAATACATCCTGTAATATATAAAACAATAATATCACATTTATATTAATGACACGTTTTTTTAGGACTTTGAATTCTGTCTAAATGGTTTGGATTGTTCGTACTTGGTTTTATTTTATTATTACAGGTATATCTACAAGCAAGTCACATTTGCTTATGTTTGCCATTTTGTTTTTTCTACTGGTTTATGGCAATATTTACTAACCCTAACTATCAATTCCCAGTTACAATAACTATTGTTTTACTAAATGTTTTGTTAACAGGACAATATAATCTTAGAATTTTGTTCAATAGTTGTTGCTTGTATAAAATTATGTGCACAGAAGTACTGGACAACTAGAGAGGGCCGCAGTGGGTCAATGCTGATCTGGAGGTCCTGTCTTCGACCCCAGTGATGGCCGAGAAAGTACCTTGTAAAAAAACCTGTGACAGTTTTAATTCGAAATTTCTCTCGTTTTTTTAGACATCTAAATAAAGATAGATAAAAATATGTTGATCATTCTTTGTCAATATATATATCATGTTTATCCTTACCCCATCTTGATCAATGGCTGTGACATTTTCAACGCTACTCCCAACAGCATGATATTCAGATATAGTTCTATTGTATGGATCAATCAAGAATTGTGGACCATTTGAGTTTCTATTAATAAAAATAGTAACTTCAATTGGAACACTTGGATTTCTTTCTTCTAATGAATCATAAGCTATCACATTAAACTGAAAAAAAAAAAATTAACATAGTATAGAGAGATTTCTTTAATATTTATTTTTAAATTATACTCAATTCTATAAATGACTTTATATTTATCACTATATATGTGAATATACAAATATTTCATTGAATATATTACTTAGAAATAATCACAGTGTTCAAACTATCTTTTACTTACACTATAAACTTCTTGATTAACATAACGAACACTTTCTCTCAGAGTAATATTTCCAGAATCGACATCCAAACTGAAGAATGCTGGTCTTGGTTCTACTAGAGCATATTTAATAGATCCCTGGAGAAAAAAATATATATCAACTTTCATAATTCCTATAATATCAAAATCAATGATAGTTTTTATTTTCTAGAACAGTTAATTGTATGGAAGGAACGAAAAACATGCCCTGTTTACAGCCTTGTATGGCGTATACCCATATTAGCGTAGTCAGTGCAGACCAGTAGGCGATTAAACCTCGTTTCATTTCGTTCATTTTATTTTCTGAATATAGATGAGATTCAGATGACTTTTAAATACTGTTCTCATTTGATAGTTTTTTCTAAAAATCTTCCATGACAAAATAAATGAATGGCCAAATATAATAAATACCTTTAAATCGTTATCCCTAGCTGTTAGTTGTAAGATAAAGGTACCAGGTAAAGTAGTATCCTCAATCCTCTCTTCATACCGGTTTCTATCAAATACTGGTAGTTGAGCTTGTCGGTCAATTCTTACAGTTACGGGAATGGTAATACATCTCTGAGGTACGCCACTGTCACATGCTTGTACTTGCAGCTATTAAAATATTTTTATACAATCATATTAATATTAACCCTCAAATGGTCATTGATATAATGTTAATACTTACTGTGATAAAGTAAATAAAAGAATAAATAGTGCTGGAGATAGAAGTATTTGGGGGGGGGGAGTTAAGGTGTCTGTTATTGATTTACAGGGAATTGGTTTTGTGAGTGTGGTGGGAAGGGTAGAGACAAGAGAAGAAGGGACAAGAAGAGGCTACTGGGAATTGCTTTGTTGAGTTTTGTGGGGATGGGGATAGGGTTAGGGGAGGGGTGCAAGAGAGAGAGAGAGAGAGAGAGAGAGAGGAACTATTGTAATGACTTACCAAGAACTCGTTGATATTTGTATTCAAGACAGATTGTCGTAGAAGAATAACACCTGTATCATCATCAATAAAGAAATAAGTTGCTGGTCCAGTACTTAAATCTCTTTGAATAGTTTCACTTACGATGTCGTATTTAATTGTATCCTAAAACAGAAAATAAAAGGTGATAAAATAAAGGAAATTCAAGAATCTTAACTGAAAGTGGGCAAAAAAAATTATAACAAGGATAAAAAGGTGCTTGATTAGCTAGACATGAATTCAACACTTCTAAACATACTCGTTGGATACTCATCATTGGAAAAATAATGCTAGACTTACCGTAGGATCAGCATCAACTGCTGTCACGTTAACGACAGAACCTAACACAGGATGATCTTCTGGTATAGATACAACATATGATGGTACTAACCACCTTGGACCATTAGCATTACGTATAACATTAATAAAGGCAGTAGCTGTAGCAGTCAGATCAGGTCTAGCATCATCATAAGCCTTTAATCTCATCTACAATAACACAAAAGATGAGATAAAATCTGCTAAAAATACTGATATAATTTACACTATTATTGCCCAGTTGTCAAAATATTTTTTGAAGACAAAATATTGTGGTGAGGCTAACGTGTTGAAATTATAAAAATTAAAGATGAAAATTCTATCTGGTTCTGTGGTAGGTATTTGTATATAAATTCTGCAAATTAGTTATATATGATGTAGTTTTTCATACTTTATTTTCCAAAGACATTTTATCATGGCCATAAATATTTTTTTCAAAGTTTGTATTCCCTTATTTATTATATTTCCTAATTACTTGTACCATTCTCAATTCAATAACTTTAAACTATGAGTAATCTCACCCTTTAAAGGGGATAGACAATTAATTTAAAAATATTATGGTAATATATTTTGATACATGTACGTATATAGATCTACAGTTTAACATACCACATATTGTTCCTGTCTGGTAAAATCTGTCATTAGATCTTTCTTCAGCGTAATATCACCTTGACCATTAGTTATAGTTCCTAGTTGGAAGAAGGTTGGAGCTGGGTAATCACCTTCTACTTCAATAACAATTTTACCCTAAAAAAAATAAATATTTATTCATTAATGTAGATAAAGTACAAGTAGTTCTATGTTTATGGTAGATAAATACATTCCCCCCCAAAAATATATAAAAAACCAAACAATTAATCAAAATATAAGCTGGCTCCCTGTCTTTAATAAGCAACAAATATAAATACTCTATCCACATTATTTCACTTCAAATATATAAGTCTAAAGTTTTCCTCAAATCATTGTTTAGAAAAGCAGACAAGTTAAATCATATTTAAATCAAAAGAATACACATCCTTCTTTGTAACAGAGGACAAATCAATGAATGAACAATAGAATTTTAAAGAGTTTTCTGTTAAGATTGTTTATGTCTGAATGCATGTACAATGAGAATAAAAAGATTACTTACAGAGAGTTGATTATCAGCAGCAGAAACTCTTAAAACAAATGAGCCTACAGTAATATTTTCACGGACTGTTACATTGTAGACAGAATTGACAAGATTTGTAAAGAATGGTCTTGTATTATCTCTGGATACGGTAATAGTAACAAAACTTGATGCCCATTGTTCTCTAACAGCATTATCAGTGGCGTTTACAGACAACTGTAAAATAAATTTAGTTTTAGCATTATATTCCATGAGCGATAATGTCAAAATTCATCACAAGTTCATCCCTTTTTTGTTTCTTTTTTACAAAAATTGTGGTTGCCTAGTGGTGATGTCATTACACTTTGACAGAATTCATAAAGTGATGTCATTCTGGACAAAAGTAGTACGTTTTCAAGCCATTGAAAGCAACCATAGGTAATTCAGTGGCTGTATTCAATAATATTTGCTTATATTTGCATCTACTTATAGAATACTATAAAGGAAATAAAAGTACATATATTAATACAGCCTACTAATGTATGTTAATTTATGTAACATTAGACACCATTTACTTGATATTTAGAATGACATCATTGATGTTCTACAATAACAATGATCCTCCTATCATCTAATTAATTGTGTTTAACAATACCACTGATATACCGAATATAAATTATGTATTCTACGTTGGAATATAAAAACGTATATTATCATACCCTATATGTTCCAGCCGTTTGACCTTCTAATGGTTTACTGACACTTATAGCACCAGTATCACTGTTAAGATTGAAAAAATTCATGGCATCTGCATCACCAGTAGCATAGTAAGATATACGATCACCCTGTAACATACATACAAAAATACTTATTACACTACAATAAATATAAATTACTTAAATCAGAGCAATATAATATTGCAATTGTCATCCTTCTTTACAAATTATTAAAATTTCCTAGTCATTTCAGACAGACATACAATGACATTTTTCATATCTATGGTAATGAATGCAATGCAAATGGTAAAATCTTCTTCAAATTTCAACTGCCAAGGAATCATACTGGACCTTATTATCCCATCTTATTTTTCTCTTGTCAGCCCAATAGAACTGAGTTTGAAAATAACAAACACGTTGGTATGGGAGTTCCTGAATGTTAATCCAGATGACTTAGCCCTTGACAGCTAGAGTTAGTACCAGATAATAGCATATATATTTTGCCAATATATTATTAACATACATCAACATCAGTAGCCCGTATATTGAAGAATGATGTTCCAACTGCTAGTTTTTCATTGATGTTGGCATTGTATGGTGTCTGTTGAAATATTGGAGGATTTTCATTTCTTCGTACTGTGATAACAACTGGTGCTGTAACTGAGTTTCCAGGATAAGCACTATCATAAGCCTTTATTTGAAGCTGTAAATATCAACAGACAAGAATGGTTTTAAACATTACATCAAAGTTGGTCAAATTGCAAGCGTTGGACTTTATCTAACTGAAAATTTTTGAATATTGCATTACTTTAAAATTGACATCGATGAGATAAACTAAAAATAAATATATGAGGTTGTTTTAGAGTACTGTTGTATTAATATTTACCGTGTATTCAAATGTTGTTGGATCTGTTAACAGACTGTTTTTGATTGTTATTGCTCCACTTGAAGAATCAACATTAAAGAAATATGGTGCTGATCCATCTCCAACAGTTTCATAAACAATACTTCCCTAAAAAACAAAAAACAATAACTTATGTACTACAGCAAACAAAATAAAAGCATGTTTTGCTCTTGTTTATTTCAGACGTTTAAGTAATCTCTGGCACTATTATCTTTAAATTTTTAGTATGAAACAGAGCAAAATGGTGATAGAAATAGTTTGAAATTTGGCATTGATGTAAAATAAACAAGCAATGCACATGTTCAAGATTAAAATAAAATAACTCGACACATACCCTCAGATCATTATCTACAGCTGAAACAGTTTTGAAATTATTGCCCACTGGGAGTTTTTCAGAAATAGTAATTGGTGTTGCTCCAAATGTAAATCTTGGTGGATTATTATCTCTCAGTACATTGACTCTTACATTGGCTTGAGCTGTTTTTGCTGGTGTACGTTGATCACTAACTCTTACAACCATCTAAACACAAACACAAGATCATTAGGCGTGAACAATAACATCACACTATGGAAAACCTCTTCTTTATAATTAAATAAAACACAATGTGATAATAAAACATGCCCATGGCCTATCTAACATGTGGTTTTAAGAGTTAACATATTTCAATCCATGCCATCCATGGTGAACCAGAGAAGTAACCCCCACAGAGCATTATACATGTATTAAATTGTTTGATATTTTAATTTTATGGAATGTAAATTTTACTGACAGGTAAAACCAAAATCCCTTGTATAGACAGTATCACAAGTAAATTTATCTTACATCGTATCTTGTATCAGTTTGTCCATCAGCTACTAAACTTCTTATCAATTGAATCCTTCCTGTATTTGAGTCAATACCAAAATATCGAAGAGGTGTCAATGATACTGAATTTCCAACAAGATCATATCTAAGTACATCCTATAATAAATCAATAAACATTTATGCTTTAATTCATATTAAAAAAAAATTAGTATTAGAACTTTAATATAATAGCTAAAAATAAAATTAGCATATAAGAAAATATATTAAATCTCTCTTTACCATGCAATAGGATCGAGAAACTTGATATAATATTTGTTTGAAATAACTATTTAATTATTCACGAAAGAAGGTCATATCTTAATTTAATATAACAACTGAATCAGCTCTTAGAAAACCTATTTTATAAAAAATGGGCATGTTTCAAGAGTTAATTTTTTTATGTTTTTACCATTCCAAGAAAACCCTCAAGTGGCTGCTTCATGGAAATCACTGGCATATGGCATAAATGTTCAGTTAGATTATGTTCAATAGAAGATAAAAACTCACCCCATCTGCATCACTAGCCGAAATATTAAATAATAATCTACCAACAGGTATCAATTCCTCAACTGTCGTTTCATATGGCCCAGTCAGTATCTGAGGTGTGGCAGGATTTCGTGTTACAGTGATAGTGACTGTTGCTGTGGCTGTTTTACCCAGAGACAGATCATCATAAGCAGTTATGACAGCCTAATGTGGGGAAAAAATGATCAAATCCAAAAATTTAATTAAGATTTTGATATAAAGATTTTTATTTCTATCTTAACACACTTAATACAATCTTTACAGATTTCAATAAATCCAATTCCGTCACATTTGGATGTACAGATTTCAATATCTACGATTCTACCCCATTTGGATGTACAGATTTCAATATTTACGATTCTACCACATTTGGACGTACAGATTTCAATATCTACGATTCTACCACATTTGGATGAAGTTAAATCTAACAATGTCATCAAAGCTGTTAATTTGTTATTAAAATAAAAATATAGAAGAATAGTGTTACCTCATATTGTGTAAAAGAATCAGATCTCAGACTTCTTTGAGTTGTTATTCTGCCACTAGAACTGTCAATTTGAAAGTAGTAAGGAGCACTGAGACTGCCAACCATATTATAGACAAGTTTACCCTATAAAACAAATTACACTAACTTTTAGTAAAATGTTGGTTACATTTGATCTAGTACTGTATCTTTGTGATTGAAGATGAAAATATACAAATTTTTGTACAATAAGAATCAATTGAACGAAAGAGAAAGAGAGAAATGGGGTTTAACCTCCACTCAACACAAACTAGGTCATTTCGGGACTAACATGGTTTAATTTTATTTCAATAATTCGCTTGCGCGTAGGGGTCTTTAGCAGTGGGAGGAAACCTGGAGTGCCCGGAGGAAACCCACGAGGTTGAGAAGGCACCCCCATCTCCATGCCACATACGCAATTGAATGAATGATTATGAGAAAACCTCCATTGTTATATATCTCATTTCAGTTTTTAATGTATACATATGTTGATTTTTTGTAAATTCTTTACCTTGAGATCTGGATCTCTAGCTTCAGTAGCCAACACTAAGGTATTACTGGCAATATTCTCATTTATATTTGCACGGTATGGAGTTCGTAAGAACACAGGTGGACTATCAATTATAACAGTTACTCTCACAACAGTACGACATTGATTTGGTGTAGGGCTACCGCCATCTTCAGCTAATATATTGAACTGTTAAAAAAAAATAAAAATCATCAAATTATCATTATGACAGTTACGTATATCAGATAAACTACTTCTAAAGCCCAAAACTTTTCAATTAGTCTCTTTTGGTCAGCACTCTGTTAGTTATCAAGCACATGTTTTACTGAATACTCTATTTAGTTTAAGATGTTGTACATCTCTATATACTTTTAAAAAACAACTTAAAACGCCTTTATTTAATCAGGCTTTTAACTGACTCTGTATGCAATTGTTAACATCTTGTTGTTTATTTATGATTACATTGCATTTTGTAAAATGCCCCTTCAGATCAAAAGTGCATGCAATAGACTTATTGCCCAAATTCAAATAAATATAAGTTACCGTAAAAGTTGTTGGTGTACCAGGTTTGGTTAAGGAATCTCGCACCAACAGCTCTCCAGTGGTAGGATCTACGTAGAAAAACTGTTGATCTACAGCATCCGTTGAATCCAAGGAATAGGTAATTGTATCCTGTAGAAAGGAGAAATGGCAATAAAAATCTAAGCTTGTCCACACTTCAATAGTCTGATGAAATTTCAAATCTTGTCTTAGGTAATTTGTTTGTTTTTATATATCGAAAGTAAATTACATACCCCATCACTGTCTGTTGCGTTCATGTTGGCAATAATTGTCTGGATTGGAGCAGTTTCTGGTACACTGAGGTCAAAAGATGTGGGATTACACACAGGACTGGCTGGATTTCTGTTAACTGTCACTGTTGCTATTTCTGTATCTCTATTGTTTGGGTAGAATGTATCATAAGTAACCAAACGAAGCTGAAATAACGAATTTATAATAATAATTCCAACCTAAATCTAAGAACGAGATTTAGATATAAAGAACTGATATGAGAGCTCTTAGAAAAAAAAACACTGATATAAATGTGTTAATGGTACTCACTTTATATTCTCCATTCTTTAAGCCGTCATCCCTAATTGGATTAATTAGAGTTACTTCCCCTGTGTCTCTGTTCACACGGAAGAAACTTTGTGATGGGAAATCACCTATCAGTTCAAAAACAAGTTTTTCCTGTAAAAAAAAAAATAATACTTAGAAGTTGATATATTTTTCATGAATGGGTATATTAGAATCTAAGGTATACATATTATGGGGTTGCTACTTAATTATTAGTTAAATATCATTCAGCGTTGCATGTGTATGAAGTTAGAATTAATCCACTAATTATGGGGTCTATTAATGTTTCAACAAGAGTATATGAGTGGAAGATAATAATATGATCATTCATGCTAATGAATGGTCCTGGAGGTTACAAGATCACACAATTGCAGTGTTAAATGGCCTGGCAAAGAAAAAACATCTAGTGATTTGGATGGGATAAAAAAACAAAATCATGTTTACCATTGTAGGCACATTAAACATCCCTTTCCCTTATAGAATATGGCATGCCATTTGCCCGACTGACGCAGAAATGGAACCCCAACCCCATGTCATTTTGTATGGAACCTATTCCCCTCAAATAAGTCATTTTTAACATACCACTAAATCAGCATCTGAAGAATATATTTGAGCCGCGGTAAAGACAACATCCCCTGTTTGAGCACCAACAGACAACTGTGTATTATAAGGTGTATTTTCAAATACTGGAGCAAAAAGATCTCGATTAATGTTAATGGTAGCTGTTGCTCGACCAAATTGTTCTGGTGTTGACTGATCACGAACTCTCAAATTAATCTAAGAAAGTAAAACACATATAAAATAATTTATACCAAATAATTTTGAATAGCTCTGAATATTTCTAAAAGTTTTCAATGGTAATAGATAACTGAACAAATTTAACTAACATGAAAAGTAAAGAAACATCGATAATAAACAAAACATTTGATCAACAGGACAATGTTAATCAATGTTAACAAAATTCTGTCTTCAGGACCACAACTATTATTACTAATGTCAGAAATTCAGAATAAATTGATAGATAATTTTTGTTGTTAATAACTTACTATATCCCTGGCATGACTAGTACCAACAAGAGATTCTCTTATACGAATGACACCTGTTAGTTGATCTATTTCGTAATAACGAGCAGCTCTATTATTTACATCCGTAATCTCATAAATAAGTACATCCTAAAAAAAACAAATACATTAAATAAATAAGTACATCCTTAAAAAAATATACAAATACAATAAATAAGTACATAGAAACGGCATATTTAAAATACATCAGAGTTAACTTGTTATGAAATAATTAAAATTCTTTTTCCATAAGTATGTGTATAGCTTATTCATTTTACACATTAAAATAAATTCAACTTATAAATCTTGTAATTTCGTAATAATAAACAAGTACTTACATTGGTGTTAGCATCTGAGGCATTGACTCGAAGGATGGAAGTGCCAACATTTACTGTATCAAATATTGTAGCATCAAAATTAGATATGGTAAATATAGGCTGTCCCAAATTTCTTCTCATCTCTATAAATACAGTAGCTGATGCCCTATTATTTGGATAAGCTGTATCATAAGCTATAACATTCAACTGTAATAAAACATTATATATATGTACATTCACCATAATTGTAGTATGCAAGAGGAAATAGTTTTTAGCAAGGATGATTATAAGTACATATATTATTAATATTTGGCGATATAATTCTTGAATTAAAAGGCAAATAATTTATTTTTCTTTCCTTTCATATCAAACATAGATTTTGTATATAAATATAAGGATTTTATTGATATTGTATTGGTATACTGAAAATCATTGTGGTCTGAAACCTTACATGAAAGTGGATATAAGTAGCCTCCCTTATGTTGTAGTTTTTATGCCTTTTTGAGGTATAGAGGTTTGACTTCCAACATCCAGAATGATTTGAATATAACAATATGGATATTAACAACTATTTACCGTATAGTTAGTAACGTCTCTTCTTAAAGCCTCTATGTTAGCAACTGTTATATCTCCATTATCAGCATTCACATTAAATAGTGCTTGAGAAATTCCAAATCCTTCCTTGTCATACTTAAGTTGGCCCTGTATAACAATAAATGCAGAGAAAAAATTTAGTTTTGCCATTTTTATTGTTAATGATCTGTTTTCTTCATCAGACATTAGCCCCCACTGTAAGTTTAGGCTACTGATCGAGGTTTGATCATAATACGTACATTTCTAGTACATTTCAATACAGTGTTGATGACTCTACTGAGTTTTGATTATAATCCTATCTCATCAAGTATGTTGCAGTGACAAATAATTAACTCATAGTATACCTATGTCGTCTTTTATCAACAGAACCGCTTAACCAAATACAAGGTGCCTAGTGTAATAAGAGTTACTTCCCTTATAAACCGACAACTTTCACTCATTAGTTTACTTACTGTTTGACATTTTGACAGTAAAAAATCGTATTGTTTCCCCTTGAAAAATTATTATGAAACAGCGATATTGTCTCGGCCTACACAAAATTATCTCCTAATCATGGCTCACCATTATGAAATGTTATTTTTACATTAAGACATCAAACTTCTGGGACACTTAAAGAGTTAAATTTGTTTCATTTGGTCTAAGTATATTTTGATTCTGTTTCAATTTTGGGGGGCATTAAATGTTTGGTCCTCTAATGGCAAATAAATTGAAGCCAACCAGTGAAAATATAGTATGTTTATGTTTTATTGTGATAAATCAAAATTCAGTTTCAAAAAATTAAATATAAATTATTGAGGGTCCTATGGAATCCATGTATCTGTCTCACTAAGAGCCAACATCCATATGTCATTAAGAAATGTCTTGGTTTATTAACGTAAAATAAAACCTACCTTAAGATCGTCATCAATGGCTGAAATTTTATATATTGAAGCACCATTCACATTATTCTCTGTAGCAAAGGTATTGTAAGGCAAGTTCAAAAATCGTGGAGGACCTTGATCACGAATAATGTTAATTCGAACATTTTCGTTAACTGTGTTTGCTGGATTTCGACCATCACTAGCTTGAACTATTAACTGAAAAAATGACAGAAAAAAAAACATTATTGTTTGATTGAAGAAATAAATTTATTTTTACCCTTGTCCTGCAGTACCTGGATTATTCCGGTATCGACATGAGCCCTCCATATTCCGGGATTACTGATTGTATTTATTTCTGGGCATTTCAATAGAGTTAACACCCATGTTCGATAGGTGGCGCTTCACTAAAGGAAAGAAGCACAGTCTGCTGTAATTCTTGTTGCTTTGTTTACATTTTTTTTGCTAATTTTCTGAAGATTTGGGAGACTTATGTGATGATACATGTCCAAAAATAAAACGTGACGTTATGTCACAGCTAACTGCTGAAGATTAAGTGTTGCTGGTGGATGAATTATTTAATGATGAAGATAGTGAATTCGGTGAAAATTTGAACATCTAGTTGTTGACTCAGATTTTTACGGTGTTAGTGCTAAAAATCTGCCTTGCAGTTTCTGGCAGCTATATCAGTTTTAATAGAGGCAACCAACGTCATGCATGTATTTTGAAAACAATTCAATTGACGAAGTCATGATGTCATATATGACGTCAACAATTCAGCAGCTTAAGGGTTAATAGAATCCAACTATAAATTATAATGCAAATTAAGTAAAATTAAGTCAAATATCACAAATCCGACATGAAAATTGATTGACACTTAGATTTGACTGCAGAATAAGTGTAACTTACATCAAACCTATTAGCAGTGGTATCAGTAAGAACTTTAACCAGTGTGATTTTTCCGGTTGTTGGATGAAGGTAGAAATAATCAGTATTAGGTGTTCCACTTAATATTCTATAATCAATCATATCCTGCAAGTAAACAATTTAAGTCTCAATTAATTTAAAGCATAAGGGTACTGGTATTTACAAAACAAATTATAGATATAAACTATGCTGTCATCAAATCTAATTTATGGATCGGGAACTAGTCCCCTAGTGCTCCTCATCTTCTTATTCTTTTTGGGGTACCAATCTTCAAAAAAAAAAAAAGAAAAAAAAAAAGCCTGTCAATTCAAGTTCAATCAACATGAAACTTGGTATGCTTCATTGTTGGACAATTGCGCACTGATTGACAGACGTGATGTCATGCTATATATGTTCCTGGTCAATATCGTACTTTGGGACTTGTTAAGTCAATTAAATACTCGACAAATCTCATCACCTTGATCAGTAAAATTAAGCTGTATCTATTCTAACGTTCAAGTAATTTAATGTAAACTACCTACCCCATCTTGATCTGTAGCACCAATTGCTAATATCTGGGTACCAGGAGCTAATCTTTCATCAATAGTTTCTTCATAATTTGAACCATTAAACACTGGTGAATATTCATTTCTAGTAACATTGATAGTTACTGTCGCGATGGCGGTTTGTTCGGTAACACCGGCATTTACTGAGGCTTTAACTTGTAACTACAGAAATAAATAAACGATATCAATCATTGCAGCTGATCATCATCTGGACAATAGCAATCATTGGAGCTGGTCATCATATTGACAATATAAATCATTGCAGCTGGTCTTTATATTAATGATATCAATTATTCCAGCTGATCACTATATAAAAATTGTTTATAGTCTTTACAAAAATTACTACTTAAAACTATCAATGTTTTATAAAAAAATCAGAAATTTTATTCCAATTCAAACTCTAATAATTATTTTCTAGAAAAGCGTTTTATTCCAGCAGTGATATACTAATAAATTAGCTTGAAGAAGTTATTGTTGAATATACCTGATATTGAGTCAGCTTGGTGGGATCAGTACTCAGTAAAGTTTTAACTCGAATTCTATTATCAACTATATCAAAGTAATTTGTACCAGGTAAGAAGCCTGTTAATTCATATCTAATATTGGACTGTAAATAAATACAAATATTTGTAATAAATAGAAAGAAAATGTTACATATATCCACATTCCATCAATTATATTTATCTAAACGAAATCAATACAATCAGAATAGATAATGTTAGAATATATGAATTAAGATCCTAAACTAAACAAGTATTTTTATCAAAATATTTTGGCCAAAACATTATTCACATTGATTGCACACTGTCATATTTATGTAAAAAAAAAACAATTATAATTCTATTACACATTTTGATAACAGTGATAGAGAGAGAGAGATGATATGGAAGAACCACTTGACAGAAACTAGTCATTTTGGGACAAACATAAAGTTCAATTTCCTTTCAATAATTCACAAACACTTACCCAGGTTGGACAGAGCATGCTACTTGACATACCTTATGGTCTGAAAGCATTCAGCCATCCAATTCTGTTATTTTGTTCAAGCCAGTGTATTGTTCATTAAGCTTAGTGTGCCTTTAATAGTTGTCAATGCTACACACTTCAAAAATTACTTCTTCTTTAACGTACAATTATAAATAATTTGTTTTAAAAATATGATATATTTTTCATATTTATACTTACGCCTGGTTGAGCAAGAACCACTTGAACTTGTTGACCGACTGGTACATTTTCACTTATGATGGTTGCATAGTTAGGTGCAGTGAAAGCTAACAATCCGCTATCTCTTAGAATAGACACAACTACATCAATTGTAGCAAATCTTGAAGGTGTTCCGCCATCTCTTGCTTCTAATACAAGCTAAAAATAAATCAATATGATGAACAGTAATTTCAATCTATTTCAATAATCATTACATACATTGTGTCAAATAATATAATTACCCGTTGTTGCACAACACGCCAGACGAATGTCTATATAGTTTTAAGTTTGCGTCAAGAATTAGCCCCAAAAATACAAGAATAAAGCTCCAAATATATCAATACATAGCACCATTAAATTTCTTATTATAAAAGTAATTTAAAATCATAAGTTTAACCATTTGCTTTCCAATAACAAAGCAACAAACTAACTTTTACTTTTATACTGATATAAAAGTTTATAACCTGAATTATTGTATATTGTATATATAAAGTATACTTACATTATAGAGATTAACACCACTTTCTACGGGTTGTAACAATGTAATAACACCTGATATTGGATTAACGAAGAATCTATCTCTACCTGTACCTCCAGTTATAGAATATGTAATGGTATTCATTGGGGCCTGAAATTGAAGATAAAACATCCACTATTAAAATAATTTTTTTTACATACATCTTAAAACATAATGTGAATGTAATACAAATGAGCATATTGTGTAAGAAATCAAACAAAATTTTTCAAGAAATAAAACATTGCCTTTCAATGACAAATGTTTTCCAGAGAGAAGTAATCTGATTGAAATTCAATCCTATTTCGTGGTATTTTTGCAATTAACATTTGCCACTCACACCCACTCTTTCCATTTCTGGAGAGAGAGAGAGAGAGACAGAGAGAGAAATGGGGTTTAATGTCCACTTGACACAAACTAGGTAATTTTGGGACTAACATATGGTTTCATTTTCATTTCAATAATTCGCTTGCGCATAGGGGTCTTTAGCAGTGGGAGGAAACAGGTGTGCAGGGGGAAACCCACAAGGTTGAGAAGGCGCCCCTATCTCCATGCCACATACGCTCACACCAGGGCTCGAAACCATCCATTTCTGGAATATGATTGTCAGATTGTATAACTCTTAATTAATAGTATGACATTGTGATTATTAATTAAAAAGTTGGTTAGAATACAATGGATTGTAAAATTCAGAAAAAATAAATAACTGTAATCTAATATAAATCAATTGTTTCAATTGAACTGGAACATACAGGTCAAGATTCTATGGAATAAATTGCTGCTTATAACTGAGGGACATTTCAACTAGGCTTCTCTAGTCATTATCAAGCAATTATAATATACCAAGACAATATATACATGTATACAATAATACTTGGTTATTGCTGATCATTCAGAGACACCCTTCTATCTACCTTAAAGGGAACCTACTTATGGTAATACTAATCAGATTGAGAAAGAAGCTATGTTAACTAAAGTACATTTTATCCTGGATGATAAACAAGAATTTTAACTTACTGCAGGGTCAGCATCAGATGCATTGACATTTGTAATAAAAGTACCAGTAGGAGAAGTAAATGGTATTTCTACATTAATATCTGAGTGTAAAAAGATTGGTGGTGCAAAATTACGTGAAACATTAATAAAGACTTCAGTAACATCATACAAAGCTGGGGTACCACCATCTCTCACTTCAACACGTGCCTGAATAAAAGAAAATCATATTCGATCAAATTCAACTATAAAATAGACTGTGTATCCAAATCATAATCTACATGCAGATAGCCCTCCTACATTACTACTAATACTATGATCATATCAACAAAATCTTTTAAAAGTATTGGAAATATAAATATATAATATATTATCAGAAAGCACATACAAAAACAATAAATAATTAGAATAACTTCTGTACACAGATACACATATCTGGAGATACATATAAATGTTGTAAAACAAGCCAACAGTGAAGCTGATGTCTCCCACCGAAATCCCCACATAAATACATGTAGATGACACATATTAATTAATTGCATGTTTATTTTTTTCTAAAGTATCAAGCAATCAAACAGACAGACAGATATACAGATCTATTTCAATCATCTCCTGCCTTTCAAAGTATTAAGTATGGCAACAATGACAGCATTCAGTACCTATGCTGTCTATCTATACCAGTGTATTCAAAAAACAAGATAACTTAGTCAACTTACTGTATAAGTGTTTCGGCTATCAGATTCTAAACTAGCCCGTACTTTAATTTGACCATTTGTATCAACTTCAAACAACGCTACAGCTACACCATCACCAATAAGTCTATAACTTAACACATTGAATGGGTTCTAGAAAAAACATAATAATAAAAATTAGGAAATCTTTATATTGAATTCAAATAAAATAAATGTAAAATCTTTCTGGAATGACAATAATATTATTATTTGATGATTGAAACGCCCAATATAAAATAAAAGATTGAGATTTGTATTTGCGAGTCCAGCATATTCTGTGTTTGAGAAATGAAAACATATTCTATAATCTGTATTTTCAATACCTGTGTACCTACCCTTGTATCAATATCCCTTACAGTTGTCAGATACACGTTACTTCCTATTCCAGCATTTGCATCAATACTGGTTCTGTATGGTTCATTTATAAAAGTGGGGGGATTATTTCTAATAATAGTGATAACAACATTTGCATTATTAGGTGCCGAAGATCGACTAGGATTGCCTAAATCTTGTGCAATAACTGGGAACTGGAAAAAAAGAAAATAAGATCATTTTATTTTCTGTGGAGATTTTGTTGCCAGAGGTTTTGCGAAAGAACCCAAGATATTATTTTGTTAGCAGCAACTTTTTGATACTAGAAGTGATATAATAACCCCAAAAGAACACACCTTAAAATTTTACCACATTTTACTATGCCATGGGAACTTTTCAATAATTTAATGCTGTGTTTTGTGTTATAATGCTGTGTTAATTTCTTATTCTTATAAGGTGTTCTTGTCAAAATGTTACTCAATTTCAATTTAATAAAATGATTTCACAAGCGGTTTTGTCTGAAGTGGGTAATTAAATTATTTACGATGAATTATATAGCAACCAACTGCAATAAATTTAAGAGAATCCCACAAGCACCATTTTCAAAGAGTAACAACAACATAATTTCAGATAAATAAGTTAAGCAGAATACTAATATAAAGTAAAACTAAGACTGTAAACTGTAAGCCTTAATTCAAATTGGATTGAACAGACAAACCATTGATGTAATAAATTTCATAATAACAAATGAAAACTTAAGCCACAGAAACAATGCTGTTGTATGGGCATGAAGAAAGTTAGTAGATCTACAACAGCAGATATCAAACTGGTTAATTTTTTATTGTAAACAGATCTTTAAATCAATTTTGTGAAATAATATCCTTGTAAAAACACCAAATGAATATTTGTAAAAGATATTATAAAACAATACTCACACTAAAACTGCTCGCATTTGTACTGGTTCTAAGTACTGACTGTCGTAATGAAATAGCTCCAGTAACAGCATCGATTTGGAAGAAAGATGTTATTGTGGCATCACCGCCCAATGAGTAACGAATCTGATTGTAAGGTGCCTTTAAAAGATAAATCAAACAAGTAATTATAAACTTTCATTATCCACAATATGAAAAACTCAAAATAAAAATTTTCTAACATAAAATAAACTCTTGACTCTTATCCACTTTTAACGAGAAATATAGGCCTACCAAAAGTTATACAAAAATTATATTTTCCTGGGACCCAGGTAAATATACATTACTGGTAATCAAATAACATTGAAATTCTTACGCTGGAATCAGCATCCGCAGCTTGTACAGTTTCTATTGTCTCGCTAACTCTTTGGGTTTCTAATATACTCTGTGCATAATTTCTATTTGGAAAGGCAGGGGCATTGTTATTCCGATCAATGTTGACTCGAACAGTTTCAACAGCCGTTTTAGCAGGAACTCCTCCATCATAGGCTAAAACACGAATCTAAGAACAAAAAATAAGCATAAGCTAAACTAAACATAGATAGAACAAAAATATACATATATTGCATTATCATGGATTTTTTAAAATCAAGAGATTACAACATATGGTTTTATCAAAATATACTCCATTATTTAAAAAATATTCTAACAACCCGAGAAGTTGATAACTGGGGTGTATTGACCACAATATGGCCTGAATTGTTATGACAAGCAGAGGGGCTACCAGTCATTTAAAACAGACATTTTACATTTCATTCCATCCCGGAATTCCATCTAGGAGCAAAGCCTGTTACCAATCAAGGGAAGTAACTCAAGTAACATAAAAACTACAGAAGATATCAGACCACTATTCTTTAATAATATGAATAAGTTGGTTTCCTAAATGACCAAAATCTGTAATACCACACCAATTTGAAATTTTGATCTTTGGGAACACCCATTATAAATTTTACTTCCTATATCTTCAGAAAAAAAACCCAAACTAATTTAAAACGTAAAGGTTTTGAGATTTTAAAACAAAACATTATTCACGATCGTCAATGGCTATTTATCTATCAAGATCTCGAGTAACTAAAAATTGAATAATTTTGTCCCAAATACATGTTATTTCATTCTATCCCAATTTCCCAATTGCTGAATAGCATAGATATATTGGAAACAGATTAATATTAGTTTTATAGCTTGTTTGCAAGTGCCATATAATTGATTATGTATTGAATATTGCGTGTAATTATACAATAATAAAAACTATTTAAATCATAGTAGCTAAATATATCTTACAGTGTATACAGTGTCAGAGACAGTGTTGAGGTTTCCAGCCAGCGTGATCACACCAGTAACCTCATTAAGACTGAACATAGTAGAAGCACTACCATCACCCGTTATACTGTATCGCACAACATTAAAGGGGTTCTGAAAATAAAGTTTAAAAATGTTAAATTCAAAACCAAAGAAATAATAAGGTAATAACATATACCTTAAATAAACATATTTGTTAACCTTGTCAACTGCATTGTTTACATGTATAATTGTTTGTGTGTATGTTGTCTGTTCCAACTTTCCAATATTAAAGGTAAAACACAATCTCAAGATTTAATAAGGATTTTTTTAGTACCGGTAAGAGAAGCTTAGTCATCTTTCTTATCTCATTCATATTATTTGATTATCAAGATAATATATTTACCACTGTATCAGCATCTGTAGCTCGAACTGTAGCTACTGTTGCTGGAATATTATTTAAACTGATGGTTGAAACATAAGGTATATCTTGGAAGATAGGTGGGAACTGATTACGAAGAACGGTCACTGTTAATCTTGCAGGAACACTGACTCGAGAAGGATTTCCATTATCTCTTGCTAAAAGATTTACCTGAAAAACATAAAATTCAATTTTTAAAAGTATAAGAAATGACTAGAACTTTCAGAAAACATAAAAATTTGTACAAAGATGTTTCCTTCCTTCATATCCCAAAAGCTTGATGAGTCCAGGGTTACATCTATCACTATACTAGAGATAATGCCTCTTTGATTGCACGATTTTGACATTGAAAATTTCTAAGGTATCGACCACACAAGTTGTGCCATTGACAAAAGTGAGAAGTGTTTGGAAATTAAATGAAATGAAATGGGGTTTATTAACGCCCTACTGTTCTGCTCCTAACCTGGGCTAGTGTCCTATAAGGAAAATTTTGTCCAGGCAGTGCTATGGCCGCCTACTCTTATATCAAATTCCATCTGCCAAGGGATCTTTTACTTGCAAGTCAATGTGTACACCGTTTTCCGTTCCATCTAAACGACTAGACAGCTGTCCTTGTCAGCCCCTCCATCCTGCTTCACTGACAAGGGGAAACCACTCCGGAAACTCTGGATGAACTTTTTCGGCCAATGCAGAGAATTGTTTGGGAATCAATCGGATCAGAGGAGTAATTGACAAAATTGACATTGGGAATCGCTTAGGTATCTATCGCACAAGATGATTCGTTGGGTATCAATCACAAGAGATGAGTAACTGACAATATTGACATTGATAATTGTTTAGGAATTGATTGCATATCAAAACTACAACTTTCAAAAAGAATACTTACAACAAATGGATCTCCAGTTGTTCCAGTTAGCTGTCTGCGTAAATACACACTACCAGTAGCACTGTCTATATAGAACAAATCTTGATTTGCTGAAATACTAGCTATTTCATATCTTATTACTCTAGCTGGACCCTGAATATCAAAAAAATTATTCAAATTAGTGCATCATGAACTCCTGGTAAAGAGTTGTTTTATTCTCTCATGTATTTTTTATTATTTTTCCTTCATGGTCTATTATATAAAGTAAATAAATTTTTGTAAGCTTGAGAAATTTTTCAGAAGGATAACTTACCGTGGGATCATTATCACTAGCAGACACAGCAGTAATAGATTGTGATACTGGAGCTGTTTCTAGAACTGTAACAGCAAAGTCAGTAGTTGTCCACACAGGAGGTTGGAGATTTCTGTTCACATTGATACGAAGTTGTGCAAATGCATCAGGACATTGACCATCATTAACTTTTACAATAAGGTTATAAAAATTCTCTGTTTCTGAGTATAATCGTCCATATAGATCCCCAGCAGCACGTACAACAGACACTTGTCCATTATTGGAATTAACGGTAAAGAGAACAGTCGCCGTCTGCTCACCAACTACAGTGTATGTCAACGTATTGAATTCAGGCTGCAATGAAAGAAATTCAAATCATAAAAGCTACTGTTGCAATAGGATGAGATTCAACACAGAAAAAAAAAAATACATTATGCCAAATTTATTATTTTCAGTTTTAATATTATCAAATTCATTATCAGAGTTAAACTCATATATTAATAATTTCTATAAATAATATTGAAATATTCTCCATACACATTATGAGAAATAAATGTTTTTGATCTAGACAGCATGAAATTCATCAAGCAGTTTAAAAGAGAGAAATGGGGTCTAAAATCCACTTGGCACAAACTTGGTCATTTCGGGACTAACATAAGGTTCAATTTCATTTCAATAATTTGCATCCGCATATTGTTCTTAAACAGTGGATTGAAACCTGAGTACCAGAGAAATCGAACAAGGTTGGAGAGCCCAGCTTAAGAGAAGGCGTATTCAATGCAAAGAGGTTATAGGTTGCTGAGGATAATCGTATAGGCCCCTAGGAAACTGGTTTTCAAATGTCAACAATTTATTAATAAGTAATTTTGAGAAAATACTTTTTTCAAGATGAAGCACAATATTCTCTAAAGATAAAAATCTTTTACTGAAAAAAGCAATGCTTCCTTAAACGACAATAAAAGATACTAGACTATAAAATTAATCACTAAAGATATTTCTCTATGTTGAATTGCCTAACTTATGACTCATGTGGTAAGGGTATAATTATAATACTCACTTGTGTATCTGCATCATTAGCTTGTATTGTATAGATTACACCTGTATCTGTTTGATTTATTGTTATTGCAGAAGGTAGGTTGGTAAATGATGGACAGTTTTTGTTTCTAAGAACATTTATAGTAACTGTTGCTTGATTTTGACTTGTTCTTTGAGGATTTCCCAGGTCAGTAGCACGTACATTAAACTAGTAAAAAACAAAATCACAAGAATAAGATCATGATATAAATGTGTTCATACCAAACCTTGAGGATGCCAAATTCACAATCAAGAAATAAATTCCACTGTTTGGATCATTCTAATTTTGCTGTATCTATGAATCTATCAATTTACAATAAAATATTTACATCAATTGTGTTAATGTTACAAGATTTTGATGCTCGCCATTCTTGCTATAATAGTTCAAAAATAGATAATGTAAAATACATAATTTGAAAATTTCATTCAAATTACTCTATTCCAAGCAAAGATATTAGCCTTTGAAGGTTTGACAAAATGTGTGCAAATATTTCAACCATAGCTCCTCAATTTTTAGCTTAAATCAAAATATGGCTGAACTGTTCTAATCCATTTATTATCGGAGAAATCTGATACAATCGAGAGTTGATTAAGGACGGGATAACTTAATTAATGTCTAATTAACAATTAATTTAGAAACATTTAAAGCTTAAAGAAATCACTGCAATAGGCAGATTTAGTCCTTGCATAATATATGTTTAAGTCTAAAGTCACCATATACATTCTATCAATTTTGTCTGTAATAGTTGGCTTACCGTATAAGAATCTGCTGAATCTAATTTTAGATCTCTAGTTGCATAAACCTGACCATTTTCAGGATTCACAGCAAAATACTGTAAGGCTACTGTATTTCCAAATGCTGTATATCGGAATTGATTATTTGGGGTCTGCAAAAAAATCATTTCAATCACTGATCATAGATTCATTCTTATAAATGAATTTCGTACAGGCATACATTTGTTGATTTAAATACACAATTATATGTTTTTAATACATGAACATTGTGAAAAACTTTTAAATATGCATTTAGCTAAACATGGAGTACCTGGGTGTCATTATCTCTAGCTTGTAGAGTTAATATAGTTTCACCAACTCTCTGTGAATCGAAAATCGTCTCTGTATAATCAGTTAATATGAACTCTGGATTAAACAAGTTTCTTCTAACACTGACTGTTACTGTTGTTCTATCCGATAAACTAGGATTACCACCATCAGACACCACAACAGTTACCTTAAAAATAAAATAAAATAAAATAAAATAAAATAAAATAAAATAAAACAAAACAAAACAAAACAAAACAAAACAAAACAAAACACAAACAAAACAAAACAAAACAAAACATAGATTTGCTCCAAATTTGGGCTTGTGAAGACAGCATACACCATACACTGTGCTATGAAGGAAATTTCAACTGGACAGCAGCGCTATGGGCTACTCTTATATCGAATGCCAACTGCCAAGGGATCTTTTAAATGCATGCCAATGTATACACAGCGCCACGTTTTTTTGTCTCATCCGAACATCTAAAGAGCTGTCCTGGTCAAGCCCTCCATCTAAAATATTTTTATTACATATAATATTACCCTGTATGTATTCAATGTATCAGCATTAATAGGATTCTGTAGTATGAGAGCAGCATTGTTATTATCCCTTTTTACAATACTGAAAAATGTTGGGGCTGTACCATCACCCACTATTGTATATTCTAATTCATTAAATGGTGTCTGAAAAAAAAAAGAATCAAAAATGTAAATCATAGTCAAACAACTGATATTTAAAAGTCCATTAACAACAAATTTTAGAAAAATGATTAATTTTTTGACCTTATAATGAATTCCACTGAGATTTAAAACAGTTCATTGAGATTTCTTTTCTCTATTGTTTTAACCTTTAACTTTAAATCAAAAAATTAAGAATTCTTCTAGGTTTCTTTCCAAATAAACCATATCCAAAGGAGATATTACACAGTACATATAAAATTTATCACACAAGCAATATCTACAGTAGAATGTCTTATTCGGTGACAAAGCCCCGCTAGCTCCAACCTACAATTGGCTCTTTTTGTACGTTTCCTAAGAAATACATGTCTGGATTAAGCTCCAAGAACACTGAAACATACATATATTTTTGGTAAAACAATGAAGCCAGAAATTCAATATTTAAATTATACTTACCACACTATTAGGATCAATAGCTGAAAGAATGTAAACTTCTTTTCCTGCACCATCACTTTCAACTATTGTTGGCGTATACGGGTCATTTTGGAAATTTGGTGCCTGGTTTTTGATAACGCTGATTGTAACATCTGCTAAAGGACTACTGGTTCGTGCCGGGGTGCCCAAATCTGTAGCTGATATTCTCATCTATAAATAAGGAATGAACCATCAGTGAATACTGTATGGTAATACTTTAATAGAAGTTAAGTCAGTGGTGTGTTTTACTACGGCGGTGTGGATGGGGGATATTGTTCGGGTCCCCTGATTTTCTGAATAGTTTGCATGGCATCACACATGTTCACAAGAAGTTGTAGAAGGGTGTGTGCCTAAACCATGCAACACCTCTGAGAAATTCATCCCTGCTTTAAAAATTGATTAAGGGACAGAATCTTTGTTCAAGATTAAGAAATATGTTTATCATGGATAATGTTACTGATTCCATGACCTTCTGGGTTATGCTATTCACGCATGAAATAGAATAAAAATACAACTTACAGCATAGCTGTCACGGTTACAAGGTGCTTGATTTAAAGCTTTCTTTGCGAAAATTACTCCAGTGTCCACATTTATATCAAAACATGCTATGGCCTCAGCACCTTCAGATATCGAATATCTAATCTGTCCATTCAGACCCTAAAATTCAAAAAAAAGAGCATAAAGCATTCTAAAGTGTTTGAATATTTAAAAAAATTATTGAATTTAATATATAGAAATAATGTCAAGGATGACCATTTATTCTTTTTAAAAACTATTTCATAATATAATATGTATAAAATTTTCTTGTAATGAGAATCTGTTGCTGTTCAACATACTGGTATATACCCAAAAAATTATAATGCTGAATAAAAAACCCCAGCTGCTTTCTCTAACCATTATACTTACAACTGAATCTGTATCGGTAGCAGTTACAACTACAATCTGATCTCCTAGTGGGTAGGTTTCAATAACTGTCGCACTATAAGAAGTTGATTCAAAGACGGGTGATGCAAAGTTTGTTTGGACTGTGACACGAGCAACTGTGGTATTACATTTAGGAGGTACACCCTTATCACAAACTTGTATTCGTATCTTAAATAGAAAAAAAATATATTTGGAACTTGTATTTCAAAATTGATAATGATCATTCAATAACAATCTACTGTTACGACACATGGTGTTAATGATGAATTTCAAGTTTTAGATCTTTGAGGTCTAAAAATAATCCACTCAATTCTTGTGTGGGATGTTTTATTTGTTAAAATTTCCAAAATTAAATATTTGAAACCAAATGTATTTGAAAGGAGTAACTTAGTAGCGAAGAACTTGGAAGCAGAATTTTAACAGGTGTTATGCAAGAATACAAATTCAAATTAATGTGAACTAAGAAAAGACTTCAATCCAATATTAAATCTAATTGATGTACTTACAAAAAAGCCATCTGCACTTGTAGCAGCAGGTGTATTACTGACTGTTATACGTCCTGTGGTAGGATCAATATTAAATGAGCTAGGAGCTACACCATCTCCAATTATAGAGTATTCTAGCTGACCAAATGGTGTTGTCTGAAACAAAATATATGTAATGAAAACTAATTATCTAGAATTCTAAAACAAGTTGAAACTTTATCCTATTAGTCTCTGGAAATCTCCTGTTACAAATATTTCCTGTTTCACAATCTGGCCGCGGTGTCCCAATGATTGAGATCTGTAATCAAGGCAGAAGATGCGGTGGCTCAGGCGATCTCTAGTTTTCTCCCAGTTTTGGCTGAGATAGTTCCCCTGGTTTGGTTTCAGCATGTCAGTGGTGTAGGACGGAGGGTCTAACGGGTAATCATATCATTAGAAAAATCAAGGTCCTTGACTTCCAGTGCATTGGCATGCAGGTGAAAGAACCCTTTTATAGATGTAATTTGAAAAAAGACTAACAGTAGTTTGTAACAGTGCTGTTGAGGAAAAATTTCATTCATAGGGCACTGTATGGCTTATGCGCGTCTTCATTAGCCCAGTCAGTACAGACAAGTAGGATGTTAAACCCCATTTCATTTAATAATTAGGGCGCATAAGCTGAATTTACATTTTGTCTATTTTCTACAACATGTATTACACTTTTCTAAATGTATAAATAGGACTCACATCTGGATCAAGGTCTCTTCCGAAAGCTTGCAGAACAAATGTATTTGGTGTCAAAGTTGTACCCAAATTTTCCTGGTATGGTAACTGTTCGAAGAATGGTGTGTTAGTATTTCTGATAACATTGATTGTAAAGTAGGCTTGAGTAGAAGCACATCTTGGACCATACGGAGGTTGACCTTCATCACACACTCGTACACTTCCCTGAAATATTTCAACAGAATGATTCAATGGCTAACGACTACTATATTTATTCAAGCAATGTTTCAATAATAATTTAACGGTCCGTAAATATCGATCGATCAATTATTATTTGTAGAATATCTATTTTTAAAAATTGTTCAAACTGACCTCAAAATTATTCAGACTGGTCAATCGTAAAGATTTTTTCGCATATACATCCCCAGTTTTGGTGTCAACATTGAAAAACTCTTGAAGTGGTACTGTGGGGTTATTAAATGCAAAGTTAATCACATTGTAGGGTGCCTGAAATATATCAATATCAATAAATGATTAATATCTCCCCTAAAATCAGTCCTTCACATTTAAAGGGAGCTTTTGCTCCTGCTCCTCTCAACGCATATCAGCTTTCCTTCACAGGGGTCATTAAAGACTCCTGCAAATTAGCTAAATCGCTCTCCTAAATTTTGAGATTAATAAACTACTTTCAGATTTTGTTTACTTTCAAACTGCATACATTCAAGGTACCAGGAGCTTTTTATGGTTCCCGCACAATTTTATAAACGTGAAGGACTGCAAAAATCATTGTTCAAATAAATAAATCAATTAGAAATAAAAGATATTAGAACTATTTGTGAATAAATAACATTCTTTGTTCATACATAAGTAAATTACAGGACTAATATAACTTACTAAAACATCGGCATCTAAAGCATCAACACTAAAAAGCACCTCTCCTAAAGTCTGAGTTTCAAAAATGGTAATGGAACGGTTTCCTGTCTGAAGCTGTGGATCATTCAGATTTCTGTTAACATTAACGGTGAAAGTAGTTTCACTACTTAAGGATGGAGTTCCACCATCATAAGCTCTAACAATTATCTACAAAAACAATCACAATGCATCAGGATTTAAAAAGTAAATATAAAAAATAAAGAAATAAAATGTAAAATATTTTTACTCTCAAAGTTACTTTTATTACATTCATTACTAATTTAACAGTATGGATGATAATATTATAAGAAAGTAGGAATATGAGACAGCAAGAGACTAGGACATTTTGGGACTAACAAATCGTTCAATAATTCGCTTGTACGTAGAGATCTTTAGAGGTGGGAGGAAACTGGTGGATGGATGACTCTACACCTTGTAACATACAAATTTTGGATTGAAACAATGGCAGCTGACTCAATGACTGACCATATGATCTAAAGCACACATATATGACCAGTCGACCACCCAATAACTAAAGGAGCCAACTTATTACTTACTGAATATTTGTCATCATTATCATTATTTAATGCAGCAAGTTTTCGTATTTCACCAGATACACTTTCAATTGTAAAGTATGGACTATTTCCAATGATAGAATAACGAACTCGATTAAATGGATCCTGAAAATATAAGCATCAATAATAAATTGAGCAAGACTGTTGTTTAATATAAAACATGTAGAAAAGGTATTATTTTGAAGTCAATCTAAACATATGACACTGTAAACTATATGACATCTATTGAACCTATATCTATCACGTTTAATTTCGTTACTCGAAGAATGATCCACCAATCTATTACACAAAGCCCAAGATTCAAACAAGCTTATGTTATTTAAACCCATAGTTAATGTTTTCTTTTCACATTGTCAATTCTAACTCTAAGGAAGGAATGCATTGAATCGTAAATTCCTATCAAAGAGATTGTATAAACAAGATAACGAGATAAATGCAGATTCTGAAATGTAACATTTGTGTGAAGTCACTCTACCATGAGAACAAAATAAAAGCACCAAAGAAAGAAAACTTTCCCTCCTGCATCAGATTTTTTGGAGGGAGGGTCCGAGAATCAGAATATGTTTTTTTGTATGATATTATATAATAAAAACACTGACCACTCTATCGGCATCCGTAGCACTGGCTGTGTTCACCACGAAATTTAGCGGCTGGTTAACATCCACAAGGGAATCAGATGGATTGACGAATATTGGTGGAAATAAATTCCTGTCAACAGTAATGGTAACAGCAGCAGGTGATAGTGTTGATCGCCTTGGTACACCATTATCTGATGCGATGATATTGAACTAAAAAATATTATTAATACACAATTATTAAAAGTATAGAACACAGAACCACAGTCATCTTTTAAAACATGGGTTCCAATATGCTGATCAGGGGCCTGTTTATGAAATTTTAACTAAGTTAAAATCCAAATCTTAGTAATTTGATTGGATAATATTAGATATATTTTAATGCTTAGCCAATCAAAGTTGAGGTATCTAGTATAATTTGGATTTTATCTTTATTTAAGATTTTGAGAAACAGGGCCCAGGACTGCTGTTTGGCGTAAACATTCACTGAATTGGTGGAAGCTATCAGGCAATTTGCATGCCACAAAAATAGCATGTTTTTTCATCTCTATGTCGAACATAGCTTAAAATTAAAAATCATATTTCTTGGACAATTGGTACAGAAGTTATGATAGTATTTGTCATAATCATAAATGCAGAAATTTAAATTTAGCCACACATGTTCAAATGTCTGGCTTATTAAACACAATTTTTTGGATAGGCTAAGTGTATGATTCTATTTTTCCTAGTCATATGAAGAACTATCGTATGGAATATTATTTATGAACCTTTTTTTATTATTGTATTGTCCCTGACAGTTTATTTGTCCATAACAAATAAAGATACTTACTGTATAAGTTAAGGTATCGTCAGCATCACCAATCAAAGACTGTCGCATGTATACATTACAATTTGCTTCATCTACTCTAAAGTAAATACCAGCTTTATTTCCTGCAGTTGTATCAACCATTTGGTAGCTCAATACACTTTGTGGTCCCTGTTAATACATAAAAAATTTTATATTCTTGTATCTCAACCCAATTCTCAAAATCTTTATAAAGCATTAAGGGCAAAATTGATTTCGACAACATTCCTCTTTAGGGTAGTAAAGAAACAATCCCTCTAAACTGAAGGACGCGTGACAGGACGGACTGGAGAAACTACACTATACACTTACATCAAAGAGTATCGTACACAGACCGACTGATGGATGGACAAGCAGTCAACAATATCCTCTCATATATTCCATGTGGAGGTATAGATTGAGGTATTAATTACTTACAGGAGAATCAGCATCTGTAGCTCTACATGTTATTACTGGTACTGTATCTATAGCTCTTGTTTCCAAAATCCTGTTTGAATATGCCAGGGAGTCAAATACTGGTGAATTCAAATTACGAAGAATATTTATTTTGGCAGTGGTAACAGCAGACCTTGCAGGATTTCCACCATCTCTAGCAACTACTCTAGCCTATAATGAAAAGAAAATTAGGTATTTTTGGCACAGCACTTTTAGATTGAAAATTCTAGAACTTGATGTCTGTATTATAACAGAGTCTGATGTAAAATGAAATGAAAGTAAAAAGAAATGAGCAAACAGTTTTGCTTACTTACAGTATACTGGTTTTTATCTGCTCTTGTAAGATCGCTATTAACAGTTATAATACCATTACTGGGATTCAGACTAAAGAATGAAGTAACATCATCATCGCCTATCAATTCATACGTCACTGTAGAGAATATAGGCTGAAAAATATCAATATATTCATTCAAAATATTTTCTCAGATTATGTATCTTATATACTTGCTTAAACATAAATTGTAATTAGTAATAAACTTAATAAGAAATACAAAAGTAAGCCATAGGTAGTCAAAACTTACATTGTATTGACATTTGCATTAGTTTGCAAAGTTAGATACCAATGCATATAATTGTCTCTGTGAACACGTGAAATTTGGGAAATTAGCTTGATTCAATGTGAACTTAACCTTTTCTTAGTCCACATTACAAATGATATTTTGCATTATCCATTTCATCTGTCTATGGACATTCTAATACAGTCAATATAAATGCATAGTATATCCGTATCTATTTGTATTTAGTAATATCCTTGTGAATGATGCAGTCTGCTAATAATTTGCTCCATACACAATACCATATAGCCTCCCAAAAATTATTTTAAATAACCATAACACAATCAATATTTACTTACTGTAGTGTCTCCATCAGAAGCAGTGATATTCAAAATTTCTCTAAATAGAGTCTCATTTTCAGGCACAGTAGTTTCATAAACATCAAGGAATATAGGTGAATTTAAATTCCGTATAATCGTTATTCTTGCTGTAGCTTGTTGACTATTTTTAGGTGATGGTGCTACATCTGTTGCTATTATAGACAGCTACAAACACAATAATTAAATATTTGATAACTTAATGACGATGCGGCTGTCAACAGTTCATAGACAATGAACCATATGAGCTAAATTATCTAACTAAAATAAAATTTGGCTAAAACTATGATTGAGAAATATATTTAGCTTGATAGCACAGATATTTCGAAAAGCCGAAAAATCATAAAATAAAAAATACTTACAACACAACTGGTGAGAGTTTGAGGCGATGCTGTTAAATATTGTTTCGCTACTATTTCACCATTATCAGCATAAATTGTAAAATAGTCGTTACATATAGGAGGATTAGCACTAATAACACTGTAGCGTACAGCTTGCTATAAATAAAAGACATAAATGGAAAATTTTTAATAACTAGTTGATTTATTAAGGAACGTATTCAAGTTATCAAGATGGCTGAACTCCATAAACTTTAAGTTTAAATTCTCAGAAATTCCTGTGGCGCTGATGAATAACAGGCATTATCACTCTTGACAATGAAAACTGTTTAAAAAAAAACAACCTAAAACACTCTGAATTATCGAAAATATGAACACTGATATAGTTAAAGTAAGGTATATAACTGCAGCTTTTTAAAAAAAGACAGACCAAGAAATATGGTCCACTCTACACACAAACCAGGTCATTGTGGGATTAAGATGCAATTCAGTTTTATTTACCAAACAACATTATTTTTATAAGTCGGGGAAAAACATAAGATACAAGCATGGGATTGTATCCACGTCCCTTGACTTAATAACAGACCTTATGATCTAAAGCTCACATGTCAGACCGTTCAGACAGTGCTCTGCAGATTTTCATTGTCCAACCTGATTTTGGGGGTACGAAAGAGATGACTGTATTCAATTATTTTGAATTTGATAACAAAGAGAGAGAGAGATGTGGGGTTTAACGTCCACTCGACACAAACTAGGTCATTTCGAGAGTAACATATGGTTTAATTTTATTTCAATAATTCGCTTGCGCGTTGGGGTTTGTAGCAGTGGGAGGAAACCGGGGTGCCCGGAGGAAACCCACAAGGTTGAGAAGGCGCCCCTATCTCCATGCCACATACGCTCACACCAGGGATCGAAACCACAGCCGCAAACAAGAGGTGACTGCCAAGCTAGAGGTCAAAGTGCGGCACTCTAGATCACTTGGCCATCCTTGATAACAAAAGGTTAACAATGATGATGTAGATGTTTATATACAATGATTGAATGAGGTAGACTGAATCAAAACATTAAACTTACACCATCTGGATCAGAGGCTTGAACTGTTATAATAGGTACCACCACAGCTTGGTTTTCATTAATTGTTTCAGCATAATTTAGTGGTGAGATAACTGGAGCTTGTGGATTTCTATCAATGTTAATAGTTACATTAGCACTAGCTTTTCTATCTGGAGAACCACTGTCATAGGCAATAACTCCCAACTGTAATACATAGGAGAAAATAAATACATATTTATAAGATCCCCTGGAGGATTTGGGGGTCATATAAAATAAAGCATAAACTAAGAATGAGATGCTGAAAATATCCATAATTGGAACCTGGGATCTCCCACACCATAAGAAAAGTTCATACTGATAGCTGAACAAGCCACTGTGTTGTCTTGATACAGTTTTTTTCGAGAAATGCCTTGAGCCACAAATTTCGCCAGGTTGAATATTTCATTGCCAAAATTATATTTTTGTTGCAATTGCCGGAAATGTCTATCAAAAGTGCTCCCAAACTCACCAGTTGCCAACGATTATAATCAACCGAATCTATTTTTTTTTTTATCCCACTCTGAACTATCAGGCCCAAAGCACAACTGAACACTTCCATCCAAACAAGCAAAGAAAGAAGTGTTGTAAGATCAATTAAAGTTACTAAAGACAATTACCGTGTATGATGTAGCGCTATCAGTTGACAATGGATTTCGTACAGAGATAACCCCAGTACTACTTTGAACTGCAAAGAAAGCTGGCGCTGCTAAATAATTACCACTTAATTCATAGACCATAGAACCCTGCAAAAACAATTAAACAGGAATTTAGTAATTAAATAAGTGAAGCAATCAATTTTTTTTAATATAAACTGGAACAGGCTAGACCTATATATATTACCTTTCTGCTACAATCAATTAACAGAACACAGAGATGGAATGCTAGGGGTGGAGAGAAGAATGAGGGTTTAACATCCACTTGATATAATAACAAGTTTATTTCAGGACTAAGGTATAGTATACTTCTATTTCAGTAGCTTTCTCTAGATCCGCGTTTCTCAACCTGGGGTGAATTCACCCCCAAGGGGGGAATGGCTCGCGTCCAGGGGGTGAATGACCACACTCCCAGTAACTTCAAAAATGATCATATAAAGGTTGTGCAGTTGAGATTAGCCCTCTCAAACACTGTCCCGAGAATGAAAAAAAATCGTTTGTGACAATCACCGGGAGCAAATTTCGCACTGAACTGGAAACAACGTATTTTCATTAAAATATAAATTTGGTGATTATTAAATCTCACCTTCGATCCGTATTCATTCCATATTCAATGTCAATGTGGTCAGGGGGTGCAGGCCCGTGCAAGGATCCGTGGTTCATGTCGGATGGCTTCTATAGAAAAAGGCCATTTTCAAGTTCCTATGAAACGCCTGAAGAGTGCCTGAAATGGCTGGAAATCACATTTCCGGGCTCTAACTTCTAAAAATTTCCTAGGGCCCCCCACCCCGACCCTCCTCGATGGGCTTCTTGCCTATGGCGCTCGCGGTGACCAGCTTTGCCAGCCACGGCTCCGCGATCAGTAACCTCCTCAAAACTCTGGGGGTAAATTGGTTGGTTGAGAATTCATTTAGGGGTGAGCGGTGAGAAAAGGTTGAGAAACATGGCTCTAGATGTTTACCCGGAGATAACCCATGAATTAAGGCAGTTAACCCTAGATTTTGACATATATAAACTTGGGACTAATCAATGACCTGCATACAAACATGTAATTACAGGACCAAAGACTGTGCAGTGCAGTGTATGATTACAACTGCCCCCCCCCCCCCCAAATTTTATTCAATCGGTCCGTTCACTTGAATTGATGTTTATTATTTGTAATGTCTGTTTATATTGTGTGTCCTGGGTTGCGGTTCTCTTGCACCTACTTTAACATAAATGGACTAGGACCACTCGCAACCACCCCCACCCCTCCAATGTAACAATATATGTGATATTACTAACCTGTAAATCATTATCTCTAGCTTCAACTTGGAATATAGAAGAACCCTGAGCCTGAGTGAATGTTATGTTGCTCGAATATGGTAATCTAAGAAAAACAGGGGGACTGGTATCTTGTTTGATGGTTATGCTAACTTGTGCTACATCAGTTTTAGCTGGATTAAACTGATCACTAACGGTAACTGGAAACTGTGGAATAAATTAATTACAGCATTTAAAGTAACTGTCAGAAATAAATCATCATAATAACACAGTCGATGGACAGAGATATCATATGGAAATTAAATCACTTCTCTTAAATTCACAATCATCTACAATGCTCTACTATTTTTATGTTTTAAAAGATTTTCAAAAAAAAAGATATCTATTCAGATAGCTGACCTAATTATGGTTCTAATTATGTATAATATGTATGTGGTTATTGAAATTTAATTTTCAATATTTTTTGTACTACTAATTAATTAATTAAGTATATTTTTGTAAATACTGGTAATAGTTATATAATTAAAATAATGCAACATACCGTATAAAAAGAATTGGCTGCAGTTAATGGTCTCCTGACTGAGATAAGACCGGAAGTTGGTCCTAGGTAGAAATAATCAGGGATTGCTGTGGAGGAATATCTCAATACATCCTTAAAAAAAAAAAGCTTTCCATGAATACTTCCAATATCATTTATTAATTAGTTTGATAGTACTATATGAACAAAGAACCAAGTAAGAACTCATTGCCAACATCTTGGAATGTTGGAGCCTTAGGCAAGATGAGAATAGATGGAGGAACAGTTTCTAGTCCAAAAAAGCAGTTACATAATAAGATATGTACCTGCAAAATGATGAAATGCCAAAGATGGTCAATATCTTCTTTTAAAAAACAGTTAAAACAAGCCAACAGTGAGGCTGATGTCCCCCGCCGAAATCCCAAAATAAATAGATGACACATATTAATTAATCGCACATTTATTTTTTTCAAACGTATCGAGCAATCGAACTATACACGAAGTGTCATCCAAAAGTGTTTTATAAAGAAAAATGCTAAAACCGACGAGAAAAATGAAAATGTACCCTAGTTAGGGGCAACCTAAAGGCAGACAAAAGGGCCCCCACGCTTGACAAAAGGGCCCCTCTGTTTCTATGCACTGTTACTGTCGAATCCATTACTGAATGAGAATGCAGTCATTGTATTGGCATAAAAATCATCAATCAAGGCATTGACCTAATAAGCATACACACCAATTTTGAACATTTTAACTCAATTCGAAGGAGAGTTATTGTGTTCCAAAGTCTAGGCAAATCAAATTGCTTATCGCTCTGCTTACCCTGAGCAGAAAATGCTCATTATCGATCTTAGTCAAGGTATTACTGTAATGAAACTATACACCAAGTTTCATCACTCTCACTTAATTAGAACTTAAGTTATCGTGTCCCAAAGCATCAACCAATCAAATTGCTTATCTCTGCTTACCCTAAGCGGAAAGTACTCATCTTCGAACTCCATCAAGGCATTGACCTAATAAGCATATACACCAAGTTTGAACATTTTAACTCAATTAGAAGGAGAGTTATTGTGTTCCAAAGTCTCGACCAATCAAATTGCGTATCGCTCTGCTTACCATGAGCAGAAAATGCTCATTATCGAACATAGTCAAGGTATTACTGTAATGAAACTATACACTTAATTAGAACTAAAGTTATCGTGCCCAAAGCATCAACCAATCAAACTGCAATTCTCTGCTTACCCTAAGCGGAAAATACTCATCTTCGAACTCCATCAAGGCATTGACCTAATAAGCATATACACCAAGTTTGAACATTTTAACTCAATTAGGAGAGTTATTGTGTTCCAAAGTCTCGACCAATCAAATTGCGTATCGCTCTGCTTACCCTGAGTAGAAAATGCTCATTATCGAACTTAGTCAAGGTATTACTGTAATGAAACTATACACCAAGTTTCATCACTCTCACTTAATTAGAACTAAAGTTATCGTGTCCCAAAGCATCAACCAATCAAATTGCTTATCTCTGCTTACCCTCAGCGGAAAATGCTCATCTTCGAACTCCATCAAGGCATTGACCTAATAAGCATATACGCCAAGTTTGAACATTTTAACTCAATTAGAAGGAGAGTTATTGTGTTCCAAAGTCACGACCAATCAAATTGCGTATCGCTCTGCTTACCCTGAGCAGAAAATGCTCATTATCGAACTTAGTCAAGGTATTACTGTAATGAAACTATACACCAAGTTTCATCAATCTCACTTAATTAGAACTAAAGTTATCGTGTCCCAAAGCATCAACCAATCAAATTGCTTATCTCTGCTTACCCTAAGCGGAAAATGCTCATCTTCGAACTCCATCAAGGCATTGACCTAATAAACACATACACCAAGTTTGAACATTCTAGCTCAATTAGGAAGAGAATTATTGTGTCCCAAAAAGTGTGACGGACAGACGGACAGACAGACAGACAGAAGGACAGACAGACAGACAGACAGACAGACAGACAGACGGACGGACGAACCCATTTTAATAGTCCCCCAACTTTCTTCGAAAGGCGGGGGACAAAAACAAAAGGGGTTTAAAAGTGATCCTAGGATTGTAATTTAAACCAGATCAGATAATATCATGGCCTGTGTAGATAATTACTGACACATAAAGACGGTAATATACTATCTAGACACATAAGTTTTTTGTTAAGAGTACTTTTATAGTTTATGGTCTGAAAGTATATATTTGGAATACTGTTCATCTTATGATGCCATAGACTACTTCCTGAAAATGAGCTAATAACCTGGAATAATAATATGTTACCTGATCATTGTCTGTAGCATTTAGTTGTACTACAGACATACCCAATGGTGATCTCTCATCAATAGTGACGGCATAGGCTTTTGGTTCGAAAATTGGAGGGTTGACATTTCTTTGCACGTTAATCGTAACAGTACTAAATACTTCTTGAAGATTGACAGAAAATTGTTTCGAGGCCTTCACACTCAACTGAATAAATAAATCAAAGCCTTAGTTAAGAACCAGTTTATGTCTACATATTATAAATATATATATATATATATATATATCCCCAATAACCTGCATGCTATTCTACTTTTACAAAGAATTTAAATATCCATTAATTAAATGATGGTCTGAAGCCTTCTGAAAACATCTATGCTAAATTGAGTTGTTCCCCTTGAAAATAAAGGGCCCTCGTCCTAAAGGATTCCGGGATTGTATGAACATCACGATGAATGCTTGTTTTTTTTATGGAATAGTGAAAACTAAATAAATCAATAATGTACAGAAATATACCCCAACAAAAAGATACTTGAGAAAAACAAAGGATATCATGTGGGCCTTATATAAAGAAATATTAAACTATTAAAATGTCTAATTTATACTTAAGTACGGTAGCGGTATATCTGAATAAAGATTGATTAATGCAAACAAATTAAACTAAATTGAATAATATAAATGCTATTTTAACGTACAATGTACTGTAATCTGTCAGATGGGTCTGTTCTTAGATCTTTTTTAACAGAAATAACACCAGATGCAGGATCAATCTTAAAATAATCTGGAGAATCACTATTTCCAACAATTGCATAAGTAATACCAGGCTGAAAAAATATTATTCTATGATTAGTGCAATTAAAAAAATAACCAGTTTGTCGAATACATCTTCCGATTTTAGAATTCATTGGGCCAATCACTGATGTCGAGAAAGTCACTGATTTTTTAAGACAAAATTACGATTGGTCAGATCAAATAATTTTTGGGACAAAAATGCTAAAACGTCATGCTTTTCTGCTTTAAATTGGGTTTAGTCTGAAAATCTTTGTTTTACATTTTAGTCTGGAATATCAGGCCAATAATACATAGTTTACGCGTAGACATAATTATTCTAAAGTAACCCTGTTTATTAGTTGTACTTACTCCTGGTGATGCTATAACGGTTAATACTGTACTATCTACAGCTCGATTCTCCTCAATGATTCTAGAATAATTTGTAGTCCTCAAGGTATCTTCATCTTTCTGTATAATAACATTCAGTGTAACTGTTCCTGTTCTTGTAGGGAAACCCTGATCAACAGCATTCACTAATAACTGTAGTAATTAATACAATAATCAATTATTAACTCACATACAAAATATAAAATAAGTAATATTTAACAAAACTTGTTCTAGAACTGGATATATTTAATTGCTAAAAAGTATTGATGAAACAGAAATCTGTGCTTCCACCATGACAATCAGATGGATTAATTGTCTCTATCGAAACCTGAATTTGTGTCTGACAATGTCTGTGACAGGGTCAGCCATGGTGGGTAAGTGAGAAAGACACTGGAGGTCGCAGATTCAATCCAGGTGTTGAACAAGAGAGTTCATAAGGATTTTCCACCGTGGTTTCTCTTGTCAGTGGTGCAGGACAAAGGGCCTGACAATGGCTGATGTCAAATGTACACACTGGCATGCACGTAAAAGATCCATTAGCGATTGGAATTCAATAAATAAGTAGGCCATAGCAGAATAGTAGGAAGTAAAACCCCATTTCTTTTTTTTTCATTTTAAAGATTTCACAAACAATAATGGATTAATAAACTGTACCTGCATAGTACTGAAAGCAACCCCATTGACTGATTTTTTGAGAGTAACCTGACCATCTACAGGATTAAGAAACAAGTACTCATCTCCATCAGCAGTAGTAGCTGGTCGAGTAGGGTTTGCAGCAACTGCATATCGTATTTGGTTGTTGGGTGGCTAAACGAGATAAAAATAAATCACACATAAATATGTCACTTGGCCTTTTAAAACCAATAATTTTAGACATTACTTTCAATGAGAAATTGCTTGTGTGCAAAATGGAATGTACAAATAATCCATTGTATAACTATGTATATTATTTTCTTCACCAACCTTTGTCAATGTCAATTTATATTCTAATCTTACTTTGAATATTGCACTATATTTTTATATTAAACATTTGTGATCTTTTACTTCATGCGTTATGTTTTAACCATTCGTTTATTGTAAAGCGCCTTTGACAACTCTTTGTATGGAAATGGCGCTATTCAAATATTCATGATAATTGCCAACCACTGTCTGATTATTTCTGCCGTTAGAAAACAAATTAACAATATTGGATTAAAAACTTACTTGAGGATCATCATCAGTAGCAACCAGTTGTATAACTGAAAACCCTAATTGTTCATTTTCTTTGATAGTTACAGTTTCTATACCATCAGGGAAGCTAGGAGCGAGTAGATTTCTATTTACAGTAACGGTCAGTAGAGCTGTGGCTGTCAAAGATGTTCGGCCACCATCTTTAACTTGCAGACGTACCTATAAAAACATTTTAAATTATTATCTGATTAAAATAAAAAAAATTTATCCTGCGATTAAAATTACAAATATATCAATAAATTTAGAGGTTATTCAAACATGCCATTTAACTGATGGATACAAGCATGATGTATGTGGTTTTATTCTATAATACAGTAGATTTTTTGTCCATATAGTAACTTTCATCAAACTAAATGTGATGTTCACCTACGTCTAGTTCACTGACCGCTCTTTTAATTAATTGCAGAAATGAACATACTGCAACTCTTAAATCACAGGATGTATTTCCTAACGGCTACATATATAATTACTAGATTTATTTAGAAACATTCATCAAATCTTGATTATACAAAGACAATTCTCAAACAAAAATGAGAATAACAAACTTGTAAAAGTTGTATGTTATAATGGTACATTATATCTGATTATATGAGTAGGTATACGATACTACTTTAAAATATATTCTAAGCTATTAACATTCGTTTTAAAACATTGTGCTATTTACATTTGTTTTATTAAGATTCTATCAAGATTTGTTTTAAATACATTCTTCTATACCCATCCCTTTTAAACACATCCTTATATAAACATCCCTTATAAATACATTCTTTACATTCTTCTATTTACAATAACATCCTTTTTAAAAACATTCTTCTATTAAAATCTGTTTTAAAAACATTCTTCTATTTACAAAAACATCCTTTTTAAATATATTCTTCTATTAAAATCTGTTTTAAAAACATTCTTCTATTAATATTTGTTTCGAATACATTCTTCTAAGTGATCTACTTACTGTGTATTGTGTTACTGTATCTCTTGCTATATCAGCTGCTGCTCTAATCACAACTTGATTACCAACTACATTAAATAAATTGGCACTATTTCCATCTCCAATAATTGATACACTAAGCTGATCAAATGGGTTCTGAAATATAAATCATCAGTTAGATACATGGCCAGAGGGGGTTGGGATGGCCTAGTGGTCTAGAGTGCCGCGCTTCGACCTCTAGCTGGCCGGTCACCTCTGGCTTGCGGCTGTGGTTTCGAACCCTGGTGTGAGCGTATGTGGCATGGAGATAGGGGCTCCTTCTCAACCTCGTGGGTTTCCTCCGGGCACTCCGGTTTCCTCCCACAGCAAAGACCCCTGCGCGTGCGCTAAGATAATGAAAATGGAAAAAATAAGACTTGTCTGCGATATCACCTTCGGTGGAAGCGGACGTTAAACACCAAGAACAACAACAACAACATGGCCAGAAGTTAGTCAATATTCTCAGATAGCCCCAAATGAAATCTACAAAATGAAGGAACTGGAGACTTGCAGGAAAGAATCAATTTAACTCCAATATTATAACAATAGAGAATGAAAGTGGAAAATTTGATAAAAAAAGGCCCCTTATATGTGAAACTGGAAACATTAGACCATCAATGTGTGGATTTTTCAAATATTTAACTCATCAAAATATTCTATAAGTAATAAGCATTATAAAGAGAAATAAGAAATGATCCCAGTGAGATGATCTCAGGGAAATATTAAAGAGAAATGGGAAATGATCTCAGTGAAAAATATTCTATATGTATTCAGCATTAAAAAGAGAAAAAGGGAATGATTTCAGTGAAATATTCTATATGTCATGAGAATTATAAAGAGAAATGGGAAATGATTTCAGTGAAAAATATTCTATATGTATTGAGCATTATAAAGAGAAAAGGGGAATGATTTCAGTGAAATATTCTATATGTCGTGAGAATTATAAAGAGAATTAAAGATAAAACTTACAAAACGATCAGAATCAGCTGTAGTGAATGTTGCAACTGCTGTACCGTCAGCACTATTTCTGTTTATAGTACCAGTGTAAGGAGCACCACCAAAGCTTGGAGCAGTGTTTCTCACCACACTAATTGTTGCTGTAGCATTGTTTGATGAGGTACGTCTTGGATTTCCAAAATCTTGAGCGGAAATGGTACACTATAAGAAATATTTCAATAATCTTAGATAAATAAATAGCTGTAGAGTTACTGTAATACATAGAACTGTATTGTGTTTTAAATGAATAGCTAAAAGCTACAGAGATGTATCAAGACCTGCCATTCATTGTATCAGAGTTCAATTTAGTCAAAAACCAATTGGCAGCAAATAATTGTGACAGATTCACATTTTGGCTAATCAATTCAAAATTTGAATAGCATTTGCTCAGATTTGAGGTGCAGTAAACCGTACCGTAAATCAAAAAAATGTGCAATTCTGATAAATAAACAATATTATTATAATCTTTAATCTTGTTTTATCATTCGCTTACATGTAGCCTACATGTAACACTTAACAAATAAACAATTAACATTATTAACATTAACAATCTGAAACAACGTAAATTGTCTCCCTTGAGTTGAGTGTCGATCCTGTGGTTCTGACGTCAATGAATTGAATTTTGAATGCCCCACTGAAATTTCTCAAGCAGTTTATTTTACTTAGCAAAAAGTTTGCAGGAAACTTTATTTACAGTACTGACCGTTTAAAGTTCATAGTTTAACTATATGTATGATCTTTATCATATTTTTGTATCAATGAATGTATACCAAGGCTAATTTTATTCCATTAGTTTGTCTTTTCGAGCTAGCAGAAGACGAAATTTTATCTTAACTCACGCCCACGGAAGTTTTAAATAACCAGACGGAAAAACTTTGGTAACTGCGCTGAATTGCATACTGGATAATTTGGACTTTTGGGACTCTTTTCTCAAACCGACCGACAATGATTTGTCTTCGGACGCCATCACGGTAGTTTTCTCCAATTTACCGATTACATAATTAAATTAGTCATGATACTTTTATCCAAATGAAGTATTTTCATCCAAAATATAATGAATCACACTTCTCAAGGTTGAAAGCAATTTTTGGCTTATGAATAAAATAATTCTATCGCTTTTACCGCCATTTGAATCGCTTTTTGCGATACAATACCGCTTAAATTGAACCATGCATTGTATATAAACACACTTACCACATAAGTTGTAGATCTATCAGGATCAGATGCTAAATCACGGACAACATACATTGATCCACTTCGACTTCCAATACCAAAGTAAGTAGTGCATTTTTCTCCAGATAAAAAGAACTCCACATCATTTGTAGTGGTCTAAAAGAATGGAAAGGAATAAACATTATATATATGGCTAAATTTATCATTAAAGTATGGAAATGAGAGAGAGAGTTTAACCTCCACTTAACAAAAACTAGGTCATTTCAGGAATAACATATTGTTCAATTTAAAATTTTATTTCAATAATTCCCTTGCATGTTGGGGTCATTAGCAGTGGGAGGAAACCGAAGGAATTCCTTGTCACATACAACCAGGGAATCGAAACCATGTCAGTTGACTCAATGACAGACCTTATGATACAACGTGCAGTTGCTAATCAATCGGTCATCTTTCCTTCCCAGACCCTATACACAACACAACATAAACTGAAAAAGACGGTGGATCACACAGCATATACCACAAAATAAGATATATCTTTACAAAAAGATTGAAAATTGAAAATAAAAATGAATTGTATACATCAATGATTGAGACCAATTGTAAAATTTTTGGCAATTGTTTAATCATTTCATGACAGCATAATGGTTTAACTCCTGCTGATATTGTTTATGACAGACTCAAGTGGAAGTTTTTAAATACTTACATCACCATCTCTAGCTGTTATATCTAAAAATCCCACTCCAAAGTCTTGTATTTCTAGAATCTGAGCTGTATAAGTGTCTGGTGCTAGCTGAGGTGCTTGAAGGTTTCGACTGACAATTACATTTACAACAGTTACATCAAACAATCTTGGAACACCACCATCTCTAGCTCTTACTCTTATCTATATCAAATACATGAAAAAGTCAACATCAGTTATCTGCAGATCGTTTTTCTATAAAGTATCGACAAATAAAACTGCTTTTCATTATACTTTACCTGAGCAAAAAGAGCTTGTTTTCGAACTTAGTCAAGGTATTGATTCACCAAGTTTCATCACTCTCACTTAACGCTAAAAAGAATCAAATTACTTAACGCAACCCAAACAGGGAATACTTTTTATTAAAGACATTTTACTAATGAACATCAACACAATGTTTGAACATTAACTCAATTGGAAGAAGAGTACTAATGCACATACTGTATATGCCTGTAGTAAATAAATAACATCGAGAAATATTGATTTACCTTATATGATTCGGCAGACTCAGTTGCGAAATTATTTGTAATGGATATTTGTCCATTTTGTTGTATTTGGAAAACATTTGGTGCTGTATCATCTCCTATTATATCATAGGTTACAGTGTTGAAAGGACTCTGTAAAAAATAAAACTTTAAATAGTGAAACTTGAAAAAGTGTTTACAAATAGTCAAATGAATGGTCTGGGATGTCTAATTAACAAATTTTTATCACATACATGTCTCATCCTAACGGCACATTGCTGTTCTTGCTTTAAGAATTCTAAGAAACATAATTAGACATGAATATTGAAAGTGTCATTCAAATAAATATATTCTGAACGGTAATAAACAACATCATAATTGTTCATTTTATTGTTGAAATATCAAACAATGAGGCTGTTGTAATCCATTTAATATCTAACGATGGCCTAGAAAGTTGATTATAAATGTCTAAATACAATCTGATTAAAGGGACAATAACACTCTTGCTGGGTTGGCAGCTCTAGAAAATAAATAATAGCCTTATTCTAAGTACTAGATGTTTAAGTGTCCTACCTGTTGTGTAAATTATCCATTACAACCTATTTTACTTGCCCATTGGGTTTGACAATATTTTAAAATCTAAGTCACATTTGAAAAGGTTTTCGTTAACCTTTTCAAATCATGTAGTTGAGTTTTTCCAATTTTTTAAATTAGGTGTGTTAAGATGAAACTTATACCATCAATTAATTGGAATATTGTAAAATAATACAATTTGTTGACCAGAACGAACATTGTCACATATTATTCACAGATCCAATTTAGTTTCGTTTTTTATAGAAAAAAATTTTGTTTTTACTTGTCTTTACTACTCTTGGATCTGGAGGACTTGTTATTTAAGTCGTGTTCTGCCTAATTCATGTAATATATGAAACTAGTAAAAAAAATTTCCAATAGGAAGATTTTGCTCTAACCTACAGCATCTTTCAGATTTTCATGGATAATAAAACAATACTTACAACAGTATCATTATCAGTAGCCAAAACAGTTGCAACTAATGTTGTAGTACTATCAGCTGAGATAGTAGCAGTGTATGGTTCGTTTTGAAATACAGGTGCAAAATTGTTACGTTGTACGTTGACTGTAACAAGAGCATTTGGGCTACGTCTGGATGGATTTCCCAAGTCAGCAACATAGATGTTGAACTACAAGAGAACAAATTTATAAAAGAGTTAATGATAATAATAACTCATAACAAGCAAGGTTAAACCCAAATTTATCGTACCACATGACATAGCAAAACAAGTCTTTTATTTATACCTTATGAATTAAAAGCAAACTTAAATTTTGTGGTGGTGGGGGAAACTAATAACAAATAAATCAAACTCAAGTTTGTTGTAGCTTTAGACATGGCAAAACATATATTGTTTACAACTTTCATTAGACAAGGTAAAAACTTCTTAAGTAACTGTGACTTTCTTTGTTAGTATCATAATACAGAAATCGTAAAATTCTTACAGTGTATGGTGAAATATTTTCTGAATTTACGGATCTCTTTAGTTGAATTTGTCCAGTAAGTTCGTCAATCAAGAATCTATCATTTGTTCCATCAATATAGAATCTGACTGTATTGTAGGGAGCCTAAAATAAAAATTTAAATTAGAAAGTGCTGCATTTTTTTCTTCTCAAGTATAAGTTTTTGAGGCAATATGATGTTTAATTTTCGATTTCTTTGTTCATCTCAATTCAATCTAGTTATATAGAATGACCCAAGGTTCGGATAATAACATTAAAAAAGAACAACCATCAAGATTTTTTCAAATCCAGGCTTCATTTTCAGTGTGGGAAAGGCAGGAGTGTCCCTAGTTATTTAAAGTCCATCTGTGTTGCATTCCATAATAACATTCGTGATCTAATTCTATATCATTACATTTCAAAGGACACCCTTTTCTCCCAAATGCTCTATTCTATTATATTATTCAACCAGATAAATGAATATAATAGCTTTTAGTAAAAACAAAATAATTGAATAATACTTACAAATGCATCATCATCTCTACCAGTAGCAGTAATGATGGTGTTTCCGGTCGGATGCGTCTCTAATATAGTTCTTTGAAGTGCGGGTATATTTGTCAATACTGGTGCATTTAAGTTATTGTTTACAGTGATCGTTAAAACCTGCGTATCAGATAATCTTGGGCTTCCATTATCTCGAACTCTCATTCGAACCTAAAATATAATTAATGTTTGTTATACACATATGTATCAATTATATAAACCATGACGTTATAACAAAGATATCAAATCGACTTTTAGTGCCAAGTTTCCTGTAAGAGTATTTAAATATTGATAAAGATTTGTAGAGAGTTTTATAGAATACCTGAAACTGTGTGATTTCACCCCGTTGTGGTTGCTGGAATAATGACACCTGTCCAGTCTGACCATTAATGGTTAAAAAGGAATTAATTTCTGTTCCATCGCCAATTATATCATATTGCAGTGTTCTGTATGCAAGCTTAAAAATAAGAATAACTTCATATTATACCAAGTCATCTAAAATACTTCATTAAATCGTCTTTGCAAAAATGTAAGGAATATAACTGATGGATTATTATTTAATATAGTTGTGAGGGTGGGAAAACCATCTTTTACAAACTGCCCATTAGAGCAGCTGTGGCCAGATGAACGAATCGAAAGGGTACACCCACATTTCAATATGGGATTATAAAACATGACATTCCCACGGCACTAACGACAAAAACGGCCAACTGATTATCATAAATATAATTCATTTTAAATATACTTACAAAGGTATCAGAATCTACTGCATCAGCATCAAATATCACACCAGTCTGTGTATTATTCACTGTTATAGCATACACAACAGTTGTTACAAATCGTGGCGGGGTGTTACGTTGAACATTTATTTTTACTGAAGCTGGAATAGCTGATCTTCTTGCACCATCAGTAGCATATACTTGAAACTATAAACAAAACCATGTATTATTCAGTTACCATTACAACCATATATATTCAGTAACAATTATTTGCAAAATAACGTGAAATTTTACCAAATTGGGAGAATCAAATAATGATTGTTAAAACTTTTAGTTTTTATTTTAGAATTTTCAATTGGAAATTTTAAACAATTTGCTTACATTATATTCTGCAGGTCTTGTGGTATCTTGTGTCAATGATTTTCGTAATCGAATGAAACCTGATGTGGGATCTACAGTGAAATATTCTCTAGCAACAGTATTAGCTGGTAATGTTTCATCTATACCATACGTAACAGTCTTAAACTGATCTAATCTGTCACCATCTGTTGCTGTTACTTGAATAATATTTTCACCCAGTGCTCTTGTCTCCTCCACTGTTTCCTCATAGGTAGTTGGAGCAAACACCGGATCGGCCAAATTTCTAATGACGGTGATAAAAACTAAAGCCTGGGCTGTTTTAGACGGTGATCCATTATCTTTAGCATTAATTCTCATCTAAAATTTAAAACAAATTACAACATCATAATAACATAATTCAGATTGACATCATATATCCTGGTATTATCTTCAAATCTCAACTAAGCACATCCTTTTTCTGGATATAAGATATATCCTTGTAATGATTATATTATGTTTGAATCTCAATTAAGCATATTTTTTTTCTCATATAATATATCTATTTGTAATGCTCATCTTTGTAATGCTTATGTTTGAATCTCAACTAATAAGCAGGTCCTGTTAAGGAATCTTTATTCGCATGAAGAAAATAATCTGGATTTGTACTTGCGGGTTAATCAATTTGTAAATAACTTAGAATCCAGAAAATCAACGCTGAAACAAATAAAACATTAAACCAAAAATTAAACTTACCGTGTAAAATGTTTCTGGTTCAGTAACAAGACTAGCTTTAACTCTCACATTAGCTGTGCTATCTACACTAAAGAAATCAGTCGCTTTTCCATCTCCAATTGCCTCATATGTAACAACATTAAAAGGGGCCTGCCAAAAAAAGTCAATAAAACAAATATATACGTATATAAATGAACCTTTAGCCATAGGTAGTCAATTAATCTTCATGTAGCCAATCTTAATATGCTTCTTCATTATGGTATCTAAATTATTGTATATTTAGTTTTCATACAAAAAACTTAGAAACGGGTGCATGCACAAAAATTCAATGTCAATGGCTTTTTTGTTCTTGATAAAAGAAACAGTGAAAGATGTGACCTATAAGTTTAGACAGCACATAATGTTGCAGTAACAAAATCCACAACATCCCATCATGTTTAAAATATATTAAGGATGAATTTGAGTGACATAAAATATAAGAAACGTGTAAAAGTAATAAGCAAAACATCCGGATTCTTTATAGTTATCCTGGCATTATTCATAAATCCGAAACATTATATGAAATGAACAAAACTTACGCCATCGGCATCAGTTGCACTGACAACTTGAATAACATCATTTATAGGTCGTGTTTCTTGTATAGTAACACGATATACACCATTATCAGCAACAGGTTGGAAAATTGGAGGATTTCGGTTTCTGGTCACAGTAATTCTTACGACAGCTTGATTACCAGTTCTTTGTGGAGTACCCAGATCACTCACTTGAAGAGTTAACTATTGATAAAAAAGACAAGAATATTGATACACTATGTCTTCCTTTTAACAAATAATACACAAATCCTAAAAAACCTAGTATCTGAGCTATTGAATTTTAAATTTTGCCTGTCGGAAAATTTATGATGAAGTTGGGACAGATGTATGCATGATAATCTTGAATAATAACTCAATAACAAAATAAATCAAAATATCAAAAAATTATAAACTTATGAATGGCCTAACTAAAACAAGAATAATTTAACCCTACCTCAAACTGATTTATAGTTGGTTCCAACGTCAAAGATTTTTTCACATAAACATCGCCTGTACTGCTATCAACAGTGAAATATTCTCTTGCTTTTGCATCTCCTATTTCAAAATATTGAACTGTACTATGTGGTGCCTGAAATATTGTGATATAATATAATAGAAATGATTTATATATCTAATTTATATAGTTAATACTATAGATTAGAGGATTCCATAAATCCTTAATTAGGAAAATTTTGAAATTTATACTTAGTATTAAAGAAAAAGAGAATAAAAAAATTCTAAAATACAGATGTGATATCTTCCTTAGATGTTTTCTCACCATTATGTCAAATAATGGCACAGGCAGTATGCCAGTCATTCATAATCTATACTATATTAAATATTGGACTCACGTGAAAATTTCATTGAAATGCAAGCATAAGAATATAGTGTCTGTATTTCAAGTGGTTTTAAGGTCTTGCGCAAGACATTGCTTTATTTATTGATACAATACTTGGCCTACCACCCTCATACAGTATCAATATATCACTTTCAATCATTAAACCACACTTAATTGTCTTATCTTAATTTTATCACCATTTAAATATATTGATGTAAATTATTACTATTACATGTATGATGAGAACAACTTACTGAGGAGTCACCATCTGTTGCTACAACTCTTACAAATGGAACACCCAGGGCTGTATTTTCTGGTATGGTTCGTTCGTACAGAAGGTCGTTAAAGGACGGTGTGAACAGATTTCTGTTGATAGTAAACGTGACTGTAGTGATGTTCTGTTTAGGTGGAGTACCATTGTCATATGCTCGGACACGGACCTAATAATATACAAAAACAAAACACATTTACGAATGGACCAAAGGCAAATAACCTATGTCATGTAAACTTTGAAAAAAAAACCCTCAATTAAAAGACCCCACAAAGCACAACATGAACAATTCTTTCAATTAATACATAAACAGCTAAATATATGCAGATGTCTGTTCTAATGTTGTGTTATCATGCTACTAAGTATGTTAATCATTAGGTTTGTTAAGTGATCACAAATGGATGGTTTGTTGAGTAAATAGGGGTATTAACGTTGGGTATACTCCTGTTACTATAAATATAAAGAATCATATAGCATGATAGATTTGTATTTTCTAAATGGTAAAAATATCATTTTTACATTCGGATCCACAATGGCAGCCACATGAAGAGAAATATTTGCCGGTCAACAGACAACATTTTGAGGGAAATATTTGGCGATAATGACTCAAATCAGATAAAGTTAGAAATGGAGGTAGCTGGGACAGTGACTGAGTAAAAATGAAAAGAAATAAAGACTACAAATGAAAAATAACATACAAATGAAAAATTAAAGTACAAATGGAATATAAGAGTACAAATGAAATCTTTACCAGTAATGTAGATGTAGTTATTCCAGCCAATGATCTTGTCAATGAAAGTAATCCAGTATCAGGGTTTATATTAAAATATACTGGTGCTTCTCCATCTCCAGTAATTTCATATCTAACTCTTTCAAATGTGTTCTAAAATTCAAAAAGAAATCATATCACAGTAACTGTTCTCTTCAATGGGTGGTTTCGGAATATAAATTGGTACTATCATATAACCATAGTACAACAACAGTAACTGGGCATGTAATATATAATAAATATAATATTCTTCTGCGGTGAAACAGTCGTTTTTAGATCATTCAATTGAATCTTTATGATTGATAGTATTATTGAAATAGTTACAAAAATTCTAAGATTTACTTCTCAGAACAATATTTTTTTGCAGGCTAGTATTGTTATGTTATATAGTACAGTAGCTAAAGAAACAAATATACCAAGATTATCTTTCAATAGAATTTATAACAATATATTTACCGGTAGATCATTATCAGTTGCTCTTATCGTCATTAACTGTGTATTAGGTAGTACAGTTTGATTAATAACAGCACTATATACAGATTGCTCAAACTGAGGTGTAAACAGATTTCTCCTGACATTAACTGTTATTGTTGCTGTGTTTGGACTGGCTTTTGGTGGTGTTCCTCGATCTTGTATTGTAACTCTCAGCTGAAAAAAAAAACCCAACGTATTTACAAGAATTCTTTATTAATCATTCAATAAAGATAAGATAAGTATACATGTACCCATTGTTTGTAGCATTTTGAATTTTGATTTGACAATTTGGAATTGCTTGGCTTAATTCAGAAAAATTATAAAACAAAAGTGGAATTTAACAAACTAGGTATTTTTCTTACCGTATAAACCGAATCGTCTCCTTGTAATAATGAAGATTTTAGTCGGATTTGACCATCATCTGGATTTATCTGGAAGAATGTTGGTGCTGGATTTGTTCCTACTATTGAATAGGTCACTCTGCTAAAATCACTCTGAAAAATAGAAATAATCACAATTTATATACTCTGTGTAGTAATACAGTTTATAAAAGTAGATAAAGAGATTCAGTGAAAAAAATGAGGCGGGTCTTTTCAGTGGATGGAAACAGGAGGACCATGAGAAAACCCTTCAAAACAGGCAACCCTACTTCTCTCATGTTCACATAGAAGAGTGGGATCTCTATCATGCCACTTGACTCTATAACAATGACAGACCTTATGACCTAACATGCACAGGTTAGACCATTCAGCCACTTAACTCCTGCTTATAAAAGCAATTATATATTATCTACTATATGGACCATTTTCTAAACACACATAAGACAAGTACTTTAAATTTAGTACTTACACCAGCAGGAACGTCACTATCAACAGCATCTACATCATACACATTTTCAGTAAATGATATTGTTTCTAATACAGTAACAGAATCGGCGAAACCAGGTGCCGTTGGTCTTGTGAACTGAGGTGCATTGAGATTCCTATCAGCAGTAACTATGACATTTTCATAAGCAATTTTAGGTGGTGATCCTCCATCTTGAGCAGATACAATAATCTATAAAACAATCAATGTTCGATTTATTATGTCTTATATCTCAAAATAAATACAAAGGAGCTTAAATCTATTTACATTTCTGTCAAAACAATGTTATGAATCAGGTTGATCTATAAGCTACAGAACAAACCAATTCGGTTAAATTTTTTACTTTGAAAGAATAAGGTTTGTTTATCAATTACAGTTTTGTATTATTTTTGATAAAAATGTCTTGTGTTGACCACAATACTCATTATATTTCAAGATGAGAATTATCTGGCAACTTAAAAATTCAAAAGTACAGGTAGACACAAACCCCGGTCACAAAACGATTCAATGTCTCAAAATAAACAAAAAAGGTAATTTTATTTTCTAATCAGCGAAAATGTGTATAATCCTTTTCAATGAACACATTTAACGTTTATTTTTCTTTCTATTAAATTCCTCTTCATCCAAAAAGATTTCTATCATTAATTGTATTTTTATTGTTTTAATTCATGTTTGTATTATAAATATATAGGAAATGAGAGGGGGAATGGCAGCACTTCCTTATAATAGTAGCAGAGGTTAGATCTGTGTAACTACTTGAGACATTAATAAATAATTTAAAACTTCCACTTAACAGCAGTACAAAAACTGTCTTCGGTGGAAATGAGAGGTGGTTTATTCATCTTTGTAACGTTTCGAGTTAAAAGACCCTTTATCTATTTTTAAAAATGTAATAAATAAATGATTAATATTTACCGTATACTGAGTTTGTGGATCATTCTCTATTGAGTTCTGTAGAGTAATGACACCAGATTGAGGGTTGATACTAAATCTATTTGCTACTGTAGAACTTTCTATTTTATATGTTACAGTATTAAATGGAGCCTGTAAATGCAAATGGAAAAAAAAATTGAAAAAATATTTAATCAATAACATCAAAATGTTTTAACATTAATCAACTCTTTATAGTCAAATTAAAATCAAATCATTTTTGATATCATAAATGTTCTTACCACAGTATCAGCATCAGTCGCCGTTACTATCTGTACCATGGAACCAGGAGCAGCATTTCGCACCAAATTAGGTCTATATGGCAGATCTTGAAAAACAGGTGGAGACTGATTTCTTACAACAGTAATAGTTACAGTTGCTTGTGCATTTAAAGCAGATAATGGTGGTGATCCTCCATCTATAGCATTCACAGTAAGCTATAAAAATAAATTATGTATAAAATTATAACATAACGGTCAAGCAATGTTGAACAGACAGAAACCAAACTGAAATTTATAAAACTCCACTACAATAATGACCCACCATCAGTTGGTTTAAATCCATCCTGTCTTTTAATAATGAAGGGAAGAAATGCCACAGAAAAACCCACAAGGTTTGACAGGCGACCTGTTCCTTGTCACGTACAACTGGGGATACAAAACCACACCATCTGACTCAATGACAGCTTTATGAAGCCAGAAATGAAAGTTTATATTTCAAAATCCTATACTAATAATTATACAGGAGTATTTTGTGCTTCTGGTACATCTAGTATATAATAACACAATTGGGGAAGCAGGCATTAAACAATCAAGGTACCAGTACTACTACACTGGAAATACAACGGGCAAGTTACATATTATACTCTAGAATTCTCACAGATCCAACGATCTGTTGCATAAAAAAACAAATATGTGCTTTTACTGGAAATACAGAAGCCAAGTTACATATTATACTTTAGAATTCCCACTGATCCCATGATCTGCTTCATACTTTACTTACAGTGTAAACTGTATTACTAGGCAGTGTATCATCTGTCAATGGTCGTTTAACTGATACTTCACCAGTTACTGGATTAACATCAAAGTATTGTAGAGCTCGAGAGTTACCAGTTGCCTCATATCGTATAACATTGTTAGGAGCCTGTAAAAAGAAAGGAGAAAGATAAATGAATATAACCATGACGACGACAACAACAACAATGACAGCACATTACATGATTCTCTCCATTATTTGCACCGTTATTTAATTATGGAGGATGTGAAGGGATTCAAATGTAGCAAAACAATTTTCTAGAATACATCCCAATAAGCAAAAATAAGCAAAGATGCCTTCCTGTGTACAAATTGTTTGTTTTTGATGGTATATTTGGTCTAAAATCATATTCAATTTAATATATCTTTCAAAAGTTTGCTTCAAATCCATTTCAAAGCAGAATTCTCTTTCCAGCTTGAATTTGTCGTTAGTCGCTGTCTATTCACCACAGCTATCGAAGACTTAGTGATTTCATTGATTATCCTGTGCCAAATTCCTTTTCCTCCATTTAATCACAGTCTACTGGATGTCCAAGTCTCTTAATGTTCTCACAACTGTTAGCCATTGTATCAATCAAGTAGTTAGTGACAACCTTACACAGTAATTTTCAAGAAAGATTGTGTGTCTCTGAGCTTCTTTCCATATCCACCAAATATGTCATACATTTATTAGGAATAATTACCTTATAATTTAATCTTTGAATGGCATTTAGCTACAGTGTTATTATCCAAGAAATTACAAATTTGTTACTATCCAAAAAATTACAAATGAGGAAAAAATTGTGACAGTGTCGCAATTTGCATGCTTGATAACGATTAGTGAATTCTTGTTGAAACGTCGTGTGTATATAATATAGTGATAGTTATCCATAGAACTGTGTTGTGTTATACCTTATATTTAACTACCCTATTCTTCCTTCAATATTTATCATATAAATAAAGAAATACTACAACAGTAATATCAAGACATGTTCAATAAACTTACTCTAGAATCACCATCAGTGGCCTCAACAGTGACAAAAGCACTTCCTAATGGTCTGTTTTCATTAATTGTTTCAGCATAATCACGCCTGGTGAATGTTGGAGTATTCAGATTTCTGTTGATTGTAAGACTGACAACTGTGGTAGCTAGCCTAGCTGGAGTACCGTTATCCGATGCTTGAACATAAATCTGTATAAAATATAATACAAAAACATTTCAACACTAAACTATACATTTGTATCGTTAGAAAAAGACTAATAATAAACTAATAGAAGAGAGGAACATTTTGTAAAAGATCAGTATGCAAATCCCCAATATTCTTAAAAAGCAATTAATACCTACAAAAGTTCTATCATAATGTGAGATGTTGAAACAGTCTATGACAGAGACTGGTTATGCAAGTCTTATGTTATCACATGACTTCCCATAAGCCGTTGTTGTGACACCAATCATCCTTGTTTGTTTTGCTGTTCATAATTAGTAGGCCTACTTAAAGAAACCTTTGATAGGGCAACACAATATAATCTTTGTTCACCCAAGACAACTCTACATCAATCTTAAAATATTGTTTTCATACTTACGTTAAAGTTTGAATTTGGGCTATTATTGATAGTTGCGCCATTATTAACTGTTATTCGTCCAGTATTGGTATCTATTGTAAATAATGAAAGAGATGCTGGAGGGCCTGTTATACTGTAGGTTACTCTTCCAAAACGATCCTAAAATAACAATTAAAGTTTTATTATTGCTTTAGTTGTTACATCATCACATTATAATCTTTTACATAAATACCAGTATATACATGAGTAATGGAATTACTAAACGTTATGATGATTATTTCCTGAAATTAATATCAGAAAATGTATGACTTCCATACTATCTCAAATATAAATAAAACTCTGATTTAAATATTTTACTATCTATGATACATCAGGATATAAGTAATTTTCAACAAGTAAACTGTTACTATGAAGTCTAATTCAAGCCATTATGATTGGCAAAATACATTATACTAGGTTACAACTGTCGTGCGATGCGTTGAGATAGGATTGCCTGGTATATGCAGATGCGTTTCAATACGAGAGAGAGAGAGAGAAATGGGGTTTAACGTCCACTCAACACAAACTAGGTCATTTCGGGACTAACATATGGTTTAATTTTATTTCAATAATTCGCTTGCACGTAGGGGTTTTTAGCAGTGGGAGGAAACTGGAGTGCCTGGAGGAAACCCACGAGGTTGAGAAGGCGCCCCTATCTCCATGCCAAATACGCTCACGGCAGGGCTCGAAACCACAGCTGCAAGCAAGAGGTGACCGGCCAGCTAGAGGTCGAAGCGCGGCACTCTAGACAACTAGGCCATCCCAATCCCCCTGTTTCAATACGATCAACGCGATTTCTACGAATGACCTTAATATATGCTAGGAGCAACATAATTACTCCAGGATTAAAACCATGATTTAAATCACAGCACGATTCATTATAGCGGTAACCTGGCATTACGTAACTAGAATTTAGAAACAGATAATAATAACACTTACAATTGGATCCCCATCTGTTGCTGTAGCTTGGATAACTTCTGCTCCATTAACCAATCCTTCGTTTATTGTAGGATTATACGGTAATCTAATAAACTCAGGTGTAAAATTGTCTCTGTATACACTAACTGTTACATCAACTTCACTAGATCTACTTGGACTTCCTCCATCTACAGCTCTTACTTTCAACTAGTAAAAATAAAAACAATCAAAGCTTACAGACAAGAATATTTCTTATAATCATTGCAGAGATGCTGACTCTGTCTGTAGCATACTTCACTTTGTGCAGTATATAAAATAAATAACGAAACCCCGTCTTATAGAATATTTTGCTGTACATATTTACAAAACAATTCTTTTAAAAGGCTCCTCAATAAGTATATATTCATTCATATCCATTTTACACACCATAAATGGTATTATTACTTACATTATATACAGTAGTTCTGTCAACATCGGTCCACAATGGTCTGGTAACACGAATACCACCATTATTACGATCTATTGCAAAATATGTAAGAGCTTTAACATCTCCCGTTAACTCATAGAATACTGTGCTACTAGGTGCCTGTTAATTAGAGAAAACAATCTAACTTAAACCAAACATTAATTTCAATAAGAAACATACAATGCCTGTTTTTATTTCTCTTTAAAAATTTTATAAATAGCCATATTAAAATACATTGATGCCTTTACCATCCACACATACATGCTCATGATCAGATCTGATGGCTTCATCATTTTATGTAAAAATATTAATAAATACTACAACAATTTGAGAGGTAGATAAGATTTCTTAAGGCAACACGCCAATTTCATTTCCCCCTCTTGGTAATACCTGTTAAAATTTCTTAAGGCTACAAACACCAATTATATTTCATTTTCTTGGTAATGCCTGTTAAAATTGTTCTTTTTGATTCTTTTGGAAAAAAGACTAACCAAAAAAACTCAAATAATTAGTTGCACTGTTTAAAAGTGTATAGTTCCACAAGTTTAAGTTTGAAATTTTAAACAAAATATCTTTAAAGTGATTCAAGTGGCTATTTGTTTATCACAATCTAATTGAAATTCAGATCTATATTTCGTTTCGGTTTTTATAATTTCGATGGCCTACACTACATATAGATCTAACAAGTTATAGCCAGTTCAGATGTCAGGCATGCGACATTTGACCATATAATCTCAGTCATTCGATTAACCAATCAGAATCGCTGTTGCTTTGTTTTGATTTCTATCGCTGATAATGCCTACCCACAATTCTGCGCAAAAAAGGTCAAACCCTCGATTCGACAGACAATTTGATTGGCTGACCCATCATTTCAAGCAGAACACAAGTTAAATAACAAGTCTTTCAGATCCTAATGTAGTAAAGACGAGTAAAACGAAATTTTGAACTATAAAAACAAACGAAATAGGATCTGTATTTTAATCAGATTGTGTTTATCAAGGCCCTAAAGAACAAAAAATCAAATAGGTTTGCCGCCCCCACTCCACCCAAGATATCATATCTAATAAATTCAATGAAATGATTATAAATTCAATGAGACAATATAGTATAGAAATCACCCATACCGTTCGATCATTATCCTGTGCTGAAACTTGGATAAAAGATGTTGCTAAACTTTGATCTTCACCAATCTCTGTAGAGTAACTTGTTTGAACGAATGACGGTGTTTGAAAATTTCTTGTTACACGAACAAAAACCAAGGCTGTAGCAGATCTTGGATTTGTCAATGAATCTTTGGCAACAACACGTAACTGAAAACACAGTTAAATAAGATATATTTTTTCACGCATGTTGAAAATAACAATCCATTCATAATTGCTAAAAAAAATACAAGCATAAATCTAATATCAAATTGCATAATAATGTGGGTGTAAACACCAAAGTTCATAAAGAAAGATAGTCTTTAAATTTAAAATGCGAAAGAGAATAACGATCTATAGTCTGTATATATATATGTAATGTGCCAAAGCGAATGACGATTTAGTCTTAGGTGCAAAAAGCCTAATTAAACGTAGATCTATAGTCTGTATATATATATGTAATGTGCATAAACGAATGACGATTTAGTCTTAGGTGTAAAAAGTCTAATTAAACATAGATCTATAGTCTTTACATGTAAAATATGAAAGTAAATAAAAGAGTGTGTTGACGTATTATCAGAAATTTCATAATATAGTGGTATATAGTACTTACCACATATCTATCCTGAGCTTCTGTTGTTAAATCAGCTTTAACTGTTATATCACCTGTTGCAGGGGTAACTTGGAAGAAATCAGGACCTCTGTCATCTCCAACTAATTCATATGAAATAGTTCTAAACTCAGGCTAAAACAAAAGTAAAACATACAATCATATAATGTATAAATTTGTAGTTAAGTCCACTTCAAACTCCTTACCCATATGGTCAAATACCTGGCTTTACTACAACTCTGTTAAGTATGGGTTTGCCTTTAGCTTTGCTCAATAATATGATAAAATGATAAACAATAATCCCATCATTGCTTTATCTGAATATATATACAAATTGACAAGAGTATAGAAGAACCATACTTACCCTTGTATCAGAATCAGTGGCTTCAACTCTAATCACCTGAGAGTTAACAGTTGTTGTTTCAGGAATGGTAATTTCGTAGGTAGTGTTGAAAAATATAGGATCCTGGGAATTTCTAACTATATTAACAGTAACATATGATGCCAAGGCAGCTACTTTAGGTGTTGGTAAGCCTCTATCACTCACTTCTACAACAGCCTAAAACAATGCAAACAATAAAATGTCAATTTCAATGTTAAATAAAATCATTTTTCGTTGTGATTAATGTTAGCATAAAAGATATCATTGATAAACATTGTGAACAGGAGGTCAATTATATTCAACGAGACATGATACTATTGATTTTATTTTTGTTCATTTCACTAAAAAATATCATATGTTAAATTTCTGCTAAATTTTAAACTTGAATGAAATACACCAGAAGATGCAGATCATGGGAATATGGATTTTTACACTAAGGTGTCCAAATCAGTTTAAATTATTTAAAAGTGTTTGACATTTGACTTCCAGTGTGGACCCTGTTCAAGGAACATCCTCTATGGACTTTATGTTGATTTCCTCTAAAGTTATTTAAAACAATGCAAAGCTTTATTTAAAAAAAATTTTATCAGACCTAATTTTGCTCATCATTACAATGTTGGGGCTTCTGACTTAATGTTATATTCAAATCCTTGGATCTTGGGGTATTTACACAGTCACATGTGGGTTAAAGTGAAAAACAACCATTCTCCACGTTAGAATTCCAATCTCTATCTTTATAACTCAAAAAGGCAGATGAAATACAACATAAGGGAGACAACTTTTATCTACTTACACGTAAGGACTCAGAACACAATGATATTCAGTATACTACTATTTGGCATTTAATTATGTACAAAAATAAAAATAAAACTGAACTAAACATTAGCATTGTCATTATAAGTTGCATTGACTCATAGAAGATAAACACTTACATCTAATCTGTTTAAACTGGGTTCTCCAACTGGTGACTTGATTAATACAACATCACCAAGATCATTCACACTTAAATATTCAAGAGCCTTTTGATTGGACTGGATCGTGAATCTGAGTTGGTTATGTGGAGCCTATAGAAAGATAAAAACAACACAAAATATAATAGCATTTCTATACCCTTATTAATCTACATAAAGTAAAATAAATTGTAATTATTAATGTAAATAATGTAAAGCCAGAAACAGTGTTGTGATGCTTGGTTACATTTTCAACTCAAGTAATTCACTAAAATAGATCGTATCATTTCATTTTGTTTTCTTTGATATTGGCCTATGAAATTGTCTGTTAAATAAATCTCTACCCAAGTTTTGCACTGAATTAATGGAAATGTCTACTAAACACACGAGAGAACAAAATAAAATTAAATTACAAATAACTTAAGTCATTCGATCAAAGTTCATCTATGTGAACACATCCACAGAATGGTCAGTTCAAAATGGAGTTAAAACCAACAAACGTCTTAAAAAAAGATTTTAACTAGATTTTAAAATAAACTGGCTAAACAATATCACAAAAACAACGGATCCACTACTTCATTTTATTTCTCCAATTTCGGCGATATAAAAGAAACTGAGATGATTATTGTAACCAATTTTCAACAACAATCTCTATAACAATTTTCACTATTAAATCAATGAATAACACATCAAAACTAACCTGAGCATCACTATCAAATGCTATAATTCTAGTTAAAGGTTCATTAAGAGCTCTGTTTGCTGGAATTGTTACTGAATAATTCTGTGGTGCTGATACCACTGGTATATTCAGATTTCGGTCTACAGGTATAGTAACAGTAAGATCATTAAACAAACCACCACCATCAGTGACACGGATTCGAAGCTGTAAGAGAAATAAAATAAAGCAATATTATTCCTTATTGTTTCATTTTATTAATTACCCAGAATAAAACAATTCGTTTTTATTAACTAGTATTTTATCAATTAGTCTAATTAGTCATAATAAAACAAATCATTATAATTATTGCTTCTTTTTATTCATTATTCATCATAAAGGACTAAACTGTAAAACTTGCAGATTTTAGATTTCATAATGTTCATGTTTTTAAAGCCCCAATAACACTCTTGTTGTAACTGAAAAATATATCCCAATCTTCATTCTGGTCAACAAATCGTATTATTTTAGAATATTCCAATTAAATGATGATATAAATTTCATCTTAACACACCTATTTTGAAAAATTGGAAAAATTCAACCAATTGATTTGAAAAGTCTAACGTAAACCTTTTCAAATGTGACCTGCATTGTAAAATATTTTCGAACCCTCTGCACAAGTAAAATAGGTTGTAATGTATAATTTACACAACAGGTAGGACACTTAAACACCTAGTACTTAGAATAAGGGTATTATTTATTTTCTGGAGCTACCAAGCCAGCAAAAGTGTTATTGTCCCTTTAAACAACATTTGATGGATAATGATTTTGTATGGAGTTAGATAAAATATTTGATGTTTTAACTAACAAATTCAACATGCTATTAATTTGCTCCGTACTTTACAATTTTAATTAATGAATACAAAGGACAGATGAAAATACGAAAATACGCTGTGGATCCAACAAAGCCTTAAATCCATTATTATCCACTTACTGTGTATGTCAAAGATGGGTCATCTCGTAAGTTTTTCTTGATCAAAATGTTTCCGTTGGATTCAACATTAAAATAATCTACAGCTATTCCATCTCCAATAAGCTGATAAGTTATCTGATTAAATGGAGGCTGAAATATGAAATAAAATCATATAAATCATTGTTATTCACTAAAATGTGTTGAAGTTCAGTATGTCACTATTGTCACTCCATGCAGACATGCAAATAATGAATAGAGGTATGATCATGGTTCACAGCATAAGTAAGTTGTCAATAATGTTTACTTTATAACTAGTCCATCAGTTTTGTTTTGATTTTCCCCTGCTTTTTTCAAAAGAGTGGAGAATAACTCAGACCATTCTGAATTATGAAAGAGCTCTACTTGAAGCCTAAACAGATGAACAAAACAACCAAGTTCTAAAAGCTTCATTGAGAGTTGTGTCCTGTCAAAGTTCTCAAGCATATATCAACTGAATATTAATTCTGAAAATTTTGTAAGTTAACACTAGTTCTTACATATACAATAAGAAACAAACACAGAACAATTTCATCAATAACTTTTTCCTTTCCGAAGTTTTCATGAAAATTTGGAGATGACTAGTAAATTATAGAGATAGAGAGAGAAATGGGGTTTAATGTCCACTTGATACAAGCTAGGTCATATCACTAACATATGGTTTAATTTTATCTTAATAATTCGCATGCGCGTAGGGGTCTTTAGCAGTGGGAGGAAACCGTAGGACCCACAGAAAACCAACAAGGTTGGGCACACGACCCTACTCCATGTCACGCACAAACGCGGATTCGAAACTGGTAAATTGTATAAACTGTTTATCCTTACCTCTGTGTCTACTTCAATAGCTACAGCTTGTCCAATACGTCCATTAATTTGTTCATCTTCTCGAACATCAATAGTTCGAACGTTAGGATCAAATCGAGGAGCTGTGTTTCGTACAACTGTTACTTTTAGAGGTTGTGTAACAGATCTGGGTGGGCTACCTTCATCAGATGCTTTGATTGTCAGCTACACAAATATAAAACATTATAGTTCTTAATTAAATTAGATTCACTTTAGGTACATGTAATTAAGGGAGATCTCTGGTTTGTCAGCATTAAATGAAATGAAATGAAATGGGGTTTAATGTCCTACTCTTTTGCACCTAACCTGGGCTAATGGAAGATGGGCATACACCATACAGTGAGATATGATGGAAATTTTGCCCTGGAAGTGGCGCTACGGCCTACTCTTATATCGAATTCCAACTGCTAAGGGATCTTTTACATGCACTCCAATGTGTACACGGGACCTAGGTTTTTCGTCCCATCCAAACGACAAGCCAGTTGTCCTTGCCAGGCCCTCCTTCCGCATCACTGACAAGAGGAAATCACGCTGGAAAACCGAGATGAACTTTCTCAGCCAATATGCAGGGATCGAACACCCGACCTCCAGCGCCTAATCCACTTAGCCACCGTAACCCCCTGTCAGCATTAACAAAGTATTGTTGTGTACATGTATATATTTCCTTTTTATATTTCAATATTTTTATTGCTTGATAATAACTAGACAAGCCTAGTCAAAACATCGCTCAGTAATAAGCAGTAATTGTATTCCATAGAATTGTGACCTGTATAAAACATTTAGTCTGAATTGAATTTTATTCAAGTTTTTTGTCAATGAAATAATATATATTTATCTATTTACATCCTGACAAGTTCCATTTACATTTAATTCAACTATTCTACGAAAATGGTAAACAAATAAGAAAATAAGTATGTACATGAATAATCATTGTGCTAAAAAACAAAAACAAAGACTTACATCATATTCAGCAGGTCTGTTAACATCTGATGTGAGTCGATTACTGGTGAGTAATTGACCAGTTTGTGGGTTAATGAAAAAGAGACTACCTCCTGAGGCCGGAATTATATTATCAATTGAATACACAATTCTATTATTGGGTCCCTACAATTTAAAACAATACAAAATTTATACATTATTCATTTTTTAGTCAGGGATGTGGGTTACCACTTATTTTGCCTCAACATAATCAATTTCGGACTGTGTGAATTTGTAGCATATCTGAGCAACGACATGTCTCACAGTGGGTGAGCATTATGATTATAGTATTGAAAACTGCATTGAAACCATGTGATTGTTTCCATATGAGGGGGTGGGTGAATGGTCACAAAAATCCAAGGCCCAAAGCTTGTCTTTACATCTATAAAAAAAATATGAATTAACTGATCCAAATTTTCATGTTGACATTTGAATAAATTATACCTTCCATCAACATGACTTATATTCACTGCACATGTTTTTGAAGTCATTTTTGATTGAGAAGATTTTCTATTGACCCTTACCGTACTATCAGGATCTGTACCTATGGCAGTACTTATTAAAGTCCCAATAGGAACATTCTCTAATAGTCTTGAATTTACTGTATTTAATACTAAGGTAGGTGTTCCATCATTCAAATCCTGAAAACAATAATTCAAATCAATTTAATCTATAACTTCTGAAATTAACATTTCATGAATCTGAGTTTTTAATAGTATTCTAAACAATATCTATTGTGAGTTGCACCTTTAACACATTTTCTGTAAAATATTACATTAAATGAAATAATGCATTATATTTACTAAACATAACTACAGGATTTTTTAAAAACAAAATATTTACCAAAACGTTGACAGTAACTGTAGCAGTACCAGAGAGATCATTTTTACCCCTACCATCACTTGTTGTAACTTGAAATACATACAAAGCTTTTGTCTCATAATCTAGTGCTACTCTAGTCGTTATTGCACCAGTTGCTGGATTAATAGTAAAGCTGCCTGTTTCTCCAGATCCGAATTCATAAACAATATTTTGATTAGTAGGACCATCTCTATCAATTGCCTGAAGAAGTAAATACTTATTAATACTATAGGCCTATACACCTTTTTATTTCAATGATCTCCACTACATGGTGGTATGTCTGGCTGTAATGATACGTCACACCAGGGCCGGTTATATGTGAGACCTTCGACCCTAGACATCAGTGTAATTTGACTGAGATTTCGTAACTTTTTTTTTTTTTTTTAACTATCATAGCAAATATGTTCAGTTTTTTTTTCATCTAAATATTACATAATGAATCTTCAAATGCAGTCTGCAGATTGTGTCGATTTTCTGAAATTGATGAAAGCTATACTTACAGTTACTGTTACTACATCAGCATTTACACTACCCTCGGCTACATTGACTTCATACTCTCTTGGATTAAAAAGTGGGTCGAAGTCAGCAACATCAGTAACATCAATAGTTACAGAAGCGGTACCAATTCGTGGGGTAATTCCACCATCAGTAGCTATAGCACGGATAATATGCCGCTGCTGAGCCTCATAGTCTAAAGGTACTCTAGTTGATATTTCTCCAGTATTTGGGTTTATCAAAAACCTATTGAAATAGAAACGAAGCGAAATGAGCGTCAAAAGTTTTCTGCATCAATTGGGGTAATGAAGAGGGAAAGAAGTCAAGCTGAGTGCTATGGTGGGAAATTTCTACCCGAAATATCGAATTAAAACCTGTCAAGGGTTCTTTTAAATGCAACAATGTGTATATGACACATTGGTTTTTTACACTGTTCCCTGCAACACAAACACCGGAAGCCTGAGACAGGTATAGTGAGTGAGTGTGGCTACCAATTGAAATAGACATATTTATATATATGTGTGCAATGTCCAATATACTATCACATGACTTGTCTACTCCATAGTACATCAATCATAATAACAATCATACCGTGGGAAAGAGGGAAATGTAATTTAACATCCTCTCGACACAAAATATGCTTCAATAATTTGTTTGGACAGGTTGACTCAGTGGCAGTTCTTATGATCAAAAACGTACCTATTAGACCAGTGGTACCACTAGTGGTAAGCGAGGGTCTTTCAGGTTGTATGTGAGCACTTTCGGAGTCATGAATGATTTTTAGTTATTTTTTACTTCACAAAAATGTTTACTGTCTAACACAAGCTGGTGGAGAAGAAGCAGATACGATCCTTCTTCGCATTGAGTGTTCTGCTTGTAATATTATGCAAATAAAGTGATACTTGATCAAATTGAGTTTCACTTGAACCAGGTGGTATGCGGTGATTGACGGGACCTCCAAGTGGTACGCTATTACAAAAAGGTATTAGACCATTTGATCGCCCAACCTACTAATGGGAGAGAGAGAGAGAGAGAGAGAGAGAGAGAGAGAGAGAGAGGGAGGAAAAAACTTACAAATTATTTGGATCATCAAGACTGTATGTAATAGCACTATTTGGGTTGTTCAACAAATCATTATCGGTTGCCTAGATAAAATCATAAACAAATAAGGGTTAATACCTTAATAAACTAAATATAGAAAATTATCAACAGCTTGGTCACATGACTTACATATAAATTTTTTATAAAATTTTCAATCAGAATTATTTCATATTTCATATTCTAATAACGTGTATCAATATTTAGTCTGCATTGAGATACAATTTTTTTTTGCAAGCTGGATATTTTGTATTTCTAATAATAAGAAGATTCAAAAATCTTACAGTTACGGAACCAGCAATAGCATTTGGAGTATTTTCAGGAACATTGAAGTTGTAGGATGCTGGCCCAAATACAGGGGAATTATCATTAACATCAGTTACAAGGACAGTTACTGTTGTTGAAGCCGTCTGCAAAGAAGAACAGACATTTATGTACATATATCTACGACATAGAACTCATCTAGCTTTGTTAAAAATTCAAAATACAATTAAATCAAATGATAATAGGAAAGTTCAATTGGTTGAAATAAACATAGTCTTTAACACATCCATTTATCAATGTTCAAAGCTTTCAATCAACAAATCTTAATCTTGTCAAAACAAACATTGATTATTGACGTCACATAAACAGCATAAAAGGTCATTTGAGACTTGCAATTCCATCTCATCATCCCCATTCATGGCTTTCTTTGATTGAGAAATAGTGTGGGAAGATAATGCATGAGAACCCAAATGAAAATTTAAGAGTGGTCTTTGGTATTGAGGGTATGGGTTCAGCCCTTTCACCACAAAATATGACTGAAATCATTGACAATGTGGAAAGGACCTAGTAGATGATCAGCTATTTGATCAGTATAATCTCAGAGAAGAATCAACAAATATACACGTTTTTTCTTCAGAATTTCCTTATGTATATTTTTCATCTAGATGTCATATTTCTTAGCTAATAAAATAGTGTTTTACAGATAAAAATTGGGTGAATCTGTGATACATTGTTTACCATTTATTGAGTAAATGCAAAGAACAACATTTTAATATAATGTACATTTCTCTCAATTTTTGTTCCATTAAACATACATTATGCAAGAGCTAAATCTGTGTATTGCAGGTATTTTTTTTAGGCCTGAAATGTTATCTAAATTATTAATTCGACATCAATTAACTTATCCAGACCATAATCAACTCTTGATGCCTTTGCTAACCTGCAGTATTTACTGGATTACAATCCTATCTGCTACTTAACGTCCATTAATAATCAAATCAAAAAATCGACAATCGAGACTATGTTTTTTATCGTACTTTTAGTAATGATGATCGAGGGTAGGCTCAAAATTCGATCGCTAAAATCTTGGTTCAAAGAGGATCAAGTTGACTGTCTTTTTCGGCAAATTCTCTTTACAGTATCTGGTTATTTTTAACTATCACAGTGAGAACTGCCAGCTCGTTATCTAATCTCCCATAATGTATCTTTAATTATTAAATTCGTCTCGATAACCAACAATGATAAAAATATCAAACAACTTACCAAAGCTTGTGGATCAGAAACCACTACTGTCAACTCGTGTCTATCTCTAGATTCTCTGTCTAACAGTTTTACATTTCGGATAATTCCCCTGTAAACATCAAAACAATAAATTACAATGAAATTTGTTCATTATTTCAGAAGCATTGAAGAACAAGAAGTCTTTTGTGTTAATTAACTAAGAATTAATCTAATTAAAATCAAAATACAAATTCATTTTGTTATTTTTCTGACTTTACATTGTAATCTAAATAAGTTTCACCCAGATAATAGTCAATTTTATTTATAGCCTGTCATGAGTTGAGTGCATTTTATTAGGGAAAGCATTTTTTTCATTAGACGAAATTTCAAATTAATTCCTCTATACATACCCCAGACTTATCTACATCCACTCGACACAAACTAGATCATTTCCGGAATAATATAGGGTTTAATTTCATTTCAATAATTCACTTGCGCATAGGGAACTTTAGCAGTAGCAGGAAACCGCAGAACCAGAAGAAAATCCATGGGGTTTGACAGACGACCCTACTCACCTACAACCGGGGATTCGAAAACCACGCCAGTTGACTCAATGACAGGCTTTGTGATACAGCTCACATGACTCAACCATATGACCTCCCATCCCCTCTATCGTACATAGAGAGAGAGAGTAATGGGGTTTTACGTCCACTCAACACAAACCTTGTCATTTCGGGACTAACATATGGTTTAATTTTATTTCAATAATTCGCATGCGCGTAGGGGTCTTTAGCATAGAGGCTCCTAAGTATTCCATTTACCGGTAAGTACTCTAGTATACTATTATATGTCAATTGTTTAAGAATTAAACCATATTTTCAACTGGTGTAATATTATCATTACAGTAAAACTATTATAAATATGAAAAAAAATGTAATGAAACTTACTGATTATCAATACTAAATGATGAAGTTATATCTCCACCAGTAATTGAATAAGTCAGCACCTGACCTTCTGGGTCACTGGCCTATAATATATATAAATATATATAAAATGCATATATAGTTTTAGTTCATTAGCAACATACAAACAATATTCTGAAACAAATCTCACACCTAGCAGAACCTAGAAAATTACAAATTTAATGTCTGCATCAACAAGATCAAAACATCTTGCCAACACAAGTAAAAAGTCTTATAATTTCATTCTTACGCCAATTCTATTCAAATCATTTAAATTGATTTGTTGTGGAATTGGTGTAAAGTGTATATAACCACACTGGCTTCAAGTAGCCTACATGCCACTTTTATATGGTCATTTTATATGCTTTTTAACGTTAAATTCGTTTTTGTATCTATATTTATTCTATAAAAAGAAAGAAAAAGAAATTAACTCACTGGAACGTCAAAGACTTGACTGTTAAGAAGAATACCCTCGCTGACAGATACAGTATACCCTGGTGATGGTATTTGTGGATTTCTATTTTGTCCTGATGTAACAGTTAAGTACACAATAGCCACATCACTAATTAAAACAAAAATACAAAAACGAACATTTAAAAAAAGAAAACGTTTCCTCGGGGGCAAACGTCCTTCTTCCCAAACCTAAAGTAATTCAGACCGCTATCAGTTTTATGTACAGAAAGATCATATATTTTCCAATGTTTAATCTGAGTGATCGTTTAGTTTTCCATGTAGAATTATCATATATTTTTTCATACTAAATCAACCCATTTATGTAGAGTAGCCTATGTTTAATCAACCCATCTGAATGAAGAGTGCAATCAAATAGCTGTACATATATATATATATCCAAAATTATTAGTAAAACCGCAAAGCTGCACTACTTTGTTTCGTGGTAAATGATAAAAAGATAAAAGGTATGCCGTCACAATTTGATTTCAACACTGGTTTAATAACATTTTAACATTTTAAAGCACTTTTCGTCCATCTTGGGACTATTCATAAATAATGTCATTGTATAAAGATGGACAGTATAGTATATTTATACGTATTTACACAATAACACTGTAGTTTTAATTGACTATAGTTACCATTGTCTATGGTTACATGGGTATATTGTTAACTAATAGAGAACATGTACACATGTGTGTTAATCTATATATATTTACCTTCGTGCTGGATTTCCACCATCTGAGGCCCGAACTGCAATAACATAACTGTCTCCTAAAGTAACTTCACCATTTAAAGCGACAACATTACCACTTACAACAGAAAATTTTTGTTGTTGGTTTGCTGGTTTAACAGATTCTATTTGATATGAAAGAGTATTGAAAGGGGCAGTCAAATCAGCATCTGTAGCATCAACCTGAAAGAAAGAGGATATTCAAATTAACACATAAAACATGTACATAATATGTACTTGAGAAGACCAAAATAATGTCATATATTGGTATATTGAACATTATTGTGGTTCGAACCCTTATACAAAAGTAGATCTAAGTTATCTCCCTTATGTTGTAGTTCTTATGCCTGTTTGCTAAGTAATGGAGATAGAGATTGGATATCTAACAAGGAGAATGGGGTTTGTTTTTTTTTCTTCCACCCACATGTGTAAAACCTCAGGATCTGAGGATCCAAACATAACTGCACTCTCCATAGCTCTCCTATTTGTATTTCAAATAAAAATGTTTTGTAAAAAAAGGGCAGACAATATGAAATTCTGTTGTGATTAATTCAGGAATATATAAATTAATTATATTCTACATGTTCCACAATATAACTTGAAATTTCTTCTGTGCTTCACCAATATTATGAGAAAGTCTAGGCCTATTTATTACTTACAGTAGCTAGAGCTTGTGGTAGTGAAGGGGGAGAATAATTGCCCTCTGCCACAGTTGCATTATATATCTTAGAAGTAAAAATTGGTGAATTATCATTGACATCCAATACATTTATAGTTACAGCCGTTGTAGATTGTCTTGGTACAGCTGTATCTCTTTCTCTCACTGTTACCTATTAATACACAAACAAAATATAATGATGAACCTGGCCATTAAAAAAAATTAAACCTACTTCTATTAAACATATGCCAAAAACATGTATACATGAATGCTTATAGTAATAAAAAAAAAGATTCATAAATGTTAAACATTAAAGTAAAATACAAATTCAAACTGAAAAGGTATGGTTGTTAAATATATGATGCAATCATAAAATGAGACAGGTAATTACTCCTGAGCTCTTTTAAACAAATGAGTTTTAGAAAATATTCTAAAAATTGCTGCTGTGAATAAAATATGGAAGTCTATCAGAGAGAGTTTGGGATTACAATCTTAAAATGCTCCTTCTTGTACCATGGCATTAAAACACATGGCCATATGTATGGAATACAATCACTGGTTTAATATACACATCAGGCAATGTTACAACAAGTGCTTGAAAACAAAAAGAGAAGACTTGTATAATTATTGCGCTATACGATTTCATTAACCAATGATTGTAATCCATATACTGAAATTGATCGTTGTGTTTTCGTCACGTATTGTTCGCAAACAAATAGCATACTTACATCAAAGGTATAGCTTCTAACTGTTTCATAATTCAGATTACCGGCTAACAGACGTATAAAACCATCATTATCAACTCGAAAGGTTGTAGATGGACTCAAAGTAAAATCATAGTTTGGTTGGGGATCACCTGGTTTCTATCAGAGAAAATAGTATTAAAAACAAATGATTAGTCTGATCTGAGGTTTCAAGCATATAAAGCTCTACAAAAAGTTTTCTCAATATTGAATAAAAAATATTGTCACTGTAGAATTTACGAGTGTGAACTGACAGAGATGGTTGATGACATTATCAGTCTACATTAGAAGAAGGAGTATTAACTCTAGCTAATATCTGAGAAAAACGACCTTTCTTCTTAAACAAGTCTTTTATTTTACTGAAGTTACGCAACATATTCAAATATAATTTGAGCTTAGATTTTAAACTGAAACATCAATTTAACTTACAACATCAGCATCAGTAATTATAAGCTGAAGGGCAGTTTGCAAATTTTGTGATTTAGCAAAAGCTCCAGCCACAGCATCTTCTCGAATATAACCTACAAACTGTGGTGAAATGTTACTTGATATAACAGGAGCAGCATTATTAGCCGGTACAATGTTCACCCTTAGTACAGCTCTGTTGGATCTTCGATTAGTTGAATTGCCACTCTCTGTAGCCTTCAAAAGAAATTATATCATTCATACCAAAGAAAAAACAAGAATGTCAGTATTTTACTGAAACAAAATATAAAATCTGCAAATAATTCAACTCATTATTCTTCAAAATCAAAATGTAACTAGGAATATGTAAACATTATTTTGGCACATAATGCAGAGTTTACAAGACTTGTGTCAGGGTTCCAGAAGGAAGGCCTGACAAGTACAGCTGCCTAGTCGTTCAGATGGGTCGAAAAACCGAGGTCCCATGTACACATTGGAGTGCACGTAAAAGATCCCTAGGCAGTTGGAATTCGATATAAGAGTAGGCCATAGTGCCGCTGCCCTCATAGTACACTGTATGGCATATGCCCGTCTTCCATTAGCCTAGATTGGTGCAAAAGAGTAGGATGTTAAACCCCATTTCCTTTCATTTCATGTGTCAGGGTTCCCTGGCCAGATCACTGTTGTTGCTGTCGGGATCTCCAGATAAGTGAGCCAATGTCTTACAAACTGATCCATTGCGGCTCCCATCTGTTTCAAAGTCACATTTATTTTGACTTACCTTAAGAACAACCTGTAGTGAAGTTATCTCGTTCCTGTTAATCTGTTCTATTACAGAAACTGTAGCAGTATACAAACCACCTATAGGACCAGCACCACTCACAGAAAACTTGTTTTCATATCCAGTAGGAATAGCTACAAATTAATCAACAGCAAAACCAATTTAATTTTTGGTTTAATGGAGTCTTGATCAAACAATAACCTTAATTTTGTTCAGATTTGAAAACTTAAAAGTAAAAGCTTTGATGAGCAACAAAGTAATTTTTGTTTGAATTTTTTTTTCCTGAAGAAATGAAGAAAAGGTGTCAGTGAGTTAATTTGAATCAATTTGTACATGGTTAAAACTAATGTAAAATTAGATAACACCTTCTTTGATAACGCCTTCTTTGACATTTCTATTTAAATACACAACCAAATCACTCTTTCTTGGCATCAAATCTTAATCTTTGTATATCATTAAGTAACTTACTCTGCTGAATTGAAAACTCAATAGGATAGTTCAATGTATCTTGATCTTTGGCTTGTATAGAAGTAGGTACCCCACCATTTGCTGGTACTGGATATACAATTAGCGATCCAGGCTGTAAAATATTTCAAATATACTAACATGCAATGAAAGTACAACACTTATATTATATTTATAAATGGATGATTGAAAATCTTGTTTGTAAGATAGACTTAAATCCTGCAATTCTGAATATAACATCAGATCATGAAGATAACATATGAAAATGATGTTTTCACTATCACGTAAATGCACAATGAATTTGAAAAATTAGGAATTTGGAAATTCTCAAATTTATGGTGCAGAAATACAGTATAAAATCTGGCTTTTATATCTAGGGTACAGTCCATAGAAGGACACTGAAACCTCGTCACTAAGTTCATTCAAGGGGGCATGAGTCGTAACCAGAAGGTTTGGATGCCATTAAACCCCTAACCCTTTCTAAGATGGACCAACCATTTCGAGCCGACATGATCCACTAGAGATATGTAACAAAGTTATCTGAACATTCATTTAGGTACAAAGAACTGTATGACCTCTGTTAGTTTTGATATTTATTATAGTGGACGTTTCTTTTACTGTCTAAACTTATTTAAGGCACGATCTTGTTAACTACATAATTTATTCCATATGTTATTTACTAGCTACATACGATATGTACAAACGCCATAGAACTTCCTTATTTGATGATCCCTCCTGTCCACCTTCCCGAAGTGTTGGAGGCTTTATATACAGTAGTGTATACTCACAGTAGATAAGTGAAGAAAGACAGCCAGAGAGAGAGCAGACGACAGAGACCGGCGTATGGACTCGCCGGAGTCCAGACGCTGCGTTGGCAGTGGTGTAGAATGGATGTTACAATGTAGTTAGATATGTTCCAGTATATATAGACTAGTTCCTGTAGTGTAGATGTAGGCCTATTTGTGTATTTGTTGATATTCTGTTCCCGATGTAAATAAACCATATATATACGAAGCTGACTCTCTAATAACTAAAATATGTTACAGATAATCCAATGTCTGAATGTCAACGCCAGAACATTATCTGGAAACATCTACAGTATTGCAGTTTTTGAATGTAAACTAATTTCACATCTTTTAATAGAAATATACTGTACATTACTTAAAAATAGAAAAGACTTACAGTTGATAATGATGTATAGTCTACTGTATATTCAGGATTGAAACAGATACCACCATCATTGATACAAGAATTGTAAACAAATACTGGTGGTAAATCATCACCATCTTGTATTGTGACAGCTAATGTAGTGAAGGTAACTCTAGGTGGTAAACCACGATCCTGTTAAATAATTGCAACATATCAAATACCAGTTTAATCAAATCAATAAATCAAAGAAATTAATTGGTTTTTTTTAATCATAGAAAATTTCTTGAAAATATCTCCAGATTTAATAACTTGGAAATGGATATCAATAACATTTTGAGAAATATACTAGTTTACTGGTTTCTAAATTTACCAATGGGTTAAAAGAGTTTTGGGTCATTTATTATCTTAAGCAGTCATGAATGACATATAATGTCAAGTAGGAACCTATGGTTCAGATATTTAATTGTACAAGAGATTTTATTTTAGAAAAAACATAATTAAGCAGATTATTTGTATGGGACGAAATTACTTTATTTGTTATAATGGAACAGATCACGATAGCTTAAACTTACTGTAGCTGAAATGTTCATGTTGTAAACTGTCCTGCTCTGAGCATTTAAAACCTCAAAATCAAGAACTCTTTTTACACGAACATTACCACGAGAAGAAATTTCAAAGTCAAACTTAGTGCTGCCATCAAACTAAAATAAAATAAAAAAAATAAGTTAATTCTGGAAAATGTAAGTAAGTAGAACCCTTTTATTTTGTTTTTCAATTTTCAGGAACATGCGCAAAGACACAAAATATAGAAAAATCTTATGTCAGACCTCCTTTGGCAGAAATAAAGCTGAAGAATTTCTTTATTTTCCTTTCAGTCAAATTTGAAATCCAATCCCCAATGCTATACCATATGAAAATAATGTATAATCCTGAGCTTCAAGATATAACATAGATGAAGAATTTGTCATATCTACTATGAAGTCTGTATTAAGGATTAAAAGTACAGACAGGTTGCCAGGTAATGAAACATGCCAACAACATTTAAGTTTTCTGGGCAGTTCACAGAAGTTGCCGCATCTTTGTTCATTTAATTGGAACATTCACAAGACATTAAAAACTGTCAAACAAACAAAGGCACAATGAACAGAAATAATAAAAATTTGATTGGTTTCTAGTCCTTCCTGTATATCATGAATTTCAAATCATTCGAATGATTACTTTCCACATTAGAACGCACAAATGATCTTTCAAACTAAAGAGGATCATAATAAGGCATTCAATAAATGAATATTAATTTTTAAACACAAAAATAACTTACATTGGTTCCATCACCAGGTACAATATCGTAATCAATTTCTGCATTAGCACCTTCATCAATATCATAAGCATTGATACTTTGTATTATTGTAGTCATAACAGGTGTTAACTGTAAAATAATTAAATAACCTATAAATACTCTTTCCATAAAAATTTGTTTACTAAATTGGCTCTGGATCTGGGGGAGGGAGCAATTGGAGGTGAATGATCTTTCATCAGAAATGTAGTATAGAGATAAATTAACCCTTGGTATGCCATTGAATAAGAATGTAAGAATGTAACACCACTTACCTCACTGACATTAACAACATAAGATGCAGGCAAAAATACTGGAGTGTTGTCATTGATATCTACTATATTTATTCTCAATGGAATAAAATTTGTCTGAAATGATGAAATAACAATATAATATATATATCTTCAATAATATTTGTTGTTGTCAGGCATAGAAACATCTGCCCACATCACTTATATCGTCTGAGTAGTCAATTAAGAGCAAAAATTTACACTGTAAAATATAAATTGAGCATTAAAAAGAAAGAAAGAGAAATGCGGTTTAAAGTCCCAATGACACAAACTAGGTCATTTGGGGACTAACATATAGTTTAATTTTTTCGCTTGCGCAAAGGGGTCTTTAGCAGTGGCAGAAAACCAGAAGATCTGCAGAAAACCCACGAGGTTGGAGCATTAAAAAAAAGTGGCAATAACTCCTAGACGTTATTATCAGAAATTATTGTAATTGCGTTTCATCGCAATAATCAAAGTACAGAACAGAAATTTTAAGTTGATACAGCCTTTATTTACAATGTAAAAATATTCATAAGATTCTTCAAAATGAAAAAGGGCTATAACTCTAGAAGTGATTCAGGCGAAAATGCTGAAAATTCTTTTTAGAATGTTAACAAAAAATTAATCAAATTTGTTACTAATCAGATAATGATTATAGAGGAATCTGAAATAATATCCCACACTACTGAACAAGTGCCCACTTCCTGACATTTTCAAGTTTGTGCCATACATATCAATAAACACTGACAATGGAGGGTAGTTTATGAATTGCACATAATGATTTCTACTACATAAGACTAGGAACCAAGCAGGACATCATTGCAGCCATCTTAGAATTCTGACATCATATCAAAAATCAAAGTCTGTCAATCGATGCACAATTGTCCAAGGAAGTAGCATGCCAGATTTCATATCTATGTTAACTGTAACAACAATAACAAGATGAATACCAATAGTTATTGGGGTCCAGCCAGCCACTGGCCTAAAATATCAAACAATTAGGAACAATGTGTACTTTGGAAAGTTGATTGTATGGTAACATTAACTGATTAAATGTAATGCAGAAAAACTACTTACTCCTTGAAGAGAACTTTGATCCCTTGGTTTACACTCTAGTGTATACTCCAAGATTGTGGTATCATCAGTAGCCGCAAGAGTGAGACCCTGTAAAGTTTTTACATATAGGTAAATGTAAAATTTATGCTTAATTATTTTCTTATCAACACATATTGATGGAGCTGATTTGCTGCTGCATAGTTCCATAAAAAAATTTCCAATGTTCTACCTAGAATGGAAGCGTGCCCGATTGGTCGAAAACCATAAGTAGGCTGTAATTTCCAAATTTCTTTGGCCATTTCAAAAATCATTTTACCTCTAAACTTGTTAGCATTTTAAACATACATTATGCAAGAGCTAAATCTGCCTATTGTATCTAGTTTTTAACTATTATAATGAATACTGCCATAATATATCTTTAATGAAGGGTCAATTCTGTTAAATTTTTAATCAATTTTTCTGTCATGCAAAGTGGTTATTTCTGTTATCAAAGTGATGTCATGACATTAGTTTAAGGGTAGCATGGCACATGTGAAACCCATCATCACTGCATTGTAGTTCTGGTTTCTCTCTATTGTTATTATGATTATACAATTAACTTACATCCCTGTCTATAGGTGATACAGGTCTGATAAAAAATCCTGTCTGAGTTCCTCCTCCTGCTAAAGCCGCATTGCTGAGATATTCAAGAATAAACCCAGAAGGATCTATTTTGGCTGGTGCGGTAGGATCTTTATGTGTTAATTTCACTTCAACATCTAATTGAGGATCCGTCAATCCCAGAAATCCACGATATTTTGTTATGTCAACTGCAAAAGGATAACAAAGGTTGTTTAATGAATGCAGCCTATAAAATTCTAACAAGATTTTGTAATTTTGACTATCTATATATTTCACTGAACATAATTTTTACAATTATTAGAAATTACAATAAAAGATTTTAAAGGGCGTATGGATCTCTTTTTTTTAAACCTTGAAACAGACAAAAATGGTTGTAAAAGCAAATATTAACGTAATATAAATGTATGTAAAGTGATTTATATTCAATTTTTGAAAGAAATATTGTAATTTGTAATCAATTATGTAATGCTAGGTCCCCACTATCACGATTCATGATACAGTTAAAATCGTGGTTTTAATCGTAGAGTAATGGTGGTGATTCTATCATATATTAGTTCAATTTTCACAATTGTGTTATATCGAAACATATCCAGACCGTGGATTTAATAATGACAATTCCATCATAACGTATTTCTAGACAGTGGAAACCTGGCATCGGTTGAAATATGTGAACTGTTCAAATTGAACGCCACTGTATACACCTGCTTAGTGCATTCTACACATTTTTAAAATTATCATTTTGTCATTTGTGAATCTGTCTACTAATTACCGTACTTCCACATTGTATTGCAGGATATATTTTTATTACGGTAGTTCATGACAAAATGGCACCCGAAACCATAGGTTACACAACTACTGTAGGCCTACTGATTATAAAATGTTAATTGTGTCTTAAGTATTAGATAACAGGATATTATAGTTTCACAGCAAGATAACAACATCAATATTCATTAAAATTCATCAATATTGAGTTCTAATTCATGTTCGTAATTTTGAATATTAATTATGGAAAATATTGAGTTAGAGACATAGATCCTTTAAAACTGAATATAAATCAATTCATGTGCATTTATATTACGTTAATATTTGCCTATAGGCCCATTTTCGTTTATTCTAAGGTCCCAAAGCATAGAGCTATATCTTTTTAATTCTATTTGGTCCAACCATTATCACATACGCATTTCCTTTATTTCATTACGAATTAACATAAGCCTTAACATTATATCATATAAGGAAAATAAAAGTTGACAAAAAATGTTTTCCTATTTCTGAACATCCAAACATTTCAAAGAAGAGATCTATTAGCAAACTAGAGAATTGCATGAACTATAATTTACTTTTGTGAATGATGAACATGTTCAGTGCCTTAAAAATTGTTCTTCAGTATTAACACGCAATATAAATGAAGATATTATTATTTCTATTAATTGCATACTTACAATCAAAGGCTGTATCTGCTTCCTCGATTGATACACGAACAGTTCCTCCATCAAAGGATGGCCCCGTACTTAGTTCACATACTGGAATAAAGTATTGCAATTTATATAATACATGTGTATGGACATTAATTCTAGAGATTAGAAATTATTCAAGAAAAGGTTATCTTAATCGAACCCAGAATATCTGTCAGTCATATACAAAGTAAAAATTAGAAATAATCCCCAAGATTCACACAATTATTATTAATTTTAAAACCATGTCCAAATTATTCTAAAAGCCTACACATAAATGCTGCTTCGTAATACTAAAACCCTTTACAAGGCCGCAGTCAAAGTTGAAAAAAAAAACAGGGATCACAATTCCACATTTTTACCATATTAGGTTTTGGATTACCACCGATTATTCTTGTATCACGTTATGCTGTACTGAACATCAGATATTAATGATATCATTCTCTTACCATTGAAAGCAACATAACTGCAGGTGTGCAATCTAAGTTTTATATAATAATTTGTAAACACATATATCTGATTAATGTATATAGTGTACAACATGCACACCTTAATTCTTAAAATGAAAGTCAAGCCAAAAAATGAGAGTCTGAGGATCAATTACATTTCAAAATAAGTAAAAACAGTCATAAAAGCCCATTTCAATAAAGTGTTAATTCAACATCATGCAAATTTCATTTCAAACATTAAGGTTAATGAATTAACCATGGTATGCAACCCTTTAAATACATGCAGCCCAATATTTCAAATTTTAAAAACTAAAAGTGAAACAGTTACCACATGCAATAAAAATCATTCCATTTAGATTTTGTCCCTGGCCATTACATACATTTAGTAATCATTCATGACGTAAAATATAAGGCAAGGCATTCTGCAGGAGGTGAAATATTTTAAAAAGAGAGAGAGTTTTTGTCTTGGGGGGAAAACCTTTTGCATCGCAATTTATTTCATCAGAACCGTCGGGACAATCTCTCTCTCCATCACAAATACAGGATCGTAACACACATGTATCATCGTAACACTGGAAATAGTCAGCTGTACATGTCGGGTGATGTGAATTAGTGTAACTGTAGTTGGACATTGTAGCGGGGGCGGCCTGGTACCATTCATTGTAATTCCCAACATAATCTGTATTTTTAGAATTTCATTATGTTGCAATCAAACAAAATCAACAAAATCAAACTAAACACATGCAATTTTGTGCATGTCATTCATCCTGTTCAAACATCATTATACAAGATGCAATAAAAATATTTATCTTATACTTAATCTTATGCGTTCGCCGTCAATCTGTAAAAAAACATAATTTATCCCACATGTCTAACTAATATTAAACAGCAATAATCATAGAAGTTCATAAGAGGGGTTGATAAGGCCTAGTGGTCTATGTGTATGTGGCTTGGAGACAGGGGTCCCTTCTCAACTTTGTGGGTTTACTCTGGGTACCCCGGTTTCCTCCTACACGAAGGACCCTTGCACGTGCACCAAGATAATGAAAATAAGACAACTTTTCTAAAAACAACCAGTTCAGTCGATCTAACGTTGGCTTCCACCTAGAGTGATATTATAGACAATACCCTAATTTATACACATTTATAGGTTTTCATATAAACATGACATTATCTACTTTAATTACAAGCAAGAGGATATTGACTAATTATATAATACATGTTTACAAACAAATTTAATGACATAATAAGTTTATAATAATAATACTTACATCCGTCTGACTGTCTTACACTAATAGCTATTACTAGTAGCAATAGTAGCGGTCCCATTGGTGGGGACGTACCCATGATGTGCTTTATCTTGTTAAATCTTTCTGTTAAAGACAAATAAATAAATTTGTAAACTCATGCATACCTCATTTTTTGATTGATAAAACCAGCATGAATTAGAATTCATCGTAATAGATCATTTAATAGCCTAGTTTTCGTAACTACTTAAAAATTCCTGGGAAGAAGATACCTAAGTCTATGGGTTTTAACATCAACCACTTGGATCATTTCAAGACTGTAAGAATATAACATGCTACAAATTTATTTCAATAATTTGCTTCACATTAAACTTTATTTTCTGCAGTATTTCCCTTAATGATGCAATTTTCTGGAATGATCTTCCAAAATAATGTGGGAACTACCTACATTTACAGAATTTAAATCTGTTTTAAAAACCTATCTATTTAATAAGGAGTACTAGTGATGTGATCATAGATATACTCCAGAGATATTTTCCACATAATATACAATATGGCTGAACAGCGCTTAGAAATAACCATTGGACATATTCATAATGTAGTCCTTATATAAGACAATTATTATTATTAAAGTAACAATATAATGCATTGAATACTATTTACTCAAAATATATCATCAGACAGTCTAAGATATAGACAAATAACACCCTTTCTACAGATAATAATTACTATGGCTTATTTTACTGCAATGGTTCAACAAAATGTCACAAGTCGAATAGTTAAAACAGAATGAGAAAATATGAAATTATATACAAACATCTGAGCAAATTATCCATATTTTCTCCTCCTACTTTATTTGTGTATATGTTATAACAAAACCATATCAAATCACAAAATAATAATACTTTAAATAAATGTAATATATCAATCATCTGATTTCAAACAAAAAAAATTGAATCATCAATAACAAAGAACAAAGGCAAATTCATAACATGTAGTTTCCAAGTTTTGTAAGTTACATGTTGTAACATATACCTAAAATACAGAGGGAAAAATTATTACAGTCTCAAAAAGTCCCCTCAAATTTTCTTACTAAATAATGATACATAAATGTTCAAGAAAACAAATAAATCATGGGGTTATTTACACAAAAATGCAAAAAAAAAAAAACCAACACTTGTACCCAGAAGCAGTTTCATTTCTTATTGAATCCATTTTATTATTGACATTTTTATAAGTCTTTCTAAGGTTTGTTGAAAGAAGAGTTGAGAAGACCCAGCCCTGATAGTACATATATTATACCTAAATAGCTTTGTATGATGCAGTCATGCATTCACAGAATACAATAGGGGGCTCCCACTAAACTACACAACTTGCTAGACTAGTTCTAACAGTAGTCAGTACACTCCCTGGCCTATTATCATATTTATTATTATAAAATATCTCACATAGAAATAAGTTTTGAATAGCTCTCAATCTATTACATAATTCAATAAATATTATATATTGTATTTTGGGCTGTGTTGAATTTGTGACTCAAATTTTGAGACCAAACCTTCCTTAACAATGAATTACATGTATGTAAGATATAGAAATAGAGCTTTGATAGTTAAATAATAGATATAGAAATAGAGCTTTGATAGTTAAATAACAGATAATGAAAACTTAATTTATTGAAAATAATAGATAATGAAAAGTGAATAAAATGAAAATTTTCGAGACAATTACTTTATTCTGAGCAAAGTTATAAATATTTGTAGTTTTGACAAGAAACTGCGTAGTCTCAAGTACCATTGCTACATCAACAAATGACTAAGTCAGCCATCCGACAGTTTAGAAAGTTGATTATTGGCTTTTCGTGGAATAAATGTCCAAATAAAAACCTGCAATAGGCCGATTTAGCTCTTACACAATGCATCTTTAATGATCAACATAAATAGTGTAATCAAATACATTATCTAATCAAATAAAATCAACAAAAAATAAAATTGTTTATGTTGTTTAGGAAACGATAAGTTTTTTTTTCTTTTGCTTTTTATTGCTATTGATTGATAATTATTCAATTTCAGACCAGAGATTCATGAGAAATAATTTCTAGTATTGACGGTAAACAATGCAATACAAACAAGTAAATTAAGGTGTGTTAGATAGTTTTGTTGTGGTTTAGACTTTTCATCTTGTGAATTCACAACATCATATTAATATATTGTGGCCTTGGGATTTAATTTCAAATTTGATGTGAAAGAATGAAGCAGAGGATTCGCATTCATCTTTATAAAACACACCTAGCACAAGATTGTCAAAAACAACCAGGACTGGTCAATCATTAGAGATCCACATTGATCAATTATTTAAGATATTGTATTGAATAAAACTGAACAGAAATGTATTAGAATATATATTGTTTAACAGTCAGATATGACACATAGATGTACTATGCGAGCATTTCACGTGGGTTAAACCATTGAAAGGAACAAATGTTGACTATTGTAGAAGAAAATATTGTGTAAATAGACAATTTTTTTTCACACAAAGGCTAAGCAATAGTTTACAGGACTCATCCTACCAGATAAAGTTTCTAGATTTTTTACATGGCACATGTCTAATTAACTCTGAGGGTCAACAAACAGCAAACATTGATACCACATATAATACACCTCACTGCCAAACAGGTGTGTTTCTGGAAAATAATTTAACTGAGGCAAATATATTCCTTATGTCATGCATATCAAGGATTAAAGACATTGAAAATATATATTTATATGTTGTTTCAATATCTTTAATTTTGCAATCATCCAGGGTCCAGGACAGAGAGAGAGAGAGAGAGAGAAATGGGGTTTAGGTCATTTTGGGACTAACATGGTTTAATTTTATTTCAATAATTCGCTTGTGCATCGGGGTGTTTAGCCGAGGGGGGGGGGGAACCGGAGGGATAAGAGAAATCCCACTAGGCTGGAAAGACGACCCTACTCCTTGCCATGTCAGTACAACCGGGGATTCAAAACCACGCCAGTTGTCTCAATGGCAGGCCCTTTGATACAGCGCGTGCACGCTAACCAATCTGCCATCCACACACACCCCCCCACCCCCAGTCCAGGACAGTAGTTCTAAGGAACATTGATGAAATTATGAGTACCGGTATAATTGTATGTTTCTAAAAAGAGAAAGAAATATTTTTCAGTAATTTTTCCATATTTTTTTTGTAACAAAAAAGGTCTCATTAAAATAAAGCTCCAAATATTAGTTGAATATGTTTTAAAACTCATTAATTTGATTATTTGACAACATCACTATAACCTCAAAATTATCTTTGTAAATCATACAAGTTGTACAAATTATGTTTGGCCTTACAACAGGTCAGACAAAGCATTAAAATGGTTTCTATGGATGTCTCCTATAGAGGAATGTGGATATGCATGGGCTACCAGATCAGCTGTATTCTTTTATTGCTCATCTCAAAATCTGCTTAATGTGTTGTGAACATAAAGGGTGGGTCAGTTTTAAGAATTTAATAGTTTTGCCATGGTAACCACTAATAAGATAACACACTTTTTGACACAAAACTTAATGATTTTTAATGATATTCTAATCATTGCAACCTCAATCATATATATTTTCATAAATTTATAAATTAGATGTACCCTGAAATTGACCTATATGAATGGGAGGTAGGAGCCTTGCGAGAAAGTTAAACTGAAATTACTCAGCCATGGACATTCAACCAAACATTTTGTGTGTTCAAAAGGTCAGTTTTAGATACACTGGAAAAAATCTTCTGGAATCGGTCTACAAAAGTTCAACTTCTCTTTCAGGCAATTCTTAGGCTAAATTTTACTTTTAAACTGATAATTATTGCAGTATCCAATACACTGTTCAATTCAGATCCATGCCACACCTTTCACATCCACCTATCATGCACCTACACATTAAATTTCCATTCAGAGAGGAAATATTGTATTAGATGTAAAGATATAGATTCTTCTCTTATTATTCAACTTGCTATATCTTATAGTTTAGTAATGGCCTACCTTGATTAGTGATCCAGGTACCAATTAATTATCACAAGGCTATAGCTAGTCCCCCCTTTTTTTTAAGAAAAAAAAAACACATGACTTTGCCAAAATTTATATAACAGGGCAGGAAAAACACCCCACTAAATCACAGGTCACTGAATGCTCCCAGGATTTTAAACCAAATTACAGGGGAGCATGCCCTCCTCTCTAACCCCGCCCCACATTACTGACGTTGTTGAAATCACATCATTCTTGATGATCACACGTCAAAGAATTATGGTGGAGCATGAGCACCTTCCTACCCAACCCCACCCCACACTACTGATATTATTGCAGTCACTTCATTAATTCTAATGCCTTGCCAAAGGATTTTAATGAAAAGTTTAAAATTCCAAAGAACCATAGTGAATGGTTGGCAAGCACTGTATATTTTAATAATAGAAAGACAACACCCTATTACATAAAATGAAAGGCTGGAAACATCATAAATATTAAAATCTAAATATTCCTTGAAAAAGTTAAGAATATAGGTTTTATTTTACTTTATAAAAGAAGCATTATACGGCCAGAGATTTGCTTATATAACAAAAATGTACCTTAGCTTTTAGTATGCATGATAATCTTAATTTTTTTTTTTTTTTTTAAATATCAATATCAAATTAACAGTTTAATTGGCAGGTTCATTAAATCTTGTCAACAATTAAACACTAATTGTAGGTGATTGTATTTTATTTATTTGATACTTACAATTGGAGCTAATCAGATTTTTACTTACAGTGCAAATAATCCTCTAAACAAACCTAAACAGATCAATATTTATTCTTTGTTTAAACATGTTCAATTCAGATTATCGTCATTGCAAACTCTTTAAAATCCTTACCATCGTTCTTCAACTTTTAAAGTCTCACGCCTTTATTTGAGTTACCTGTAAGTCTAAGCGTGTGAACATGCCGAGACACAATTTGGGGTGGAACATGAACAATCAATATCTAGACAGCTTGTAGAACTATTTCATATTTGATATTCTCGCAATTATTGATTTTGTCAACGAAACAAATAAAATTACCATCTTACTTACTTTGTTTTAGAGGTACATGCAAATATTATTCGAAAGGTTCTTGTTTTTAGTCCGTGTTATTGGCGATTCTTGTGATCGCTGTTTCACCACCACACCTTATGAACACCGTTATAATAGTGGCGATATATCATAACACTGAGCCGCGCAGCTATTCTATTTTGGTTGCGCTTCAATGGGATTTGATTGTTAAGAAATAGTCGCCAAACCGGTTCCGCGGCAAGTTTGCCATCTTTGTATAGATTGCCATTCATGGGATAAAAATAACCACCAATCGTGCGAGGTTGTCGCCCTTTTACTGTTTATGAAACACACTTCGGTGTAACAGTAAGCGGTGCTGAACTGAAGACGATCATCAGTGGTGTTAATCTGAGTTGACTGCCCAAGTGTCAAAATAATAATGGTCATCATTAAGATTAATCTTGACAAAAATTAGAACCCCAGCTAAAATCGTCTTTACTAATCAAAAAGCTTCTCTATTGGTTTTGATAAGAAATATATTTTGGCTAATTTTTCAATAATTTTAAAAGAATATGAACTTGAATCCGTGGGTGTAGATAGGGTTATCTTTTATTCAAGTTATGGCCTAAAATTATTATTAAATAAAATTGAAAAATATTGAAATCAGTCATTCCCCATCTATCATATTAGTAGGTTTGAAAATGTTTGGTGGAAAATGTTTCGCTAATTTAAGAATATGGACTTAAACATGACTGTTAGTTGGACCGATGGGCGTGTCAGGTAGGGCTATCTTTTATTCAATTTATAGCCTATAATTATTATTACATAAAATTGAAAAATATTGAAATTAGTCATTCCCCAACTTTTGGCAGACTGGAAAATGTTTAGTGAAAAATGTTTCGTTAATTTAATAATATGAACCTTTTCACGTTATTTGTCGGGGCGCTGGGTATCTCGTACTCAATTTATGACCTGTAATTATATATTATATAAAACTGAAAAATATGGAAATCAGTCATTCCCAATCAACCAGTTGTCGAATTCTTTAATTAACTAAAGATTAGTTAAGAAAAAAACCAAACCAAAAGTAGTAAAACATGTTAGGTTCTTAGAAATATCGGCACTTTTTATTAGTTCTATGAACTGGATAAAAGGAGAACTATACGTCCATGCCAAAACAGTTAACAAAAGGTCTATTTTTTACAGACTTGACCCAACAAAGCAACCATTGTAGGCAAAGGCGATATGTAGACCTACACATATTCACGATATTATTGTCAGCCAGTGTGAAAAATCAAACGAAATTGATAACAGTGCTGAAATAAATAGTTCCAAATACAAATTCTGGGGCGCGGATACCCTTTTTTGTTGCGTGGGAGGTGGTGTGGTGTGGTGGAGTGGCAAATACGTATTGCAAAAATTCCATCGTCGTATTCTTTCAAAACACAGATCAAACCAGGCGCTGTAACACCCTAAACTATAACCAACCACCTCCAACAACTGTTAGTGTTTTCCTCCAATTTTAACATGTTTGAAAATAAAGTGAAATCAATTACAATTACCTGGTGCTGTAGTTAAAATTTACAGGTAAATTGATAACAGTGCTGAAATAAATAGTTCCAAATACAAATTCTGGGGCGCGGATACCCTTTTTTGTTGCGTGGGAGGTGGTGTGGTGTGGTGGAGTGGCAAATACGTATTGCAAAAATTCCATCGTCGTATTCTTTCAAAACACAGATCAAACCAGGCGCTGTAACACCCTAAACTATAACCAACCACCTCCAACAACTGTTAGTGTTTTCCTCCAATTTTAACATGTTTGAAAATAAAGTGAAATCAATTACAATTACCTGGTGCTGTAGTTAAAATTTACAGGTAAATTTTAACTACAGCACCAGGTAATTGTAATATAATCACTACTTACCATGGTCTTAGTGCCAAGTATATACTATAGGTACTCCAATATGGCTTCATTTCCAAAACACATCCAAATATACCCTTTCCCAAAAGTAGTCCACCACAGATGGCTTGTTCTTGACCTGGTTCTGTAGAAGAAATGCCGGAGCAAAATACCAAAAATCATCATGAGGATTACAATAATTATGCAATAGTATTTTTCGAAACTTAGATTTGCGAATTTCTCGATGCTACTACCTTGGGTGATCTTGATTCTATTCCATCTTATAGATACAGAAAAGTGGCCATGACCGTAATTAAGACCTTATAGTGTCAAGCTAGATTGCATGGAGTAGACTTATAACATCCAAAGTCGTTCTGGGACGAGTGTCTTCAAAGAATCTTTATTTTCATACAAGGCATCAAGACGTATTGTTTTGTGACTTTTCAAAGTTGATATTTTCCAAAGACAGTTTAAACTTAAGAAATCTTTCTCTTGTTAACATATACTATCTTAAATTAGTGACAAAAAATCACCATATTCATAAGAGATGTGGCAAAGGTTATTATTTAAGAAGAAAATTCCATGAGAAAATGTTGAATTAAAGGAGCTAAATCGCTAACATTTGGAACCTTGAAATTTACACTCGTGGGTCGTTACGCATATACTCTAATATGAATGTATATAAACTGATTTGCATTCAATGGTCCCCGCTTTAACTCTAATTTCAAATCGGTTATGTTCGTCGGAATAAGCCAGAAGTCTCAATCGAATGCCAATTTCTAGCGTCTGGTTATTCCAGTCTACATAGTATGCGGCGCCGTTTGATTTGGTGCAATGTGTCTAGCCTCGTTCTTCCGAGTCCCTTCATACAACTGGTACACGATTCTTGTACCAATAGTAAAATGTTTATTTTGTCTTAAATACTGGATATCAGAAGCCCAACTTTTTCTGGTAAGATCACAGAATCAATGTTAATTTAAATTGACAAATAATTCCTGTTTTCAATGGTGAAGATTTTGAATGATATTTCATGAGTTGGCTACTTTAGGTGTGAAAATGTCCAGTTCAGATAAATAATGGTGGATTTGAGTTACAATAACAAATTTAACGGTGATCAGCTAAAAAAATCAATTATTTTGACCCGTTTGGTCTTTTACTATTAAATGGCATATTAAACAGGATAACCCAAATTTCCCTTAGGGTGTGAATTCTTGATCAGAGAAATTGTCAGTGGTTGGTCTGCCTACAGGTACATGAACATTTGTTTGGCTTGTTTCTCTTTATCTGCTTCCGATCGATAAGCCAGATATTCGCAAGAAGTTTAAGTCTAATTCTATATCTTTTCCCCCACGATCACTCTACTAAACGCATTTCAACATTTCCGTGGGTTTCTTACTTAAACATAATAATATTTTAAATGGATGTTCATTGGGTATACAATAAACAGACGTAAGTAAAACTCAGCTTAATTTCTTTTTATAATTTACTAATTGTTCATTACAAATGGCGCCCGAAGCCATATATTGAACAAGTCACGACTCGTGTAGTGATTATAAAATATTGGCGGGGGGTTGGGATGGCCTAGTAGTCTAGAGTGCCGCGCTTCGACCTCTAGCTGGCCGGTCACCTCTGGCTTGCGGCTGTGGTTTCGAGCCCTTGTGTGAGCATATGTGGCATGGAGATAGGGGCGCCTTCTCAACCTCGTGGGTTTCCTCCGGGCACTCCGGTTTCCTCCCACTGCTAAAGACCCCTACGCGCAAGCGAATTATTGAAATAAAATGAAACCATATGTTACTCCCAAAATGACCTGGTTTGTGTCGAGTGGACGTTAAACCCCATTTCTCTCTCTCTCTCTCTCTCTCTCTCTCTATCTCTCTCTCTCTCTCTCCCCCTCTTAAATATTGGATATTAAGATCCCATATTTTCACTAGATAACATCAATATTAATTATGATGGACCAATATTAACTTCTAATTCGTGTTTCAAATTTCAAATATTATGCAAAATACTGAGTTAGAGGATTAGCTACCGGTACTTTAAACATGGCTACGTTATCCTGCTATACAATGCGAAAGGGTACATTTTCTACCGATCAGAACATACGTGTTCGAAAGAACGATTAGTGCGCGATAAAACCAACAGAGATAGAGAGAGAAAATGGGGTTTAACGTCCAATCGACACAAACTAGGTAATTTCGGGACTAACATATGGGTTAATTTTATTTCAATAATTCGCTTGCGTGTAAGGGTATTTAGCAGTGGGAGGAAACTGGAGATCCCGAAGAAAACACACGAGGTTGGACAGGCGACCCTATTCCTTGCCATGTACAGATAAAACCAACAATCTCATTAGATAATTTCAAGCGATACAGATACAGATCACATAATATATAAATATACATATGCATGGGTGTATCTAAACTAAATATATACATGTATATTATATCCACGACTAACTCAATCTTTTGTCAAAATAAAACACGTCTCGAAATCAGATGTTGGATATCAAGGATATAGAATAAGATATAAATGTCACGAACATAAACCAGCACAGTTGTTCTTAATACAGACAATAACAAGTCCAGTCGGCCATTTTATGGTTGATAGAAACTGAAACATTTAATATAATGTTTTTCATAAACTTTAAAGTGGGGACAACGGTGACTCATGGAGGAAGACGCTTGCTCACAAGCCAACAGATTCGGCTATCGATCCCTATGTTGGCTGATAAAGATATTCTGGGTTTTCCAGCTTGCACCCATCCTCCTTTGTCCGTGGTGAAGATCCCGCGAGGCACATCTAGTTGTTTAAATAGGACAGAAAATGGAGGTTATGTGCAAAAGAACTACTGGCAGTTAGAATTCGAATGAAAAGTCGCTTCTCGGGCAAAATGTAACCTTTATAGCACACTGTATGGGACAAAAAAATGGCGGTTCTGTTGACATTCACATAAATGAACTATTGGCAGCTAGAATTCAACTAAATAAAGAATAGACGGAAATGTCCCCTTTAGCACAATGTATGGCGTATGTCCGTCTTCATTAGTCCAGTTGATGAAGAAAAGTAGGGCGTTAAAGGGACAATAACATTTTTGCTTGCTTGGTAGCTCCAGAAAACAAATGATACCCTTATTCTAAGTACTAGATGTTTAAGTGTCCTACCTGTTGTGTAAATTATCCATTACAACCTATTTTACTTGTCCAGAGGGTTCGAAAATATTTTTAAATCCAAGTCACATTTGGAAAGGTTTACGTTAGACTTTTCAAATCAATTGGTTGAATGTTTCCAATTTTTTAAAACAGGTTTGTTAAGATGAAATTTATATCATCATTTAATTGGAATATTCTAAAATAATACGATTTGTTGACCAGATTGGGGCATATTATTCAGTTACAACAAGAGTGTTATTGGTGCTTTAAATAAACCTAATTTCATTTTATTTATGCTGTGTCTTTAACGGTCAGAGCTACCAGGCTGATCCATGGGCCTATCATGTCTATGTATAGATGGGCATTGTAGTGATAGTACTAAAAAACATTCCATTAATTTCGATTTATTGATTTCTATTGATCGAAGTCATGTGTGTAAATTAGGATAAAATAATACTACTATTAACTATAGTCAACGTAACATTGCTTAATATGTCAAAATCCCTCTTGTTTTGTACAGCACGAAGTTGTAATCACTTCATTGAAGCACGCCCTTCAACAATGTGTGTCGACAATAATATAGCTCTGGGGTATGTCCATGGTTATGGAGTGGAATTCGCAACATTGGCCTATTTATAACTCTTAACCTAGTAAGGATTGTTGTAAATGTGCTAACATGCATTCGTAATTGCAAACATCTTACTTTCACAATAGTAAATTGGCTATTTGCACATGCAACAAGCTAATGCCATGCAAGATATGTCCATCGTTTGAAAGAGATGTCTCAATGCTTCACATCGAATTTGAAATGAAGAAAAACAGCTAAAAACTTATCCAACAAGATTAATAGTTATAAGTTAATATGTCGTACAAATAGAGCAGGGGTCAATCTAGGTGAAAATTGTACCAATATGGCATCAATGCATGTATATCTCGTTGCATCAGTTTTCATGTGGTACACTTTTAAGTTAATTTAGCTCTATAATTCACGCCCAGAATCACAATCCCCACAGCAACACCCACCATCAAAAACCCAGCACTCAGCAGACTCTGATGAAACCAGATATACATGTATTGATACAATATCATAATCATATTGGAGAAGATTGGTACACTTTTAGGTTTCCCTGGGCCCCTGGTCTAACATTAACATGCTGACAAAGGCTCAGTTTTAGAAAAAAAAAAGTGTAGGCTTACTCATTGGTTAAGGTTATTGCATAGCTGTAAGGAGGTCGCCCATATTAATATTAGGGACAATGAGCATTGGTCAAATTACGTTGATTATAACCATACTCCATAGCCATGCGATGGAGGTGTAGGCCTATACAATTTCATTATCATAAAGTCACCAAATTTAACAATGAAATACGAGAGTTCTTCAAACTTGAATATTAAATCATATTCAACAGGAAAGATAACAGCAGATAATTGGAACTGGAAAGATACAAACATTTCAAAAGTTTTAAGTACAACCAAGAATCGAATTGGGTTGATCCAGAGCCTGGGTTATTCCCCATTTGAAGGGGTTCACAAAATGAAGTTACTTCCCTTGGTTCGTAAAATCTTGATCAGCGCGGATTTACGAGTTTCCTTGGCCATTTGATTACACATTATTAATGAACAAATATATATTGACGCACGTCTACTTACAGAACAATTACATTTCAATCACAAAAACACACGAATCATCAATTAAAATAAACAATTATAACCCGGGCACATAATATTCACTTTGTTGAGATATTTTCAATTTTCCGACTCTTCTATTAAGTAAAAGCACAAAAGCCCTACTACATAATCTTATGTAGACTCGATTTTATATGTCACATTTTGACAAAAAAGGAGACTAAAAAAAAAAAACCCCACCAATCTGAAAGACAGATCCACCCTCACACTGATCAGCAGTGAATATTCACAATACCTCTGTGAATCAGATTGACCAACACTTTTTTCTCTATGGAAACCGCTTGTTTTAATTTGTATTTTAATTTCTAATTAGTTTTGTGAGTGAAATTTAATGGCAATCGTTTGCGCCTAGATGGCCCAGCCTTTAAGCACATGCACTTGAGGGATTAAAATAAAACTTCTTACTACCGCTTGACTATATAGCCTATTACAGTCACGGCAGTGTATGATTTTAGAAGTAGGGTTAGGCCCTACAGTATATAATTACTATACTTCGCAACCTTCTAGTTACTGAGCGCGGAGCGGCGACCGACCTAACCAGGAGCCCACTTGCGTCAGCGGTGGAAAAATTAGACTGCCTCAAGCGCGTTTTCCACACACTTGGAACCGCGGTTAAAGTCGCAAGCAAGTCATCCCGTGTGTCAATTTCGGCAGCGCCATTTCTCGTTTTGATGTTAAGCACACCAAAATGAGAAACTTCATGTCCTCTAAACTTATAGACCTAGTCCGGAACATCAATAAGGGCATGTGACGGCGTCCCCAAAAGACCGATAAGGCCCAATCAAATGTGGATAGGGCGACCAAAACGAACCTTCTAATGGCATGTGGTGGTGCAGGCGCTAACCTAGCCAGGGGCGATAGTTGAGGCACTTTGCCTATGTGGCTCCATTCACGTATGGGGTCCGCCCTTAGCAATTTTTTTCTAAAATAACTCTGTTGGAAACACATTCTGTTTTTTTATATGGGGCGGCAGATTAGATTTGCTCCCAAAAGACCGATAAGGCCGAAACAAAAGTGGGTAGGGCGACCAAAACGAACCTTCTAATGGCATGTGGTTGTGCAGGCGCTGGCCTAGCAAGGGGCGATAGTTGGGACACTTTGCCAATGGGGCTGCATCCACGGATGGGGCCCGCCCTCGGCAATTTTTTTTTTAAAATAACTCTGTTTGAAATACATTTTGTTTTTTTATTTGCTCCTTGTTTCCTCGCGCCTGTGGTGGCGCCCCATGGCCTCTACATTATTGATATAAGAAAGTTTGGATCAGGGCAAACGAATCGGGTACCAAATGTCGTGTGGGCGCCCTTAAAACCGACCGACTGATCACTGTGTGATCGATCATAATCTAGTGTATTTTTTCATAATTGAAAGGTTGTCAATTTCCCGGGGCGCCTTACTTTTCTGGGGGTATATACAATGCTAGGTACGATCCTGATTACAGTACTATTGTTTGACTATATATTATTTACAGTGCTACTAAGTTTTATTTTAATCCCTTCAAGTGCCTGTGTCTATAAACTCGTTCCCTCCAAATAGTCAGTATCTAAGTTATATTTCAACGTAGTAAAGAACATAAACGCATCATCCAAATATTCCGATTTCCAGGGAAATTGGTATGTTAGATTTATTCTTGACGACAGGTAACACAGAAAACGCCTGCCGAGATGACAGTTGTCCGTGACAGAATTAACAAGTATTTCTGTTAAATAATGTCCATTGCTTGTAAATCTGGTCAAATTAACACGCCAAACAGCTTCATCTTCTTAACAAGTACTACTTTATAACATATCCTACACGTGACCTTACATTGTCGTTAACACTATATCCAAATCTCTCATTATCTGTTTGTGAGACATACATAAACTCTTACTTTTGTAACCAGGTAAAAATCTATTAACCCAGGTGTGTCCTGGGGCACAGTTGTAGATCTTGTCATAAATTTTGAATAGCGTATATATACTTTCATTTCGCTTCGTATTCATATTTTCTTGTTGGATATATCTGTCTTTTATTTAAACAATCAGTTTAACTTTGCCTGCATCAAGGTCGATACTATGGAATTAGTACCGAAATGGCCGATTTTGTGGACGTTAAACCCACCCCATTCGCCTTGAATAGCTCACACAAATACAACTAGATGACAAATTATATTTTTCATTACATTTATATAAAAAGTTGCTTTCCCATCATTAGTATGTACTTAATATCCTTCGGAACTATTGGAAAAATTGACATTTAAAATATTGATTTATATGGGAACAAGTCATTGATAGTCAACATTACGATACACGAAAACCAATTACTCTTTAACTGTTAGCCTATATTGTATTCATATTGATTGAAAGAAACAAAGTCATTGAGTGGAAGATTGCATTTGATCATTTGTCACATTAAATATAAAACATCAAAAAATAACCATAACCGAAATATAGGCTACAAGATACAGGAGAGAGGGTATTAAACAAATCATAAAAAAGTGCATTATCTTTAAATAATGGGGTAAAATTATTTTCAATGCCAGATTACATGTTGCCAAAGTGGTAGTGCATACTGTAGCTTTTTATAGTAGGTCTACACAGCATGTGGCAGATTGTATGAAGAGCAGTTTTCTATTACTGTTTATTTTTCATACACTGTGATAATTTTAATTATCAACTTCTTTGATGTATAAATATTAACATTACTATTAAATCAATTATGTCATATCATATAGAAGGGTTGACGGTCGCTCGTTCTTTTGTACTGTTTAGCGCCCGCTTCCACCGAGGGTTTTATCGTATATCGTATACCAAGTGCCGAAGGATCTTTTACGTGCACACCAAATTGTGTACGGGACCTGTCCAGTTATTGAAATAAAGGCGCAATATAAGGCGCAGGTCCCGATATACCTAAAGGCGTTTTATCGACCAAAGTGATTTGCATACAATTAAAGTTTCGTCTATAACGTCCATCTAATTCAAATCGATTAACGAATTCCCCAAAGTATTTTGGAACCAACGTAACTGTCACATGACATCACCACTAACTTCAAATCGATTTGGAAAGTCGATAAAAAAAGCGCCTAGTTTGTGCTGAAACGAAGTCACACCCCATTTTTTGCTTTCATTTTATGACACATTAAAGGGACAATCCCGATAAGAACAGTGTCTCAAAAATTTAAGTCCAAGTATTTATGAAATTTATGGACCAAAATATATTTACCTTGTCTCAAAATTTCAGCTCAAAATATTGAGTCGTTTGGACGTGAACGTCAACACTGCTTATCCGGACACGTAACCCTTTTAAGATTTCGGGTCAATTTTTCATTGGGTTACCTGATAATCGATTAATGTTTCTTGAGAGGTCTATACAGTGAAAGACCCATGCCCTGTACTTGATAACAAAGGGTAAATTTCACCTACATATTATTTTTATAGAAAAAATTCTGGTTTTATCCAGATACTGTATACTAAAACGTTCTCCATCTCCAGATGAAGACTGTCAGGTTTAAGTTATTTACAAGCGTATCACAAATATCGGGTTAGTAGGTGGCCTTAGGTTATGGATTTTAAAGGATTTTAACACAAAATTAAGCAGTTTTATTCCCCGAAAAGTTTTCGGGATTGGAACTTTAAATAGATCAAGTTCAGAATGAAAAAACAAGGCAATTCCAATCAACATTTAACACGCATGCTGTTTTATAAAATCATATATCACTTGATTCCGTGTACGTTGCTTTATTCAAATAAAATTGCGTGTAGGTTCAATGCGCTATTGTAAGTGTCATAAAGATGACAAAACTAGTTTCAGTGACCAATAAGAATAATTACATCGTGTTCTATATAAACAGTGATCACAGACAGAATAAACCTATACAATACGAGCCATAAAAATTGCCCCAGGCGATCATCAAACGTCAACACTTCATATAGTCTTAATTATGAATATTCAGTGGGCGATAAGACAACACTGTTTTCACTATAATATATATTTATATATATATATATATACATTATTAATAAAGGTGTTAATTGATTAGAAGGTTCCAGTAAAAAGTACATAGTGTTTGGTTTATTTATGATACTACCAATTGCTAAACATTCTTTAATTTATTGTTTTGGGGTTGTTGTTTTTATTTTCATACATAATTCACCATACATAATGAGTTACCACATTGGGGAGGAGGGTCAAGAAGTCTAAGGGTTTCGATTTAGATCATAAGTTAAGTGGCGTGATTTTAATCGATTCCAACCTTATATATTGTTCCGCCGTGTTAGTCTACTTAGGGCTATACATAGGTAAAGCACTTAAAGGGAGGTAACACATTTCAACAGGATGTAGACAGCCTTTTTCTCCATTAATTCTGGTTTCTTTGCCCGGCGTCCATTAATTCTAGTTGGCACTACCGCGAATTTGCACTGAATTGACCATGGATTAAACTATTTTATCCAGAGCGACATTTTTGGGGCATCCATTGCAAAGCCATGGACAACATTGAAGTAATTATAATAAACGCATTTGCGTTGGTTACATTTTCAAAACTTTCTCGGGAAAGTTGATGCACCCTTACACCACAAAGACCGACTTCCCTGTCCGCGGCATCCTTAGCGATTTTCAAAAATTTTCTTGGGAGGCCCCTACATGCATGGTAAGCTGGCGATGGACACGACGGTCTGCAAACGGGAATTTATTTTGGTATTTCGTTAGTTCGGCACCCCCACCATCCCCAACACAACCGCAACATGCATCGGGTCGGTACACCTATTCAAGCGTATTCACAAATATCTGAAACTCTTTTGATCAAGACACAAACCTTTTTTTTCAATTCCGTCATGGGTTATTTTACGTGCACTCCAAAGTGCAGACAGGACACCCGTTTGTTCGTCCGAACGACGTACCCTGTCTGGCCCTGTGTCCTGTACCACTGTCAAAGGGGAAACCAAGCTGAAAAGGTCTGATGAACTTCTCGGCCAACACAGGGATCGAACCCAGGACAACAGGTTAGCGCCTTACCCATTTTTCCACAGCGGCACTCTAATAACAGTGAAGAACAATGCCTTTAAAGATGGAATTTAATGATATTTGTATCAAGTAAATAAATCATTTATTTTAAATATATAAATATTTATAAATATTTAACAATAAATAGAATAAGTTATTCATTTTCCGAAAATAATCCTACAAGTTCACTAATGTTTATGCTTCATCGCCCTCTCCTTCTTCTTCGTCAAATTCTCCTTCTTCTTCAGCTGTAGCATCTTGATATTGTTGATATTCAGATACCAGATCATTCATGTTGGATTCAGCTTCGGTAAATTCCATCTCATCCATACCTTCACCAGTATACCAATGGAGGAAAGCTTTTCTTCTGAACATAGCAGTAAATTGTTCAGAAATTCTTTTAAACAGTTCCTGAATGGCGGTGCTGTTACCAATAAATGTGCCGGACATCTTCAGACCTCTTGGAGGAATATCACAAACAGCTGTTTTAACGTTGTTGGGGATCCATTCAACAAAATAACTGCTGTTTTTGTTCTGAACGTTCAACATTTGTTCATCTACTTCCTTCATGGACATACGACCTCTGAACATGGTAGCTACCGTCAGATAACGACCATGACGGGGATCGCAGGCGGCCATCATGTTCTTGGCATCAAACATCTGCTGGGTGAGTTCAGGTACAGTCAGAGCCCGGTACTGCTGGGAACCCCGAGAGGTGAGGGGGGCGAAACCAGGCATAAAGAAATGCAGACGTGGGAAAGGTACCATGTTGACAGCCAGTTTTCGAAGATCGGCATTCAATTGACCAGGGAATCGCAGGCAGGTAGTCACACCAGACATGGTGGCCGATACCAGATGATTCAAATCGCCGTATGTAGGTGTTGTCAGTTTCAATGTCCTGAAGCAGATGTCGTAAAGGGCCTCATTATCAATACAGTAGGTTTCGTCTGTATTTTCTACCAGTTGGTGAACTGATAGAGTGGCATTGTAAGGTTCAACAACTGTATCTGATACCTGAAATTTTAAAGGCAAATTAAGTTTTAGATTGGGCTTTATATTATGCTTGGCGTGATAGAAAATAGTGGTGCGATTTTAAATCTAAACGAGAGAGAGAGAGAGAGAGAGAGAGGGAGAGAGAGAGAGAGAGAGAGAGACGGGTTTAACGTCCTCTCGACACATACTAGGTCATTTCGGGACTAACATGTGGTTTAATTTTATTTCAATAATTCGCTTGTGCGTAAGGGTTTTTAACAATGGGAGGAAAAATCACAACTTATATAAATGATATTAATCGTATGGACTATGATAAATGTGAATGTGTATTTAGAGAGAAAACCAAGACAACTCACCTTAGGTGAAGGACAGACAGAGAATGTGTTCATGATTCTATCAGGATATTCTTCACGAATTTTACTGATGAGGAGGGTTCCCATACCAGAACCAGTTCCACCCCCAAGAGAGTGAGTCAGCTGGAATCCTTGTAGACAATCGCAGCTTTCAGCCTCCTTACGGACCACATCTAGGACAGAGTCAACCAATTCAGCACCTTCGGTGTAATGACCTTTAGCCCAGTTGTTACCAGCACCAGATTGTCCAAAGACGAAATTATCTGGTCGGAAAATTTGACCAAAAGGGCCTGACCGTACGGAATCCATGGTGCCGGGTTCCAAATCCACGAGAACAGCTCGCGGTACATATTTTCCGCCTGTAGCTTCATTATAGTAAACGTTGATTCTTTCCAACTGAAGATCAGAATCACCGTGGTATGTTCCAGTTGGGTCGATACCATGTTCATCGGAGATCACTTCCCAAAACTAGAATTAGAATAATGTAAGTGTATATATAACACACAATATCAACATCTGCTTGACAAACATCATATTATTTATTAATTTTAGTAACATATTTTAAGTTTCACACTCAGTAGCCCCACCTTGTCGACATAGGGGTTATAAATTTGCCTCGTTATTCATTGTCATCGCCTCTATTTTGTTTTTTTTTAACGACAGTATCAGTAGTTAGCGTTTACATTTTGATTATTAGCCATCCGCAGAAATAGTCTTTGAATGTTCTAGTAGAAGCCATGGTTCTGAAGCGGCCACGAGTTTTATAACATGTACGGCGTTGAAGCGCGACCAAGCCTTCTATTGAAGATGAGTACATATAGAAACTGAATTTGGCATCACACAAAAAGTGCATGTCTGTATCAGTTTCACGTCAATGACGGTTACATTTCAACGTAAAAATGTTAAACATAAATGCAATTATGTTTGTTTATAGGATAATCAGACAAACTATAAATGAGCCAGACCAGGTGTCAGCTAATAAAAATAATGTCATCTTTGAATTCGATGTCTTCAGTGTGTTTAGAAATTATGGTCCGAGTGCTAATGAAACTTCGGAGAGATAACCGTTTGTAGACCATTATCGAGATTTAGATTTTCTAAACCGAACGTTGAGACGTTGGTCAGCTAAAACCATGTAAATTATATATTCAAGTCTTACCTTAGCTCCAATCTGGTTGCCACATTGGCCTGTTTGCATATGTACGATTTCCCGCATGTTGGAATTGGAGTAGGATATTGAAAGGTTTGTAGAATTTGTTGCGGTGACACTGGTAGTGGCTGTACCGAGGTTAAATGTTATCTTCGTTTATATACACAACACTATGTAATGCTAACCATAACTACGCTGTTGTCCGTAGTAACATTCCCCATTACAAGTATCGTTTAGTAACGGGATAATCCTAATAATCGGATTATCGTTGATAGGTGCGATAACTGCAAAACTAGTAGACCGATATCATTAATTAGCCGCAGTTACGTGGCGCTCACACAAAGTTGGGAAACTATATTTTTTATGCCTGCTTGCCAAAGCTATAATAAATAGCCTGATTCATTTCCTGGGAATTAGAATTAGATACTTTATTGCTCTGTTAGGAAATACCATAACAACAGGGGTTAAATTGTAGAGCAATTTGAAAATAAAAACAATGTGACTCACTCAGCCCTTTCCCTGTATGAAATGGAGAAAAGAGAAAGGAATACCCGCCCCTCTCCCCAAAAAAATCATTCAAGAATACTTTGTTTTTAAACTGTATGCATTATGTACTTTTTGTAATATACTTTTATATAGCAAAATAATAGGCCTAAATGTGCTTAAGGCATCAATGAAAGGGAGGGGGTACACGAATATTCCTAATTATGACTGGTTTTATTACAGTACTGAAGAGGTTATCGTTTTTTATTTTAAATTATAATATACATGGAAGTACTACCATAATCTTGACCCCTAAACGTGCTAATCTTGTCTTATATACTTTCTAAAGATAGGCGTCATTATGTAAGATGTGGTCAAAGAGCTGATCATTCTTGCTAAAATAACTCAAACAAAATAATGTAAAATGAAAATAGTGAAAACTGTAATACCATGAGTCTTCTGTCTGACGTGGAGAGCGGATGTGTACCAAAACCGGTCGCCACATCCTACGTATGACCCATGCATCTTTTCTTACTACATATTTTCGTAGCCTTGTGATCGTCTAGAATTTTTTCTCTAGCTGTCTTTGCTTCTCCTTCACGTTGTGTTTACTTCTTACTGGTTTCTTAAGACGCTTGTCTTCTTCAGTTATAACAATGCAACAGTTCGTTTTTACCTTCATGTAGCATAAGTATACATACAAGCATAGTACATATTACAGTTATAGTCCATACTAACTAAACTCTTCTCAACCTAGACACCTCGGGGTGTCTAGGACTCTTAGATAGTAACCCTCTGGAATCTAATCGAAGTCTGCTGAATTCTTACGAGTATCCTAATTTTGTATCAACTGGTTTTGGACATTCAATTATCTAATTGGTCAAACATGATGTAAATAATTAGAGAGATTGGTTAATTTAGCCCAATGACGTCAAAACACACCCTTATATGGTTATGGAAATTTGCTCTAGAAATTGCGCATGAGATATCTGTTATCATGTTGTTGGCATATAAAACCAGCTATGTTTTGTTTCTATAACCCTTTTTTATATAACAATATGTCAATCAAATGTTAGTTGATTTCAGTACACACCTGCATATATGTGAATATGTTAGAAACATAAAACTATATCTTATCTCCTCATTCCTTATCTATAATCTTTAAAAACAATGTCACCACGACTATATTGCTACAAAACTTCATTCAAATGACTCTATTCTGAGCCAAGTTATCACTGTTTGTAGTTTTGACAAGATGTGTGGAGCGTACTGGTATATTTGAGCCTTAGTCTCGCTTTCTCATTTTGAAATTAAATTTTAAATGGCGAACCGCACTAATCCAGATAAAATCTCGAGTATCCGATGCCATCGAGGATTGATTATGATCTTGTTTTGTTAATAAATGAAACATTTCGGGGCTAAAGAAAAAACGGTGTTGTGTCTCTCCATTTAAAGGGACAATAACACTCTTGCTGGCTTGGTAGCTCCAGAAAATAAATAATAGCCTTATTCTAAGTACTAAATGTTTTAGTGTCTTACCTGTTGTGTAAATTATCCATTACATCCTACTTTACTTTTCCAGAGGGTTCGAAAATATTTTAAAATCCAAGTCTCATTTGAAAAGGTTTATGTTAGACTTTTCAAATCAATAAGTTGAATTTTTCCAAGTGATCCTTTTTATTGCACCCCAACCTGTGCACTGGTTCCTGGCTTTTGTCCCATCTCTACAATTAGATGCGCCCCCTTGCCAAGAGAAAACACACCGGAAAATCCGTAAGTTCGAAATATAATGCGCGTTAAATATTCTGAACGCCATTAAATATTTATACCTCCGGACAATAAAGGGAGATAATTAATCTTCATTTTCAAAGTGACAACAAACAATTCGTCATGAATGAAGACGTGGTGTACATGGTGCTTATAAGGTAATACTAAAACACATATTCATCTACAACTATCAGTTGTTTAAATGGGATACAAAGGGAAATTGTAGACGGGGAAAATTGGAGAGCGGGAAATCTTTGAATAAATAAGAGTTGTTCCCCTTTAGTGCGCATTTTCTCCACAATTCACTGTCGGCTTCCAATGAGCAAAAATAGTTTTCGGGCAAAGGGGTAAACTAAAAGTGGACAAAAAATAACATCTGATTGACCAAATAAATTGGCCGATATTTAATAAAACACTACTTTTACTTTTCTTTTATTCACATATATAGGCTACCGCGAAAGAATTGACTACAGGCCGTTAAGACATTTTTTCTTCTGGAGCCATTCTGTTTTATGCGACGTTTTTCGGACATCGACCATTATTTCTAAATGCAGCTGCAGTCTGTTTGGGTGATCGGTAATCAGGCCGGAATAGAGTGAGATTTAGGTTGCAAAACTATCAAGGACAACTTATTAAGGTTGCTCAACTCGGGGGTTAGAACAGAAGAAACAATGCATTTACAGCGATAGTTCAGCTCTGAACGTCGGTCTCATTACACTCGGTCTCATTACACTCACCCTGACCGTTCAGGCCTATTCAATCAATGTCGAAAATAATTTGAACCCCAGTCAATTTTACTGGGCAACTTTTCACTGCGAAACATCTGAGTGTCAATCCGTGTGGACGTCTGTACAATGTAAAGGAACATCTTAGTGACAAAATAAGACCTTGCTTACCTCGCTAGACTCAGTATGAGCGAAACAACACGCTGTTTAAAATACGTCGCCTCCTATCAAACTACCCTTTCGCCACCATGACACGGCGTGTTGTGATGCTCATACTGACTCTAGCGAAATGAGCAAGGTCTTATTTTCTCACTGAGATGTTCCTTTACACTGTACACGCGTCCACACGGAGTGATACCCATCGTTTAGCAGTGAAAAGTTGCCCAGTAAAATTATTTTCGACATTGATTGAATGGGCCAGTCCCTGAACGTCTAGGGTGAGTGTAATGAGACCGACGTTCAGAGCTGAACTATTACAGCGATTACATTTACTTGATTTTCTCGGGTATGGCGAAGCGCCCACACCCCGCGTCTCTGTGGACTAACTCGGGGGGCTAGAACAGCGGTTAACATTGTCTTGGATATGGCGACCCCCCCCCCCCCCCACACACACACACACGCCGCGTCTCTTTGGACAGAACAAATTAAAATTGCTTATTTGGAATTCAGGTCGGCCACCTAAGTTAGCCAGGCTGTATTGATACACGTAGAAGTTGTTGTTGTATTCACGGGCTGGAATAGCAGAAAAGCGCATGTTTTGCGGCCGTTAAATTTTCTCTGTGGACTAGAAACGATTCAATATTTGAAGGGAATTCAGGTCAGCCTACTAATTTAGGTTATATTCGACCTCTTTGGCGCTTGCTTGTAACCGATGCGTCCGTCCGTCTGCCCCCACCCCTAACATTTTTAGGACCCATACGCCGATATGAGGGTGACTAGGGTCTTCCATACACTGATTACTAAAAATTCTTAGATTTGGCCCCTGGGCTCAACACTTGAATGCCCTCGGCTGAAAATTCCCTATACCAAAGAAGGAACATAGTTAGTGGTTTGTATAGATCGGTAGCAGGCTACATGTAAAATGTCTTCAAGAAGAATCAACTAAATTGCAGGTAAATACCGTTTTCAATCATGTGTTTCTAAAAAGAATCCAATATTGTTGAATAAAATTTATATGTAAGCTACATTGACCTGACGAATTAGGCTTAAATTTTAACCTTAAAGTGCCAATCCCGATAACTTTTTGGGGAATAAAACTGCTTAATTTTGTGTTAAATTCCTTTAAAATCCATAACCTAAGGCCCATCTACTAACCCGATATTTGTGATACGCTTGTAAATAACTTAAACCTGACAGTCTTCATCTGGAAATGGAGAACGTTTTATTATACAGTATCTGGATAAAACCAGACTTTTTTCTATAAAAATAATATGTAGGTGAAATTTACCTTTTGTTATCAAGTACAGGGCATGGGTCATTCACTGTATAGACCTCTCAAGAAACATTAATCGATTATCAGGTCACCCAATGAAAAAATTGACCCGAAATCTTAAAAGGGTTACGTGTCCGGATAAGCAGTGTTGACGTTCACGTCCAAACGACTCAATATTTTGAGTTGAAATTTTGAGACAAGGTAAATACACCATGCCACTATATTTTGGTCCATAAATTTCATCAATACTCGTTCTTTAATTTTTGAGACTCTGTTCTTATCGGGATTGTCCCTTTAATCATATTTTCACATTAAAAATTTATCATTGGGAAGAAATTTGGTATAAAACCGAAATTGGCACAAATCCTTTTTTTATTCAAATTATGCAATTTTTCTAGCTCCTAATTGTATAAATGCCTATGTAATAATTACAAGAAGACTTATTTTCCCTTGAATTCAACTCCACATTTTTAAAGAAAAAACCAAAATGATATTTAATTGAGCTATTCCACTCCCCTAGTTAAGTGACTTGCCCAGTGATAAACCTCTTTCAGTGGGAATTAATCCATCCTAAATATTAATAACAAATAGCCTCTCTTGGGTAACTTTACCGTAAAGACTATATAACATGCAAGTTATTATTGGAATTGAGGAATGACTGTTTGATGGATGACATCATTGCATTGCTGTAAAATTGCACTCTGCGAGACTCTGCAATCTAAGATACTGATTATGTCAGAATATTGTTAAAGAATAAAGAGGCCCCTCAAATAGTGCTAATTTTTTTATATAGAGCATATAATTTATATTGTTATATTGACCAGAATATGCCCACTTTTCACAGCTGATGCAAGGGCTCCAGTGACATTTCAGCCAAGTTCCATATGCAAGCTTAACAATAACGTGGGGATAGAACTAAAATAAAACAATCTCATTCTTCATCAAAACATTTATTGAAGTAATATATATTTACATGTTTGCGAACAAAGTTCTTTCTGTACAATATAATATAATATTTTCAATTTATCGACACATTATCAAGTTAACATGAGACTCTAAATTGTGGTTTTTGTGTTTAAGAGTAACACAGTCATGTACACTAAATTATAGATTATAGCACTATTGTAGCAATACTTAAAGAGAAAAAAAAAACATTAGTTCACTTACAAGTATCTTATATAATAATTTAATAGCAAAGCCTTCAGCTATAGCTGTAAGACTTCCAAACAACAAAGACTTGGTCACGAGTGTCAAAATGTACAATTGCTTAAGACGATGTAATTTTTTGTTACTTTGATAGAACACTAATGAGATGGATTCATTTCCAACTGGTGATTTTTGTTCTTTTAAAGATAGTAAATAATTCAACTGGTCTTTTATGTGAAGGGATTAATTCAAACTTATTTTTTTTAGAAATGTTGCTAATAGAATCTCTTGGATATTTGTAAAAAAAACTTACAAATACATGTAGTAGGTCTTGGATATTTGTACAAATTTGTAATATTTATTTATAAACAAAACCATGAAATGTGTGTAAGTTTAGAAATTAAATGCTTTCACTGGGTCAACTTTGATTGACAACGAAGACATAGTGTATGTAATGTGTACTTAAAGAAAAAGATTGATAATAAATAACATTTTAAGTTACAACTTGAATGTAAGAATTGCTCCAGTTTGAGCATAAATGCACATATTTATATATATTTATATTTTTATATCACTATAATACAGCAAATATACACCATAATATAAGTTGTTACATTTTAATCTAAATCTACGTTCTTTAGAGCATCGGATGATATTTTGTTTATACTGTACACAATAGCACCAACGTTTTTGATTAGCTTTCAGTCAGATAGTAATAGGTAGAACAGGGCTTGTACAGAGTCACACATAAAACACAATCCTTCACAAAAAAGCATCAATTTCATCTAATAATTTGTGTTATTTCTAATAGTGTGAATTCCGAAAGATGTATCAATGCTGTAGTTTGTACCAGACACTTAACTTCTACTAATTTCTGATATTAAAAGTATTCAGGTTACATATTACATTCTAGGGATTTAGCAGGCTCGGGCCTGTTTCACAAAATTGTAATGTAACTAAGATAAAATCCAAATTTTAGTAATATGATTGGATAATATTCAATTGATTTTAGTGCTTAGCCAATCAAAATTGAAGTATCTACTAAAATTTGGATTTTGTCCTTAGTTAAGATTTCGAGAAACAGGGCCCTCTGATTTTGTTTTTTCCCCAATTATCTGAAACTATTACAACCTTATCAATTGTTTCATGACTCCAGCCCAGTAGGTCAAGTACTAATACACCTTTTTACTTCATTGACTAGAATTTTTCATTCTTGAGATATAAGTAGATAAGTTATATCTATACCTACACAAAAACTGTCTGTAACTTAATTTATATACATGTACAATATATAAATGAAAGAAATAAAATCATGTTTGTCAGCTATATGTGCCAAGTATAAAAAGTCATGAATAAGTTAGCAGCTAAAATATTAAATTAAGTCATGTACACTTTATGTAGAGTAACTGTTTCTAAGTAGCCTATCATATAAAACTATACAAAATGCCTTCCGTTTTAATTATCATGAATTAAACAATTAATATATTTATAGCAATGATCACAACTGCAATATCATGGTATAAACACAAATGCATGTTGACTAACGTGATATTTAAGGTCACACAAGCGTTTTCGCATTTGCACACAGAGTAACATAAGGCAAGCAGCTGTATAATGTCCTAAGGTTTAACATGTTTCACAGTTAGGTCATTCTTCTTCATCTCCAAACATATAATATTTGCATATTTGGTTTAAGCTGAACTGTTTGAACATCAACAAACACATATTTATGACAATATATGTAATAATAATGAAGCTTTTTTTTTCTTTATCAAATGTTTGATATGTACTTATATGTTTATCATATTAGAAAACATGGTCGCCATGTTGTCAATGCAAAATATTGCATAGTCCAATATCCAATCTTAATAGACTTTTATGAAAACTAAAGGATAAGATTGATCATAGGCATGATTGCAATTGAATATATTAATATAGAGGCACATATATCTTGTTTAAATCTGCATTACTTAGTACAATTGTAGGCTAGTTGCTTGTCCACATTGGAAGCAATGCTAATTATAGTGTTTGTGTTAACAAAAATGGAGTTAGCTCCCTTCTTCCTTCAAACCATGAGTGGCTATTGTCTACAACTCACAAAACCGATATTCTATTGTGTTCATTGCTCTCTGTCTATTATAACACCTCTTCTTCCTGGCATGTTTTTGATGGTGTTGGCACAAGGTCTTTTAAAAAAATTTTACAGAACACTCACAAAATCACATACACAGCATGCCTCCACATTTCAAACTATTTTAAGTAGTTTACAGTTGTCATTTTTACCAAAAAAATTTGTTTGGTGAATTATAAATATTTAAAGCCTTTGTAAGATAAAAAGTTTAAAGGCTTTGGGTGGGTTTTTAGCCTTCATATCTTTTAATGTACTTGGTACATATATTTGTTGTCTTTGTAATTCCACACATTTTGTGCCCAACTGCACAGCAACACTTATCACAATGAATGTCTATACAGATGTATATATATAATATAGTATTTGTGTTACTTCATAGCAACATCACAAGTCATTACAGCAGAAGTGTAGTTCATCATAACCACGATCCCATGTCTTTTTCAAGCACTGCAGCCGCATCCATGCGACCCATAACACGTAAAATGTTCATTAAATCTGTCACTGCAGTTTCCTCGCGATGTCTGGCTTCCCACAAGTCTAGAATATGTTCTGTTGGGCTAGGTTTAGTTGCGAAGAAAATGATGTACCTAAATGATAAAAAGATAAATACATTTAATTTTCACATAATTTTTCAGTTCTTATTATCTACATCTTTTTTAAAATCGTGACGCATTTTAACTCCCCCCTCCCCCTGCATCCTCCCCATCTGTTCTGGCCTAATCTTCTTAAACTAGAGCCCTCCCTTCTGGTATCTAAGTAGAATATAAGACATACTGTCTGTTACTGTCATGCTGTCAATGTTAACAGTGTTTACTGATAATTACAACAGGTGTCTTGACTATCTTAGTTTCCGTTTAAGTAAGACTATATTAATTATATACCCCCAAAAATACAAACTCTTGAGAAAAGGCCAGATAAAACATTTAAAGTTTGATTGAAATTTAACCAACTGATAAGGAATAGAAATTAGCACTTAACACAGTTGAATTACGATAATAATAAATTAAACAGCCTTTCAGACAGAGTCATATAGATAGATATAAAGTACATATATCCTTGTTTCTTTGATATCTACTATCTGAATAATCATCTCTTTGTTATAATGCCTGATATCTGAATTGGTCAATTTTAGACAGGCAAAGCATTTCAAATTAAGTTACTAGATCCCTTTATTCTAAAGCAACGATAAGTGTTTTTTAAGTAGTGTATTGTCACTTTGAAGAATTTCTCATATCACTAAGTCATTTCTTAGAATTTCTCATATCACTAAGGGACTTGGTGATGCTGACAATTTTTACTGTTTTTTGGGGGACCAGAAACTGGTAACCAAAGGCTACACAAGACATCGTTGTTGTTCTAACTTCTTGGGGGTGATGCTTTTTGAAAAACCCTAGGATCAGCCAATTCAAGTGTGATCGGCATGACACTTGGATTGGAATGTTTGTTCCTTTGACAGACTATGATTTTTAATTTGACATCACAATTCCAAGATGGCAGTGATGACATCATGCACAATTCCTAGTCCATAGCCTGCATGTTGTACTCAATGACAACATGTACAACATCCTTGAGTTATATCATACATGTCACAATTAGGCGTATTTTTTTTTTAAAGATATGTCTAAGCATATGTAAAACATCGATGTAAATCTCTTGACAAACTCTTCAAACAATACCAACAATTCTTGCCAACAGTAAGTAAACAATTACCTACGACACAGACTCATGTCTTTACACACCTATACTTTGTCCTTTCTAACAAATTAAATCAATTTAAAATGTACAGCAGGTTGTCTGTATACAACAGACAAGATAAGTAATGTTTTGTAAGGCTGCTACATACAAGAAATATAGACAAAGAACAAACGTGATATGTAGAAGGTAAAAAAAAGACAGCTTATCCACCCACCTATCTACAGTTAAAGCTTGGGCCAACATTCTCCAGTCATTTCCTCGAGCATTTGGTGGATCTAACAACATACATAACTGATGGCGGATATGGGGAGGAAGTCTGAAAATAAAACATCCATACACAATTAGAAATATTAGGCAGATGAGATGCTAATCAATAATACCTTAAGTATTTCGTCCGTCAACCTGTATTTTTTAGCCTAAACAAACTTCAAAATAGAGGGAAAAATGATATATCTGTCTATAGAACCCAAAAATGTTCAGGTGCACTATCAAAAAGAAAATAATGTTAGCACAGCAGACGGCTAATATAGAGGGTGCCGTTTTTTTCACTTTCAGAAAGACAGATAGTAATTTGTTATGATAATGTTGAAATATTCGTTTTGATGTATAGTCTAATGTTTCCCCTTAAAGACATCGCTTGTGTTTTCAATGGGCGGATCTGGGTAAATTTTACGTAAATTGTGGCTCATGGAGCAAAAGTTTTTGATTGCAATGCTTGATAGATGTTCCCTCAAGAGTTTGAGACTGATGCCAAAGAACTCCACTAGCTTTTATCAAATTGTTTTTTCTACTTTCTGTAGATACGGTAAGGATTGATCTATAACTTTCGAATGAATGATATACAGTATATTTGTTTATATAAATACTCTTTATATATAAGATAATGTAAGTGGATATTTGTACATATGTTTGTTAATCATATATTTAACATATATATATATATAACATAGCCTCTAGTTAACCTAACCAGCAAATCTTTGTTCAAAATAAAAGCCTTTTTTTTAAAGGCTTGTGGAAAACAAAATGAAGAAGAATTATAAAACATGTGATAAAGACGGAGTAAAGTGATAGAACAGCTGTTTAAAGGAGCCTATAAAACATCTTGGCCTGTCAAAAACTCAAGTTTTCTGCCTTCGTTCATGAAAAAAACTACAAGCAAAAGTCATGAGATCACCAGTTCTTGACATTACATATTGTGTTTCTCTATGCTTTGTGAAAATGTTTAATACCCAGCATTCAGTCCTTTACCAGACCATACACACTGTATAACAATATTACCATATGTATGTATGATGGTTTAATGGTAAAAACAATCACTCACCTAAAAACTTGGGCTGTTGGATCCAAAGCCACCATTGAACTGAACCCAGAACTTACTGTAGAGTTGGTTGTTACTGTCGATGACCTGCCCTTTAACGTAGACGAAGGAGTTACACAAGGCGGTAGTTTCTAAAAATAGAAATATGAGATTTTTCCAGACTTGGTTTAATTAGCCAGTGATTACAGACACGGTATTCATACCCGTCCGAGTATATTAAATATTACTACAATTGATTAACTCTAATAATGCATATTCCTATGAATAGTTGTCAATATATATTGATTTCTATACAACGTCTGCTTCCTGCAAACCAGACTAATTAAGAAACCTAATTATGCAATAAAAGAATCTGAACTACAATAGAAGCGACCACATGATGTAGCCTTATGTTTTCTTGAGCATGTACCAGCTAAAATATTGTCAGACATTTTATATCAATAAACTATTCTAATACTTAAACACTTAAGATTGTTAATTAGAATCGGTGCAATTAGCGTTTGTAATATATACATTATGAACCTATCGGGAAGACAACACTTTATACTAGAAGTAATAATGCTTCAAAATTGTCTATTAGTTTACAAATAGCTTTTTTTTATAAATAAACTCACAAAAGTAAGAATTACTTGAAAATTTGAATGAAATGTATAGGCCTACAACTTATTGGCATACTCGCTCATTTATTTGGACATAACAATCATTAAAACTAACATTTACTTGGAAATTATTCCTAATTATTTAGTGTTTATAAGCATTTCAAGTATTTATTTTTGAGGTAATGTAACAGTTGAAGTGTTAATACAGTTTTTATTATTACTTCCTAATGACATTTACCGCAATTTTCACAAAGTTTCAAGAAGAACTTCAAAAAGCTACTGAACTTTCCATAGTATTGAAACCAAATCAGCATTGATCATTCCAGTACAAATTGTCCCCTGACTAACGGCAATATGTACCAGGTATATGGTTCTAAAGGCCATACAGTATGTCAAACAAAAACAGTCATTTACCGAATACAGACTGGACGACTTTTTGTCAAGATTACTATTCATTGTTGTCAAAATGAGAATATTTAGGCTGGCATGATCAAGACTATAACCTATCTACATATAAGTGAAGAAAAATACATTTATTAGTACTAAGTACTAGTTATCTCAAAAGTGCATGAGAATTGAGAATTGAAACGATATTAAGGTTCTGTTTTCTTACATAATGTAGATGTATGTTTGCAAGTTATTCCAGTCACTTTAAACATATTTAATTAACTATGGCAGATCTAAGGAGAGAGCAGGAAATTACAGTAAAGTACCTTCTTATACGTTAAATGATTCTCGAGTGTTTTTCTAATGTTCAATTATTTGGAGTGTGTTTTCTAATTGCCTGCTTAGGTATCAACCAAGACATCATTTTCTTCAATTGGTAACAAGTTTATTTTAAACACGGGGCCAAGAAAAGAACACACAGAAACTGGAACAAGACGAAACTTTCTTCAGATCAATCTCACTTTTTGTCCATAATTATTCTTTATTTTAAAAAATTTCCTGTTTTTTAGGTTTGACCTCTGGCAAAGAATGCCAAAGTCAAGAAGGTAATCATCTTAAATTCAATTTCACTAATAAACTTTCATCATGTGTTCATGTGTAGAGCTTCCTTTTTTTTTCTTTCTCCAAATGTTTTATTGTTTAGCTCTTAACATTGGCAAAATTACAACAAATTTTAGAAATTCATTGCGCTGTTTCGTGCATGGCATTACTTTCCAGATGCAATTAGTGTTTGTTGTTTCTTTCCAGGTGGGTGGAAGAGAACTGTACACCCAACAGTCTTTCGTAGAAGTCGACTTCATCAATACACTCTACAAATAGCTTTTTGTTTTTGCTTTATGGCCAATATGCATGTATTGTACATCCATCGCCCACATCAAGTTTTATAAACCTCAAAGAATTATTTGGCGCAGGGACCATGTTTATACATGTAGCATAGCCTATCAGGGTGTTGTTTGGCTAAGCAAATGATATTTAATTCTTAATCTTTTAAATTATTTAATCCAGTTTATTTATATTGGAATTTCTGTTTCTAATTTATCTCACTGTGGTATGATTTTAATGTATATATATATATATATTGGAATTGCTGTTTCTAATTGATTTTTTTCTGATGTGGTTTCCACTTGTCAGTGGTGCAGGATGGGGGAACCTAACAATGACAGCTGTCTAGTAATTCGGATGGGACATAAAACTTAGGTCCAGTCTAGACATTGGTGTTCATGTTAAAGATTCCTTGACAGTTGGAATTCGATATAAGAGTGCAAATGCCCGGGCACGATTTCCCTTATTGCATACCGTATGGCATCTTCATTTGTTCCGTTGCAGCAGAACAGTATGACCTTAAACCCCATTTCATTTAATTTCTAATTTATCAAACTGTGAAATGTTTTTAGTCTATATATTCTATTGGCACGAAACAAGCAACTTTAGGTGTACTTGGATTTTAGGCTCTCTATCAAACAAATTAAACTATTCTCAGTTTATTCATATTTGTATCATATCTGATTTCAAAAATAAAATCACTTATTATTATCACAGAGCAATCTAAAATATGCTATTAAGAGCGATGGAGTTTGACAGCCACTCAACATAAACCAAGTATTTTGGGAATTGCTCATAGAGGTCTTTAGCAGTGGAACAAAACCACGGAACCCTGAGGAAACCCCCATGAGGTTGGGAAAGCAAAAATATGTCACTATCTAGAAGCGTTATGTCAGAATGTTGTTTTCTATGCACTAAAGAGAATAACAAATATTTCTATCTGGAATACAAAAGCGCAAACAACAAAAACATGTTATCTTTTTTTGTCGAAAATTGAAATGCCTATATTGTGAAAGATTATCCTATTTAATTTTTGTATAAAACCTGAGAATGCCAGACTATGTTTAAGTTGATGAAAGAAATTTGGTGGCTGTTTGCCATTGCATCTGACAGAATGAAACATTAGGTCTGACTTTCTGTAAAATACCAGCCTTACCATATGGCTAATGGTGACCTTTTATAATAAGGTAGGAAGTAGAATCGTACATATCTAATGACATTAATGTTAGTTTTTATACTTCTATACCTTTCTTCTTTTTATATTCATCTATTTATCTTAATCACAAAGTACGAGAATAACTGGATTCTATGTAATGCTGAATTCCCATATGGGATCTGTTAATATATCTTTCTTTTTTTAGGATACCTAACATGTACGAGAATGATTGACTGGTCTTGGAAGATAGTGGTACATGTTGTCGGCGTTTATATACTATCTATTTCAAACATGTACAATTTCTGCACAACAGTAAATATGCTTTCAGACATTTTTGCTTTTAAATTTAATTTTACATCGAATCAGAAGCTAGGTAAAGCAGCATCTATATTTGTAAGGATCTTCAATTGTATTCACTAACAAGAAAATCAAAATATTATAAGTAATTGTATGTAAAAATGTATTAAAGTAGGCTTTTACCTCTTTGAGATTGGAAGATATGCGTATGACTTGTCGATTGTTAAGAACACCTTTCTGGTAAACTTGTATTTTACATGAAACTGAGAACTGAGCTCGATCTATTAGTTCTACACTAAAAGAACAGTGAAGATTATTTTGATTTCCACTCCATATGTGTCGGAATGGTATTTCCTGAAAATATACAAACAATATTTCAATATTCTGAAAATAAAATAATAAAAAAGCTGTTTAGACTGAATCACTCAGCGATTAGAACATAGAAATAGCATAAAATAAGTTTCCTAAACATGTACATTCATGTACACGCATCATCATAAGTCTATTCAAAAAACACAATTAAAAGCATACTATTGACCAAACAATAAATGTAAAAATATTTCTGATGGATTTATTCCATTATCAAGTTGATATAGTTAACAAGATTTACAATATTCATCTGCATAACTAAATAATATTTGAGTTATCTGTTTCACGAGGTTGTGTTGACTGAGTTATTGCTACTATGGTTTTTATATTATCGTGTCAAAACACTCAGGTTCTAAATGGGTAATTTCAACCTGGCGATTCCACTTCTTTTTACATCGACCATTTTGATATCAGAAACTTGTGTATCTTTTGGTGGCAGTTCTTAAACTAACTCAGGAAGTCTGGTTTATTTGTACTATCTCCGGTTAGAACATATGTTTTGACAGAAACAAATCAACAATTTATTCTCAATTTAGCTGTACCAGCTTTGAGAATACCGACACCAAGTTTAACGGGTATAAACTTGAAACACATAGAAAAAAAACACAATCAATAACAAATACTCTTGTTTACAACTCCAGGTAAAATATCTCTCAATCCATTCAAAATCTCATTTATTTTTAATATCCATTTAATATTGTAATGTACAACAAGAAATCAATAAGATAAAGAAATTAATTTCCATACACATTTCTGTTTTCTGACATAAAATATAAGGTATGGAATTGCTTGGAATCAAATTAACTCTATCATCAAACATAAAGACCAAAACAAATCAATAAAATATAATCAACATTGATTTATGACACGGTCGCCTAATTTCTTCTCCATTTGAAGTAGTCTTGTATTGTTAAATTTCAAGAAGCTGCTTGACGGACAAATCATATTTTGTAAGCCAGGTCCCTTGAATTTCAATAAGCATTTACGGTGACCTCCTTCATGACATATTAATTTCAGGACGCATTAAGTTCCTGTTTCCCAGTATTTCTAAAATCTTAAAACAACATGTCTATGCTTGCTTATACTTATACTCTGTAAAACATTGTAAAAGTACAAACAATGACATTGATTATGTAGGACAAGACCAATGATGTAGGTGCAGGGATGAGAACACCACTTAAAATATTTGTCATGAGTTGAATAATTTAGTGTTGTTTGTGATAATTACCACAGTACTAACAACTTACCTGGTAATTGGCTGCTAATTTGCTTCTCCAGCCTGGTGAAAGTTCTTCTATAGTTAGACACAGGTTATTACCACAGTCTTGGAATGGAATCTGTTTTGGCTTGTCAAGCAGACGGCCCCCTAATTTCTTCTCCATTTGAATAACGCCCTAGAATTTAAACAGTCAGTAGAAACTTAAAGATGCATTATGTAAGATTTAGATACAGAGATGATTATCCTTGCTATAATAGTTCAAAATTGGATAATGAAAAATAAATGCATTGAGCAAAGTTATGAGTGTTTGAAGTTTGACAAGATAGTCTTGATTGTCAAGTCCCATTGCTTTGATAATAAACAAAGTCTTGATTACCGGTATCCGATGTTCATTATTAAAAGCAAGGATGTTTAATCCAGTCAATATCACAGCCATCCAATGATCTAAAGAGTTTAATATGACGTGTTGTATTAATAAATGCCTATTAATAATTTATACAACACTTGAAGCCCGACAAAAAGATCTGCGGTAGGCAGACTTAGCTATCAAATGCATACAGTACTTTTATACACATGAAGAATATATTGAATGGGGGTATTTAATATGATGAACAAACATATGGAGGATATAGAAGTTTGTTTAATGAGATATTATATGTTTACGCTACCTCTAATGCATCTTGTGTATCTTCCACTACATAAACTCTAATACTATAATCCATTGAAGGTGGAGAAGCAGGAGCAAAGGCAGCTAGTCGTAAAATTTTTATCGCTCTCGCACCTGGCACAGACTCCCCAATGATGGCATAACGCTGTAATTGTTCACCCATAATATGACACTGGTTTGGATCAAGTTGTGTATAAACTGGTGTATTTATTGTTTCGTGACCCAATGTAACCATTTTCTACAAAATAGCAATATGAATACAGGGTTTAATAACAATGTGATTACATGGCTTAAAAACAATGGTGTTAAACAACAATATGAATACAGGGCTTAATAACAACAGGGTTAAACAACAATATGAATACAAGGTTTAATAACAATATCAATACGGGTCTAATGATAATATGAATATAGGGTCTAATAATAACATGAATATGGGTCTAATAACAATATGAATACAGGGTTAAATAACAAAATGAATACATGGTCTAATAACAATATGAATACAGGGTTTAATAACAGTTGACATTAAAAATATCATTACAACCACACGATATTATGCTCTCTCTTAAAATATAACATCACCTATATTCGGTGACATGACATTGACTGACTATCAACCTCTATTTCATATCAAATAATAATCCTACAGCCAAATATTAGAATTTTGAATTTTGAAAATGAAAATTTCAAAAGGACAAACCCAGACTACTATAATTCATAGCATATTAACACTACTCCACCCATCCCCAAGTCTATACCACTTCAAATCCTTTTGAGCATACAACATTAAAAGAAAGTGTTACATTTACCAAGTTTGATTTGTGTATTAGTTTTAAAAGCGGACTATTAGCAGACGACATTGTGTAGTGGTAGTGTTAAAAAAATAACCAGATGTGTAGATGTTATAGAGTCTGGCTTTATTTGTACAGGTTTTCAACTTGAGGTATCTAGATAATGAAGTGGAAACAGCTGTGTACTTACCTTCCAATGAGGGGGTTCATCTATTGGGCTGTCACTGTGAAAGAGCGAAAGAATCCAGCCTCCTTGTCGCATACTTGCACAGTGTTGGTAGGAGAGAATAACTGGTTTCAACAAAACAACGCTGGGTGGTCCAATTAATAAGATTGGACTTAAAATAGTTTGATTATCTGCAATTGAAGTTATTTTCAATTATTAATTTGAAAAAACAATAATAAAATATTAACACCAAATTTGATAAATAATATATGAAAGCCATTTTGCATGTAAACCATTATTCCAATAGATGCCAACTCTCATATGTATATTCCCCTGTCCCTATTTAAAGACTTGACACCTTTCTACACCCCCTTCCCCATGTCCACAAAAAGAGAATTTGACCTTATACAATGTTTATAATTCATATCAATTGTGTATTTTATTTGCTGAAAGGACTTTCCACCATTCTCTCTATTAAATCTTATCTGATTGTCTTCTCCAGAAATTTATAAGGACAGCTGTTTATTTTATCTAAAAGTAGATCTATTTAATTTGTTCACTTACCATTCAACTTGGGTCTATCTTTGTCATCTCGGCAAATCGCCAGATAAATTTCCTCCACATGACCTTCTTTAATAGCTCCTTCAGGAATTAATAAACTTACTCCTAAACAAAAGGACACCAATATAAATACAAAGTGATGCAAAGGCTTTTTTTAGTAATATTTTTAAAAAATAACAAAAAAGTTATTCTTTTAATATGTCTTAGAAGTTATTGCAAAGCAGACAAGTGTAAGAAGTACAGTTGATTTATGTTGAGATAACTGATTATCTTGTTGAGACCAGTCTGATCCCAATGCCATCATGTGTGGTAAAAACATTTGGAATACTTCAGAATGCTCTATTTGAAATATGTATAAAATTGGATCAAGATTAAGTCGATTTTCAAACGACAGACTAAAGTTAGCAGATAAATGTGAACTTGATGTACAGAGAATTGATAAAATCTAATGAGTGCATTTCCTCAATGGCATGAAATTCTTAGTTCCAGAGAGCAGCCAGCCTGTCTGATAAAAGCTACACATGTCATGAAAATATCAGAAATCTGTCATCTAAAATAGTCTTATTTTAATTAGATAACTTCATAGATCTGTTTGCTATCTACAAACTATATATGCAAGCAATGCGAATTTTTTTTTTGCTTGACAAATTTCAGTGACGTTTTCAATCCATGTCTGGTGGAGCTGAAAATCAGAAAGATATATGCTGTCTGAAAGTACGGAACTCTTCGATCAAACTCAATATCGCAAATCTGTTGTTGGCATGAATATTCCTTAATACCAGACATTCAATTGCATATTTTAATAGATCAATTACTGACAATATTCTTAATTCTTTTATCTACAGCAACGAAACACTTGGACCGAAACTAAAGGTTAAGGGAACATCATAAGACGAAAACACCCCACGAGCAGCAAAGAGATTTTTCATTGTCTCTTGACAATTTGGTCCCTATGGCTTTGTTCATACATTTTTCATAAATGTTGGAATATCTTATTTTTAATATTGCACCAACCTGATTCTGGGAGAACCAAACGGCCACCACAACTATCAAAGGTACTCCATGTTACACCATCTGCATCTATTGTACTGGGTAACTGTACAGATATCATTGATTGTCGACTATCTTGTAAATTATCACACTGAGACAGTCTATTATCTGACGGAACTAATAATGTATTTTTATTGTCACAAACTGATAACTGTTCCAGGGAGGAAGTGAGATTATGGTTTAGAGTGGGTTCCACCAACATCATTTTACTGTTCTTAGGAAGAGTTCCTGATAATCGATGGTGAGCATTAATGTCGGGCACGTCGTACAAGGGTTGCTTTTCCATCATATGGTTGTTATTTGGTGAATCAGGGGGAAGAGCATGTTGAACTGTTACAACCGTCTGTGTTAAGTCTGGTTGCATTGACATCAATTCTGCAAAAAAATAGGAGAATTTTAGATATGGTAAACAAAAGAACAATAAACTAGTCATGCATGGTAAAAAATCAAGACAAATGATGCAGAACTTCGTGTAAAATGATGTAAAACATTACAAGGACACACTGAAAAATTATGAAACTTTGGTTATCTATTGAAAAAATCAATGAAGAAAAATGTTTTATAGTTTTAGGGATGTTTTTAACATATGTTAGTTGAACTGTCGTTTCTTTAAGTTTTGCCCTTGGTGTCAAACGTATTTTCATTCTTAGCATCTGGTTATGTCGTTAGAGAGAGATGTAATCATACATAATTCATTAACAGCTACTAGACTAGTTCAAATTCTAATATTTGGGTGGCATTATATTTCAATGTAAAATATCCTAATTTTTCTTTTGAGACAAAACGCTGATCTGTATCCCATTCTAGATCACAGAGATTAAACAGTACAAATGCTTGAGAAAACGCTTTACCATCTTTCAAAAAAAATTTGTATCATTTAAAGAGGACAGTTTGACAGATGTGGATAATAAGCAGTGTGTCTGCTCAAGTCTGTGTAACATCAAGGAGCTGAAAGACAATCAAGGGAGTAACCCTGCACCCTATAATACACAGGATCACCTTTCCCTGGTAGAATGAAGTTTTAATGACCTGAAAGAGTTCAGGTTGTTTGACTGATAGGTTTAACTATATTATTTAACAGTCCACAGACCTCTTCCTTATCTTTGTTTTTCTTGTCTCCCCCCATTCCCAACTAAACAAGTTGACGGCCTTTTGTTTGTTTGAAAGCCGTTCTCCAAATTTTAACTAACGTGTTTATAATTACTCTGGGGGGCGCTCTTATCTCTGATCCTCTTTAACCCATCTGTATTTTGATGCCTTGATTATGGCATATCTCTCTCTGAAACATGCCAAATTTCTGCATTCTAACTAAATATTAATATGGATGTTTATTTTCATTGCATTTGAACACCAACTAAGAGGGGTGTAATTTGTCTCGAGAATGCTGTAATTATCTTGTACAGGTCTGCCATAAGAGAAAACTACAGCCATGGAGAATATATGTCCAATTCAATTATCCATTCACTCATGTCAATGGGGGGAAAAAACTAACTATGATTCATATGGATGGATTACTGCAAATATAAGTTAAATCTGATAAGGTTGACATTTCCTGTCTCTCATTATGTAATTTATTTCACCCCCCAACAAAGCTCTACTAAACATAAATAGATCTGGGCTAAATTAACCCATCTTAAAATAACTTGAATCCTAATGGCAAATCAATTCAAGATATTAGAACTGGTTGAGTTCAAAAGACATATATACACAGCCGAGTCTCGGACTGGCAGAAGAATTTTAATGCCTTTGTCTACGAAATGCTAAAGAGATTTAAACATCCTCGGACAAAGATTTTTATCAGTTATTTGTAAGCATAAGAGGAGTAAAATAACAGGAGAGTACATATGTGAATATAGGAAACATAGAGTTTTATAGTATTAACATGTTTATCTAGCACACAACACCATATTTACACATCTATAACACAATTGTTTTCAGATGAATAAAAATGTCAGTATTCCTTGCTTAACAAATGAAAGCCGGGTCGTTCTTCCTGCTTCTCATTGTTTTCTAGTTAAAACCCAAATACTTGATGGATTCAATTTCTCAAAGTAAATAGCCAGTTGTCCTGTAGAAAAACAAACTTTATGGACATGGTTTTCAATGAAGCAGTTTATGTACATTGAGCCCATCTTAACACCTTATTGGTGAAGAAACAAGAGTATGAGATAGACAAAAACATTTCTAAATAAACTCTTTATTTTATTGATTTTGTATCTGAAATAACAAGTTGATCAACAGAAACTGTTATTTTTGCAGGACTTGAGGGTTTGAACCAAAAAACCAATGTTTTTTTTCTTGTCTGCATATCTGCTTAAGATTATTCAGATATGACCCGTTTTGCGTTCCACTGTGAGCCTAAAAGTTACTAATTTACTTAACAAGTCGATGAATTCTTAAACATTTTAAAATATAATCCAATTTAATGCTTTATTTTACCTAAAATCAAAGACCTTTCCCACTTTATTTTACCTAAATCAAAGGGTTTTACCTCCTTTAATGTTGGCTTAATCAACACTTTATGACATATATTCCTTGGTTGGGGTTTTTAAGAATGAAATATGTTTGTGGTAACGCAAATATACTTGATATTGTCTTGGCTTTTATTTCATATATACACATAAATTATCTTGTTTTAATTATGATTGAAATTGATGAAGTTGGAAAACCTCATAAATATAAGTCATAATTTACACTTCATGACACTATTTTATCCACTTCAAAGCCAGGAATCATTTCATATCTTTTTTTCATATAATTCTTTCCAGGAACCTTTTACATTTGGTATGTTAACATGTGTACGTCTGTCAGTGGAAGCTATTACTCTCAAGAATTATGTGAGCTGATAAATAACTACAAAACCTAAACAGATTATTTTTCTAGTTAAAGTTGACATACTAGTGTATGGTCACTAAGTCATTTTTCATTCTATTTTTCCATCAAGCGAGGAGAAGGGTAAATCCCAAAGAAAAACTCAATCAAACAGTTGCAGACGCCCTCAAGATGTCAAAGGTCATTATTTTGAATTTGGACTAAATCTCTTACATTCTACTAACATATGTTTTATCACTATATACAAAAAACATGATAACTTCTGTTTTTTCAGGCACACAAAGGCAATGAAAATATTTCCACGCCTGCAGGTGTAAACTCTAGAGACAGTATACAATGTTTATTGACAATATCCAAGCGAGTCAAAGATGTGCTCTGGTCATAAAATATATAATGCTGGAACTAAAGTGCAAATTATTGCTTTTAAATGTAACAATAATCCTGCACAACTTGAATCTTTTTTAACTGTTTACCAGTTTAAGAAGTTAATGTGTCCAATTGATACTTCAAACCAAATGTCATCCTGATGGCACCTCATTTAACAAAAAGAAATTTATATAAAAATCTGATTTATATAAGCTATAAGTAAACATAATTGTGATGTGGAAAAGCTTTTTGAAAAGGATTATGAGAATTTTGCGTTTGTTGTAAGATCATCAACTGGCATATCTGTCATGAATAACTTGGACGTCATTAATAACTCAGAAAGAAACGGAGTATTTCAATCAATCCAAAAATGCACTTACCCCCATTCTTGGTGATTTTCTTCTCTTCGTCAGTCATAGAGTTAATTGTAGAATCTGCCAAAAAAGTAAAAGTAACAATCTGTATTAATTGATGTGATGTAAATTTTTTGGCAATGTTTAATGAGCTAAAGATGGGAGTGAAGAGAGCTATTAATTACGGTAAATAACAGCCTATGTTATCGTGATCACATCAAAGATTTTCCCTTCCAATCAAAGAGATGCATATCAAAATCATACAATAATTTGATTACTTTTCATAAGCATAACATAACACTGAAAGACCTAGCAGCTCTTAAGAACGTGACCATGATCTAAATTTCATTATACCTCGAGCATCTCTAATGAGTTTACAAGCTGGGATGAAAAGCATCTTACAAGCAGACATGTATTTATATTTACTGCTTCTAAGAAGCTTTAGATGTTGTTTTTTCTTATTCATTATGTGATTTAAATTGACGAAAATGAGGTTGGCTGTTTGAAAACATGCACCTAGAAGTTTTCTAAACTTAATTAAATTTTGCCTATATTCCCTAGTTAAGTGTGCAGGAGTCTACTTTATTTATGAATTTTTCCATTATTTTTAACATCTTTCAGCGTCTTGCAAATTATTGTAGGAGAAGAAAAATGCTTCTCAGGAATTCTGGTTAAGTTTTTAAAAAATCGCTGTTTTAATTATACATGATATTGTGCCCTGTAAATTTAAATTACTACATTGGTTGTTAGGTCACATTATAGGTAAGCTAATTTAATTACTGAATTAAAATATCGACAATATCCATAATGTTGAGATACAATTTCTGAATATTGTCTCTCATTTATTCTCTCTCTCATTAAAGACTTTCAACACCACAGGCTTCCATAAATATCATTGAAATGTTAATGTTCTGGCCCCCCTTTTTTCTTATAACAGTGTAAACATGGCAGTATATTATATCTTACACCAACAGCTTCATTTAACTCAAGATAGTTTTAATAGTTTTGACATGCCGAAAAAAATCCTGCAACATGAAATTTTGACATCAATGATAGAAAACATACAGCCTATTATCAAAATTTCCAACTGACAATTTAAGTACACTAGACATCTACCATAAGCCCCTTAAAAAATTATTTTAGGACAAGTAGGCTATTTAAACTAAATTCTGTTCTCAAGCTCAAGGAAGACATGCAGTCTCAAATGAATTGGGAATAAATGTATTAAAAACAACAAGCCAATGACGGTGTGTGCTTTTTCAAGAGCTTTTTAAAATAATCTATGTTTAATGCTTCAACTAATCTAGAATTTGCCTCCAAAGACCGAAGAAAACACCAGTAATATAATGACGATGAAATTAGATTCTGTCAAGTGTATGTCAATATTTCACTTAAAACAAGATTAAGGCTAAAAGAATATCCAATTATCAGGAACTGCGAAATGTCAGCTTGGACTGGGACTTGACCTACTCTGTTGAGAAGACTTGAAAAACATTGTTATGGACATAATGGTATTTGAAACTCCAGAAACAAAAGCTAGGTCAGCAATTCACAGAAGTTTTGTCTTAAGCCAGACTGATCAAGTATTTGTATTGTTTTATTAAATCCAACCTCGTTTTATATCATTCCTCGTTTAATAACCATTTGCTTTCACCAAATCGACTAGAGATTGTGTGTGTGCAAGTTAATGTTAAACAAGGGAATAATTTGTTATAAATCATATCTTCTATTAGTTTTACTACTAATTAAATTCACTCACAGCTCTTCTGTGGGGGTATAACATTTCAAACACTTTTATCAGTGCAACATTTCAATAACTTTCCAATTTAATACAATAATTCTATTTCCATAAAATATGCAGTTTGACATTAGAAAATTGATGTGGCCAGCCATAAAAGAGTAAAGTAAAGAGCAATGTTTATAAAATTGCTTTCTAATATCATCATCAGGCCCTCTAAGTGAATTTTATTTCCATTATTAAAGAGCAGTAAAAACAGTCCTAGGACCGAAAGACGAGGCCATAAAATGTGCAAGTCTGGTAACACATGAGTCAGAGAGATTAAGATATTAAAGCTGATCAAAAGGGGTAATAACTCTAGTTCTCTAGTAACATTGGTAGTTTCCTATTATCCGACATAACTAGGAAGACATTTTTATACTAAATATCAGTTTTGTAGAAATTTATTGGCTGTTAAAGATGTTTAACAGTCCCTTTTTTAAAACTATTTTCATGCCTTACACCTGTAACAAACTATTTAAAATTCTTTTTATGTACTAAAATCATTTTTTCGTCTATGTTATTTTGAATCCCCCACCCTAAACTACTCTCAATATGACATTTATAGTGTTTTTGAACTGGGTTGTAAATATATGACTCCCTCTACATGGTCACATTTATTCATCAAATTTTCACTCCATTTCTTTAGAGATCATTCTTGAGTCATATGCAGGAGCGGATCCAGATATTTTTGCAGGAGGGGGTTTGCCAGGTTCCTGTTAAGGAATTCTGTCATCATCGTCTCTAAATTACATAGGAATACATACAAATTGAGCTTTTTAAAGAGAGAAATCATTTTTGTAATGATGTAGAATCATATTGTAATTTAATTTCATTGAAGCAAGGCATCCAATTTTTTTATGTAGCTGAGCAGTGTGGGGTTTGGGAACCCCCACCCCCACCCCCCTGGATCCGCCCCCGGTATGACCTGCATCATTCTTATACTCAAAGTTTCATCAAATAAAATACATAAATAAATTACTGATACTCAAATACTTTAACACACGGTTTGGCTACTCAAGCACCAGTTACGACAACATGTTCCAATTGTAAAATGTGTTCTTTGTATATTCAAATTCAATAGAAATAAGAATGAAGAGTGCTCTATTTGTCGAATGTACATAAATTAAAAAACAAAGTAGAGATTTTGGGTGATCTGAGGACAGGGGATTAGCTCACCTGTGCTCAGACACTCCCTGTTAAACACACCTTGTTGGCGAGCTTTTCTTCTTCGCATAACAATGACTATAACCACCACCACGGTTATAAAGACAGCTACGGCCACGCACAGACCAATATACATTGGAATATTTTCACCATCTTCAGCTCGACTAGTAGCTGTAAATAAAATAAATAACAGTTAAATTTATGATATATCATGATCAGAATTGTAATTCATAAAATATTCTACAAAAATAATAATAATACAAATTTATGAACTTCACAGTGACGGTGGAAAAGTAAATTTCCTTTGGATTCTGACTTCCGTAAAATGTCAGTTATCTTTTTTTTTAAGTTCGGTTTGGGAGATAGAATGGCAGAAATACTTTGGTAATGTCATAATTACATTACTGGTTACATGTATGATGTAAGGCAAATCATGATTAATAATCCTATTGGTCTGTTCAGAACGCAACTTTATACAATAAAAGCTAATTGCAAGCATCACATAAGTTCAATGAAATACCAGCCATCAATTTCCTTCAAAAATGAAGACCTGATGTTCAAAAATATTTTGTTAACCTAAAAACTATCTTTCTTAATGAAGATCGCTACTGGATGCTCAAGATTACCATAATAGAAGTCTATTTTGGGGATTGGTTAAGTGACAGTGTTTCCTTGTGGAATGTTGGCATGGAAAACATAGAACTGTTGCCATACAAATTGATCAGTTGTATGGAACAGTTGAAATATGGAGGAAATAACATCTCACTATGGCCAGTAGATATAAATTATCCACTTTACGTGCTGAGGATAAAGGCAGCAATCAGACATATTTCTTAACCTGTCAACTTCTTGGGTGATTAGTCTGATGTACAAGCGCTAATATTCGTCTATTCATTTAACATACATTGTACATATAGTTGAACTACTGAAGCAGCGCCAATAAACGCTTTCATATATGATGCAACAAAACACAGAATGCTAACCAGTACAGTAAACACAACATGACAGTTTTTCTATATTATCTTGGCACATTTTTTTCAACAGATCTGCATACAAAATCAATAAAAGATTTCTACATAGTCTATAGAGCAATACATTCCATACCCAATCCACACACAACATAACACAGACCAAAAACATGCAGAAGCAGAAATTTATGTTTAGATTTCAGCAAGCTGAGAAATATAATGTAATAATAAACAAATATTCTACTCAAAGTTTGGAATGGAATCTCAGGTCAAACACAAGTTATCATTGTATGGCACTAAAATAAACATAGGCAAAATACGGGGTTGGAATTATTACTATATCCTCCCTGCCATCATTCCAATCTGTATGGTGCCTGCTGTTTTTAACTTGGCTTTCTTGAAAATCTCACAGATATCAATTAGAAGGGTAGAAATCATTAATCTTAATGTAGGTTTAATGAGATCTTACTGTGGTAGCTCTAAAAGATCCATATCATTTATTTGTATTTAAAAACGACCCTGCAGAGTTCTATTATAGATGGGTTTATCAAAGATGGCTGACACAGACTTCTGGGGTTTGGGCGAAAAATATTTATCAAATCAGCTTAGCTTAGTTAGGGGGTCGAAGGATATTTATGATACACTTGATATGACTTATGAGACAATCTCTGAGAGCACTTCAGATAATTCTTATTTTTATAAATGCTTTGAGATAGAAATGGATAGCGTGTCTTAACGATACCAATCTTTTATAATAAATGTAAGTCATAAATTATGATGTTTAGAAGTGAAGAATCTTAGAACACACATCATTTAGGATTTAAGCCATAATGTTTGGTTGTTAAGTTGATCAGGTCTAAGTATGTAAATATATGGTGTATAGCTTGGAGATATAAAACTAAAGAAGAACTGAGTGAATGTACAAATAAAGCAGATTTCTTTTTGAAGAATGGTGACTTTGTTTGTGAAAGACCAGCGTCTAGTAAAATAAACAGATCCTCTGGTCACAGCCACAAATAAACACATGCAAATTTAAGACTTGATGATATATATATTAACTTTCAAGACTTTCAACTTTCTTTTGAACCTAATTTGTTGTCCATTCTCAGTGTCTGTGTGGTCATCTGGTTTCCATTTCCCTTGCTACTGTTTATTTTACTTGTAAGTCAATGTGTTAAGCTAAATGCAAACCTCAAGGACTCAGTGGACAAGTCTACTGCATTAGACTCAATTGATAGGAGTTTTATGCTTCTACTGAAGTCGTAAAGGTTTGATTTAATGGAAAGGGGTGGTATGGGATGATGTGATGCAGACCTGTGAACATTTGGTAAGGGTCTGCCATCATCTTTACCGTTATTTATGAGCTATAAAATTTTAAGTGATGTATAATGAGCGCTTTATAAATTGGATAAATTTGACAAGAGTAAATATATCCTAGTCATAGGGTACATGTTAAATGTGCAATTACAAGACCTTCCTGTGCTCGTTCGGCTGTATACTGTTAAAAATAAACACTCCTTCAAAGAATTAAATTATGTATTATCGGGCTTTGATGTTTTTTTTCAAAATTTTTATCTACTGGTACTAGGGTTGAAATTGGCGTTGTTACTTTTAACCAGAAATTAAATGTCCTTTAAAAATTCCAAATAAACCAGACCGCTTCTATGACTTGTCTAATTAACAAAAAATTCTTAATATATGACCATGCTGATACAGATTCTATGCATTTCTTTTCAACTAGAAGCGTTTGTAGTTTGTAGGTAATGGATTATTGCGGGGGGGGGGGGAAATTCACATTCAAAAATAAAATATTTTGGGGCAGCTAAGGCCACTGAAAACTACAAGATATTGCATATTTTCATATTGAAATAACCTGGGGTTCAATGTCTTAGTGTTTGTTCTGCATCAACCTGGCTTATGAAGATACTATTTTAATTTACTAGTAGAGTCATTCAATATACCTACAGGTAGTGGGGAAGAAACCTTAATACATGCACTTGTACTGGAGATATATATACTGTTGACTGACTTTTAAATGACTTTAGTCTAAATTTATCAATTTTCTCTTGTGTAGCTGGTTTTTGTTATCTGTGTTATTGAACAGACTACAGTTCTGATAATATCACTGATTGTTCACTTTAACTGCTGCAAACATTCACTTAATGTAAACTCTCTACTCGAGTATATATTTAGGCTTCGATGTTAATTACTTCCCTAATGGCTCTCAAAGCCAGTCGGCAAAATCTATTCTCATGAACACTGTAATTCCAACGAGTTGATCGATCGCAGTTGGCAGCAAAATTGACAATTATTGATTAGTAGATATCAATTAATATTATTCTTACTTCATAATCCTGTAAGCTAGCATTATGTACATTCACAGTACAAATAATTTCAAGGAGTAATGTCCGTCAGTTCCACATGAAAGCTTTGGGAATAGTGTGAATTAATAATAAATGCAAAAGAGAGCCGATATAGAATCAAATAAACTCTTATTGTTAGGTAGTAATCGTTTTCCTTCCAAAAATGAGTGGGATCACCACAATTAATTTGTGGGATTGACCGATAAAGCAAAGTGCTATGATAACTGAAATCTATTTAATACAGATATATCATAGATCTTTATATTAAGTACAGGAAATAGGAGGCTTTGATTTGTCTATCTTTGTGAATCACCATATTTGGAGCTAAAGGACTTATTTAAAGAGATAATTATCATTAATCCCTTTTAAGCGAGTGTTCGACTTTATCATATATATATATATTTAAAACATGGAATCAAACTCATATCATTTCAAAATTAATATGGACAAGTTTCTACATTAAGCTTTGAACTATCAATGACATAAAAAGCATCCCAACTCCAGCAACAAGGTAAAATAGCACAATCTCTCATCATGTATTATATATATATAATCATGCAGACGTCATTGTTAGATATCATATTGTATATTTTTAGGCCAATCGTAGTGGTGATTAGTTATCCAGATGGAACAATGAATATGGAAGCATGCCGGCCACCAGGTTACTTTTTTTATATTTGTTAATTACATGTTCACCCTAGCCCGTTGCATTCATAAACCGTCATCCTATTCTTACAACTAACCTTCTGACGTTTCAACAAAAATATTCTTAGTACTAACATCTGAAACGCAACAAAATCACAAATTTGTAAACAAATACCCTTTTATTATTTTTTTTATAAAAGAATCAGTTCGAAAAAAAAAAAAAACAAGAAAAAATCAAACATACAGTAATATACAGGTACTTTCAAAATTTTTAATTAAAAAGTATAATTGATTTCAAATTTAAAATAAATCAATAAATAATATGTTAATGTCACTCAATCAAACTTTCAGATTATTATAAATTGGGAGAGGGAACTGTTTTACTAGTATCTTACTCATGCCATTAAAGATAAATATAATAGGATAAATTTATTAGTCTTTTGTAAGTAAACTTTCTTTTATCTTTATAAACTACAACAGATGGAAGAAACCACGATGTGACACACCCTATACTACTTTGGGTTTTAAAGAATGACTCACATGGGATTCAACCCTAAGCTAACAAGTACAGGTGTACTATGGAACAGGAACAGAGTGTGACGTTAAAATCGTAACTAGTCAATTGTTGCAAAATTGTCAGAGGAACAAGCATGGCAATTTCAATTGACGGTGCCTTGGGCTTTTTCAGAGAGTTTCACCTCCAAGAACAACAAGAAGAATAACAAGGTGTGTAGTGCTTGAGATCAGTCCCTGGACCAAAACTGTAGCTTCTCATGTTTATTTGTGGTCTCATATCAACCAGACTATGGTCAGAAATACACAGACCGCAATTTCTGTGATGCCAAAAAACAAGCTCAAATTCATTCATTTGAAATAACATTCCTGACGTCAATGAATTACGACATTGACATATGTCAATGCCTTTTTTTTCAACCAGACTTCTTTAAGGAAATAGTACCTTTAACCAAATCTATCCTTGTACCCTATTTTTTAATCTGAATAACTTCCCATATTTTTCCAGCAAGTTGTGAAAAAACATCAGCAAGAGAGATAAAAATATATCTAATTAATACCATTTAACAGGGCAATATAGAGAAGTCAAATAGACTAATGGTTGATCATGCACTGTGGTGTATATAGTCAGTGCAATCTTTGATTGTTTTTTTTCTCTGTACACTTGTTCTAAATGACTCTTTCAAAGATTGCACTAAGTGAGTTCAGGGTTTTCTAAACATTTCTAACTTGTTATCAAGTTTATACTATGCAGGGTAATATCAGGTCCAATGTTAGTTGTTGCTGGGAGGGTTTCTTTTACTTTTGATATTTCTTACCGAGACTGGGTGAAAATGTCTGCAGCACAAATCTCGAATTATTTCTTTTGTCTGAAATATTTGAACCAAGGGATTTTTTTGTTGGTGGTAGTTTAATAAAACAATGGAACTATTTTAATAATTAAAATCTGTTACTTTCACACTTTCACTGTGAGGGGGATATCAAATGTCTGTTATAATGAGACTGATTCATACTTTTCTCTCCCGAAGGATTTGCTACAAAAACTTCAAATTTACAAACCATCATCAAGTACTTGATTTCACTAGAATTTTATAAGTGACTAATTTCTTGAATAGCTAATCTTTACAATATGAGTGACATTATGCCAAGTTTAATTACAATGCAGAAAGACTAAGTGTCAACAAATAGCCTTAAGGCATGCCATGTCTCTCTCCAGAGATATTTCGGACAAAAAATAACATTTATTGCGGCTAATTTTTTATTCTTTTTGGTTTGCAACTAAAGCCTAATGATAGATTTTCACAGCAAGTAGTACTTTTTAACACCAATGTGCAGCCATTGCATGTCATGTGAAAGTAATCAACGATATCGCATTTATCATGTTCAAGAAGTTTCATATTCAATCAAGCATTTAATAAAAAAAATATTCAATGAGTCATTAAACACATTTGCCTGTTACAATCAGAGGATAGTATCTTCAAATAATGCCTAATTTCTAGTGGGAAGAATTCTGACCACGAAATAAACAAATGATAATAAGTCTTTAATCTTTTATTTTTTTAAATTCCTTTTTTATTTTTTTTTAGCCAGTTACAATCACCGGACAGTATCTTCAAATAATGCCTAATTTCTAGTGGGAAGAATTTTAACCACAAATAAAAAGAAGATAAAAAGTCTTTCATCTTTTGATTTTTAAAGTTCTTCTTGTCTTTCAAATGTAAAGAAAGAGCAGATATAATGTGAAATATAATATGCAAAAAAATGTTTGTGTGTAATCTGCTCTGGTTATAAAATACTTGCTTCCAATCTACAGGTCTTAATTAAAGTTCTATCAAATAACTAATGGAACGAAACCTTAGAATGCTTCTCTTCTCACAAACTGACTTTATTATCAGAACTTTTCCTACGCCAAAAAGTCCAAATGTCAGATAGGCAGAAAGAGAACTGATGGTCATTTTCTCATTCAATGGCTGCATTGTATCTTAATCAGAACCTCTCAGCAAGAAGAGATTTGATAAACTGGTCGAGATATACAACTGGAATGAAATATTGTTGTGATATTGGAATCAAGACCTCTTTGCCCTTCTATTGTTCTCAACTAAAAAACTGACCTTCCTTTCTCTACATATCACATGTTTAAGCAAATAATTATTTTTCTTTTGGTTAGCGGCTTTGATTTAAAGCAATTTGAATTTGAATGCAGCTTACTTTTCTTTATTGACAAGGACATGAAAATACGAAATTTAAAGCAGTTTGGCATATAATTCTTTTATAACTTTCAAAACAAAATCATTACATCCACAGCAATGTTTTTCAATGCAATATTTGTGCTAGTTCAACAACAGGAGTAACATCTTTTATCACTTATCATATTTATTGAGTAAATTCAACATTTTTGGGCTTCGTATGTCTGCATGTAAAAATGTAAAGAACTGCGATCCATCTATTAACTTAAATGAATCACTTCCTAAGGTGCGTTTTTTTTCTACGTGGAGCTGCGAAGTAAAACATCCTGCGTTAATTATAAGATTCATGTAGTGTATTTGACAACAACTGAACCGAAGCAGCTTGAAAAGATCGACTGATTGACTTTTCGATATTGCCACAAGGAGTGTAGTTTTTATATTATAATTTTGTTCATACTTCAGTTGCTTTAGTAATTGTTGACATAACTTGTCCATGTATTTGGATCAAAGCCGTGAAAATAGATCAGAATATTCTACTAGTTAATATTTTATAGTAACCTAATAATTGATTTACTTATTCAAATAAAAAAAGGAGAAAATTACAAATAGCAAACTTGATGTTATGTATGGTTAGTGTTGTTTACAAAAGTACTACAACAATAGGTGATCTCCTCAAATAAAACAGATGTGGTATTAGATGTTCCAGAAAGAGTACACATACTCTGCCTTATGCACAACACATATGACCTCTTAGAGCAAAAGTTGTCTCCACAGTAAATTAACCGAAGCAAATAGGTTCTGATCAATTTTTGGGTTATTAATTTGTATAAACTGGTCAAATGTATTAGTCTTTCTTGTGGGGTTGTAAAATGACATATGATATTGAAAGCGGTGATGTCACAGGAGAAGCAGTAGGTCTATCCCTGTAACAGGAATTAACACAGAGTTTCTGCTAAGCCCTTCTGATTACGATCTTACTTTTTACTTAAAGCAAATTGATCAAAAGCATCTGTGCTGACATATTTCAAGAGAATTGGTATCCAGGATTACCTTTCTGACACCAATCTCAATAAGATTTCCGAAGTCAAAGCCACTGTGTGTTAGTTGCCTCATACCACTAACTAAGGGCGGATCCAGAGACCATGGATGGATGTGAGTGTATGGGGAGCTCTGAGTGGATCAAGATATGGAAGGGAATGCCCCGGGTGCCCCACCCACTAGATCCGACTTTGCTAACTACCAGCACAGTGAATGTATCATTTCATTAATTACTATTTTTCTTGATATCATTTTACCAGAGTAGTGGGCTCATATCGATTGATTAAAATAATAACAATAGATAAGTAAGTTAATTATCAGATGTAAAAATGTATTAATTATTGTTTATCACGACAACTTATTATTAATAGTAATCAATGACAAGAGAAAGTTATAGCCTTGTGTGTTTAATAGTAGAGTGATAAATATACAGGAGGATTCAGGCCGTTTGTTTTGTGGTCATGAACCTTAAAGTCATTATTAGAACAGGACATATAATAATTATGTTTATTAAGAGACAAAATATCTCTTGCTGATTCTAGCTTTTAATAAAAACAGGGAAAAATAAAATAAATAAATACAAAGGCTAGAACAAGATACTAAAGTAAAAGTAGAACAATAGTTACCAAAAGTAGACTAACAATTACAATTAAAGTAAATATTAAGATTGTGCAGAAATTAAGAAGGTGCAAAGTTACTTTTTTTGCATACAAAATGCCAATTTATAAATGAAATAAACAAAAATAACTACCTCTGCACATGCCCCCAGTACAGTTGGCAGATGCCAAGTCATTTCCAATGCAATATTCTCCGCCATTGGCTGGAGCAGGGTTATCACATGACCTACGTCGATGATGAATACAATCTGGACTGCATGTTGACCACGATGACCAGGGGGACCAAAGACCATCCACTAAAATGGAGGTTTCAGATAGAAAGGAGGTGACCAAATCGGTGTTTCTTCTAAATATTTTGAGTTCATGCTTTATGGCTTTGGTTTTGTTTTGATGTAATTATTTCAAAATGACTTATGAATCAGGAAGTTTTTTTAAATTCTACTTATATTTCACTGCATTTTGTCACCAAGGGGTAGAATAAGAAAATGAAAAATGACAAAACTAAAGACAGAAAAAACATGAAATCAAAATATATCAAAAACGCAAAAAAATACAAAGCAATTAATATGCATGGTGTCTAAAACACAATTACTATATATGAACTAAAAATGTCACAATATCTCCATAGTGAGGTTTTTCTACATCCCCAAATTACACATCATGCAGTGAAGGTGTGCTCAAAAACAATCAAAGTTGGCATATTGTGACAATATTTTGATAAATAAATTGGCATCCTTTTTCTATGTCTGTCAATCAATATAAATCATGTTTTGACACAAGATTGTCACACACAAATTTCAAATGTCTTGCAAGGAAATTACTTGCCCTTTTCTTTTTGTAATTCTTTTTAAATAAGATTTACAGCCAATAAAATTTTGAGCACCTCCAAAAAGGAAATGTCAGACAGTTCAAGACATAAATATCTTTGAATTTAAATTTATACCCTTGATGTTTTTATTTTTTCTAAAATCAAAATGGTGGACTGTTTTGAGACAAACCTTGTTCTACATGGTTCATAATAATTGCCATCAATATTGAAACCACAATACAGGGACTAATAATCTACTGCTACTAGTACAGGTACTGATAATAATATTACAGATATATAGAAAAGGGAAAAATAATATAATACAATGATGAAGGAACAATAAGCAATAGTAGAGATCTAATGTGCATGTTTGATACTAAAGGACATGATCAACATGAAGGAAACAATGAAGGCTTACCTGTTTTTCCATCTAAGAAAGCCAAAGAAAAAAATTAGAAGGAAATGTGAGAATTGTGGGATGATGATGGGAGAAATTTGTTTTAGAAAATACAGTATAGATTTCGGATATTGTGTACAGAGCAGTATTCACATATATTTACTCAAATATGTTCATGTGTGTTTATTCTTTTGAAAGTGATGGAGAGAATCAAGACCAAAAAGTTAATCAAAAGAAAGAAATAATAAGCTAATGGAGTTTGGTTTAAGATTACTGCAGAAACAGAGATTACCAGTTGTATGATATCATCTCATGCCAACCATTAAATTAGAATTTGTGGCCATGTTCACTGGCAGACGACTAATGTTGATTTCAACTCATTAAGATAGCTGAAAATTCTGTACAAGGAATAATCCTTGTTTTGATCAAATTGTAAAAGACTTACTCCAGAGAGAAGAAATGTTGATTTGATTAACCAGAAATTACTTATATTGATGAAGGCACCAACTGAATTTCCTGTCTAGACTAGTTTGAGGAATAACCACTTAAAGGCAATGCTCCACACAAACTACATCTCTTTAAATAAAGTCTTATCACATTCTTATTCTTTTACTGTTTCTTATGCCTCTATTAAGTTAATGAATTGCAATAACCATGAAATGAACATATAACATTTACTTCTGAGATATAATTAAATATCAATAAATGTATATATTGTCATACAGACAAGTAGTTTGGGAAAAGAACAATTCTAAGGGCTCCATTTTGCTCACAAATTTTCAGAAACTGGTAATTATTTGCCTATTTACCCTTGCCATGGTGGCTAGCATTCTATAAAAAATTGGGTTTATTTTCTTAATGTCATGTTTTAAAGATTCAGATTTCTACAACGCCAAATTGGGTTTATGTTTATAAATTTGTGTTTTAAATATTCTGGGGCCCATTTCACAACATTTTAACTAAGATAAAATCTGAATTTTAACAATTTGATTGGAAAATATTTGATTGATTTTAGTGCTAAGTCAATCAAAATTGAAGTATCTACTAAAATTTGGATTTTACCTTTAGTTAAGATTTCAAGAAACAAGGCCCAGATCTCTATATTGCCAGATTATTTCCCTATTTACCAAAGAAGAAGTTCCTTGAAAGACAGTTTTTAAGGAGTTTTATTGTTTAGATTTCAATTTATTACAGAAAATTCAATGTGTTTATTTTTTAAAGAGATAAATGAGTGAATATATATACCACTTATGTGAAAACGTTTAATACATCTGTCATATCAAGTCTAGTTGTAGATATATTTATGATATCTGTGTTGTTGATATTTTTCCACCAATATTAATGTAAGATGAAAGATTGATGCGGCCCTTTATAAATTAAAGATAAATAGACATCTCTGCCCACTGAGTTGTGTATATAGATAGATACGTTGAATCACATTTTCTGTACATTTTATGGGCCTGCCATATTGATAGAGCTATTGAGTATCCTGCTTAAAATGTTATTTCCCTCAAGCTGGGGGTCAAACAAATTATACTTGAATCAATAAGTGCTCATTTTCACCATGGTTTTCAGTACATATACATAAATGAGTAATCAATTACTTTTTAGTAGGGCTAAATGAGTATTATCAGCTGGAAACTACCAGGGAAGTTGTTGGGACCCTTTGAAATAATCAAATACGCTCCACTTTATAGTTTATCACATGACATTTTAAACAGTTTAATCACCATTAGCGGAATAATACTCTATAACAATATCAGAAATTTATACTGTAGTTATGTATAGAATGTATACATGATTAAAGGACATAAAATGGTGCACATGATATTGTTATGTTGGGAAAGTTGCGAACAACTCGTAAATAAAAACAGCATGTAGATATATACCTGGACAAATTGAAGTACAAGCTATGCGGTTGACAGCTTCCCCAGCACAAGAGGCACCTCCATTTAATGGGGCGGGGTCTGTACATGTTCTTGTTCGTCTTTGAGTGCCTTTTCCACACTTGGCTGAACATTCAGTCCACTGACTCCATGTTGACCAGGCACCATTTACTGTAGATGAGAAACAAAAAGTGACAATCAATTACTCAAAATTTGCATAATGTTATTCCAAGCGTCCGGTATAAAATACATAAATAGCCTTGGCAGCTGTCCATCCACTTTATAATTTACGACATTAAAGTCACTCATTTATTTTCACAATTTTTTCTTATGTTGGAAGAATATGATTTAACTGTACCGTAGACGTAGATTTATCTAAATCAATGTCACATTGATGTTCCGTTTTTACGTTCTAGAAAAAGATATATATGTACATATAATTTATAGACAAGCTAAAATAAGTCTGTATTGAAACATTTCAGACGGCTATTAAGAAAATGACATGTGCCCAATTAGATAATGAGACAACCAATGTTAATGACGTCGGTAACCTGTTCGCTGTGTTTTTGACATGTCTACATTATTCCTGATATTGACAGAATAAAATTTCTTGTATGGCCTCGGAACACAGCCATCTCAAACAGCAAGTTACGATTGACTTGCTCATCTGAATCATAATATATCTCAATGCTTTAGGGAATATCTTTAAATTTATTTTATATGCGTAGAATTTATGTCCTGATCTAAATATGAATATAAAATAAATTTACCGAGAGGTTTTACTGAATATTACCACAAATCTCATTGCAAAAATAATCATTGCATGAAGTCAAGATTGTTTTTTAATTGCAGCATCTTGTGTTTGTAAATGTCTTTGATGGTGTTTGATCGGTTGTTATAGAAACCATAATAACGAACCGTATTAGAGACAAAAAAAAACTCTATACAATACTTAACGGAGATAAAAAGGAGGTTAATTACTTCTAATCTAGAGACAAACAGGTAGTTTGATGTTTTACAAGAAACAGCTTGTCGTGATTTCTAAATTTAATATTCTATATACAAATCATAAAAAAAAACAACAAAAGAGAGCTAGACCTAGACGCTTTTTCATATGTTTCCATGGTAATGAATAAACAAGATTTATTAATGACTAAAAATGTTCTATAGTAGATTTCAAAGTCTTTTGCTATTTGTCAAACAAGTATATTATATTGCAGATGGAAGGAGTGTTTCATATTTCTTTCACACATGTAGATATTTTTTTATAGTTATTTCTAAGCCGATTATATTTGATGTTAAAAAAAAACATAACCATAAAAATCAGTAAACAAAAAGCTTGAATTCATAAAGTTTTTTTTTATTTTGAACTTAACATATTAATTTTGATTTCATGAAATTTGTACTTAAGTCTTTTTAAATTTACATAAAAAGATCACTGCCTAATTATTTGCTCAATTGAGTTCTGCTGAATGACAGAACTCTTTTTTTTTTTAAACACAGACTACATTAAACAAACTGACAAAAATCTCTACGTTCAATATGGGCAACTACAAAATATATGTTATTTTTCTTTCAGACTAAAAAAGATTGGCTTTATTCAATACATCAAGGTACTTAGCTTTATTAGAAGTTTTTGCAGCAATTTGTCAGGGAAATAAAAATGGCCTCATTTGATTAGATTTTTAAGAATGAATCCAATTAAAATGACAAGCCAGACTTATAGATATCATACTGTCTGTATGTAAATCAAGTCTATTTGAAGAAAGAGATTTCAGTAGAAGCAGATTTATTATTAATCTGATATTACATAAATCACTAGTAATGTGTGTGTTCTTTAATATAGCTCATGTCAAAGATGAAGAAAAAATCAATAAGTTCTATCAATTATTAAAGCTCTATATCATTTGATATATGACAGATACCACTGTTATGTTTCAGCTGTAATTATTTTCACTGCATTAAGCGAATGAAGCCTTCCTCTCATCCCTTCACTGTGGTTCTAAAATAATGACATGAGTTTTATATACAAGATGGGCGGAGGAATCCTTGACAACACAATCCTAAAAGATAAAGTCACAGGTCCTGATTGTGCATTTTTGGACAATATCTAACTTGTTATTCATTACCATTTAATCCAAGATAAAAATTTTGCAGTACCCAAACTACCAAAGGTAAAATATCTCACGACTTGAATTCAATTGGATTAAAAAAGAGGCCCATCAAAATATTTTAGCAAACACTGGTTTGTTAATATTGCCTGCACTAGAGGATGCCAAACATTGTGAAATTTTCAATTTATCATATCTTTTAATCTAAATACTAAACAGAACTGAATCATGTTTGGGCTGTCTGGTGTTCCTTGTAGAGATTTAACTTTTGTGATGTTTTAGCTTGACCAGATTCAAAATCCCCCAAATGATGATCACCAGCTTTATCCAGCCTTTAAAAAAAGTCCTTCAAATTCCCTAGTTGTTTCACCCATCACTTGTTTTGGTTGTGGTTATTCGTGTAACTGTTTCATAGCTGAAGCATTTCAATTTCATTTTACTACTAGCTAATGGCTGGTAAGAGACATACTGTCACTGTCATAGTTGTCTTGTCATGACAAAGTTTGACTGATACATCAATGTTAAATTCAAATGTACTTTTCTCTAGGCACCTTTCGCCACATTTATTATAGTATTTAATAGGACTTCCTCCATTTTACTCTCAGACTCCCTGTACACAATCTAAATATAGACTGCCATCTTCTTGCTTATGTTTTACTAAACTACTGTTAATATAAGACATGATTCTTCAATTTGTAATAAATGGGTGTTCATGATTCCATCGAATAGGAGTTTGCATTAAGAATTTAGGGGGAAGTGTTTTTTTTGTTTACATATTGATTGTCATGGCAACCGTCCTCTTTTTACAATTACTACCTGCCTACAGTAAATCTATATTTAAACCGGGTCTTTACAGGAATGATTCTGTCAGTTTGTACAGGCTGGAAATTACAAGTAATTGACTTCAGCGCAATGAACACTCATCTGAAATTCTCGTCTGCTTTGAGTTCATGTAATTTCATTATACTTACCAAATACGGTTAATACAGCAGACTCGCTAAAGCGTCGACTTGCAGGATTCTGGGCTCCGCAAGTATAATTTCCTGTATCTTTTAAACGTGCCTGATTGATAATCAAGTTTCCCTCGCTGGATATAATGAAATTGATTTCTTTCCAAACTTCGATCATTTCTCCATCTTTTAACCAAAATACCTGAAACAAAATATGATTGAAGAGTTTTTATTTTATTCTGTAGGCCGACCAATCTCATTAACAAATATATTTACTTGTTGCAATAAGTGAGATAGTTTCAATATCGATAATATCTTTTATCCAGTCAAAATAATGGCAGCTCTATTTCCATTTGATGACAGAACATGCAGAATGTATAAAGATGGACGGGGCTGTCAAATTTCTTTATTGATATTCCATGTTGTATAATATATCAATCCATCTACAGAGTAAACAAAATCAATTTTTTTTGTATCAAAGTCAATTTTAAATAGAATGTTGCTTTTTTATCAAATATTATTTTTTTTATTTAACCTTTTCAGTTAATATTGCGAAGGCTTATCTCACACTTTCTATAATAATAATCTGAGAATGTGATCATCTTTATGAATTTTTGTTTTTATCAGATGTGGTTGTGTAGTCACTGTCCTATCCTAGATTTTGAATGATTTTCAAGATGGCCATCATGCAGCTGGTCCCCCATCTTGATGTTAGATTGGCTCTAGATTCTATCATTTTCTCTTTTAAATACAAATTCCATAATTTTCTATGAGGTTGTTTCATGTCAAGTTCATTAAGAAATTACCACAAACTTTATTTTACATGTTTAAAACATAATCTTATTACATTTATAATGTGTGCTATATCTGGATTCCATCTGTGTGGGGTGTGCTAACTCAATCAATTCATAGAATCTATTCTTTATGGGTGACCATTTGTGCACTTTCTCCCTGTCTCCCAATTTTTATAATAACAAAGTTGCAACAAAGCTTGTCCAATATCTTGTAAATTCATTAAATCATCTTTTTTTTTCATAAAATATCTAAAATTAAAAAACCATGGTGCTACATGTGGTTTGTCAGTTGATCAAAAACACCATTTAGGAAGTTCGGAGGGGAAAAGATGCGCAGATGCATGCACAAAGTTTTGAATTCTGTAATATTTCAAATCTAATTAAACTTTGTCTCTTATTTTCACATAATATTTGAAATGTAATCAAAACAGATCTTTGTTTTCACAGAATCATGTAAGTAACAGTTGTAAATTAAGGTCAGGCTAGATGTCAAACTAGTGCTATTTGCTCAAACTGTGAATGCCCCAGGACCCTATGATAAAGAATGTGGCAGTTGGTCAAAATATGTTGACTTTTTTTTCCACCACAAAAATCCATAAAGTTCAAGTTTAACAACAGAGGTATGACGGAGTACCAGTAAGTGAAATGTTCCTAGTGTAACCCAAAAAACAAAGACTGATTTTATCTTCTATTTTGAGATTCATATTGAATTTTTGTTTGTTACATATGTTGGCAAACTTGGTATGTTTTTACCCACCATTTCTTATCGAAATAAGAAAAAAAAATCCTCAGTGGCTTAGTTAATGGATTTTCTTTTGTTTCTTTTTTCCTCGAGTTGTTTTGTAACAGGTGTAAAATTTATATTACTGGTATTGGGTTTGTGTCGACCAAAATGTATCTTGTCTGAGGTGTGTGTTGATCTTATCTTCAATTCTCTATTTCAAATAATCCCCCAACAAGTTATTTAGAAACATGTTCAAATAACGATGCTTTTCACCCCTGTAAACACAATTTATTTCCAGCTCAAACAAAAGCCATGTGGGATGTTCTGACAGAGTTCATGTTTTCAAAATGAAAAATCAACCAAGTTATCATTTGGTTTCAGTCTTCTTTTAATTTTGCACAACAAAACAAAATGGTCAACCTTGAACATCAATTTTATTTTTAGAAAATCCTACCCTCTAAAATTTATAAAGTCTTTGTAGACTATCACCAGATTTTAACACTAGTATAGTAATGACTGTAACCACAAAACAATCACCTTGTATAAATATGGTCACACTGGTATGATAATCCCTCCACTCTCCCAAATTAAAACGAGAGAGATTAAGTTTCCATTGAGTGATAAGAAGACAATGGGGGGTGTTTCAGGTGAACCACCGACCTGATCAACACCTTGATACTTGATAGCCACACTCAAAATATTGATTTCAAATTGAATCCTACTTATCTTTTGACAAGATAAACCAATAAAGACTGGTTTTCGGTAGTTTGATATTTTACTAACAACTACCCTCCGTAGCCTCGACACCTAACACCTCAGGTATATAAACAGTGTATATAATCTATGTAGTTAAAGTTTTAAAATATCTACTACACACAGATTAAAGTCTTTATATATCATACAAAATATAAGCTTATCAGTAATAATTTTAATCAGAACAATTTGACAGACCACACCCAGTCTTATAAAGACAAATGTTACAGCTGTATATCAGCTTTTGGGGGGTAGACATTCATCAAGAAAATATCTTTTCAAATCTCAACTCATATTTATTTATTTGATGCATTCATCACAGATGGAGGTGAGCCGGCTGGGTTTTGAATAGCTTAAAATATACGGGTAAATTTACAAAAAAATAATTTGGGTGTGAATCGAGGGGACATATGTATGTGTTGCGTACATGAAATCCTGGAAGAGATTACCGGCATCTGTCAATGTGTAACGTATTCTTCGCACGGATATTTGATACATCAATATCTATTTAATGAAGAATGCACATTTAAAATTGTTTTTGAAATTAAAAGTTGTCTGTATAGATATCATGAATGATATGACAAAGATATGAGAACTAAATAAATGCTGAGATTTATCTTGGTGTAGAATGAAATTTAAATAATTTGAGATATTTTTTTTTAAATCATTATCAACCTAACATCATTTTCCCAGTCTTTCTATCTGATACAAGAATAGACAGGTGATACATCTGCTCTTTGTCTACAAATTGCCGCTGTGAAAGCAATAAGTTCATATCACACTACTTTCATAAAAGCCTAGAAAATATTTATGGAGGGGAATACATGAGTTCTTCATATTATTGCCCTATATTATCTATACATGTATCTACTGTGTATGACACATTTATTATTCCATGTATCATCAATGAACTGGAATATTATGGGAGGAATTCTCCGCTTTATGAGCAGATAGATAGGTTTCTATCATCTACCAGCATACCAAATGATGGTATTAACTTTGTGGAATGCCTCCATCATATTTCTCTATCCGTTCTTCTACAATATTTTTGATTTAATGCACGACAGAGAGACAAAATATGCTCTGTAATTAATGCTGGAATCTGAACATCATTCTACAACTTTTTACAAAAGATGGTCTGCAACAAATTACAGATGACAGATAATAAGTTATGTGCCTGGCAGTTGTTTAAAAACATGACATGTTCACATCATATCTCTCTGATAGTTAAATTTACTTTAGCAACTGGAGTTTGAAAATAAAATGGTGGTTAAGTAACAGACACACCAGGTTATCATTCATAATTCTTCGAGACTAGGTGAAGAATATTTTCAATTGCATCCCAATTCCTAATCTCTGACAGCTAAATTTATGTTAGCAACTGAAGCTAAGAAATATAATTGTTGTACTTTAAAAACAAACCCACCAGGTCATTCATATTTCTTACTCAGAGTATAGATTTGGGGACTATATGCACATGTAGGTGAAGAATATTTTTAATAAAACTCTTAAGAATTTCTTCTGGATTCTGGTACCATTCATTGTTGTTATCACAACATGTATGCAATATACCTACCTCAGGTAATGGTTTGCCTTCTGGAGGTAAACATTGTAATTCAACTGTAGATTGAAGTTCCATGGTTTGGCTCATTGGAACTCTCTGGAATCTTCTTTTCAAATCTGAAATGTATAAATCATAATTTGGTAAGATTTGAATGTAATTTATACAGACAACAAAAACAAACTACATGTACTGTGTTTGGATTGGCAAGTAGAGCAGAAACAAAAGTTTTATAGGAAAAAAGGCGTATCAATACATAAAAAATCATAAACCAGTGGATAAAGTTTATATATATTATATTTATAACATTATATATGTACTTATCATACTTTAAATTAGAAACCCTCCCTAACAAGAATAGAGTTTGACCCGCATCATTGATTTAAAGGCTACTAAAAATGGTTGCTCTTTTGTTCACAAGCAATTTATTTTCATTTACATCTATACCTATTCATGCCTAATTTCACACACAATGGCCACCATGGGGTGTAGTCCACATTGAAACCAACTATTTCCCATGTTATGCAGTCATTGAAGCATACAATATGAACATTTAATACAAATATTTCCTCTTAAAACATTGATATATTTGACCACAAAGTTGGACAGACAGAATATCAAACAAAATCAGAGAAAATATATATAAACTTCTTTTCCTTGGTGACCTCAACTAATATAAGACATTATAAGCCCACTGAGTGTTTTTCACATTTCTACTCCAGAAACTAAATATGTTTATACATAAAAGGACTTTTTTCTTCACAGAAAGAACCAAGCAGTTATTAATTGTTGGATAAACAAACCAAACCTGTTGCCAAATTGTTACCAAATTTTGTCATCTGTCCGGGATATCTACCAAAAATCTTTTCGATTGCTTTAATCAGTGTTTCAGTCACACTGGAAACTTAACATTGGCAGGTGTACATGTTGGTCTTCTGGTATCCTTATGCCCATATCTGCCTTTCTCACATTTTTGCAAAGTCAGTTTTTCATTTCTGCAGTATTCTGAAGCACATGTTTGTACAAATACAGTATACAACAAGTGTATCAGTAGAAAGTCTTTCAGAGAAAAATTTCTCCAGAAATACGTATGGAGGAAATGAGCATAAGGCCACCAGATTTTGTCAAGATTTCTCCCAGGTTGATCTCATGATTCTGGAAGTGTAATGCAATGAGAATCCACCCCACATAGGGAGAACACCGATGACTTATTACAAACAGGACCCCCTACTCTTTCCAAAAAAACAACAACCCTACATGTACACTAAATATCATGAAGAAATTTCTTTTGGCTTCAGAATCTTACAGATTAATGTATTGCAGCAACAAAACATTCATAACATTACACGAAATCAATTTGATTTTATTTTGTGGAATGTTTACAGCTATAATGTAAGCTACAGATTATATATATGTAAATTCAGCATCATTATGATGTTAATTGGTGAGAATATACTATTATACGACATGTATATTCTGTTGGTACCAAGATAATTGAGAGTACATTAATTCCTCATATAGTACTGGTCATAGTATGGTCATAGATCTCCATTCATATCACTGTAGGGATTGTAACATATTCTATAATAAAAGTAATCCTTTTATAGTAGTCCATCTTCTAACCCATCATACTATGAAAACTTTTTCGATATTCTTGTCAAGTTAGTAAATGGGCCCTTGAGAATTTCCTACTAGCACATAAATTCGAGGAATTTCATTAATAGAAAATGACTGGAGTTTAACTGAAGCCTCCTTTCATCATAAAACCATATTGCCCAAGTGATAATTACATTAAGAATGTACTACCCACTATAATCACGAAGTCCATCGACTCATTCACAACCAATTCATGGACAATTATATTTCTTTAAAAACGATGGCACGTTATTTGGCTAGAAGTAATGGCTGATATACTCTTGAGATTATAGATATAAAATCTTTTTATGAGTTTTTGTGACTTAGACCTGATCTTTACGAGATTTGATGGCAAAAAGTTACTCCTTTTGTATATATATTTTTTTAGAAATAATGGCAGCTATATCATAAAAGATATGCAAGAAAACTATATGTAACGTATTCGGGGAGATAAAAATGTGAGCTATTTTACCGTTTTATGAAATACAATGTATAGGATCTAAAATTTTAAAAATTACTCATCTTCTCCACATTTAATAGTTTGCAGGTGTGTTATGATAATACACTTCAAATTGCTGGGGGTTTTTTTGGATAAAATAAAAGTATCAAGCCTCCACCTAGGATTTATCCGACCTTTATATCAGTTCTAATCCTAACAAAGACTCACTTTTTAGCCATTTTTCTCAGCAAGTACATGTAATAATGTAATGATGTCTAAGACACTAGAATTATCCCAGCATGGATTTTCAATTTTCATCGTCATATATGAAAATGTCCCCCATTCATGAAGAATTTTAACCAGAGGAAATTATTTGTAGGTCTCTTTCTATTAAATGTTAACAATTGCCCATTCAGTAAGGTAATAGCTATCAGAAAACCAACAATGGTTGTTAAAATGGCAACCAGCTTTGTGTCATATTCTATTAATCATTACCAGTAATAAACTAACTAACTCCTTTTCAATTCATTTCACTTTTCATCTTACAAGTCAAGTATTTCAATTTACTCAGACCACCAGCCGTTTTAATAAATGTGTAATACACAAACCCATCATAATCTACGATATCTATTGAATCAATTCATGCATGGTATATTCCAATCAAGCAGACGCCAGGCTCTTAAGTTTGTCTGAAATTTGGATACTGAAATATGTAGAGATATATCCCATATTTACATTGCGTTTAATCCTCCTAGCCTGTAAAAGATACCAGACTTATCTGAAAATCTTTTAGAGTTATCGCTCCTGATTTGAAACATCTGTGTAAATGTAAATCATCCCCCTTACTTCACTAGATGCACTTTCGTGAAAATTAACGACTAAATTTGTCAGGTTTTTGTGGGTAATTTGGAGTACAGAACTTAACTGCCCATATCACAACCTTAGTGTTTTCTATTCCCCAAACTAAAAATATACCATTATTTTTATATCCAGTCATTTTTTTTTACTAAATGTAGCTTCAAGTATTTCTCAACTCAATTACTAGACCAGACCTTCGACTACCATTTTTTCTCTAAGTTCAACAAACACACTAATTTTTTACTCCAAAGGTTGATGCCTTTGCCAACAAACACTAATTAATTATTCTCACCCATAATATAACCCTACACCACATTCTTGAATATAAACACAAAATGTAGATCTGCATTTGAATAACTCTGTCCATTAAAATAAATACATGTATACAATTCATTACATTATGTTTTGAAGATTCACCAAATTAGCATTAACCTTTTAAACTGGGCAAAGTTATACTCTGCAAGTGTATCAAATTGATGAAAAGGTTACAGAGACTATTTAAATAAAGATCTCCGGCTTTATTCAGAAAAACTAGTCCTTTCATGGGCTACAAACTAAAATTTGTCCCTCGATTTCAATTCTCAAACTCCGTAATGTCAGCATCCTTAAAATATTTATTTTCAAGTTTCATGAATTCCGTCTCTGATTCAATAATCTTGGACAACATGTAGGTTTAATTCAATAAATACAATACGTTCCAGATTCCCTTCAGTATCGATCAGATCTCAGAGAAAAATTTGTACTTCTGCTTCAGAAAGTTACATCTACAGACGGTTCCAATGACCAAAACAAATTCAATGACAGTAAAGAAGAGATCTGGACAGGGATTTACTCACAACTTAAATTAAGTGGAAAACTATATAGGAAATTGATCAGGTTGCCGTTCCACAAGATGACAATAATATAACCAGTTAGGTAATTGATTTTCCAATGAAAGATCATTGCTGAAGCTCTTGACTCCAATCAAATGAATACATACTTATACAAACATCCGATTACCATCATTTGATGCTATCAATCTATCTCCAACAAATCAATGTGAAATCTCGCAAACAGTTACGATATCTAAATGGATATAGTGACACAGGGCTCAGTGGAATTGATGGCGTTTTAAGCCATGAATCTCAAATCGCCTACCTCTCAATAAGTTAAGTATCTTCAAGTACAAAGGGCTTGAGGAGGCATTTTCGTTACAATCAATTTATCAATTGAAACAAACGTGGTGTAATCTAGCTAAGTATTTTGACTTACAAATGTGCCTAGAGATTATCTCTTACACGACTTTCTATTGATTCCATTCCCAAAAGATTTCAGTGGTCGAATATTCAAATCGGTTTTTATTAGGAAGGATGGAACACTAATGCCAACCCTTATAACAACAATCATGGCCCGAGAAAGAAAATTAATTACTTTAGTCAAGAGATCAGGAATTCCCATCAGAGGCATACTAATTCAAGTCTTCAAAAACAGTATAAAAACAAAAGTAGCATATTATCTTGAAGGCAGATGAATAATATTCATTTATTTAAATTTGATTAAAATAATATAAGAAATGTGCTGTGAGAATAGTCTTGGAACCAATGCGTTCTGCTGCATCATAACAATACTAGTTTCAGGGTGTGGCTTTAATTGCAAAATCATGTACTTTATGAGTATTTAACAGTATGGAGACTGCAATGAGTTTATTCATTTAAATTGTTTATAACCAAACATGCAGAGAAGCCCAAGGCTGTGTTTTGTTTTGTCTGGTGTCAGTGCTAGAATGAAACACATTACTTCCAATTGCCATCTCAATATTTGTAAATAAAAGATTTGGAGGGGGAATAATCTTGAATATTTCCAGAATGTATTTTAGTCAAACAAAGTGTCTAATTCAGTCAACATTCACATGCATGTTTATTGTTCTATTCAAATTAGATGCCAAAAGTACTAATAACTGGATCATTAGCACTATTCTTCGGTTGTTATTTGGCAAGTAGCTCACACCCAGAAAAAAGTAAAAGTGTTTTGGGGGGTTTCACTCCCCGCTGTTTATACACATTATTTAAAGAAAAAGGCTGGCAAAATGCCGTCTGCAAACGGATCATTTCCCTTATGCCCCGCAGGTGTCTTCAAACTAAAAGATATACATGTATATTTTCAGCCTATTATTCTGTGATGATATTATAATTGATTGGTTTGTCAGTTAAATAAATAACAACAAGTGTTAAAAAATAGACAGACAAACACGTTGAGGTGATTTACATTACAGAAAAGTGATCCTTGTAGCGGTGGTTATAGGCACAATGGTAGATAGACTGCTATTGTCATTATTTACCATTGTTATACTATATTACTAGAAAATCAAGGAGATTTCCAGAAGTGTTTGTATTTACATATAAATAAATAAGAAAGTTATCTAATGATGACGACTGTGAATATTAGCGTCTGTTCACCAGAACTTCTCATAGTAAGAAAACTATGAGAAAGTTCTGGCAATACACCTGTTATAACATTACATGGCTGTTTCTTGGTGATATTAACTCAATACATGTTCTACAAATGATATATTTTCTCTACTAATGAATCTAACTTCCTACATGCCTTACTAACTGTTATACAGACAAGAAGCGCTGTTGCGTCTGTTGTTCTTCATGATTACCACTGCTTACTTTTTTCCACCCCCTAAAAATTCACCCACAGATGGATTTTTAGACAGAGAATTAACTAGAGTTTTTGTTTCCTTCCAGGTCAAATCTTTTCAGACTTTGGCAACTTCTACAAGGTAGACATTTGAACATGAAACCGATCTTAACAGAAGATGTATTACTTAGGCTAAAATTTCCTTCTCTGCATCATCTGATGGCCAACATAAGCAAATAATTATAAACATACAATAGAAGGTGTTACCAGCAGCAAAACATTCTAACTATTAGAAATTGTAATCATTCCATTTAATAACGCCAACTTAATTTAATATAAATGCTAGTTAGTTGATTCTAGCTTAATAACATTTAATAAAGTTAAGCTTTTTCAAAATAAATGCTAGTTATTTCTCTTTCACTATAGAACTTTCTATAAGTTATTATTTCTATAGAAATTCTAATTAGTTAGTTAGTTCATTACATGTATGTATAACATTTAATAAAATTAAGCTATGCTAGTTATTTCACTCACTATATAAAGTTATTTCTAGAGAGAGAGAGAGAGAGAGAGAGAAATGGGGTTTAATGTCCACTCAACACAAACTAGGTCATTTCGGGACTAACATATGGTTTAATTTTATTTCAATAATTCGCTTGCGCGTAGGGGTCTTTAGCAGTGGGAGGAAACCGGAGGGCCCGGAGGAAACCCACGAGGTTGAGAAGGCGCCCCTATCTCCATGCCACATACGCTCACACCAGGGCTCGAAACCACAGCCGCAAGCCAGAGGTGACCGGCCAGCTAGAGTTCAAAGCGCGGCACTCTAGACCACTAGGCCATCCCAACCCCCCTTATTTCTAGAGATATTCTAGTGAGTTCATTAAATATAACATTTAATAAAGTTAAGCTATTTCAATATATATAAATTCTAGTTAGTTCATTATAGCTTAATAACATTTAAAACAGCTAGATTATTTCTTTATGCATGTAAACTGCTAGTTTAATACATATTAGAGATTTCTGTATCAATAATAATCCTAGTTCAATCTAGCTGTTTGGCATTTCAATGATATAAATGATGTTATTTCATTCCAACTAAATAACGGCTCTAATTTGAAGAATGAAAGAAAAACAACAACACAATAATGATTTTTCTTCATGGAACATTAAGTTGGATTCATTGTAAAGAAATTCTCTGAGACAAAATGTTTGAAATATTAATGAGATGAAGTCGTTTGAAAAGCAAATAAAAGAACATGTACATCTTTATGAACCCACATTTAAAGTTCATTTGAGATAATATCAAATTTTGATGTTTTCCAGTCTTTGACTATTGTTTTTTAGTTCTTGGTATAATCTTGTTTTCTTTACCATCTGGTTTGACTTTTCAATTGGAAAGGTGATAGAACCAAGCCTACTCTATGACAGTTTCAAACATGACATTGAACTAACTACAACTCAAAACATTGACCAGACCCACTAACTATACATAGCAAATATAGAAATAGGAGTGAGCCTGTCACATCAAAGAAAACACTTTTTCTTGGTATCGGATATATCTTTCCATGCTATTGTTTTGTTTCATACTAGTATATTTTGACTAGTTCTTTGTGCTGGTTTTATATGTCAATTACTGACCAAATGCCCACCTTTGTCCCGAACTGTCCGAAAAACATCTCAAGGCAATTGAAGATTTCTAATCATTCTGCTTTAAGGTCAAAAGCGGGAGAAACATGGTCTTATCTTAGTAAAGAGATCGACTGAAACATACAGAATCTATCAACCTCCCGAACCTTTCTTTTCGGTCAGTATGTGATGTCCTCCACCTGGTACTAATGTCTTACTAGTTAACCAATCATTTGTAAGCTTCCATAAAGATGTGGAACATTATCAGAAATGAAAATAGTAACATGTAATGTAGTCTTACTACCATGGTACCACACAAGCCACTTCTGTATAGTTTGTTTACCATCAACAATTAGATTTAGAGAGAGACACACATTACCAGTGCCAGATATAACAAATGGCCGACTGCACGATGATAAGAGAATTACTGCCTTCATAGATAAACATACTTTCTTTCTGATATAACAAAGACACTCTATTATTTGTGGTAATTATTTTTACTTGGGGTGGAATGTTTTCTGATGATAGGCCTTGTATTGAGAAAAGATAGAACTACAATCTACATGTACTTACATGCTACCTCCACCATCGCTCGATTACTTTTGCGGCTCTGTGGATCACTGGAACCAGGCACTGTATTCCAGGCGTAACATTCACACCAATATCCATCACTACCATAATATTCTTCCACCTCCTCCTTCGTGAGTTCGAGACTGGATTGTAGAGTCTTTATACCCGAGACCGGATCTATTAATTCTAAATTTACTTGTTGTTTTGCTGGCATCTTTTTTCCAGCGCAAACATAGGTTATCAAAATGGCTGGTGTGGCTTTACAACTTATAATAACCGGTTTGTTCTTCACCATGTAATAATTATCTTTGGGTTCTTCATTAAATACGGGTAAACCTTGTGCCAGTGGGTTGCTACTACCAATGACTGGAGCTAGTAGATCACCTGAAAAATCAAAAGGATGACACATAAGTAACAGTATCAATGCCAAATTACATTCATATCATAACGATTGGACAACAATGTTTTGAGTTTCAGACAAATTGCATTTCAGCTGCCTTGGATTGTACATTTTTGTGTTTTTTTCTATATGAATGACATGGAAACTGTCCCTGTGATTTGGAATAAATAAGTCTAATTTATCAACTGACATGGCTGAACGTGCCAATTATCTCTTCTAAAGTAACTTAAACTCCTAATCCAGTAATGTTGGATGTTTGTTTTAGTTTTCTTGTGCCCTCTAACTAGCTTAATCTGCTCGACAGACATTTAATATAACATATAAGCCACCCGTATGCTATATGAGCCTGTCAAAGTAAACATAGAGAATACCTTTAACTATAATGGGTAATACATGTTTCATTCAGTTCATTTAAGCGGAGGTAAAGAGATTACGGCAAAGTGTGTAGATTGAGGTTTTTATCATTAAGGATGTACATTTCACACAGGTACTAAACGAATTCTATTCCATGTGGAAATGTGTTGATGATCATTAAAAATGTTGTGTTTATTGGTTTACGTCTTGTCGGGTTCATTTTCACCTTGTTCCCAACATATTTATGATTGCTAAAAGTCCTGTGTTTGTGGTATATATAACTACTAACTATTATGTACTACATGCTCCATATTATGCAAGACAACCAATGGTTAAGCGATTCTCATTTTTCTAAGTTTTACGTTTTTGTCTTAAGTCGATCTTGTTTTAAGTATTGTGATGTACAGAACAGATTGGTTAGTTGTTGAGGAGAGCTGTTTTTACGATGTACAATTGATATTATAGATGGGTATATTACATGTACAGACTACACACATCCCTAGTCACCAAATCAATCATTAGAACATATCACGATAGATTCAACCTTCTAGTTTCTTTTTATACATACTATTATTCTCTTGTTTCTCCATCATGAATTTTATCACTTACTTCATGTCTTGAGACACAAATTTATTTCTTTTGTAGCGGTAAATTGATTTATTTTTCAAAAGATAATTTTCTGTCTTCTTCCATTTAATATGAGGGTAAAAATGAAAGATTATACTGTTAGTAAAATTTAATATGATTAAGATTAGAAGCTAGTGTAAGATTGACTCTCCAGATGATAAAGGGGGGAAGATTGATACAATAATTTTACCTATCATACATACTACTTATCTTTTGATAGGTAGGTAAACAAGCATATAATTCACTGCCTGCCAGTAACTAAGTAGTATAGAATGCAAGCGAAACCTGCCTCCTGTGGAGTCTGTTTGGTCAATTGATATGAACCCAGGTGACCCAAGTGGTCAGCTGATATTATCTTTCTTGATACCATGAGCTTAGCTTTCTTCTTACAAAATATATCCTAACTGGCTACCTGTCGATGACTTTTCCTATCTATTTATATACACAATCTTATTAAAGCTTGAATGGTCCACCTTAACAGGTACAAAAGTCTACATCAATACAGAAATATCCAATTTACTAGACTGTATTTTAACAATTACTTCAGATAAAGCCAAGATCAGTTCTGGACATTTTTAATCCATTTTGAACCCATGTAGATTAAAGCTTATTATAAGGATATTCCAGCATAAAATTCAGGCTTATGTATTATTTATTTATTTAAATATATAGTGAACTCATATTGTTCATGAATATATATATAAATAGGTATTATATTTTTTCATGAAATTTTATATTCACATATGAGAATAATACACTGCTCTTAGAATATTGTGGTTTTTGCTATGTTTAATAATTTTGTCTTGAATAGAAGAATTATTGGTTCCATATGAGCCTGCTTTATATTCTTTCTGAATCACTCTTTCTGTTTCTACAATTAAAGTGGTTCTATAGACTTTAGTCACCGATAATAGTACTTACAATTATTCCCATGAATTATTTAAGGAGATATTGTGAGTGTGATAAATAGCACACTCTCTAGAGATGGTGAAAAACGCTGCCCAAGATACGATTTTTGCTAATAAAATATTCAGATCGGCCAACAATATATGACAAGGCATGACCTGTAAATCTCTGAGGGTCATGTCTAAACCAGACGCAGAAGGAAACTAAGCCTAATAGTTGTAAAGAAAGATGGCAAACGTTATAGAAACTAGTTAAACTTTATTCTATCTATAGAAAATAATAAAGATTAGTTCACACTATTCTTTTATCATGATTGCCCGAAGGAAATATGAAAAATCAGCGAGTATTGGGATAATGTGATGAACTAAATCTCCTTGGTATTAATGTGCTTGATAGAAAGGAATTAACTTGCCTTCCAATCCAACCATATTGTTCTTTTATGACTTAATGAAATTTTCACAAAATAAAAGATCTAATGTACGTGATATGAAGGAAATAAGAGTAGTTGACTTTGAATCAGAACAAGATGGTCTGTTAGAATGATTTTATATCAACCAGTAAATGTACATGCATGTTCAGTCAACAATCAACAAACTGTACAGAATCCATTTTGAATTAAATTTATTCAGAGAGGGAAATCGACTGCAGAGAATGTGTACATTTTCTAGAATTCACAGACATTATTCAACGGACTTACATTCTTTTTGAGTAGTTATTACCAAAAAAACACACATATAAAGCTATTTCTTTTTTAAAACCTTATTCGTGGAGATTTGTTTTCAAACTTTGAGTGTGTTAAGATGTAAAAATGTCTCAGTAGGTAAACTATGCGCCTTTGGTTATAACCGTCCTTTCCTTGTACATGTGGCTAACATATGGACGATGTTCACAGGTCTAAGAGAGCTTTTCATTTAACATGAGAAGGGTATATGTACCAGCTAAATTCATACCATTGTTTTCCTAGTATCTCCAGTGATACAAACTGGAATTTACCCTATTAGATAGCCTGTGGCTGATGGCATAAATTAGTGCAACAGTCTTGGGGATGAGAATTCTTAGTGTGGGCTGGGAAGACCTATGTTACCGATAATGAAAATCATCTGGAAATAACTCTCAGCATCAATTTAATGAAAATACTTTTTACTTTATAATGATGTAGTATCAGCTACGCTGTACCTGGTTAATTAATGCTCTTTATATCTCACACAGAGTCAAATATTGTGACATATTGTACAATTTATTAATATAAAGCGACATAAAGATACAAGAGGTATTGCAGAACCTCAGTGATAAGTGTTCTACTTGTAGAAATAGACGTACATGTCAAAGATCAGTTATAGAATATTATCTAGACTAACAAACTTAATCCTAACAGACCTAACAATTACAAGGACCTGTCAAGCGTTTCCATGACAAGAAAAATGGCGTGCTTTATTAGAGTGATATGATTGTTATTAGATCAGTCAGTCAGCATGGCAACACAAGAAATAGGAAATAGGTTTTTTTTCCGGCAATCACCAGGCACACAGTGGGGGATACAATCGAATCAATAGCCAATAGGCCGATAGAAATCATGGCTATATTACAACTATTACTGATTGATTTCTTAATTGAATTCCACGTCTTTAACGACACTAATTAATGATATGATATATTTATTGCTTCTACCACGGTAAGCTAATCTGGCTTGATAGCTTCTCAGTAATTGTGTGCTTTTATTGCAGACCTAGAAATAAATGGATGGTACTCAATCACTGTATGGTACTTTCAGTTCTATGAATAACTGTACTTAAGTCACAACAATATCTTGATTTTAATGTTACGTTCACCATAACCCGTATTTCGGTCAGATCATATAAAAGCCAGGGTTTTTTTTCACCTTAAGTTTCCTGACTAATTTGCTCGGGCTCGAACTAGTATTCTGTCCTTTATCTAATTATACATCTCGGCTACTGATCTAATGTTAAATAATTGATAAAGGAAGGGCACAAATCAAATTAGGAATAGTCAACTTTAACTGAAATTTATACTTGCTTTTAATTTGATCCATTTTTATAGTCAGCAGAAAATGTATAATTTGTCAAATTGCTTAGCAACCAGAAAATATGAGGAAGCATACATAACAAAACATGAAAATTTGCAAAGTTCAGATTTGGAAGAAAACAGACAACTGTTTTCATGTAGAAAACATGCAAAATGAATAACCAGATTAGCTTTCTCCAAAAAAAAATCTGAGATTAATTGTGCAACTCCAGACTTCTTGTCTTGTTGTTTTCTCTCATCCAGTCAGATGTTTTCTAAAGCCTTTTCAATTTACATTCAAATAGAATTACAATATATTGAAATGTCAAAGAAAATTTGTGAGCTTCTATGTAAAATTATCTTAATAAGAGTTAAACTTTTTAAAAATTATTTCAGTCAATTTGAAAGATCTATCATTGAATATCTAAAACATATCAAATTCACAGGTTCAATACTTATGCGTCGGATCAGACTTTGTAAAAACGGATAAAAGTACTCAGATGTCAATACGTTACGCAAAGCTTCGCTGATTTCAATGTGTAATGCTACTTTATTGAGTGAAATTTATAACTGGTTTGGGCAACCAACTGTTACTTATCGGCTGTTCCTCCATGCATTTAATTGCATGAAAGGTGCAGACGTTATCATTGCCTCATGCTTTTCCGTCAATTTAAAAGAGGCTGCGGTAATAGTCCATTATAGTAGCTGGTATGAAAACAGCCTTTATATCATATTTTGCCTTTGATCTCCCCGAATGATATATATGGTTCTCAGAAAGGCCAGTTACATGTAAGCCATTACGAAAAAAAAAAAAGATTTATTTTAAGACTAAAGTAATATGCTATCATTTCCCTTGACAAAAGATCATCACATCATCCTGGTGTATATACATGTACTTTCCAACTTAACAACTGCGGCAAATTACTGTTCATAAAAAAGCGGACAGATCTGAACAAAAATAAGTTTCTTGTAGGGCACAAGAACCATTAGAGAAATATGACAAGCTATGATAAATGATGGTAGTTTACTGCCCAATTAGCGTCATCTTGCTAAGTTTCACAAAACCTGGCTGAAGAGTTTCTTTGTTACATTTTAGATCAGTTAAAGAAAATGTCATGTATGGGGTCTCCACACCTGTAGCAAGCGTAAACAATGCTTTAGTTTTAAATAATGTCATCTGACAGTTTCTACACTGGTAGATAGGAAATAATGATAGTTAAGTTTCCAAATACACTCACCAACAGCAAAATTGTCCTTGCATTGCTACATCTAAAATCAATCTAAACAAACAAATCCTGAGTGGCAAGTTTTAAAATGTAACAGTTTGCATATAACTCTGCACTGTATTTTTTCACAACTCCTAAGGGGTAATAACTCTGTGACTTAAAATCAAAATTTTCATTATTTTAATAGGTTTTATGTCAAATCTATGCCCCAAAGTAAACTTCCATGACTGAATCAATTTCATAATAAGCCAATTTAAATTAATAATTTAATCAATTGCACTGTCATCCATTATTTGAATATTTGCAAGATGTTGTCACATGTTACAGTGCTAGCATTCACATCATGATTAAAATGACCTGGCAGTATTCAGACTCTATAACGAATTCAAAATAAAGAAGATTCAATCACATAAATTGATACTAAGACCTTTGGGACACAATCATCAAATTTGTTTGTTTGTGCCTTAATAAAACAATGGCAGTTGACTTATCGGTAATTATCAATGTGAAACTAAGCTAATCACTCATTATCTCTGCTAATCTGATTTACTGGTCAGCTTATTGACCACTCTATCCTCTCTTGACCTTTGGTCCATTGACAGTCCAGTTTTATTATCCCGCCTTTTATTTCTAATTACAGGTAGCAAATCAATATTGAGAGATCCTACAAGTCAAGCTCATCAAGTTGTTCAAGTACCCCATAATTAACATTGATACACTCTCATTATACAGTATACACAATATGGTAGTAAAAGTTCATTGAATAACAATGACCATTACCAACAGTCTAGATCAATGTTAAAGTGCCACTCAAGGCTGAAAACAAAATCTGTGATTTCATAGAATCAAATATAATTTAAAGTTGCTGCTTTATATATAGCCATTGTTGTATTAACTAAATGTTGTTTACTTGAAGTGCTAAATGACATATGCGAAAGAGCTAGTAATCGACAAATATTTTTGTACATACATGTATATTATACAGGTACTGTATATATATATTGCGGGTGAGTAACAATGTTTTTTGATCACCTGTTACTGTTAGCCACACCCACACCTTATATTTCAAAGCATCTCTTTGAATTTGTATATATGCCCTTCATGTATAACACTTAAAATAAAAATAACTGCATACTCAGACTACATCAATGTAATCAGATTTTATCCAATGATCTTTCAGATAGAGATTTTAATCAATTGATGAATAATTAATGAAGTCTGTACCATTTTCAAAGAGATTTTTTCTTTTTATCAGCTATTTTTTGCATCGATATTTTTATAATTATATAATCATGTTAATAAAATTCCAATCAAACAAAAAGGGAGTTTCACTGTAGTCTTTGTTCTTTATTAAAACAATTTTGAAATTCTGATTTCTTCACCAAAAGGGGATGATTCCTATGACAATGGTGCAAACTCTGCTTTCCTAGACCCAATTTACTATGTGACTTTTCATGGTGCCACACCAGATTTCCCACATGCATCATTCAAAATTCCAGTAATTGTTGTACAATAAATGCATGAATGAAATCTTGTGTAGTATCCCACTCTTCTGCTCCAACTAAGCTAATGAAGACTGGTATACATCATAAAGTGTGCTATGTGGGAAATTTTGTCATTGGTTTTTTTGACATACATGTACACACCAAGCTCTACATGAGACATGTTTTTTTCATACCATCTAGATGTTGTTCTGTGCCAGGCTCTCTATTGTGCACTACTCTTACGAAGGGAAACCACACAAGAAAACCATGACAAATTTTCTCGGCCAACACTGGATTTGAACCCAAGACCTCCAGGTAAGTCAGCCAGCATGTTATTCACTGAGCCAACATGTTACTCACTGAGCCAGCACACTACTCACTGAGCCACTGTGGCTCTATGATGGTACAAGTATCATACCACTCCAATGTAAAGTATTATCAATTTCATATTAATGTGTTATACATAGTATTTTACACGTGTATATTGACACTTGTCTCATGGTGAAGATTTTTGACAGTACATAAATTACTTGCAGCTTTATGATGAAAGTAATTATTGGCCTATCAATAATGTTTGAGGGAGAATTAACTGTTTAGGAGATCAAAGGAATTGTTTATTAACCTTAGGAGAAATTTCAGGACCAACCTATTGACAAGTGAAACAGTAACCTAAGTTATTCATTAACAATTCATGATTTCTGGTAATTTGTATTCAGTTAGTTGGAGCTGGCGCTATAAAAGCAGTAGGAAAACCATGTTAAATTTTCCTAATGTCCTAAGCCACAACGCTGAAAGATGGAAAAGATGGCTGTGAGACTCATAAAACTTGTCGCATCATGGAGAAAGAATGGGATCATGGGTTGGTTCTGTATAATTTCATCATCAATCAAAATCACATGGACCCTTTCACAGAACATTATACATCTGCAACGCACAGGTTTCAATCTCTATTTTTTATAGCGAGAGTTTTCTCGGTTCTTACATGTATCAGTGAAAATAGATACAGCACTCCCATTCTGGAGCACAGGTGTTAACTACGGGAGGTAGGTTCAGGATATCTTATCCCATTTCATATAAACCTTTATCGCCTATTCTCTTTCACCCAACCAGAAAAAATATTACACAATTTTGAATATCCTCATTATTCCAACTGATATTACATTAAAGTACTAAGAAAAAAATCTCAAAGAAATCTTTTATACGGGTCCGATAATAAAGTTTGGGTGTAATATATGTATAAAGACTTTCCTACACACATGACTGTTGAACCAAGCGAAGCTTAAGTAATATAAAATAATACATATTCTCTATATATATATATATATATGCCACTGATTGCCCTTCAGATGAATTTGCGTCGGAAACAAAATTGAGAAACGAACCAAGACAACTTTCTAAATATTTAATTTGATCGAGTGGAGTGAAACGGAAAAATCTCTTATTAGTAAATATGTTTTCTTTTTAACAAAATTATAACAAATGTAGGTCCCCCATTGTTCCACGATACGCCAAGATTGTGGTCGATCTGGGTTTGTTTAGTACAATACGATTTTATCTATTAATATATTATTAATACAATATATCATAACTTTAGCAATACTAATAGATATACAACTGATATCAATTTTACAATAACTCGCGATAGAAAGAGATTGATTTAGTCGGTATCCCCTACTGTTTTCTGATATCAAAAACACATTAAATCAAAGAGTTGACCCAACAGTAAACAAGTTTTATGTACCTTCTACTCCAAGCGAATAAAGGTGAACACGAAAATAAATTATCATAGAAGAGATGTATATATAGAGATAGTCAGAGGATCCTGCTGGGCTGCTTCAAACATGAAATTATTTTGAAGAGAGAGGCAATCAGGACATGTTTAGTATAAAACAGTAGAGGGTTGACATTGATAGCCCCCACAAAATATCTTAACCTTTCCTTGGGTACAGTTTCCTTACCTTCATCTTTTATTTTATCTTGCCTACAAATAGTCTTTTAAATTTTAAATTTTTTTTATGAGAAATTAAGGAAGTTTGATATCAAGAAAGAACAAACTGGCATAATTTTCATAGCAGATATACCAAAACAAGCCAGGTGGTTACAATTCTATTTGTACCTGCTGCCATTGACCAAATATAAAGTACAATTTAAGTGCATTAAAAATATCTGTAAATGCCAGAAATAACAGAAATCTTTGCCACACAGAAGACCATGCACCAAATGGATTTGTTTCTAATAAAGCCTGAATTTCAGTCTATCATTGCCTGTGACAGGTGGCTTATTTCAAGAGTTGATTAAAATGACCATATAACTGCAGAAAAGATGGAGCATGTGAACTAGATATGTCATACATTATTTAATTGTAAACGCAGGTTAAGTTGACCATGCCAGACTATAATTTAATGGTTTGTTGAAGGAAGGTAGGTCTGATGATAGACACATCTACCTTGATGTATACTAAAACTACTGAAGCCATGACTGGTACAGCCATGATGAGCAGAAGATTGTTTAAAGATAACCAAGCCACCTTTCCAGATAAGGAAATTAAAAGCTTTGATAGAAGTTTAAGGGAGGAGCCCGTTGATGGACAGCAGTTCTCTAAACCTGCACAAGGTAGATTAGGGTGTTGAAATCGACATGCCAGAAAGAGAATATGTATAGATTGATGAAGGCTGATGAAATGTAGTATAAAATGTTACTCCAGGTGCATTATTACCATCAGTCAAAACCCATAGCTCAGTTACACGAATATAACTATACCTCTCCATTTAACCTCCAAAAAAATTCAATTCTGTCAATTTTCAGACAGACGGATTCAAACAGCGAAAACAAGCAAATTATTTCCACATTTATTTCTGGAGCAAATTTAGATTTCGATATATCAAAGGCAACGCAACTGTGCTCACAACTTCAATGACACCAATAAAAAACAAGCAAGCACACAAGATATCTCAAAGTTTATATACATCCGTGTATTCAAACTTCAAAAATTGAATTATTACCCCACCACATGTTGGCCTTAAGTTTTTCATTTTCGAATCTATATTTGTGTGTTTTTTTGTGTGGATAAAGGCAGGTGTAGGTAAACATATGGTGAAAGAAATAAATATATCACTGGAAGATACGGACTTGGTATTAGAAATAAAATTTGTATATTAGCAGATGGTACCAAGTTGAACACCACACAATTAGAAAGCATATATGACATATTATAGTTTTATTTTATTAGACATAAACAGAAGCGAGTTCAGTGTATATAATAGAAAGCATGTTACATGCATCATGCAGCTGGTGCATAAACTGCCACTTCTGTGCTCAATACATGTAACTGCAAGCTAAGATTTCTAGTCAATATTGACTGATGTTGACAGTGAACTTGAGGTGGTTGAGTTCTATTGGTAAAAGCCTATTACAGCCGTGTTACACAAAGTTTGTTCAAACTTATTTTATTAATTTGATAACTACAAACAATTTGGAGGAGCAGCGCTACTATGCGTCTGATTGCTTGAGTTTGGGAAAGGTTGTTGGAAAAGTCAATATTATCTTTATTTAATAACTAGCTACTGCAAACTCTTTAAATCACACTCACAGTGGATCAATTGCTAATTTTGGTCAGCTTCTACCACATGACAAATGAAATGAAATGGACTCCTCTCACCCTCGGTCATTAATTACTTCTCTAATAATTTCTATGTACTCAGTATCGACAGTCGGCCTGGCAATATATTCCACAAGTCGGTGTTAATCTACCGGCTCAGAGAGTCCAAATCATCGCATAAGTTAGATTGAACCAATATCCTCGATATTGTTAATAGAAGGTACATGTAGTTTTAGGATAACTGTGAGTGAAATATTCGCTGTGAGTCAAGGAATGAATCATTGAAGAAATAAATTATTGCTATAAACTTGTTAGTTATTGGATAGTAAGAGAAATGTCTTCTTTATCAACTCCATATATGATGGATTGAAATTGAACACTTGGAAGCCTAATATTTCTTCTGATTAAGTGACAGACGGTCTTTCTTCACATTTAAATGGCTGTTTCTTCAGTCATGTTTACTGCAATATTTTCTGCTGTCCGTGCTCATCTTTGGTACTAAAAGCTCTTACTAAAAGTCAAACACAATTTTTATGATATTTTCTACAATATATGAAATAAAGAATGCTTTACTTTGACATCGTTTTAAACAAGATTTACAATACAGAATTTTTGAAGAAAACACCGCCCACATTTGTTGCATTTAAAATATTGCACATGTTTCATTATTCAAATTAGGAAGAGGAAGGTTACAATAAAATACATGTTTTACATGCTTTGTAGGCGTTGGCAAAAATCTGTGTCCTTTTAACCTTGCCAAATTTTGTTTCATGTTCAATCACACAGCTACATGTACCAAGCACCAGAATTTTTTTTTCTAATGAAATTGTAAACAACTGACATTTTCTTCCCTTTGGTTCCCTTTTCCTCATAACCTGTCAGACAACAATCCTATTATTACCTTGACTATTACAACCCTCCCACAAAATCTGTAATACGAAGATGATTTATCATTTGAAAAATGAAATATCTAGTTAAAAAAACAACCTGTCAGGATAATACACGAAAAATATAAATCATAAACCAGTATTCAAAAAACAACAACCTTCATTTACATATTTTACTCTGTAAATTTCATTGCTACAATATCATAGTAAATAAAATAAATTATTCAGTACACAGCCAATTAGACCGTCTACCATCCACCTAGGGCACCGATCATTTTTTGTTTTTAAGTTTCGTCTGACCATTATAATAAAATTTTAAACACCTTTCTGGACAAACTTAAGATTGGATGAGTCTTCCAATTTGAATTTTGAATAGTTTTGCATATCTGTGCTGTACACAAAAGCTTTTGTGTATCTAATAAAATATAGATTGATTGCTTCCAAATGTTTTCCAGTTTACAAAAGGATAACTTGTCTATTTCATGAACCTGTATTAGCTTGATACAATAATACCTAAGCCAACATTAAGATCACAGGCTGGGTGCCATAATGATGTTGACATCAGAATTAACTTATCTGCATTCTTGATATTCAAATTACCTAGCCTGATATCACAATTATCCAACTGAACTTATCTCGGCCTTTTATCACATTTTATAGTACCAATTACCTTTTATTATACTACATTACCATAGACAAAAATGTCATAAAGTTTGTTCTACAAATAACTATTTAATTCAATCACAATGTATACAATTTGGTAGGCTATATAAATAGGCAAACTATGTTGCTTATTTTAATGTATATTACAATGTAATTGCACATTAAGATGTATGTTCACTAATTACAAGAGTAATTAACAGAGCCATTAATTAAAACACAGAGTAATAAACTTATTTAAACTTATATAATCTTTATTTGTATCTAATTACAATTATGTATCTATAATAGTGTTGTTAAGTTGTAAACATAGGTATAATAAATTACATATCAGGCTTGACAATGGTGTCATTGATTAATCCCAATCAAAATTTAACAAGATAAATTTGATATATATATAAAAATACATGATTTTTAACTCTTTTTTTTATATGTCATCTATCAAAAAAAAAGTTGAACATCAACATAAATTTCAGAGATATAAACTTTGAAATAATAACCCCAATTAGTAAGAAAAAAAGTCGATCCCTAAAGCCAGATTTCTCTTTAATAACTCAGATCTGCGTATAATAGTTTACAGACACCAACGATGCCTTAGTGATGAGGCTATTTTAATCGTGCTTTTAGTCTTATCTCTTGTATAGCTGATGTTTATTGGGCTAATCACATCATTTTATAATATGTTTATAAAGGCTTAGACACTGGTGTGATAAAGACCTCTTTACTACCAATAACTTAAATAGAGTGATAAAAATCTATACAAATCTTATGATATACTTATATAGTAATATATACATGTTCTTATAATCCTACCTCACAGAACCTATTATTATTAAGTAATAAATCAGTTTTCTTTAAAGGGGCACTTATTCCCACAAAATAAAACAACTGGTTGATACAATCGATGGAATTAAATATAAGATCGGTCTCTTAATTTCTGTTACCCTTAAGGCCTGGATCATTCTACCCGTATCAATGTTGTTTCCTGTAGTATGCATGGCATTGGCATCAGACACACACAGTTCATGCAGGAGTGACACAACTAAGTTTTATTAGCTTTTGGTTGTGTTTGTAAGAAAATCCGGCAACTTTCCTTGGGCAAAGTCAGTTCTTTAAACCAATAAGTACATTGTATGACTTCAATTTGTTTCTATTAGAATTTTAACAGATATTGAGATAACGGCTGCCACTACCCTACTCATACATTAAGAGTCCATTTTGATTTGCATGATTACAGATGATAAATGCATGAACAACTGCAATACGTTGTCAAGCTCCTTTATAAATCCTCTTAGGCTGACTGGGGCTGGAAAAGTCCTGGAGGAATAGCGCTTAAGACTCAGAGGATCTAAAACTGGCAAAATCTCATAGAATTTCACTGAGCACCAATCTTCCTGATTGATCTTAAATCAGAGACGATTCTTCAGGATTTTAACAAAAGAAAATTCAAAAGATTAAGAAGAAATTTTCACTTCTGAGAGGATTACCACTCGAGACATTTCAACAAATTCTTCTTGCAGGAACCTTTAACTATAAAAAACGGCATTACTGTGCAATACGTGAATATGTTGGTTATATATAAAACATTCCTTAAAGAATTAAACACTAACAACTGAAATCTAGCAGGCTTTCTATTTACATGATCTGTAAACAAAACAAGGTGTTGCTTTCATTAGACAAAAAATATATACATGTAAGGACATTTATCATGAACAAATTTCAGCCGTTGATATCCAATTCTTTCCAAATAAATATGAGGTTGGTTCATTGTGCTAAAAACACAACTGATAACGCTTCTAAATGTTCCTATTTTTTTCCCCTATATCAATGGTGCCTGTGGGCCATGATTTATTAGATGTCATAATGGCTTTACCTAATACTACATTTCTGTTTCTACAGTGTAACCTCAGTGCAATAATTTTCCTCTTTTTTTTAAAGTGTCATACTCTGTGGTTGAAAAATAAATTGGTAAAAATGATTTATCTTAAAGGTTATATCCAAGATTCCTCAGGATTTCAGTTGAGTATGTAAACCAATGACAATATGTAAAGAAATACATGTAGCTAAATCATTGTGTCTGAAATTTTCAAATGTAAACATTGCACTATTCCGGTATGATTGCTAGATTTGTTTAACAGAGTTACATTGTAACACAATTAAAGGAATTTTACAGTTAAATAGCATATGTGTCTGGATAGTCGTGACAATCACTTACCACTACACTCCAACTTCAGTAATTATATAGACACGGTTATCCAATATAAGATTTTAATGTGAAGAACGAAAATTGTGCCTAACTCTCCATACATGTATATATAAAGATATCTAACTATAACTGAGACAATTCCCTTTACTCAACATGATATTTCAAATGAAATGTAAAACTAAATTGAAATAGGGAATTAAGTCCTACTGTTCTACCCTGACTTATCTGACCCGAGATCAGCAAGCCAGTACCTCATACACTGATCCACCGTGGTTCCCAAGGTATTTCAAAATTGTAAATTTAATATAGTGTACATCTAGCTCTATTACAAATGATTGGTTTATATTAAATCTTTGCGTGTGCATGTTCTATTTAAACTTAATTAATACCAACATATTAAATCTTTATCTATATTAAAAAAACAGGTAGAAACGATTTCCTAGCAATGATATGGATAAAATGTTGCCTTCTATATAAATTATTGAAAAAGTCATTGGCTATGTTTCTTATCTATCCATTCAACTATAAGTTATTGCATTATTTATAAGGATCGGGAAATGGGCTTTTATGGCAAGTTTAATGGTAACTACTCTGTCTGCCAGCCTTTGTGTTGGATTAATACTAATATATCTTATTTCACCAATACTATTACTACTGTAGGGTTTTTGTTAATGAAATCTCTGTCCTTCTAATCAACCTATCAATAAAGGTCTATTTACCATAAACTCCATAAATAAATCTACGGCTGTACACATATCATAAAATTATATTTGTATACAGTACTTGTATGTGGCTTGAAATAGAAACTTACGATTGAACATTATTTTTTACTTTAAATCAACACATTTTTTATTTCATTGATAGCATTTATTAAATTCCCATGTTATAAAATGCAATCAGATTTTTCACAAAAAAACTCCCAAAAAACAAAGTTAATTTATTGATGAATTTTACGTGTATTGTATTTGTAAATGTGTCACATTTTATCAAGAACACCATATTGCTTTTTATAGTGTATAACAGATTACAATGTCTGGTCCTGTGCTACCTTAAGACGTCAGGAAAACAAAGAGAGTTACCATAAAACTCCTGAATTGATCGATAACAATATGTGAAATTTAACAATGCCTGGATCGAGATACTCTCAAAGTTTAAGATGATTAAAATCGACCCGTTCTGGCTTTATTCTTGTCTTCCTGCCCCCCAGCTATTATACATACCAATCATCAACAACAACAAGAGAGGCTAGTAATCTAGCTAATAAGAAGGGTCATACTACATTCATCTCTTTACCTCAACTTCATTATATTAACTATTTCATGTAAAACGGAGATAAGTGATTTCTGCTAACAGCTAGTGCTTTCATTTTTTGCCGCAATTTTCCTCTTTTAACTCGTCAATTTGTTGGAGATCGTTTTAAAAAAAATATGACAAAGTCATAAAATGGAGAACTTCAAATGGATGGTATTGCGTGTCAGTTCTCATTAATCGCCTTAAATGGTCCTATTTCATGCTAAACAATCTGACATCACGCCTGATAAACATGCCAGGGTCAACTGCTGACCTTAATTAGGATGAAGGGTAATTTTCACCTGCACTTGTTGTGGACATACGAGAAGAGTGTGAACATCATAGGGAGGAGTTGTAATCAACCCCCCAGTGTTTAGGGGTGTGTTAACCTCCATGTTAATTACTCTTCATCTCCTCAAGTCTATAAATACACCTATAATGATATAATGATTGAGGAACTGATTCTATAGAAACTATTGTTCTTAGATACTCTCTGTCTGACTTTATTAAAGAATATCATTAGTTACCTTCTAGACAGCACCTGGTGCAAGTATAATTGTGTAAAATTACAGCTGAATAATGCAAAGAGATATATACAAACTAATGCCTCATACAGAGATAAATTCTTTTGTATATTTTGTAACACAGTAGTTCGACAACAACTCTGCCATTGAACAATATTGATTTAATACTAGATTTGATATTTGAAACAAATCCAAGGCTTCATCATTCAGATCAACCTTTAGTCTAATTCAAATATAGCATGGCGAAGAGATTTGTCATTAATACATTTCTACTCAAAATAGAACTCAATTTGCCTTACCCAGATTTTTATTTGAAAAAAGGACCTCAAATTCTTGGTTACCAAAGCATTTACACATTCAGTAACCTAAAATTATTCAACTTTGGCCCTAGTCGTATAATCAAAAAAAATTCATATGCAAGTCGATCATTTGTTGACAATTGAACAGTCCACAATAAAGCTGCATATAGACTTTGTTTGCTGAACGTTTAATCTTTGCCTTGATATGTCAATCACGTAAGGTAAGTTGTCTTTTAAAAGACTTAACATTCAATGATATACAACAAAACTCTTTACAACTTCAAAGTAAAGGAGTTTGAAATGCAGAGTTTACTGTCAATAAAGCAGAAGTGTATAATGTAGTTTAGGTGAATGTTGTGAAGCTTTTATACAAGTTGGAGATAATATTGTTGTTGTTAAGCTTCCAAAGGCAGACGGCTACTGACATTCTACTCTCTAATCTGAAAGTACTTGACATCAAGTGGTGGCCTGCAGCTACTAACAACTCTCAAGCCCAACTCTAACTTACGACAGAATAAACATCAAACTACCCCGGGATGTGCACAAGTAGGAGGGCAAAAGGGATTTAAACGAATCTGGACACCTGAACATAAGTTTACCAAAAGATCTAAACCATAAAAGTTAATGTGATAGTATACAATTCACTTATAAGAAGGTTTGTTCAATAAAAGTAAATTGTTACTTTGATGTTGAAGATGGTGAGCGCTATGTTTTTCTTGGATGTAAATTGTAAAAGGTATAATTCAAGATGCAGCACATCATAAAGACAGGAAGCTCGAAGCACTTCTATATAAATACCGCCATCTTGTACTAATAATCAACGACTCGCTGCAACAGATGGACTTTAACAAAACGTGCAGTTCTCCATCTAATGAAATTTATCTGCAGATAAAATTTCTAATAAAATGTTCATTTTTCATTTCATTTTCTAATTATTGCTATGTTTTATCTCTAGGACTTTGTTTCATGAAGTCACGATATGAAGGGAATAAGGCTGTTACTTTCTCATGAAATAGCGAATTGGTCAATTTAATCTCCCAGCAACTATGACTTCCTTTTTATAGTGACCACATGTTATTGATTTCTGGGCACATGTTTTGATGAAAATATTTGCTTAAGCTATTTTAGATATATGCTTTGGAATTAAAACTCCATTCTGTATATAAAAGGTATTGTTTGCATGCCAAGCTGTGACAAATTGGACCAATATTAAAAGATGTACATGTACACCCATCAAATTATATTTCCATCTATACAACTAATCCCTTGACCAAGCCAGTATATTTTTATTTGCAACAGTCTGTTTCTATTTAATTAATAAAATAATTAACAAATTTATGATAAAACAAATTGTAGAAAGTGATCTTAGGCCATTATAAATTTAAAATGTGTATAAAATATCTTCCAAAAGGTTCAAATTTTATAATGTCGAATGAAATCATTGAAAAAATATGTGTGTATTTTTGTTTCTGCATTGGATATCCATCTTCTTTTTGTACAGAATGGTTGCTTCCAATCTATTGAAAATGAAAACACTTGAAGTGCCTTGCTGCAATTATCGTAATGCCAGTGCTAATGTTAGATTTGATTGAACCTATCTTATTATTGTTTCGTGAACTAATCTAATAATGGTTGAACAAGTTATATATGATTAAAGGCAACATAATCAGTCCAAGTTTATCTTTTCCCCGTGGCCATGGTGCTGATGGCAGCTATTACAATCACACTTTAACCTTAAGTAAAATCAACTATTGATAGAGGAGCGATCATAGAAAATCAATAGATTTCACACCTAATTTCCTTCAATCTATTTCGATAAAATGGTGTAACTTAGACAACAATCACCTAGTGGAATTATAATAAATTGAATCATTGGTTAGTGATTATTACTTGTTGTCATATAATGTGCAGGTTTCGCGTACAGTTTTATAATAACATTCGATTGCTAAAAAAAAAACGGCATTGATATAATCTCCTACATTCCATCTCTTGTAAAAACGCAAGCAATAAAATTCACCGTCAAATAAATAGAGAGAAAATTGAATGTTTGCTTTATTTATTTCCAGGGAATAATAACGGGAAATTTCCTGTGAGTAGTAGACTGACATAAAAATAATAGACTGCATCGTTTTTATGGTGATTCATTGCCTTTTTTCCATTTTATCTTTTAATTTACTTTCATTTTGTTTTTTTATTTTATTGAAAACTAAAATGACTCAACAATCAAAGCTTCGATAGAATATGTCTGGATAATCAAAATAGTTGGTACAGTCTTGGCATGCCCTTGTAACCATGTTTGGATTCATATATTTATCCCTGTGGTTTTTATTTGCATTTTTGGCCGATGTGATCATGGTATATACACCTAGTTAAACGATCTGTGATATTTAGTAATTAATTCCTGGCTGTTAAGTTATGATATTACTCCCATGTTGGTTTAAACTAATAGATTCCGTTCTGGTTCTGTGAAATTTCTTTTCCATCCGCCTGGCACCTACCTGGTATTCCCATATAAAACTTGGCTCCAACCATATACAGGAAACCTGTGTCAAGATCTATCTAATGAACCATTTGACATCTCAACTCAACCTTTTATTTTTTTAGGACATTTTTTCCTCTTTTGATTCAATAATAACTAAAATCCAATTATAACTGTACTGTGGTGAAGGATAATTTAATCAGGAATAAGAATACGGTCAAGCCTTCATGACATGTTGATAAAATTCTTCAGATCCCTTTTTATTGCCAGAATTTAATTCAATATATGAAACTGCTCGTTGCTTTTTTTTTTTTAGTAAATTTAGAACAAGAACTCCCACAAATAAATCATTATCTTATTACTGAAATAAACGTGACCAACCTTTAGAAATAAGCAACTATATTTCCATATTTTTTCGGGGTTAGATTCGTTATATTTCTTTAACACAGAATTTGTCTGTTCCATGTTTCGATCAGTCCATGATTTGATTATAGACCAAGGTGCTTCCAGTCAGAGAGAAGATGATTTGAACAGTACATGTATTTAAAGCCAACAGCTTAGCTAGATTATAGGTTGCCGGTGTTTCAGTCCTGATGGATTTTGCCATCTTTGATGCATGAAGTTTAGTTTGATGGAGAATGATAACTCAACTTCTCCAAGGAATAATTTGATTAGATCCCTACCTCAATTCAACATCTGTTCGTTTTCCCCATTTCCTGTATTCATTTCTCTGATTCATCTTCAAAATATGCAATCTATGGAGACTTATCCGAAGCCAAGGCAGTTGCAGTTGAGGGGCAAGGGAATGACACTAGAAGGGGTGGAAGCAGAAGGTTGCTACATTAAAATGTTTGTTATCACTGGAGAATAAGCCTACACTCCTTCTCACAATACACATGTTTTACAAATTTACTTAAAGATGTCACTCCTACATGTCTGATAAAGTCATTGACATTTCAAAAAGATATATAAAATTTAATACATGTCATTGACATTTCAAATATAAATAAAATTTAATACAATCCCTGTCTGTTTGTGATATTATTCAATTTATCATTTTGTTCTGAGTTCTGACGTGATTTGTTCTTCATTTTACTGGGCTTAATAGCCCTGTCTCAGTATTGTTGTATTTGAAGCCAGTATTTATGCTAATCTTTTTGATAATTAGGCAGACATTGCAATGCTACTGTAATTGTGTTTCAGCATTGTTTAGCTTTAAAGCAAGCTAACAAATGAATTAAAGACAGGGACTATAGCTGGAAGGGATAAAGAAATAACATGGCCATATGCAGCACATTGTTGCCCTTAATTCCTGATCAGACTCTGCATTCTCCAACATTGATATTAATTCTAGTTAATTTCTGGCTACTTTTAATGAGTACTAACAGATAGCTTTCTGTTAATCAGATGTGATTGACACACATTTCATGAGTGCTTTGTTATAAATTATCTTATTTTTGTCTTTGTTACACCAGTTCACTTTCCTTCATTGGTTTGTTTTTGTGTAAATGGTGAAATCTGCAGGACCCATGGCTGCTACTGAAGGCTGCAAATGATCAAATTATCATCAAATTATTTGAAAACAGTGTTGGCCCATCTGTGAACAATGCTGGTCTCTTCATACTGCGCTGTATAAGGGGCAGGGCACAATAGCTAAGTTCAGACTGTTTTTATCCTCATTATTTAGGAGAGTGTTCTCTGTCAACGAGCATTTGATTCTTGTCACATGGGTCACATAAAACCTTGACTCTATTTCACCACTTCTGTCATTCATGAATCAGAGTTTTAATGAATGAAATTTTCTAATTATTTTAATTAATTAAAATTAGCATTTAGCAATAGCGAGAACTAAACCTATAAAATAACCAAAATATAATAGGATTGAATGATTTTTCAAAGTCTAATAAGAGTTATGATAAACATATTATCCAAAATTAATATTATGAAATATGACATCATAATTGATTCATAATGGCACCATTTGTGTATAACAATCTGTTGACAACATTGAACCCTGCTTGCCCTATTTACAACACATAGTAGATTCCATGCTGGGTTCATTATTTAATATTTTATCCAAAGTCAAGACATATCTTATGTTAAATCATGTGTGACACTTTTAAAATAAGTCGGTACTGGTAAAATTGTATTTATTGAATAAACATCTCCATAACTAATATAAACAATGGTTAAGAAAGAGCTGCTGCCGTTCTTCCAACTACATGACCATTTCGCTTTTGGCATAACAGTTTCAGATTACCAGAAACCACTTCAGCTCGACTCCTTCAAATATTTGTGGCTATTATGAAAGGATTGCGTAAGGCTGCTTCTGAAGTGCCGGAAAGTAATGTATTAACACATGAAGTACTGTACAGACACACGGTCCAAGTACACTTAAATGTGTGCGGATTTATTCCGTGATTACCAAATTTAGCCTAAGACCTCTTTCCTAATTCATTAAATGTATTAGCCTTTACGGACAATTCTTTCTATGAGATTTACGATGTCATTTAATCAGACACATGGGTCAATAGGTTGTAATATGATTTTTACTACATGACACTGACAGTTAAATCAAATGTTGTAATCAGATCTTCCCGTGTTTGTATATTTGACAATCAGAAATAAATCTTACATAATGACATTTTGGCCAGTTATTCAGAAGTACTGAAATGGGGGATAAAAGGATATTTGATTTCTAAATGATAATTTTCTACCCATTTATCAAATAATCACGGCATTTCTTCTGTCAAATAAATGAATTCAGCGGAATAATACAAGTTAGTGTTTCGCTAGTAAAAGTGGAAAACAGAGCGCAAAATGATGAATCAGTTCATTTCATTAAAAGCTTTTATAAATTTCCTCTGCTAAAACAAAGCCACATCTTCTATTGCTAAATGAAATCTTTGATGAAAAGTTAATCCATCAAGATTATTGATGTCATCAATTACAGTCGACAGGTGAGAAACAATATCGTGATTAAATTTAGTCATCGCTTTACACATTTAACTCAATATCCTTTTAATTTTCAGCAAACATCAATAAAAATACAAATATTTACTGGAACTTTGGTGCAGCAAAGTTCAGATAAAACTTGGACTATGTAACCTCTAAAATAATGGAGCATGACTCAATAAGTCACCCCATATTATAGATTAGCCGCCTTCTTAATCTTTTCTTTTAACCTGAAACAATAGGATTCAACAGAAATGGAAAGAAACCTTCATTATTGTTTTAATAAACTAAAGAGTATTGGAGCATTTAATTCTTTGTCTGTATTTTTCTGGGTCGCTGGCTGAAATGTGAGGAATCCCATGTTGAATTGAAAACGGTCCATTCCTGATAATGCCTGCTTTTAGGATCATTAGCTTTCGTCACTTTTTTCTTTGTTACATTGCAAACAAAGACGAAGCAATTTGACGTGACTGTGTGTCATAATGCGGTTTAATTCCGTCAAACTTCCTGTAAGGGTGTCTTGTCCCTTCCTTGAGGCTACTGCTTTTATCCACCTTCACCTTGTCATTACTTTTAAATGCACGTGCAATCATCCCTGAATACAGTCACAAGTACCTTTTACTAAATATGCTTCAATGAGATCTTTGAAAGATAATTTGAACGAAATACAAACATTGTGTAGTGTACTTGATAATGTACATGATTGTTTGTAATTGTTGTAAGAAGAGAATCGCAGCTTTTTACCGAAAAGTCAAAACAGATAGTTTTACAAGACATATTAACAACCCAAGCTTGTGATCTAGATTAAATTAAATATGCCCGTCTGCTTATTCCTGAGTGATGAATTTCAGAAATTTGACATTATATTCACAGAAATGTATCAGTTACATTACAAAGTTAAAGTCGTTCCCTTAATGTTTAAAAAATGTTTTAGTGCCCGTTTTAAGTTTCATGGTATTTGTTGAATATATTTCTTTGTTTTCTTTTGAACAGTGAGCGAAGAGAATGAGTCATAGTTTTCTAAGATCCTACTGTGAGACAGATGGGTATAGAAACACTGTTATTTCCCCTAACTCCTCACTCGCACACATAGCTTGTTGTGTGAAGTGTGTAAGGTAATTTCCCTGTCTCCCTATAATTGTCTGCCATACCATATTCATTCAATTAACAAGTAATTCTCCCGTTTGGTTCGGCTTTTTTTCCGAAGTCCAGACATTGTGTTAGCACCATTCTTTTTTCTTTAATCAAGATGGACATGGCAACTAATCACTTTTTCACGTGCGAAGTCTTCTTAGCATGCGCAAATCTTGGTGCAGCAAGGCCTTGCTGTATCGAAAATTGTCATTAACAATAATTGTATAAAGACAGTTTTCTTGACAAATAACACACATGATGAAATTTTATCAGCTCATTAATTCAAGACAGATTTTTTAACCCGAATCATGTTGGCTGAATGGAGCTAAAATGACTAATGTTTTGACAAATTACTTTTTGAATTATTTAAAATATTTCTATTTTTATAGCAAATTTCATGCCACACTTTACTGAATGGCTATGGTCTCTAATAGTATTACGGCCGATAATATGAATATCATCAATTATGTTATGGGGCAATTTAGTCGAAGAAGCATGTTTTAACCATGAATATTGCACATTATCTGGAAAACAAATCATTCCAAGTTAAAGAGTAGTGCAGTGCAATTGTGTATATATGTAACAAAGAATTAAAGAAGAAACATGTAAAAGCTGTGGATCTGTATATCGCATTTCTACATTTACATATTGTATTATAGACGTCTGCAATATTAAGCCCATCACTAGCCAATGATGAATGGCCAAAAACTAAGCCAGCTAACAACTAATCAACAACCCTTGAAGAGTTAATGTAGTGGCACTAATCTTCGTAATCCCATTAGAATATAAAAAAACTGCTGTAAATAAAACCAATTACCTACATAAATATATTCTTATGGTATATTGATAGGCTATTTAACAAAGGGGGGTCTCTTACATATTGAACAAAATGATTGAAAGAGGATATCTGATTCTATAGTTGTTGCTACCAATCAATTATAAATGTTTTTAGTTTTGTGTGATTTGAATATACATGTAATATACATGTAGGCTCACTAGAACGGAGGTCTTGGGAGCTATCATAGTGCTGGACAAGAAACTTTCTTTGGATATTCAATGTCAGTCTAGTGATTCGGATGTAGAGAATTAGTGATATATGTGGCACTATCAACCTTCAAACATACAACCTATCTTCATATTCTCTTGTTTAGGACAATAAGATAAATCAGTTGCCCAAAGTCTATTTTCGGGCGACTGGGGTGGAGTGGTGATCTCTTTTCGAAATCCTGCAAACACTACTGTGATAGATCTAATTCCACGAATGTGGATCAACCATTAAATTAATAGACATAATTTCTCAATGGTGGTAAAAATGCCTCTTTAAGTTTCTTACATTTAACCTAGTTCGTTATTGAATATCTCAAAACTAGCAGATATAATAACCCTCCATCAACAAGCACCACTTGCTATCATTTTTCTTTCTGAAATGACATGCCATGTGTAGATATGCATCTTGACTGATTATCCTCCTAAATTATACATGTATTTCAATTCACTGCTTGTCTTGTTTATTTTCAACACTGTCAAGTCAATAAAAAAATAAAACCATGCGAAAAAAATTGTCTGATAGCAATGAATAAATATAACTCTCATAAAAAAGAGTGATACGTCCAAAGAAATAAGACAAAAGATGTTCTATCTATTAGATTACGTGCAATGTGGTGGTAGATTTACAAAAACACAGTGTAGAAAAAAAAAAGAAATCTGAAGATCAAGAAAGAGTTGAAGAGTTTTTGCCAATGACGCAGTTTTTCATTCTTAAAACAAATGTCTTTTATCAAACTGTTGAATTTAGCAGTAACGACTAAACAAGTGTGGGTAGCTTGTTTATTTATTCAAAAGCTCACAACTAACAGTAGTATCTACAACATGGACATAATTAGCTATATAAATCACATCAACTCTTGCTGTTAAAGCCTGCCGTCTTTTCTCTACACACTTTTAGTCTTCTTACCGTATGTCTTAGCAAGCCTCACAACCATCCGCCTGCCCACCTATGACCTGGCTTTGATGTGGACCGCATCAAAGCACACCTGGGTGGGTGATACAAGATAGGGAATGGTGTAACACAAACAAACTACCCATTCCATTCACGTTGCTATGTCAATCATATATTTATATATCTTGACAGATAGAACATCTAAACAGCATGAAAAGCACAGCCTCCATCTTAATTAAAATAAAAGACAATTCATAACATCTTGTCAACCCCCAATCATGAATAAATGAACTCTCCTGGCTATCAGGTGTGCAGTTACCTGTCAGGTTAAGTTTATTATTCTGCAGAGCCAGTTGATCCTCAGCTAAACCATCCTGTCCTAACATAGCGCAATAAGATATATCAGGGCTATACACAGAACAATGATTCTATTGACATTGATAGCCACCTCTAATTCTATTATAGCACATTGTTACAAGGAATATATTATTCCACTATAATGACTACACCCTCTTGTTACATTAAAATCTTTTAATTTGATTTCTTTATTCTGCTTGGTAAACTCTATATCGAACTCGGCCCTTTAAAGTATCAGTTTACAAATCCACATTATTCATAATATTTATTATACTCTGCTGTAGATCTTGTTTTTTTTTCTGTATATAAGCAGTATTGTCCTTAATTACTTAGTATTTATGAATGTATATTTTTTGTACCTGAATGTGTGTGAATTATGTTTGAAGCTTAAAGGCTATTGAATATTTATTTACTTTAATATCTATTTCAGTCTTGACGGTGTGAATTTTGCCGAGGGTAAAGATTTAAGGTAACCATATTGCATCAATCATAAGTCAAATGCATCAGTTTTAGTTCAGAACTTCAGGCCCGGAAATAACAGTTTCAGTTGTACCTGACAAAATGTCTGGAACTACTGAACTTGTTCCTGACAAAATAACAAACACCAAAGGGTTTTGCCTGACGAAATCTGAATTTTGCCTGATAAAACCTGAATTTGTACAAGACAATGTGTATGACAGGTTCCATATCCCCAGGCTTACAGAACTTGTTGCTTAAACTACATACTAGATATCATATAGGATGTCCCCAACTTTTCAGGAGACACCTGACTTTCCTGAATAGATTTACAGTAGGTGTATAATTCATATACTTATACTCAAGATTGTATCTTATCATCCTTGCTTTTAAGGTCAGAAAATGTTGAAAGAAGCCTAATCAGTGTATTTGAAAGGTAATTTTACATTGATCCTTGCTATATTAACTGGATCTTGTTTATTATACAGTATATATCACTACATTATATTGACTTAGACCCTACCTGAAAAGCGCTTTCCCAAACATTGACAACAGTCAAGTGAAATGAGCACATTAACATATTTTTAAACTAAGTAAACAGCAGGTGAATAGGGGTATGGGGCCTGGGCGAACAAGTAAACATAAACCCATAGACATAATTTCACTTTACAAACACACACAGATCAAAAAAGATAAGACATGCTAAGTGTCACAAAAGTTGGGGTGAATAGTACATAAACATGGCTAACATGATGAATTGAATGGATGGGAAAACTTGTGTGGCAGGACTCTACATGATCTTACAACTTTACTCAAAAAACACTCAACAATATCAACCTTATTTCTGTCAAACTGTCTCCTCAAATCACCTCCCTTCCACACATCTACCTCTTGTAATATTAACGAAGGTTCTATCTTCTGAACTACCCCCTTCAGGTTCTGAACTACCCCCTTCGTTAAACCAGTCAATGAACATAGGACATGTTGATCATGAAATACATGCCTTCATATCTAACAAGGAAATGTTGAAGTACAATCCCAGAATCATCTCAAGAGAATAGAGGCATTACATGTCGAATAATAAGTGAAGGAGGACTGTATAACACACAAACACAAAATCCATTAGACAAACCTGAGGACAAGACACACCAACATTGTAAGCAATAAATATATCAAATCAAGAGAATGGATCTGGAGGCCATCCATAAGCATCCACTGGATGACATCGAAGTTTTCAATTGTGTAAAGACCATACGTCCCACAATATACATTACTTAGTTTCAAATTCCCCCATAAATTCAAAAGTTTAAAAATTTGTCATATTGAACATATCATAGATGAAATCACAGAACAAGAAATTTCCCATTATTTATTATGTCAATGAAACATGAATTTTAATATCCCAGCAACAAAAGAAAACAGAACTTAAACAGGTGTCATCAATAAACATAAGTAAGATTTTATGTGAATAAAAGTTTATACAGCTCATAACAATAAATCGTGTGAACTATTGTGAAAATCTTACATCAAACGCACTAATATATCATAATAATATCATATGGATTTTATTCCGTTACTTTTTGAAGTTGAAAATAACAAACACAGTAAAGATTTAACTCCATTTGGTATTTTATGGAATTCAGATGTAAATGGAGTGTTGAAATACATTAACAGAATAATCCCTTATATAGGTCAGCTAATGTAATGTCTGAAGAAAGAGCAATGTGAAAAACTTGATAACTAACATATTAATGGTTTTGATGTTCCATTACTTACTACAGACAAAAATAAAAATACACATTTTATACTTGGACATGTAAAAGATTCTTTGTACAGATCTCTGTCGATTTTTTAACTTCAGAAAGAAAATATAAGAGTTTGAGGTAGGTTTTTTGCAATGTGTTTGTGTATTAGGGAGTTGGGAGAGCTGTTACTGGTTGAGTTACTGCTGAGAACACCAACATCAAAGACTTGCCAATCTAAAGAGAAACCAGGTGTGAAATAAAATAATCCTCTCTCTAATCCCTCTGTGATTTATAACCAATAAGCAGAAGTGGCAGCGCAAGCTTTAATAAAATATCATATTTTCCCCTACATGTATATATTACTTGCTACTGACAACAGTTTAATATGTCACTAATATCTAATTATCGCAACGTCACTCCACGATGAAATGTTCACATCTGCAATATCACAGAAGGGAATTAAAACTAAATTGAAATATATTAAACCAGGCATATGAGTACATATGTTATAAGTTTTCAGCAATATTACTAATAATAATTCAGATTACCTTGAATCTATTTTCAATTACAGGCAAGTGAATTTTAAATATAGACCGGGATATATATCACTTCATCTCCGTGATAAAAATGGCAGGCTACTTTGTAAATGATAGCTACCCAGTTGACATATTAGAAAGACTGATTTATAGACAAATTTAAGCGTTGAATCTCTTGGTTACCTTGCTGTGATAGTGGTCAGTTGGGATGTCCACACTAATGTTGACAAAGGGTGATAGCACAGGTGTGTTGTAGTAGGAATTTGAGATTGTTTAATGAGAATTTGCGGGGATTTTCAACCAAATACTCGTCAACTCACTTAACTCTGAGGTTTACCATTAAACAGACATACTTTGTTCCATGCTTTACTCTCTAAATATGGGTTAACAAAAAAACCTACAAATGTGAATGACTATGTTTCTTCCCCCCAAAAATAAAGCCTTTGCAAAACTGCTGTTAAAAGCCAAACAGATAACAAATTTAATGGAATTTAATTAAAAGCTTCATAAAAAATGTTTTGCTGATTTAAGCTTTTTTTTTTTTTTTTTTTGACCCATAAAATCCCACACAAAGCTATCTCTGTTTAAAAGAGCTATTGGTTAAGGTCAGAGCTGTTAAAACATTTCATATCTGAAAATGCTATAAATAACCAACAAAAATTCTCAAAGTTCTTCTCTTGTTTTTTTGTTCTCAACCAATTAAAGGAAGCATTTTATCAACCTAAATAAGGAAACAAGGCAGAAATAGTGAGAATAACTTCGAACCTACATTTTATCTAATCAACATTCAAAAAAACAATGGCAGTTGCGATACTGGAGAAGAATGGCTGATTTGACAAATGAAATACATTAGAAAGATTGCAGAAATGTGCCTGCAGGCTTAAAGCAGCTTCATCTTCTCTTAATTGAGTACATGTGTAGGCCTATAATGTAGATTACAGCTTTATGATCAATAATTTAGCATGAGTTCCATGCTGTCTTCTCAGGTATTGTCACTGTTCGACTGTGGAATACAGCGCTAACCTCTAATTATAGATATTAATATATATGATTTCTTGTCGTGTGCTAGAAATAATAAATAGATGTATGTATGTAGAGTACCGTTGGTTGTTTGTTGTTACTAATGAGCCCTTACACGTACGTTCTATTTATCTACCTGTTCTTACAAACTAATGGACATGACATCCAGTCTGTCAGTCATTTGTTCTTCTTGTCACTGATTGACAACACAACCTGTCACAGTATATTAATACTACCTATCTGACCTCTAGTAATAAGATTAAATAAGGAGATAAACCTTTATGTCAGCCCGGACATTATGGGATTAAATGGGGCTATACATGTATATAATATACATAAAGAACAGATTGTTTATAAATGCTGAGACCCATTATTCCAGGTATTAGTCATGAAACAATGTGTTTTATGTGCTTGACACTTTAAATTTAATGGGATTTTCTGGACCAAATCTATTGAAGGACAAGCACAGTATATTCACAATGAAAGTGAACTTAAAAGATAAGTGAAGGCCTAAGTAGGGGATATAATATGAGTGTAATATTGTACAATATGATACTGAAGTTCTCGATAAAACTATCTAGCCTATTTTATAATTCTAAGATAAATTCAATCTTAATAGTCAGGTAAATTATACAGTAGCCATAATATAACAATACAAACATGCTTGAGTCACTAAAGTAAACCTATAATTTGAGATTCCAAGTTAAGTGACGAGATATAAACGAATACAAAAAAACTTCTGTCTCAGTCTGAATTAAAAATCAATTCAGGAAATAATGACTCTTTACATTCACCGCTTACAAATCAATATTTTAAATATGTCCGTTTCACAGTGAAGGAAATATAGGAATAAGCAGGTGTGAGCTAGGGCAGACGTAATTGACAAGATTTACCTTCTACAGGTGGTAAAAGAAAACAGGAATCCAGTTACAAAGTTTGTTTACAGCCAACGAACCAGAATAGAAATTGTGTAGCCTTTTCATGAACGTCTTTCATGAACTATAACCTTACATATTTTAGTGACACTGCATTTGAATGAAGTATAATCAGTTTTAACGAACTCTGCCCCTCCCCACTAGAGTAAAACTTGTGATATTGGGTGATGTGATGAGATGATTTAACATCTCTCTAGACATACAAAGATGATCTAAGTATGGATTTGGAAATTGCTCCTAATTTTGAAAATTTGAAATATAAAATAATGTACATGTTGTGTTGTGGTTCCAGACTCCAAAATACCTAATTCTTTGAAAACTACAAAAGAACATCCATGTATATGTATTGTCTCTCAGTTCATGTTTAATCCTCACACTAGTGTTTTTTTGCTCATGGAAAAAAAGATCAATATGCAAGAAAATCTATTTCTATATGCTTGCTGTGTTTGTAGGTAATTAAGATATAAGATACCTGTAATTATAATAGGATATGAACATCTATATCTCATGTACGGCTTTATCAGTCTTTATACAGCTTTCCTTATTAATTATACTTGCCAATATACTATTGTTTTTTATCAACATTACATGTATATTTGATATAATCGTCTAGAAAAGATTTTTAGTTCAGCTGGTGCTAATATCTATACCATATGTTTGTAATATAAATCTTGCTCATAAACAAAATAATATCCAATAAAAGATCTCCTCTGGCCAAATTCAGCTCTCCCCATTTTTTCCAACTTAATTTGGGTGTTTAAGTCTTATCAATTTTTTAAAATACACAAACAAAATAGTTTGTAATTTGACTGTTTAAAAGATAAATACAAAATTTGTTTTTGAAATGTCAAGAATCTTCGATGTTTTTTTCTCTTATCAAAAGGTTTTATCAGTGGCTGCCCTTTATGAAGTTTAAAGTAAACAATTTAGAAAGAGTGTTTCACTATCTCACAAACACAAAAGTAAATCATTTGTGGTATGATAAATAATTGAAATTAAATCCAAGGCAAATTTTAACTTTCAAATTTAAATATTAAAGTGGATGAACACTGTTTTCAAATTTGGACGCTGCTTTAATTTCAAATTATATGAATCGGAAAAGCATAAAATGTTATGATGACAAAGATCTCTAATGTCACCCTTGACCACATCTTTATGGATTCAGCATTGCCACGAATAAAGCCCTACATGGCACTGACATCAAATAATTCAGTCATATTTTGTCAGATTAAAATGAAATGACTGTCAAACTTTAATACTGAGAGCTTTCTTATATTCGGATAATTATCTACCATAAAATGCCCCCTTTGTGGTTTCGTTTCATATTTGCCATTAAAACTTCAAAGATGGGAATTAAGAAGTTGCACAGGGATATTTTGTTGTTGCCTGTAGCAACAATCTCTCGCCATCTTGCAAAATACAGTTATTGGCTTCCATATGTCATATGATAGTATTACAATTTATTCATGAGAGCTGAGATTTGCTACCCTTTTTACTGAGAGAGTGTGCAGCTGTACTATAACATTTATCAACAAAACTTATATCAAATGAACCAACCTAACAATAAAGGTGTGTAACCAAAGTCTTAACGATCGAAATTTTCTACCTTCCCAAATAAGTTTGCGAGTTAATGGTATAACAAGCTAATTAAAACAAGGAAACTTGTAATACAAGCAAATTGCATCCATAACTGAGTAGTCTGTAGTAGAGTGAATCATATTCCTGGTGAAAGTTCCTGTATTTAACAGCAGGTTTGAAGTGATAATGGCATTTTTCTAGTTAACGACTGAACATACTGTAGAGCCTGCAGTTTTCTTATCTTTCTTACATAATATGCAGAGGTTTGCTGTGTCTGCTGTCAGAATATTTTGGTCAAGTTTTCAAGTGTGGGAACAATTCCTGATAATTTGTATGCTGACAGGGCCAGCTGGTGTACAGAGTTCTACACTGGGTGGACTACCTAAACCGCAGGGAATTAGTACTTCTTGCTAGCCAACAATCACAATATTTATGAGGATTCTGGCCTACAGCTCCATTAGGGAAAGAGGATCAGGTTGCTGGGGTCAGGCTATAAGATGTTAAGACAATCAGAGCCATGTGGAATTTGTCCCCTGGCTAGTTATACACTTTCAGGTCACTTGATAGTCGAACCAAACAAACAATGGTTACTTGTTATATCGGAGACAAAATATGGATCTAGTTAATTCAGATTTCCATGAGAATTTTAAGCAAAATACCCTCAATCCTTTGTCTAAACAGATTAATATTTATGAATATATATATTTCTATGATTATTTGAAGTAAAATACATGTACCATCAACCCTTTGTTTAAACTAATTAATATTTAGGAATTTATATATATTCCTGATGTAAACTCAGAATGATAACTTATATTTTCGACTATTTCTGCACATAAATAGATCAAAGGTCACAGGAAGTATAGTTTCATTGATGACATCATATACGTTTGTTTACCACAACTCATAGCAAATGGTTATAACAATGAACCATGCCCATATGCCGATTTTCTCACTACTGTAGATCTAATATGTATCAAAAAATAACCTAGAAAATTTTTTTGTGAAATTTTGAAATCAAAAGCAGATTTGTACCAATTTCAAAGCATTATTTATCGATTATCAAAGTAGTATTTGACATGACAATCTTTTAAAATTTTAAAAGTTAGTACTTCTTTTTGTTAAATTAAAATATGGATTTTTTTGACTCGCCAAAACTGAGTGGGTAAACAGAAGAGTAAAGATGTGTTGGCACAGCAGTGTTTATCTTACTCAAGCCTCTTTATTGTTACCTTTATTTAATGTCCACATAGTTCAGGTTTGAAGTTCGTAATTGTTGATGGAGAAAAGCCAACAAAAGACTTGAAAACATTTTTGCAAACTGTTTCAAATTTGAACCGCTCGTTTTGATCAATATTGGGGAACAGCTATGGGAAGGGAGAGAGACTTGTTTGCGGCAACATGGCAAACATTACCTTTTGTTTGTTGTTGCTTGTATACACATTTGGTCTGTGTTTTTGGTGCCCACCTGCAATGAAGGGCATACTTCCAGCCGCAATCTAGCAGAAGACAATGTGCTCCTTTGATGTTTGGCTTCCACTAAGCTGACAAATACCTATGGAATTGATTAACATAGCTCAAAATGGTGATACATGTACATACAGCGTGGCTGGCTTTTATTTTTGTTCTTTGTTTGAAATGGATATAAACTGCATACTCTTTGCCTTTTAAATGTTTAATACCAGCACAAATCTCAGGAAATCATAGCGGAGTAAATAAAGACAGTTCTATCAACATATTCCAATATAAACAAACTTGGTTGCAAAATCATTTCAGAAGGAAACCGAAAAACCACAGAATATCTTTGGTTCAACTCGTCAACCTCAACTAGCATTCCACATCATTTTCATGTAACTCTCTCTTGTGAGGCATCATGTAACGCTTTCTTGTGAAGCATCCCATATTTTTTTTCTCTATTCTATGAAGGTCACCCTGTGTGCCCTATACCAATGCCATGATGTTACCAATGTACACACGCTAGGAGAAATGGACACCTGGGATATAGCAACACTATTATTGTATGACTTGATGAAATTAGGCCTACTTTTTCTCTCATATTGACAATATTGACTAAGATATTGTGTGGCTATTTACCTAGTCCAAGTTAGTTATTTTATGCGGCTAGTAAACCGATATCGAGCTTAAACTCAGTCAATAAACAGTCAAACACATTTTATAGGGGAAAAATAGATTTGATTACATGAGTCACAATGGCTGTGAGTCAGGTATTGTTGGTCTACCTGTATCATAAAAGACATCCTCTATTATTAATAAGCAGTCATTTAAAAAACATAGCTGACATCAAGAAATCAATAGAACAAGGAGCAGCGCTAACAGTGGCACCGTGTGGACAAAGTCTCTACCTTATTATATAACCATGACGATTACATTGTTTCCTTTTACTCGTGCTTCTCATGCCAGGTAACAACTGAGTTAATTAAAAGTAATTAAGCACTATTTAAATTCATTCATGATTTTTATTCTATGCAACTGTCACCTTGTTTGCTTTTATCAATTCAATTCCAATTGATCAAAGGCGGATTTTTTGAAGTAGGTGTTTTAGAAATTAAGCAAATAATACTAATAGAAGTGCAAATTTTTAATGAAAAAACAATCTACAGTTTTCTACTAAATATTGTACAAGAAATCCAAATATTTTTGTACATTGCCAAAGAAGAAAACGAACATATGCGTGCATTGCATACACTACAATATCACTGTATCAATAGATTCCCTGAATAAACAAAGTCAGATGGTACAATGTAATTAGTATTATGCAAAAACGAATTAACCAACCAACCCAACTACCAATACTCTATTACATACATGCCTGTTAAGACCAGGTATACAACTGCCTATTAGCCCAAAATACACTTTAAATTATCATGTCTACATTTGAAAATAATATTCATTACATTAGACAAGCTTTTAATATGACACAACTGCCAAACATTTTAACTAGTTTTGTATAATGTTTCTGACAGGATGTTAAGCCTGACTGCCAAAATCTTCTGGCTGGATGAAGATGGTGAACATTATGCAAAGGGATTATTAAATAAAAGGTTAGATTAGTCTTGGACATCCAGGTGAGACAAGAGTCATGACACACCGGTCCCTGGAGGCATATTGCTAAATTAATTGATTATTGGTCGCACAATCAAGCTAACACTATAAATCTGTTGTTTAAAGAGAGTCCAGAAGTCCACATAAACGGTTTAGAAACATTAACATGTCAGATCCTTTGTGAATTTAGAATTTTATACATAATAGCCCGAGAGAAAAGTTTAGTTAGTTGGTCTAGGTGAGCTATAACGTTGCCTAACATGTTTAACTGGACTTAATCCATTCCATTAGGAACTGAAGTAGTGCCATGTAAATTGGGTTGACAACCAGACAGGACTTTAATGAGATAAGTCAAGAATTAATGAGAATATTCATCCTATAAACATTGCTTCAATCATAGTTCAATTATCCAATAACTCCACTGTAGCAACTTTCACTCTACACTAGAAAAATATTTACTCAGGAGAATTTCAGTCCATTCTTTGACATTAAAAACTTTGGCGGTATTCTGATATACATGTACATGTATCCTTCCAATTCATTTCTGTACAATAACAGAGGTGTTGTGCTTGAAAAATTCAGAAAGAATGTAACCTTTTCCTGATAGTTAACAGAATTTTTAAATTCATTTTATTAATGCTGATACACTATTGCTGCTAATATTTGTCACTGTAATAAAGCGTGTAATTAAATGCTATCATAACCATAAAATTAATAGTTTGTAAGTGAAAAGTGTTTTATATGTAATATCCATGTAGTTCTATTGGTAAGCGATGTGGGGATGAATAATTAATGATTTCATGATAGTGCCTTTATGGTCATTCACACTTATGTGAACAACAATAATATGACCATTAATAAGAATTCTAACTACATACACAAATATAGTATATTACATATAAACTGTTCCAATGCAAATACATATATAATCGAAAAAACTTCAATAAAGATAAACAAGTTTCAAGAGCAAAATGTGTCTAAGATAGATTGCATCTAGTCCAACACCATTTTCTCAAACAATTTCACTTTTACAGATTTGTTGATTTCTCCTTTTGGTTTGTTTCTGTTGTATCATGTGGTAACACATAAACAACTTGAGCCATATGTAGGTTTTAGTCCAAATTACTGTGACAGATATTGTTAAGACACAAGCAGGCTAGACAAAACAATTTTAAATTCTACACTAAAAGTCGTACTCATTTAATTAAATGGCATTCCAGAAGATCCTAGACTTCAAAATGTAGTAGGTATTAGTAATTCCAAAGTTCTGTGTTAACCTTCAGAAGGTCAAATGGTAAAAAAATAAGGGCATTGTGAACGTTGAATAAGATTAGTAATACTACTAATAACATTAGTTAGTTGATGATTAATTAAGGGCCTATTTAAACTTACATCTACAGCTACAGAAGATAAAGTAATCAAGCAGATGCAGAAGCTCATGTTTCAATCTGAAAATTCACCATTTCTCTCAACGACAAAATCTCTCAAGGATCGTTTTTGCTCAAATGTATGTAACATACCTTGCACATGTACATAGAATTTTGTCTCAACCCATTTGATTGTATTAAATCAATAAAACTGAACTTGTAAGTGTATGAGTTTTCCCAGAATTACAATGGACACCTTTACCTATTCATGTAATATGAAAGCACTGTAACATAATGTTGCATTTAGCACCCGGTGCAAGACCAACTAGTAAAATTGCTGTCTTTCCCAGTCTCTTAAGAAAAATCAAACAAAAATCACAATATTGAGTTAGGGTGCACAGAGAGTTCAATTAATTCTTTGTTGAGTCTGTCGAAAATTGCCCGCTGAGCTTACTAAAATAGCAAATGTACATACTGCATGAGCCTGAGAAAACAGCCATTTTTATTTTGAGGTTGGTGGTGTGGGTTGAATTAGCTGGGTGGAGTTTGGTTGGCAGGATAACATTTCTCCCCATCTTATTAATGTAGGTTCTTTAATAGATAACTGAGCAGTCAAAACATGTTCATTGTGCATTTGTGGCATGTAAAAGAAGTTTAGTAAGCTGATGAAGGAGACTGGCAATATGGAAAATACACTAGATAAACACTAGCAAACCACAACTCAATGTTGACTGAAGATATTAGACTGTATTCACTAATCCTATCTTAAACACCATGAATACAACCAAGTCAGCTGCCTGTAGCTATCACCTAAAATGTTATTTCGTGTATAGCAACATTGAATAAACAGACAATAAACACCAAGCACCCTCACTGTCCGCCCTGTTAGTAAATTCAGATACCAAGCGTGTTTAGTTGACTCGAAAACTTCTAAAACAATACTTAATTTCCTCATCAACTCCAAATTACCTTTAATTACCAAAAGCAAAGCTTCATCAGAACTTTTTTTATAACTTAATACAGTCCAATATAAATCTTACTTAACAAAACACAAAAAAAATAAATTGTACAAATCAGGTAAATTACATAAATAAATTGACAATTAGTTTTTTATATAAATTACGGTATATTAATAAATATATCAATATGTTACATGTAGTTACAGACCACTTATCTGATTATAACAGTAAATAAAAAGAATATTAAACGATTTCTAAAATTAAATGCATTGGCAAATAATTTGCAGATTTTTGAATTGGGTTTTATAAAACATACATGTGTGTGATGACTAATCCCAGCACCAAGAGGATGTACATTTATTGATTTCTTCATTTTGTCACCTATCATTTGTCTTTGTCGTCATTTATTCCTCCACCACTTTTTATCCATTCTCTTATGACTTTTTAATTATAAAAAAAACAATATGAGAACCCAGCTAAAATGGAACAGATCATGCTAATTTTAATCCTAATGAACATTTTTCAAATAAGAAATGGGCTGCCATCTCAAATATCACTAAGTCTTAATTCGATGCCAGATTTTCAAGAAACACAATTCTAATTGCAAAAAGTATCAAATTACCTGACCTGCTAAAATATTTTCTTTATGACTATCTCATTCGTCTTTTCAAATGAATTTTCTCTAATCAAATCCTTGAAAAAAATCTCACTAATTATTTTATTATCGGGCTGTTCTGTGAACCATTATGAAAAGTATCATGAAAATGAATAGTTTTGGGTGTAAGATAATGTGATTTTATTCCTGGGAGAAGGGTAGGGTTTCACAGTGCTTCATTGCTCTGTCTCTCGTCTCAACAGAAAACAGGAAAAAGATAGAATACATAATTAAAACGGCAACAGTCTCGCAGCAATTATTAGCTTAAAGTGAAATTAACGGCTTAAATGGATCCGAGAGAGTCTGTTATGAAATGGAGCAAGATGACATTTGAACCAGGAATTTTAAGCTAAAACAAAGACCAAATTATAAATGAATTATTAACTATTCTGAACGGACTGTGATAGGAGGCGGTTTTTCTGGGCATCAATGTCTTGAAGAAAGTAAGTGACCTGTCTGCGAACAAATGTTGATTCCTTTTGTTCTTCAAGTTAACACGATACTTGGCAAGAATACTTGAAGAAAACAAACTAACAAATCAAGTACTCTTGACAATTTCTACATCAGCTTTAACAGGATGACTTCTATTAGCACCATGGATGATCTTATCAAATATAATTAGTGCTTTAAACCATCAAACATGTAGATTCAGCAAAATATTAGGCACTTAATTAGTCAGGATTATATCATTAAAGATTCCAGTTTGATATATATGTTTTTTTTTAAATTCCAGATTCCAGACTACAATTAACCCCTAAACAACACATTTGGCTTTATGTTGTCATTTTGCACTTAATCAGGTAGAATTATTCAATTAAAGATACCTTAATAGTAGCATTTTGAAATTATGCAGGGATGAAAACTCTTCCACATAAATGACAAAGCTAAATCTACCATATCTGTTGCATAATCGTGTACTGTTTTATGGAAGACCATTTTCCAAAAGAAACGCTACAATATCAATACATGTGGAGAAACCAATGTAGACAGGCATAACCATTTAATTCTCATGGACCCCTAAAATTCATAGCAGGCCCAACTGTTCTTGTGAACAACAACAGTCAACTAACCCAAAAATTAGACAATTTTGGTTAGTTTTCATTGTGAATAGCTCAGACATTGGGTAGAAATAAAACTATTATTCCGAAGTTGGCATGTGTTAATGCTAGATTTCGTGTAGAATTAATTAATATGAAATGTGTCTGTTCATGTTCACTGTAGCATGGAATATACTGGCATCAGTTTTCACATGCTAACACAATTATTGATTACTTGAAATGGAGTCAAAGAGAAATTATTAGACTTCTAAATTAATTACTTATTTTTAAAATCAATCTATAAAAAACACATGAATTTTTATCAACAAGACATGAAAAATGTTTTTAGAAAATGAACCTTTTTTTACATTTATAAAAAAGATAAAATCTGAAAAATATCACTTTTTTAGCAATCATAAAAATCTGTTTTCTTAGAGTACTGGTACATGTATATGATTTTGAGTATATCATGAGTTCTCATCCATTTGTCATAGTCATATTTTATTGGGGTTTTTTCCTGTAAAAATCGTCAAGACAAAATGAGGAAAATGGAAATAATTATTTAAAATGTTATCACAAATGCTTGTCTGAGTGTTTTATTATAAAAACACCCATCTTCCCTTGAGGTGATACAATTTCGATTTGATGGCTAACCATCTCGAAAAACTGACAAAACGCCACGAAGTACAGCTTCTCTTAACAAGAATTGTTTAGTATCGTAATAATTAGTCCTTGTTTTGTCTTATATGACTCACGGGCATTCCACTAATTTGATTAAGAAAGGCATCCGTCTTCTTAGAAGTCGGGAAAAAACGGTTAGAATATTCGGGAGAGCTCGACATGAATGTCTATCCAGGTTTGTAAGTTTCACCCAAGGGAAACTGTGTCTGATTCTAAGACACCCCGCGATGATCGACAAAACAGTTTTGTTACTGTTATGTTTTCCAGTATGGCGCGGACGGCGCTGATGTCGGCCATGTTCCGCCAATCTTCTAAATTTCTTTCTTTGAATCACGAACGTCTGATCAAACCATCTGAACATCTAAAAAACAAACCATGCTTTAGACGTTCTTGCTTGCACTGATTAGATACTAAAATTGACACAATTCAAATGGTCAAAACTAACCCGTCTCTCTTCGAGTGTTTTGCGAAAGTAAATATTGGCACAGTTAATTACGGCGTCTCAAACCCCCCAATATTATTGTTAATATGTCAATGGTGGCCATTTAGTGCAAATTATTTGATCACATCTGTCATATAATATTAATAATTACTAAAATCGCATTTTATTTGCTTTGAGAGATTTTTGTTAAGCCTTCTCCGGTTTGCTGTGCGCTGCCTGTTTGCTGTTGGAAATGAACGGTTCGGGGGTTAAATCCTGATAATGGAGCTAGAGTAGTCGACTATACATTTCTACTAAAACGTCTTTAAATAATTATAGCACTTTTGGTGGAATTTTGGGCAGGACAAGCGATCTAGCTGTAACAACGCTTAAAAAGACGTCTATCTCGAGCTCGGGTTGATCTCCAGTCATTAAGACGCTCAAGTTTTTCACTTTATAAATCTGTAGAGAATTTACCGAATCGACCAGCCTAAATTCTTTTAATTTGATGTGCTGGGAATCGGGGTGGCGTATTTCAGTATTGACTTTGATCAATAAATAATCCCGAGAAAGGAATCTTACTACTGGCAGAACTCTGTAATTCATATCGTGTTAATATCAACAACTCGACACATACTGTTTCCGTTGGCCTCCTCACGTTTATGTGAATCAAATTTGTGCGCACAGATCAACAGTTTGAGCAAAAATACGAGAATTTCCTGTAAATGGCACCGTGAAAGCAATTTTACAGTTGGCATTATTGCTCGTACCAGACTTCAGCCATATCTGTATAATATCATAAAAATACGCTTCATGAACCCAGAATAATATTATTAAAATGGAATCGATTTCAATTTTAGCGAGCGTGTATCGTTGTCTTTATAGCTCGCTACACGGCAGCTCATGCTCAAAAAGACATCATTATACCATGAACTTTCATAATGGCACTTTTCCGTCTTAGCACTGCACATGTTAGTAAGAGGATTGTCACCGCCCACCAACGGCACACATCAAAGGGCACGCGAAACCAGGTGTTTTTACTAGAGACCTTACCTTCGGTCTCATAATCCATGGCAAGTAAATGTAATTGAAATACTATATCGAAAACTATGAATGAATATAATATGGAATATGTTCAAGTTGAAACAAAAAGTCAATATTAGGTATATTAGTAAGTAAATGGTAGTATACATGGAATGTTATCATAAGAAGAAGCCAGAATTGACGCCTTTTTATAAAATATAAGATGAATATGGGGTGTGTTTGCAACAATGTTATGAATATTTGGGATTGCGTGAATTACAATTGTGTGTTTTGCTTATGGAGTGTATTGGATAGTATTCATATGTAAATGTATAGTGTATAGTGGTATACCGTTGAGCTGTAATGAAACACGTGCATGCATGCTTTCTATATGTATTTGGTGAAATAAGACGAGTAACAGTAACTTACCTTTAGAAAATGATACCAAAAACGTCACAAGAAACAGCATTAGAAATGGTACGGGACTCCTCCCCTCCATTATGTATGAATTGGACATCCTTGAGTATCATATAAGAATTATTTTAAACATTCACCATTTGACTATCCAGTTTAACACGACTATTATAAGTAATTATCTCTTAGCTAATCACACGTTTGTCTTTAATCCACACTTAGTTTTGTAGCTTTTACCCATATCACTCAGCTTATACGTGTATTTTGGGTTCATGAACATTAACGTACATATAATGCGTTATACACTCTCTTAGTAAAATACATTCAACAAAACATACAACAGTAGTAATCCTAGAACAGTGTTTTAAGCGGGTTGTCCTATGCAACGCACGGTATCCCAATTCTGTAACTCGGCGGCAAACACGAATGACAGTGTGTCTGGAAGTAAACCTGTAATTCTCAGTAAGAAGATCACTTGTCTATCTGTTGACTTTTGTTGTCCAAGGTTTGTTGTTCATTCATTTGCAGGCCATGCACTGATAAACCTACGGGCTATAGTGAAACGGATTGATTGGGTTTCAAGCCAAGCGGATCCGAGAGGTTAATCTAGGCGTGTGATTGGTTTAAGCAAACACCTATACCCACCCATTCCCGCCGAACGCATTTGATTGGTCGCCTGTGAATGACTGACAGGTTTTAGTTCTAATACCTCTTAGAGAGCGATTACGGTTGACACGAGGCTAGTAAAATAACCTGCCTTATCCAAAACATTTTTGTGTATTCAAACAGTTTATTCAACGTATAATTACAAACCCATTATCCCATAGATAAGATAAGGAGAGAGCAATGGAACAGTCAACGTAATCTCTTTAATTTACTATACCGCAACCCCAAAAAGGACATTATAAATTGTATTTTACTTGCGAGATGACAATAATTTATCAACACGGTCACATCGGAAGTTGTAATATTAGGGCATCAAATAACTTTTTTTTTACTTTCAAAGCCCCCTTTCACTCTAGCAACACGTATATTTATTCAATTAAAGTTATTGGTGTGAACAAAACAAATGATAGAAGAGAATGGGTTATTATGGTGGCATTATTGTTCTATAAATACATATTTTGCATAACAACATCTTTCAAGAGGAGTCTGATTAAAATAGAGACATTAATTGTAGGCTATTTTCCATAGACATTTGAGGCCATTTAGCCAGGGCAACGATGTTTTTGCTTATGTTAGAGTTTTTTCTGTCTCGAGATTATCCAGTTTAATGTCCATTTGTTAGTGGTTCACGACTGAGTATCTGAGAAGGAAATGCGTCTAGTTGTTCGAGTGGGACGAAAAACTGAGGTCGGGCGTACACTTTGGTGGCTGAAAGTCGGAATTTGCCTAAGAGTAGCCTAGTGGACAGACACGCTGCTTACTGCAAGACAAATGTTGTATGCCCGTTTTCATGAGACCGGTTGGTCTAGAAAAGTAAGACGCTAAACTCAAACTCGTTTCATTTAATAGAGTGCCTGTAGAATTGTCAACCGTTAAACTCAATTTCATATTTTCCCTTAGAGGGTTTTCTTGATCTTCATCTTGATTAGAATTCAAATCTAAGTTCCATAATCTCATTGTCCCTTCAAATTTAACATGCACACAATTCTACCTGCTGTTTTCTTTTAGACTAATTGCCTATTATATAATGGTCTGGATAGGACAAAACAGCACAATGAACTGAAAAACATTCCACAAATATGAATAAAATTTTAATGAATACTAATGCTTAAAATAGAACTTTATTTTTGCACACGCCCACAAGGGAAAGACAATTAATTCACTTCTAGTGCAAAAGAGACGACGTATTCTCTTAAAGAATGCGAGGAGGAAATATGTATATCTTTGGAATCTTTTTTTTTTACTTTACAAAAAACATCCATCTGTACTCTCTTCTGTCCTGACTGGCTTGGTTTCGAATCTCCGGTTGTACGTGACAAGGAGTAGGGTCGTCTGTTCAACCTCGTGGGTTTTCTCCGGTTCCCCCGGTTTGCCCCCACTGCTAAAAGATCCCTACGCGCAAGCGACTTATTGAAATAAAATTTAACCATATGTTAGTCCCGAAATGACCTAGTTTGTGTCAAGTGGACTTAAACCCCATTTGTCTCTCTCATCCTCCGTCCTGTAGGTATAACGTAAGAAGACGCGGATCTATAATTAAACCCTGTCCAATGCTAATTTTCATCTGATAAACTAATTAGAATACGCGAAGATTATGTCATTAATTTCAAAGGTTTACAAATAAGTCGTTCTTTTTGATGTGAATAATGCTGAATTGAAAGTATTCCCACGTCAATGCTTTATCTTTCTTTTAACCTTCTCGAAAAGTCATCAGTTAAGATGGTGTACTGTGATATGGCGGACTTATCAAAACTCTTAGCAACCAGACTTCCCGTGGTTCGCTTCATTACATATCCACATAAAAGAGGCAGTGCATTATCTATTAATCTGCTGTAATTACTGATCACCATTCCCCCCCTCCTAGTTATTATAGGTGTGACTCTTTAATAGAACTGGTCCGAAACTAAAAACTGAACAGGTTGATCGGCTCCCCTCTACTGTTTGGACTATACAGAACACAGAAACGTGATTCAAGACATGTACATACATTGATTGTAAAACTGTTATCTCACTCCTAAGTTACTTATTTATCTTACACGGAATTGCTCTTGTTGACAGAAATATAGTGGACGGTAGATAGGCTGTAATGTAAATTATTACAAAACTGACATCAACTAAGCAAAATTGATCAACTGGAATGAAATTGTGGATTTTAACGCCTTTAAAGACGGCATACGTCATGCAGTATGTTTTTAGGGAAATGTTTACATAGCTCTACGGCCGGCTCTCACTTCAATTTTCAAATATCAGGGGATCTTTAACGTGATGTCAGTGGTATTCACGGGACGTCTTTTTAAATCCGAACAAGTAGATACATTTTATTAATATTATCCATGTACCACTGACCAGAGGGAAACCAGGGTATGAAATCCCGAGGAACTATCTCAGACAACACCGAAATACTGAAAGTTATGGGTCAAGGGTGTCTTATTTAATAGAAAAGTTGACCAAGGCAAAGACTTTGCCTTCATCCTCTTGTACGAATTCCAGCTCTTAGGTACAGTTATCTGGAAAGTCTATCCTGAACCCCTCGCATTCGTCGTTTGAACAATTCTTAGATAATTTATAATTCTTGGCGGTGTTCAAAGGAGAGGAAGTTGCATGGAATCTTTGAATCCCGTTTATTATATTAGAGTATAAGAGGGTGGCGTTCAAAATATCTTCAGTATGTAATAATTGAAAGGTTCTGTTTAATATATACAACGTTCTGTTTAATATATACAACCTCTTGTAATCATCGATTTAATTGAATTTTAAATAGAATTTCAAGTAAACAACATGCACACCACCTGTACACAATTTCTATTACTTTAAATAGGTATACTCGTACTCTCGAGAACGCCATCGATAGCCTAAAAAACGTTTAACATACACCCAACCCACACTAGGTCATTTTGGGATTTGTATATGGTTCAATTTTATTTCAATAATTCGCTTACATGTAGGGATCTTTAGCAGTGGGAGGAAACCGGAGGACCCAGAGAAAACCCAATAGGTTGGCCAGGCGACCATACTCCTTGTCACGTACAACAGGGAATCGAAACAGTTGAGACGCACTGCAGTCTTTTGTAATTGGGTGAGTCATCCAAGTCTCCCCCACCCTTCTTTCGTAAATCGGGGGTTGGGATGGCCTAGTGGTCTAGAGTGCCGCGCTTCGACCTCTAGCTGGCCGGTCACCTCTGGCTTGCGGCTGTGGTTTCGAGCCCTGGTGTGAGCGTATGTGGCATGGAGATAGTGGCGCCTTCTCAACCTCGTGGGTTTCCCCCGGGCACTCCGGTTTCCTCCCACTGCTAAAGACCCCTTCGCGCAAGCGAATTATTGAAATAAAATTAAACCATGTGTTAGTCCCGAAATGACCTAGTTTTGTTGAGTGGACGTTAAACCCCATTTTTCTCTCTCTCTTTCGTAAATCCGACATAAGTCTTTTCACCGCTGCACCAGCCAATCAGTACCAAAATAACCATTTATTCCAATCATCCTCTGTGCAGATGCCTTATATTGTTGTTTGATACTTACTTGTAAATCACCTTACATGTAGTTCAAAGTGGTGCTTTTGTTTTGACGGTGTGTTATTAGAAATGTATACTTGTCTTATTAGAAATGTTTTCTTAGCCTCGTATTATATTATTATCTACAAATTATATCATAGATTATTGTGTATCACACATAGCAAATGGATTTTACTAAGAGATTGCGTTTGTTTCTTAATACAGTAAATTGAAGTGACACTTCCAAAGGTTAACCTCAAGAAAATAATCTGCATCATATCTCTGTATTCAATTTACGATTGTACCACAATGAAATCGATAAGTATAAATATACATTATTAGTAATTATCGTAGATGAGACGAGGCAATCTACACGAGGCGTGAACTTGTTATTTTCTACATCTATAGGGGAAACGTATAGGAAATATTGTGCCCTCTTGGAAAACTAATAATCATTCCGGTCTGAACAAACAGTTTTATGAGACGAAGATAATAAAACCTGTCGATCAATAACAATGTCAAGTGTGATAAATATATCAATCTAATCAAATATTCAAAAATCCATTATAACTTCTAACTCCAGTCGCTATATAGACCTTTCCATACTTTATAACAGGAGAACCAATTTACCATGACGTCGTTGTAGGGACTGGTAACCGAGCCCCCTGTGGTCAAACTTTCCAAGATCGTGTGGACATCTGATGACCGATGGGCTTCAGTCATGCCAAACTGACCAAACACGTGGCTCGTCCGGTGTCAGAAGTAGAAGCCATTGTTTAAATTGTTTGTCAATTTAGGAAATATTTTCAATTTGATTATATTGATGATGGTCAGCCACGTGAGACGGATTTCCTTAATGATCTCACTGTTAAGTGAGTGTGCACAAAAATAAACAAGTTGGTATCTCAGAAACTACACACGGCCATAAATCATTAAACAAAATAATAACAATGTGCCGGGTTTTATAAATGACCACATCATCACGGCTTTAAATATATCAGCGGCGTTTCAATCAGACACGAACATGCGAGAAGACTATAGTGTGATAAACTCAGAATTGTTTCACCGTCGTAAATACATCATTTGGGTATGTCTATGGAGATTAAATTACTTTAGCTCTATTATAATCGTCTTGAAATGAAAATTGACCGTTTTATGGGATCCTCTTTAGTCCTCCGCTGTCGTCGCGTGGTGTCTTTATATCTTAAGCTTTCTAATTGGGGGAAAATTCTCACTCTCAAGTCGATGACACCAATACTTAGCTAACACGGCTAACACCTATAAAATTCTAATTTGATCCAAGTTGACATCGTCACTAATATTTCAACAGTTAGTTAAGCTACAGTAGTAAATTAATTGCAGACAAAGTGTCAAAGAGTGAACGTGGCGACATCAAACTGGTAAATTGGGGTTTAAAGTCACACTATTCCTAAACATGCAGCTTGCTATTAGGGAAATACGCACAACACTTTCCCTTCCACTTTTCACCGAACTCCAACTATCAAGAGACCTTTTCCGTTCACGTCAACGAGTGCACGGGTGCACCCCGGCTGTTCTTCCCAACAGGACGACCAGACACTGATGTCGAGAAACCAGTCTAATAAAAATCCCGGTAGGTCCTGGTTAGTAACCCATCGCCGTACTCACTGCGACACATGGCGATGTGCAACGAAACGTACAACTTTTAATATGTTCCATGTTTCGAGCGTTTACAAACAAAAAGTCATGCATAGTGTAAATGTAATATTTCTTGGTTTAACAATTATAAAATTGTATTTCAAATGTATTGGGGATCTGTGGAATTAAAAACTCGCATCAAATTCTATTGCCGGTTCTCTCACAAACAAAAAATATAAAGATAGCTGGCCGGTATTTCTCCGTGAGAACATAGGCGTACGAGGCCGAACTTGTTTGGGGGGGCCAGCATATTTTCCCGACAAATATATTTCTTTAGAGTCCGCGGAGCGCCGGAGGCGCGAAGCGACCGACGGAGGGCCTCCCCCTACAAAATTTTGAAAACCAGACGGCCGAAGACGCGATTTCCAGGCATTTCAAATAATTTCTAATAATTTGGAGTGGGTAGTAAATTATGTCAGTTGCAGCATAAAAACTGGTAAAAAGTCATCTTTAAAATACAAGCTCTATTACTTCGAAAACAAGACGGAGGGTCTGGGGGGCCTCCCCCTAGAAAATTTTGAAAACCAGACGGCCGAAGACGCGATTTCCAGACATTTCGAATACTTTCTAGTAATTTGGAGTGGGTAGTAAATTATGTCAGTTGCAGCATAAAAACTGGTAAAAAGTCATCTTTAAAATACAAGCTCTATTACTTCGAAAACAAGATGGGGGGTCTGGGGGGCCTCCCCCTAGAAAATTTTGAAAACCAGACAGCCGAAGACGCGATTTCCAGGCATTTCGAATACTTTATAGTAATTTGGAGTGGGTAGTAAATTATGTCAATTGCAGCATAAAAACTGGTAAAAAGTCATCTTTAAAATACAAGCTCTATTACTTCGAAAACAAGACGGGGGGTCTGGGGGCCTCCCCCTAGAAGATTTTGAAAACCAGACGGCCGTAGACGCGATTTCCAGGCATTTCGAATACTTTCTAGTAATTTGGAGTGGGTAGTAAATTATGTCAGTTGCCGCATAAAAACTGGTAAAAAGTCATCTTTAAAATACAAGCTCTATTACTTCGAAAACAAGAACAAATCGAACGATTTACTTTTGCCACATTTTTCATTTTAAGAGACTTCACATTTTTTATCCAGATCTCAGATGTATAGAAGACTTGTATATACTTTATCTACTTTTAAAATATGAATGACCATATATTATAAGCGTTGTTGAGCACGTTATCTTTGTATAATTCTTGCCAGTGGCACTTTACATTCACCTATGAATATTTATTTCCAGAGAAATGGGTTCAATATCGAATTATTTACGGCCTATTGAGCCATCGTACATGTATATTATATGTGACTACAAGGTACAATATTATTACAACCTTATCAATTATTATTAAAGAAAATTTTCAGCTGCTCACTTCTATCACTGGGCTCGTCCGGTGCATGGAGTTGGATGTAAGTATTCAGGAACACAGTACTCAAGAACTGAGACAGGCCATGTGTACGTGCTAGTTCTATTCAGATGGCGTACGTGTTCATCATTGACTGGACTGCTTTCTTTCCGATTCCATATTATTAAAAATATTCAAAACCCGACAGACGGCGCGACGCTTCCCGACAAACTGAGCATTCATTCCCGACAAGACCATAGCCTTCCCCGACAAGGCCATACCCCTACCCCACCCCATTTTCAAAAACTCCTCGGCTAATGACCGATCTCACAATTCTGAGCTCTTTTCAGATTTCTATTTTTTTTTCATGAAAATATTTGGGGGGGCCGGTGCCCCCCCGGCCCCCCCGCCTCGTACGCCTATGCGTGAGAATATATACATTTATGTCCAATATTCCAAATTCACCCAAATCCAATAACGATGGAACGCACTGATTTAAGCAATAGTTTATTCAGGTTATATACGAAATGAAATGAAATGGGGTTTAACCCCAAACTGTTCTGCCGGGACTAGGCTAATTAAATGGCATGCTAAATAACACATTGTCAAAAAGTAAGGATTCAAAAACAATATAGAGACTTATATGAATTCGTCTCCTTATTAATCATTATACTACAAACTACAATGGAAGGCTTTCATCAAGTATGGCATGGTTCCAGAAGATGATGGCATTTCAGATGTTCACACTGTAAACGCTTCTACAATTAAGTTTATTAGCGAAACACCCATGTTGTGCTATCACAGCGCGTTTTATAGATTTATATTTTTATAATTTGTCACGCATGACCGTCCCATCTTCCGTGTGATGTGATTTAAATTAAATGTTGACTTCTGTTTAAGCTATCTACAGTTTAAAAGACCTAACAGATGAAATCAAGCATACTATTTTACTACTTAAACTTTACCATCCCACCAGAACGCTATGATGGCGAAGCGCAATTTTATCCATCCAACTATCGGCGGTAAAAGGGGTACATTGACGGTGAAAATGACCCTTCCACTGACGGCTAACTTTGGTGTGTTGATTTAGTCGATAAACATTATATAATTTTAAACCAAGGAAAACAAAATGACATAAGTGAGATGCGGTTAAAGTGAACTAAGTGTAATTACGTTGGTCGTCTCATATGAAGCTTATCTCCCGGAGTCTTCGGCATTAAAGATGGCGGACACCCCCTATGGAATTCCCTCGGATCGCATCTTTTAAACAGACCAACAGACGGCCCGTGGTTCCCAGGACAAGATGCTAATCTCGCCCCACGTGCCGATAATAAAGCGATTAGCCAGCTCTCTCCGGCCATTGTAACAGGTCGAATTAAAGAGATTAAAGGGACGAGGTCATTCATAGATTATCGCTTAGTTAGATAAGACCATGATATGACCATCAACACAATATATATCACAATAGGCGCACCACAGATTACAACCAAATGAATGACTCGAACAGTTGGTCAGATAAATCGAATGAGCAACCACGACCGATCTTCAAAGAACAATGACCGGGAAGCAGCGAGGACACTAATGGTTAAGAAATGAGTGTTATCTATAACGTGATATTGTGGTTGTGGGATATGGATATTGTTCTCGTCTGATTGGTTTTAAGATAACAATACTTGTGGCGATTAGGATACTATAACATGTTCTTTCGCTCCATTAGATCAACTCCATTGATAATGCGCATTGATGCTTGGGTATGAATAAAATACGGACAAGGAATTATCTTGTATACTAACTTTAAGTAACAGAAAAATAATACATTTCATACATAAAGTATATTCATGCCTCGATAGTCTTCGATATGACTATATCAATTTAGTCCGACCGGATTTCATACGTCAAATTAAGGAGTCGAAAAAGTGGGGGTTGTTATAAAAAATGTTCTCTGGCCGACACATATCAAACCACAATCTCTTTTATTCTTGATTGTTTCCTCTCATTATACAGACGCCTGTCCTGAACTAGACGATCACTCGATCAATGTTATCCTCCCGAATCATACAAGTTTTATTCTTCCTTGTATAGAGGCCGAATATGACTGAAATCCACAAAACAAAGTCTACGCATCGCTAGCGTGCGACATTAAGTATAATGAGCTCTCTGCACAACAATATGGACCGTAAACGCAGAAGCAGCCTTTCGGTGCAAACAAACCAAATTTTAATTTCAATGAAAGGAACGAACAATAGTGTTTGTAATATTTTTTCATTTTAAGTGATAATTTGAATTTGTTTTACTCCCTTAAATAGTAAAGAAATAACGGGGAATATCGAATAATGTTCAAGTCACAGGAAGAAGGCTTCAAAGTGTATTCATAAATAACACAGTACAGCTGTTGTCGTTAGCGTCGCTAGAATTTCATTGTTATTATTGATGTTCCAGAACAACACAATATTTTGTATTCGTTTGAAGCAACGCGCACTCTTCCGGTTTATTACATAATTATATTATTATTTTATTAAGTATAAAACAAGCCATGTTTGGGCCGTGATTTTAATTACCTTAATTGTAGGCCTAAGTGTCCATTTTGTATGGGGTTTTTAAAGATAAAAAATGGACGCATACACTCAAAGTAATTATAACACCTATTAGTCTAGCCGGTTTTAACCTATATACCCTAATTATAATGTATATTTAAGCCCATGTTAGGCCTATATATGCCAATATTTATAAGGTTAATGGTTAAAATTGATTTCAGATGTTAGTTAAAATCTAATCTAAACGATTATTTTGAATACAAGGGTATAGGATTTCCAGCTCGCCTAATAATGCATTCATAGACCTATGCGACAAAGCGGATACCATATGCGAGTCTATTAGAAAGGGTCTTATCACGAAATCATGACAATTATACTGCTGCATAAAACTGTTACACATTTTGGTTGATACTGTTATCCGTACAACGAATGCTAAAGGTTTTGAAAATAATATAAGAACCAATGGTATTGTTGAATAGATTTTAATAGTAGTGAAAAATTCGAAAGATACGTTAAATGTATTGTTACCGTTTACTTTATGCCTTCACGGGGGTTGGGTGGCCGAATGATTAGTGCTTGCGCGTTGTATCATAAGGTCTGTCATTGAGTCAGCTGGCGTGGTTTCAATTTCCCGGTTGTACGTGGCAAGGAGTTGGGTTGCCTGTCCAAACTCTTGTTTTTGCTCCGGGCCTCCGGTTTCCTGCCACTGCAAGCGAATTATTGAAATAAAATTGAACTTTATGTTAGTCCCGAAATACAAATGGTATTATAATGAGGATTTTTTCATCCTTTCCGATAAGGAAAACAAGTACACTATCCACCATCCCCCTTTTCATTATGCATTATGTGGTAATTCTGAAAAGTTCTCCCCAATTCCGTCAAATATTCACACGAGATTTCTTTTGTCTGTAGCCCAAAAGCCAAATACATGAAAGTTTTGCTATTGTTTTTCCTCCACAAATTTAAATCTCTCAAATAGTTGTAGCTATCTGACATAGAATTGGATTTCATTTTGCAAAAACATTTTCTCATGAATATAGTTTTATTTTTTCGTTGACATTTTGATGGATATTCAATATTTCCTTCGGCCAAATGTCATTGATAGCAGTAGCCATTAAAAGTCTAGTCAGTGATGAAATAATCCTTTGTGTTATTTAATTTGTGTGGATATATTTCTTAAAATTGGCACTATTAGATAATCACTATGAACATGTTCCCCACTGGCACCGACAAATGTTATAATGCACACATCATACCAAGCTAATATTGCGAATACGGCTAATATACGGCATGTTTGTGAATATATAATCCAATATAGATGGAATACATTATGTAAAATTGAATTTTCAATGAATTAGTCTATAACTCTTCTATGTAAAAACAGTATAAATTTCAATCAAACACCCTACGAAAACATTGGTTTCTCTCATTTGGATCTCCTTCACACATAATGATTTGTTTAACAAATTGAAAAGAACAAATTTCCCATTTATTTGGAATTTAGATAGAAAACCTACCGTCTTCATTTTGGCTCCCTCAATAACAAAAGTGTGGTTATCACAGTCGGAACCTTTGATCTGATGTTATGTTGCAAAATGATTTTCACGACTACAGAACTTTAAAACCTGTCCAAGGGATGGTCACTTAAGGTCTCTCATGGTCAAGTTATTTTCACCAAATTTGGGGGGTTGGATGGCCGAGTGGTTAGCACGTGCGCGTGGAACATAAAGCGTGGTTAAAAAATTAACAAAATCTAAAATTTAATCTGTGTCTTACGGCGCTTTATCATTCAAGGACAGAAGCCCGATTGAAAATGTTTTTGTTTTTTTTTTGGACGATTTTAATGCTAAATTATTTAGAGTTTGATCTCTATGACTTCTGACTTTCGCCAACAGAACAAATCAAGCGACTAGTGATGTATAATCTGTATGCGTTTTGGTAAGCTACACAGTCATATTTCAAATCTTTTCCAATTATGTGTAACCCCTTCCGCCATAACATAAGCTTATGACATGCCCAAATCTACAAAAAGGTAACAAAATCACAAAGCATAGAGGGAGAAAAAAAGTAGTCATAGACGTTAGGTGTGGAGGGGGGGGGGCAGAACTGAAATGCCTGAAACAATTCCTGTTGACACGGAGCTTACCGTAAAAGGGTTGCCCAAGAAAATTTGACGGCCACATAAACGCATTTATTTCCTGCTATAACAGCCCCTGGTCCAAAACATAGCCTAACGTAGGTGGGTGACCGTAATTCCAATTAACCACTCAAACGCGTTTCCTGCTATTCGAGTCGTTCTTCGAGGTGTATTACTGCCTCGCTCTCCCCGAGAAAATTTAATCGTCGCAAATGCGTCTTTCTGCTTTTTTGCAACCGAAATAACACTCCATATGCTGACCTCAATTGTACTCACCCAATCGGACTGTTACAACTGCATCAACAAATCATAATCGATGCTGGAATAATGTTGCACAAATCAGAACGGCTGCAGACTAAATTTTTTTCATCCCCTCCCCTCTGCTCGTACGCCTGTAGAAGTAATCCTATATAGCGAGATTAGAAGGAAGGATAACTGTAGCCTTAATCTGTAAATATGAATGAAAAAAAAATCCCTACATCGGTTCAACATATCAATTTCCTCTTCGATGATCTTCTTTCAAGAAACCGGAAATGATGGTCAAATTGATAGTTGATTATTCTATTTTGATTAATATTTGAAAAAATATAATTGAACCAAACGCAAGCATATCCCCAGGGTAAAGCGTTTATGAAAAGTCGCATGTGAACTCAACACCATTTAGTCATTATAAACAATTTAGACATTTATATCTGTATGACGATCTCCCTGTTTAGACCATATTATGTCAGTCCAATATTTGGATAAAACCAGCATTAAATTACCAATTAGACAAGCCATTTTATACAGTCCGGTGATTTCCGTCGAAAGCCGAAACCCGGTTATTCGAATGTTGTTGAGCGAACTACCAATGACCCGAGTGATGTAAGCTTACCAGACCTGGACCTATAAGGATGTAGACATGGAAGACAAAGTTACGACCAACGTTTTGGGATATAGTCAGACAACCCAGTGAAGCAACGTAGTTATGATTATGTGTAAATTTAAACAGCGGAAGTAACTGACATCCTAAAAGAGGCAAGTTAGGTGTAACGTTAGCAATATTTCTTTCGATTTGAAAGTTAATGTTTCATTTTGTTATAGTCTTCAAGTCATTTGGTTTCTTGGTCATAATGGGAAGAAATTAAATCATTCTTCTGCTTTACGTTAGGAGGGAGTTACCCAATACAGCCCAGAACGGACTGTAGACTTAATACCATTTATAGACTAGAGACCAGTCCAGAACCGTAGACAGCAGGTCAACCCAGAACCTACTGGAGATCAAGTAATAGCACCCATAGACTGGGGGTGCGGGGTCAATCTAGAACCGATTAACTCCAGCTAAATTATTTTTAATTAAATTTAAACCAATTATTTAAAAGTGACTATCAGTTCGTATCTATTATATACATTGTAGGTGTGTGTAAAGACCGAACCGTATCCAAAATCATGAAATAAAACAAACTTTTACCACATTAAAGGCTAGACGGCGGTTTAAACCGTATAAACTACCGTCTTGCATTCAAATCAATTCATAGATCACGTAAATAGCGAGGAAAGATAAACATCTGCTTGAAGCACAGTGGTAAACCATACCTGATATGAATTTCATGTTCGTATAAATAGTTACTACAATTAACACTCGTCTGTGACTTTCAAATCGTCGGCCAAGGGGATTAGGTGGCTGTCGGGCGTGTTTTCCAGTCCGAGGTCACGAGACGGAACTAGCCAACGTATGTTGTGATACTATAGTACAGAATTGAGCTGCAACTTCTTGTCGTCTGAGATCGTGTATGTAAACTCTCAATGTCAAAGGAAACTGGACATGAAATGAATCGGCGATATTAGTGAAGTTTTTGTACAGGTCCCTTTGTAGTTTTTCACGTTTGTGCCCCGACCTTAGAATACAAATTTGACCCACCTAACTTTGCATGTACAGTTGTTTATTCTACAGCAACTGGTTCACAACGGGTTTAAAGGGTTAATGGTTGTTTGTAAATTTTGACCGTGTATTGTTCAAGATCAGTCTCTTCTACTGTAGGAAATCGATCTTGAATCCAGAAGTCAGAAGCCCCTTACTATATATCATATTTCTATGATATTAAAATCGATGTTTACACCGACTCGGCGTACAGAATTCACAAGAATGCAAAATTTTATTAAACTATCTTGTTTTGTATAATGTGTATTAGTTTCTGAATTTTCTCTGTTGTCCTTTTATTATATTTAACGAAAAAATTCCACCATTACACATATTCAACGTAGAGCTTCACAAATTCAAAATGTTCATATTTCTAATGGGAAATCATCTAAATCGAGATGGCGTTACGTTACACATTACACATGCCCTAAATATCTTCTATGCTAAATCACGAAATTAAAAATTCCAAAATGAAAAACAGCAGTTGTTGAAATTTATTCAATCTGATTAAAATACAGATCTGTATTTCGTTTCGTTTTTTTTTTCTTTCGATTGCCTATACTACATGAAGATCTGCCCGGGTGTTGGGATATGTCACCCCAAAGGCCATGTGACCCGCTGTTGACCCTATGCCGTCAGACATTTGATTAACCAATCAACATTGATGTTACTAGTGGATTACCCACAGTTCCGTGCAAAACGCACCTTAAGCTCGCCGTAACAGACCATTTCATTGGTTAATACCTCACACCATTCAGAACACGTCAATGATGACAACTCTTCCAGATCCTGGTGTAGTAAAGACAACTAAAACGAAATTTTGAACTATAAAAAGAAACGAAGTTGGGTCTGTGTTTTAATCAGATTGAAATTTTTTTGTCACGTGAATCTAGATCAGAGCAGTGCAGACCAACTGACAATTAGAGTGGTTTGAATGACAGTATTTACTGCTTATCAATAGTAGTGCTACCAGGTATTACGGATCAAGTTTCCAAGTTGTCAGTAAAACAGGTGTAACAGCTAATTAGATGGATCTCAACACTGACCTATTGTAAGAGCAATAAAACAAAGACAACTTTACCACCATATTGACTAGGCTGTATTTGAGACAAAAACCCGTATGCTACCCCCAGGAATTCGTAGACTTTCCAGTTGTCGCAAAACAATTCAAAGTTTATTTTAATTACTAGTTTTATTAAACGCTCTATTCGGGGCCGTTGTCATAGGGAGAATCATCAGCCAGGTCATACAAAATGTCTCGAAACATGATCGTAGATTATAACCTTGCGTGTTACTGTTAAATATGGCTGCCGGAAGTACATAACGGTCGTATCTTTATTATAAGCGCGTGAAACTTGACATCCATTACTGTATGTATTCAACGTTATCGCTGTTGATGTGATCGGTTTTCGATTTTTCGATTAGGACCTATTATATCTAGATCAACAACAGGAAACGTATACCATACCCAGCTTCTCTCATTTGTTTGTAACTTTATCTGATTCTGTTTCGCGTGGTTTGTTAGTTACAGAGGGGACAAATGATTAAATAATACTAAAATCACGAACATTTACTAATATATGTATTGTCATTTGTCACCTTTAGTTCAAAGTTAGACGTACAAAGGCTAGTCACTCCCAAATATGTTACACAACCAGGTAGTTCGGTGAAAGTTCATGTCCCTTATCGTGATTATGAACAATACAGTGTTGAGTAAACGGGTTATGGGCAGTGTACTTCCAACATCTATAGATAGTGTACCCCCAACTCAGCCTCTTGAGCAAAACTGCGATTTGCATCAATACTTTAAGATCACTATATTGTAAAACGACGATTCCACTCCATTTCGTTTTTTATATTTTCGATGGCCTCTACTTCATGAAGACTGACTGGCTGTAGCGGAAAGTTGTGTCAGGGGTCTTGCGAGCGGCTTTTCAACCGATAACGTCGAGCATTGGAGTAACTAATCAGCGTTGATGTTTGTAGTGGAATACACACAGTTCCGTATACAACACGCCAAGAACCCGTGGTATCCGACCATTTCAGTGGCTAATCCGCCACATTAACCATAACGCGGGTAATTTAACAACTCTTCCAGATCCTATATTGTAGCAAAGAAAAGAAAAAGAAAATTTTGATCAGTATTTTAATCAGATTGCTAGAATCATAACTTTCCCTGAACTATTATACTAGAACGCTTGATAAACACCTCATTTACATGTATTTAAGAAGTTCAAATAGCTATCAGCTTTCGTTGCACTTTTAAATCTTAGCCCATGCAAGTTCACTTCCTTTTGACATTCGTAAAATATGGTTTCGTGAAGGAAATTACTTGGTCGCTAATTAAAATCATATACCCTACATTTATATGGTATACATTTTGTACCAAATATGTCCGAGTGAAGTTCAGACGAAACTTGACAATTCAGCCAATTTCTTTTATTTTCAGTAGAGATCAGACAAGAAGGTAATCCCAAGAGAAATGATGGTGGTTGGTTTCTGTCATATTTCAATGAACAGACGACTCCAATAAGAAGTCAAGGACATTGACTCTTTCTGATGTCTTTTGCTTGGTTAGCCTTGATTACCCATGTGGTCTCCTTTGTTCAACAGACGTACGCAGAATGGCGCACATACGCAGGTTGGGTTCCAAATGGACGTCTGTCGAGAATAAAGTGCTATTTTCTCTTCGACTATAGAATAGTATCATATGGCGGTATCATTGTTGAAGAATGCTTGACATATCGCAATGTTTACCTCTGTACCATTTAGAAACCAGATAAGCGTTACAGTTTTAATAAATGCTAGCGGTCACAAAGACTATCATTAACAAAAGCAGTAAAGATAGAGAAACCGACATCTATCTGCAAAATAGTTTAGTTTATACCTTAATCTTAATCAGTTCTTGAAATACGTTTTTATACAATGTGTTATATCATCATGACATTCATGTCTAACCCTGGTATGCAATTGCTGCTATTGGAAAATGAAACTTGCTTCAGTAATATGATAACGCCAGAGTTGAGAAAGAGACATTGATAATCGTGAGTTAATATGTAGGATCATCAAGCGTCTTTTAACCTGGAAGACTTGGCGGGAACCTTATGCTAACACAGCTAACTTTAAATCAAAGGTGTGATGATATGATTATCATAAACAGTAGCTTGAATCAAGTACATCACATCATGGGATGACTGTGTTGTCAGATTATTTTGCCAAATTTTTCATTATGATTTCTGCAAACAACGTGTATTATTGGTAGTAGCGAAATCTGGAGATGTCATCAACTGGTATTAAAATCCATTATAAAGGTAATATGTGGCCCACAGATGTGCTTTAATACGCCTGGCACTCAGCGTAGCGTTACTATTTTACCTGGTGAACATATTTCTATTACGACCAGTTGGTTATTTTATATTCTATAATATCAACTCATTCCTATTTATATACCTACAATATACATATATACGTGTGTTAAAAAACAAAAAATACAAACATATATTATGTACTCATTACCTGTCGAGCGAATAGGTGTTAATCGAAGAGGCAAAAAAGCCTGCTAGATCAGATGTCTGAAGACAGCTGAGAAAACATTAGTACCGTTAGTTTAAATTGATACGTGCAAAGTATATGGCGATTTTTCCCCGTCTATAAACGCCTTGAACATATGTGTGGTATATAAGTTGGGTTGTTAGCAATCTAATGATGAATGAAGGGCGCAGGGTTGAAGCAAATTTTGTAACTCTATTATTATCATAATTATGAGTGCCTGTCAAAAGAAAAGGTTCGTGTGCCATGATGACAGGTATTCACACATTGCGAACACCTTTCTCAAAGTCTACGGAGTCCATGGTGTTAAGACTGTAATAGTCCTTCACCCACCGTTATTACAAATATGCGAGGGTAGAATTATAGGCCTCTCTATAATGGGGTGTGGTTTTAATTAGGGAGACGTACTTGATGGTCGTGAACACAAATAATGTCATTGGTTATAGATAGAGCAAATAAGGTATCCATTGCTTATCCAGAGCCGTTACGATGTTCTGATTCACGCCATCTCAAAGAACTGACCATTTGTTATGCTTGACGGAGATTAGGATCAATTTCATCCAAAAACAAACAATGGTGTCAAAAAGAAAGCAATTATTTTGTGGTTAGAACTTATATGATATTTGTGTTGAAATTACTTGTCATCGATACCTGGCCATTTTCATATTAGTTTCAGCAGACCTGTAGGTGTGAATTCATGCACCACAGATGTGTTGCCTGTATTTATGATATATATACCTATACACACAAACAAGAGGCAATGAGGTGTTCACGTGATGTAGCTTATTAAAAGTTCATTCTGTCTTGAAGGAAAGAGGAGGCCGGTGTTTTTTTATAAACACATATGAGACTAAAGGAAGCAGACAGCGTAAATAAAACCAGCGTATACTGATTACCGAAGCGACTAATTCTAACTTCATTCTCAAGTAATATTTTCTACCAGTTAAACTTTTCTCAATGATCACATTAAACATCTACATGCCTATATATGACAGTTGATCATAATTTCCATTATATATGATTCGTGAAGGATCCGCAGCAAGTCGACGTTTAATGAAACTGTCATCACAAGTTAGTCTCACCGTTATGCTCCCTTTTTATACCGTCGTAAAGAAAGCTTGTGATCACTGGCATGGATGACCCTAACCGTCATTTTATCTATTATGATAGCTTTATAGCCTAAATCATTAAGATGACTGAAGCTCAACTCTTAACTCATTTGCTTTCCTCCTTTTTACTGTACAGTTCAATATTGATTTTAACTATTGCCTCCGCTCTACTTGCAAACCGACAAGATTTCTCCATATAATTGTCTGATTACCCTAATATGTTGGGCGTCAGGAACTATATAGTAGAATAGAAATGAAGGCAGGAATGGAGGTTAGTTGACAATAGCAGAGATTGCCGCCATACATGGCCTACATAACCGAATCTTCTGCCTTGTTGCGTCCACTGTCAGAAACATGTCCGTCATATTACCATGTTATTGTGTGCGTATAGGGAAGGAGCTGGTCCAGATGGTCGTCTGCGGGCAAGCCTCAATGTGGTTATTATTTAAGGAATGTATTACATGTCAAATCATATTCCTCATCATGGTTTCAAATTATGTTATTTGTGGATCGTTAAATTTAAAATTATCTCCAACTAATGTTTTCATTATTAAATTCTACAAAACGTAACCCAATATTGTCAACATCAATGCTATAAAATATAATATATTATCAATGGGAAAGCATAAAGCCGGAGATAGCTTCCAGCTACTATTAGGAATCTAATTACATTGAGTAGACTGTAGATATGGTCTATAGATATCATTTATCTATGTAATTAGTTTGATGGTAATAATGATATCAAAAGCCGATCAAGTTATTCGATAGCTCTAATGAATAATTGAAATACTTCATCTACTATATAAGGACTTTTATACTAATAGTAGATAGGCTTTTGTATTTGACAAAAAACCCAGCCCACCTTTAATTTCAAAGAAGTTTGGAATTACATGACCGGATTCGATTAATCTAAAATTAAATTCACGACCATCTCCTTCTTGGTGCAAAATTGCTATCTGGATTTCAGAAATCATCTTGAAAATTGATACGATTGTCGGTTTTTTGAAGGTTGTTCTGTTTAAAACTTGCCTTCAATGGCAGTGTTTGTTCATGTACTGTGTTATAATTGACGGTTTATACACGAATTAAGCCGAATTCTTTGTTCTTTAAAATAAAACAAAGCCGGTGCAATATTTTTTATGAAAACCAATTGATGTAAGCATTTTGAAAACTTGACATCTCAAAGGGTAAATCTCTCAGATAACATGCGAATCTACGTGTAGTCAGGGTTATTCGAGTAAGACAACACATTAAAGAAATCGATATTTAAAAGTTGCCCATTGCCATTTAAAATGCTACACAACAAGATATTGTTCTTACTGTTGTCATGGATACTATACGTAGATGTTTTTAAGCAAGCGGAATGATGTAATAGGTAGGCCACTTTACTGTTATCTTACCTACTTATACCTATTTTTTCTAATTCTATTTTTGTTGCGGACATATTTATATTCTCCGGGTAGAGTCACATGTATGAGCAAATCAACAACAGAGTAATCGTTTGTTGATAACGTGAATAGGAAATTGCCATTCGCCTTATGTTTGGTCTGGAGCCACGGTGGCTAAGTGAGGCAGACGCTTACTCGCAAGCATTCAGGTCGCGGGTTTGCTCCCGGCGGTGGCCGAAAAGTTCATCGAGATTTTCCTTGCTTGTGGTGAGGGTGAAGGAGCTGACAAGGACAGTCGTCTAGTCGTTTGGTCTCCTTTACACATTGGCGTGCACGTAAAAGATCCCTTGGCAGATGAAATTCGATATAACCCAGTCAGAGCTGAACAGTAGGACGTTAAACCCCGAGCGAGCACTATCCATCTTGTTGTTCTTGCTATTCTCAGGGCGGCATTGCATCAATTCATGTTCGATTGACGTGAAATTTGACATACCCGGTCTTTGGGCAATTGTGCATGGATTGGCGTCTTCGATTGGCGATGACGTCATACTCTGTCACTGCTGCCAACTAGCCACGTACTTGTTACAAACATAACCAAGCTTATTTTGAAAATGTAAATATATATCTTATGAAATAAATTAAAGAATAAAACAGACATTGTCAACTTGCAGTTGGAGAAGTCGTAGGAGATGATAGGTCATATCTTGCAATGAGCAGGCGATGTATGTCGCTTGTTAAATAAATATTATCTTCCTGGTAATTAGTATATATCCGAAAATCGTTCGGTAAGTAATTAAAATATGGACTTCAAAGACGAATATATATATATATATAATATATATATATATATATATATATATATATATATAATTAATAATATGGAATACTGAAATAATTCTATATAGATAAATAACAGTAGTCATACTCCCGTTCTAAAATTAAATCGACTTATGTTGCCTTGTATTATTAAGAACACAATCCTCAAGACTGTAACTCCACGACTTCCTGTTCGGTTGAATTATCTCCCTCATAACTTCGAACTTAAGGCACATATTTTTTTTTAAAATGGGGAGAAAGTTTCTTGTTGCAGCGTCTGTTTGTCATTAACTTATACATTGTAACCAGAGAACCTTTGGTAATGTTGAAGAAACAAAGCTAAATGCGGCCAAGGAAACGACGAAAATGTCAGATTGTGCGCAAACTGTAGCTGTTTTTCATAGGAATGGAAAAAAGTAAAGACCTCACCCATCTCATAATACCTACTTAAACATATTAGAATGGTCTCCAGTAGATAAATATATCAAATAGAGATATAGACTGTCAGAAAATACAGTCAATTGTAAGTATATAGATGGCGTTTATTAATAGCTTTACACGAAGTTTACATGTTGTCTAGAAGTTTGTAGAACCACCCTTCTGTCATGGAAACTATTAATTTATTCAAACGGCCCATACAAAGGAATGCACATATATCACCGATATGCAAGAACTCATTGAATTTGTTTGATTGTATTTAAAAATGAATACAAGGTGCAGTCCAGCGACATGTACGATGAGTCGGCTAAAAACGCATGTTCAGTTAGCTTCATGTAATAATAGTATTATAGCAATGGTTCTTGTGGAAGAGTCAGGGTGCGCCTTCCCTTCATAAAAGATCTGTACCTATTTGTGTACCTATTTTTCGGAGAACACTTTGAAGTGTCGTTCTCAGTGATGAAGTCTTATGAAGCCTTACTGGCCCCGAGTTCACAAAGCACCCTCAGACTTCAGTTTAAATTGTTTGCCGTATTTTAACTAAAATATTGCCTTTAATAAAAGTTTTTGCCGTTTCAATATATCATATAAATACATCAGTAAGAAACTATATGCAAAGTTTTGTGTATCTGGGTCAAAAACATTTCTCATAAACCGTGAATGAAAGTTGAGTAAATTTTTACTTAAGTCTGAGAATACTTTGTTATTGGTCCGGTCTTTTTATAATTATTTGTCTTACATCAAAAGTTTTGTGCACAAATACGAAACTAAGATTGTGCAACATGTTAGAGAAGGTTTAGAGCCGAAAAACCCACGATATAAAACAGAAAACAAGATGGTCAATAATTCTGACACCTGTTTTAATCGTTGGTTACATGTGTTGGTGTGATTTATATCAGTTATGAGAGTTTTAAACGCGATACCCTTCTATCTGGACGGGGTTTATGTTTTATTGTCCGCTTAAGAGTATTGTTGCTGCCTATTTTATTACTGCTGATATTTTTGGGAAGTCGAGAGGGAGGAATCAGTTCAAAGAGCTCGTAGCAATCTATCTCCGGAAGACACAAGTCTGTACACAATACCTGGTTTCCGTCATGTAAATATCAACACGTTGGAACGCCATAAATTCATCCAATATGTGCAGCAAACGTCTAATTTCTCCACACATACACCTTGAAAACAGAATGGATTGATGCAATTTTTGCTGGCATTTAACAAACATCATTGTTTACCCATATCCACCAGACTAAATCTAACACAGCTTACAATATTTCTAACCCGCCACTAATACTGTTTCAACCTCGTCCTGACATTTCAAAACATCTCCCTCCGATGTGGTGGGAAGAATGTTCTGCTGTAAGAATGTAATAGTCAGGAGAATTGGAACACAGAAAAACAAAATTCTGTGGGCGGTTTGATGGATCTCGCCCATAAAACTTCCTGGTTCTTCCTCATCAAATATAATAGTTTTAAGAAATTTATAGATATCATTAGAGAAATAATTAAGTTATAAGATTAAAATTCGATTTTCAATTGAGAAGAGACACATTCGGGAAGTTTAATCCATAATAAGGAGCATGGTTAAATGAGGTACGTTAACTGAAAGGACTGTATGTTTAACCAATAATATACAAGTATGGTACATGGCTACTTTGTTTTCTGGGTGTTAGCGCGACTGAAATTTCGAAACATATACAAGAAACAAAATGAAATTTTAACATCATTAATAATTCAAAAAACTGAAATAGTGAAAATAGAAGCTAAATTGTTCGAACTTATCGTGTTAACAATAGATTAAATTAGACCTTTATTGTGTTCTGATTTACATTATTTCGTTTGCCTACACAAAATGAAGATTTGTGTTAGCCGTTTTTTTTTTAATGATTCGCCGTGATTGGTTAAACCATTGTTGCACAAGACGAAACATGGCATGGAGTTATTTGTGGTGAATTCTCGAGAGGAACGATCGAAAGTTGGATGGATGAGTATTTACGTATACATGTATCTTAATAAAATGACGCTATATTTTAAACGCTGCTTTTTGCGTAGCTCCGTTGAGACCGGTTGTCAAAAATTATGGCATGAGAGTTCGAGTGAAGAGTTTCATATTATAGATGTAAGTGATTCAAGATGAAGTTGGACAACTTAAGGTCAGGTTGTGACAACCCAAACATTTTCTAGAATCTAGACTAATTGTTCTAATTTATTGCTGGCGACATTAAATGTTTTAGTAACTACTACCATTATGTATCTCCATTGTTTCCTAATCCCAGCCATTATATATATAGTCCTAATACTATTGTTTTAAATGCTATTTCCGGTGATTTATGCGATTCTAATCTGAATGGTGCCATTTTGGTGGCTGCCATTTTATCGAGTTATGGACGATGCTATCAATCTAATGGGTTGATATGTATTAAATGTCGTTCTCAAGAGCTACATGGTTTGTATCGTAACCATCTGTATTGGAACAATAGACATGGAATAAATGCATTGTTTCTAAATCTTGGAATAATTAGAAGCCTCGTTTGTTGAATTAGGAATGGGGTTGAACAAGTGTTTCGTGGCTGTCATTACCCTTTCTTTGAACCTCGATCTAGTACGGGGGCTTATACCCCGTTCAGACGCTTATAACTAAACTGGTTTAACTTATCCGGCGATTTTTATCCGGCAATTTTTGCGTTCATACGTGTTTTAAAATACTGGCACTATACTGGATTAACATTCCTGACCATGTTCCTGACCTCGTCGGTCAAGGGTCAGAGGTAAACGCGCATGAGCACTGATGAAGAACAAGAAGCCGCCATTTTTCTAAGATTGTTATTTACTACGCACTGCGCATGTCCAGAGTGAAAATATCCGGATATTTTAATCCTACCCGTTCAGACGCCGAAAGTTAAACCAGATAAAAAAAAAAGCTGAATTCAATTCACCTACGGAGGTGGATATTTTAAACTAGTTTAAAATCTCCACATATGCGTTCAGACTACGAAAATTGCTGAATTAACTATCGCCGGATAAGTTAAACTAGTTTAACTTGCGCGTCTGAACGGGGTATTAGTCCAACTATCAATGTTGATGAAATGTCTTCATCACATATTGTCTCTGTGATATCTCCCCGGTGGAAGCGGACGTTTGAACTACAAAATCAGTCCATCTTTTTTATCAACAAACTTTTAACCACCCAGCTTAATAGAAACTTATTTGTAACCGTACATATTACAAGAGAAAAAATTAAACATGCATTATGCAAGAGCTAAATAAATCTGCGTATTACAGGTCTGTCTTTTGGGCGTGAAATTTTATCTTAATTATTAATTAACCATTAATTAACTTATCCAGGCCACAATGTACTCTCGATATCAACGCTAGCCTTCGATATTGACCGGATTAACGCTCATCGATAATTAAATTAATAAAAATTGGATAATCGAGACAATGCTTTTTTTTTTATCTTACTTACTTTAGTAATAATGATCGAGGATAGGCGGAAATTTCAATTGTTTAATTCTCGGCTCATAGTGGACCAATTTTACTGAAATTTTCATTAAATTACATTATCTAGTTTTTAACTATTATAGTGAGAACTGCCAACTTTTTATCTAATCTCCCATAATGTATCTTTAACTCTTGTTACCTGGGGTCTATTTCAGCTCGATTTTGACCATGCTATATATTCACAGCTAAAATGTTCCATGGATGGGAAGAGAATCTATTTAAATACAAAATTTGATAAATAAAGTTCGCAGTATTGCAGTGAGAGGACATAATTATGAAATATTTTTAGATTTATACAAAGAAAATGAAAGAAAGGATACTTTATCTCCCATCTGATGATGATAATGATGATGAGAATGAGGATGATAGTGATGATGATAAACTTTAGGTGTCGATGTGATTCATTTGGGAAAGGGGGTAGTGTCTCGGGTAGCACCAGTTATTCTCTCATCAACGTCTGTCACCGTAACGATATAAAGCCTGGGCATTATCCGGGACGAATGTCAGTCACTGGGCGGTACATGCAAATTAGATGCAGAGATCGGGTTTTGAAACCCAATGTCAATCAGTTTAATTTGATTACTATTAAAGCTATTATGTTTCAGTGCAAGCTGCTTTATCCGTGACAGGTCATCAATTGGTTTCAATTTCATGGCCAGGAAATATCATTTTGTATTATCAGCAGTAAATTGTAGTTAATCATCTTTTAGGGATATGTATGCGGGTGTTTTAATCTGGGAATTGAACGTTATACGATTCCCACAGATCGCACAGATATAATGCGGAAAAGGATATTTTCTTAAAACTTTGCGTATTTGTTTTAGATTTAGAAACGCACTCTAACAAATAGCATTAAAGTCGATCGTCTACATGAAACTTGATGTGACATTAATAATACTTTGAGAGTAAAAACACATTTTTTTTTTAAATGGAATAACTATATTATGTAATTTTAATCTCTTGCAGGCGATTTTACAAGTCTTGGTTGTTTATATATCACACAGTAGAAGATGGACATTATAAGTGATATACTTATATTCGGATCGGAGTAACCAAATGTTTCCGTGGGTTCTGGTATATGCAGGGTTAAAATAGGCGTATGTGCCCGATGTTTTATACTTGAGGGGGGGGGGAGAAATATAATGTCCCAATCAATTCTCATCGTAATCGGCGAACCTGGGCACCAGCAAGCGAGAATGAAAGCGTCGGGGGGGGGGGGTTACCTCACCCCCACAAATCTGTAAATTAGACGTCTTTTCCTGTCCTGTCTAAGTACAGCAACTAGATAATAGACAAATATGCAGCCTTATCGATGTGGCAGCCAATATCCCTCCTATACCCACCTCATAATATGAAACAAAAATATGTTATCCTCTATTCTTTATACAGTCAATTCTTTTCAAATAAATTATTGGAAACGAACTTGTCATAAAACGAAGGTCAGACTGATGACATAAAATATACTTTGGTCGTTTAACGTCTGCTACCAAAACAATTAAAACAGTCATGTTTGTGTTTAAATTTGAGATAATTTTTAATGCGGAAGTTTACGATAGTCGGGTCGGCACCCTTTCTTCGGTATCTGTATACATTTATCGACTATTTACCATGACTGAGCACAGTACTAATATAATTAACTCAATGTACACTGTAAATGTATATTAGAGTATTTATTGGGTTTGAGGGAGGACTTCAAGGAGACGTGTCAGATGAAGGCTTATTTACGAAAACCACAACGTATAATAAAACACACGCGGTCCGTATCATGTTCATTCACGTAGAGACCACTATTTACCCATTTAATAATAAACAGCCAATATTGACCAAACGAGCTTGAGTCGAGCGACTCTATTCTAAACACTGGCCATTACATGCTTAACAAATACCAATCCTACAATGGAATTGAATAGCGTTAAACATGCACTGTTTATTTATCCGATACGTATCATAGATCTTTAATATAATAAACTGTCCACTAACTTAGTTATAAATTCACCCACGTCTTTATTTCATTAGTTCCAAGTGCCCTCTTTTTAGAATGTAACGTATAAATTGGGTTTTCTAGGTACAAGAACTTTTGTTGGTTAATTCCTCTATTGTATATTTATAGACCTACATATCTATATATACAAAAATATCGATCATTCATAACTTTTTGGTATATACAAATCGATTTTTGTGAATGGGGTTCAATATTAATGGCAAATTTCGCACAATTAATCAAAGTGACTTCGATTTTGCGCCGTACGTATTATTCAAGCCATTTAAATGTGTAGTAAAATCAAAAATATATATATATTGCTGAGTATAGGATCTAATTCTTAAACGGATTACCGGTACCCGAGAAAAAAAATTTTAAATCTGATCTAAAATCGTAATTAAAGTTTTATAATTTTTTTTACGAAACATGTTATAAAAGAATGTACTATATTGCTTTTTTTATTATCTTTTTAGTTAAACATTAAAAATTAAGGGAATTTATTTTTTTCTGTTCATCAGTGGATTTATTTTCAACAGATCTTATTTTCCCAGTAGAGCCTGTTGAATGCCAATTCATAATGTAATGGGCTTAAGTCCGCACGAAGAACCTTCGGGATTTTAATCAAATTCCATTCTTAGGTTTTTTGCCTACTTTCAATTTGTTTTATGATCTATTTAATAATTGGTATGTGCTTTCCCTCGAGTAGGCCTGATGCAAATTATTTTCTTATTTCAATTTTTTACATTCCCGATTGCCTCAAAAAAGACTGCTTCTTCAATATTCGGCTGTATTCCAAATAATAAATAACCCAGTATTTCAAATAGCTTTAAATTTTGAGACAGGTGCAGAATAATAAAGTCTTAAGGTTGCATATTGTAGGAAATTATGACTATAGGAATTTATGTTTCTGAAATATTGTAATAGATGTGTAGGATTAAATGTTGCTGTTGAAGATATGACGTGTTTTAATGTACATTATTGTTATTTTCACCTCAGTAATTGTGTATAAAAAATACAGTAACGGAAGTCACATCTAGAAGTGTTAAAGATGAGGATTCCATTATAAATAGCACAAATTCCCATGACATAAAAGTCTTCCGCTATTAAAAGACAAAATGTTCCAACACAATAGTCGTTACTGTTGTAAGTTATTCCCCTTGGAGCTGTTGCACGTGCATGTTTATTAAAGACAACGCGACCATTTCTAATTAGTGGTTGCCAATTCGACATTGAACTCGCTCAATCACAAAAGAAGGGGTTATAAATGCGATTTCAGGAGGAATGGGGAAATTATGGTCTTATTTGAAATGCGAAATGGCGGTCAGCTGCACAGTAATGGTTATAACGGTATGCATGTGGTCCAGATATAAATCACAGTTTCACTCTTGCCCTAAAATTAATTTACCATCGTTCACGGTGGAGCACGTGTTATCGGGGGTCAGTTAACAATATCTCAACAATTACACTAAAACCAACATAATTCACCCATGGCACCCGTGTAAGAATTTTGTGCTTTCTCTTGTTTTCATACAAGCGTTTAATATTTATTCATACACAGTATCTGAGTCTATATGACAAATTCCACACAGTTCTTGCGTTTTCAACTCTTTAAATTATTATCCTTAAAACGATATATATTAACATATATTATTTAATTAATGTACAAATGGGCATTAATACGAAATAGACCTAACACAATTTCAGGGGCGGATCCAGAGGGGGTTACCCCCCCCCCCCGCTCAGCTACATAAAAAAATAATGCCTTGCATCAACGAAATTACACCACAAAGTGATCCTACATCAGTATAAAAACGATTTCTCTGTTTAAAAAGCCCAATTTGTATGTATGCCTATGTAATTTAGAGACGAGGATGGCAGATTTCCGTAACAGAAACCTGGCAAACCCCCTCCTGCAAAACTTCCTGGATCCGCCCCTGACAATCGGGGAATTTTTACATTATTAAGACATAATTTTGAGTGCACTGAAAACCTGAAACATACCCTGCCTTCCACACAATACCCACCTCTTCATTAAACTATGGAGCGATGGTTTAAATAAAGATTACTAATATTAAAATCTTTCTCAAGGAAAATTTAATTCTACGTTTGAAGTTCTTTAACACCATTTCCCGTCTTCATTAGCTCAGCCAGTGCAGAACAGTAGGACGTTAAACCCCATTTCATGTAATACCGTTTACATGTATTCACACCTTTTATCAAAATTTCTAATGCATTTACATTTATGTAAACATTTTTTATATTACGATTTAAAATAAATCAAATAGTAACGTAAATGTATCCTTTGATACATAGACAACGAAAGATAAATATGGTAGATATTTTACCTGTATGTAAATATAACTTGTGTATGATATTATATTTATCTACAGCTTATAGAATTAACCCACACGTTCTCGTAGACTACTTTTAAAACGGTAGGAAATACAGTCAACACAATCTTTATAGTTTTTATCCGGCCATATTTAATGCGGGTGTATATTGTATTGTAGTCACCGCCATCCGTCTTTCCACACTTGCTGATTAATGTGATCGAGTCTACATGGCGAAACTAAAGCTTGGCGCAGACGGTCAACTTTTCGTCGCTTGTTGCTGCAATATGCAACTACTGGCAACTCCGAGCAATTGGCAACTCGAGGTCTCCCGTGTGCGCTGACTGGCAACGACAAGCAATTTTTCCCCGATTGTATCCGGAATGCCCATATCACGTGATCATTCAAAATGGCGCCGTACATACAACAACAACAGCATTACGCGACGACTTTGGACATTTATTTGATAATGATGCGCAGAAAAAGACGGAGAAACAAATCTATCTCCACGACCATGTTAATGTTGTTAGCTGTTCCGAAGCCGCCATCTTGAAGTATCACATGACAGTAGAGCGGTCGCTGATTGGACAGTTAACCAGTTGCTTGTTGCCTGTTGTCGCCTACCGCCACAGACGAGCAATTTTGAAGCAACAGATGAACAATTTCTCGGCGACGAGCGATTTTCTGTTGTTGAATATCAATCATGTTTGATATTTGGCAACGAGAAGCAACTCGGAGCAACAGCAGGCAACTATTGTTGCCCGTTGGCGCAGACGAGCGATTTTTTCTTTCAACGACCAGCGATTTCACTGTTGCCTGAAAGTTGCTGGAAAAAGTTGACCGTCTGCGCCTGGCTTTAGTATGTTGTTTTATGTCGACGAGAACACGGATGAATTCGAATTTAAAGAGAATAGACTATTAATGACACAAGTCATTGCACCTAACTTATCCAAAAAATGAACACGAGGGCCTACATATTTTTCTTTTTATTGTAATGCAACCTAAATTTATGGTCTTACAGGCTCCGCTATCGATAGGATGTTGGAGAATACCAACGACATTCGACAAATATTCGCTGAGTTATTGTCCTTGAAAATAGTTCGCAGTCATATCCGATGACGTGAAATATGTCAGAAAAAAACACTTGCGTCTGTATTTAATGGCATTTAGTATAACTGAGTTGGAAATGTAGTTGGTCAGGAATAAACGGTAATTGCACCCCCATGCCCCCTCCCTCCCTCCAAAAGGGTAGTTTTATATTAATGATTGGGAACTGGGCTGCATTCGTCTAAAGGATTTATAGAGTTATGCATCCCCAATGGGTGGGTGCTACATGACATTTAATACAGACATAGTAAAGAGCAATGTCGAGAAAATAATAAAAGATTTTTCCTGAAATGTTAAGTAACAATAAACTTGGGGGTTCTTGACGTAACCATTGCCACAGAGTGGGTATATGCAAGTGCTTATGAATGATTTAATGAGTTTTTGAGAATATATGTATACTTGAACGCCACCTGGCTAGGATTAGCTTTCTTCTTAAGGAGCGGTTAGAAACTAAGAAGATAGGTAGCTTGAATGATAACAGTATGTAATAGAGCTAATATATTTAGTACATAAGTGGGCTTATCTTATCTACTGTGATATTCATATCACATAAATAACAATTATAACATTATTGTATATAATACCTCCGTTACACCTGCAGCTTATTACACCTTTATTATATACAAAATATACCAAATTAATATATATATATCACACGGCTAATATAACGTAATTTAACTATTATAATATATATACATATATATGTATATATATATTTGACGCTGACGGTATTTTACGGATCTTTTATGAAGACAATTCAAACGGAAAGCGTTGATCCTATCACAGAAATTGAATAAAATATTAACCCCGTTTCCGATCCGTACTTACCGACTTCTTCCTAAAACCTTGTCAACCCGACAGAGGTTACAGTTTTAAATGGATTTTTTTTCAAGCATTGAAGCATTGGGATACCGAGAAGACGAATGTTAACGAGTTCCACCTCTTTTCAATTTCGTTTTAGAGATCTAAGTTTGGAATTGTAGGTTAACTCTTTCAAATGTTATTGCTGCTATCATCGAAATCTTGTGACTAGATCAGAATCTTTGTGATTTGCGACCATTTGTATCTTCATATATTGTAAGTCAAAGGTTCCCAGAGGGCTGGCTGAAAAGCTCTAAGTCTGGAAAAAATAACTGGATTGAAACACACTTTTGCCTTCAACAAGTACAATCATTAAATGACTATAAGAACTGCAACTGTAGTATTATTATTGTATTTGTACCAGATCATCCCGTGACCCTACCCATTGAAATCACCACTAATGGACAAACTGGCTACATGACAGTCATCAAATATCCGGAACTTAAAAGACTTACCCCTTCACAAATACATGCCGACATGGTCTCCACTTTCTGGGATGATACCCCTTCCTTTTCCACAGTAACGAAATGGGCTGCATAATTTAAGAATGCCGGAGGGAGAGGGCTTTGGCAATACCCGTGATCTGGAAGGTCATCAACAGCGACCATTCAAGAAAACATTACCGGGGTGCATGTAATGGAAATGGCTGATCGACGTTTGAACACTCGGCATATTGCTAGGGCTGTAGGCATATCTCATGAGAGGATTGAGCACATTATGTCCAACGAGTTATGAATGACAAAAGTTTCTGCAAGATGCGTACCAAAGCTCTTGACTGCGAATCAGGAACATCCCGTGACAATCTACCACCTTTTTGAAGCAAATCCTGGTAAATTTTTGGCCAAATTTGTAACCATGGATGGGACCTGTTACCAAAAATGAAAAAGGAACTAGCCAGTCGTCATTTTATTAGTAATTATGACTCTTTTAGGGTGACAGAAGACAATTCCTTCCTGACCGACACCTAAGACTTGCAACAGTTTTGGCAAAAGTGTGTACACCTATGTAGAAAAATCTATTGAAACTTATTACAGGTTTATCACAGATATGCTAAAAACGTTTACGCCGACTCTCGTAAACCTCTGATCTATTCACCTCTTGTCACATCGCCAATGGTCTTTCCTCTCTCACGCAACGATTTGTTTCCTCAGTTTTTCCTTATAATATTTTGATCTCCAAATAATGTTGATGTTTCAAGGTAAACATTTATATTGCCCCAACCTTTTAAATTAGCAACGAAATGGGATTTAGTTACCTACATTTCTGTATCGACTATGCAGTGCTAATTAATGAAGTCCGGCATGTAGTAGGCAGTATTCTAGACGGGACCCCGGTCTTTCGTCTGATCCGAATGACTATATTATGTTCTCCCTTTGATTAGTCTATACAATTGTTGGTACAAAGCATTGTTGCCTAGAATACGACATATCTCACAAAAAACATGATTTGTAGAGACACATAAATGTTCAGAAATATAGAACATATTATGAAATGTGGCGTTGATGCCAGGAGAAAGTTCTATAAATACAAACACGCAACATTAATGGAAAAATCGAACAAAAATTAATTTTTATTCTTTTAACGTTATTAATCCAACATGATTCATTCGACGCTGAATGAATAATTCATGATATTACTAAATTATTGTTTTATTGGCATAACTAAGTCTCCAGTACAGTAATTTTGGTGTCGACTCGTACTATCAGAGACTATTCCATTATTAAAGGATAGTTATTTAGATTTTAAAATAGACTAGACTCCTCCATTAGACCAGATCCTGTCTACGATATTTCCCACCGGTTTTTAACTCCTGTCATACAAGATTGATATGGGAACCCAAAACTAACTATGATAATGACTGAAGTAAGCCGGGTTTCCGTAAACTCAGTTCTGTATTGACTTCGGCTGCTTATTCTATGCGACATATTTGTGTATTATTATATAAACCATTGAACCCATGGAAAAAAACATCACATGTCATATATTTGATAGGTTATTTTGAATGTGATATTAATCAAAATTAATTACATTTATTTTAAGATGGGCGTAGCAATACCTCGTTATTGAATAATGGCGCCAAGGCAGGCCTCTCGTTTAGCAGTTACAAGACCTACATCACTTCTAATTCCTGTTCCAAATGCAACCTACTATTTTCAGTCATTTCATTCCTACACACTACCATTTCCAATCAAGTTAGGTGTTCCGACCTGTTAAAACTGAATACTATATATTATCCCTCCGCGTAACTGCCATTATATCTTACCACGGACAATTACGTGTTCCAAACTGATAAAACTGAACACTATGGGAGTATCCCTCCGCGTAACTGCCATCATGCCCCATCACGGACATTTTTGTTTAAAAAAAAAAAACATTACAAAAAAAAGATAAACTAAAATAGATTAACTGTACTGTTTATTATGATAACTGACTGGACAGATTAACGTACGATATGTTGCAATTTTATCTTTAGATAGATTATTGTGAAAACTAGTAATAAAAACACGGTATCGAAAAGTTTATAGTCCACAATCAGGAAGTAGTTTGCCTTTCCTAACACGATTCAACTCACAAACTTATTAACTGACACCACGAGAAATCACGAGAAGAGAATTCTCATCTCCGGTCGATTTCCATAAAGAAAAAGCAAATGGTCGTTTATACGAAAAAGAGAAGAGAAAATGGGATAATATATAAACTCAATTGATACTTAGTTATCAATAAAAAGAAATAAAATTATCACGTACACTATTTTTCCATTACCGAACGTACAATAGAAGTATTTTTTATTGAAAAGATGCTGAGTTTTAAACCGAGCCAATTAAATTCATTGATATTGTCCAGTTCAGCAGACTGAAACCTTTTAAAGAGGACAACAAACCCAGCTCTATAACGTCATATATACTTTATAAATTTATCAAAAAAAATCTTTTATGTTCAGAAATATGAATTTACTTGCATGTAATTGACATTTTTTTATTTAGTATTTACATAATGTGTTGGGTTGTTATTGTTATTTTCAATTTATTTTCATTGAAATACATTAACTTAAATGGTAGTCTTGAAGTTCAGCTTGTCATTGGTATGGTACGGGTGTCCTTGCAATGATCGTTCGAATGATAAAAAAAAAATGAATTCCTGTGTACACGTTGGAGTGCACGTAAAATTCGAAATAAGAATAGACCGTAACACCGCTATACAGGCACCATTTTCTTCGTCGAGCACCGCATAGCGCATGCGCGCCTTCATTTGCCCAGTTGGTGCAGACAAGTATGCCGTCAAACGTCATTTTATTTCACTTTCCTTTTGAAGGTTCTATCTAATATTTTTTTTAAAGTTCCAATTTCACTTTTTCTAAGAAAGTCAAAATATAATTATTTCTATGTTTTTTGCTCAAAAGGTTGTCAACTCACTATTATACGATCATGGACAAAATTTTTGGGGGGTTAAAAAGGGTGACACTGCTTGATTGAGGAAATAGTTACTCAATTACCTCCCTTGTTTTCCCATTCTTCTACATGGACGGCCATCTTCAAACGTTTGAATTTGAAGTTGAAAATGATATTTTTGCCAATTTCTCCACTGGCAATAGTGAATTATAGGATTATTCTTTAACAAGGTTGGACTGTTTATAGGTTCAATCTATTTTGGGGCTTTATTTTCATAAATTTTAAAAATATAACTTAAAAAAATGCTATTGGAACTTTAACGTGAAATAGCCTTCTTATACGGTGTCGCTGGTAGCCGATACCACGAACAACGCAGTATCCAATAGGCCTAATTCTAATGATAATAAAGGACGATGTCGGTGTCAGCCATTATTGCATATTTGGTAGAACTGGATAAATATATTCCATGTATAATTTTAACTCGGAGATCTTTGCTTCGGTAGATGAGTAACAAGATTTGATATCAACAAGTAAAAAACAAATACATGACAAATACAGAACTAAATCAAAGGTTTACTGAAAGAATAAACCGCCGGATTGTTGAAGAGCCAAGCTGTCGGCTGTTATGAAAAAAAAGGTTCCATATTAAAACGGAAAATCAGATACGTAACCACAAAAGTTCCGTAAGCAAAAAGCATCGCAAAACCCGGTAGTGAACCAAACCGAGGTATCCACTGATCCAAATTTGTCGTTGTCCATACAAACCATTCATAAAAGACATAAGACAGATCTATAACAGGGCAGTCAACGTAACGTATTCGCATCTTTTTTTATGGATTTCTTAAAATGTTACAGATCTGTTCAGTGGTTATGTAGTTAAGTAGTTTTGATGTGAGGTGATATAAAAAACAGACTTGTTCCGTTCGTGACAGACTCAAGGGATAGCCAATTTGGCCACTACTTGATCATCCAACAAAAGGAGAAAAAACTTGACGGAAATAGGTTTGTTTTTATGTATTAAATCGTCTGACTTTTAACGAAAATATCATGGTAAATGGTCATAAATCCGTCAGTTGATGTTGATGCCCGGCGCCTTCTCCAAAATTGTCAACGAGATAGAATAGAAAGGAGTGTGTCGTTGTTTGTCGGCGGTACAACAACTGTCAACACAGGCGCCATCTTTCAGGTACACTATAATGATGAAAGAAGATAGAGTGAACACTTGAACGGTGTTTATGGTAATTAGCAATGACTACAAGATTAATTCGTCTCGCTTAATCAGACGACACGAGAATTGGTTGACATGACGACCAACATCTATAAACATTACAGAGTAAGCGATGTTAGTTATGGAGACACGTGTAACAGTTAAACCCGTAAGATGACTTGATTTGATTAATGTATAGACTCTCATATACGTAAAACGATCAAAAAACCTTTGATGTCCATCTTAATTTCATTAAAGTGATCATTTTGTGTGTAAGGCTCGTACGCGATAGTCGATTTTCTGAACCAACTTCTCCGACAATCCAAATTCCAACCCTGGACAGCCAGTCACTAACGCTGGTTGCTTTTGGTTCCGACACCAACGTTATCTTTTACCCAGTAGTTTCCGTCTTCCATTGCCCCGAATTACATATTAAAGGGAAACACCACTGTCCTGGGTGATGTTCATCGCACAGAAATAAAGATATTCACGCAAATCGTGGAAATATTCATACACAGCAACTATGTCTTGGGGACAAACAAACCAGATAGCAGCCTATTCGAATCGAACGGAAAACTTGGATCTTGACGAAATTTGACAAGGATCCCTGCAAAAAAATCGCGCATGTATCGTAACGAAGTAACTCCGGAAGTGGCGAAACACTGCATGAATATCGATAGGGTCGGTCCTCTCTTTCACCCCCCACCCCCGCTTGCAGAAAACCCGTGAACGCCCACACTGATACAATTTTATCGCATTTAAAAGCCAATTGTGACATCATACATCCACACTGAAATATAGGCATATAAAAATTACCACATTTGTGTCTCATAATGCCTGAAATATTGCGTTGACGAGATATTAAAACCGTTCAATCCCAGTCTCTATAAGAAAATTAAAAACATGTTTTCAAAATAGTATTAATTTTCAATAATTCAGATTCAAGACATCGGTCCAGTTGGATATGTATATTGGTTGGGATCTTGCCCGAGATATGGTAGGCGTGTTCCTTCTAGTCCACCTGCTACCATTTTCTGTTGAGAAGAGCACAACCAACAACTTGTGTATTTTAACTACGATTATATTCTTCGGATTCTGTAATCTTGTTCGAAATATCGTAGCAGGATGTCATACGCGGTGACGGTTGTCGTGCATGACGACTTTTATGTGTTCTTTTAGGAACACCCAATAGATTTGTTCGTTTTAGTATTTCACATAGATTACAATTTTGTGGGTTTGAAAAATTAAGGTGTTTTTCGGGATTGCCCAGAAGAGCTTAATATTTTACTCTAGTACTAGAACCTAATGAAGGTCTCTTTTGACAGAGGCCCGTCTACTAACGATTACGGTGAAATATTGTACTATTTTTCCAAATGTCGCCCCTGTCTGAGCATTGACCAGAAACGGTGGATGAAGGTGAACTGACCTAGGCCAGGTGATGACATATTATGGGCGTATTGATGCAGCAGTAAAATTTGTGTCCATATAGATAATCTGTCATGATTGAGGTAGGCAATCCCGCATCATACAATCTACAAGTAAAACTCCGACTGAAGCAAATTGTTGGGAAACAATATTGTCTAAAATAATATTGGCAGTTACAAATTATGACTAGATGAGAGAAATTGAACAAATAGAGTGAGAATTAGATGTGGTTATATACCGATGTTGTTACAGACCTTCCAGTGTAATCAATTTTGGTCAAGCTTGAAGGCTTTATTTCCACTATTCAATGATTAATGACAATGATTAAATGAATCAACTCTTGCCATGAAGTTCAACAAATAGCGTGCCTCTCGATTCTCAGATCAAATTTACATATTGTAAAATGTTGATATTTTGAAGAGTTATAGACCAGATAAATGAATAAGTTTCTGTACATATATTTGGTGTCTAGTTAGTAAATAGATGACGAAAATAGTATACAGACATACGATCAACAGGCCCAACATCAAGAATGGACCCTAATTAGAACTTTAACCTTCCAATTTTCCGCCTTTATTAGCCCGGATGGAGCAGAACAGTAGGACGTTAAATCCCATTTCGTTTAATTTCTACTTTTTTACATATTATAATCTTATTCAATCTTTCAGAAAGTCAACAAGTGTTAGAATATTGAATCTTTAAATCAAACAAATAAAACCATTTAATTGAAATCTTTGAATTTTGTTGTACTTTAGTGCGGAGTAGATGTTGTATCAGGTTAAGTTATCATGAACACTATTTACAGACTCATTTCCGCCATAATATCGTACTCATAATGTATACCGCCCACAACCCATTTTGCTATAATACAGAGAATGAGAAACCTTACAAAAATAATTATTTCTCATATCAGAAATATCGAATTCTATCCGGTCTTTAACGATTTCTCTCAAAATTTCAATCTCATAGTTTTGGATATTTTTTCGGGTACATAACCAAAGTGATTGTTCCTTTTCGAGCCATTAAAATTGTGTAATTTGTGTTGCATCGGATTTATTGAATTAAACAGAAAAGTGTAAAACTAATTTGAGAAACAAGTTAAACGAGGTTGAGCTAATATCCTCCCGGTCATAAATTCTACATGAATTACTACCCATACGCGAAGTGATGTAATTTCATGGTAATAGCCATTTGCTTTACGACTTACCGTCTGACCTCTCGATCAATTCTTCTTACTAATCATATCTAATTTATATTTACGTTAGTATAATCTTTAACCCTGTATACTTTATTATTGACTTATTAATACTTTATAATAACTTTAACCAAGATGAAGCAATCCGCCTGGATAATCCGTTAATTGCTCTTTTTTTCTCTCGAGCAGTTTGATTGTATCGTTCTCGTTTTGGCGTTATGCACAATGTCTTAAAATAAAGTACCCCTTCGCCCCTTCTCGCTTCCCCGACCACATACCGCCAATTTTTAAAATCGTATTAAAAACTTAATTTTAATTGCATTATGTCTATTCATATGGTCATTCAATTAATATCTCAAGACATGTTTAAGAAAAGCCCGTCTTTGGCCTCTGGTGGTTATTAAGCTAATATTTGAGACCAAGTTCGGTTGATATTAATTATTGGTATTGTTCTAGGTCAAACACAGAGTGGCCCTTTAGGCAATAAAGGAGTGGCCCTTTAGGCAGTAAAACAGAGGGTCGCTCTTATCTGGTGCCATGACTGGGATATTCCTGTGACTTATTCATTTTTTGCAGTGATTTAAGTGGATACACAGCTTACCTTCCAGCCAGACTCTATAAGTGTGATTTGTAATTGCGGTAGCTCCCTAAAAGTGTTAAAAGATGTGTAAGGTAGTCTTGCGAACAATTCATTCACGAAACGTATATTTACGTAGGCAAAGGCAGACGACACAAAATGTCTTATTGAATTGTGTTAGACATTCGTATAAATAACTAAGGTGTAAATATACACCATCTTTGGAGACTATGAATCAAACCTTTCAAGATTTGCACAGAACTACATTTACCAAAGTGTTGATTTGATTAGATGCATTACAGGGACTTTGAGATATATCCACATTACAAAGTTTCAACCTCTAGATTCAGCCAATATTGAGGGAGATACAAATTTCAATAGTATAGCCCCAAAACAGAAAAGTGCCAAACACCGTCTTCTATCACGTAAACAACGTATATTAAACATTAAGTAGGTTTTCTTATCACATTTACAAATGACACCAACAACATTTCTTACATGTACCAGAAACGCTCTGTTCCACTAAGGTTAAAATGTCACTTCTGGAAGTATCCATTATGCCTATTGCTGCCATGTTATGTTCTTAGAATAAAGTACATACGCTAGACATTTGACAGTTTTTTAAGTAAAAGAGGAAAAGATCGTGGAGGAGGAGAATGTTATTGGTGATGTTCACACTTCTGTCAGTTGTGATTTAAGTAGTGTATAAAATATCTGAATTAATCACAGTGACTCAGAACACGTCGGTATTAAATACACTTGTATAACACATCACCTAGTGGTGCATAATGAATGGAATCCATACCATGTTTCTATACACACTTTTAACATGCCAAAATCACCAAATGTCGAACAGACAGAATTTGGAAGCAGACAACAACAGGGTATGTAATATTTTGTCTGAAAACATGGCTCATTCTCCTTCAATTACCAGTTGATATAGAAGTTGGTAAGTTTGGTGTTGAATTTGTGTTGGTAATTTAAGGTTTTTTGTGTTATTAAGTTGATTTGTGTTGTAAGCTGTATAAAGTACACCTGGTAAAATTGCTCTTACTTCTCCCACCTGGTCATTTTACTTGCCAACAGGTTAAGTAAAGACAGAAGGAATATAAGTCTGTTTTTGTGAAAACTCGACAACTCTGACACGATTACAATTTATACAGCTGGCTTTACGGTGAAATAAATCCCATGCATATTCTACTGTTGTAATACAAGTTAGTTAACTGATAGAAATAGATGCAAATACGTATTCTAGCGAGTATGGTATTTTTATCACGAGTTTACTTTCTAAACTTTTCATCTGCCGTTAAGGTAACATATCCATGAAAACAGGTTAAAACTGCAAACATCATCTGAAATTTAGATTTACACTGTAAAAACGTACCTGTAATATATCAGCATTTAAGCAATTTTCTCCAAGATGTTTTTGTTATTATATATTATATCTCCAGTTTGTCTATTTCAGGTAGATGGGACTATGGTGTGCCACAAGGGTCTGTATTAAGGTCTAATAATTTAACATAATATAAAATATGGATTTAACGTACTACTGTTCCTGTCCGACTGGAAAAAGAAGACTGCAAGTGGGATTAATCTGCATCGATTGACTCGGTTTGACTTCCACTATATTTTTAATTTCTTTCTACGAGTAAATGACTACATTTATCTGTTCTTAGGGAAAAGTTAATATTCCTACAAAATGGTAATAAGAAAATGTCTACTAACCCGTTCCCTTCTCAGCACACAAAATTGCAAAGATACCGCCCCGATAGGGCTGAAAAGCCTGACCAAGTGGCATCCAACATACTACCCAAGCAACAATGGGGTCGAGGAACTATATTCAGACAAATCTGATTACCCACCGTGCATAGATATCGGACATATATTTTTGAAAATAAATTATTATAAAATGTGTAAAAGCGTCACACTTAATTTAAACATTTCTGAATAACACCACACAACCACTATTTCTATAAAATCAAATTGTTTAGAAGAAGAAAACGAAAATGGGACCGATCAGCCTCATTTGAACAAGTCTCGAAAGGAGGTACCGAGTTAAATTCCATCAATTTATTCCAAGGTTAAAAGAAGTCAAAAACGTAAAAGAGAAAAATGGCAGACGAACGGACACGGAACACTGTGTTTATTGGACCCTTGGTCCCAGTGTCTAAAAATAACCACCCTAGTTGTCATTTTCCAGGCCGATTTACATATTATTGCACTCGTCTGGGAATAACCACTAAGGCTAACTAAACAACAGCACAATAGTTGCACACTAAACTGAAATTGTACAAGTTGTCAGCTAAATGAACCCACCCAAAATACAAAATCCACATGAACCATAGCACAAGTAATCAAGGCTAAACAATACATGTGTAATGCAAATGAAAAATAAAATTATTTTCACTTTAGAGGAGCTAAATCTCCATTCTTTGGCACTTGGAATTGATTTACATTCTATCGTTTATCTGTTTACTGTACTTTCTAATCAGTTATGTTCGACGAAATACGCCAAGAGTCCAAATTGAATGGCAGCCTTTGGCGTCTGGTTATTCCAGTCCAAACCGATAGTATTCTCCACTGTGGGGTATAACAAAATCTCATTCATCGAGGCGCTTCATTAAAAATGGCGCTTGAAATTTTTTGGCTCGCGATTCGTGTGTCAATTTTAAAATGTTCATTTTGTCTTAAATATTGGAAATTTCACGGTAAGATAACAACACCAATATTGATTTAAATTGACCAATAAGTCATGTTTGCAATGTCGAAGACTGTGGGTGATATTGGGGTACAGATTTGCCTACTTTAATACTGCTTTACAATACATGAAACTACGTAGTCTACATGCTGGTATACCACCAAGACATATTAATACAATTCTTAAAATAAAGCATGCGTAATAAATCATTTTATACACGGCTATTGATAGTTAATCGCATATAAGACGCACCACTGTTAGTCAAAACACAGAAACAGCTTCATTTTATTGCCGTCTGATGCCAATAAAGTGGCGGGAAATTTCTCGCCCCTGGGCCAACTTTCTTATCATTGTCGCTCGATTTGCGCGCTTATTTTCCTTATTGATTTATTCAAGTTACGAGACCGGTACTTGTGGAGCTTTCAAAGAAAAGTTAGTCAAGGAGATCACTTATTACAAATTTCATTGCCCTCTTGCTCCTTTGGTAAATCATTTTAGCCAAGATCTAAGCGAGACTTATTCGATTTATTCTTCGACAATTTTTGTTAATTCTGTTTCCTCCCGTAGACATTTTGAAAAGCTCACGAGGTTATTGAATAACAGGCTAGATCTATTTATGTCGCCTCTCACATCTATTAGATTAAAATGGTAGTATAGATGAATTTTACAGAAATAACCCGCAGGAAATCTCATCGATACTTGAAATGTTAAAACTTCTCTATTTGCCGCACTTCTCCTATATAACGACATAAAAATTTTGGTTAAGAAACGAGATATTTTTATAAGGAAACAAGAAGTGTACTAAACACACATCTTCAAATGCATAATGCTCCATATATATAACTTAGTTAATACATCCATATCCGGCAATTTAAATTTTTTATTTAAAATGAATGCCCAAAATTGTATCAATTTTGATTTGAATTTGATTACAACGGATTAGATCCTACTGATAAACTGATAAAGCACCTGGGTGTCTAATTGTGTACTCGTGGCAATGGCGTCATGGTAGGCGTTATACGCCTTCTTTTGAGCCCCCGTACGAGTAATCATATTTTTAATTTGGCCTATTATACTAAACTTTTGTTAAATTGTATAAGAAGAAAGAATTAAAATATATTTAGTAAATATACCGAATAAATGTTACAACAAACATATTTTGTTTTGCTGTCACTTATCCTTTAACAGAAAAATGAATCCGACAAAAAGGTGTCCCTACTGCACATTATCTCTCCCACTGCGACCCTCTCTTACACTGCATATCCGTCTCAAACGCTCAAGACATTTCCCACCTCGTTCACACGGCACGTACCTCTCTCACACTACACCCGTCTCTCCCACGGCACATCTTTCTCACGCTGCACACACCTTTAATCGATGAGATATTAAGCCCATATTAGGAAATAGGTCTTCTAAGACATAATTGGGGGATGTTATTTGCTGCTTCCGTTTGTTTTTATTTGGCTCTAATACGCTTCAGTACATACTATACTCACACTGCATAATTTCAGGGGGGGGGGGGGAAGGACCCCAACACCCCCATTAATATATATTCCAGCAACTCTTTATTCCTTTGACCCCTCTCTCCAAATTACACACGCATACTTTACAACGGCTTGTTACAACACGGAGCACCATGACATCATTCCTTATTTACGTCAAGTTTCTCAGTTAGCTTTGAAGTAAGTAAGCTATAATTTATATTGAAACAAGTCTGTCTCATCTCAGACGAAAGAGAAGGAACAATTTTTAAATTAATTACATTTTAGTCGTGAAAACTCTTCAGTCTCGCATCCTGGTCTTATATCAAATGGATCCTTTTGTTATTTTACAGTTGTAACTGGACTAAACGGGGTACACATGAGTTCTCTGACACACAATCCCGTTCTAGATAGAATATAGGTCTATAATCAAATAACCTGAAATGGAAAGAACCCAATACTATAATACCATGTCTAACGTAATATAACCTAGACAACTATTAAATAACTTCAACAAAACAAATTTAAATTCTTGTTGACGTAGACGAAAATCGTCTTAAGAAATACGATAATTTTAATGGTGATGATCTTCCTTGTTGGTAGAAGGATCAATTCCAGGTTTGGTACGATATTTGATACGATTTCAACATTGTTACAACTAGTAATCCGTTGTCTTACATATCTTTCTAATTACAACTGAATCTGACCAAATAATAACCCATCCAGCCGGAGAGAGAGAGAGAGAGAGAAATGGGGTTTAACGTTTACTCAACACAAACTAGGTCATTTCGGGACTAACATATGGTTTAATTTTATTTCAGTAATTCGCTCGCGCGTAGGGGTCTTTAGGAGTGGGAGGAAACAGGAGTGCCCGGAGGAAACCCACGAGGTTGAGAAGGCGCCCTATCTCCATACCACAGCCGCAAGCCAGAGGTGACCGGCCAGCTAGAGGTCGAAGCGCGACACTCTAGTCCACTAGGCCATACCCTCCACCCCCACCCCCAACCATCCAGCCGGAGAACTGTTGAGTCAGGGTACCCAAAAGATTTTAAATGAGTGTGCTATCGGGGAAATTTAGCCTGGATGGCCAAGGGTTCTTTTACGTGTACACCAATGTGTACATGGTTTCCGTTCTACCCGAACTAATAGACACTGTTTTTTTTTCGACCCAATCCCTCCATCGTACACGACTGACGTGGGGAAACTACGTCGGAACTTTCTCGGCCAATACCGCGATCGAACCGGAACCTTTTCTATGGCACACATACACCACTTGTTACTATAAATTCTACTAACAGTGCCTTTGATTAGACATATGAACCTAGCGTCCACTCTACCAAAACTAGGCTATTTCGGGACTAACATACGGTATAATTTTATTTCAATAATGTCCTTGCAGTAGATCATTTGACCCGTAGAAAACCCAAGACAATGGCCAGGCGACCATATTCCTTGTCTTGTATAAGCTTGTGATCGAAACCACGCCACTTGATCCATTGATAGACCTTATGATCCACAGCGTACGATGTTACAACACCCAACCACACACCCTTCCCATCTTCGGTTAATTTAATTATATTTATTGGTGAAATCTAAAACTAACTCAATTAATTCACGGGCCAACATATTATCAATACTATCATAGTGCGCAGATTCAAATAACCAGTCTATTCAGACCTTTCCATACAATAGTAGCTTAAAATGTTGCTTATGTAATATCTAGCTTTAAAATATAAGGGAGCAAGATGGCGTTAAAAATATAAAAAAGTTCACGTCATAAACAGACATGGTTGTGAAATTGGACGTAGCTTATGACGTGAGTAAAAACATCACGTATATTACCGACTTGTCTACTCGACAAAAGATCCAATTACTGTCCAACTAATATAAAGTAATTGGTTCTAATAAAGTTTAACAGTAAAGATATACATATCAAAGAAAGTCTTGGCGCTGCATTTAGTTCCATCGATCGACTTTTATTGACATTGATAAAATCTATAGCAATCTTCTAGGCCCAGGATTAAATGACGACTCATTCACCAAATTATTTCCAATACGACAACATCTTTTTCTCTACCCCAATGTTTGATTTAATCCTTCAAATCTGCTACAAAATAAATTCCAGTCATCTTTGAAGAAGGGTGATTTCGAGGATAAGTCTTTTTATACACGCTTATGATGAGAGAAGCAAGTCAAACGATAGTTTACTTTACAGTATCGAACGCCGCTCGAGAAACTGTAGGAGGCACACACACTCGATGACGGCGCGACCAGAAACTGTTGATACAGCAGTGGTGATGTAGAAGCAACAATTGGTTTCGTGACTAACGGTAAGACAGCTATAGCATACATGCAACCTGAATTAAGACTTTTATTGAACGCCACAAGTTAACTAGATCAGAGCAATATTTGCTCGAGTTGGAAACTTTTCGACCTAATCGTGAGAATTACTAACATGAGCCAGATGTCAATCTACGACTTGATGAACAATTATTGAACACTACGTAGGTCTTGATAACCTATAAAATAAAATATACATTCAGTAATAGAGTTTGATCATTCAAACTTAACCTGTAAACCCTGATCGTCGGACATTGCATCTGATCATCTGTAAGTATCCTTACACATCAGATGTTATCCTTGATTTGTCCCTCGTCAGTTGTTGTCCTTTTTATCCTTCATTACCATCTGTTCATATTGACAATCTGCTGTTCCTCAAAGACCAGCAACTGTTAATCTCCAATGGTCGTCTTTGAACTTCATAATCAGTCACAAATGATCATCAGACGTTGGTCGTCTTTAATCTTCATTATCAGTCGCAAATCATCATCAAACGTTGATTGACCTTCATTTTAAGATAGCAACCTGGACCATCAGTTACCCATTTACCTTTGATCATCAGATATATTCACTGAATCATCAAATTCAATTGATTGTCAGCGTTGAACACCTCACTGTGTGGTCTCTTTATCATTTGCAGCCCCATCCGCAACAGCCAACCTTGATCGCGAGCACTCGACCCATTGCGAGCATTTTGACAGGAATGTTGATTTCTATCAGACCACCGATCATAGACGTGATCATCTGAAGGCTATTCCGGTCAATAAGTTTGTGAGTTTCTATCTGAATAACCAAATTTAATTGCATGTTATTATAAGATTGTAAGTTTTTAAGAATGTCTGAATGAAAGTTGTGTATATTAATGTTTGTTATTCCATGCTATTTTGAAATACGAAATAAATGTATTATAAACGTTGTATTAAATGAAATATTTCAAGATGTTTTTGGTGGATTGTATTCAACTCGATTCCATAGAAAACCGATCTGTAAAGAAAGGAGTGATGTTTTGCTCAATTTTATAATTTGATTTATACAATACGAATTACCCTTCAGAAATGTTATATCAAATGTTTGAATAACTTGATAGTCGATCAAGGAAATGTTAAAAAAATATTAGAGCTGAAATATCGAAATACCATGGTAAAAAAATAGCCATGTTTCTGGGTCTTGCGGCAATCTTCAAAATATCATAATAATTATATCATTTAATTTTTTCCGGAGAATAAATAGCTATTTTTTATGTTTTGAGGGGGTGTTTTTAGCATTTAAAGAGAATTTACAAGACGAAGACCTGTTAGAATGAACAACTTGACAATTCATTCAATACCATCAACAAACCATCTACTTCAATAGCTAATTAAATTCCCTGTAGGCAAGGGAGATAATCAATATTCTTCTATTGACACTTTTATTCGCCAGTGTGTACACATAACCGTGATTTTCCGGCATTTCTCCTTCAAACCATTGATCTACTGTAGACTGTAGTGGCCAGTCTTCACATAATTTGTATCTCCCGGTTGGTAGTAGATGTCCAATTAAGTCATGTGTTCTATGTAGACCAAACTGACCACAGAATATTTTATTGTGTCTACATACGTCTTTACCTCCTAAAGATATCTGACCATGATGCTGTTAGCTTATGTAAATATCATATGGCGAAGTTGCTCTTTAATAGAAGAAGCCGATTTAATGCCTGATTCCACGGTAGAATTATATCGTTATGGTATATTATAGTGCTAAGAGATGAATGTTCAATTTTACAGGACTGTTTGTTGCTCACATTTGGCGGAATGCTTGGCAGATCTCACCTTTTCTCTTTTACTGATGCCACTCTGTGATACTTAGGAGCTAAGAAAAAATAGTATGCCTTCCTTTCCATAATGGGAATTTCTGGCTGGAACACGCACAGAGTACAAATCAACGGGGAATACCCTCTTTATCACTTGGGTGTTCTTTAAGTAGTCGCATGAATTCGGTTTCAGAATCACTAAATATGTTTATAGCACAACTATGCACAAGAAAGACGTTTATTTTTAAAGGAATTAAAACGAGACCTGAATTGAACCCAGGAAAATCAAGATAAATGGTCACAGTTCTGAGTCCCGACGGGCATAAACGAGACAATTCAATATTAACATACCACTTACAACGACCCGGACGTGAATATTTCACAGCCTTCCGGTGATAGAAAGGGAACCCCGTGGGTAAAATGATGAGGAGGTGACTGATAACGGCGTATACTTCAAAGAACACTATCAATCCGACCAATATCCTAAATATTGATAATTCATTCATCATTGTTCAATTAAAGTCAGATTATGTGAAGCAATTACGAACAGCAATAACTTACTGAAAGACAAGAAAAAAAACAGTAGCGAATAGATAAATATTTACATTCCAATCAAACAACGGATATTGTATAAAAAAATATATCCGTAGGAACTATTCTCAAAATGGTTTTTATTTGATAATATATCAAGTAAGACAAGTTACAAAGCTAATTTATCAAAAATGTCAATTCTTAGAGAAAACTGCTAAATTATTGACAAGTTTCATGCTAATGTGCTTTGCTCTTCTCTATTGTAGCACTGCCAAAAAAAAAAGAAGTTATGATAAATTAACTTATTGATTGGAATGGCTAATCGAGTTAAGGGCGGTCGTGGTCATATGCTTTAAGGTTCACAGATATAGTTGATAGCGACAGCAAGTAGGTGTCATCTAGGTTGTTTTCTGACGTGACCCTTCCACGGAAGTAAACCTTTCACACCTTTTTCCCCATCACACCATCGAGGAGTTCAACAACACTCTAATTTCTCGAACAAAAGTACAACTTACCACAAATAGCCACTTTAAAGTAGCAACAAATATATTATTTATAAACCCAGCTTTTAATAGTTTTCTGGTGGTGGTGGCAAAATTTAACCAAGAATAGCAATTAATTATTCTGTAATTAATTTTAAAAAAAAGGGAAAGAAAAAAAAATCAATCAAATTCGTCTCGAAATCTTAACCAGAAATGTGATTTCTGTATGGCAATTAAACTCGCTATAATAATAGCCCTACACGTTTTCCCGATGAGTTTTGTTGATTTATACAGTGTCTTGTTTAAGTTGTAATCTGGAAAGAAAAAACAAAATCGGATTCAAAAGGAAAAACTGGACAGCAGAATTACATTTTGTCATGCAAGCTTGGTGTTCTTGTGCCCCCTTCTGGATACGAAACAGATTAGATAACCCGATGATATCCGACTGCCTGAGAAAGTGTCTATAGTTTATCAGGAGGCTACTTTTCTTTAATTTCAAAATGATGAACGATTGTCTGATGATCGGTTATACCTCGGTCGTTTTACATGTTAAAGTGTGAAATTAGGTAAACGAGTGTGTATTGATTAAGACTGGCTGTAGCTGTACACGACTAACGACCAAGCTGTAATCTATATATTTTTTCTCATCGATTTTTTTAAAACCTGATTTATGAGATCACTGGGTTAGGACTAGGAAAGTTGGATGAAAATCCACCGTTGTCACGGAATTGACCATAAATATGGAAGTAATTCCAAAGCTTGAAAGCAGATGTCGTGGCCCAACGGCATAAATTTTCTGGCATTAACTTCAGTGGAAAAATATATTGAAAGACTATCACGGTACAGCTGATTGCGTATAATATATTGTTGATTAAAAAAACCTATTGCGTACATGTACCGAGAGTGGAATTCGCCATGCTGACCTAGTGCCTATTTCGAAAGGTCTCGTAAGATGATATTTGATTCGTCTATATGGTTGTATGACTACCAATAAGGTTAAACGATACTTTCTTACTTATAGGCCATGCACGTTTGGGTTTATGTCAACCGACGATTAAATATGATGTGTCCGAATTTGCCGTCAACGTTTAAAAACCATATAAATGATAGTTCGATTGTTTGACATTTGGTTTTATAGATATGTGGAACGTGGACTAAAATAAATGCTGACAGTGGATACTGGACCAGTCGTCTCTGTTACAGTCACATATAGATCCGTATGAAGGTCAATCCCCAAATGTCTGGCTCAATAGGCAAACATATCCACAATAGGCAAACATATAACGAAATAGTCATTGGTATCTGGTCTGACTGCATGTCTTTTGATGAATCAGCACCTCAAATCAATGGATGGCAAAATTCCGTGTTTCCACATACACACAAGTATCGAAATCCAGTTATGAGTCAATTAGTGTGTGCAGAGTGTGACGAAATAACCTATATTACCCCGAACAAAGGTACCAGGTTATATATTACTATTATTTGAATTTTATTTAATTTCAAGACACGCTGTGTGGTATGATTATTTACTGTGCAGTATATGCTTATACTCTTTCTAGAATTTTCGACACCATTACTAATTTATTTTAGAAGACGTCAAACGCCATTAAGACAAAAAAACGAATCTCTGCTAGAACAGAATTGAGAAGCACTGCACTGATACGTTTACCATGACAGTGCAGTGCTTCTCAATTCTGTTCCAGTAGAGTTTCGTTTGGTTTATCTTAATGTCATTGGCCACTGCAGTTTGTTCACCCACAGATTCCATACATTCATCAGACCGGTACTATGGCCACGAGGCGTCGCAGAAAACCCTTGACGTCAACGCTATGACCAATTTATAACCTTATTAGCTTGGGTAAAAAAATGTCGAAATATATTAGGGTTTTTTTTTCTGTTTGTAAAATGGTGCAAAGGCAATTTAAAGAAGAACTGTCGTTCTGGTAACAATAGATGTACGCAATCTGGTCTTTCTATTGAATTACAGGTTCTATTGTTAGTTTGTGTTGAAGCCACTAGCGCTAGCTCCTAGAAGCCAGTTTACACAGTGGTTCGCCATTCTTATAGATTGAATTCAGGAAACCAATCTTATAAGAAAATCTTATTCAATTAGCCGTCCTCATCAGATAGGCAGACGAACTGCAATTCACTTTTTATAATGGCGGCGAAGACAAGCCAAATCTAATGACGTATGCATCATTCTTGGTATTTGTACACCTAATTTCCGAGATATTTATTTTTGTCGGGATATACAGTCGCCCACAATGGATTACGTATCGTTTTACTTATGTTCGTGTTTACACATGTTACCAATATTAGACCATAACAAAATCATACATTGTATATTGTAGAATGCTGGGGATTACAAAAAAAACATGTTTTCTGTTAAGTCAAAAGATGTGCCTTTTTCCCTTCTCTTGTTAATATGATACAAGAGTTGTGATCAAGTCCAGACTACCAAAGGTAGTAATTAACATCAAACTGATTCTTCTTTCAGTGCGTCAAACAACAAACGTGGATATCTCCTTGTCCGTCCTTTCTTGGTGGAACTGGTACCCCATACTCTAAAATCGTAAAATACTTCAGTGGTGTGAAATATGTATCCATTGTATCGAGAATAAATGGCAAATCTCATAACCGCGTGCATGGAGAAGGGGTGGGTGAATTCCAACTGCCTGACTTCATTGTTATGAAATATGATTTTTATTGGGTGTCGTTTATTTTGAGACGATCATTATTCTTGCTGCCAAAGTTTATTTTACGTGTACGCTATTGTGTCCACGGACAGCCCCCGGTAGAGCAACTACACTTCAGCAAGGGTGGCGTGGGTCATTTGCAAGGGAACTGAACGTGTAAACAGAATGCCATGGTTTGGATTGGTGTAATCCTAATGTTAATTTGAGAATTGTCAGTCTATATTGAATTCCCTCAGCCTGCACACCTAACCATTAGAGAAAATAATAAAGCACCAGACATTTATAAGCTACGAAAGGCAGCACGACAGAGGGGGGTATAAATTTATTGAAGTGAACGGTCAGAATCTGACCATGGCGTTGGCCAAACCCATAAATCAAGTGCATCTCGTTTGTTCATCAGATTTCTAGATTTAACTGACATGTTATCGCGTTACACCATGCGATCAGCGATTCTGTATTTATGTGATTGTCTGAAATAGAAGTCTCGGTTCAAAGCCACAATTCTATCAGTGTAATTTTCTCTGGGGGTTTTATGGGCGCTTCGTCTTTGTATTAAATTGTATAAACCACTGAGCTCCCATTCCAATAATTCTTTCTATGTTATTGAGTAAAATGCATGATTGAAACTATACTCGGTGCTTTGTTTGATAAAGATGGGGGAAACGTTTTTTATTTGATATAATATAGTATATCTAGCGTTATATTGTTAAGACGTTAGGATTTATTTATGTCAATAAAAACAGTTGCTTTTAAAGAGAGAACATTATTAAGACCACCAACACGTGTTGGCTTTACAATTTGCTGCTGAAATACACTGGAGCTGAATGACATCAAGACGCAATAGGCCTCCGGGTTCCTGGATCTGCAACTTCTCCGCCGTGCCCTGGAGCATGCATCCCTACAAATCGCTGTCTTTCTAGATTCTGAGTAAACCGAAAATGGTAATTGTAAAACAGATGCATAGGATATCTTTTATAACTGTCAATTGAACAGAAGACTTTCGGATTAAAATGTGTTTAATTATGTCATATAGTCTACTTTTCACAAGGAGCATCTGGCAAATTTTCCATATACAAAGCATTAAAAGACATTCAGTACAATTAAATTCTATTAGAATGTGATTTGTAAAAATACATCTTTATTTCGCCCTTGTCTGCTGTTTGTTTACAGTCCAATTGTTATATACACGTTCACACGGGCAGTTTTTTAAAAAAAGAAACCTATTCATAGTGATCGCCATGATTCAATTATATCTAGCTAAACAAGGGTGGTGTCATATAATATGTTAACAGATTTACTACAGATATTATTTTGGCATGTAATTGTGCAATTTCTAGTGAGCACGTAGGCGAAATGTAGGCTCAATCAGGAAATACAAGTGTATTTCCGAGTTACCACGAGACAGATTTGGAAAAATAGATACCACGAAATAGATTTGGAAAAATAGATACCACGAAATAGATTTGGAAAAATAGATACCACGAGATAGATTTGGTAAAATGGATCTGTTGATTACAACACACATAATGAATTATTATATGTAAGAAGTTAATTTTGCCTCAAAATATAATTATATCAAAATATTTGACATTCCGGTAATTATTATATCAACATCTCAAAGAACATTCATGATCTTTAAGACCTACCCTATTTCTTAAATAGGGATGTTTTCGAGCAATATTGTATAAAGAAATTAAATATGAAATGAAATGAAATGGGGTTTAACGTCCTACTCTTCTGCACCTACCTGGGCTAATGGAAGAGGGGCATACGCCACACAGTGTGCTTTGATGGAAATTTTGCCCGAGCAGCGGCGCTACGGCCTACTCTTGTATATATCGCATCCCATCTGCCAATGGATCTTTTACGTGCACGGGACCTCGGTTTTGCATCCCATCGGAACCACTAAACAGCTGTCCTTGTCAGGCCTTCCATTCTGCATCACTGACAATGAGAAACCACGCCGGTAAATGGAGATGAACTTTCTCGGCCAATGCAGGGATGGAACATCCGACCACCGGGCTAGCGAAAACAGTTTCATTCGAAAACTAGAGGCCATTGCAATAGAACACAGTTTACAATATTAGTTATTAGTGCTAGTAAAACGGAATACGAGAAATCAGATTGTCTTTAATCTGAAAAGCGGGTCCGTAGCCACGGGGGGGGGGGGGGGGGGGTCTATGAGGGGGGGGCTTAGCCCCTCAAAAATCGAATTTGCCCCCCCCCCCCCAATAATTCGCCAAAAATAATGATTTCTTAGGCGTGTTCTTAGCCAGCCACATATCCTCAGCCCCTCCAAAACATTCTGTAGCCCCCCCATTCCCCAAAACATTCCGTAGCCACCCCCCCCCCTCCCAAATTTAAGAGCTGGCTACGGGCCCACTGAAAAGTTATAATGTTTATAATAGTGTTAATAAACGTGACAATGATTATGAAAGTTTTCAAAAAAAGTGACAATGATTATAGCAGTGTATAATTAAATCATCAAAATCAGTTATTGTTTTTGACGAAACGTCAAAAAGAGGTTAAGTTTTAATTTCAGATCATTATACGGAAAACAGATCCTGCTAAAATATGCGGGTTCCTCGTCCAGTATGGTAGTATCATCAATTAATAAATTCAATTATTAATGTTCCTATTATAGTACAGCATTACCAATTACTGGGAAAAGATGGAGCTCTTTGTCTCGTGAATGACGCCAAGATACTTTTGAAATATGAAAATGGTAGGGTCTCTTAGGAAATGTCTCGGTTCGATTATCATTAAAGTTTGGGACTGAGAGGAAAATGGGCGGACGGCTTGTAACGATTCATATAATTTGCCGTGATTTGATTTTAAGGTTTTGACATATCGACAACTTGTTGCACTAACGCTCGGGGGCAACATGACGTAATCCATCTGGATAACAGTGTCCATTATGTAGAACGGTACTCAAGTTAAAGTTAATATAAATATTTGATGATATGTGATTAGGATATGGCGGTGATACGTCGTCTGTCGGATTCATCACTGTCAATAAACAATGTATTATGAAGTAATCTGTACGGTCAATTTCTGTAACATCATGAAATGACACAAACAATGTCTGCTACAATGACACGTTTCATTTTAATCTGAACAAACAATCAACACGTCAGAGATATAGCCCCTTTAATATACAATTAAATCAGATTTACTAATCTTTCAATATATCCCAGTGGATTACATTGATGAATGATGGGGTGACGCATGGCTCATGGTTCATGAACCTTACTACTCCCGGACTCGAGGAGCCCGCCGGATTCGGCGTTTTGTTTAATTTCAAATTTGGAGATTTTCAAATTTACTTTCGGTTCGGAGACTTGTGCCTTTTAAACCTCCGCTATAATCCGATATTACTGACAATTTTGAAAAAGAAATATCTTATGGAAATTATGTTTCGAATTTGTTATATCATACTTTTAACCTACATAATTTGATTTATCATTTCCAAAATAATTATATCATAATGATATATTTGATTTTTATGTCATAAATTAATATTATCAAGATAAATGCATTATTTGATGTAGAGAGAATGAGCGAATGTCGTGTCATACTGTAGTACTTAACAGATACCATCACTAAATGATATAACTGATCACAAAATATACCCTGATGATATAATAAACAATATGAATGCTTGCCCCCGGGCTCACGTGGAGAACATATGCAAATCAGTTGGCATGAAAGAGAGGCCAGGGGCTATCTTACAACTGTGATTTGTATATTTTTGTTTATATTGCCCTCGCATCTGTTTGCCGTTGTTTTCAGATCAAGGGCTCTTGGCTTCACTCTAAATATTTTCTTAGAGTTCACTTCTGCTACGACACGGGTATGGAAGTCATTATTCTATGATATCCCGTCGGCAATAAAATATTCAAATATATATAAAAACCCAGTACCATTATTACAGAACATATAATATGCACATTTTTTTTCCATGCCAATCCTTGATGCGTTTTAGTTTATAATATCAGGCATATAACATAAAACAGATTTTGAAGTAAAATTTAAAAAAGGCCAAGAAACATGATATAAGAATACGTTAGAAACAAAATAAAATTCAGAACACACATGGTATCTTCAAAACAATACAATACCTAAATTTAGTGTTTTTAAATATTATATTTGAATATATGTACGACATTTAAGATGATCTTTTTAATCCATCCTTATTTTATATCGAATCGGTATTAAGTGTCGAGAAAACCCATTGTTGACCGAACACTGGTTTGCTAAACTCTTTAAAAACCACTACAAAATGTGTACCTAAAACATCTGTATCTCGGCAAGATAATGACAGGGTTGGCAAAAATTTTTCACATAATCTTATTTGACTTTCTGAAATTGAATGATATAGTCAAAACGGATATTAATTTTTTACTGATCAGTGACGATAGCCAGTCAAATTGACACTGACAGTACCTATGGGGTTATTTGCAAAATTGGAGTTAAATTGACATTTTTGTATGAAAATGCTGTTGGCAAAATTATCAAGTAGTAAGTATAAATGCTTTCACAATATTCTTCTGTTGGTCTTGTGCTCTGGGCCCTGTTTCTCGAAATCTTAACTAAAGATAAAATCCAAATTTTAGTAGATAATTCAATTTTGATTGGCTAACCACTAAAATCAATCTAATATCATCCAATCAAAATTTCGCGAAACAGCTCCCAGATTTGTTTTTATTTAAATTTATGAATGAAACAATTTTACGTTTGTGAAATGCCATGAGCTCATAATGATAAATGAGAGATGGATCTGCCTGTCACCTGACATCTTAAGTCAATCGCTGAGTACAAATATTTAGTTGTTCATCATTTGTTTTTAATCTGTTTATGTTTTGAATAAGCCAGGTCCGATCTAGGTGCATGCCCCGGGGATAAAGTGTGGGGTCAACGTCTTTAGGGAATTAATAGTATAATGATGTTGGCAAACATTGGGTAATAAGTTGATGTAACATGGTGCCATGATTTGATCTGGTTGACTTGTTGAAGAAATACCCGAGGTTATTATAATGAACAAACAACCGTTATTTAATCTCGATAAAGTCTGATATTAATTAGATAAAATTTAAAGCCTCGTTAACCATAACGCGTTAATAAACGTCACTTATTTAATACTATAACCTGATTGTGGTGTTTACTAAGTTTTAATGAATATGACGTCATCACTATAAGATAATTTTTTATCTATTATGATTTTAAAGAAGGCAGGTTTTCGAGATTGCAAACACAACTTTTAGATTGCAATAACCAGGCGCTAGAGGTTGCCATTCAATTAAATATTCGCACTCTTCGTGTATTTCGCCAACCATAACGGATTAGAAATTACAGTAAAAACAGAAATCATTAAAAGTAAATCAGTTTATATATACATTCATATTTCATTATTATATGCTTTGCGAAACATTTGTGTCAATTTCTAATTCCCAAAGAATAGAGATTTCGCTCCTTTAAATCAAAATGGTTTGTTATTGTAAAATCAAGCCAAGAATGTAGGCTACCCACCTTCATTTAAGTATGATTAAAAGCGGAATTTTAATAGTTATATTTCAATTAATATTCTGTAAAAATATTGCTGATATTTAACTCAAATAGCTAAATTAGACCGCAGACCCTTGTTCAACATTCCAAGTGTTTATCCTTGTTTTCTAGTTTATAATTATTTGTAATTTGCTCCTTCTGAATTTACCTTTCATAAAACCCTTGTTTATACCTATAATTCAGCTAAATGTTTGTAACACTTTAAGAGCAAATTAATGGCATATTATTTTTCTGTTCCCTTTCATTTCCTTTTGTAGGCATACTCTACTGTACCTTTAGCTGATTGGTACCATGGCTATGAGTTCCAGCGAATTTCGAATGGTGGTTGCTCTTTCTAAGGGAGTGGGGTGACCGAATGGTTAACGCGTGCGCGTTGCGTCCGAAGTTCTGTCATTGAGTCAAATGGGGTGGTTTCGAATCTATCTTCGCTTGTTCGTTACAAGGAGTAGCGTCGCATTCCAAGTTTTCTCCGGGTCCTCCCACTGCTTTTAGACCCCTTCGCGGAAGCGTTTTAACAAAATAAAATTAAAACCATATGTTAGCCCCGAAATGACCTAGTTTGTGTAGAGTGAATGCCCGCTAGATTGCTACGGTAATAAACAATCTATGCTACATCTTCTAACACCCACTGCGATCAGAATAAAATAATTTGAATAAATTTTCAATATATGCATATTTCATTATCTATTTTGAACTATTATAGCAAGAACGGCCCGCTTTTTTATATCGAAATCTTACACGACGCATCTCCAAAAGAAGCCATATTTTGCTATAGGCTAAGTGACCTGTTAGATAATACATTGAGGGTACCTTACATTTGCAATCAATAAATCAATAGCAACAATTAATTAATCAAATACCACAACTGCTATATTTTGAAATTTGATCAAGTTAATTCAATCTTCGGTTGACTCTGCCTTATAAGGTTACAGAGTTTCTTGTAGGCTACCAGCTAACATAACTCTATAAGAATCGACCAAAGAAGTAAAACAAAACATGTCTGCTTTTACTGTACAAAATCACCGATCGACATGACTTTGGCTAAATTGCTTTTATCTACGAAAATTTCACCATATTAGCTTTTTCTCAATTGCTTATGCCTGTGGGCTGTACTCTTCATTTCTAAAATTGTACTTGACATGCAATAAACACTTCTTGTTCTTTGATACAGTGACTGTTGTGTTAATTTGCCTGCAGATATGTTTAGATTTTAAAATAAACGCAACCTTAACCCACAGTATTCTATACATTATTGAAAATACATGTAATATCTTCGTGCCATGAGCACCAACAAAATAGAAATTGAATGTTACCGTTGTGAGGGATGAGTCTTGCTCTCATCTGTTTCCTCTTCGTGCAATGCTGGTAAGATTCTTTTGGTGGCTGTTAGCGGTCATTCTATCAAAGATTCTTGCCATGGCATTTTATGCATAAATCATGCAGGCCTACTGTAAATTATTGAAGGACACTGTGCTAGTATTTTATAAATTTACCCGGATGCACTTTCCCTTTTGTTGATTAAACTTCATTTTCCTCGGTATTCTTTATAGAAAAGATTTGTAAAGGAAAGAATAGTGACTAAACGCAAATAATATATTGACGTTCGATTAGGAAATACACCAGGATGTAGAATCCCCTTGTCTGTGGAGTAGGAGGGAGGATTTGCATCACGGTACAAAGGCGTTTTATTGCTGAGGCGCTGGAGGCGCCAGCCTCCACGTGAAAAAAATCAAAGAAGTTGAACAAATAAAACAGGAGATAAATGCTAAACCCGATGAGAAAAAAGAATTGTACCCTAGTTAGGGAGGGCCCTAAAGGCAGACAAAAGGGCCCCTCGTCTGACAAAAGTGCCCCTCTGGCCAAGGGAAAGGGCCCCCCGAGTCGAATCCACTACTGAATGAGAATGCAGTCATTGCACTGGTATGAAAATCATCAATCGAGCCCCCCCCCGGACCCCTGCGAAAGAGGGCCCTCAAAATAGTATAGCCTCCGCCATGATAAACCTTAAAACGCCACTGTCACGGTAGCATCTAGTCGTTCGGTTGGGAGCAAAAAACATTTCCATATAGGCTACGTTAAACCCTATTTCATTTATGATTTGGATCATGTGGATATAACCAATGTAATCGACGACTCAGAGCCTGCCCCGGTTTGATTTCTTAAGACTTTTTAGACGTCAGTAAATGTTCCTTATTCCCGTGCAATGTCTTTGCCAATGTGATAATACGAGAGGACCCAAAAAAACCCCACAATTATTGACCGTGTAGTCGACTAAATGGCGAATGTTCACGACTGCATTGTCCTTTACTGGTGAAAGGACAACGCAGTCGTGAACATTCGCCATATAAGTTCTGCCACAGGTACAAAATACATAGTAAATAGTACACGACGTATGCACAATTTGACTACTTCTATCAATAATGTCAAATGCGAAGACTACGTTTTTGCATATTTTCCAGGAAATTTGTGCTATTCCAATAAAAACAAATATGTAGACGACCACCTTCGGCGCAAGCATGCAGCTTAGCATAGGAAATATGGAAACTTGCATATATTATACTGAGATACAATGAAAATGCAACATTCTTTGACTGGAGGTGCTGGCAAATCATAATTCAGTTGAAATGTGAATTTTGGAACGAATATCGCGGTATTTGGCGTAATGCGGTGCCAGGGTTTACTCTTATATCGAATACCAGCTGTCAAGGTTTTTTTTACATGCACTGGGGGTTTGCAAGACAACGTCTTACTGAGTCATCGTGGATCCCTAACACACCTCATGCACCTCAAGAAGGAGAGAAGTCTCTTGATAGCCGCATGCTGTCACCAGTGATTTGGTACTCAAGCTTTTTTCCATTAATTACGCATGACGCGAACAGTAGACATTCTATTGATCCTAGCTTTTTAAAAGCCCTATTCTATATCCTAAATATCCAGCATAAAATTGTAATTCCCAGCCAGCATTTCCATTCTGTAGGATACAAATGATCCATGGAGCGTTTACGCGACTGTGAAGAAGTCATTCCCATCGTGTTATCGTCGTGATCCGATGTTTCATTCAGAATAGAAGGATTAAAGTGAGTCTCTTTAACAAGATTTACAATCATACATTTTTAAAGATGGTGGGTATATAAAGAGATACACAAACAAATGTGTAGACTTGAATAGTTTATTGGTACAAAACATCCATCATGTTATACATTCCTGATATCTATAAATATAATGCTGAAATATTTAAAGCTGACGAAAAACGAAAGACAAGAAGAAAAGCTTAATATCCTGCCAGGAACATTCTTGTATGATAAAAGACGTACAATAACTGATCAAAACAAAACAAAAAAATCAAACCATCTCAGCAGAATGAGGGTGGTTACTTTGATAAAGCCGAAAGCTTGTATCACCTGTTTTATATAGTGCCAAAAGATAACATTTATCTGGTCAAGATGGTGATATCTCCAGAAAAATACAGATGACTCATTCATGCCTTAAGAATATTTTTCATTTTTGTCAGTTTCAATTTCTGATTTTATAATTTTCACATTATGTATTCTGATCAGTGTTATATTAAATCAGTGAATCACACTCAATTAACTGCTATAACTTTTTCAATTTGGGAAAGTCATTTTAAACCCTTTTTCTGTTCAAACCAAATCTATGTTAATGTATACACTTTTTATTCTAACATTAAATTTTTAAATTGCTGGTTTATATTACCGGTTGCATATAATGAAATATATTCATTGAATATGTGCATTTTATGTTGTAAAAGTAATTCCAAATTCGCATATATGCTGCTATAATAAACATTTTCTTTTGTTTATCACAAAAAGCCACCAGACAGTATTTAATCTTTTCTTTATTAATACTCTCTTCCTGTATTTTTCTTGAAATGAATCAGGACATTAGCTTATCAATACAGTCTATAATACACAACTTAATGTGTTTGAAATAAACCAGTCCTATAATAATTCAAATTAGCCTAATAATATTCCATCCAGCCATATTTTACCATTCAAGTTGAAATTTTAGACTTTTTATCTCAACATATTAATAGCTCCACTTTCCTTTTGAGTCAACAATCTTAAATCTTATGTCTAAGATAATTTCTCATTTTTTCAATACTTTCATGTAATTATAATATCAAGTACCATATATAACCCAAAGAATGAGCATGCAGTCACGATTGAATGCGCCTACGATCTAGTTGTATAAATCATGTATTTCAGAAACTGACTGCAGTAAGCACAATAAATTTAACAATAAATATGCAGTGCCTCAGACCACCCCCACCCTCCAAACAAATTCCATACCTTTCCCAGTCATGTTGCATTTATTTGGTTGCATATGGTATGTATGTACTCATATCATATAACAATATTATCTTCTAGTTTTATACACAAAATATCAGCCCCAAAATAAAAGCTAATAAATTCTCTATAAAATAAATATCACAGTTTACTTATAATAAAAAAGTCATAAATTCAAACAATAGTTCTTTGTACAATGTAAAAAATATATAGGTAAAACATCTCTAACAAAACAACCAGCAGTAAGTATATTATTACAATCAAATCTGAAGTCAATTTCATGAAAGCTACCATAGTTCTAATAATGCTGAAACGCCTTTTCCGAGATTCATAAAAGAAAACAAAAACATTGTGAGCATAACATCAATGTGGAGCTTGGAGTTTTTCCGCTATCAAAATAGACATTACGATATTCTAAATAATTTTCTTGTGCTAAATATCCGTTCTATCATAATCATAATAAACTGTCTTTTATATTATAATTGTTTATTCCGGAAAACAGCTAATGAAAAAAGCTTAGAGTAAATACTTCTCAAATGAGTTGTTAGCATGTGAAACAATTATATAATGCTATTTTCATGACTGCATGTCGTATAGTATCTGAATATAAATCAAATAGTGAGTAATCGTTTCTTAATGTCATATTTGGTTTTAATTTTATTTATCCTGTAGGTGGCCTCTACTTAACAACCATTACTACACATTAATACAAAACAATCCTAATTCTTCTCATAAAAAAACAATTTCTGACTCATTTTCTTTTATGATATATCGAAAATGACAAAATACTTCATGATAAATATACATCTATCAGGAACAGTATTCCACGATATATAATCTAAAAGCTATATGTAAGTATAATTATATATACAAGTATAATACTGTATTTAATATACTCTTTAGTTTATTTACAACCGAGAGAGGGCAGAGTTAATACATAAAGTTTAATAAAACATCATGAAGCCCAGATCAATTTACAATTTTAATTGTTAATTTATATATTAGATGAAAATCAGTTCTATTCCTTCTAATATTAAATAAGATAAACTTTTTTTATAATTTTTACATTCCTAAAAGGAAGGTATGTTTAGCTGCAGTTCCCTGGTTAATCGACTCCATCTTTTGTACCATGGGGTTTCCGAGGGTGGAATTAAAAGTTCCTTTTAGTACTGTGTCTTGTATCAAAGGTGAAAACTGAAACAAGAATGTATAAGAATTAAGATACATTAATTACAACATAACATAAAACAGGAATATACTAAGATTATTACACCTACACACATTACAGGTTAAAGTGACTATCCCCATTTGAACAGAGTCTCAAAATTGAAGTCTGAACATATTTATCATGTTTCAAAATTTAAGCTCAAAATGGCTTATCCGGATAGTAATCCTTTTAAGATTTCGGGTCAAATTTTTAGTTGGGTGACCTGAAAATCAATTTCTTTTCTTTAAAAAGGTCTATACAGTGTATGACCCATGCGCTGTACTTGATAACCAAAGGTAAATTTCACCTACATGTTGTTATTAAAAAAATAAAATGTCTGGTTTTATCCAAACACTGTATAATACAGCTTGGGACACCAGTCTCAATTTCCAGATGAAGATTGACAGGTTTAAGTTGTTTGAAATGTATCACATATATTGAGTTAGTTGCTCAGCCCTACGGTAGAGGATTTTAAGGACTTAAAACACAAAATTGAGCAGTTTTATTCTCCAAAATATAATCAGGATTGATCCTTTAATGTGCAGAACAATACAGGTGGACATTACAGCCCATGTACAAAAACAAATAACCGCTGTGGATTTCCATTTATTTGAAAGAGTGTTCCACTTCGTCTCAGATCAATTCAAAAGATACATTTTCCTGAAATTTGGAAACTGTAAGCCATACAGTTACATCCATATTTCCATCTCTGTTTCCCCTCACCCAATTTCCATTGGGCTAGTCATCCCACTTCTTGTAAGGCTAGATTCAAGGCATCCATTATGAAGACATAACTGGGATAGTTATAGATGTGCATATTTAGTGCTGAGTCTGCTGACTAATGAAATATTTCTCACATTTTTCTTTATTGACCTAAATATGTCGTTCAATTCAACTGCACAAATATATTTTGTTAAATAATTAAAATGAAAGACGTCTGCTTAGAAGAAATTTGACAGATACAGTATGTTGAGAATGTAACAAAAAAGATCCATAAAGAATTAGCTTAGGATGCCTATAAAAGTTTACTTCACAATTTTGTTTAAATAAAGACTGATATGTCTGAAAGGTGATAGAAAACACTTGTTGAGAATTAAATTCTTTTTTATCTAGGACCATCATTCAAGATTTTACTCAATGCACCTTTTGTGTGCTAATTCTATTGGGAATTACTGATATGAATTGTATAGCAAGGAGAGATGCGATAAATGGTTGGATTCGTATTAAAAGGTTGTTAAGTATGATGTATAGGTTGGAATAGGTTGTATTAAATCCTATACTATACAGTGACCTAAGGGCATCAAGCACATTATCCTCCTATGTAAGACTATATCAGTTAACTAAATTACTTGTATCTTAGTGATGGATTCATCTTGTTCAATTGATGCACTAGTTATGTATTTGACCTATCTGACCCCTTATGGGAAATTTCAGAGCATAAATTGAATACTATACATAAGAAGTCAATAATTATAAGGCACATTTTGTATTACCAAATTTACCCACTTAAAATTGGAGTGTTTGGTGCAGAGTTGGGATTTCGCCCGTATATTCCGGACTTGTCCGAATTTTTTTCCCAAACGCACAATATTGTCCGACCGGGAATATGCCCAATCGGACATCAAGACATAGTGAATAATATTCAAAATTCCAAAATTAATATAGTGTACTGTGAGTATAACTACCACTCAACCCGATTATCGTTGACAATAGGCAGGATTGATTAGGTAATTGAGTGATCAACGTATTTATTGTGTTATACCGTCAATAAACCGAACTTGATTAACTACTTAATCTGCCTTGATTGATTGACTTAATCCTTTGTCGGACCATTCATCAATCTAATCGTCAACAGAAGTCATTGCTTTCCCTTTGTCAGACTATTCGAAAATCCAATAAGAGTGATTATAATTTTAATCCACCTGTTTACCTCGTGGTCTTCAATTGTCGGGCATTTTAATCGCATTGATGTGAGCCGACAGCATCTATCACCTAATCATAGATGTCACATATCGTAAGAGTATATTATTTTATAACACCCTAATTCATTTTGTCAACGATATCCTTTACGTCTTTTAAGAATCCATATATAAATTCTCATCCACAGTGGCACTTTCCCGTGATCTCAAGCGCCGCACGAATATTGCTTAACATATTAGGCAGTGCTTTAACTATGAAGCTGTGTGCTGTAAGTCACGTACGCCATAGCGGCATACGCTGAAGTCAGCTATGCCTTTTGTCACCACCACAAGTATTATTTCGAACGCTTTCCTTTTATTTGCTGCCGTGTTCTTATTTCTATTACGCACAGATTTGAATATTTTGTTGACATTTTATAAAGAAAAAACGATGTTCTGACATCACAAACTATTCTTATTTCGGAAGTTCGGCATTCATTTGCTGCCACGTAAATCTAACGGAATATTACGGTTGTGAATTTTATGCCGAAGCAGGATCGGCAAGCTTTCATTCAATGTATTACGAAAATGCTTAATTTTGTACGGCATTTACTGACATAAATTTGAATGCCGTACGGGAATTAGGTGTGAAAAATAGCGAGGTTCACCAATTTTTATTACATACGGGATTTGAATATTTTGTTGACATGTGATTTTTAGTTGTGGTATGAATTGAATACCGTACAGGAATTAAATATGAAAAATAGCGAGGTTCACCTAATTTTGTTATGCACGTGATTTGAATATTTTGACATGTGACTTTTAATTGTGGTATGAATTCGTCTGCTTAAATAACGATAAGAGTTATGCCCCTTTACTTTCGGTAAAATGTCCGACACGAAAAATTTTGAAATCCCAACTCTGGTTTGGTGTATATTGAGTAAGCTATATCTGCCAATGCTGTCAAATTAAGATATTGAAATGTGCTATGATTGTTTTATTTTCATTAGTGATGAGACAAGTGCCATATGATCACACTTTGGTTTAAAAAAATTAACAGGAAGCCAGCTTATTTACTAATTTAGTTACATATTTGGCTGACAAAATGAAATGAATTTTTACCTCCTACTGAGCTTATGAAGACGGGCATATGTCATGCAGGGTGCTATGAGGGAAATGTTAACCATGACGCTACGGCATACTTTTATTTCTTATTCTAACTCTCAAGGGGTCTTTTACGTCAAAGTGTACATAGGACCTGTTTTTAATCCCATCCGAATGACTATGCATTGATTTGGTGGACATTGGAACACAAAATTGGTTATATCCACAAAGATATATCTAAATAAATGGGTAGGCTAATTTAAAAATCACAGAAGTTGAGAATGAAATATTTTTGATCCACAAGATTCTATGAAGCTTGAATTATTTGTGAATCTTTGCAAGAGATATCAATTAACAACTATTGGTAGATGAATAAAGAATCTTGTAAATATTCCTGATATTTATGTGTTGTTAGAATGTAAATGTTGTACAAACAGTTAGCAGCATATAGCTTCATCATAATATAAGTATGTCTATAATTTACATACTGTGTAGTTTGTTTAGTCTGAGTAATAAATTACTTAACAAATATACACATAGTTATATATTATTACCTTGTGCTGACATTTGGTATATAGTCTGACAGTTAATGTTTAGTCTTATATTTAACCTGATGCAATATGTCTATCAACAGTCTTAGTTTATCAATACCATTATTATACTACCAGACATAATTTACTACTGGTTTAATTATACATGTACCAATACTAGACACCTCTAGTACTATTATAATCGACTTGATATATAAATACAAGGGAAACAACTCTACTAATAACTCTTCAAGATTGTAGATGCAAGCACGGTATTTGTGCAAAGAATCAATAAAAGAAGTATCTGTGTATTTCTTAATACCGTCAATGTATTATTATTATTCAGCCTTTTATCATAATGTTGAATGTGCATTTTAAACTAGGAATTTTAACAGTTTATATTCCAAGACTTGCAACCTTGTTTATGTCTGGAGTCTTGATAATGTCACATACTGTATACAAAGGTTTTTTTTTTAACCCGTCTTCATTAGGCCAGTTGATGCAGATTAGTATACACAACTCCATTTCATTTTATAAATTAATATCAGTATTGTTAAATCTAGGTGCATCTATGATTTTATAATAATCAGTTTCAGTTACTTTACTATTTTATCAAAAGGAATACTGGGGCGGATGATGCGGATCCAGGAATTTTTGCAGGAGGGGGTTTGCCAGGTTTCTGTCACAGAAATCTGCCATCATTGTCTCTAAATTACATAGGCATACATACAAATTGAGTTTTTTAAACAGAGAAATCATTGGTATACTGATGTAGGATCACTTTGTGATGTAATTTCATTGATGTAAGGCATTATTTTTTTTTATGTAGCTGAGCTGGGGGTGGGGGTGGTCCCCCCTCCCTCTGGATCCACCCCTGGAATAGTTACAGTTAGTAACATTACTTTATATCTGATCATGGTATGCTCACCATTTTATGATCAAGGGACAATGTAAACTATCACAATGTTGTTCAAATTTATACCAGTACTTTATTCCTCATCATTATAGATTCAAAGTGACTATTTCACAGAACAAAAATAGGTTGCCAGGCAACGAAACATACGCCCACACAGCAGCCAAATCGTCCGGGCAGTCAACAAGAGTTGTTACATATTAAGGAATTATCAGAAAATCATTAGAATTTGTTTGGTTTTTATAATCAAACGTTTTTTTTTTTTAAATCAGATAATAATTGTGACCTCCAGAGGCACAACAAGCTAAAAAGGGTGATTTTTCGTACAATCAGGGGACATAATTCAGGAAGTAATGACCCGATGGGCGCAAATATCGAAAGGAACCAAGATCTTTGGGTTATAAACATACATGTCAAGTTTCATCAAAATCGATTCAAAATTGTGACCTCTATAGGGTCCACAACCATGATATAACATATTTTCACACTACTCGTGTACAAACGGCGGCCATTTTGTCCGTCAATTCTAGTCCGATTTTCACGTAATTCAAACTCTCTCTTCATTACCATGTAACGGTGATATAGTCAAACGTTTTTTTAAATCGGATAATAATTTTGACCTCCAGAGGGACCAAAAGCGAACAAAAGCGATTTTTCGGACAATCCGGGGACATAATTCAGGAAGTTATGATCCAATGGGTGCAAATATCGAAAGGAACCAAGATCTTTGGGTTATAAACATACAAGTCAAGTTTCACCAAAATCGGTTCAAAATTGTGACCTCTATAAGGTCCACAACCTTTATATAACATATTTTCACACTATTCGCGTATAAACGGCGGCCATTTTGTCCGTCAATTTTGGTCCGATTTTCACAAAATTCATACTCAACCTTCATAAACATGAAATGGTGATATAATCAAACGTTTTTTTAAATCGGATAACAATTTTGACATCCAGAGGGACCACAAACTAAAAAGGGCGATTTTTTTGGACAATCAGGGGCCATAATTCAGGAAGTTACGATCCGATTGGCGCAAATATCGAAAGGAACCAAGATCTTTGGGTTATAAACATGCATGTCAAGTTTCATCAAAATTGGTTCAAAATTGTGACCTCTATAAGGTCCACAACCTTGATATAACATATTTTCACACTATTTGCGTACAAACGGCGGCCATTTTGTCCGTCAATTTTGGTCCGATTTTCACGAAATTCGAATCCAATCCTTCATAACCATGGAACGGTGATATAATCAAACGTTTTTTTAAATCGGATAACAATTTTGACCTCCAGAGGGACCACAAGCTAAAAAGGGCGATTTTTCAGACTTACTTCCCAACAATCAAATTTCACACAAAAATATATTTGATAATTTTTCACTTGACCCACAGGGGCCATAATTCAGGAAGTTACGATCCGATTGGCGCAAATATCGAAAGGAACCAAGATCTTTGGGTTATAAACATGCACTTCAAGTTTCATCCAAATCGGTTCACAATTGTGACCTCTACACTGTTCACAACCTTGATATAACATATTTTCACACTATTCGCGTACAAGTGGCGGCCATTTTGTCCATCAATTTTAGTCCGATTTTCACGAAATTTGAACTCAACCTTCGTAACCATGTAACGGTGATATAATCAGACGGTTTTTTAAATCGGATAACAATTTTGACCTCCAGAAGTTACGATTCAATTGGCGCAAATATCGAAAGGAACCAAGATCTTTGGTTTATAAACATGCATTTCAAGTTTCATCCAAATCGGTTCAAAATTGTGACCTCTACACTGTTCACAAGCTAAAAAACGTGATTTTTCATACAATCAGGGGCCATAACCCATGAAGTTACGGTCCGATACATGCCAATATCGAAAGGAACCGAGATCTTAGGGTGATAAACCTATATTTTAAGTTTCATTGAAATCGGATAAAAATTGTGACCTGTAGACTGTTCACAAACAATTGTGGCCGGACGGACGGACGGACGAACAGGGGCGACGACAATATACGTCCACATGAAAATATGGGCGTATAAAAATCTCTCATATTTTCTAGGCATAATAACCACATATCACGCCCAAGGTGGAAAGTGAAATAGACTAATGAGGAATCTCGAATGACAATTATATGATAAAGATTAAATATTAAAACAGGAGTCGATAATGAATAGTCAAACTAATGGAATGATATTACCTTACCATCCTGATTTTTACATTCGTAATTTCAATTTATACTGTCATATCATAATAAACCTTTTTTTTATAAACTATTCTTTCTGAATGAAATGAGATTTTATTTTCTGACTCTACATAAAACAATGTATTCACAAGAACAAAAGTGACAAACCCCCTTCTCTTATGTCACAAGTTGGATAAAAAGACAAAAAAATGACAGATCTGATCAGTAATCTTGGAAGATGTGAGACTTCACAGCATCATGGTGAATCACAGAAAATTAATTCATTAGGGAGTATTTATGAATATTATATTTTATTATTAGTTGATATGTTAAAGGGTGGTTGAATAAATCCAGGTACAGATTTTGGTTTTAGTCTTCAGAGAATTTGAAAATAATTGCCAATCAATGACACATGCATAGGCAGTCAAATAAATGTTGTCACTATTGGGTTGTTTTGAAGTTGTGAAAATTATTTTTCCACAATTTTGAATTTCAAAAGGATTTTTCCTTATGACTAGTTTGAACAATCACAGCAAGTTTGAAAAAATAAACCCAGGTATGTATATAGACTTATTACAAAGATTTATGGCAATATGCCTGATTTGAAACAGGATTCATGAAATATAAAAAGACAAACAATTCCAGAAAGTTTCAGGAAGAAATAAAACATTGGCTGCAAGGGCAAGACAATGAAACATGCCCACCAGCAGATAAGTCAACATCAAAGCAGACATGAGCTAAACAAATAGTACATTTTTTTAAAAGTTGGGACCATAATTAAAGTTTCAATTTCAAAAAGATAAATGGATTTTTGCAACCTCTGTTGTACTAACAAAGAAATGTGGGTGTGTGAGAGTGTGAGATAGAGAGAGCGAGAGAGAGAGAGAGAGAGAGATGGGATTTAAACACAAACAAGGTCATTTTGGGAGTAATAAAGTTCAAATTTATTTCAATAAATTGCTTGTAGGGTCTTTTGCAGTGGGAGGAAACCGGAGGACCCAGAGAAAACCCACAAGGTTGGACTGGCGACCCTACTGCTTGTCACATACTGCAACCGTGGAATCGAAACCACGCCAGTTGACTCAATGACAGACCTTATGATACACCACACCCTCACTAGGCATTCAGCCATCCAACCTCCTTACAAAGAAATGTAAAAATATAGACAGACATCAATGTTCGAAATTGATGTGAAACTGCCCGCATGTTAACTTAATCTTTGCCTAAGTTAACAGTCGTAAAATTTTGGGGATGTACTGCATCATAATTAATGATTCAGTAATTAACAAATTTCAGAAACATTATTGAATATTATCAATTTATTTGATAATTATATTTGTCATCGGTAATGTTAATGTGCAATGACAATTTAAAGCACCAAATTAAAACTCCATTTCTTTCTTTTTTTGTCAGAAATAATTAAATTATACATAGCTTGAGTGGCTATTTAAATTGTATCATATTATCTGATCAAATTTCATGATTTTTTGACCTCTGGTGTTAAAGGGGTGCTGGTGGTATAGGGTGGGGTAGTGAATTTAGATTACCCTGTCAATCAATTGTGAGTTTTAACGGAAATGAATGGTTGAAATCAAGTAACTGATACTTTGATGAACTCAAAAGTTGTGCTTGAACAAAACTACTCAAAAAACCAATGTCATCACCCTTCACCTTTAATACAATATCTGATTGTCTCAAGATGAACGTTATGAATATTCAAACATCAAATGACTCACATACAGAGTTAAAATTAAGCTTATAAAATACTTCCCTAGTTGACATAGTGGGGATAATCTCTTGATGTTTTCATCCAAATGAATAATAAATACAAAACCACCCATTGAGAGATACGGTCAATATGTGTGAAAGCAAGTTGACCACAGTATTCTCTGTTTAAGAGAGATAAAAATGGGGTTTAATGTCCACTCGACACAAACTAGGTCACTTTGGGACTAACATAGGTTTAATTTTATTTCAATAATTCGCTATGGGGTCTTTAGCAGTGGGAGGAAACCAGAGGACCCAGAGAAAACCCACAAGGTTGGACAGGCGACCCTACTCCTTGTCATGTACAACCGGAGATACAAAACCATGCCAATTGACTCAATTGCAGGCTTTATGATACAGCACGAACATTCTAAACATTCGCCCCCCCCCCTCAATTCTCTGTTTAAGAAAGACATACTCCATGATGATTCTTGGTGACCTATTATTCCACACTGTTATATTTACTATTCAAACCAATTTCTTCTACATGCATATAGGCTTGTATGACTGATATTTTGAAAACCATGGTTTTAGTGTTCCATAAGGATAAAAATAATTCAAATATTTTGTTATGTCATAAAACTTACCTCATATGTTCCTGGACCTGGAGCTTCATTTTTGAAATTATGGAATCTTTTATTTCTCGATACCATTAACCCTCCTTTCTTTGTTAATGTGTTTGTATTATTATCGTAGGCACCAGGACCTGAAAAAATATATTTATCATTATCGTTACAAAACAATTATATAGTACTAGTCGCTTCACATCCAATCTGAACAATTTAAAAAGATAAACAAAAAACACATACATTACAAAATATAGTAACAGTAAGAAATAAATGAAAAGGAGAGAGAGGGAAATGGGGTTTAACATCCACTCGACTCAAACTATGACATATATGGTTTAATTATATTTCAATAATTCACTTGCATGTGGGGTCTTTAGCAGTGGAAGGAAAGCTGCGGACCCGGGTCACGTAATACCGGGGAATCAAAACCACACACGTTGACTCAATGACAGACCTTATGATACAGCGCGCACATGCTAACCATTCGGCCATTCAACCCCCCCCCCTCCCGAAGTAAATGAATATCAAGAAAAGACTACTATAGTTTACCATATATGATGCAGGTTTGTTACTTAATTTACTGGGTACTCAAAAATGCCAAAAATCGAATAGTTAGTCAGTAATAATGATGATCTGTGTAATAAAAAAAACTCAAATTTTCTTTAGTATGAAGGGACGAGAAATAAAAATAAATTAAAAAATTTGCTATTATTATACGATGCTGTAAGTGATTATAAAGTAATTAAGTATTTTATGATCTTTTATATGAAATTAAATTACAGAATTAGCATTGGTGTCGTAAATATCATTTCCAAAAACTGTACAGTCAAAATGTTTTCTAGATTTATTAGTGCCATCTGTTTGGGGCAAGCGATTAACATAATTGGAACTAGTTAATTGACAAATGGCACAAGTCATAATTCACGGCCATATCACTCAACAATACATAAAACCCCCACCATTGTAGCAATTACTACAAATACTTCTCCCTAGAACTAATTACTAAAACCTAAGGTATTTATATTATTACTAATAAAACCTTCTTTGAATATTTGTGTGTAATTATATCGAAAGTTGCTTATTTCAAGGTTTTCTACTCATTTACATACTAAAATACCGTATATCTCTGTGTAAAATCAAATCATACATGACTAGATAATTTGATGGTGCAGTATACAAGAGTATACATGTCATCTCCATTAAATGGAGTTGATTCTCTATTTAACTAATATATTCCTAAATAAGTGTGCTGAAGCCTGAACCAATTGTTCGGTTTGTGTTATGCTGTTTTTAAGGAGCTTGAAAACTGATTGCTATGCTAGGATTGTATTCATTGCTGGTTGTTCATAATTTTTTTTATACAAGTTCCAACTCAATGTGGGTATTTAATCTGAGATTTTCAATATCTATAACATTTACCAGTAATTGGTAGAATCTGTGCAAGACAAGACGATTTATTCACTGCCATATAAAAGACAATATGATTTACTGACTCCTGTGACTTCATATACACATATAATACCCTTCACGTGGCTCGGGTAGATTAAAAATTGGTCATCACGGCAAGCAAGTTTATTTAGCTGATTTGAAGCTTTGATTCAGGCTTTTATTAGCAAATACAACCACTCTCTAAAGATTGCTTCAATAAATCAAGTCGGATCATGTTCATTCTCGGTTATTTCTTATTTTTCTTTTCTGAGAGGGGAATCAATTTTTAGACGAGCGATTTCCAGATGTATATTAAGAGACATAGATTGCTTTCTCTTATTCAGTTTATTTAACGCAACAAAAGTCGTTAAAAAGATCAATGCATGTCAAATCATACTACTAAGATACACAATTCTCAATAATCATTCACTCGAGAAACAAATTCACAAGATTGCCTTTCAAAATGATCATTTTGTAGAGGATAAAGGCATTTAAGAAAGAAACCAAACTACACTCTTACACACAAAAGGGAGATGATTTTCTAAAATTTTACATTTTTCTACTGAAAAAAGGGTAAAAGGTTAGATCACCATAAAAGGGAAATAATTCTTCATCAAATAAAGTCAGTGAAATTTGTCCCATTATTCAACATTAAAGTACTTCATATGTTCTGTCAAGTATGCAATACATCAAGTTATGATGTTCATATATGACTCATGACTTACAATTCTTGTAAAACACAATCCATGCTTCACAAAGTGAAACCCATTTGTATAAATTGAAATTCGTGTTTTAAGGCCAATATCAACTAAGCATGAAACCCGCCAGACTATTGCTCGGCGGTCAACAATTTTGCAATTTTTTCGATGCAGCTTGAAAAGCAAGGTTCACACATGCAACAATGAATTTCTATTGTACTTTCATACCACAAATACAAAGTAAAAATCCAAGTTTCATAAGTCAAAAGCATGTACTAATTACTTTAAAAGTCAATTATTATAGAAGATATCTGTCAATTATGTTATAACTATAAGAAATAGTCAATTATGTTATATTATAAGGCAATAATAGTCAATTATGTTATAAGACAATCATAGGTAATTATGTTATAACTATCCAAGATTAGTTTATTAGCGTTAATTCATTAGGTAATTATATTATGTTATACCTATATGACACTAGTCAATTATTTTATAAGAAGACATTATAATAGTCATTTATGTATACAACAGAAATGAACAAGCCAACAGTGAGGCTGATGTCCCCCGCCGAAATCCCAAAATAAATAGAAAACACATATTAATTAATCGCACATTTATTTTTTTCAAATGTATCGAGCAATCAAACTGTGCACGAAGTGTCATACAAAAGTGTTTTATAAAGAAAAATGCTAAAACCGACGAGAAAGATAGGTTGCCAGGCAACGAAACATACGCCCACAGCAGCTAAATCGTCCGGGCAGTCAACAAGGGTTGTCGCATATTTTTACTTTTTTTCGGTAATGAAACATTTGTAATACACTAAAATCTGAGTAACAACTCATTATGTAATTATCAGAAAATCATGAGAATTTGTTTGCTTTTTATAAAGTTTTGCCCCACGCTAACAATTAGTATAGGAAACATTTAATATCATGGATTTAGCTGTTCAGTTATCAAAATTCATTGAAAATCAAAATACTTGTTCGTTTCAACACCTTAAACTCTGTGTATCAATCTGAAGTCAATCGGATGATAAGTTTGGCATCTACAGCGCAACAAGGTTTTATGAAGTGATCAAGGGAGATAACTCTGGAAGTAATTATTTGAAATTGATGAAAATCAGTAGGCTTCTTCCTCTCAGGACCTTAAACAGTGTGTGTAAATTTAAAGTCAATCGGATATTAACTTTGGCCTCTAGAGTGTCCACAGGATTTTTTGATGTGATCAAGGGCCATAACTCTGGCACTAATTATCGGAAATTGATGCAAATCAATAGGCTTCTTCATCTTATGACCTTAAACACTGTGTATGAATTTAAAGTCAATCGGACATTAACTTTGGCTTTTAGAGCGTCCACAAGATTTTTTGAAGTGATCAAGGGCCATAACTCTGGCACTAATTATCGGAAATTGCTGAAAATCAATAAGCTTCTTCGTCTAATGACCTTAAACACTGTGTATAAATTTAAAGTCAATCGGATATTAACTTTTGCTTTTAGGGCGTTCACAAGATTTTTTGAAGTGATCAAGGGCCATAACTCTGGCACTAATTATTGGAAATCGCTGAAAATCAATAGGCTTCTTTGTCTTATGATTTTAAACACTGTGTATAAATTTAAAGTCAATCGGATATTAACTTTGGCTTTTAGAGCGTCCACAAGATTTTTTGAAGTGATCAAGGGCCATAACTCTGGCACTAATTATCGGAAATCGCTGAAAATCAATAGGCTTCTTCGTCTTATGACCTTAAACACTGTGTATAAATTTAAAGCCAATCGGATATTAACTTTGGCCTCTAGAGCGTCCACAAGATTTTTTGAAGTCGTCAAGGGCCATAACTCTGGTAGTTATTATCGGAAATCGCTGAAAAACAATAGGCTTCTTCGTCTCATGACCTTAAACATTGTGTATAAATCTAAAGTCAATCGGATATTAACTTTAGCCTCTAGAGCGTCCACAAGCAATTGTGGACGCCGGACCGACGGACGGACCGACGGACGGACGGGGGCGACGACAATATACGACCACATTTCAATGTAGGCGTATAAAAATGAAAATGTACCCTAGTTAGGGGGACCCTAAAGGCAGACAAGGGAAAGGGCGCTCGTGTCCAAGTCAATCGTTTCTATACACTGTTACTGTCGAATCCATTACTAAATGAGAATGCAGTCATTGTAATGGCATAAAAATCATCAATCAAGATGAACCTAAGTTATCTTGTCCCAAAGTATCAACAAATCAAATTTTTTATCTCTGCTTACCCTAAGCGGAAAATGCTCATCTTCGAACTCCATCAAGGCATTGGCCTAATAAGCATATACACCAAGTTTGAACATTTTAACTCACTTAGAAGGAGAGTTATTGTGTTCCAAAGTCTCGGCTACTCTCGACCAATCAAATTGCGTATCGCTCTGCTTACCCTGAGCAGAAAATGCTCATTATCGAACTTAGTCAAGGTATTACTGTAATGAAACTATACACCAAGTTTCATCACTCTCACTTAATTAGAACTAAAGTTATCGTGTCCCAAAGCATCAACCAATCAAATTTCTTATCTCTGCTTACCCTAAGCGGAAAATGCTCATCTTCCAACTCCATCAAGGCATTGACCTTATAAGCATATACACCAAGTTTGAACATTTTAACTCAATTAGAAGAAGAGTTATTGTGTTCCAAAGTCTCGACCAATCAAATTGCGTATCGCTCTGCTTACCCTGAGCAGAAAATGCTCATTATCGAAATTAGTTAAGGTATTACTGTAATGAAACTATACACCAAGTTTCATCACTCTCACTTAATTAGAACTAAAATTATTGTGTCCCAAAGCATCAACCAATCAAATTGCTTATCTCTGCTTACCCTAAGCGAAAAATGCTCATCTTCGAACTCCATCAAGGCATTGACCTAATAAGCATATACCCCAAGTTTGAACATTTTAACTCAATTAGAAGGAGAGTTATTGTGTTCCAAAGTCTCGACCAATCAAATTGCGTATCGCTCTGCTTACCCTGAGCAGAAAATGCTCATTATCGAACTCCATCGAGGCATTGACCTAATAAGCATATACACCAAGTTTGAACATTTTAACTCAATTAGAAGGAGAGTTATTGTGTTCCAAAGTCTCGACCAATCAAATTGCTCTGCTTACCCTGAGCAGAAAATGCTCATAATAATAATTTGTATATTTATAATGCGCTATATCCATAAACCAAGTTCATGCTCAAAGCGCTACACAATTATTATCCCGGTCTCTAGGATACAGGTAAAGCCTGATTACCTCCCTTTACCCCTGAACTCTCAGAAAGAGCCCCAACATATGCTGCCCCAAGGAGCGCAACAGTTTTTTGTGTAATACATACACCATCCTACCGGTACCCATTTACAGCTGGGTAGACTGGAATACAGGGATAAAGTGTCTTATTCAAGGACACAAGAACTCGACGCGCAATTCGGGTCTCGAACCTGCAACCATTCGGTCACAAATCCTACTCTCTAACCATTGCGCCAAATCCCTCCCATTATCGAACTTAGTCAAGGTATTACTGTAATGAAACTATACACCAAGTTTCATTACTCTCACTTAATTAGAACTAAAGTTATCGTGTCCCAAAGCATCAACCAATCAAATTGCTTATCTCTGCTTACCCTAAGCGGAAAATGCTCATCTTCGAACTCCATCAAGGCATTGACCAAATAAACACATACACCAAGTTTGAACATTCTAGCTCAATTAGGAAGAGAGTTATTGTGTCCCAAAAAGTGTGACGGACAGACGGACAGACAGACAGACAGACAGACAGACAGACAGACGGACGGACGGACGAACCCATTTTAATAGTCCCCCAACTTTCTTCGAAAGGCGGGGGACAATTATCTTTTAGGACATAGGACACTAGTTCATAAAGCAGGTAAGTTTAAATCAGTAAACCAATTGCAACCAATTATTTTGACAGCAAGCTATTGTTGAAGTACAAAAGTTAAGAAATGGACTTGGCTATTGTACAAACATTAAACTTGAGGAGTTTATTTTCAATTTTCAAAAATTAGGCCTATTGTCAATTTGTTACTTATCATCTTATCTCATACAATATTAGTAAACAAACTTTTCAATAAATTTAAACTAGAATAAATTCACTTAGTAAATCAAAAGTATGTCTGGCGATATTCATCAAAGTCAACATAATTTACCGGCTAGTGTACATAATATCTCTTTTTAAAAGGACATAAATAACCGTAAACCTATTATGTAAGGTTAAAAGGTCAGGTGAAACATAATAAAGGAGTCTTTTAAGTTTGTAAACATAAGTAAATATATAAGAAAAGCGAGATTAAGTGATGTAATTATGTAGGTAACCAAGATTAACTCCAAAGCTGTTAAACAGATTCTAGGTAACTGAGATCTGGCGGTTCCACATCTTAACTGATTTTAAATATTTGTTTAGTAATATTAAGATATAGTAAAGAGGCTAAGAATTAGAATAATAATAACCAAAACATGTTATAAGATAAAAAAAGACACGCAGACGATTAACGTAAAAGGCTGATTAAAATCTCAGCTAGATATCAATTTTACTTAATCTAAAAAAAAGGGTAATTTTATCGAAAACAAACCCAAGTCTGAAACCTCTATTAGGCTTTTTAGAATGACAGTTCACCTAACACAATTTCTTGTTATTTAATAAGACGAAGACACAATTGCTGTAATGACACACGTGTCTATGAGAGTTAAAATCTTATCACTAACCATGTAAAGATCAATAATCTATGTAGATCAGATCTTTGAATATCGTTTTAAATACAAGTATCGAATGTGGCAAATTTTAACATAAAATAAAGATCCATCACAACAAAGGGAGTAAATTGAATATCTATAAAAATAATTGAACAAACCTGGTACATCTGGATCTGGCTGTTCAACTACCACATTACGTGCTGGAGCAAATCTTGATGCAGCAGACAAGAAGGAGCCATGTTTCTTCTTCGCTGTTTCATTCCTTGGTTTAGCTCTATGGGGCGTTATTTGAGAGTTTATGTAAGATTTGTGAACTTCATAAGAACCTGGAGGGGGAATTTCCTGAAAAATAATCAGTTTAAATTAAAACTAAAAAACAAATGCCAGAAAAATACAATTTAGAATAAATAATCTGCTAGCTGTTATGATTTTCCATTGCATATAATTGTTCAATTTTCCAAATATTTTAAATATTCTCTTTATGTTTGTGACAAAGTATACAAGAAATTAAATCTCTAAAAGTTGTCAGTCTCCTGACTGATAGGTTTAAATAGAGTTTTAGAACTTTCCCCAACAGAATATGCCAGTCATAGAGAAAAAGTTAGATTTTAATTTGATTGGCAGAACGATTAAAACACTGTTTTGATGGCAAGGGCATCAACTCAGAATTTGATGGGGTGTAATTCTATGAGTAAAGGAATGAGCTCAACAAGGCATTTTTAAAAACCATCAGATCTGTGGAGTAAATATAAAGAATTGGACGGACAGATTGGAAATTATTAACATGGACAGGTAGATCTCAGTGAATTTATTAAACAATAAATACTAATTAATTATTACAGACTGGTTAATCTCAACTACTATATGCAATTGTTGATGGCTTTACAAGAAGTTGCTGTTAATTTAAATCTTAGAACAATACAGAAATAATTTCAAGAAACTTGTGGTGTATTGCACAAAAATTTCTAACCGAAAGTGTAAGTAAATTTGGTTATCTATTTTTATAGGCATATTGTATTACAGCAGTACAATTTGGTAACAAGCATAAGTCTGTTTATTATTAATGGAAAATTCTGCGGTCGCAAACAAACACATTGAAATGAAGATATCTAATTTATACTGGTAGTTGATTGAGTTAACAAATATTGACAGATATAGATGAGTCCCAGTAGACAACTGACATTACATTGTAAGACAGTCTCGACAAGAGATATCTTTCATTACTCACTTCTTACAATTGTTGTTATAAATGTAAGGTCATTCTGTCGACATTTAAGTGGATTACCTTACCCATCAAAAGTGAATGATCAAGTATATTGTATATAGGCTCCCTAAGCTCTCCATATTAACCAAATTCTATAAATTAAAATGGGTGCTATGCATAAGGCAGTGTCACCTTATTTTTTTAGTCCCACAGCCTCTCTCCCCTCGAAATTGATATTAAAAGGGTTTCTCTCACCAGATTTTTGAAAGTTAAGATACCCCAGCATTATTTTGAATATCAGTTATTACGCATGTCCATAAAACATATTTTTATAAATTCCTTTTATTGTTCACATTGGACATTGGTGTGTATTCCAAAACAAAATATGGGAAATAATCCTACAATTTAACCAAAATACATTACAAGAACTGTTAAGGAGCGAAATGTCCATTCTTTTGCAACTAGAAATGGATACAAATAGCTTGCAATAATGTAATATGAATGTATATTAACTGATTTAAATTCAACGATTTCTGTTTTTCCTCTAAATTCTAATCAGCTCGTTAAAATATGCGGACAGTCCAAATTGAATAGCAGCCTTTGGCGTCTGGCTAATCCAATCTACACTGGTGGTACTGTTCTCCTGTATGATATGTATAGACTTGCTTGAGTCTCTTCATTACAAATGGCATGCTAGTACATGTTACGTCTGCCAATTTTAAAATTTTCATTTTGCCATTAATACTGCATATCAGAAGCCTGACTTTTCATGGTAAGATAACAACACCAATATTGATTTAAATTGATCAACAAGTTGTGTTTGCAATGTCGAAGACTGTAGGCTACATGATATTGAGTTAAGAGACTTGCCTCCTATAAGTAAAAGGATTATTTGTCACACTGTATCAAAATGAAAACAACCTTAATTTATAGTGATTGCATATTTTCTTCAATGTTTAAGGATTTCTTGGACACTATGACATTTGAGTAGTTTAACTATAAAATGTCATTATTATAAAAAATCTTACAATATTTATACAGTATGTGAGACAAGATATAAAAATAGACATTATGTTGACCGCTATCATTTGATCCAATCAGTACAGAAAGAAATTGTAAATATGAACAAGGCAATTGTAGAAATAGCCTCATTCACTTTGGCTAATTTTCTGTGGTCTATGGTGAAATGATCAACATGTAAATTACGGACATTGATGAAGCATCGTTTGTTATAAACGTTCTGGTGCTCTTGTAGGCGAGCTGACTCCTAATGAATAGAATTATGGTGGTGTATTGAGTTTTATTGACGAAGCAATAGAATCTAGATATAATGAGGTATAGAGAAAGACGGAAATGCTTGTTGGTCTTGATAACAGTTATTTAGTCATCTTCCTTCCAGCCATGCCATATAATATAATATGACATATCATCAAACATGTGTAATAGACTTGATAGAGAGCTTATATAATAGCTCCTTAAACGTCACTACAGTACCATACTATTATTAAACACGTGTAACGGTCATGAAATACTAGACTAGAACAAGTTACATCTCTGTAAATCTAGAAAAACTACAATCTATTTGAAACCTGTTTTTTTTTTTTTTTTAATTCCCTGGTTAAACCATCAGCTACCCAGCAGCTATTAAGTTTCTGACATTCTGGCTCAAATCATGATTTGTGACAGGTATTGTTCACATGGCAGGTTATGCTTACTCTTAACTTAACTATCCTGATCACTAATGAATTCCTGTTGGATAGTTTTCTAGCAGATTTATGTCTTCCCTAATCTGATACATTACTTTTTGTTTCAGTAGATTCTTAGATCTTTTTTTTTTTTTGAAAACTTTACCCAATTCTAAGTCACACCATTTTCAAATTGGGCTATCAAAAGAAATGATGTAATAGTGTAATAATACAGGTATTCTGCAATAAATGTAGGATTGATATTATCACTTTGTTTTTATCAATTGAACAAAATAAAATGGGATTTAATCTAATTTAATCTACTTTTCTGCATTAACTAGGTTAATGCAGAAAGGCATATACCATGCAGTGTGCTATAAGGGATATGTCACATAATGTGCTATATGGGATATGCCATGCAGTATGCTATATGGGATATGCCATGCAGTATGCTATATGGGATATGCCACGCAGTATGCTATAAGGGATATGCCATGCAGTGTGCCATAAGGGAAATTTGGATGCCATGCAGTGTGATATACAGGATATTTTGCTTGGACAGCAGCGTTTTCCACCTAATTTCATCGAATTGCAACTGTCAAAAAATCTTTTACATCCTGCAACATTGGCAAGGGGGGAAACTAGGCTGGAAAACCTTGTATTGAAATTTTAGTTTCGTATTTTATGGCATCATTTCAGATTCTAATTACAAAATTTTAAAAAACATACATAAATATGTGCAAAAGTGTTCACAATACATTGCGATTTCGACTCCAATATCTTATTGTTATTGTCTCGCAACTTGCATTACGATCTAGGACTGCAATATAAAACCTTAAGTTCAAATAGTGAGCTAGCCAGACATTTTAAAAATGTGATTAGAACAAAATAACTTATGCATCAATTGGTAAATCAAAGGGTCCATATGTTAGATTTCAACCACAGTGTTAGCCATTAGTCAGTGATTCTGTTCGTATTTTTTTCATTTTTATAACCGACTTGTTTAAAACAAAGAAGTGTTTATAAATATTTAACATTGTGCATGTATGTGTCATATCAGTGACAAAGAACTACACAGAACAAAGATTTCATGTTGCATATAATCATGGCATAATTTCACCTCTTCATTTACAATCCCCAAAGTATCAATTGAAACAGCCAAAAGAATTACTTCTGGAACAATTACAAATACTTCTTGACAATGATTTACATTAATATTTATAATCTCTGTGTCACATATCATGTCAAAAAATAGGCAACTTGCAAACAAAATTCAATTACTGTGTAACTTAATATGTTTACTGAGACTCTGTAAAACACACTTGTCAAATTAACTGCCTGTAATAACCAAACCAGAATATCATCAGTCGTATTATTACCCTGGCAGTTAAACTCAGTTAGCCATCTTTTATAAGTTAGAAAAACACATTATTTTAATTTTGCGAAGCAGCCATTATGCAATTATCTTTAATTTATTTAATATTTATATTTATTGTAGTGTGATAATGTTTTTTGATGATGTATTTTAAATCATTTATGAGTTTGTGTAACAAGACTAAATATAAAATGCTCCAAATTTCCAGCTGTTTATACAGATATTAAAAATTATTTCAGTTACAGAAGATAATATAAAACTTATTAACACAATTTATTGTATCCATTACCATTTGTGTAATTATTTGATAAAATCAAGTATTTCTCATAAACTACGAGTAAATGTATATTTAAAGGGACAATAACATTCTTGCTGGCTTGGTAGCTCCAGAAAATAAATAATACCCTTATTCTAAGTACTAGATGTTTAAATGTCCTACCTGTTGTGTAAATTATCCATTACAACCTATTTTATTTGTCCAGAGGGTTCGAAAATATTTTAAATCCAAGTCAAGTTTGAAAAGGTTTACGTTAGACTTTTCAAATCAATTGGTTGAATTTTTCCAATTTTTTAAATTAGGTGTGTTAAGATGAAATTTATATCATCATTTAATTGGAATATTCTAAAATAATACGATTTGTTGACCAGAATGAAGATTGGGACATATTTTTCAGTTACAACAAGAGTGTTATTGGGGCTTTAAGATTTAATGATATTTTCAAATGAAAGGAGCTTCTTGTTATTGTGTCATTATTATGGTGATATAGCCATTTTGAAAATAGATTCCATAGTTATGAAACATGAAATTATTTCATTCCAACTATCAACTTACAATCCATCATTAGAATGAAATTTAAGAATACCTTATAAACTTAGGATTAATTAATAAAAAATGTTTCTTTTTTTTTTATCATTCAAAAAATACACATATCCCTATTAAAGATGCATTCTGCTAAAGCTAAATCTACCTAATTTTTTGTTTAAACATTGTTAAATTGATTATTTTGAAATTTATTCACATGACAAGGAAGAACACAATCAGCTCTCTAGTTCATCGGATGGCTGATATATTGAATGGATTAGACTATTGGTACTATATAATCGGTTAAATTCATAATGGATATCATTCAAACAAAAGGACTTAAAAGCATCATGGCAATGGTACTTGAAAATCTGATATTTCTTGTCAAAACTCAGAATAAAGTAAGTTTAGTAAAGTATATTCGCTTTTCATTATCCTTTTTTGAACTATCTTCCGGACGCCTGTTACCACTGTTTGTCGTGTATTTTGTACACGGTGAACAGTCCATTCGCTGATTACACTATTTTGCCTCGACCGTTTTAATTGGACTTCGAATTTTGACTAATGGTTTGGATTGTTCGTACTTGGTTTTATTTTATTTTATAGTATGATCAACCAGCTCTTTATCTAAATCTTACATAATGCATCTTTAAGGTTTTCAAAATTAACTCTGGACAAAAAAGAAGAGAAACCTACCGAATTTTATTCCGCCATAAGGTGATAAGGTTGCAATGCACAGATCTGATGGGGTTTGGTAAAGAGGTTTGCATGATCAAGAAGGCATTGTAGAGTAGCATTCAGATCATGAGCTTCTCACCCATGCAAGATTCATACCACATGCAAACAAATGAGCCTATGATAGCCCTGAAATGATCTATATGTGTAGCTTACTCCAGAGGATCTGTCTTCCCCCAAAATACAAATACAATCTCCAGATTATTTCTGTGAAGCCAATAGTTAAATTACCTACCTTTACTACAGATGGTGGCTCAGTTAATCTGTTAGTTAAAGATGAAAAATTTGAAGTCATTTGTTGAAGGCGGGTTGTATATGGTTTATCTTTAACTTGATAATGGGCTGGTCCAGGGATTTCGGTTTCTTCTTTCTTATTCAAGACTTGTATACGAGCAGATGTAGTACCAAATACTCCCCTTCTTGTACTCTGTAGATATGCTTTTCTCATGCTCTCTGATCCCATACCTGCTATATTATAACTTCCTGGACCTTAAATATCAACATTATACATAAAACAATTATAATGATAAGTTTCATAAACTATTTCTTGTCTAGTTTACATATTCTAGAAAAAGTAACGTTAAACATAAAATTCTTTTTTTGTTTTTGTTTATCAGAAAGATTTCTGAGATTCAGAGAATCTTAAAATATTTAGCCATATCTGAATAAACATTAACAAACACTTTAACACTCTAGCTAGCTTGAACAAAATCACCAAATTTGATCAGATATTCTGGATTAATGCTCATAAATTACAAACTATGTTTGAGTTACAACTTATTGCCCACATTTGAATTTGATGAAATTAATTTCATATTTTGAAGCACACTATTGATAGCATTTAAATTCAGATAAAGTTGTTAAACTAAAACAAGTCTTTAAAGATGCAGTATGCAAGATATAGATTAAGAGCTGGATGTTCTTTCTATGACATATTGAAAATTTAAGTCAAATTACTTTATTCTGGTCGAATTTTGGCCATTTGATGTTCTAGAGTTGACTATAGGCTTGTCATGTGGATAAATGTTTAAAACATAATTTCCATAATATCTAAAGTCAAAATAAATAACTGCAAAAGGCAGATTTGACTTTTACATAATGCATCTTTATCAAAAGAATTTACCTGGTATTTTTCGTATGTGATGTTCATTATTAAAGCGGACAGACGTCTGTGAAAATGGACTTCTTTTTAACCCTGTGACTCGACGCAGACTCTCTAAAGCAGTTCTTGGATCATTATAGGTTCCTGGAGCTGGAACTGCTTTTTTTACAGGTTGAAATCTCTACAGAAAAGACAGAATGTGTACAAATATTTCTAAGTATGAATCGTTGTGATTTGAAAATTAATTCCTGAAATATGTAGTTGAGACAAGAATATCTAAATTACTCTGTCTGTTGTTATTTTCTGATATATATGCCTGTTCCTCAAACCTATTCAATTATTGAATAAAATATTGTTTTAAAAATAAAATACTGGTATGAATAAAAACTGATGGCTCACCTTGGATTGAGATAAAAATGGTGGATGTTCAACTTCTATACCTTCAGTGTTAACTTTGGCAGGCAATGGATCAAACTGACCTTTAATATCATATTTACCAGGACCAGGAACAGACTGAAAAACAAATAAATAATAGAAAAAAGTCTTAATTTGAGTTGTAATTGGAATTTTAAACACAGATATATACAACAACATAACATTAGAAAATCAAATTTGGTTTTTTAATTCATTTCAACCTATCAGGCCCAATACTCCACGCAAATATAGACTTTCAACAAACCTTACATACAAAAATAAAGTTTCCCCCCGCAAAGACAAAAATACCACCGACATTACGGCTGATGGCTGTCATTTTCTGAGGGTGAGGGGCTATCATGCTATGAGGATCAGGTAGCTATCATGTTATGAGGGTCAGGAGCAAATAACTGCATACAATTTATGCTCAATATAAAATGTGTACAAGTTTTTGTGGCATGGAAAGAAACGAATACAAAATATCCTTATACGACTCTGAATTTTGATAGGGTAACTTAAAATCTAGCCAATTTTAAAAAAAAACAAATGTCTTAATGTTTACATGAATTGTTGACAGATCGCTGTACAGACAGACATGACAATTATTATACTCCAAAATAAAATATGAGTGTATAAAACTCAGAAGTATTTTGGTCCATAATTAATTAAATTTACTTAATTCTAACATTAATTGTCACTTAAGTTCACATTCATTCCACTGATTTCTTCCGACATCTTTTTTTCTTTGTAAATCATTTGTCGAACATCAAGATCAAGATAATATCTTACTAACTGTTTGTTTTAATCTTTACCCTTAATAAACCCTACTTTTGCTAAACTTCAATAAGGAAAAAGTTTATAATGAGCCTTCTGTCGCATTCTTACCCTTTTCTCTTCTTCTAAAGTTACAACTTCATGATATCTTGGTATTCGTGCATCGTAACGTTTCGTTTCTTCTTCATGCAAATTTGTGTTTTCAGCTTTTACTAAGGGTTCAATATAAGGGTCATAATCCCCAGGTCCAGGACCATGCTTCCCATGAAAATCACTTCTTTTGGATGACATTTTCCCAAAATGAACACCTTTATATTGCTTAACAGTTCTGGTGTCCGACTGAAAAGGCAAAAAAAATTCATTTACATTACATTTATTTTGGAAACGTTGGCAATGGCAAAATTGATTTTAAATGTTAAATTAATACGATCAAATTTGTTTTTAAAAAATCAACTGGATTTAATTCGTCTTTTTTCTGTGACAAACTGGAAATTGTTTAACACTTCAACATATCAATACATCAAAATAAAAATGAGAAACTGGTTGGAAGAGAAAAATGGAATAATTTGTACTTGTACAAAAAAAATTGTACTTTGTTTTCCACTATTCAAATGGTGTGGGGATGGGTCAAGTGGATTAACACATAAGATACTGTCATTGAGTTAAGTGGCATGGTTTAGATACCAAGTTTGTAGTCAATGATCAGTAGGGTCATCTGCCCAACGTCTGGTTTCTTCCCTGTTTGTTCAATTTTGGAAAATTTAAATACTGAAGCTTCTTCCAAAATAACATAGTATGTGTCAAGTGGGAGTTAAACCCCCATTTAAATGAGGACAGTAGCAAAAAAGAAAAAAAAAACATTTAAAAAATAAATCGCACACTTGTCATTAAAACCTTGTCACCAAAATAAACAAATTTCAAAATCTTATTGAGTCATAGTTCCATTACCATGGCACCATATATCTTAACATAATATCATCAAGACAATATGATTGAAAATATTAAATTAATTTTTGATAAAAATCCATCCGTGCATCATTAATCATGATTATTATCATATTACTGGCACTTGTAAACAATGGTAATTACTCTAGGGATGCTCAAGACAAAACAAGTCCACATGATATATTAGAGTTGTAGTAATCCTTTTAGATCTTGGAAAAGCAATTTCAATTCCGCAAAATGACCAAAGCTGGCCAGCAGAAGTATAAATCATAAAAAACAACAAAGGATTTCAACTAACTAGAAATATTAAAACAGAAGATTAGGAGCATTGGCATTAATTGTTACTTTACAAAGTGTGTTGAGGTTGTGTTATGTTTCTTCAATTTCATTTCTTTGTTCTGTGTCTTGCTACTCTATCAGTCATAATATCTACCCAATCAAAGCCATTTTTACTTGTAAAACCTGTTCATCATGTCTCTTATAGGCTTTTTATTCCACTTGAATAACCGCTCCTAATTATTTCAAGATAAGATGGGCGACCAGCATGCCCTGTCAAATGTGCCGTGACTAAAACATTGTTCCAATTACACAGAGCACTTAATATTTCTTTTGTTCGTTTGCTGGTGTTAGGTTTGTCTCTCAAATAAATTCACTCATTTTTACTTCTGCACAAAAAAATCTTTTTAAGTAGTACTAGAAATGATCAAGTCTAATGAAGCACTTAAAGACCATAATGCTAATTATTTTAGAATGATGAGAGACAGGCTTAGAGAATTTCCACAAACCTTATACTACTCATGATACCTTTAAAGTGATCCTATTATAATTACATGTAATTATCAAATTAGTTCCAAAATCTCGTGTCAAATCCATGATATTTAGTCTAATTCACAATAGAATCAAGGTAAGTATTTATAATTTATGGATGACATAAATACAAAGCTTTTGATCAATTTTAGAATTAAAACATGATATATTTTATGTACATGGCACAATTATATGGAAAACAATTACTGACCAACATTTCGACTGTGTGTCTCTATCAATCAATCAGTATAAACGTTACATTAATTGTATTTGTATTACACAGAATTATGACTTGTGTTTTATGATTCATTGTTCTCTCTAACTCGGGGATATGCAACCATTTCAATTTTCAAATTATGGAATTGGAACTTTAAAAGTAAATTCAATATATATAGGTAATTTGTATTATTAAATAATCTCACATAAATCTTTTTATAACTATAAAAAGTTACCCTGACTGACGGACAAAGAGAAAATGTAAATTCTAGATGAGAAGATTTGTTCTGTGAACCTAGTTCACTGAAAAGAAACAGTTCAGATACCTACATGGTCTAATTTATAAAATGCTGGTCCTATTGAAACATCTCTTTCTGGCGCATTCTGCTTTTTTAAGCTACCATCATCACAATCTTCATAACCATAAGCTTGTCCAGGACAGGGTATTGATGGTGCCTCAGGTTTACGATGGTATTTTATTCTAGATGCGTTCTACATATTCAATAAAGTATCCTTTTATAACAGGTCAACATTTTTTTATATAAAAATACCAAACTATTTTTTATTCAAATCAAATATCACATTAATAAACTTATAGTTCTAAATACGAACGAAACTATAGTAACATAAAATTGGGAAAATCAAAACCTACTTCATAATTTTGTTTCAATATCTAGGTAAAAATGTGAGAAAAATTTGTTAACTTGTGAACACCAATGTAAACTGAAAGGTGTTATCTGGTGTTCTAGAGATAGTAAGAAATCAAATGGTTAGAATACTTACAGGATCTCTACTAGCTGCTGGAGCTGATTTAGATTGTATAGTAAAATCAGATGAAGCATGTACATTGTAACTTCCTGGACCAGGTGTTTCCTTTAAACTATCATCAAATCTTTTACTTTTATTAGCTACAGTTGATCCACCCTATATTAATTTAAAATTTGCACAAAACTGAATTATGAAATTTTTAGACATAGGGGAAACCACACCGGAAAATCTGGATGAATTTTCTTGGCAAATGCATTGATCAAACACCCGACCTCCAGGCTAGCGAGACAGCATCTCACCCACTTAGACACTGTGATCTGCTATGTATTAACAGGAAATAATTTTGAAACACTACGAATGATGGATAACCTTTATCTATATGGTTAATTGCTACATTATCATGTATCACATACATTTTCTTGATAGTAATTAGTAACACATTTGAACATTGTTATGTAGACGTAACTGATAATTTAATCCAAAATGGCCATAAAGCTAATCAGAGATTGTTCTATCTTAATTTATACTTTTCATAGATACATTATAACATATTTTCCAATTAAGGCCATGATGCGCAAGAACTCTTACCTCAGAAATTGAAAAAAATACACCTAAGTTAGATGCCATGTTGAAATTTAGTTTAGATGTCTTAACTTACGACAGATTAATCGTATACTTTTTGACAAAATTACCTTGACAATAATTTGTGAAGCCTGTAGATCATAATGGCCTGGACCAGGTGCAGCTACCACTTGATCATTAACATTTAAAAATGTTTCTCGTGATGTCATAGACAAAAATGGTGCATACCCATCTGAAGAATACAATTATTATGATTATCACAATGCTGTACAAAAGTAAAAGAGTGTCCTTTGTCATTTTTTAAAAACTTCACATGTAAGTCGAAACAGGTACGGGTCAGCACGCTTTCATTCTATCCTACTACAACAATACCTAATTTTGTAGGAATAATATGTATAAATTTGAATATTTTGTTGACACATGATCTTAATTGTAGGATTTTTAATTGTGGTCTGAAAACGCCTGGTTAAATAACGAAAAAATGTCCGACAAGAAGAGTTTTGAAATCACATCATTGCCTTAGACATTAAATAATGTCCCCACAGATCATGAAAGGTGGCAGTGTTTTCTACCCTTAAGTATGGATAAATAAAGATAGAGACTTGTAATTAATTTTCTCCTTCACAGAATTTTTCACCGTCAGTAACTTTTTTTGAGTATTTCAATCTAACCACAAAGAGGCCAACATTTTGCAATTATCTGATAAAAATTTTAAAGTGAATTGACCATCTTGACTTTTTTTTCTGCACAAGCTGAAAGATATCTAGACAGTGACTTATCAGAAAATGTAAACTATAGAACAAGTGAAATATTGGAAAAGGCATGGCAAGTAAGAAAAAAAAAACTGTTATGAATAGACAAAGGACATAAATCTATACACAGATTGCTTATAAAATGGGAACAAAACTTTGTGTGGTCTCATGAATTTGTTTACTTTTAAAAGTGTTAAAAGGAAAAAAAATAGGTACGGTATGCTAAATTTTAACACCATAAGCAAAGCTTTGGTGTTTGGAATTCCCTTGTGTCTATATTTAGAATCACGAGAGACTATTTCAAATAGTATTTGATGGATAAGAGAATTGTGTTTAAAACCAACTACATAAATAGTAAATGCAGGGGGGCCGCACCACACACAATTAGGAGTTCGAAAGGTAGCACAAGGGAGATAACCCCATTCTCTGAAATTTCTCTTTAAGGGTAATTTTGTCTGCCAGGTTGTAACTTTTCCAAAATTTTTATTGGGCTGAAGTGTAGATCATTAAGAAACAAAAATTTGACTTGGCATATTATACTAACAAACATGTAACCATTCACCATGGTGATGTATCTCAATTTTTCAATAAATTACCTGCTTTTATGTGTGATAGTCTGTTGGATTCATATGTTCCTGGTCCTACTACTGCTGGAGTACTTCCGCAGAGGCTACCAATAACTCTCTCTGCTCTGTCATACATTTTCTCATTAATGTGAAGAACTCTAGGGCCTATCTGCTAATCTTGAAAAAAATAAAATAAAAACACATTGATTGAAAGTTTCTGTCTGACAATTTATATTCTTTTGTCTGGATAGGCCTACCTACTCCAAGGATTATTTATTTCTGACAGCTCCTGATTTATAGTTGTTGACAATCTGCCTGGCAAAATATTCTGTGCGCACCATACCAAGATAACCAATTTGGAGGTGTTGTAAATGGTGACAGTCAAACAAGTACTCATTTGGGGTGTTAGTTATTCATAGTAATTGTAATCATTCAATTAAACAGGTGGTTGCAAGCTTATTCTGCTATAGGTTGATTAAGTCAAGGGAGATAACTGTAATAAATTGCTATTTATTAGTCAAAGGTCTAACACCATGTTTCACTTAAATTGGATGAAAAATGTCACACTTATCAGCTGTAAGACTCTGTAATGGTCCCTGTACCTTACTTCTGTAAAGGTACATGAGTTAGTAAAATCTTACAAAAATTTGTGTAAAAATTTCTACATCACAATTCACAGGAAATAATTCCACAATCGCAGGAAATAGTGCATGTAGCATTATGGCATTTGTATGCAGTATTGTCTAAACACTTCATCTTGTTGATCATTGTGTGATCAGGAGACAGTCAACTCGGAGTCAACATTAGGGTACCCTCACACTCACAGGACGTCAGGTACTGATATATACAACAGCTTTTGAGCCGATCTTGCGATGTGGTACAAAATGGTAGCGTAGTGTAGGTCTACTTGTCTGTACTGCTGTCAGTGTGACAAACAATGACCACTTCAGCAATAGCATAGTTAGTAATCGTTTTAAATTGACATTTATACAAGCTTACTTATTTAGTTATAGCAAGATAGTTCCTTTCGTAAGTTCGGTCTCTGATTCTGAATGGACGAATATGCAATAATTAATTTTAATACCTATATGTTAGCCTATTATCATTATAAATGAAAATAACGCAGTACCCTTTCGTTCAAACAAAGACCCTTCCTAAAGCAAATAAATAAAAGTGAAACTGATCTAGTAGTAGTAATACACAACTTGACTTATGTTGTTTTCTATATCTCGCTGGCCGAGGAAATAGTTAGCACTTTTGTTATGAAGTACAAGTAGCCTAGGCCCTAAATGATAAATCCAAGTTCCTGAACAAATTTCCGACATGTGACATGTTTGTTATGTGTACTCGTAGGCTACTGACACTACTGTTGTTTTACTTTTTTAGTGTTAGAGAATTGAAATGTTTGCGGCGCTATTGTTTGCTAATGATCAGAACGGCAAACCAAGTTCCGAATGTAATACTGACATATTAACACTGAATCAATAACTAGGCTAGTGCCTTGTACTTAGTTATAATTATAGTTAGTGACAGTAGAGTATTATTAGTACAGTAGGCCTACCGTAGACGTAGAGTGAACTCAGCTGTCACATTATAATTATTTTTACATTTTAAAACCAGGCAAAATTCCAATTTGTCAACAAGCTGGTGTAGACAATTGTGACTGTTACTCCTAAATTTTTATATAATATATCTACTTACGTACTGTACAAACGCTTTAAGATGTTGAAAAACAACGAATTTTCAATTTATTTACATTATTTCATGTAACAGTAATAATAAAGCGACATCAAACCAATGTCGTATAATGCGTCTTAGTTACCATGGTAAACATGGAGGACACTCAAACGCAACTCTAGATTTAGTCTCTGTTACCCGGACCATCAGTTGTGTTCGCTCATCTCCCAAGTCCGCGCAATGTTCGAATATTAACCATACACGAAATAAAATGGGGTTTAAACGTCATATTTGGGAATCTCTGCCCGGACAGTGGTATTTCCCTCTACCTTTCGTATGTATATTCTTCAAATACATGCACGCCGTCTCCCCCCCCCCCAAAAAAAAAATTCAAAGAAATTTGGAAAATATAACGGGAGAAAAATGCTAAAACTGATTCGTGAGAAAAATGAAAATGTACTCTAGTTAGGGGACAAAGGGCCCCAATCCTGACAAAAGGTTCCCTTTGGCCAAGGGAAAAGGGTCCCGAGTCCGAGTCAATCGTTTTCTATACACTGTTACTGTCCAATCCATTACAGAATGAGAATGCAGTCATTGCATTGGCAAAAAATAACATCAATTAAGCCCCCCCCCCCCCGCGAAAGAAGGTCCTCAAAATAGAATATAGGCTAGTATTTATTTTCAAAAACCCCTATTAAAGGTATGGAATTTACTGCTCAAACTAAGGGATTGTTACATAATTAAAAGAAAAATATACACAGGGTGTTACATTTCATCGCCGACGACCACCGATGACAGCCGACAGTTTTGTTTTTTTTTAAAAATAACAACGAAAAATTAAGGACAACCTTTATTAAAAATCAATATATTTAATAGTATAAATAGATAAACAACAAAATATACAATGATTATGATCATTGAACCACAAGAATAGAAAGTACATAAACATATCGGCATCAAATTAAACATCTAAAATATAAATGTATTATTTATTGTTAATGCATTCCTCTGCTGTGAAATTTATCATATTTTTTATCAAGATTGTTATTTCGTCAGTGGTGATAAATAGCTTTTCGGTGGTCATCACCGGTAAAAAGTCATAACGATTTAAAATTAAATACAGAAGAAGAGGTGGAGAATTTATTAAAGGGCTTAAATTTACACGTTTTAAAGCCCCAATAACACTCTTGTTGTAACTGAAAAATATGTCCCAATCGTCATTCTGGTCAACAAATGGTATTATTTTAGAATATTCCAATGAAATGATGATATAAATTTCATCTTAACACACCTAATTTAAAAAATTGGAAAAATTCAACCAATTGATTTGAAAAGTCTAACGTAAACCTTTTCAAATGTGACTTGGATTTTAAAATATTTTCGAATCCTCTGGACAAATAAAATAGGTTATAATGGATAATTTACATAACAGGTATAATAGGACACTTAAACATGTAGTACTTAGAATAAGGGTATTATTTATTTTCTGGAGCTACCAAACCAGCAAGAATGTTATTGTCCCTTTAATGAATGCAGATTTTAGTACCTTCAGAATTTTGACACTTACATAATATGGAAGCTCGTTCCGTTGCGAAATAATTTAGGCGTCGATATAATGTCCATCAGGGTTCTAACATACATAGGGGAGGGTGATATATGCCCTCGGTTGGCGGTGGGGTGGGGGTTATCTAAGTGCATACCAGAAAATCCTTTGAATATTTATTGACTCCTCCGTAACGATGAGATAGCAAATCGCCGACCTTCGTTTCCCCTAAAGCAAGAGACAGTAGAATTATAATTTTTCCAACATATTAAAGGGGTTTTCGACCAAATGGTAGACTGATTGTGAAATAAACATAAATAAATAGTTTACAGAGAGGGAGGGGCAGAGAGAGAGGGGCAGAGAGAGAGAGAGAGATGATCAGAGAGAGAGAGAAAAAAATGGGGTTTAACGTCCACTCGACACAAACTAGGTCATTTCAATAATTCGCGTGCGCGTATGCGTCTTTAGCAGTGGGGGGAAACCGGAGTACCCTGAGAAAACCCACGAGGATGGATAGGCAACCTACTTCTTGTCGCGTACAACCGGGGATTCGAAACCACGCCAGTTGACTCAATGGCACTCCGTCCGTATGACACAGCGCGGCCACCCCCCCCCCTTATTTTACATAGAGGTTGACAAAGTAGTTATTTAGATAAAATGTTAAAACTATATAAAAAAAAAAGTAGCCTATCAATCGAGCGCAGGCACTGTACAAATCAGTGGGGAGGGGTTTACTCCAACTTTTGCCCAGGGCCGCACATCGGCTTGTGAGATGCTGTCCCCTCGATCAAGCAAAGAGAAATTCTGACAAAATAAACACAATGTTTATTTCATTTTATATTCCATTTTGTTTTACATAGATTCGGTTTTTCCCGTACGGTAAAATTATTAAATTTGGACTCGAAAATACTACCCAAATCACCTTTTAGGAATGGAAAATGCTTGTGTTGATTGATTTAATGAAATTTGCAGGTTTAGAACATGTATGATCGCATCACTAGACAACAGCTAGAGTGAGGTTGATTCCGACATTTGAATTCATAACTAAACTCACTGCTGGATATGGCGGCCAGTCGGGTCAGAGATCTATTCTCGAAGTAATATAGTTCTACACAGAACAGATCGCAGCGCCCCATTTATCATCACGTGACAAGCAGTAATGGCGGCGCCCATGAAAATCCTTACTTAAAATATTCCAGCGATTATTGAATTCGTTTGCCAGATTTTTCAACCCTTGTCCACTACTCGTTGAAATCACCCACAGGTACGTAGAGGGAGGTGGGGCACAGCGGGAGATAATATTGACAACGTCACTGAGGACAGGGACCCTGGAGTTGACTTTTTTGTTTTGTTATTAATTTTTATAAATTATAAATCCCCGCAGTATAGTATGTATTGTAACAGTAACAGGCCTTGCCTATGAATAGAGTGAAACTGGTGTGATTGTTGTCAATAATAAAACCTTCATAATTAAGTTTCCCAAGTGATACAAATAATGATATTTAAAAAGATTAAGAGCAAAAAAGTTTGAGAATTATTTTCATTGACGTCAAAAATATGTGCTGACAGTGACATTGGCCATTGAGCGTGATTTTGTAAGTCGACATGCACATTGCCAATTTTACCCAGTGTATCCGGTTTCGGTCAGAATTTTTTGTTAATCAACAGTCTGTGGGTGACATTTTTACTTACGCTCTTGCATGTGTTATGGGAAAAGAGCTTTGCTCTAGCACCACGATTCACACGATGCCCTTTGCTCTGTATTAAAGACCCCGTTATTTATAAGTTAAAACTACCTGCAGTCGGAGAATATTTTACTATAGTTCACTATGTAAGTGATCGCCTCAAGAATTAAATGACACTGAATAGATTTTCTTTCTAACGATATGCACAGTGACTCATGGTCAGTAGAGCTAGATTATTATGAACTTCCGACCTCATCTCTTAAACATCTATATCTCGAGAGGGTCGCTTGTCCCACTTCGTGGGGTCCTCTGGTATCATGTAAGTGAATTGTTGGAAATAGTATTGAGAGAGAGAGACTACAATACTGCAGTTATATTGTTTTATCTAGCACTATCACAGTAAGTGGCAATCAATACAAGCTGGATTCAGTATGATTAAAAAGAGCTCCATCAGGTGGTGCTGACATTTCACCAGGTCCTATATCTGAATGGAATTGAAGGATTTTTGCACTGATATTCTTTTAAAGATCCAACTTTCACAATTATTGTAGTTTGCAAGGGTTTATTCTATTATAGACTACATTTATTAGCCTATATTTCTGAAATTTATAGTAGTTTAGTCGTATTGAAAAGAAGATTTCTATTGATTTACAACAATGTTTGATAACTTCAAGCGTTATTTCCATTTACAACTAAAACTGTCAGTCCCTTAGTGGCTTTAATTATGATCCGATTTAGCTTGTAACTCTACAAACAAACTTATGTTTTCTGTTTCTTTTCAATATAGTACACAGCTGTGTTCATAAACTCAGGATATTTAAGTGTGGAAGCGCCGGTTTAGAATGGCAGCAGAATCAAAATATAAAGAACTGCATGTTATAACTGGTGGTGGCGGGTATCCAGGTTTTTGTCTTGGTAAAGAGTTAATCAAACGAGGACACAGAGTTAGATTGATTGATATTCGTGAACCTGTCTGGGATCTTTTAGATGGAATGGAATTTGTAAAGGTGATCAATAATTTCTAACTTACCTTATTTGAAAGAATATAAGTACGTTTAACCATGTAAAACCATTGTTTCCTCCTACTGCTAAAGACCCTACGCGCAAGCGAATTATTGAAATAAAATGAAACCATATGTTAGTCCCAAAATGACCTAGTTTGTGTCGAGTGGACGTTACCCCCCCCCCCCCTTCTCTCTCTCTGTAAAATAAAACCATTATGTGGTTCCAATGTAATGTCTAATTAATGCACTTTTTCAATAGAAAATTTTCTGTCATTAAAAATAGATACTGTTTTACATTCAACTGAAATAATCAATTGTATGTTATAATTAATAGAAACAAATGTAACAAAAGCAATTTATTTCATAAAGAAATATATATATACCTTGATACGGCTAAATATCGGTAATTATTATAACTGTAAACAATAGAGTTTGGCCCAGTTACTGGAGATTGCAGGTGGATTTGAGTCACGTATAGTATGGCATGAGTTTCATGAGGCGTTGGGAAAGGGGTGCGCCTAAACCACGCATAAATTTTTTTCCTGAAACACCTCTGCCAAATTCGCCTTATCTACGCATGCGCCTTATACACCGAAAAATACAGTAATGAAACTTTTTTTCTCTCTTGTAGGGTGATGTACGACAAATGACAGATATTAATACAGCATTTATAGGAGCTGATATTGTTTATCACTTGGCATCATTTGGTATGTCAGGTAGAGATCAGGTTAGTACTACGTGGAATTATTGTGAATATTGCAGTATTGGTTTTCTTTAAGTCTGGGATAACCTAGTTATATGTAGTTGTACTTTCCCCAAGGAATTTTTGAAACAATTTTTGATAAATGGGGTTGCAAATAATGACTGATTTAGGTTTATTTTAATTTCAGTTATATTTTGTGCTGATTAATTTTCTATTTTCCCATATTTTATAGTTAAATAAAAAGCTTATTGAAGAAATCAACATCGGTGGAACAACAAATGTTATTAAAGGTCGTAGTATTTTAGTTATATCAATTGACAACTTGTATTCATATTCAGAAATTATTTGTTTGTGGGTCAACACTACATCCCCCTGCACCACAAATGTTAAGTTAGATATAACTTTTCTGGGGTTTTCAAGTCAAACAATGTACATGTATCCACTCTAGGAATATATCTACATCTAATTGTACTGTTTCAACTGCATTGTTTTGGAGGTTGGGTCGCCAAATTAGTTGGCGTTTACACTTTAGATCTAAAGGCCTGTCATTGAATTAAATGGCACGGTTTCGATTCCCCATTTGTACTTAACCAGGAATAGGGTTGCATGTCCAGCCTTATGAGTTTTCTCTGGGTCCTCCCATTTGTAAAGAACCCTGCGCTTCGTGAATTATAGTAATAAAATTGAAACATATAGCTCGAAATGAATTAGTTTAGGTTGAGTGAACATTAAATGCCATATCTCTCTCACTAAATTGTTTGTTTTGTCTGTAAAGAGATAAGGGAGATTGGTTGCTTTTGAAATATATTTAAATACTTATTTTATAGGATGTTATGATAACAATATAGAACGTCTAGTATTTACCAGTACCTATAATGTAGTGTATGGTGGCACAGAAATTATAAATGGTGATGAAAGTTTACCCTATCTACAAGATGATAAGGTATAAAATTGGATTTTACAATAACTGCAAGGAACTATGTAATGTTAGAAATTAGATGCCATGTACGTGTATGGTAGTTCAAATGGGGTAGCTGGTAGAGTTTTTGGATAAAAACATCCGTAATATAGAAATAACCATTAATACTCAACTGCTTCATTAAAATGCTGCAACAGATACAAAAAAATAGCCTTATTAAATGTTTTGTAAAATCTAGTTATTACATGTATGAATTGATTTTAAAAGTTGAACCATATGTTTGTCCTATTTTGAATATACCTTCTCAAAGAATATGTTTTAGTTTTGGTCTAAGTAATTGAAAAGAGAAACAAATTAAAACCCACTGAAGATCCAGTTTACCAGATGCATTAGTTGAAATAAAATTAAACCATATGTTAGTCCCGAAATGACTTGGTTTGTGTTGATTGGACATACCCCCCCCTCTCTCATTCTCTCCCCCTTTCTCTATCTCTCCCTCTCTTATGTGTGGAGTGGACACTATTTCTCTTACTTTTATTAAGATTTATTTTAGTTTACAGATCATTACTCTAAGACCAAAAGATTAGCAGAAGAGAAGATAATATCTGTGAATAATACAGAAACTAAAGATGGTAAGAAGTTACATTGTTGTGCATTAAGATTAGCTGGTGTATATGGTCCAGGAGAACAAAGACATATACCTAGAATTGTGGTAATTATATTTCAATAAATCAATGGACCAAGTAGTATTACATCAAAATTTAGTACATCAATTATTGACATTGCTTGAAAACATGTTATGGGATATGGATCATATTGATGATACAAGAAAAGGGCTATATATAAAACAAAACTGATGAACATTCTACACTACAATTTGCATCCAAAAGCTGTATGTTGTTAGTAAAGATTATTTGTAAGAGCTGAAATTTTTATTTATAATTAAAAAGATAGTGGTGGAAAAAATTGGAGAACAGAATTTAATACCTTTCTGAATATTGTCTTGAGTATTGAATATGATTTGAGATAATTCTCTGTTTGTCACTTAACGACTTGTTTTACTATTTTCAGTCTTTATTAGAACAAGGTATAGTCAAGTTTATTTACGGAGCAGCAGATTCACGAGTTGATTTTTTACATGTTGATAATTTAGCCCAATGTCATGCTTTAGCTGGGGAGGCTTTAACACAATCTAAACATTTTAAAGCGGTAAGTTTATTAATTGTTTTTTGTTTATTGTTAAAAAATAAATTCTTTCCTCGGATGTAAGCATCTTGATACAAGAGTTATTCCCCTTGACACATTTTTTTGAAAATTGTTTTGGGAAAGAATTTGAAATAGAGCGTGTTCACTGGGTATCATTATAGACTTATAAATCTGACTTATTAATATTTTATTATACAGGCAGGTCAAGTTTATTTTGTATCAGATGGAAAACCAATCAACAATTTTGAATTTTTCAGACCTTTGGTAAGTAGAAGTATTTACAGTTCAGATCAGGGGATGGGAAATTTCTGTGTTTCAGTTGGTTTAACACCTGAACAAAATAACATTCATTATCCCCTGAACACTGGATTCACTGCCAGAATCTTATAGAATTGAATCTTGGCTTAGAACAATAAGAATCTTCAAATCGATTTCATTTTTCATGAGTGAGACCTGCAGAGCTGATAAAGAAGGAAAATTGGTAGTGATTGCCCAAGTCCATAAAAACTCTTGGCAAAATCTCCCCATCCCATTCCATAAATATCCATAATCTTAAAAATAAAATCATGTATGTTAGTAACAAAAGATCAGCCAGATGTTGAAAAATTAATCTGTTTTTTTTATTTGTATCTATACTAAAATGCGGTATATAAGTTATATGTACTTACTAATATAGAAAGCTGTCAGTGTAAAATGTTAGTACAGATATGATGAGAACTATGACCTACAATGACTGGGGGTAACCCTTTATATACACCTATTTATGATATTTGCAGTTTGAAGATTTAGGATATTCATATCCTTCTATACGTCTACCATTTCTTCTTATCTTCTATTGTGGTAAGTTGACTATATTTACTTTGAATTTAATTTATTATAACAGATAAATTTAGTTTATTATAATTTACTGAATTGATAAATTTAGTTTAATTTAATTTACTGAATTGATAAATTTAGTTTATTATAATTTACTGAAACCATAAATTTAGTTAATTACAATGTACTGAATAAATAAATTTAGTTTATTATAATTAACTGAACTGATAAATTCCGAAAATATTGCTCTTTGTCAGTGTAAAATACGGTTTTATTTTGTACTGAGACACCATCAACACCCATCTTTGATTACAAATGCCCACTTTAGATATGTATAGAAGCACACAGAATAAACAAGCTGACTAATAGCCCATAATTACTATCTAAATGTGGCAAAATTAGTTAAAGTGCATAGCTCTTAACTCAAAATTATCCATAATATTTGATACTAAAGACACAAATTGGAATTCAGTATTGGTCCATTTCAATCAATAGAGAAGTTTATTTTCTTTTGGACCTGGGTGAGATTTGTAATGGAAAGACTTGATGAACAAATCAAAACATATCCATTGCATATAAATCACTTTATATACATTTATGTTACATTAATATGTGCTTTTTGATCCATTATCATCTTTTTTAAGGTTCCAAAAAATAAAGCTATATGATCTTTGAAAAGTTGATAAAGCTTCAGCATTTTTTTAGCTTCCAAATGAAAATGATTGAATGTGCTGAACAAATGGGCTAATCTATGTATTGCGATAAGCCTGCTATGTGTATATGAATCAATTATTAATCCCATCAATAATACATTTATTATCTTGTTTGGTGTGTTTTAGCTTTGGTGATTGAAATTATTCATTCAGTGATCGGGAAGATATATAATTTCCAGCCCTTGTTAACAAGAACAGAGGTATGATTAATCTTAATGTCCATTAATATAAAATAGATGATTATCAGAATAACAATATTTTGTATTTGAAAATAAAACAATTGGAACTACATGACCTTTCAATTATTTTATTGTTAGTATATTCACTGGTTAAAATACTTATCAGTTTCATGGATAATCAAATAATACAATACAATTCGATAACCGAAAAGGTCATGTGATCTGAATGCTGATTTTGGAGAAAATAATTCACACATCATTGCAGTACAGAAATGAAATGGGGTTTAATGTCCTACTGTTCTGCTCCGAACTGGGCTAATGAAGACAGGCATATGCCATACAGCGTGCCATGAAGGAAATTTTACCCGGACAGCGGAATTCATACATCGAATTCCAACTGTCAATTGATCTTTTACGTGCACACCAATGTGTACATTCATTGCAGTACAATATCAAATGGCTTATGTTGCCACTGAAATATTAAATTTTTGATTTTTATTATTTCTTTTAACTTAAGGTGTATAAAACTGGTGTAACACATTATTTTAGTATCAAAAAGGCCCAAGATGAACTAGGTTACTCTCCAACCAAACAAAATGATCTCTCTGAAGTGGTCCAACTTTATCGTCAAATGGGACGTGTAAAATCAAAACGGAAAAGTTATTTTTCTCTCAGTGGTATAATTTTGAATGTTGTGTTATTTATTGTGATATTTTCAATGATTATGTCTTATTTACCGTATGTTAAATGATTAAAGTATATTTTTAGATTAATGGTGGTTTTATTACAATTTAATTACATAGGAAATGAAATGGAATTTAAACAATGGGCAACAAAACATAGGCCCACAGCAGCTAAATCGTCCCCACAGTTGGCAAGGGTTAACACATATGTATGCTTTTACAAGATACTTACATCAGTTTCATACAGATCAAATGTTCACATGGTTCAACAAAGTCAAACAAGGGCCATAACAGTAGTAGTTTTTAACAGAATTTGCTTAAATTGAACAGCTCCTTTGTTTTACTAATCTCAATAATGCATATAAATTTCATACAGATCGTATGAGAACTTTTGTCAGGGCTATAACTCTAGGTTGCTGAAATTTAATAGCATTCTTCCTTTTACTTATCCAAATAACGCATATAAATCGGATAATAATATGATTCAATAAAGTGAAACAAGGGCCCTAACTGTCGAGATAGTTAATGAAATTGTTAAAATTCAATAAGCTTCTTTGTTTTACTGATCTAAATTATACATATAAATTTCATACAGATTGGATGATAACTTTTATCGATAGAGTATTCACACAGTGCCATAAAGGGCCATAACGGAAATTGCCGATAGTCTTCTTTGTTTTACTTATTTAATGAAATTAAACAAAGTCCGATGCATTTATTTTTGAAGAAAAACTTTATTCTGAAAGTAATATGGTAACTACTTACATCACAATAATTAATATAACCAATTTGTTTGTATTAATGATATATTATATACATGAACACGTTGATTACTGTAACATGTTACAGATATAAGTAAAACAAACAGTCTTCAATCCCCTAAAAACAATGATAAATCTGTTGTTCTAATACTAAATAACAAATTGTTAGTATTGTTCTATCCTTTGTAGCAATCATTTACCCATTTAATACAACTCTCACATATATAAGATACATTATGTTGAAGTTTCTATCAATTCATGTGATTTATATTTGTTCCTTCAATCTTTCAGTCACATTTATCCAGAATATGGTGGATATAAATATTGTGTTCATTATACATAACATCATTCTTTGTAGAAATTTGTACACAAAGGTGCTATAAAAACCAACTTGTACATTTGAACCTGATCTGGTATATTGTAGTTATTTTCAAACTTTTATCTGAAATAAGTTAAGCATTATGCAAGTTGGATATGTATACACATACAGTAAGTCTAGAATTTATTGCTGACATTTTATTATCTGTAGCAGAGGGTTATTCAGTTTTGACAAAAGACATCACACACATAAAACATGCCTTAAAAAACAATGTTGTGACTTAGTTTCGACTCCTAGAGATCTGTACATTTTACTTACAGCAGAGGGTTATTCGATTTTCACTAACATCTCGCAAGTAAATCATGCCTTAAAAAACGATGTTGTGACTTAGTTTAGACTTTTAGATACCTGTACATTTACATCATCACAATGTCAAGATATCGTGACATATTTCTGATCCCTTGACTGAGTTAGATTACTTTAATAGTGTCAATTTTCACTCTAGTGTTATATGTCAAACTACCTTGAAAATACAAGACAGTGCATTCTATAAAAATATAGATTTGTTTGGTTATCGAGGCCATATAATAAAACTAACAACACGCGACTACATGAATATTCATGTATTTGTACAGAGATGGCATCCATACGACACAAAATATCAATCTTTTATGAGATTTGAATGACAAGTTATAGTATGACAATAGTCCATACAATATCACGGATACAAACACTTTATTATTTACTGACAATGTTTTTTAAAAAAGACAAGTACCCTTATAATATTTTTTGAAAGATAATAAATATATTACTACTAGGTTTACCTACATGCTTTTAAATTTGCGACCTTTACATACAGTTAATACATTATAAAAAAAAAAAAAAAAAAAAAATTAATATGCTAACAAGAACAATGTCGTATTTCTTAATATATATGTAAACTATTGCCTCATGGTATCATTTATGGACGTATCAAACTATCTTCATTTAACAAAGAAATAATTTAAATCCAGAGAACTATTAAATTGGTATTTTTTACAGACATCAATAATTAGTACCTATTCTCTTTCACAATATATTTGATGCAAATTAAACTTGCTAAATCATTGTTTTCCACTTCTAAAAAATACCAACTGTATGTTTTATATAATTGTTTTTTGAAGATTATTAATTTCTGAGACATGTTTGTTTTTTAGTAAAAAAAGACAAAACAACATGAACAAGATCAAAAGAATTTGGAAAAAGCTTCAATTTCACTCATATTATTTTCTCTTCATAAATGGTGTACAATAATATACATGTATGTTATAAATATATGTTTTTACAGTTCCTCAGGGTTTGATGGAACTGTTGAAGACTCAATGACTTAAGTTGAAGGTATGAAAATGTTTATTTTAATATACTGTAGAGCAAGAAAATTTTACAATCATGAAGAGAATATACCAACTTACTACATTTCATCTTAAAATATCAGAATGAACTTTCAACTTTTGAAACAATAAAATGACTTTCACATTCAAATAAAACAACGGTGATAAAGCTTGATTTAGAACTCGACTAATCACCACAATTATCTTGCTTTACAGTACATTATTGTCGTTGGAACGCAGGCATGTAAAACCCTATTCAAATATTTTACATACATGTATATCACAAAAGAAAACAATAATGTGCTAAAATATGTTCAGTGCTGACATGTTGGTGATCTTGTCATCATATAAATTGTGTAGAAGTTATTATTAAGGTTATTGAGGTATCAAAGTCTCAATAATAAATTATCATCATACACGTATATAAAACATAGCATTACATATTATATAAACTTTGGCAATTTTCTGTGAGTAGTGATAACAATTTGTTGACAAAAGACCTAATTTATTGGAGTAGCCTAAACTTAAATATGTAAATAACCTAATTTGATTACATGCACAAGCTTTGTGGAATTTACTTTTTGCAAGCCTAGTCCACTTTATGTAGAATTACAATATTACACTGTTCAAATTATTCTATATGTATGGATGGATAGTCATCATATCGGATCCTATTTTTAATATGACTTGAGAAACCTAATTGACTGAAATGAATAATGAGTTCTTTTGTGAAACCTTACATCATAAAGGATAAGATACGGATTGTCATTGTTCATCTTAGAAAAATAAGATTGCGGATTATGGCCTATTATACATTAAGGATGTGAACAATATGGCACACATCTAATAGAAGATACAGTCATACACAAATACAATACTGTGGACATCAAATCCAATATGGTGGAAAGTTTGGAAAAGTAGTCTTTGAATGGGATAAAATAGAGATTCATACTGGATAAGGTCCGAAAATAAATACTAAATAGTGTATTCCTAATATAATTCCAAACTATATCACTGTGTAGTTTTTATGTTGTAAAGTTGTAATTATTCTGATGTAAATTTAACTGTACAATCACAATGGAGAATATTGACAATATGGCAGCAGTGGGTTTAATCTTAATGTGTTCCGTGACACATACAAAAATCAGGACATTGCAATTTAATAGGCCTACCTAAAAGGGTATGCCAGTTTAAAAAATTACTCTCCCTCTGTCGTTTTTAATAATTTATTTTATAAAATCAACCATATATAATTAAACTACTTGTAAATATATCCATCAACAAATAATAATAATCAACACTGCCCGTCTGTTCAATAATTAACAATAACAACAAATAATTGTCTCTGTCTGTTCTTCCTTGTTTTGTAAGCTGTTTTTGGGGGGGTAGATTATTTTGAAACAAGCCCTGTATCGTATACGACAGACATTTACATTTATACAAGATAATAAGATGTAAACTCAAAGAGAATACTGAGGCAGTCATTAAGATAAGAGTTCAACTAATGGGCACCCAATTTGTTAATATTGCAGCTGATGGTTAAAAAACAAAGTTTGAGCTGAAACACTTTCACACTGACAACGATACATAGCTATTATACTGAGAAATATTCCTCTTTAAAATATCTCCACATGGACCTAAAACTCGTTCAAAGCGGGCTCTATCTAATTTAACACATTTTAATTGACTTCTGGCAACAACTGTAGCAGCTCTAGGTCTATCTAATAATAGGGCGATTTCACCTACAAAATAAAATATATAAATGTTTAATACATATGTGTAAAATATAGGGCATTTTGATGTTGAATTCATAAAACAATTGTTATAATTAGCAAATGATGAATTCCATGCTGCTCAAAGTTTTAATCCTAGTAAAGTCACTTACCAAAATAGTCTGAGGTTCCTAACCTACCAACTTCTACTGGTTCTTCATTTTCAGATCTTCTTTGTAACACAGCAGCACTTCCCTATAAATATTATAATAATTATATATATATGTTAACACAAAACCGCAGATATTTATACCAGTGCAACATACTGCAGGGTTTAAATTTTTAGACTTTATAATTCATGTCTTCCCGGATTAAGCATACATTATGCAAGAGCTAAATCTGCCTATTGCAAGTCTTGCTTTAGGCCTGAAATGTGTTATAAATTATTAATCAGACATTAACTTATCCAGGCCATAATCAACTCTTGATGGCATCAGATTTCTCCAATATTAAATAGATTAGAACAGTTCAGCCATATTTTGATTTAAGCTAAAAAATAGTGGAGCGAGACTTAGCTTCGAACAACCAGTGCTATTGTTGATATATTGCACGCATCTTGTCAAACCTTCAACGGCTAATATCTTTGCTCGCAATAGAGTAATTTGAATGAAATTTTCAAATTATTAACATTATTTTCGAACTATTATAGCAAGAATGGTTAGTTCTTTATCTAAATCTTACATAATGTATCTTTAACTATAAAACACGCCATTTCATAAATGGAAATGAATCCAAGCCAGGAGATTTTTTTACTGTTGATATTTTGATTTTATTTTTTAATTAAATGTTAAATAATGAATTTGTGTAAATTTTAACTGATTACAACAAACATATAGGGCCTTATTGACATCAGGGTACCATGAATGTAGGCCAATACTATGCCAATACTGGTACCAGTATTTTATATTCAGACAAGCTCATATGTCACATTTCGCCTCAGTAACAAAACCTGAAAGACCTTGTTGATATGCAATCAATTGACACAGTATTAAAATCTCACACTGGAAATTTATTTATACATACTGAGGCATAATGAAAATGCAAGGGAAAAGCTGGCAGGAAAGTACAGCTGAACATGTACAACCCACAGTAGTGAAACGTAGGCAAAAAGGGTTAAAAAAAAAAGTCAGCAGTATGAAGGCATCCAAACCTTTAAGTGATAGTTCTGACCTCTTGAATAGAGTAGCAAAGGTGAATTGAATTCTCAGTGTTTAGATATCCAACTTGGCATGTCGTGGCAGCGTTCACTGATCTGTATGAGTTGTATTGACACAAATTGCATCATCAAATTGTGATTTAAAACATTCCCATTCTGTCAAATTTTGTTTTTGTGAGAAATTGAATTATGGTGCGTTTATGTTATCATGAAAACGTTCAGAATTGCAAGATTAAAGTAAATCTCTCAAATGAGACTTACAATCATCTGTTTTTATACGTTGTGAGTTTTCATTGTGTCTCTGTATATAAATCAAATTTCAGTTGTTTCACAATTTGCCTTCTATTCTGATGCAGTTATTGCATAAAGAATGTGAAGCTATATCTTCCTTGCTTTATAGTAATATTTTAAGAAATTACACTTCAAAAAAGACGGGCCAAGAATTCATGCTTTCTTTGTAAAGCATAAGTAGATTAATCATTACCTCTAAAATAATAAAAAAGTCTTCTCCTGGTTCACCCTGTTGTACTATAACTTGCCCTTCTTCAAACTGGACTGGTTCTAAAGCATCAGATACTGTAAGCCTTTCCCATTTATCAAGATTTTCTACAAGTTAAACAAAAGTAGAAATCCAAGTCAATAATATACATATTATAAAAATATGCTGATTGATGAAATAGTAAAAACAGGCAAGAAATCCAATTACGGTATCAAAGACTAAGACAGAATACTGCAATATATTTCAGATTATATAACCATCAGCAAATTTTTTATTTTTTTAAACCATTAGGATTATGATATAAAAAAAATGTCAATCAAATGCATATAATATACTTCCATTATTATTTTTTTATAAGTATGTTAGAATATATCCTATTAAAATATTTTCAGAGGGTTAAAGAGCAAGAATAGATCTTGATTTTTTTATTGTTTTACATTTACTAAATCAGATGGAATACTCACCCAAAATAGATACTTTTGTGAGGAATTCTTCATACATCTTTCGTTTTCGTATTGTGCTGCCCTGTAAAAAAAATCCCCATCGTAATTGTATATTACTATAGTACAAAGATAGAAAGAGAAATGGGGTTAACATCCACTCGACACAAACTAGGTCATTTCGGGCCTAACAAATAGATTAACGGTAATTTTCTTTTCAATAATTCGCTTGCGCATAGGGGTCTTGAGCTGTGGGAGGAAACCAAAGGGGCCGAATAAAACCCACAAGATTAGACAGATGAAGTACAAAGGTAAAGTATTTGACCAGGGCAGCAGTACTTGAAAGGTCATCTAAATATAACATATATGACCCGGTTTGACTAAAGGATTAACCTGTGCATTGTATTTCAGTTCGGAGAGAGAGAGAGATGGGGTTTAACGTCCACTTGACAAAAACTAGGTCAATTTGGGACTAACATATGGTTTCATTTTATTTCAATAATTCAGGGGCGGATCCAGAAATTATTGCAAGAGGGGGTTTGCCAGGTTACTGTCATCACTGTCTCTAAATTTCATAGGCATACATACAAACTGAGCTTTTTAAACAGAGAAATCATTTTATACTAATGTAGGATCACTTTGTGATGTAATTTCATTGATGCAAGGCATTATTTTTTTTTATGTAGCTGAGCAAGGGGGGGGGGGGTCCTCTGGATCTGCCCATGTAATTAGCTTGTGCGTAGTGGTATTAAGGAGTGGGAGGAAACCCACAAGGTTGAGAAGGCGCTCCTATCTCCATGTCACATACGCTCACACCAGAGCTCGAAACCACAGCCGTAAGCCAGAGGTGACCAGCCAGCTAATTTCAGTTCAGTGTATAGATGTGCTGAGGGAACTCTTCATCCCACAGCACTTTTATACTCCTTGAAGAGAGAGAGAAATGGGGTTTAACATCCACTCAACACAAACTAGGTCATTTCGGGACTATACTCCTTGAAGAAAATTAGAGACAAGTGATATATTAATATCAGTCAATCCTGGATGTAGACTTGTTCGTAGACTTTATAACATATAAACCAGATCCTTTGTTACAACAGTTACATATAGACTACTGTAACTAAGACTCACAGACACAACCAGCTATTAAAAAATTTTAATTAGGTTAATTACCATAAGAATTCTTCTGTAACTATCACGATCAATACCCCATAATTTGACATCATTTTTGGCCTGCAATAAATATATATAATTACTAGTTAAAGTACTTAAAGGTTTTAATTCAACAACAATTATTATATATAGTTTAGAATATGAAAGGTTATTAACTATAGGTAATAGAAGTTAACCTACAAAAATTTACTTCTTTGTATTTTATGCATAGTCAGTTTAGCACAAATTACATAGCTCCAAGCAATATGAGTGGCAAAATGAGTGAAAGATAGGTTGCCAGGCAGCTAAATCGTACAGGCAGTCAACAAGACTTGTTGCATATTTATTCATTTTTTGGTAATGAAACATTTATAATACATATTTCAATGTGGGCGTATAGAAATGGACACTAATTAACTGACTTTTTAAAAATTAATTATTTTACAGGATAGTTACTTTACATAAAGACAGAAATCAATAGAGAGAGAGAAATGAGGTTGAACATCCACTTGACACAAACTAGGTAATTTTGGGACTAACATATGGTTCATTTTAGGGGTGGGAGGAAACCTACGAGGTTGGACAGACAACCCTACTTAATGTCCAGTACAACTGGGGAATCGAAACCACGGCAGTTGACTCAATGACAGACCATATGGTACAACGCACACATGCTAACCATTTGGCATTCAACCCCCAAGAAATTAATAGAGAAATATTAGTCAATTTAATGTCTATTTAAGATTCAAGATAATTTCTGATATTTTATAGTCATCTTAAACAGATTATTGACACCATACGTTAATCAAAATAGCAACTGATTTATTACGGTTTAGAGCATGTACCTTGGATGGATTAAGTGCTCTATATAAATGCACATTATTTTTACTATATTACCATGTATATCTTTTTCATTGATACCAGTACTAAATATTCTTTTGAAACCAGTATTTACATGATTTTATAGTTGCGAAAGGGGGAACAAGGAGATTAGAGTATGCTTACTCTTCCAGACACTCCTCATACTGCTTCATTATTGGATATCATTATTTAATAGTTAGTGCGGTCTACTACAACTATTATCTTGATTTTTGTCTTTGATTACTCTTTACAATTAGTACACAATTTTTATATGACAGTTTAATAGAAGGTGACTTACATTTACTGTGGCTGCTCTAGGTGTACCATAAATTAAAGCTAATTCACCAAAACTTGCTCCTTCTCCTATTGTTGATACATGTTCACCATTTACATATATCTATTGAACATAAATAAAATCATAAGAACATAAATAAAATTATAAATCCATTATATACGTAAATCTGTCTATCACAGGTCTTTGTTCTAGATTCATAAATATATTATATCAATTATGATTTTAGACATTTATTCACATGACAAGCCTATAGAATGGTTAAGATATTGAGTGGATTAGACTACATCTGCCCTATCTCTGGTAAACCTAACCAATCGACGTCATTTTGACGTTATGACATCAAGTGGTCCGGCTAAAAAAAAAAAATAACGTGAAATATTTTGTATGCCTATTACAATCGACTACTGCCGGATAATTATAAGTGGTAGACTCCTGACACCAATAAAAAAAGTTGAAGAGGATAAGTTGATCTATAATTTGCAAATCATTTTAAATCATTTTCATCAGAAAATCCGAGTCAGAATCATACATAGGCATTTCAATGACTTTGAGGGTCTTTAACATTCCCAACATTGTTAAATTACGTTTTTAGTCAAAAAATATTGAACGAAGACATGTTTTTCTCAAGGTTATTGACAAGACAAGTTCCTGTCTGTGTCGCATGCGTGGCGAGATATCAATTAAGTACGAAACTAAATACTCAAACGTGGCTTATAAAAAAGGTTCTTGCAAATATGCAACTGTGACCACTTTTGGATATAACGTGGTGCAAATATGCGACTGTCACCGGTTAAGGGTTAATATGGATGATACTCTCGTGACGATTGAAGGACTGAAATTTTAGACTTAATTTATTATGGTGGCAATGGTAAGCCTATACCTACTTCACATTCAAAACTTCAAACATTCTTAACTTAGCTCAGAATAAAGTAATTTGAATGAAATTTACAATATATACATTTTTCATTATCTGTTTTTGAACTGTTATAGCAAGAATGGCCCACTCTTTATTTAAATCTCAGGTCATGTATTTTTGAATAAACACCATAATTCTTACTGTCTACTGATGAGATGAATTTAAACATGTTTAGGAAGACAAAATGGACATTCAATGATTTTATTTTAATGTAAGATAACCAAAAGGATGTCCTAATTATTTCTAAATTAACTTTAAATCCTGTGATCTAAAACAAGAGATAAAACACAGTTAATCACTAGAATAGCATGCTAATGGCAAATCCATAAACCTGAAAGACATGCCTTGGTCCAACTATTCATTATTGATTACATATTACATGTAAAATAATCATTATAAACTTACATCTACTTCTCCTTGATCAATCACATAAAAATTATCACCTTCATCACCTAAAATAATAATTCAAAATAAAATGAAAAAACACTCTAATATGTCAATGATTCATCTATATTTGGCAAACATCAACTGTATGTGGTTTTGGAATGCTTCCCTTGGTACCAGTATCTGACATAAATATAGCACTATAGCCTAGCATTTAGTTTCTTGAACAGGCATTATGCAAGAGCTAAATCTGCCTATTGCAGGTCTGTCCTCAGGACTGAAATATTACATAAATTATTAATTAGATATTAATTAGCTTACAAGACCATCATTGATACATGATGCCATTGGATGACTGCGAGATAAGTAGATTTAAATAAATTTTGTGGTCGATACGGTTACCATAAAAATGGGTCGCCAAAGGCTTTGTTTATACTTGTGACACCGGTAGTAATTGAGATAAGGCTATAATTGGATCGTCGATATCTAGGCTCATTTGAAGTAATTTTTTGCATATTCTCTTTGCACTGTCTATCTGTTAAGTGTTATTGCGAGAACTGTTAGCTCTTTATATTATCTTATCTAATGCTGCTTTAATATCAAAATATGTATATATATATATATAATGTTCAAACTGTGATATAATATATAAACTCATTATACCTTGCTGAATAATAACTTCTCCAGCATGTCTATGGACAGGAAACATGGCATCAAATATATCACTGTTGGGAGAGGAAGATATACATTAGTCTAGAACAAACTATTCCGCAGGATTATTATGGCAAAGAAAATCAATATCTTAATATTATTAAGTGAAAATATTACAATTTAAGTTTCTGTTAAAATAGATGGGTCTATTGCCTACTCAACAGCACTATATCATTCTACATGCTTTACGTTCTGGTCATGACTGACTGATTCTCTGCGAACTGTCCACTGTGGACTGAATTCAAAGAAAGATATTACATTCATCTAGGGCAATTTATACATACTAAAACTTTTCTTTAAAATCATTCCCAGAACATTAAGTGTTTTTTTATTGTAGGCTATTGTAGGACTAACAAACATGTACATGTGTATGTTATATTTTTATTGATATAACTTGTAGGGTTTTAAAGAAGTGGGGTGAACTCAGAGTAAGTAAAGAAAATATAGTGACAGGCACGTAATCCTACTCTTTGTCACATGTGTCACCCTTTGCACTTGCATAGAGAAAGGACCTTCCAATGTACAGCGCTTAGTGAACTAAAAGGGCTGTTCATATAAAGATTATCATACCTGAACATCAAGCATGATTTCCTAGACCCATAAGTTACAATTTACAGTACAGACTTGCCAGCCACCACTCTTTTATTTGCTCATGTGGGGTTCCCCCTTGTCAGTGGTGCAGGACGGAGGGCTATGACAAGCACAGCTCTCTATTTCTTTGGATACAAGGTCCCTTGTACACATTGGTTTGTATGTAAAAGATCCCTTGGCAGTTGGAGTTTGATATAGTGTAGTCCTCATGCCCTCATGCCCAGTCGGAGCAGAACAGTAGGACGTTATTAATACTAATGTAAGTAAATAAAATCCATTATTTCCTCAGAACTAGTTGTATTTTAATAACTTTGTTCTTACCTCCTTTCATTATCATCTAAATGAGCAAATAAAACATTCTTAGATATAGCTTTGGATAGAGCTGCCATTGTCTTATAATCTTTAGGCACAACCTAAAAATATAATAAACAAGGTACATGATTTCAAATGTAACAATCACACTGTCTCAATTTTGAAATTTAAGAATAATGCTTGATGGACAACTTCTTCTAAATATGGCTCAAAATATAATAGTCCACTATTATGGGCAACAATGTGTATTATATCTGCAATATTAACGGCTCTATAGCCCCATTTACACTTGGCCGCAATAAGCGTGCCGTACTGGGCACGGTACTCGGCCGCGATAATTTCAAGAAATTGACCCGTTTACATTTACTCTAAAATAACCGGTCTCAGAACCGTGCCAAGCATGCCAAATGTGGAACTCTTCAAAGAAAAGTTAATTTCAGTCCCTGTACAAATTACCCAGATGAAAACAATTGGCAAGGAAAGGTTCATTTGGCGCATGCGCAGTAATCCATACTCAGACCGGTTAGCATTTACACAACGTAAATTTAAACAGAGCTGTTCTTGGTACGGTTCCGAGACTACCACATTTCAGTGGGCCAGATTGGCACGGTACTCAGTACGGCACGCTTGCGTTGGACCTGTTTACACTACAAAATAATTAATGGTGCCGTACCACGAACGGTACCTGGCACGCCTAAAATTTGTAATGTAAACGGAGTTCTTATTGCAGATCTGTTGACATGTAAGAGCTCGGACAGTTGCCTGTCAAAATAACTAGTGGTTGTAATAGAAGCATGTCTGTGTCAATTTTAATAAAATGAAGTTATTATATGTGATAAATATGGCTAAAAGTTACGGTACTATTCAGTTGCATAAACTCTGAGTGAAAGATGCTTTAGAAACTTATATTCTATTCAGGAAAAATTGAAGTTATTATATGTGATAAATATGTTTAAAAGTTCCGACACTATTCAGTTACATAAACTCTTAGCGAAAGATGCTTTAAAGGAAACTTATTCTATTCCGGAAAACCTGTATACGCTTTCAAGAATTACAAAATTTCATTGGCAGATAATCAGATAATCATGTCTATATATATACATGTACTTATAGTAGTATGTGATCTTCACGGTTACTAAGTAACTTATAGATCCAAGAAATTTCTAAATGATGGTGGATGTTTTTAAAAACTCTGTTATAGGGTATAAGAAAGCGAGAAATAATCAATTTTTTATAACTTAGTGGATCTATTCGATGGGACCTAGGAAAAACTCTATTGAAATTCTTAAATATTGATCATAAATTTCTAACATAAATCAATGAAGTCTAGTCACATGGTCATTAAGCTCTTTTCCAGACAATGATCAACGACTTGTTGAAATGATTAGAAGTTGCAGCCTACGACAACAAATTAACTATATTTTTTGCCAGCTGCTGCTATTTACATTTTGTTTTTCTACCTGAGCAGGGTTATTTAACCTGCTGGCAATAGTGGCATCATGTTGCCCTCAGTTATAGTGTAATCTGAGACCAGCATTATAATTACCATCTTTGTTAATAACACTAACAATAATATGATCACCTATAACAGAACAATGTCAATGGCAGCACTCAATTTGACTTTTCAATCATTTCTTAAGCCACAACTTTCTGTTACACACAAATTTAAATTATCAATATTGATCGGTAACAGCTTAGAGATGTTGACTGTCTCAGTAATATAATAATCAATACCTTTTTGACATACTGGGCTGCATCTTCTTCTTTATAAACTTCTGCACTGACAGCCCCTCGTCTCGGACGAGCTTTCATTGGCGGATGGGGTGGTGTTATTGATATATCATCTTCTCTTTCATCACTAGGTGGTGTAGCAGATTTATGTTTTTCTTTTACTTGATCCTGGAATATATAATGTAATACAACCATTAATTCACTCTTTAAAAAATGTCTATGCATTTAGCTCCTAAGACACCTACCCACATACTCCGGATTTAATCTCAGACTAACTTTAGAAAACTGAAAACAACAGCTTGTCTATGATACTAATGATAGTTAAAAAAAAAAAGAAGGGAAAAACAAAACTCTGTAAAAAGAATAGTAAAATGTATATGTAGATAGTCTAAGCTACCCGGAAGAAGTCATTGCCATGTCTCTAAGGAGCAGATGACAGTTTCAGATAACAATGGTGGACAATTTATGGTAATGGTAAACATGAAATATGATAATGACGATAGATACCTTATTACTATTACACAGAATCATTACTTTAACAATATGTAGTATAGTAGTTAGTGATACCTTAGAAATCTTGACCATGAAGACCTACAGGCTGTTGTTTCTTTCTTATCATAAAAATTCTAAAAGATTTGCTTTCTATTTGATTCAACATTAAAGACAATGTTATCTACATGTATTGGTGAATTTATTTAAATCATGAAGCAAACAAGTGGACGATTAAATGTCTTTATAAAAATAGCAACACACGGTCTGTGTCAAGTTGATCTGAAACTGGAGAAGGATCATTCAAAGAATAATTCTCCTACACTTTGCTGAAATGGTGGATGACAGAACAAAGGAAAGACAGACAAGACGAGGCAATAACAATCTGCAGTCACATATCAATGCAAGCAGTTATAAACCGAATTCTTAGTAAGCATGGCCACCAAAGCAGTATTCTGACAGATATTTGTGGAACCCCTTGGTCTTTAAGAGGAAGTCCAATTAGTCAACAGAAAAAGTGATATCACAGAAGAATCAAAACAAAATCTTGTTTCACCAATTTAATATACTTAAAATTCAAATTTCATACAGATTGGATAATGGGCCATAAATAGAAGTAATAAACTGAAGTTGTAGAATTTGATAAGCTTCTGTATTTCACTAATCTGAATAATGCATATAAAATCCAATCAGATCGGATGATACCTTTTCCTTTTACAAGAGTATACAAAACGATCATGGCATTATTTTTAGAAATTCAACCATTCGTATCGCTAGTATTATAAACAAAATCTAAAATACATTTTGTCCGTAGAGTTTGCACAAGGAATTGTGGTCAACATACAGACAGAAATGGATAATGCGCGACAACAATAAAAGAGACCATTTCTATGTGGGCATATGAAAGATGTGATAATAACAATTGTCTGTAGAGTGTTGACAGGTTTCTGTGTCTCAATACTCAATGTTAAAGTAAATGTCAGGAATATAGAATGATAAATCTAGAATTGTCTAAGATCAGACTGACACAATTATCTGAGTACTCACATACAACACACATGGAAATCAGCTGTATAAAGATGATGCCACAGCAGCTATAACAATCTACAAAGCTTGTCACATTTTTATTTGTTATAGGTAATGGGAGCACTTACACATCACTAAAAACTGACCATGGAAAAGAAAAACCCATTAAGTAATTATCAGGAGAACTAATTAAACAAATTTTGATACTATTAATTCCTAGCGTTAACATTAACAAAACATTTACCGATAATCAGACGATTACTTTTTCTGTTTTGAGTATTTGTTGAAAATCAATAGGCTTCTTTGAGTCATGAACATAAAGTTTAAAATCTGTGTAAATTTCATATCAATCAGGTGATAATTTTTAGAGTATCCACAAGCTATTATGGACAACAGACAGACTTGAGTGTGCTGACAATATACCACCACATTTCAAACCTTTAAGAGACACCCTTACTTTGGCGAAATATCTCATGATTTTTTAAAAAATATGTAAGTATGTAATTAGAATTTAAATCACATACGTTCTTTCATAGATGGTGTACAAAATCTATCTAAAACTCATTAACCAAGGTGCACATTATTCTATTGAATTTTGTGAAAGCAAATCAAATGATGCTACTTTAATTTCAGGAACTCGTTTCTAACTAAACTTAAATGTCAATTTCATAAAGGTCGTCCAGTAAAAAAAAAAATTCTAAAAATAAAATAGATTCCCAAATAGAATTATTCTATGACTAAACACAGGTCCAAATGTCATTACTGTAATCTTTTCATGTTGCATTATCAAAGAATTACGAAGATTAGCCCATAGTTAATTCTCAGCATTTCAATCTCCTCCCATCCTGTCTCTCTGGTCATTAATTAGTAATCATTTTGATATTTAGTTCTATAGATGGTTATAATTATAAAATAAACTACAATAACATTCACCAAAAACCAAAATTATTTATTGGCAGGTAGCTGCATTGGCTCAGTAAAACAATATTGGCTCACTAACCTGGAAGTCCTTGTCTGATCCCGGTGTTGGCCAAGAAAGTTCATTGGGTTTTTTTCAAGTGGGGTTCCCATTAAAGTGGGAAGTTAAACCTCATTTTTTTTATTTGTTGACAAGATAATACTTGATACAACTTATATATAATATCAGATTATTTCTACTAGTTTTAGTTAGTACCGGTTTAATTTTATCCAATATTTTGTCATTAGTATGAACTTTCATCTGTACCAGGTTACCCCTTTGTTAATGGTAAAATTTATATTTAAAGCAACTCTTGAAAATGAAGGTTGAAAATTACTGGCTGTAAATTAAGTCTAATTATACTACCCATAGCTGTTGAATAGGGCTGATATAGGCTATTCATCAATAATCAATACTGGTAGTAAAAACTTAAAGTGAGTGTATCCCCAGAGAATAAAATAGATACAATTTCCAGGTCAATGGCTAATAACTAAAAGAAAATTTAATCAAGGCTAGTTTGTTTTGTTTTGTTTTTTAATTTCAGGAAATGTTTTATTCACATTACCTGGGATTACAATTAAATCACTATAAACCATGTTTGAAACTTTGATCTAATCTTCACACTGATATTGTAGCAGAGTTCAACACATATTAATTCAATTTGGTCCATAAACTGACAAAAAAATAAATTCTCAAGGGTATTTCCATGTCTCCAGGCCGAAACAACAACTTAAATAGATGTGACCAAATTTGAAAAGTATCCCCAATGCTTCATACAATATTTGCATATCAATGGGGTTCATCCTCTCAGTCCTGAAAATCTATAGCTATTAAAATATAGTACATGTATATAGAAACACGGTATTGGAATATTAGCCTTGTGTGGCATTTATCACAACACGATTTATATGGAATACAATCAATGGTTGTTATGACAAGTGTTCTCTTGTCTTCTCAGTTCTCAAGCACAAAAAATGTTTTTTAACTGCCTCATCTCCATATTTTCATCATGCTATATGTGAAACAACCAGTGCTTGTATTTCATGTAAATTGTGTTGTGTTTTTATGGTATTCAATGTTTTCTGTCCTTATTCAGATCAAATATGTTTAAAGAGAGAAACAGAAAACCCATGATTGGAAAGGCGACCCTTCTCCTTATCAGATCCCAGGGAAACAATGACAGACCTTATGATACAACACGCACATGCTAACCTTTTAGCAATCCACCCCCCGCAACAATATGTGCTTAAGGCCCAGTGTCTGGCAGACTGAGGCACAATTTACTAACTATATAGTGATAGGAAATATAGTCTGAATTATCTAGGTAGGTATTATACAAATGTTGTTGATGGATATATATATATGTTGCCAGTTTTATACTAATTAATTTTTGGGCTGATAACTTTAGAAATATGTAACACTTGGAATCACATCTATATATAGGTAGGGATAAATAAACATATTTGTTTTGTTGTTGATTTGAAATCAATATCAAACCATGTAACTTCTAAGTATCACCAACTCCCCTTCTTGAATGAAAATGTAAACACATAAACATATAGGAACTGGTTAATCTTTATGAGTTCGTCTTAATCAACTAAGTGGCCAGTAAAATGGTCAATGTTGTGTATATTGGTATTCTTAAAGTAAAATGGTCAATTAAAGTTGTGTATATTGGTATTCTTCATTCGATAACAACAGGAATATTTACTTCCTAAAATGGTCAATGTTGTGTATATTGGTATTCTTCAAGTAAAATGGTCAATCAATGTTGTGTATATTGGTATTCTTCATTCGATAACAACAGGAATATTTACTTCCACTTTAATCCTCGAAATCGATCATCGACCATATCAACTCGTTCCAATTACATTACAACAGCTCACTTTGATTGCAGTACTGGTTGATAATCGTAATTTAATAAAATGTTCTGTCTACACCGAGTTAACATTTAATCAAATTAAGTAAAGGATTCACATATGAAACACAAGACAGATTTACCTTCATATACATATGTTGCTGTTAGCGATACACGGACAGTTTAGATCCTGGAAAACTCATTAATAAATATCTAAATTAATTAATATTGGAGATCTTTTCAAATTTGTATTCCGGTGACAGATTACTATTTAATCAAAGGAGATTGAGATATGGTAGGTGGGCATACAATATCAGAAATGTTAAAGATTTGAAATTTTGATGAATTTGAAAATAAACAGTTGAACAGACTGATTTAATGTGTAGTTTTAATCAGTGATGGAGCAAGCACAAGAACTAATATTTTCAACTGTTAAACACAAATTAAGTTATATCCCAACAATGCGTCCATTTCTAGTGGAAAAACTTTTTCTTTTTACGGTAGACCGACCATAATACATTTTATTACCAGCTATAACATTACACACGTGATATTTAGCATTATCTGCAGCTATATCTTCTATACTCAGGCTTCAACTGACATTTCAAATTCATGGATAATCTTGTTTTTTCTCTTATTCATTATAAAATCAAATCATTATCTCTTTCCCATATCTAGAAAGACTTGTACCAGATTATCTATTAATACCTACTGTAGAAATCATGGTTTGGTATTAATAATCAGGTTTATTGCATACAGTTATAAGTCAATCAGGGATTGTAGTACTACTAGTAGTAGATTATAAAGGGACAAACACTGAGCACAGTGGCGAGTCTAAACCCTCCTTGTATACTTATAGCTATGATCAGAGGCATGCTCCCCTAGATTTTGTTTAAATTCAATGTGTTCCTAGGTGCTTTATTAAAAAATTTAAGGCGTCAGTTTTGATAGGAAATGAAAATGACTTCATTTTTTCTTCCATTTAGATGTATTTTGAAATTGGTGTGTTTGGATCAATATTCAATTAATATGAATTGTCATAGGCGAGATCATCTTTTCAAAGCCACGGTAATTCAGCGCTGTATTTCATTTCAAGAGGTGTTTTACCATGACAAGAGAAAGTTCATAAATCGTAAACAACTATACTAGTTTAAATTGCCCCCACGATGTCACAACCTATTTAAATTATCCAATGAAGAGTATCATTTTATTGCACTATAATGGAATATTAACTAGAATCAGCGTTTGTTTTAGAACATGTGAAATTGCCAATTTAAGATATTAACAAGAACCCCAGTTTGTTTTAGAACATAATGTGAAATTGTCAATTTAAAATAAACCATTGATGAAAAGTAGACTGTGACTGATAGAAAAATATTGCAGCTTCCTCAAAATGGCAGTATATTTGGCATGGTCAAATCAAATATCTTAGCAAAGCAAAGTATTTAGAAACCCTTCACTGGAAGATGAGGTCAATCCAATGGGTTTTTTTTTCTATAATGTCCAAAGTTCACTCCAGAGGATTCAGGAACATTTCCCTTTGAGAATGGTATTTCATGGACACTTAGACCGTCAACTACATAAGGACTTGATTAAATTAATTCCCTGAACATAAAAATATGACGTGATCCCATATAAAGAGAGGGATCATGCTCAACTACATGTATGTACAATGTAATGACACTTTCCTCTCAGTCTTCTAGCCGTACTTTCTCCTATTTCTCAATATTTGTTTTATAAATGTTTATAATATTATAAAATTTCTCCTCGAGGGAATTTACTATTGAATTTGGAATTATTCTGGCAGATCTTGTTATTGAGTAGTAAAAACCGAGGGGATATGACACAATTAATACTGACAGGTTATTGATCTATCCATTATTGTACATCGTAGAGGGACTAGTAGATATATCCACACTATACACTGTTAAAATATACACAAGTTATTTATATATACACAATTTGAAAAACAAACCAATAAAATAATTGTTGAAATAGTTACATGAACAGTAAATATTATATATACTGGTATGCACTTTAAAAGCAAGGTATGTTTAAATTTAAATGCTACCAGTATTTGACATTTGCTCCCCTGAGCACAAAGCACATCAATAATTCATTTTGACATATATGCATATATTTGTTCATTTTCTCTTCAATCTTAGGTCTCCTATGACAAAATGAATATGTCAAGTGGCTTTTTCTTCTATTTTGATGAATTGCTATATCTTTAAAATGGGTAATAATATTAAGGTTTGATACAAATCACTATTATGACAAAAAAAAAAGAGTTTATTTTTGATGAATTGCTATATCTTTAAAATGGGTAATAATATTAAGGTTTGATACAAATCACTATTATGACAAAAAAAAAAGAGTTTATTTTAAAGCAGGATTGATTTATATTTCTGACAAGGATCTCTTGTAAAATCTGACAATCCAGTGATTCAAATAAAGCCTACATATCCAAGGTGTTGAGAAATATTTAAAAAAAGAAAGATTCCCCACAACATATAGCAATCATCAAGATTCTAAAGTAAATGATGTGATTACTCCCAAGTGACGTATGTACTGGGCTCCATCTCCACAACTATTTTATAATCAATTCTTATTAGACTGAAGTCTTAGTACATTAATTGCTTCAGATCCCTGTGGGTGAACCTAGAATCGAGTTATGTTATAATAAGCTCTAAATAACTACCTAGATCATACCAGCTTATATATCTTCTTCATATAATAAGCTTCCAAGATCAAAATACTTCAGACTGAGAGCTTAAATGATTTTACAAGTCTGCTAATTATAAAACATGTGGGGATAATGATAAAATGATAAAGAGAACAGAGATATGTGTTCAAAACCAATATATAAAGTTACTCCAACCTCGAACTCATTAGTCTGTAGCCAGATAAAAAAATCAGGAACTAATAGCATTTCAGACAATGTTGTTAAAGAATAATGTATGGTAACGTGTTTCTTAAATTGGACAAAGATTTGTTTATTTTGACGACACCATTTGCATATAGACAAGTCATATGCAGATGAACAAAATATAAAGATGATTATACCTTTAGCTCTTGGCATCTAGTTTGTGGAACTTGGTCTTCATTGTTAACTTCTTTCTTAGTATCGGTATTATCCATGAGTTGGGTTTCACTCTGTTTTGCAGAGTCTATATTTTTTGTAGAACTGGAATCTATTTTTTCCTTATTTTCATCAACCTGAGTGATTTTTTCTTGGGGTTCAATCTTAGTATTTGTTTCGTTGTTTTCACTTGAATTACCACCTTGTCCCTGACCAGTTGTACTTTCTACAACAGCATTTTTTAGTTTTTGTAAATTATTCCCCATATTTATAATTGCTATCTGCTAACAAAATGTTGCTTACACCAGTGGGAAGCATAAACCAAGCTTGATATGTCAATAATATATAGTTTCTGATGAAAATGTCCAAAACGCATTGAAAACACTCTTGACAGCCTGAAACAATGAATTTACTGAATATTTAAAATCATAAAATTTTCAACAGCTCACAAAATACTGAACCGATATGCTAATGCATTAACCAAATGTGAACCAAATAACAGCCATCTTTGTTTATGTATAGAAATATGACTAGACAAGCAGAAAGAAAACCTGACCTACAAATTCACAACAATGATATAGGTAAACTTATAAATAACTGTTGGCTCAAGGTGAAAACTGTTTCTTAATTATCACTATATAGCTCCTACATGTATCTCATTCTAACATCTCCCTCAAATTCTTCAGATAGAATCACTTGGTCCACATTAAAGCAATGGCGGCTTGTATCTAAGATGTTTTTCAACAAATATTGATCACTTAAAAGATTGCCACACTTTATTTGATCAACTATTCCTTCGACTTGCGTCAGTCTGCATAAATAAAATAAAGCTTTACGATCCAAGACATTCTCAAGCAATCTGCATTACATCTGTACCCAGTACAGCCGTTTATCATCTTTTCCCAAAATCAACACAAAACTCTTGTACAGTATCTTAGAAATAGATGTTAAAACTGCTCATAACATTCTTGGCGAAAATCTAAAACATTCTTTCTTAATGAAATAGAAGCTATCACACTTGAGCTGTTACAAGAAGTGTAGTGCTACCATTAAGTACAATCAGAGCTGTACAAATAAATCAACATTTAATTCAATTAATAATAGCCACAAGTATGGCTGTCTACAGATACTATCACCTTTATCAATTATTAATAACAACGTATTATGGTCCATTCAAACAACATTGATAAACATTGATGTCGATCTGTGCCAGATTCACAAAATACCAGTATCTCTTCATTTACACATTATGAAAATTGAAAAGCTATCTAGCTAGATATTTCACCTTGAGAAAATCTGATCCTCATTATTTGCCACAACTATGATATAGAGGCTAAACTATAGTGACTATACAGCTCATTAGGAATGTGTGATCCTTTAAGTTTAATAATGGCAATATCATGCCCACTATGTGGAAGGCCATCGGCATAACTCTATAATTACTCGTCCAAGACTTAATAATAAGATCAGACACAGCTGCCCCTAGAAATACGACATCTACATAGTAAATAATTAGAATGAATAATCATAATCTTTTCTGTCATCAAACAGACAGAAAATGAATTCCCTGCCTAAAACATGTCTATGCATTTTATTTTAGTTACAATAAAATTACTTCGGACTTCCTCTTATTAAATATTTTTAGAACAAGAACTGAATGTTTGTAATTGTCAGAGGTAGAATGTAACATATTATGGACATTTGTGTCCTTCGCTAGACCATGGCAGACCCTCCAAAAGCCATGTTTGACCTAAGGCTAAATTGTCATATACTGTGACAAACATTTGTCAATGTCACTTTTTTTTAAAAGTCTAAATGCATACTTGTACTGCAACCATTTAAAACCTAAAGCAAGTTCAACCTGTTTTTTTTCAATTTTTTTTTTATAAATTCAAGAAATTTGATTGAAGTAAAGTAAAACAGATTTAAATCAAACCTATGCATATTTAAATTAAGACAACTTCCCTTTCAATGTGATATACATGAATAGGAATAGGTCCTGGTCGGACTATTCTAAATATAGCCACAATTTACCTGTCCCAAGTAAATCAATAAATACACTAAATTCCTGTTCAACAACCCAATAATGGTTAAACGATCCTATGGTATATAACCAGATCTCATTTATTACTACAATCAGCAGTAAATAATATGTCAGGTTAACAAGTCAGTTTAGTTAAATAAACTAGGACAACTTATTCAACTATCATTAACGGTAATTGTGTATATCACAAATAAATTTTACAAAGTAGATCAGATTAACCAATTCTACTTCAATACATATGCAGTATTACATTAATGATTACAATTTTTATCCAATTTCTACTCCAAACTTGATGCAGTATTACATTAAAGTTACATTATGGGAGATAAGATAAACAGATGGCACTTCTAACTATAATAGTTAAAAACTAGATAGTTAAAGGTAATTTGCTGAAAATTGCAGGCATATTGATCCACTATTAGCTAAGAAAAAAGCGTTTGAAATATTCACATAGCCTCGGACCCGGTCATCATTACTCAAATCATTAATATAAACAGCATAGTCTCGATTATTCACTTGATTGATTTAATTATCAATTGCATAATGCAATTTTAACAATTTCAATTTTAATCCAGTTTTTTATTAAACCTGGCATTAAGCCACAACCTTGAGTTATTTTTTTTGCAATTAGGTTATATTATATTGACAACCAGTCATATTTGTAACATTATATCTTTAAAATAATTCACGTCTGCTTTTGCTGTAAAAATCTATTTTCTTCTGCTGTCTACATTTTAAGATCAAGTGAAGTAAACATGTTTTATTGAATAGAACGGAAAACGTGCTCTTTGCCAACATGGCTAACACTAGAAACAGACCAATAAATCTATTCTATTTCCATCCACTGATCGGACTTCTAAAACCTTCACAGACAAACATTATTGTTATAAAATAGCAGTCGACAATAATATTATAATTTACATAAAAACTCATACCTTCTAATAACTTAAATAACAATTTTGCCCTCGAAAATACAAAAATAAACTAAACCTTTATCGGCAACCTACTAAGTGAACTGTATAATACACTAACTGTCACTGAAACACGCTTATTCAATAACAAGTCTTAAAACACACTTATTCAATAACAAGTCTTACTGTCAGTTGATAGATGTTTATTGCAGATGGCACCACTTACGGTATATATATATATATATGTATAATATGTGAACACAGAACATACAACGATATGTCACAGTAAACTACAAGCACACTGTTGATAATTCACCAACAATCATCAACTGTATATATATATATCGCTCAACATTCTATATCGTACTATAGATCCATCCAAATAGCAAGAAAACAACTTAATTTCAGCAATGGCTGACACATACAACTGTTGCAAGCTCCTGGCTGTTCAGTAAGCAAGACAGTGATTCTGCAAAAAAATCAATAGCCATCCCAGAATAATTGTGAATACTATAATTCAGTGAAGTGAATTACCAGTGACTGTTTTCTCACACATGAATTGCTAATCAGATATGCAGATGATCACCATGGTATTATTGATGTCCCTCGATAATCTTCAGGTACAAAAAAAGTTTAATTGTAAAAATACCACATGATTTCTACTCCCTTAAACTCGATCTATCGGAAAACACTAGCCGAACAAGTACTTACACGGGTACCTCAAAGTACAAACAATGTTTCTCCTTAAAGCATAATGCCATTTGGGTTAAGGACTCAATCAAACTCAATTGCCTGTCATAAGGCTTAAAACAGAACTGTCATTACAAGAGAAACACTAGAGAGAGAGAGGAAAATCAATTAATACATGTATGACTTATTTATTGATTTTATTGATTTCAATTTTATATCTAAGATAAGACATAATACTACTGGAGAATCTAGACTATACTGTACATATTGATATAAAATATTAGTCCAGATTACCATGCCTAAAACTATAGAATAAGAGCAAATTACTGGAAAACGATTTGAATTCACTTACTGTTGACAAAGATAACATATCATTCTATTTACTTTGAAGCTGAGGTATGAAAGAATAACAAAAGACAATATGACCGATATATGAACTCTTTCTATACTTATTTGATCTATTAACTAGGACAAATAGGAAATAATTTCAAGGGGTCAACCGGTTAATTATAGATTTTGTTACCTATCTGAAGTGAGTCCTCAGAAATCATTATTCCCTCAAAGGTGGATTTTGGAGGCTGGAGGGTAGGGATACAAAAGTGTTAGCTCAACCCTGGCCAAGAAAACTCTTTATGGACTAAAATAACATTTACCGAAAATCTGATTATCACAGGACAAATGGCTGGTTTTCCGGTAAGCTTTTGTTTGTTTGGTCTAGACCAAAATTTGGAGAAACGGTTCCGCCATTCAAAATTCACTGGATCCAACAGGCCAACGGTTATGATTTCATCTCAGGGTGGTACAAACAGACAATATTTATGTGCTCTGGGCAACCCATGTTCTCGCTCCACCCTAAAACCAAGCTTTGTTTAAAGTTCCAATTTCATATTTTCTAAGAAAGTCAAAACATAATTATTTCTATGTCTTTTGCTCAAAAGGTTGTCAACTCACTATTATACGATCACGGGCAAAATTTTTGGGGCATTACAAAGGGTGACACATGCTGATTGAGGAAATAGTTACTCAATTACCTCCCTTGTTTTCCCATTCCTCTGCATGGACGGCCATCTTCAAACGTTTGAATTTGAAGTTGAAAATGATATTTTTGCCAATTTCTCAACTGGCAATAGTGAATTATAGGATTAATAGGATTATTCTTTAACAAGGTAGGACTGTTTATAGGTTCAATCTATTTTTGGGCTTTATTTTAATACATTTTAAAAATATAACTTAAAAAAATGCTATTGGAGCTTTAACAATTCAATTTATCAATCCGTTCCCCATATGATTATGGAAGTCTGCTAATATCTCTTTGAAAGATGACAGTCTTCAACACCTGACTTCCACTAGACTTCATATCATACAACGTCAATCATTGACTCAATTATGCATGCATTGTTTACAGGAGACGTCACGGAATCAGACAGATTGGTGCTTTTTACTCATTTTTATACCCATTTACACTAAATAGGAAATAATTTTTACCTACAAATACTTGAAATGTTTTATTTAATTTTTCTAATACATAAAAAAAAATGTTTTAGAATTTAATTGTAGGAGGAAAAAAGTTAAGTTGCATCGATGTCATATTTATCAGTGATGGTAGCGGCCCAGCGAATATTCACTGCTGATCAATGTGGCAAATTATGTTCAAATAGATAGCATATCGAAAGTTATTGTAGGATTTCCATCGAAGCTCATTTGTAATGACTAATGAGTAAAGTTTATCAATTAAGACTATAGACCAATTCATCAAGACTATTTTTTTAATACATGGTTAGTGGAATCGATGTCTGAGCCATGCTAAAAAAAAAATTAAATTGTTTTTGTCGTGTATGAACAAGATAGGTTGCCAGGCAACGAAACATACGCCCACAGCAGCTAAATCGTCCGGGCAGTCAACAAGGGTTGTCGCATATTTTTACTAATTTCGGTAATGAAACATTTGTAATACACTAAAAACTGATTAAGAGTAACAACTCATTATGTAATTATCAGAAAATCATTAGAATTTGATTGCTTTTTATAAAGTTTTACCCCACGCTAACAATTAGTATATACATGAAACATTTAATATCATGGATTTAGCTGTTCAGTTATCTAAATTCATTGAAAATCAAAATACTTGTTCGTTTCAACACCTTAAACTCTATGTATCAATCTGAAGTCAATCGGATAGTAACTTTGGCCTCTATAGCGTCACAAGAATTTTTGAAGTTATCAAGGGAGATAACTCTGGCAGTAATTATTTGAAATCGCTGAAAATCAATAGGCTTCTTCGTCTCATGACCTTAAACACTGTGTATAAATCTAAAGTCAATCGGATATTAACTTTGGCCTCCAGAGTGTCCACAAGATTTTTTGAGGTGATCAAGGGCCATAACTCTGGCACTAACTATCGGAAATCGCTGAAAATTAATAGGCGTCTTCGTCTTATGACCTTAAACACTGTGTATAAATTTAAAGTCAATCGGATATTAACTTTGGCCTCTAGAGCGTCCACAAGATTTTTTGAAGTGATCAAGGGCCATAACTCTGGCACTAATTAAGGGAAATCGCTGAAAATCAATAGGCTTATTCGTCTCATGACCTTAAACACTGTGTATAAATTTGAAGTCAATCGGATATTAACTTTGGCCTCTAGAGCATCCACAAGATTTTTTGAAGTGATCAAGGGCCATAACTCTGGCACTAATTATCGGAAATCGCTGAAAATCAATAGGCTTCTTCGTCTTATGACCTTAAACACTGTGTATAAATTTAAAGTCAATCGGATATTAACTTTGACCTTTAGAGCGTCCACAAGATTTTTTGAGGTGATCAAGGGCCATAACTTTGGCACTAATTATCGGAAATCGCTGAAAATCAATAGGCTTCTTCATCTTATGACCTTAAACACTGTGTATAAATTTGAAGTCAATCGGATATTAACTTTGGCCTCTAGAGCGTCCACAAGATTTTTTGAAGTGATCAAGGGCCATAACTCTGGCACTAATTATCGGAAATCGCTGAAAAACAATAGGCTTCTTCGTCTCATGACCTTAAACACTGTGTATAAATTTAAAGTCAATCGGATATTAACTTTAGCCTGTAGAGCGTCCACAAGCAATTGTGGACGCCGGACCGACGGACCGACGGACGGACGGACGGACGGACGGACGGACGGACGGACGGACGGGGGCGACGACAATATACGACCACATTTCAATGTGGGCGTATAAAAATACATCATTGTGAATCTCACAATCTAAAATGCTGACCCTATTTCATTATGGGTTAAAATTTCGTTTTTTTGTCTTTACTACACTAGGATCTTGAAGAGCTGTTATATAACCAGTGTTCTGGATGATGTGAGGGATTAGCCAATGAAGCGGTCTGTTACGGCAAGTATTTGGCATGAGGTGCACAGAATTGTGGGTAACCCACTAGAAACATGGTTAATCAAAAGTCTGCTCGTATGACCTCTAACGCCATTAAACGTATAAAAAAAAAAAACAACTAGGAGGCTTAAAATTACTTTTGACGTTCTTGCCCTTGATAGCTAGTGGCAAAAGTTGAAATTAACAGACAACAATTTCCAATAACTTTAACAGCTAAATTCATCATTTGATTATCTTTACGCATACATATTTTACATAACATAAGTTAAGAAAAACTCTGGTAGCCAATCAAATTTTAAATATTCCAGATAATTACTTAATGGGTTGATACTCATGTACCAATATGTTCATACTGAATGCTTCTTTATTTGTCATCATTCTACATGTATTTGCATAATTATTTGAATCTCTCTCTTTCGTATTAATGTGTAAACTCTGCATTGGCTCATTGAAAGTTACATTGTCCCCAAAGTATTTATCGTGTGGTTATTTCAAATAAAAGTATGGTAAATTCACGCAATCTTACTAGAAAAATAGTTAAATACACAAAAAACACCCATAGGGACAAGCACTGGGCAAAAATGCCAGGGTATAATTACTGGAAACCTCAACTGTTGTCTGTCAGCTTATTGTGTGCTAGCTTGACTGAGGGAGCAGTTGTTATTTCTTGATCAAATGAGTGGATATTGATGTTTTAAATTTTGATTGGTCAGTAGTCTGACTACCAACCAATGACGAGCTGCTCTACAAAAACAAGAGTCAATATTGGACCAAATATGTTTACATAATGTTACGTCATGGCTCACGATTTTATTATTCCCAATTAAAGATACATATGGGAGATTTTGACAAGGAGTTAGCCATTCTTGCTATAAAAGTTCAAAAATAGATGTTGAAACAAGAATATATTGAAAATTTCAGTTAAATTACTTTATCCTGAACAAAGTTGATACCACTATAATTTTTTTTCTAGAAATGGTAGTTAACTTCATCGACACCCTTTTTCCACTATGGCCGATTGTTGATTAACAGGCGTTAACTCCACCTACATAGTCTCGATCATCAAGTAATGTTTAAACGGTATCTAGTGAAGCTTGTGTATAGCCTCGGTCATCTCTGTCTTTTATGAATAATTTCTGGAAGTATGATGACGTCAACGTCACAGAGAAACCCCACCCACGACGCCATAGTGATTAAATCAGTCGACGAAATCCTGTTTTAATCCGAGCCCAATCCAAGCCATCCGTGGGTCTACAGAGTTCATTTTGGACTTGTTGTTTAAATAAAGATCTAATTTATAATTTCTATGAAATATGAGGCTCCAATGAAGACCGACAAAAGTCAGTTTTTGCTCTTCCATAATGTATGTTTAACCTGTGCATAGCAGAATAATGCAGTAAAACTAATTGCGTGACAAACGAGGCTATCAAGTCGAATGAAATGTAAACAATACTGTTTGGAAACGAACATACTTTCGCCGTTTTTAATACCTTAAATCACTGTCAAAAGTTTTAGGGAAGACCCAGATTAAACGAAGGACTGTCATATTGCTGTACTTAAGTGATAGCTTTGATTGAATGGGAAGAATAGACTTACTCCAGCAAAAGTTCAAGAAACAGAGGCTAATCCAGCAATGGCCAGAGAGGGATTTCTCGGGCCAATGCTTCAGGAATATGCATGGACTCATGACTCATATCAGTCTATTTATAGCTTGAGGCATCTCCCCACATAAACAAAAGTTTGAACAAAGTTTTTAGTCCAATTATATCATCAAATCACACAGTTTGTATGTGGGAAAGTATCTTTTACTATACATGTAGATGTCCTTTCATGGATAAAAATTTTGTGTGTATCATTATATTAGATAGTACTGAATATATTAGTCATGTTTAATCAAATATATGATGGCTTATTTTCGATATTAGATAGTACTGAATATATTAGTCATGTTTAATCAAATATATGATGGCTTATTTTCGACAATAGTTTCTCAGCATGCTTTTATTTTCTACAACCGCTTCTCAGCATGTTTTTATTTTCAATGTAACAGTTTCCACAGTTTATATTTCATACTTGACTAGTAATATACAAAAGTCATAAATAATTCATAACCTAGTTACAGTCTAATTCTTCCATGAACAGAGTCTTCGTCTCGATTGATAATAGGTCATTTTCCTCATGATTGCTTTTGCTTCATTACCGAAGTGAAGTGAAGAGTGATAGACTAGATAATCTCATCAGATTTTCACTGATAAATTCTTACAATTGACTGTATACCATTGAATAATTTCAAGTTCCTTCCAATCGATTGCTTCATGGAGGACAAAATAGTGATATATGGAAATATCTAATTTGTGAGGACGATAAATCATCTGAAAAGTTTATGGAAAGAAAATGCTATTAAACATTTATTTTTGGATTAATTGTTTTAAGTCCAGTGTCCTAAAAAATATTTAAAAAATTTCTGTAATCAAACTTGAATTATCCTCTTCAGAATCTTTCAGTGCAACTAAGTACTTAAACAACATTCATCTCTCTACAAGCTATCATGATAAGAGGCAGTTAATTACGGTAATAAACAGAAAGTTGCTGCAATCCAATTAAAGTGCTAACAAGATTATTCATACAAGTACTGAAAAGAAATGTCTGATAATGTAATACTAATAGACGCAACAGGAAATGGATAAAAGCTGTACAGTACGCTACTTCTTTTTAAATTTAACTCAAACTTGAAGCATTTCTAAGAAGTGAAAAGTATTTTTTTTTAAAAAGTCATACCTGGGGCCTATTTCACAAAATTTTAACAGGAAATGGATAAAAGCTGTACAGTACGCTACTTCTTTTTAAATTTAACTCAAACTTGAAGCATTTCTAAGAAGTGAAAAGTATTTTTTTTTAAAAAGTCATACCTGGGGCCTATTTCACAAAATTTTAACTAAGATGAGATCTGAATTTTAGTTATTTGATTGGACAATATTAGATTGATTTCAGTTCTTAGCCAATCAAAATTGAAGTATCCGCTAAAATTTGGATTTTATCTTTAGTTAAAATTTCGTGAAACAGGGCCCTGTATGAACACCAATTGTTATAATTACAAGAAAACAGTTTCATATCTTATCCATGTTTCTTTCAAAGAAATTAATGGTATTTATTGGCTGGACAGTCATTGATGTGCCTTATAATTTTAGTTTAGATGACTTTGTTGATATAGTACCCCAAAACCTGTTTATAATGGATTTGTCAGCAGCCAATTTATTGCCATAAATTGTTCATAGAAAATCACAGGAAGATCAATATACCACTCAAATTGTGTCAAATTTATTTAAGTCAAAATAAAAGATATAATTCAAATGTGTTTTACTTTATTAAGTCTTTATTTATTGTAGCTGTTTGCATAAAAAAAATCAAGTCTATATTAATTTGAATAAGAAAGCATACCAAATTCATCGTGGATAAAGGCCTTGCAAAAGTTTATGTTGAAAATTACAGTTGCGTTGGGTTTAGCACACACCCTCTCAGGGAAGAACAAACAAAGTATCGATTTTACACGGCCTTATGGCCAATCTTATATACAATCTGAACGGTTGTATTTCTTAAAAAAGTATCCAAGCCCTGGGGCCTGTTTCACAAAAGATAAAATCCAATTTTTTTTTTATTTGATTGGATAATATTACACTGGTTTTAGTGCTTAGCCAATCAAAATTGAAGTACCTACTAAAATTTGGATTTTATCTTTTAGCTAACATTTCGTGAAACAGGGACTTGGATATATACACAAGCTGAACATTAAGGTTTGCACGAACTTTTCACACTGTATTTTTATAAATTTGAGACTTCTCCTTTAGTTTAAATCTGAATATAAAAATCATTATCACCATACATGGCTATAGGATGTTTCAGTTTTATCATGCTTGATTCGTTTATTTAATAACACAGCAGTGAAAATGTCAAGCGTGAGGCACAGAAGTTTTAAACGATTGGTGTAAAAAGTTTTCCTGCCTTTGATATTAACTAGAAATGATTAATATTGAATCTCTGGGAATAACCATACCATCCCTGGTATCCCCAGTGGTATCATTCCATTCCATTACACTACATATATACCCTGGGTTCATCCACGGGGGAGACATGTATTCTAATTATCTGCCCTTTATGACTGTGTTATTTTTATCAACCAATACACTTGCTAGCATAATGACTTGCCACTGCCTGTTTTGACTGAAATAAAAACATCTTTTCCATGCTTTCTGTGCACTATTTTTATAATAAATTTCTTATAAACTTTCTGATAACAAGCCGCCATGTTGTTGCGAACATAAACAATGAGGCTAAGACTGGTTTGTAAACTCTTTTTTGATTGGTTCATAGAATCAAGCTATGATCAAGGGCAGATAATTTGAATATGTGAATATCTCATGGATGAACCTTGGGTTTAGTTGAGTGGAACGGAATGAGCTACATACGATATTTAATTATAAGTTGATATTATTATCCCCATAATACACACTGTTTGGTCAAGTTAACAAACATGAAGAGTGGGGACCTCATAGTAGCATACCTCTTTGAAGAATGACAAATAAATGCAAGCAGTTAAATTACAAAGCCTTCGAATTCAAGCTAATAGTAATAGGCCTAATGCAAATCAAATGTCAGTTGTGCAGGGAAAAAAAACTGTTTCCATAGTAGCATCACTGTTCTGAGTCAAGTCAAACATTTAATCCCTGTCTTCTTGTAATGTTCCATATTAAAATAGACATTCATGATCAGTTAGGCTATTGAAAATCCACCATCATTCAGGGTTTGTTTAATGAGTTATTTCCAAAAGCAGCAATATCGGGTTGAGATGAATTGGTGTGCAAAAAAATCTCTTGAGCATGCAATCAATTGTGATTTTAGGAGTTATTGCCAGAAGGCTAGCATTTAATTAATAACCAATAATTCAATAGTCCTAATCCAATAGCTAACATTTACAAAAGACCCAAGTGGGCGTATGTCAAGCTTACTTGTCAACAACATGTTGCTAACATTAAAAAGTTTCCTATTTCCATTATCCAGGCATTTTACATTTCTATAGATTTTTATATGTTGTAAATGCCAGTATTACCGGTATTTGTCTCTGGTATCATGCTGACTAAAACTATCTGATTTATATATAGTTACTTTATTTAAACCATATCTCATATGAGGGCAAGATTTTCATGTCCAAAGGCCTTCATTATAAAAAGAGCTGTGAACTCTAGCAAACAATATATGTCGATACAATTATTAATCCTTATATTAAATGTGCCCTTATTTTGACTCAGACAATGTGAATTATTTAAAAGGCCAGAGACTACAGCCTCTTTTTCAATAAATATTTTTGTTTCAGTAATCGATTTCATACTAGTGACCTGTCAATCCACTTTTGGGTAAAAAAAATAATTTCAAAGTGAACATTAAATATTTCATCTATTTCAACCATTATTTCCTCTTCAAAGCCAACAATGAAATGTTCCACCAACAATTTGTTCATTTTCCAGTAGAAACAAATGTTTTAGGATAAAACAAGCAGTCCCTTTTAATGAAAAGTCACGCCTTCTAGCTAGTGTCAACCATGTAGGTTTTCTGCGGGTCCTCCAGTTTCCTCCCACTGCTAAAGACCCCCATGGATATTAAACCCATCTCTCTCTCTCACACACCCACATAGCAGAAGTCTACTGGCCAAAAGCTTGTTGTAAACTTGATGCTGTTGCCTAGAACCATTCCTAACTGAGAATTCATCTGGCATAGTGAAAATAAAACTGAATGTAATAATTATTATACATGTAATTCAAATTCAGCATGTGTCACAACTTTCAACTTCCATAACCTTATAATGAAAACATTTGATAGGGAGGTAGAATATAGAACACATTCGCTCAGTTTCAGATGTGACATGTCAACTTCAGAAAGCATTACCTTAGGGAAATGGACATAGAATATTTTCTATAATTGCTTCAAAAACCATAAGAAATGCAATGACAACGCTGTCATTTATCAGTAATTGAGCCAATCAACTTACAATCTCACTAGCTGTTCAATACAATACTTTATATATATATGACAATTATCAACTATTTTCAGGTGACCAATGAAGAAAAATCTCATCACATGTACGGGTACTATTTACGACTATTCTAAATACATTGTATTAAATGAATGGGATGATACGGACAATACACAAATTCTACATCCAAGTGAGTGAGAGAGAGGTAAACTCGACACAAACTAGGTTATTTCGGGACTAACATAGGTTTCAATCTAATTCCATTAATTTGTTTGTGCATAGGGGTCTTTAGCAGTGGGAAGCAACCAGAGGACCCAGAGAAAACCCATGAGGTTTGACAGGCAACCCTACTCCTGGTAACATACGAGTGGGAAATCAAAACCAAGCCACTTGATTCAATGACTTGACCATCCAACCCTTCCTACATACAGTGACAAATTCCTAGCATTAAAATGAAGTCAGTTTCTGTTGAGTTTTATTTATAAAGCTGACCAATCAATGTGGATCCTTGTGATCTAAGGCTGTTGTACATTTGTGCTAAAACTGCTTCCAACAATAATTTAATGCTTTTATTCTGGAGGCTCACAGTTACCGAGTATTCTTCTCAGGTTTGATAATGGCTTAATACTTTACTTAGTTCAAGTATATACTTCCTGATATAGAAACACAGGAATGGATCATCATAACAGGAAACAAGGAAGTGTTGCTCTGTTAATAATTTTCAATATATTAGATATGTACCATGCAGTTGAAATATCAAGGTACATATTTCTAAGATCATATTAAAAATAATGTAAAAATATAGTAACGAAAAGGCAATCAGGACCTGTTCATAAAAAAATCAAGAGTATTGAGGAATAGGTTAGCTCTGCATTCGTTCATATTCTAGGCCAAGTGTGGTTCATCTGTCCAGTTCATTATTACGGCCTTCAATGAAACTGCTAACCTATACAGAGGTCAAAATCATTTTGTTTATAGGTGTTTTTTTCACTCTGTTTTTAAAAAATGAGTAAATTTACTAATAAACAGGTACATTTTAACTTACCATTATCTATTAGAAATATGTAATCCGTATTCCTTACAGATACTGAATCAACACAAGAGTTAGAACTAGTGCTATTTAACTTCAAAACGTTCACTATATAGGTTATGGTACTACCATAAACTGTACTGGTACTTATAGTTACAGGCCAGTTTCAAGGTGAAAATAGCTGCCCACTTTCTGAAGTATGGTTCTGATTTCTATCTGTATATGTTTATACATTCACACTGTACTAGAACTTAATACAAGTACTTAAACAGTTTGGCCAATAAATTCAATTAATGATTTAGGCTATGCATATCTAAAATTATCATGATCAAACAATAATGGTTGGGAAATGAAAGTGGTTATTATAGCTTCAAAAAACACTGAAGTTTACTGAGTGCATTTTTTTCTTTTCTACCAATAAAAAACCTAATCTGCTCATATACTGCTATCAACAAGTTATGGTAGACTTTGAAAGTAGCCTGTTTCACCTACCATTTCCATCAACCAAAAATAATATGGACTCTCCAATCTTGAAAAAATGTGAGTTAAATGTGGCAGTTCTATTAAGATATATCAGTGTTTTCAGATGTACCAATATGATGATCAATCAACTTAGCATATATTAAACTATCAGAAATGATCTACAGCTGTCACACATTAGAATACATACCATAACAGCTCCATTCAAAGTTCAACATTAGTGTAAAAATTTCTATTTAAAACATAATGGCTATGGCAGGAGTGTAAGCTGAACAAATGTATTATTTTGCAGCGAACATCAGCTTTGTAAGAGCCTGTAATTCTCACAAGCATTAAATGGCTTTAGTTTTGAAACTAATGTTCGTTTAAAAGAGAGAAGTATTTAAATCTAACTATTGCCTGTCATCCTGGTCGAGGAGGACATTAAATAAAGCTATTTCACACAACTTCTCTTTGTAAAAATCAATCGCAACCAGATGAACAGAATGCAGAACCTCAAAATTGAAATGATACAATTTACTGTTAACCGGTATAAGATTTATAAGTGACTTAGAGTTGAGACATCAATGTAGAATTAAGAACAGCTCATTTCATCTTCGAGAGGTATCTGCAGTGGGCTGCAGTGGGCTGCAGAGACGGTGTCAATGGTGCCGCATGGGGATGGGGTGGGTGGGAGGACAACTAGAAATGATCGTCATTTACTTAGTTGTGAAATACACCCACACAGCAACTCTGTCTTGAAATACAAGGACATAACTCTAGAAAAGAAGGGGTCACAACACTGAATATTGTAAGGGATAGTGTAGTACTATCATGACCTCAATGCTTCACGCCAAATTTGAAAAATAAAGCGGTCTTGTTCACAAGGTTTTTGGAAAAAGGGGGTGGAATGCAAGAGTGTGACTATACATGACCCCTAATTATATGCTTCAATCTGAAAAAGATGGCCACACAAAGAGTGGAAATTTGTCCATAGAGCTGCAATGTCTTATGCACAATTTATAAGAAAGGAAAACTGTGACCAATTTGTCAAGGATAACTTAGACCATCAAGAAATCAGATCACTATCATGTTCACAACAACTGATTTTGCCAAAATGAAATGGAACTGTATTTGGACAAATACATGTAACTATACTGGACTCTTGAGATGCAAGATTCACACTACTAGTATTATATATATATAGTTTGTTATGAATTGAAAATCCTTGAAATTATAATCTGAGATCTAATAATCAACAAATCACCTGAATGATGGAAATTATGTGCGAGGAATTTGTGATTGATTAGTTTATCAACTGATAATCCTGCTTTCGTAGGGTCATATAACAAAGAGCTTTTAATGATTGTTTTTTTTACACTACAGCCTTGATACAAATGAGTGATGGGGACAAAGTCTCAATGTATTGTGATCCGTGTCTATGTCTCAGATCACAAATGAAGATGTAAACTTGATGAATCCTAAACCTGGTAATAACAAATTTTCTCAGAAATAATATCTGAAATAAATACAATGCAGGTTATGTAATCAATTTCAAATTATTTCAATGCAATCCAATAAGTATAAATATTTCTCAATATATTTCTTTTGGTTCCTGAATCAAATGTCAAATGTACATCTCAAATATTCCAGATATCACACTGAAAATAAGTGGGTAAAATCCTTTGAGACTAAATTAAAGACACAACACAACACCGAACAAGAGACACAATGACAGACGTAAGATTAGAGGGTGGAATTTATATAACATGAAAAGGTTAGCAAAAATAAAATGACAGTGTATTAATTTCTTTAAAAAACATACCATTTCGTAACGCACAGACTTCAGAGCACGTTATAACAAATAGCAATCTATCTCCAAGAAATTTCACAATGCATTGTTTCTTCCTGTCTATCTACTTCCATGTACATAAGCTTGCTTTTAGCCCACGTTAAAATGTGCATTGTGAGACATGATGATAAATAAATAATGATCTGTTGGTATCAAAGTACTAAACAGGTATCAACTAGAACTAAGATGTACCCTATAATAACCATCTACAAGACTAAGAGCAAAGAACTACCAGTGAACCCCAGTAAAGCCTTAAATCTACATAGTATAAATAGCGTGTGATTAGTACAGGCTGTGGAGGTGTAACTTACTGTATAATGAGTATGATCAAATCAATTCTGACCTATTATTCCCATTCAATTCTTCTTAATCCAATAAGAATAATTAAAGACAGAGTCTTTCTTTCTGTCGACAATGATCACAATGTTCTTGTCAGATAGCCTTGTGTAACACATCATGAATTAACAATGAGAGAATAATTTTGGTTGTCTGGTCGATTGGCAATAAAGAAAGTACGGAATACGTGTTACATTTATGCCAATTCCAGACTCGAATTCTACTCAAAATTGATGACAAAATTGCCAGTTATCCTTCCATTTCGTTTATCCATTAAATTTGAATGTGTAACAAACATGAAGTAGTCATTGGAGTTGTTAAAGTATCTAGCGTAATACTAGTTCAATATGAAAGAGATAACTGTTGAACATTTATCATAAAATAAAATTAAAAAATCCTCATCAAACAGTATCACAATCAGACTTGGTAGAAGTGAAGATTCTTTAATCAGACTTTTCAGGTGTAGATACCCTTTATCAAGTGAGATGTATAATAATCCTGTGACGCCTTATATACAATAACAGTTGTTACTTCATTTACACATATGTACAAATATGGGATTTAAAACACAGAATTAGACACTACTCCAGGTATCAAAAAAGAAATCCACGACATTGTCGATCGATTTATTGAAGATTTACTATCCAAAACCAACAATGCCAACAAAAGATTTCAACGTCACCGAGAAACTAAAGAACTTGATCAACTAATTTTAAATATATCCTCTTTTAACCTTTCATTGGAACACAAACAAGCATTATCACTCCGACAAACTCACCTTTAAGGCTCAACTATATTATCTTTACTTCGTACTTCTTTCTCTCATGGCCCTCTAACTCTAACTGCAGAAGTTATATTCATAGCGAGGTCACCAACAAGCCTTCTATTTAACCTGCATACGATCTACCAGCCATCATTAACACAGAATCCACGATCCAAAAGAACTGCACCAGCTACAAAACTACTCAAAACTCCGCCAACCACGCAACCCCGAGACCGATCCAGCCAACTCCATACATATTCTAGTTTTTTTATTAAACTCCGATAAACTCACCTTCAAGGCTCAACTATATTATCTTTACTTCGTACTTCTTTCTCTCATGGCCCTCTAACTCTAACTGCAGAAGTTATATTCATAGCGAGGTCACCAACAAGCCTTCTATTTAACCTGCATACGATCTACCAGCCATCATTAACACCGAATCCACGATCCAAAAGAACTGCACCAGCTACAAAACTACTCAAAACTCCGCCAACCACGCAACCCCGAGACCGATCCAGCCAACTCCATACATATTCTAGTTTTTTATTAAACTTCTGCACTTTTGAAGACTAGGAGGTTCTGGATGACCAAGACTACATACGTATTCCAACTTTTTTTTACCTCACCAGAAACTACCGCCATTCATGTTACGATACCTGATGATAGTCATCATTTACTATTTATTTGTTTTGTTCAGGTTTTTCAAAGAATTTAATACATCCTATTTCATTCATAATATTTTATTTATATTTTATTCCTATTTATCATTATTTTATTCCTATTTATCATTATTTTTAATTAATTAAATTTTTAAAGTTTAGTATAACACTCCTTATTTAATCTTCTCCTTAAAAAAGCAATTTTCGTACATATGTATTTTGTAAATCTTATATTCTAATTATTGGATTAATTTAAAATCCTGTGACGTCACCAGCTTTATTGTATATAAGGCGTCACAGGATTATTATACATCTCACCTGAAACGTTATCTGATTAAAGAATCTTCACTTCTACTACTAAATCTGATTGTGATACTGTTTGACAGGGATTTTTAAATTTTATTTTTCTCTACTCTCCGCCCCGCTGGCATCATTTTTTGATCCAGGCAAATATCTTAGCCTGTCCAGTTTAATCTACCACCGAGGGAGTGTTGTCGTCCACTTCGTCTTTTCTAGTTTTATTATAAAAGTTAAACATCATCAATAAATCAAATGTAAATAATTGTCCACGAAGCTCGTATGATCAATATCCTTGCCATGAATACCCAAATTACAGGATATGTGAAACCAGCATATAAACAGGAAGCCAGTTGTCAAAAGTACCGGTTACCGGTAATAATTTCAGGAAACATGAGTCCAGTGCTGGATTTACCTATAGGATTAGCAGACTAAGGCCCAAGGCCTCAAGATTTACAGGGGGCTTTTGATCAAGTTCTATATTTTTCAAAGAATTTAATACATCCTATTTCATTCATAATATTTTATTTATATTTTATTCCTATTTATCATTATTTTATTCCTATTTATCATTATTTTTAATTAATTAAATTTTTAAAGTTTAGTATAACACTCCTTATTTAATCTTCTCCTTAAAAAAGCAATTTTCGTACATATGTATTTTGTAAATCTTATATTCTAATTATTGGATTAATTTAAAATCCTGTGATGTCACCAGCTTTATTGTATATAAGGCGTCACAGGATTATTATACATCTCACCTGAAACGTTATCTGATTAAAGAATCTTCACTTCTACTACTAAATCTGATTGTGATACTGTTTGACAGGGATTTTTAAATCTCACTGAAGATACCGGTAATAATTTCAGGAAACATGAGCCCAGTGCTGGATTTACCTATAGGATTAGCCGACTAAGGCCCTAGACCCCAAGATTTACAGGGGGCTTTTGGTCACGGTCTATATTTTTGACACCATCATATTCCTTTCTTACACGCACTGTGCAGTCTTCAACATCCTCCATCATCCTCGGCTTTGCTGAATTGTGTTTAAAACATATATTTACATCTTCCTCTGGTCCTGAGGAGCAACTTAGGTGGAATAGCCTAGGGCCTCTCTTCAACTACATCTGGTACTGTATGAGCTGTTGTGCAGATCATTTTATATTAGATGTTGAACATTAATACAGAACACCCAGTATCCTAATATATGGTCTTTCAGGAAAATATATATAAAAAAAATTATTAACAAAATTAGACAAAATTATGAATCATATTTAGCAAGCCATGTAACATTTCTCTTCCTTCTCTTAGTTTTCTCCATTCACAACAATTACAGCTCCTTCCTTTTAGCTTGAGGAAGTATAAAAATAGGTTGCCAGACAACAAAGCATACGCCCACGGTAGCTAAATCGTCCGGGCAGTCGCATATTAAATAATTATCAGAAAATCATAATTGTGACCTCCAGACGGAAGACAAGATAATAAAGGCGATTTTTCGTACAATCAGAGGTCATAATTCAGTAAGTTACTATCCAATATGTGCAAATATTGTAAGGAACCAAGATCTTTAGGTTATAAACATTTATTTCAAGTTTCATCAAAATCAAATTAAAATTGTGACCTCTATAGGATCCACAACCCTGATATACCATATTTTTACACTATTCGCGTACAAACGACGGCCATTTTGCGTGCCAATTTTGGTCCGATTTTCACAAAATTCATACACAACCTGGATTACCCTGTAACGGTGATATTAATCAAACGTTTCTTTAAATAAGGTCATAATTGTGACCTCCAGAGGAAGCACAAGCCAAAAAAGGCGATTTTTCGGACGGTCGGGAGCCATAATTCAGGAAGTTATGATTTGATTGGTGCAAATATCGAAAGGAACCAAGATCTTTGGGTTATAAACATACATGTCAAGTTTCATCAAAATCGGTTCAAAATTGTGATTTCTGTGAGTCCACAACCTTGATATACATGTAACATATTTTCACACTATTCGTGTACAAACGGCGGCCATTTTGTCTGTCAATTTTGGTCCGATTTTCATGAAATTCAAAATTGTGACCTCTATAGGGTCCACAAGCTAAAAACAAAATTGTGACCTTTATAGGGTCCACAAGCTAAAAACATGATTTTTCGAACAATCAGGGGCCATAATCCATAATCCGATACACGTTAATATCGAAAGCAGCCGAGATCTTATGGGGATAACCCTATATTTCAAGTTTCGTCAAAATCAGATAAGAATTGTGACATGTAGAAAGTCCACAAACAAATTGTGGATGGACGGACAACGACAATATACGTCCACATGAAAATGTGGGCGTATAAAAAACAAACTAACGATGGTATTGGTACTGTGGACAAAATTGCAATATACACCATGATATCAAACTGAGATCACTTTTATTCATCAACAATTCAACACCTGTATGAAAATCATTTTATCTAATAAATTTATTGCATGTATATCTATTAATCTATGTACATGCAGTTTATGGTCTCTTTGTCTGTGGCTTGTATAGAAGATAGTCTGAAGGCAATTGCCATTAAAAAATAATAATCAAATTGACATACTAATCAATTAATATTTAAAGACTGAGTATAACCATATCCGCTCTTTTTTGTTTATCTGCGACTTTTAAAGATTACATACTAATTAATTAATGGAGATTTACAATCATTGAGCAGTTGTTTTGTTAATAATTTATTGCTCTTATTAATATACCACTACTGTATCAAATACTTAAAATTAAGTAATTAAAAGAGTTATCTCCCTTAGACTACATAAGAGAGGTAGTGGGCTTTTGAATCCAATTTGATATATGGTAAACCAATGTTAGAATGTTATAATTTTTAAAAACAAGCCGTAACGATGCAAGATAAGACCACATTTTCCAAGAGATGGACAAGGAAGAACCTAAAAAAGCACTTTTCATACAATCAGGGGTCAATTCTCCACAAAGTTGAAGTCCAATGTGCGTCACTATGGAATGGACCAGAAATCTTTGGGATATAAAAATATTTTAAGTTTCATCAAAAACCAGACAACAATAGCGACCACAACCATCAAAATCGGACAAAACAATAGGGACCACAACCTTGGTATTACTTGCCTTTAACCCATTTGCTAAGGGAAAGTGGCAATCTGTTGGGCTGTTTCTGTCTGATTTTCATGACATTTAAACTGAACAGTAATTATGATTTGCAGTGATATATTTGAGCAGTTTTTAAATCAAGTAAAAATTGTGACCTGTAGAGGGTCCACAAGCTGAAACCTAGGTGACAGGCTCAATATATTGCAAGATGCATTGATAGATGAAATTTCATCAATACCACATATATCTATGTAAATAATCAAAGGAAATGATCCGTTTTGGACTGGTATTCCTATTCATTATTCAACTTCCACAATATTGTCAAGATTCCCCCACCCCTCTCTTTTCTCACAAATCATATTCTTGGTAAAGCACATGTTGCATGTATGGTCATATTGTAACAAGCTGCTCTATAGGTGGTTTATAAGCTGATTGATAATAGCACATTCGAGTTACTGTGACTCTTGTATCTCCATGGTCATAATCACTTGTCATTATTTCACTTGAGTTTAATACTGCACACCTACTGTTTAATCTTCAGACTCTTCAGATCATAATTTATGTTATGATCTAAGCATACATTATATACGTCTCATCAAATATTTACAATTATCACGAAATGACGTGTCTACAGGTCAATCAATATTTAACATTTCTCTGTATAGTTCCTACTAAGGGTTATTGTATATAAGCATCAAAATCCTAATGTAATCATAAATCATACTAGATACAATAAATTTACAAATTAGCTTACGTCATAAATTACATACAAGGCTAGGGGATGGCATGTGGGCCCACCTGCCAACTTTTAAACCAAGGTTTCTATTTGGTTTATTGTACAAAATGCACTATAGTAGTTACTGGGTATTGGCACCGCAATCACAATCCGATTCGATACATATTGCAATTCAGGTGCTCTAATACGATTTGTATCATGATTCATAACTAGGTCAATATTTACCAAGAAAACAAAGGGATAAATGATTAATTGATAATTTAATCTCGCCGATGTTGAAGAAATAAAATTGTTTTATATCACAATATTGATGTAGAAATAATGACCGAATCATCGATTCAGCATCTTCTGATTCAATACAAGCATCATGAGAAGGTAAATCGCAATACATTGCTTCAACAATATATCATGCCAGCACTAGTGAATTGTGAACAATTTTAACACAAACAAATTAAAAATCAGTTGACATTAAGTGGTTTACTCGCAACCTTTCAACATACAGTTGTTTGGATTTGACGCTTCCTGTTTCAGCTACTAAACCCAACTAGGGCACTGCAACAAATTTCCATCCCTTTGTTGCACCCACCCAACCCATGCCACTGTTTTCAGCCTAAGTAAACCTATTCTTAAAACTCAATTTTCAAAACTTGTGGCTCACTAAATAAAATAGAAACCCCTGAAGAAAAAAAAACTGATTTGAAAGGTCGTTGCAAAGCTTACCTTGTCTGTATTCATTTATTTTAAGTAACAATTTTCCAAATACCGCCTCCAGCAAACTCCTAATTACTCTTATCAAGTACAGTATTATTAGAGATACATTAGATATTTGGACAACTACTGGCAATGTAGCCACTCTTTGAACATGACACCTATATAATATGTTTATAATTGCTTCTGTTGTAAAGACACAGTGTCGTGGCTATTCAAGGCTTCTATTTACTGTTTTTCAGTCCATGTACATCTATGGCTTCTTGTTAATTTACCAATAATTTCATCTCTTATAGAGGATTCCATTTTCTTGTCAGTCAACATTAATCACTTCAAAACCATTACATTACTGTCAAGGTACATGTAGACCATATTGTCTTGTAAATACATTTAGAAATAATTACTTTTATATACATACATGTACATTTTAAAAAAACAGCACAAAATTCCTTACTCAAATATAGACTTAATTCCATAAATAGAATGAGACTTAATTTATAAAAAAAGCTGATATGAGTCTTAAAACTGGTCCAGTTATTCATGGTTGTTATGGAGACTTTGTGAATTCAGAGTGGACAAGCTGCATTATCTTTCAAAACTCACTCAAAAAATTACAATGTCTTATACACTAGACACAATAAAAATGCAGCACTAGTTTGACCAGAAGTGCCTGCAAAACATAATAATGCTGAAATATGACTTTTGGCACAAATTGCAAGCAGGACATGTACAAGGAAATCAGCAATAACCCATAGAGGCTAAAACAACTTTACAGTAAAATGCAAGAACAAGGCTTAAAAAATGAAAGTCATTATTAACAAATATGTCAGATATGCTGTCTGTAACAGTGAAAGTAAGAATGTAATCGGGGACAAACAGTATCAGCACTGATAATCAATGTGGGTCCCTCATAGTAACATCAGTACATAAAGCTGGTAGCATCAATCTTACATGTATGTGTTATAGTGGCAATCTGATGTTCTTACATTCAGAATTGCAAAATTAAAGTATGTATATATTTCAAAAGAGACTTGCAGACAGCCATTGATACAGGTGTTGTGTTCCTTCATTAAGCTTAGGAATATTATACACCATGATGTATATGCTTTAAGCAGTAAAAACTTTTATCAAATGAAAGCAAAACCACATATTTGTGTATTATTCACAAGCTCTACCTGTCAAAATAAGGGTGAAAAGATAACTCTGAAAATGAAATATTCCGCAAATGAATTGCGTATGAAATTGTATGTACACAAATTTGAAGTTACAGTAAACATGTACTGCCAAACATCACCTTAACCAACCTATTGACATGGTTATCCTTCTATAACGGCTGTCCGCCCAGTATGTCTGGAATAGTTCTTCCGTTTTGTAATTACTGGAACTTAATGTTACATATGCATGAGCATGACAAATGACAATAATTCAATACATACAGAATACAGATCACATGTACAGCACAGTGGAGGACCCACCTAGCTGCTATTAAGGCTGGTGATTAGCCTTTTTATATTCTAACTATTAATGGATAAGCTCAAGTGTTGACATCAGAACATATACCGGATTATCACTAGAGACAGTAACCTACATAAACAATAATGGATTAAATTAGCTTCTACCCTGACACATTAAATACTATCTAAAATTGACTGGTAATTATGCCTGTCCATACTTTTACTTATAACTGTAAACTAGATCTGCTACTGTCCCATGCACTATGCAGATATGAAAACTTTCATATTCATCATCATGTGTTGTGAATTATATCAAGAAAAAAGAACTAGAAAACTAATCATCAAAATCGGTCAAAAACATGCAAAAATTTGACCTTGATCCCAGGCTATCCTGAAATGTATTAATTTCAGAAAAAGGAGACCCATCAAACATATTACGGTCCTTTTTGTTTATTTTCACGTCGGTTAAAGTGGATTTTTTACTGTTCTTCATATCCAGTTCAAAATGGATACCATCAGTTGACCGAAATCAAAATTCTGCTCTGACAGTTTGTAGGCATTCCTTCAAAGATTTACCGTAGAAAATGTAACTTCCATGTCTGTAAGTATAATATCGCAAGAGCCCCATGGATTTTTCACATTTCAAGATGGTGGCACTTTCGATTCGCTCGACAGGCTTCATATGTTGTGTAGGCATCAGCAAGTTAGTATAGAAAAAAATCTTAATTCTGCTCTGAATGTTTTTTAGGCAATCCTTTAAGGATTCAGAAAATATAACTCCTGTATTTGTAAGTAAAATATCAAAAAAAGCCTTAGAGATATTTCACATTTCAAGATGGTGGCACTTCCAGATTGAGCTAGAAACTCCATTTTTTGTGTACAAATCAGTAGTGTCTTAGCTGGTACAGAAAAAATAACTCAAAGTTATCTGACCTATATTCCATTATGTTTTTTTGAAAAATTTGATCCTTAATTTCTCCAATGGGAGATAAGTTAGAAAATTTCTAATGACATCTTTGAAGTTGCATCTGTATGTTCTACGGACATTCCAAAATTCATGAAAATCGTTCAACTATTAAAGAAGTTGTAAAATTGGTCTTAACTTATAGAACAAAATCACATTGACTAATTTTCGAAATTCGGAAACTGCAGATGAAAATGATTTTTGTCAAGGTACATGTACTTAAAGAAAAAAGAATTAGTAAAATCGGTCAAAGTTTCAGAAAGATCCCATTGTTAGATTCTAAGATATAAGATTGATGGGAAAATAACACAGAAATAAACAATAATCTTAACAGAAACAATAAGCTTTCAAATGAAATGTGAAAGCTTAATAATGAATATTCACCAAAACCTGGCAAGTTTCAGATTCCAGACCAGGAAGTCAACTATGACCAGGGACAGAGAGAGAGAGAGAGCTTCATTTGTTGGTAACCAGATAGGGGAAGTAATTGGTTGGCTGCCTCAAAATGTTGAAATTCGATTATTCCACATTGAGAAATCTTACTGAGTTTCAAAATATAACGAAAATGCTTGCCTGTGTCATGTTCACCTGCTTTCATTAATTTGGATTTTAACAAAAGGCTCTTCCTTAGACCATGATAAACAATAACCCCAGTTCACAAGTTTTGAAAGTTAAAATATGACCAGAAGGACTAAAAGAAGACCCAGGACATCTTTAGGATGATGAAAATGTAATTATAACTTTAAGAAGAATTGTTCAGTTCTCTCCAATTGAATGTTCGCTTCAAGGATGTTGAATTATCCTTAATTACTAGCTTGTTCATACTATGAGGATATAAGAAATATGCCGTTTTCAATCATTGTGTTCGCAATCCAGTTCATAAAATCTCAGAATTTACAATCAGTATAAAGAGAAATGAAATGAAATGGGCTTTAATTCCTACTGATCTGATCCTCAATTGGGCAAATGATGACGGGCATACACCATTTGCCATACAGTGTGCTATGAGGGAAATTTTGGTCAGGCAGCAGCTCTATGGATACTCTTATATCGAATTCCAACTGCCAGGGGGTCTTTGATGTGCGCACCAATGTGTACACGGGACCTCTGTTTTTTGTACCATCCAAATCACTAGACAACGGTCCTTGTCAGGCCCGCCATCCTGCATCACTGACAACGGAAAACCACTCCAGAAAATCTGGATGAACTTTCTCGGCCAATGCAGGGATCGAACATACAACCAGTATTAAATCAAACTTCACTGGTAAAAGTGCATTTGTATTATCAAGCCTTGAAGAATTTGAAAAAATTCTACTTCACTAGCCAAAAACTGTTTTGCATCACTGTATCCTACAAGATTTTGTACACACACACCCTTGCCCAATCTGTCCTTTCTAACAATAACTAAAATAACTGAGGCAGAATTTTTCAATACGGCACTTCTGATCAAGTTTAGTAGGCCTGTCTTCTAAATGTTAAAGGGGATCCAGATTGTAATATTGTAACATTTATATTTGAAGAAAAACTAAAAACAATTCTTGTGAAATGTCAGTAAAACAAGCTGTTTCACACGAAATGAACTCGTCCATATGGAATGATCAATGTAATTCATTGTTGACAAAGCTACAAATTTATTCTATTTGATTAAGGACATAATTTGCTTGTTGAAATACTTGTAACAAGTATCATTAATGCTTGTGAAAATACTTGTAACAAGTATCGTTAATCTATGGAATGTTAACATGCTACTTGACAGATAGACCAGATGCAAGCCTACAAATATGGCACCTGTCAGTCAACAACAATCACAGGCACAAATTCAGGGTACATTTGTATGTCAGGCACAATCTCCCTTATACCTGTCATTGTGTCCAGCACAAATTTGTCTTTTACCAATGATATTTGTAATACATCACAAAGTTCAAAATGTCAGGTACTGGTTCTTCGATGACTGACATTTTGTCAAGTACATCTAAAATCATTATTCACAGACCGCAGGATATGAGAAAATGGAAACCAAACTATGGAATCTATGACGAATCAGGTAACAAAAAAGTTACAAACAGTGAACTACCTCAATTTCTAATTAATCTGGCCCAAAAGGTGTTACAATTAGTAAAAAGTCTTGCTGCGACATTTGCATTTTCACTAAAATATAAAATTTCTCAAAGCTTAATAGACGGTATATATATATGTGCTCAGATGATTATGTAATATCTGATTATTTTCTAAATATCAAGGCCACTTGCAGATTTCGTCAAGGTTACGCGATGTAAAGAGAACAAGCACTAACACTGACCCTAACCCATAAATTTTGGCAACAATCATGTGCCTAACACTATTTACATGTCGTGACCTTAACAGAATCTGAAGATGGCCTTAGTATTTAGACCTGATCACCATTTTGTAACATGCACACAAAGAAAATTAATGTCTGCACAAAATTTGGGCCATTAAAAAAAGTCATCAAGGGTCTCTGTGCAATACTTGACAACCATCATATGATCCATTTTTATTTGAAATTTCAGAAATGAAAAAATCCAAATAGACCATTCTAAAGGGAAGTAACTCCGTTAATTTATTGTTGAAACGGAAAGTGTACCAGAGTGACTACCAAAGACAGAAAGTCGAGGTGAAGAAATCAATAACTCATGAATGACCTAAATAATTATGTTTTTTGATGATCCAGTTTAAATTTCAAAAAAAGAATGTCTGTTGGTTCAATAACCAAAAAGATGAACATGTTAATTCAAAACAACTTCTTTAATAGTGCTGTTCAATTTTGTATTTATTTGGTTTGGTATTTAATGATGAAAATAACAATTAATGATTGTTCAGCTTTAGTTATAGGGATGTTGGAGAAACATTCACTAACATTAGGTAACACAGAACACTCATATTGAGCGACATTATATGGATCTAGTGTTTCACCCAAACAACTCTGGTAAATTTGCTAGTGTCCAATATGTGGTAACTGTACATTTAAACCAACATATACTGTGTTATTGATAAAGGATTTTACATCAGTTTAAGAATTTGGAAAGGTTATCAATTAGAGGTGTAATTGAATGGGTTTCTTTTTTTTTACCATTTATAGTATTTTGTGCACATCTTACTGTAACAGTATTTTTTTTTTACTGCCATAAGATGTGTGCATACAGAATACTAAAACTTAGAAGGAGAAAGAAAAAATTGTGGTTTAATGTCCACTCAACACAAGCTAGCTTATTTAGGGACTAACATATGGTTTAATTTCATATCAATAATTCGCTTCTGCGTAAGAGTCTTTAGCAGTGGGGGAAACCGGAGGACCATAGAAAACCGACGACGACGGATTCAAAATCAAGCCAGTTGACAAACATGCTAACCATTCGGCCATCCCTCCCTCCCCCCTCCAACTTAGGAGCATTGGTGCAAACTGCAAAGGTGCTGCATATTGAAACTACATGTGACTTCCAATGTGGGTGTATAAAATGTATTGAATTAGGTTGATCTACAATGCTATTTCCATTAGTGATTGGGTCACTTTAGAGGAATCAATGAACAAACTTCCTCTTGAAAAATAGAATTTTGCCTACAGGCTAATTAGATCATTCAGCTCATAGCTCATACATGTAATGTATAAATGGTTCTTCAACTTATACTGAAACCAGTAATAAAGACTACATTTTTACAAGACAAGTGAAGAAAGTTTGTGTTTATTATCTGAAATATTTACAGAAAGTAACCGGTGTGATGCAAAATGAATGTACATTTATGATTTAAAGTTGCTTTCCCGGGTACAAACTGGGTGATTTGATGATATATTAGGACTAAAAACGTTCAAACTAATTAATTTATCATAATTTTGCTTCAAATCCTTCTCAAAACACTGTAATTGCCAAGTATATCCCGCTATGAAAATGGATCAAAAGAGGACATGTTTTCGTCAGGGGAATACCCTTCTCCGTCCCTATGGCAACCCCAGGCGGAGACGGGTGAGAATTCATTGCATACACAAGACGTTGTTGTCTGTAATCGCTGATTATTTAATACAAATATCGAATCCTAATTAAATTCTCAGATTATCCTGCGTCTTTTTCCGTGATTTTTACCTCAGAAAGTGATGTAGGTCTAACTCATTATAGAGTTTATCAAAGTGCTCAATGTGCTCGTGAAGCCTTCGACTTCACACGTGCCTATAGCCCTAATCGTCGGGCTGTCGATTGGGGGAACCCTTACATTTTTGTCTGGTACAAGTATATGCTCAATGAGTGTTTTTCAGGGAAAATTATTCTAGTAAGATTGAATATCTCTACTTTCCATACATACTAAAATTGCCATACTTTTACTGGCAATAACCACCCAATTAATACTTTGATGGGAACCCATCTTTAATACCGTACTCCACATTATTTAAACTTCTATTTTACAGAAAAATCTTGTTTGCAAAACTGATATTTTGTTCCGTTCACAGACCAGTAAAGTCCTATCGCTCCAATATTCAAAAAAGGATCCCTGAAACGTACTTTTCATTATTCTGCATGTGTTTTGTGGAACAATCTGCCTTTTGATAAAGATGTGTAAAAATGTTGAAAATTTTAAGATTAAACTGAAAACTCATTTATATTGAGCACTGAAGAGACCCTATTAGGGTCACCCTAACATCCAATAAATGACATACTTATTTTAACTTATCATTGTTTGTGTGGGGTCACAGTGGCTAAGATGCTGGCTTGGTAGCCTGGAGGTCAGGTGTTCGATCCCTGCATTGATCGGCATGGTTCTTCTTTGTCAGTGATGCAAGACGGAGCCCCTGACAAGCTGTATTGTCGTTCGGATGGGACACAAAACCAAGGTTCTGTGTACACATTGAGATGCACGTAAAAGATCCATTGACAGTTGGAATTCGATAATATAAGAGTACGCCGTAGTGCCACTGTCCAGGCAAAATTTCCCTCATAGAACACTGTATTTATTATTATTAAACATTTATATAGCGCTAGTTTCACTAACGGTGTTCAGAAGCGCTTTACAATCATATACCAGTAAAACAAAATAAAAACAACTAAAACACTACATAAAGATGCAATATAATAAAATAAAAAAATATCTAAGTAAAAGCTTTTTTGATTAAGTAAGTTTTAAGAGCACATTTAAATGATTGTACTGAGAAGCTGGAACGAATATCAGTATCAGAACCAGACAATTTTAAAACATTACACAAAGAGTAAAATTATATACCAGTGAAACAAAATAAATCAACTAAAAGACCACAAAAAGATGCAATATAATAAAAATATATATCTAAGTCAAAGCTTCTTTGAATAAGTAAGTTTTAAGAGCACATTTAAAAGATTGTACGGAGGAGCTGGAACGAATATCAGTATCAGAACCAGACGGTTTCAAATTATTCCACAGGTTTGGGGCTAAAAATGAAAACGATCTTTCACCATATGTAACCATTCGAGCAGAACAAGAGTTTTAGTTGAATCCGAGGAGAGAAATTTGCGAATTTTGCCAATATTACGGATATGAAAGTAGCAGGATTTACAAATATTGTTCACGTGATTAGACATGGTCATTTTACTATCAAAATAAGCGCCAATATTGCGAGCAGTCTTAATAGGAGTAATTTCATTTCCATCAATATTAATCGAAGTGGATTCAGTTATGGTATTGAGATTATGATTAGATCCATGCAAAATAAATTCAGTTTTATCACCATTTAAGCATAGGAAATTTACAAATTTACAGACATCCATAACTTAATTTCATTGATACACTGCTCAATTTTAGATTTGCTCACAGCATGTTGATTTGCATTTAATAAAGGATTAAAACTTAAATACAGCTGAGTATCATCAGCATAAATATGATAGTCAAGACCATGTCTTTCAACAATTTACCAACTGGAGCAGTATAAAGAGTAAATAAAATGGGCCCAAGGACAGACCCTTGTGGCACTCCATATAAATTATTATGGTAGTCTGACATCACATTGCCGATAACAACCCTCTGTTTCCTATCAGTAAGATAGCTCTCAAGTAGCTGGAGTGCAGAGCCTTTGACACCAAAGTCTGTCTGAAGTCTTTGCAGTAGGACAATAGAATCTATGGTGTCAAAGGCTGCGGACAAATCTAAAAGTACCAAAAGAACACAGTTTCTATTGTCAATTGACCTTAATATATCATCTTGCACTTTGATAAGAATCGTCTCAACACTGTGAAACTTACGATATGCACTCTGTAGACTATCGTGAAGGCTGTGTGTCAATATGTTCAATCAGTTGTCTGGCTATACATTTTTCAAAAATTTTAAGAGATAAAACTCAAGTTTGATAAAGGACGGTAATTTTTTAGAACATTTCTATCTAAAGTTGATTTTTTAATAACTGGGATGACATTAGCAACTTTAAAAGAGTCGGGTACTTTTCTTTCTTGAATACAAGAATCTATGATATCACTAGTAATCACAGGTAAGAATAAATTAAGGTTTTCTTTTACTAAAGATGTAGGGAGGGGGTCAAGAGCACAGGTCTTAGGGGCTGACGATTTAATAATATCTGACACAACAGATTCACTAACTAAATTGAAATTGTCAATGCAAACTACACTTGGCGTGTCATATTTGGGAACAAAATTACAGGAATTGTTAAATTTGTTAAGTTCTTTTCGTATAAGAGTTATCTTATTGGAGAAGAAGTTTGCAAACTCTTCTGCTAGCAGACATTTATGGGTGTAATCAGAGAGGACAACAGTCGAGGAGGAATGGTCAATCAGTTTATTAACTGCGCAGAATAGTTCTTTCTGTTTGTTGGCACTGTTTAGAATTTTTTCATTGTAGAAGGACACTTTTGATTGTTCAATTATATATTTGACTTTGTTTTTCTCTTCTCGGTAAAGATTCTTATGGATATGAAGGGAGGTCTCACACCACTTTTTCTCAGCTTTTCTACGCTTTTGTTTTGCTTCAGCTATTTGACTGTTACTCCACTCATTTTCTGGTCTAACAGTAAATGATTTAGTGGTTAACGGAACTAGATCGTCAATGATCTTTCTCAGTGTTTTATCATACGAATCAGCTTTTAGATTCACATCACACAATTCACGGATGTAGGAAAAGTTTGATGTAACAACTGTGTCACTAAAGGTATCATTGTTTAGAGATTTAAATTTACGAAACGATATTGTTTTCTTGTTTAAAGGAGGCTTCTCCGTTTGAATTTTAAAGGTGATAGGAAAATGGTCTGATAGTAAAGTATCTTCAACCAGTACATCATGGATATGTATCTCATCTTGGCGTGTAATTACAAAGTCAAGGAGATGACCTCTATTAAGTGTCTTTTTCTTGACATGCTGTTGAAGATTGTAGGTATGCAATATTTCCCAAAATCGATTACTCAGTGGATCAGAACTGTTTTCGAAATGAATATTAAAGTTGCTAAGTATCAACAGGCCGCCCTTTAACAGTAATTTTGTTTCAAGAAGTGATGTAAATTCCTCAAAAAAGTCGTTACTATTGGAATTTGGGGGTCTATAAATAATTAACAGGTGCAGAGATTTGTTAAGGTTGGATATCAAACAATTAAGGCACTCAAAAGAGTTGAATACCAGAATAGACTGCAAAGATATCTTTAAAGTTGATTTGTAGACAAGACCAACACCACCACCCCTGTATGGTGTATGCCCATCTTCATTAGCCCAGTTTGGAGCAGAACAGTAGGATTTTAAACCCATTTCAATTCATTTTATTGTTATGTATAGTGACTTACAACTGCATTCTATCCTATTTTGTGTGTAATTATAGTGTGTAATTATCTATGAAAATACAAAGTTGTGAAACAGAAAAATGATTTTAAATACATATTCGAACAACTATTTTGAAAGACACAGTATGGTAACTCAAACACATAAATCATTGTAAATTATTCATCGCACAAACATATCGTATTCTTATGTAAATAAAATATAGTGTGATTGTGTCATTCTTATGTATAAAACGATAAATATCTCAAAACTGATTACATCAATAGATCATTTTGTTCCCTGATTTGTGCTTGTTGCACATGTCCCAAAAACATGATTTTTTAAATTTTGACTACATGTATGTGATAGGTTTTCTCATGATGCCACACAATTATTGATTCTAAATGAATGATTTCTAAACATATCAGTATTTAAAGTGGGGTGACACAGGAATAAGTAAGTAGCCTACCATTCCAGTTTGAAATAATCTACAGTAGCATCTGCTGTCACTGAGTAAAATCGAATAATATTTGGTTTATGCCTAAAATCAAGCCATTTTCTGCCATAGGAAATAGGACAAAACATAAGCCTGAATGACAGGATTCCTTAATTCCTTAATAAAAGATTAATTTAAGGCCTACCACCGGTAGTCCATAGAAAACAAACTTATTTAAAGGGACATTAACACTCTTGCTTGCTCGACAGCTCCAGAAAATAAATAAGAGCCTTATTCTAAGTACGGTACTAGATGTTTAAGTGTATTACCTGTTGTGTAAATTAACCATGAAATCCTTTTTTACTTGTACATTGTGTACAGAGGGTTCAAAAATATTTTTAAATCCAAGTTACATTTGAAAAGGTTTACGTTAGGCTTTTCAGACTTAGATGAATTTTTCCCATTTTTTAAGTTAAGTGTGTTTAGATGAAATAAATTTGTATCATCAATTAATTGGAATATTGTAAAATAGTACAATTTGTTGACCAGAATAAAGATTAGGGCATATTTTTAAATGAGTTATTTATTTTATTTCATTTAACCATCGATGTATGACTCAGAGGCTGCATGTGTAGCGTATGTAGTTTCATCATTAACCTGTAACTAAGTGTAGGCCTACATTCAACGAATAGTTGATATTATCTTCTTGTTATAAATAAGAAGTTATTGGCTACATAAGTAGTATCGTTCATTGACTTTCCAGTCTGCCAAATTTGTAAACAGAGAAATGTTAAGACGAATACATACCTTTTCTATGCGCTCGAAGTGCTCTTTTAGAAATACAATTGGATTTTCAGGTTTGTTAACACATAGCTGAACTATGCAATCTTTCAAAATTTGTTGTATATTGTGATTTTGAACGTAGGATTCGCATTCTTTCAGATTCTGTTCTTCTTCTGACATCGCGGCCATGTTGATATCGATATTACTTCAAGCTTCTATCATCCAGACGGGACCAGGCCAGCTGTCATTGCGAATAAAATTTCCTTCGTCTGGTGAAGTCGAGACTATCACAAGGGCCCGATAGAGAAATAAAAGTGAGCATTTCATTGGATAGATGACGTTTTGTCGGCGATAAATGTATAACGATTCATGCAGACCATACGGTGAAAGTATCAATTTTACACATAGTATGCACGATCTACACCAATCTTTTATTATTACGTTATTCTAAGTATTAATTCAAGCAACCGTTTTAATTTGACGTATTTTTCCACGGCAGTGATATCAACGACATTGTAAGGCGCTCACTCGTACTCGTTGATATTAATTAACACCCGCGTCCACTCACACGGTGATATCGCACACAGGGGGGAAGAGTTGGGTTTTAATTACTGTCAAGACGTAATTGATTTTTTTTTTTTTTTTTTTTTTTTTTTTTTCGGGCAGGAGTGGAAATTGAGAAGAAAAAAAATGAAATAGTATTTTGAAACTTTTGATTCTTTTTTGTTTCACCGTGTGTAGTCCACAAAATTAAATGTCGGGAGAGCAGGTCTTCTTATCTTATACAGTGCGATATGGACAATTTAAATAAGTTGCTGGTCTACCGAGCCAGAATAGCAGGAAAAGGCTTTTAAGCCCATTTAATTTTTATAATGCAGAAAAAACGGTTTGCGACAGTCTAAATGTCATAAATTCTTTCGGGCCTAATTTCATAATAGTGTCCGTCATAGCCAAAATGATTCTATTTGTTGTATAAAATATTTCGTGACTAACATATGGTACAATTGTATTTCAATAATTTGCTAGCGCGTAAACGTTTTTAGCATTGGGTGGAAAACGACGGAACAGGAGAAAAGTCACGAAGTTCAACGGGCGACCCGACTCTTTATCACGTACAAGCGGGAAATCGACACTACACCACTTGACTCAAGGACAGACCTTGCCCCAAATGTCTAGTCGTTTGGATGGAATGAAAAAACCGAGATCTATACACTTTGGCCTACATAAAAGACAGCCAGAATTTGATTCCTGTCTGAGCAAAATTTGCCTCAAAACGTAGGTACAACATGGCGTATGCCCGTCCTTTCTCTTGGTTTGATTACGAATATTTCCAGATTGATGGAGACTTTGGGATGCAATAACTCTGCTGCTAATTGAGATAGAATTAACGTCCACTCGACACAAACTATAGGTCATTTCGGGATTAACATAATAATATGGTTTAATTTTATTTCAATAATTCGCTTGCGCGTAGGGGTCTTTAGCAGTTTATATGCTTAGATATTATTAAAATAAAATGTCCACTTTCACACTTTTATTCTGGACAATGTTATACCTAATACCAGTTTCCTTGGTTTTAATTTATGCTTATATTTCTATTGCAGGTGGGGGATTAATGAAATGAAGTGTATCTTCCTTGGTTCATAAAGACGGATAAGCATCACGGGTGCGATAGGGAAATGTTACCGAGATGTTAACGTGTACACAGGGCCTCGGTTGTCGCCTATCCTAGCGACTAGACTAGATGATGTGTCCGGTGAAGAGAAAGTGGCGAGAAATAAACGTATAGAAGACGGTGCCAGTGTACCGTAAAACAAATAACTATTTACTTGCCAAAAATATTACATGTACATTCAGATTCGGATATTATAATATGCGAATCTTTTGAATTGGGCAGTAGAATACCGACGTAAACAATGTTTTTCACATTATATCTGTTCATGTTGTATAATTATAAAATTAAGGAAGTACAATAAATTTGTAAACAGTGTTTAATTTGTTTTTAAATCGTATCTTTCTTTATCATATTAAATCATTTGAGTCTATTTTAACAACCCTTTAAAATGTTTGTTAACATTTCAGAGAGTCAATCTGCTTAGAGCGCCTGCAATCTAATTGAAATTCAGATCTATATTTCGTTTCGGTTTTTATCATTTCGATGGCTTACACTACATGTAGATCTAACAAGTTATAGAGCGCGGTCACGTTCAGCCAGTTCAGATTTCAAGCACGCGACATTTGACCCTATAACCCCAGTCATTCGATTAACCAATCAGAATCGTTGTTGCTTTGTTTTGATTTCTATCGCTGATAATGCCTACCCATTTCTCGCAAAAAGGTCAAACCCTCGATTCGACAGACAATTGGCTGACCCATCATTTCAAGCAGAACACGAGTAAAATAACAGTCTTTCCGATCCCAATAGTAAAGAAAAGTAACTATAAAAACGAAACGAAATAGGAACTGTCTTTTAATCAGATTGGAACGCCTGATTCCTATGTGTGGAATTCTGAACGATCGGTGTTCAAAATATGATCACTAAACACTTTTTGGTGTTCATAATCTGTTTCATGCACTTGAACACTTTATCGTATTCTAAAAACAACGCCTTTTACGCGTCCGATGTGTTGAAAGATCGAGGAGCAAAGTTGAACGTATAGTGTTAAAAAAAAAAAAAAAAAAACAGAACACATTTTATGCGTCACAACTCAAATCCAGACAAAAATACATTTAAAACTGAATACATACTGTTCTGAAAGTAAACACTAAGTGTTCATATTGACAAAAGACGCGTAGACGCGTTCAAAGGGTGTTTCAAAACAGTGTTCTAAAATGGCGTATTTGGTGCTCTAAAAGTGGACGCGGGGTTTACAATATATGTATGATACAGCTCGACCTAACCATTCGGCCATCCCCCCCCCCCGAGGTAAAATAAACAATTTTAATGTATGTTCATTAAGTGAATCTCTTGATCGATTTTGATGATGAAAATTTCAGGAGTTGTTCTTTCTTTTCACATTTTGACTGGGAACATTTCTCAGTGGAATATTTTAAAACTCATGGGTTTGTCCACTTTGACACCAGGTTAACCACTATTAAAATTTCTACTAATTCGAACATAGTTTTATATGGATTTGTCAAAGTTGCGACCTCTATATTGTGTTCACATGACATAACATAGTTTTGCACTTGTTCAAGGATCGGCCATTTTTCGGTTGAGTTTCGTTCCTATTTTTACGAAATTCGAATTCAACCGTCATTATGGTGTAACGGTGATATATCTAAACGGTTTTTAAAATCTGATATATAAAAATTGTGTCCTCTAAAACGTGAATTTTCGTAAAATTCGAGGAATTTACGGTCCGATAAGCGCGATAGCTGACGAAAACAAGATCTTTGGGAAATAAACATATATTTTGAGTTTCATCAAAATCGGATCAAAATTGTGACCTCTATCTAGATGATAAAAAACTGAAACCAGCAGCCATTTTGTCCAACAGTTTCGAACCGAATTTTACGAAAATGGAACCCAATCATCAAAGGCCATCAACTAGGAAATATTAACAGGACCAGAGATCTTTGAGTCATAAACACCCGCTTCAGGGCTTCATTTAAATTGGGCAGAAAGGTAAACACGTGGCTTTCCGTACAATTTGGGCCAAGAATCCATGAAGTTTCGATCTGATACATGCCAATATCGACAGAAACCGAGATCTTTTTGGAGCTAGACCTATATACCTATATTTCAAGTTTTGTCAAAATCGGATAAGAATTGTGTCCTGTACAGTGTCCACCAACAAGTTATATTGTGGCGGACGTTCACATGAAAATGTGGGCGAATTAAAGCTTCTATGTTTGATGATGAACTTCTCAGATTCAGTTTACTGATGATCGATTGAGATAATGTTTTGCTGCGTCGGATTTAGCGATCGAGGGTTGAGAGTGAGTATGTTTACTGTTACCGGAATACAAACAGCTGAATGTCAGTTATTATGCTAGCTTTCCATTCCAAAGTCTGATTTGCCACATTGTCCAATGTATATTTCATTAGAATCAGTGATACTTTATTCTAGAGCCAAGTGGAACACTTTTAAAGTGGAAAGACCAGGAAGGGGGTAAATAAATAAAAGACACCGACAAATGTAACGTATCAGCATCATTTTAACGTATCAGCATCATCCCAAGTATCAGCATCACCTCACCCAATATCAAAACTATTTTTCTTAAATGATAGTCATTTTATTTTAGTAGATTGTTAACAAATACAATTACATCTGAAACAGAGTGACAACATACCAACAGCTTTCACTAGAAGTATCTAATACTTAAGCTATTATAAGAGACCCTAGAACATTTAATATGTAAATGTACAAGAAAAAAAAAACAATTTAAAGATATATTATAAACCGAGAACGAAGCGGGGGACATTTCCACATAGCCTCGGGTCATCATTACTAAAATTATTAATATAAACACCATAGTCTCGATTATCCATTTTTAAATTTAATTATCAATGGTCGTTAAGCGGCATATAGGAATCTAATCCAGCCAACATCGAAGACATTCAGGCCTATAGAAAGACTTGTAATAAGCAGATTTTGCTCTTGCACAATGCGTGTATAATCAACTACAATAGCCCGCAGGCAAAAGAATTGGACAAATCATCCATTTTTAGATTGAATTATAAAATGGCAAATGTTTCAATCTATAGGGGGTTGACAATGGGCTTGTCGTGTGAATAATTGTGTTATTAATAATAAATATATCATTTGAGGCCAAAAGAGAGATCTCCAATAGGCAAATTAAGCTCTTGCACATGCATGTTTACCCCTGCATATATGTCACACTTGTCAAACAAAGTACTAAAATCAAAAGAAAGGTTTTAGTCAATGATGTTGTTATTGATGATGATGATGGTGAGCAACCATTTTGGTTATTTGTCACAAACTTGATTCTATCCTCTAGACCAGCTGCTACAGGTGAAACCGATTTGATATACTCAATCAAAACATCTGTATCCAGATCGCCTGTAATATATATTTTTCAAATATAAATGCAATGAATTGAAATGGGATTTAACGTCTCACTGTTCGGCTTAAATATAAAACGTTCGGGTGTCAAATTTTCAGTTTGAAGGAAAAGATTTATAAAAAAAAGAGTGGGCTGAGTAAATTATTTTTTAAAATTTTGATCCTTAGTCAAAGATAAATTGAAAACATTCAACTTTGGGAAGGAATAACTCTGCTGCTAATTGAGATAGAATTAACGTCCACTCGACACAAACTAGGTCATTTCGGGATTAACATAATAATATGGTTTAATTTTATTTCAATAATTCGCTTGCGCGTAGGGGTCTTTAGCAGTTTATATGCTTAGGCATTATTAAAATAAAATATCCACTTTCACACTTTTATTCTGGACAATGTTATACCTAATACTAGTTTCCTTGGTTTTAATTGATGCTAATATTTCTATTGCAGGTGGGGGAATGAAATGAAGTGTATCTTCCTTGGTTCATAAAGACGGATAAGCATCACGAGTGCGATGGGTAAATGTTACCCATGAGACGGTGGCGCGCCAATGTGTTCACGGGGCCTCGGTTGTCGCCTATCCTAGCGACTAGACTAGATTATGTGTAGGTGAAGAGAAAGGGACGAGGAGTAAAAGTAGAAGTCAAAGATAAATTGAAAACATTCAATCAATTCACAGTGTCAGTGGTGTAAAGTCAACTTCAACATTTCATCATGGTTCTACATCTAGTTTGATCTATATCCAACAACGATAACTCCGCCAACTCAATAATTGTGAGCTTATCAACTTTGTTTCGAAAATAGATTACAAGCTAATTGAATTGTGTTAAGGCAATATGCAATATATGAACACATAATAACGGATTTCATTCAAATTTCCACGAAATATTTTATCTTGGTAGATTTTTGAGATGATCCTATTATTAGTTTCTTATCGGCTTATTTGGGGATCATTAAGCAATATTCATGAATGACAAGAAATCGATAGTTCTCATTGAAAAACGTTTTATGTACATTGTGCAATTTGTGCTATTCTGACGTAAAGCATTATGGTTATTAGTGAACGATTTTTCGCGCTACGTAACTCCCCCCCCCCTCCCCTCAACACACACCGTCGCCCTTGAATCAGTAGTGAGCAAGGCAACGTTTATCTACGTTTATGTATGTTTATTCTAATGTGATTTTTCTTTCATTTTGTAATTGTATGCTGCTCCCCTGGGCGTTTCTATGCAATAAACTTACTTACTTAACACACCACCCCTACTGGCTTTCGCGAAAACGCATATATACAAACTTGTTCAAATTCGGCGTGAAGCATTAAAAACTGTAAGCGGCTTAAATACATTTTCAAATTTAGTGTGAAGCATAGAGAAAGGGAGGATGATCCCTTTTGATTTTCAGTTTTCTAGGAATTTCAGTTTCAGAGATTACGGAAAAACCAAACTGATTAAAACACAGATCAAATTTCGTTCCGTTTTTTATAGTTCAAAATTTCGTTTTTACTTGTCTTTACTACTCTTGGATCTGGAAGACTTGTTATTTAAGTCGTGTTCTGCCTGAAATGAGGGGTCAGCTAATCAAATGGTCTGTCGAATCGACCGTTTGACCTTTTCATGCGTGGAACTGTAAGTAAATATTACCAGCGGATAGAAATCAAAACAAAACAAAAGTAGATTTTAAAAAGCATGGCGGTCGCTAATTGGTTAATCGAATGACTGACGTTATCGGGTCAAATGTCCCGGGCTTGATACCTGACGCCATAGAACGTGAGCTCCCACTATAACTTGTTAGATCTACATGAGTGTAGGCCATCGAAAGTATAAAAAAAACGAAACGAAATATAGATCTATATTTTAATTAGATTGCGGAAAAACATGATAAACATCCACGTTTTACTCTCGTATAAACTGCACTGTCTATGGCTATATTTTATGAGTTATTTTATGAAGCTATGGGGTCACCTGTGTGCTATCGATACTAAGCGTTCAACGACCTCTCGCCTTTCCGTAAACTACTACAGCTTTTGATTTCAAGCTTCTGAAGACTATAGCGGGTAGATTCTCGACGGCCTAACGGATCCTTTCCAAATTTGGTCAAAATCCAACTTTTCCTGTCAGATAAGCGTCGGTCTATGACTAAATATTTTCGAGGGGCAGCTACCTTGCTTTGCTATCTTTGTTCCTCATGTAGCCTATAGTGTCATTCACAAAATCCTTCCAGTAATAATTATTGATAGCAAACTTTGAAGCAGAAATCTCAGCAAGCCATATGTTACCTATTATATGATGACGTATTATGTTGTTTTTAATGAGCGTGTGTCCATCACCGCCTCGAACAATGTAAGCAGGGACCACCACCTTGTAGATTTCTTCCATTTCTAGATCTACAAATCTAGGGATAGAACAATTAGTGCATTTAACTTGAACACTGACCACCCTATTATTTTCTGTATTATTCATGTTGAACACCACCCTTAGACCTGTAAATTATAAACGATATTATAAACTAGCATATTATTATAATTGTTGTTCGATTTATTACACATTTTCTAAGCGCAATCAAAACAAAACAACCCAATTTTTTAAAAAATAAATGTTAATATATAGTCTTAACAGGCGCGGATCCAGAGGGGGGGGTCCAGGGGGCCCGGACCCCCCCCCCCCCCTTGCTCAGACTTGAAAATTTTTTATGCGATTTTATTGGCGACTTTTAGACCTGTAATTTTGGAATTTATCTTCCGGAAATACGTCAGAATGCACCAAATTGAATCTAATTTACCAAATTTTCCTGGGGAAGGGCCCCCAAACCCCCCGTTAATTGGTTGAGTGCCTTTTATCAAACCTAGACCCCCCCCCCTGCAAAAAATCCTGGATCCGCGCCTGCTTAAAGCTCTGGATGGAAGGGGACTCTCGAAGAGTTTTTGGAAGATCATTCCATAGCACATTTTATCTGCTCTGACGGAGAAGACCCAGGACTCTTATTATATTCAGGAATCCTCAATTGTCTACGATCACTCTTGAACAACGAAGGATGGATCGCCGGGGAGTACAGAACTCAAAGAGTTATTTTAATTAACTGGACGCAGTGTCAGAATAAATTGATTGAAACACATCAACAAAAGCGATTTCAACTGAACCCTGGTCGAACTCGTAGCTAGTGGCGTTTCTCCCATTCGTGTCTCATGCATGGTGATGTTGATCTTTTGTCTGTGAATATCTCGATTGTTTTGTAGTAGTTTTATAGTATAACAGAACATAATAAACTACAGTCAAAAGACGAAATCTCCCACTGAAAGTTAGTCGGCACAGAACAACTCAGACCACGAATTCAAATACAAGTGCAGCTGCCAGTACATCTGTGTAAGAACTCCCAACTTGCCCACATATTTTATAAGTGGCAATATAATTCCTCATAGGTTTCCACGGTTAATAATTTAAAGCGCTCTGTGGGTCAGCTGACTTATTAAAAATGCATTATGCAAGAGTCACACCTGTCCATTGCAGGTCTTTGTTTGTTATATAAACTACGAGTTGGACATTTATTCTCACAACAAGACCATATAATCCATTCTCGATGCCATCTGATAGATCCTATTTTAAACAGATTTGAATCTGATATGGAGTCAAAGGTAATAAATACAATCGATAACGGTGTTATTGTAATGGTGATTAACGGTAAAAATGGATAATCTAGACATTGTTTACCATGTAGAAACGGTAATAATGACAATTCAGGCTATAGCGTTATTGAAATGTGGGTTTCTCAGTTCAGAGTGAAGTAATTTGACTGAAATTTTCAGCATATTACCTTTACATTGTCTATTTTTTAAAGACTTTTATAGCGAGAAATAGCAGCTCTTTATCCAATATTCTATAATGCCACTTTAAACAAGATAATGTCTTTTTTTTATTATACTCACCAGAAAACTGGAAAAACCCACCAAAATAATCAACAAACGATCGCCGTATAGCAGTATATTCCAAACTCTGTTTGATATATTTACCCTTTATCTCTATAATATCTATAGTATTACGAAATGGTAGGACAGTCAGAATCGCTTCAATCGTTATATCACCTATTTGGAGTAGAGTAAATCAAAAATCTATCAAATTATCCTAATATTTGAATTTGAACAGTCGTGAAAAAAATAAATATTGTCCATTTCAAAATAACCGCAGTCACGAATGGAAATTACAAATCTTGGCCTAGTACATGTACTAAGAGTAAAATATTATTTACACGCATCTTTTTAGTTCCCTTAAAGATAAAACTAAAAACCGAATATGGCTCATAAATTGAAAGTTAACACTTCTATATCTCAGCGATGGGTTAGCGCATATTTATCTCAAATTGTGCATTCAATCTGTTTTAAATACCCCTGAAACTCTATTGACATCAAATAAAAAAATTGATTTCTACCAAACCGCAAAAACGTCGAAAGCTCTCGGGTTCCTTTATCTTGCTATATATAAAGGAATTAAATTTAAGAAGGACAATATAGCTATATCCTTAATTTCTGAATACCAGAGCCTTGTAGAAATCATATAGAAGGAATGGCATGTGCTTACCTTTTGAAATAGGCGCTCGAATTCCACCACTGTTCATTATGGCAATAGAGACGTCACTCCATTCCAGAGAATCTGAATGCTTGAGATTTTGATGAACCATGCTGTCAGCTATTAAATTACCTGCCAACATATTGATGATCATCGTATAATAGAGAATCGAGACCCATCAGCTTCCCACGACCCAATGTTGACCTTGTCTCAAGCTAAAGCCTGGCTTCATTAGTGTGGGCAAAAAACAGGACGTTAAATCCCATTTCATTTCTAAAGTTAAAAAGCATGTTTCTTTTATTATTTAAAATGGCACTAAGAAATCCATGATATAGTTAATTGCTTCGTTACACCAATTCAAATTTTGCGACCATGGTTTGCCCGCACCAGGCTTGGCTATATACTATAGGATATTTTCAATGAATTTGGAGAGAGAGAGAGAGAGACAGAGAGAGAGATGGGGTTTAACGTCCACTCGAGACAAACTCGGTCATTTCGGGAATAACATATGGTTTAATTTCATTTCAATAATTCGATCGCGCGTAGGGGCCTTTAGTAGTGGGGAGGGGGGGGGACCGCAGGTCAAGGAAATACCCACGAGGTTGGACAGACGACCCTTGTCACGTACAACCGGCGATTCGCAACCACGCCAGTTGACTCCAAAACTCAATCGCATGACAGTTGGTATGATTGTCTATCGAACAGCCGAGCTTTATTTTCATTGCTGCATATATCATTAACTACTAAGTACATCTGTAGATTACAAATAGTAACCAATGTATACATGTAATTCTTTTATGACATTACCAATACCTTTATGCTCACCTAAGTTACATTCTTCTACCCGACATACCTTGGGATCACTTTCTAAATAAACCTGAGATCGACCTACTACTTTATATGCTGAGGCTTCTACTCCAGCTTTATAAACCGCCATTTCAGCCAAAATATCAGCATCTGAAACATCGACCACAATAAGAAGACTTTCGTATAGTAATAATTCGCCAACGTTTTGGAATCAGTGCATAGGATCAAACGTGGCATTGGATGACCTAAGAATTCTAATTCAGATTTAAACAATGGTGTTCACCATCAAATCGCGACGAAAGCGTTCGAATTGAAACGATTGACCGGACTTGATCGACTTTTGCCTAGAGGTTTCCCATATCGCCATTTGTTAGTGATTGTTGTCTGATTGAAGTCTAAAATTTTTGTTCTAATACTCATTTCTTTTCAATACATGTATTTCTTGTGTTACTCGCACAGAACATGTCACAGATTGTACCAAATCGCAGGCCCGGATCCAGGATTTTGTCGTTGGGTGGCATACATACCAACCCTAAACAGAAATTAAAATCTGAGAATCCCATTGCTGGCTGCAGGTGCTGGTCTGAACAGTGATGACCAGTCTCACTGGGGCCCCTCCTTCCCTGGATCGTTTCTATTTTTCAAAATTGTCCGGGCGGGACCCTATATATGCGTTTATCTTGAATTCAATCTCCATCCCATCTCACTGACCTGTCCCGACCCCCGCAAGGTTAATCCAGGGCCGTATAAAATAATGCACGTGGTTATGTTCACACAGTGATGATCTTAAGGCACTGATCAATCGGCCGGTTTTAGGGGCGATCACACTCTTATATCAACTATGTAAGTTCTATGGGGCGCCACCACAGACGCGGATCCAACTGCCTCTCCCAAACAATATGCCGCCCATAAAATACAAAGAATGGCCGAAAAGGAAGTTTCCAGCAGCGTTATTTTTCCAGACGTGGGTGCCACCGCCATAGGCGAAATACCCCTCCTATCACCTCTTTCTGATTCAGCACATGGCCTACCACATGACATTAGAGGGTTCCTTTTGGTCTCCCTATCCATATTTAATAGGGCCTTATCGGTCTTGGGGGGGGGGGGGGCGCCGCCGTCACCAAATGACATTATTAGAGATTCGCATTCTGGTCGCTCTATCCACATGGTCTTATTGGTGTTTCGGACTAGTTCTAGTTTAGAGGACCAGACGTTTCTTATTTTTGTGTGTTTAACATCAAAATGAGAAATAGCGACACCGAAATTGACACACTGGATCGCGACACCAAGTGTGTCGAAAACGGGTTTGCGGTAGTCAAATTTTCAAATTGTTCGGGGGGGGGGGGGGTGATGTCTGGGTGTTGCCGCTCCCCGCTCAGTAGCTCGGGCATTATATTGGCGCCCCCTTCCACCATTCTGCTGCACCCCTATTTTTAAAATCCTACATACGGCCCTGGGCTAATCCCGCCCTGATTGTAAAACTATTGTGTGTTTAACAGTATGGTATACTTGACCTTGCATAGTAGAATTATCAAGTAGTATTGGATTTCCTGTCCACGATTTAACTTCTCCATTATCGTCAAAAGTTACTTGCAAAAAACCAAGATATTTTCCATAAGCATAGTCTTGTACAACCAAAACCTGCCTTCCAGATTTCTGAGTTATAACTGTTGGATACACCCCTTCGGGTTCATCATTGGAAGGCGCTTTTCCTGAAATAAACATAGTTTGTAACGTACTCCCCACCAGCAGCTACAGTATATGATATATGGCTCTTCATCACCACATCTTTACCTGTTTTATCCAGGGATTCTAAAATTTCATTGACTGAGAATTAAAATCCATATACAAAATTGAGTGTTTGATATAGTCAATTAATAAGCAACATTCTGAAAAAGTGTTTTGTGTATAATAAGTTCCCTGTACCGTAAATATCACAAATCAAACTTATGAGTTAAATTCTGTAATCAACAACCGTAAGGCAATAGCAATCCTTCTAGAAGTGATCTACTTTTGTGAATCTGGATTTTGTTTGATCAACATGCATTTAATAACTGCATGAGTACCAGACTCTAAAACTTCTTCTATAAAAATGCTCCATTAGACATTTTCGTCTCAAGGAATTAAACATAATTTGATTTAAGTTAAAGTCCCAGTTCTACTCAGTATTTACAAAGATACGTGGACGTGATATTTTATCGATGAATGTTGCTCGCTATGTAATAAGCCCGTCGTCGTTCTGTTGTAGGCAAACAGAAATGATAGGTTTAATTTAAATCCGATTCATCCAAACCGTGAGAGTACCTAGCATTGGTATTTTAATATTGTTTTTTTAATTAAATGTTCAATAATCAGTCTGAGTACATTAGTGTCGATTAAGTCGTGAGAAATTTGATATTTTAGCGATAAATTCGAATGATGCGTGGTTACTTTAAAGACGCCACTTAATATTTCAAAATCCAATACCCTTCTTTATATAGATTATTATTGACAATGTCAATAGACTGCTCATTTTTAACGACAACAACAATAGATTATTATAATGACTGTCTATCGACAGGTAGACTATTTACCCGTGTATAAGAAAGTGTTTGTATGGCCGCCAATGACCACATCCACTCCATTAATTTCTTCTGCTATACGTTTATCTTTAGTAATGCCAGCATGACCTAGAGCTATAATGATGTCTACACTGTCATTAATCAATTGATTAACTTGTTCTCTTACAGACGATACTTCATCATTGAACACTAACCGTCCTGAAATAAATATTATTTTTAAAATATAAGGCAAATAATGTCGACCACTGAACAACTTCTAACAAAGCAATGACATGCATTCTTTATTTATAAAACCTCCCAGTGTGAACCCCGAAGGAGAGAGAGAGAGAGAGAGAGAGAGAGAGAGATAGAGAGGTTTAACGTCCACTCGACACAAACTAGGTCATTCCGGAACTATCATATGGTTTCATTTTATTTCAATAGTTCGCTTATGCGTAGGGGTCTTTAGCAGTGGAAGAAAACCGGAGGGCCCGGAGAAAACTCACGAGGTTGGACAGGCGACCCTACTCCTTGTCACGTACAACCAGGGATTCGAAACCACGCTAGTTGACTCAATGACAGACTTCATGATACAGTACACACGTGCTAACCATTTCGCCATCCAAACCCCAAACCCTGGTAAAGACTAAAACAATTAATAAATAATAAACTTACCGGGAGAAGATATTTCTCTGGTTGTTGTAGTGGTGTATCCAACAACACCAATTCTTTTTCCGTTGATGGTTTGTGTAGTTCTTTTCTTAATTTTTCCCTGGAGTCCTGGTTCCAATGAGGAATCGATGTTACTGGACAGAATGGGGATATCTGTGTTATTCACCAGTGACAGAGTACCCTTAACACCATCGTCAAATTCATGATTACCAAGACTCTGCAAGGGCAAGAGTGGGAGAAGAGAATAGCCTTTGTGCCAATTAAACCAAATACACCACCTTTGAAGAATTGGAGAAATTCGTACAAACCACCAAGCTTAGGTCAGATCCCACATTAACTATATTCAACATCAAATAAATTTTCATTCAACCAAATATTGAAATTTAAAAATTTATAAAATTTGCAGTTTACTAAATACGTTTGTTTAAATATCTTAAATTCAATCTAATAAACTATAGATTAAAATTCAGATATTTTTGAAAATGTCTAATCAGATGTTATAAAAAAACTAAATTATTTACTTTCTGCATACAATTTATATATATATATATAAGTATATATAAAAGTAGATAAAGTACAAGTACTTCTTTATTTACGGTAGATAAATGCATAAATAAATAAAAAAATATAAATGTATATAAAAACGCCTCCTTGCTGTGTATTGACTGAACTCTCTGTGTTGAGTTAATTCAGTGTATTCCAATGTAATAATATAAACTTTTAAAATGACATTGTAATAGTAACAATACAAAACAAAGGATCAGTAACATGTATATTTTATATGCTGCAATATACGTCCGCATTCTTACTTTGACATGGTGATACTTTTTAAAATGAAGAGAATGAAATATGAAATGGCTGCAATGACTAATATTATTATGACAAGGGGCAAAGAAGGCTAGGCGTTGGGTATGTTTTATAGACTAAATATCAATTTTAAAATGTGGATGTGGGTATGACACCGCCCCAGGAAGTTGGGTCATGTACCAATGTAAATAGTTGCAGTCTTTGCAGTATAAGTAATAAATATGCAAAGATCCAAGAGGATACATTCCGAATTGCAGCCTTTAAACGATAAACACAAAAATTGGACGTGGTTCTGCCCCACCGATAAACAAAACAGTCGGTGTGGTACCATGCCCCTTGTGTCGGGGCATGCAGAAAAATAAAATAGATATGACACCGTCTCAACTGGTTCATACATTCCGAATTACACACAACCTGTAGTCGAAAAACGCCAAAAAATTGGGCGTGGTTCTGCAACTGGATGGCTGGGCTTGCACCAAAAACAATAGGTATGATCTTGAGGGTATGAGGAATAAGTATGTAAGTATTCAAGATGATCTGCAGACGCCCAAGAAGCAAATACAAAAAATGGACTTGACTTTTTTGTATAAACACACATCTGTCATATGTGAACCCAGGTGGTCCGAGGAAACATTTGAAGGAAGCCCATTATTTGAGTGGAATTAAACAGATATTACACATACTTACCATAGCATCGTACTTCAAGAGATCTAAGAATTTAGCAACAATTGTCCCACCATAATTATAATACCACAAGGTGCCTTGGAATTGGTCACCAGCATCCAATAGTATCGTGTTTGCGTACTTCGCCCTCAGTTCTTTGATTTTAGTCTGTCTTCTAGCAATACCGCCGAAGCATTTACCTTGATCTCTGAGTTTAATACTACAAACTCCACTGTATTTGTCCGTCTGTTCAAATCTATCATGGACATCATTAGTATGTAAGATGGTCAACTCGTAATTACACGACACATATCCAAGGAGTACTAGAAACCATAAAGGATAATACATTGTCTAGTCTTGTCTTAAGGAGATTTAACTCAAATATATGGGACCACTTGTTTCGTGTTGTGCCAGTTATTTAATCATATAACATCAACTCCGTTTCTTTAAAACATGGAACTGAAACTCGTGGGTGTACTTCATATGTCTCAAATACAAACAATACCAGCAAACTGCTTGATTCGGATCGAATATAAGCAGGTGGATAATTATAAGATGGCCGATGAATATGATACTGAAAGTGAAGTAGACAATATTTATATAAGTTAAACAAACATATTTCGTCAATAAAGATTTCAATATTTTACTCTTGGTGGTTTACCTTTTCTGTTATAAAAATAATATGTTGCTATATATTGAAGTATCATTCCTTCCTCTTACAGATTTAGTAAAAGCTACCAATACACGGAGGATTATACAAGCTGAAAAATTTTAATACGTATCCGCCACGGAAATATATGTACGCTGACAGCCACATTACAACGATTGTTGACACAGAGGCAATAATAAAATGTCAGTGTTAAGGGCTATTTGACCTATCCTATTTTATTTGGCCAAAATGGCTGACCCGAAACTTAGTTAACAGGTTCTAAAAAGTACAATGTAGATATATCGGTAATTCAACAGACCGAATCAACACTATTTTTTCCCGAACCGTACTCACCAAGCTAAAAATTTGGGAAATATACATTAAACATCTTACCGTATTCTGATCACACTTTTAATAGCCTACGCAGTACACATCTTCATGTTTCAACGTATAAACACCACTTACACGTAGATGACGAATATGCATTGCGAAATGTTTCTTTTCTTCCCGTCTCGCTTCAGTGACTACGACCGATATCAGGTTTAATCGTGGAGTAAAAGTGATAATCCTATCTATCAGGTCTGTATACATGTATATCTTCATCAGTACGGTGGGGGTTGCCATCCGACATGTGAATTTATGAGACCATGACATTGTAAATCTTCATTCCAGCCATGCAGCAAAAGACCACGCATACGGCAAGGTGATAATAAATAAAGGTCTGTTATTTTTCACCCAGGAAATCTTTCGCGATATTTCCTACCTTTGCCCGTCTCATTATCGATAAAAATTTGCATTTTTGGATCATCGTTCGGGAAGAAAGTGATTGGGGATTCTATTTCTACCGAGCAAGAAGGCAAAATACAATATTTTTCAGCAATAATTTAATGTTGCAACAATACTGTGGAGAAAGGCTACAAAGCCAATGATCGAACAAGATGACACTGAATGGATATTTGAAGATTTACAACGTGAATGGATATCTGAAGCATATCCAAAGATTATATGCGAGCTGTTAATCAGCCATCAAAAAGATATCTATCCTGCTCATATTATAAGAATAAATTATTAGCTGAACATATGTTTTTATGTTTAAATTCCAGATCTTTTGAAAGTACCATTAGAATTTAATATTTTGAATGACAAAATTGGTACTGATCCAGGCCAATTTTTAACCAAAAGGTTTCTGTCCACCATAATACCCCCCACCCCCATACAATGGTAATCTTATGCACATGTTTAGAGATGTGCAGTTGAATAAAAAATAATGTTTATACCAAGCTTTAACTAACAAAATCATCATTAAAATTAACGTCAACTCTTTTCCCGCCAATTCCCCCCCCCCATTCACACACGTACACCTGCTACCCCCCCCCCCCCCCCAATAAAACAGTTCTTTAGGGGCACCATAAACACTTCTTCGGAGATGGGCAGTCCTAGAAATTTATTTTATTAATATATAACATGATGTTCATTTATAATCTTTTAGAGGCATTTAGTAGCTGGAGGGATCATTAAACTATAACACATACATATTAGGCTATGGAAGAACAATTACTGATTTATTTAGGCGACGTTTCGAAGAGTATTCTCTCACTTGCTTGTAAACGTTGAGAGAATACCCTTCGAAACGTCACCTAAATAAATCAGTAATTGTTTTTCCATAAGTATGTCTTATAGCTTAATCATCATTTATGTCAACATAATGACCATACTGCACGCAGCGATCCATCAGGCAGCCTAAGTTTGGGATGTATAATGACCGACAACTGCGACCCCACCCACCTCCCCACAAATCAAATCAAATCAGTTATCTAGGGGCATCATAAACGCTTACTTAAAGATGGACAGTCCTAGAAATTTATGTTTTATTAATATTATTATGTCAACATGACATCCCCACCCCCACCACAAACACACACACATGCCCATTGTAGACATTTGACCTCCTATACTGAGCGCCATAGAAAACGCATCACTTAGTTTTTCGTATAACAAAATGATCCTGTAAACATATCTTATTTATTTTGCTTCTTATTGTGAACAATATTCAAATGGGAACACTTCAATAACAACACATTTGTACACTTATGGATGTTTAGTCTTTAATCAACGTCTGAGGGGTCAAAACCAAAAGTACGACGCGTTGTTTGACTAAGGCAGATGTCATTATACCATATTGTCATTAAAATATACTAACCGGGTTTTATTCAGATGTTGACTCTGCAAATATAAATTTAGTGATTTGTCGGGTCATAGCATTATAGTTCAGATTGAGTGTACAGGTGGGTATTATCATGTCGTGTCTTATCTTGTCCAACGAGTCTCACATACGTAATATTTTCCAAATATATAATAATATTGGACGCAAATGTTTTCTAAGGTATATCCCCTTTCACGGCTTATTTACCAATGGTTTTGTTCAAATAGTAGAGACCATCTACCATCTTAAACTTTTCGAAACTGAATATGAAATGGACTTTGGTTGGGTATGTGAACGGCGTCAGTTAAACGTGAACCTATACCAATACATCACAATAGCATACAAAACAGTATTGAGTTGGTTATTGTTATAAGGTTTACGTGAGAAGAATTTGGGCCTGCCGTGTATAAATAAAACACTGACGCTCATAGCCTAAAGGAGCCTTCTCAAATAAATTTAGTGAATCTTAATTCTGCGTGGAATACTCCTCTATATCCTTTTGCTAGTCATGTAGCCTACTTCTTCGCAGAAACCTATGACGTTAGCGAGGCAGGTCTTTTGCCAGTTGTCTATCTAAATGGTATCCAACCATATCTTAAAAATCCTAAAACAATAATATTTATGGTTGAGCAAACAGCATATTGAGGTGCTGTTACCTTTGATAAATCATAGAACAGTCCAACAGAAATACAAGATAAATCATCGATTGGTATTGTTGATGAATAAATAATTTGTACTTTTTATGACGGTCATACAAATGATAATAATATACATGGATTTATTTACAATTCACTGACGACTCCAAATAACGGATAACATCTGAAAAGTGCCCTTAAGACCTCCCCCCCCCTTCCCCTTCAAAAAAGCAAAAACAAAAACCAACAACCATGGTCACGTACTTCAGCGCGACTCACAGTATCCGCGGCCCCCTTTACTGGTGACCCGGGAATGCGGTGTTATTTTCGGTATGAAGGACATATTGATTCCTCTTTCAATTAAATATACATTATTCAAGAGCTAAACCCGCCTATTGCAGGTCTTTCTTTGGGCCTGAAATGTTACCTAAATATTAATAACTAAACACATTAATTAAACAAGACCATAATCAGCCCTTGTTGTCGACGCCGCTATACTCCAATATTAACTACATTTGGATTTGCGGCTCAACATTCGTTCCCGATTTAATCATGAAATGGATAATCGACACTATGTTTTTTATCGTCCCGACTTTAGTAATGGTGATCGAGACTATGCCGAAAATCCAATCGCTAAAATCGCGGTTCAAGGTGGATCAATTTGTCTGAAATTTTCAGAAAATTCCCTTTACATTTTCTAGTTTTTAACTATTATAGCGAGAACTGACAACTCTCTCATAATCTATCTTTAATGATAGAGTATGGCCCAAAAGTAAATTACAACACCTCTTAATAGTAAGTTCGGGGAAACAACAAGACAAACTACATTGCAAGAAATAAACTGCAAATATCAAATCAAATGAATTGACCCGGGGGCTGCTGCAAGTGTCCATTGCGCTCTCAAGTCACTCAAAATGAATATAAATATGAAGTATCAGAATTTTAATAATGCGGCCGACCTTGAAGGTGATCGTCTCTAGAATGACGATAGTCGTCTGCCTGTTGACACCACCCATGGAAAACGGTCTGATATATTTAGCACAAACATACAGAAAATAATAAATACAGTCCTGAATTGTTTTTATAAATAATTTGGGACCCTCTCATATTCTGATCACATCATTATGAGGCGTTCTGGAGATCATAAACCAGTTGATACCCTCTTGCGAAGGCCTTCGGCGTGCACATGAATATTTGACAGTTGAAATTCGATGAAGAATACCGCTGGCAGAATCGCCGCAGTCCGGGCAAAATTACCCTCATATAGCAAACTGCATGATGCCTACATATCTTCATGCCTGGTGGCTGCAGAAAGTAAAACCCATTTCATAATATTATGATATTGAATACGAAGAATGTGGAAACCGCGGTCGGTCATGGAGTAGGGTGTTGGCTCGCTAAGCTATAGCTGAAGGTCCCGGGTGTTGGCCGGTGATGCAGGAAAGATGGCCTAGCAAGGGATCAGTCTAGTCGTTCGGATGAGACGAGAAACCGACGTAAAAAAAATTGGCGTGCACGTAAAAGAACCCTCCGGAATAAGAGCAATTCCTCTTGTTAAGGAGGCTAAGTGGGTAAGGCGCTGGATCGCTAGCCTGGAAATCGGGTATTCGATCCGTGCTTCATCAAGATTTTCCGGCTTAATAAGTTTCTCTTGTCAGTGATTCAGTACCGGGGGGGGGGGGGAGCTGTCTAGTCGTTCGGATGAGAACAAACACCGAGGTCCCGTTTACACTGGCCTGCATGTGAAAGGTCCCTTGGCCAGGCGTGGATCCAGGGGGGGGGGGGGGGTACAGGGGGTCCGGACCCCCCCCCCCCCTGCTCAGGTTTAAAAAATTTTTATACGATTTTATTGGCGATTTTTAGACCTGTAATTTTGGAATTTACCTTCCGGAAATACGTCAGAATGCACCAAATTGAATCTAATTTACCAAACCCCCCGTTAATAGGTTGAGCGCCTTTGGCGCTGTAGCCCACCGCAATTAGTTCAGCAATTATCAAACCTAGACCCCCCCCCCCCTGCAAAAAATCCTGGAGCCGCGCCTGACTACAGTTCGAATTCGCTATAGAGCCCGGGCAAAATATCCCTCAACGCACACTGTATGGCGGATGCCCGTCTTCATTAGCCGAGTTAGCAGAACAATAAGACGTTAAATCCCTTTATTTCATTTCTTTTCACTTCCGTCTTCAATAGTCACATTTTCGCGAACAATGTAGTACAAAGTGTAGCAGACGACGATTCATACTTTTATTGTCCAGGCCTTCACGTACAATATTTATTCATTGATGTGTCTGGACGATCACGTCTACCAGTTATCCATCATGGCTGCTAGAAATCCCGGAGTCGAGTATGGTAAGCTTCAAGATGACGTGAATTCTGTGTTTTATTGTGTTGATAAAAAGATATTATTGCATATCTAGACAGATGCAAGTAATATTGATTTCGATTTTCTACAGAACAGCAGACTCGGACCATTATAAAGCACTTATTATTATGAATGCTCTAGATTCCACGTACGAAGCCTACATATATACTACATAATTATTACACTGTTGTTAACACATTGTCAATCATTTGGTTTTTGCAGTGTTAAAACCAAAATTTTCTGTTTCCAACAATTTGATAACTATTTATATGGACCTATATTTAAGATTTCATTATGAATGTTACATTTCTAATAGTCCAACAAATGTTTTTCGATATTTCTACACTTATGTGGGCTTACAGGATATAACCATGGACCTTGTATTATAAGGTCCATGATATAACTTATAAGTCAATATATATGGAGCATTATCTTAAAAACTAGGTTAAAGTTTTATTTAGAAATTAGAAACACAACATGTTGTTATCTATCATCTCTAAAAAGCGAGGTACATGATAATGTCGCTAGTCAGGTTGGTGTTGGGCTTTTAGGGCATTTATTTTTAGTATTGTAAGTTGGCTGGACCCTCTATGCCCAGTGCTTTAGATTTCTTTCGAAATATCCTAGATTACCAATTCGTTAACGCACCTAATAGACAAAATAAAGATTAACACACCTAATAGACGAAATAAAGATTAACCCACACCCCAAGTCAAATTTACCCCCCCCCCCCCTTTCTCACAATTCCAACTTTCAAGAATGGTTTAAGGAAAGTCTACTGTTGCGAGAACTTTACAGAAAGCGGGAAGAGGTGTGCACTGCAACATCACTAATATACCATATAATGATCATACATATATTATGTCTCGTAAACTTAGTCCCATCAACTGGACTGACGTAAAATACTCCATTATATACATTGTATATGCAAGAAAATAGATCATGGTCTCAAATGCAAAATGTACAGTGTTTCTAGGAGACAGGTTAACTAGTTCGCAAGTATACAAGTCTGCTGTTGTAAGAACTACTATTAAATATGAGTATCAATAAACTTAACCCTAACCCAACCCTCGCCTTAATTAATACTAGATATTTGGTGGACTAAAGAACTCTAACACAACCCTAAAGCTGATGATGGATATTGGTGGATTAATGAACCCGCGGACTAGTGAACCCAATTCCCTGTTTCTAGGACACTCCATTTTATTCCTTTATATGGCAGTAGCCAGCAATATAATATATATATATATATGTTTTGATTTTCTTCAGATGAATCCTGGATTCAGAATATATATATAAATCTACCAGCAGTGAAACGTAGGGCAGAAACTTTAGGTACAAGAAGAACAGTCAAAAAGCAATGGCAGGTTTGTAACTTTTTAACTTATAAATTACATCCTCAGTTGTATATCTATCATGATTATAATGATTATTTGAGAAAATCTATAGTATACAATAGAATTCCCTTCAAACTATCATTTAAAAAAAAAATTGTATCATTACCGCCGGAGTGAGTGTGCTTGTGCATTTTTTAATTACACCAACAATTGTAATTCAGAAAAAAGATTTAATTATTATTATGAAAATGTTAGGTTCTGGGGAGATGAACCGCTGTTTGTACTTCTGATCATAATGTCTGTACTTGTTTCAATCAAAAGGAGAAGGGACATTGTAACACATTCAGTTTCCCCCATGTGAATTTATGAAATAAATCTCTGTCTTTCAGGCTGCCTGGTTATTACGAGCTGTCACATGTATAGATCTTACAACACTAGCTGGAGATGATACACCAAGTAATGTGGAAAGATTGTGCTACAAAGCTAAACATCCAATTAGAGGAGACTTAGTTAAAGCTTTAGATATTAAGGATAAAGGTATAGTAAGAAACATATATAAAATGATGTTTACCAATTAATTTTCTGCATCAACCATTGTATTGGACCCTGGCATAAGCTTAGCAATAAGGGTCATTTTTTCCTGTCAGTCACAATATGACCTACTCTTATTTCAATTTCTAAATGAAATGGGATTTTATGTTTTACTATTCTGTTCCTGCTGGGCTAATGAAGATGGCGTATAAATTTCATGATTTCTATTTAGTATTTCGGGCAAATCAATCAGTTGAGAAATTAAGGGCACACGCCACATTTCCAGAATCCATTGTTGTTTAATTTATAATAAGTATCAAATTGTATCTTGTTTATTTTTTGTTTCATGATATTAGCTGCCGCTGCATCCAGTATCCGAACTACAGTGTCATAGCTATCTTTTATTATGTAATATTACCATTGGTTTTCGTTTTTCTTTTCAATTAGTTGATTTAACAGCATATTCTAAAATTTTCTGATTTTATCTTTCCAAATTATATAAAACGGGATTTATTTAATTATATTTTCACAGATATAACAACAGGAGCTGTATGTGTTTATCCAAGTCGTGTTGCAGATTGTGTTAAAGCTTTAAAAGCCTGTAATGGAACAAATATTCCTATAGCATCTGGTAAAACATATTTTCAATAATTTTAGGTTTTTCAATTTTTGGGGTGATGGAATCAAGTTTAGGAATTATACAGAATTGCTGGGCCATTAGTTTGCTAAAAGCATTTTGATATTTTGGACAGCTCCTCAGAGGGGATACATTTGTGAAAAAGTAGTTTGCACAAAATAAAATTTAAAATTCAGCAGAAACTTAGATATTGAATGTTACCCAGGAAACATTTTGTTAAAAGTCAATATGAAATGAGGATGAAATCATTATGTTGTGACATCTTCTCGAAAGTATTTGTAAATTAACAATTTGATTTCATGAGGAGGGAATGATTGAGATAAAGGGAAATAAATGTTTCTTACTTAAGACACGATCATTTAAACGAATCTGATTTAGTACTATCATTGTAAAGCACTAAATATTTATTACAGTTGCAACTGGATTTCCAACGGGACAGACACCATTAAAAACACGTCTAGATGAGATAAAGCAAGCTGTCAGTAGTGGGGCGAGAGAGATAGATATTGTCATAAATAGAACATATGCTTTAACAGGAGACTGGAAAGGTATTGTAGAAATGCAATCAGTTGTTTTATTAAATAATACAAGAAATACAGCAAATCTTCTATTTCAATATGGTGTGTAATTTACAATTTCTTTAATTCAGGTGTGTATAATGAAGTTCGTTTAATGCGAGAAGCTTGTGGTGAAGCACATTTAAAAACAATATTAGCTACAGGTGAACTGGGTTCTATGGTAAATGTCTATAAAGCCAGTATGGTGTGCATGATGGCTGGTAAGTTGAAATATTTCGTGTGATGTGACATGATAGTAGTCTGAAACCAGCTATTAAATGGAGTTATTCCCCTTTACTTCTTTTGAACCACGGTTTCACACATGTTATCGGTATTGTTTCAAAGGAGCGTGAAGATGCAACTTATATTTAAAAATGAGAGTTTAAATATTCATTTAGTCCTTCGAAACTTGATTTAAAAAATAACATAATATATTATTTTTAAAAAAATTGTAGCGCTATGATATATATACACATGTAACAACCTATGTGCCATGTGGTTACGCATGAATCTTATGTAGGCCTACAGCCAATCAAGCCAATTTGAGAATGTAATCAAAAACAACACAATTTAATTTTATGACATTTCAATATTCAAAAGATGAAAAATTGACTTGGATATCTTAATAAAAATTTTGACATTGATAAACTACTAGATAAAGGACTACAGATCAAGGTATGTAGAGTGTTACAGCAAATACAATTTGAGGTATTTGTATTGAATTGTTGAATTATATAACTGTATTTTTAATCATAGGTGCTGATTTTATTAAGACATCAACAGGTAAAGAAGGTGTAAATGCTATATTACCAGTAGGTCTTGTCATGGTTAGAGCTATCAGAGAATATCATCATAGAACTGCACACAAGGTAATGTACTTATTCTGAATTACTCAAATATCTGGCTAGTTTATCAATCAAGATTGCTTTGTGTAATTTAAGAATCATTTATATTTCTGTACTATTTTCATAGCACCTAACAATATAGAATGTATGCAAGGCTAATAGTGGCCATGTAAAACAATGAAGGACATGATGGGTTTTCCCTTTTATAGTCCTGACATCGTTATCACGAGAATGAAAAATAGTTGACATATCAATATCAACAGAAAAGTTAACAAATGTGCAGTAGTGTAGCATATTTCTTGGCGACCGTTGAACTGATTTAAAAAACAGAATTTTAAATTGAGTCTAAGAATGTGTGAAAGAAATAGTGTTATTTTGTTATAAGGTGTCAGTTACAATACAGGCGTGGATCTAGGAATTTTGAAAAGGGTGGGTGGGTGCCGCAAAATGAGGGCACTGATGGCTGAGTCTGGGCACCCCACTGAGTGGGGGAATGGAGGGCGGTTGGCTGAGTCTGTGCACCCCGCTGAGTGGGGGAATAGAGGGGGGTGTTCCCCCCCCCCCAAGAAAATTATCCGTCATTTCCATGCATCTGTAGCCATTCCAGGAGCTGTTTGGCTGATATTTTCGTCTAAGTAAACGTTCGTAACTGACATATTTGAGTCTGAGAAAGGGCACTTTCAGCAGTAAAAAAGCACACTGTCAAAAATTAGGAGGGGGGAGGGGTGCCCCTCGCACCCCTCATTAAATCAACCTCTTCAATATCATATGTTGGTAAAATCAATTTTACTGACATAGAATTCAGTCCAGTCACAGTCATGACAACTGAGGTGCTGTGAGTAGAATTGTGGCATAATTACCCCCCTACCACCACCACCACCACCCAATAATCATGACAAGTATGGACGGAAAGTAATAAAGGAAACATTGTTTTATTATTCTCTGTAACTTTAAAGATTTATATGGTATAAATAAATATACCTGCTTGAATATTGTATTTATTTTTATTAGGTTGGCTTTAAACCTGCTGGAGGTATTAGATCTGCTAAAGATGCTTGTACATGGTTATCAATGATGAAGGAAGAATTGGGAGATGAATGGACAAAACCAAACTTATTTAGAATTGGTGCTAGTAGTCTTCTTGGTGATATTGAGAGACAAATATTTCATTATGTTACTGGTAGATATGCTGCAGCACATGAATTACCTATGGCGTAATTACCTTGGTATCTTGTATAAAAAAATCTTGATGTAATTACCCATTAATTGATTGATAGTGCTGCTTTTAATACAAATTACATTTTAATTTGAGAGAAATAGGAAAACATAATAAATCCGAATATTGTTGCATATATGTACTATATTTTATTGATATTCTCAGGTATAGGCCTATGGAAATGATTAAAGGGCCAATCTCAATTATATTTAAAGAATAAAACTACTTAATTTTGTGTAAAAAAAAAGCATTTAAGAACCTCTGTCTTAGGGTCTGCAACTATATCAATATGCGTGATTTGTTTTATAACAACTTAAACCTGTCAGTCTTCATCTGGAAATGGATGCTGGTGTCCCAAGCTGTAGGTGAAATTTACTGTTGTATTCAAGTATGGCACATGCATTACATACTGTTTTGACCTCTAAAGGAATGGTAATAGATTATGAGGTCCCCCCCCCCCAAAAAAAAATTGATGTGAAATCTTAACAGGGTAAGCGGTTTTGAAGTTTGGATTGAAATCAGGTTTTGCTATTGCACATCTTGTCTGTCAGTTTTGGTCCAATTTTTTTTACGTAATTCGAACTCAACCATCCTATGAGTGTAACGGTGATAAATATATGACAACGGTTTTTTAAATCGGATAAAAAAAAATATGACCTTTAAAGGGTATAATCAGGGGCCATAATTCGGAAAGTTATGGTTCAGTATGCACGAATATCGATAGGAACCGAGATATTTGGGTTATAAACTTACATTTCAAGTTTCAACAAATCAAATAAAAATTGTTACCTCTTTTGGCTAAAACATGATTTTTCTCACAACCAGGGGTCATAATTTACGGTCCGATACATGCCAATATCGAAAGGGACTGACATCTTACGTTGAAAAGGATAAACACTGTGACCTGTAGAGTGCCCACAAACAATTGTTGACGGGCGTCCGGACGGACAGGGGCGACGACAATATGCATCCACATGAAAATGTGTGCCTATAAAAAATGAAACAGAACTCAATTTATTAATAAATAATATAGAAATAAATAAATGGATTGAAATGCACTGTTCCCAAAAGTATTAATCAATATTTATTGGTACATGGTATGATGTTGAACCCCATTTAATTTCATTGCTTAGTGGTACATGGTATAGTTCTATTTCAGTAGCCTAGTGCCCAGGGTTCTTTAGAAGTAGGAAATGAAGTGAAATGAGGTTTTACGGTCCTATTATTCTTCACCAACTGGTCTAATGAAGCCACGCATCCACCATACATTTTGCTATGGGAGACACTTGTCCTGATGACAGGTTTCCACCCACTCTTCATCCAATCACAAATGCTAAGGTTTCTTTGATGTGCTAGCGAATGTATAGGCTACGTACGTATAAACTGGCGTTTTTAGTTTCATCCGAATCGACTAGACTCTGTTCTCGGACAACACAAGGCTGAAACCCGGACCTCCTATATAGCGGGCCAATGCCTTAATCACTGACCCATTGTAGCTCACCTTAGAACTGGCGGGAACGACAGTACCCGAATAAACACAGACAATTGGACAGAGGATCATATACTTCATGTCGAGGGTCACGACTTGCATCTATAGAAAACAGACTTAAGAATCCCCAAAGTTTTCATTAATCCCCACTTGATGTGCCAGCCAACCCCTATTACATGCATGATATACGTAACTAAACCCAAGATTCACTTTTGGACAAGTTTCCGTTCTCCAGACTGTATATCATTAAAACCAACGATGCTAGAACGCGTGTATGGATGTACATGGCCAACGCGCCCCTGTTAACCCAAAGGGAAAGGAAGCGGGACAACAATATAATGGTGAAGTAGAAATTGAGTAATCGCTATAACCACCCGCGATATATCTCGAAAAAATCAGATTAAAAAAGCGTCATGCGTATTATTACCCAACCCAATTATTACGTGTAATGAAGTGAATGCGGCTATCCAATTCATTATTTATGGAGCACGATTTCTTTTTACAGTAAAGACTGGTCATAGGAAAATATGCTGTATCGATTATCTAAGTAAAAGGATTATTATAATACCTGTACAAGTAATAAAAAGACTTAATCGATCATTTGGCACAAGTTATAATTTCTAATAACACTGCTCAGGTGAAATTGATTCGCATGAGAAAACGGATTAGTGCTATATTTATTACTGCATAGTGTGTAGCTATAGAAATCGCCATTGATATAATGATAATGTAGTTTGTTTTATATACGAACATTTGACATTGTTTTTGTTCGTATGTTAGTGTTTGTCTGTTAAGCGACACGGGGATAGGATTTCGAATTGAACGTATTCATTTTATAGGATCATAAACAATTAACTGGGAAAATACAGAAAGATCGTAGGTATATCGAGTTGTGAAAATTTTCAGAAGATTTGTGAATACCTGTTTGAAACGCGTGCAGACTAAACCATAAGACTAAGAGATCTTCGGATAACAGAGGTGTGTTTCAGATATGTTTCAGCATGGGTTGGTAGAAAGTCAACGTAAAATAGACGAGTCTGTTATCCAAAGGAATTAATGAATATACACAAGGTAGCAATGAATGCAAGTTAACAAAATGTCCTTCTCTAGCAAGGATGTATATCATCTACCATATCTGACGACAGTTCCAAACAACACCCCGCGTACCGAATTACAAACAGCCCATGTAGAATTCTGTGATTTGTCGAGACCCAGCGGAACCGACAACGATAATGGTAAGGATTGTCACAACGCCTTCAGGGCCAAACAACCGATATTGCCTCGTATCCAGAAAAGGATAATGCCCAATACACCGGAACAAGAAATAGTCAGTAAAAGTTACCCCACACTAAATTTCAGCAAGTGCAAAGTTCAAACAAAATTCACGGAAGGGTTAAGTTCCTTAAGTAGATCTGACGAACCCCTTTACAGCATTCAGAGAAAGGATGTTCTAGCGGCAAATTTACCAAATACAATAAAGTTATCACAAGAGCGAAATAAAAGTTATTTCACCATTAACTGTAATATTTATTCTGAACAGAAGATGAAGTCACACCTTAAACCTAAAAAACTAGCTGAAAGAGGAAGGATAAAGTGCAATGTCACTACACAACCTCAAAGATTGCCAATTCTTAGATTCGCACCTGATGTTCTTGAGGATTCTCCGATACAGAAAAGGCGCACATCAGACCAAAATGAGAGACCCGTTACTCCATACTATCCTGAAAGCAAAAGACCAAAACAACACGCTATTGTTCCAAACGTTGTTTGCGTCGGGGAATCATTAAAAGAAGAAATCGAGGACACTTTGGTATTAAACAGCCGACAAAAACAACAATACCCCATTGTAGATTCCAGGCATCGCCAGAGAGTACCACCACCAAAAGAAACGGGTTTATCCAAAGCCCAAATAGAAATACCAGATAGTATTTTGAGAGATTCTAGTTTCCTCAAATCAAACAAACGGTATCATGGCAATTCGCTGGAACAAAACAAATATCCTACAAATCAAATCAAACAAATATGCCACGAAGAAGGGTCATCAAAAGTTTTTAAATTATTTGTAAAAATGCCCCAAATAAATGGTTTTGGAACATTCATGGCTCCACCGACAACGCCAAGTGAAGGATATTACCTACCTCAAAATAGCCCAACTATTAGTATTGCTGCCCAGTCGCCCCAAAACTGTGATAATCATAATAATATTGTTGATAATGACTTAATTCGGATCGATTCTGTGAACTCAAATCCATTGTGTATTGACACTTATTCAAACGTTCATAACCAAAAAGAAGTTGACATTTTAAACACGGATCTTTGTTGTCGAGAAGTTACAACCCAGATATATTCTGATCAATAAAATCATTATTTCAAAATGCGAAAGTGAAAGTTTTGTAACTGGCAGGGTTGAGTGGCCGAATGGTTTACGCTTGTGCTTTAGATCATAAACGCCTGCCATTGAGTCAGATGGTGTGGGTTCGACCCCCCGTTTTTATGTGACAAGAAGTTGGGTGGATGGTCTAACCTTGTGGGTTTTCTCAGGGTCCTCCGGTTTCCTCCCATAGCTGAGACCCCTACGCGCAACCGAATTATTGAAATAAGATTTAACCATGTTAGTCCCGAAATGTCGGGTGGACGTTGAAATGAAATGGGATCAAACGTTCTACTGGTTTGCTGTAACTGGGCCAATTAGTCTCATGTAACACATGGATTTTTTTCAAAACCAAAATATGATGATATATTTCGGTATTAGTGAATATCAATTTTATACGTCCGTTCGCGAGAACACTCTTTATATCGGAGTTTTTGACTGTTAATTCTGTTTTGACTGTTAATACTCGTGAGTGCGACACCAGACACAGTAGTTGAGGTTGTTTATATTGGACAGGGATAGAAACCACGACCGTAAGCCAGAGGTGACCGACCAACTGAAGGTGAAGTGCAACACTCTAGACCACCTAGGATACCCATATCTAGTGGTGTAATGTCTGTCTCCTCGGTAATGGTAGGCTTATCGTAGACAAGAACTAGGCGTTAGTAGAAACTTACTACTGTTTATAAGAATATGAAATTGTATTCTTCCATTTGCAGCCATCGATTGGTTTAGTGGGATGTTCTTCAACTCAATGGGATTACCGAATGTAGTTCGTCTGCTCACGCCATTCTTTGTTTTCCCCTTAGGCGCCATTTGCATGCTACTGTATAGGTTAACATTTAGATATGGGATTGAAGAAAGGTGTTTGAGTTCATAAATTAAGCCAGGTTGTTTTTTTTTAAATTCGTGATTTGAGGGCGGAGGGATCGGGTGTTACAGACAGGAATTACAGAAGTTACGTGCGAAACTCTATTTTTTCATCATATGATTGTAACATATTAGGCTCACTGTTGTTTTGAAGATCAATGTCACCTGGAGCTTATTTTACAAAATTTTAACTAAGATAAGATCTGAATTTTAGTTATTTGATTGGACAATATTAGGTTGATTTTAGTTCTTAGCCAATCAAAACTGAAGTATCCGCTAAAATTTGGATTTTATCTTTAGTTAAAATTTCGTGAAACAGGGCCCAGGATGTTCATTTCATTTCAGAATTAATAGTCTCATTCCCGATATAATAAATGCATTTACCTCCCTTATATCTATAAGATAATATACGATTATATTGTGACACCTCCATGCACAACACCCATTTCAGGCCTCATTTACTTTATATACTCTTTCAATGAAGTCGGCCAAGTCGGTTTAAAGATGGGCACGTTATTTTAACAGCTTGTTTTCTCGCTTTACCGGCGTGATTTCCCCTTGTCAGTGATACAGAAGGAGGACCTGACAAGGACAGTTGCCTAGTTGTTCGGATGGGTCGGAAAACCGAGGTCTCGTGTACACATTCGATTGCACGTAAAAGATCCCTTGGCAGTTAGAATTCGATATAAAAGTAGGCTATTCGCCCAAATTTCCCTCATAGCACACTTTATGGCGTATGCCCGTCTCCCATTAGCCCAGGTTAGGTGCAGAAGAGTAGGACGTTAAACCCCATTTCATTTCGTTTTTGTTTTGTCGCTCATACTGGTTCTAGTGAGGTAAGCAAGGTCTTATTTTCTCACTCACTAAGAAGTTCAGTTACATTGGTCATACGTTCAGAGGGACTGACACGCGACCGTTTAGCAGTAAAAAGTTGCCCAGTAAAATTGATTCAAGGATTCAATAGCACAGTCCCTGAACGTACAAGGCGAATGTAATGGGACCTACGTTCACAGTTGAACTAAATGTGCCCTCCCTTCTGACAAGGTGCCACCGAATTACGAGTTCCCTTCAATAGCCCAGTCGGAGCAGAACAGGGTATGACTTTAAACTTCGTTTCATTTCACCTCAAATACTAAATGACATCATATTATTGTCCTAATGAATATCGCACCTTCTTTCCTTGCCGCCCTTCCCTGATTCTAACCAGATCCAGTGACACTAAAAACCAATCACGCCCAATCTACGGTCACTGGGTCGACTGATTGGGGCTGGTATCCATTTTCTTCTGAATCCGTTCTTGACTTCGAAATTTCGAAGTTTGCAAACTTTTATTTTCGGAATTCCGCAGGAACGGCCCTATAATTCTTTTGTAAAACTGACTGTAAATGGTGCTTTGAAGGGAAAACCCTGAGTATATTTTATGCCCGGAATAACTTGCGATCAGAAAGAAGGGGCGGGGCGGCTTTGGATATATACTGGGGGATTTGGGGTTATTCTCCTGGGGCCGGTTGATCAAAGCTTTGCTAACTTTTAACGATCCCTTAACGGATCGTTGACTTTAACAGAGAGAAAGGAAGCTACCGGAAGCCCCGTTAACTTTAACGTGTCGTTAACTTGCTGTTATAGTTATTTGTTCAACGGTGTCTTTAGTGGACTGTAGCCTAAGTCATACATGTAGATGATTACCAGTGTAATTTTCTATAGAACGATGTAGAGGGTTGGACGAATGAGGGTGGGGGGGTTATTCCATTCTGTTTATAATGAAATTCTATAGTATTTTGCCGAACTTTTGGGGTCTGTATAAAATAATGGCCCCAATTATTCTGCAGCAAAAACCCCACAATTTTTCTTACAGATTTATGCTAAAATTTCTAAAGGAAAAAATAAAAGATTCTATAGTTTTTTCCTGTAGTAAATTATCTCTTTGTCTTTAAACAAGTTTTGTGAACAGACTGTACAGTTAGTTGTCCCACAGTCTCCAGTTTCTTGTTAATACTAACTTCTATCAATTTGTTATATACATATACATTATATGTGAATTTACAATTCAGCCAATGAACATAGAGTCCTCTCTTGGATTAACTTTTATGATTCCGTTAACAAACGGATGAAGAAATTTAACGGACCTGTCATGTAGGTTTTTTCCATAAGAAATCATGACATGAGGTTTTTATTACGGGAATTCGAGGGTATTCTCTTTTTGCATAATATATGTTAACTTAGAAAGATATGCTGGGGAAGAAAGACTTCAGACAAAAACCCTGGACAGAAAAAAACCTTGACCCGTCGGTCTTGGTTTTTCTTTTTGTCGAGTTATTATCTTCAGTCTTTCTTTCTCCAGTCTCATGATTTATCCTGGTCCAATCCTGGAGGTATTTACTGCGTAGTTATTTACTTCAAAAGTATGGGGGAGGGGTGGCCCAATATTTAGCGTGTGCGCGCTGTATCACACGTCCTGCCATTGAATCAACTGGCGTGGTTTCAAATCCCCGGTTGTGCGTGGCAAGGAGTATGGTCGCCTGTCAAACCTCGTGGGTTTTCCCCGGAAACTCTGGTTTCCTCCCAGTGCTAAAGACCCCTACGCGCAAGCCAATAGTTGATATAATTAAACCATATGTACCGAAATGACAAAGTTTGTGTCGAGTGGACGTTAAAACCTATCTCTCTCTCTCTCTCCTCTCTCTCTCTCTCTCTCTCTCTCTCTCAAAAGTATGGCAATTTTAGTATATATTGTGATAGTAGACATCCATTCTTACAACGAAAATAGTAGATTCCTTGAAAAATATCCCGAGGGGCGCGCAGAAGACAACAATGTGAGGGTATCTCTACAAATCGGCCTATCTCCAGCTTCGGGTATGTTGATCGTATGGCTAACGGTTGTGAGAACACCGAAAGAATTAAACAGTCAGTAGAATTTGCGATTGAATAGTGGAAAACAAATTGGCAGAGGATAATTCTGTAATATACTTAGGCTTCGATATTTATTGTAAATAGATTCACGATAAATACAAGCTGAAATGTATTCTCCGTCTACTCAAGTCACACTATAAACAAGGTTGATTCTCGCTACATGGGGTAGTTTTCTTCGGATTAAAATGTTTTGACTGGGATCTGAAGCAGACCTCTGAAAAATAAATTAGTCTGAATATGTTTTAGTCCAAATATATAATCAAATGAAACAGTTTGTACACAGGAAGGCATCTTATAATTCAACACTAAACATAAAATAGACACCCACCCCATCCAAGGCCGAGAAATGATTATTGTAATACCGCCACAAGGGCTTGAATCACAGCATCAATTCGTTGCTTTTGTTATTTCAAAACTGTGGTCCGACACCATTGAACGGAGTCCCAAAAGAGCGCAATTTGCATACTTAACAGTATTAGGTTTGGGGAAGTGTAGAATTTAGAAACATTTAAGGATATTAACCTTATCGACCTCAATATTTCGGTTCCATTTCGATTCTGGGTAATCTGTGCGCTGGGATAGTGATACATTAATCAAATAAATAACCACTCTCAGTTTTCCAGCATTATATTTCATACGATACTAAACATAATAATACCTACACAATAACAAATAAATTAATAGTTTAATACAAACTTTTTCGACATATTGGCACAGACGGCTAGATTAAATAATAATCATTTTATCGTTACTTTTTAGCACTTCCAACAATAACCACACCTTTGACTATTCGCATAGGCACCGCATTGTTGTCCGAATTACCGTTTTCGTTTTTGACCACATTATCCATATCATCTTTCAAGATACAGCGTGGGTCCAGCTTAAATACGGGTGGGTGGCTTCGTGGAATCTCCTTTTTAAAGTTTATATGGACAAGTCTGTCATCAGACTTTTGTTCGTATACGTTTCGTTTGTTTTCGCTGAAAACTTCCAGTTTTTTATATTTGGCTATTCGGGCTTTTCTCTCATCACTCTGTACCTGACTTTTATCACCAGTATCAACAAGATTTCCAGTCATAAATGTTCGCGTTATTTGATGATTTTCAGAGATTGCATCTCCGTTTTCCGTTTGATTCATCCATGACGGATTTTTGACATTTTTTGGCTCCACTTTTTGACGATTAATCGATTCAATAATGTGCCTTGGTTGCCTTGAAAGAGCGCAGTACTGCTGTTCGCCAAAACTAAGAACAATCGCATTGTGTTCATTTTTCTCACCAAGTTCACTTTTTAAAATAAAATGTGGGTTTTCTTTTACTCTTTTGGAAGTAGAGTTTTTTAATCTCTTGAGTCTTTTCTGTCGGAACATGTAACCTTGATGAAAGGTTTTCGTTTGAATGTCTTCCTCTAAAGGCAAATCTCTCTTTGTGCTTACTATAAACAAAGGACACGTTTTGGGATCAAATCCCAAGTCACTCTCCTGGTCAATTCCATCGAGTGATGTATCTTCTTCCCCATTGGATTCGATTTCTTGGATGTTACGCAACTGTGGGTCTTCTTTCTTGGTAGGAGGAACTGGGGAAACTGGAACATAATCTGGCCTCTTCCTGTCAATTTTATCAAGAATAGACGGTCTACCGTCATTAAGTCTTAGTTGTGATTGCAACTGAAGCCGGTAAATGTCCCTGTTTAAAATTATTGGTTCTTCAGCTTGTTCAGACCGAAGTTCGTTGTAACCGATAGGGAAATTGTCATAATTTCCTTTAAAGGGTTTACTTAAATTTGGTAATGGTGCATTTGAACGATGGTCTTTGCGTTTTAGATTTTCTTGTATATTCTGTTCCATGACTTGTCGTTTGGCCTTCTTTGTTGCAGCATCTGGCATTTGCGAAAACCATTCCTCGAGTGTTTCCTGGTGACTGTGTAACAAGTTTTCATTTTGGACCACGCTCGTCTCTGCTATGACTCCTGGAACTTTCTTGGGTGCTAACTTAGGAAGAGAAACTGAACGATGGTGATCTGGCTCCTTTACTTCCAAAAATGTAACATGGCTTGTCTTTCTTTTGAAATTAGGGAATTCCTTGTTGTAGAAACTGGTAAGCGTTGAGACCGTCTTTTCCCTCAGTATGTTCAAATCTTGCATGCTGGAAGATTGTTTGATCATAGATGTAGGTTTAAAACTTGCGGAACGTGGTTTACTAACCTGTGGTTTACGGACATTGAAACCATTTCTGGGTGAAGATTTGTATGCCTCGTAAGACAAATCCAGATCATGCGCTAATTGAGGCAAAAAGCTGTTGTCATCAGGGTGGCTGTATTCTATTGCACCATTTCTGCATCGAACCTTTTCAGAAAGCAGCGTGTACCAGTCTCGGGGATTTGTTATATCTTTACCATTACGGTAGGACTTGGAATCAGTCGGTCCTACAGAAGGCACTCTTTGACGAGAGGCAATCATATTCGGTATCTACAACTGTGTTTTAAGCATGAGTAAAATAGATTATCACAAAACTACTAAATTGTTTAAACTTCGAGCAATCCAAGTATAAGTCTACATGGCGTACTAGAAAAACCAATAAGTCGCCCCTTGATATAAGAGTAATCCCCAATACTCTCTTTGGTTCACATGGTGAGGATTTCTATTATCTGAAATAAAAGATAGTACAATAAATATCTGGATTATAAGTACTAATCTGTACTATATATAGATATATGTATGGCTGTACGTATGTGTGTTATCCCCTTGTTTTGTTGTTGTTCTTTGTAATCAATTTACCCATGGGGACATTAATTTATAACTTAACATTTTTATTCAGCTTATATTTTCATCACTTGGGGGTCCGGTGTCGAGAACTTGTGAGATGTATGGGATATTCTCATATTGATTTGTAGCTTTTATAAATGCAGGACTATGCTTTTTTACCAGGATTTATATTATTATACTACGTGTGGCTACCAAAAGTACACGATTATAGGGAAAGCTATGATCACCCGAATCACAACCAATACAGGCGATGTATAAGAACAGTAAACTTTGTTTGTTTACACGACGATAAACAGGGGCGTTTAATTCAAATACGATTTAAAGTCTGATATTAATTTAAGTCTTGAATTATTCAAATTTATAAAAATCGAAAAAAATTAAACTTCAATTCAAAATGGCTTACTGTGTGACTTAATTTAAAATAGAGCGACGCATACGGCACTGCATAACAGATACATTAATATGCGTAAAATACATTATGTTTACATACCGCTTGAAATGCCTGTTGACTTTTTAAAATAAAAATACACTGCAATCCTATAAAAATAATAAATCTCGACTGAACGCTTGATCTATTTATTCGTTATTGATGATCTGTCTACGATAAGAATGTTAGCCGCGACCTCTAACATGAATCTAAATAGTTATTAGTTGTGTTTCTTAATTCTCTTTTGCTAAGTGATCAACCCTGTGTTACACCTCTATTGTCCAATCACATTCACCTACAAAACTAGTATTTGGTAATGCTGTCTAGTTATTAATCGGCTTTATGATCAGCCTATTATTATTATATGCCAGTTTCTATAGTGAAAGAAATAACAAAGGTATACTCTTATATACCTGTCTACTATACATATTTGTATTTTGTATAACAATTCAATGTATGTAAACATCGTGTCGAAAAGATTTAACTGACTTTTAGCTCGTCAAAGTCAAATACGAAACTATAATAGTGAAGCACTTACTAAACTAACGATAGCTTTTTATAAGCATGCAATAGTTTAATAAACGTGCCTATCATGAATAGATGTACAATTTGAGTGAACATTGGTGTCGATCGGCGGAAGACAAGGGGGCAACGTCGCACCACCCCTACCCCCGACTTTTTATGGGTCACATTAAAAGAAAACACACGAACGAGACAGCACATATGTGTGTATTGAAATGAAATGGGTTTCAATGTCGTACTTATCTGTATCAACCGGATATTGCAGATGACATGCAGTATTGTAAAAAATAAGAAGAAAGAATTTTGATAAATTTAATTATGTTTGTGATATATTAAGTGGCGTTTAAATGGCGAGATTTTCCCGATGCCTGATGGGATGACCCAAAGACGGTGAACGATTTAATTGGTAATTGGGTCTTGTTCGTTAAACACGTCTATAACTTGTTTAGAAAAAAGCAAGGAGGTAACTCCAGTACGTGAAGTCACGGAATGCAGGGATGGGGCGGGGGGACTTCGGGAAGGACAGTTGTGGGAACCTAAATATCAGTAGGGTTCGTCCTCACGCCAAATTGGAAATAAATCCGCTGTATACAGACTGTCTTGGTGAGACGGTATTAGGAGGGTGTGAGGTGTCGGAACCAGTATGGTTACATTATGGGTATTTTCTTTGCTGACACGTTTGGTGTTGATCGGCACCTACCACAATTATAATGTAAGCACTGTATACGGTAATGAGGAAGATGACATCCATATTTGCCAGTATTATAATGGATTCATTGTGAGTGTGTATAATATGAAAGTTTAATTATTTTGAGACAGAGTTTGCTAGACCGACAATAGTTTCATCCTCCCACCCTTCTTATTTTCTTTTTAACAAATTATTTATTGGTACATTGAATTAGAATAATAGAAATTTCAAATGTAAATATAAACCCTTGGTGTGGTCACATGTAAAACTCCATTTCTAAGACGCCAGATTTCTGAGACATGAGACAACGAGGATGGTGTATAGTATTGAATATTTATTGCTTAATTAAGTTATGATCATTTAGTGTAGTTTTCGTCCTTTATCTTCGGTTCAAATCAGTTGGCATAATTCAATATAGGACAGAATTCAAATTGATTTATTTATGATAGCGTAGGCCTATGTCATTGATGTTCGTTCAAAGGCTAATAATGTCTTTCTTCTCTTTTTTGTTCTTACGGAAGTAGCAGTTTGTATACCAACAAAAGAGTCACGCGATGTGGTTAAGTATGGTTTAAATAACCCGAAGAGTATACAATTAGGGAACTATTTAAAACACGCAAGTAAAGAAGGAATTTGCGTGTTTGATCTAATGCGATTCTAAAAACTTTATAGACTGACAGTGAAATTTTGTTTAGATTAATCTTAGACTGTAATTGATACTTGTTATCTAAAATATACGTAATGTTTATTAGTACAAATGTAGATTTAACACAAACAATTCAAACAGTTCGAAAATAGCATATTTCCCGCAATGTATCACAGCTGGTTTAACTGTGTAGGCCTGAAATGTTATATAAACTATTAATTATACATTAATAAAATTATCCAGGCCATAATCAACTCTCGATGTCAACGCTAGCCTGCCATATTTGTTGGGTTATGATCCGATTTGCTGCCTAACTTTCCTTCATGATGTAATGATTAAATGGATAATCCAGACTAGGCGGGACTTTCATTCGCTTAATTCTCGGTTCAGAGTGGATCAATTTAACCGAAATTTTCAGCAAATTGCCTTTACATTATCTAGTTTTTAACTATTATAGAGAGAACTGCCAGCCCTTTGTCTAATCTCCCATAATATATCTTGAACTGTGGACTACTTGTGTGGCGATTGCTTAGGGGAGAGGGAGGAGGAGGAAATTGGGTTTAAAGTCAACACAAACATCTAAACTGACCCAAGAGGGTGGCCAGGGAATGCTTAGACGGATTGGATTATCTGGAAAACATCGAGTATTGTATTGACGGGATGAAGTCTTGTATAGACGGGATGAAGTATTGTATTGACGGGATAAGTCTTGTATTGACTGGATGAAGTCTTGTATTGTCGGGATGAATACTTGTATGGACGGGATGAAGTCTTGTATGGACGGGATGAAGTCTTGTATTGACGGGATGAAGTCTTGTATTGACGGGATAAGTCTTGTATTGACGGGATGAAGTCTTGTATTGTCGGGATGAATACTTGTATGGACGGGATGAAGTCTTGTATTGACGGGGTGAAGTATTATGTATTGACGGGATAAGTCTTGTATTGACGGGATGAAGTCTTGTATTGTCGGGATGAATACTTGTATGGACGGGATGAAGTCTTGTATGGACGGGATGAAGTATTGTATTGACGGGATGAATTATTGTACGGACGGGATGAAGTCTTGTATGGACGGGATGTATATTGTATGTGCGGGATGAAGTCTTGTATGGACTGGATGGAGTATTTATTAACGGGATGGAGTATTGTGTGGACGAGATGGAGTGTTGTTTGGACGGGATGAAGAATTGTTTTGACGGGATGAAGTATTGTAGTGAAGAGATGTTAACCTCCATTCCATTCACGAGATTACACATGCACAGATAATAACTCTCTCTAGTTATAAAACGATTGTTTAATAAGAAACGTATAATTCATTGTCTAAAAATACAATCGATTATTGCAAAGTTGGACGTTAAATATAATTTCGTTTCATCTTATTTCCAGTATTGAAAGTTTTATTAAAGTTGCAACTAAGAGTGCGAATTTTCTGTCGTGGACATTTAAAAGGTGAACCGGAAATAATATAGCTCCACTGATACACATAAAAAGAAGGGTATACATCTTCATTTCTCACAACTCTTTCGGTTAGCTATATTTTTGCACGTATAAATTGTTTAATTCAGTGATTTATATCTCCGGTTTAGCTTATATATAGAACAATAAATGTAGTGATTGACTCATTATAAACGGATAATTTAAAGATACGGTTACAGACTGGCCGGAAATGGCATTTGACACGCTAAACATTTTATTTTTGAGTTCAGTAGGTTACTAGTTGTTGGTTTTTTTTTACCCCATACATCATGTTTCTATGATATGAAGACAACCAATTTATACGGTGAAAGAAATATAATTGTACAAAGCCAAATGAGTCACGGATTATTTTTACGTACCTGCAGGCCCGGACGTGTCGTGGGATGAACAGTACGCGTTTCAAAAATTGTATGTATCCGGGAATCTAAAACGATTGCATGAGAAAGCTCAACAATCATTGTAATCATCGATGACGTCATTGAGTTTGGTATCCAGAACTATGAGTTCATTTCATTTCCTTCTTCTGATTTAAAAGTCTCGGTTTTTTATGATTATAAAACTGTTGATGGAGAAGTCACATTTTTTGTCTGATTCAACTGTAGGGAATAAATATTTTTGAACGGTAGATAACCCCACTGTTTGGATTCGGCCTGGTTAAAAGGGGCCCATTTAAGATGTTCGCACTTCCTTCCTTTCCATCGTCATTAACCCAGAGAACAGTAGTACGTTTAACCACATTTCATTTCATCTGGACCCGTAAACATTTAACGTTTATAATGTGGGCAGATGAGTGCGAATGTTGTTAAATTTTCAATTCATTTTTTAACTGATATTAAATAGTTATATGAATTACATATAAAAGAAGGTAATATTTATAGACATTAATCTAGATAAGGTTTTATATAACTTGATACAAACCTTCAACGACATTAATCTTATCAAGGTTTTATAGAACTTGATAGAGCTTAATTACACACCAAGAACACGATTCATGAAGTTTTTATATATCTTAATGTGTTCTGAAATGTTACCCCTATATTTTTTTTGTTGTTTACTACAATATTACACTATTATTTAAAACAAAATATGTAATTCAGTATCAGATATACACGATGTGTCATTCTAGCTCTAACTAAAATGTTGGATTATAAACTTAAGTTTTTCTGTTTATCATCAATAACGCGAGATTATTTATCCTTGACAGCTCGCTTAGGAAGTTCCATTTATATACATGTTCACAGTTTACCGACCAAATCTACCAATATTTCAACTAAAATCAAATTCATTAACACGACATTTCGTTATTTGAACAGTTCTGTTGACAAGTATGTCTATTATTTCCTAGCAGTTCGATTAAATTAATCACAACAACACAACAGGGTATTTTTAACATTTAATAACACATAAAGGTCAGACTTCCAATATACATCAAGTCAGTTTATTTAAACCTATGTTATTATAAAATCATCATAACAATGATAATACTTGTAAAAGATATATTAACAGATTATTGGCAATCTTGAGTAATAGCAATCAGATAAGAAATACCCGATAGCGTAATAACAACTAATAGGGAGACCAGAGTTCTATTATGAATTGGATTCTAGGGCGAGTGGAGTTAAAGGAGCTAAATCGCTAATGTTTTAGACTAAATTGACACATTTGGGTAGCAACGCATATAATAATGTAATATGCATGTTGATGCGTTTACAAAGATGTCATGTAAAGAGCTGATAGATGACTCGTAGGTAGATCATGTATTTGTAGATAAATTCATTCTTCTTGGTAAAGTAGGTGGAGGTTAGTTAGTCTTCTATGCGGAGTTTTGTTGGGTTTTTTTTTGGTAAAGAGACATGCTAGATCATTAGTCTGGATTTCTTAAGTCTTGTTGCGTAAGTCTGTATGTACCAATCAGCTGGGTTTGCTACAGGGAGTCATTGACGTCTTAAATGTTTGGGTAGAACCACAGAAGGCAATCTTTCATGGAATGTTTGTATATCTCCGAGCCTTGGCATGTTATTGTGGTCTTAAGGAATTCCTATAGGTTACTGTCAATGTGATTATCTTTAGCCACTTTACAGTCAGCGTCTTTCCTCTGTTTGTTGTTGTTTTTTTTTTTTTTTTTTTTTGGGGGGGGGGGAGGGGTAAACAATATTTTATCTAACTATTAAAGCAGCATTATTGGAGACTGTAGGATAAAAAGCTGAGAGCTCTCGCTATAATAGTGAAAAAAAGATAATGTAAAGGGAATGTGTTGAAAATTTTAATCAAATTACTTCACACTGAGCTGTGGGTGATTGTTTAGCATGTGCGCACTGTATCATAAAGTCTGTCATTGAGTCAGCTGGCATGGTTTCGATTCTCCAGTTGTACGTGGCAAAGAGTAGGGTCGCCTGTCCAACCTCGTGGGTTTTCGCCGGATCCTCCTGTTTTCTACCTCTGCTAAACACCCCTACGCGCAAGCGAATAATTGAAATAAAATTGAAACATATGTTAGTCCCGAAAAAAACCTAGTTTATGTGAAGTGGCCGTTAAACTCAATGGGTCGGTGTAACGGGTCTTTTATAAAATTCAAAAGAACACCGGCAGCAAAGTTGACCTCAATGATGGTTGGTTGATGCTATGGTGTAGACGCATAATTCATAGGTGATTAGACTGTTTAACTGCTTATTTGTTGTTCCATAGTTGATTTATCACAAAACTTATAAGGGCTATTTATTCTATTAGAATCTCCCGGGTTCGAATTACGGCATAACCGAGAAGAATCGCCAGGGTCCAAATCGTGTGGATTGAACATAAAGTCAATATCCAGCCGAGAACACATTAAGGTGCACGTAGAAGAACCCTTGACAAATGGAATTCTAAGAATAGACTGGCACGCTTCAATGGAAAGTATATGATATATATGTTTGTCACGAAATGACTAACGTGTTGTGTTGCAAGTTCAATCCCATTCTATAAAACTTATTGATGTTATCTTACAATAAATAATTAAGATAACTTTGTCGTCTAAATGTCTGCTGTGCAACAGTTTCAATTTATATTATTTTTGTAGAGTACGCGTGTCCTTTTATTTCATTCAGATTTTCTGGGTGTTACAGTTTCATTAATTGTTGCAGAGTTTTGATTATGACTTTGAATGGGGTACTTTCTTTTGAATACCATAATCGCACGATGCCTGTAGGTAATGTATCTATCTAACAATGATATCTCTGTGATAATTATAGAGATGGAACACTCTGTGTACGACATAACCCACTAAGGGTTATACGTTCATCTTGATCGTTTAAAGACATGATAATTTATAATGTCAAGTATAAATTTACCAGCATTTTGGCAAGTTGTCACATTAATATCAATTTCTTCTCCATTATTGTTCAACATCATCGATGAAATTTTCTGAAAATTCGATGAGACTAAATAAAGGTTATGTTAGTTTGTGTTGTATGAAATATGCGATCCGGACCAATATGACATCACGTTTAAACAATTCTCCAATAACTGATCGTAAGATCCAGCAACTTTAAGATCATTCTCAATAAAAATCATTGTGCAATGGGAGGATTAGATAAAGGGCTAGCAGTTTAAAACTAGATATTGTAAAGGGAATTTGCTGCAATTTTCAGCACGATAAAACGATATCGTAGGTACGATAATAAAAGAAAGTCTCGATTATCCATTCAATTGATGCATTTAATTTAATTATCATTGAGGTATGATTTTAATCCAGTAAATATCGCAGGATAGTGATGACACCGAGCATCGAGAGTTAATTATGGTATGGATACGTTAATTAATGTCTGATTAATAATTTCGATAACATTTCAAGCCTAAAGAAAGACGTGCAATTCCTAGATTTAACTCTTGCATAATGTATGTTTAAATACTGCATATTAGTGAAATATATAATCGAAAAACGCGGAGGAGATAACTCCCATTCCCTAGTTACAAGTTTTAACATTAATCAATAGTATTAGCTAATGGCTACCATACAGATCAAATAGAGCGGCCTGTATCTTTTAGTGTTGAAAAAAAAATGAAATTAACGATTTATAAACTGAAAACATTATCGAAAAGGTTGATCCACTTTCTGGGTTAATCCTGATGATGTTGCAGGTCGAAAAAAATAAAAAAAATACCACTACCAGCTTCCATTACAAAGGTCAGAGTAAGAACCTACACAACTTGTACCATTATCGAACAGGTGTGTTTGATTAGCAGATCTTCCGGGATGATAAAAAATGATGAGACATAATTCTAGAAAAATATCATGGTGTTTATAATTTTCTAGATAGTAAATTCTAATTGTTGTTAAAATGGGTGATTTTGAGAAGAACTGAAATGAAATGAAATGAAAAGGTGATGAACATGCTACTTAACTGTTCTGCTTTTGGACTGGGTTATTGAAGACGGGCATACGTCATAAATTAGGCCCAAACAGCGGCAGAACGACCTACTCTTATATCGAATGCCAACTATTAAGGGATCTTTTACGTGCACGCCAATGTATACACGCCCTATATGAACAATTAGACTGATGTCCTTGTTAGGTCCCCTGTACTGCATCACTGACGAGAGGAAACCACCATAAGAAGAATGGTTTGACACTCAGTTCCCAGGCCCGTAGCTAGCGGGGGTGGTTAGGCGCCCGCAACAAGACTATCGGAAAACACAAGCAATGTCAATTAGTTTATGGCCGCTTCGCCAATAATGAGGTTATATGGTGAGGCGCCTCATAATGACTCTCACTAATAACATCAAAACTTGATTGATGGGGCGCTCAAAACGGCTTGATCCGTTGGGTGCCTTATCCTGGGGGGTGGGGGGTGCTCATAATGACATGATTGGTGGGGCGTCTTATAATGTTAATATACGATTGTTGGGCCGCACACCTGGCACAATGCCGAGTAAGATTGGTTGGGCGCCAAAAACGGCATTATTGGCATGGTGCCTTACCCCGAAGGTGCGTCCATAAAGCTGAGATTGGTGTGTTGCCTACGACGACATCATATTGGTTCTTATTGTTTCTGCAAGATTCTGATGCTGTTGCCAGTAGCTAAAATAAATTTATTAACCGACTTCTTACCGCAGGGGATAAAAGATAGCTACGTAAAGTTTTCGAATAGATGTAGACAGCTTAAACGAAAGGTAAACTTAGATTTTGACCAAAATTAATAAGGATCCTTCCAGAAATCTAATCTCTACCATGTTAAAAAGCTTTTCGTTAAGTGGGTGTCACACTGTCCCGAAATTGACACTGGATGGACACACGATAGACTAAAGGTTCAAACTCGGCTCTGATTGTAAAAACATTGGGACATTCATACTCGTGTATTTTTTCAGGCCCTTGCAGCAACTTCTTATGCGCTGGCAAAATCTTTAGAAGTTTCATATTTGTTTTGAATTCTTGTGTCCATTTTGTCCCCTATAAGGACATGGTGATGGCATCTTGTCAAATCGTGTCATCTACTTCTGATCACGTGGACGTATATTGTCGTCGCCACTGTTGGTCAAGATGTCCGTCCACAAATTGTTTGTGGACACTCTACAGTTCACATTTTTTATCCTATTTTGACGAAATGTGAAAAATAGGGTTATCGCTCAGAGATCTCGGTACCTTTCGATTTTGGCATGTATCATGTATTATGACCGCCCCCCCCCCCTGCTTGTACGAAATATCGTAGAGGTCTCAATTTTTATCCCATTTAAAACATGTTTCAATGTAAATGAAATGAAATGAAGTAGGGTTGATCCTCTTACCGTTTTGCTCCGACTGAGCTCATAAAGACGGGCATACGCTGCCATACAGTGCACCATGAGGGAAATTTGGCACGGACAATGGCGCTTCAGCCTACTCTTATATCGACTTCCATCTACCAAATGTGTACATGGGACCTCGGTTTTTCGTCCCATCCGCAAGCCAAGACAACTGTCCATTCCTGTCCTTTCCTGCACCACTGACATGGGGAAACCACGCCGGGAAGTCTCGATGAACACCGTAATTCTTAGCACCATTACACTGCAAGGACGGTTGAGTTCGAGTTTTGTGAAAATCGGAATAAAAATGCCGGACAAAATGGCTGCCGCTACCTATAATCAAGTAATGTAAAAGTATGTAATACCAGGGGCGGATCTAGGAATTTTGAAAGGGGGGGGGCGCTGCAAAATGAGTGCACTTACTGTGGAGACGGGGAACGCCGCTGCGAGGAGATTGAGGGGACGGGAGAGGTCCCCAGGACAATTATCCGTCATTTCCTTGCATCTGTAGACATTCCAAGAGCTATTTGGCTGATATTTTCGTCCAAGTAAACGTTTGGAGAGGACATATTTTGGTCTGAAAAGGGCACTTTCAGCAGTAAAAAGGCACTAACAGCAGTAAAAAAGGGCACTGTCGAAAATTAGGGGGGGGGGGGGCTCGCACCCCCGCTGAATCCGCCTCCGAAATACAAGGTTTCTCCTGGTCCTCCGGTTTCCTCCCACTGCTAAAGACCCCTATACGCAAGCAACTTATTGAAATAAAATAAAACCATATATATGTTAGTCCTGAAATGACCTTGTTTGTGTTGAGTGACGTTAAACCCCATGTTACTTTATTTTATTATTTTTCTTTATGCGGTCACGTTTTCTTGTGTATTTTTATATAATATGAACTTTGATATATGAACCACTTTTTTGTTTAAAATTTGTGTTTCTGCAACGTGTTCTCAATTTTCTGTCAAGATGTCAATGGGGGGTTAACACAATGTCGCTTCAAGCTACATTATCTCGTATTCATTTGGATATTTTGGATTCAATACATTCGATAATCTCTGTAACGGTTGATATTTGATTGTGGTTTCCAGTAGACTTGAAGTTATCTGAAGATTTATTTTCTATGAATATTTTACATCAAATTGTTGTCAGATGAAGAAATTTAAATAAACATACAACATGACGATACGTTAGCTTTAAGAGACGGTCATTTCAAATTATGAAAATAACAGTTTGCGGTAATCGTCAAGCATAAACAGTAAATGGTGTTAAGTTAATAGAATTCTTAGGTAATATGAATATTATGAAAGCCTAATCTAAAAAAAAAGACACTCTGTTATGCTTCCCTATTATATAAAACACAATTTGTTTTAGAACTATGCTCAAATTAGCTTAGCCTTTAACTTAATATCATCTACAGTCTTCTTGGTCATTGCAGACAGGTCTTGATGGTTTGTCAGTAGTGCAGGACTAAGGGTCCGACGCGACAGCTGTCTAGTCGTTCGGAATTGGACGACGTGAACGTAACAGTTACAACTCTCGGCATATTTGGGCATATTCAGTCAATCAATTAATCAAAACCTTGTTTTCCTCAATATAAAAAAAAACAAACCCGCGTCGGCTGGGTAAAACGGTTTCCGGGATGTATTTTATGGGTATTTCTCTTGTTGGTTTCCGACAAAATTTCCAAAACGTGACTCGATTTCCCAGACAGAACTTGATAGGCTAAATTTAGCTTCTCCCATCACCTTTATTAGATCTACTATGTCAGAATAAACCTTCTAACATCGTGACCAATTAGTCGTGACTAAAACAAAGGCTAGCCAGAAGTGGAATAAAAACTTCCTGAATTATCAACACGCTTTGACATTTATAACCATACAAACGGTTGTCATTCACGCAAGATTTTGTAAGAGATATAGCTCATCCTCTCATTTTCCCAATGCCTCACATCGAAAATGAACCTGTAGCCTATATAGCGTTCACAGGGAATTTGGAAAGGTTTGTTGCCCCCAGAACGGAAGAACGCTGAAGCTGACTGTCGATAGATTTGTCCTTTCATGATCCCAATGCTTCACACTTTTTTTTTCTAAAAAATGTGGTTAAAACGGTAACCTCCTCTATCATCGCTTGCACAGGGTTGTCGATCGCGGAAGTGAAGGTAGCGGATGCTGATTATCGGTAAATGATTGCTAACGGCACATTTGCAATCTTTTCAAATTCACAAGGATACATTTATGATTCTCGAAGAATAGATTTTTTATTTTGAGACACACCCGTATGCAGGCACGTTAAAGTAGGTTAAAGAGGTAGTAGAAACTAGCCGAGCTAAACGGATTGAGAAAGACCGAGAGACGTGTTATCTGTGCAGATTTAGCTCATACAATGCATCTTTAAGAAGACCAATGTATTCCTGAATTTTGGAATAAAACACGCCGTGAAATGATTTTGAAGTGATGTCAAAGTCCATATTGGGAGCTGAATCAAGAAAAAAAAACCCGACACTACATTTGGCGATTCACTGCCGTCACATAGAATGTATGACTGTATCCAATCGCTGTTACCATGAAACCCAATATTGTTTTTGGCGCTGCTCAGCTACAAATAATGTTGATATTAAAATCAGAAAAGCGAATTTTCTTCTTTTGCTTGTGAGGGTATACTAAAATAGATTTGCCTGTCTGTACGTCACATACAATAGTACTTCGTTGAGCTGGAGGGTTGGCAGGTCGATTTGTTAGCACGTGCGCGCTGTATCGTAAAGCCTGTCATTGAGTCAACTGGCGTGATTTCGAATCCCCGTTGTACGCGACAAGGAGTAGCGTCGCCTGTCCAACCTCGTGGCTTTCCTCCTACTGCTAAAGACCCATACGTGCAAGCCAACTTGCCCTTTTCTAAAGAAAATCTGATAAACTTCAAAGAAAAACAGCTTCAAACTTTGAAAACTTTGTAAGATAAAACGCGTTCTTAAGAGGCGTCGTTATGGCCAACGCCGTTGGTAATCCAGGAACTTGAAAGTAGTTCTAATGGCGGACTTCGTCATACAACCGAGGCTAGATGTAGGGTATTAGAATCTACCGAGGTGTGCCAAGTGCTCCCGGGCCAAAAGAAGTACATCGGACCCTTTAATTAACCCTAATTTGTCTGAAAGGTTGAAGTCAGTTTTGCTGGTAATTATGGCTCGTGTTACAAATCATTTTGACATTGTAATTGAACCCACTCGTTGTTCTGTTCTCGTCCAAAAGTTTCTTTTGCATTTCATGTGAAAAAACAAACATGTGACTGAGATCGTTCTTTCCCTGGTCTCTTGAAATGTTGTAACATTGTTGAGTGGGTAATTTCCAACTATTAGGAGCAACCTAAGGGCAATGTGTCTTGACATGTAACTTCCAACAGAGAAAGGCATGGAGCCCGGAGTATCTAGTTTGTATAACGTAATTAATAAAGTTTCAGGTAAACAATGAACTCGTGTGGAGTAATAATAAAATTGTATAATAGGAATAATTTACCTTCGGGTATATTTACCAAATAGTTTTATCAAAGTCGATTCACTAGTTTATTTACTGAAACTCAGCTCTATTCAAATGATGCATTACATTTCGCCCGTGGGTAAAAAGATTAGTTCAGTAAATGCTTCCCAGCAAATTTGAAAGACATTTGTTAAAAACTAAACTGCATGGGGCTTTTGGTGAAAGAAGGATAGCATCGGAATGGAAAGTCGTAGAACGTTGAATAATTCTGAAGATCATTCTCTCATAATCCTTAAATATAGCCCCTATCGCGTTCACATGGGTTTTTTTGGGTTTTTTTTAGAAAACCGGAAATACACGGGAAAGAAAATCAATAGGATTCGTACACTCATGACCCCAATACTACCCACTGCAAATTGCAGCCTACATCGTGTTCTCGGTGTTATGGGCAAAGGTTAATAACTCTGACACGGAATGTCAGGGGACACTGAATCTCGATAGGGTTTGTTCTCTCATGACCATGATGCCTCGCACGAAATCGCGTTCACACGTCAATTGTTGGCGGACCGACAGACAGGGTGGCAGCATGATACACGCACACTAAAGTGTGGCCGTATAGAAATAAAAACAAAGTTTTTGTTAATTATATTTTTACGGTTAAATCACCCACCTAGCCACACATGCGTTCACAAATATTTCGCGGTTAACTTTGCCAGTATGGGATAGCGATGATAATGAATCGTCCGAAATATGCATGGTTCTAAAGACCTCAACGCGCAAGCGAATTGTTGAAATAAAATTGAATCATATGTTAGTCCTGAAATGACCTAGCTTGTGTCGAATGGACACTAAATGCCACTGAACGGCGGTGTCGAGGGGTCTGTCGTATGAACTTGCGTAATGAGCTATACTGGTCTTCTGCTCCATAATTCGTTTCAGCATGTAGATTGCAATGCCCTATGGCGATTGAGGAGTGATTAAAATGGCCCGCAACTATCTAAAAAGACATGACAGAAGCTTGTCTATTATAGTTCTTTGGATGCAATGTCCCAGTGGTCTATGAGGCACTCGTGGGGAAATGGATCCAACGCACAGGAATCAAATGTCTGTCGTCAGACTAATAATTGACATCCGTAAGTTCGTATCTGATTTGAGACTATATCGACTGAAAATGGCTGAATATCTACCGCAATCATCTCAAGCAATTTACCTTTCGCATGTTAAGTCTTGGCATCAGCCTTTGACCAGGACAGGAAGTAATTATGTCTACCATTTCTGTAATCCGTATTTGGTGAAGCTTCTTGGTTTGTTACGAGGTCAAGGCAGGTGTATTATCTTCTTTTGTTGCCTTTTAATTTAGACTTGTCTGCATCTTTTTTTGCTTGGAATCCCGCAAATTCCAGTCCTTATTTCGAGCGTAAATTGGTCGTCAAATTTACGTAGTGTTTTCTTCCCGCTGGTATCACCTCGGGAAATAGAAGCTTCGTAAATTTCACCACAGTTTGATCACTCTAACTTACCGTAACATAATTCAAAATCTTACTACTTCGCGGCATTATGTTTAGTTTCATCAGACTTAACCAGTGATATTGTCTATACACTACCATAATGCAAAAGGTAGCTAATGCGTACAAGTTTAGCTATAATATTATTTGCAGAAAAGGTGGGAAAATTGGCCGATGCCGATAAAAAAAAAATAAAATGTGATTCGAATCGATATTAACATTTAATAACTTATACTTTATTAATAAATAAAACAACAAACAGAACTGTTCTTTTGTTTAACCTTATTGGAAGCTTAACCCAATTATTGCTTCAATAAACACCAGGTTAGTGTTTGATTCCCGAGATAAAATAGTACCTTGCGTTTCTGGACTAATAATGACATTTATATACATCAATTATCTTGACATTCGAGACATTTTAATGGGTAATATTTTTATATCTGTCTCTATCGGTAATTGTATCTGTATATGTTACGCTGTCAGCAACTGATATCGGTAAAACCAACAGTAACCACTAATTGTTACACTGTAAAATGTCAGTGGTGCACCGACAAGAAAGTACGACATAATCAATGACAATAATTCTAGAAGCACCCATCATTCACGACAAATCAAGTTGCTTATGTCTGCTTAGCCTAAGCAAGAAACGCTCACCATTCCATTTCAGAATCAGTTTGTTTGAAAAGATTTGACAGGCTAACAGACGAACAAGCCCATAAAATAACCTTGAGCAGTATACTTCAATTAGCAGGGTGGGCTATTGTGTTACAACGGGTGCGTCGGACATGGCTTTCATTGTCGAAATAGAAGACTCCTCATTTGACAGAGACCTAAACAAGAAATAAGAAACAGGGCTATTGTATTATAATATCAGTTAATGAACAAAAATCAGGGTTATTTTTGCTGATGATTGATATTTGGAATTAACCTTTAACTTTCGTCCAGAATAAAGGTGACAAGCTTGCCTTTAATTGTTTAAGGTCGTATACACCCATGTTCCGAGGTAATTTAAAATTAATGAATGAATGTCTATGACATAAAAGCGAGGACTGTTACATATCACTCCTTTCTCCATCCACATTTCGCATGACCCTCTTCTAACTCAAACCTAGGAAATGAAATTAAATTAGTGATACAGATACATCCAGACAGTAAAATATAGATCACAATATAGAAGCAAGGAATCTTAAAAGCGTGTTTATTCCAGACAGTTTTTACACACGATAGAATCGTGTAATAATTAGCATTACATTGCGTAAATCTGTAAGGAACCTCCACAAACTAATGTCGATTCATATCAATCAAGAAAAATAAATGGCACCAGTTATCTTATCAGTTTAAATCACCATCAATATGTTTGTTTTTAAAGAAATCTTTGTTGTCATGCATCGAGTTATTAAATTGCAACCAAGTTGCCCACCTGAACTGATAACTCACTTATTCAAGTAGGATCCTTGAAACGACCTCACCAAATTTATGCCATATAATACCAAAGATTGAAAATCTAAAGAAGAATTCGTTTGAAAGAGGAAGACTTGAGTTGTTGTTAGTGGAAGCTTTAACGGATATTGCTAGATCATTGCTATAGTTTCTCTCTTACGTATGCCTTAAGAGTTAAGTGTTCGGTGGATCGAAGAAATACAATCCCCGTCTTCTAATCACGCTGTCTTTTACAAACTTTACTTCCACAACTAAAGACAAGTTTACAGCGAGCTAGAACCTCGTTACATAAACTTTAAAAGGTAAGATCATTTGTATGTAATATATTTTATTACTGTTGACAGATATAATCGCTAATGTAAGCTGAGTGAGATCCAAAAACGTAATTAACTATTTAGAAGGAGACGACTCTGACATTAACGTCCATAATGTATTTTTTATTTACTACTAATTGTCAACATTTTTTAAAAGAAGAAGAGGCAAAAGTCAATAACCTCTTTGTTCCTTTGTTTCTCATTTTTCACACATAATTGTTAACAATTCGGGAACATGAACATAAATGGTAGCGTGATAATCTATCTTTAAAAACCATTCTTACAGAATAATTTTATACTATTTGCACTTCCATAAACGAACCATATTATGAATGTTATATATTTTTGGTTACATTAAAACATGGTTTGACACGATTCAATCGCTTTGAATTAAAGTCGTGCAAATGTACATTCTCTGTCAGAACACTTGATAGATTTTTTTCCGATATATAATAAGTTCACAAATAACATCTGTGTTGTACGTTTGAATTTAAAGAAATAGGTCAACAAACCTGCTGCGATCACAGCGACCAGGCAGCTTCGACTTCTCACATCTGAGCAGGTATCTCTGCAGGTCACATTGAATTTTAAAATTGTCACATGGGAATGCATTATTATTTTTTTTTATTGAGGATAGGTTTTTAAATATGTTTAGGATTACACGGAACTTATAGTCAAGCTTTTAATGGTTCCTATTAATCTCATCCGATTTGCAAGTTAGGTTTCGCAAAGCAGGAACGCATCGATAATTTTTTTTGCAAACTTTGATAGATAAATGGGCCATTTTCTTAGAAATAAAATCACTGAGGTTGAACATGTGTGATTCAATTAAATGAAATAGGGTTTAACGATTAACTGTTCTGCACCACAGGACTAATGAAGATGAACATGCGCCATTCAGTGTACTATGAGGGATCGTCTGCCTGGACAGAGTCGATTCCGACTATTCTCAATTGAATTCCAATTGTCAGGGGTTCTTTTACGTGCACAGCATCGATTACTGGGGTTGACCTCGGTTGATCATTCCATATGAACGACTTGACTACGTTCCTTGCCATTTCCCAATCCTTCACAACTGAAGAGGTAAACTGACTGAAAAATCCAGAGTAACATTCTTGGCCAACAGTGGTATCGAATCAAAGATCTCTTGTTAGTAGGCCATTGTGGCCCTGATTTCAATTAGGGCTTGGTTGTAAAAAAATCGTTGTTCATTTGAGTTGCTACTAGATTAGTTGAATGTGTAAAACTTTTCTTTAAAACTTTTCTTTTTCGAACAGATATTTGTGAAAGTTCGCGGACTCAACATGGTGAAAGTAGGTTTTAAAAATGCTGCAATGTAATAAATGTTTCTATATTTCTCATTAGAGATTGAAAAGGTTGCATTACTAATTGATAGTAGTTATTTGTTTAATATTGTTTCAGTGGTTTAACTTTTAAACATTACGTTGCAAGTTCCATTTAATTGGCATTAATATTCTTTGAGTATTTCTAAAGGTTAGAGAGGTTGGTCTGTCAGATTTGTAATTTGAAACAAGATTACTTCATACTGATTATCGGGGAGATTATGGGGAGATTAATTCTAAAAGGTTTCTGCGATTGAGGCTTGTTTCTTTCATTAATTTAGTTAAGCTTCATCGCAAACCGAGAGAAAAAAAAACAATGGGGCTTGGCCGGATTTTTATCTATTAAAAAAGTTGAACACAGATTCGTTTGATTTTCGCTTTTGTCACTGACATGATGTAGAACGTCGTGCATATGAGTAAATGGACAACTTAAAAATTATTTATCATAACTGAATCGATGTGTGAGAAACTTATTTTATTACCGTAGAAACATGACATGTACGAATGGATTGATGTATGGATGTGTTTGATCGTAAATTAAATATTATTTCAATCCGAAATACTTATTTAACAATTGTTTGATATGCTAGCGTAGGAGGATGTATAGAACATTTATTTACATCAATTTATTTAGAATAGAAATAATCCATATCAAATAGTAGAAGCATGATTCATCTTTATCTTATTGTTTTTATAATCGGCTGTTCACATATCGGGATAATACAGTTTGCCGATACCTGCTTCTTAAAACAAGATATTACAGGTTTATTTCTATTCATATATACTTGTCTTCGGATATTTTCTCGGGGTGTCGACAGAAATCTTTTAACAATCGATGCCTTAATACTTGTTATTGCTCTGATTACAGACTCGTACGATCATATTTATTGACGAATTGGCTTTGTTCTAGTCTAAAATAGAATAGTGGGGATTGTTATTGGGTCTGTTTTTCTAATGACGTATGATCCGATTAACGCACGAATAATATATTGCACTTTAAAACATATATTTGAAACAAAAAGTAATTACACGTGTGCCGAAACCTAGGGGTGTCAATTAACAGGGGGTAAAATTGAAATAATATATTTTTTATACTGCAATATTTATGCTATTTCTTCCGTTATAATTTTTCAAAAATAAATCTCTTTTCAACTTTACAAGTTAGTTATATTTCGAAATTGGTGGGCGTCAACGTTGTTCTACAATTGTGACACGGAAAAATTACCATTGTAAATAAATATCACTCGTTAATGCCGTTTGCAATATCACTATTTCACCCACGGGCAGTGCTGACTATTTGGGATTAATACCTACAATATGGCGGTTCACGTATAGTTGGAGAGAGAGAGAGAAATGGGGCTTAACGTCCACTCGACACAAACTAGGCCATTTAGGGACTAATATATGGTTTAATTTTATTTCAATAATTCGCTTGCGCGTAAGGGTCTTTAGCTATGGGAGGAAACCGGAGGACCCAGAGGAACCCACGAGGCTGGACAGGCGACCCTACTCATTGTCACGTACAACCGGGGATTCGAAACCATGTCAGTTAACTTAATGACATGCTTTAATATGCCGCACGCACGTACTTACCATTCGGCCATGTTGGAAGTGGGTGTTTAATTAAACTATTTAAGAACCAGAAGTGCTAACTATTTTGGATTAATATGTTTTATGTAAGATTTAGATAATGAGCTGATCAAAAAGAAGAAATTGCAAAATGGATATATTGAAAATTACATTCACGTTATTCTAAGCGACACTATCACAGTTTGAAGTTTTGACCGCATGCTGTATATATTGTTTATTATCGTTCTTGTTATTCGAGACTTTTTAAATTAAATCATTAAATGACAACGACGATAGTTGATTATAGGCTTGTCAGGTTAATAAATGTCTAAACTACAGAAACATTTGAAAATAAACACCAGGCAAATTTAACTCTACATAACGCACCTTTATATACTATTCAAAAAAAGCAGGGGATATTTGATTTTTAAGTGTTATTAAAGTCACCTAATGAAACTGACGAAGAAACAAATGACAAAATGAAATGAAGTTCACATTAATCGATTTATTCCAAATGATCGTTAGACTAAGTAAGGCACAGACTGACCATTATAAGGGTAAAATGATACCCGGGGTCAAACAGCAAAGTTACCACAGTCAGTAACGGGCAACTCCTCCTCTGTTTGCCAAACAAGCATTGATCCGACGTGGCATTCTCCTAATGAGACGTCTAAGGTTATTTTGGTCCACATTGTCCCATTCCTGTTGCAACGCAGCAGCAAGTTCTTGGACATTGGCAGAACGTTGTTGACGTTGACGTAACCTCTGTCCAAGCATGTCCCAGACATGATCGATGGGGGAGAGGCCGGGACTCAGTGCTGGCCAAGGTAATGTGGTTATGTTCTGTTGTTGGAGGTAACCTGTAACGATCCTGGCCCTGTGACATCTTGCGTTGTCATCCTGGAAGATGAAACGGCGGCCATGACGTCGTGCGAACGGCACAACATGGACTGCCAAGATGTTGTCCCGGTAGTACTGGCCTGTAAAACGCCCTGCAACAACATGTAAAGCCGTTCTTCCAGCAACAGTGATGCCTCCCACACCATAACAGAACCACCCCCAAATCGATCATGTCTGATGACGTTAACGTCTTGGAAGGGTTCGTTTCGACGACGCCACACCCTCCTACGTCTGTCCAAAAAAACAACAGTTAACCTTGACTCATCTGAAAACATCACATTGCTCCAGCGTCGATTATCCCAGTGTTGACGACCCCTACACCAACGACGTCTTGCCTGAATGTGATGATCTCTCAAACAAGGGATCACGCGAGGACGTCGGGCGCGAAGGTGACCCCTATGCAGTCGATTCCGAATCGTCTGGCCACTCACTCTCACACCAGTGTCTGTTTGAAGACGAGCGCTGATCTGATTTGCTGTGATGACACGATTTGTCAAAGCCAAGGTACGGATAAATCGATCCTGGGCTTGAGTTGTCGCCCTTGGTCGACCTGAGCGTGGTCTGTCCTGTACAGATTGTGTATCACGGTATCTGGACAATAGCCTGCTTATGACAGACTGAGAAACATTCATCGTCCGCGCCACAACCGCCTGTGTTGTGCCGATCTGTAGCATGCCAAGGGCACGTAACCTTTCATTTTGGGTAAGCCGACGCATATTAAAATTTGTTTTCTGGTCACTAAAACAATTAAACTGATGTTTCCACCCTGGAATTCAATGCCACAATGACTGTAACATTCAAAGTCAGAGTCGTGCAAATCTTGGGTTGGACCCCCATGATGATCCCATGCATCACCTGCATTCCATGCGGTAGCTATTGGTGCGTTTGGGCGTTACATGTAACTGGAAATGTTTTCTTCTGTTAGGTTCTATAGTGACTTTTTTCGTAGTCATTTGCATATTTTAGTATTATGCCCCCAAAATCAAATATCCCCTACTTTTTTTGAATAGTATATAACCACTAAGATGATATGGCAGTTCACATTGTCAACACTGGTTGACAGTCCGGTTATCCAAGAGATAGTATTCTGTTCAGATTGTCTTACGGTCAAAATACGGTCAATATGGTACTTCTCTCCGTCCAACACCATCGGCAAAATGAGACGGTTCTGGTTGAAATTTGAAATTCAAAACATCTCAGATGTAACGCTATCAATTTGTTGATTAATTCTACATTGTCCGAAATGAAATGTCAAAAATTGTGTATCGACGACAAGTTATAAACCCAACGCTGGCTAATTCAGATTGTCGACTTAGGGAACCAGACATCTGCATACATACTTTCTGGATACTTGAGCCTATTGGTCGACCTGGTATACGTCCCGAGTGGTATGTAATAATTAAAATGAACTGTTATATTTTATAAAGTGGAACACATTATAATCTGTGTCAGTGAATCAATTATAGTTGATGACAATTAATAAATAATTGAGTCGATCGGTGATATATATTGACCAGATGCGACTCATTCAAGTCATGTAATGACAATAGCTTGACAGGATACGTCCATTATTACCTATAATTACTGTCGTATATATATATATATTAACACTCATGAGTTTAATATTGATTTTATGCAATAATTCAGTTCATCTGAGGTTATTTTAAAACAGGTCAATGGTAGAACAATCTTTAATTCCGGATAATGGTAATTTATTAGTAATAATTGACCTAAATGGCTATTTATATCCAAACCTCGACCTCCCAAGACTTCGGTTTAAATGCCGGTCATCCGTTTGTGTGGGCATGTAGGTCATTATAATGGTCAAGTTCAGATTTAATGAAGGGAAATTGCTTTAACGACGTCTAAAAGCAGATTGAAACATCTGACTGCTTTGATTTTTAACAGGTGATCCAGAACAACGGTATCCATGCGATGTATTAAATTCCCAGTACGGAAACTATCTCGCCACCCAGTATTTTTACAATGCAATAAAGTCTTGGGCTTATTTTATCAAGATCATTTAGTTTTCTGTATATACAAGAATTTTTTTATCTGTGGATACCGACGTCATATTTCTTTGTGTCAAAAGGTTTTGAGTTCCTTTTACATAGACGAATGGTGGCCATCCATTGTAGTGAAGAATTATACTTCTTGATAACTTTGTACTGTGTGGAGTACATGTGTCTGCCAAAAACATCTGGATCATATGGAATGAAATTGGTTTTAGCATCCTACTGTTCTGCTCCGATTGGGCCAATGAAGATAGACACACGCTAGACAGGTTTTGTCCGGAAAGCGGTGCCACTGCATACCCTTTAAACCAAATTCCAAACTGTCAAATGATTTTTTTACGTGCACGACAATCTTTACATAGAACATCGGTTTTTCGTCTCACCTTTCTATTGACAGGCCCATTATCCTGTACCACTGGATCGGGATCGAACACGGGAACTCCAAGTGAGCCGTTGTTTTACTTACTGAGCCACCACGTCGCCGCTATTTGTATGAAATAAATGCCCGTGTTTGTTATCATCACCACATTGTTGTTTATTACAGAATGTGGCGTGTTGCTGTCTTTCACATGTTTTTGTTTTAAATTTCTCATAGAGTGACTCCTGAAAGTGAAAATGCACCAGTTTACTTCTGAAGTTATTCATATTAATTTATTTTTCTCGACTGTTATGGAAGACTTGCATTTTGATATTTTGTGATAGAGTCGTATGTACCAATGATCTAAGAATAGACTATTTTTACCATAATTAGGAAAAGCGCGGAAAATTCTATTCGCCAGTAATTCCTGTCATAAGATATTCTATAACTAAGTACGTACAAGATTGAATCAGAGATGTAATGCCTTATTAATTCCTAATTCTTTTATCGTCACATTTCTGCCTGTAATCGTGATGATTTCACAGGCGAATTCTTTCAATCTGCGTGTGTACAACGCAGCAAGTCGGGACAGTGAAGAAGAATGATGAAGGGGTTATCACATTCTATGATGTGTTACACTACCCTACATCGTAAATTACTCTTCACAAAGTCTACTTAAACCTCCGAGACACATTTCTCCAGGCTAATATATCATTATTATTTCAAACGGAAAGCTAGCTAGATTACTATGTTGAATAGTTCCTTTGTCGACAAATGTCTGTGTAATTGCATAGTATCAAGTAGATGGCACACAACGTCATTCCCCGATCTTTAAAAAAATGTAGAGTAATATCGATCTTATTCCCCTTATTTTTTTTTTGCATTTAATTCAAGGAGTAAGAGATTTCTAGAACACCTTATACAACTTCTCAATATTTTGACGATTGTAAAATTACACGTGTTCATTCGTGTTACATATTTTGTCCATCCTTATTATATTTTAAAATACATGTATGTTGGCGAAAAACAAAAGTTCATTTCGTTCAAAACGATGTAATTGAAATTAAATTACAAGTTCTTTTCTTATAAATTTTTTATTTTTCTGATTTTAAAGCGAAAATTTCATATTTTCTAAGAAAGTCAAAACATAGTTATTGCCGTGTCAACTCACTATTATACGATCACAGCTATCATTCTCACACTTACAAAAATCATTCACACCTGAAATAAAACAATTACCTCCCTTGTTTTTCTACCCCTCCCCCTCCCACATGGAATAGCTATCTTCATACGGTCGGATTTGAAGTTGAAAATGATATTTTTGCCAATTTTTGCAATAGTGAGTTATAGGATTAATAGGATTATTCTTTAACAAGGTAGGACTGTTTATAGATACCATCTATTTTAAGGCTTTATTTTAATACATTTTAAAAATATAACTTAACAATATGAAACAATCGTTTTAAAATGTATGTATGGTGACGAAAAACAAAAGTTCATTTAGTCCAAAACGATGTAATTAAATTAGATTACAACTTTGTTTCTTTAAAATTTTTGATTTTTCTGATTTTAACACTATGCTACATGTAAGATATTTCAAATGGTTATAACCAATTATACGCTATGTTCAGAAGCATATATACTCATGTGTTTTTGCTCAAACTTAATCACAATAAGCCACCCGTACAACTGCAGACCATTTAATTAGTCAAGAAGAACACCAGTTTTAAATGTCAGATGTTAAAGATGCATAATGTTAAATTTGGACAAAGAGCTGGTCGTTCTTGCTATAATGACTATTTGAAGATATGGTGTAGCAACTGTACTTGACGACCGAGTCTAAGCCTCCCTTTTCCATTTTATCATTCATTTCTACAAATGGAGAGGGTGTTTACACACTAGTTAATCATGGTATACCATTAGGCAGTAATTGTTTGCCTTTGATATTGCGTAAAGCAATGTATTGTTTTGAAGAGAGGAAGAATGGATGGCATTTCATTTCAGTATTATTAGTGGTCATTGGTGATCATATTCATTTTTTTTCAGCATAGTTTCCAACTTTTCCAAATTTCACCACGTCTTAAAATTCTCTGAAAATGGAAAATATGGAGACATTGTTTATCTGGAAATGTTGATGGCTCTATATGCCCTATATCAGTCACTAGAATCTTCACCATCTGTTTATCTAAATTGCATTCTGAAAGAGGTAAATGTTCCCCGTTCTAGCTTCAAATGCCATATAAAGTATTGATCAAGACATTTATTCACATGCCAAGCCCATATCTTTTGTTCCTCGGGGGGGGGGATGGCCTAGTGGTCTAGAGTGCCGCGCTTCGACCTCTAGCTGGCCGGTCACCTCTGGCTTGCGGCTGTGGTTTCGAGCCCTGGTGTGAGCGTATGTGGCATGGAGATAGGGGCGCCTTCTCAACCTCGTGGGTTTCCTCCGAGCACTCCGGTTTCCCCCCACTGCTAAAGAACCCTACGCGCAAGCGAATTATTGAAATCAAATGAAACCATGTTACTCCCAAAATGACCTAGTTTGTGTCGAGTGGACGTTAAATCCCATTTCTTTCTCTCTCCCTCTCTCTCTCCCCTCTCTCTCTCTCTCTCTCTCTCTCCCTCCCTCCCTCTCTCTCTTGTTCCTCGCATGGTTGTGATTTGAGAAGGATTGAAACACACACGATCGCTATATAATAATGCAATTTAAATATTGATAATCGAGATTTTGTGTACTATCGTAACAGCGGTCATAGTTTCGTTCAAAATTAAGTAATGTGGCTGAAATTTTCAATTTATTCCCTTTTTATGCTCATTATGAAATTAAATAACGAGAACTGTCATCCATTTACCCGAATCTTACATAATACATCTTTAATCTCTAATTTCTGTTCTTTTTAATCCACATTGGTTAATATAAAGGTATCTTCCTTTGATCATGGCATCTGTTAACTCTGGTACCATAGATCTTATTCATTTAATGTCTTGACTAATAATTGTAATACTGTGAAGTAGATTCAGACATTCTTTTTATTACCACATGTTTTTCCTGCAGCTGGATTTACACAATATTGAATGGTTACATGGACGATGTCTAAACAATAAATAATGCACCTTTGATATAAACATTTAGGTTCAATTATCTGTACTCGAATAATGTCCACGATTCATTTGCGTCATGCTTGATATAAACATATGTTTTGGGTTAAATAATCTGTATTCAAATACTGTCCACGATTATATATAATGATTCGTCGATACCTGATCTTTCCCCCAGCATTCCTAAAATGAAACTGTCCGAATATGCACCAGTGGGGTATAAGGAAGGGCGACGGTTTAGGGCATCTGTTATTTGAGAAGGGTAGGGGATGGTGAGGGGGCAATCGTGAGAGTGTCCTCAAAATATAACAGTGTTGGTTTTTTTTCTGAAATTTGATTTCATCGCTGTTAACTTCGTGGTACTCAATTTGAATTATCTGCTTAAAATACAAATCTATATTTCGTTTCGTTTTTTTATACTTGCCATGGTCTACACTACATGAAAATCTGACCCCTTGTAGTGGGCGGTCACGTCAGAGGCTTTTGACCCTATGGCGTCAGACACATATACTATTCAAAAAAAGTAGGGGATATTTGATTTTGGGGGCATAATACTAAAATATGCAAATGACTACGAAAAAAGTCACTATAGAACCTAACAGAAGAAACATTTCCAGTTACATGTGACGCCCAAACGCACCAATAGCTACCGCATGGAATGCAGGTGATGCTTGGGATTATCATGGGGGTCCAACCCAAGATTTGCACGACTCTGACTTTGAATGTTACAGTCATTGTGGCATTGAATTCCAGGGTGGAAAGATCAGTTTAATTGTTTTAGTGACCAGAAAACAAATTTTGATATGCGTCGGCTTACCCAAAATGAAAGGTTACGTGCCCTTGGCATGCTACAGATCGGCACAGCACAGGCGGTTGTGGCGCGGACGATGAATGTTTCTCAGTCTGTCATAAGCAGGCTATGGTCCAGATACCGTGATACACAATCTGTACAGGACAGACTACGCTCAGGTCGACCAAAGGCGACAACTGAAGCCCAGGATCGATTTATCCGTACCTTGGCCTTGAGAAATCGTGTCATCACAGCAAATCAGATCAGCGCTCGTCTTCGAACAGACACTGGTGTGAGAGTGAGTGGCCAGACGATTCGGAATCGACCGCATAAGGGTCACCTTCGCGCCCAACGTCCTCGCGTGATCCCTTGTTTGAGAAATCATCACATTCAGGCAAGACGTCGTTGGTGTAGGGATCGTCAACACTGGGGTAATCGACGCTGGAGCAATGTGATGTTTTCAGATGAGTCAAGGTTCACTGCTGATTTTTTGGACAGACGTAGGAGGGTGTGGCGTCGTCGAAACGAGCGCTTCCAAGACGTTAACGTCATCAGACATGATCGATTTGGGTGTGGTTCTGTTATGGTGTGGGGAGGCATCACTGTTGCTGGAAGAACGGCTTTACATGTTGTTGCAGGGCGTGTTACAGGCCAGTACTACCGGGACAACATCTTGGCAGTCCATGTTGTGCCGTTCGCACGACGTCATGAACGCCGTTTCATCTTCCAGGATGACAACGCAAGATGTCACAGGGCCAGGATCGTTACAGGTTACCTCCAACAACAGAACATCACCACATTACCTTGGCCAGCACTGAGTCCCGACCTCTCCCCCATCGAGCATGTCTGGGACAAGCTTGGACAGAGGTTACGTCAACGTCAACAACGTCCTGCCAATGTCAAAGAACTTGCTCCTGCGTTGCAACAGGAATGGGACAATCTGGACCAAAATGACTTTAGACGTCTCATTAGGAGTATGCCACGTCGGATCAATGCTTGTTTGGCAAACAGAGGAGGATTTACCCGTTACTGACTTTGTTGTGATGCTGTGGTAACTTTGCTGTTTGACCCCGGGTATCATTTTACCCTTATCATGGTCAGTCTGTGCCTTACTTAGTCTAACGATCATTTGGAATAAATCGATGAATGTGAACTTCATTTCATTTTGTCATTTGTTTCTTCGTCAGTTTCATTAGGTGACTTTAATAACACTTAAAAATCAAATATCCCCTACTTTTTTTGAATAGTATATTAATCAATCACCCTTGTCGTTTCTAGTGGTTCACCCATAGTTCCGTTCGTGACACACCAAGAACTCGTCGTAACAGACCATTTTATTAACTAACCCTTAACTACAACCAAAACGCCGGTAACAACTCTTCCAGACCCAAGTGTAGTAAAGACAAGTAAAACGAAATTTTGAACTATAAAAAAAACAAAACGAAATAATTAGATTAGTATTTTATAATGTCTACCTTTCTCACCCGTCTCAGTACTTGGCCGTGTACACGAGTCTTGGGGTGGGGTATCACCAAACATCAGTTTAGCCAGTTTTTTGTCTCCCGTGACCCATTAACAAGGAGTAGGGTAGCCTGTCCAACCTTGAAGGTTTTCTCATGGTCTCATGGTTTCCTCTCACTGCCAAAAAAACGCCTACGTGCAAGCGACTCATTGAAATAAAAAATAAAATTGAACCATTTGCTGGTCCCGAAATGACCTGTTTTGTTCCCAGTCGACGTTAAACTCCCCCCACCCCTCTCTCTTTCTCTCTCTCTCCCTCTCTCTGTCTCTCTCTCGATCTTTATCTCCCTCTCTCTCACCCTCTCTCTTTCTGTTTGAGATAATTATTTACAAAGAATATTGCTACCGCAATGATCAATCTTTTGATCGATTTACAGCTAAATATGTTGAGAGAAGTTTGGAAATTTGTAATTCCTCCAAATGTATGCCACATTCTGGATATTATACGTGCACTAATAGAACGGTGTCGCCTATCTCACGGATGATTAAAGGGCGGGCAATGTCTGTTTCTACAAATTGTGGGCTTATGAAAATTCATAGATCACCTCTTCATAAGACAGCCCTATTTATGCTAGAAGAAACACGTCTTTTAATAATAAACATACGCCCAAACTTACTAAAACCTTTAAGGACCCAAATCTTTACCTCAGTAGGCTATTATCCACAGTCTTCGACATTTCAAACAAGACTTATTGGCCACTTTAAATCAACATCGATGTTGTTATCTGACCATGACAAGAAGGGCTTCTGATATCCTGTATCAGAAGATAAAAATTAAAATTTTAAAAATTCGAGCGCTAATTATATGAAGCGAATCGGCGAATGTGGCTAAACATGTCCCATGCTGGACAATGCTACCTGTGTAGAGTGAAATAACCAGACGCCAAAGACTGCCTATTCAATTCAGAATCTTTGCGCATTTTGCCGAACATAACTGATAGTAAAACAGAAACAAATGAATGCAAATCAGTTTATGAACATTGATATTTCATTATTATATGCGATGCGACAAATTTGTGTCAATTTCTTGATACCAAAGAATAAGGATGTAGATCCTTTAAAAGAAAAATTAAAATTGTGTTATCAAAACTAAATTACATCGTTCAGGAGTCGCCGTGTAATAAATGTAACCACGTATTTTTTGTGGGATTTTATTTTATTGCAGTATACAACATGTCCTTGAATGGTTGTAATAGGATGCAAAACCGGAGGTGGTGAAATTTAAATAATGATTATGGCACCGCATCGACGTAATTTTATCTGCAGATATAAAAAAACTCAATAAGACATTATTAAAAATGATTAAGTAAATTATACCTATCATTCAGGTTGATGTCTTGCGTACTAAGATATAATTTGAAGAAATTTACTTCAAGCCTTTTATTGGGTTTCCGATCTTTGTCATAATAATCTTCAACTTCTAAGAATAATCAATAAATTGTCAAAACGCATTTTGTACTCGTCATGAAGTGATCAATTAGAGAGCATAAAAGTGAGCGAAAACTGCTAAAAGCTGAATTTATCTTTAAAACTGCAATAAAAAAATATTATTCACGTAATACATGTATTTACCGAGAGATTGAAACACGTAACTGCACTGACGAAGATATCGTCGTTCGTAAATAAAATACGCAGAATAGACCTATTAATTACGGTAGGCAATGTGTAGGCCTCGCTGCATCATGCGTCCGCATGAAATACGTGTGAAGGAAAAGCCAAAAGTCCGCGGCGTCACTATGAGTTAGCATCACGAAAGCATGACACACTCGGAAGGCAATGGCAAGATGGGGAGAGGTGAGTTCACTTTGCCCCCGGTTTATATCTGCCATGCACATGATAAGGGAAATGAAAAGTTGCAGCTTAACAATTCGAATGCACATGTCAGATACAGACCGGAAGGCGAAGTGAAATCTTTGCGCACCTTTTTGCCTCAGCCTCCCGTTTATACACTCGGCTAATCTCGACAGATTCCGTAAACTACATCTAGTCTCGGATGTATGACAGTAAGTGATATGTACCTACGCCCATACATTTGCGATGCGGCTACCGGTTTTCTTTAACAAGAAAACTTGACGCTATTACACAAATTGGGAACCTATTCGGCTAGCGACCTATTCGACCGATCGAGCTGCAACATGTTCGTTGGAAACCAATTTAGAGTAAAGACAACAGTCTCTATTTATCAACCAATAAAATCCAACGTTATGTCTATCAAATGAAAGTAGATTATTTTATTTTTTGTCCATTCCTTCAGCTCAGAATAGAAGTGTAATTTCGTCATTATCTTACAGCTGGATCGGTCGTGGTCGAATAGGTCGCTAGCCAAATAGGTCGCCAACTTGTGTTTGGAATGGGCGCAGCCATGTTTCATCCGGGACCTTTAAAGTAGTTCCAATATGGCGGAATTCATCATACATCCGAGAAAGGCCCGAGTTTAGATTGTCCGAAATCTTCCGAGGTTTGCCAAGTGCCGTTTATAGTCACATATTGAATCGAAAGCAGGAAGTCTCGGTCCGTAGCATCTATAGTCCTAGAAATCATGAAGTGAACAACTCTTAGAGCAAAGGGTAATCAGGTTTGGTGTAATTCCCAGCGGAGACAATGCGAAAATCCTGTTTATATTATCTATTAAAGAGCAGATATGTGAACAACAATAGTAAAAAAGCAAACGAAAATAAAAATCAACCATGTCACACTGGGCCCCCTCCCCCCCCCCCGGATCCACCGCTGGAATGTATTACTAATCGAATTATCTACGCATCAAGATTACCATTATGTCTAATTAAACCATATATATTGTAACAGTCATGAATTTAGACGTCGACGTGTTATTCTATTGTACTTTTTAAAAGCAGTGTTGAGAAGACGAAACCGAAGAATAGCTATAATTAACAAGGGGTAGTTTGTCTGGAGCGCACATCATTTTTCAGTGAGTAAACATCGTTAATCATCTTATTATACAGTATAAATCTTCTAAATTACAACCTCATACAATCTGTCCACGTGATGTTTAATACGATTAGTACTAGGCTAGACAATTTAAACATCTCTTTAGCCTTCATTATAGTTTATACAACTCACAATTGATTAAACCATACTTAATTACTATCCAAATCTTCTCCTTTATGTCTCAATGTTGGTATCAATCGATGCACGGATATGACGACATTTAAACGGAATACGGCATAAAACTGCAGGATTTAAAGGCACGCGTGAAAAATGTATAAGAAGCTGTAAATGGTCCAATACATTAAAGGCGCTAAACCTAAAAATTGACACCAATGGGTCGCAACTCGCAACGCATATAATAATGTAATATACAAGTATATTAACTGATTTACATTTAATCGTTTCCGTTTTTACTGTTATTCAGTTATGTTAGGCGAAACACAAAAGAAGTTTAAATCCAATGGCAATCTTTAGCGTCTGGTTATTCCATTCTACACAGAGAGTATTTATTGTTCATGTTCTCCAGATAAGAATATGGGGTCACTGTTTAACATGACTTGTGTAATATGTCTAGCTTCGTTCTACAAGTCCCTTGTTACAAATGACCCTAAAACGCATTGTGGTACACGATTCGTATACCAAAGGTAAAATCTTTATATTGGATATCAGAAGCCCATTTTCCTGGTACGACCACAACATCAATTTTGATGGAGAAATAATTAGTGTATCAATGTCGAAGACTTTGGGTGATATTGAGTTAGAGACTTGGCTTCTTTAAACACTTCGATAATACCACCATTGTATTTTTTTAAAAAAATGCAATAATACAATATAATAAGACGCTTGGTATCCTGCAAAAATATGTAGCTCGGTGGCGGTATTACATTTTGTGTAAGACATACAATATTCTACAATAGCAAGCAACAACACAACAATAAAAAATCATCAATCACATGTGTAAAATATTTTATGAGTTGTAAATGTCACAATACATTTAGTCCCAGACAATGTTTCCATTTTGCCCTCCAAAAAATAAATAATAGATAAATGTAATGTAATAATGCATTCATAAATCGCTCGAATCAAAGGGCATGGCTGTGGATTCTGCTAAATATTTTATCCTTTGAATGTAAACTGTATAAAGTTCTAATACCGATAATGATAAATACAAATATGTCTAATGACAAAGCGAAATGTAAAAAGTCATTAAAGTAGCTAAGTCTCTAACTGAATATCTCCAAAATCTTCAAAATTGAAAAAAAACAAATTATTTGTCGATTTAAATCAAAATTGATGATGTGATCTTACCGAAAAACGATGGGCTTCTGATATCCAATATTTAAGACAAAATAAATATTTTACAACTGGTACACGAATCGTGTACCATAATGCGTCCCAGCTCCAGTTCTAGCAAGAGACTCGAGGAACGAGGCTAGAAACATTGCACCAAATCAAATGGCGTATGTAGACTGGAATAACTAGACGCTAGAAATTTGCATTCGATTGATACTGCTGTCTTATGTCGCGTAGATTATAAATAGCATTTCTATGTGCGCCTGCAATGAACGCAATATTTATTCCTTTTCCATCATCCACAAATAATTGCAAGCTTTTTACCCGTCCAGATTGAATTTTAGACCAGACTGTAATTTTTTTTTTTTTTTTTTTCGTGGGTGTTTTATTTAACAGAAATTTGAGTATGCTGGGTGGCTAGTAGCTCCGGCGTCTGGACACTTGATCTGTCCAAAAAACCTCAACAATATAGGACCAATCTAGCTAGCAGAAAATTATAGAGCAGTCCAAAAGACCCCGTTTTACCACATACGACAGAAAATTTACGAGAAATTTCGCGTATAACCTTTATCGGATTGTGTTGCTGTAGACTGCTACTTTAGCGTGTTGTTCGTGTTCTCGACATTTTCCCGCCAGAAGTAACCACATCACACGCTTCAATGCCATTCATTATCCAGAAAGTTAAATTATTTTTACGTCTAATACTGGACATTAACAAGTATAATCTAGTTATTTCAAAACAGTATAAACAGTTTATATTCTTCGTATTTGTGCCATATTGCTAGAATGTTCTGCATAGTCGTCTTTCTCGTATTATTTTTATTTGTTACTGGCTGATATTCTTATTGGTTGCTGGGCTTGAAATTGTAGTCTACCAATTTGTAATGAGTTTATTCCGAAAACGTCTATAGTTAGGTGTCTTTTTCGTTGCATATTGCAAGCTGTGCTGCGCGATGCTACCGCAAATGACAAATGAGATGTGGTGGTGCGCAGATTTTTAAATGTCTTGGATGAATAATAATCTTCCGTTATGGTGTCAAAAACAGTTTTAGACGTTCGACACATTACATGTTACTTTTTACACCTAACTATCATTCTTAATTTGACTTATATTCTGTGAATGACATTTAGGACATAATCAGAAGTAACACTAGTGTAATATACGATAGTAATTGTCATTCACCAATATTGATGGAAGACCAAACAGCTCTTTATACAGTGTTCTTAGTTCTTAGTTCTAAATTCATAGTCCTTAATTCTTACTTCTTCATATCTTATATTAAAATACATTTTACAAATCTGATATGACAAATGTCTGAACTGTGAAACAAATGTCTGATCTGTGAAACAAATATTGATTTTAAGATACAAATGTTAATTTTAGTGTACAAATGTCGAAATACGACAACAAATGAAGAAGTAAGAATTAAGGACTATGAATTTAGAACTAAGAACTAAGAACATTGAATAAAGAGCTGTTTGGTCTTCCATAATAATGTTGTATTGGATCATTATCAGTATAAGGACATTTTATATTTAAAGGGGTATTATGGAAGATTAGACAAATAGCTGGTAGGGTCTCACTATAACAGTTAAAACTAGATAATGTAAAGGGAATGTACTGAAAATGTCTGTCAAATAGATCCACCCTGAACCGGATGTTAGCTTTGGAATTTTAGGCCTAGCCGCGATCATCATTAATAAAGTCGGTACGATAAAAACCGTCTCGATTATCTATTTTTGGATCGAATCATCAGAATTTGTATCTCGTAGAATTCTGACCTGTATATTACTAGGATTGCTGGAATGACCTCATTTCAAAACCCTTTAGAAGGTCGGTCATTTGAGTCCAAAACCATCAAAAGGTGTCACAACGTAAATTTCTTGAGAATGAAATATATTGTCATCGATTATGAAATTTATAATTTAAAAACGGCAAAATAGTGTAATAGTACGTGTACAATTATCCAAAATAAGGATTAGATTAGATATTACTATTCCTGTTTCATAAACCAGACCTAGTTTTATTTATTGTATATATAAAAACACTATTTTAATTCTGAACTGAAACATGAATGTAGATTTAGTGCACAACTCATTGTCTTTATATTCACCCGTTAAAAGTTTTTCTATGTAAAATAAGAAGTTTTGTTTAAACATGTCTCATTTTTTTGTATAAATTGATTTTTTGTCCTCCGCCTTTCGAAGAAAGTAGGGGGACTATTAAAATGGGTTCGTCCGTCTGTCTGCCTGTCTGTCCGTTTCTCCGTCACACTTTTTGGGACACAATAACTCTCTTCCTAATTGAGCTAGAATGTTCAAACTTGGTGTATGTGTTTATAAGGTGGAGTTCCCTTGGCCAGAGAGGCCGCTTTGTCAAGCGTGGGGGCCCTTTTTTGTCTGCCTTTAGGGTACCTCTAACTAGGGTACATTTTCATTTTTCTCGTCGGTTTTAGCATTTTTCTTTATAAAACACTTTTGGATGACACTTCGTGTACAGTTTGATTGCTCGATACGTTTGAAAAAAAATAAATGTGCAATTAATTAATATGTGTCATCTATTTATTTTGGGACTTCGGCGGGGGACATCAGCCTCACTGTTGGCTTGTTTCAAATGAATGTGGATTTATTGCAAGCAAGTCGTGGTTAGATTTATATACATGGACGAACAACGTACTCAGTCACCACCCGAGCCCTCCGTTCATATGCCTTTGAGCAATACTTGATTGCGGGTGCTGCGTTTGAAATCTTAATTTAATAAATTGTTTAATTTATTGTGAGTTTATATTGTAGCGTATAGAAGATGATCCGCCCTCTTTTGCCCATTAGGCAATTTGATTATTTTTTTTCAGATCACTGTCCATGTATTCAGATAAAAAAAAAATGTTTACAGGATCCAACATATTATTCACTTAAACTCTATTTTTAAAATTTGGCTTGTTACATCAATGAATGTGGCTATTTCCGTTGTTATCTTCGAAGCTTGAATATAAAACGCTAATTGTCGTATTACGTATACATATGTATGTAAGAGTTAACTAAAACTTAAATTGTTCTCCTCTTCAACAGGTCCATACCTACCTGATTCAACCACAGACCCTATTTCGTTTCGGTTTTTTAAAGTTCAAAATTTCGTTTAACTTCTCTTCACTACACAACGACCTGGAAGAATTGCTATATTACCGGTGTTTTAGTTGAATTGAGGGATAAGCCAATGAAACGGTCTGTTACGGCGACACCTTGTGGGTAAACCACTAGAAACGTCAACGCTGATTGATTAATTAATTTCTGACGTTATAGGGTCAAAATCCGCTCCAGCGACCCCTGACACGACCTTCGAGTTGCATGTAGTGTGGGCCATCGAAGTATTAAAAACGATCCGAAATATAGATCTGTATTTTAATCAGATTGGGAGAGAGAGAGAGGGGGGGGAGAGAGAGAAATGGGGTTTAACGTCCACTCGATACAACCTAGGTCATTTCGGGACTAACATATGGTTTAATTTTATTTCAGTAGTTCGCTTGCGTAGGAGTCTTTGGCAGTGGTAGGAAACCGGAGAAAACCCAAGAGGTTGGACAGGCGACCCTACTTCTTGCCACGTACAACCGGAGATTCGAAACCACGCCAGTTGACTCAATGGCAGGCCGTATGGTACAGCGTGCGCATGCTAACCATTCGGCCATCCAACCCCTCGTAAGGAAATGAAGTAACAATAATTGTACAGTCATCCTCTGCAATTCCAGCACTATCATTTTTCGCCCCCATGTCATTATTGCAGCCACCAAAATATATTTATATCATTCATGCCTACGAACAATTGCTAGCTTGTTTTTTTGCCGCAAGGATGAAGCATCCCATTGACTTATTTCTTGTATCTAAACCCGTCTCAAATTGTACGTTTGTGTTTTAATTTGTTTTTCTTTGATTTTCCGAAACACAAAATTATTGTTCTTCGTTTATTTGAGAGAAGGGGGGGGGGGGAGAGAGGCAGTCGGCCATTTTGGTCTTTAGCAGTGGGAGGAAATTGGGAGGACACGGAGATTAAACAACAAGCTTGGACAGTAGACCTTACTCCTCGTCACGTCCACGTACAAGCGCGAAATCAAAACCACGCCACTTGACCCAGTGACAGACCTTTTCCAACGTATAAGCGTTTACCATTAAGACCCCCACCCCCGCTGCTTATGTAAGACATTACCATGCTTACGTTAAATCTTTTTTTCGCGATTACTATACTTATGAATGATTACAAATCACCAAGAATAGTAATGCGCACAGCTATCAATGCGCAGTTATCAATTGATGACGATAAACAATGACCTTGTGACATCCCAGGACGTCTTGAACAAAGTGATATATATAAATATATATATTTAATAGACATAAGTATACTTTATGTTAGAAACACGTGTATACGGGTTCTTTAAGAGACCGGTACTCCAAAAGGAAATTAAAAAGGTTGTTTATTGGCCTAGCAATCGGTGTACTTGACTGTTATATTTCTTGTGTTATACAAGTATTCTGTATGTTGTTCAAGGGATGTCTTTACATCCTGAATAAAATGTCAAGGCGGTGAAGACCCGCAAGAATTTTATTGTTGCCTAACTCGTTTTTATTTTTAACATAATATCGACAACAACCGAATCGAAAAACAGTCTGACACTGCTGACAGGAGCTTGTAGAAAACAAATTACCAATAATAATGGTACAGTTATAGGGCCATTGGTGTTTAACCGGCATTTACGTCTCCGCCGCTATACGATTAATTTACAATAATACGCTGATATAGTAGTTATAGGGCAAATCAAGCGATAACAATTTCAACATCTAAATGGACACGTGTTTAGCAGTAAAGAAAAACATTCCTGCAATAAAGTTCAGAAATCAGCGTTAGTTTTATGTCAAAATATTTCTCTAATTAAAGAATAAAAACCAGCGGGCATTTTATTGATGTAAAACATATTGGAATTCGTGTGGAAAGAGAAAATACGCTTTTAGGCATCTGTAATACCAAAAACATACAATCTATCGCACAGCAATCTGGCGTCGGATGCTGTACTAATTTATTTCATTGTTAGGTGTCTGTGCACTTAAAGGAGCGGAGTCGCTAACTCAATGTTTCCATAATATCCCAAATTAAAAACACGAATTATAATTCAATATTGATCAGTTTCAATCAATATTGATGTTATCGTGTCGTGAAACATATGTAGGATACTAATATCCAAAATTTAAGACACAATTAACTTTTTATAACACGAGAGTGTAAACTGTGGTTTCATGATCCATTTAATAATGAACAAATAAAAATATACCCTACAACACAATATAGAATTGTACATAAATCACTTTACATATATTTATATAACATCAATAATATGTGCTTTTGGAACGTCTATTTCAAAGTTCCAAAAATGGAGCCATACATCCTTTAAGAAGAGAATGCTGGGAGGCATTAAATTACTCAATGGGAATAAAGTTAGTGGAGCTTCCAAAATCCATGATGCTCACACAAGCATACATTCTTCGATCAAACATTAAATGTCTTTCCAGAAGATAACTAGGATTCTGATTAGAATAAGTCCATCTTGGGTAAGTATATAGCGTCAATGACGTCCATTTAAAGCTTCTTCATCTCGGCATCGGGTGTGGTGGTGTTTACCGATTTGAGGTCTATGAGGGATTATTTCCCCTTTTCGTGTATTTATCCCCCAGCAAAAACTTCAGCTACGTGGAACATAATTAAGTCAAATATCTAACCTCTCCCGCGTAGCTTTTTGTGATAGGTGTGGGGCGGAGGAGTATCGGAAACTTTAGGTGCGTTTTTTCCCGATTAACCAGCTTCAAAGCCCTTATCCCTTACACGATGCCCTAATATGGGCAGAGCGACAAAAAAAATGAGAGCGGCTAATGCTGGGACGCCAGTGTTCTAAGAATTCTCTCAGCGTGGTAGGCCAGATTACCAGACTACGACGTCATTGAACTATTTAATAAAGTCTTACCCCTAATTCAGATAGACCAACCCTATGCTTTAAGGGAACTGCCCGTAACAATTACACTATTCCATCAATGTCGATATACTAATCAGAACATGTACATGTACCCCACCCCCCGCTCAACTACATAAAAAAAATAATGCCTCTTGCATCAATGAAATTACATCACAAAGTGATCCTACATCAGTATAAACATTATTTCTCTGTTTAAAAAAACTCAATTTGTATGTATGCCTATGTAATTTAGAGACGATGATGGCAGATTTCCGTAACAGAAACCTGGCAAACCCCCTCCTGCAAAAATTCCTGGATCCGCCCCTGGTCCGGGCTATATTTCATTTGTCTGTCGGGAGTTAAACCCCATTTCATTTATAGTGATTTAGATTTGTGAACATCCGCCACTTGGCATTTCAGGAATGTGGTTCAAAAGTGCACAAGTTCGTTTATCAACCTTTGAGTTTTTTTGCCATTCGAGTAATTTGTCTTTCAAAGTGAAAGAAAACCATCGGCCTGTTATCAATGGACTTTTCTGGTAAAAAAAATAAATGATTCAGGAATATGTAGACTCACTTTGGTATGTATCAAATTTGAATTATTAGATTTATTTTGCAACCCTAAGAAATATCAAAACCAGGAAAAACATTTTGTGCGTTATGTCAACAAACTACTTGAAGCCTTTACTATAGTATATGGAAATTTGACATGTGTAGATAGTAAAAATACAAGATATTAATATATTTTCTGTCTAAAAACTCACGAAAGAGATTGTTAGCAATTGCAGTCAAAGAATTAATAGGTCTTTGACATACAGAGTATATTGTCTATTACGACATTGATAAAGTTGACAAAGAAACGATTTATTATCAAGACAATCAGAAATTAATAACATAAACGACATTTTACCTTACCTAGATTCAAAAGATTGTGAAATAAGCTTCATTGAATTTACCTAACTAGAAGTAGGACTTTGGATGGTTAACTAATTCTGGTTTACAACTAGGGAAGTAAGGTCATAAGAACTATGGAATACGCGGTGGTAGCATAGTTATTGCCTAATTCTGGAGATTAGTTGCGTAATTATAGAGGACAGTTTTTGAAGAAATGATTAAAGTTTTGACACCGTTGTCGTATAAGATGTTGCAAGGAATCCACCGCGTTTCTTCAGATGATTAACGGATGCTTTGATTGGTTAATGTGTTTTATTTAATCTTCTTTTAAACGGTCCTTTATTGTGAAACTAAGGGTATTATTTCGTCAATATGTATATTGATCAAATAATATGTTGTGCTGTTAAAGTGAAGTTTGAAAGACAAGTCGAGCTGTTAGTAGTTTAGCGAAATAAAAATGAGTACAGATTAGACTGCTTTAGTAAAGAAATAAGTAACCACCTCAAGATTTAACCTTTTAAAATGGCACAAACCACAATCCATTCAATACAAATAGACAATAATGCACACTACCATTATTATTACATCATTTTTATAGTAAACCCTTTTATATAACATGTTCAGGGACACTTTACAAAAAGACAATGTAATCATAAATGAAGAACAAGATTATATACAACCTAATAGTAAGTGCAGAAGGAACACACCACATAGTATTAACGCAATACTTAGAAATCACAACAAACGAACATGTCGTGCCATTTGCAAGGAAAATTGCAATATGCCTTCATAATATGCTTTTCCCGAATGAAGAATCTTGACAAATTTTATAAGACAATACGATAGAGATTTCTAGCTGATAACAGTTGTTGAGCCAGTAACTGGGCCCCCAGCGTTTCTTTTTGATGGTCGTGATCTTCCAAAATATCGTAAGTCAAGGTCATTTCAAGTACGATCGAGACGAAACTTGACATGCTTGTTCCTTGAACAATTCCGCACCAATTCTAAAACATTGCACGATCGGTCCTTATTCCATGGTCCTAATTATGACGTTCTTGGATTTACATAACAGTCAAATCATAAATTGGGACGATATATCCGTGACCCTTTAATGTCAAAAGCGATCTTCTGACGCTGACCATTTACGACCATCAAAGAGATAAATAATACAAAATCATCGACTGGAAAGCATATCAAGACTACCACGGAAATATGTATATTTTTGACCAAAAACATTACACCTTTGAGATGTTTCAATGTAAATATTTTGACCATCTGTAAATTTAACTTGATTAATGTATTGGAGCTTTTCAGTAAATATTAGTCTATAACAAACATAACAGCAGCGGCGGATCCAGGAATTCTGGCCCGAGTTATTTTGTCAGGTTTCTGTTAAGGAAATTTGACAGTTGGCAATGCATGATGTCATCATCGTCTCCAAATTACGTAGGCATGCATACACACTGAGAAATACAGCACCCCCGTGTGATGTCATTTTCTGTATTGAATTAATAGCATTAATTGTGATATCACTAATATTATGTCTATATAATTATCTCGGAACTGGAATGCCCACCCCATCCCAACATCGGATGATAAAGCACACGACCGTTACACTTTTCTAAAAAAGCAATTGTTTTATATTTTTTTATGTATAGCAGATGTGTTGGAGTGTCCATACTGAAAATGGGTTTAATTGTTTCATAGGTGTATTCCATGCTGCGTTGACACAGGCTCAGAATGTCCCGGAATTGTGGTATCTGTAGAATATTCGTTGGTTATATGTTTAAATTTGACTATTATTCTTGTGCTTCGATGTTATGGAAAGCGGTAAGTCCAAATAGGAGTGATTTACAATAGTTGATTTATACCAAACTTTTAAATTTACAAAATGTTTAGCGGTTTGACCATCAATAAATGTGATCGATTCTTCCAGCGTGTAGTTTAGTTATCAAGGCATCAGTGTTCAGTTCAGTATGGAAACACCAAACTCCCCCGAGACTTTTAATACTTACGTTCGATATTCTGATTAAAAATTAAAATTAAAATATAGTATATAGTTCCTAATATAAAATGTTGTTGTGTTCTTAATTGTTTTCACCGTTACATAGATGACGCACACAATATTTTATTAATTCGCTAAATTTAAATCCTACGATAACAAACTGTTCAATTTAAACCACGAAGAAGAGGAAAACATTTCATTCAGATGTTGTTTTTCAATGAATCCTATTTTATTTATGGAATTTCAGTTTAGAAAACAAAATTGTTTTCGATGGAGATTTTGAATGCTAACGAGATGTTTGACAATCAATAAATACTACGTGAAGATATAATGTCGGCACAATATGTACATCTAGAATATTGATTGGATACTTGGCAACATATCCCTTTCTCTTAGTATATAATACATTGTATTTGATTAACCGTCTTGCGTCTACGATATCATCCTTGGTGGACGTCGACGTTAAGCTCCAGAAACGAACAAACGATTACCCGTCACTGGCATCATCTTCATTTGTATAATAAGTATCTTTATTGTCCATTGATTTATATACTAATTTTGTGCATTACTATGTTTCGAAGGTCGTCATCTCCATCTAGCATGATAAGAATTTGTGACATTGGGGTGGAGAAAACTCAAATTTATATTTCTTACTTTGTCTATTATATAATAAACTCCATTGCTCTTTAGTTGCCACCAATTTATCGGAACATTTTTTATTTCGCAACCTATCATCGGGGCGTTTTCATACTTTGAATTCAATTGACAGATTATTACAATTTTTTTTCTAGTAAAACTGAATTTTGAATATTTATTTAGAATCAATAAATATAAAGAAGAAAAAAGCTGAAATAATGAATGACAACCCAATTCTTGTAAAAATGATCTGAAATGCTATATAACTGAATACACTAACTTTAATGTTTAGTTTTTTAAACTACCCGACAAAAGAAAGTTTGCACTCCGTGTACATGATTGTCTGGAGCAAAAATGAAAATATTACCAATATTGTACTGTCATAAACCAGGGTTAAAGGTCATTGAGGAATAGATAAATAAGTACACATACATGAGTCAATGATGGGCCTGAAATAAGTCCTTAATATAGCCTACAATCTGATTCTGATGATCTGACCAGGCAAGATATGAATAGGGTGTGTGGTCGCCTCAAACCTCGGCAGAACCCGGTAACCTACATCTAACCTCGAATGTATGACGGTAAGTGATGTCGCTACACCCATACAGTTGTGTTGTGACTACCGGAAAACTTGCCGCTTTTAGAAAGAAGTTCTCAAAATGGCGTTATTCGAAGTGCCTGTCGAGTTTTCATTGCAAATCTGCCTTTTGGTTTAAAAAATCGAATAAACCTGAAAGTAAATAACAATATATAGTTTCTTCAAGAGCGCTGCCATTTTTTCACTTGGAAACTTGAAAGTAATTCTTATGGTGGAATTCGTCATTAGATGTAGGGTACAGAAGTCTGCTGAAGATTGCCGAATATCAATACATGACATGTCACGTGGATGACGTCAGCCGCGTTATGAAGTCATTGGGAAACCCTTGCCATTCTTGCAATAAAGCTTTCTCGAGCTTATGTTGGTATGTGAGAGGGGGTGTCCGTTGCTTCAGTTTGCCGATCAAGATTATCCTAGGGGGGCTCTACTTGGTTCATGCCAGAAGAACATCTGGCGGTTGTCGGGCATTATCATGAACAGCACTGCCAGAGGTTGCGGAACATCATTTCTGTATCTTTGGCCAGACAGGTGTCCAAGAATGATAAAAAGACTTGTTTTATGTTGGTCACAAACCTGTACCCATATTATAACGCCACCTCCACTGCAGGGATGAACATGTCGAGTGTAGTTAGGTGCCAGTCCCTCCCATCCACGGAGAAAAACACGAACCCTGCCATCATTTCTTAAGAGGTTGAAGCGACTTTCATCTGTGAAGACGACACGCTGCTAATCATACCGCGGCATGGGCGCACAGTTCTTGCTCATTGTAACGTGCGCTTGTGGTATTGGGGCTCAAGATCATTCCTCGAAATGGTCGGTAGACTCTAGTCTTATACCAACAGTGTGCTAATTTGTTGCCCTAAAGATATCTGTGGACTTGAGGGAATAAGTAGCAATGAAACTGTAAGAATATCGATGACATGGATACTACTTGGCCATTTTTAAAGTCATTAATTTATGAACTTGTCATTAGTTGTTCACTAGATCAGAATAGAAAACGTTGTTAAAACGGTTCTGTCCTTTTCGTTTTCGCTATAGTAAGCCTGGAACGTTATAATGGATAGAACTCTCAGTGTTTATTAAAATATTAGAATTATGTTAGACTTAGATAAATAAAAAAAGCTGAATATTATTACTAGGACAGTTCAAAATAGATAAGGAAAAATGAATATATTGAAAATTTAAATCTAAAAAAGTTGCCAAATCGATACAAGGTAAAGAGGACAGGGGTCAATATAGAAGTGTATTTCAGACTTTCGTCACACTTATATATACAGCATCTCTCACTGAGTTTTTTGTTGTTAAAAAAACTACTATTTCTATGCGCTAACAAGACACTAAATGTTTTTCTCTAGATGTAAGTTTACTTTTACCTCATTAAATCCAATGTTGATGAACTATTTTCAATGGTTTTTGAAAAACCATCCATTAATATTTCTAGAAAATTCCGCATAAGTATATGTAACTACTTTATAAAAAAGTCCGCTAATGTAAAGAAATCAATGATATGAGTAATGTATTCTTCTCTCGGGGACATAAAATAAATTGTAAATGTTTGATTTTGTATTCATTCGTGGATTTGTAGACAGTTCAAAGCTCTATAAACAATTTAATAAGGAACTTGATAAACTAATGATCATAGAAAGGTTGTGGTATGTGACGTGGCTTGTAGTGGCATCGATTTAACAACTATAGTGTTAAGCATATCGATACTAATTAAGCTTTGATGCGTGGGTGGTGGGAGTGATAGGAAATCTCAACTTTATTTCTGACGTGAGCTTCCAGCAGCAACAAATGGTCTCATCATGGAATGATAGCAGACAATAAGACTTCAAATTAAGGTAAGGGGAACATGTCAGTCACTAGGGCGGTCTCTTTTTTGATGCTTTAGATCATATAATAAATATTTTATGCATGTCTGAAAAAGGGACTATATATAAAGGATAGTTTCTATCGGAATAATAAGTTTACTGATTTGAACTTCAACGATCCAAGTAAGTTGGTTATACCTTTTCTTGGTGTCAAGTACATGTAAGTCTTATATTTTAATGTTTTAGATTATACTTTAGGTAGGTGTCAGTTTCTGACTTATTCTGTATTAAGCATCACGGAGTGAGGATTACATTTAGCTGTTGAGACAATTTTACCGACAGTGTCTGAAACCGCTCAGATTTCTTTTTTTTTGCAGCTGGTCTCCACTTTTGAGCAAGACCTACATATTAAATAACCGAAGTCAATAGCTTGTATATTGACGGCAATAAGTGGATAGGGGGTGGGGGTAAATTTTATCCGGAATTTTTATTTCATAAATGGCGATGGTTATATTTCAAGTAGTAAGCGTCTGCCTGGAAATGGTGTCCTTAGCGAGCAAGTCTTTGGAAATTAAATTTAATATTTTAAGCATCACCATAACCTCGATCGATTAGGGTGGTGTTTTGTTAAGTTATCTAAATATATATTAATTTAGGAATAATAGTTTAAGATTCTAAGCAAGAACACTTTCGATGGGTGGTATTTAAGTACGGAATATTCTACTCCCTGCACCTTGATAAGGAGTGCTGTCTTGTGGGAAGTCATATTGGCTTCGGGTTTTGCCATGGGCAAATGCGAGACGGGTGTTGCCTTGTGGGAAGGTTAAGATAGCCCTGAGGTTAGCTTTAATACGAAAGTTGAATAATCTCAAATGCGTCGCATTTCAAACTAGTATAATTTCCTACAGGAGTCGTTGCAGATAACCAAGTTAATTATTCGGGGAATACTCTTAGAAATCCCTGTCATCGTCCTGTAAAACTATTAGAACCTCCGTGGTACTTTTTTTTATAGAAACTTCCATTTTGCATATGAAGACCACAGGGGGGAAACTGGTGATGTCCACATTAATGATTTTGTTTTATTACTTCTTCTGATTTTACCCCTTGGTCCATTCATTCTTCTCCATAAATATTGTATGGAACAACTGGACATGCCACTCTCTACAGAAGTTTTGTTGAAAGGTATAAAAGGGAAAAACTGGTGATATCCAAACCATGGTCAGTAAAATCAAAATACACCATAGGAATGCTATGGGAGTGTGTACCAGCATAATTAATGTTCTCACTAAATGCATCATTCTTCATTGAAACTTGCCAAAAAAACATCTTCCAAACTGAAGAAATGAGTGTTTAAACTGGAAATTTCCATTTACTCAGAAGTCAGAAAAAGGGGCATCACCAGATTTTCCCTTGGAGTCTCGAGAAGTTCACTTTTGTTCCATTAATTCCGATTGATTTTACCCCTTGCTCCCTTTTTTCTTCTTCATAAATATTATATGGAACAACTGGACAGGTCACACTTTACAGAGGGTATAAAATGGAATAACTGGTGATGTCCAAAACCTGGTCAATCAAATCAAATGCTATGGGAGTGTGCACCAGCTTATACGTTCTCACTAAATGCACCATGCTTCATAGAAACTTGCAGTATTCAAAAACAAATCTTCCAAGCAGAAGAAATGGTAGTTTAAACTGTTTGTCTTAGTACGGTCGGTTCTGTATCAGGTATTGTAGTAACTTAAAGATAGCATTGGACTTTAACCCAAAACAGCTTTAAAATAATAAAACAACCAAAGGCACGTCAAAGCAGTGGATGTCGTACTTGTAAACGTCGCTCTAAGGTCGCGTTCTCCACAGATAAATAAATGATAGTAATATGTCTGTCAACTAATTGACACTCTTATAATCAATTTAAACCTTTGATTAACATTGACGTCTCACTGATGTTTTCATTAGGGATCTAATTTTAAACCCAGTCTCGTCCATTGGCAATAAATGAAACGTTGCTAACCATACAAACCTTCAATAATAAGGTAATTTTATAAATTAACCATTTTTTTAGGTTAGTTTCAGACAAAAAAAAAAAATAAAAATATAGATAATATAATCAATTTTCATGGGAAAATGTCCACTGCTTTTTTTTTATCTTTATCTGTGCCTTTCAGCGTCAATTGGTTATAGTATTGTTTTGGCCAGTAAGTAATTATTGATGAAACGCTTGGGAATTGTAATTTACAAAGCGGTAACGTTTTTTTCACAGTGGGACACCGGGCTAATTATTGTTTTTCTTTCTCAAGTTATATTGACGTGATAGATTTCCCTAACGTTTATTTCATTTACACACCTGTGAAATTCCTGATCAAGTACATAGTAATTTACCCTAATTAGTCTACCGGTGGACATTAGTGGCATCGGCAGACTAATTAAGGATCAAAGGGAGGTACAAATCCCAAGTTAACATTCCGAATTTAGCGAAAGATGTTGTCAATGGTTCACCAATTTAGACCACGAGTCCATCCAAATCATCCAATAATAGTTGGCAGAGATTTCATGAGACATCAATGTTCCATTATGAAAAAGTTGCTACTAGCCATAGAGATGGTTTTTTTATCATCCAGGAGTTATGCTAGAATGCGCAATATCACGTCCTGTTTTCCAAAATTTCTCGTCCACCAGGGGAAGAGTGACCGAAACAAGTCCAGTTTGCACCAAGGATTTACCACTTTAAAATTTTGGTACACCACTTTCCGAATATTGAACAAACGTACGTTAAGATATTGACTTGGTTAGATTCTGCTTACTTATACAGCGAACAAGGGTTTGGGTTCGGGTAAAGGCAGGTTCAAAAATCGCTAAAAATATTGAAACTGAGTTGAAAAACCGTCTTTTGATTGGTTCAACGTATAGAATACCTTTTGACACTGAATCTACGTCAGGGCGTGGTGACCCATGATTCTGCATGAGGAACAAGATCCTGCCCGGTCCCCCGAAAACAATATTTATATGTGTGCAGGTAGGGGGGACACTCCTTCCAGTACCACCGGGTGATATTGGGCTAGAGTAGTTGCGAGATTACGCAAAAACTCTAAACCATGACGTAAGGCTCACCATTGCGTTCTTCTCACTTAGCCCCTGATCTATGTAGACTTGAAGTGCAATACGCTTTTATGTTAGACTTCCTTAAAATCTTTGCAATAATGTAAAACATTTACTAAGACTTTCCTAAAATCTTTGTAATAATGTAAAACATTTACTTATTTACGAACATTTACTAATTTAGAAATACGTGTGTAGTAACATGAAGATTAAGTGTAATAATACCATGTCATATTGTGAATCATCGTAGTTGAAGGGTAGAGCCAACAGATCTAAAGGATCGGGTAAGGTACATTATGGACCACCCGGATACCATAATTGAATAGACAATATCGTCTGTGTTTAACAGTTTTATCCCCGAGAATTGTTTGATCTTGAGTAACAATACCGTTGTACTTTTATTGGCACTCTATTAACTGGTCATTAATCTTGATTAGTTTTTCACACAGTCTAAAACAAATTGAAAGTCTTTCAATTTGTAGCGCAAATATTAAACAGTTGTAAACCAAACAATAAACGACAAACTGATTTTGGGGGTATTATAAGTATATCCGAATGAATATTTTGTATTGTATCTAATGACTACAGATATTACGTATTGAATACACTACTGTGGTAAAAGCATGTTCAAGTAAGTAATGGGGTTTTTGTGTCTTTTCAATGGAACGGGATCAATCATGGAATTGTTTATTTCCTATTTTTCGATAGCGCATTCTATGGGTATGTTGTTTCACCAGGAGCGCAGGGTTGGCATGGAATGGTCTTAAACGTTTGTTACACGGGATTTGTGTTTGATTCCATAATTTTAGGACAGTCTGTATTATTCGACGTACCCAGTTTTCTTGCTTCTGCTAACGAGACCTGGGGATATGGTAGTTCTGAAATGACATCGTTGTGCTGAGTAGGCGTTTAACGCCCGGGGGGGGGGGCTTAAATATCGTGTTATAAACACTTACATCAGTTTTCTTAATCTAGAAAATAGCTACATACAAGCCTCGCGGAATTTTGTATTCGCTTGCTTTTTGAAAGTTACAATATCGCTGTCCGTTTGTTGTAATATTTTTTGGTATCATATTTCGTAGAAAATGTTTGCCATTTTTGATATCAAATAGATTTGTATTCAATATGGCACCAAGAATCAGGTGAGAAAGTAGTCGATAGAGAAAAAGAAGCGATGATATTTTATGTACCGTGTTACTGTATGGTATACATTTTAGTATTAAGGCGGTTTATACGTTTCGTTTATTATTTTACGACTTCTTTTTAATTGTATCCGGGTTATCCATTAAAACTTATTAATTTATCAGGCATTTTACGAGAATTAGTGCCCTTTATCATCTGCCCCCGCCTCCCATCGCTCCTTCTAGTCATTCAGAATTAATTAGTGACTTTCCTTAATTATTAGAAATTATGATTGAAAATAATAAGCCCACTGGAGAAAATCTAACGCAAATAGAAAATAATGAGACGGTATTCTGGTATATTTTTGTAGGTATATAAACAACTACAGTGTAGTTTATTTCTCCGCCGAAGGATAATACAGAATCAGACATTTTGCTTATGGGCATTCCTAATATAAACGCGCTTTCATTAGAATAAAGTAGTTATTATGATACAAAGGTAAGAGTTGATTGAACTAAGCTTTTTATTCAATCGAATGGCCTGGTAGTGGTGTAACAATTGTTTGATTTCTCTGGATTAGTAGGTCTGGCACCCCTCGGTGATATCGCGATTTATGAACATATTATTTCCTCATTTTGGGAATATCTAATTCTTATAAACCCCTATTCTGAACAACTTTTGATTCGGTGGAGTGATCTGACAGTGGCCTAAAGGAGCTAAATCGCTAATATTTGGCATCTAGAAATTGACCCTAATCAATGGTTTCCGTTTTGACTCAAATTTCAAATCAGTTATGTCCAGCGAAATACATGAGTCTCAACCGTATGACAATTTCTAGCGTCTGGTTATTCCAGTCTACTGCGCATGCTCCCCAGACAAGATGTGGCATCACCATTTGACAGGTGTTGTGAAATATGTCCATAGTCTCGTTCTTTCTAGTCACTTGTTACAAATGACGCTGAAACGCACTATGGTACCCAATTCGTAATATTATTTTGTCTTAAATATTGGATATCAGAAAACTTTGTAAGACTTTGGATGATATTGAGTTAAAGGCTTAGCTTGTATTACATGTACTAGTTCTCACTAGACTGAGCACCTCTCGACGATATAGTGATTTCTCGAAGCGCCGTATCAATTTTTGTTTTGTAAACCCCAAGTGTTTAAACAATGGGACACAAGCAAACATGTTTAACTCATTGATATAGCTCACTTAAAGTGTAAAGAGGAGTTTAAAGAAAACTCTCAAACGCAAAACAATATCCAGGTCTGTCAAACCAAAACAGACAAGCGGGTCTCACACGACACATTGAGTTACTTAATCGGTGATAAATTCTGTGGGCTCAGCTGGTTTACTGTAAATCCGATTCAAATCCTACCCTGTCGGTATCAGTTGTAATGGTATTTCTTATAAATATTATCTACAAGTCGACCACGTAAAACCAATTCCCCCTTCATGTTCATATGGATAAACAGTAATTATGCATTTAATCTAAGAAACGAGAGGGGAGGGGGGGGACTACCTTAAAAGACAAGCAGGGGCTGGACCGAACGGCAGATCTATGTAATGGTTGGAGTTGGATCAAGCGATAAAGAGTTTTTTTCAACCCGAAAACTTTATCAAGGTGAATAAACCACTCCGGTTTCAACCTAAGTCGGTTTTGTACTGCTGTTGACTGGAGATTTTTAAATGCCCATTCATTTAAACGTCAAGTCCTAACAGTATGGAGGAAAAAAGATGACCTGTCAAATCAGGACTTTTTAAACTTTTGCTATCAACTGAAAATCTTCTGCAAACTCTTTTTAACAACCTTACACCCGGTTATTATCACGATGTAATTGAATTAATTATATAATGCCCATAAGCTAGTAACAGATGAGCTTCTAACAAGAGATCATCATGTTCACTGATAACCATATGCAATTTAAGGTCGGCTAAACTAGGGATTTGTTTACATGGCAACGACCTTGCAAGAGAACCGCTACGATCTTTCCGAATCAGTGCAAAGTGTATCCAGCCAGACGGGGTAAATGACCAGTGCATTGGCCTGTTTATTATTAGCGGTCAAACGTACTCATAAACATGTAGCCGACTAAAACTGATCTTTTTTCATTATGATCAAAACAAATGTAGCTGCATGGTTGGTCACATGATGAATTATGTTGTGTTGACCATCTGGTTATAATGTTATGGAAGCCATCTTCATCATTCCAACAAGAAACCTTGAGTGTGAAACTTTACACAGTTTTTGCCACAGATATAATGAGATGGTTAAATTAAGAACTACTTGCTAAATTGACCAAGAACCTTTTTTTATTGAGTAAATGAGTGGAGTAGGGGAATATGATAAACGTGGAATGACAAGGTTAATTCCTGGAACGGAATAGTGCTTATATTCATATTGTTGTGATGAAAATCCTTCACATGATATTGCTGAAAAAGTTTTGCTGTCTAATTTGATAGTTAAATTAGGTTAGTATAAAAGTGTTCTTTTACAGTATCATATCCGTATGTTTAGCCATAGAAAGTTCATCTTTCAACGTTATTTGTATCGGTTTTTTTTTTCTCCTACTTTAAAATACTGCTTAATTGAATTTATTTCTTAATACCATTCCTATGGACCGAACTTTGCAATCAGTTTTGAGTGAGAAAAGATGCTTTTATTCACGATAGTCACATCTGATAATAAATCAAATGTCAAAAGTAAATGTAAACATGTCCAGAAACCTTACGAATTAAACTGCGAAGGATTTTTGGGAAGGTTACAATTTGACATTTTCAGTAAGTGCATAAATATTCTTAACAGGGTTTCTCAATTCTAATGCTGATCAGTTAGTTGTAAAATTGCTCTACATGTAGTGTGTAAAGTTTATCTTAATTTCTGAATGTAATGTATGATGTACGGTGGGTTGCTTTTATAGAGAAGGAAATCTCTAAATTTATTTTGTTTTAATGAGAGAGAGAAGAGAGAGAGAGAGAGAGGGAGAGATGGGGTCTTTAGCAGTTGGAGGAAATCGGAGTACTTGGAGAAACCCACGAGGTTGAATAGGCTTTCAAGAATAGTCAAATTAGATAAGGGTTTGGAAATATTCACGGTTAATTAAATAATATGACTCATCCATTTGTTCTTTGAATTATTTTTTACATATTTATAACGACAATCTTATAGTTAAGATTATTTTTCAAGTGCTTGCACATGTCCGCTACAGTCACGCAGAAACAATTTTTCTGGAATTACGTAAATGTTGCTTGTATAAATTATTCTGCGATTTTATAATTCACCACATGTTCCAATTGATATTGATCTGGGAAGAAATCTGATCTCTTTGAAAGTCAGAATTATTGGATAACAAGGTTATGTTAGTACATTGATATTGACGCCGTTTCCTCTAACATCGTTAGCCAACAAGCTGCATGATGATGTTCATATCGCTTCGATTATCATTATATCATTTTCTAAACATTGGCGACCTTGAGTAAATGTTGTTTCGACATTAATTTAAATTCGGAAAACAATCTTACATAATTTAGTATTGATAGTGAAATTTTTAGCTTTGAAATGTAATTAATGTGTGTGTTTTCTTTTATCGTACAGGTGCCTTTAATTCGCTGAAAAAATCAACGAACGACAGTGCCATGGAAGGGATGTGTAAATGTCCTTTAGTTCTATTGGGAGTTCTCTTTCTTAATCTAGGAACTGTGTTAGGACATCTAGAATGGACATGTACATTAGAAACAAAACGAGAAGCCCCACGGGGTGTGTGTGGTCGACGGTTACCGGATCTATTGTCTCTAGTTTGTGTATCATTTGGTGGTTACAGAGAAAAATGGTTCAGAAAAAGAAGTGACGATGGTTAGTATGCTCACATCTGATTCGGGCTTATTTTGTGTGTTTCTGATTTCACTAAAATGTTTCTAACTTTTACAGGGTCACAATTCTATGGAATACAATTACTGCATATTACTGCATATTACTGGGCAACGTTTCGACTAGGCTGCTCTAGTCGCTCGGTAATAAGCAGTAATTTCATTCCATAGAATTGTGACCTGTATACTCCAGTTCAATTACTAAATGCCACTGAAATGCTTCTGACGTTATTTGAAGAAATAATACATAATAATGGTTATTTAAAAATAGAGTAAACCCTCCCGTCCGTTTGCCTGACAAAAAATGACTTATAAAAGAAATACCCTCAAAGAAATAAGCATTTTTGAGGGCGACAATAACGATGTTGTGCCGTATTAAACATACCCAGTATAGGTATATCACGGGTAATGTACAAATCTCAATAAGAAGCATATACCTACCAAAGTCACACTCTCCCTTATCGCAATTATTTCTACTTTAACAATCGTTGAACACCTGTGACAGGACATATTTGTCTGAAATGGTTCATGCACTCTAAAGTAAACGTGCCTGAATGTCGACCGACCGCAGTGCTAATGCACCTTAATGATCATCCTAATTTGTTTTTGCTTTTTTTTTACAGATACAGCCCATAATTTGAAAAATATAATTCTTGGAAAACGAGATGCCTTTTCCTATTTGAGTAAGAGAAGATCATCATATGGAGAACAGGGGATAACATGTGAGTGTTGCTATCACGCTTGCAGTTTTAGAGAACTTAGGCAATACTGTAAAGATCCCAATCAAATCAAGAAACGCTCCGTTTTAATTGGAAACAAGTAAAGCACTCCAGACCAAACCTATAATTGCTACGAAACTGACAGGATAGTAAGCAGAGGGGACAAGCTTCATTTTGTGGAAGGTACAGAAGTTGAGTCAGGTTTCGTTTTCAAAGACAACAAACATCTACAGAAGTCAAAGTAATTATTGCATATAGATGACTAGGCTGTATAAACCAGTATGATCTAATCACCAGACTTATGACAATTTAATCATAAAATCGTGACTTTAATAAACTTTAATATACAAACTGTTATTTAAAAGTGTGATATACAGTTCTTAAAATGTGTTGTGATCTTTTTGATAAAGACATTTCTATTTTTGATTAGGCAGAAGAATATAGCGATATAAGTGGAACAATCTTTCTATTTAAAAAAAAAATACCACTGGTATTCAAATGAAATGATCTCGATCTATAAAGATCTCTGGTTGAGCTTTCTTTAAACGACTTGAACAATAACTCCATTTCTTTATTGAACCAGAGACGCCTCTGATTGCATTGGAGTGGATACTGGCATAGAAAAAATGTTTTCACTGCGGAAGTAAAGTCGGCCTTCCTACCGGATTCATGGCAGTAATTCAATGAGGCTACAACAGACTAATGTAAATGAGGGCGCAGATGTTTGTAATTTGATCAAAGAAGATGTCTGCCATATTGGTCCGTCTGTTCACTTCTGGCGATAATTACAGATTAGTCTCACGTAATTAATAGATAATTATTAATTAATATCAGAAAATCTGGCTTGTCTTTCTTTATCCCCAGTGACATTCATTGCTCCAGTCAAAGGTATCTACCAATTAGGACTTTCATGTGTTGGAAAGAACAAAATACCGAATGACATCAGGTGTAGTGATATCTAAGTAAAAACTACTCACTCGAATTCGTATCAATAACCTTTAACAGTGCTTTGATTAACAATTTCTGTGATAGGTTAAACAAGTGTAAGTTAAATTTGTAGACTCATCCCATCCCAGGAAATATGTTTTTCTAAATAAAAAATGAATAAAACAGTTGTGGAAACATTGGTTTAATCTACCAACAGTGGAGACTTTATTAAAACCTCCAGTGAACATAAAAAATACAAACTTGAAACTATATCAGTAATTCATTGCTTTTGTTGTTTTTTTCTCTGATGGATATTTCTTTTTGTTAACAGTGGGTTATGGTTGATACTAATGGTGTTATATACCATTTTCTATAGTTATTTTTTATTTTTCATTTATGCTATCACACATTGTTGTTAAGTTGTCGTCTGCAATATGTCACATCTCACATTGCCACCTATAATGTCATTAAAACGGCAGGTAAAGAAGCTTGGAAACAGGTGGTAATCTTGTAATTATCAACACGTTAATAATCGCCGTAGTAATAAGTAACGATCTCTAATTTTTGAAACCCGAAGCAGGTCCTTAGCCCCATGGCTGCTGAGATTCACCGATAGTTATATGTTGTTTGAGTATAACCTAGTCCATAAATATTGATAAACATAATCGGAAGTATTATTAAGCTACGCCTACATTTTGTTTAGACATCCATTGACTTTTGTAGAAGTTTGTTGGAAAATGCGAATTTGTGTCATTGTGTTGACTGAAAAGACTAGACGCTGTTTTATCTTAAAATTCTTTGATAATGCTTCATTCTCCAACCCAGACATTCTTTGAAAGGTTACGCATTAACTATTATCAATGAAATGCGTCTTGGGTTTCTGAAGACCTGACGTCCATTTGCATATGTACCGCACTTACTTTTTCAATAACCTAATCATGAAACGAATTGAAACTTCGAGAAACTATATATTAATAGCATAAACAAAATTGTGTTTTCATATATCCAGAATCGATATGTTAGGTCTTTAAAAGATATTTTTATAGTATTTAAATGAAATGTTCAAGTTCTCCAATCTAAAGTTGTAGGAAAGTTTACGATAGCTATGGTAACACGTTGATTCTGCTGAAATAAAGGCTGTTCGTAAAAATACAGATGAATCTTATTTATTTAACTTCGCCAAGTCCATTTCGATTTGGTAATGCCTTAGTACTATTAATACACGTTAAAAAGTGTAAAAAGGCTTTGTAGGATGTGTTAGAGATACCGCAACATAGAGCCAACAGCTAGGTTGTACAAACACTGTACGTAATAAGTCAAGACAAAACGTCCAAATTGGTTCCCTACAAACACGAATGGATCAAAATAACAATACACAATACCATATTGCGACGTAGCAAAAGTACGATCTTCCGTGCGAGCAAACACCACGTACACCAGTGATTTTTAAACTTATTTTGCCAACGGCACACATTGGAACGCATGAAAAAATAGCGGCACACCTGGCCAAATAAGACATTTATTTGAATTTTGCAAAATAAAAACATGGCAAGTCAAAGACGGCATACAGTAGTAGACACAGACTATAGCCATAGACACATGAAATGACTCAAATTCTATTTAAAAAAAAAACAACTATGAACTTGCAGTGAATACTTAATTAGGACCATGTGGTTTTTCGCGTTGTCTTAATGTGCCGTTCAAAATTTCGCGGCACACTTAAAAAAAATTATGCGGCCGCGGCACACTGGTTGACCACTGACGTACACTATCCCACGCTCGATAGACAGTCTAGCGAATTCACAAAGGCTGTGATGTTAATATAAAGTTCAATCCCGACTCAACCCTTAACAAAAATTTGTAAATTCTGTGTGATTTCAGAAACACCCAAACGTGAAACGTTCAGCATAAGAGCATACATGAAATATGGGTTTCAAACAAAGTCTTGTTCTTTTATACACATTTGTGCATGGATTATTTCAAAGACTCTGATTTCAGGCTGTTTGTCAAACCTTCCCATACATAAGCTCAGTGGGATATATTTGTCTCTTCCACCACTTTTACAAGAAAAGTGGCTCATTCGTGATGAGGATTGGTGGGTAAAAACTGACTAGGTGTGTTCCGTGGAGAATAGATTCATTCAATACAGACAATGAAATACGTCTTTGGTTTCTGGAAACCCGACGTCTCATTCGCATATTTACTGTTCTAACTATAATATTTGGTCTGTACACACTGCTGCGGAAGGACGGAGTCCTACCACACAACATGCACCTCAAGCGTGTTGCTAAGAAAGTTGTGCACCATGCCAGAACGCAACGTTATGCCGACCGGAAAAAGGAATTCCCGAGGAGTTTTCATTAAACAAAATCCTGCATTCATTAAAAAGCGTCACCGGATTATTTGCTGTTCAAGATTACACCAAGGAACTTAGTCTCATCTTTACGACCTACCTAACCACTGAGTCATCCTGTCAACGTCGCAGTTCTTGTATCTCACAAACTAACAAACTCGACGTATTTGTAACGGAGATTTTGAAGCCCATTGGTACACGGAAGGGGATACATTTTAAACCTTCTTGCGTCACACCACAGGAATCTGACCTTCTATCCGTATATATTTGCATACACCATACTAAACTAGCGATGTATAATAAAAAAGAGCAGGAATGCAATGCCTGTGGAAGCCTAGATTTTCCCTGTCTCAACAATTCGTAATATCAGGCAATCTAACATCTGCCGATTCACTCAGATATGTTTTTCTCCAATCTAGCCATTTTGATTTGCATATATAACATTAGAAGGTCAGATCCCTTTGGTCAGACATGTGTAAAACTGGGCTAGTGGTATACAGTATCAGTGGAAGTGTTATTCCATAGCTGAAGTACACTTTGGTGTCACCTACTACGACATTGCAACAAGTAGCGCTACTGCCGAACCAGTATTTTTTTTATTATTGTTCTCAATGACACGATATAATTGTGCCATCAATGTAATGTATATTTTCTATAGTGCATTAAGATAATTACCCCCAACTGAAACCCAAACTCATCTTCCAGGACAAATGGCGCACTAGTGCTCTGGATTGCCAATATACTAGTGAGACGGCGATTAAGCCATCTCGTGCTTGGTAGATGTTCACTTCAACAAATACAATCAAACCTTAATGTATCATGCGTAGGGGTGCTCTTACAATGGGATCGGACGTGCAAAACGCCAAATGACCGTCATTCATAATCAGTAACAATGGTGGAAAAATATCGTCATACCCTACCCAAAGGGCTGTCGTTGAAATGGTAGTGCCCGGTATTTGAAATTCGCCGCTGCGCGACTATGGCTATTCTCCAGGCACCCAATTGTACTCGTTGCTTTGTAGGCCTACTACGATCCGTAAGACGACAAAGTAGGGCCAACTTCCCCAGTTGCGTTCACAATATGGTGACATAGGCTAGGACATGAACCTATACCATTAAACTTGCTATTGATCATTGTTGGGTTGTTTAATCCATTCCAAACTATACAGTATTTGCAGATATTGTCCGCGAAAATGACAAACAGTGGCTTTAATTGATTTAAAGTTAAAACGTGAGACCCTAGGCTTCTAGATGAATATATTTCCCTTTAATATTAGGGAATTTGAGTTCGGAGAGCTTAATCTGAATTATGTTTGCCGAATCATGCTATTTTTCCGAATTACATAGAGGTTGAGTTCAGGTTACATCCTCAATTTGGACATAATATTCCTACGCATATCCGTAATCTTTTGGCATTTAGTAATGTATAATGATACTATTTTTACACCCGTTAAGATTGTGGATGGTCAAATGTCGCCAAGGTTGCATCGTTTTGTCAATAGACATGGCATATGCACAATCTTCAGATGTGCTAGTGGGTCAGAGTATAGTTTTTAGTGTGTTTCCTACCTTCCAGCTTAGTGTTTGTGAATATAACCAGGACGATCATGAACAATACTATAGTCCCCCGGAAAAAGCAATTCACTGGAACCCATATCTACACAACCACTTCCTAAAATAAAAATTTTAATTTATGCCTATAGGTCACAGTGGGTAAAAAAATCATCGGCGATGTAAAAATGAATATGTGCTTATGGGAAATATATTTTCCCAGGAAGCATCGACCACTTCTAGTCGAAGTTTTAGGGGATCTTAGATGATATTTTCGTAGTTCTCCCATCCGAAGGTTCCCGGTGATTCAACATGACTCGCGACGCTGCCTAAGCTTCCACGACGCCCCCGAGGGTTATCAGTTTCCATCGGTAAAAACTACCCAGTAGGACCTAGCCCTAAATACATTGTATTGTTATATATAACTTCCAGCAAACTCATTGTTTAAATATTAAAAACAAACATACTGTGCAGCAAAATTAGTCAACACAAACGCTTGAACGTGATCCTTATAAAACACAACAAGCGGTTAATATGGGATTTGATGCCCACCAAAACGGTGATGTATTTGGAAAACAAAACTGTTCCTAAATTGGTTACAGTCGAGTGAAAACCTATTATGGTTGCAGACCCCCGTATATTTTTCAATTGATGTCAATGTTAAGTCTCTTGTATTTGACTGACCCGAACTTTTTCTAAAGGTTGGGAATTAATGTTGGTCTTGATCCAAATGAATGTTCATTACCGACTGAAATTTATCGGATGTTAAACCTAGGATTGACATTATAATAAATTTACAGTTCGAAGCCCTTCTCTACAGACCCACCCTTCAACACAATAGTGCCTAATCATTCGGAACCTTCCTCCTCAGCCGACAGTTTCAGATCTTGTCGCCATGCCTTTCTCGGATATTTATGGAAAAAATAATATATTGCACTGCCCACTGAGTCTTAATTAAACCTGATTACTGCTAACAAAAGCCCAATTCCACATCCCAGCTTAGATTTTTTCCTCAAAGTGTAGTATATTTTAAAGAATTGAAAGACCAAACGCTGTAATAATTCTTCTAACGTAAGAATGTGTGGGTGAAGGATGCTCACTAATGGGTTACTGAAAACTTTCAAAATGCATTAGACTAAAAAATCAGTTCCATTTCAGGCAAACATCAACTTTCATCTGAAAGAAGACCACTCTAACCATCGAAACCAGGCACATTAATTCAATTACACAAGATAGATACTATAATGCGATATAAAAAAAATTCCTGCTAAACAACATGGATGCACGTGAAATAGAAATAGAAATATAAACATATATGTAATATGATTCAGAGATCAATTTAACAATTATGTAAGATAGAAATCAAACACAAACCAATGGGCCAAAATAAAAATAAAGTTCTACGTCGAATTGTATGATATGGCAGTACATGTATTACGAAATACTCCTATCTAAACTTTATTCATTAGTAGAGGGAGAGGGCGGGGGACTTTTCTGCACCAACCCGACTAATGAAGTTTTGTTTTGCGTGAGCGATAAAGGTTGTTTCTTGCAAATGACTTTCCAGAAGCGTTCCACCGATTTTTACCACAACTCACTGATCGCTGCACGTGCAATACAGGAATGGACGATGGACAAATTGTTGCGTCTGGATAACGTAAGCACATGGCCCCATAAGCATCGTCAACGCATTAAAATAATAGTCTAAACTTATTTCCAAAGTGTTTAAACATACATTGTGCAAGAGCTAAATCTGCATATTGCAGGTCTTTCTTTAGGCCTAAAATGTTATGTAAATTATTATTTAGACAATAATTAACTTATCCAGACCATATAAACTCTCGATGTCATCGCTAGTCTGTGAAATTTACTGGATTACAACCCCATTCGCTGCTCAATTTTCATTCATGATTTAATCATAAAATAGATAATCGAGACTATGTTTTTATCGTACCAACATTACTAATGATGATCGAGGCTAGGCCGTAATTTCAAACTTAATTCTCGGTTCATAGTGGATCAATTTGACAGAAATTTTCAGTACATTGCCTTTACATTATCTAGTTTTTAACTATTATAGCGAGAACTGCCGGCACTGTATCTAATATCACATAATGTATCTTTAAATAATATACAAACATGTTATTTGCTGGCCAACTTTAGAGGTACAATCACCAGCGGTAAATTTGACATTGCTCCGAATAAATGAAAATATATCGACTGAAATTTTAAGAGAATCTAAACAAAGTGACAATATGACTTACAAATAGTCTGTGGCGGAAACATTTAAAGCCAGTGATGGTAAAATATTATTATATAAGACAATCTCAACAACAGTTTTTGCTACATATAAAATGATATATTTACTGGAGACATGCGAGTATAGAATGATATAATCAACAATTTCTGTGTTTACATCACATAAATAATACAACTCTATGGATTCTGCTATTTATTGCTATCTTGATATATATCAACATTGTGGTTCTAATCTATAAAACACGATAGTTAAGAGTTTTAGTTCCTCGTTAACTTCTGAGACTTGCAACCCAACAATGAATTAGTCTGTTATCATTGATCTGACAAAAAGTTATCGCAATTGATCTCGAATATTTCTTTCTTTCTTTTTCTTCAATGCATTGAACTCTGCACTGTTGTTTTTGCAGTTTAATTTAGTGAATGAATGCCATCAGAGATTGCTTCTCAACCCGCCTCAGACTTTCTAATAATCGCTGAATCATTTGTTCCACGGTTTTGATACGCTCACGTGAATGTTTGGTCGTCGGCTACATTGCCTTTCGCCCGTCGTTTACAATTTCTACAGACTACATATCATCTGATTTCTTTTGGAGTTGGTAAATGTTGTTTTCTAATGAAATGAAGAAGCCAATTTAATTTCAATACTTTCTGTTAATTTCTTCTGAAGTTATGGTCCTCGTTTCACATAGTTGAACCATGTGAACGCTCTAATGACAAAACGTATCACCTGATCTGTATGAAATTTATATTCATCATTTAAATTATAGAATTTCAGTTATTTCCATTAATTAAGTCTAGAGTTATGGCATTTATTTCACTTTGTTGAAACATGTGAATGGTCAAACGCCAAACCTTGTCGTCTGATCTGTATGAAATTTGTATTCATAATTTAAATTATTGAAAAAAGGGAAGCCTGTCGAATTTAAACTTCCTGAGGGGGTCTGTGGGGGTTCTCTCCCAGGAAAATTTTGAAAAAATGACAACCGCGAACCCATTTTCCAAGTTTTTCAGAACAAAAGCAGAAGAAGGCAAATTTTGGATTTCCTGATACAATTAGATAACAGAATGACGTAAGAGCACTATCATTAGATGATGAGAATTCTCTTTCCTTTCTTCTTTCTTCTTAGGCTTAGGTCCACTTTTTTAAAATGAGCTTAGGCCCACCTGTCACGGACAGGTGGACAGGTGGGCCCAGTCCGGCACTGATTGCAATGATCTAGGACATAATGATCATATATCATATAAGAAATATAATTATGAAATTCTAGGTACTAGCTAACCCCACGCCGATTAGATATATAATACGCTGCTATTAATTTAAAATCAGTGTATATAATCAGAATAACAGTATGTTTGGGCAGTTTACTGTCAATTAATGATGATAAGAAACTTATTTATAATTTCTCATTCTAGAATATGTTTCAATGATTTGTCTGAACGATAATTTATCTGCCCATCGTATCTGGTCACTGGTAATCCTTCTGTCAAACCAAGTTTCTCAGAATCTAGGTCCGCTGTCAGAGTGCTCACGGTTAAAAAAATCGGCTAATCTTTCATCTCAATACTCTAACGCAATGGACCATATAATTCATTGACAGCAAATATCATAAAAGATAAATAACCAATAAAGTATAATGCATCTTTTTTTTAAACGGGGTTTTCATTCTACAGTTTATAACTCGAGGTTACGATAAGGCAAGCTGGAGTCATTATCGTAACCAGTTATATGGTAGTTTGAATAGCCAAAATTTGAAATTAGTTCCACCTTACGCTTGATCTCACATTAACTCCATGCATCTTTAATAGAAGACTTGATCTCGCTTCAATCTTATCAAGCTAGATATTGTAAAACGCGTCAGACCACAAGCACCAGTAGCGTGGAAATATTTCAAAAATAACATTAAACTATGACTAAGTATAATGTCTAAATTCTGTGACGTACATGCTCGTAAACGAGATTATCAAATAACTGGTCTGATACCGATTTCTAACTCAGGGGCAAATAACTCGTCTGAAACCAATTCTTTTTAGGTAGATTAAGGGGATGCTCGATTCACAGTTCCGGAATTGAATTCCGAAACCGGTGTCAATCGAGTGAAAAGGGGAATTTCGGAGTACAACGCATGTGCCGACTGCATAAAAAATGTCTCAACCAATCATGACAGCTGAAATATATTTTTTGCTTAGAATACGTCACGATTCTACTCACTCCGCCTCAGCTGTCGGGACTGGTAGAACTGTGACGGGACTGAATTCCGCGTCACTCGATTGCAATTCTGTCAATTCGGGACGTTCTGGACTGTGAATCGAGCATCCCCATAATAACATCAAGAACAAGGTGAAAGACCGGTTGGAATAAAATAATTGGGATCAAAGTTCTGGATTCCCGTCAACCAGTAGCAATACTCAGATCAAGCTCGCGCAGTTATATTTTTAAAAAAAGCTGAGGTGAAGACTATTAATGTTCAATTCCCGGTGTCAACTTGACACTGACTTATACACGACAAAAGATTTTTGTCTGCCACATCACTTCGATGGAAGCGGACGTTAAATAAAGCACTACAAAGATTATTAAACACTGCATTTTTTTTTAAAAAAAAGTAGATGAATGAAGCCCAAGTTTCAAATTGTTTCCTTTATACCCGTCTCGCATCCTCTGCTCATCCCATGTTTGTAACAATTAAACAATATATTACCAGAAATGACTTTAGGGGCCGTTAATTGATTCAATTAGACTAACACATGGATATCAAAAACATTTAACTGATCTTGTTAGTGTAATCTGATTTCCAGAAGTCCCGTTTCTCTTGCTTGACACAAAGATCATATTTTCCATGTCTAGACACACTTGCTGAGAAATCGGTAGTTGTAAAAATAGGTTATGACGCGCGGATATTTGTAGTAGCGAGTATGGAGAATAACTTGACTGTTTGAAATTTACGGACATCGCGTATTTTTTCGGGAACTTCCCGAACTTGGTACTATAAGAATTAAAAAGGAAACATGGAAGTAAATTGGCTAGTTCCTGGGAAAATACCTAAGGGATATTTCTGTATGCTCTAATTGCATTGACTCGAGAATAGGACAAAGTACGTTTAAGTTATACAAAGTTTATTATACTCACAAGATTGGTAATTTTATTCGCCGTGCGACTTGCAGAGTTTGTCAATATAACCTTGAGACAGTATTAAATACTATTTACTCAAGCTAATTAGTCACAACAGGATGTCATATTGCATGACATATGCCACATGTCGGATTACATTCACACCCTGTGGCCATTGAGTCTTAATACGACCAGCCAATAATGGACCTTTGAGACTTGTTGCCAAATAAGGAAGGCTTGGTTTTCTATTGTAGCCTTGTTAACATTTACCCAATGTTTACAGATACCGTGTGGGCTTTACACTCTTCCTTATATTTTTCTCGTCGCCTTTCGGAAACATTGCGTAAATACATGGACACTTAATCATTTGCTTAATAAACAGTTTTATAATTAGATATTACCACTATTAAAAACGAACAAACACATCCAATAGATTAAAGACTGCCGATGGCTTTATATTTCTTCACGTGAAATATTAGATAACGTCATTGTTTTGTAGCTAAGGAATAAAATTCGAGAAAATAAAGGTGGAGGGTTTGTGAAGATGTTTTAGTGGGAATATACGTGTTTATTTTAAGAGATCTGATTAAACAATCTGTTTTTAATAATCTGTATCCACGTCTTCAATTGGCCCAGGCTAGGTGCGAGAGAGAGAGAGAGAGAAATGGGGTTTAACGTCCACTCGACACAAACTAGGTCATTTCGGGACTAACATATGTTTTAATTTTATTTCAATAATTCTCTTGCGTGTAGGGGTCTTTAGCAGTGGGAGGAAACTGGGGTGCCCGGAGGAAACCCACGAACGAGGTTGAGAAGGCGCCCCTATCTCCATGCCACATACGCTCACACCAGGGCTCGAAACCACAGCCGCAATCCAGAGGTGACCAGCCAGCCAGAGGTCGAAGCGCGGCACTCTAGACCACTAGACCATCCCAACCCCCGTGGTTAGGTGCCGAATTTAATTTAATAATCTGTGTACTTAATTTAATTGATGCAAAAATAAGTACACGCACTTATCTTATCGTAGTTTAATACGTAGTTTAAGCGTATGTTTAATATATAGTAGACATTAAGATTTATAGATTACATTATTTAGTATGTCTTGCTATAGCTTCAATTTATGTTAAAAGGTCAAAACTTCTTACACATTTAGAACAAAACTGGGTTGACAGGGTCTGTTATTTCCAGTTTATGATGGGTGGCCTAGAATCCACATGTTTCAAATATGTTTGTAAAGATTCAGCGAAATATTGACACAAAATCTACACTGATTTGATCGAAAGACAAAACATTGTCAATAGAAATGGATTCTTATTACAAAACAAATCAAAACTCTAATGAAATCTACATTCTGTTTTGTTTTTTTTCTTACCCAAATCTAGCCATGTTATAATTTTGTCAATACACAAACGTAAACAGACGTCGTAAAGCTATGTATATGTCTTACATCTCAGGGGCCTATTTCACAAAATTTTAACTAAGATAAGATCTGAATTTTAGTTATTTGATTGGACAATATTAGATTGATTTTAGTTCTTAGCCAATAAAAATTGAAGTATCTACTAAAATTGGGATTTTATCTTTAGTTAAAATTTTGTGAAACATGGCCCAGAACTACAGTAAAATGATCTAAAACCTTCTTCCCGATTACAGACGTAGCCGGAATTTCTAGACGTGGTATAGGAGACGGTTTGAATGTAATAAAATACCACCTAACTCTAACCTTATCGCTAGCTGAAAAATATTTTACTTGCCACTGTAACTTATTTGCACCTGATGCTTATGCTACAAGCATGTTATTACCTATTAGGTTCTAAATAGGATGCTATCGTGAGCGGAATTGCCGCGGACAAACAAGAAAAAAAAATGGCTAAAAGGAAATCGGTTCATCATCGTCGAGACCCAGTAAAGCGATACGACAAGCGAATCTTGGGAAACAATTCGAACAGGCATCTGTTAAATGTTTTTGTTATGGTACCCCATGCATATTTGCCTGCGACTAGAAGGTGTGGGACTATTTGCTGGGGCGGGTTTTTTTTATAATAATGTGCCACCTGTCCCACAGTATAAATCTGAATTGAACATGTTTTACATTGCTTCATGGTCAATATCACATTGCTAAATCAATGACGATATTTAGTCGATAGCCTAAAAATATTGATATAGAACTCGAAAAATTAAAATTGTACAAATAAATTATCTACATAATGTTTTTAATATTCCCTTTAAGAATGATTTAAGCAAATTTTATAACTGTTGTGCCCACTCACATTTGGGATGCATCAGTTTGGTCAAAACAGAAATGTGAACGCACAGTAGCCCCAAGCAAGACAAGAAATGAGAATATATGTGTCAATCAGCAATCTGAATATAACACAGATTATCCTATTTCGTTTCGTTTTCTTTATATATATTTCAAATTTCGTTTTACTTGCCCTTACTACACTAGGATCTGGAAGAGTTGCTATCATTGACGTGTTCTGCATGATGTGAGTGATTGGCCATTGAAGCGGTCGGTTACTGTGAACGTTAGGCGTGTGGTGCACGGAACTGTGGGTAATCCACTGGAAACATCAATGCTGAAAACTTCTGGTATGACCTCTGACACGGCATATCGTTACAACGGTAAAATCTTATAGTGTAGGCCAATGAAAGTATAAACCATAGAAATATAGACTAGAATAGCAATGACGTCTTTTACAACGACGTCATAAGTCGGCCATATTGGAAGTTGTATGACGTAAAAAGTAAACATCAAAATGAAATATAGATTTGAATTTTAATCGGATTGTACGATCAGGTACCATGTACTAACATAACTCGCCGCTTTTATGTGAAACGGGTCTCGTTGATACTATTTTGAAAGTTATCCTAATGAGTACTTTAATGCCATATAAGCGTAGACTAATTATGACTTGAAATACAGCCAGTTTCCTAGACAACTGCCATAAACAGGTCGAAAAACATAGTAATAAAATCAAAATAAAGATATTTTGTATATACCATTAAATGAAAAGCAAGCTATTTATAACAAAAGAATATGGAAAATATGTGTCTGGTTATAATATAATGGTGATTTTAAAATGTCATGGGTTGGAATTTAAAGCAAAACACAATAACACCTCTTTTAAAGATAGGTTGTCAGACAACGAAACATACGCCCACAGCAGCTAAATCGTCTGGGCAGTCAACAAGAGTTGTCGCATATTTTTACTCTTTTCGGTAATGAAACATTTATAACACACTAAAATCCGATTAAGAGTAACAACTCATTATGTAATTATCAGAAAATCATTAGAATTTGTTTGCTTTTTATAAAGTTTTGCCCCACACTAACAATTAGTCTAGGAAACATTTAATATGGCGGATTTAGCTGTTCAGTTATCAAAATTCATTGATAATCAAAATATTTGTTCGTTTCAAAACCTTAAACTCTGTGTATCAATCTGAAGTCAATCGCATATTAAGTTTGGCCTCTAGAGCATCCACAAGATTTTTTGAAGTGATCAAGGACTACAACTCTGGCACTAATTATCAGAAATCGCTGAAAATCAACAGGCTTCTTCGTCTAATGACTTTAAACACTGTGTATAAATTTGAAGTCAATCGGATATTAACTTTGGCCTCTAGAGCGCCCACAAGATTTTTTGAAGTGATCAAAGGCCATAACTCTGGCACTAATTATCGGAAAATCAACAGGCTTCTTCGTCTTATGACCTTAAACACTGTGTATAAATTTGAAGTCAAGCGGATATTAACTTTAGCCTCTAGAGCCACAACCGACGGACGGACGGGGGCGACAACAATATACGACCACATTTCAATGTGGGCTCATAAAAAACGAACAGACATTTCAGAAATCAGAAAGCCCATATATATACATAGTGGGGACAGGGTAGCATATTATTACAATGACAGTTCAGCCAGCCAAAAACATTAAATGCAATGAATGATCTTTAATTTTAATATCATATGAATATTAAAAAATGTTGTCAGGCTGTTACTACGTTTTCCTTTAGGGGTTTCATAATTTTGCCCAAAGTCCACATTTAAAACACTGAGAGGAGTCTGGTACAAAACTCGGAAAACTCGGAAATCTCGGAAAACTCGGAAAATATTTTCCGACTTTTCTCCTCTCCGAGATTTTCCGAGTTTTCTATTCAAACAAAAAAGTCGGACAATTTTTTCCGACCTTTCCGAGTTTTATGTTTTCAATCGAGTCAAATCATAAAACTGGGAAAAAGAAAAAGTTGGAAAATTGTCAAGAATATTTTTTTTTTAAATTGGCATAAGTAGTTGTAGTAATAAAAGGTTATAGATCATGAAAATACAAAACTCGGAAAACTTGGAAAGTGGCAAAAAGATATCAAAATAAACTATTTTTCATTGGATAATTAATTATGATTATGACAGTAACACATCTATTTAATAAGTTAGACATGATCTATAACCTTTTCAGTTAGATTTCAACCAAAGTAATGCAATATGGCGAGTTTTATGATTTGACTCGATTGAAAACACAAAACTCGGAAAGGTCGGAAAAAATTGTCCGACTTTTTTGTTTGAATAGAAAACTCGAAAAATATTTTCCGACTTTTCAGTTTGAAACAAAAAGTCGGACAATTTTTTCTGAGTTTTGTGTTTTCAATCGAGTCAATTCATAAAACTCGGAGAGGAGAAAGGTCGGAAAATATTTTCCGAGTTTTCCGAGAATTCCAAGTTTTCCGAGTTTTGTATCTGACCACTGAGAGCTGCAGAATTCAAATTTTGTGAAATCTTTTTATGAGTTTAGTCTCCATTTCGACTTTCAACAGAGAACTGACGGACAAATTTTATAACTGTGTCACGCGCTATGACGTACTGATAGTAAACAAAAACTAGTAAACTAAAGGGCATGCAATATGAATTTTATTCATCAATGATAGTAAAATTTTAGCGTATATATTGGGAATAATAATACGTACATAGAGGTAAAGATAAAATCAAACATAAGGCCAATTAATGTCGACATTGTCTAAATTCAGACCGTGGAGAGAGAGAGAAATGGGGTTTAACGTCCACTGAACACAAAATAGGTAATTTCGGGACTAACATATTTTTTTTTTCTAAAATATTGTATTTCAATAATTCGCTTTTGTGCGTAGGGGTCTTTAGCAGTTGGACAATAATTCGTGACGAAAATAAGTTATAGAAAAACTTTCGTTGGTTTTGCGAAACAGGCGTAAATAAGTCGTATCGTTTACTTTGCGTCAATTTCTCTCTTTAGGACTGGGATGGCCTAGTGGTCTAGAGTACCGCGCTTCGGCCTCTAGCTGGCCGGTCACCTCTGGCTTGCAATTGTGGTTTTGAGCCCTGGTGTGAGCGTATGTGGGCTTCCTCCGGGCACTCCAGTTTCCTTCCACTGCTAACGACCCCTAAGCGCAAGCGAATTATTGAAATAAAATGAAACCATATGTTAGTCCCAAAATGGCCTAGTTTGTGTCGAGTGGACGTTAAACCCCATTTCTCTCTCTCTCTCTCTCTCTCTCTCTCTCTCTCTCTCTCTCTCTAGGTTGCGAGCTGTCCGTACTTGCTCAATTACTAACATGCATTTTATAAGCAATAGTCCTTCAATTATCCATTTTTCGAACCTCCCGCTGCAAACGTTTGCTTGTATTCGATATAGAATCGAATCCTATGGTTTTAATCGTGAATCTATTTTCTCATTCAAAAATCCATGTGCGAACACGTTGTGCTAAAAAAAAACCTTGTCAGAAACAAAGGTTAATCCAAGGCCCCAACCATAGAGAGGGTTTTGTATGCAGAATTTTATTCAAATACGATCAGTACAGAGCTGCATATAATGGTTAAAGAATAGATAAATGGGGGTTAACGTCATCTCAATAGGTCAGTAAGGGACTAACATATGATTCAGTTTTATTAATTCATAATAGAGGTCTTTAATAGTGGAGGGCGGAGGACGTTGAGAAAATCCACGAGATTGGATATGAAACCCTATACCTTGTCATGTACAACCGACAGCTTCTGTGATACAGCGCGCATCTGCTAGAGAATAATCAATCCAATAAGGAAAACAGTGAAGCTATAAGGTAGTTTTGAAATCTGCAAACCACTTTTGGCATTTCCGTCTTTTGTTGGAGCTGGTAGAGTCTTCGATTTGTTCACACGTCCTATGGTGGCCCATGGTTATCATTGAAAAATGCGTAAAATGTATTTTTGATTTATTTTTTTTTTTTCATTTCAGTTTTTGATTTAAATTTATTTATTTATTTTTTTTTTTTTTTTTTAATTATCAAAAACGATTTTAATTTAGATCTAATTTAATTTAAACTATTTTTTATTTCATTTTCGATTAAGTTTTATTTATTTTATTTTGGTTTTATTTTTTTTTTTTTTTTTTTTATTTTTTTATTTTTTTTTTTTTAAAGCGAATTTTTATTTTCATTCAAATTTTTATTACAATTTTTAACATTTGCGGTGGATATTTTACGCATTTTTCAATGATAACCATGGGCCACCATACACGTCTGGAATACTACAATGATGGGCACAATGACATAAGGAAGAGTGAGTCTAAGTTCAGATCTTGCACCGAGCACAGACCATTTTAGGCATCGACCTTAATAAGTATTTGAAAAACATGAAGACCCATTGTTCCAGTGTATCCAAACAAGGGTTAAGAGATTTACATATCTTACAGATATTTGGTTAATTTTATGTTAGCCATTCGGGTGGGACATGCCTGTAAAAGAACCCTTGACAGTTAAAAACCGATAAATGTAGGCGGGAAAACCACTGTCCGTGGGCAAAATACTCCTTGGAGACATTAAACTTTACCTTATCCCATCCCATTCCATAATAAACACCAAGTATTAAAATGAAATGTCTCTTTTTACGTTGTTTGTTAATGCTTTTGAGGAAGTGACGACCAGACGACACTAATACTAATTCTCTATTAATGAATTCCTCGCACAGAAGGTGCACATTATTTTACCTATAAATATTGGCAGTTCACTTTAGCTAATAAGCTATCTTAATCTTAATGAGTATTATTGTCATATTAACGATCTTTAGTATCATGAATTTCCTTTAACATGACATGAAGGCTTGTATCCGGAATCATATATTCAACATATAAATTACAGGCCATAAAATAACCTCATGATGATGAGGATAATCACAATGTGAACGACACGCCCATTTTTAATTAGATTCCTAGAAAGTTCGTTTGTCAAAGTCTGCTTAATAATATTGTGATTTTACCCGGTTGATTTCCTGTTTCAGTTTATTTTTTTACAAAAGAGATGAAATCTTAAATTATAATCTGCACATGGAGGTAAGCAGTGTCTGGTAAACAAAAAATAAAGGTAATTGATGGCCCAAACTAAGGGGGATGCACGGAAATATTAAATTTAGTGACAATAACATGACAGAAGAGTTTATCATTAGAATATTTGACACTATTTTAGATCTATTTCAGGACGCGAAATGAAATGATATGGGGTTTAAAGCCGGTCCTACTGTTCTGCTCCTAAACTGGACCGAACATACATGTTGTCTTAAATTTTCTTAATAATAGTTCAATAAAAGACAAATGGTAAAAATACCATCAATTGCTTGCCATGTATCTATAGATTTTGTTTCATTAGGTATTTTTTCTATTTGGATCCGGGGGGTTGGGATGGCCTAGTTGTCTAGAGTGCCGCGCTTCGACCTCTAGCTGGCCGGTCGACTCTGGCTTGCGGCTGTGGTTTCGAGCGCTGATGTGAGCGTATGTGGCATGGAGATAAGGGCGCCTTCTCAACCTCGTGGGTTTCCTCCGGGCACTCAGGTTTCCTCCCACTGCTAAAGACCTCTACGCGCAAGCGAATTATTGAAATAAAATTAAAACCATATTAATGACCTAGTTTGTGTTGAGTGGACGTTAAATCCAATTTCTCTCTCTCTCTCTCTCTCTATTTGGATCCAGTGGTGGTGGGCGATGTCAAAGAGAGGGAAGATGTACCAAATTACATTTGATTGGTGTGTTAAAACAATAATTGATGAGATGACAATGTGACAAGAATCATTTGGAAACAATGGGTATGAAAAAACAGTATATTCATATTATCTGAGAAATATTATTATAATGCTGAAAAGATAGTAAGGAGGACATTTTTTCTGTTTTGATGCTGGAAAACATTCTCAAAACTGTTTAGGAAATTGTATGCCTGTTGTCGCGATTGTGTTAATTGATAAAGGGAAGTTTATGGCGTTTCCTAATTAAGATGTCGGCATTAATAACAGCGCAACTCTCCGATATTTTAATAAACGCAAATGTATTTCTCCAACAATTTATTACGATGATTTTATGATGATTTAATGTTTTTAGGAAAATACATGTTCAGTGTGTCACTACGTTTTATAATTGTTGGGAGCCGCGGTGGCTCAATTAGTAACACGCTGTCTCGCGGACTTGGAGGTCCAGTGTTCAGTCTAGGGTTGTCCGAGAAAGTGGTACGTGACAGGGGCCTGGCAAGAAACAGGGCGAGGTCATGTGTAGTCATTGGTGTACACGTAAAAGAATTTATAAGCGTAGGCGGCAGCGGCGTATGTCCATTTTCAAACGACAAATCAGTGCAGTGTAGGACGGTAAACCCCATGTCATTTCAATTTACAGTTGTCATCTGAAATTTAGCCAAGTGTCAGCTGTCAGAATCAAAACCTACAAAACAGTCCACTTCGTTTCTCAACCCTTTATTTTTTTAGATTCTATCAGCTGCTTCCATGATGTAACGGTAACGAATGCCTCACTGGTGCTATTTTCGAACATTCATATTAGCATATTTATTAACCCTCGTGGTCGTTCGTTTTATACGCTGCAAACTGATACACAACATAACTGATGAAGATTATAGTATAATACGTCCAAGTGTTTCCTCGAAACCCCTTTACTGATACTAGTTTAGCGGATATATTTCCAAAGAGTAATCAGAAGAGGGTTTCTCAAAAGTAAACATTGAAGTGCAGATCAATACAAAATAGATCTTCGATGGAAAGCTATCAGTTTGGTATATTGACTAAACGATAATTTAATGAATTTAGAGATTTTGAACAGTTTTGAGTGATGGTATCAGAGCAGTAGTAGGTTAAATCCCGACCCACACAGCACACACAATAATATTATCTCCTTACTTTATCGAATATCACTTTGATTACCGTGTGATTAAACCTACTTGGACACTGCCATTTTCTCAAGTTATCGATTCTAAAGCGTACACATGGAGCTCGGGGGCTTTTCCTATTAAATACTTTAAACACTTCATGCCAGGTGTAGCGATAGCACACCCACATAACCAACAATGGCCAACTACTTCAAACGTTAATTAATACGTTTAATATAATAGTCAAATATCTCTATAAAGATTAGTTCCGGTCAATATTACGAAACATTAAGTGTTAAATTTCAGCTAACTTCCGGCTTTTGAGATGTTTTGTGACCGAATTTAAATGTGCAATTGAAATGTTTTGCTCGCGAGACAAATAAATTACGTATACCAGGGTAGGCTGAAAAGTTCTAAGCCTCTCGGTAAAAAAGTCATGTGCGACGTCGATGACTGAATATTTTTGAATAATGATTAAATTCAAGTCTCATCCATGGTTACCAATCTGGCCAAAAAGTAACCAGGGTCTGCTTCAAAACGGTGAAGAATGTCACGGGACGTCGGAAATCTGACACGTTTCTGATCCGCACCCAGCTTGCAGAAACCCTCGTCATTCCTATAACAAGCAACCATCACCATGTCATAAACGCTGGTAATGTTTTCTCGAGTGATCTTCCGGGATCCGGGACATCGTCAAGGCTCACTCTTCCACGCTTAAATTCCACAGTCCAGACAATAATAGGGTTGCAGCTATTATGTCTGATTCATTCAATGATTGTACTTGTTGGTGTTTCAACCCAACTGATCTCGTCTTTTCAGGCTTTGGGCTTTTCGGACAGCCTTCGTATGAACACGTATTATCAGCACTAGGCCTAAAGGACGTGTACCAGATAAAATTGCTATAGCACCAATGATTATTTGTCACCAACAGCCTAAGCCACTCAGTGCACACTAATTCGGAGTATGTACGGACATTCTGTTTGGATTGTATGGAAAATCGCAAATAATTAATACTTTGTGGTCTTTGAAAAAGAGTTTTCTGTTTAAAGGGACATGAACATCCTGATTTCGTTGTTGCTTTTGTTACAGTTTAGTTGCCCCCAATTCTAATATTTGAGCTCAATCGGTTGGAGGTAAACGTATAAGCTCTTTTCGGTGGTAATGCAAGTATTTTGTACGGAAAGACAAGCCTTTCCAATATAATATACTCGGTGGTAACAGAACAATAGTTAAATTATGACAGACTGTAGAAACCCGGAATATAATCGAAATGATATTGTAATCTCATTTTGATTAGCTTGTCCTTGATACGTAAATAGTGGACTTAAATGTACGACATTAAGTAAACCAGAGACTCCCATCGTCATTTGAATTTTTTTTAATCTCTTGCAAGCTGAAAGTTGAATATCTTAACAGGAGATCCATTCCGTCCAAAAAATGGTTTTAATTCCGTTATTATTTTCAAGGATATGGTAAATCTAAAATTTACCAACAACTGACATCCGATGCAGAAAATATAATGGGATATGGTCTCCACAATCCACCAATAAAATCCTTTAAATCCGACTGAACCTAAACCAGGAGATTATTTAAACGTGAAATTTTGATTCTCAATGGAATATTACATAATAAAATTGAGTTCATTTATAGGTGGGTTAAGCCATGAAAAATACAATACCTATCGGACGATGTCTCTTGCGTCTGCAAGCACTCTACACTAAATGATCTAGGCTGGCGGAAGCTACACCAGATCTTAAATTTGACAGCTCTATGGAAAAATGAAAATTAAATGAGCCTAAGTATCAGCCATGAATATATTGGAAATGTCATTCAGATTGCTTTATTTTAAGCCAACTAAGCTATCATTGTTTGTAGTTTTGTCAAGATGTGTACATTGATTGTTACCAGGGTACCCATATATTCGAACTTTTAAAATTATATCATTAGGAGTTCGTTGTATACCCTTCATTCCACGATATCGGGAGTTGATTATGGTCTTGTTATGTTAATAATATATATAACATTTAATGCCTAAAGAAAGACCAACATTAGACCAATTTGGCTCTTTAATTATGTATCTTTAACAATCAGTTTTTGACTTGCTTTAGTGGTTCAGTGTTCCCTTGGGCCAGTTCAAAAAGATCGAATACCTTCCAGAACTTGAAATAACTGAAATATCTGATCAAACACAAGCACTTATTACCAATGGGGTTGTGATATTTGTTTTCTAACTTTCGAGTGGTCATTAATATACAGATATGAACTTCATAAATGTGTTTTTTTTAAACTTTATTCTGAAAAATATTTTAATCAGACGCATTTATTATACACGCCAACGTGAAATATTTATCGTGTGATCAGCCAAAAACTAATATCCGTTGTCTCAGCTCTAAATAATTGTGTATTTTAACTAATGGTTTTCACGATAATACTTGTATCTAATAATAGAATTTATTAGACTCAAGAAACAAAACAATAAACTTGAGGTATGGATTCTTTACTGGTGAAAGATCATGTCGTAAGTAGGAAGTTGGACAATAAAATTTCCCTTTCTTCCAAACGTAGTAGTTGTTGTTGATTATGAGTAATAATTACCTATTATATTTTGGGAGTTTTTTTAAATGCAATGTGAGTCTGAAGTTTGATTTTCTTGTAACTAGAAATATCAGATTTTGAGATGGAAAAGTTCTTTTTAATATTTAACTAAACATATTTTTAATTCATTAGGGTAGGCGACTAGGACACGCATAAGCTCGATTAAGATATTGTTTTCTAAGTAGGGGTGAATAATTGCCATTAACGTGCGATTTCAAACAAGATTCTGTTCGTAATATATAGTGTAAATGGGAATTACAGGTTCCCTGAAAGTATCACTAAAATTTCTAAATCAATTGATCTAAAAAGAAAAGCGAGATACAGGTCTACCTACATATTGGTATGCCATGGTAACGGCTGAAATAAATGTGTCGAGATTGTTGGAAAATATCTTTTGATATTTCCTCATGGACTGTGGAGTTGGGCAGAAAATATACTATTCAAAAAAAGTAGGGGATATTTGATTTTGGGGGCATAATACTAAAATATGCAAATGACTACGAAAAAAGTCACTATAGAACCTTACAGAAGAAACATTTCCAGTTACATGTGACGCCCAAACGCACCAATAGCTACCGCATGGAATGCAGGTGATGCTTGGGATCATCATGGGGGTCCAACCAAAGATTTGCACGACTCTGACTTTGAATATTACAGTCATTGTGGCATTGAATTCCAGGGTGGAAACATCAGTTTAATTGTTTTAGTGACCAGAAAACAAATTTTGATATGCGTCGGCTTACCCAAAATGAAAGGTTACGTGCCCTTGGAATGCTACAGATCGGCACAACACAGGCGGTTGTGGCGCGGACGATGAATGTTTCTCAGTCTGTCATAAGCAGGCTATGCTCCAGATACCGTGATACACAATCTGTACAGGACAGACCACGCTCAGCTCGACCAAGGGCCAGGATCGATTTATCCGTACCTTGGCCTTGAGAAATCGAGTCATCACAGCAAATCAGATCAGCGCTCGTCTTCAAACAGACACTGGTGTGAGAGTGAGTGGCCAGACGATTCGGAATCGACTGCATAGGGGTCACCTTCGCGCCCGACGTCCTCGCGTGATCCCTTGTTTGAGAGATCATCACATTCAGGCAAGACGTCGTTGCTGTAGGGATCGTCAACACAGGGATAATCGACGCTGGAGCAATGTGATGTTTTCAGATGATTCAAGGTTCACTGATGATTTTTTGGAGAGACGTAGGAGGGTGTGGCGTCGCCGAAACGAGCGCTTCCATGACGTTAACGTCATCAGACATGATCGATTTGTGTGTGGTTCTGTTATGGTTTTGGGAGGCATCACTGTTGCTGGAAGAACGGCTTTACATGTTGTCGCAGGGCGTGTTACAGGCCAGTACTACCGGGACAACATCTTGGCAGTCCAGGTTGTGCCGTTCGCACGACGTCATGACCGCTGTTTCATCTTCCAGGATGACAACGCAAGATGTCACAGGGCCAGGATCGTTACAGGTTACCTCCAACAACAGAACATCACCACATTACCTTGGCCAGCACTGAGTCCCGACCTCTCCCCATCGATCATGTCTGGGACATGCTTGGGCAGAAGTTATGTCAACGTCAACAACGTCCTGCCAATGTCCAAGAACTTGCTGCTGCGTTGCAACAGGAATGGGACAATCTGGACCAAAATGACCTTAGACGTCTCATTAGGAGTATGCCACGTCGGATCAATGCTTGTTTGGCAAACAGAGGAGGATTTGCCCGTTACTGACTTTGTTGTGATGCTGTGGTAACTTTGCTGTTTGACCCCGGGTATCATTTTACCCTTATAATGGTCAGTCTGTGCCTTACTTAGTCTAACGATCATTTGGAATAAATCGATGAATGTGAACTTCATTTCATTTTGTCATTTGTTTCTTCGTCAGTTTCATTAGGTGACTTGAATAACACTTAAAAATAAAATATCCCTTACTTTTTTTGAATAGTATATTTGTTTCGGGCGATCATCAAATTTTTCGGGCTGACGCAATTCCCAACGGGACTAACATGTGGTATAATTTCATTAATTCGCTTACGCGCGTAGGGGTCTTTAGCAGTGGGGGGAAACCAGAGTACCCAGAGGAAACCCACCAGGTTGGACAGGCAACCCTACTCCTTGCCTCATACAACCTGGGATTCGAAACCAGTACGCCTATATAATTTTCTGCAATATAGCCCCCGCCCCTATGACCTTAGTTTCCAGTCTTTTCATTTTGGACCTTAGTTTTCAGTCTCTTCATTTTGGGGTAAATTACGGAAATTAACTTTTCAGAAATAGTATATGTGTCGATATATATATTATCAGGGTGTAACAATTATATACGAGTTATAAAATCAGATAAAATTTGTGAACATATGTTTAAAGTTTTGGCAAAATCGGATAAACATTTCGACCTGCAGAGTTCCACAAACAAAATGTGAATGGACACATGGACGGACGGGCGCACTGGGCGACGACAATATACGTTCGCATAAAAATGTGGGAGTGTAAAAAGGCACAAAATGTGGTAATCACCAACCCCCATTTGTGTACCGTAACAAAAATATGTCCACTGACAGCAGCTTATCTGAAAGCAAAACTTGGATGTTGATCAAATTTATTAAAGATCCCTTATGCTTTCAGGAAATATTATATCGATCATGTTAACCTGCTTTTCCGGACTCAGGACATGTAATATTCCGGAGCCCGGATAAGTAATATCTCTGGTCTGGAACAGGGAGTTCGAGGTTGTTGGAAACCAATACGATTCATCATCTGGCTGAATCACCTGGTCTGGACGTATGATAACAATATAGTCCTATAAACCGATCACATCAAAAACAAAACATCTTATAACATGCTATATATTTATCATTTGATTGAAGATAAAATAGAGAGAAATAATATTAATAGTAATTGATTATCAACAATCCGGTCTATAATAAAATACAAATCATACACAGTAGATATAAATTGTTTCCCTTGTAAATACCAATTTCATATAGAAATATATTTAAATATAAAAACAATGAATATTTATGTACCCAATTGATTACTGAAGGCCAAAGTGCAGGGTTATCCGAGAAGCCTCATGAAATTGTCCGCGGTAATGTTGCCGGCCCTAGTGGTATGGATAAAACTAGATTACAGTTTGCTATGTTAAAAGGATTTCGTGAGGGGGAAAAGGACACTTGATCGTGGACTCAATCGTGTCTTATGGAAGAATAGGCTTGTGGAATCAACACTTGAAACTCGTCCAACTTTAAATATCAAAAACCGTATCAAGTGCATACTGACATCCTAACAACAATTACGTCATATTACCTTCTATGATAATACTTAAATTTCAATTTGATAAAGAACATTAGTGTAAGTTCATCACTATAGAATTTCATTGATACAACAAATAATTGTATAGTTCGTAACTATTGTATCACATCGATACCATATATATGTATATAAATGATCGGTTATTAAGTCCATTTGTATCTTAAAACAAAACTCAGGTAACCGTTTGTTTTGGATGGTGTTTTATAGATGATGTTAGAAATCAATGGAAGAGTTTGAGGGAGAACAAGGCAGCAAGTTAACATAATAATATATACTATTTAACTGTTGTAAAACCGGACATTTATAAGCTGATCAAATATATCCCAATACCCAAAGAAATGTAAAATCCAAAGAAACGAATGTAAAATTCAAATGGCCAGATATGATTGATTTGAATATGTTTTGGTGCTTTTGATTAGTTGTGGCCTTTTAGTCTATATTTGACTTTTAGTGTGTCTTGTTGTCCTTTACTTAATAATAATGCCAACAGTAACTAGAAACAGTAACTAGATTTAATATGTAATACCAACACTCACTAGATTTAATATGGAATACTTAAACATGCATTATGCAAAAGAAAAATTTGCCTATTACAAGTCTTTCTTTAGGCCTGAAATGTTATCTAAATTATCAATTAGACATTTATTAACTTATCCAGACCATAATAAACTCTGGATGTCAGGGCTAACCTTTCGATTTTGGCTGGATTAGATTCCTTTATGCCGATTATTGCCCATTGATAATTAAAGTTAAAAAGTGGATAATCGAGACTGTGCTTTTTATATTTATGATTTTAGTAATGATGGCCGAGGCTAGAGTGAAATTTCACCAGCTTCTTTCTCGGATCAATTTGACTGAAATTTTCAGCAAATTACATTTACATTATCTATTTTTTTTTTAACTATTATAGTGAGAACTGCCGACTATTTATCTTATCTCCCACAATGTCAAAAAAGTCTTAAGCTCTGTATAAATACATCAGCCCGCAAGTAGGCCTATTAAGCAGTTAGTGTATAGCATGCATAACTTCAAATACTCTCTGATCTAACATTACTACAATTGTGGAAAATGTTATTCCAAATGGCAGGATACTACAATTCTGATAGACACAATTTACAAGTATTGTTTTCGGCTTTAAAAAGAATATTTTAATATAAAAAACCTAGAATATATAATATAGATAGAAAGAAAATAGATGATTAAAATAGATATACATATTATTATGTAGATTATTTTATATATATTATATGAGCAAAATGATAGATATGTTTAACATTAAATAATATATTAAATTTATAAAGCAATCAATGTTTATACTAAGATATAATTTTGACATTGTCATGATAAAGACAGTTGGTAAGCCGACCTTTCATTAAATTTAGACTGCTAGGTTTTTAATAAATCTTTCAAAGGCGTAAATCACATTAACGATAAAATAAAGTGTGGAATTGTATTATTCTGGAGTATTATTTCTCCTTTTGAAGCAAGTTTTATACATTTTTGTTTTGAATGATTTAAGTGGAAGTCAATTTGTGTACTAATTTTAATTTTGTTCTCAGCTTAATCTGTTGACTATCTCAACACAGGCTTCATCTACAGGGGTATTTTTGTATTTTTTTTATTCTTGTCCCAACTCAATAGGCCTTCAGCGTCTGCGGAGTTGACTGTTGAATAAGTAACCATTTGAGATACAGGGGTATTTTTTTTATTATTGTCCCAACTCCATAGGCCTTCAGCGTCTGCAGAGTTGACTGTTGAATAAGTAACCATTTGAGATACAGAGTTCACAATCATTAGCTGTGACTTATTATCAGTATTAGCTATTGTCATATACATGCAATATGGATGGAGTAAGCACATTCATAAATGTACATTATTATTACTATTATATTATTTGACCTTACATGTACATTACCTTAATGGAGCAAAGTTGATTTTAATGTCTATTTTCTTATGTTATATATATATATATACATAACATAGTTATTAGCAAAGATCTCTCTTCAAAATGAATCATACCAGCCAACCAATTTGGCATAACTTTGTTTTTCCGAGAAAATTACTATTTTTTTTAGCATTATCTCTATGTAAATAAAGCAAATTTTATATATTTCCACACAGAAGATTACAAATATTGTGTTTCTGAAAATACCTAATTATTGGTATGTAAATTGACTGTCAGCCTTAGTATCTGAATCGCTTTCAATGCCAGCCAGTCAAGGCTGTAAATAGAACCAAAAATGAGAGCCCCAAGGTATGATATATGGTAATTGATATAATTTATGTAAAAAGTATAAAGTAACAATTTAAAAATGGAGATGTAATTTAATAAAATAATATGGTATACATAAATATATTAAGTGTAATTCAACTATATGATCTTTCATAACAATAATCAATATCATTATTCAAATTTCATAATTTAATCAAAAACATCATTACAAATACACAGAATGCGGGCTACTAGGATAAAAAGGTTTATACTTAAATGTCAAACAAACTTCATGTAAAAAAAAAACCCCATGAAGTTCGAAGAACAAAGACTATTACTATCTATCAATAAAAGGTTAACATTACAGTAACATTCAGAAAAACAATATTAATAAAAAGTTAACATTACAGTCAACTTCACAAAAAAACTAAGAACAGTTTACTAATACAAATTCTCCATATTCATGTAAACAAATATAGCACTATACACCAAAGTTTTGAACTATATCAGATATTTTTGATACCAACACATGGAAGTATTTTATTGATAGATAAATGCTGAATTTATTATGATACAATATTCAATAAAAAGAGCACTTGTTCAGCTTTCACTTTTGAATGTTTTCATCTTACAGATTTATGAGGTAAATTCCACATTCAACAGAACAGAAAATTTTGCAAGTTCATCATTTGTTAATTTTGTTCAATTCATAAACATTAGGTGTACCCAGATTACAATACCAACTATGAAAATCACAAAAAAATAGCTACCTTTGACTTTAAAATTTTCAGAACTGAGAAACTAGGCGCACATATATAAGATATAAATTACTATTACAGTTTTGAAACCCTAATATAATACTATTCTGAGACCGGACATTGTTTAGATTCCACATTGAAATATCAATCACATAACACCATAATACTAACAATATAACAGTAACAAGTATTTAAATGATAAAATTTTATGCATAGATATTATACATAGCAAGATTGTCTGATAACTTATATTAAGATTGTAGGCATTATATCATAAAAGGTTTGTTTTCTTTTTAAATTAATTATACTAATCATGTATAGAATCTATTACCGTACATGATACAAATATGTCTTAATATCATGGACGTATATATCAGCTTTCAGTTTAATGATCTCTTCAGAAACGATTTCAGAAAATTTGAGATTGTTTGGACTACAAGCTTGTGTTCCAAAATTATCTTTTCAATTTAAATATTTTCTAAAAAAAAAAAAACAGCGATCGTTGATAATGATTAATTCTTGCTGGAATTCTAATCAAAAGAGAACATTATTATTTTAATTTTTTGATATGATTTAATTAAATTAATAGACTACCTGCTGCTATTTAATAAACTTTGTGCTGTTATTTATTAGTAAGAGAGATTTGTCGTACAATAATGAATCTAATTTGATCTCTGGTTACAATTTTAATAAAACTTCACCTTTTATAACATAATACACAAACGCAATTATGCTTTTTTTATCATTGGTCTCAAACAAGCCTGGAAATAATTTGAAGGAACCCGTCACTGACAATGTCAGGTACAGATTCAGGCTTTGTAAGGCACAAAACCTCTGGTGCCTGTCATTTTGCCCGGCACTGATTAGTCTTTTTTGCTGATATTATTAATACATGTCCGATACTAACTTGAATATTTATATGTCAGGTACTATTTCATTAGAGGCTGACATTTTGTCAGATACATCTAAAACTGTTATTTCCAGGCCTGGTCTCAAAAATAGAAACATTGCAAATAAATGTAAGCAAGAAGAACCTGTATTAACAACATGGTGCAATAGTATAATTTGACATATTTTATTTGATCTATATAATCTAAGTAACATTTAACATATTTCTATTGTATGTTTTAATCTGCAAGCGGTTTTTGATACCTAACTGTAATTTAAGCTATATGAACATACAGCTTATAAATCACTGAGTTGTTTTGTTTAAATATAATGTAAGTAATAACAATAATATAAAGAAAGCAAATAGGAAAATACATATATTATTATATTTAAGGACTACCACCAACTAATGCCATTAGAATTTTTCTATAATCCCCAGACACATCATCCTACAAATATAAATAACATAAACAATGTAATCATGTGAGTGAGAGAGAGAGAGAGAGAGAGAGAGAAGAGACACCCGAGGACCCAGAGAAGACCCCCAGGGTTGGACTGGCGACCCTACTATCGATCAGGGAACCACACCAGTTGACTCAATGACAGTACTTTTGGTACAGTGTGTATGTGCTAACCATTCGCCCCCCCCACCTCCTATGTAATTTTATTTTCTATATCAGTTCACATTATTTGTATTCTACTTCTTTACATGCATTTCATTCTTCTACAATTAGTCAATTCTCAACAAAACTTGAAAAAACATGAACCGAAGTATGTTCTGCATATAATCTGCAAATGGTTTGCACTTGGCAGCTGGAGGATGCTGAATGTGAGCATACCGATGAAAGACATCAAATTGGCCATATCTAGCTTAGTTCTGGTAAGTTCATATTATTAGATTGCAGTGATAATTCAGTATCATAATAAATCCTTTATTCCACACTCTCTAACTCTTGCAATCCAGATCACTATGGTAATATGTTGATTCCAGATTACTGCTGATCTCAGTTGATTCAAAATCACTATTGAACTCAATTTATTCCAGATCACAATAGAACTCTGTTTATCTCTGTTAAACCAAGAAATACACAGATCTCTTATAATACTTACCCTAATAAATGACTCTAATGTCTTTCCATAACGTCTTTGGAATTCCTCTTTAATTTGCTTCATATCCACCTCACAGCGAGTAACAACAATACGGATTAATGTTCTATCATCAGTTCCTGCTCCCTGTAAAATATAAAATTGCATTCAGTTCACTAGTTATAACAAATGACAAGGTATTGAAGAATAATGTTGACCCAAAATATAACCAATATTCGTGAAGCAATGACAACAAGCATAATCATTCAGTCCCATTTGACAACAATAATAAGCAATTATTTTCACTGGTTTGCAGCGAAACTGAACATTTTTAACACATTAAGCAAAACTGATAATAAAAAAAATGAACACCAAGAAGATAACAATCTGAATAAAAGACAAATCCTATTTCATTTTTTCCCTGCTCAAAATTTTGTTTTATATATGTGGAAGAGGCGTTAAATAAACCCCTTTCTGTGATATTTTAGGAAACTCATCTGTAAAATGTTTCGAATTATAGATACAAGAATTACTAACCTTCATAGAATGATAGAGACGATCAGCAAAATAACCAGCTTTATTTCTTACAACACGGACTGTAAATAAACAGTTTTACATAAGATATCTTAGATAGAGTAACTAAATACATCAAATTTAATTACAGTGTACTTGAATAGGTTATAGAATAGCACATTCTTTCAAGTACAGCTCCTATTGCAAGGGAGATTACCACTATACATAATGTGACTTGCAATCAAGTGAAATGGAATTGAGTATATGTGGTGTGAGCAGAATCGTGATACAACCAAACATTTTTATAATTGAAAGGATAGGTGATATAATATTTTAAAAATTTCTACAATATTTTCATATGTATTACTATTCCTGTATTTAATCTCATTAGTAGAATTTTAAATATCCAGTCTGTTTATTACAAGAAATCTGTACACGGCCTCCATTTCAAATATTCACTGTTAGTCATTTAGCTTTAATTTATTCAATATCCGCTTCCACCAAAGTGATATCGCAGATAAGATAAGGAACACACAAAGTCTTTACAAAGATGTCTATACCATGTGACGGAACACAAAATAAATAAAATATTAGTATGTTTTCGCACCTTTTTTTTTCATTATCATTGGGGTTTTTAAATCAGAAGTTGAAAAAAAATCAATTTAAAATCACTGCATTTTTTGGGAAGAGTTGTCAACTCATTTCTAAATATAACAGAAATAAGGCTGAGAACCCCTGCCTTAGCCCTTTGTTCATTAACATGAAAGTAAATAACTTACTGATTGTTGTCATTCCTCTAGCAAGATCACCAGACATCTCGCTACTAATAGCTCTCTCTATATCATTGTTAGCTATTCTAGAATAGGCATCAAATACTGCACGTAACTGAGGATAACTCTGTGATGCCAACACCATATTAAATGTATTCTCATCTGTTCCCCATCTCTTAGCACCAGCTTGATATAATTTCTATAAATATATTAATTAAAACATAGTTAGGATGATGCCCCATCTCACCAAAAATAGGAACTAATGAAAGTTGAAGTTATTCCTGTGAATGTTCAGTGTTGACCCTGAAAAGGCGTTTGAGACACGGCATCTATATTGTCAGACAGACGCTAGTACGAACCTATAAGCAGCCAGTAAACGTGACATTGTCTATATCTGTCAAATAATAAAGCCCTAAAAAATCTAATGTTAACATTTCTGAGTATCATTTATGTAACCCAAAATTTATTTCTTTAGAACGCTTGTTGAATATAATGCCAGATTATGAATTTCAATCACTTTAACTTGTTATTATATCAAACAAAACCTAACTTTTATAAAAATCTTCTAAAAAGCACTCCATGGTGTATGACGTCGATTGTCAATTCAAATATTCGATTCATTTGAAATATCATGTAGCTTATTGGTGATGGAACAAACTATATCCATTATCGAACATAATAAATGATGTTGCTGATGGAAATTGCACTGTAAATAAATGATAAGGAATAATAAAATACAACATAGATAGTTACCTGTGCATCTGCATTAGCTTTATTCTGATCTACAGCTTGATTCTCCATTCTACCACCCTACAATATTATATAAACATCTTACAATTAAACACACACTATGCAAGAGCTAAATCTGCCGATTGCAGGTCTTTCTTTAGACCTGAAATATTATCAAAACTATTAATTGGACATTAACTAACTTAGCCAGACCATAATCAAGTCTTGATGTCATTGCTAGCCTGCAATTTTTAGCGGATTAGAATACATTGTGTGAAGGGTAACTAAAATGGATAATTAAGCCTTTTTGTTTTTTTAGTAATGATGATTGAGGTTAGCCTAAAATTCAAAGGCTAATATCTTTAGCATATTCTAGTTATGTTTTCTATTTTTTAACTACTAAATATAGCGCGAACTGTCAACTAATGTATTTTTTAATATATCATACCTTTAACTCAAATTTATATATAAAATATAATTATCAAATACTTAATTACAACTTAGTTATATATTTTATTCACTATAAATGAGTTGGAGATCGGGGAACAGGCAACAATACATGTATATTAGTTTTATCCATTTACTCTTGTTTTACAGTATTTCAAGTTACTTACAACTGACATAGAAACTAAAAGTTTTTTAAAATGACCAGATGTCTCACTGATGATATCATCCTCAAGTTTACGTCCATGCACTGAAAAAAAAAATAAAATAAAATAAATGAAATGTGAAATACTGGAATATAATAACTCCAATCTTGCGAAAAAAATTGGAATGTAATAAATGAAGAAAGTAGTGATCTAATTAAACCTTTGAGAGTTGGAATTCATTGAAAACGTCTTCTAAGCATTGTATATGTAACCAGACAGTTATAAACTTCAGTTGCAAATTGTGATGGGCGTGTAGATTGATATAGTACTATACTTACTTTGTTTATAAGCAGCAGTAATAGCATGTATATCAGCATTGGTACGTGTACACATAATTTCAATAAGAGCACTTTCATCTGTACCAGCACCCTATATTAAACAAAACACTATTTGAAATGGTTCCCAGAAAAAAAGGAGATATTTCATCTAAATAGAATATGAAGAGAGGGAGAGCAATGAGGTTTAACGTTAACTCAACACAAATTAGGAATCTTTAGACTTTATGATGCAATACACATAGAAATCCCCCCCTCCCCCCTCCCAAGAAAGTTATAAATGGGGTATAACATAAAAACACAAACTAGGTTATTTCTGGACTAAAATATGGTTCAATCTTATTTCAATCATTCACTTGCGCGTAGAGGAACCGCAGAAAACAAACAAGGGTTGGACTGCTGACCCTACTCCTTGTCTTGTACAAGGAGAACATGAAAAGCATTTATAAAAAAAACTATAGAAATGATTTTGGATATGTAATAATTGATATATACTACACAAACTTACCCTCATAGCTCTTCTTAATTCATAGGCATCATATTCATCTTTTTTGAATAATAAGGCAATCATTACATTTTCAAATCTACTACTTAACTCACTTCTCAAATCATTCATTAAATCCTGAAAACAAATGATAAAAATTTGTTTTACATTCCAATTTGGTTAGTACTGAATTAGAAATAAGACATACCAGGAGATGGCAAATTCAGTACAGACTGGCAACAACAAGCTTACTATTAAAGAAAATTACCTAAAAATTTCACTTACTATTAATTATCTTGAAAGATATTATTCCTTTTTTGGTAATAAATATATTTCATCTGGTAAATACAGTATGATCAATATTCCTAATGCATTGTTAAATATTTATTAAATTGATTGTTAAGGAACTATATACATTACAATAAAACAAAAACTTACTCTTCCAAAACATGTTTTATACATCAACTTAATATTCTGTCTCTGGTCACAACTTCTGTAACCCAATACATCAATTATTGCCTTTTCATCAGTGCCTATAGTATAAAATATATTACATGTATCTGTATACATAAGGGAATATATAACAACATCTGATAAAGAAACAAATTCCATGAAGCACTTAAAGATGCAATATGTAAGATTTAGATTAACAACTGGCTGTTCAAAAAAAAATATTGACAAATGAATATATTCAAAAATGTCATTCCAATTACTTTATTCTGAGCAAAGTTATGAGTGTTGGATGAGGTAGTGTACATGTTTATTGCTGTAGCAATGGTACTACATGAATATACGAGACTAAGTCTCAAAATTCGTTTTTATTGTTAATTTTGTAAATTTTGCAGGTATCTTCTAATCCATTTAAATCTCTGCAATCCGATGTTCTAGAGAGTTGATAATGGACTTGTCATGTGAATAGTATCTTTATAATAGTTTATATAACATTTGAAGCCAAAATAAAGACCTTTTATTGGCAGTCTTAGCTCAAACACAAAACATCTTTGAGCAACCTAGAACTTAGACTATAATTGAATATTTTTTCAATATATACAGATAGCTAACACTTTATATAAATAGACAGAAATATTCAAAGCCTGCTTCAAAAACTTTTGATAGAAATCATTTTTTCTTACCAAAACCCTTCATGGCTTTTCTCAGTACTTGACAGTCTGTTTCTGCATTAAAATTTGGCAGAGGTCTTAGTGTGCCTTCATCCTACAAAATAAAATATGATATAAAGACAAAGTCTTCATTTCTAAACCATTTACACTAATCTTATGAAAACTTATGAATAGAACACAATTTGTTAAAATCTGAAGCAGAATTGCTTATCAAAAAACTTTAAGACTACCAGTAGACTTACCTTCATGGCATAAGAAGCTGCATTAGGTGTTCCATAACCCCCTTGATTGGCAGGCACTGAAGAATAACCAGGCTGTTGCCCAGGCATACCTCCTGGCGCACCAGATTGTCCATAGTTTTGTCCACCAGGCTGTCCGTAACTCTGTCCACCTGGTTGTCCATAACCTGGTTGTCCACCAGGTTGTCCATATCCTGGTGCAGGTGCTCCTGGCTGTCCATATCCTTGTGCAGGTGCTCCTTGTTGTCCATAACCTGGAGCACCACCTGGAGGGGGTTGTCCATATCCAGAGGGTTGTTGGGGATAACCTGGTGCTCCACCAGCAGGCTGCTGGGGATAACCTGGAGCTCCACCTGCAGGTTGTTGGGGATAACCTGGTGCACCACCACCTGGTTGCTGTGGGTAACCACCTGAAGGAAAGCCTCCTCCTGAGGGATATCCAGGAGCACCCCCAAATCCCTAAAATATAGATAAATCAATCACTATTCAAGCTCAATATTATACATACCTTTGTATACTTACGTACACCATTATACTGTGTGACAACTGCATGTCGATATATTTTGATATCACAAAGAGTATCCAATTCTGATATACAGATTTTACTCACAGATTGTATCATGTGACTATCATTTATAATTTCAATTCATATTTCAAATGCATCTTACGGACAATTTTGATACTAAATAATGTCAATATTGCGACACTTCTGTATGTTTGTTTTTTTTCTCCTCATATTAATATGCTTTCTAAACTACCATTGTTTGAATGAAGTTATAGATTTATCTATATATAAAAGGTGAAGTTTACTTGTTTATTTCTTGAACTTATCAATTTTAAAATAACTTGATAATAACAACAAAATTAATAAATGGCGCTATTCATTTTGTAATCGGTGCAGTATTTAATGATGAAAGTGCAAATGATTATTGATGATCTTGTTGGGTATAACCAGGAAATCGAAGGGAGAAAACTCCATATTGTGACATTGGTTTATGGAAGTTATTCAGATTGCACCCTAAGCCTTGAAAGTAAGTTTAAGAAGAATCAGATTTATAAAGGTGATATAAATTTTGTGTTATGTACATTATTTCATCATGAAATTGACAGTTTTAATATTCTGGGAAGGGCAGACTATGTATTTCGAAAACAAGAAACTTGCTGGTTATTGGCAAGATAGAAATAAGAGATATTGAAGTCTGCACCAAAAAAAAATGAAACAGAAAATCTGAAATCTATTAAGAAACCCACGACTTTAATTTAAAAATCCAATGCAGCCAACAAGAAGATTTCTTATATTATTATTTCAAAAATGGTTGTATCAATTGTAACATTAAGAATAAATCACCCCTTAGTTCTACTTAAAATCTGTACAGCTGTTAAGCAGAGAATTTTTATGTATCTCCTTTGTCATATGACAATGCCAGCAAAGATCTACCTGCCTGTCAAGCCTATGCTACTCTTTTAAGGCAGTGTTGCTGTTTCCACTCCTTGTTTCTCGTTAAATTTACAGTTGTTTGGTTATAAAGGATGATAAAACCATGGAAATATGAATGCAATGCTAAGAAACACAAGTAGTATAAACATAAGTCATTCACATATACTTATTACTTTGATTTGAGTCACTTAAAAAACATATTTGACAGTCATTAAGGACTAATGTACACTTACTGCATTATAGGTAGGTTGACCACCTCCTGGAGCTGCAGGCATTGCTACGCCAGGGGGTTGAGGGTATCCTCCTGGTGCTGAACCAAATCCTCCAGGACCGCCCATCTATAAATAAACAACAACATGAAATATGGATTAAAATATTTATTATAGTCTGAAAGAGAGAAAATTTCCACAATGTTTATAGTTCATTTATATGACAATAAAAATATAGCCCTCTCAAATTCATAATCAATGGAATTTGACAAAACACATTGCTATTTTTAGTGATTGGATATATATAAGAAAAAGGCTACATTTTTGTTGAGATTTACTTCATTGGGTTCATAGTGTAGACATTTATAAGACACATTATTCAAGAGCTAAATCTGCCTATTGTAGGGTCTTCTTTAGGTCTTATATGTTATAAAAACTATTAGTAAGACATCTATTAACATGACAAGAACGGATGCTTTTGATTTCTATTCATTTTCATGGATAACCAAGAGTTTGTTTATTATCTTAAAAATGGTAGCAACAACAATCCAGGGTCTACTTTTTTTTCGAACTGCCCTAATTTAGCTCAGAATGAAGTAATTAGACTGAAAATTTCAACATATTCCTATTTCATTATCTATTTTTCAAATATTTTAGCGAGGAAAGTCCACCCTTTATCTTACATAATGCATCTTTAAAAAGTTATATACATGTAACACACAAATTTTTGTCTAATTTGTCAAGTATTAATGTGACCTACTTTCTGTATTAATAGCAGATGATAATATAAACAATGAGGCTATTTATAACAAATCTCTCATGTTGTTTATATTATCTAGATACACTTGAATACTGTTACAATGAACAGTTTAACAGCAGACCCACAGATTAAATCTACCAGTTCCTGTATGCCAATGTCATCCAAGATTAAACCACACAATATTGAGTTGAATATTACTTGATAATTTTCCTTGAAATCATGTTACTGTATTTAACCAAGACTTATTAACAATCTTTTTTTTTTTAGCAGGGGGTGGGGGTTGTGATGGCCTAATGGTCAAGAGTGTCGTGCTTCGACCTCTAGCTGGCCGCTCACCTCTGGCTTGCGGCTGTGGTTTCGATTCCTGGTGTGAGCGTATGTGGCATTGAGATAGGGCATCTTCTCAACCTCGTGGGCTTCCTCCTGACACTCTGGTTTCCTCCCACTGCTCTAAAGATCCCTACGCGTAAGCGAATTATTGAAATAAAATTAAACAATATGCTAGTCCCAAAATGACCTAATTTGTGTCGAGTGGTACTTATACCCCATTTTTCTCTCTCTCTCACAAATTTTTGGGTGTGTTCGAGTAGATCAATGCCTAAGTGGAGTTTTCAAGATTAAATTAATATGCTGAGATAGGTACTATTTTTCCTTACTATATCAATATCATACAGAACGATGTCAAACCATACACAAACACCTTCAGACACAGATCACAAGAAGGATTCAAGTTGTACAATGTATGGACATAAAAATTTGTTTTTATCTATAAACACATCTGCATCTCATCTTCAAAATAGATATATGTACTGTAATATCTAATGAAAACAAACTGATTTGCTGTCACTCTACTTGAACATAATTCATTAGGTAAAATTGACACTTCACCCTGAGGAGGAAATTAAAACGAAATTGGCAATTTCAGCAGAATTTTTGATAATTTGTTTTGTTCAATGATTGTCATTTGTCGTTGTGCATCATTTTACACTAATCGCTAAAGCAAATTTTAAATACGGACTTTCTCTTGATTTAACGGTATTAAAGAAATTTTTTTCCATAACTTCGGTAATCAAAAAGAAATGGATCCTATATGACTTCAATAAATCTAATCTCTATTGTACAGTTCTCAAGCTTTTTTGGACACAGCTAAATCTAAATATATCTACTGTACAGTAAGTACTAGAATGATGAAAAATCAAAGGGTTCATTGGATGAACTTCATCCTGTCCAATATGAATGTTTCACATAAAATTTGAAAATCAAAATGGTTTGTTCTTTCATGACCCAATGGCCAACAAATTTAAAAGAGAAATCTGCTAAAAGCTGGAGCCTCTATTACATTTACAAAGAGGCAGAAAGTTGAAAATTGTTAGGGTTTGTCCTTCCATATAACCACAATCCTTTAAATCAAATTTCAAAATAAACCTTTCCAAACTGTTCACAGGGTTTTCGGAGAATGTTAAATAACTTAAAATTGAAGGTAGCAGAATGCTGAAAATTGACATTTTTTTCCCCTCATGATCTCAATGATTCTTACCAATCTGAAAAATATCCATTATAAATTATAGGTTCTACCACAAGGTTTTTGGTAATGTGAGATTGCAAAACATGCTCACAAGACGGCTTTGAATACAACAGACAACCTGACAGGTTCAGAAAAAATACTAAGTGTTCCCTTTCTCATAATGAACCAAATAGGGTGTAACTCCTAAACAGAAGGTTTCCTGAAAAATGACTACAGCAGCATTGAAATAATAAATCAACATTGAAATGTGGGCAAATACCTAATTCAATACTTTTTTTGACATGAATTGGAGAGGGTTAGCAACGTAGTACACCTTGACCAATATATGTTTAGTAACTTACATCAAATCCAATACCACCTCCTGGTTGTGATGGGTAGGGCATTCCACCTGGATTTCCTCCATAAGCTGCTGAAGATGCTGACTCTGGTGTTGGCATGGATACACCACCTGGATAGCCAGGTTGTGAAAATCCTCCTGGTTGTTGTGGATAACCACCAGGTGGGCCTCCATATGGTGGATAACTCATATCTTATTGATTAGGTTCAGTGATTTACAGATGTCTCCTAGAACATATCAAAGGTTAATTTTCTGATAAGGAAAAACAAAAAAAGCTAATCTGACATCTGAAGAAATTACTGTAAGTCTCCTAAAATGTATCAAAAGTAAGTTTTCGGATGAGGTAATATGAAAAAAAAAAATATCAAAATAAATCCATCTGATCACTACATCAGACTTTCTGTAAGCCTACTCTGTCAGTAACTCACTGTAGGCCTACATGTAGTTAGTGTGACGTAATTAATTGATGAATTTTAGTTTACTTCACACTTTAACAGTTAGTGGTGTTGGCTTGAATGATTTACCTACATAACAAATCTGTGAAAAATAATGCAGTTTTATTATGCCTATTCTGTTTTGCTTACTTCCGTGTAACGTTTGGTGCCTTCTTTCACTTTGAATAACATAATAATAATAATATACATGTATAACATACGACCATACGTCTAAATGAGATTGCTTACTGTACTTTAGATTTAACGTCTTATTATCTCGTTTCTTCTGTCTACTTCTGTTACGCAAATCAAAAATTGACAAATTCGGAATCGTAGCGGCCTAGGCCTACTTATGTTACGTACCAATCATGTCATTGACGTTATAATCTATGTTATAAAAGGGTAATTATACGACCTCGCCCCTTATCATCATTATGTTGCAACAACAAATGTTTACTTTTATAATGTGATGGATAGATTGCCAATTTTATCTCTTACTTACCCAACAATTTGCTATTTACGGAATTCCGGAAGCAAAATTGTGAAATAGTTCGTGCATTTAGAGTAGTCTACCCTCCCCAAACGTCATTGGGTCTTCATTAACCAGTCCATTATACTATGGTTTGAATTCAGTTTCGGGCTACTTCTCGGGCATATTGAACAACCATACATTATCCTTTTGAAAAATTATAGAAATAAATTTGAATTGTTAATCAAAATACACCATTCGGTCCTAAACGACAATAGTGTCTTCATAATTTTTCACAAACAAGTTCTACGTGCATTATACAGAACAATGTCGTAGATAACATAGATACGGAAACTTTCATTTTTTCAGCATGGAAAAAATCAATACCACCACGCACCCTGGATGATAGAGACTATAATATCTCCTGAAAGTTGAAGAAGGAATGAAAAATGTTTCGACTGCCTAGAACTTTAATCATAGCTGGAACAAAACGAATCTTTAGTAACAACCACACAAAAACATTTAAACAGCTAGCACTAGGATATAAGAGTCAATATAACGTAGATAATATTTATACTAAAAGTAACACAGATTTTCTTTCTGACTTGTCAAAGGTAAAGAAAAAAAACAACCTCGCTACCAAATCATCAATTCAATATACTCTCCACACACCGGGGGAGGGGGGGGGAATTTGGATAAGTATGTAAAACGCTGGCTTGCTAGCCTGGATGTCGGGTGTTTGATCCCTGCATTTCCGAGAAGAAAGTGCATCCAGATTTTCCGGCGTGGTTCCCTCTTGTCAGTGCTGCAGTACTGAGGGCCTCACAAGGACAGCTGTCTAGTCCTATGGATGGGACTAAAAACCGAGGTCCAGTGTACACATTGGCGTGCAGGTATTTAAGATCCCTTGACAGTTGGAATTCGATGTAAGGGTAGGCAGTAGTGCTGCTGTTCAGGCAAACTTTCCCTCATAGTACACTATGGACGGTGTATGCACGTCTTCGTTAGCCCATTTCGGAGCAGAACAATAGGTTATTGAACACCATTTCATTTCATTTCCAGTGATCGAAACCATGAAGATAAGTCAGGTGCGACCACCGAGCAAGAGCTCTAAACGCGACACTGAAGTCCACTAGGCCTTCTCAAGTTATATAGCGTGGTTGCAGTTGATGTACCATATTAACTACGTTTCATAACAACTATGTCAAATTAACTGTTTTACTAGTGAACATGTTAATTACCCAAGAAAAGCATGTTCCTGAAGCAATGGCCCGAGAAATCCTCTCTGGCCATTGCTGGAGTAGCGTCTGTTTCTTGAACTTATGTGGGAGTGTGTCTATTCTTTCCGTTCAATGAAAGCTATCACTTAAGTACAGCAACATGACAGTCCTTCGTTTAATCTGGGTCTTCCCTGAAACTTTGGACAGTGATTTAAGGTATTAAAAATGGTGAAAGTATGTTCGTTTCCAAACAGTATTGTTTACATTTCATTCGACTTGATAGCCTCGTTTGTCACACAATTAGTTTTACTGCAGTATTCTGCTATGCACAGGTTAATTAGGCATAATAAAATCTTGAGCCATGACTAGTTTTAAATGTAAAGCTTTTGTAGGGCAGCTAGTGATTGGTTGGTAGTCCAACTACTGACCAATCAAAATTTAAAACAACAATGTCCGCTCATAATAGCAATGTGTAGTGGGATTACCTCTAATCAAACGACACGCTGTCGCGGAGTGCAGAAAAGTTGTGAACGTATTACTATTATTATTATGAAGCACGAATCCATTTTATTAAAAGTAAACTATATGTTGGATCCTGGAATGAAGTTTCATAATTTTATTATGATTTTTCTTGACTATTTCATTAATAAAATTTCACTATTTCCAGCACATAACAAAATTCAGTTCAGCAAATAATGAAGAATTCTCCGGCTATATACCCACAGGTAAAGTACTGTTGATGTAGCCTAAACTTAGATGGGTAAAAATCATCAAAGACCTCAATATTTATCTCTATGTTCTAGTATTTAAATGCTTGTGGGGTTAAAAATTTGGCGGAGAGATTTTTGAATCACCCCCATATATAATGTAATACTTAGGCCTACCCTCTAAGTATGCTGCACATACAGTGATAATCTCCCTTGGTGAAACCTTTTCTCAAGTTTTTTTTATCCTCCGTTACATAAATATCTGCATGAGAAGGCATCAATTTGCTGTAACTGTAAGCCTCTAGTGTGGATTAATGTTTTTTTTATTAAATAAAAGAGAAAGCTTTAAAATTCAATGTGATTTCAGATCAACTTACTATATCATATTCAAGAAGCAGTGGACCAGGTGGTCAACATGTAAATAAAGGTGAATATTTATAAATGGATTCATAGTAAATACAAATAAATTAGGCTTGTTGTTCGGTGGGGGTGGGGTGCTAATTTAAGTTGGATATTGCCCAGACTATACAACATTAAGTCTGCTTTTAAATGTCTCTGTAAACTATCATCTAATTTTGCAGCCACATCAGTGTAATGTGGGGTTTTAGCTGAAGTTGAAAAAAAAAATCTTAAGTTTATTTAAATTTATACACTTTTACATAGTTCTGCTTTCCATTTACTTAGTTCTGCTTTCCATATCTGTGTAAGCCTTAAGTGTCAGCCAGAACTTCAGTCTTTATCAGGTACAATTACTCTGGTGCCTGTCAAGTTGTCCAACACCAATTTGTATTTTTTCTGTGTTTTTGTTGATCTTCAAGTTAATGTCCTGTACTATAGGCTGACTGTGTAAATGTCACTCACAGTGGTGGGTTAAGTTTTTAGTTTGACCCATAGCAAGATTGATCCGAGGGGCTACCTTTTATCTGATTATACAAATATTAATCATGGAAACCATTACATTAACAGCATAATCTCTTCAATATAAGTTTTATTATTTTTTAGTTAATACAAAAGTTGAAATTCGATTCCATGTTGAAAGTGCTGAATGGATACCACAATGGGTTAGAGATAAACTTGTACAAAAGGTAACATAAAAAAATGTGCTGTGCTTGAAAGGTTATTTATGACCATTCAAACTAAATGGTTAGAAATACTTTTGTATTTGAAATGTTAAATAAGTATTGGCCTTCAACTTCTCTGGAAACATCATCATTTCAGTGGTAGGGTTGTTGTGATTCCATATCAGTGCATTCAAGTTAAAATTAGTTTATCATGTTATTAATTATTATTGATTGGTGGCTCATGAATTTTTTTAAACAAGGGAAAAATATGATCATCTTATATTATGAGTTATACAGCCAAATCACGGTAAAAAAATGTGTCATGTTTTGGGGGTTATTTTTTCAGGAACAAAATAATATAAATAAAGAAGGATTTTTGATCATCACTTCAGACAGATCTCGTAAACAAATGTTAAATCAAGCTGACTGTCTAGATAAACTTCGTACTATGATATTTAACAGTTGTCAGAAACCTTATGAACCAACAGAAGAAGAGATCAGGATAAAAAATAAAAGGTATGATGCAAATACTTGTTCCTCCTTGGAAATCCATTTCCCAAAACATTAGCACTGTATTCACATTATTACAATTTGAAGCATGAAGTTGGTCAATCCCTGGTTTGTCTGTGACAAGTACCAGGATCATGGGGTTCCTCTCAAAATGATCTGGTTAGTTTGCACCATGAACTCCATTTCTTCCATCATATAAAATTTATTTAAGTTATATTGATTGATCGATGATGATATATATAATATGATACTTCTTTCTATTACAGAATAGCAAAAGCACAAAGAGAAATATTACGGAAAAAAAGAGAACATTCATTAAAGAAACAAAATCGAAGTTCACCTTCATTTGGTGATAGCTGATAATGTTTGTGATTGAATAGAAAAACTAAACAAATAAATATAAACATAAACATGGTGATGTTTTTAGTAATAGTGTGAAAAAATGGAAGATATTCTTAGTGCTCTTATAAATTGAACAGAGTGATATCGTGTATGATAAATATGAAGACATTTTGAATAAAAGTATAAATAGCAGGGAAAAAACTTGTGTTTAGCAACTGAATCCTTACTGACAGTAATCCATATCCATTCGAAAACTGGGGTGGGGGGTGGATGGCTGAATGGTTAGCATGTATCATAAAACCTGTCAATGAGTCAACTGGCATGGTTTCGAATCCCTGGTTGTACATCACAAGGAGTAGTAGTCCAACATCTTGGTTTTTCTCCAGGTCCTCCAGTTTCCGCCCACTGCTAAAGACAAGTAAATTATTGAAATAAAATTAAACTATGTTTGTGTCAAATGGAATTTAACCCCAGTTTTCTCTCTCCATTCTAAGGCTAAAATATATATAGAGTCCGGGGGAAGAAATCCAAGTCACTTTTTCTAGGAACCCAAGTTAATCCAACTGGTAGCAAATTGTATAAGATTTTTGTGGAACAATCAATTTTAGGTAAAAACGATGGAGTCACATTGAAACAATGCCCGTCTGAAATGGCCTCCCGGACATATACAAGTCCATTGTACCATTTATTTAACCTTAATTTGCTTTAAAAGTTGAAGTCAGTTGTACTGGTATTATGATTGGTATTAAACTCATTTTGAAGTTGTAATTAAACTCCCTGTTGTTCTGTTCGTGTCAAATATTCTCGTCCAAAAGTCTGTTTTGCATTTTATGCGAAAAGAAATACGTGACTCAGATCGTTCTTCACCTGGTCTCTTCATATATATATTGTGGTCTAAATTTTGAAGATTTAAATAACAAAATAGTATACAGCACATGCAGTCCTTTTCCCAAGTAAATTTGATGTCCCAGAACGGCAATCCTGTAATGGGCACAATATCAATGGGCAATATTTATGTTATACATGTATTTATATATGTTGTCGTCTAATGGTGAAGATTTCTTAAATTTATCAACATAAAACAAAAGGGAATATAAGCATATTGCAGTGTTAGGGTTTGCTAAAAGCTCATTAATGTCGGTGACCATCGAATTAAGACGGGTGTGGGTTGTGACTTATCGTTCCCCCAACAGTGACTGATTATGGCCACTGCCTCTATAACAGGTTCTAAGCTAACACAAGGTACAATTTTATGGATACACACAATTACTGAGTTTGTTACTAAGCGACGTTTCATTGCTTGATAAAGGCGAGAGCATCCTCGTCGAAACGTCGCTTAGTAACAAACTCAGTAATTGTGTATCCATAAAATTGTACCTTGTGTTAATATGTTCAATTAAATGCCAGTCAAAGAATGAGTTCTAAGCTTTAGATCATCGTTCAAATGAGGATTTTGTAAGTAGGTTTTCTCTTCTTTTTTTTTTCTTTTTTTTTTTTTTTTTTGATTAAAACAAGAATGATAACTAAAAAAATGATCTTAACGAAGGTAGTTTTTTGGGGGTGGGGTAGAAATATTATATTCTCCCATTATTGTAGGAAGTTAACAGATTTTGAACTCTGTCCATGGGCGTTTGTCACGTACCCTTTCCAAGAAACACGTTAACGGGAAAGAGGCTGCAAAACACGGTAAAGAGGCTACAGTTTTGATTTTTTTTTTTAAATGTGTAAGAAGAATTTTGGATGTGAGAGGATGAATTCTGTTGATTATAAAATTTGGTGCGAAGCTTGGGATGAACATTGTTGAATTTTATTGTCTTGGACTGTCTGTTTCAGAGATATAAGCCTTTGTACACGATAGAAGTCGATGTCTTGGAGGCATCTTTATCAAATCTGGCCAAAATCCAGCTGGTTTGGTGTTTTTCGTGACATATAATATTTTACTTTGTCTGGCATTCGGCTTTACCACTGTGTCCTTTGTATATTCATGGACGATCCATGGTTTTGTAATAGCTAGCGCGTCATTGTCCAACAATGTTATGATGTCATAATAGATAACACTTGCCACCATGGACTCAAAGGAGGAAGAGAGATATGTGGCTAATATTATCGAGTTTACGGGTGGATTTACAGTCCATGTTGACGAAGATGCAATTAAACCACAAAAGAAAACAAAGAAATCTATTCAAAAGTTCGGATATGTGTTGGGCGCAACCATTGGTACTGGCTCCTATTCAAAAATTAAAATTTGTCATTCTAAGAAATTAAACGGTAAAGTAGCCGTCAAGATCGTGCACAAGAAGAGACTTCCCGCAGAATACATCGATAAATTTGTTCCCAGAGAAATAGCACTCCTTCAAAAATTAGAGCATCCCGGAGTTGTAAGTTGGTTTGAAATTTCGACTATTAAAGCCATTTTTTGATTATTAAAGCAAAGCTCAACGTTATTTGTCAGGCGGTCTTGTGTGGGTTACTTCAGCATACCAGTTATACCCTTAGAAAGATATAGTCAATGATATTAACACCGCGATAAATATTGTACGCACTTCATCCAACGCATTTAATAACGGCCTCCAGTTGTTACAGTAGTCTTGGAATTTGTTGGTGATTCACATCGGGGATTCTTTCCCTAGGGAACGCTAGATCGAGGTCGGTCCTGTGCATATGACGTCATATGTGGATTGTAGGTTTGGAGAGAGAGAGAGATGGGGTTTAACACAAACTAGGTCATTTCGGGACTAACATATGGTTTTAATTTTATTTCAATAATTCGCTTGCGCGTAGGGGTCTTTAGCAGTGGAGGGATACCGGAAAGCCCGGAGGAAACCCACGAGGTTGAGAAGCCAGCCGCAAGCCAGAGGTGAACTTGTAGGTTTGGGTTCGGATAAGGATTAGACTTAGTCTTTCTTTGACTTTGACGATATTTACAGGTCTTAACCTTTACCCTAACCCACAATGCGCTAAAAATTAATGTGCAGGGCCGTCTCCGATCTAGGGTTCTCCACTTTCCCCGTGTATCATCCATCATTGAGCTACCTGGAATTAACCAACGTCAACACAGTATTTTTTTTTTTATTATTGGGAAAAATATTTCAGAACTATTTTTGTCTCTCGAGGTTGTATTATATTTATAGATGCAACTAATTGAGGTATTTGAGACGGAGAATACTATGTATTTAGTAATGGATTATATGCCACATGGAGATTTGTTGGATTATGTTAATAGTGTAGGTAGTCTACATGAAGCTGATGCTAGACGACTGTTCCGACAGTTAGTCGATGTTGTATCCTATCTCCATGGAAACCAAGTTTACCACCGTGACATCAAATTAGACAACATTCTGTTAGATGAAAATTATAATTTACGCCTATCAGGTAAAATATTTTATTTGCAAATTTTACCAGCCCCCGTCTATTGCGTTTTATTTTCTTTTGTCTTGTAATGGCACTCTCAGTTTAACTTCTTTTAATTATTTGGTTTCAATATTTCGCAAGGTCACAAAGCAAATTGAACCCAAAATTCACAGTCTCTGATATACATACATTTGTGATTTGCTTTTATAATTAAGATTTTGGCTTCTCAAGATTTAACCCACAACGTGAAGAACTACAGACATTTTGTGGATCTTATTCTTACGCAGCTCCTGAAATTCTTGATGGCGAAAAGTACAATGGTGCTAAAATAGATATATGGAGTATGGGTAGGTGAACAAACACAGTTGTGCAGAATATAAATTTAACTTTTATTGTCTTTTTCCCTAAGTTGAGATATTTTACTTACGATCTATTCAACTTTTATTAATATAATTCAGAAAAGTGACCTAATCTCCCAAATATCATTTGTTCGATTATAGTCAATTATAGGAAAATAAAACCATACGCACAAACCATGAATGATTGTTGTAAAATCAGATCAAATAAATGGCTACAATATAGAAGAATGGGCGATAATAATGCTGCTTTGGCAGGTTTCCCGCCACTTTCGCACGTTAGTGAAAAAAGGGTAGTAATATTCTGATTGTCTAATTGCTGGATGGTCTCTAACTCTTTGAATCTTTGTGGATTAATTGCTTTAAAGGAGTGTAATGCTTTTTGATGGGATGTTATCTGCAAGTCCCTGTGGTTATACGGCACTATTATAAATTATAAAATATATGACATGTAGTAATTAGCTTGTTATTATAAGGTGTGTGTTTATATGGTATGTTAAATGGCAAACTACCATTTCGTGATACTGATGCTGATGTGTTGAGAGAATGTATGAAAGAAAAGATCAAATTCTACAAACATGTATCAAGAGGTATGTTTAATCTTTAAATCGCCCCAAATAATAACCGGTGAATTCTTTTGGATAAACGGTTCGCCCCCCCCCCCCAATAAAAAAATTAATTAAAAAAAAAAAAAAAAATCTTATGGAATCTGTCCAGGTCTAGGTTCTGTGGTTCCATTTTATTTTGATTACGGCCGTACTTTTACTTTCTGTCACGTACACGCACACAGCTTTTACAGTTTCACACAATGCACACCTCCACTGGCCTGCACACCTCTCTCACAGCGCACATTAAATCTCCAAGTCCTAAATTAGGAGATATCAAGTCCTAATTAGAAGATACTGAGACAAATCACCTGATATTTTTTTAAAAATTTTGGTCCTAAAAAAAGAGCCCCAATTAGGAGTTGCGGGATCCCAATTAGGTACCAATATCTTCTAATTAGAACATAAAATCTCCTATTTATTTGGCCATAATGCGCATCCGTTACGTGTATTTCATATCGTACATTTTGCTTATTCTGCTTTTTTTTCAGATGGACGTGATTTAGTACGTGCTATATTAGAGCCTAATGTTAAAAAACGTTATAGTATAAAAGATATAACTTACAGTAATTGGATGTGCCGTCCTATTAAAACTGGCGGGGCCATGTCAATGTCATCACTAGCTGTAGCAGCAGGTTAGTAATTAAATTTAGTTACCAGTGGCGGATCCAGGATTTTTTTGAGGGGGGTGACAACCCCAAGTTTTGTCTCACCGATCGCGGTTTACGGAGCTAATTTCTGCCGCTAGTAACAAATGCTGATTGTGTGTCTGATAAGTTGCGCACCGTGTGCTATATAATGTATATACCACCATGCGTACATGTCCCGGTGGAAGCTTGTAGGACCCGAGATTCCTATACACCGGTTGGGAGGGGGAGGTGGTGACTAGTCACCCTAGTCACCCCCCCTGGATCCGCCCCTGGTTACATCACCAAGTTTATTTGTTGTGTGAAATTCAAAATAAATGACGTGGCATCGGATGTTTTTAAAGAGTGAGCATCTTGTCGTTTGGATGGGGCGTAAAACCAGGGTCTCGTATACACAGTGGCCTGCAAGTAAAAGAACCATTGACGGTTGGAATTTTAAATAAGAGTAGACCAGCACCGCTGTCCGGGAAAACTCCACCTCAAAGCATGCTGTGGCGTACGCCCGTATTAGATAAAACATTCACATAATATAATTCTTTTGAAATTGTTTATGAGCAATAATCAGACGCGTTCTGTTATATCGATGATGCTTTTTGATAAAAAAAAACTACCGAAGTTTATTATTTATTTACAGTGACGAGTGAAACGACCAATCGAGCTAGCTTGGATCTCAATACCGAGCATGGATTCTCTTGTTCACAGAATACGAAGGAACAGAAACCAAATATAGTATCTGGTGTTCTCAGATCTGTAGCTGTCAACCATTCGTATGTTTTAACATTTTATTCACATATCACGCCAATACATAGCGGGGAATTACGGTGATACAATTAATGAATAAATGAAGACGGACATAGCCCAGTTTGACCGAACAATTCTCAAGCGTTAAATATTGAGAACGTCAACGAAAACACGGGACCTCGGTTTTTGGTCCTATCCGAACGACTGGGTGCTGTTTTTTTCTGACAGACATTCCGTCCTGAACCACCGACAATGGGAAACCACGCTTGAAAATCCAAAGAACTCTCTCTCCTGGTTAGTGAGCCAGCTCCTGGGCTACTTTAGCTCTCTTATACGCCAATCTGTTTCACAGAGAATTACTTACGAATTATCTCTGTAACAGATGACTGTCCACAACACGTGCGTTGACTGCACACGCCGCCAGTCAATGCCTCAACGGCTCGTACAATGTTTACTTAACACCTAACTGCTTCGGGCAAAATGATGCATTTTACTCATTTTAATACCCATTTACATTAAATAGGAAATATTTATTAACTACAAATACTAAAAACGTCTTTATGTATTTTTCTTTTACCTCAAAAATGTTTGAGAATTTAATTTGTCTGAGTAAAAAAGTTAATATGCCGTACTCATTAAGCCTCGTCGATGTCATGCTTATCAGTGATTGTAGCGGCCTAGCGAATATTCACTGTGGGATCAGTTTGCTCTTACGCAAATTAAACGCCCGAGACACACTTCTGAAAAAAAAATGTATTTAGATTCTTAGTGCATACAGTAACAATCGAACCACTATGTTAACATTCATAAATATTTTATCCCAGAACTGGTAAGAGCAGTGTGAATTTGGAGAATGTAAAAATGCCGTTAAAGAAAGCTTCATCAATTGAAATGACTACTGGTGTTAGTGGACCTGCAGGAAGACGTATAAGTGTTCAACTCGGAATTATGCCAGGTTTAAATTTCTAACTTATTTCACTAAGCCAACTGTCACCGAATATATTTCAATAATATAATGCAAAGTTAGTAATGTGAAATTTAAACGTATATCGTTGTGCTGTTCTTAGAGGTCATTTCTCTGCTACACCTAAAAATGTACCCAATTTCACTTCAAAACCTACTTGAATAAAACATTTGTAGCTAGAGATATACGATCTGGTATGTTTAAACGGCAACAATGATAAGACCGAATGCCATTAATTTGGATAAATTACGATTATATTATAATGTAATTTCAGATGTTGCCCCTGATGTCATAAAAGCGGAGCCAACGTTGACACAAACTTTAGCACCTATTGCTGAAAAACCAAGTGGATTAGTATCTAAGTGGGGAGCCGCAATAGGGGGAGAAGAGGCTAAATCGGGAAAGGGAAAAGCTAATTTTAAGAAAGCTCTTAAGGCACTGACTAAATTCAAGTGTGTGGTTCGGGTTGTAACCGCAACCAAAAGATTTAAAAGAGGTCCTCTAACTACCATTCTCACTATCCCACAAGAAACAGCAATGGAGAGGATGATAGAGAAGAGACAAAGTTTACAGTCAAAGGACTTGAAGCACCTAGCTCACACAGATGGTGCCAAAGTAGCCAACATGTGCTCAACAGACGTTCGCAAAGCAAGTTTACTAAAGAAACAAAGTTCCCAATTAATGGAAGAGTCGGAAAAACTACGCAAAGAGAAAGTTGAAAAAATGGAAAATACTTTCAATATACTAGGTTCCCAGTGTTTAAATAAATGATTAAAGGTTAATTTCTTTGAATTATAGATTTTTCCCAAATAGGATATTTAATTTCGAAGTCACTGCCAGGGAAGAATTTAATAGTATGTTTATGTTGAAATAAATATTATAATGTTACTATAATCATTATTACATTAATAGTGTAATAATTTTTGTAATCTTAATAAATGGTCATATTATTATCCATACATTATGGAAGAGCTAAATCTGCCTATTGCAGATCTTTCTTCAGGCCTGAAATATTATCTTAATTATTAATTAGACATCATATAACTTTTATATCCAGACCATAATCAACTCTTGATCGTATCACGATCTTTGGTTGATTGTGTACCGATTTACGTTACATCTGCAAAGTGTTCTTTAATTCACTTTGAAAAAGTATGTTTGCTCTCTGCTGTTGCGTTTCTAATATAGGGAACAACTCATCATCGGGTCATAACCGTAATATATGGTCAAACTGGAACCCATGAAGTAATTTAGTAGGACTTCTACTGTTTTTCCATTGGCTGCTGCTTTTTCTAGCTTGTGTAATGGATGCTATACATTCAAATAAGGGCAAATTAAGATATTAGGGGTGGGGGTGGGGGGTATTTATTGTTCTTTTAATTTTAATGGCTCTATCGGTTTTCAGTTTATTTGCTTTGCACTTTTTAGAAAAGATCTGTCCTTACACCAGATTTCAGAAGGTCTAACAATGGTCAAACTGGATGTTACTGCTTGGATATGCAGTAATCTCATGTCGATATAGTTGTACTGTGAATGATTAATAGAAGGATTAGTCTATCTGAAGTCTGAAACACATTGGTATATAGATAAATGAAATGAAATAAAACAAGTTGTCATATTTATACTTTTTTTTATTAAAAGTTTAGTAACATAAAATTTTGTAGCACAAATGACCAGAAGGACTATAATTCATTGACCCCTGAGAACTGACTCACAATAAATTCTCTGGGCATGTCCACCATGTATTATATACTGGCACAACAAGTTTAATTCTAAAATTATTGCAATGGATTTCAGATAAAACAAATTCAGTAAACAATAACAAATGGCACAACATAAAATATCATCTACTACTTCTCTTCACCTGTATCAACTTCAGTATTCTCCTTTCTCTTAGAACAATAATCTTTGATTTCTGGAGAAGACAAACAGTCAACAATTGGTAAATAAAGAAGGAAAAGAAAGGAACCAAATCAGGTGAATGGTCTGCTTGTAAATTCTTCCAGGGTGTACTTCATGTTATGAATCCTTATACCATTCTTTCGGATTTATTTACAACAAAATGTTAAATAAGTTAATTAAAATAAAATGAGACAAATCACTCATTGAGCAGAACTATTATAATGCTCAAGATTAGTATAGTCAAATATATTTTGCCAGGACCGAGGATATTGTTGCCAAATTCTTGTGCCCATGTCTAAATAGACACTATTAAACAGATATTATCACTCTGGCAAAAATGTCCTTTTCAACTTCAAATTCAAACGTTTGAAGATAGCTATTGCTTGGGGGCAATAGAAAAACAATGGAGGTAATTGTGTTATCATTTCCTGTGTGAGTTATAAGAGTGGGAAATAATGCCTATGATCGTATAATAGTGAGTTGACAACCTATTGAGCAAACGACAAAGAAATAATTATGTTTTGACTTTCTTTGAAAATATGAAATTATCACTTTAAATTAAATCTCATTCTCTCTGTGTCAAAATTATGCTACTCTTGAAATACAGTGCCTGAGCTAACAGCAATAGACTTACTTTCTATAATATCTTTAAATGCTTGTGTCGCTGGTGAATCTTTTACTTCATCAAAAAATGACTTGCCTTCATCACAACATTTGCCTTAAATAAATAAATATAATCAAATAACAACATCATTATTTATCATATTGGGACTATGAAAATTACATGAAATGAATTTCATGTTCACATCATCCACTATAATTATTAACATTGTTATAGTTTTTGTCAATCTGATTAAAGTTCACATTTCAATTTTTTAATTTTTCATAGTTTCGATTGCTTCCACTTTCACCGTAGTAAAAACAATTAAAACATAACTTGTAGAATATAAATGTAAACAAAATGAGTTTTATGGATAAAATGAGTTTTATGAATACAAAAAAAAACAGCACTTGAAATTACCTGCAGTGTTAAAGTTCATATTGCTCAATAAATATGATCTTTATTTTTATCAATGAATGAGTAAATTCATATCTGACAGTATAATTATGTCATATATATGCTAGCTTTAGCAAATACTTGTCATATTTTATATAGCAAAAGTATTAAAAAGGCAGAACATCAAACAAATGTTTGAATTCTGAATAAGACACAGCAGCTATTTAAAACAATGATTGTACAATTAGTTTCAGTCTTACCAATTCTAGGATCCAGAGGTAATTTGCCTAAAAATGTAATATTAGCATCTGCTGCCATTTTCTCTCCTCCTCCAGTTGTTGGTGGAAATATCACAGACTCTTTCTGTAAAACATATATGGAATAATACTAAAAATATTATAAACAAATACATCCAATGCAATTATTTTTGTATACTTCATTAAAATGTTCTTGAAATACATTTTTGGTCATGGACTACTTGTTTCTTGTTATTGTAACACAAGTTTGTAAGACAATAACAAAAACAGCGCCCATTGTTCTAAATAGATTATAAATAAAATTAATATATTAAAAAATTCTATCAAATTGCTTTATTCTGAGCAAAATTATGAGTGATCAAAGTTTTGACAAGACGTAGCCTAGGTAATCTTGATTGTCAAGCGCCATTAATAATAATAACAACAAATTTGAAGCCAGAAAAAAAGAGATGCAATAGGCAGATTTACTCTTACATACACTGTAGTGCATCTGAGTGATCACCCCTATTGAATATGTTTTCTACTTACCGTACAGTGAGGACAAACAAAACCACTCATATTCTCTACTACACCAATAATCGGTAAATTCACTTTACGACAAAAGTTGATTTCTTTTCGGACATCTTGTATTGCTACTTCCTGAAAATATAAATGATTTTTGTTCATATTCCTGCCAAAGAGGTTAAACGAGTCAAAAGACAGTAATTTGAAAGAAGGGAAATAACTCTGTCTCAAATTGACCACATAAATGGTCCCTGCTCATCATTGCATCAGTTGCAAAATTTGTTCCCATTTCTTTTGTATGTACACATATAATATAATTGTATGCATGTATTTGCAAATAAATTCTATTTGTTTAACTGTACATGCCAGATTAAATCAAATGAATAAGGCTTCAAATTTGGTAAACTCATATCCAGTTATGACAAACTTGTAGGCCTATAATTTTACAAGAACAATAATTTAAGAAGAATGCTCGACATGATTGGTATCCAGGAAATTGAGTAGATTATACGCTGAAGTAGATGATAAAATTATACCTGAGGTGTTGTTAATAATACAGCACCATCTACATGTGTTTGACTTAGATATTGTGTTGTTGATATATGTTCATCACTAGTACCAGGCGGTGTATCTATAACTAAATAATCTATATCTCCCCAATCTACATCCCGTAAAAATTGTTTGATCATACCTGCAAAAACATAATACAAATTAAAAGCACAAAAATATATTCCAGGACTTCACCAAAAGCTGACTTGCTATAAGTCGGGGAGGTTAAAATGGTTTTCAGCAGATTATCCGAACCAATCTATCTCATAAGTGCAACACTGATTGTCTGAAATTCCCTATGAAATAAGGATCTATTTTCATTTAATTTTTTGAATTTCGCCTACAAGGTAGACTTCAACACGACATCAACCACCCCAATAATAATTTTTGATGTGGAATAAATTATGCAATGGAATGACGAATCTCTATCTAATTATAAATAAATTTTTACCATTTTTCTTTGGTCCTCTCCATATAACCGCATCATCAGGTCCCGATAAAAGAAAACCAACTGACATTACAGCAAGGTTGTCTGTAACATACTGTAAATAATGTGTCTATTAAAATTTGAGTCAATACTGTCAGAATTGATTTTAAGTTTCTGGCAAAAAAGCAATTCTTAACTACTCTTTTGGGAAACAATCAGAAGCAAATAGATTTCAGTCACAGGCCTTCATCACGCTTATTGGTAATCAATGAAAGTATTTGTTAACTCTATTCAAAATAGTTTCAAGTCCTAAAATAACTCTTAATTTCCAGTAGCTTGATTAAAAATAAAATAGATTCAGACTATAAAGCAAACTGAAATCGAAATTGGCTGTATATCTTAATTCTTAAAAGATTCTTCAATGACACGCAGAAATTTTCAGGCCAATGCCTTACTTGATTATATGAGAGAGAGAGAGAGAGAAAGGGGGTTTAACACTCACTAACATGGTTTTAATTTTATTTCAATAATTCGCTTGCGCGTAGGGGTCTTTAGCAGTGGGAGGAAACTGGAGTGCCCGGAGGAAGCCCACGAGGTTGAGAAGGCGCCCCTATCTCCATGCCACATACCCTCACACCAGGGCTCGAAACCACAGCCGCAAGCCAGAGGTGACCGGCCAGCTAGAGGTCAAAGCGCGACACTCTAGTCCACTAGGCCATCCCAACCCCCCACTTGATTATACGACCTCTAGATTGAAGCATAGGGCCTAGTACCGGGTACTCAAAAATATGAGAAACAGAGACATTTTAAATGTGCAAAAACGAATGAAATAAACTTTTTATTAAATTAAATATAAATTAGTCACATTACCACTACTTTTTATAATCTTAATCAGCATTAGAGAGAGAGAGAGAGAGAGCGGGAGAAGTCCTTAACAACTGGAGGAAAAAGTTGGACAGCTTGGTATCGAAACCCTACAGCTTGACAGACTTTATAATCTGAAGTGCATTATACCAGACAACACCCCTTAATCAACATTAGTGTATAAGCATTACACATACATGCATACTAACAATGAAATAATTCTGAAAGTCTATCAATAATTTGACAAGGAATCAAGTCTGGTAACCATGGATGGTAAGGTAAATAGGTGTATAAAAGTGTTAAATTAGATAGATATCATGTAACTATAACAAAGTAATCAATGACATCTCATCTACAAATCAACAACTTCATTTATAATACATCTGTAATGTTTCATGTAAACACTACAACATTTAATTATTCACTCTTTCGTAGCACAAAATAAACCAAAGGCCAGCACTGTGTCTCTACCATTCTTCTCAACCTTAACATTAGAGTATTGTATCAAACTTTGTTAGTTTTTATCATACATAACAGTCATTAGAATATTTATCAAACTTTGTTAGTTTTTATCATACATAACTGTCATATCTCATTATACAATCAATTATCAATGATTTTTTATTAATATTAGTCACAGTAAAATCAAAGCTTTTTTTATCATTTCTTTTTTAAACAGAATTTATTCACAGAAACTGGATTCAAGAACAGACAGAAGTCTATAGTTCCTCTCTCAAAAAAATATGAATATAAATATGTAATGAAAACATGTAATCAATGATTTTTAATTAGTCACTGTTTTAAAATCAACGCTTATCTGCTGATAATTTACATGTAACATTCAATTATTTATTCCTAGCTTAAAATAAACTGAAGGCCAGTGCTGTCTCTAGTCTCTACCATTCTTTTGTGCCTATCGTCAGTGATTATTAAATAGTCAATATTGTTTACATATTATCACCTACTGCTACTACTACTACCTGGTGTTTTAACGTCCGCTTCCACAGAAGTGATATCGCCTACTGACAATAATCCTGTTTACATACGTTTGGTGAAATGGAGGCCTGATCAACATTTGTAACACAGTGTTACATGCCAGTAAATGAATGGTGTGTGAGAGCAGAATGGCATTAGAAGATGTATCACTGTACTGCACTTTTGATTGACTCTGTATGTATTCCTGTCACATAATATTTAACTGAACTCAATTCTATGTACCTGTTATGGGTCAAGGATGGTAAATTATTTTTGTACTAATATGTAATTGATCATGGTTGTGCCAAGATGGTTGTGCCAAGATGGTCATATCCGGAATAGCCCACAAAAAAAAAATATTGAGTTCAATATAATTTTGTGACAGTGGAAGGAAGTCTTACAATCCAGAAAGCAATAACATACAAAGAAGGGTATCTTTCCAAAGTTGCCACATAATATTTATCATCACTTGAGAATATAGTGATTGTTATCTCAAAACTAACAAATTTCAAACAGCTTAAAATTGAGAAGTGAGAGGGTGGGGATTAATGTCTACTCAACACAAACTAGGTCATTTCCGGACAAACATATGGCTCAATTTTATTTCAATTTTTTTTTTCCCGTAGTGTGAGAAACGGGCAGAGCTGGGGATTGAAATCTAACCACGTGACTCAATGACAGACCTTGTGCTAAACAAATAACGTAAAAGGTTTTTGTGTCTAATAGAAACTTACCACAGGAGACCATCCTGAAGCACTCTGATGAACCTTTAATGAAAAGATTGATGATAATTTACTAACATACCAGTACTTAATAATTAAATATACATTGAATAGTACTGTTATGAAAAACAAAAAGGTCAATGAATGGCAGACATGTTCCAGATATTGCGTGTTTTGAATAGTTTATTTCATTCTCTGAGTATGGTGTTTTGTCAATACATTAATTTTTGTGTAAATTATGTCTGGTGCAGCCCCCCTGCACTTACTATTATTTAACACATGGTCTATAAACATGTTATATGAATATAAATATATAAATAATATTATACCTGTTCTCCTTCTAGACCCAGTATTCTAGGGATTGATGGGCCACATATATCAACATCTAATACACCAACCTGTAAAATATTTATACATACAATAAATTAATGTCATCTGAGCAGTACATAAGAAATTTTCTAAAATTAGTTTCACTACTTAGAACCATGCATATTAATTTCAAACTGATCTGATGATTACTTTGGTGTTACAGCGTCCACAAGATTCTACAAAGTGATCAGATGATAGGGAAAGCATTCACTTAAGCTGTTGACAATTCAATGGACTGACAATCAGCGTATAGACAGCAGCAAGGATGGTATATAACCACACTGTAATGCGAGCTTATTAAAAAAAAGGAAATAGTAATCAGATTGCAAAACTCGTACAGAAAACAGCATTCTCAGAATGTCTAAAAACCTCAACAACATCTTCTCATCTCAACTTATTATACCATGGGATAGGATGTTCACTGGCAGCTATGTGAAAATTTGAGAAATGTCATTATACTTTAATTGCAATTTCTAATGATATACTGACTTTAATTAGGAATAATAATGCAAGAGCTAAATCATCATATTGGACATCTTTTTGTAGGCTTCAAATACATAAATTATTAATAAGGCATTTATTCACATGACAAGCCTATAATCCACTCTACTCTCTAAACCACCGAAGGGTCATGATACTGAATGATAAACCCCAAATTTAATCTGGATAATCGAGACTTCATCTTTTATCAAGCCTATTGTGTCAAAAACTGCAAACACTCATAACTTTGCTGAGAATAAAGTAATTTGATTGAAATTTTCAATATTTTCATTATCTACATGTATTTGTGAACTATTTTAGCAAAAACTGCTAACTCTTTATCTAAATCTTACATAAAGCATCTTTAATTATCTTAGCCATCAAACACCTAATGTCCACATCAAAAGAAAGAATACATCAGACCACATGTGTACTCATTGCCAAGCACATAAAAGAACCCATGATAGTTGCAAACAAAAAAGTGTAGGAGGAAATGATGCCTTTCAGGTATAATTTCTCTCACAGTACACTATATCCCTGTCTCCATAAGCCAGATGCGTGTGCTGAAGAGTAAGAAGTTAAGCCCTATTTCATTTTCTTTGAAACAGCAGTCTACTACTTAAAACTATACTCCCTGAAACCCTAGGTGTTTATTGATGAGATTTGTTAGCAAAACTCTTACGTGTGTATATAGTATATAGGTGTAAACTACTGTAAACTAATAAATAATAAACTAGTTTAATACAAGCTAGTTATACATATTTAATAATCAACACGTGTCTGGCGTGTAAGTGTAATATTAACTCGACATAAGAGAGTTAAATACAACACAACAAGGTCATTAATCTTCAAGACTAACATTGTACACATTTGTTTCATTTTAACAGTCATGAGTATTGAGTAATACTTCTCAGCCAAGCGAGTAAACTGGAAAATTTGTAAAAAGGTTCAAGCCGGAATTTCAAATTTTCTAAGAAAGTCTAAACATATTAATTTCTATGTCTTTTGCTCAATAGGTTGTCAACTCACTATTATACAATCATAGGCATTATTTTCCACACTGAAACATCTTTCACATCGGAAATAATAACACAATTACCGCCCATGTTTTTCCATTCTCCCCATGCAATAGCTTTCTTCAAACGTTTGAATTTAAAGTTGAAAATGATATTTGTGCCAATTTCTCAACTGGCAATAGTGAATTATAGGATTAATAGGATTATTCTTTAACAAAGTAGGACTGTTTATAGATACCATCTATTTTAAGGCTTTATTTTAATGCATTTTAAAAAATATAACTTAAAACTATGAAATTGCAGCTTTAAATAACGTTTTTATATTTTTACGAACTTAAAATGCTGTTTACTAAATACTTTAACAGGCATCAGCTCTTCTTTGATATCTGAAGATTAATTATGACCTATACAAACTATAGTCTATAATTGTCATCAAGGAGTTCAGTGGGCACTTGTGTGTGAAGCAGTACTTTAATTAATTAAGCAGAGCCATTATAAATGCTTAGAATTTTCTATATCACTAATCAGGTGACTGCTCGGTTATTTTATCCATGATATAACATAAAATTAACTCTTTTATTTCCACATGAAGTGATTCATTAATTAGGGCGATTCTTACCTAACAAAAGGAAATCCCTAAGGTAGATCATCCCATCATCCAATGTTTAATGTTCATGTGATATATATTTGGGTTTTTTATATATATATATAAATTATATTTTTATTCAGATTTATATCAAACCTCTCTCCCTAAATATATTATTTTGAATAAAAACCGTCACCTGCATTATTCAGATAACAAGACGCACAAAAACATTTTTTCTTTATCAATATTTTTTTCTCATTGCATATACATGTACTTCAATATAGTTCAAAGTATATCATTAATAATTCAATCTACAAAACATCCAACAGTAGAATCATTCAGACTTAATTGACTTCTGAAAATACAAGTGAATAATTTGATATCAATTCACTGACGAAATCCTGTCCTTTTATATACTATTATTATCTTTCTTTCATTTATTCACCTGTTCTAATATCACTGTTATCATTTAATGTTAACAGGCAGTCAAGCAAGTAAAAGGGGCGTGACATCTTAATCCGCGAAAAAAAAAAAAGAGACAATATTAGCCTATGGTAAATAACATAGTGGGACTTATGGGTAAAGCAGACGTTTGTCGCTATGGACACAACTAGTGTTGTTTAAGTCTGCTGGTTTCATGGTAACAGTGGCTTTTATATAGGGTAGAGTGTATGAATCTACATGTCGGTGACTTAATGTGCTTGGGCTACAGTACTTAGGAAAGTTTTCTATTCATATAGATATTACAATTAAAGGTAAGCAATAGAACAGCTTAACAATAGCTAATGTCTTTTCACCAGTGACTTAAATCTTCTTACTATCAAGATCCTATCATATATATCAACAATATGTACCTATATTAAAGTATGATTTAGTCAAGTAACTTATTATTGACATAAAATACATATTACACCGGTAATTATTTCTTTTGTCTTACATAACTTTTAAAGAACATTTGTTTGAACTCTTCAAACCTGTAGGATATATTGCAAAGTAAATAGAAGTTTAACTGATTAGGCCAATTTTTTTTCTCAAAAAATTTCTTTGAACATTTTATCATGTTACGAAAATTTAAACAACATTAACATTTTTCGAAAGAATAAAAAAAAGGTATATATGAGTGACAACTGACAAGGGTACAGATGTGTTTTGGAAAAGTGAAATTAATACAGTAAGATGGTGTGAAATTTACACTTATATAGAACCAATATTACATGTTTATCGGTAGTATCACCTATAAATCAAACAAGGGATTTAGTGTTTAGAGTTAAAAATTATACAGGTACAATAAGGCAGCCTACTCTGTGTGTTTAAGGGGGTCTAAATCAATACACTATATCATAACCACATGTAATACAATAAATCTCTTTTTATATAAATACTTTTATATTGACATGAATATTAGATGACACAGACAAATTGCTTTGTTGCATGTTAATATAGTGTTACAATCACTGGGCCATACCTTAGAATATGTCTAGATGTTTTGTGCTGCTGTGTATAGATCACATAGCAAAATTGATAAATAGTTGAGTTTATAAAATGATTTGTCAACTGATCATGCTGCTGATCAGAATGATCTCTCTATGGTACGGTATGTTAATAATGTCAGTTCCCCATGTACATATATGTATAAACCATTATCTGGGAAGTGGCAATAAAATCATATGAACCATTATCAGGGAAGTAGCAATACAATTGACAACTGTAACACAAGAAATTAATGCAAGCTACAAATATTTATGTGTTACATGCGATCAATCATATTAAATTCAATAAATCAGTGGTCTTACCCAACAAAACAATAACCAGGGGTTATTAATCAATGTCATCAATAACATTAGAATGATGTCATTTATATACTGCCCTTTGTATTATACATGGAAATGACAAGAAGCCACCTAATTTAGACAAGAGTAGAGCATGTACATGTATGCATTAAACTTGACAAACTTGGGTCGAATATATTTTATGATATTAATTTCAAAACCTACACATAGCGAGGAGTGCCATGAAGCTTATATCTGCTTACTCTTATGACTTTTCGTGGTCAGCTCTCATATATAGAGAGAAATAAATGGGGTATGGGGTTTAACATCCACTCGACACAAACTAGGTCATTTCGAAAATAACATATGGTTAAATTTTATTTCAATAATTCACTAGCACATGGGGGTCTTTAGTGGGAGATAACCCTGGGAAAACCCACGAGGTTGGACAAACGACCGTACTCCTTGTCACGTACAACCGACAAATAGTAACCATGCTAGTTGATTCAATGACAGACCTTATGATACAATGTGCACATGATAACCATTTGACCATTCAACCCCCACATTGAGAGAAGGGAGCTGATTTAAGTTAACAGTTCATGGCTTACACTGGCTTTTTACTTAAGCTCCAGACCCTATTCATGAAAAATAGACCCAATCAATTAAAATTCCTTTTATAATTTGTATGGTGACTCAACTCTAACACCTGACAAGTATCAATAGGTTGATTGTTTTAGTTGAGAACAGCAAATGAAAATGCAACTGTTTTAATCACATCAACATATCCTCCACTGATCTATTGAGAGAGAGAGAGAGAGAGAGAGATGGGGTCTAACGTCCACTCAACACAAACTAGGTCATTTCGGGACTAACATATGGTTTTAATTTTATTTCAATGAATCGCTTGCGCGTAGGGGTCTTTAGCAGTGGGAGGAAACCGGAGTGCCTGGGGGAAACCCACGAGGTTGAGAAGGCGCCGCTATCTCCATCCCACATACGCTCACACCAGGGCTCGAAGCCACAGCCACAAGCCAGAGGTGACCAACCAGCTAGAGGTCGAAGCGCGGCACTCTAGACCACTAGGCCATTCCAACCCCCCCTGATCTATTGAGAGAGAGAGAGAGAGAGAGAGGATGGTTTAATGTCCACCACACAAACCAGTTCATTTCAGGACATATATTAATATATGATTCAATTATATTTCAATAATTCGATTGCATGTAGAGGTATTAGCAATGGGAGGAAACGGGAGGACCCAGAGAAACCTATGAGGTAGGACGTACAGGCAACCCTACTCTTTGTCATGTACAACCTGGGAATTGAAACCAAGCCAGTTGACTCAATGACAGATCTTATGATACAACATACACACGATAACATTTCGGCCACCCAAGTTTGAACATCATCAGTACTGAATACAGTAGTGTGTTTAAGATTAGAATCATAGAAACAACACGAAAAAAGTCACAGTTTAAACTAGTTTTATTAATCAATTTTCAGTATGTTGACATAATTGAACTTTGCCTCACTGCATGTACTGTATAATATTAGGCTTATTACTATATGCAATATACAATATGTATATCTAAACTTCTTTGTTGTTGAATTCTATTCACAATGCGAGACTACCAATTATTTGAAATTGAACTATATGGGACAATAAAATGACTGTTACAATCGCATAACATCTCAAGTCGATAGTTCAATAATAACCAGTTTGCATTCTGTTTCCTTTTAGCATAATTAGATCATCAATCTAGCACAGATAACTGATTTCTAATGAGCAGGGCATCAGCAAAACCCCCATTTTTGGGCAACGTATTTCCGCTTTTCGGGCACAAACTTTAGAGAATGAGATAATTGTAAAATGAAATCATTTCAGTTTACATGTTGAATACTATAATATTTAAAGGAACAAAATCACTGATATTTCTGACCCTAGAATTTGACACAAATGGGTTGCCTTACAAACAATAATGTTATCTGAATGTATATGAACTGATTTACATTCTATCGCTTCTGTTTTTTTCTCTGATTTCAAATCAGTTATGTTCGGCGAAATACGCCAAAAGTCCCAGTCGAATACCTCTGGTTATTTAATATACAGTAGAATCCGTATGAGCAGCCACTCCTATTCAGCGACATCTCCTTGTAAGCGGTCACAATAAATTCCCCCCGTAAAAATTATATTGTTTCATCTCCTTATTCAACGGTCACTCCTCTAACGCGGCCAGCGGTCACTCTTTTGCAAATGAATTTAACAAAACATCGCCCATTCAACGGCCATTGTTGAATGATACCATCTTGTCGTTCTTCGTAACACCCCCGCTAATCCCGTGAGTAGTAATCAATTAACTGGACTCCCGCAAATCAGATAAAAAGAAATGTGAAAATACCAATTAACCCGGGATTATCTGTTAATTAATCTTTTGTTTTATTAAACGACAAACCTGATCATTGTTTTCACACGTAACGGGACATTATTTGATACCGATTGAATAAACTGAAAGTACCGACTAAAAGCCGCTATGTTGTTAAATAGACGTTTTTAGCGCCACCTGTAATATTACATACAGAGTTACACCCCCTGTGATTCGGTAGCTAAATCAGCGATGTTTTTTGGTTCGTGTGCTTCTTTGATAAAATAAAATTAATTCATCGATTTTCTTCACAAAAGTGGATAAATATTATCGAATACATCACTATGATAGACAGTAGTATTGAAGGTTGGTACAAAATGACAAGTTTACAGAAGTTATGTCGGCGATTCAGCGACGGCCAAATTTACCGATGCAAGTGAAGTATTCATTGCATTGGTGTTTGCTTCCAATGCATTCAAGCGTAATATTAATTGGTGTCAGCACAAAAAAAAACCCATGAGATTTTCCAAAATTGATAAATATTATCGAATGCATGACAATGATAGACAGTAGTATTGAAGGTTGGGACAAAATGACATGTTTACGGAAGTTATGTCCGAGATTCAGCGACGGCCAAATTTACCGATGCAAGTGCACCCAAGCGTAATATTAATTGATGTCGGCACAAAAAACTCGAGATTTTATTAAGAGGCCACTCCCGTTCAGCGGTCAATCCTAAAATTTCCCGTGGGTGGCTGCTTAATGCAGATTCTACTGTAAGTCTATTGTGCATGTTCTCCAGATATGAATATGGCCTCAGCCCTTAACATGACTTAAAGAATCTCTAGTCTCGTTCTGTTTAAAATAACACTGAAACACATTATGGTAAAATGCAATCTAATTAAAATATAGATCTATATTTCATTTCGTTTTTTTATACTTTCGATGGCCTACACTCATGTAGATCTAACAAGTTCTAGTGGGAGCTCACGTTCTATGACGTCATAAATCAAGCATGGGACATTTGACCCGATAACGTCAGTCATTCGATTAACCAATTAGCGACCACCATGCTTTTTAAAATCTACTTTTGTTTTGTTTTGATTTCTATCCGCTGGTGTTAGTATGGACGTCATTGGCTGGTAATATCTACCCACAGTTCCACACATGAAAAGGTCAAACGGTCGATTTGACAGACCATTTGATTGGCTGACCCCTCATTTCAGGCAGGACACGAGTTAAATAACAAGACCTCCAGATCCAAGAGTAGTGAAGACAAGTAAAAACAAAATTTTGAGCTATAAAAAACGAAGCGAAATTGGATCTGTGTTTTAATCAGATTGGGTAAAATGTTTATTGGATATCACAAGCCCATCTTTTCCCGGTAAGATCACAACATCAATGTTGATTTAAACTGACAAATAATTCGTGTTTTCAATGTGGAAGATTTTCGATGATATTGAGTTGGAGATTAAGCTACATGTACTTTAAATGGTGCTTTGTTGAAAACTCATTTAGTTAATGGTAGATTCATTCTGGACATTTGGGTAAAAAAGAAACTTTTCAAGCTATTTCTGGGATTGGCCAACTATGCCTATGGAGTAGGGAAAATAAGATCTTAGTCTCCAGTTCCATTTTTAAGGTAAATTAAATATGTCAAATCTAATATGTCATCAACAACTGATGAGATTTTTCAGTAGCAAGAAACAGATGCCAAGGCCCAGTCTTGATCATCGTTACTAAAGTTGGTATGATAAAAAACATAGTTTTGATTATCCATGTCATGATTAAATCATGAATGAAAGTTGAGCAGTAAATTGGTCCTAATTCAGTAAATATCGCAGGCTAGCGATGACATCAAGAATTGATTATGGTCTAGATAGGTTAATTAATGTCTTATCAATAATTTATATAACATTTCACGCCTAAAGAAAGACCTAAAATAGTCAGATTTAGCTCTTGCATAATGCATGTTTGAAGAATCCTTGACAACATTTCTGTCCTTCCACCTGTCTGTATTGATATTTTAAACTTCTGCAATCCCATGAATGAAACTCAGCATAAGCAATTATATTTTGGATGTAGGTATATTTTGTAATGTAATCAGTGCAAAAATTCTTGAAACTGACAGAACCTTTTGAAGGTACATGAACATGTAAAGCTAAAGGACTGTTTTCTGGCTCTCAACTCTCAACTAATTGACCTCACACTGTTGGTCACCAAAATCTCAATTGGCACAAAAATAATCTTGCACAGTATTGTAGTATTATCTTTGTGGATCAAACAATTGTTTGTAAAGGATTGAATATTTAAAATGTATTCTCTTTTAAGTTGAAAACACTCATTTCTATCTATCTAAAAACAAGTTAGTCATTGTTTTACTTGATAAGAAGAAATAATCATTTAACTTTGCGCTGTAAAATGCATACATATGGCACATTATTGTGTAAAATAAAACCAACTTACTACTGTTAAATCATCTATCTTTATTTTATCAAGAAGTGAATGTTACATATTAAAACAAAAATTTAATGGCCATTTTCTTTTAAATTAGTAAATAAAACATTGAGAACTGATCTAATATTGTTTTTTTGTAATTTGGAACAAATTTGGCCAGAAAGAATGCATAGTTTATAACTCTGTACGATATAAATTTGTGGTTATAAAAGTCATACCTGTTTACTTTCATCAGCTGCTAAACCATGTGCCAAGTGAGCAGTAAAAGTACTTTTACCAACACCTCCTTTTCCAGATAAAACTAATATCTTATGTTTCACAGATGTCAACCTTTCTTTTATTTCTGCTATATCTATAAATAGAAAAATATTTCTGCTATATCTATAAATAGAAAAATATTTCTGCTATATCTATAAATAGAAAAATATTTCTGCTATATCTATAAAAATAGAAAAATATTTCTGCTATATCTATAAATAGAAAAGTAACAACAATATTAGAAAAGGATACAAATCTGTGAATGAATATTATCATTATTTCGTTAGTGTAAAGATCTGTTTTAGATTTAAAGAACTGTGTCGCTACAAATTTATCTAATTACCAATTTATTTCAAGAATTAAATAAATTTGATAATATCCTGAACTCCTTACAGCTAAATAACAACCTATCAATGTAACGTACTTTGTTTGTTCTTTGAGAATAGATTTTGTAAAGTTATCAAGTAATTATGTACCGTACCTGGATCAGGTCCTTGTGGCTTTGCTGAACATAATGTTTGATTAGGACATCCTTGACAAGCAGATGCTTTGCCAGCTTCTCCACTACCAGTACCAGGACATTCTGTAACATAAACAAACACCTTATAATATTGAAATTGAAAACAAAGATTAGTTTGGAGATGGTTGTGTTGGGGTAGAGGAACAACATGGTAAAATGAATACAGCAGGCTATATCTTTGTTTTGCCTAACAAACCCATAAAAGTTTAAACCTTCTGACTTCATTTTCATTGTGGCATTAGTTTAAGACAATACGTGAAAATTAGATAAGACATATATCATGTGCACTACCCCAAACACCCATTGTTATTCTAAAAACTCCAGTAACCAGTACTGCAAATTAAAGATACATGTACATTAAGCGAGATTAGATAACGAGTTGTCAGTTCTCACTATAATATTTAAAAACTAGATAATGTAAAGGCACTATGCTGAAAATTTCAGTCAAATTGATCCACTATGAACCAAGGATTAAGCGATTGAAATTTCCGCCTAGCCCCGATCATCATTACTAAAGTCGGTACAACAGAAATCATAGTCTCGATTATCTATTTAATCATTAAATCGTGAAGGGAAGTTATGCAGTAAACTGGATCATAATCCACTAAACATGGAATGCTAGCAATGCCATCAAGAGTTGATTATGGTCTGGATAAGTCAATTAATGTCTAATAAATAATTTAGATAACATTTAAGGCTTAAAGAGAGACCTGCAATATTAGGCAGATTTAGCCCATGCATAATGTATGTTTTAAGTACTAGAGTGATGAAGTGTGTGCAAAATTTCCCCAAAATTGATTCTAAAAATCTATAAAAACAATTGCAAACAACTCGTAAACTCAGTTAAAATGTTTATAATCAAGAGATATGACTCAGCAGATTTGTCTCAACTTTTACATGAAATCAAATTTGAACATGCATGATGTAACTGTGAACTAGTGATGGGTCGATAATCTGTGTCAATATTGGCAATTGGCCGATAAGTGCCCTATTGGGGGTTATCGGTCTCAGCGATAAATAGCCATTTTGCCAATATAATACTGGAGTTGCCGATATGTATCTGTTCAAAACGACTCAGTAAGAAGAGTAAGTGTCTAAAGAGTAAGACCTTTAAATAAGGGGTTCAGGTCAAAGTTTCAAATGACAGAAAAAAATTTTAAAAAATATTTTGTGAAAATATACATAAAATGTTATCCAAATTTTTTATTTCATCAAAATATTCCAATTAGATCCTAAGTTATGGAATTTTAAAATCTGAGATCGACGTCAAAAATGTAATCAAAATGCTCTATACCAGTCAATGCGTGGCATGGACATAAATAAATGCTTTTCAGTCATATCTGAGTGACGTCATAATGGGAATTTTCCCTTCAAAATCGCTAGTACCAATTTTAAAACTGAAAGCCGCACGTTATTGTCAGCTAAGATTTATTAAATTCGTAATAATTTTAATGATAATATGTCAACTATTTATAATCTGGATGATACCACAAAAAAATTAGGCTATATTTAGTCGAAATTTAGCAAATTTCAGTCATCAAAACAGATAAGTCTTCTTTTCTTCCGTTATAATTTTCAGATCACGTGGTATGAGACATCGGTATAATCCCAAAAATGTTATCTATCTTTTGATTGGTTCTATATGAAAATTGACCGGAAACTAACATGCGCAAATCCCATAAAGTGGGTCGTAGCGATGGAAAATTCTTGGTCGCATGACGTCAGAGCGGGATTTTCCCACTGGCGCCTCATGTAAACAAACGGTCATTTCGCTTACATTTCGATAATTTTTTAGCCTAAATCTTTGCAGATATCGAGATTAACATTAAACTATTACAATACAATTGCTAGTAATACATTTACATAAAATAGTTATTCAGAATCGTAGATTGAACTTGGCTATATTTCAGCCATTTGCTGTTCCATTTCACACTCAAGACATGTGACCTGAAACCCCTACTTTAAAATATTATCTGAATAGAACTGGTTAAACACGTTCCAAATACGGTACCATTCACTAAAACCGTTCCGATCCTCATGTAGTGTAGGCTTAATTAGATTAGATTGCTCAACTCAGTGATACTCAGGCAATGGCTGTTTCAAATAAGCAGTGGTCTGAACCTGATTCGTTTGGCTACTTGTTTGACTTACTTTCAATGGACGCTTAGGGCATTATACAAAGTGGTTTGTTTACTGTAATAATATAAATCGATACAATATTTTAAGGATCTTTAAAAACATGATTGACATTACATTTGGGGCCACGGCTACGGTTGTATAAGTATTTATTTTACTCACGTTCAGGCGCATCTTGCGGAATGTCAGCCATCTTGAAACACTGTACAACCGTTTGTATTTTTATTCTACTAGAGAGCTCTTCTCTATGACGTTACGTCCCTTTGCATCCTGGGAATAGAAAAGCCGCACCAAGCAACCAAAGTATTGCGGCAAATTTTTTTTCACTGAATTAATAATTAAAAAAAGAGTTTGTCAAAGTTGATTTTGGGGAATATAATAAAACCACAAGGACAAGTAAAATGCAGTTAGCGAAGATTCATTCATATGACGAATGGTTGCAAAAACTTGATTCGAGGAGAGGTAGACTATAGTATAGTATTTTATTACTTACACAATAACATTTTTGTATGTTTAACTTGTAGAAAATAGCGAAAAGGTAGATCTATCGACCCCAATCATTGTAAGGTAGACATTAGACTATTATGGTAGTTATAGTCCCACGCTCGTCAATCTTATTTGTGATTTTTTTCTCAGATTAGTGATAGTCAATTTAAAGTAGTGACATTCACCACATTATATAAATAGTAGAGTGAAATTTACGGACTTCACAGAGCGGTCTCTAGCCGAGGGCAGGCGGGGGGGGGGGGGGGGGGGGGCGATATTCGGCAGATGCAATATTCGACTATGTAGCATCATCTCTGGCAGTCAATAAAATGTGTTTACATTCTATAATAATCTACCGGAGGAACACATTTTAAGTACCTGTAAATTTAAAAAATGACGCGCTATGAAAGATGTTCAAATTCTATTTTTCAACCAGCCGAATTGTTAAAACTTGCTTCTTCTTCGTCATAAAATCAGAAATCTAAATAACTATCATCAGATAGGACCGTAAAATTATATATTTGGTTTGTGTATTCGTTTTTATGAGGCTCCTGTCTTAAAGAACTGTTTAATACACTATTATTTATTTGTTTCATGTAATTAATTATATTGTCCATTGGTTATTGCAGGGATTATGTGATAAACATGTGGGTGGGAAAACACTTACCATGAGTTGCTTTTGAGTTTCACGCCACAAGATATCCGAATGGAATGGGCATGAATTGTTCCTAATATGCGTTTAAACTCCAGGGACAAACGGTTCAATGCGTTCAATAAAAGCAAAACTAGCGACTTCAAATTAAAGATTGTGAATTCGAAAAGAATCTTTTTTTTGTTTTTTTTTGTTTGTTTGTAATTTTTTAAGTACATGTATGCAACAGTTACATTGTCTGCTACATCATCTCGTTGAATGCGGACTTTAAATAAACCCAGCTCTAACAAACTGTTCTCTGAATTCACACTCGAATAATTGAAACAAACGTCTCATATTTTGACCCAAAATGATCAATTTATTCGTCACAATCATTATAAATGCACAGAAATTAAGCATGCAAGAAAAGAGAGCAAATGTGTTATTTAAATATAAAGTTCAAGTTCATTTGACCGAGCCTTTCAATCCTCCATACACCAAATGGTCAACAAAATAGTTAAAAGAATCTATCATAAATACCTTTTGTATGTATCTTTTATGATAAACATAATGACAGTAGGTCTACACAGTGTCAAATTACAAAAGGGGTTCACTCAGTAGAAACGAGCCTGTTATGAGACGGCTATGCCTGACTAAATTACAGTAATCGATAAGCAAATCAGAATTATTTTCATTTGTTGACAATATTGATAATATCGTAAAGTATTGCCATGCGCCTTATGTTAAATCAATATTAGGTAATACCATTTTGGTTTAGCGGTACGTTGCCCTGGTGTTTCTAAGCATAGTGCGCATGCAAACACGAGTCGGGCCAGGAAACGTGAAACACTACAAGTGTATATATTCAGATTGTCTAACTATGGAAATCATTGCTTAATTATAAGTAGTCAAGTGGACGTCAGTGGCGCTTTTACAGTCTGATAACTTTTAGTTCCTATTCCGAGTCCAGGTAAGGCAGTGTTAACGTTCATAGATCAATTGTTAAAGAAACAGCATATCTTTAATGAGAAAATCACATGCGGCACTTAACCCTTTATTGCAGTTTAATTTTTTCTTGTGTTATCGTTTTTTATTGTTTGTTTATTTACTGTTAGGCGGCTGAATGACGCGTGCTCTTTGGATCATAAAGTCTTTGATTGATGCAAGTGGCGTGGTTTCAATTCCCAGTGTGTACGTGGCAAGGAGTAGGGTAGCCAACCCAACCTCGTGGGGTTTCTACGGGTGTTACCCCGTCCCTCTACTGTTAAATACCTCGAGGATTTGATATAATATTGAACCATAAAATATTGTTATTTTGGAAATGACCTGGTTTGTGTTGAGTGAACGATAAACCCAATCTCTTTCACTATATATAATTACTATTGTTTCGTTAAACATATTTTATTTTTGACGATTGTTCAAGGACTTGTAATCTCACTGTATTCTTTAATTGTATATTAAGAGAGTTTATGACCTATCATAATCTTTAGTCAAGGATTGAAATTCAAGCAATTAATAGCCCGATTAAGTCGTTGTTTATACCCGTTCATAATAAAGATTACAATATAACCAATAGATAACACCAAGTTAAGACTGCAGGTATTTGTTGGCAACGTATGTGATTATAGTTACCGTGTTGTAAATTATTGATAAATTACACGATTTATTAATAACCATGTTATACGGTGTATTGCACTAATCCAATAATCTGATTACTGTAGAACATATCGGCATATAACCCGCCATAAGTGGAATAAATCTTTAATATCCCTTGAACCTTGATATAAAACTTTTATAATTTTGTGATCTTTTCAGATAATATCGACCTTGACCCGTTTAGCAACATGGAGTATATGGGCCACACACAAACTGCCACCTACATGACTGGCCCTCGTCAGCTAACTCAGGCAACCTTACCATCCATCATGCAGTCATCTTATAAACCATTTGATACATATCCAGCACCTTCTCCACTTAGAAGATCCCTCACCACCTTACCCTGGAGGCCAAGCACCTACTATCAAACAGCTCAAACCAACCCCACCACAGCAATCTCCAAAAGTATGAACGAACCTCTGTCCACTCGAAACCAACTTTCCCAACTAGATAACATCAAAGTTCCTCCAGTGTTCGCTGCTTCCAGAAATGCCCTCTACACCCGATATACCCCAAACGACTGGTCTAGTTCTAACCAAACCAATTATATGTCGTCTGATCGAGTTCGAAGTGGTGCTGAACGCGTCCGTTTGGACACAATTCGTCTGTGTCGAGAAACCGATGACAAGACCAGAAGAACCCAAACTGATGTTGGTAAGAAGCTTGGCGAGAGAATTGGTGATATTTCTTTCTGGAAGACAGAACTTAATCATGAAACAGATAACATGATTGCTGAAACCAATGCCTTGAACGAAGCTAAGCGAGTTTTGGAGAAAGCTCTAGCGGAAACCGAAAACCCATTACACGTTGCCCAAGAGTGCCTTTACCACAGGGAAAAGAGACAAGCTATTGATCTAGTCCACGATAACCCGGAGAAGGAACTGATTAGGGTAAGCGTATTATCTATTATCAGCAAGACGATCGATCACAGTCGATATTTATTGACTACATACTTAATTTAGATTCGTAATTACAAGCTATGGAACCTGGAATCGTGTAAAGTAAACATTTGACACGCCATTATTATATCATAACACGAGAGATAATGACTTCGGCATTACAGTCCCAGACCTCGAGTTCACAAAGCATTCTTAGAGTAAAGTTAAGAACTTGCTCAAAATTGTTTGCCTTATTTTTAAAAAAATATAGCTCTTTATAAAACTTTTGTTGTTTTAATGTATGAAATATATCTGTAATAAACTAGGGGCAAAATTTTGTGCTTCTGGATCAAAGATATTTTTCATAAACAGTGATTGAAAAGTGAATAAATTCTTAGCTTTGGTCTGATACTAAAATCTTAACTTAAGTCTTAGAATGCTTTGTGAACTCCGGGCATGATGTTTTTAACTCTATAATGTACTATATTTGGAATATTCGATTAATTTGTTCACAGGAAGTCGACATTATCAAGAGATGCCAAAATAAAATGCGAGACATTGTTGATAAATCCAATGTACAAATAGGGTGAGTTACTTTATAAACTTTTTGAATAAAAAAGTAACCCGTAATATAATGTAAATTGAGATGCTACAAATGTATACAAAAAGCTAAAAATGTCAAACTCTAACGACAACTATAAAAACCAAGATTACAATAAACCTAACTTAGCATTGGGATTCTTATTCCCAGATATCATGCTGTTTGGTTAGTTTATATATATATTTCCAACAGCAACTTACATGTACATAACAACAAATGTTATTGTTTTACAGATTAAACCGAGCAGCCCAACATGAATTAGAGAAGGATTCTGGTGACAAGTTTGCTGCCCAGAGTTTAGACGAAACTTGCCATGGTATGAGAAATGCTTCACGCGGATTAGCTTTCCATAATGGTGTACACAGAATTGATAACACGTAAGTTTTCAGGCTTTTTCTTAAACATTTAACTTCTCAGATAAAACTGTCAAATACGACTACCTTATCTATTCCATTTGCCGAATTAAACAAGCGTTTATAAATTTTTACAAAAAATTAACCCCTAAAAATCAAAAGCCCCGTTTAAAACTTTATTTTCATTACGTTCTGTAACAACTTTTCGATGACGATAACAAAATTTATACTGTTCTTTACAGTGTTTCAGTTCCCGAATCCTGGGCCAAGTTCACCAACGATAATATTCAGAGATCCCAAAGTGAAAGAGCCGCCTCTAAGCACATGCGAAATGAGATCGAAAGTGTTCTTAACGCATGTGCCAACGAAATGTGGCAAGAATGGAATGCCGTCAATGTTGCTTTGACTGGAAGAATGCAAGATACAACAGATGCTAGAAACAAACTCCAAACTCATCTGTCCAAGGTATTAACAGATTAATAGATCTTTAAATATTACGGAAAGGTACCATTGACTCTATTATAACTCGGATGATTACAAATCGAAATGAGCGCAAGGAACCGAAATTTTAATCATGGTCGTATTGGGGCTATGTGACCTATTTTAAAGCTTTGTTATGAATCAAGACATGAACCCAGGGTTATAAATATCAGTTCTTATGTTTTTGTTTAACTATAGGTTCTACAAGAAATCTTTGATATGGAGAAGAATATCGAACTCCTCAAGAAGTCTATCCAAGATAAAGTATCCCCCATGCAGGTTGCTCAGACTCGCCTTGATACAAGAATCCGTCGACCCAATGTTGAATTGTGCAGAGATCCCGTACAACACAGGTAAGCGTCTATAAATAAGGGTTTTAGGTAGATCCAATTCAACAATTGACTGTCAAGCCATTAATATGTTGAGTCGACATCTATAGCATGGCCTGACTAGAATCGCGGGACCCCTTACGCGACGAAAAGATATTCTTTTGAGTGGCATGGATGGGATCGAAACACATAAAATATACATCTGTAATATTAGAGAAATTACATAATATTGCTGATCACATACGAAATCTATTCAGTTCCGAATGGCATACAAAGCGCGGAAATGACATATAACTTCACAGAGAAGTCAACTTCACATAGATAGCTCAGTCTCCATTTCTCCGCACTCGCGCCGCTAGATCAATTACCCTGAAACTTTCAAATGTAATTTGAATTTTTTCTCTTTTTGCCACGAACCTCGAAGCCCCCTAAACAGCGGGGTCCTGGACATGGGCCCCTCAGACCCGTGCCTATAAGCTGGACTTTGATCTATAGATAACCAATAATTATTCAACTGTTTAATGATGAATTCCATTTCTATTTTCAGATTGGTATCTGAGGTATCTGAAATCAGTGAAACTGTTGATTATCTACAGGCTCAACTCAGACAATCTGAGAACACACTTCAAGAACTTCTTCGTACCAAATCTACCCTGGAACAAGATCTGTCCGTCAAGAACAACAGTTTGTTCATCGACCGCGAGAAGTGTCTAGGCATGCGTAAGACCTTCCCCATGGCCCCTCGAGTAGTATCTTTCTAAAATGTTCTAACCGAGGTATGATATTTATCATTATTCATTCCCGGTTTTCGGATATTATTCATTCGATTCGTTTTTTTTTTTTTTTTTTTGAGGAGCTTTCTCTGTGACCAAAAAGTATATCCAAGCTGTGATTGTATTATATAGCCAGTATTTTCTGAAACAGTATTATTGTAAATAAAGAAAAACGGTTGTATCTCATTGTAAGATTTAGATCTGCTCTCTGCCCGGTTTATTATTACATACTAAACGGAATATGTAGCTCTGATCATAAAAATAGCATTATATCAAGAGAAAAGCAAATAAATTAACAATACATGTGGTACGATCAGATAAAATCAACAGAATTTTTAACAAATAATCAATTGAAAATATTAAATTCAAATGAAAAGCAATAGAATAATTCTTATAATTATGAATAACAAATTTATACACCAGTTGTATTATGCATTTAAAATTATGTTTAAGTATGAAAGTTAAAATTTCATATTGTTTATAGTTCTAATCCTTATAATAGCATTATCAGGAGACACGAATTAGCAATATAGTATGATCGGATAACATCTACATAATTTTTAGCGCAACAATGAATAACAAATGAAAACCAAGAATAATTCTTTTAATTATAAATAACAAATTTTATATCAGTTGTATTATGGTTTATTATTTAAGTTAGAATTTCAAATTGTTTTTAGTTCTGATAGCATTATCAAGACAAACGAATTAATAATAGTATGATCAGATAAAATCAACACAATTATGAATAAGCACAATTATGAATAACAAATGGACAACATTATTTTCATAGGAAAAGCAATGTAATAATTCTTTAAATTATGAATCACAAATTAACAATCAAGAGAATAATTCTTTCGATTATGAATCACAAATTAACAATCAAGAGAATAATTATTTCAATAATGAATAACAAATTTTAAATCATTTGTATTAATAGTATTAATCTAAAAGTAGAGATGTATTATTTATTAAAGTTAAAATTTCATATAAGCGTTATCAGGAGAACTGCATTAACAGTAGCATGATCAGTTAATATAATCAACAGAATTTTCAACACAATAATGAATAATAAATTAACAAAATTATTTAAATATGAAAAGCAACATAATAATTCTTTTAATTGTGAATGACAAATTAACAATAATAAATTTGATTGAAAGGCAATAGCATAATTCTTTTGAATTTTCCATTACTTTATTGTTTTATGCATAAACTTATGAGACCTTTTATTATTAAAGTTAAAATTTCAGATGGTTTTATTAGAACGTTGCTTTCCATTATTTATATTCACTCTGCCTGTCATCAAGTTTGTATATATTATAGTTATGTAGCTTATTAATTTATTATTGATTGTTATGATTTGTGTGTTAGTTTATTTGTTAGTATTTATTCAAATTATGATTTATCCATAATCAAATTTCGTCAATGGCTGTGATATAAAAAAAAAGAAACCAAGTTAAACCGAATATATATATAGATATACATATAGGTTATAAAAGTTGTTTTATATTTAATGTATGAAGTGATGTAACATAAAATATGTTCTATTTATTATTGGTGTCTGCTTTTTAGTGTCAATTATTTATAATTTTGCATTTGATAATTTGCGATCAATTTAATGTATATAATAATAATATGCAGTGTAGTGTAACTATAAGCGAACTTTTGTCCGGACAACAGTGCTACGAATTACTCTTATATCGAATGCCAATTGCCAAGGGATATTTTATGTGGACAGCAATGTGTACACGGGACCTAGGCTTTTTGTTCTATCCGAACGACTATGCGTTGTCTTTTTTCCCAGGCCCTCTGTATGCACCACAGACAAGGAGCAACCATGCCGGAAAATCCCGATGATCTTCAGCGGGAATCGAACATGGGACCTCCAGTTTAGCGAGCCAATATTTTATGAGCCGAGCCAATGTGAACCCCTATAATAATATACTGGTTGGGAGATATACTTTAATCACTCGGCAAACCTCGGAAGATTTCGGACAATCTAAACTCGGCTGTATGGACACAGATCACTAAATATTTCTACGCCGGTAGTCACAAATTGTAGGGCCAAGTTATTTTTAGTCTTTCTCTCCCTTTCCCCCCTTTTGCATGGTGATTTTTGTTTACTTTTTGGTGTAGAATCGAAGAAAAGGGTTTGAAAATACATTTTCTGCCAGGTTTTGGTGAATATTCATGATTTTGAGGCGGAAGGATACAAGAGTTGTGAGGTTGGTTACGTTGAAAAGGGGGGCCGACAATTGCCTGGTTTGCTGTCTCTACTTCCAGCTTGCGTATCTCAAGTTTTTCATGAAGAATCCCATACATGCTTTTGGTCAAGAGTTTGCCACATGTTGCTCCATCTGTGGCAAAAAGCGTTCTACCCAACGAATATTTGGGAAAAAGTTACAGCCGGTCTAAGAGACGAGAATTAACATTGAAGTCAATGGGGAAATAATTAGTGATCTGTGGCCCTATGATGCATTCCGCCATATTGGAACTACTTTAAAGGTCCCGGTATGAAACATGGCTGCGCTCATTCCGACACAAGTTGGCGACCTATTTGGCTAGCGACCTATTCGACCGATCCAGCTGACGAAATTACACTTCTAGTCTGAGCTAAGGAATAGATAAAAAATAATATATTTTACTTTCATTTGATAGACATAACGTTGGATTTTATTGGTTGATAAATAGATGGGTTAAGACGACTGTTGTCTTTATTCTAAATAGGTTCCCGACGAACAAGTTGCAGCTCGATCGGTCGAATAGGTCGCTAGGAGAATAGGTTCCCAATTTGTGTAATCGCGTCAAGTTTTCCTGTTAAAGTAAACCGGTAGCCGCATCGCAAATGTATGGGCGTAGGTACATATCACTTACTGTCATACAGCCGAGGCTAGATGTAGTTTACGGAATCTGCCGAGATTTGCCGAGTGATACTTTAATGTTGCAATTCTAAATGTATCATCCGATCGCAACGATAACACGTGAGAATGATGTTTTCATGATCGGGTAAAGGGGCAACAGCTACATTATCTCAGATATGACAATTTCGAAAATCGTGAATTGACAGTGCAGACATAGGAATATTGAAAATCGTGGTGGACATAATAATTATTTCATTTAAGTCAAAACAACGCTTGCAGTTCTGTGTAAGACAATGCGAAGGTTGGCACCTGGGCCCTTATAAAATCCATTTTTAGTAGATACTTCAATTTTGATTGGCTAAGCACTAAAATCAATCTAATATTATCCAATCAAATTACTAAAATTGGGACATTATCTTAGTTAAAATTTCGTGAAATAGGCCCCTGAACACCAAGAACGAGGATCACAAGTCCGTTCGTTTGACACTTTACGTCAACGATCATTGCCTGAAATACTGGCATGTTGCATTCCGGCAGCCTTTTTCTCAAAATTTTCTGAGGGAGACTTCCCCCTAGTTAAAGCTCGTGTCGTTTGCCCCCTTTACCTTGGACTTTGCCCCTGAATTGCCACTCCAACCACCGCCGCCTGGCGCCGCCACTGCAACAACCTCATTCTATGCACCTATCAATCTGATTAAAACAGATCCTATTACGTTTTGTTTTTCATAGTTCATAATTTCGTTTTTACTTATAATATAAAAAACGAACAAAACGAAAAAAAAAAAAAATGAAATGAATGGGAATTAAAGTCTTGTAGTTCTGCTCCTAACTGGGCCAATGAAGACGGACAAACTCAATACAGTGTGCTATGGGGAAATTTTGCTCGGGCAGCGGCGCTACGGTCTACCCTTATATCGAATTCAAATTGCCAAGGGATCCTTTACGTGCACGCCTATGTGTACACGGGACCTCGGTTTTTCGACCCATCCGAACGACTAGACAGCTTTCCTTGCCAGGCCCAATATCCCGATTCACTGAAAAGGAAAAACCACGCCGGAAAATCTGGTTGAACTTTCTCGGCAGGGATCGAACACCCGACCTCCAAGCTAGCGAACCAGCGTCTTACCCACTTAAACATCGTGGCCCACTGTACAAAACTAAACGGAATATACATCTGTATTTTAATCAGATTGACCACCAATCAAATTGCAGACTTGATTTTCATCAAGATCACATGCAGGAATGAACTGGGGACAGAAGATTCGCGATCGGTGTTCCGCAAAGTACTCATAATTTATATAAATCGGCCCAAACGGCCCATCCGCTTCAGAGATATGAATAATCAAATTTCACCGCGTACGATGTCGTAGCTTATGACATATCAAATGTAAAGGAACTTCCGGGTGTTTTTATACGCCCACATTTTCATGTGGACGTATTATGTCGTCGCCCCTGTCCGTCCGTCCGGACGTCCGTCCGTCCACAATTTGTTTGTGGACTCTCTACAGGTCACAATTCTTATCCGATTTTGACGAAACTTGAAATATAGGTTTATCCCCAAAAGATCTCGGCTGCTTTCGATATTGGCATGTATCGGATCAAAACTTCATGGATTATGGCCCCTGATTGTACGAAAAATCACGTTTTTAGCTTGTGGACCCTATAGAGGTCACAATTTTGAACCGATTTTGATGAAACTTGGCATGCATGTTTGTAACCCAAAGATCTTGCTTCCTTTCGATATTTGCGCATATAGGATCGTAACTTCCTGAATTATGGCCCCTGATTAAACGCAAAATCACCTTTTTTTAGCTTGGAGGTCACAATTATTATTCGATTTAAAAAAACGTTTGATTATATTACCGTCACAACCTAAGGAAGGTTGAGTTCGAATTTCGGGAAAATCGGACGAAAATTGCCATACAAAATGGCCGCCGTTTGTACGCGAATACTGTTAAAAAATGGTATATCAAGGTTGTGGACCCTGTGGAGGTCACAATTTTGATTCGATTTTAATGAAATTTGAAATTCATGGTTATAACCCAAAGATCTTGCTTCCTTTCGATATTTGCGCATATCGGATCGTAACTTCCTGAATTATGGCCCCTGATTATACTCAAAATAGCCTTTTTTTTAGCTTGGAGGTCACAATTATTATCCGATTTAAAAAAAACGTTTGATTATATTACCGTTACACCGTAAGGAAGGTTGAGTTCGAATTTCGGGAAAATCAGACCAAAATTGCCATACAAAATGGCCGCCGTTTGTACGCGAATACTGTTAAAAAATGGTATATCAAGGTTGTGGACCCTGTAAAGGTCACAATTTTAATTCGATTTTGATGAAACTTGAAATTCATCGTTATAACCCAAAGATCTTGGTTCTTTTCAATATTTGCGCATATCGGATCGTAACTTCCTGAATTATGGCCCCTGGTTATACGCAAAATCCCCTTTTCTTTAGCTTGTGGTCCCTCTGGAGGTCACAATTATTATCCAATTTAAAAAAAACGTTTGATTATATCACCGTTACACTGTAAGGAAGGTTGAGTTTGAATTTCGGGAAAATCGGACCAAAATTGACATACAAAATGGCCGCCGTTTGTACGCGAATACTGTTATAAAAATGATATATCATGGTTGTGGACCCTGTATAGGTCACAATTTTAATTCGATTTTGATGAGGAAGGTTGAGTTCTAATTTCGTGAAAATCGTACCAAAATTGCCGGACGAAATGGTCGCCGTTTGTACGCGAATAGTGTAAAAATATGGTATATCATGGTTGTGGACTCGCTACAGGTCACAATTCTTATCCGATTTTGATGAAAAGTCACATTTCTAGGTTGTGTACCGTCACACCATAATCATTGTCGGTTTCGAGTTTCATTAATATCAGACTGGAACTGACCAACTAAATGGCTGCTCCCAATACAGTATGGAATACAGGACTTAAAGATGTAGGAAAAATCACTTTCGGTATTGCTTGTTCTCTGTCCATCTCTCGAAAATGTGGGCGTATCCTGCCTGGCAGTGCCAGCCTATCTTTTTGTTTTTTTTTCTTCTAAACAATATTCATTCATAGAAACTGGAAAACTGGATTGGAGAACAGGCAGAATAGACCCCCTCTCCATAAAAGTACAAACATAATATATATATTGAAAAGTACAGTAAAGTAAAATAGATGAACAATTAAATTATAAGATGGATATACACTATTTACACGATATGTACAAACCACAATCAGAAAGTTTATATATCATACATCTTCATAAAGGATTTTCAAAATCGTTGGGCGATGGCTGACTGAAGGATGGGTCTCGAGTTCTAAAGGGTCTGTGGCCAAGGTGTATAATATTTTCGGCACTGCCAGAAGCCTCGTAAACGCACCGGAGACTTAAACGTCCACCGTCGTTACTCAAATGTGTTTAAAACCACGGTGGTTCAGTGAGTTGGACGCTGGATAGCTAACCTGGAGGTCCCGTGTTCGATCGAGTAAGTTCATCGGGATTTTTCGACGTGGTTCTCTCTTGTAAGTGATGTAGGACGGAGGGTCTGGGTGGTCGTTCGGTGGGAAATGAAATTAACTAAAAATGGGAATTAATATCCTACTGTTCCGCCCCTAACTGGGCTAACGTGTATACGGGGCCTCAGTTTTTCGTCCCATCTGAACGAATAGACAGTTGTCCTTGGCAGGATCTCCGTCCTTCATTACTGACAAGTTAGGACCTCGTCGGAAAATCATGGGCCTGCACGTAAAAGATTCCAACAAAAGATAGATAATGATAAACGATAATCAGATCAACTTTTAGAAAAGTTCTACGCCCGTCACCTATACTACTAGATCTGAGACGTCTCTGGGCCTAAAATTAACAGAGTTTTTAAATAATTAATCAAATTTGTTTATTTTTTTAGACGCGTGCCTGTCCTTTCCAGTTAAAAATTGCAATTGAACTCTTTGAAAGATTTTAAAGCTGACTCTTGACGGTCACCATCGTAGTATAGAAAAAGGATATCATCTACTTCAGAGTTTCAAGTGCTGTCTGAAAAAATAACAAGTTAACGGTGTTGGCAAGCTGTAGATTTATGGCCTAACATAATCCTTCGTCCGGGAATTGAATTCAACCAAGTAATAGTCCGATTATGTAGTTGTTGAAACCCGGTCATATTAAAATAAGCGGTGGATTACACCAGTATATTATGATTAAGATTATTTATTGGCAACGTAAGGGCCTATAGTTACCGGTTTTAAATCATTAATAAATGATATGATTTATTAAGAACCCTGTTATACACAGTATATCGCGTAAATCCAATAATCTGATTACTATGAACCTTGTCGTCTGTAGCCCAGTGTATTGTTGGTTCTGTTTGTGTTTTGTGGTATTGTCTATTGCGTTTTTAATCCCAACTCCAAATATGTAATTATTAGGTAATAAGTGGAATAAATCTGTAATAACTCTCAAGTCTTCTGTATATAAACAGCTGCATTTTTCAACTTGTACATTGTCTCTGATATCACTTGTGGAAGCACACGTTGAATAGCTAAGGTAGAAAAGTATAGTGAACTTGTGCAAAGATATCAACTAAAGTAGTAAAGTATAGTGAACTTGTGCAATAATATCAAATAAGGTAGAATAGTATAGTGAACCTGTGCAAAAATATCAACTTCGACCGATTTAGAAACATGGAGTATATGGGCCACACAAAAACCGCTACCTACGCGTCTGCTCCACGTCAGGTGACTCAGTTACCATCCATCATGCAGTCATCTTATAAACCATTTGATACCTATCCAGCACCTTCTCCACTTAGAAGATCCCTCACGAACTTACCATGGAGGCCCAGCACCTACTACCAAACAGCACAGACCAACCCCGCGACGGCAATTTCCAGAAGTATGAACGAGCCGTTATCCACCCGAAACACACTTTCCCAACTAGATAGCCTGAAAGTTCCTCCCGTGTTCGCTGCTTCCAGAAATTCACTTTACACCCGATATACACCAAATGATTGGTCTAGTTCTAACCAAACCAATTATATGTCATCTGATCGAGTTCGAAGTGGTGCTGAACGCGTCCGTTTTGACACCGTTCGTCTGTGCCGAGAAACTGAGGACAAGACCAGAAGAACCCAAACTGATGTTGGTAAGAAGCTTGGCGAGAGAATTGGTGATATTACCTTTTGGAAGACAGAACTTAATCACGAAACAGACAACATAATTACTGAAACCAATACCTTGAACGAAGCCGAGCGAGTTTTGGAGAAAGCTCTAGCGGAAACTGAAAACCCATTACAAGTTGCCCAAGAGTGCCTTTACCACAGGGAAAAGAGACAAGCCATTGACCTAGTCCACGATAACCCGGAGAAGGAACTGATTAAGGTAAACTTATTATCTATTATCGATCACAATTGACTATACACCCAAATTGAACATGGCATGGGTTGTTCGCCAATTGTTCAGGACGGAGGGCATCATCTAGTCCCCTGACAGTTGGATTTCGATGGACACAACAGAAGGTCGCATTTCCAAAATCTCTCTACAGCACACTGTGTGGTTTATGTCCTCTTATTTAGCAAAGTCGGTGCAGAAAAGTAGAACGTACAAGTCTATTTTTAAGGTGGCATGGAGTGTGTTCCATTGTCCAACCTCATGCTTTTTCCCATTTTTACTACCCCCGCCCTGTCAACTTCAAATAGGGTGGTTAGTGTCTAGCGGGCGTTAAAACGCGTTATTTCATTAATTCTCAATAACCGAGCCTAGCTCGAAAATGCTGGATCCTCGCATGTACTAGTATTTGAAATGCATGATGATTTTTGTTTACAGGAAGTCGAGATTATCAAGAGATGCCAAAATAAAATGCGAGATGTCATTGGTCAAGCTAATGTACAAATAGGGTAAGTTGCCTTTTGAATGACAAATAAATCATTAATTAATATACGTTCATGGTGACAGTAAAACTAAATTATAGGGACTCTTACACCCAAATATCACCCCGTTTGGTTTTATTAACACATAACATACCCAGAAGTAATATGAAAGAAAATGGCAAATCGAGATGTTATTGTTTTACAGATTAAACCGAGCAGCCCAACATGAATTAGAGAAGGATTCCGGTGATAAGTTCGCTGCCCAGAGTTTAGACGAATCTTGCCATGGTATGAGAAATGCGTCACGAGGATTAGCTTTCCATAATGGTGTACACAGAATTGATAACACGTAAGTCTCCCGGTAACTTTCAACTATATCTTTAATTAGTCTTGCCTAAATAGCCGTCTGAAGCTTGAGCCCCCAAGGTTGATACCTTAGGTCTCAAGATCTAGTGGGCCTCCGGCCTAGCTGTATAGTATTTTTCACAATGTAACATCCTCGGGCTATGGTCGTAAGTGGAACACCCTAGAGCTTCTGTTCATCTAAATCCGAGAGTCTTTAGTGTGCTGTCTAGCAATTTATTCTACTCCTCAGCGAAATATTTCCAAAGCAAAGAGCATGGATCAAGGTAACACAATGTCTATTGTTCTTTACAGTGTTTCAGTTCCAGAGTCCTGGGCAAAGTTCACCAACGACAATATTCAGAGATCTCAAAGTGAAAGAGCCGCCTCTAAGCAAATTAGAAATCTGATTGAAAGTGTTCTTAACACATGTGTCAGCGAGATGTGGCAAGAATGGAATGCCGTTAACGTTGCATTAAATAATAGAATGCAAGATACAGCAGATACCAGAAACAAACTCCAAAACCATTTATCAAAGGTAGGGCAAAGGCTTTTTATAGACCAGTCAAATAATTCCCAGCAGAGAATTAAATCGCCGCAAACTTACCACCCATCCTAAGTTTACCCTTTAGAATTTAGGGATAAATGAGTGAACATTTTAAAGCTTACGAGTGACATCTCTGATTTACTTTTCCCCATCTTCAACATAAGACTTTCGCGGTTGTTGCTTCAGAAACATGACTTGATCCGGTATTCAGAGTAAATAAATGGGTACTTTAAAGTCAACGAGTACTTTATTTAACATAAGTTCTTAATTCTTTACTACAGAACATGCACACGTGTTCATAAAATATGATTTCTAATTTTTGTTTACATTTAGGTATTACAAGAAATCTTTGATATGGAGAAGAATATTGAAATCCTCAAGAAGGCTATTCAAGATAAAGTATCTCCTATGCAAGTTGCTCAGACTCGCCTGGATACAAGAATCCGTCGACCTAATGTTGAATTGTGCAGAGATCCCGTACAACACAGGTAAGCTTCTATAAATAAGTCAGAAATTCAATCTGAAACCAAATGTATGTAAGCCCAGAGTTTTAGGCAGATCCAATCAAACAATATGCTGTCGACCGATTAATATGCTAATTCGACATCTAAAGATAACCAAGAATTATTCAACTATTAAATGATTAATTCTAATGTGAATTAACTGTAAAAATAGTGTGTTTTGAATATTATAACCTAATTTACCAGTTTTACCCAATATTTTAATTCTTCTATTTTCAGATTGGTATCTGAGGTATCTGAAATCAGTGAAACTGTTGATTATCTACAGGCTCAACTCAGACAATCTGAGAACACACTACAAGAACTGCTTCGTACCAAATCTACTCTGGAACAAGATCTGTCCGTCAAGAACAACAGTTTGTTCATCGAACGCGAGAAGTGTCTGGGTATGCGTAAAACCTTCCCTATGGCCACCCGTGTGCTATTCTAAACAATTCAAACGTATTAATGGTGTTGATCATTATTCATTAAGGTTTTAGGATATTTATTTCGATTTTTCTTTTCGTTGAGCATTTTTATGATCAAAATCGTACATCCATCTTAATAAAGAACAGAATTGAATTATCATTGTCAAAAGAATGATCGGGTCAAAACAATAGAATCTAATTAATCATGAACAACAAATTAAAAATACTATGAAAAAAGATCTAATAATTATATTGATTATAAGAAACAAATTTTACCTCAAATTGATTATGCATATAGAAGATTTATGATAGAAGTTCAACTTTCACATTGTTGGTTCTACTTGTGATACTGCCTGTCATCAAGTTTGTACATGTAGATAGTATATTGTATATAGTAACCTATTGATGGTTTGTTAGTATTTATTAAAACTTTTTTTGTTAGTATTTATTAAAATTTTGATATATTCATAATCAAATTCTGGCTGTGATGTACATGTATATAAACTGAGTGTATATATATTTTCTGATTTATTATAAGTCTGATTTCTATGTTGCAAAGTATCAATTATTTATAAATTTGCATGTGATATTTATTATACAATGTAGATAATATTATGAATTATAAAACCAATTAAATTTTTTTTACATGTATATCAAAACTGCTTTCCCTTTGTTAATATCTGTCCGAGCAACTCCAGCTGAACAAATCTGAGTAAGCAATATCCAATACCCACTAAATTTAATTCAAGTCTGCTATGAAATTGAAAACTAGACAAATTATGTATCTAAATTTGCATCTTAAAATGTTCGAACATTACACTTATTGGACAGATAAACTTATTTAACAAATATAAAAAGGAAAGCACTACTCCAGCAACATTTGGTTTAAATCCACTAACTGACCCAGGAAAAGGTCAAAGGACTGTAAAATCAATAAGAAAGAGGTTATTCCTACTTCAAGAACAATATATCCAGGACTACCAAACGCCCCGACTACCAAATGCCCCCTGTGGTTAACCGTGGAAAAATATGCCAAAATGTTTTGTTCTATGTGCTTATGGTGTTTAAAATCATATCGATCCCTATCAAAAAGTCCTTGTATTGGATTTTGCATTATATATCATACATAATTTTCATAAACGGAAAAATTCCAAACCATGGTTTCCTTCTCTATATGAAGACATTATAAAATACATCGATAGCCTCTTCAAAGGGCATGGCAGAATTCCCCTTACAGTCACTAGCGCAAATGAGAGACCATGTAACGTGTGCCCTGAATTTGAAAATAAGCTAACCAGTGTTTATTAATAGCTAATAACAGGGGCGCTTTTGGATGAATGGATCTTTCATGTGTACAGCATATATTTTGCTGCACAATGAATGCAGCATCTGTAATAATTTCCATGGCCATGTTATCAATAATCTCCAAGCTTATAATACCATATTGTCAATACTAAAGGAGCTAAGTCTCCAACACAACATTTTCCATAATATTCGAAATTAAAGGCAGGAATTAGAATACAATATTGGTCAATTTCAATCAATAATGATGTTGTTATTTTGCAGTGAAGCTATATGATCCTAATATCCAATACTTAGGACACAATTAGCATTTTAGGATAGTAATATCAGTATTGTCAATATTGTTAGAATATTGAGATTAATTCGCCGTACCTTGATGTCCGATTAGGCTTATTTGTGGCCGGACGTATGTCAGTCCATGCAGGACATGTCCAGGCCATACGGAGGAAATACAATCCCTGTGCCAGAATCGGGGTTGTGTATATTCAATCTCATTTTAAAGCAGATAAACCAACAAACACAAGGTATGAAAAATAGTTTTTATCAATTTACTCGATAAATAAATAAATCTGCTAAATCTGAATCCTCGTTGTCAACACTACCATAAAGATGAACATTACCGGAATTAAGAAGATCTGGGTCGTTTAAGCATGTAACCCATTTATCTAAATCTATGTCAGTCTGAAACATCAACAAATGAAGTTTGATCAAATTAAACCACAATGACAAATTCTAATAAAACTGTTACAATCTTGGTAGAGATTTCACATTCAGTTAACGCTTTGGATTTGTGATTTTGATTTCAAAAATTTTACTATGATGTGGATTCGGATAAATAATTTACCTGTAAATGACTGACCATAGCCTCCAAAGATGGAATTGATATTATTATTGTACCTTTTCTTCTAAAAGTATTTCTAACAAATCTCCACATCCTTTATAAACAATGAAGAAAAACAGTTTAAATACTTAAACTACTCAAACAAGCTATTGATCCTAACTATTTCTGGTCACATTTATATCTTTCTCAATCTAATTATAAAAATCTATATCTTGTTTTGGTTTTTAAACTTTCAATCCATGGCCTCCACTATATGAATAAATGTAAAACAAACTTTTGAACAATGAAAAAAGAAATTAAATAGGATCTGTGTATCTTTTCGAAATTTTTAGCATATTCAAAGGGTTGCTAATTTATTTTCTAAAAAATCCAAAAACACCTGCTTCTTTTTGCAATATTGCACATAATTCGATATTGCACATAATTCGAACTACTGATACTCCATTATAACTATAGCATAAACATTTAAATATATGATGTTGTCTGCCTTGGTTTACATGGTAGATCTACCATATAAGAAATTTAAATTTTATCAGTTTATTTAATCCAATCTTACCTTTCTTGCTCTGATATTGGCAGAAAAAAATCAAAAACATTGTGAAATACAATGACATCACCTACAATAAAATATCTAAATAAGTTTTTTCTCGATCGATAATCAATTCAATCCCATTTAATTTTTATCTATAATTTCTTTTTAAATATAATATATTAATGTTTATCATGTTGACAGACTTGAAAGACAAAATATTAATGGAAAGAGGCATCCTTTATAGCACCAAAAACATATATATAGAAATATTCCACAATTTTCTGTTGATTTGTTCACCTACGTCAGTTTCAAATCTAGCATATATCAAACAGCAATCATATTTTCAATTTATCAAAACTAAAAACTTACTTTCACTTGCCAACTGTCCTTGATTAAAAATATCATCTTCAATAACCTAGAAAGATGAATATAATACATTATTGCATTGAAACAAAAACATTTATATTGTTGTTTTTTTTTTAAAAAAAATAAATAAATAGATATTGGAGTGAAACTATGGTTTAGAGATTCAAACAAAGTAAATTTTCATTTTATAGACTTTCTACATCAGACTTGTATTATTATCATATCTCTTTTTAATTTCTCACTTTGACGTCTTAACCTCAGCCTGTCATTCATTTGCAGAAAGAATATTTTTATATTTATAATTATTATTACATGTATTTATATTGAGCTCCTTTCATGATAACCAAGTTCAGATGCACTCACTTTACAGTAAAAATAACATATGTTTCTTGACCACATGACAGCCTATTTAAAAATTATACACACCACTGCCCATAGAATTTTTTTTTAGTTGACTAAAGAGTAACAGAAGAAAACCAGACAAAATGATATTTATATTTTCTCATTGGTTCATCATCATCAGCTAATTAGTATTATCTACCAACAGAAACACAAGCTATCAGGTTAATGTATATTTGGTTATTTTTATCTGTAGAAAGATATAGACAGACAGTTCAATCTCTTACCTGTATTCTGTCACTCATATTATATTTCTCTATAATTTGTTTCTGTAATTCACAAAATGAACTATCAATCTCTACACCAGTTATTTTTCTACTGCTACTGTATAAATAGGCCTAAAAAATAATTCAGTGGCATTTGTAACTTAAGACAGTTTGTCCCCCCCCCCCCCAAAAAAAAAACCCACCATATGTCCAAAGCAGCTAAGTCATTCAATCATGCCAAAAAGGTTATTAAATTGTGATTCTCTTGGAAAAATAAAAAAAAGTTCTAGTGAAGCATTGAAAAGATTCTAATTCATAATTAAGGTTAGAGCTTTATAATTTAGCAATTACATAAAACATCTTTCCATGTAAGTCAGCCAAACATTTTCTAAGACTAGGGCTATATACAGGATATTATTATTATTATTAATGTCATTACAATGTTGACTTAAAGTTAGAAAGAAAACCCAGAAATGAAATAGTAACCTAATTTTACCAAATCTGTACCTACCCCATATAACACACCACCAGTTCTGGAACCTACATCTAATATATTTTTATTACTAAGATCAGGTACTAAATATTGAAATATATACTTGATTTGTTTGATGGAAGTTGAGTGACTTATATAATCTGGAAATACAACAATTAACATGTTGAGGGCAACCTACACCAATTTATCATGTATTGATTTACTGTACTTAACTCAACACATCAATCAAAATATCAAACAAATACCGAGATGTTCAGTAAGGCTGGTTCAGAAATATAGATTTTTAATAAAAAAAAAGCATCTGAAATATTCAAATGTAGTTCCAAGCAACTCTCTGAAGCTCTCTGATACATTTCATTTGAATTAATAACATCTTGTTGTCAAGTTTAATTAGTGACAATGTCTATAACTTAGATGCATGCACAGTGACAACTTCCCAATATACTTTACTTTTTTGACGTTTCAAGTGACAAAAATTATATATTATAGGTGTTAAGTCATTCTTGAATGTAAAAATGGAATTGTTGATGGTAAACGGATGAGAGACAATATGACCACATTAAAATTAATATTTAAATAACATACTCAACGGCTGCACATCCTGAGACCCACATTTTGTACAAAAGTTTCGATTTAGTTTGCCTTGATCCACTAAATGATCAATGCCTTTTTCATCATAGAGAAAGGCATCAACATGAACTGTAATATTTGGATCACAATCAGCATTCTGCAACAAATAAAATGAATGTTATTTTATGGATTATTATTTTACTACACAACTATATGGATGCTTAATGTAACAGGACCTGGGATATTATATATTGTATTTGGTTCAGTGTTTAGTGTTGAAATGCACAATTGATGATTTCTCCAATGACTTTAATGTTAATTCTTGTAGCCTATTGTTTCCCAAATTTCTCACTGTAGAAAATGCTTTCTACAATGCCTAGCTCAAAAGAATCTAAATGGTTAAACATAATCAATCTCCTATGTTCTGTTATCCTTCCACCTCAAAACAGAAGAAGCTACTTCCATTAGTACCAAATGAGGGGAATTAAGGGTGGTCTGTATCCAAACAACCAAATAAGGGTTATCTCCCTTATATACCTAATCTGACTGGCGTCTGCTATTCTACCTTCATAGCTCTTGTGTCATTTGCCATGAAAGCTGTGTTTTGTATATGGAGGGGTGTCACATTGTAATTGATTTTGACTGAATAATAATAATAAAGGGAGAGAAAAATTGAATAATGGTGGCAGAAATATAAGTATGAACTGAAAAAGAAGGCATTGAAAGGTATGGGCTGCTTTTTATGTCTAAATTCTAAATGTTGGTTAATTCAAAGAAGTGAGAGAGAGAAATGGGGTTTAGGCCTAATGTCCACTCGACACAAACTAGGACATTTCAGGACTAACATATGGTTTAATTTTATTTCAATAATTCGCTTGCGCATAGGGGTCTTAAGCAGTCGGAGGAAACCAGAGTGCCCGTAGGAAACCCACGAGGTTGAGAAGCGTCCCTATCTCCATGCCACATACACGCACACCGGGGATCGAAACCACAGCCGCAAGCCAGAGGTGACCGACTAGCTAGAGGTCAAAGCGCGGCACTCTAGATCACTAGGCCATTGCAACCCCCTGATTCCCATGGAAACTATGTCTGTAATTTTTGAAATACAACACACTGCAATCAAAATTTTTTTTTCAATAATCCTTTTCAATAATCCTTCCACTGAATTTCACAATTTGAGGTGTATTCTGTATAATTTTTTCATATTGGAAATTTGTTTAAGGCGATACCAGTAGGCTTAAATGCAGTGAAGCCATTTTCGGTATTAAAAGAAGTATAATAAAAAAAAGAAGAGATTTTGGACCATTCAGTTCTCTGAATATACAGCACTAAAAAGTTCTAGTTATGGTGTTATATCTTGAATTCATTTGTTAGTAGAGTATATTGATATAATGGACTAAGAAATATAATTTTATCAAGTCCTCAGTAATATCTTTATATTAATGAAATATTACTGGGTTGTATTTTTTGTAGCTATTTTTATTACCAAAATTTCTTCTTAATAGCAAACCCACTGATGTTTGATAATTTTCAGTTGTATTAAAATAACTTCAAAAGAAGAGATCAAACTAGAATTATCCAGGACATATGAGCCGATATGACTTCCATACATCTGTAATATCATGTACACGCCATTGAATTTTAGGGAACATGGCAGAGGTAGACTACATCCCTATTTGACAGTTCGGTTTTGAAAAATATTCAAGTTTTTCTGCGTGTAAATTGACCCATAATTCCTGAGACATTTCGGTAGACTTGTAACTCAAGCAGTCATGACTGGCATATAAGGCCATGACTCAGAACATGACATATTCAGAAGGTAAGTAAATTTAGAAGATTTCTGTAAATTGTAGGTTAACTTACTGGTCCTACTTCAGGTACTAGTATAGTCTCTGTATTAGATGTAGCTGTAACAGGTAATTTTTCTTGTATTTCATCTCTAATACTTTCTAGTATCATATCTTCATTTGCTGACTCTGTAGACAAACCATCAGTCTTTTCACCTACAATAAAAAAAAACAACCCTAGTCCAATGACAAATTATTTTTCAACTGGTAGTGCATAGAGAAAACTTAGGCTGATTATAAAATATTCATTTTGTCTTAGATACCCGATTAGATATCAGGAGCCCTTAAGATAACAACATTAGAGCCAAAACTTTTATTGTAATTTCCAATCCTTTTGTTTCAATGAAATATGTGAGGTGTCAAAATTGAATGGCAGTTGTTCGCATCTGGTTGGTCAAGTCTAAATCGGAAGAACAGTTTGTCATTTCAGTTACAAACTGACATTTGGCCACATTCATTGAGTAAAAGCATGTACTGGTCTTAAAATTGTTCACTGTATCAGGAGACCATATTTTCACAATAAGATAACAACACCTCCATTGACTGAATAATATTGAGTTAGAGCTTTACACCCTTTAATATTGATTGAAATGGACCAATATCAAATTCTTATTCTTGTTTTATAATGTAAATGGCACAAATAATGGATAATATTGAGTCATAGATTTAGCTCCTGGTACATTAATTTATCATTTAAAACGGCAATTTCGTATTTTTTAGTTATATTTTTAAAATATATTAAAATAAAGCCCTCAAATAGATTGTATCTATAAACAGTCTTACCTTGTTAAAGAATAATCCTATTAATCTTATAATTCACTATTGCCAGTTGAGAAATTGGCAAAAATATCATTTTCGACTTCAAATTCAAACGTTTGAAGATCGCCATTGCATGGAGGGGAATGGGAAAACAAGGGAGGTAATTCAAATAATTGTGTTATTATTTTCTGTGTCAGGGACTTTTATGCCTGTGAAATATTGCCCATGATCGTATAATAGTGAGTTGACAACCTTTTGAGCAAAAGACATAGAAATAATTATGTTTTGACTTTCTTAAAAAATATGAAATTTCCGCCTTAACTATTACTATTGATCACATCAACAAATTATCAAAACAAAAACAGATCAATTTACATATTAATTCAATATTTTTTTATATTAAATCAATAATTTATTATTCAAAGATGCATTATGTAAGATTTATAAAAGAACTGGACATTTTATCTATATACTGGTAGTTGATAAATGAATATATTGAAAATTTTAAGTTTTAGGAGTGTGAGCTTAAAAGCTTAACAAGATATACCTTAAATAATCTTGATTGTCAAGTACCAATGCTACAATAATACAAGGTCTTGATGATATATTTCAACGTCAAAATATTAAATGGAGCTTGTGTTCTATTCTCATTCCGATTCTAATCCATTCAATATTCTCAACTCATTCCATACACTATAGTAGAGAGTTGATTATGCATAGGCTTTAGTCATGTAAATAAATGTAATAATGATAATTCATGTAACATTTGAAGCCAGAAGAAAGATTTGTAACACCAACAGGCAGATTTAGCTCTTGCTTATAATGCATATTTTATATTCTTAATATCTGTACCACTGGTTCAGGGCTGGATGTAGGATTTTAAAAGTGGGGTGCAGCAGAGTGGGGGAGGGGGCACCAATATAATGCCAGCGTTACTGAGCGCGCAGCGGCGACACCCAGACATCATCGGGTCCCTGAGTTACTTAGCACAGAGAGTCAACACCCAGACATCAACATCCCCCACACCCACCCTGTGAAAATTTGACTGTCGCAATGTACCCCAGTACCCCCGCTAGAAAACGGCCCTATGCTGATCCGATCTGTGCAGGATTCTTATTAATGTGCAGTCAAATAAAAGTGACATTCTATACTGAATCTACATACTATTCTGAAGATAATCTGTCAACCACATGAGAAAGTCTGTTCTGGATTCCTTTGATATAATATTTAATATGTGCTCGAAAGATTTCTTTGCTTGGTTCAAGTCCATTTTTACAGCTTTAGAGCTTAATGGTTTAAGAGAGGTTGTCGAAATAATTTCTACCGGTAAAAAAAACGAAACGCAAATTTTAAACAGGACTTAAATTAGAAAGATTGTCTTCGCGTAAATTGCCATTAAACGTTGCGGAGATGGATAATATGATTATTCAACTATAGTTTCAAGTATTTACTATGTACCGTCGTGGTATTCACAAATATCATTTTATTTCGTTTTGTGTATATTTCGCCGGATACTTGTAAATTTTAAATAACATTCATCAACCGTGTGTTGTTTTTTTTTTTTTTGTCGGCGAATATAATAATAATATATCATCTCACGTGTAGAACAAACTAATCCTAATGAAGACAAGAGAAATACGTGTCGACGGTTTTTTGGGTAAAACCAACAGAAAATAATGTATTGATTTGAGAACGAAGGAGAAATGGTAAAATTCATTATTTTTTGGGTAAAACTAACAGAAAATAATGTATTGATTTGAGAACGAAGGAGAAATTGTAAAATTCATTATTTTTTGGGTAAAACCAACAGAAAATAATGTATTGATTTGAGAACGAAGGGGAAATTGTAAAATTCATTATTGACTGATCCGTTGAACTAAAGACTTCATTATTTGACCTAATTCTACGACTTAGTTTAGACTGGGAAAAATGAATTCGATAAAACGAAGTCAACTGGAAGATATTTTACTTCAAGATTGTCAGTTAGGAGACAATGATCTTGTTCTTATCTCAGAGTCTGACTGTCATGTGGATGGCACTTTTGTTATCCATTCACTTTTAAGTTTATATCAAAAGGAGAATTATAACATTTGTTTTCTCGCAATAAGTCAGTCAATTAGTCATTATTTGTCTGTGTCAAAAAAGATTGCTACAGATCTCAAACCTTCTATTGATTCAAATAAACTGATAATGGTGGATGGATTGAAACTTCTAGGTTTAAGTGTTGTTAAAGATTGTGTGGATATGAATATCCAAAGTATTCAAGATATTGAAACAGACTTTGAAGATGTCTTCAGAAAAAATTCTCTTCAAAAGTTATTGGATTTATTGAACTCTAATGTTGATAAACTTTACAGTCAGTCAAATGGAAGTCCAACTGTTTTAATGATAGATAATATATCTTTCCTCTTAACTTTAGGAATTTCTTTTAAAGACATTGTTATATTTTGTCATTCACTCTCACAACATCTAAAGGAAACCAGTTGCGGAACATTAGTCATGTTATCAAGTGTATATGGAGAAGATGACAAGTCCGAAGCTTTGACCAATTATTTCAAACATATCTCATCAACATGCCTTGAGATTAATAGTTTATCTAGTGGTTATTGTAAAGATGTACATGGCGAGGTACGTATGTAACTTTAATATTTTTTTGTAACCTTTACATTTGCAATTGTGCAGCGTTGAATGTGAAATATTTTTTTTTTACTACCCTATGGTAAACAAACCTCAACCATTGAGACTGTCTTTTAAATTATTCATGTACGTCTTTATTAACAGGCATTATGCATGGTCTCTCTGTAGGCATTAAAAATAATTGTTACATAAACCATTAATTAGACATTTATTAACACAACAAGACCAGAATCAACTCTTGATGCCAATTGGATATCTCTGAAATTATTATGCTTCAAACAACCAGGCAGTGCCGTGGTTCAAAAAAATGCACACATTTTGTCAAACCTCCATATGTTCACTCAGAATAGAGATGGAATTTTCAATATATTCGTTTTGCATTACCTAAGTTTGAAGCAAGAATGGCTATCACTTTATCTTGATATTACATAAAATAAGTGATGAAAAAATAATGTCTTTAAAATTGTACTTATTTCTATTGTTTTATCTTTCAGTTGAGAATAACAAGGAAGAGAAAACTTGAAAGACAAAAGAAAATAGAGAAAACGTTACAGTTTAAAATTAGTGATAAGAGTATTAAATTGTGGGCATTAGGACTTTCATCTGCTGTATTATGAGAACTGAATTTATTTTTATGGAATAACTTATAAATAATTATGAATTGAAATGTAGGATTATTTCACTAATTTCAGTATGCAATAAAATCATAGTACAAAGTAAGGTACAACATTTATCAGATTAACCAAGAGGATTTAATTGGGAATGTTCAATTACATGCAAGTAATAATGCAGCTGTTGCCATAGTATTTCTAGTGAAAGTTTTTATTGAGGTTTGATGTGCAATTGACAAGGATAGCTGTATACATTGGCGTGCATGTAAAAGATCCCTTGGCAGTTGGAATTTGATGTAAGAGTAAGCCATAGTACCGCTGCCCAGGCAAAATTTCCCCAATAGCACACCGTATGGCAATTGCTGTCTCCGTCTTCATTAGTTCACTCAAAGCAGAACAGTAGGATGTGAAACCCCTTTTCATTTTATTTCATCTTGATGTACAATCGAAATATTCTTTTGACTTAGTTCCACATTTTGTGCTAATGAACAAATTACAACAATCCCACAAAGTTTTACAAAATTCACAATAAACATGCTGTAAAAGTCAAAAAGTGGATGGAAAGATAACTCTTTTTAAATTTGGTAGGGTTTTTCCATAATGCCCTAATTTAATGAATTAAACTCCACAATTTTTGAGTCAATGGGTTTCTCTTTACACTACCAGTCAGGTATCATATGTAGATTGATGAAAACATAAGTTGCCAGAGAACAAAACATGTCTAATGGCAGTCATGTCATCCCAGCTTTTGGAAATTTTTAGAAAAATCAGATTATAATTAAAGCTTTAAAAAGATTTGAACATTCTCGCTTATTTGTGTCCCCAAAATTGTGATGGAGAGACAGACCCATTTTAATAGCCTCCAGCTTTCTTTGAAAGGCAGAAGAAAAAGTAAATAGGGAATGTTGTAGGTTCTTCTGAAAGATACATATTGGTTAATAATGGCAGTATTTTAAGTTCTAACAAGATTTGGTACGAATGGGGCACAATGTTGACGATCAGTAGCCTTCTGTGTTTCATTGATATAGAGGCAATTCTTGTGTTGGTTGAGAAATATCTTCAGGATTTTTCCAGCAATTGCATGGTTCTCCTTGTCTGTGATGTAGGACGGGGGGACCTTGTAAATGTATGAAACAGTCTATAGTTTTTTGGAAGTGACAAAAAACAAAGCCCTGGATAAATGCTGTCATGCCTGAGAAAGGACCACTTAAAAGTTGGAATGCAATTGCTCTCCAGGCAATTTTTTCTCATGTCAGTGACACAGGACCAGGCACAGCATTGTCTAGTCCTTGGTATGGCACAAAAAAAAAAGGTTCCAAGTATACAATATCATGCACATAAAGAACCCTTGACAGTTGGAATTCATTTTCCTCATACTCATATACTATAACACACTGTATGGTGTATTCCAGTCTTCATTAGGTCTTTATTTCTCCAAAATATGGATCAACATCTTTCGGATAAATACTCAAGCTACATGTACCAAAACAGAACTCATGCAATCACACAGGGTGAAACATTAAACAAGCGCTCTAAATCAGACTAAATCTAATATCATCTACTTTTCTCTACAATACATGTAACATATTATAATAAAGAACATATAATGATAATTGTTTTATATAATGGTTTATTATAAGTTATGAATCATTTCATACATATTTATATATACATGGTTATTATAATCTATAATATACTACATTTTGAATACTCTAAAATTCAATAAAATTGTTCTGGTTCTTCATGATGTAAATGTAATCTTTGCTCCGAGTTTGTAATTCTTTCTTTTTTGAGGGAGTAGAAATTTGCTTTTAACAGACATCCTGGTGATTTTTCAGCAAATGACTAGCATTATTATTATTGCATGATCAATATAAAAATATAGCCATACAAATTATGGAGCTGAAAATGACAATCACACCACACAGAACTAAATATCAACAGTAACATTTATTTGACCTTTGAAAATGAATGTTTTTAATTTTATGTTGATGTTAATTTGGTCTAGAAGGGGGAGAGGAGCAAATTTTAAATATGTCTAATTTTCTATGACCTATTTTGTATCAGTAAAATTTTCGCTGCAAATACAAATACATAAAGAAAGGTCATACATTAAGCACCAAAGATTCTGTCAATTATTGCTGAGCCATTCATTATAATATTATGGGAAAAATCATATGATATGTTCATTTACACTACAGAAAACTTATTGTTACTAAACAAAGTTGTTGTTAAGCAAAGATAAAAGTATGAAGACAATATGCACCTGCACATTTTGACATTTTTGTTTTACATTTTGACATTCCTTTGTAATATGAATTGATTAGCTGGACAATTGTTTAAAAAAAATTCAACATTAACCTTTAAACTTAGTCCATAATATAAACATTTCCACTGGTTAAAATACAGGTCAATCCTTGGCAGGTAAAATAATCTGTGTAATACAATCCCAGACTCTTTAATGCAGACATTTGTAAATATAAAAAGCAAAAAGGCCCATAAAAACAATATTGCTATACATTAATATAACAACTTTTATATATATTATGATCATGTCAAAATGCTATTACAACTATTCCCCTCCCTTACCCCTGACAATAATAATACAAATATAACGAGAATATGCAATAATATGTTGTGTTTGTGAAGATACACAAGTCATTAGTGATTAAAATATAAAAAACATGTCTTTTGATTGTTGATAACTATTAATGCTCCTTAGGTGTATGTATATGCAGATTATGTAGACAAATAAGGATTCCATGCAATGATCTATGGCACCTTGAATACATGGAATGCATTACTGATTGGCACCAATATCAGAAACATTGTCAAGAATCTTTTCCTTGATGCCTCAGTACATCATGCTGCCTATCTGTAACTAGCCTTACTCTTAGTGATCTTAAAGAGAGAGATGATATTTCCATTTTTCATGGTAAATTCCATTATTCTTCTGCCCATAAAAAAAAAGTCTTTTTGTAGTTAACAAAAAGGGGTCTGATTATTATTATTAAAACATTCATCTGCCAAGATTAAAACATTTCTCGCTATTTGATCCTTGACGATCACCCACTGTCATTAAGCACTTTCTTGATGATATGAAACATTTTATGTGGATTTATGTAATTAATTATATCCATTCTTATTCACAAATACAAATTTCATAAAGGTTTAAAGAAATAAATATACAATACTGTGAGATTTAACAAAGCAAAATCATTCATTTCTGTCAAATTCACAAACATAGCACCCACGGTTATCATTAATGAAAAAATTAACATCTTTTGTCATTTCCAATAGATATTTCAAATTTTCACAAATACATTTCATGACTTAAAATGCAATCGTTGGCTAATTGTTTGAAAATAAACACTAACTTGGTCAATCAGTTAGGTCTTTTTAAACCGATAATTAGCTCTAAAATGTCTCTTAAAAACTGCATGTCAAGGGTGAATATACAAAGTACATTATTTATGCTGCAGTTTCTTTTTCAAGTGTGGTTTTGTTTCCATCTTCATCTGTCATCACGGTTACTAGGGTCCCCACAGCGCGACCAACTTGACCAGCCATATGAAATAAATCACCTACGTTACTGCTCCCTAAAACAAAACAAAATAGTGTAAATGTATCGTACGACATACATGAATAAATCTTAACCCTTAATTTGGGCTATTGGGGAGTCAGATGAATCCAGTTGGCACAATTATGGTCTTGCAGTGGTTAGCTAAGTTTCTGAACTAGATGCTGGGTTCATATATCTGAAAGGAAGGGTGTGTGTGTGTGTGTAAATGGTTAACGCGTGCACAGTGCATCATAAGGTTTGTCATCGAATCAAGTGGCATGGCTTTGATTCGCTTCTTGTATAAGACCCTACGCACGATATAATCAAATCATATTATGTTAATCCTGAAATGACCTAGTTAAATTCCTTTTCTCTGTCAAGTGACAGTGTGGTTAAAGATAAAGCAATTGCTATTCACTGTGACATACAGAGAATTGGGGTTTCAAGTCTGTTCAACAGAATTTGGTATCTTTTGTACTAACATGCTGATAAATCTTTATTAGTCACCCACTTCTACCCAATGTAGTAATTGTAATCTAATTAAAATATAACCATTGTTCGTACCTGACTGATGACCATTTACCGGTAATGTTGATTCTAATTGTGGTGAAGAAAAGCTCTTTGAAGAATGAGCTGATGAAGACATTAATGGTGAATTTCTGTCTTCATTTGGCTGTAATACAAAATTAAATTGTTTTTAACAATATTCTGGTTCATTTGAACTTATACCTAATGTATCATGCTTTATACAAAGGAAATAATGAACAGTTTATGATTAAAGATTGTTTGTCCCATTTGCATTTTTAAGGACATACCGTTGTAAATACTGAAAAGAACTGAACCATTTTTGGAGTAATGTTCTACAAAAGTTGCAACCAATTTACAATCTATCAAATAACGATCAGAATGATCAGATATTTTAATAATTTTTTTGTTAAAACAATGTTTATTCACAGAAACTGGATTAGAAAACGGGCATGCCTAAAGATTCCCCCTGCATAATGGTGTTTTAAGTCTTTACGTAAATTTACTTGATATTACAGACTTAATATTTACCTCGTTTAAAAGTTGTCTTAATCGCTGTAACTGTGCTGCTAATTGTCGATTATGATCTTCCAATATACCCATCCGTGATTCTAATCTACCTTTATGTTGTCGTAATAACCGGGCTTCTGCCAACATTTCATCATCTCCACCTACTAAATCATTCTCTGATGTGGAGAAAGCACTATCACTTGATGCATGACGTAAACGTGCATATTCTTCTTGTAAAGTCCTGAAGAAATTTGATATTTTGTATGAATAAAGTTCGTCAAACAAAGTGAGGAATAGTTGACAAGCACAACAGAAATTCAAAATTGTGAATTCTACAGTGTTCACAACCTTGACATACCATATCTTTACTTGTTTCGCGTACAAGAGGCGGCAATTTTTTCCATCAAATTTGGTCTGATTTTCACGAAATTCGAACTCAACCTTCTTTACTGTGTAACAGTGATATAATCAGACGTTTTTTTAAATCAAATAATAATTTTGGCATCAAGAGGGACCACAAGCTAAAAAAAAGGCAATTTTTCGTACAATCGGGGGCCATAATTCAGGAAGTTACGATCTGATCTGTGCAAATATCGAAAGGACCGAATATCTTTGTGTTATAAACATGCATTTCAAAATCAGTTCAAAATTGTGACCTCTACAATATTCACAAGCTAAAAATGTGATTTTTTGTACAATCAGGGTGCATAATTCATGAAGTTACAGTCCGATACATGCAAATATCGAAGAAAAAAAACGAGATCTTAGGGTGATAAACCTATATTTCAAGTTTCATTGAAATCAGATAAAAATTGTGACCTGTAGACTAGTCACAAACAATTGTGGACGGAAGGACAGGGGCGACAACAATATACCTCCACTTGAAAATGTAGGCGTATAAAAATGAAAACAGTGTTAAACGACAAAATAATGTTGAGGGAAAGTAGAAATATTTCAAATATTCCTTCAATAAAGATTGTATTTTTGTTTAAACAGTTGCATTTGAAAATTTTGTGATCTTTGACTCGCCAGGTCAAGGCAAAAAACAGTGCAAGCTGACTGCTGTATGGCAAGACTTGCTTTGAAGAATGGTACTGCCCATGTAAAAGACATGAACTTACTTATTTTCTTCTTCTAAATCACGTATCATATCCTCTAACTCTGACTTTTGATCAACATCAACAGCTAGCATTATTTGCATTGGACTCTTCAACTGAAAAATATTTGAGATTCAAGATTGTGAAATACATTCAAACCATTGTTTTGTAGCAGGACAATCAATTGGAGCTTTGTTTTAATTTGGTATTGTTTTCAACTCCAATGTGTATAATTAATAATTATTGAAACATAGTTATCCTGCACAATTTCATAATAATAGTTTTTGGTGAATTGAGGGCATATAAAAATGATTAATTAAAAAAAATATTCTAAATCTTATAAACAAACACTAGGCCATTCACTGAATGTAGCCAGTTATTCATTCTGATTGAAGCCAAGGAAATATACATTTTAAATAGTTTTTAAAATCATAGTTAACATACCGCTTGAGATGAATAGTCTCCAGTTAAACTTTGGCAGTACTGCGCTATAAGATTATGCTCTTCAAGTCTAAAAATAAATTACAAGTTTTTAATCTGTATATTTCCTAAAACATACACAACAAAATTTAAATGAAGATCAGACATCTTCATAAATACCAAAACACTAGATTTTACCTAGATTTTAAGCTCTATAACTAGTATAAGGAATATAGATATTCTCAAATAACTGAAATACTCATGAACAGTCTATTACAGTTGGCTTGATTATGCTTTACCAGCATTTCTCTTAATATGTGTGTTTCCTATGAACTTACAAATCAGGACTTGAATTAGATCGACCTTGTTCTACTTCAGCTAATCTGTAAAATGAAGCAAATAAGATTGCAAAACTCTTGAACAGTAATCATCATGGGTCAATTTTTTAGGTTCAGGACATTCAAATCATCCATGAAAACTTTTTTGCCAACTCTCAGAGACTACTGAAGCATTCAACATTTTAAGATTTAGTGAATAAGAAATACAAAGTATCTACAGTGCCAGGGTTAACGAAACATGGTTTAGTGTTTCTAACATTAGTAAGAAGTATTGTTACCTGCTCGCATATATTTCAAGTCTAGAATGCATGTCCTGTGATATACTGTGCATGGGAGAAGGACATGGACTGAAATAAACAGAATACAATCACAGAAATCTATTAAACAATAAGGACATCTAATGCCTAATGCAAACATGAAATATATGTCTTAAGGTGGTGATGAATGAGGTCTTGATTACTTTTTCATAACATGGAGGCAGTGTTTTTTTAGAGTGCTGGTCTTTGAATAGACAATAGTTAAGACGTGCAATAGAATTAAATTACAAAAAATTAACAGTAAGGGTTAGTTCAGTGCTTATGAATGATTAAGTATGTTGATGAATTCTAATTTCAAAACACCAGAGTATTAATGAATATTGGTGTTTCATGATGACAAACCTTTCTAATTCATCGCCTTCATTAACTGTTTGCACCGGTAGATATCCTATTCGCTGATGTGTTTTAAAATGCTTTCTGCTTTTAAATTTGTTTCGAAAAACTTTTGAAAAATCTCTCATATCTTCTCCAGAAGTTGTCTGAAAAATAGAGTTACTGTCAATTATGCAAAATCACAAAGCTACAGTCATTATCCACTAAAACAGTAGAATTTGTGGTCACAAATTTTTAATGGTTATATGAGCATTTGATACATATGGCCAATTATGTATGGATGCTTGTGAAAAATTGATTAGATTGTATGTTAACCACTGAAACAAGAATTTACTGTATTAAAAGTGATCTATTACAAGTCACATGTCATTTAAGTATCCTAAATTCTGTAATAGGAGCAAAGAAACTAATGAGTGGAGTGTGGAGTAATTACCCCACAAATCTATGGCCTTGTCGAACTTAAAGTGGGAATTTCATATTTTCAAAGAAAGTCAAAACATAACTATTTCTATGTCTTTTGCTCAAAAGGTTATCAACTCACTATTATACGATCATGGGCATTGTTTCATGGGCATAAAAAATCAGTGACACAGGAAAAAATAACACAATTACCTCCCATATTTTTCCATTCACCTCCCATGGAATGGCTATGTTCAAACATTTGAATTTGAAGTTGAAAATGATATTTTTTGCCAATTTCTCAACTGGCAATAGTGAATTATAGGATTATTCTTTAACAAGGTAGGAATGTTTAAAGATACAATCTATTTTAGGGCTTTATTTCAATACATTTTAAAAATATAATTTAAAAATATGAAATTGCAACTTTAATACCCCTCTTGATAATAAAATACAAATGACAGCCCAATCAATGATCCTGATAACATAATGTAACTGAATGATAAATTGTGTTATCTTGCATTACACATTTATGTTGATGCCATGCAAGTTGCATTCCTATTATGAAGCATTAATTTCTTTCACCTGCCAGTACAAGTTTATGTCAGAAAATGAAACAATTTAACCTATTTTGTTTAGTTATACTTACAGCTGTACAATATTCTTGCATGGGATGCGAAAGTTTATGTGATTTGCTTTTTCTACCAGACAAGAAACAATTTTGACACATATCATAATTAAAACATTTTAAACATCTATATCTGTAAATAAAAAAAGCAAAATAAATATCTAAGTGACCTGCATTGAATCTACAAGTAGATGTGGATATGTTCCATTATGTTGACTGTGAGTGACTGAACATGTATAGAAAATTTCACCAGTTTTCTTGTAATTATAACGTACATTGCACATCAATTATGAAGAAAAGTATTCTACTATATTTGAACTCATTATATTGAAAATGATTTTATTTAATTATGATGTACCTGAATCCAACAACTGGAAAATCTTTGCAAATATTACATTTAGCTTGATGTTTGGCTGTTTCTGCTGCAGCTACACGATGTAATACTGGTAACCATACTATAGACTGAGGTTCTAATCTTAACCAGTTCAAGAAATGACTTGCTTGTATTTCTGTAGGATCACCAGCCTGTGAAAAGCAATGAAATGGAGTTTAGTGTCTTTGTGTTCTGCTCTGACTGGGCTAATGAAGACAAGGCCTGTGAAAATAATTTGGGTGTTTATTTAAAGAATAAATCATGAAATGATGTATGTATATGCCTTCCTTCTTTCTTTCATTATTAATATGATTGACGTTTTAGTTTTGAAAGTATTGTGAAACCTAAACAGTATAGGTAAATAACTTTTAACATATCATTAACATGCCAAAGATCACAAGAAGATCGATTTTGCAATGGTTACTTAGATACATAAGTAAAATGTCTTTCAATATATTTCCAGAGATAAAGGCTCTATATGTCCATAACAATAATATATATTTACATTTTTAAAACAACTTCTAACACTAGGTTCTATATTACTGCCACCAAATGCTGCCACTTCACCTAACTGTTTGGGTATTTGTATCATATAATGTAATAATAAACCCAGTTTTCTTTGATCAGCTAAGCCATTTGTATCTGCTATCAGTAGAAATAAATCTGAAAAAAAGACATCTTAAGTGTGATCTTTTATTTCTGTATGCATAGTTCTAATATCATTTTCCAAAATTGTAATTTCAAGGGAATGTATTCCTAATTTGTTTGTAATTACTATTTTAATCCCAGAAACTTCATAAAGAAAACTAATTAGTTTTGTTAAAGTTCTATATTCATAAAAACACTTACATCTGTATTTATCTTCCAACTGTCCATTACATAATACAATTATACCAACTTTAAAAGATAACACTCTTATATGACCACTTCTAGACCTGAAACAAAGAGATGAAAAAACTGACTATATTGTCACTCGGTACTTTGTTCATTTAATAATATAGTTTATATTTTTTTATTCATTCATATCATTACATTATATTTTGAATTTTAAATAAACGAATAAAGACACAATGGTTCACCTCAGCCCGATTGAGCTATGAACATACTATAAAAAGAGAAAAGAAAATTATATGAACTTACGAATCAAAGATATTTAGTAGCCAATTTAAGACCAGATCAACGCTGAGTGGTACATTAACTAAGTTAGGATGTTGTTCAGCTACAACTTCAAACATACTGGTAACACAGTTGATTATCTCAACTACATCCATTAATCTATCATTCTGTCCTCGTAAATTATGCTGTTCAAATGTGTCAATAGCTACAGCCATATTCACTAAATCCACTAAAAAAAATTAAAAAGTAAAATAAGGACTCAAAAGCTGTCATTAATTTTAAATCGTAGATAAATGTGATCAGATACAAATTATTTATGGCTTACAGTACAAATGTACAACAGAAATTATTACCTTAGTAAACAATCAAGAAGTAGGCCTACTAATGCAGGAGACCTATTATTACCCACACCTAATTAAACCAATAGTTTGGATTTGGACTTGGTGGGAAGCATTCACAGCGCCATCACCACTAGTAAAGTCACCAGTCAACATAAAGAACAACAAAAATTGTTGGCCCACCAAACATCCCAAATAAATGGGACGTGGTACTTACAGATGTACTAGATAAATCATGTGAAGACTGCAGGACAAATTCATCCAGATACCAATCAGAAGTACTGGAGATATTTTCCTTTATACTGTGTTAATAAATCAAGGAACTCAAAGCAAAGCTATAAAGACTTACAACATATTTTTTTCTGTAACATTCTTAATTTCATGGCTGTTCTATAGGCAGCAAACCGAACATCATTCAAATCATCTACAAATACATGAAATTGAATATTTAATGAAATGTAATGAAAAGAAAATCAAATGAATATTTAAACACAACCATCGGCTAAAACATTATGTCCCCTGCCTTAATCTCAAAATAAATTGATGACACTCATTACTTCCATGCACATTTATCTTTTTACAAGGCATCGAGCAATCAAATTACTAAAAATCTTAATCTAAGCCATGATATTGATGTAATTAAACTTTACATTAAGTTTCATATGTCTCAGTCAATTAGAACCAAAGTTACCGGGTACTGTGCTCCAAAGTCTCAACCAATCAAAATGCTTATCACTCTGGCTAACCAGAGCAGAAAATACTCATTAAAGAACTTAGTCATGTTTTGATGTAATGAAACTTTAGACCAAGTATTATCACTTGTAATCAATCTGATCATACCAGGTTTGAACATTCTAACTCAATTAGTTATTGTGTTATAAAATATTCCCCAGCAGTCTTTAAAAATTTGGAGATAATAAAAAATATAACTTACTGAGAGCTTGTAATAATGTGGACATGGCAGGATGATCCCACTGTGTAGTTTCTGTAGCATGGCTTAAAATACACAAATTGCATATCATGTGAATTGGTAGTACAATGTAGAGCTTTTACTCTAGTCTTAATTGAGTCTAGATTGAATGATAGTGAAATTGATCAGCTGAGGAACCTATGTGTCAGTTAATTTACCTGCCATAAAATTAGTATTTAAAAGGATTTAAAAATAAAACACAATAAATACTGTATAAAATACTAAAAATATATCAAAATATAATATCTTGTTAGTCCCCCAAAAAGCAAAATACATGATAATGACTCACTGACAAGCAAAGCTTCCAGGCTAATTGGAATCTGTGAAACTTGTCAAGAAAGGTCAACATTCTTGATGTTTGTTCTAATATCATGCAATTTCTCTAATATCATGCACTTTATTTCATTACAACAAAGTCTACTTACTGTACATAGTAAGGCACTTTATTACCAGACACACTTCTCTCCCATGGACTTTCAACAGATACTACAAATATACAAAATAGTTCATAATGTTAATACAATGTAAATGGACTATAGACATGTAGCTCAAAGCTAATCATTTACTTCTCCAATTGATTTATATCTAGCTAAAAGTAGATTACTATTGACAATGAACTGAATAATTTTTAACCTGATAAGAAATGTTGAGAGTTGGGACCAAAATCTCGAAAAGCTTCTTGTAGTTGTTTATAACGATCTTCTATAGAAATCTGTATGGCTTTCCATCTAAAAATAAATTTTGTATAATTAAGTATTTTTACATTTAAAAAAAAACACAAAATAAGTCACGATTTTGAGTTTCATTGAGATGCATTTTTGTCATTTTATCAAAATTTATAACATGTATCTCCATCCTAAGACCTATCAAAGTTACTTTTCATTCCATAGGTTGAAAGTAGACAGATGTTATACTTCAATACTAACCTAGTATTAAATTCTTCTATTCTTCTTACATTAACATTAGATATACTGACATCTTCTACTTGTAATTTGTTAGCTAAATAACTAACATTATCTATTTTACCTTGTATAGGATCAACTTGCTGTTGGAATACCTGAAATAAACCATTTAGAAAATAATTTATAAAATGAAATGGGGTAACATCCCACTGTTCTGCTTCTAAACTTGGCTAATGACGACGGAAATAATTTATAACAGTGGCATAATATAGCGATTGAACACATAAAACTCCAAGACAATTTATATGGAATACAATTACTACTATATTATACATGTACATATTCATAACTAACATCATTTACAATGGGGTTATCACTTAAAGATTCCAATCAGACAATTTTCATATGGATGGCAGTGATGACAATTTTATCTATTGTACAGCACAGCAATGTGTGCTTGACTCCTACTTTCCCATTCACAAAACAACCCCACTGTCTAGTCAAGATATTTATCACAAAGATATAAATGATATATTCATGATTTCTTCACTTACTTTTATGTTATCTATTTCTTCTTGTAAATTTTCAATAATAATATCACCAATGGGATTCCATTTGGCTTTGTTTTGTTCCGCTTCTACTAAATTTTCATTCAAGTCTTCAATATTTTCCTCTAAAACAGTCAACTTCTGTAAAATACAATATCAAATTTATAAAGCCACAACATGGCTGAAGTACAAGGATTAAATATAGACTATATGTACAAATATATAAACAAAAGTATTTTTGGTCCTACAATTATCTAATCGATCAGTTATACGGTATTGACCATTTCAAGTTCATATTGTGAAACTTATATAAGGATATTACTATCATACTAAATCTGTATTTAGTAAAATCTACAAATGTAATAGTAAACAATACATACTTGCGCTACATCATCTAATTTTGACTGCCATTCATTGACTCCTCGCTTTAATTCTGTCCAATGTTCATTTAACAGACGAACTTTACTTCCTATTTTACGCCCTAGATGTTGCGAATCTACTTCTAGGGATAAATTGCCCATATCATCTGAAAAAGAAAAGAGCAAAAGTAACTTCTTGTATTATCATTTTGTATAAAGAATGCATCTCCAAAAATATCCCCACAATTGTGCACCACTACCTTTAACCTAGACTGGCCCAGTCTCTTCTATCTATTTTACATTTCGATTTATATAAAAGTATTAATTTTTAGTAAACCAACGCTTTCGTTTCCATTTGTATAAAAAAAAAAAATTGAGTAAACCTGTAACCAGCACCAGAGACTGGACAATTTGCGAGCTTCACAATAAAATGGGCGTTCCTGTCCTGTTTTAAGTTTTAAGTATCACTAAATAACAATAACTGTTATCCACAACAAACATCTCGCACCTACACCAGTTTGCCAGTTAGTCGACAGCCATGTTTATTATCACGTGATGTTAGATATGTCGTGATCACGTGCACAACGTCACACGACCTACATAATGCAGATTGACCTACTAGATGAGAATGGAGCTCTATTTGCCCAGTCTCTAGAGATTACGTTTTATTTTCGTTTTTTTTTTTGAGAGGACTGGCCAATTTTTGGTGTGTGGAGAAGACTGGCCACCAGTCTACCTTTAACCCAATAAGAACAATCAATTTCGTTCATATTTACCATTTATATAACTATCATTACTGTTATTACTAAGCCTCAGCTCATCCTTATTCTTTGACATAAAAGTTTGACCATTTCTTATACTCTGTTCCAAAAATGGTCTTTTTAATTCTATCTGCTGCATTAATTTCTGGAAAAAGAGAATGAAATAAATGTCAGTGTTTAGTTTTAAGATTTAGATTTTCACATTTTAATTGTTTACTTAAATTAAGAATGCCACTTAAAGTTCAATAATAATTTTGACTGCTTCTACAATTAGCTATAAATAGTATAGTGTAATAAACTAGGCAGTATATGCTAATGAATTCAGTATATGCTTATGAGCAGTTTACGGGTATATAGTTAACAATCTGTTTTGTACTTTCATATTTAAAAGTAAATATGTTTTGCCTTTGGTTATATGGTTAAGTATCATCTGACTGACCTGGTTTTCAATAAGCTGTTTCTGCACACTAGCATAATCTTCCCCTACGGGTTTCTGAAGGAATAAATCTTCTTGTTTTTGTTTAATCCAATTTAACAGATCTTCATGAGTTCGTAACAGATGTATTTTCTGTTCCACATTGCTCTCTAATCGACTTCTATATCAGAAAATAATATAGTGAATACAAATGTTAAGAAATGTTATTTTATGTGGTATAATATCATCTGGTAAATATAATGTAAAAACATTGAATAGGTACAAACATGCACCATATCATGATCTATATCAATATCCCACTAATGATTAACTCATCAAAATTGTTTTATTTACTCAGGGTTTTTTCATCTTCTAACCAAAACTATCAGGAATTTACACCTACAATAAAATTTACTGCAGTATTTTATGAGCAAAAATTATCTTTGTTTGCACAGAAAGCAATATGTATGTCCCTTTCTTCATAGAGATTATCCAACAAAAATAATGCTCTCCATCTTAAATAGTAACCCATGTTCATTAGCTCGGTTGGTGCAGAACTGTAGTAATTACACCCACTTTTTATTTATTTCAATTTGTTATTAAATGAACATCATGGCCTCCAATTACTGATTTGTCATAGCTGTTCATACCTTATGTTCATGGAGTTTAGCATTAAATTCATCCATCTTTGATCAAGTTCACTAGGTTGTTTATTGCTCGTATTTTTAAGTGATTCATAAATACTTTGATGACTGTCAACTTCAGATTGTAGATCCTGTAAATTAATTAAATCATTTCATTAGTCAGAATATGGAAAATTTATAATTCACTGCAACATTCTTTATTTTTCATAGTGCAAGGGAGCATACCCCAGTGAAATAGTCATTGCCATGTAAGTTAATGTAATGATTTATACATTTTAACAAAAGTATAACGAGAAAAGACTAGATATCTAAAGCATCTCTAGTGGTAAGTGCCCAAGTTAAAGCCTTGATAACCAGGAAAACCTCCGAATAAAGTGAGCTCTTTTCACATGGGATTTCTCCAGATATTTTAATGCCAATAGACAAAGCGTGGGTATAGAATGTGCTGTCCAAGCTTTAATTCAAGAATAGCCTAGATTAAAATTGATGTTTTAATTCAAACAATCAGGAATGACAGGAATCATATACATGTAAATGTATAAGAAATATTGGTTAGCTATGAACTATACTTACACGAAACTGTTCTAAATATTCCTTGCATAATTCCTGATTTTGCAATATTTCTGGTTTAGAAATTTCTTCTGCAAGATTATTATAACTTTTTTCTACACCACTTAACCAGTTATCAAATTCCTCCATCGTTGTTTTGGATGAATTTTTGGAATTTTCTAAAGACTTCCACTTGTTATTTAACCTATAAACATTTTTCATGGCATTTTTATACAAATTAGAAACAGTTACCATATGTTACCAGTAGACACATACATTTACCATTCAAAATTTGTAACAAAAATCATCTTTATTTATACTACAGGTGAACCATTATCAATAAAGGTCATGTGTATGTAAAAGAAAACTTGGCAGTTAGAATCCGAAATAAGAGTAGGCCGTGCTGTGGTGCCGACGTCTGGGCAAAATCTCCCTCATAACACACTGTCTTGCCTTCATTAGCCCAGTTGGTGTAGGACGTTAAATCCCACTGCATTTCATAACTAATAAATTACTGAACAACACTTGGTAAAAAAACAATTATTACGACTGTGAATGTGGCATAACTGCTAGCAATATAAACAATTTACTAAATTAGGGGTATTCTGTTCTGATATCTGTTTTGTTTGGAATAAATTTAGCTTTCTTTTCATCATAAAGTAGATTACCTATTTAAAAGTGTAGTCCATCTACTCTTTAATCTTTCTTTGCGTATTGTAATATGGTGTTTTTCTTCTGGACCATATTCTTCTTGTAGTTTGGTAGCAAGATTATTTAATTTATCAAAATCTGCTTGGTGTCTGTTTACATCTTCTTTGGTTAACTATAAAATATGACAAACCAAAATAAATCAATTTGTATTTTGCTTTCAGTTCCTTGTCATACTTTTGTTGAACACTGCTCTAAATTGGGTTTGGGACACCAAAATCCCCCCTAACCTCCCCACGCAATGTGCTGAACTGGCTAATGTGAGTTTTAATTTAGAAAGTTTAATTACAACTCGACTTGTATGTAGAAACCCTGCATGTTAGTAACTTTTATATTCACAAACATATCTTGATTCGACTTAAAATTAGTTTGTGGAATATTGATGTAGAGTAGTTTTGCTACATTTTCTCCTGAAAGGGATGTTTAGTTACATAATTACCAGAGGCGGATTCAATGGGGGTACGAGAGCCGCTTGTCCCCCCTAATTTTCGGCAGTGCCCTTTTCAACTGCTGAAAGTGCCTTTTCCCAGACCCAAATATGTCTGTTATGAATGTTTACTTCAACGAAAATATCAGCCAAATAGCTCTGCCCCGTCTCCGTGGACAGTGCCCTCTTTTTGCGGCACCCCCCCCCCCTTTTCAAAATTCCTAGATCCGCCCCTGATTACTATGAAACCACAATGAGGAATCATTCCATAACAGGTTCTTTAATGCAACGATTTAATTAGTGGTCCATGAATATAGCGAGGTTTGATAAATGATTAAAGTTTTCTCTTGCTTCACACTTCAGTCTGTAAGGATTGACCCATAGGGCCTACTTTAAAAATATAAAAGTCATAAATATATAACCGACAGAGGCAAAATAGAGGAAAATAATTTCAGAGACTTTGATCAACATCAAGTATAGGTCAACATTTCATAAAACTGCATCAGAATTTTATTATGAGTTATAAACAATATGATCAGATTGGGTGCCCTAATTCAAATTTATTAGGTTATATATACGGAACACGAAGGACCATCTAAAATAAGCTAGTACATTTCACTACTGCCTGACTGCGTACGTGTATACCTGGTAAACAGAATTGCATTATTATAAATATTAGACCCAGACACACGTCTAGATCGCGAGTGTGTCACGAGATTTCGGCGTTTATATCGGTTTTGCGAAATACACTCCTTATTACCCGTGCATTATACATATATCATCAATAGCTGTTTTTAACGAATCTACGAATAACACACAATAATAATCCCGCTTTCATAAATAGAGGGGAAATTTTGGGCAACTGTGATATAAATAGCCGAGAATACGGAACTATTTATAGCAACAATGTTTCAGCCGTGAACGGGCGATGTGTATAATTAACGTTAGCTAAAATTAGCACGATATTTATTTACATTTAAGCTGTGCTAAAGTAGAGGATGGAATACGAGTTACCTTAGAAAATTACCAATACAAGCGAGCAATTATTTCTTAATTGGACGATCAACAATAATAGTTCCAAGTCGAGATTCGCGTTGCACTAAAAATAAGGTCGCCATCTTTGTTTTCATTGACAGCAGCGACGCTATCGTTATCGGCTGAGATTCAATAAGCATGCCTGTTTTGGTTTACAGGTGGGATTAATAACCCAGAGACCAGAGAGAATAATGAGGGGAATTATACCACAAGAGACCACTCGGCTAATCTCGACAGATTCCGTAAACTACATCTAGTCTCGGATGTATGACAGTAAGTGATATGTACCTACGCCCATACATTTGCGATGCGGCTACCGGTTTACTTTAACAGGAAAACTTGACGCTATTACACAAATTGGGAACCTATTCGGCTAGCGACCTATTCGACCGATCGAGCTGCAACTTGTTCGTTGGAAACCTATTTAGAGTAAAGACAACAGTCTCTATTTATCAACCAATAAAATCCAACGTTATGTCTATCAAATGAACGTAGAATATATTATTTTTTATCCATTCCTTCAGCTCAGAATAGAAGTGTAATTTCGTCATTATCTTACAGCTGGATCGGTCGAATAGGTCGCTAGCCAAATAGGTCGCCAACTTGTGTTTGGAATGGGCGCAGCCATGTTTCATCCGGGACCTTTATAGTAGTTCCAATATGGCGGAATTCATCGTACAGCCGAGTTTAGATTCCGAAATCTTCCGAGGTTTGCCGAGTGCACAAGAGACCGATCAGCACACGAACAAATCAATGAATAAATAAATAAATATGTTCAAAGTCTAAGAAATAAAGTCTAAAAATATGAGGTTTTTCGATATTTTTTTAAATAATTAAATCCATATTTTATAGACAAACAGGATTAAAGTCAAACTGCTTTCTAGCCCTGGGCAAATTAATTTATTATCTCCAATGGTAGACATATGAATAATAGATACACCTAAACAAATTAATTTTTCAAATAGTGATTCATAGTGCCAAGTACTTGTCTTAAAATTTGTTACTGACAGTAATTATTTATAGTGTTACAACAGTACTGTGTTAAAATTGAATGGGTGCAATGTTTTCCATTGGATTCCACTAAGCAAACATTAATACCATTGATATAAATTACCCTCTCATAGAACTTTAAGGAAAGTGTGACAATTAGCTCGATTTTGTGCTGTGTCGAGCAGCAAGGCATTCCTAAACTCTTGTTTAATTTCCAATTGCTTGACTAAATTATTACTTTCTTCATAATAAGTTGTGATGATGTGTATATTTTTATACGTCCACATTCATAATGTGAACGTATTATGCCGTCGCCCCTGTCTGTGTGTGTGTGTGTGTGTGTGTGTGTGTATGTGTGTGTGTGTGTCTGTGGTTCGCCTACAGGCCGCAATTCTTCATGGATTTTCTTCAAACTTGGTACACTTATTTCTTATACCCCAAGGAAGATCCCTATTGTTTTTGGGGCATGCCCGACCCCCAGGGGCTGAGCCACGCCCATTTCTAGTATTTGTTTGTTTGTCGTCTACAGGCCACATTTCTTAACTTATAATTTTGAAACTTAGCATACACATTCTTTGTACCCTAAGGAACATCTTTATCGTTTGGGGTGTATGTCCCACCCCCAGGGGCAGAGCCACGCCCATTTTCTTTTCGTGTGTCTTTGTGTCGCCTACAGGGCGCAATTCTTACTGGATTTTCTTCAAACTTGGTATACGTATTCCTTATACCCTAAGGAAGATCTCTATTGTTTTTGGTGCATGCCCGACCCCCAGGGACAGAGCCACGCCCATTTCTAGTATGTATTTGTTTGTCGTCTACAGGCCACATTTCTTAACTTATAATTTTGAAACTTAGCATACACATTCTTTGTACCCTAAGGAACGACCCTATCGTTTAGGGTGTATGCCCCACCCCCAGGGGCAGAGCCACGCCCATTTTCTTTTCGTGTGTCTTTGTGTCGCCTACAGGGCGCAATTCTTACTGGATTTTCTTCAAACTTGGTATACATATTCCTTATACCCTAAGGAAGATCTCTATTGTTTTTGGTGCATGCCCGACCCCCAGGGACAGAGCCACGCCCATTTCTAGTATGTATTTGTTTGACGTCTACAGGCCACATTTCTTAACTTATAATTTTGAAACTTAGCATACACATTCTTTGTACCCTAAGGAACATCCCTATCATTTGGGGTGCATGCCCAACCCCCTGGGGCAGAGCCACACCAATTTTCTTATCGTGTGTATTTGTGTCGCCTACAGGCCGCAATTCTTATTGGATTTTCTTTAAAACTTTGTATACTTACTCTTTATACTCTAAGGATGATCCCTATCGTTTGGGGTGCATGCCCAACCCCCCAGGGGCAGAGCCACGCCCATTTTCTTTTTGTGTGTCTCTGTGTCGCCTAGAAGCCGCAATTCTAACTGTATTTTCTTAAAACTTTGTCTACTTACCCTAAGGATGATCCGTATTGTTTTTTGGTGCATGCCCGACCCCCAATGGCAGAGCCACGCCCATTCCTTGTATTTATTTGTTTGTCGTCTACAAGCCACATTTCTTAACGTATCATCTTGAAACTTTGAATGATTATGCTTTGTACCCTAAGGAACATTTCTGTCATTTGGGGTGCATGCCCAACCCCCAGGGGCAGAGTCACGCCCATTTTCTTTTTGTGTGTCACCTACAGGCCACAATTCTTAATCGGTCATCTTGAAACTTAAAATACTTATTCCTTATACCCTAAGGATGACCCCTTTTGTTTTGGGTGCATGTCCGACCCCCATGGGACAGCAACACCCATTTGGTTTATGTATTCCTTATAGCCTGAGGGCGTCCACTATTGATTTTGATGAATGTCCCGACCCCCAGGGGCAGAGCCACGCCCACTTTTTGCCTTTAGTGTTAGGAAGGCACAATTCTGAATGGATTATCTTGGTATAGTTATTCCTTATACTCTAAGGACGGCAACTATTAATGTTGGTGCACGACCCTCAACGCTAAACAAACCAAACGCCTAGCCTTCTTGACAAAGTACCATATCAATCAAAGTAGGAATGTGGACGTATATTGTAGCGTTAGCGTTATGTTTAGTTTAGCAGTTGCCTTGTATTGAAATGCAGTTTAACATCTACTGTTCCCTGTATTTTCATCATAGAATCATGGACCTTATAATGCGCCAAAAGTATAAAATATCTTTCCACCACAGAGCATATTAAAGTGATAATTTCATATTTTCAAAGAAAGTCAAAGCATAATTATTTATATATGTCTTTTGCTCAATAGCTTGTCAACTCACTTCTATGCGATGATAGCCATTATTCCCGACTCTTATAACTCATTAACACAGGAAATGATAACACAATTACCTCCCTTGTTTTTGTATTGCCCACATGCAATAGCTATCTTCAAATGTTTGAATTTGAAGTTGAAAATGACATTTTTGCCAATTTCTCACCTGGCAAAATTGAATTATAGGATTAATAGTATTATTCTTTAACAAAGTAGGACTTTTTATATATAAACAACGTCTATTTTGAGGCTTTACTTTAATGAATTTTAAAAATATAATTTATGAAATTGCAGCTTTAATCTTGTTCCATTCAAATCAAGACATTAAATAATTTATAAAGATGCAGTTTGTAAGAGATAATTCTGCCTATTTCAAGTCTTTATTTTGACTTCAAATGTTATATAAACTATTATTTAGATATTATTCACATGACAAACCGTTAATCAACTCTCTAGAATAGCAGATGGCTCTGATTTTAAGTAGATTAGAATGCTTCAAACATTTAATGATTTCATTTAAAAGTGGAGGAGCAAGGCGAAGTCTCGAGTACTGTTGTAACAATAATAAACAATCAATGCCACAAAAAAAAAAACAATTTATATGGAAAACAATCACTGGATTGTACACATATAGCATGACGTTTCGACAAGTATTCTCTTATCGTTTGAAAATAAAAATAACAGCAAAATCAATCATGAACTCTATCTCAACTTGAATAATACTGCTTTCTGGTAAGATAACTATCAGCGAACAACTACCGTACATACATAGCCAAAGGGATCCATTTTCTACTGGGGCACTCAGTCTTATTTTATTATGTATTTTTTTAACATTAATTGTAGGCTGTGATTGTGGATGTTGCCCTAGATTTGGAACCACACCACCTATTCACAGCGGAGTGGTTCCATCTATATTTATAAAGATTGGTCTTTATAAATAAACATGGTGTGCACAAAACAGGATGCTAAGAAATGAGAAGATACATTGTAAATTCTATTTTCTCCCATCTAACCACAGATATACCCCGACTTTAATACCCCAGTATCTTTTTCTTTGCTTTTTTTAAATACCTTTTATTTGTTGGAATTAAATATAGTATGAACATACAAAATCAAAATTGAAAAAAGTTTGTACCTGTCAGATGAAGTTTTAAACTCAAGTAATATTTGTCATTTGAGTAGATAAAAATAAAACCATCTGTTCCCTAATGTTTATTTTATTTTTATGTGTTTGCTGTTTCTAATTAGATATAGAATTTTGTTTTAAATGATCAATGTTGTCAGAGCTGTTAGAATTGATTCACGGTTTACCTAGTTTAACCATCTGTGCCAGACAATGAAAATTATACCCATGAGCAGTTTCATCTTTAAAAATAGTCAGGCTAAATTCTGAGGTAGGTCTTAGGAAGAAGTACCTCTTAAAAAGTTATCTCTAGAGAAAGTTTAAATTAGAAACAAAAACAACAAAACCTTATTTCAGAACTTAATGTTAGAAATTCATTAATTTGATATGACAATTATTCATGTTTACTGAATGGTACAGCTTTTCCCCATTTTGAGTTTGGTTTATAACTTAAAAACTTGTTGATACTGACTTCAAATAGAGAGAGCGTGAGACATGGGGTTTAACATCCACTCGACACAAACTAGGTCATTTCGAGACTAACATATGGTTCAATTTTATTTCAATAATTTGCTTGCGTGTAAGGGTCTTTAGCAGTGGGAGGAAACTGGAGTGCCCGGATGAAACCCACGAGGAGAGAGAGAGAGAGAAAGAGAGATGGAATTTAAATTCCTCTCGGCACAAACTAGGTAATTTTGGGACTAACATATGGTTCAATGTTATTTCAATAATTCGCTTCCGCATAGGGGTCTTAAGCAGTGGGAGGAAAGCGGAAGACCCAAAGAAATCCCACACAACTGGACAGACGACCCTACCCTTTGTCATATACAACCGGGGAATCAAAACTGTGCTAGTTGACTGACAGACCCTTATGATACAGCGCGCACATGCTAACCATTTGGCCTTGCAAATGTCCCTAACTTTAAATGATAACATTTATAGTATAGAATTGAAATAATATTAGTAGATAACAAAAGATAGATTTGGCTGGTGTATCTATATAACAAAAATGTTTTCTTTAAGGAGAAGCTCAGGATGATATGGTCTACTGTATAATATGGGTGCAAAAACGGCCGGTCCCACCTGACATAAAATCAAAACAAATTCTATTCTAGTACAATTGGTTTGACGAATCTTGACATTTCATTATGAATAGAATGAAAGTCCTATCTAGTCGTTCTAATTTAGTTTTCACATTCTATGAGCTGGGCTAAGTAAGATTTCCTTTACACACTAGTGATTAATACTACTGGCCCATACATTTTCTCTTCCACTTGCCCAATACTTAGAGGAATCCCTTTGAAGAATTAGCAATTTGAGAAAAAAAAAATAATAACCGGTAACACACAAAATGGGCATTGGTCCAAGGGTGGTTATCTTTCTTAACAATGCTTCTGTTCTACAAGATTTTTACATGTAAGTTTTATATTGGAAAATGTGTAGCTGATTCCTTTATAGATTTATTATTACCATAGACACTTCAAACGTAACTTAATTTAACTGCTGCCTTTTTAAAACAAAACTGCTTCTCTGTCTAGTTTAAAATAGTGTCTTTTTGAGTAACCATTATTCATACTTATGTACATCTGGATTGTCTTAATTGGTATGATTAGATTTGATCTGAGTTCTTATCTGGATTTCATTTCAAATGGTGGCTTATTTTTAATATAATATTGTCTTCAAACATTAATTTGATACTTACTCTGTGTTCTTGAAGGAGTTGTTCTATTTTATCTGGTGATTGTGGTAGTAATGGTTGTGGAAGTAATGGCTGACTGGCTAACTTGTCTTCTGTTGAACATAGCCATCTCTCAAACTCAGCATACTGATCATTGAATTGTATTAGCTGTGATTTACTGTGTTTACCACTTTCTACAACATTACTTTTTACTGTGGTAAAAAAAAAATATGGAGTTAATAAAAGATTCTTATTTATAATATTATAGATATGCTTAATGGGAAAATGGCCATATAAAGCAATAATTACTATTCTTCATTCATATAATTTAGTCAATTATAATTTTACAAACACAATTTCCAGTGCCCAAGGTTATAAATTATCTAAAGTATTTAAATTTTCTATCAGTTTTACTTTCCTTTGTCAAAACTACCAAACATTCAGAATTACCTTGGGTAATTGCTTCAATCTTTGGTTCTGTTTTGGCCAACATCCTGGCTTGATGTGATTTAACTTGTTCCCAATCAGATGTAAGAGTTTCATATTGTTCAATTAACTGAGGGGGTATTTCAATATCCTGATCTTTACATTCAGTGCAATATTGTCTATATGCAGCAGTTACATTATCAATATTCACTTGACCTGCCTTTAGTGTATCCTCCATATTCTGAAATAATAAATCGTAATTTCACTGAAAGTAGCTGTGAGTTGAAACCAGGTCACATCTCTAACATTTTTTGTAATAATCTATCAATTGTCACTGTACAAAAAAAAGATAGGTTGCCAGGCAACGAAACATACGCCCACAGCAGCTAAATCGTCCGGGCAGTCAACAAGGGTTGTCACATATTTTTACTTTTTTTGGTAATGAAACATTTGTAGTTCACTAAAATCTGATTAAGAGTCACAACTCATTATGTAATTATCTGAAAATCATTAGATTTTGTTTGCTTTTTATAAAAGTTTTGCCCCAATTTAAGCTAACAATTAGTATAGGAAACATTTAATATCATGGATTTAGCTGTTCAGTTATCAAAATTCATTGAAAATCAAAATACTTGTTCGTTTCAACACCTTAAACTCTGTGTATCAATCTGAAGTCAATCAATCGGATGATTAGTTTGGCCTCTATAGCGTCACAAGGTTTTTTGAAGTGATCAAGGGAGACAACTCTGGATGTAATTATTTGAAATCGCTGAAAATCAATAGGCTTCTTCGTCTCATGACCTTAAACAGTGTGTGTGTATTTAAAGTCAATCGGATACTAACTTTGGCCTCTCGAGCGTCCACAGGAAGGATTTTTTGATGTGATCAAGGGCCATAACTCTGGCAGTAATTATCAGGAATCGTTGAAAATCAATAGGCTTCTTTGTCTTATGACCTTAAACACTGTGTATAAATTTAAAGCCAATCAGATATTAACTTGGGCCTTTACAGTGTCCACAAGATTTTTTGAAGTGATCAAGGGCCATAACTCTGGCACTAATTATCGGAAATCACTGAAAATCAACAGGCTTCTTCGTCTCATGACCTTAAACACTGTGTATAAATTTAAAGCCAATCGGATATTAACTGTGACCTCTAGGGCGTCCACAAGATTTTTTGAAGTGATCAAGGGCCATAACTCTGGTAGTTATTATCGGAAATCGCTGAAAAACAATAGGCTTCTTGGTCTCATGACCTTAAACACTGTGTATAAATATGAAGTCAATCGAATATTAACTTTAGCCTCTAGAGCGACCACAAGCAATTGTGGACGCCAGACGGACGGACGGGGGCGACGACAATATACGGCCACATTTCAAAGTGGGCGTATAAAAAAGAAGAAATTTGTACAATTTTGGAAAATTTATTTTCACAATAATCTTTTTTAATTATAAAGTTTATATTATATGTGGGGGAAAAATAACACTATAAGCAAAGCATTAGTAAATGCATTTATAGAACTTGCTAAAACCAATATTTGTATATAAGTACCTGTCTACCATATATATTCATATTATCATCATTCTTTAATCTTTCTTCAATTTCTTTCATCCATTTCTTTAAATCATCATTTTGATTTTCATATTCCTTTAGTCGTTGTAAGTATTTCTTGGTAGAAGTCTGGAAATTTGGTAAATCAGAACAAACCTAAAAGACATACAGTGTAACAGGCTGTCAATGTAATTATATCGTTTATTTCTCTATGGATATGGGTACCCTTTCCAGAGACATCTATTTTATAAGGAAGTGATTTAGATATTCTTGTCAGTTATATGAAAAATGTAATTACATGTAGTACTCTAATAATATACTAAAAATAAATTATTTTCATTCTGTAGTTGTAATGCAACATACACAAGTTACACCAAGTAACAGCTCCTGCAGATATCAACAATTACCTTTTTCCACCGAGAATTTAGATTATTTAAGTCTTTTTCAATATTTTCTTTATCTGATGTTGAAAGATTTTCATCATTGATCATCTGACTACCAGTTTTATTTATCGTATCAACCATTTTCTTTTTTGTCGAAATATCTTCTTCTTTTATCTAAACAAAATAAAAATACTAGTTACTAAATGGTGACTTTTCAAATCTGTATTTCTAAGGAAAGAGAACTTTAAATATTGCATGAAATTGAAAGAATATTTTGATGCCGGGTAACAATTATGTAGATTAGTGGTGCCACACTTTATTCATTTAAGAATCTAAATAAGCATTAATTATAATAGACACCTTATTTGAAGGCGGTTTCTGAAAAATAGTTAACCTTTGAGTTTTCACTTCTCACAAAGAAACTGGCAAAACAAAACCAAGCCATCTTCAACTTGTTTTAGCTAAAAATTTGTACAAAAGTTACAATGTCAGCAACATTGTCCAAGATGACTCTTACAAAGCTTACCTTAAGTCTGTCTAAAAGATCTTCTAAGTACTGAGATTCTGGTCGAAGGGGTGAGCTTATCACATTTTCAGTGTCGTCAATCAGGAAAAATATTTCATCCATATTGTCTGTAAATTCTGTAGATTGATTTGCAATCTGACCAACTCTGTTAATGAAAAAAAAAATATGTAAATTCCTGTTAACTTAATTCATCACTCTGGAAGTACCAATATATGAAACACTAATACTGCAGTTTTTGACAGCTTAATATTAACAAAATACAGGTCAACACCTAAATAAAATATAGTATATTCCTAAATGGCAGTCAAATTAGTGTGAAGCACCAGGACTTTACCAGTGGAATGTGCCTAAGCAAGTGGAATTCCCATGCCAAATACATGTCGTAAATTGCCATAATTTAGGAGGCTCATGTGCCTTATATTTGAAGCACTGACAAATAAGTAGGCTATGTGGCAAACAAACAGTCTTTTAAGGTGAAATATTAATTCTAAACTGTTTGTCACTACAAAATAAGGAATCAAGAGAAAAACCTAGTCTTACCCCAACTTTTTCCTAAAAACATTAGTACAGAAATTCTTCCATCTTTCATTCAAGGCTTCGAGTTTCTTACTAAGCTGTGTTTTACCAGGTTCCATAGATTGATTTACTATACTATTACCATTATCATTCAGTTTCTTCAAATTTTCTTGTTGTTCATGAATGTTGCTCTGTAGCTGCTGAAAATTACACATAAAGGAATAAAGTTCATCCCATTTTTGTGATAATCAGAATTCATGTAACATGACGTCAATAAAAAACATTGCAGGGAGAGGGTTACATAAAAGCAACTGCATGTATTCCTTTATGATGTATGCGCCTCCTTCTAATCTGAACCTCCAGGTCGTCCTGCACTGAAGTTGCCTGGTTAATAGCTTATATGTTTATAAGTACAGCTAGCACTCACCTTGTAAGCTATGTTATTAAACAGACTAGCATGCTACAGAGGGTGACTAAAAGCTAAAAGGTGTATAAAGGAGTGTTAATAGCAGAATTGGTTATTCAAAAACACAGCAAAAATGACACACTTAAATATTTTGGAAAGTGTTATAAAGGATCTAATTAGAATTTGGAGTTCTTCATCTGATTGGCCAAAAGAATGCGCTGTATGGACATCAGTCATTAAGAGAGTCAGTTTTAGAGGTTGATGTTAGTTAAGATCTAATAGAAGTAGAACAGGGATGTACAATTGTATATTACTATAAAGTAGCTAACTGGAAAATATTAATTTTTTAGTATTTCATAACTGTGCTGCCATGCTACAATGGAGTATAATCTATGTTGCAGGTTTCATTGAGGTTCCCTCATGGTCCAAACTGACAAACAAGGGTTTTTGCAGTCATTCAGATGCTATTTTGTATTAATCCTTTAGAGGCATTTAGTAACTGAATAAAGCAATACACTATAACACATACTTATGGATGAACAATTATTTGATTCATCTGCACGATGTTTCGAAGAGTATTATCTCAATGTTTTCAAGAAAGTATAAAGTATATTGTGACTTTATATTCTGTAGAGTGGATGATAACATTGCTTTCGTCACATATTGGATGAATCCAACATACGGAAGCGAGGTTGTTTAAATTTGACGCATATTTTGTCAAGCACGGGCTATACTCAAAGCAAAGCGCCAACATTACAATCGTTTGAGTTTGGGCGACGAAAATATCTATTGAAGGCAATTACATAGGAGCTTTATATTGAAACCATTGATCGACAGTCTATTAAATTTTATTCACAATGAAAGAATCACTGATTGCATGGATACTCGTAAAAATAAAGTCATATATAAAATATAGATTTTAATATCCTATCTTCTTTATGTTATAAATAGTTTAACACGGATCACGAAGCACATCTCCGAAGTGTCTGAGGACTCTTAGTGTGTGTTATTAATTTGATCTCATTCTTTCAATCAAATAATAGATGCTTCAGTGACATTTTTAAGCGTGTTGCGACAGCGTTCAAAGTGCCTAATGGCATTGGGTGGTGTATACAATGCTGATAAGTCTGTAACGCCCTGTAAGAAGCGGAACATTAATTGTAAATGGCCTGCATATATGTTAAATAATAATATTATACCATATTATAAAGATGGGTAATATTTAAGGCCCGTGAAAAGAATGTAGTTATTTTTGTTCCTCATGCGTGTTAAAAAGAAAATTATCCCATCCGTGTCGCTGATCAAATAATTAAGACGGTAACAAATTTAAAAAAATACAGGTTGTTATGTGTGCGAACGCTCAAACTCAATGCCGAGTCGAGACGTGCTTAACTTAAACCAAACTTGAATTGACGTAAAAATGCCACATTTCCTATGCTGTCACTCTAATACAAAGTGATATCTCCCGAGGTGTGACGTAACCAGCTGCCATATTGATATTTTTCTTAACCGAAAGTTTGTGGGATTTCAATTTTTCAAGAGAGAACTGTTTTTATACATTGGGACATTTAGTGGTGCAATGAATTTTATTTAACGGGAGTTCATTTTAAACACACAGGTAAGTTTATAATAACCAAAGTTAACTAGGTTGTTCATAATCGAAGAAATCTGTTTATTATTTACCAGGACTCAAACAGTAAGTCAAAATCCAATCTCGAGTCACAAGTCAGGTCATTGTTCCAAATTACATCTCACTCGATTTTGAGTCGCAGGGCTCAAGTTCCCATGTCTGCTTTTGTACTTGGTAATAACGAGCCAAGGGCAAGCATATCTCTATTCCCTAAATATACAAAGTAGCTCTTCCAAATTATAATTTAATGTTGCTTATTTACTGACCTACTAAACTTGTACATATGTTCTATTTCAGAAGGAAAACACTAACTTTCATGCAAAAAACCATGCAGGTGAAACATGTCCACAAAAATAAATATTTTGTTTAAAGAAGAGAGCAGGTTGCACATTGGCATCACCCCAGTTTATTAATGTATCAGACATTTTATATCTGTTGTATTATCTGTGTAGCTTGGTGCAAATAAATTATGTAAGTGAACATTTATCAGTTAACAGTTTTAGGACCATTAGTAAGCGTTCGTCTGCGATATCATTATTAACTTTAGGTGCAGATGTTAAACATCACGGAAAAGAAGAGTTACTGGTAACTGTTTGGTGGTAGTTAAAATACCTTCAGTGAGCTCACTCTCAAAATGATGTACCAGTTAACAAGCAGTCTTCTGGGTAAATGTCCTTCCCATAGATGTATATCAAATAACAAACTCTTCATATTTGCGAACAACAGCACACAACAAAAGTAACAAATATTAATAATAAGTAAACACTAACATCATATACTTTGGATCTGGTAGCTTCATTCCTCTTTTCGTCTGCTTCTGATAGAGAATGTTCTGCTTTTGACATCCAGTTCCAAAATAACTGAAAGTCATTCTGAAATTCTTGCCACAGTTCTTTGGTGCTACACCATTTCCTGAACAAACAAATCAAAGACAGTTAAATATATTTGATTAGTCAGTGGAATAAGCAGGATACATGCGAAACTACTTTGGTTGATTATAAGCAGTTATGCAAATCTTTATTTACTAGATAATTTCATTATATTTCCAATTAGGTGATAATTCATCATCAAATTAAGAAAGACTGCATGAATAAATATTGGGAATGTATGTGATGTCTATATTGTCAACAATTATGCAAATTAGAGGGTAAGGGGGAGGGATTTGCATATTCCTTCATTTTCAATCTATGCTGAATAATTGCTCTAGCAATTTTGTTTTCAAAGATACTTCTCATCTACCCTAATATGGATGAATATTGACAGAAATACTTGGAGGCCTTAGGGGTTAATGCGGGTTGTTAGGTATCGACCTAAAGGTCCATAGACACAAAGAATCCACCAAAGCGGTGCCCGGGAGAGGTTGGCTATAGCTCCCTAATGTCAGGATATCCAAAAATGCACAGGTGGACAGAATGTGAGCCAAAGAAAAATCTCAAGTGCAGAAACCATGTATAATTTACATACGGGAAGAGCAGAGAAGAGAAGAAGTTAATTTGTAATAAAGATAAAAGGAAAAGTTTATGCAAGAAGTAAAGGTTATTAATGAATAACTCCTCTTCTGTTTTTTCAATTATGGTAGATTTGAATTTGGATTTTAAATTAATGTTACATAAGACTCACTCATTTGTTTCCTCATAGCAATTTAAAGCTTCAAATTTCTCTTCTTTCAGCAATGAAAGTAACTCCTGAATCCGAGCAGCTTCTTCTGAACTGGCTTGAGATAAAACATTTAATTTCTGTCGCTCCAGTTCTTGTATTGAAGTTACAGACTTGTGTATCTCTGTCTTTACATCCTAAAAATATGCATAATGCATTTAGTCCAACACTTTTTTTTGAAACCCAGAATTAACAGAGAGACATGCAGCCTTGCAGGCATTATTCCAAAGGATATCTACAGACTGCTATCTGTCTGTTCCAGAATTTAATAGTTTGGTACTGAACGTTTTATTGGCCGCTGATCTCTGTCATATCAATCATATACCCAATTAAATCATGAGATGTCAAGTACCTGTTGCTTTTCATCCTTGTAACACCAAGACTATGAATTCAATACTTAAATTGTAATTAACCCTATTAGAATTCATCCGATTTCTGTTGGGTCATATATAATTTATATTAGCCTTGCTGACCTGATTTGTGGAGGCCAATATTACTGTTTGTGTCTGGCTGTTTTAATGAGATCTGGTAGACTAATATAGAGGCATCCAACATGACTAGATCAGTACTACTTGATGATGCTCCCATTTTGAATCATGTGATACAGTTTTGCTAAACTGTTGATTACTCGTGTTGATAGCTCCATAGCCTCCAACTTTCATGACTGAGGCACAGACACCATTAAGCGGGGGGGCATTACCTTTCGGTAGGGGGGCGAACTTTTGAGGAAATTTTCGGAAAGGTCATTTTAACAGACTGTTGTAATCATCATGCTATGTAGTTACCTAGGCGTCTAATAAGCATTTTAAAATAAGTATTCAAACAAAAAAAAAATAGCTTTTTTAGGTTAATATAAGGTACTGTGTATTCTTTAATCATTGTTAGCAATTTCTGGGCGGGGGGGGGGGGGGGGGGCTGCGAGCATTTCCGCGCCCCCCTGTAGATACGGGCCCGCTGAGGCATGGTATGCTTAATCTTTTACATTACTTTTTTTTAAAACCTATTACTGCTGTAAAAATTGATAATGTTATTTATTCTCTTTGTGTTTTTTTTTTATTTTGCCAAGTCCTAGTGGGTACTTATAGTCACAGAAGTTGGTGATGATGATGATGATGGTCACAGAAGTTGATGATGATGATGTTGACAATGAGTATAATTAATTAAAACAAGCATTGAAATTTAGAATAATTATAAAGGTTAGGTATATACCTTTAGTTTTTCATCATATTCTGGTAATTTAGAAAAGTTGATGCTGCCTTTAAAACTTGACATGGTATTCCTGGTTTTTTCCAGTTGTTTCTTTTCTTCTAGTAATTTTTGTCGGTACTGCTCTGATAATAAAGATGTTACGTGTGCAGTGTTACTTGGAGAAGCTGTTAATTGAAGAAGGTTGTGTCGAGTCTGTAACTGTAGTTCTTCTCCTCTAATAGATCTCATAGTCTCTGCTTCTCTTTGATGTCTTTGTACTTCAGAATCATATGTCTATTAAAATAAAACATGAGAAACATAATAATTACCATTCAATCAAAAATGCTTTAATTCTGAGTTATCAACTTTCTTCCACCAATCTCAAGCTATCAAAAACCTAACCAGAACAATGTTGGTCTTGTGGCTTGAATTATGAACACTTTGTTATATTGCCATATAATAATCTATCTTAAAGGAACAGTGCCAAATCTGTTTCAGTGACTAAAACTGGTTAATTCTGTAAGTTCTGTGCAGTTGTCTGAAATACAGTGTACCTTTAAGAGCCTTGATTACTATGTCTATATACCGGTACTTGCCAGAGTTATGATGGTGATTGATCATCACAATTACCATATAGTTGAAGAATAAAAATTCCATAAATGAGTTATATTATAACCCCATTGAACAAATGCATCCATTATTTCCAAACAGTTCATTATTTGTTCATTTGAACAGTATAAACAGGCTACATTGCCAAATTACATCCTCTTTTATTTTTGGTGTCTTGTGATATCAACTTAAAGAAGACAACTGACATATTTCTGTATAATATTAACTATATATGGACAGATAACAATGGCACAGCAACTAGCCAACTACTTCTAACAATTACATGTTTACCATGCAACACCCTCAATTGAAAAATGCCTCTGTGACATCACTAATGGCACCACACTACTTTTGAATATTAAGTTTGATTTTTGTACTTTTATCTTAAGGCTTAATATAAATTACTATGCATATAAGACTGTTTGTAATGTTATAAGCCATTTACACAATTTGAATTTAATACTGTAAATCTAAATATTACATTTGTTATGGTAGGTTGGGTGAAAGGGTTAAGCTTCAGATCACAAGTCTATCAGCAAGAATGTATATATGTACATGATTTTAATGGAATCAATAGGTTGCATGCCTAATGCTGGGGTTTAGCTATTTGTCTGTCACAAGATTTGTCTATTTTTGTACCTGCACTTTATACTGACATGTTAATTTTATATAATCATCTTTGCTGACATGTTAATTTAATATAATCATCACAGGGTGATCTTTGATGACATTACAAATTATCAATACATAGCCAGACAAGTAGTCCTTTCCCCTGTCATTACTACTAGTAGCTGTAGCCAATAAAACATGGTTATATCAAACAATTTAAAAACTTGTAAGATTTTCAGCCAATTTTTATTCGGACAAGCTAAAGGAGTCTTCCCAGATATATGAAATTGAATAGAAAAAGGCCTTTTAAAACGTTTATCCTATTCACTTTCAACTATTTGAAGCACTGTAATTTTTTTGAGTAGAAATGCAAAATTTCAGTTTTTACTTGGGATTTATGATAAGTTTTCCGGAGAACCATGTATCCTGTTCAGCACTTCTAGCCATCATTTGGCAACTTGGTTGTATTTTCATAAGTTGGCATTATATTTGCATATTTAATGATATATTTCCACAAAAGTATTTATTCTATAGTTATTTTCAATAAAAGCATGACAATTTTGGTACATATGGAAAGTAGAGACACACAATCCTACTAGAAAAATACCAGATCCATGGGTCACGCGAAAGACAAAAATATAAGAGTGTCCTCTAACTGACAGCATGTCTCCTACAGTGACATAAGGAATGCTTCTTCTGTGTTGATCTAATGGTTCTGAGAACCTGTGCTTAAACGTGGGAAAATGAAGTCAATAGAGGATAATCCAAGGATATACTTTGGCTTTGATATTTATAATAGATGAACTGCAACTATTAAAAGACTAATACAAATAGATTTTTCCCCTGTCAAGTCACATAAACAAACAAGATTGTTTAAAATAGATTGGAATACTTTCCTTTCAAATAAAATTTTTGAGGTGGATTTGAAGCAATGTTTTGATAAATAAATTACTTGAAATATGTTTTTAGTTCAAATATATCATCAAATCACACAATTTGTACATGGGAAGGTATCTTTAAACACCCTTTTATCATTGACTACCTAATGAAATCTCTGGTTACCTCTTTAAAAGTTACATGTACTCAAAATTTGTAACTCATCACATACCTAAAATACAGTTGCTACAACATATACTTTGACTTAAAGACTGTGTTGAATCATTTGATGAAATTTGTCACAAGGAAAATAACTTGACAATACTGATTTAGATATTATATCTTGAGCACTAGCAAATGTGACTGAACAAATTTAGCAAAACATGTTTTGACTCTGGGACCAAGTTTCATCTTTAAAGGAGTCAAACTTGATTTTTTCATAGAAAAACTTAAAATTGCAAAGTTTGTGATAAATAAAGTTTGTCTGAATTCTTATTTCCGAAAACAAGCAAAATTTTGAAATTTAAAAACATTAACTTCTGGCAAGGACAGTAATTAAACTATAACACATACTTATGGAAGAACAATTACTGATTTATTTAGGCGACGTTTATTGCTTGTCTGTATATAATTGCCATACACATTTGTTGCTGTACTTGCTTGAAAACAATGAGAGAATACTCTTTGAAACGTCGCCTAAATAAATCAGTAATTGTTATAGTTTAATGCTCCTTCCAGTTACTAAATGTCTCTAAAAGATTATGACAGTAATATTAAGTAACATATAATTTTTAAAATTCAAATTCAAATTAATACTACTAAATACAATCAAAATATATTTACTGTTTTTAATATCCATATTCCAAATGTAAGAATACAGGCAATAAAACTGAGAAAAGCCAGTGACATCACAGCTGTTAGAGCTGTCACCAGACTGATGATGTCTGCAGACATTTTTACAATTCTGTCCTTCCAACATATAGAATTCTTCGAAAAACAAAAATCCCTTAAAACTGCCAACATTAACTGGAAACGTCCTTGACATTTAAAGTCCGACACACCGACTGTCTGGTCACTGACAGATACATATTATTCATTATGACCTGGATTTTCACACTCCAAAATAAATTATCGAAAACGTCCGATAGAACGGAGATTTAGTTTCCAGACCACAAGATGAGGAGAAGATCTATTTACAGTTTTTCATCCAAACTTCAATAGAATGATATTGATATCCTGTTGGGAACATATTGGAATGCTTGGCAATGCCTCACACCTGCCACAAGTAAAAATATATAGGCAGTACCTACGTAGATTCTCTCTAAACACATGCTCACGGTGTGTATAAGTTACTACCTGTTTTGCTATTTCCCTCTACCTACACCTAGGTGTATGTATAATGCAGTCCATACTCTATTATTTTTCACATTACATGAATATAGCTTCCAGATTTCTAAATTTGGTAAATATATAAATACCACTGACATTAGCCTACACAAAGACATCACCAAGAAGCCCGGATATCAAAGTCATGCTGAATTTATAAAAGAAACAAGAGCTAGTTTTTATAAATATTCTATACTGTTCTTAGACTATAGCAGTATGTTACCGGCACTAGAATACTGCTATATAAATAAGCTGGGCATCAATTGACTAGTTGTCAGTCTATAATTAACAGCTGAGATAGAAACCCAACCTTTTAATAATGTTTATTTTCCTCATACTGATTCCACACCATCAACTTAACAATAGAACATAGACATTACTCCATCTTCAAAATTGCATAAGATTTACAATAGCACAATTTGTCTACCATAGAATATGCTTTGTGATGCACAAGATTTGTGTATTAATAAAGGAATTGAATCCATTGATTCTAGCCTACGTTAGTGTTACTAGGTGATGACATAACATTTCTTATTACCGTAACTATAGTGATTATTGATACCTCTTCTCCTTAAACTCTTCTCCATTCTTTAAACATTATATTTTACAGCCAAAAATGTGCTTATCCTCCCAAAAAAGGATGCATGTGATATATAAAAAAAATAAAAGGGATGCACAAATAATTTCCTTTTTTTTTTCCTAGCATAGTTTTTTAAGAAGTTAATATGAATAGATTTTTAGATGATTATCAAATAGCAAAGATGCCAATTTGACATAATATTTTGTGCATACTCATCAAATTGAACCTAGACTATATCATATATAACATTATTTCCTATCTGAATAGAAATGTAGTGGGTTGGAGTTTTTTTTCTGCATGAATAGCATTCACAATGTGTTATACAGACAAACAATAAATTCCTCTCTTTTTTTTTATATTATATTGGTCTAGAGTTAATATCATCTTCATTACTAAAGCAATAATATAATAGATATTATTTTTTTGGTCTCTATTTAATACTGCTATATACACAACTTGAAATGAATAAACTAAAAGGTATTTCATTTACTGATGGAATACATGTAAATCGATTAAGCCCACATAATGGCTCCGTGATTTGAATTGATCTTTTCTATTTGATTGATCATACCTAGAAAACGTATTATGTTCAATCAACACTTTCAGCTTGGGTAAACTTCCTATTAGCAGACGCTTCACCTGATTCTTCTACCACAGCATATTATACTAACGATCTACAAACTTCATTTGAGTGCACATTTGTTTAATGCCATCAATTTCAACTTGTTTCAAGCTCAAACCATGATGGGCATTGATTCATGAGTTAGATTTCTATTAAAGACAATTCAGCATATTTTCCTACCGTTAAAAAACTACTGTAGCCTACTTGGATTTGATTAAAAGTTTCAGTTTGGCTGGACACACATTTTGTTTTTCATGTCATTAATTATAACAAAAGCACTTGTATGGATTTAAATCATTGAGAATTAATAGAGCATTATCATTACTACAGCAAGCTTGGAGATTGGATGATTGATTGAATTTTTGCGTCAAAGTAAGAGAGAGGTATTAATTGTTAATGAAACTGTGTGTAGCATATCACAGAAAACATTTCCAAGAGAAGTTTTTTCAGAGAGTGGTTGGTATCTATGGGTACCAATTGTGCACCTATCAATGCCAATACACTTCAACATTCTTATACCACCAAAAAAATATGGATAGTGTAGGCTAGTCTAGCAAACATACTGAAAGCTGTACAATGAATTGCTTTATTCTTCATATGAAAACTGTTTTACTAACCTCAAATCAGAAGAAGAGACTAAAAATATAGTTGATAATCAATCATTTGAAATGAATATAGGGTAACAGCAAAAGAATAAAATTTAGGCATAAGTTCAAAAATAACAAAATAGGTTGTTCTTATTACTAAATAAATACTTCTTTGGCTTGACAGAAAATCCCTAGATTACAGCTGAAATCTTAGCTTGGCTTATTCTCTCATCTACAGCATTATAATTAACACTTACATATAACTATGTGATATGAGAAATCGTTGACACTGAATTTGAAATGACAACACAATCTTCACCAAAAAAAAAAACTTATTTGATGTTTTAAGAAAACTGTCTTCATATAAATAAATTGTCTCTTTATACAAACTTCAAACGTCTTTTCAGACTTGTTCAGATTGGACATGTTATAGAGCATTTGCCAAGATCTCAAGACCGTGAGATCTTAATGCTGATTGCTGAAAAAATAATTTGACTATACAGTCTTATCAGGGGAGTTGAAATTAGATTGTCAGTGAGTCAGCGAAAAAATCATTTGGAATGTTACATGACTATAACAACATTTTGAATGTTATACAAATTTTTTACTGATGTTTACAAGTTGCACACAAAAATCAAGAGGTATAAAACCCCATATCAGTCTGGATTATTTTGTCTTAAAAACTATGCGCTTATCAGTTTGAAATATTGGTATTTGCTAGGATTTTCAAACATAACAATCAATCATTTCTTTCAGTCATCTATTCCCGCTCAAGTTCCACCTTCTAGTGATTTTATATTGTTTATTTCTCCACCCATACTAAAACAATAAGTCAGGCACAATGAAAATCCTAAAATGGTAGCAAATATGCTTCATAATCAAGAGTTCTAGGCTTTATTAAAGTAATTCTTCAAATACTCTGCTCAGCAAAATTCAATGTTTTTTATCCTTAGAGATAAATTATTTTTCAAAAAGAGAGGGTTTGTTGTAACTCCAGATCCGAATGCTTCACATCAAATTTGAAAGATAAGTTCCAGGCAATGAAACATAAGTCTGAGTAACAAGGGTTCTCACGTATTGATTCTTTTCCAGGCAAAGGTGACATTAATAAAACAATAATTAACTCCATCAGTAATTATCAGGAATCATTGTAAACAGGCTTCTTCATCGCATTAACATAAATACCGTGTATCAATTTCAAATCAATGATTTTTTTTTATGTAAAGAAGAGTCTAGTCCCTTTAAGATTATTATATATACCAGTAACCTGATTTCCAACATAAAAGTTGTTCGTAATAAAATTATGATTCATTTCTTCTGTAACCTACTTTTCCTGTTAAGTGTTCAATACCATTTACATCTATATCTATATGTATTCATGTACATTAGTTTGGTTTGATGTGATTTTTACATTAAACCATGATAAAAATGTCAATCTACAGTCGATGATGCATTATGATTTTTATGGTTAATCACAAACAGCAGATTGAATTCAAATCTAATGAAAATCAGACCCATCAGATGGCATCAAGTGTTGATTAGTGTCTTGTCACGTTAATAAAAAAAAGTCCTGCATTATTTTGCTCCTGCATAATGACATGATTAATGGATGTCATCATGCCTTCAGTTTTTAAATCTCATATCAAATAAATTCAACAAAAGCCTTCATTGCTTATGGAAGGCCAGGAAGTAGCCCCCCCCCCCCCACACCTCAACTGGTTGTGATTTGGAACGAATTGCAACATGATCTTTATTTAATAATGGATAATGAAGAAATGTTTTTTTTAATGTAACTATGGTAGCATTGCAAATTCTTGATACAGACTATTCTTCAAGATGTCATAACTTCACTTACAATGAAGTAATTTGACTGAAATATTCAACATATTCGCTTTTCATTATCTATTTTTAAACTATTATCAAGAGAACTGTCAGTTCTTTTTCGAAATCTTACAAAATGCTTCTTTAAATCCTTACACAAATAATATAATAAATACACTACACCCCACCTCCTTCAGATATTCAATTCGAGGTCTCCTTTGTTACTAAATATATCTATTTTATCCTACCTAGGAAAAACTTATTTTACCATAGGAAGTAAATTGAAGAATTCCGTGGATTTTCAATAAATTTCAATTTTCCAGCCATTATAGTGCAAATTGATAAAGAAAATAAGGTAAAATATTGTAACTGTTATCACTAGATGTCAATATAGATTTATTTCATTCTCAGGTCACTGCAATAACGGTGGGTTGTATATACATTTGTAAATATGTTGCATACCACTGTTGGCACACTGCCAGTGGGATACCTCTCCAATTGGCGCCAAATGTGCAGACCTATAGTCTTTTGGGGTATTATGTGCTTGTTGTCTCTCTCTCATACATTTCAATACAAATTTCATTCTCTAAGATGTCTTCAACTGAATGAAAAAGATTGAATTATCACAGTAGAATTCAAGTTATATTTTTTCAATCTAAGAACTTAGCAAAAAATATTTTTTGGTTAGGGAACAATTAGGTGCTCTAATGTTTGTCCTCCACAACATGTAGCCATAACGATCATTGACTGAGAACAAAACCCCAACAAGATAATAATGCAAGAACTAGGTTCTTTTCTAGTCAGTTGATACTGATGTGCTAGGCCATCATATTCAATGTAAGTGGTCTAACATAAGTGTGCTAGCCAGCTGTTGATATTTTGATTAATCTGCCTTGTTTGTAAATTTGTGTTTCTTTACCATCTCACTTACATACAGACATTAAGAAACCATGTTAATATATTTTTCTAACAATAAATACAAATATTTACATGACTGGATATTGTACGAGATAAATCTAAATATAAATCTCAATTCAGTTTTGTTGGAAATGCTTTTAACATCAATTTTAAGTTAGGAGTGATAACTTATACCATATGTTAGTTAATGCTAGATTTTTCCAATAGGTTTTCCAAAATATAGAAGTCATAGATAAATAGTACCATGTTAATTTCAGGGGTTATGGTGCATGAAATTTGCTTTCATTTTCACGAATACAAACTCCCTGGGATTTCTTTTTGTGTGACCTTTTCATTTTTAACGTTGGCCGAGTTCACAAAGCATTTTCAGAATTGAATCAACTTTCAATCACAGTTTATGAGAAATATCTTGGATCCAGAAACACAAAACTTTGCACATAGTTTCTTATTGATTTATTTGATACATTAAACCAAAAGAAATTAGATAAAGGGCTATATTTTAAATTAAATAAGGCAAACAATTTTGAGTAAATTCTTAACTTAAGCCTAGAATGCTCTGTGAACTCATGGCCTGTTTCTTTATAATCTGCTGTGGTGGCGTGGACAGAAGGGTTTTACTAGTGTAAGCTTTATGGGAGTGGAATGTGTTCTGTTTTAATTAATTGTGATATTAAACTACAAATTGTCAAATTTATATATTCTTTATATTGTGGTCGTGTTTAGAATATACCATATAAAAACTCATCAATCTGAATGTAGGAGTTGTATCTCTCTACATCAACATCTTTCCTATAATTTTGAGACCCCAATCAGGGTATTGTTCTAATTTGGTGATTTGTGCAGTGCTTGGGCAAAAAGGTTTCTTGTCAACATTTTTTAAAAAATTCCAGCTGTTGCATTCAATTCTGTTCATGACTAGGTAACACTTTTGCTTCTTCTGGCAGGTGTGGAACTCATTTTGAAGAACTCAAAAAGTCTTTGTCTGATTCATATGCTAGACTTTCTTGTTAAAAAATATGGACTCCCTTACAACAGGTTGAAATAATGCATTGTAAAAGCATTTGAGTATTTTTGGAAAACTTGTACAATGGTTTGTGATACTGTGAAAGTGATAGATTGATAACATAATAAGGTATTTACCTTCAACTGTTTAGTGATGGCCTCCCATCTCTGATTAAGATGTGTTAATTCAGGTTCCACCATTTTATTATATTGTTCACTTTTACTCATTAAAACAATAGCATTATCTCGTACTTCATCAACGGTACTCTTTAAATTATTCATTTCACTTTGTAGATTCTGAATTAAACAATTGCATGAACAAGCTAATAAAATATGCAAATCTCTTTTCCAAAATATTTAGAAGCATTTCTTTAAAATTCCTTACACTATCTGGTATCTAAACAACCTTTTAAATCTTTTGTTATTATTCAAAGACGACTATGTGGTTTTCCTCCAAACTAGCATCTTGTGTATGACACATTGGAATAGAGTTAATGTCTGATATCATTTCATTTATTTAATAGTTTCATTGAATAAAACTAACCTTGATTTTGTCTATTTGTGGTTGTGACATCCGTTCTTCAAGAGGTAATTTATCGTAAGCAGCAGTAGTTATATCACAAACTATCATCCAATCTTTAACTTGCATCATCTGTGTTTGAAATTCTATAAATACACCATCTAACTTTGTTTCTTCTTCCTAAAAATTTATTAAAGAGAAGAAAGACAATGATAATAATGGAACTGACCATCTTACAGAAAACCCTACTTTTTGAAAAGTAAAATCATCAGAATTGCAAAGATTACTGCCTTAATTGAATTGTCTCAATCCCTCTAAGAGGATTAATAGACTTAAGACTATAAAAAACGAAACGAAATAGGATCTGTGTTTTAATCAGATTGGTAAGTGCTGTTTGATTTGCCTAATCTACTATATGTATAATATCATATATTAACCTGTACTTGTTCCTTCCAGTGAGCTACATGTATAGAGAGAGCTGACCAGTCTATATTTAACTTAGTTACTAAATCAACAGCTGAATTAATCTCCTCCTCATCAACAACAATTAGTTTTAATGTCTGTAAACTATCACCGATTGATGTTAATAAGCCTTGTCTTTTTAACATTTCTGTTTCTATCACCTGAAAAATGAGTTACACACAATTGTCAAAACAAATAACACAGTCACACGAAATGTGTTCTTCACAACATGGTCAAATTAATTATCACCCGAAATGTGTTTTTTTTTATAGTAATAGTACATGAGTACATAAAGTTACCATGAATTGATTTATTGTTTTAAACCATGGGCCCTAGCATACCAACAATTTCTGTGTACTTTATGTTTGTAAACATGTTGGGTGTGAGTGAAAGTTCAGTTGGCCACCCTAGCGACTGACTGGCTAGCATGTACATCTGACATGCACTGAAGTTTCCAGGTTTGATTCCTGGAAGAAGCTATAACTGTCACCTTAATAATAATATACTAATTTCAACATGATTGACAATGTTGCCATTTGTTTCTCAATATAAACTGCCTATATACATACCCTGATGTTCTCCAGCTCTTTATCAATTTGAAAGGTTTTCTGCTTTTCTTTATGATCTAGATCATTGGTTGTAACTGTTATAAAATCTTTAACTATGTCATATTCCTTCTTAAACTTCTTCGCTACTTTTAGACCTTTCTCTAGATTAGACTTTCCTTCTGTAACCTGTATGCAGATATAAATGTTTGACAAGTGTACTATTATCATTTTCAAGCACCAGTTGTGTTTTTAATGAAGGACGTGACAGCAAAATTTTGGTGAAAATTTAGTGCAATTACTGTTTAAAATCCAGGGGAAATTTGGTATGACCGATTTAACTTTTAATCATTCATGTTTGGTTACTAAAACTAAATCTACCTGTTTGCCTAAGTCATTATATTGTTGTTTTATGGCATCAAGCTGTTCATTCAATTTATCTGGAAAATCCACTTGTTTTCTATCCACAACATGGCGTCCAGTTTTAATAACATACTCAACTTCAGGCTTTAATTCACTCATAGCTGTGTAAAATTTCTGCAAAGAAAATTCAGGGTTACAGGAATTCTCATTTTAGGTGTTTCTTAACAAGACTAGATTCTAGATTTCATTTTGTATGTTGATTTTTTTCGTGGGATCACAATCTCTCCTTGTTGAAAATTTTATATCTGTAGATAAAGCCAGTATTGAAATACTACCAATTGTGTGTTTCCCTGTTGAAATCAAATTAAATACATAGAGCTAGTTCCATTACTAAACAAAATAACACACACATCAGATCAATCCAATTAGATGATTTATTAAAGAGACTTGGCCTCTTTGAGTCCTTTATCTATATATTTTTTTATTATAAAAAGCATCTATTCGATTAAACAGTTTTATTTTCATAGAATATAAATAAGTGCATTATACTAAAATTCCTACCATGCATTGTTCATGACGTTCTACTATGTCCACAGGGTTACAGCTAGGCACTTCAAACATATGAGATCGGTCTTGTATACTATCCATCTCTCTCTTTACATGACTTAATTTAGGATCAAAATCTGTTGGTCGTTGATACTTGCAAAATTTCTTTGATACCTCAGTAAAATGTTTCTAAAAAAAGGAAATTTTATTATAGTTATAAGAGTACTGTATAAAATTCAATAGTTGGAACTAATAATATGACATGTAAATGAAATGAGCATTGACAAATTGACAATACATAATAGCCTACAAAGATAATTCTGTCATTACATTATGTGGTGTAAGGGGAGACAACAGGTAAATGCAGAGTCATCTCCCATGTATATGGTAGGTCTGTGTATTAAAGAGATGTTAAAGCTTAACAATATTTTTATGAATTAGTCAAGCAACATGTAATTAATGTCTCTAAGGGTCCTATTCATGAGCGATAAATAGCCTGATGATATGTTTGTATTCTGCAGGAGTATTTCAAATGTCGAAACCAATGACTGCTATTAAGAGTGTAAAATTGATTTCCATTATTGTTTACAGTTCTTTAAACCTTTCACCCAGGACAGATGAAGTGTTTACTTAGTCAATATTCAATTTGCATTTAGTCATACACTTAAAAAGTAATCAGAACAAATAAAAAAAAATAATAATGATTAATGGTATTAACAGAACACAGTTTTTATGGGATACAATCACTAGTTTATTCTAAAAGCACGACGTTTCAACAAGTATCCTCTTATCGTTATCACAGTTGTTGCTGAAAAATCCACATTTTAAGACTCTTCTATCAATGACATCTATTAAAAATTTATTTTAATTTTTGTCAACAGGCTTTTCACTACATTGTTTTAACAAGTATCCTCTTATCGTTATCACAGTTGTTGCTGTAAAATCCACATTTTAAGACTCTTCTATCAATGACATCTTTTAAAAATTTATTTCAATTTTTGTCAACAGGCTTTTCACTACATGATCTAGTCACTTTCCTAACATATATTATGTAACAGTGGCATTTACCTCATACATTGTCTATTGTAGGCAAACGAACTTGAAATACACTTACCTTAAGGAGTTGTGTTTGTTGTTCTAATCTGACACTGGCATCTTCTTTACCCTTGAGACGATACTCCTTTGCACTTTCTTCCAGCTGTTTTAAAAACATTTCTTGCTGTTTAAATTCATTCTTCAAAGTCTGTAAAGAAAATAAAATTGAATTCATCTTACTGTCATATTACTGAAAAATAACAGAAAAATCAAACAAATTGTACTTATTACGGTAGGTTATCTGGGGCCTATTTCACGAAATTTTAACTAAGATAAGATCCAAATTTTAGTAATTTGATTGGACAATATTAGATTGATTTTAGTTCTTAGCCAATCAAAATTGAAGTATCTACTAAAATTTGGATTTTAACTTTAGTTAAAATTTGGATTTTAACTTTAGTTAAAATTTCGTGAAACAGGGCCCTGTTCCCTAATAAAATTCAACTTCCAACTGTAAAAGGTAATTCTTAGTTTATTGAAGTCCTGTTTAAATATCACTCTTATTTGAATTTAAGTTAACAGCTTTAGATTCAATTTGATATTTGGACATAGTGTTGGCACTCAGACTAAGAAATTTGTATACATGTTTCATTATGCAGCATTGCCATTGACTACACACTTATTAGTAATCTCCAGAAACAATTTTTCTTATCCTTAGATTTAGCGTATCAGGGGAATCCCCTAAATTCATAACCTATACACAGGCTTACATACCTCAAATTCAGCAGGATTATCACCTGCTAGTATATCAGCATCAAGTCGAACCTGTAGATGATCAGATATTTCTGACATCCATTGTGTCATTTCTAACATCTGACGTTCTATTGATTGAGCTTTGTTGATATTTTCTTCAAGTGTTTTCATCTTTTCTGCCGCCTATAAATTATTTCAATATCCTATGTAACCAATCTGCTTTTTTATTTATAAAACTCAGTATCAAAATGTAAAAGTTCTATCAGTTTGTGGTATAATTCAAATACAAACTTTGTTGTAGTTTTTTATTCAAACCACTGAAATCTAAGTGGAAACTGAGGGTGTGTGTGTGTCATGACAAAGAATAGGGTCCTCCTGCTTAACTCCATAGGTTGTCTCAGATTTCTCTAATTTCCCATGCAATGCAGTGAATGCACACAAGGCAAATTTTGAAATGATGCCAATATGTTAGTCCCAAAATAATAATAATTTATATTAGTCCTGAAATTATACACTCACTCCCTTTTCATTCAGTTGGGGAGCTCACATTTCTGTGATCATTTATATCAAAATATAACAAATTCTGTCTCACCTCTTTCTCAAGATAATCAGATCGTTCAATATATTCACCATATTCATTTTTAACAGTATCAGCCATGATAGAGTTTGCAATTAAATCATCGGCCAGATCTTTTATTTTATCTTTATTTGTTGCATCATGATTTCTCATCACTGTTTCTAAAGTCTGAAAATAATTACATAGCATAATGTTTATAGGAGTTCACTTAGTTAACAGAGTTTTGTTGCACTGTTGCAGATGAACTAAATTAAGATTATTTTAGCCAAACAGTTTCAGATTCAAATTTACAATCAGTCATTGACAATAAAAGATATTGCATAATAAAAATATTGGAATTTTTATTTGTGACAAGAGGTTAATTTATTTAGGTATATACAAGGGTTTCAGTAGAAAAATAATGTTGCGGACTAATGGCTCAACCTGCATTGCAGAACAAAGACTTATTTATAGCAAGGAGCTTCACCTTTATACTGGAACCCATATTTCAGTGAACCACGTACATGTAATTATGAGGTCTTAGTGTAAATATTCAAACTTACATCTAATTCTTCTGAAATATCTTCAGCATCAGAACTAGCCAATGAGTTTTTATACAGTAATTTTTCTAATGTTTGATTATAATCCTGTTCATGTTCCATAAGATCTACAAATAAAATATGTTGTAAGGATACACTTATAAATATTATTTTATGAAGAGTTTTAAAATCCACATAAAGTGTGGAAATATACTCCAACAGCAGCTTTGTCTAAATAGCTGCTTATCTGATTGGAAAACCTGGATGATGAACAAATTTAATAAGGTTCTTGGATCCTTCAAGAACTCTAATCTCTATTGTGTTAACAAGCTTTTCCTGAAAGGAGTGTGTATGTCTTGAACGAGAGGTAGTGGTACACTGAATATCAATATGGTTCATCTGTTATGACTCTAACTCTTAAAACAAAATTTGAAACAAATCTGTTAAAAACAAAAGCCACCATCTGGTTAACAAGCTTATCTGAGAAAGGGGAGTAACTCAGAAATACTTTTAAAATTGTAGCCTCTTGTGTGTTAAAAAGTTTTTCGGAGAAGAGGGTGAACTCTCTAAAAGAAGGTCTCAGAATGCTGTATATTGATAGGAGATGTCATCCCATGATCCCTTTGCTTTACATCAAATTTGAAAAAGATCTGTCAGAACCTGTAGCCTCTACCGCATTAACCAACCAATTGTTGATGGATGGACCCTTGAGATGAGAGTGACGACAACATAGTACACCCACACATAAATGTGGATATATAAAAAGGTAATGCATCATGTCGAAATATAGATTCTATTAAAAGAAATGCTAAATGTCTGCATGTGCTAATAAGTATTATGAGAGAAATCATATTCACATATTTACCTTTAAACTGTCTCCATTGATTCTCAGCCGTTTCATAAATATTTGAATATCTGTCAACCCTCTGATGTACATCTTTCCATACTGTATTTAACTTCATCTGTGATCTAGCTAGTTCTTGTAGAGATTCCGGAGTTGCTTTATTTAAACTAGTTTTAGCCTCGTTATTCAATCTATTTACTTCCTCTTCTCTCTCTAAAATTTCTTTCTTTAAACTCTGAAATAATAAGAATATTCAACTCGGTCATATATGCTTGTCCTGTCCTCTTATGTTAAAAATTGTCCAAAATGTATCAGGATTCAGGAACCATCAGTCACTACTACATTTTACGACATGTCGACATCCCAACCTCTATTGTGTAACTTTAAAATTCAAAGAAAATCAGAGAAAAGTGATATATGAATGCTGGTACATCCCTGAACAGACCAAACCTGCTGTTCTTTAGACTGCCCCAAATCACCAAAGATATGTGAATAGATTTCTGTAGTACATGACCACTTACTAGCTCATGCAGGCATGACCATTGTGGACGTGACACAGCAGTTTGTGATAGTTTAAGGAGACTGATTTGGGCAGGTTTGCATCCTGGCCTGAAAAGTGAAAAAAGGCCAGAATTCTTCCTTTGTATCTCGTTTCAAAGACTAAAAGACCTCTATTTGGATGTAATTATAGGGGATGTGATTATAGTCTAAAATTTTCCAAATAATGAGAAGGGTAGCCAAGTGACATGAAATCCAGCTTGTCATAGCCTAGTCCTTTCAGTCCTGATAAGTAGAATCAAGATGTAATCATTAAACACAACAAACTGGTTTTGGTAATGAAATGTATCTGTTTCAATGGTGTTATGAACCAGACAAACGCTGTGTCAACTGTTTGCTCAATAGGGTTGGAATACCCTCATATGTATAAATGTACTGTTAATAAAAAAAATAACAGAAAGACAAATATAGCAATATATACCTTAAAACGCTTTGTTTTCACTAACAAGTCATTAGCATTTTGAACGGCATAATCTTTATTAGATAATTCTTCTTTAAGATCTTCCAGCCATTTTGTTAATGTTTCCATTCGGTCGTACATATTCTTACTGGTTTCTATGGAGGATTTCAAGCGGTCATTTTGTTCTTTGGCTAACTTGGTTACTTCTTCCCATTTAATATTAATACCTTCAACTTCTTTCTTCATATCTTTAGTAAAACTACTGTCTGTTGCCTCTGATAGCGATTGACATAAAGAATTGATGTTCTTAATGTTTTGTTTTAAAGTTACAATGTCTTCCATAACACCCTGTAAATAAACAGTGGATTTATATAGAGGTGTATAAAGAAGATACATGGATTTTTTTTTCTTTTTAATTTTGTGAACAAAGGTTTGATAAAAGAAACCTTAATATAGAACAGAAATAAAAATATTCAGTTATGTGTATTCTTTTAAAACTAACAATGCATCTTATTTTCCGGGTTATATCTATTTTAATTCTCTCTTCAGCATTTAAAATTTGAATTCAAATACTTCCCTATGATCATCTGATCTTTTTATTTTGATTTGAATAAAAATAAACCATAAATCTATTATACTTACATTACTCTCAGTTAGTTGTGCTTCTAATGTAGGAAGATCTCCGATTTGTGGATCTTCAGCATGTAGGAATATGTCCATTTCATCCATCCAACATGTTAATCCTTGTTGCTGATTCTGAAAATTAATACACAAAAGAAATAATTATTGACATCTTGCTTGGAAAAAAATATCATGGCTGGTGGCAAGGCAACACATACATAGCACAATACAACATTTCAACTTAATACTTATCCTACTATTGTAAATTCAAATTACTATATTTTAATAATATACATGTAAACTTATCACTATGGGCATCTAGTATCATATCATAGCTACTTGGTTATAATCAACTTTTTACTGAATAAATCTTTTATGAATTATAAGATGGAAATTAATTCTGGTGTCTGGTTTATGTAGTACCTTATATAGACGTAATTGAGCAAGATATGTTTCTAATTGACCATGTCGTTCTGTTATTGTAGAGGATATATTTTCCCAGTGTGAATTCAGATTATCTAAATCTTTATTTATTGTGACCACTTGTTCGGGAGAGTTTTGCATCAGTTCTGTACCAGTTTGTCGAATATAGTTTATACTTGTTTGATGATCACTGACGTCACTTTGTAGTTCCTAAATATAACATAATTAAGATATAGGAAATTAATGTGGCCTTGGTATGGCTACAGCAAATGTTTCAGATTTCAGACCATTAACCATTTTAATTTTGTCCCATACCCCAAAAAGTATTTTACATGTCAGTAATCTGGATTTAAAATCTTGTGAATATTCAAATAGCTGATTTGTTCTTTGTAAAAATGGGGCTACATAACAACAGTTCCACTATTAGTATTATTCCTTAATTCTGATCAAAATCAATTAATAAATCATAAAAATTTCAATTTTAATTTGCATAAGAAGATGATCACCCATTCAACTTCAAATTGATAAAACTCTTACCTTGTATTGACTCAACTGTTTCTCCATAGATTCAACATCTGTTACCTTAACTTTTTCTGATTTAAGAATATTTTCCATGTCACAGATCCATTTTAACAGGGCTTGCATGGCATCAAGGTATGACTTTGGTGGTACTTTCTGCATTGCTTCTTGTAGTTTCTTTTGTCGTATACCTGTATATTATAGAACAGATATTAAATATTGATTATATATACAGATTACCCATTTACAGTGAAAGAATTAAGTGCCATTAATCTGAATCAATATTGGTACAGTGCTTAGAGATAACTCTTACTTAATGTAGCACTATAGAAGGTAATCCATAATAATAATAGAAATAATAATTGTTTAGATTGCTGAACATTCAGTCAGTTTTACTATTTTTACAACAAGTACAAGTAAATAAAACTATCAAACATACAAAAACTTGACATGTTCCATACACAAATATCATATAAATTTAATTTTGTCAATTAATTCGAAAATACTCTGTTTTTAAATGTTTCTTGAAGGTAGATATAGTTGTAAATAAGGCATACTTCATTGATATCTTATCAAAAAGATGTCTGAAAATATTTACCCATTTTACGATAAAGGTCTCTCCATTTTATAATAAATTCATCAAAATCCTCCTGTACTTTTGAATTTTTCCCTCCACTGTCATTCATTATTCTTTTTACATCAGCATCAGATTTCTCTATTCGACTTTCATGTGTTTTCATTGCCTTTAATTTAACCTATAGAACGAAAACATTTTAAATAATATTGTTGTAAACATTTCTTAACAAGTTTTACCGTACATGTAACTTTATTTCAAATGGATTACTTATATCCTTTGTTCAAGATTTATTCTAACATAGAGAGTTAACATAACTGATAAATAAAAACTGAAAAGTATCTGTAAAACAATCTAAAGTATGGATAATCCAAGAATATATGATGGAGAGAAGATTAATGTTTAGACTGGGCGTACTCTAAAGCACAGTGAACCCCACCTTACACCTGTCCACAAAATACTAGAATATAATATCTGTAAATTTCTTACATTAGTTTGTTCTAGTTGTTTTGGAATTTCTGAGGCTTCATCAGCATTGATGGTAGAGGCACTTAACCATTTTTCATAACCCGATAATAATTCTTGTAAGGCACTTAATTCCATGTAGAATTTATTTGTTTCAATATTCAAGTGAATTATGGTCTTTGCCTTCTTCAGCAATGTTTTCAGATTTTTCTGATCTTCTTTGATCTTTTTACGAGAAGATTCAATGTTATTAGTTGATTTCTGGGCTGAAAAAGTAGAACCACACAGCCAGGTGCATAAATAAATTTCTCAAAATATTTTAATAAAAAATTCAAATAAATTAATAGTACTGATGGGATATCATGTTAGTGTGCTTGTCATACTACTACTTTAGTATGAAATAATTGAAAGAGAGTGTTCTAGGTTACGGGGTTAAATTTTATATGATGTGTAAATTTATAAAAAAACCAACAGAAGCTATCCATATGTATGCAGGTAAAAGTCTACCTCTTTTTAATTCATTAACTGCTGCATCAGCTAGTAACAATATATTCTGATATTCTGTATGGTGATCTTCTATATCCTTCTCACAATCCTGCAAAGAACATTAAAAAATAACAGATACATGAAAAGTTTATAAATTCAAAGGAGTTTATTTGTGTAGCTGAACTGAATTTAAACTAGAGAAATATACAGAAAAAAAAAATCGCATTATAATTTTAAAGATAGCTAAAGTCATGAGTTCCTTTTCATTTCTGGTCTAATGACAAAATTTCCTACCTGTAACAAGACAAGTTTTTCGTCATCAGTAAATTGTTCATCAGCATCAGTATTTGCAGGTGATGATAATAACTGTAATGTATCTTCTGTTCTATTAAACCAATCATACCACTTCTTCTCTTTAACTTTAAACTCTGTAACCGTTTTAAATTCAACAGGTGCATTCTGTAGTTTAGATGTTTTACTACGTGACACATCAAATTCTAGAAATTCTTCTGAATCTAAATCTTTCGACAACTCAACACCAGAATTGGCAATCTGAAAGATGTGTAATATGTAGTGTTATTTCATTGCTTCATAATAGAGTAACCAAGTTGTTAAATTCAGAATTAATGTTCCACACACAGGAAAATGTTTTAAAATATGCCCTTGATACTGAATCATTTCTTTATTTTCAATGTAAACTAACCGCTAAATGTGGAAGACAGATGTATAATTTTAAATAAATATCGTAACTCCATATTTTGAGACCATACTATGACTGAAACTTGCTACAAACATATACCGGTAACTGATCTTACACAGTGTGCTGTGATAAAGAAATTTTTTATAAACAATATTTTATTCTCAGAAAAGGATTGAGGAAAAGTCTTGGCCTATATTACCTCTCCATTTGTTAAGCTTTCATTTACAGTGCATTCGACAATTACAATTAATAGTACTTTGATATGTTTGAGGTGTCAGTGTTTGTCTTACTAAGTTCATGCAGATAATGACAGCTTATTTACTATGACCTCTGGATTTAGTTTCAACCTTTTTTTATTCTGTTTTCTGCTCGAGAATGTTAAGAGAATACTTTTCTAAACATTGTGCTATATGTGTAAAAAAAATATATCTGCTTGTATTCCATATAAATGGTTGTTGTGGTATTTTGCTTGTATTTGTTTTGGCATTGGATTTGTCAACCATTTGTCATTATGTACCATGTCTCCCCTTCAATCTTATAATATTATAAAATTTTAATTATTAGTATTTTCGTTGCGCACCTCTTTACTTTGAAGTTCCATCTGTTGTACTAAATCTTCCCATCGAGCCTGTAAATCCTCTAATTGTTGACTAATCTTTTCCATGGCTGTTTTACTTTCAACTCTTTCAACAATTTGTTGACCGTGAATGTTTAATTCATCAAATCTAGCAACTTGTTCTACCATATCATGTTCAATCATCTACAAATTTGAAACATTTTCAAAACATCAAAAATAGCAACAAGTATCCACAGAATGACATGAATAGAATAATATTATTTCATCTGCATTGCCAGGAATTATTTTTTAACCAGGAATATCTCAAATTGAGCAATACAAGAAAACGAATTTCATATAAGATAAGAAATGAAATGGAGAGGAAATGGACTTTAATGGCTACTCAATGCAAACTAGGACATTTTGGCACTAAATTCTGATAAAAAAAAAATCATATCTTTAGGCATGAAAGAAAACTGCAGGGCTCTGAGAAAATACATTAGTCGGTTTGAAGTGAGAACCAGACTCCAATGAAACAACTGACATTGCTGACATCTATGCATACATATTCTGATATTCATGATTATCATATTCTCTAATTCATTTTGAAAAAAAAATCATGCCAAGACCTACTTATTCGGTCTGGAATGAAAGAAAAAAAGTTTAGGGATAGCGATTTTGGATACCAAAAAATAAATTGAGCAGGTAAGCGTATACTCAGGCATTTTTTATTTTGTATTTTGGTATTTAAGACTGTACCTTGAGATGTCTGACTTGTTGAACAACCTGATTAGAATTAGACAAATCAGCAGACTTCATTCCTTTCAGAACTGCTTCTTTAGAAGCTAACCAATCAGAAAAGCTGGCCTGTTCATCATGAAAATGTTGCCATTTTAAAAGAATATCTTTCAGTAATACCCACTGCTCTTCAGCCCAGCGACAAATATTACTCCACCTTTTTCCTAATCTTTCAAGTTGCCGTTCCATAGTTTCACAAACTGAAAATCAAAAATATCTAAAATCAATAATCTGTCAGATAAGGGAACGTAGCTTCATTTTAAAGGATGTTATGAGTAAGAAAATGCATTAAATTTGGGCATTAAAAAATAGAAATGCAACTTGATGCACATTAACAAAGTTAAAACTAACCACCTTCTACACTATCACCATCTTTTACAACCGGTATATGATGTAAAGCTTCTATTACATTCGTACTCAGACAACTTACCAAGTTTCAATAATATCGGAAGAAATGTGTAGACTTATATGCATTTAAAAGCAAATGTGGACGAACAGGTGGAGATAGATGGACATTAAATGTGTGCATTTAAAAAGGATGCAAATGTAATTTGATATTATCTATATTTATAAACAAAGTTAGAACTAACCAGCTTGTGAATTATCATCGTCTATAACAACCACCATATTATGTAAACCTTCTATTACTTTCTGTTGAGATTCTAATTCTTCTTGAAGTTTCTAATTAAAATATATAATTAAAACAACATCAGTTTACATTACATTGATAGCTGGCAGGAAGAAAAATCAACAATGAACTCAGAGAACAGGTAATTCCTACATATTTCATGTTTTGACTGATCATAGGCCATACTTCAGTGTTGGGTGGGGTTCAGCTGATCTTTCACAAAGAGTTCTACAGTACAATTTAGGTAATTTAGAAATAAAACGTAACTATTTAGTTTGTTTTTCCGCCCCAAATAAATATAGAAATGTGTAGATCTGATCCATAGAATCTTGTCAAACATGTATATATGCAAGTAACCTTAAATTACCTTATGTTTTTTAACTTGAATTTTAATGGATGACAAGTCTGAACCTATTGTTTGTTGTTGTTTAAGTTGATGTTCCATGGATGTCAGCCATGTTGACAATTCATCTAACTGTTCTTGTTGTTTCTTCATTAACAATTTTTGTAGTCTGTTAACAAATAAGAATTAATAATTTAATAAAATCACACCAAAACACATGTTTCCAACTTTCTTACATATTCTTAAATAGACCATTTCTAGGACTATTGTGGAAAGAATCATGGTACATCTTATTCCACCATTCATCTTTCTTGTATATTGTCACAGCAATTATGCAGGAGTGTATATAACACCAAAGATCAAAAAACAAAGATTTAGTTTTTTACTGCTTTAGTCATATAAAAAAATCTGTTTATATTCCAGGTATGAAAAGTGAAATAGTAAAAACATATTTGTGAAGGTAACATTTGAGATTCTTTGATATGCTTAAAGATGGGTTCCCAGAAAAGTATTAATCGGGTGATTATTGCCTATAAAAGTATAATTTTGGTATATATGGAAATTAGAGATATCCAATCTAACTAGAAAAACACTGGATTCCCTAAAAAACACTCATGGAGCGTATACAAGACAACTTGAGTACTTTGTGTACATGTTGATAAACTTTATGAAGAGTTAGACTCACAACACTTAATTCTGTTATAAAAATTCCCTGAAAAAGACGCGGGCAGTGGATAATCCGAGAATTTAATTAGGATTCGTTGTAATAAACAGTCAGCGATTACAGACAACATTGTCATGTGTATGCAATGAATTTTTCCCTGTCTCCACCGTCATTGCTATAGGTATGAAGAGGGGTAATCAGCCCCTGGCCCAAACATGGCCTCTTTTGATCGATTTATTAGCAGGGTATACTCGGCAATTACAATGTTTTGAGAAGGATTTGAAGTAAAATTGTTATAAATTAATTAGTTTGAATATGTTTTTAGTCCCAATTTGTACCTGGGAATGTAACTTTAAGACATATAGAAAAGATATCTTGTTTACACTATGTTATATCTTATTTATGTTAAATGTCAAGATTTGATCACACCCAGGTTCACAAATTATGAAAAAGATATAAATGGGGTCTTTGTTTGGGGTCTTAGGTACCGGTATTTGCAATAATTGCATCTTCACCATAGTATTTTAACTTTGGTTAATTTTATGACAACATTCAAAACATTATAAACGTACTGTTCATGTAAATATTCTGTTCCTTACTCTGGCAATTTCTAATATCATGTGTGACATTATCTAAATAGTTCTGGACTTCTGGTTAATATTTACTTGATCAAGACTGACAGTTCTTAAAATTCATCTAAATGTTCTAAGAAGTTGGAAATTGTAGCATTTGAATAAACTCCACCAAAATACACAACTGTCTTATACAGTCTCTAAAAATGGATCTCTAAACGATTTATCAATGATCATCTCACTGTAGATAATTTGTACAGTTGTTACTAACACGTAAAAAAACATATTTAAAAAAAGTAAACTTTCTGTTTTTAGAAAGTATAACCTGTTCATACCTATTTCAGGATACTTAATAACCTGGATCTGTACCAAGTTTGTGAAATAAAAAATATCATTGAGTATTCAGTGGATTTTTTTGCACATCTGTTCAATGAAAAATGTGCATCAAACAAATTTAATTCTGTTTGTTAGAACGAGATAATTCAATTTGTTCTAAATGTTTATATGTTTTTTTCATTCCAGCATTCAAGATGCTTGAAACTGTGAATTTACGAGGTATTTTTATTACCCTGTTTGTCTTTTGAGAGCTTGCAGACGGAGATCTTCCCATCGTTTGTTAAGTAGATTCATTTGTTCATGAATTTCATTTTCTTCTTCAGCGGTCATCTTGCCATTGTTAATTAGGTCACCACCTTCTCTTAGGACATTTCCAATACTGTCCTGATGATCAGTCAGATCTAACATAAACGCCTAGAAGAAAACAATCATGAGTATAGATAATAAATGCATATTGTCACGGGATAGTGTTTGCCTCAAACCAACTATGACTTAAAAATAACAATTTAGTCTCAGAAAAAAAGAAAAACAGTTTCGTCTCAGAAAAAAACCAGTTTGTCCCAGAAAAAAAAAACACTTTTGTCTCAGAAAGAAAAATAACATTTCTAGTCTCAGACAAAGATAAGTAACATTTTAGTCTCAGAAAAAAAATAATCTTTTTAGTCTCTGACAGAAAAATAACATTTTTAACCTCAGAGAAATAAATAATATTTTTAGTCTCAGAAAGAAAAATAACATTTATAGTATCAGTCTCCGACAGAAAAATAACATTTTTAGCTTCAGAGAAAAAAAAATAACAATTTTAGTCTCAGAAAGAAAATATAACATTTATATTATCAGTCTCCGACAGAAAAATAATTTGATACATAAAAGGACTATTAGATTCATGTCTGCCAAGAGCTTAATTTCATGAATAATAATAAAAAAATTATATGATTTTCCTAATGCTGTAGTCAAATTATTAGGAAGCTGCACCATGTTTTGAATGTTTTATTGTTTATTCTGAAGGTTGCAACCTTAGATAAAAAAATTTGTAACTTTTATTTGTTTATATCACAAATGGGATTAAGAAATAATTTTTACAAGGAAAAAACTTCTTAGAAGCATTTTGGCATTTGTCCTCCTCAATATTATTTTAGAAATTCATGAGTTCTTACTGGTGAAAGCATTACAATCACATGGTGTTTATCTTATTTGTAAATAGTTTTTCAGGTTGTGAAAATAAACTCAAACATAATTTCACAGATTATCATTTGAAAGTTAGCAATTGAGCTAAATCAAACAGTTCCATTACAAATCATATTTTTTAAAATTCCACATAAAGATACTCATAAATTGTTAATTATATGTCCCTACAATACACTTTTACTCTCAGTGGGAGGCAAATACATCTCAAAATGCAAATATGCATGTTCTATAATTTAATGTATAAACATTTACAAAGATGTCAGGGAACACATATTCCTCATTTGATTACATATTTTATCATTAAATTTCATCATTTCATGATATCCTTTGACGGAACTTGTAAACAGAAAACACATCCATGTTACCAAAACCAAACAGTTTATCAGTTGCCTAATGTGCTGACAGAAAAACAAAAAAAAATATCTACAGGGTACCAGACTGATTAAAATATTGGCTCAGATATCTGGCTACAAAATACCCTGTGGACTAATATAAATATATACTCAGAATATAAATATACCTCATGTTTATTAAATTCTTGTTTAACATTATCGATGGTTACCAAAGATTCCACTGGGTCAAGTTTTTCTATTGTTTCTTCTGAATCTAGTAACCATGCTAAAACATTCTCTAAGGCATCTTGATAAGAGAGTAAATCCACCGATGTAGTACTGATGGTACTGTGACGGCTTTCTGGAGTAGGACTACTCTTTGACATGGTTTTCTGAAATAAATATAGATTTATATAAGATTATCAATATACATGTAGGGATTATTTGATTTTATTAACTTGCAGGTTAGCATAATCCAAAGATTACATGTCTTTGAAGGTCTATTGTTCTGTTGCACCAAAATTAATATTATTTGAATCCATTCACTATTAATTGAGATAAATTCAATCAAAGTAGCCAGTGTGGCTCTACCCAAGAAAAAGATTTTGCCAATTTCCTATGCATAGGACATCAAAGAGACTAAATGTTTATTAGAAGGGTGTAAAGCTATAGACCTATATACATTCTATTATACAAACAAACCAATGAGGATGTGTACTGATCAGGTCTTAATCCACATGTGTAATAAAACATAACACTTGACTAAACTAAAAGTGTAATTCTTCGGGAGACAACTGGTTAACCAAATGCATTTGGTATAAACATTATTTTGATATTCATTTCAAAACACAAGATATTACTTGGTATTATAATGTAATATTACAGTAGTCAACTTTGTGACTTCATATGCTGTCCTAAATGGATGTTTTGATACAATAAAATATTATCTTATCTTATCTTATTGGAATTAGGATCTATATGATACCATGTATTATTCCTGTGTGTTATGATCAGTAATACACCTACAATAATTAGGTATATGGAGGGTGTGCAATTCTTATATATAAACGATGTCAGTGATACAAACACATATGCTATCTCTCGCTTGGCAAACCATTATGTCTATTAAAGCCCCAATAACACTCTCGTTGTAACTGAATAATATGTCCCAATCTTCATTCTGGTCAACAAATCGTATTATTTTAGAATATTCCAATTAAATGATGATATAAATTTCATCTTAACACACCTATTTTGAAAAATTGGAAAAATTCAACCAATTGCTTTGAAAAGTCTAACGTAAACCTTTTCAAATGTGACTTGGATTTTAAAATATTTTCGAACTCTCTGAACAAGTAAAATAGGTTGTAATGGATAATTTACACAACAGGTAAGACACTTAAACATCTAATTTTTCAAAATGAAATGAATAGTACATCATCCTTTCTCCATAGATTTTATTGCGGGATCACATGGAGAAGTGGGTAAGACACTGGCTCGCTAGCCTGGAGGACTGATGTTCGATCCCTGCATTGGCCAAGAAAGTTCATCCAGATTTTCCGGCGTGGTTCCCCCTTGTCGGTGATGCAAGACGGAGGGCCCGACAAGGACAGCTGTCTAGTTGTCTGGATGGGACAGAAAACCGAGTTCCCATTTACACATTGGTGTGCACATAAAAGATTCCTTGACAGTTGGAATTCGATATAAGAGTAGGCCGTAGCACCACTGCCCGGGCAAAATTTTCCTCATAACACACGGTATGGCATATGCCCGTCTTCATCAAGCCAGGTTAGGAGCAGAAAAGTAGGACATTAAACCCCATTTTATTTCATTTTCATTTACTACAATTTATTACTACAAATACTGTTCTGTTAATTTCAACACATCATAATAAATTAATTAGCAACAGGCCATTAAGATTGTTGATCAGGTAATCAGGCTTAGTTTATAGATCGTTAAAAATGTAAGTGTGCTCTGTAACCTTTGTCACATTGAATGTCGTAGGAGTTAACAAAGGGGGTTGAATTTCCTTGCCATATTTGATTTCTTCTGTCTTAACTTCATCTTCAGTTGTGCAGTGGGAAATAGAGAATCTCCAACGAGTGTTTTTTGACATCAAAAAATATCAACACAAGTTGATATAAAGTGAAAAAAACGAGTGTTGATATTTTTTGATATCAAAAAACATGAGTTGGAGATTTTATTTATCACCCAATCCTTTCTTACATGCACAAATAAATAAATATAATTATTTGGTATAGATTTCACTTTTAAGAATCTAATTACATTACAGCGCAGTGATACATCAGTTTTTTGACAGCAGTTTAGCCATTGCAAAGTCCTATATATTGACCCAGGTCAATTAAATAAAAACAGTTTCTTTTTAACTAAAAAAAAGTCACTTTTTATTTAAAATAAGTGGTTTCTTTAAAATAAAAGAAAGTAGTTCCTTTTTGATTGACCAATCAAATTCATGTAAAGCGATATCTCCTAAGGAGATATTGCAGTAGATTATGTAATTTATCATACAAGCGATATCTACTATCAAATGTGTTATTGGGTGATAATAAGTAATTAACAGTCTACAGAGATATCATCATTTTAATTGAACTATGTTCAGATGATCAAATGTATTAAAGGAGCTAAATCGCTAATATTTAGGACCAAGAAATTGACCATAATTGATCAAAACGCATATAATAATGCAATATGAATGCATATAAACTGATTTGCATTCAATCATTTCCGTCTTTATTCTAATTTCAAATCAATTATGTTCTGCGTAATACATCTGAAGTTTCAATCACCTGGTTATTCCAGTCTACATTATTGCATCTCTCCAGATAAGAATATGCGTAACCATGTAGCTTCTTTCTTCAGGTCCCTTGTTAAAAATGGGCCTGAAACGCATTATGGTACACGATTCGTGTACCAATGGTAAATTTTTTATTTTGTCTAAAATATTGCATATCAGAAGCCCATCTTTTCCCGGTAAGATCACAACATCAATGTTGATTTAAATTGACAAATAATTTGTGTTTTCATTGTTGAAGATTTTGGATGATATTGAGTTTGAGACTTAGCTACTTTAAATATCTTCAATCAGATTTGTGTGGAATTGGTATATAGCATAATATATAACAAATCTGGCTTCATGTCATGCACATTTGATGTGTTCAATTTAGTTCTCTTTAATAAATAAATTTTACAAATAAATAGGACTAGATGACTTTTCTTAGTACCTGTCCTCATATAAGATTTGCAAGAGAAATACATCAATACCCTGACAACAAGAGATAAAAACATCAAGATCTGTTGCAAAATGATTGACATGAATCACATGATTAGCTTCAAGATACCTCTTTTATTAGAAGATAAAGATTTATTTCAAATGAAGTGAATGGGGCTATAAACATTCTTTTACAATATTATGCAAGTTGGGTCTCACTTTATAACTAGTTTCCCTACAGATTTGGGAAAGTGTGTTACAATCTTATTTTGATAATATCAATAAAAATAAAAAAAAGTAGGTGAATATATTAAAGAATAATGACAAAGAAAATATAATCTAACTTCTACAGGATACCACAGTAGGTCACTTTATCATAGATGATAACAAAAATATTTAGAAAATTTTGATGAGGGCCAAGTTTAAAGGAGAGACAGAGACAGAGAGAAATGAGGTTTAACTCCACTCGATAGAAACTAGCTAGATCAGTTTTGAACTAACACATGGTTCTATATTTTTTCAATACTTCACTTGCGCATAGTGGTTTTTGGCAGGTTATTTGAGGACACAGAGAAAACCCATGACAGGGAACCTACTCCTTGGCATGTCCAACCCTGGGATCGAAACTGTTTCAGGCGCGGATCCAGGATTTCTTGCAGGGGGGGGGTCTAGGTTTGATAAAAGGTACTCAACCAATTAACGGGGCCCTTCCCCCGAAAAATTTGGTAAATTAGATTCAATTTGGTGTAACCCCCAGTTTCAAGAACTCTAATAAACAGTGGTTTAAGATTTGTGTTCTGTCGACTGGTTATCAGAAAATTTGAAAAATATGTCTACCGGGAATTATGTTTTAATAATAATAATATAAAAGATTCTTGTACTGTCAATGCAACACACTACAGCCATAATTGGGTGTTTTGATGACCCACAAGGTTGGTATGAGGCATGGACCAATATGACATATATAGCTTATATCTTTATTTTCTAATTCCACATTTATTTAAATATTAAAGTCTCTAACTCAATATCATCCATAGTCTTCAACATTGAAAACACAAATTATTTGTCAGTTTAAATCAATATTGATATTGTGATCTTACCAGGAAAAGATAGGCTTCTGATATCCGATATTTAAGACAAAATAAATATTTTACCATTAGTACAAAAATCGTGTTCCAGAATGTGTTCAGTGTCATTTGTAACAAAAAACATGAAGAACAAGGCTAGAAATATTCCACAAGTCATATCAAACGGGGATGCCATATTCTTTTCTGGAGAGCATGCATAACCAGATGCTAAAGATTAACATTTGATTGAGACTGATTAGTAAAAACAGGAAAAAATATATGTTTATCAGTTTATATACATTCATATTACATCATTACATGTCAATTTCTAGGTCCAAAATATTAGCGATTTAACTCCTTGAAATGCGAAGAGTCAGTTTTCAAGTGTGGTTAGCGACTAGAAAGATGTACATAATTAAATTGAAACAGGGTTTAACATCCTATTTTTCTGCATCAACTGGGCTAATGAAGACGGGAAATTTTGGTATGGAAAGCTGTACTATGCCCTACTCTCTATCATCCCATCCTGACAAAGAAAAACAATGCTTGAAAATCCGGATGAACTTTTTTTGGCAAGCAATAGATGCCAACCCAAAACCGCAGACTAGCAAGCCAGAGGTTACCACACAGCCAGGGCGGATTGGGGCACACAGCTCCAAAATAACTCAGTACTGAATGGTCAAACCTAACATGATCATAAACACTAACTTACTCCCAGTGTAGAAATGACAAATAATGTTGTCCACAAACGAAAATAGGAGATTACAGCATGCGCTAAGTTAGAGATTTAATTTAAGGTTAGGTATATGGCTTATCTCAATATGGCAGATTAACATAAGATAAAGGCTTTATAAACCGAATAGGTTCTACATATCAACAAGCTTATCCCTGTTGGCTATAGGTAGGAGTTTTTATCTGTGATAACCATGGATATTCCTACAGCATGTCAATGTTATTCTTAGCCTTCAATTAGATGTAGGACAAATAATGGATTTCATATAATATACAATGGTTATTTCCAGGAAATCCAGTTGATATGATAAAAGTATACTTTCAGACAAATTCATGAGATATAGATTGTCTTCCTTCTTCAAATATATTGGTTCAAAAATTATCTAAATTCATGGATCAATTCTGTTTGTTTCTATTGATTTTACATAAAAACCATCCCAATCTGAAAAAACCCCATCCAATTTCATTTTGTTTTTATTTATGTGGTTCAAATTTCATTTTATTAGTCTTGAACATGTTACTGTTGGAAGGGACTGGAAGGATTTTTTTAAGAAACCAATTTCTCTTTGATATAATAATAATAACTTTATTAGAGACCCAGTTGCACAAGGCAATCTTCCCTGGGATCTGTCTACATAAAACTACAATAACATATTTACAAAATGATAATGTGAGAAAATGAAAATATATATAAGATATTCGGTGGTGCAAGAACCCATTGAAAATGTACAGAGATATGTATATTTCATCCGTCAGAACTCGCTACCTGAAAATCTCTGATCCAGTCCATCATTAGACTTCTTTAAATCCAGACTGAAAACATACTTATTTGAGAAATATTTGCAAGTGCCTATTGTGTGTTTTGTAGTGCTATGAGCGTGACTATATGTGGAATTAGCCCGATATAAATGGACTTATTATTATTATTAAGTATCTAGCAGATATACTCCCACAGACAAACCAGAAAATGACTCTGAGATACAGCAATTCCAAAGATAGGTTGCCAGGCAACGAAACATACGCCCACAACAGCTAAGTCGTTCGGGCAGTCAACAAGGATTGTCGCATATTGTTTCTTTTGTCAGTAAGGAGAACATTTACAACACATGATAATCTTATTACGAGTAATAGCCCATTAAGTAATTATCAGAAATGATTAGAATTATTTTGATTGTCTCAAGGCCTTCGTCCACAAGATATTTCAAAGTGATCAAATGCCATAACTCCGGCAGAAATTATCAGATATCACTGAAAATCAAATAGGATTCTTCGTCTCATGACCCTAAACACTTACAAATTTAAAGTCAATCGGATATTAACTTTAGCCTTTAGAGCATTCACAAGGTTTTTCAAAGTGATCAAGGGTCATAACTCTGGTAGTACTTATCAGATATCGCTGAAAATCAATAGACTTCTTTGACTCATGACATTAAACACCATGTATAAATTTAAAGCCAATCGGATATTAACTTAAGCCTCTAGAGTGTTCACAAGATTTTTCAAAGTGATCAAGGGTCATAACTCTGGCAGTAATTATCGGTTATTGCTGAAAATCAATAGGATTCTTCGTCTCATGACCTTAAACACTGTGTATAAATTCAAAGTCAATCGGATATTAACTTTAGCCTCTAGAGCGTTCACAAGAAATTGTGGACGACGGATCGACAGACAGACAGACAGACGGACGGAAAGGGCGACGACAATATACGACCACATTTCCATGTGGGCCTATAAAAATTGCCCAAGGCAGAATGAGGAAACCCTTTCCTCCCCTATAATTTAAACTCAGCCAAGCAACTTACAAATATACTTCCCACCCCACTGAAGAGATCAGCTAATGAAAATGTTTGTTTAGTCAATCTTTAAGCAAGAAGTTCACTAAATTATGGGCAGACATCTACCAAACAATAGAGAGGATAACAAAATAAAAGTTGAACATAAATAGTTTAGGCTATTCAAACTTCACCTTATGAACCCCTGACATGTCCTCCCTCCCAAATTGGATGTAGTAGAGACATTACAAGCCAGAAGGTATTTAAAATAATAAATTTAGATCTTCAGTTTTATCAGATTTAATCCAACCCATTATTCATAACAGTATATTTTAGGGTAATGATGTATCTTCTGGGTTTATGAGTGCAGGTGATGGTCAGATGGCTTGGACAAAAAGTGTTACGATTACTCGTTATAAAGTCAAAATATCAAAATTGTCTCAGGGGCATACCCCTTGCCAGTTTTGTATTTCTTAGGATTACAGATTACAGAGCAGACCCTTTCTTACACAAGATAATTTGGCTCATATTGAGAAATCTATTTTAAAGTTCCAATTTCACTTTTTCTAAGAAAGTCAAAATATAATTATTTCTATGTTTTTTGCTCAAAAGGTTGTCAACTCACTATTATACGATCATGGACAAAATTTTGGGGGGGTTAGAAAGGGCGACACTGGTTGATTGAGGAAATAGTTACTCAATTACCTCCCTTGTTTTCCTATTCTTCTCCATGGACGGCCATCTTCAAACGTTTGAATTTGAAGTTGAAAATGATATTTTTGCCAATTTCTCAACTGGCAATAGTGAATTATAGGATTAATAGGATTATTCTTTAACAAGGTAGGACTGTTTATAGGTTCAATCTATTTTGGGGCTTTATTTTAATAAATTTCAAAAATATAACTTAAAAAATGCTATTGGAACTTTAATTTGTCTTAAGTAGGCCTATGCCTAAAAATATCTACTCTTCACTTAAAAATCAAAAGACACATCATTCAGAATGATGCTGTACATTATACACACTTAGCTTTCAAAATAAAATTTGATTATGTGACATAAGGTCAGGGCTTGATAAAAGATGCAGTCAACAAGCAATAATAGTGTGACAGACAAGATCAATGTCAATCTCTGATCACATTATCAGACATTACTGTAGTGTGAACTTCACCACAATATTTACTGTTATATCAGCTGGCTGACAGACAAATCCCTTGTCAACATAATATTATGTCATTTACATGTTAATGATTCCTAAATATTATGTTTATGGGAAATTTAAAGGGGTACTATGGGAGATTAGATAAAGAGCTGGTAGTTCTCTTTCTAGATAAAGTAAAGGGAATTTGCTGGAAATTTCAGTCAAATTGATCCACTCTGAATCAAGAATTTAGCCTCGATCATCATTGATATAATCATCAATGAGTGTTGAGTAGCAGATCGGATTCAAATCCAGTAAATATCAGTAGCGTTGATTTTGAGAGCTGATTGTGATCTGGATAAGTTAATTAATTAATGTCTAATAAATAATTTAGATAAAATATCAGGCCTAAAAAAGACCTGCAATAGGCAGATTTAGCTCTTGCATAATGTATGTTTATTAGATTTTAATACTTCAAACCATTTTAGTCTAAAATATTGTGTTGTGTATTTTTCACATCTTAATAAATGATTCCTAAATATCACTTTATGGGAAATTTAACAGATTTCAATATTTAAACATTCTTTTTTTTTTGTCTAAACTATTGTGGTGGGTATCCTTTCTGAGAATATACACAACTAAAGAAATCATATGGCCAGGGAGGCAGTGACTCAAACAATCTTTAAGTAATTACTGTCTAATATATACACATCCCCTAGCACCACAATGTTATTGTGATTACCTATATTCCTATAACCTACAAAATAAGATACCTATATATAATAATATACAGACTAAGTTAAAAACCAGACTTCTACCCCATTCTATACTGTACATCTGTTTATCCGTCTTAAGTATGTAAATTGTTGAGCTAAATATTCCAGCACACCAAACCAAAATCTAATTAGTATAACGCCATTTTGGACAGCGAAAACGGTTATAACACATAAAGTCGTAAAAGCCTCAAATACCCTTATAATATACATTGTTTACGTAATGTAATCCAAGATCTTGTAGTCTACCTTTTTTTTCTTTTGTCGATCGAGAACATATTTTTCTACATTTGTATTGTTGGCTTATGTCTTGATTATATTTTAACAGTCAAATAAAATGTGTCTTGATTAATTTGTAAGCCAATAAGTAAATAGCTGAAACAACTTTCTACAGTTGTAAATGTTTACCATGACAAATTTCAAAGGCTTACTTGAAATAAATAATAAATATCGAGACCTGTATGTTCACACTCATTCTTAGGCGACAGTATTTATGCTTGAAAAGCTATATTCCAACATAGAAATTATCAAACATCGTAAATTAACTAAAGTAAAGTACCTAGATAACTTATTCCACAGGTACATGTAATTAACAGGCACGCTGCTTCCATACAGTCTTCTAATAGCTGGCTTTAAAGCATACCAATACTCACTAGCTAGCTATTGATCTTAAAAAGGAATGCTAACATTGATCATATTATCTAATATTACAAGATAATCTCATCAACTAACCAGTAATTGTACTATATATGTCTGGTTGTACTGACCTGTATGTAATAGCATCTGGGAATATCCAAAGTTCTTACTTAGCTCAAAGACCTTATGGTATACACATCTCTCAATGCACTGTCAGTCTCTCTCTACACAGATACTCTATTTAGGTCAGCTCAGGCAGTTTGCTTTAATTATACTATAGTGAGGTTGGAATTTGTGTGTTGAGTAAAAGATGGCTGCTACATTTCTGGGCTGTCTATCAACATGGGCACATGTAGGAGGTTAATGGTTAGACAATTATATACCTAATGTGATGATGGGTCATCAATTATATCCTTCCAATAATACACTACAATATCAGTGTAAAATTCCTTATTGGTTACTTCCAAAATGGCATAAATGAAAATATTAAGCAGCAGGTGGGACTCGGAACTAACAGAACAGAATTACCTGATAAAAGCATGCCATAACATTATAACCTGGTCTACACAGGTTCTTATTGAGACCTTGGGGAGCACAGGGGCACATAGAAATCAAATTACATCGCAAATAAAAAAGTGAACTAAAATGAATGACAAATCCCATTCATTTGAATAAAAATATTTAGATCCTGAAATTAGACATCTTTCTCAATTTTATCAAATTACTGGTCATCAGATTAGTAATACAAAGTGTTGTGGGATTTGAAAAAGGAAGTTGGGGGGGGGGGCACTCCCAGGAATTGTGGCTTTTACTTGACCTTTCTAAATACAGTCAATGGATAAAATTCCATCAGCTGCATTGCTGTCCATGTCACAATAAAATCTCTTCATAAATTCAAGGTTGGATCCAGAGGGTCTGGTATAGAGGGATTAGTGCCCCTTTTTAAAAATAAAAGTCACTAAATCAAAATATGTAAATCATCCATCAGAAGGGCATATTTTTGGATGTATAAGGTGGGGATGTGGAGGGGTTTAATAAATGACGTCTGTCACCTCCACCTCTAACAGATTATTTGCAGGGAAATTGAGAACAAAAAGAATTCTGTAGCAGTAAGGGACATATTTATGAAAATAAAGGAATCGTGTACAAAAATGACCTTATTTAAAACCTGATTTATTGTCAAAACAAAATCAATTCAACTGACTACTTTGACCTTTCCCATAATCAATTTGTTAATCTGAAAGTGAATATCAAAGATGTTTATTCTTTGTTTAACTTTAAGACATAGAGTAATCGTTGTCACACTACCATCCATTCACTTTAATCTTTCTCTTTTCAATTTCAAGTAAAGCATTGTCAGCCACTAGAATGAATAACAAAACCTGAAGAGTAGACACTTTCACAAGTCTCAATAGATTTATTACTTAAATTAAATTGAATGACTGAAGATTTGTCTCTGTTGAAACATATCTCTCATTTATCGACATTATATCCCCCGTCTGGATATCAGACAATAGACTAGAATATCAAACAGCCAATATATATATACTCCTTAGCTGACTGTTTATCATGCATAGCAAACCAGTCTTTTACCTACATAGACATAGAATTTATCTACATCACACCTCCTTTGACACCTCACAAGATACAAAAATACAGAACACATGACATTACAAAACAATATTAAACATATGAAATTCATGAATAATACGTTACAATTCTGTTTGCTTTTTTCTCTTTTACCATTTTACTTAAACAAAGTCCTAGTTCATGTTTTTGCATTTTTATCTGTCCACATTTAGTTCTAGGATTTCCAGGATTTTCCCCCCTTCCTTTCCGAAAATTTTGTTTAAGTTAGAGAGAAAACTGGTGTTAAATTTTTTTTCAAAAATTGGAAAATTGGGGGGGAAACGACCTTTCATTTTTGTGCCAAGGACCCCCTTTTCCCCCATGAATATTATTAATGTAATCAAGGCTACACTTTGTTACACATTTTTTTCAAATTTAGTGTGAAGCATTGGTACATGGGAGTACAAACTCAGTTGATATTCAGCTGTCCATTACTACCTCTCCATTTATTATTTATTTATTATTACGTCATCATATTTGTATTGTTTAAGCTGTATTTAGTGCTGTTTGCTTTTTCTGTGTTTTGAAGTACAGACTCTGAATTACCCCAAAGAAAGTGACACAAATGTGAGTACTAGTACATATAAGGTATTTATGTGGTATAATTTATATACTGCTTCATTTAGCAACAAAAATAGATAGTGTCATGCACATGGCAAGGTATGCTTACGCTAACCAGAACACCAGAAACTACTTAGTTTTTGCACTGTTAACCTTTGTATTATAAATCAAAATAAAACAGGTGGAAGTTAGATCTAACTAATGTGTTGGTTATTTGAAAGCCAGACCAGATTAGTAGCTGATTGTTGAGTGTTGATGTGCGTGTGTGAATAGTTCTGTAATTCTAGTAAAAATAAATTTCTAACTAGAAGGTAGTTTATGTCGTACTTATATACAGAAACCCCTAAAATAATCATAAAATCAAATGACTTTCAATCCATTCAAATTCATATCTGAGTATTTGACAAAAAACACAACTACTGGTACTTTACATACATCCACGGTTAAATATTATACAGAATTAATTTCAGTACCACCCACCTGTCTGTCTTTGGGAATATATTACTATATACTCAGTTAGTTCAGGTGGTACTCTAATTAGAAATTAAAATTTTTACCTTTACATGAACTTGTTTTTCTTTGGTTATCTTAGTTTCTTTAACAGCCACTTGTGAATGAGGTAGAACTTGGAAAAAACACATTAAATATGTCATCAAAGATTTCTTGTCTGGGCTCAATCCTATCATATCTGGAAAAACAAATTAATGAGTCATTTTTTAATTGTAAACAGTTTTAAAAGGTAATTAAAACAAAATTTCAGTTATGATGATGAAGCAGTATTGATGTCTAGTGAACCCAAAGTAAAACAGTATTGATGTCTAGTGAACCCAAAATAAAACTAACAAGTTCATCTTTTAATCAACTGGATACTTGTGATATTTGAAGGTGATATCAAGATTTAATCAAATATTACAGAACCATGTATATACCCTTCACATGATGGAAGTTAATTATTATTTACATGCTCTTAGCACACAACTAAAATTTATGAATTTTAAATTACCCAATATTGGCAAAATTCCAGTGTATATATATGAGTCAGATTGACTGGACTTGTGAACTTAAAATTTATTGCATCACGATTATTTGTAAAAAGAACCAACAACATTACTTACCTTCAGGATCTAAAAGTCTATATATTGATAAATATCTCTCAGCAATATCAAACGCATGTTCTAAGCATTCTTCAGCATTTTTACTCAATAACGATTTGAAGTTAAATAAGTCAGGTCTATAAATACAAAATACAAAAGTGTACATGTACAAATAAACATTGGTATTTTGTACAATTTTTTTAAGTTGAACAAAAATTTGTAGCTAATAAAATTGTTGGTAGAATCTCATACATAGATGTGTTCAGATAATCTTTAATACTATATTGTTCTCTCCCCTTAATTTAATTATTTTATTAATTCTGAGCATAATACATTTCCATTTTCAAATTGCAGAAAAAATACATAAATAAATGTTTTATTTATGAGGCTGATATGGCCATCTGGGTAAATGGTTGCACATCTTAATTCAAGGGAGATAATTTAGTCTTCAGAAATAAAGTAATTGTTACCCATCTTATTTTCTTATAAAGTCCAGTATACATTGAACCCATGGTACCATCAGAATATAATAATGTTATATAATACTACTTCAATATGTATCTTACCTGTAATGATGTATCAAGGCATTAAAAGCTAAACCATCTTGCCAACTAGAACCAAAATTTGCCACGTTCACCCGCTCATACCTGTAAATAATCACTGCTCTTAATATTTTATAATTTGATGGTTAATTATTATAAATGTGACATATAGCTTTAATTTATAAACTTGACTTTCAATTCTAATAAATTTGATTTTTATTTTTCATGAATTTAATCTTTAATTTTCACAAATTTAATCCTTCATTTTTCATGAATTTAATCCTCATGAATTTAATCCTTCATTTTCATGAATTTTTAATCCTTCATTTTCATAAATTTGTTCATTCACAAATTCTGATCTTTAATATTTTAAATTGGATCAAAATAAGTTGTGAGTAAAATATACGACTTATTCATCTTTCAGACTATTGGGGATTTGTTTATTTCCAAAGTAGATTTCCACCCTACAATCTATTATCTGTATCTTAAAACTAAATATTTTGATATATACATACCCAGCTGTTGACTGTTTGCACCAACTTAGTAGCGTCTTTTCTAAATTTGTTTGTTTTAAATCTTTCATAACATTTTTCATGATGTCTTTCACCTGAATCAAAATCAAAACAAAAAGATTTATTCCCCAGTAAATTAAACTTTTAAATGGTGTTTAAAAATACTAACTTGTTCATATTCATTTAATGTATTAATTATTAAATTTTGTGTTGAAAAATCTATTTAATAATGAATATATTTGTAAGTTCATATAGAGAGTAGTTAATCTCTTAAGGCCCCCACACACGAGCCGAAAACTGCGTACGCAAATGGCGCAGCGTCATTTTCGGCTCGTGTGCAGGGGTATTTTCGAGCGCATTTTGACGTTCGCCAAATATCTGTCATGTTTGATATTTTTTGACGCAGCGCCAACTGCGCTCTCGTGTGCGGGCGACTCAGCGCTATTTGCGTTTCATTCCTCGTCAATGCGCATGCGTCATCACTACTGCAAAATGGCGGCACCCAGTGAGTTCGTCAGTGACGCAATTTTAGAGGATAAAATCGTCGATTTATGGCAAGAATATCCTTGCCTATATGATACAAAATGCGTAGAAATTCGAGACCGCAGCCATTTTCGGATGAGTGGTGGTCACGTGAACGACACACTTGCCGCAGTAGCTTTCGCGCAGCGTCGTTTTCGGCTCGTGTGCGGACGCCGTATTTCTGCGTCAAATGCGTACGCATTTTGCGCGGCGCTAAATGCGTACGCAAAATGCGCTCGTGTGCGGGGGCCTTTAGTCTAGATTCATTAGTTTGTATAACACATGTACATAATTCTGGTTAAGAATATGAAATGTTACAAAGTCTATAATACCTGCCAATGAAGTATTATTAGCCATACTAAAGCCAATGTTAGTTTAGGATTACCATCAACAATATCGCTACTACTTATATTTACCAGTTTGATCTGAAATAATATATATTTTATGTTCTGATAAAATCACAATTACCCAGTTTTTAACAAACAAGTAAAAAATATAAAATAATGTGATTTAACATTTGTTGCTTACATCCAGACACTGTTTAATGTCAGGCAAGCTTAAATTTATGGCTTATAGCCAATTTCAATTACACAAAATAAGAACATGCAAGTAAAGACCCACTTTCAATTTAATCAGGCAAATACCTCATCTATCAAAATACAGCTTCAATCGGTAATTCATTTGAATACTGGAAGGCCTACATAGAGGTTTTGATACAATTGAAATATAAAAGGTTTATTATGTGTAACCCCAAAATTTTTCATTTATAAATACATGTATGTCTCATAGTATGTATGCCTCATCTTTGTTAAAGTTTAAGAGATATGATACGACTTGTTATCAATTTATTGACATTATATAATATTCAAGGTATATTTCATTATAATGCTTGAGTGGCTTTAGGTAACTGAGCACGACAAAATACAACATTTATATGAAAAACAATCACTTGTTATACATTTAGCAAGTTCTCTCGAGTGCTGGCATAATATAAGGTGATGCTGAATCAATGTATCACGATTCTTTTTAAAGTCTTTTTGTCGCTTCAGTAAGTAATCGGTTAATCTTGATTATCCATTTCACACATTATTTATACGTATACAAACACTTTAAAATTGTTTTGTTCCTTATATGGATCCAAATCAATATCATGATATAAAACAGTTTTATGTCTTTGAAATCAACAGAACTAAAAAACATCAATTATTCATTTATCCTGCCGTTTACTTAGTAAATATTGGCCTGGCTATGAATCATAATATGAATTGTATTGTAGCACCCAAATTGCAATACATATTGTATTTTGACGACAGTGACAATACCCTGCTCCAGTCTGTCAAGTATTCTCTTACTTGAGCTTGGAAGTGATAAAAGAATACATGTTGTGCTATATGTCCAACAAGCAGTGATTGTTTTTCAAATAAATGTTTGTTGAGTTTTATCTATTATCCTATTATAAAGTACCACTTTAGTTTATTTCATTATACACTCTCAGCTAAAACTGTGTGCTATATTGTTCAACTTGATTGATTAAACACTCTGTGCAACTGCACTTGCTAGAGTTTCTGATGGCACGATTTAAATCAATTGAGAACTGCTGGAAAAGGTTAATTTCCCAACCATTTGACATTTCAAAGTTCACTGTAGAAAATCTTACATTATAATTATGCTCCATTATATACAGTACACGATTGACATTATTTATGTGATGGACTCGTAATCGACCTTTCTCCCGACTCTGAAATGACAATGAATTATAGGTCTGATATCTGGTATGGTAAACAAGAAAAAGAATAATGCATGCAATGATTTGCCACAGCATTTACATGGTATCACAATTTTAACTATATTTGAAACAATAAAAATAGCTTTTTAAACAATAAAAATAGCTTTTTAAACAATAAAAATAGCTTTTTAAACAATAAAAATAGCTTTTTAAACAATCCTTGGCAGCAAATCTACTTTTAAAGATTTTTTTTCCCTTTTTTTGAGATTCAAATAACCACTTGTAGTTATTAGCCAAGGCTTTGACCACCTCAACCACAAATAAATTTACTTACAATGGTTAAAGCACTTAAAACCTCTAATAAAGATAATAAAGCATTTCCATCTCTCAGATCTTCAAATAAGTCAGAAATAAGCGGACGTCCACCCTGGAACAAAAAATAAAATAATTTAAAACGATGGTAAAAATTAAATTGGAAATAAACATGCATGGTGACCTGACCAGCTCTGGATAAATGAGTGTCACAAAGCCAAACCACAACGGTAGCTACAAATAAATGTATTGCATATATTTTTATAAATGACTGCATTGTTTAGCTTTTAATTAATGGTGATTAATATTTTTGAAACCATCAAGGCAGTACTAAATAGCACCCAACTACAGCAAATTTTGTGTATTTTCCTTTAGAGTGTTTGGGATATAAAATAGAGTCATTTTTTAATACAAATATACTGAGCGCCATAGAAATTGCATCACTTAGTTTTTCGTGTAACAAAATGATCCTGTAAACATATCTTATTTATTTATTTTGCTTCTGACTGTGAACAATATTCAAATGGGAACACATCAATAACAACATATTTGTACACTTATGGATGTTTAATCTGTAATCAACGCACGCTGTGCATCACAATTAACCAGTGATGCATTTTGTATGGTGCTCGGTATAGGTTTGAAACTTAAAATTGTTAAATTAATATCATAACTGTTTCTTTTGGCCCGAGTTGATAATATATAATTTTAAACATTTTATATAAGTCATCTATACTGTATTTGTCTATGTTCTTTAAACTCACACAATCCAGGTTTGATGACCAAGAATATCTAAATAGACCTTTGATCACGATAACAATAAAAACCAGATGACATCAACTGAATCATTTCCACTTGTGAAAATATGTTTACCGGTAATTAAAATCAGCCAGATAAATGCAGGACAGATCAGCCTTAAAATGTGACCACTTCTGGTTAAACTTTATACATTAGTCAGGTTCCCTATTTGAGGTACGGGATGAAATATGTAGGCCTACAAAAAGGGTTTCCAGCATATGTGTATATTGAGTGTTGTTTTGTTTGTTTCAATAATTTCAAAAGCTTTTTAATTTACTGAACATTAATGGTATTTTGCATATAAGTTTAATATATTGACCATTTTTATCTCAACATTGATGAAAGTTGCTGAAAACAAGATATAGTAGTTACAATTTCAATCATTGTTGTTATCAACTTTGGGCAAACCTTTAGACTGGTTGAAGTTATTTTCAAGAACTTAAAGAAATCTTTATAAATCTTTAAGAAACAAAAGCTTCAATACAATCCACTGCTAAACTTAAATCTAAAATTCCTTGTTCTGCAGGAAATTGTGATTTAGCTCTATACTGACATCTTATCTTGAAATCAAAATTAATTGACTCTTTTATGAATCTTTCAATTTCTCTTAACAAAACAGATTGAGTTTGATGGATGCTTATTCATACAAAAAATGGAGATAAGAAATTGATGCATTATAACAGGGTCCCTGATCCATTTTGAAATGAACTGGCCAGAATTGGGTCAAATGAGGGCCCAGTAAAAAACAGTTTAAGACTTGGCAATTTCTTATGGAGAATAGGACATGCTGTATTCTAATGTATGTGATTACCACAAAAACAACAACAAATAGGTACCACTATCGGAAAATTTTTCAATTTAATTATGTTCCTGCTTGGAAATTGTCTGAGTATTCAAAAGACAATAGATTGATCAGGAAGCTCTATTGCAATTCCTTAAGAAAAATGCATCTATTGCTTACTATTTTAAGATAAATGCATCTTTTGCGTACCATTTTAAAGGTAATTAGATACAGAATATAAATTTATAAGCAATTGCGTTTCTATTTTTTGATCGTTTGTTTTATTTAGCCAGAGCTGGTAATAAATGGTTGAACTAAATGAAGCGTTTACTGTATCAATGTCCGTAGAGTAAAACAGTTGGTAAGGGATTAATACAGATTACCATGGATGTAATTTTTATTCGACCATAGTTTGTCCACCAACACTAACCATATTTCCGCAGAATACAATTTTAATTGTTTATATAATTGATCAATGTTTTTCATTTCATCTAAACAAGCAAATAATGTGAGAACAAAAATCCTTTTGTTTTCTAGTTTTGTGAACACACCACACGATTTAGGTATGAATGCTAAATAAATAAGGACAAAAATTGAAACTTAAAAACGTGGTGTTTGTTATTTTATCAGTTTTAAAACATCAAAATACCCTCTGTAGTTGCGAATTTATCCATTTTGTAAAAGTTTTCTTTTGTACATCTTCTCTTTCATCTGAAAAATAACAAACATACATTCATGTACATGCATTATGTAATTTTACGAAATAGTTATCAATTTGCTTTGATCAAACCCCTCTAGTCTTGAGTGGTGGTTCAAATAATCATTTTTTCCAACACCCCAAATCCTCAAAATAACGCAAACAGAAAAGTGTATCACGAATTTTTTTAAAAATTCAGAATTTATAATAATAGATATAGTATGTACCCCTACAGAACTTGAGAGTTATTTATAGCTTCCTAAATAAAATATACCACCAAATAATTCCCTGACATTCGGAGACTTACCTTTTCCTTTGTGGTATTTGGCAAATGTGGAATCCATTGTTGAGGACATAGAGGTTACATTTATTCCTTAAATCTGGTCATCCTAAAATGTTGAAATACAAATAATAACCAATAAAACTTAAAGCCACTGATTGTCATTTACATTTTTCAGAGAATATCAAATTCTTCACAGCTTAATCCAGACTAAAATGTATTCAACTTATTCGATTGGTAGTAACATATCTGTATTATTTGCTTGAAAAGACGAAAGAATCCTCGTTGAAACGTCGCTTAGTAATGAACTCAGTAATTGTGTATCCATAAAATTGTACCTTGTGCTGTATTCAACTTGATTCTTTAACATATCGTTAAAACAAAACCAAGATATCATTGATAGATAATCTCATGACGTATGGGGGGGTTGGGATGGTCTAGTGGACTAGAGTGCCGTATTTTGACCTCTAGATGGACGGTCACCTCTGGCTTGCGGCTGTGGTTTCGATCCCTGGTGTGAGCGTATGTGGCATGGAGGTAGGGGCGCCTTCTCAACCTCGTGGGTTTCCTCCGGGCACTCCGCTTTCCTCCCACTGATAAAGACCCCCAACATGCAAGCAAATTTTTGAAATAAAATTAAAACCATGAGTTAGTCCTGAAATGACCTAGCTTGTGTTGAGTGGACGTTATACCCCATTTCTCTCTCTCTCATGAGGTATATTCAATCAGATTAATAAGAGGAACATATCACAAACGATTAGCTGGCTTGTTTACATGGGTTATAGAGAAAATGACCTTAAACCAAAACCATGACAACATTTACTCAAATAGGCCCTAGATTGGTTATAACACCTATCAAAATATCAAAAAGACTGATTCAATATTTGTTATTTATTATGAATCCTCTGTTATATATTTACATAAATCCTGACCATACTTTGAGACCCAAGTGAATTTGGTTGTTTAGGTTTGAGGCCATTTTGACCATATCTTGTTTTTAGCCTCAGTTCATCATATCTTTGTTTATGATGACCAGGACTGAATCATGTTTTGTCTAATACTACTATTAGATATTCAATATATTATTAATAATGTAGTTTTTTAAGAGATTCAAAATATACCTCAAATGATGGTCAACAACTTTAAACAATAAAAACCTGTCCCAACATTTTTTGTTAAAATATTGTATCAGATTTTAAATTCAAATTTCATCTCTCAAATTTGACATAAGAGAGGAATACATGTGGTATATATTAGTTCTACCTAACTATACACGTATATGCACTTTACCCTTTCAACAATATACTCATGTACTTGTAAATTGTCTGGAAAATTGCTCATTTATTTTGGGGGCTTGAGTTAACAACCATTCAACTACTAGTTTTCTAGTATGGCTTTATTCTCAAGCCTCAGGAAAGTGTCTGCATATTCGGATGCAAATTACACAAATATAGGTTGATGGCAACAAAACATACAGCCTTCTATAGTCCATGCACAAGTTTAGTTGTCTGGACTTTCTATAAATGTTGCATTTCAAAAAGGTTTAACAAACCCCTAAAATTTTCAAATTGTCAAAAATTACACGCAAGTTTGAAAAAATAATCTTATAAAACCATTACTGTACAGCCAGTGATTACATGGTTTCTTTGACAGTCAATAAATCTGCAAATAATTGATACACAACTTTTAATTTTAAACAGGTATTTTTCTGACTAATCAAACAATCTCATTTTGACCACCAAGGCAATTATAAGGTATTGACAACAAGGGCAAATATATAATTATTGACTACGGCTTCTGTCATGGTTCGATCATGGTTGCGACTATATCTATGGAAAGAAGAGACAACAAAGACATGCTATAATGCCGCTGCTCTTGTCAAATTTCCCCAACATGACATGATTTCCCGGTATAAGCCATATATTTTTACAGTTCCTTTATGTTATCAACTTCAAAGCAAAATATTCTCCAGCCAATATCAATTAAGATATTGGTGTTTGTTTGTAGCTAACTTCGTCATGAGTGACAAAATACCTTGTACCTATGTGCGTGAATTCTATATAGATGTTATACTAGTTATGAATATTGGAGTGGATATAACTTCATTACCATAATGAAGTTTTTATTATTAGAATGTCCTTGAGAGACATATAATGACTACAAATAGATGTTAAAACACTGAGTAAATAGACCAATAACCAAATTAATACACAAATCAATGTGAGTAGTGAGCACAGATATAAACATTGATTTCTCACCTATTTTATTTACAAATAAAAAATAATCAAAACATCTGCATGCAGAAAGGATTCAGTCAGTTTGAAAATTATATACCAGTTTTATTACTTTATATATACTTTATAGTTCGATTGATAAAGAAACGGTTTCAAAGGATAACACGTTTCTGAATTTATATCTTACATTTAGGTATATATTATTTATATCTTATAGTACAGTAGATTTTTATCATTTCCTATATGATATCGCCTTTTCTAGTTTGTCACTGATAGACGAAAAATGACAGAACGGCAATAAAAAATTCAATTATTCAAAATATTATGGTTCAATGTCTTGACAATTATCTTTTTAGATATAAGTCAAATATATTTGAAAGCATATTGTTGAAGTCTGGTTATATTAAAGGGATCAGGATCTTATAATTACCCTATTTCCTACTGGGACCTCTTTTAACAAAATTCTAACCAACTTGATTCAAAATAAGAACCCTGCATTACAGTCAAATAAAAGTGGTGATGCAAAATCAACAGAAATTACTTTGAACGGCAGAACTGAATGATATCTTTGGTAAATAACTGTTTACAATTAAAATTGCTATTTCTACTAATAGGAAGTGCTTGTAGTGTTTATTATAATACTACTTAGTGCAAACTTATCTAATTACCTAATTAAAACATGCATATTTTGTCTCTCTTTATATTACATCAGTTTTATTAAGTAGTTATTTCCACATTCGTGTTATAACATGGCTAATGGCTACATTTCACTGATACTTTTGCAGAACTACCATATTACAAGTATATATTATACTCTCCAACAACTGTTTATCTATCAATCTTTTCATCAAACCTAAGTTTTTTGTTTCGTTTTTTCAAAACTTCTTACAGGCATTTTTTTTTTTTTTTTGCCAGGTGTGGCACTTAGAACACCTGATGCACCACCATAGGGACATTTTTCAACATGTAGGGAAGTTAATAATCCCTAGCTATGATACTATATGAACACCTCGCGATTTTGTTTTGGTGCATAAGAAGGATGCTTATATAGTTATCTAGCAACCATTACAATACTTGAACCCATCATGTGGTGTCATAGTATCATAAAATATTAATTTATAAACCCTAAAATAAACATTTGGTCTCGCTCTATTCGTTACACGATACCATCTTTTGCCCACCCGTATTTAAAATAGCTCCCATGCTGGAGGGTGTATCAATTTAGTTTGAGTAATATTATATAATAGGTCACAGACTTGACCATAATATTTGACTGCATATTTTTGTTATTAAATCCGTTAGAATACGCCAACGTTTTATAAGCTCGAAACAGGACTATTCATGCACCGTTTTACAAGGAACAATGTCAATTTTTGTAAACACACACCCCATACATATAATATAGCGGTATCTGTCCAATGTGTATTCTAAATTATAAATCAAGTTAATCATTGCACGCGGATCTTTCTGGAATCCTAATGTTTAAAGGTTAAAGCCTCAAGTTAAAAAATCAACTTGTCATTTGTAAACTCGCTATAAAAAATGCGTTGGCGTCTGGATATAGCAGAAGTGATAGAAATTCCCTGAACTACTTCTTTTATGTGACATTGGCGTGTACCCCAAACTCTAAACTAACATTCAACTTTTGTATGCAGCTGCGACAAAACGCGTCGCTATAGCACACCTTTGTCACCTGTACGGTCAAACCACTTACCTTAAAAGAAAGTTTAAAAAGTCAACTTACCAGAAGGTACACAGAATTCTTAACATTTAAATGCACAGAGAAGTTTATTTAGATGCTCCATACATCAGACTGGTCAGCGAACCTGTCACCAATTTTCTGAACATGGTCGTATTTACTCAATTATTTACAACGACGAGCTATGACAGGGAGAATCTCAAAATAACACAATGTACCCGCTCTAAACTAAAAGAGACAGTTCAGCTATCGGCATAATATAATATGTGTGCAGCGGTTGACAGGCAAACATGAAATTTGTATAATGCAAGTTTTGATCTCGATTCTATTTTACCATTAGTAGAAAATCAATATATATACATGATTTTTTTATGAAACTACAAAATGTGCAAAATTCAAATTTTATGGGTGCAGTGCATTCAAGACGAATCTTCACGAGAGTTGATGGCCTGCCAGTTTTACCCGCAGGCACTTAAAGGGATTAAAATTAAAAAAATACTACTGTTTGATTACAGTTAATCTTACAACTGCTTGAGTATATCAAACAGTAGTGAGAAATATTATTTTAATCCCGACGGATCCAGTGGGGCGCCCCCCCCCCCCTCGGCCCCCTGGTTTTCGACAGTGCCCTTTTTTACTGCTGAAGGTGCCTTTTTTTACTGCTGATAGTACCTTTTTTCAGACCCAAATGTGTCCTCTCCGAACGTTTACTTAGACGAAAATATCAGCCAAATAGCTCTTGGAATGTCTACAGATGCAAGGAAATGACGGATAATTGTCATAGGGACCCCCCCCCCTTCAACCCCCTCGCAGTGGCGTGCCCCGACTCTGCAGTAAGTGCCCTCATTTGCGGCGCCCCCCCCCCCATTTCAAAATTCCTAGATCCGCCCCTGCTTCAAGTGCCCGTGTTTTTACTCCAGTGCTTTGTTGAAAAAATGTTCCCCCAACCTACTGTATAGTGAATGATAGATCTTTTCTACTGGGATACATTTTATACTATAAAACTCAACACAGTTCTCAGTTTTCGACCTCGACTGTTAGTTTCACAGCAGAATTATTTTACATCCGTTCACTGCTAGCTAAATGCTTTTTAAACTATTTATTACTTTGACCTAGTGGGCCTAGCGGATGGTGTTCATAGAAAGCCCCCGCCTAAGGGTTGCAACATTGTTGAGGCGAAAGGGTACTTAACAAAGTGTAATATGTGTAATTTCCCTTTAAATAAAAATAGTTACTCTGATCTTTTCAGTACATATGTGACATACAGAGAAGCTAGTTAACATCAGTTTGATATACCTTAATTGGTATACGACCATTTGACCACGTGCTACAGTAAGTGTACATTGAAAGGGATTGTAAACCACATAACGTTGGCTAACGGTTTCCACTCGCTTGTCGGTTCAATGGCAACACCAGAATCACAAAAATCAAAGATGATTACAACCAATAATAGATTTAACAAGCAATACAGTGGTTTAAATATCATTATCGCAAGAATGAGAATGCACGTGTTTTCGCGCCAATTTCTATCACTGTAGCCTCTTTGAGGCGGCTCAGCGAGAAAGACGCTGACAAGCTGAAATGAAATGAGGTTTGACGCCCTACTGATCTGCTCCGAACTAGACTATAGGCGTCGGTACAGAAACATGCCAATCTACAGATAGGCTATATTGGAACATCATGATGTTGCTTTATAGTAGCTTAATTTGTATTATGTATGTATAATATTTAAAAAAATATATCATATTTTAATCGAGAATATTATTATGTCATATTGGTGATTGGTGGTAATATACATCGCGGCAGGGCATTATTTAAGTAATCTCAATAACTGGGGATTAGGGAGTACCAGGGAGATTGTCTCCCCCGGGCGCGGGAAAACTTTGAATTTCTGCAAACGGCAAAACTTTAGAAATGTAACGTTAACTGAAATATGGTATGATTTTCACTTCCATAGATTCTTTACTTTTGTTCCTTATCAGTCGGTCATTTTAGTCACCAATAATGCATTTGCATTTGCCCCTCTAATTACTGTGCTAAAAAATGCACCACTGTTCGATTGTCCTGGCGGATTAATTGTCGTAGACCGTTTTCTTTGGTACAGTCCTAACGGTCAGTGGCGTACCTGGAGTTTGCTGCGCTCACCCCACCACCACACGCATAAATATAGAACAGTAGGGCCGATACATAATTAAACTGTCGAACAAAAACAAGTTCCCGACGAAAATTCTTTTTCTAACATTTCCGTAGACCGCCATCCATCTCGCCTCCTTCTTCCTCCCCCCCATCCTTTATTTAGTCGAACATTTTTTTCTCGAAGTGCAATATCTTGTGGAAATCTCGTGGTGACAAATTTCACACAAAGCCCCCACAACCAGGCATAACCTTGCCATAAATGCCACTCCCGCCCCGCCTCCCTAGTCAAGCTCATCACAAACACACTCAATTGCGCTACAGCAGACGGTTTCCCGCCTTGACGTTTCTACGATGAAGCGGTACCAACTTAGTCAATTATGTACCCCAGCGAATAAATGGATGCCATCGATCGTCTGTAGGAACATGCGCATTTACTGAAGAATCCTGACCAGAATCTATGTATTGGTGAATGTGGATCGATTGTATATGGCACCATTATAGAAACAGACGAAGAAAAGTCACCAAACGTCACCAGAGATGTTTTAATTTAACGCTCGTAGCATTAGCCTCATCGTTGGACGTCTGGTCTCCGCCCTCACTATACATATAGGTAAGTAATCATTGTCACATAATATAGGCACATTAGATGAAATCCTATAAATTATTAATGACCAGGTCTGCCTGAACGGTTCCAGATAATGTAAGACGTGTTAAATTTACACTGTAAACACACGGTTCAACATAATGAATCTTATAGTCTGAGACATTTTATGCATTGGTAAGCTATTGCAGTATTTGTAAGCAACGCGAGGTGCATAATTTTGATACATGATATTTTCAGCGTAGAATTGTATTTGTAACGATTGCCTGAGAGCTTTTCATGTATGACATCAATGGTGTATTCTATCGACTTATAAAAAGGCCACGGACACTCAACATTAGAACCTATTGGGCTTATCCAAATATTGAAATGGTGGATCTATATTTCACATTAAACTTAACAGCACTTATTCCATAATTTATATGAACTGCTTGCTACTCAATATGTGTTTATTGTCCCCCGCCTTTCGAAGAAAGTTGGGGGACTATTAAAATGGGTTCGTCCGTCCGTCTGTCTGTCTGTCTGTCTGTCTGTCTGTCCGTCTGTCCGTCTGTCCGTCACACTTTTTGGGACACAATAACTCTTTTCCTAATTGAGCTAGAATGTTCAAACTTGGTGTATGTGTTTATTTGGTCAATGCCTTGATGGAGTTCGAAGATGAGCATTTTCCGCTTAGGGTAAGCAGAGATAAGCAATTTGATTGGTTGATGCTTTGGGACACAATAACTTTAGTTCTAATTAAGTGAGAATGGTGAAACTTGGTGTATAGTTTCATTACAGTAATACCTTGACTAAGTTCGAAAATGAGCATTTTCTGCTCAGGGTAAGCAGATCAATTTGATTGGTCGAGACTTTGGAACACAATAACTCTCCTTCTAATTGAGTTAAAATGTTCAAACTTGGTGTATATGCTTATTAGGTCAATGCCTCGATGGAGTTCGATAATAAGCATTTTCTGCTCAGGGTAAGCAGAGCGATACGCAATTTGATTGGTCGAGACTTTGGAACACAATAACTCTCCTTCTAATTGAGTTAAAATGTTCAAACTTGGGGTATATGCTTATTAGGTCAATGCCTTGATGGAGTTCGAAGATGAGCATTTTCCGCTTAGGGTAAGCAGAGATAAGCAATTTGATTGGTTGATGCTTTGGGACACAATAACTTTAGTTCTAATTAAGTGAGAGTGATGAAACTTGGTGTATAGTTTCATTACAGTAATACCTTGACTAAGGTCGATAATGAGAATTTTCTGCTCAGGGTAAGCAGAGCGATACGCAATTTGATTGGTCGAGACTTTGGAACACAATAACTCTCCTTCTAATTGAGTTAAAATGTTCAAACTTGGGGTATATGCTTATTAGGTCAATGCCTTGATGGAGTTCGAAGATGAGCATTTTCCGCTTAGGGTAAGCAGAGATAAGCAATTTAATTGGTTGATGCTTTGGGACTCGATAACTTTAAGTGAGAGTGATGAAACTTGGTGTATAGTTTCATTACAGTAATACCTTGACTAAGTTCGATAATGAGAATTTTCTGCTCAGGGTAAGCAGAGCGATACGCAATTTGATTGGTCGAGACTTTGGAACACAATAACTCTTCTTCTAATTGAGTTAAAATGTTCAAACTTGGTGTATATGCTTATAAGGTCAATGCCTTGATGGAGTTGGAAGATGAGCATTTTCCGCTTAGGGTAAGCAGAGATAAGAAATTTGATTGGTTGATGCTTTGGGACACGATAACTTTAGTTCTACTTAAGTGAGAGTGATGAAACTTGGTGTATAGTTTCATTACAGTAATACCTTGACTAAGTTCGATAATGAGCATTTTCTGCTCAGGGTAAGCAGAGCGATACGCAATTTGATTGGTCGAGAGTAGCCGAGACTTTGGAACACAATAACTCTCCTTCTAACTGAGTTAAAATGTTCAAACTTGGTGTATATGCTTATTAGGCCAATGCCTTGATGGAGTTCGAAGATGAGCATTTTCCGCTCAGGGTAAGCAGAGATAAAAAATTTGATTTGTTGATACTTTGGGACAAGATAACTTAGGTTCATCTTGATTGATGATTTTTATGCCAATACAATGACTGCATTCTCATTTAGTAATGGATTCGACAGTAACAGTGTATAGCAACGATTGACTTGGACACAAGCGCTCTTTCCCTTGGCCAGAGGGGCCCTTTTGTCTGCCTTTAGGGTCCCCCTAACTAGGGTACATTTTCATTTTTCTCGTCGGTTTTAGCATTTTTCTTTATAAAACACTTTTGGATGACACTTCGTGCACAGTTTGAATGCTCGATACGTTTGAAAAAAATAAATGTGCGATTAATTAATATGTGTCTTCTATTTATTTTGGGATTTCGGCGGGGGACATCAGCCTCACTGTTGGCTTGTTTTGTTAAAGATGCACCATGTAAGAGCTAAATCTACTTATTTGCAGTTCTTTATTTTGGCTTCAAATGTTATCAAAACCATTATTTAGACATTTATTCACATGACAATTAAGGCCATAATCCAGTCACTACCATTGGATGGCTGAGATTTAGATGGATTTAAAAGTTTAATGATAAAGTGGATAATCGTGGCTTATTATGTTGCTATGATAATAAACAACCTACACTAAATCTTCAGGCAGTCATAACATAGCTAAGAATAAAATAATTTAAATGAAATTTTCAAGATATCCATTTTCATTCAGCTCTTTATCTAAAACTTACACAATGCATCTTAAAAAATGAGGTTTTTAATTTGTAATTCGTCAAAATAGATTGATTCCTTCTCCTACCCCCAAACTGCAACAATACCATAATAGTATTTTATTTTACAGCCCTTTTATTTGTTTTTTTTGCAGACAAAATGCTGTTTGGTTTGTATGAGATTGACAGTATGAAATGACCAGATAAAAAAAAATGTTTCAAAAAATATTTATTGTGTGCATGATAGGCTTTGTAACTGATTCTGTTCTGGGTAAGAATTTTTATTTTTATGGAGATATTTTTAAGTGTTAGCATTGAAGAATGAAGGATATCAGATAAGAGGGCCCTGTAAGGCAGCCACAATGGATAAGTGACCAAGATGCTGGGTCATTAACCAGGAGGCCATGGGTTCGCTCACAGTGTTGGCTGTTAAAGTTCATCAGGACTTTTCAGCGCAGTTTACTCTTATCAGTGGTGCAGGATAGCTGTCTAGTTGTTCAGATGGGACAAAAAACTTAAGGCCTGGAATACATTGGTGTGCACATTAAAGATCCCTTTGCAGTCGGAATTTGATATAAGAGTAAGACATAGCATCGCTGTCCTGGCAATATTTCCATCATTGCACACTATTTGGCGTATTCCCATGTTCATTAGCCCAGTTGAATCAATAAAGTAGGACATTCAATACAATTTATATAGGTGACATCTCATTGAGATTTTTGTGCATAAATGTGAAGTGTGTTAAGATATCAATTGTAGGTGTTAATACAAACTAATATCTTCATATTACATGGTGTATGGTATTACATTTACTTATTAATGATATTATCTTGTATCAGGTAATAACAGTAGGATAATTGATGATGAGCAAGGCCGGTTTAAGACCAATAGAGGCCCCAAGAACTTAATATATAAGAGAGAGAGAGAGAGAGAAATGGGGTTTAACGTCCACTCAACACAAACTAGGTCATTTCGGGACTAACATATGGTTTAATTTTATTTCAATAATTCGCTTGCGCGTAGGGGTCTTTAGCAGTGGGAGGAAACCGGAGTGCCCGGAGGAAACCCACGAGGTTGAGAAGGCGCCCCTATCTCCATGCCACATACGCTCACATCAGGGCTCGAAACCACAGCCGCAAGCCAGAGGTGACCGGCCAGCTAGAGGTCGAAGCGCGGCACTCTAGTCCACTAGGCCATCCCAACCCCCCTTAATATATAAGCCTATTGGCAATTCCAAATATAAACAATAATAAACCATAAAATAAATTTGTATTTTTCAAAATCAGGTTTTGTACACATCATAATTAATTGAGACAAAGCAGTTAACAGTAATGAAGGAGAAAAACAATGAAAAGCTCATTCAAAGTTCTCAATTTTAGATTACATATTTTAGATTTGTCACCTAACAAGGCAGGTGGTGCCCCACCCCCATGATGCCCTAATCATGTTTTTATTTTATTTAATGTCGATGAAGCAAAGATAGAATACACTGTATACAATATACAGAAAATATACTATAATCTGAACTTACATTGTGCCTCAGAACGTGTTAACATTCTCATGAATAAATTAGTAATATGATTATTTTGAAAGTTGATATATTGTTATTCGAGACCATGCCTGCTCATAATCTAATATGTAGTTATGATATCTTGTAATCGTTAGATTACTGTACTGTGCAGAAGATAATTTTGCCAGGGCAGCTACAGTCTTCGCTTTCCAAGAATAATTTTGTGTATTAGATCTTGTGTTTTAATGTAGGTACTGGTATTTCCCATATCTGACAGTATTTCTTGTCTTCATTAGCCCCAGGCGCGGATCCAGGGGGCGGGGCCCAGTCGGCCGTGACCCCTCCGTCAGCCCCAGTGACAAAGTTGATTATCATTTTCGTTTGCTTTGTTACTGTTGTAGTTCAGATATCTGCTCTTTAATAGATGATATAAACATGATTTACGCATTGTCTCCACCAAAACAATCTAAGGTTACAACATATTACTCTTTGCTCCAATGTGTGTGCCCCTCCCCCCCATCCCCCCTTCGACAAAATCCTGGATCTGGGCCTGAGCCCAGTTTAGGAGCAGAACAGTAGGATGTTAAACCCAATTTCATTGCTGACGGTATTTAAACCCCATTTAATTGAAATAACACATCAGAACAAACTGTCTGAGTTTTTGTACCAAATAGATACATTAAGACAGGTTTTCTGAAATTCAAGATGATAACAGGTGAATTTAATTATATGACGAAGCCAATTGAGGTACTCTGACTCTTGCTTATCGCTGCTTTATAACTCATTCAATCCTATCTTTTCTCCTGTTTTCTCAGGTTTAAGTCCACCTTATCAATGTCATTCTACATATTATACTGATCCTAAATGTATTGATCACCCGGATGGCTATGGATGTGAATGTGGACCAGGATTTCACTGGAATACTTTTATGTGCATGTGTAAGTAATAAATGTGCAATAAGAATTTTATTGTTAATGTAGTCTGCACATCTTAGATTACAAATCATTATATGGCAAATTTAAAACTACAAATTGGAAAATGAGAAATTTATCAATTTTTTTTATTTTTATATACTTACCCTTCAACATGGTAAATTTTTTGTCAAACATCTCGCCACCAGAAAAAAATTATTGAATCGTAGTATTCTTTTTGTAAAGTAATAAGTAAATACAGAAAAATGAGTTGATAAATAAGAGTCATATGTCTTTAAATTGTTGGTTACTTTTTGTTTTTATATAGAAATAGGTAACTTATTTCTTTCATATTATTATTATTATGTAAGATGGTAGATCAGATTTGTTTAGAAATGTAGAAATTTAAATAAAAAGCATTACATTAACATTATTAATTTCATCAATCAATGTTTGATAATGCATTTAGATATTTCTCAACATAAAATTAGATTTTTTAAAAGCTAGTGCTTTTTTTTAAATCAAAATCAATTTCCCATAAATAAATGAAATCGAGAAAATGAATGTGTTAAAAGCCAGGGTACTTCAACAAGTAATCAGAAATGTGGTCATATTAAATACCCCACAAAACAACCAAGTTGATAGACTAATTAAGTTGATAAACTAATTAAGTTGATAGACTAATTAAGTTGATAGACTAATTAAAGTGATAGACTAATTAAGTTGAGAGACTTAATAATAGGTTTAAAACAGCGTACTTATCTATTGTAATTGAACTCATATATTACTAATAATATGTTCTTTTTTTTAAAAGTCAGTTGTAATTTTAGAAAAAAAGGATATGGCAGGCTGCATTAATTTCAATACTCATAACACCATTTTCTTACAGTATTCTATGCTTTTAAATTATTTCAGCATCAGCCATTGACTCAAGGTTCGAATTCAAAGCAGTTGATCCACCCAGATATACCTTGCTGTTGAACAAAGCTTTTCCTAAATTAAAAGATTTTACCATATCTTTCTGGATTAATGTCAGCAATCCTGATCTCCCTGGTACCATCTTATCCTATTCTCATAGTGAGGAAAACTTAGTTCGTATGATGAGTGGACCAACTTTACGCTTTGAAGTGTTTAACCGAATGAAAGATACAAATATAAAACTGATACCGCATCAATGGTACCATGTCACATGGACATGGACATCGACAGGTAAGAAATTCTATAGATATTCCTTTATTTAGAGGTGCTGGAATGAGGTGGATGAGGAGATTGGATTGGATTCCTATGTCAGTTGATCACATTATAAGACTGACACTAGACAATTCATTATTGACACATTTGGATATGATACAAATACCTTTCAACTTATATGAGCTTGTTTCTCAAAACATACGTAAAGTTATTGTGCCTTCATGTTGTTCCATGTTGGATCTAGTTCCCAAACTTGATAAATGGTATGCCAGAAAGATAGTCTTTTTCTGAAATACCAATAATAAAATGATGAAATTATATGTCAATGGTTTTAAACAATTTTATTATTCTTTTCCAAGTACATGTAACTATTTTTTTAATTTTGTGTGATGGGAGCCTGGAATTAAAAAAAGACGGTGCTTATAATGCATTGGAAAATGTTCATGTGTTTTAATAAGGTGTCTCATTGTAACAAGCTGCATGCTTTTCGATCCCATGCATGTACATGACAATAATTAGGGTAGCTTTGTTTTTCTGGGTCCTTTGGTTTCCTCCCACTGTTAAAGATTCTCACTGAAATTACATTGCATCCTTTGTTAGTCCTGAAATAACATCTTTTCTCTTTCTGTGTCCAAATGATATGTGTATTTGTGTTGTTAGAATTATTACCACTGTTATGATTATTGATTATTACAATAGATGGAAGATGGGTTTTCTACATCAATGGTGATCAACGTCAGAGTGGATATCTAAATCGGACTTTGAAGCCTATACCGTCTGGAGGAGAAGTTGTTTTAGGCCAGTCACAACCATTTGAAATAGCAACTGCTTTGGATGGAGATCTGTCTCATCTGAACATATGGAACTATGCTATGGCCAAAGAAGAAATTAGAAATATAACCAAATCTTGTAATTTTATGTATTGTGGAAATGCTGTTCAGTGGGTAGAATTTCGAAGTGGTACACGAGGGGCGATGAAGATTAGATGGCCATCAGGAATTTTCAGTGAGAAATTTAAGGATGTCTTTAATCTAATAATTTGATCTAATTTATAAAGAATTTATCTATAATGGTTTATTTTTTACAACCTTAATAGACAATGTAAAAAATGATTTCCACTTTCTTCTTCACATGATTGAAATATCAGATCAGATCAGTGCTATTCAACACAGGTTTAACTCCGTCAAGTATAGTGATAAATATAAAATTATTTTTTATCTATTCAGCGGAGCAGTGTTTTACAGAGAAAACTGCTGCTATTTCTTGTGATACATTCTGTAGTGATTTGATAGGTTTGTACTTATATCATTTAGGGGGGTTGGGATAGCCTACTGGACTAGAGTGCCATGCTTCGACCTCTAGCCGGCCGGTCACCTCTGGCTGTGGTTTCGAGCCCTGGTGTGAGCGTATGTGGCATGGAGATAGGGGCGCCTTGTCAACCTCGTGGGTTTCCTCCAGGCGCTCTGGTTTCCTCCCACGGCTAAAGACCCCTACGTGCAAGCGAATTATTGAAATAAAATTAAACCATATGTTCGTCCCGAAGTGACCTAGTTTGTGTTGAGTGGACGTTAAACCCCATTTCTCTATCTCTCACTTAAATCATTTACAATAGAGTGTTTTTCTTATTTGTCTGGGAGCCATGGTGGCTCAGTAAGACGTTGGCTGGCTGAATAGCCAAGAGGTCCTGTGTTCGAACTTGATGTTGACTGAGAAAATTTATCAGGATTCCCCTTGTCAGTGCGGGTGCAGGACGAAGGGCATGGCGAGGAACAATATATAGTCATATGGATAGGACGTAAACCAAGGTCCCATGTGCACATTGGCGTGCATGTAAAAGAACCTTTGGCACATGGAATTCGAAATAGGAGTAGGCCATAGTAGTAGTACCACTGTCCAGGCAAAAAATTCCCTCATAGAACCTTGCATGGCAAGAACAATAAGACGTTAATTAAGTTGTACTGGGGATGATTTCTGCCGATTGTTTTTACTGTTTAATTCATTCATTACAGGTGCACAATGTAATGAAGAAATCAAAGAAAACATTAAATGGAACAGAACAAAAGCTCAAATGAATATTAGTGTTGACTGTCCAAGACAGGGTGATAACACTACCAACAGTGAAGGTTTGAAGTTTTCTTTTGGTTAAAACTATGCTCTTTGTTATCAAATTAATATGGCATAATGGAGTGATTACAATAGTTTACTTTGTGAACAAAAACTGTCATCTGATATGCTACTGCCATGGAAAATTTCATTTTGAAAACTGTAAACACAGTTGATAAGGAGGAAGTAGAAAAACTCTGTAATACAATACAGGTTTTAAAAAGGTGGTTTTAAAATAGAAACACTCTGGCAAAAATCACATTATTATTGCTCAAATGTGAATTGAATAAATATATTGTTAAATAATCTAGGATGTGAAGTTTAATAGTTTAATATAAGATTTAGATATTAATACATGTATTATCTATATTTTCAGGTCACGCTGTAAGAGTGTGTAAATTAAGAGAGAATGCTAATGATGGTATATGGGCAGAACCATTAATAGATGGCTGTATATCAGATCGCTTGTTAGAGATCAAGAATAAGGTAAATTTACACCTTGAAAATTTAAAGCCTGTATCTAAATTGAAAAGGTGGCGATTTGTTTTTTTTTAATCTCATATGGGGATCGCTTCCCTAAGGTACTTTTTTAACTTAAAGGGTATCCTGCACGTAAAAGTGGTTTTGCATTCGGGGAGGGGGTTGGGGTCGTGGTGTCGAGTCAGATCCATCTTGTCCAATTTTCTGTTGACCATTCTATAGCTAAGGGTTATTATAAACAGATTTAATCCATAATTTCAGTGCAAAAAATCTCAAAGTTTATATTTTGAAGGTCATGTAAGCCATCCCTTGTATATGCCACACTTAATGTGGATGTATAAACTTGTCACCCTTATCTGTTAGAGTGGAGTTTTCATCCACTTGTTATCGCTTTATTCATGAATTTATTATAGCCCTTCCATTAATTCAATTCATTCTCTGATATAATCAGATTGTTGCCAAAGCTAGCACCTCAAACTAGTCTTTGTTTGACTTATGCCATTTCTCAGACCTTCAGGTTGGCCACTGGTTTTAAACTTGGTGTGATTAATCATTAGGAAATATCCTGTTCAAATTTGCAAGTTGTCTCCCTTTTTACATTTGGACTTCTATAGCTGGAACTGACAATTTTGCTGCTGTGGTGATAGGGCTTGGCAAGTTGCGCTTTATAATTTTACTTGAGAATTACGCAAATTACCATATAAGGTAGATTGTACATATTAATTGATTTATCTATATACAATAATAAATTGTTTTTTCTAGTTTCGAAGTATTGGTAATGATGATATGAATGAGATTATGATACTACAGTTAGCTGATGAACTGTTAAATCATACAGAGAATAATAGTTATACTAATCCTATAGATATAGCTACAGTTATAGATTTATTACAAATCATGGTCAAAACACAGGTACGTTAAACTGTTGGTTTTCCTTTGTCAGCAGTGCAGGGTTTAGCAAAGAACAGCGTATATTTGTTAGGATGGTCAAAAAACCAAGGTCACTTGAATGTGTTGGCGTGCACTTAAAAAAAAATTTTTTTTTTTTACTTTATGTATTCTAGATGGGTAATATTTTCATTATTTTTGCTATATTCCTGTTTCTTAATATTTTTGATATTAACTAATCTTTAATTTCTGCAGGGAGTAGCACCAAAAACAATAACATGGCAAGATGGTGGTATCAAGTTTGCGAGTGCCAAGGAAGTTTATCCTACCTTTGAACAAACTAAAACTTTCAGTCAGGTGTGCGATTTTTCACTTTTAAGCTCCCATTCCCCATTATTCAAAATATCGCACAAGATAACCTCAACATTAATTTTAAGACTAAAATAAGGTTACTTCTTGTTAAGCGAGTTTATATATATCTCCCTTTTCAAGGAAATAAATGTAAATAATTTTGAAACATAACCTCAGACCTAATCTGTTGTCGAAAACCAAGCATCTACTTCATAAGTGTAAGGTATTTTTTACAACATTGTTAAATTTTTTGATATATAGTTAGATAGGTATTAAAAAAAAGTTATTGGAATATATTTTTGTGTCATCTGTCTTTATGATAATTATGTTGCTTTATGTGTTTAGATCCTTGGCACCATTATTGATAATCTTTTGAGTTCAAAAAATGATGCAGGATGGAATGCTACCCAACCTGCTGGAGTAGAGGGAGATAACCTTCTGGTGGTAATGCATTTGTTTGCAGACGTAATATCACGTAGTCTTGTATATCATGTAATAGATGGACTTGTCAGTTATAAAGATGCTGTCATCACTATTTTTAAAGAAAATATAGGTTAGTTAATATTATTCTGTAGGTTGTCAAACCTGTATTTCAACTTCCTCATAAATGAATTTTATAATATTATATCAATTTTTTTTGTCATTTTTTTCATTTACATGTTGTAACATATTGTAGAATGATCCGATAATATCTGAAAACTAATTTAATGGCATATTAGTGTGTTCTTATGGTAGTTAAGATTGAAAAAAAAATATCAACAAGGATTTAAGGAAATTCCTGCTCATCATTAAGCAATTTAAGATTTTCTGAACTAAAGCAAAGAAATGTCTTTATTGTTTATTTTTAATTATAGAGTTTAAAATAGAAACTTATTGGATAGAAGAGTTTTATGGATCATCCTTTCCGAGTCCAGAAGATCAGAAACGTTACAAATTAGATAAGAATAATGGTTTCTTGAGGATAAGACGTGGTGTTTTAATGTCACAGAATGCATCAGAACTCCCAGGTACACAACTTCATTGAAATTGCAACACGAAAAAAGAGTTTTATTATGAATTACATATTTAAGAATGAAATTTGATGTTGCTTTAATATCACTCAGGTACACAACATTATGAAAAGAATTTTTATTATGAATTACAGATGGAAAAATGACATTTGATGTCACTTTAATTTCTTAATCAGCCATTCCTAGAATTTTCAAATCTATTGATATAGTTATTATGTTTGTGGCATAATTAAAGATATATATGTTTAGTTTTGATGTATTTAATTTATTTGTAACTTAGCTAAAAATTTTTAGAAGAAAAAATAGAACAAAACTGATGGTGTAATTAATTTGGGGATTTTTTTAATAATTACTTTTCGTTTATCAGTTTTTATTGGAGTGTCCAGTTTCCGGTACCGAAAACTCGCACAGAATGTTCCAAATAAGGTTTGGAAAGGGTAGGCATATTATAGTCAGATTTAAATAAATGTGTAACCAATCATTTTTATTCGCTCACATTGAAATGTATTCCTATATTGCTGTCTTTCTGTATGTCTGTCAGGCACCCACAATTGCTTGTGGATGCTCTGGAGGCCAACGTTAATATCGGATTGACTTCAAATTTATACACAGTGTTTATGGTTTATATCCAATTAACTTTAAATTTATACATAGTGTTTAAGATCTTGAGACAAAGAACCCTGTTGATTTTCAACATTTTTGCTTAATAACTGCTAGAGTTATGGCCGTTGATCACTTTGAAAAAATATTGTGGGCACCCTAGAGTCTTAAACTTTTATAGTCTTTACGGTTATGAGACGAAGAGGCCTATTGATTTTAAACAAATTCTGATAATTACTGCCAGAATAATGGCCCTAGATCACTTTGTAAAGGTTTTGTAGATGCTCTAGAGGTTAAAGTTAATTTTCAATTGACTTTACATGTATATACGGGGTTAATAATGTCTCATTATAAACTATCAATGATAATGATATTTTAAAATATGTATATTGTAGACGTAAAGAAGAAGATCTTGTTAATACACCTATAATGGCTGTATATTTACATATTGGAGATTTTGCTGTGAATAATTTATCCTCACCTATTTTAGTAGATCTACCTATATTAGATGTAAGTAACTAGGCATCATGAAATATTAAATTGTTATATTGAGGAACCCAAATTAATAATATGATGTCAAGAAAGAAAATGTTTTTTTTGATCTACACTAAAGAAATATATTGCTAATTTCTTATTAGTTGCCAGTTCTATTATCATGTTTAATTTACACTTGTTAAAATTTTGAGTATTATATTATAGTGTTAGAGAATTTTCAAAATTTTAGAATTATAAATTGAATATTCTTATCTAATGAGTAGTGGGAAAATACATATGTCTGCTTCATTATTTAACATTTAATTAACAAAATCCAATGCTAGATAATATTCTGGCATGGATTATTTTTGATTTAAAACAAACCTATCAATAGATTTTCACGGATAACAAAATTGCTGCATGCTTATTGCCAGAGAACATCATAGATGTATGAAATTCAATTTCAGATATTTTTATAAATTTATACTGAAAGGAATTGAACCATTTTTGGACAGATATTCCTTTTAGAGATCCATTTGTCACCATATTTTAGTTTGCAAGTGATTCCTACAGTGCTTAAATGACGTATCAAGATTTTCCATTCTTTATAAATTAATTTCTATGATGACTGATACACATATTGCTTTCTTCAGACATTTAATATATCAAATCCTGAATGTGTTCGAGTTGTTCACAAACAAAGGTAAAAATTCATTTATTTATTGATTAGAAAACAAGCTTAGGTACCCTGTATTGTACAGGTGAATGTCTTGTATAGTTTTGATCGTGAGTTAAGAATTTGGTTGAGAAAAAAAGAATTTTCCTAAAGGTAATGGGCCAGTTGAATGTGTCTTCTCATAACATCCATGATAATGCAATAATTATTCATTTCCAATTTCAATTATATAATTACACCAAATACAATCTAAAGGGCACCATTAGATTCCTTGTAAAAATGGTTAATATGAAGTAATGTTCAGTAAATGAGAACCATATCTCACAAAACAAAGAAATACAAACTCTAGAAAGTCACAAGACACACTTATTCAAATTGGGATAAAGAACAGACAATGCAAGATATCAAAAAACTGTCAAATAATGTGAATAGATCCTTAGACTGACTTGCCATTCACTAATCTGTACAATCAGGGCTTGTTGATTTTGATGACAACAAAAATATCTACATGAAATATCTGCTATTTGCCACTGAATATAAATATTGTATACTGGTTTATTATAGAACTAATGAATGGTATTGGTCCAAGTCAGGATGTAGATTATTATATTTTGATGGTAAATCTGGAACATGTGCTTGTCATATACCTGGTGTATTTTCTATAACAACAGATATGTATGATGTCAATGTAAGTACTATTAAAACACTAAATACTATTCTCTGAGATTATTATTATTATGTAGACGATTTGTACCCAATCTTATTAAAATACAGACCTATATTTCGTTTCGTTTTTTTATACTTTCCATGGCCTTGACTACATGAAGATCTGACAAGTTATAGTGGGAGTTCCCATCAGTGGTCAAACAAGCTGATTTTGACCCTATGAAGTCAGATATTGATTAATCAATCAGCATTGATGTTTCTAGTGGTTTACCTACAGTTCCATGCTTCAAAAGGCCAAGAAGTCACCGTAATAGACCTTTTCTTTAACTAATCCCTCACATCATCCAGAACATGTCATTGATAACAACTCTTCCAGATCCTAGTTTAATAAAAAAGACAAGTAAAACGAAATTTGAACTATAAAAAAGAAACAAAATAGGATCTGTGTTATAATCTGATTGATTTCTATCTTATTTGTAATTTAATCAAAAGTGATGGTGACTTTACTGGTATAAAACTACCATTAGATAGGATTGTTCATGGGAGATACCTCCTCTCTGTCATTAAGAGAGCTAAATGACACTGATGAGAGGTTTTCTTTATTATAAGCTGCACATGAACCAACTTCAAACTCAAACCTTTAACAGTGTCTAATATAGTTTTGAATCACTGGTGGTAAAAGTCTGCCATGAGAAAGATCAACAAGCCCATGAAACATTTGGGAAACAAAGTAATGAAGGGACAGCTGATTGATGTCATAATTCGGAATATTTAGAATCTGGATTACTTAAAAAAAACAACTTTTTGGTTGAAGTAATAAGGAAATAAACCGGCACATGAAAATGATGACTGGTTTCACAGAATGCCGTAGTATTCAGATGTCGGAAGTGACAAGAGTCCACTATATTGGTTATTAATCATTTGAAAATAAATAACTACATTATATTGTTAAATTTATGATATAAATCATGATTTGAATTTTATCACAGACTTTTCAATACTATCACCATGATATCAGTTGCAACAAGAGTAGATAATGTTTTTAGAACACCTTATATCACTTTTCATTCCTATTTAAAAATCAGGCACACATCCCTTTATTTTATTATTACTTGGTTTATTTATAGTGGGATAAAGGAGATAAGAGACCTCACCTGATGAATTTTGCTTCCTATATTGGTTGTGCTGTTTCTGCAACATTTTGCCTCATAACTTTTATTGTGCATGTTTATTTAAGGTAATCCCTTATTTTTTTATACATTTATTATAAAATCATAATGAAAATATGAATATTTGATTAAAAAACACTGAACTTATTTTCACTATCAGCATTCTTACAGCGCTATGGATATGAGGAAATGAAATAATATACATGTATAAGAAACTGAAAAACGTAGTTACAGTTATTTTCACAAAAAGGTGCATTTGTGTGTCGCTGATGTGCTTAAGTTAATTTTCCAACAGTAAGGAAATGAAGTTCTTGAGTTACCTTCCCAAAAAGGATGAATGTTGTTGGTTTGGAGCATTCTAGTACTTTCTGCTCCAGAGATATAATTATGTGTCCGGAAAAGCTTGTAAACTGGATATAAATTAGATTTCTTAAATAATGGCCTAAAGGATCCTTAAAGGGACAATAACACTCTTGCTGGCTTGGCAGCTCTAGAAAATAAATAATAGTCTTATTCTAAGTACTAGATGTTTATGTGTCCTACCTGTTGTGTAAATTATCCATTACATCATATTTTACATGTCAAGAGGGTTCGAAAATATTTTAAAATCCAAGTCATATTTGAAAAGGTTTGCGTTAACCTTTTCAAATCATGTAGTTGAATTTTTCCAATTTTTTAAATTAGGTGTGTTAAGATGAAATTTGTATCATCAATTAATTGGAATATGGTAAAATAATACAATTTGTTGACCATAATAAAGATTGGGACATATTATTCAATTACAACAAGAGTGTTATTGGGGCTTTAAAGATTCATTATGGAAAATTCAGATAAAGAGCTAACAGTCTTGTTATAATAGTTTAAAAATAGATAATGATAAATGAATATATTGAAACTAGTTGTTGTAGCCAAGATCCGGAAGAACCGAAGAAGTATATGACTTCGAAACTGGAGGTGGGAGGTCCACTCTAGAGTCACAATTTTGACCTAATTTGATGAAACTAAAAACACATGTTTATAACCCACAGATCTTGGTTCCTTTTGATATTGGCACATATCAGATCGTAGCTTCCTGAATTATGACCCTTGATTTTACAAAATTTGGAGGTCACAAATTTTATTTCATTTAAAAAAAAATGTATGAATATATCACCCTTGGTTCCTTTTGATAATCACGCCTATTTGAATGTAAGCATATCTTGCATGACAACCGCTTGTTTTTGAGCTTGTTCTCTATCCATCTCTTGCCAAATGTGGGTGTATCTTGCATGGCAACCGCTGATTATTTTAGTAATTTACCCAAGTTTTATTTATTCAGTAAATATTTATTGAGCTGTATAATTTCACGCCGGTCCATCTGTAAATATATATATTTAGTTTATTTATTTAGTTCTGTAATTTTTGTCCTGTTGTCCTGTTGGCCGTTACTTATTGTGGTGTCTTTGATTTCTTGTAGTCTTATACAAGTATTCTGATTAAGATTTATTCAGTTTTATTAAAAACACCTCAAAGAAGATATGTTTCATTTATTACTTTATTTTTCTGATTAGTTCATGTACACTTTCATCTTCCTTTATTAAATCACAATATGATCCTACATGATTTCAAAAATGATTTCTCTTTTTAAAAAGCTCAATTTGAATGTATGCCTATGTAGAGACGATAATGACAGATTTCCTTAACAGGAACCTGGCAAATCCCTTCCTGCAAAAATTCCTTGATCTGCCCCTGGTTCTATCTGTCTTTGCAAATTTGTAATTTGTATTTATATTTTCAGTGTGTTTCTTTTTTGTTTTGTTTTGTTTTAATAAACTGCTGAAACAACTCTTGAAAGTGTTTGTGATCCTCAATCCAAAGACCCTGGGATTGGTTTAGACCCTGTCTCCAGCTATATTATAATTCTGAATGTTCTCTTAAATTCAATAAACAGATATTCCAGACAATAACGAAATAATTTCTGATGATTGGAAGATCAATTTATTCCGAAATTGAAAAAAGAATGGGTGAATTTTGTAAGCATGGGTATTGGATTAAAGAACAATGCAAACAAATGCAACATCTGAAAGCGCAGGCTTCATTATTGTTCTAATAGGCATTGCGTAGAACTTTATATGTATGTCGATCTATTGATGAAATTCAAAATGGCTATTGGCACCAGACATCAGGACCTCTTGCATTGCAACTACATGTATGTGACCTTTTTTGACAGGAAAAGGTGACTGATGGATGTTAGCTTTGTTGTCAGTGAATAAATATTGATAATTAATTTTCTTTTCTTCAGAACATCGTCTGCTTCTGCTGCTTTGCACAAAAATCTCTCACTGTCTATCAGTTGCGGTCAGGTTATATTTATGTTTGGCATTGATAGATATGATCAACCAGTAAGTAAAATTTATTAATCACTGTTTACAAGCAAACTGAAATGAAATGGGATCCACCTTAAGAAATCATGTTGGCAAAATATTTTTTGTGGGGCGGGCGGGGGGATAATTCGATTTTTTTGGAGGGGGGGGGAGGCTATGGTCTGGATAGGCGGATAAACATGTAGCTTTTGCATAATGTATGTTTGATAAATATCATTGAAATGACTACTAATTTCACCTAAATAACAAATTATCTATGAAATTTATTGACTCTGCAGGCTGTGTGTCAAGTGTTTGCTGTTCTTCTACACTTCTTTTTCTTGTCTAACTACGCCTGGTTGATGAATGAAGCATTCAATTTATATATTGTTATAACATACTCAGCACATAATCAAACAGATTTAAATGATTCCGGTTCCATGTTAAGATATCATATTTTAGGATGGGGTAAGCTTTCTTATTAATCCACATAATTTGATTACACATTTGTTTTATTGTTCATGATGGGAGTGTAAAGGCAATATTATTCTAGGCCTACACAGTTTGAAGTTTTTAGGGGTGGTGGATGGCCGAATGATTAGCATGTGCGTGCTGTGTCATAGGGTCTGTCATTGAGTCAACGGGTGATGTTTTGATTTGCTGCTTGTACGATACAAGGAGTAGGGTCACCTGTCCAACCTTGTGGGTTTTCTCTGGTTCTTCCGGTTTCCTCCCACAGTTAAAGATCCATAGCGTAAGCGAATTATTAAAATAAAATTGAACCATGTGTCAGTCCCAAAATGACTTAGTTTGTGTCGAGCGAAAGTTAAACCTCATTACTCTCTCTAAGTTCTAAATTACACTGAGGTGTAGGTGTTGTGCACAAATCAGGGCATGCTTACTCTTTTTAGAACACTTGATATCACTTTACATGGATCAATTTTGAATGCAGGATGAAAGATAATAGATGAAAATTGATTGAGATTTATGGCCACTTCAGTGCATTGAATTGAAGTGGATGCTTTAGGGACTTTTAAACTTTTATTATAGTATATTTATAATATTAATATTGCCTTCTAACTTGCACATGGTATGACTAGTTCTTACTGAAAGTGACACATATCATAGCCTATAACTCACAGGTTCCTCATTTAAAATATGGCAAAAAGTGTAAGAATATATTTTTAAAGCAATTTTCAGTTTCCATCATATTTTTCTGTAAACCTGAACATTGTAGTTGCACAAAACTTGCTGTTTTTTGTTGATATGGAGTCTGGATTTGTAAAAATAGCTAAATATTTTAACAGTTTTCGAAATTAAATGGATATGTTACATACCATTTTAAATGTTTTTCAATACAGAATTTAAATTTATGTATAGCTGTGTTTGAGTTTTTGACCATTTGTCTCATTTAGTAAGTCGGTTGTATCTACCGGTAAATATATAATACAAAGTGGATATATAAAGTACATCTTGATTTTTTTATAACTAGGCCTATTTCTATCTATATATAAAACAACATCTGTATTTACATGATAATTTATTTTTTATAGGAATTCATGAGTAATTAAAACAATTCAGATGATCAAACTGTATTTTTAATTTACTGTCTACCTGTTTAAACTTAGCCAAAACCATAAATACACCTGCACATCGATATCATGTGTATTTGTGTTTCAAACACTGTTATTGATATATTTGAAAACCATAATAGAATATTTTGTTTTCCATAATTTGTGTTTTCCTCATGCACTTTACTTCTCAAAATGATTTATGCATACAAAATATATATCCCCTAGCTGAAATAAATAAAGTAGAATATTAATAAGACAAATTTTAATAAGATTTTCTAAAATTGCAAGCAATCTTTTCGAATCAATAATTAATCATTTAAAGTTTCATTCTTATGTACATTTATAAGGTGCACATGGTTTTGAAATCAAATGGCTATATAAAGAAAAGACTCTTGAGATGCAATTTAAAATTCTGTTTTGAGTAAGGTCAATTTTGAGCTAGAAAAGGGCTTGTAGATAAAAAGAACGATTACCAAATGAACATAGTTATAAGCTTCTGGTAAACCTGGAAATGTTGATGGTCTACAACTTCAGTTTGTGATGTGGAATTTTGTGACTATTCTTGTATTGATTTCTTTCTGGAAACACCAGTCACAAGCCCTCAACTCTACTTCTTTCAATTATCCAGTGAAAATATTGACATGGCTCTAAATTTACTAACCGTACAAAGATGAACTCTACATTTTCTGTTAGAATAGACAGTCCCCATTTTCCCTTAGAAATAAGATGAGCTCATTGCCATTGGTTATGTTGGGATCTAGTGCTGTAGTTGTATTTGTCACATGACACAATGCAATTTGATATCACCATTGCATAAATATCTGGCATAACTCAATTCAAGGTAGATAATTCCCATATTAATTAGGGATTGTGAGATCTTTACAAATCACCTTGTTTTTCTTTTGTAAAAGTTGTCATAATTATGCTATACTTAATTTTCAGTTATTCCTGGAATTTTAGTTGGGGCATTTATAGGAACTAATTCTGATACTTATTACGCACCAGATATGTAAGTTACTTAAAATAAATTTAAATATTGAAATCTCCTTTTAAAGTAAGTGGAAAAAAAATTGCTTTATATGGAAAACACCTGCTTTATCCTTTCATAAAGAGTTCCCATATAAATACCTGATTTGTGATTAAATGCAGACTAAATCGATCCAGAATTCCACCCAATTTGTGCAGAAATGTGGGATGTTAAACTATCAAATACATATAAATGTTTTCTATTTTAAAAAGGTGTTGGATTTCTTGGGCCCATTTTTGGTTATTTATTGGTCCTGCTGTTGGAATCATTGCTGTAAGTATAAATTAATAGCAATTATATCAGTAATGAAGGATGTTCATTACCTTGTCATCCTTTTGAAACCAGGGGGGTTGGGATGGCCTAGTGGTCTAGAGTGCCACGCTTCGACCTCTAGCTGGCCGGTCACCTCTGGCTTGCGGATGTGGTTTCGAGCCCTGGTGTGAGCGTATGTGGCATGGAGATCGGGGCGCCTTCTCAACCTCGTGGGTTTCCTCCGGGCACTCCGGTTTCCTCCCACTGCTAAAGACCCCTACACGCAAGCGAATTATTGAAATAAAATTAAAACCATATGTTAGTCCCGAAATGACCTAGTTTGTGTAGAGTGGACGTTAAACCCCATTTCTCTCTCTCTCTCTTTTGAAACCAATGGGGTTAGGGTTCAAAAGGTAAATTTGGACCAGTGATCCATATGGGAAACAGCAACAAATTTCAACATCAAAACAAAGGAGTTCAACTCAATAGTTGGCAAATTTCTATATGAGCATGGAATAAAAGGAATTTTCTGCTTGTTTCTCTTTCATAAATTGTTTAAAAAATTTGTCACAAATATATTTTCCTCTCCAGGTTTCAACACTTGTGTTGATTTTCACTGCTAAAGAACATAATGAAAATTCTTATACTAAAAGTGAAAAGACCAATAAAATCATCATGTGAGTATACCAGTAATTCTCTTTCAACTTACATTCTTCTTATTACATAAAACAACTCTTAAGTCGAATGAACTTGTGAAAATTTGAAGAAATCCTATGGCTTTCCTGTGCTAGTTAATTGAAATCAAATGTTGACCTTTTATAAAATTTAAAGAAACTGAGTCTCTTTCTTTTCATTATAATCATGTGTACATGTAATGTAACCTATATGTAAAGAAATATTGCCTGCAAGAAACAGGAGGAAAATGTTTATTGATGAAGAACTTTTTTTGCATGATAATTCTAACATTGGTATATTTTTTTCTTCAGGATTCACATGAAAGGGTTGTGGACTCAAATAATTCTTGTCACTGTTTGCTGGGCTTTTGCCTTTATTTCAATCAAAATGGTGGATCAGATATTGAAATATATCTTTGCTCTATTTAACTGTTTACAGGTAAAACATTAACAGTCTAAATGATAAGATTAGTCCGAGACGAACATTTACTAAAAATAGATTGTAGTATATAGCTCTACAATTTATGATGGATGTCAATCTGATTAAAATAAAGATCTATATCACGTTTCGTTTTTTATACTGTCTATGGCCAACACTACATGAAGATCTAACAAGTTGTGGGATAGGTCAGGTGATTAACCAATCAGCATTGACGTTACTATTGGATTACCCACAGTTCCATACAAAACATGCCTAAAGCTCACCGTAACAGACCGTTTCATTGACTAACCCCTCGCACCATTCAGAACATGTCAATGATAACAACTCTTCCAGATCCTAGTGCAGTAAAGACAACTAAAACTAAATTTTTAACTATAAAAACAAGATTTGTGTTTTAATTAAATTGGATGGATGACATTTACTCTTTGTGGAACATCTAATACCACTTGACCAATTTGTTTTCTTTTTGTACATTTTGGCACTGTATTTATTTAGATCCAAATGTTTTGGGTACTGGTTTGAGATGGGTACTTGTTATGAAACACTTGATACATCTGTAGTCCATCTATTCTCCTAGTTTGTACATCTTAGCTTTAAATAGCAGATTATCTTGTAGCCAAAATTATTGAATTTGTTTAAATTATATCTGAAAACATTTATTTGATCATATTTGACAAATGACTATGTAATAATTCAAAATCTTAAGAATAAAAGAGAATCGAAACCACACCAGTTGTCTCAATGACAGACCTTATGATACAACATGCACATGCTAACCATTTGGCCATCTCCCCACCCCCTAAACTATAAGACAGCCTTCCCTATTGGGTCAAATGCTCACAAGGAACAGTTGTGTCATGTTTAATTTTTGTATTGATATTTCAGGGAGCATTTTTCATGGTGTTTTATCTGTTGCTTCATGAAGAGGTAAGTCTATATTTTTAAAGCAGATCTTCAAATCAGAAAGACTGTCATCATTTTTATATGACCATCATAAGTTTACAATTCTGGAGCATTCTCCATCGCTTTGTTTTATGTTTTCAAATAACAGAAATAACCTTAATAACATATCTTAAAGGAGCTAAGTCTTTAACTCAATATCATCCAAAATCTTCAACATACAAAACACGAATTATTTTTCAATTTTAATCAAAATTGATGATGTGATCTTACCGGAAAAAGTTGGGCTTCTGATATCCAATATTTAAGACAAAATAAATATTTTACCATTGGTACACGAATCGTGTACCATAATGCGCTTCAGCCCCAGTTCTAACAAGAGACTCGAGGAACGAGGCTAAAAACATTGTACCAAATCAAACGGCGCATGTAGACTGGAATAACTAGACGCTAAAAAAAAATGCCTTCGGTTGACACTTCTGGTTTATTTTGCCGAACATAACTGATTTGAAATTAGAGTAAAACGGAAACAGTTGAATGCAAATCAGTTTATATACATTCATATTACAGTATTATATGCGTTGTGACCCACTTGAGTCAATTTCTAGGTCCCAAATGTTAGCGATTTAGCTCCTTTAACTGATGATGTTCCAAGGATTGGTTTACTGAGCATTGACTGAGAGAAGAAACAAACATGAGTCATGTCGAATCTGTTATTTAACCAACCCAATTAAAATATAACCAAATATTGACTCATGGTGCAGCAAAGTCTGTTAAAAAACTGTGCTTAAATTTGATGGTGATGGATGATGATGTATCAATAAATATTGACTATGTTTAAATTACAGATTAGAGAGGTGTTTAAAAGTCAAAAGAAAAAGCAGACATTAGTGCTACAAGGCTATGATTTTCCTGATGAACATTCCTTGGATTCCAGTGTTTCCAGTTGTCTCCTTGATAAGGTACCATTAAGACATCATTGTATAATTTTAACTAACAGACATATTAGATACAGGAGTCTGGTAGTAATATTACATAGTCAACCATCTTACTATCAATATAAGAACACATGTAGGAAGTAAATTAATCATTATGGGGATCTCAATTTGATAATTTTTTAAAATTAAATAAAAGAGCAACAAATTCTACACACAACAAATACATACCTAGATTTAGAGTAAATAATCAAAATATAGAAAATTAAGTTGAAGTTTGACAATCACTAAATAAACTAAAAATAAACGATGACTGGCAGATATAGAAGTTTGCCCTAATAGTCATTATTTTTTGAGACCTCTAGTTGTTTATTAATTTAATTAAATTTTGGTATTTCTGCTTTTAGGATAAAGATTCCAGAAAAAAGTCGCATTATTTACGATCTCTTAAAAAGAGAACAAACAACGAAGACGATAAAGGGTCAGACTGTGAAATGATAACTTCCGTCTAAAAAGTCAATTCATATATATTGAAAATATATTATTGGTGTAATTAGTTTGCCAGCCTGTTTAGAAATATTTTTACAGACGCTAATCTGTGTGTAATTTATGAATGTATTAGATAATTGTGTTTGTTGAAAGTAGATTAGTTTGAATATCTGTGATTTAATCTATTTATTATAAGACATTTTGATGTAAATAAATAGTTACTTATTGGAGAAGAATTATTTGTACTTAATGATTGATTTTGTGAGATTTTCAATTTGCCTAACTAGATATAAAACTTTGTGAAATTTCCTATTCTCATTTGCCTAACTTGAGAAACATTGATGTGTTATTGCGATTATTGATGGGGATATATGTATTCGATTAAATTTGTGTTTTGAAAGATTAGGCAGAGGTCGACTTGTTTACTAATTTTAGTTTAAATTTTGGCTGATCTAACCCTTAGGTAGAAAAATTCTTTACCTGTTCCAACCCCTTATGCTACCGACAGATCAAATTTGACTGAAATCATGTTTGTTGTAATAAAAATAGTTTGCCTAGGATGGATGGAAAGACAGACAGATGTGACATTATAACCCTGTAAGTCTCATGGACTTTATGATTGGTATTTACCTACTTGTACACAATACTTTACTTCAGTAATATAAGAACTTAAGCACCTCACACACCGCACAAACTTTTTTATCAATAACACTGACGTCAAATGTCAATTGAATATATTGATGGAGCTGTTCTAGATATTTATTTTTTGCGCAAACCATACATATGGCTAGCACAAAGCCAATGTAGTTGCACAGGGACTTGAAGGGATTAAAATAAAACTTCTTACTACTGCTTGACTATAATAGTATAGTATTTAGGAGATAAACACTTCCTGTTTCGCATTTAGAGGGGTGTTATTGTCCAATAGACATGTCCTGAGATCATTAGGACCCGAGACGCGTAGCGTCGAGGGTTCTAATGTAAAATCTCAGGACATGTCTATTGGACAATAACACCCCTCTAAATGCGAAACAGGAAGTGTTTATCGACATTGTAACATGCTTTTTAGGATTTAAAAGACATTACTAAAACAGAGGGGTGTTATTGTCCAATAGACCAATCAAAACGCAGGGTTTACACTGAAGCATGTTACAATAGTATATAACTATAGCAGTAGTAAGAAGTTTTATTTTAATCCCTTCAAGTCCCTGTGTGTAGTTGGTCCGTCAATTGTGACAGTTGGGTTCAAATTAAATATTGCATAATATAGACTGAGAATGTAGGACAAATGTAGGACAAACCAGACTCGGTTGTACTCTACAACTTGTGCAGTGTAAAATACCAGAACCATATCCGCCTAACAAACCAAATATAGACTGTTAAAGGAGCTAAATTGCTAACATTTGGGAACTAGAAATTGACACAAATGGGTTGCAACGTATATAATACTGTAATATGAATGTCTATAAACTGATTTACATTCAATGGTTTCCATTTTTACTCTAATTTCAAATCGCCAACAGTGTCAATCGAATGCAAATTTCAAGCTCTGGTTATCCCAGTCTACATACGCCGTTTGATTTGGAGCAATGTTTCTAGCTTCGTTCCTCAAGACTCTTGCTAGAACTAGGGCTGAAACGCATTATGTTACACGATTGGTGTACCAATGGTAAAATGTTTATTTTGTCTTAAATATTGGATATCAGAAGCCCATCTTTTCCTGGTAAGATCACAAAATCAATGTTGATTTGAATTGACAAATAGTTTGTGTTTTCAATGTTGAAGATTTTGGATGATATTGAGTTAGAGACTAAGTTACTTTAATCCACACGAATATGTACTCACATTGACTATTAAACATTTAATTAATAAGAAAACAATCAAAATACCAAAGCTACATAATGTCCTGGTTTGAATTCAAAACATGCTCCTTATTAAATTTTCAGAGACAACAAAGTGGCAGTAATTATCGAAAATCGTTAAAAATCAATAGGATTCTTTGTCTTGTGACTTTAAACACTGTTTATAAATTTAAAGTCAATCGGATAATAACTTACAAGATATGACAAAGTGATCAAGGGCCATAACTCTGGCAGTAATATGCTTCTTCGTCCCATGACCTTAAACACTGTATAAATTTAAAGTCAACTGGATATTAACTGTAGCCTCTAGAGCAATTGCTGATGCTGGACATACCGACAGACGGCAATATACGACCACATTTCAATGTGGGTCTATAAAAATAGAAAAGCTGGGCTTAGGTTTTAACAACCAGTACCGTGGTTACAATTAATGCATACATCTAGTCAAACCTTCAAATGATAATATCTTCGCTTGCAATAGAGTAATTTGAATGAAATTTTTAATATATTCATTTTTCATAATTTTTTTTGAACTATTATAGCAAGAATGGCTACATGTAGCTCTTTATCCAAACGTTCATAATGTATCTTTAATCAGTTCAGTAATAATTGATTGATCTGACAGCTGGTACCCGGTATACAAATTCAACTCTTATAGTTTGCACAGATTCCTATATCGTGCAAACCATGCTCATTTATTAAAATCCATAAAATTACAGACTTAAAGGCAAATATAGACTTTCAGACCATACCCAAAGTCTTACTAAAATGCACTTTAATCAAAACATTACTAAAATTGACCAATCTTTGACTTCTAGAGTTCATTTTGTTTTTAAAACTAAACTCCAACCCTATTTACTTATTTTGATTAAACAGCATTTCTGACTTATAAAAAAATAACAAGATTTTGTATATTTAATAAAAAATCAATATTTTTATAGACAGAACATGTTTAAGTTTACATATATATTTACATACAATACATTTGAACAAATAATAATATAAATTTTGTGTAACAGATAAATTAAAAATATGACAATTAATAATATTTACATGTTTACATGTATAGATAGTGTATATATTCTAAAATTGGTATTGACTTTATGACTTGATAGGTAATGGATGTGCTTCTGTATTAAAAACCCATTTATGTAGAGGTATGACCGAATCATCAGAAAAAATTAAATAAAGATACTTTAATGTCTCTGCTAAAAAGAAACTTTGTTGAACATCATCTTTATTCGGATTTAATTGATAAACATCTCGTATTCCAGTATAACCACCTTCTACTCTACACCACTTCTCTAAAGCCTGTAATAATAATTTGTATTCATGCTAAAAATAGTCTTACACACAGTTAGTCAAACAACGATTAACTTTCTCTACTCCACTATACCCTGGGTTTATTCGGGTATTTACATATTTAAATTATCTGCCCTTGATCATAACTTGATTCTACGAACCAATCATTTTACTAAACCAGTATTAACCTCATTGCTAACGTTCACAACAACATGGTGGCTTGTATGTTGTAACAAGATGGGAGTTACTTCCCTGCGCCAACTTCCTTTGTTTGATTTTTTTTGATTGGTTGATAAAAATAGAAATTATCAGGGGTAGATAATTTGAAGACGTGTCTCCCCTTTGTTAGTGGAGTGAAACCGAATGAGACAATTGAGGATACCGAGGATGTCATATAACCTGTTTTCATTAGCCCTGTCGGTGTAGAACAGTTAAATCTACTTTCATTTCATTACTCTTTTGTAATTGTTGTCCACCTTTTAGTATAAGTTTTGAATACCATTTAGATGTTGAAATCAAACTAAAATTACAGGTCAAACATTATACATTTGAAAATGTGTGAGAGAGATAAATGGGGTTAAACATCCACATGACACAAACTAGGTCATTTCGGGAGTAACATATGGTTTTAATTTTATTTCTTTAGCAGTTGGAGGAAATCCACAAGGTTGAGAAGGCGCCCCTATCTCCGTGCCACATACGCTCACAACAGGGATCGAAACCACAGCCGCAAGCCAGAGGTGACCGGCCAGCTAGAGGTCGAAGCGCGGCACTCTGGACCACTAGGCCATCCCAAACCCCCACATTTGAAAATGTACATACAAATCACTTCTTTTAAATGTATTTTAATGTTTATAAAAACCATTAAAAAATTACAGGACAGGACATTTCTTGTAATTTAAAACATCAGTTGTTCTTACATGTATCTTCTTGCTATTCTCACTAATAAATGGGCAACCGAAATAATAAAATTTTGGAATGTTCTTCCATTTACCCAAATCTTATTTAAAAAATACTTAACATACAGAAATCATTAAATGTTTAAGTGTTTAATTCAAATGAAGCAGCTGTCACCTGTGAAATCATTTGAAAATTTAAAGTTGAATTGGCAGAATTTTTTCTGAAATACACATCTACAGAATTAATGGTACAGTACCTGTACGGCTTCCCAAGCCCAGTCCCGGTATTTTTGCTCTTTGGTTAAACGCCACATATAGAAATATGTTTCTATTACTTCTGGTCGTAAGATATAATACTTTTCATTTTGTCTCGTTGCTTTGGCTTGTGTTGAATCATCAAAACGAAATGCTTCAGGTCCTAATTTCGTTGCTAAAAGGAAAATAAAAAAAATACTGAAATAATATAAAAGTAACTCTGATCAAAGTATGGGTTCCAAGGGCTATGGAAAATGACCAAAACTAGCCCCATGGGTCATTTTGCATGCTAGAAAACTATCAGGTAGATATGATCGACCTCTGTTATGTAACTATAAAGTTTTACGGCTGTACAGAATTATGTACATATATTGAAGCCACTTGTAATCTCATGAATGGTGTTGTGATATAAAATCTAACTCCCGGTACCCTCTAAATAATGGCTCTAATTAATATTGTTATCCATGCAATTTGTTTATTATCACAACCTTCCTTATAAAAAAACCCTAAAGTTAAGCTTTTAACCATTTCAATATATATTCATGTCAGTCTGTACTGGTCTAAGTACAGAACGACTTTTTTGGCCTGGATTAATGACAACCCTTGAACCGGGGATTATATTCTATCTTTTCTTTTATCATCCTATTAAATGTATGCAATGCACATAAAATAAATCTTCTATTGGTATATTAATGCCATTAAATATGCAATTATTTTAGTATATTTTTGACTGACCTGATCTGTCATATGATTCATGACAAGTTCTGGCTATTTCAGCACCAAGATGTAAATATTTAGTAGGATCTGAGGAACCATTAGCTCCCAAAGCCACCATTCCACCTAGATAAAAAAAACCAAAACAATAATAATATCTTATTTGAACTGTGTAGTTTATGAACTATATCTAATTAAACTAAAATATAAGGGAATACAATATTTTAAAGCTTTCATTGTATATATATTATTTGAACATTTACACACATATACAGTCATATTACAGATATACAGTAATTGTACAAAGATTATAGATCTACCTGAAAAGCAGGCAAGATGGTCCATTTTATGTTCTAATCTTCCTGATTTATACTCCGCAAAATATGTCAGACCATCTTTTGAAATTTGTAACATTTTATCCTCCATAGCCTGAAAAAAAAAGAAAAGTTTTTTCTACAATAATTCAAAAACAATGCAACAGTTTCTGCAGTGTTTTTTTTATATCAGAATAGTGAGCCATGGTGACTTAATGCACGTCATCACTGCAGAAAGAAAGGTTGATGTTACCTAACTTTAATCATATTGTAAAGATATTTATTTATAGTAGTATATTTATAACAACCAGTCATCAGTAATAACTTTACCTTTATGGCTCCATCATACATAGTTCTAGCATCTTTATCTGTTTTTCCTGTTAATAACCATGTTTTTAATAGATATTCATAGAAACTATCTCCTAGTGCACCCATAGATACATGAGCTGTAAGGATAAAACATTCTGCATTACAATTTCATTACACTTGGTAACATTTCTCTACACTGCAATGTCAATCAAGCTAATATACCGTTCAGAAACTTATTTTTAAACCAGTTCATAATCTCCACGGTTTTTATGACAGCCTTGTGTTGAATTCACACGTTCTGTAAACCAAACCTGTTAACTATTCTGATCTCTTTGGTTGGAGTTTAGAGTTAACTATGCATGAGTAGCTTCACATTCTTTATTCGGTTCTTGTACACTTTCAATAACATTGGCACTGTGACCTGACCCCGATATTTTCACAGGAATGTAACATACTGCCCAACTTCAAACTGCCAAGAAGAACCAGTTTACACTAAAAAGCCTTCTCGAAGACAGGTCGCGTACTTGGGTTTTTAAAACTGGTTTATTCGACCCACATTTGCGTTCAAACGACAAAGTTAGTTAAACTGGTTTAATGCTCCCCAAGGTTTTTAAACCAGATTAACTTAAGCGTCTACTTTTTCTAATCAGAATCTTTCCTTCACGTAAAGTCATACCTGTGTGTAGGGAGAATGCATAGTTACTCGGATGGTGCAAAAAAACCCCATGAGGTCCTGTATACAACTTGGATGTGCACCTTCAAAAAATACTTGATGTTTGGAGTTCTAAATACGAGTATGCCACTGTCCTGGCAAAATTTCCCTCATAGCTAATGTATTGTTTATGCCGGTCTTCCTCGGCCCAGTCAGTGCAGGATGGTACAGCATTAAACACATTTCATTTCACTTTTTTCACCTGTGTGGGAAATCTGTCACCACTTAATAAATATTCATAAACCTTGCTAGGGTTGTGTACGTATTGTCTTCTCAAACTGACTGCATTACAGTTTGTGCTGTGAAATGTTAAAATATCTGTTTTATTGTAGGCATTTAATCCATTTCTTACGTGTGTTTATCATGATCTACTATGTTACAATAAAAACTTACTTTGACACCATTTACCAGTTCTAGGATTTAAATAATTTGGGTATAAACCTTGTGGTTTTTCAATGTTTTGTAAAAAATTACGAATTTTCATCACCTGTAAGATAACAAGTAAAGAAATTCATTTTAAAGGAGGGTTGCCAGGCAGTCATGTGATCAGTACACATAGGTTGTAACATATGTATATTTTTGTAGGTAAAAGAGGCACTTACAAGACAGTAAATACTAATCAAAAGTAATAACTCATATAGTCATTATCTTCAAAAGCAATTATCAGCTTCTTTTAATGGATGAAATGGGACAACAAAAACATACAACCATATTTTAATGTGGATGTTTAAATACCTACCAGTTCAATGGGAAGTTCATAAAAATATCACAAGTTCAGCAGATTAGGAAAACAGAACAAAAGAATGTAAAAAAAAAATTACCAAAATATAATTATGGCTAATATTATATTTGATCAAATTTAGTTTATTTTGTTTGGAACTAAGCCAAGGTTTTGTAGTTATCACAGACAATTTAAGCTACATAAACATGGAAATTAATATTATTTGCAAGAGAAGCTGGCATCAAAATGATTTTAAGTGCAATTCATGCCCTGTAAACAACTGATCAGTTTGCAGATCAATCAGCCATATTGGTTTATATACATACCTTATCCATATAAATTTTATCACCAGTTATTTGAGATAAATATGAATATTCTAAATGTAATGAACCAAATTCTGATAATATAGAACATCCACCAGATGCCCAACCCCAATTACGACTACTACCACTGCAATAAATAAATAGGTATGATAAGTGCAAGCATATTTAACGATGTATTATGTAAGTAAGCACCTATACTATTACTAGAGATATAAATTTAGACAAGCCCATAATATAGTCTTTAGACCATTGAGTGGATTAGACAATGTCACTGTCAGTCATATCTTTGTTCAACGTCAATATTGACATCATTCAATAGAAACTGCAGAATAAATGAAGAAGTATCATGGCAATGGTATCGGTACTTGACAACCCTGACTATTTAGGCTATTTACTCAGAATAAAATTGGTCTGAATTGTCAATATATTCATTTCTAATTATCTTACTTTAAACTATAACAGTAAGTGTAGCCACCTCGTTCTCTGAATCTTACTTAATACATCTTTATTATAGAGAACTGTGAGTAAAGGATATGGAAATAGCGTTAAAACTTTGGGCAAATTTTTCATGTGGTTTACAGAGAGAGAGAGAAATGGAGTTTAACTCGAGACAAACTAGATCATTTCGGGACTAACATATGGTTCAATTTATTTCAATAACTCGCTTCCGCTTAAGGGTCTTTAGCAGTGGAAGGAAACCTTAGGACCTGGAGAAACCCCACCGAGGTTGGACAGGCGACCCTTCTCCTTGTCACATACAACTAGGGAATTGAAACCAACCCAGCTGACAGACTTTATGATACAGTGCGCACACACTTACCATTCAGCCATCTATACCCCCCACCCCACCTCTACAGAAGATTTGAGTATTGGACCATCATCTTTATCAGGTAAATGATCAATAATCCAATTATCCTCACAGCAATTTGAATGAAAACTGTTTTGTTTTTCTCTACAGTTTATGACAAAAATAAAAAACATATGAAATGGTCACATATGGGCAACCTGATATGTATTTAGAATCATTGAAAAATTTCATTGTTTCAAATTTTGTTGAGTTGAAATTCTAACCATTGCTATTCAACAGCTATTAGATTAACGACAATAAATATTACTCTCTTTGTAGTTTATATTTCACTTGATCGATAGAAGTTTATTCTCGAATTAATACAACTTTCAAACAAAAAATTCTAAAACAATGATTCTATCAATATTGTCCTTGAAAGCTAGAAATGAATGAACATGCTTGGTCGCTTTTTAAAAATAGTGTTTATAATAAAACAATCATTACAACTATCAAGGCAGGACTATCAAGGGAAATCGCTAGGCTTTTTCCATAAAATTCAAACAATAGTATTCAATAAATTAGACAATCGCTTTAGAAATTATTGTGTGTACAATTCTCATAGTTAACAATGGACATGATCAGGGCCTAAAATAAGGTTAAATTCTAAGAGCACGGATTTTGAGTAGCGGAGGTTTTGAGGGGGGGGGTCCTCCTCTAGAAAATTTTGAAAATTGAGAGCTTGAATCTGACATCTGTGGACTATTCTTTTGCAGTTTACATAGGAATTTATTTTGTCGCGAGCAGCTTTTTTCGCATGAAAACTCAGCACTAGGAAGACAACACACCACTTTCGTTACGATAATACAGACCTGTAATTCAATTTCTACCATCCTTACATCAAAACTCAAATCCCGTGATATGAATCCTATCATTAACAAAGCTTTTAACAAGGGTACAAAATAAAAATCTGATTATTGTCTTATAAAGTCTCTTTAGGGAGTGAATGTGGAGCCAGGTCGAGATTTTATGGAACATAGGCTGACATAGGCAAAGTACCAAGATAGGCAATCACTTCATCATACGCCGACATAAATGATTTCTTATCTGTGCAACTGACCACACCCAATTAGGGGTCAGGAGGCATCGCTGACTACACTTTTTTTAGAGCACTACACCATTTTTCAGAGCACAGTTTTCTTATTTTCGAAGCACAGATTTTTCATTTCGAGGCACATTCATGCTCCAAGGCACGTTATTTTAGGCCCTGGACATGATAATATCATAATGCCAAAACAGTGACATAAATCAACAAAATTAATGCAAATTTAGGAGTATTAACTTTAAAGATTTTGTTTGCAGAGGGCCTAACAATCATGTAAGTAATTCAACAGAGTATGAGAATCAGTATTACTTCCCAATGTTATCAAAAGGCATTAACAAAAAAAATTAAAATAAATGGACTTATTTGTTTTGGTTATAATAAGAATGTGATGAATTAACTCCCTACTAAAAGTACAATAAAATGGGTGACTGAATCTCTGATATAGTGAGGTCATGAATAGATCCCAGTGATGCCGTTGGGATAGGAAGGAAGCAGTCTTCTACAAGTAATTCATCAGTAGTAATCCCTAGTAGTTTTTACCTGTGCACACTATAAATAATGTATACAAAATTAACAGTGGATGAAAGACATTGAAAGACTGACAGGTGAATGGATGAGTGGAACAACTTATAACAGCTGTATTACACTATGTAGGCATATATATATATATATAGAAAGTACTTTATTAAGAATATATAAGATAGATTGCCAAGCAATAAATCATACACCCACAATATAAGTCAATCAGATGACAACTTTGGCCTTTAGAAATGAACTGAAATAATGTTTAATGTTCTACTCTTCTGCTCCGAATGAGCAAATGAAGAACATACTCCATACAGAAAGAGAGAGAGAGATGTGTTAAATCTCCACAAACTAGGTCATTTCGGGACTAACATGGTTTTAAATTTTATTTCAATAATTCACAGTCAAGGGATCTTTTATGTGCATGCCAATATGTACACAGAACCTCAGTTTTTGTCCCATCCCAATGACTAGACATTTGCCTTTAGAGTATCCACTAGAAGACAGGACTGGTGCAATTGCATTGGAAATGTAATTAATAACATTACCATTGCTTTTTAAATGTAATCATAACAATCACTTTCTCATTTTTAGCAATGTAATAAATTACCATTACCCATTACATTGAAAGTAATGAATTACCATTATCCATTACTTTAAACCCCCCTCCAATCCCCCAATGCACAGAATAACGAATTGACTCATTTGAAATATATTTATCACATTTAAAGGACAATTACAAAACATGTACCACAATAAACACTATATTTCAATAATAGTGTAAAAATCAATTTTATATATGTAACTTTGTGTAAAGTTAATATTATTTTTGTCTTGTGTCGTAATTTGCCAGCAATAAAATAAGTAATTGCTTCAATCACTATGGTATAGAAATCCATACAATATTAGCACAGCAATGTTTTATAATGATTATATTCACGTATAAAGTGTCAATATTTTATATGAGCTTGTCAATGCATAAAGCTCAATAATTCTATAATCATGTTACCTACAAATCAATAACTGAATAATGAAAAACAGCTACTTAAATGAGTGAAAAGTACAGTATTACTATCAGTACACTGTTTACTCCAATCCAAAACAAGACATCAAAGTAATCCAAAGAGAGAGAGAGAGAGAGAGAGAGAGAGAGAGATAGAGAGAGAAAAGGAAAAAAATGTGTTTTAACTTCCACTCCATAAAAATGTCATTTTGGGACAATTGTAATTCAATAATTTGCTTGTACATAGGGATCTTTAGCAGTACGAGGAAACCATAGGACTCACAGAAAACCAAGCAGGTTGGACAGGCGACCGTACTTCTTGCCATGTACAAGAAAGGACTTGAAACCACACTATTCAAGTCAATGAGAGATCTTAGGACCTTAAATGTATGCATTAGACATTTGGCCACCGAACCCCATCAGAAATTAAATAGGGTCACATTAGTTACAAACCCATTTCCATCTCTACTGTGCAAAACAGTACATTGAATTTCAATAATAATAATACATCTCAAAGTTTCATCTAAAACATTTTCGGAAAAGCTAATTTTCATTGATTTTAAGTCAATACAGGGGCATAATTCATGAAACAGTAACATTATCAATATACACTTGATTGAACCTAAAATAATCGAAGGCATTTTCATTCATTTTAAGTCAACAGAGGCCTATAATTCAGTTCAAAGATAAATAGAATCCAATGAAATCAATCTGTAGCTCTGTATACAGTAGAGTATCAAATTTCACTCAAAGTTTCATTTAAACAAACACCTGGAAAGCAAATATGTCAGACGGAGCGAAAGACAATTGTCCTATTCAGTTTCACCGGTAGTCAACTAATAAAGTAACCAGTATTGATGAATCAGTTAAATATAAAGGTTTACTTACGTTTTTACATTCACCATACTTTGTGGTATACCTGTAGGTGTGTTAAAGGCTGGCATTAGTTTATCTGCTATCATTTTAGCTTTATTTTTAAACATCTGAAAAATTAACAGACAGTAGACTTGAGGTTTGTTTGTATTGTTCCTTAACGGTTTATTCAATTTTTTATATACTATAGCTAACTAAGATTGGTACATGTATATATATATGTTGTAGTTATGGCATCATACTCTATCAACATCATATATTCAAATTCAGGTCTTAAATATAATTACCGGTAAAGTTTAGGATTGATTCTCGATGATTAAATCATGCTCTCCCCAGTAGGATTTTACGCGTAAAGTTTCAGGATTGATGACAACTTATACCATTGTGGACCAAAACAGAACATCAACATTCAGCATTCAACATTCAGCAAACCAATACTACAGACAGATCAATAGTCTAAATGAATAGTTTGACAATCCTGATGAACAGTTTCACAATCCAGATGAACTGTTTAACAATCCAGATGATAAGTCTGACAAACAAGTAAAATAGTCTGACAATCCAGATGAAAAGTCTGATAATCCAGATAGATAGTCTGATTATCCAGATAAATAGTATAATAGAGATTTCTGTAAGAACTGTTATTTCTATAAATATCACATTACAGTATAAAAAGCAAATTTTCAAGTGAGGATGTTCAAAAACCAGTTGTACATTAACCTTTTGGTTTTCAAGTAATTAGATAACTTTTTTCATATCTATATCCCAATGTCAATAAATAAATATTTGTTCAGTCAAAAAGCGTGCGTTTAACATTAGAATATAGTTGTTTCAAAATCTGTACGGTTTACGGTGACATTTTCACATTTTCTTGGTCAGCGGTTAACTTTAATTTACTATATCACTATGCATTATATCACAACAAACATGGTACCGCGGATACGTATTGATTGTGTCTTAATGTAAATATATGTGTTAAATTATCTTTCTACATATATAGTCCATAATAGGTAAATATACTATAAAGTTCTATACTACTAATCTATCTCTTATCTTAAGCATAGCTCATGTTGACTTTGCTAATGGGAGTAACTGCTTTCAACTTGTTACAAGACTGCTTATGTTGATCAGATCAAATCAGACCCAATAATGATTACACTTAACACATAATCAAAAGAAATAGCGAAAGTGTTAGAAGATGCCACCCAAAAGCATGGTCCGTCTTGTAAATTCCATTATCTTATTATTATTGTTGATCTGACACTTGAAATGTTGATGCCTTATACATGGAAACAAGCTGAAGCCAGTTGTGATGGCAACATGTCAAGGCACCTAGCTTGCTGCTTGTTGAGGAAAGTTAAACATGGGCAACAGGATTCAATTGACTGAATCTAGTTGCATTGAGTTGTAAGAGGCACTCAGGTCAAAGATTTCCAGTTGAAACGCCAGTTGTAAGGTTACATAAGCCCCCCTGTACACTCTACACTTGTCAAAACATTGTAAAATTCTGATTACAAATAATTAAAGTGATTTCAATCGAGTTCAACCTTATTCCTTGTGAAGAATTCCCACAACAACCATCTCCTGTACATGGGCAATATATTTCAGCAAATGAATGAATTGCTGTCATTTAAATACAACACCTTAACAATTATTAAAGATCTATCTATTGTAACCAAGTAAACTCTGATAAGACATTTCCTAGATGCTGTTACTTATAAAATTACTGGTAGGATCAATCAACACCTTTTTCAATAACTGATTTGCAACTCTGATTTTTGATACAGTTACAAAAAATTTCGAAAATCTCAAAACCCCTGAAACAATGTCTGTGGTCAGAGAAATTAATATAAAGTCAGCACCGTGCAATGATTATTATTGTACTTACCTCATCTCCAGAAAGAGCATATGCTGATAGCAGCCCACCAATAAATCGTATATTTGTCTCAAATACAGACAGATCAGATGACTATAAAACAAAACAAGAAATATATAGGATTATTATATAGTAATCAACAAATACTTAATATCATAAACATATTATCAATATCTGAATATCATTACTTCTATACATTCATCTCAATCATATTGGTGCTTTTATATCATCAATTATAAAGTCATCCATACTAACAAGCCTGGTTCGTCTGGCATTTTGTCAGGTAGATCTGAAACCTTTATTTCCAGGCGTGCATACTAATGAAGTATACATGTATTACTAAAAGATTGGTAGAATACATGTACATAATACTTACTCCTTCAAACTTTAAATTTTTATCAATCCAATCTTTAGCCTTTTCAAACTCTTTTTTCATGCCCATAATGTAAAGGGTATCAATTGCATCAACAATTGTGGCACCAAGTGGAATGTTTCCAAATATACTGGCATGTCCATGCCTTGATATGGGTCGTAATTCATTAGCACCCCATGCGTATGTCTCGTAATTATCCCAGGAGTGTCTCATCATCTGCAAGATATCAAAAAACATAATGGCTGTTAAAAGATGAAAGCTATATTTGTCTGAAAGTATGATCTGTCTAATGAAAATGTAAAATCAAATTAGAACTATAAATTCAAACTGTAAGCCTACAGTGAACCAGAAGACCACGGCATCAACATTGATATAATTGACAACAAAACTGAAATTCAAAGATAGGTTGCCAGGCAACAAAACATACACCCACAGCAGCCAAATCGTCCGGGCAGTCAACAAGGGTTGTCGCATATTTTTACTTTTTTCGGTAATGAAACATTTGTAATACACTAAAGATAGGTTGCCAGGCAACAAAACATACGCCCACAGCAGCTAAATTGTCTGGGCAGTCAACAAGGGTTGTCGCATATTTTTACTAATTTCGGTAATGAAACATTTGTAATACACTAAAAACTGATTAAGAGTAACAACTCATTATGTAATTATCAGAAAATCATTAGAATTTGATTGCTTTTTATAAAGTTTTACCTCACGCTAACAATTAGTATATACATGAAACATTTAATATCATGGATTTAGCTGTTCAGTTATCTAAATTCATTGAAAATCTAAATACTTGTTCGTTTCAACACCTTAAACTCTATGTATCAATCTGAAGTCAATCGGATAGTAACTTTGGCCTCTATAGCGTCACAAGAATTTTTGAAGTTATCAAGGGAGATAACTCTGGCAGTAATTATTTGAAATCGCTGAAAATCAATAGGCTTCTTCGTCTTATGACCTTAAACACTGTGTATAAATTTAAAGTCAATCGGATATTAACTTTGGCCTCTAGAGCGTCCACAAGATTTTTTGAAGTGATCAAGGGCCATAACTCTGGCACTAATTATCGGAAATAGCTGAAAATCAATAGGCTTCTTCGTCTTATGACCTTAAACACTGTGTATAAATTTGAAGTCAATCGGATATTAACTTTGGCCTCTAGAGCGTCCACAAGATTTTTTGAAGTGATCAAGGGCCATAACTCTGGCACTAATTATCGGAAATCGCTGAAAATCAATAGGCTTCTTCGTCTTATGACCTTAAACACTGTGTATAAATTTAAAGTCAATCGGATATTAACTTTGACCTTTAGAGCGTCCACAAGATTTTTTGAGGTGATCAAGGGCCATAACTCTGGCACTAATTATCGGAAATCGCTGAAAATCAATAGGCTTCTTCGTCTTATGACCTTAAACACTGTGTATAAATTTGAAGTCAATCGGATATTAACTTTGGCCTCTAGAGCGTCCACAAGATTTTTTGAAGTGATCAAGGGCCATAACTCTGGCACTAATTATCGGAAATCGCTGAAAAACAATAGGCTTCTTCGTCTCATGACCTTAAACACTGTGTATAAATTTGAAGTCAATCGGATATTAACTTTGGCCTCTAGAGCGTCCACAAGATTTTTTGAAGTGATCAAGGGCCATAACTCTGGCACTAATTATCGGAAATCGCTGAAAATCAATAGGCTTCTTCGTCTTATGACCTTAAACACTGTGTATAAATTTAAAGTCAATCGGATATTAACTTTGACCTTTAGAGCGTCCACAAGATTTTTTGAGGTGATCAAGGGCCATAACTCTGGCACTAATTATTGGAAATCGCTGAAAATCAATAGGCTTCTTCGTCTTATGACCTTAAACACTGTGTATAAATTTGAAGTCAATCGGATATTAACTTTGGCCTCTAGAGCGTCCACAAGATTTTTTGAAGTGATCAAGGGCCATAACTCTGGCACTAATTATCGGAAATCGCTGAAAAACAATAGGCTTCTTCGTCTCATGACCATAAACACTTTGTATAAATTTAAAGTCAATCGGATATTAACTTTAGCCTGTAGAGCGTCCACAAGCAATTGTGGACGCCGGACCGACGGACGGACCGACGGACCGACGGACGGACGGGGGCGACGACAATATACGACCACATTTCAATGTGGGCGTATAAAAACTGATTAAGAGTAACAAGATTTTTTGAAGTTATCAAAGGAGATAACTCTGGCAGTAATTATTTGAAATCCCTGAAAATCAATAGGCTTCTTCGTCTCATCACCTTAAACACTGTGTATAAATTTAAAGTCAATCGGATATTAACTTTGGCCTCTAGAGCGTCCACAAGATTTTTTTAAGTGATCAAGGGCCATAACTCTGGCACTAATTATCGGAAATTGCTGAATATCAATAGGCTTCTTCGTCTCATGACCTTAAACACTGTGTATAAATTTAAAGACAATCGGATATTAACTTTGGCCTCTTGAGCGTCCACAAGATTTTTTGAAGTGATCAAGGGCCATAACTGTGGCACTAATTATCGGAAATCGTCGTCTCATGACCATCAACACTGTGTATAAATTTAAAGTCAATCGGATATTAACTTTGGCCTCTAGAGCGTCCACAAGATTTTTTGAAGTGATCAAGGGCTATAACTCTGGCACTAATTATCTGAAATCACTGAAAGTGATCAAGGGCCATAACTCTAGTAGTTATTATCAGAAATCGCTGAAAAACAATAGGCTTCTTCATCTCATAACCTTAAACACTGTGTATAAATTTAAAGTCAATCAGATATTAACTTTAGCCTCTAGAACGTCCACAAGCAATTGTGGATGCCGGACCGACGGACGGACGGGGGCGACAACAATATACGACCACATTTCAATGTGGGCGTATAAAAACTGTATCCTTAGAAAAAACAGAAAACAATTAATAATAGCTTGATGCCGACCAACCGTGTGAAACATTAACCACAAAACATGATAATTTCCTCAAGGACAGCGATTAAATTCAAGACATGGACGACAGAGCCATTTAAAATACGGACATTATCTAGTTAAACTAGTATCTTCAAATTGCAATTTTCAAGGTTGATCGTGGGTGTTATTCAGTACCAGTACAAATATTGATGCAAGATTTTGAAGTTTCTAATGTCATAACTTTGACATGGTTGTAACTTGTAGGTGGGATACATGTACACATGTATAACCACTGGACATTGTTCCTTTATTATCATGGACAATTATTTGCATTTCTGGAAAATTAATTTTTCTATGGCATTATCCATGTTAATATAAACTCAAAATATTCTTTATCAAAATAACATTCAAATTGAGTTATGGCATATACAAATGTATGATAAATGAAAGGTCTATTCGATCTACATGTATGTCACCTATAGTTCTATTTGTCAAGCTATGTAAAACAGTTTCATGTAGACCTGTTTAGTCTTATCAAGATTAAATAAAGACAACAATGCTGTACAATGAAGATAGAACACAGCATTTACATCTCTTATCACATTTGGTCAAACACCTTTTCCATTTGGCTTGTATTAAAACGCAACACAATCACCATATTGATTCTTTTTTCAAGCTACTGTAGTTTGGAATTTTTCCGAACCCCTTTGCTTATAATAATCTAGACAAAAGGTGTTTGAAATTAAAACTACAAACATAAACAACAACAGTATGTAAAAGGCTGATGTCCTCGCCTTTATTCCCTTAATAAATAGATGGCATTCATTAAATACTGTACATGTATTATAAAGTATACGTATTGAGTATTGACTGATCAAATTGTCTATCTGTGTCTTTGATCTAGTGAAAAGTGAGAAAGGTGAATGACAGTAAATATGGAAAATGGGACTATCACTATATGGTCAGCATTTATTCATTTCCCAACTATTTTTATTAAGAGATATTCAGAATGAAACTTTGAAAATGTACGTAGCATTGCAAATAAATCTTATTTCATAATATGAGAGAGCGTCTATTTTACATGACACTATAAGACAAATCTTCTGTTCACTCAGTTTATTTAATGTAACTGCGCATACATGTACTCAAATTGTGTATTTAAAGACAGTTAACAGGTGATACATGCAATAATCTTAAAAGTGGTAGTTATTTTTCAAAAAAAAAAAATCGCTGAGACTAACATGCAATTATCTTAAAAGCGGTAGTTATCTTTAAAAAAGAAAATCGCTGAGACTAAATTTTTAATCCAAAATCTGCAAATTGTGTATTTCTGATAAGGCTTTATCCACGTGGAAATAAATATAAAGTCAGTTTACAGTAGATTAGTCTCTAAAACTCAATATTATCCTTACATGTTGAAAACACGAATTATTTGTCAATTCAAATCAACATTGATGTTGTTATCTTACCATGAAAAGGTAGGCTTCTGATATCCAATATTGAAGGCAAAATAAACATTTTACCATTGGTACACGAATCGTGTACCGTAGTGCGTTTCAGTGTCCTTTGTAACACGTGACCAGAAAGAACGAGGCTAGACATATTCCACAACTCATGTCAAATGGCAACACCATAACTTATCTGGAGAGCATGTGCAATAGACTCGAATAACCAGGCGCTAGAAATTTCTATTGGGTTGAGACTCATGCTGTATTTCGCTGGACATACACTGTAACTGATTTGAAACTATAAAGTCAAAAGAGAATCAATTGGATGTAAATTAGTTCATATACAATCATATTACATTATATGTGTTGCGACTCATTTGGGTCAATTTCTAGGTCCCAAATATTAGCGATTTAAGTTCCTTTAAGCCAATATGCTGGAGACTCAAAATAAATGTTACATGCTATACCAAATTATAAATAATTTTGATGTTTTTCAATTCATTTCATCTTCTTATATTTTCCATATATTTTGCAATTCTGGAATATTTACCTCCTATTCACTTTGTGAATATATTTGGGTTTATTTACATGTAATTCTAATAAGGACAAAAAAATTTCTGGTCAGAATATTAACAAACATAAAATCACACAACATCTAGACCATTATAAATCACATTAAAGTCAATTTATTCTAATGAAAGACAGTATTACTAGTATATTTTATACATTTAGGGGTGTAAAAATATATTCTATGTTCAATGAAAACGTTGTAATTCTAATAAGGACAAAAAATTTTCTGGTCAGAATATTAACAAACATTCTAAAATCACACAACATCTAGACCATCATAAATCACATTAAAGTCAATATATTCTAATGAAAGACAGTATTACTAGTATATTTTATACATTTTAGGGGTGTAAAAATATATTCTACGTTCAATGAAAATGTTGGTAACAAAACAAAATATGTCAAAAGTCACATCTCATCTGTAAGACAGTATCAGTGGCCTATTTCATGGGGTTTGGCTGTCACAATATTTTCTTTGGTCAATGTAATATTTCATTTATCCCGGATTTTAATAATACATGTACTGTTATATAAACTCAGTAAAATCACACTTCGCCTACATTATGTATGTGGGTCAGAAATTATATTAATAGCTTCTCATATGATATCGTAATAGAACAGTCAATTTATGAGATAAAAAGGGGTCCCCCCAACTTCCATACCACTTAGCTTCTCAGATGGATATTATATCAATAGACCAGTCAATACATGAGATAAAACGGAGTCGCCCCACACTCCCAATTTCACTTAGCTGCTTTTGTATTTCATTTATATAATACACACATACACCCCACTAATTCTTAAATAGTAACCATTACATATCAAATTACAGTTTTAATAGTTTAATAGTACAAATTATAGCAGAATTTATATTACTTTATTCAAATGCATAATTATCAATAAATTAAAGTATCACTGTTTGACTCAAATGTCAATGCCTCTCAGTCATAAATCTCTGTACTGAATTGTATTTGTATGCTAATAAAAACAACTTGTCAACCTGTCATCAATAGTCTTCATGTCAACAAATGTCTTTAAAAAATCCTTAGTTTATGAAGTGGAGTTCTACTTAAAGGAGGCAAGTCTCTAAGTCTAACTCAATATCATCCACAGTCTTCTACATTGCAAACATGACTTGTTGGTCAATTTAAATCAACACTGATGTTGTTATCTTACCACAAATCGTGTGCCAGGATGCTTTTGAGAACATAACTGATTAGAAAATTACTGTTGATGTTAAAACAGAAACGATTGAATGTGCCAAAGAAGAGCGATTTAGCTCCTTTAACCCTTTGAACTATAGGTGGTAACAGAGTTATAAGGGTTAAACAGGGCTAAAGAAGAATGGTATGTACAATGTGCTGCAAAATATAGATGTTTGAGAGACATTTTGCCCAGAAAGTGCACTTCTGTCTTTTATTTCTTTCAAACCCTGATAATGAACATACATGTATGTATGAAACCTGTTTTAAGAAAGTCTTATTAATATTTCCAAAGATCGATTAAAATATTTTTATTGGAAATTTTCAGAAGATAAATGGGTTACATGTATATTCTCATATTTCAGTGTCGATTTTCATACTTTCAACACAATTTTACTTAAGTATGTATAAAATTTCGGAATTTCATCTTTAATTTTCACAATTTTGATCAGTTGCGGGCTGTGGTTATTTTACCCATAATGTGCTTTTGAATAAATATTTAGATTTTTTTCTTCCACAACCACTTTGACATAACTATTAAGCGGCATGTAATGGAGAGAGAAAGAGAGAAATAGGGTTTAACGCCCACTCAACACAAACCAGGTCATTTCAGGACTAACATATAGTTTTTGATCTTATTTCAAAAATTTGCTTGTGAGTAGGGGTCTTTAGCTGTGGGAGGACTATAAATATATAAAATGCTTAGAGTGGCATTTAGTGACTTAGCACAATAAAAACACAACACAATTTATATGGAAAAAACCTACGAGGTGCGATGCATGTAATGGAGATAATTAAATCATTGCAAGATATAAAATGCTTGAGTGGCATTTAGTGACTTACATGTAGCACAATAAAAACACAACACAATTTATATTTAATACGATAACTGGTTTATTATACATGGCACAACTTTTGACATGTGTTCTCTTATCGAAACGTCATGTTACATGTATATCTGTAACAAACAAGTAATTGTATTCCATACAAATTATGTTGCATTTTTCTAATGTATTGATTTATGGACATGTTACTGAAAACCATTTCAAATATACATGTATATTAGTTCAATCTACTAATCCAGTGGGTCTAAGACAATTCAAGTGATCTCTTGTCAAAACGTACCTGTAGCCCTATGTGTATATGTGTAGCAAATCAAACTTTTAAAGGCGTTGATTACCTAGACAAGTGGTTCTCAACCGCAAGAACTTCCCAAGTGTGTCGCTAAATTTTGAACGGCACACTAAGAAAATGCGCAAAAACATATGATACTAATTGAGTATTCGCTGGTGTCTACTTGTAAGTTCATAGTTGTGTTTTTCTTTATTTAGTTTGAGTCAGTCGACTAGTCGATGTGTTTATGACTAGTCTGTGTCTACGATTGTATGCCATCTGTGACTTTCTATGACTTTCTATTTTGCAAAGTTCAAATATTTTTCCTATAGATTTAGCCAGGTTTATCGCTATTTCTTCACGTGTCCCAAGGTGTGCTGTGGGCAAGAAAAACACAACAGAATAGGATCTGTGTTTTAATCAGATTGAGACATTGTTGGTGCCAATTTACAACATTTGAAAGCTCTTATTCTTAAATTAGTTGGCAAATAAAATTTATGTAAACAATGATCAATGTTATAGAGGGATCAGCATTATTCAAAAATATTACAAGAACAGGTTCTGACGCATAAAACTGATAAATGATCACTAAAAGCTAATCCTCTTTGATTTAGGTCTCCTTAATGCTCTTAAATTACATGATATCAATATTATGATCTGATACGTTATTGCAATTAGTGGTTGGGTAATTTCTAAATGATAAAATTATTGTTTCATCAAAAGACTAACAAAAGTCTGTTTATTTTAGTTCTATATGTTTTAACAAAGGTAAGTAGCTAACTCAATGAGTCAATATCATCCACTGTTGTCAACATTGGAAACATGCCTTATTGGTCAAACATTGATGTTGTTATCTTACCATGAAAAGAAGGGCTTCTAATATCCAATATTTAAGACAAAATGAACATTTTAAAACCGGCACACGAATCACGTGCCAAAATTGCTTGTGAGTGCCATTTGTTTTGAGGCGACTAAACAAACAGGACTAAACATACCCCACAAGAGAATACTACCTGTGTAGACTGGAATATCCTGGCGCCAAAGGCTAACATTGATTAGAAATTACTATAAAAATGGAGAGGACAGAATGCAAATCAGTTATAAATTAATGATACATTATTATATGTGTTGCGATCCATTCGTGTCCATCTCTAGGTGCCAAAGGATAGCAATTCAGCTCCTTTAATGTGGCAGTTGAATAAAACCCCTGATCTACAGTATGAAACAAGACACTTATTGACTTGGAAATAATTATATCCACAGACCAACATACCTCATATACACCCATTTTTAGAAAGAAATCTCTATACTTTATGACCTTAATATCTTTAACTTTAAACCTTTATTTATACGACTTGAGTTGCGAACACAACTACCGAGTAGGCTATAGCACTGACTTGACAATTGCCAGGATGGATGATTATTAAGTACTGTGTTCTGTTGTAATTATTCCGGATAAAAATCATTAATAGATCTATTCCTGCAAACCATTTCAAATATATATTATCTAACTACTAATCCAGTAGACCCATTACAATATAATGAAATTCATACCTTTAATACAGTTTCTCTCCGTTTTTCAGTTTCATCAGCAGTTGATTTGTCACCATGTTGTTCCATTTTCACGACATCGCCAGTATCCGCATTATTTATCTTTTTATCATCCTTTTGTTTATCATTTGACAAATCTTTTAATTCATCACTTTTTTTGTCTGATGGTTTCTCAGCTGGCACAACTTTGTTATTAATTTCCATAATTTCAACCTTATTATCTTTTGGTAATGGATCAACTAAAACTAAAGAAGCCTTATCTTTTTTATCTTGTTCCCACGCGGCTTCAATTTTGCCTCTTAGCCTAACTTTATCATCTATTCTGTGAGGATCTATATTATATTCATCATGTCTTAATATTTTAGCTTTATCTGAAATTGGATGACCGTCAGGTCCTATTCTCGCATGTGGGAAAAATATAACATTGCCAGCATCTCTCAAATGTTTTCTCATACCGTCCATAGAAACACGATCACGTAAGTCGGGAAGAAAGAAAAATGCACCGAAACACACTGTCCCGAATGTCAAGAGCACAAGCATAATAATATATTTTTCGCGTAAACGTAGCATTTTACGTCCATTTGGTACGGGAACACCATTAATATAACGTTGAAAATTTGGCAATCCACTTTCGACTGCCATGTTGTTTTCCGGAAGTGACATGGACGTGTACATGTCACGACCTTGACCTTGTCACATTAAAATTCCTCGACGTCGGAACTTTTAAACCTTGTCTTCTTATGAAGTTATGTATCGGAATTAGCACTTGATAGACCTAACAGAGATCGCGATTTTTGCCGCGGAACCGAACTTATAATAAAGCATTTTGTATAACCAGGGACGCACTGTAAATGTGTAGAACCTATTTTGTATCAGAGTATGTCAATTAGGGTATCCAGACAACTCATCCCAAAGACAACTCATCCCAAGACAACTCATCCCAATATAAGACAACTCATCCCAAGCTAGAAGACAACTCATCCCAAGTCAAAAGACAACTCATCCCACTATAAAAGACAACTCATCCCAACTTTAAAACATGGATAGAGAGAGACTCAGGTTATAATTATAAGACAACTCATTCCAACAAATATAAGTGATATTTGTTTCAATACAGTTGCTATCTTTGAAGACCACTCAGCCCAAATCCAATCAGATTGGTGAAGCACTTCAAAGACAAATATTATACTGTTTATTAAAATGATTTGAGTAAGTGTCAAAGCTGGGGTATTGTATAAAAATACTGAAATCAAATATCTTAAATTAACTTTTCAATATACAAGGACTCTTAATTGTGTGTTTACCAACTTTCAACCCACAAAGTGTAAATACATGTAATTTAATTTAATCAACCTGTCCATAATATATAACATATATTGGATGTTAAATCTGTAAATGTCTGATAGCTGTATAGTTTGTGAATCAGTAGTTTGCCTAAGACAGGGGGCTGTTCACTGTGACGGGTGTGAACAATGGCAGCATAGAACTTGTAATACTGGTAAGACTGTAATGTCAAGTAATGTGTAATGGAAGATTTCAAAAGTAATGAGTAATGGAAATGTAATTAATTACATTTAAAAAATCATGTAATGGTCAATTACATTTCAATTACTCTTCAATTACATATAAATATTTACATATGATAAACATCAAATTTAATAGCAACAAAGAAATAAATTAGGTGTATCTGACACAAATCCAATTCATTATTTTTTTTAAAAAGATTTAAATCGGTTTTAACAAATTATAAGAAGGCATTCAACATTTTCATTTATTACTTTTTATGTAGGATTCTTCTTTAGACATGTGACTTAAAAAGTGAATCTTTGAGGAAAAGATTACTTTATTAATCAAAGATTAAGTGTTAATTTACAGTCAATCATTCAATCAATCAATCAGTTAGATTAAAAGACAATAGTTTTACTTCACTTTAATCTTAATCTCAAGGTAACAAGTGACAAACCAAAGAATGGCTTTCAATTATCTCATTATTTTATGGTTACTTTATATATTAACCATCATATATTTTGTTATAGAATCATGCTGAATAATTTATCAGTTATGCAATATATTATAGACAAACTATTTGGATTGATTAAGAATCTTATAATATAAAATTACTTAAAAGAAAATTCAGTTAATCAACACTTTCAATTCATTTGTTGTTATAAAAACAACGATTAACGAAACTGAGTTGTAGTATTTACCTCTACTACAAACTAATTAAATTGGTTAAGCACTTCAAAGACAAATATCATAATGTTCATGACCAGACTACATCCCATTTATCAGTTTGCGCTGACGTCGTTATGCCAGAAAATATAATTTAATAAATTGTTGATGTACCTAATAAATTCATTTTAGTGATTAATTTGTGGTATATCTTTGTAACTTGGAATGAGTGGGGGGGGGGTAAAAGTTGGGATGAGTTGTCTTTTGACTTGGGATGAATTGTCTTTTGACTTGGGATGAGTTGTCTTTAAAAGTGGGATGAATTGTCTTTTATTGGGATGAGTTGTCTGGGATGAGTTGTCTTTGGGATGAGTTGTCAGGTATTCGTCAATTAGATATTAAACAGACCTCATGCTCATCTCTCAGTCTCAATACTCCGTCCGTGTTTCCAGATAAGACTATAATAAAGAAGAGATGGTCCTGTGTAGTAGACCCACGTAGCAAGGCCGAACGCGATTCAGTCTCGCTGAAAGTTAGCAAAATTGACAATATTTTTCATCAAAACGTTGTTATTTATATTTATAAGCTTTCTGCCACATCCTACTACTCACTACAATTTCAATTAAGCAGCCTACAAGTTCCAGGCCAGTACCTCAGACGGGTACAAACCCCCTTTTTTTAATTTAAATCATATCATTATAGATAGAGCGATAGTAGATTGCCTTTTCCAACATTTAAAATTACGTCGTTACTCGTTAACATATAAAAACACCGCTAGATTTACTTTATTGTCAATATTTGCTGAAAAATGAATGTTGTTTCAGTAGATTGGGCTGCGTATATATCATGTGTAATAAGTACCAATAGTAATAGTAACAGAGAAATCATTTTTATAATGATGTAGGGTCACTTTGTGATGTAATTAACTAATTTCATTGATGCAAGGCATAATTTTTTTATGTAGCTGAGCAGGGTGGGGTTTGGACCCCCCCTCCCCCCCCTTTGGACGCCCCCCTATCCCTCTGGATCCACCCCTGGACCGTAATGCAACCTACATAATTGTCGAAAGGAATCTCTGTGGTTTGTGAAGGGTATTTTGATATTAAATAACATCCAGTCTCTTATAATTTGCCTTCTTATTGTTTGACCACCAGCAGGCTACTAAAGTTTTACACTCTATTCCACTAAACGCTTGAGGTTTGTGTTGCACAAAATAAGTTAAGGATGCATCTTAGTCTATATTTATGATCTAATTTTCCTGAAATTTTTATAAGTTGGTTAAATTCTTTCAAAGGAAAACTGATTTCCATATTGGTCCTTACATAGTTATGCCCCTTTGTTGTGAAATCAACACCCATCTGTTTGTAAGTCATTCTTGTTTATGGACATGTAAAAGGCTACAATATAATGTTTTGGAAACTGATAATGGGTTGTCTTGTCTTACTGACGGTAAACTAACATGAATTAGGGAAATCCTGTTCTAAAATGACCTAACAGTGGACACAGCTTATCGATTCATTTGATCAGGCAGAGGAAAAGAAATAAAATAGATGGCCAAACCTCTGGGGAGAGGATTATTAGTCTGGACTCATACTCGTTAATTCTTACTGATAAAAATCTATCTATTAGTCAATAGACAGTTATACAAAATCAAACTTTCAGTTGTACAAAATCAAACAAGATATAAATTACCATATATCCAATAATCCAGACATCCAGGATGGTAAATCTCGCCATGGCGCTAAAATTACAGGGACAAATTAAAATGAAATGGATGGTGGTTTGTCAGGCAACGATAATTCTTTAATATGGTCCAATGAACCCACTAACAACTATATTTCTAAATTTCAATAGGGTCCAAAATAAACAGTAATCAAGAATTGGTCAAAACTGAGATAATGTAAATGTTTCTAATTTGTTAACAATGAAAATTTTAATTAAAATATTTATTCAGGAATGTACATTACATAAACAGGGATAGATAGATACATGTATATGAGTCAGTACCAATACATAGATAATATAAATAAAATATACACAATGAATTAATAAATAATAAGCAATTCTTGAGGACCATAGGGAAATAATTTTTCAAGCTCAGCTGTCACTTGTAAGAGGTGAACCTGTGAGAATGACAAGTTAAAAGAGTGTATGGCTCTAATTTTTGAAACTTTGAAATTGACAAAAATGGTTGTAAATGCAAATATTAAAGCCCCAATAACATTCTTGTTGTAACTGAATAATATGTCCCAATCTTCATTCTGGTCAACAAATCGTATTATTTTAGAATATTCCAATTAAATGATGATATAAATTTCATCTTAACACACCTATTTTGAAAAATTCAACCAATTGATTTGAAAAGTCTAACGTAAACCTTTTCAAATGTGACTTGTATTTTAAAATATTTTCGAACCCTCTGGACAAGTAAAATAGGTTGTAATGCATAATTTACACAACAGGTAGGACACTTAAACATCTAGTACTTAGAATAAGGGTATTATTTATTTTCTGGAGCTACCAAGCCAGCAAGAATGTTATTGTCCCTTTAATGTAATGTGAATGTATGTAAAGGGATTTATAAAAGAAATATTGCAACTTCTAATAAATTTTGTTTGGTGAAATATGTGAACAGTTCAAATTGAATGGCAGTTGTTTATGCCTGCTTAATGCACTTTACATGTTTTATAAATTCTTATTTTGTCGTTTGTGAATCAGCATTTACTAATTATTTTCACATTGTGTTGTAAGATATGTTTTAATTTGTTCATTACACAATGGCACCAGACATTGCAAGTTTCATCAAAGTCGGAAAAAATTGCGACTTCTAGATTTCCACAAACAAACTGTGGATGGACGTCCATATACCTCCACATGAAAAATGTCGGTGTATAAAAGTGATGGAGATTTGTCATGTAATCCTATATATGATTGGAAATTGCAGGTTGGTAATTAGTTCACAGTTTAAATATGATACACAGATACATATATGACCATCAGCAGTAACTTCTACAACACAAACAATTTGAAACAGGAACTCGTTGGACTCTTCACTTAAAAATCCTATATAAGTACTGATATTTATTAACAGCAATTATATACATTACCACTTTAAAAATAAATTATCACATAATTATATAAATGTCTTTCACATCACAATGAAGACCACAAGGATCTGTTATAACATGTAATTACCACATAATTCCATTCATAAAACAAGTAAGACTAACCAGTGTCTGTTTTGATGTAATTATTAACAGTGATTACATATGTACATTATAATTTTAAAAAAGTGGAATAAGATAATTTCTTTTAAGATACAACTAAGAGTAAGACCAAACTGGATCTGTTCTGAAATTATGTAGTCATTTATTAAATAGTTTAACAGATATCATTTCAATTAAATTTTAAAAACTTTCATAATCTCAAATGAGATATCAGAATTAACATTATAAACCATTAGCGATACAAATTTTTGGGAAAAACAATAGAATAATTTATTTATGCTTACAAGTATAAAATATAAGTTCTCTAAAGATAAACATTTATAAAAATTCTATTAAAGCTTATATCTAATAATTGGATAATTTTTAGAAGTGAGACAAATCGATACAGCCTTCAAAAGAACAGAATAGAAAGCACAGCTTAGTTTATTGTATGTCATCAGTGTCCATTAAAAAGGACTCAACCTCAACCACAAGTTATTTTACATCAAATTGTATCATAAAACACCACAGAGCAGTTTTTGACTGGATGTTAAGGGCTGTAAGTTTACTATATTCCACATATTAGCATTGTGGATCATGTTTGTTATAAACTACCAGTACCATTACTGCGTTTGTGCACGGAAGATAAAAAGAGAATAACTCTTACATGTACCACAGTAGAGATCCTAAGTCCCCACTCCCAAGGGAAGACATATTAATTTTTAATATTCTCATTTTTAAAAAAGGACCATTATATGGGCATATAATCCAAAATCAATTACAACCCATAAACTACATAAATTTTGATTTTAAATGTTAGTAGATTAAAATGCTTAAAATGACGATAATTCTTTTAAAATAATTTAAACAAAAATATATAATGCTTATCAGTTTTGTACAATGAGGAAGAAAAATAAATTTTTATATCAGGGAAGGTAAATGCCATTATTTATAATCCATTTTAATGGTAAGAATACTACATCTGAGCAAAGTTCGAATCCATCTCAGATATCATCAATACAAAGCCACGATCAGAGTAAGATGAGCCGAGTGTGGATATACTAACAGACAGGAGTCATAACAATATATAATCCACATTTAATATGAACATACAACAAAGTTATGATTTGTTCAAAGATAGGTTGCCAGGCAATGAAACATACACCCACAAGGGTTCAATTGACAATAGGGTTGTCGCCTTTAGTAATTATCAGAAATCATTAGAATTTTGTTTGGCTTCTAGTCCTGCCACATGCTAACTGTTATTATAAAAAACCTTTAATATCATGAATTCTGCTTTTCAATTTACCGGAAGTCAATAGACTCTGTTGTGTTAAGAACATCAAGAGCAAAAACTCAGGCAGTAATTATTGGAAATCGTTGAAAATCATTAGGCTTCTCTGCCCCATGACCATAAAAACTGTAAAATTCAAATTCTATTGGATATTAACTTTAGCCTCTACAATCCACAAGATTTTTCAAAGTGATAAAGAACAATAATTCAGGAAATAATTATCGGGAATCGTTGAAAAAAATCAATATTATTCTTAGTCTCATGACCATAAATTTAAAATCAACTCGATATTAACTTTAAAGTGTCCACAAGATTTTTCAAAGTGATCAAGGGCAATAACTCTGTCAGTACATATCATGTGCAAGTGTGGATGCTGGACGAACACACTGGGGTGATAACAATATACGACCACACTTCAATGTAGGCATATAATAAGCTTCTCAATCACCTACTAATATTATGATTTATCTTATCTTACTATTAAATATCACAGTTTCCATATACTACCCCTGAAATAAAATAAAAAGTAAAATGTTACGTACCAGAAAAAAGGGAGTTAGAAATAAAAAATTCTTTAAGAGTTAACTAAACTAATTTCATATATTCAAACGTACCAGAAAAAAGGCAGTTAGAAATAAAAAATTCTTTAAGAGTTAACTAAACTAATTTCATATATTCAAACAAATAATGCATTTCTAGAACAAAAACGATACTTTTTTGAAAAATTAATTCTTTTACTGACTCAACAACAGTTAAACAAATATGATCAATTTTTCTTCTATAAACAGACTTTCTGTTATGAATTGGATCAAATTAATGTCAAATGGAAGTGATTACCGTCTGCTCATTCATCTTAATGGCATTCGCAGAAAAAAAAATAAATGGCGACACTTTGGATGTAATAGAATAATGACAGTGATATAAAATTACTTACCGCCTCAACTTCTGTCTGATTAATTGTAGTTAATATGTATGTATATGTAGGTAAAAATTCTATTTTTTCTACTTTATATTTTAAACTATTAATACCATCTTTATCTTGCCGATTTTTACCTGTATTAATTAACTTGTACCTATAACAGTAATAACAATGACTGATATAATAGTAATAACAATGACTGATATAATAGTAATAACAATGACTGATATAATAGTATAACAATGACTGATATAATAGTAATAACAATGACTGATATAATACCTCAGGTCCTTGGTGCATGCATGTAAAATAACCCTTGACAGTTGGAATTCGAAATAAAAGCAGTGCCACTGTCTGGGCAAAATTTCCATCATAACATACTGTATGGCATATGTCCATCTTTGTTAGCCTAGTTGGAGCCCAACAGTAGTACATTAAAACATGTTTCATTTCATTTTTGATAGAATAAATACTGTGTACTTCACAGTCTATGTAACTCCATTAAACTCAAAGTTGTACATAAACATATAGTGATTTCCACATTTCTTCTGGGAAATAATGTTTTGAGTGACATAGCCCTATGATACATCATGATCCAGGACGGGTCAAGTTGTCTTAAAATTTTGCAAATCAGCTTATTGACAAATATTTCATTTCCTAAATCATAGAATTCTTAATATTAGAATGAAAATTGAATTTCTGATTAAATTTTCTATAACATGCTAAATGTTGAATTCAAAGTGACAAGACTTTATTGATACAATACATATTGTGGATTAGTTGCCAAGTTGACAACAGTTTAAGTTTTACTGAGTTAACAGGTTTAAAATATCGAAGTGATGTCATCCTTTGATATTGGAGTAACATTATTTCCAATTATGTATGGGCAACTTGCCAAACGTACATTATCTGTACTAAATGAAATATTGGACTTGCGAGACAAATTTCACTGCACTGTAGTGTCTGTATTTTAAGTTGTTTAATGGTTTTGAGCTAAAGACATTGCATGATATATTGAGATAACACTCGACTTTCGCCTCATGCTGTATGAATATATTACTTAATGTCGTCCATTAAACCACACTTAATCACCAAGCCTATTAACAAATAAAAAAAAAAGGCAGACGAGACATTTTGCTCATCAACCAATCAGATTAGTGTAAGTGCATGCTTGCACAATCTCTTGTGTTGTTAAATGGTTGAACCCTTTGCTCTTGAATAGTAGGTCTGTCTGTGCAGGGATGTGGTGAATGGGGGCATGGCTATACTTTTCATGCACGCTGTTATTGCACAGAAACCCACACCACATCTCTATATAATAATCTTAGTTACTGGTTATTGAAAAACAGCTAATAGCTTGATAACTTTGAAAGAGTAGTCTTTGAATTCAAACTTTGCCCCAATAAATTATTAGCCATTTCTCCATAATTACAGTTAAGTGTTATCAGTTCTCTATATGATTTTGACTATCAACATTATGTTCACATTTAAGTCATGGTTCAAAATGCAGCTTATTTCATAACATCTCTGACATAAATTAAAACACAGATGTGACTTCAACCTTTCATCTTGGCTACCATCATTTCAAATAATGGTACAGGCAATGTGCCATATGTACATTATTTACACTAGTATTTAATTGAAATCCACATGCTGGAAAGTGTCAGTATTTTATGTTGTTAAATGGTCTCGTGCAAGACATTTTGTAATATATAGATACAGTTGTCGTGTTAAATGCACTCGTGCAATATTATTATTTTTTTTAATTCTCGCAATCAACCATTAAACTATCCGTAATAGATCTCTACTAAAAAACAATTCCTTAAAGGAATAAGGAAAATTTTTGTCACACTGCGAAATTTTACAGCTTTAACTTCTTCAAATTTCAATTTAACACACTCACAGCTAGAGCACCAAACTTCTCATTTGTGTGAATAATGAGCATATCCAGCTAGGCTGGAGTGTAAAATATCACTTTACCTTTTAGGGTTAACAGGGTTACTTTTTTCTCGTGTATGTTTAATCATCTTGTATCGAGCCACATCAACAGAATATCGTATAACTTTATAACCTTTCCGATGTATCCTGAAATATTTAAATTTAAATCCATTTAACTGGGTTCATGTTGTTCATAGGAAGCTCTGAATCTGTGTAAAATAAATAAATCTAGATCCACTAAACCCGGTTCACGACTTCATGCACATGGCAGATCTGGAGCTGTGTAAAATTTCTCAAAATTTTAGGAACCCTAAAATGTAAGGAAAAGGATAAAAACAGATATTAAGGAAAAGTCAGACTAATATATAGTTCTAAAAAATCAAAAAGATCTTTAATTTTTCATGCCCCCCGGTAAATCTAATAAATTTATTCCATATAATAGATAGAAGGTACTTGTCTTATGTCAATTAGGAAATATCACATGTTACATAATATGTTTGCAAAGTAACATTTTTTAGTATGCGAAGGACAAAAACAGAGATAATCATTCAAAAACAGAGATACACTGGTGATCATTCTTATTATATTACATTGCCAGCTGATATTTAACATTTATATCCATATCACCCTTTTCTAGAGGCAATTTTATATAAGCATTTATATAATTTTATATTATTCTCTCCATGGTTTTATATGAGAATTCTGCATAAATACTCTTTTTTAAAATCAAAAACAAAAGATGGGGTTTCAATTCCACTCAACTGTTCAATACTAATTAAGACATGTGGGACTAAAATATTGTATTTTTATTTCAATAATTTGCTTGCGAAGAGAGGAAAACAGAGTGCCTATTACCGGGTAGTACCGGGTAGATTAGCTATCCTACCCCTGTCATGTAAGTGTGTGAGACTGTGAGCTATGACTTTTTTGGCTAAGAAAACCAAACAAGTACCGGTAATGAATCAAGATGTTCTGGCATAAATTAAAAACAACATTGAATGACATAATTTCATACCGTCCATTCATATCATCATCTTCACCACCCCATCCAAAGTAAAGATTTGAATAACCATTGATTTTTAAAAACTGTTCTTTTGTTAAGGCACTCACTCCACCAAATATACTTGCATATGGTAACCTATAATAACAAAATAGTAAAGTAAAAAAAAATACGATTCAATTATAACATTGCAACTCGTTGATCCATTTGAATCTAGACAGTGAATTTTCTAAATTTGTCTTTGCTACCTTTCACCTCCAAGCATGAAGACAAGAGAAACTGCATCAAAACGTCATCAGATATAAATGTTTAAGTAACTTAATTGTATTACATATAATTGTGGCATATGATTAAAATCTCCAACATGTATGAAAGATCTAGAGAAACATAAATTAGTCACTTCTGGACACTATCACGCTACAATTATAATTTTAAGAGACAGAAATAGACTTTAAAGGACAATACTGGTGTCAGTCATTATTACATATGTGATAGAACTGGTTAAATACATTTCAGGACTAACATGGTTACATTTAATTTGCATAATTTGCATCCACATAGGGGTTTTTAGCAATTGGAGAAAATTGGCAGAACCAGAGAAACTGGAAAAAAAACGGGTCATCTGGTACTTACTTTGAAATTTTATCAAAATTGGTTGGTAACAAAGTCTGCACGTTTAAAATGTTTATAACAGAAATTTTGTTTGGTTGAAATGTATACCATTACAAATTAGTTCATAATTATTTCTTCTTTAAAGGGGTGTTTATGGGAGATTAGATAAAGAGCTGAAGTTCTCGCTGTAATAGTGAAAATTTAAGTCAAATTGCTCCACTCTGAACTGAGATATTTGTATTAGCGGCTGAATTTTAGGCTTGATTATCCATTTAATTTTAGTCTTGATTATCCATTCCAACATTAAAACATCCATCACAAAATGTATTCAAATCCAGTAAACATCGCAAGTTGATAACATGTGACGATAAGTCATGTCTGGTTGAGATATTTCTGGTTTATCTAAGCCAGTTTTGGGGTGATTTTTTTTTTATAGTGACATCACCAAATTTTTTTTTTTAAAAAAGTGCAAAACTTTTATCCAAACTGGTTCTATGCAACTCTTTAAATGTTAAAACAGGAAATTTTGTCCGGATGCAAGGTTTCTTTTTATAACATGGCAAATGTTTGGTTGGTTTTAATCATTCTTTTTTCTTTTAAGATTTTTTTTTTTCTTTCAAGACCATGAACATTTTTTTTTTTAAGTAAATTATGAAATCAAGATTTTCATTTCTAGTTTAGAGGCAAATTAAAGAGAAGTATCTAATGCAGGTATGGATAATAATGTCACATGTATGTAAAATAGAAATGCAGCAAATTAAGAGTATTACAACATAGTGTATGCTAGTCATATGATATACTGGTAGGGTAATTATGTGTGGTTTAATGGTCGAGAGCTAGACATTAAGTAATATATTGCAACAAGACCATTAAACTATTTAAAATACAGACACTCCGCACATGAAATACGTCACACTAGTCCAATATTACACTGGTATGAATAATGTACGATTGGCATGTGCCCATACAATTATTTGAAATAATGGTACGGCAAGGGTGACATCACATCTGTATTTTAAGTGATTGTAAGGTTGCTAAATGTTAATGACATCTAATAAATCATAATTGATTATTTTATTGCTTTGTGGGCTGTTGAGTTTTAATAACAGATGTGTAAAGGTAATATAACATGCAATATATGTAAAATCTAGATAAAAGAGCAGATAGTTTTTGCTGTAATGATTTCAAAATAAATACTTTATTCTGAGTTTAATTATGAATGTTTGAAGTTTAAACACTCTCTATTATCAAGTATCCTTGCTATAATAATGAACAAAATCTCATCTGTTGTCCCATAAAACATTAACAGTAACTTGAGTAACTGATTATATTGCACAGATGGTCTAATACAATTCATATCTAATCCACTGGATGGTCTAGAGAGCTGATTAACTAAATGTCCAAATAATGGATTACATGTATATAACATTTGAAGCCAGAAAAAAGAACTGCAATATGCAGATTTATTTCTTACATAAAACATCTCTAACTTCAATTAGATAGATCAAGAAGGAGATTCCTATATATGACTCTACCTTATTGGCATCTATCAATCTATTACCAATATGTCTCTATCGTTAACTAATGTAAGTGATTCCCTTAATAAATTTTATTAGCTATCTTTCAGTCAGTTCAATACTTGAATGGTTGTATCAGGAGGCATCACATGTTCGATCTCTTCATTTGCAAAGAAAGCTCATCGTGATTTTCCGACATGGTTTTCTATTGTCAGTGGTGCAGGAAGACAGCTGTCTAGTCATTCGGATGTGACGAAAAACAGAGCACATAAAACATCCCTCGGCTGTTGGAATTGGATATTCGAGTAGGCCATTGTGCCACTGTCCAGGCAAAATGTTCCTCATAGTCATAGCACTCATATGCCCATCTTCAATAACCCAGTATAGGATCGAGCAGAACAGAAGGACATAAAACTCCATTTCATATCATTTATTCTTCTCATGGGTTTTGTAGCTATAGTTTAGAAAGGACTTATGGAAGAATGATTACGTAAGTTTTTTCATTATATAAATGACTATGACTTATATTATTATAATGCAGTACTGTGTTTAAGAGCATTTTATAAGCACATGTTAAGCATAAAACAGATTTATGTAACTGGTTCTTTTCAACGGGTGTGTATCGAACCACTTTATTGAATGCATTCAATGATATGGTAATATTAACAGTGAGTTTCAAATAGAGTCTTATTGATTTCAAGTGAACCAGCAAGCTTTATCATCTACAGTACAGGTAAGGTAACCGCAAGGTTTATTCCTATTAATTTGTTTATTTTTATTCATTATTCATATTAATTTGTTTATTTATTCATTATTTATATTATCAGATCAGATTAATGGATATATTAATACCATTACCACTTTAAGTATCTTAATCCTACTTTACTCCTACTTTTCTCTCACAATGACTTTATGGCATATCACACACAATAATTGGCCGCCATTTTAAATCATGACATGTAACAAATTGTGATTTGATTTAATGACAAACCTTATGATCTAAAATGTATGCAATAAAGCATTCGGCCACTCATTCCCCTTATTACGTAATATAAATAGTAACCAATTAATTCTTACCTATATTTAAATTTATCTACAGCTACAGACATATGACGAGGGCTTTCTGGACATGTATACAAGTTTCTGTCATTTTCTGGTATTAAGTCCACATCATGGAAAATAAAACACTGATAATCATAAATCTTCAAAGCTTCCGCAAAACCTATATTCATTAACATCGCACGATTAAAACTCGTAGGTAGTGTCTGAAATAGAGAATAAATTAAATTTCAAACAAAAAAATCCAGGATACATTAATTGGAAATGTGCAAATGATTTGTTTGTTTCTGGAGTTTCACATCCACTTTCACCAGGAGTGATACTGTAGACAAAGGTGTGCAAATGAGTTCCCTAAGAGGTTGAATTCTTGATGCTAAGACATTGGGTGCATCTTTTGAAATGTAAGTTTAGAATTTGCTTAACTTGGAATCACAGTTTATATTTGATCCAGAAATAACAAACTTTGCACATAGTTTCTTATTGGTGTATCTGATACATCAAAACAACAAAAGTTTTATAAAGGGCTATACTTAAGTTAAAAGAAGGTGAACAATTTTGAGTAAATTCTCAACTTAAGTCTGAGAATGCTTTGTGAACTCGGAACCAGTTCTTATTTTTAAAAAATAACTAATTAAAATAGACGATATAATTATGGTATATATATTTTACCATGGTTACAGCCCATTCATCAAGAATACAACCCTGACAGTTATAAATTTTACTGGATAATTATAAGGTAAAATAAACAACATTATGACATAATTTAATCCCTTGAAAATGATGTTTATACCACGTCATTTAGCCCTGGAGCAATCGTTTGAATAAATAAAAACACAAAATCAAAAACCTTCCCTCCACATGATCAGTTTTTTGGGAACGGTTTTCGAGAACCAGAATATGCTTTTGGTATGGCCTATTGGTGGCCTGTCCATCCTTGTGGGTTTTCTCCACGTCCTCCTGTTTACTCCCATTCCTAAAGACTCCTAGGTGCAAGTGAATTATTGAAAAAAATTGACTATATGTTACCCCCAAATGACCAAGTTTGTGTCTAGTGGATGTTAAAACTCATTTCTCTCTCTCAATTTTTCCTATATTTCCTGTAGATAAGAATTACAAATCTTTCATTGTTTTTTAACTTTAGCAGACTTCACGGAATTAATATTAGTAAATATTTCATAGGAGACCGAAAAAAACAGATCAAATTCCATTAAAAATGCATTATGTAACGTTCAGAAACAGAGCTGGCCGTTATTGTATAATAGTTCAAAAAACAGATAATAAAACCTAAATATATTAAAAATTTCATTCTGGGAAAAGTTTTGACTGTTTGAAGATGAAGATAGTTTATTATCATCGCAATGGCACTTGACAGCAGAGACAAAGTCTCGATTATCAATTTTATACTTAAATTTTTAAATCAATTAAATTCTCTGCCATTCGACAGTCTGGAGATTCGATTATATTCCTGTTATGTTAATAACTATATGAAGCTATGAAGCCAAAAAACACACCTGTAATAGGCAGAGAGAGAGAAATGGGGTTTAACGTCCACTTGAAACAGACTAGGTCATTTTGGGACTAACATGATTCAATTTTATTTCAATAATTCGCTTACGCGTAGGGGTCTTTAGCAGTGGGAGGAAACCGGAGGAACTGGAGAAAACCCACAAGGGTGGTCAGGCAACCCTACTCCTTGACATGTACAACCAGGGATTTACAATAGGCAGAATTAGCAGTCAAATAATGCATGGAAGTTCCACTTAGCCTCTGTCACCATTTCTAAAGTTAGTAAGACAAGACCAGTAGTCTCGGTTATCCATACTTATCGGTAAATCACGAAGGAAAATATTTCAACAAATCAAACTACAATCCAACAAAAATCTCATGCAAGCCTCAACATCGAGGGTTGATTATGGTCTGAATAAATTAATTAATACTACTACTACTACCTGGTGTTTTAACGTCCGCATCCACAGAAGTGATATCGCAGACAAGTGTTAATGTCTAATTAATAGTTTTTATAACATTTCAGGCCTGAAGAAAGACTTACAATAGGCAGATTTTGCTCTTGCATAATGTGTGTTTAAGTTAAACATTCGCTTAGTTCTAAGTTCATAGTGGATCAATTTGACTGAAATTTTCAGCAAATTGCCTTTACATTAGCTAGTTTTTAACTATTGTAGTGAGAACTGCCAACTCGTTAGCTAATCTCTCATAATGTATCTTTAATGAATACAAAATTTACTTTTGAATAACTTTGTAACGTTAACACTATCTGTAACTATTTTATATGAGTAAAATATAATGTATTATACTTGTTATACTGCTGTAACTGGGTGTATTCTGATGTCATCTTATAGAGATGAGAGAAAAAAATGTTGGATATTTTCACGTGAGGGTTAATTTCCTAGGTTAGATTAGAACATTGTGACTTTTACCACTTAACACACAAAACTATTGACAATCTTACTGAGAAGATCAGTATGCTATGTTTTGTTTACCATTTTTGTTGTTTGCTAGGATAGATAATTTTGCCAGATTCTAAATTCACCTATCACAAGTAACACATTTGACTTTACAATTCTATCAAACTTTAGGTACACTTTATCAACCAGGGATCCTTCACCGATTTCAAATTGCACCCCTCACTCCACCCAACTCAAAAATGTCTGTATCCCAACTATTCATGCTGCCAATTTTGATAAATCATTGTATGAAAAAAATACAGACTATTTCTTAATCATGACATTTTTTTAAATTGTTTTTTTCTGATTATTTTTCATTTCTATTCTTTGAACGACATTTAGTAATTGGAATATAATCAAAAAACACACTTTCATGGGATAACAATTAGTATGGTTTATTTCAACAAGATTTCACAAGGCGTTATATCAAGTATATGCTTGAAAACGACTTGTGAAACGTAGCAGTGAAATAAACCACAGTAATTGTTATTCCATAAAATTGTTTTTTTTCTGATTACTTTTGATTTCATTTGATACACCAATCCTTGTATCAACAAAGAAATAGAAATAGTTGTCATTGTTAGTCAGTTTATAAAAATCCATTATTCAAAAATATAATGCTGTGAAAATAAACATGCCAACATAATAAGTTACTCATTTCATACTGAGTTAATAAAATCAATTAGAATTCTACATCTGTGTATGAATCAATAAAATGTGTTACTGTCTTTATAAAAACTTTACCATATCAACTACATATATTCCATAATCAATCAACTGTCTCGCAAGTATAGGATGTAAATTCTGCAATAGTATCTGTAAGTGTGTTATTCTATCTCTGTAGGGTATAATAATGGCTACTTTATGTCTTGCTACACAATCTTTTGGTTTATATCTTCCACCAGGTTGTAAATCCGGATTGTTTTTTAATATTTCTTCAAAGCTGATAGCGTTGGTAAAAGTGGCTAATGGTCCGACTAAAATCAAAATACAACAAATTATCTTAATTTGGTGAAAATGAAATGAAATGAAATTGGGTTTAATGTCATTTTGGTCTGCTCCTACTGGCCTGATTCAGTGTGCTGAGGGATATTTCTGTCCAGCCACTATAGCCTACTTTTATATCGAATTCAAGCTGCCAAGGGATCTTTCATGTGCATGGTGTTGGCTGAAATAGTTTATCCACATTTGCAGAAGTGGTTTCCCTCTGTCATTGGTACAGGACGGAGGGCCTGGCAAGGACAGCTGTCTAGTCATTCAGATGGGATAAAAACCAAGGTCCTGAGCAGGACGGTAAACCCCATTTCATTTTTCATTTTATGTTTTCCCATGTGTATTGTAAACAGGAAATTAAATTATTGATCTATATACAAACACACTGAAGTCTCATGCATGACATTACTGTCTGAACAGCAGACTTACTGAAAAAATGAATGCATAAATGCTGAAGCAGAACAAACATTTGACGAACCAAAATTAAGCCATAATTCTAATTAGCGTGTGTTTAATGATCCACTTGCCATGTAGACAAAGCCTGATGTTGTGAGTTGCCAATGCTACAGTAAATTTTATCTTCTTTAGTCTCCATTTTCATGTCGAGAGAGCATTTTGTCATTTTCAATATCTAGTGAGCGATTAGTCAATGTCCATATATAGTGAGCAATTAGCCAATGTCCATATATAGTGAGCAATTAGCCAATGTCCATATATAGTGAGCAATTAGCCAATGTCCATATCTACTGAGCAATTAGTCAATCTCCATATCTAGTGAACAATAAGTCAATGCAAGCAAGGTTAATATACCCAATTTTTTAATGTTTAAATTTGATCTGCAATACACCTGTTTATATAATATTGATTATTCAGACAATATATAATTTCATTTGCTGGTATAATTAGTGGTACATGTAAGCACGGTAGGCCTTCACTCATTAAATGTTTTGTCAATTAATTTTAAAAGAAAATTTACAGATAAGGCTACAATTTGGGGGGGGGGGGGCAAAGTCTTGAACCTGAATCATTTCATTATCAAACCAAAATAATGATTATGAACGGTTTACTGTACCAGTGTTATTTCGATAAAAGCTGTAACTAGGGATAATATGATGATGATGTGGAAAAATTCAATACCTACACAAATATTAATTGTTCATGAAAGTTAAGTGAATAGTCCAAAGTTGTTCATTCTACTATCAGGACTGTTCTCCATGAATATCTTGGCAACATGTTATAGGTCCTGATTTCCTGATCATGAAGGAGTTGAAAAGCCAAGTTTTGATACGGCGCAGAGTGCTTAAGGATCGCTTGGATGAGCAGGAACCAGCAGGGTTCAGTCAGCAGTGTGAGACTGAGAAAAGCTTCAGCAGAAGGGAACATCTGCCTCACTTCAAGTGACATACCGAGGAATGCTTCGTGCACAAGTGAAATAGATTTGGCCGAAAACTGATGCCTGAAGAATAACAATTCTTGTTCCAAGTCCCGATTCAGTGGATATATACTGAGACCTAATCGTCACCCCTTCCGATTCTAAGTCCCCCCCTAAATCTACACCCATGAGAGTCACCACTATTTGGCAATGTCCCTTAAAGCATTACTGTCTGACCACACCTTTTAAAAATTAACGATATTTTTGCAACTTATTGCAGGAGGTGCTAGCAATTTAACTTAAATTTATCAACAGAAAATATTGAAATCAAAATCAACTCACCTAGTTTTGGAGGTACTAATGGACATAATGGCAGTGATTCATTTCTAATTGGTTCTTTGGAGGTAAGTAATGATATGTTTGGTGATATGAATGCTGGTGTGGATGATTGGTTTATGTTACTTGTGTTAATTTGGCTTGTATTTGAGGGAAACAAGTTTTTAACAGTTGAGATCACAGGTGGGATCACAGTTACACTTTTATTAAAAGAACTTGAAGACTTGGACTGTTTACCAAATATTGGGAGGTACTGAACTATTGATATGTTACGTTGAAACATGAGCTCCATTCCAAAAAATCTTGACACATAACTGTAGGCAACTAAGTTGATCACATATTGTAATGTGACTAAAGTTAAACATGTTACGAGCAGAATTTTTAATATTTTTACAGTATTGCACTTTGTAGTCATTCTTTTAATCTATAATGACTGCTTATATTGTGTTTTATCTTGAATTACTTTAATTGATATGCAACATGATAAATAGAACATTTAAACATTGCTACGACTGTTGGAAGACAAACAGTGGGATTTGATTCTTCTCTTTGACACCTCTTTAATCATCCATTCAAGCAATAACCTAGAAGAAAAATTATATGATTAAAAATTATATAGTATATATATCCCCCTTCTTCATAACATCTGATACTTCCAACAGACCCACAAGCAGCAAAGTTATCTCTGCTAAGATCATTGTTAATCCTGCACAGCAAGTTAAATGCACTATGAATTCTGCTTCACACTTTGAAGACAAAAAACAAGGTCATTTTGGCACTAACATATGGTTCAATTTAATTTCAATAATTCGCTAGTGCGTAGGAGTCAGTATTAGTAAGCAGGAGTTGGTGGAAAAATGAGGTTGGACAGGCAAAACTATCCTTGTTTGTTTACAGTGTGTTATGTGCCACCACTTGTCTATGCAATGGGCAAAAAATTCGGAAATTGCTAAGTATTGAAGCAACGGTTAGATGTTGTAAAGGAACATGATACAAGCAGGGAATGACAAACCTTCTGATCCAACACATGCGTGTTAACCTTTGCCCTCCCCCCTCCCCTCTCCCATGCCCATAGCAGTTATCTCTTTGGGTCTTAAATGTTATATATATTATTAGTTAGACACGTTAACATGACAAGACCATAATCAAACTCACGGTGACATCTGATTTTAAGTAGAACGGTTCGGTCATGTAATGATCTAATTTAAAAATGGTGAATCAAGGCTACCTGTGAGACAATGTATGCCACATTGTATCAAAACTTCAATCTGTGCTAAATTTGCTCAGAATAAAGTAATTTTAATGAAATTTTCAATATTTTTATTTTTCTTCTACTTTTTTGTAAATATAGCCGTGGTTTGCATAGACTTATGCCAGCCAGTCCTTTTTAAGACATACGGTCACTAATAAAAGGCTAAAAGAGAAACCTTTAGCTAGGGTTATGTGATAATGATAAAAAAAATATTGTGATAATAATTTTCAAATATCGCGATATTCTATAATGTGTGTCGTAAGAACTGCAATTTTGAATTATTGTTGCTAATGTTAATCGAGCCATGCTGGAGATTTACCCTAGACAACATGATACTTAATAATGTTATTTTTACTGATGAATTTAATTATATCAGTAGAATGTGATGATATAGCACCACATGTATTATCATCAATATTGGGACACGATAATAATCATATCACAATAATAATCATATCACGAAATATCAGTTTTTCGATATTTTTTACTAAGTTCAATATAATAAAATCGCTGATAATTTTATCACGATATACCGAACCAGCAGATTTTATGTACAATCAGGGGCAATAATCCAGAAAGTTATGGTCTAAAATGCCCAATTATCAAAAGGGACTGAGATCTTTGGGATATAAAGATATGTTTTAAGTTTCATTAAAATTGGATAACAATTGTGACCTCCAGAGGGTCCTCAACCTTGGTATTACTGTACATACTTTTACACAATTTGTGTACAGAGAGCAGCTACTCTGTTCGGCAGTTTCATTTCAATTTTCCTGAAATTCGAATTCAACCTTCATTATGGTGATATTTTTAAACATGCCAATATCAAAATTTTCAATTTTCCTGAAATTCAAATTCAACCTTCATTATGGTGGAATGGTGATATTTTTAAACATGCCAATATCAAAAGAACCCTGAGATTTTTTGGAGATAAACCTTTATTTTTAGTTTCGTCAAAATTGGATAAGAATTGTGACCTGTAGAGTGTCCACAAACAAATTATGGATGAACAAATGTCAGGCAGTTTTGATCCGATTTTCACAAAACCAATATTATGGTGTAACGGTGATATATTCAAACATTGTTATAAAAATCCGATAATAACTGTGACCTCTAGAGGAACCACAAGCAAAAAATGTGATTTTTCATACAATCACATGGCATAATTCAGGAAGTTATGATCTGATATGCGCAAATTGTCATCCAAATGAACCAAGATCTTTGTGTTATAAACATGCATTTCAAGATTCAACAAAATCAGATGAAAATTGTGCCCTTTAGAGTGTCCACAAGCTAAAAATCTGATTTTTCGTACAATGGAGGGCCATAATCCATGAAGTTTCGATCAGGTACATGCCAAAATCGAAAGGAATTAAAGTTTCGTCAAAATCTGATAAGAATTGTGACCTCTAGAGTGTCCACAAACAAATTGTGCACGTACAGACGTCCCAACAACGTCGGGGGTGACGACAACATACATCCACATGAAAATGTGGGAGTATAAAAACTGATATATCGTTGAACCCTTTACCCAAAAGTCAATCAAGTTACGGACTTAGATACCTCCAGTGAATCGTATAAAATTTCAGAGCAATGCACGAATGATCTCACATTTCCTGACCAACTAGCTCTACTATAAACATACAGATGTCTATCAGCCGATTTCAAGCCAAAGTCAAAATTACTCTCAAAACCCTTTTTCTGTAAAAGAGGCTCTGATTGTGGACCAAATGCAGGCCCATAAAATGATCTTTTTTGTTCAAATCTAAATTAGAATCTCTTGGTATCAAAGGAACTTTGAATTTTGTATTCAAACCAACATGGGTGGAGAGGTTGGCATATTTGTCCCGATTTACATCTGGTACTAGTTAGATATAACTCCACAAATAAATAATTACTACTGTTAAAATTTGATTCATCCCTTACTACCATTTTCAGTCATAGTAAGTATGTAAAGGGAGACTACTCTTGTTTTAAATAACTTACAGTTATAAGTGTGTTTTCACTAGAAACTTCAGTTGGCCAACATCGTAGTAACTTACACATAGGTCATGGGAGTAAATATTAATATGTAGATCTTTAATTTTTACAAAACTACACGTATAAGGAACCAAGTCAAGCCCAGTACCAAGCAAAACCGTGATACCAATTCCTATTGACATCTACATGTAGTGCTTGTTCTAGATAGTAGATAATTCTTTAAATAAGACCATTGTTCAAAATAATCTACACTCTCTTGACGATCCTGAAGTTTGATATTTGTGTACTAAGTGGTGTATTATTAATTTTTGAATTAGACTGAAGCCCTTTACTTTCATCTTGCAAAGCCATTTTATCTATTAATGCCCATAACATCCTTAAAATAAGATAGCATTAAAATAATGAATATCCAGCCAAATGTAGCGACACAACCTCTGCACAACTGCAAAACTTATGGGTTTAATAAACCAAGTGGACTTTTTCAGTACCATAACCTTTTAAGGCCATTGAAGTTCATTACTGTGCACTTATAAAAGTAAGACACATACAATACATGTGTACACATCGTACGAGCAGATCTTATTCGTTAATGCCATATTTAGTCCTACCTTTGTAAGAAATTAAAATGTCTGGCTGTGATTTAAGAGATGATTTAAATGCTGAGTAGAATTATATAAAACAAAACACCCTTTTTGGCCATAATGACAAGACATTAGGAACCGTATGAAAAATACATATGAAGTGGATGATATATACATTGAACTAAATTTAAACTATATGAATACATTGCTTGGAATACATACATGTAGATGCTTTTATGGAAAAATACATATAAAGTGGATGATATATACATTGAACTAAATTTAAACTATATGAATACATTGTTTGGAATACATACATGTAGATGCTTTTATGGTATATTGGGTGTGGCAAAAATGCAAAAAAAAATTATCTCTCCTTGTATTAAAGAAAAACATGATTTTTAATGTTGTTTTGATTTACAATCGTTAGATGCCAGACAAAACCTTATAGTATTATTATTCCTACTCTCCAGATATCAAGGGTCGACTTCAGAAGTTTTCTAAAAGTTCATCAGGTTAGAGGTTGTAAACATTGCTTTAAGATTAAAGTAGCTAAATCTCTAATATTTGGGATGTATAAATTGACACAAATATGTGTAATGTGTCTCAATGTATATAATAATGTAATCTGATTGTATATTCGAACTGATTTACATTCAATGCTTTCCATTTCGACTCTAATTTCAAATCAGTTATGTCCAGCGAAATACGACATGAGTCTCAACCCAAAAGAATTTTTGTAGTGTCTGGTTAGTCCAGTTTATTGCGCATGGTCTCCAGATAAGTTATTGCTTCTCCATTTAACATGAGGTGTGAATATGTCTAGCTTCGGTTTTTCTGGTCACTTGCTACAATTGACGCTGAAACGAACTAACGTACATTGGTAAAATGTCTTAAATATTGGATATCAGACACCTACCTTTTCCTGGTAAGATAACAACATCAATGTTGATTTGAATTGACAAATGATTCATGTTTTCAACGTGTAAGACTTTGGATGATATTGAGTTAGAGGCTTAGCTACTTTAAGATGGGCTCTTCTTGGATATTTAAAAATGATTTACAAACTCATATGAAAATACTTCTCTTCCCTACCTCTCAGGCTATTTTTTTTCCACCTTGATTCTACTTTACTCGCCAAAGGCACCATTTCTTGTCACAGCTGGCACATTTTTATAATGATTTAACACTATTTTCAAGTAGAATTCGGCAATTAAAAACATACACAAAATATGTTTGAACTGAGAGCCATTATGAGCCCCAAACGTGCGCAAACCGCATATTTATTTCATCCCTAAATTCTACTTAAAAAGTGTTGAATTATTGAAAATTTGTGTCACATATTGGAATAAATGATTCCTTTTGGTGGAAAATAAAGAATCACAGTTAAAAATAGAAGATAAGGGTTCGAAAACAGCCTGAGAACAGAGGTGGGATAGGGTGGTATCTTACTGTATTTTCATACTGAAGCTATATAGGGCTGGACAGGAACTGTCAGTGGACATTGTCCGCTCAGAGACAGTTCCTAAAGAAACTAACTATATTTATGACATGGTGGAAGTTCCGGTAAGAAAATGTTAGACTTGTTCCATTTTGCAGTTAGCAAGAGGTGATTATGCAATGCTTTATCTTTATGACGAGATCATTGTAAGAATAGGAGACCGGCAATTTCTATGACAACTACATCGTAAAACTTGACCCCTAATATAGTTCACGCTCCAAACCTTACCCCTTCTGGTATGTCAAGATGACCCCCTGATAAAAGGCTATGCATTCAAGTTGGACCATGTAATTGGAAAATGGTACCAGTTTTGTCAAACATTTTGTAACTTGCGCATGCGCTACCAGAGCTTTCACCATGTCGTAAGAATTGTAATGAATTGATAAAAGGTACTGTTCTACTCTGACTGTGCTGATCGATGAAGACTGGCATACGCCGTACTGTGTTCTATTACTAGTATTAGTGTTATATCGCATTCAACTGCCAAGGGATCGTTTACGTGCATGCCATGTATTGATAATTGTATGTAGTGTAGGGACCTCGACTTTTTGTCCGATCAGAACGACTAGGCGGCTGTCCTTGTCAGCCTCCCGCCCTGCACCAATGACAAGGGGGAACCACGTCGGAAAACATTTACTACTGGTCAATCAATAATGCTTCCGACTCGTCGTAAGATTAGAATAGCCACGGGGTTGTTTTTATTAGAGTTAGTCTTACTTAGCTTAGATTAGAAAGACGAGTCAGAGGCTTCCGTACGGAAATACTTCACTGACTGTAATGACACGACTTTATTGAATCATTCGAATGTGGGCAATCTCTTATCTTAGAAAATGTTATATTTAACAGTCCGCTACTTACTTTAAGCTTCCTACATGCACAGATACAAAATTCTTCTACTTATTAAAACAATTAGACCTTGACGTCAAACTGGGAATTATTGATCGCCATGATTCAAGGGAAATAACTATTGTTTTAGCATTTGAAGTCGAGGTTGTCCAGAAAACAACTGAGGCTATAAGACACACTGATTAGATTGGCTATAAGAGTCTGTACAAGAACAACACTTGAAATCGACCCTTTACACCACACTGTGTGCACAGATGGGAGTGTCGATAACAAGATGATATTTATATTATAATGTAAAATATATAAAGATAGATTGTATGTATTCAGGATGTAAAGAACATATAACACAAACACATGTAGCCTATTTAAAGGGGCAATAACATTCTTGCTGGCTTGGTAACTCCAGAAAATAAATAATACCCTTATTCTAAGTACTAGATGTTTAAATGTCCTTACCTGTTGTGTAAATTATCCATTACAACCTATTTTACTTGTCCAGAGGGTTAGAAAATATTTTTATAATCCAAGTCACATTTGAAAAGGTTTACGTTAGACTTTTCAAATCAATTGGTGGAATTTTTCCAATTTTTTAAAATAGGTGCGTTAAGATGAAATTTATATCATCATTTAATTGGAATATTGTAAAATAATACAATTTGTTGACCAGAATGAAGATTGGGACATATTAGTCAGTTTCAACAAGAGTGTTATTGGAACCGCACAACAGTTGGGGGGGGGGAACCCGAAATGCCCGAAAAAATTGGGGGTTTACAGAGGGCGGCGCCGGTCCTCGAGAGGCGAAGAAGCGGAGCTTACCTTAACATGGACCCCCCCCTCCTCAAAATATATTTTTGGAATGTTTGACGACTGCAAACACGTTTTTCTGCTATTTCAGCCCGTGAACAAATAGCAACTTCAACAGGGGCGGATCCAGGGGAGGTGACTAGGGTGACTAGTCACCCCCTTCCCCACCGGTGCTTCCACCGGGACATGCACGCATATGGTCATATATATATTATATAGCACACAGTGCGCATCTTATCAGACACACAATCAGCATCTATGTTACCAGCGGCAGAAATTTATAGCTCCGTAAACCGCGGTGAGACGAAACATGGAGTTGTCACCCCCCTAAAAAAAAATCTCGGATCCGCCACTGTTCAAAGTGATCTATTATAGCCTTAGGTGGCTGACTCGAATTTCTCTGTATTTATAACAAAAAGCTCTGTTATCACTAAAATAGCGTTACACGATCTCAATGTCACATGGAAATCTTCGTCTACCATATTAGGCATGGCTTACTAAGAAATGTGTAAAATGGTTGATTTTGGCGCGAAAAAGCTGAAAATGGTCACGTACGCCAATAACAGACACGCTGAAAGCATGCTGCATATAATATGACAGGAAAGTTGGCTATGCCTTTTTTACAAGTTATTAAACTACCAATGTAATATTAATAATATACAATTTTATATAAGATAAAGAAAAAAAAACCCAATTTACTTTATTATTTAATTCACAATCAGAATGCGACGTTACCGTGTACCTGAGATACCAGCTAGGAGGCACTTCTATTCGCCCCCCTCCCCTTTTGCCGCACCTTTAGAAGGCACATGTTGTTTCTATCTGCACTGTCTTGTGTCGCTTAATTCTGTCGTTTTGTTTTTGTTTTTTTTTTTTTTTTTTTTTTTTTTTTTTTTGTCGATATGACTACCGATATCCGTGTTAAAATATTACGTACCGATTTACGGGCGGGAGATGTTGATCAACTAGTGAATTGTAATCTATTGCAAGTACTAGATTTTTAATTAGCAGTTAAAGCAGTAGGAGTAAGTCAAAATGCGGGAATGTCTTACACATCCCAACCGATACGATTTTTGGCAAGGCGATTACCCGATTCAAGAATTTTGTAAAAAATTGTGACAGCACTAAAAATCAGTATGGTTATTTTCTGGGAAAAGTATTCCGGTCACCGATAATATAATCAGTAGCATCATTATTTTGTCCTGATAAATATTTGGGCAATTATAAATTCAGAAAATTTCTATACTTAATTATCTGTACTTATAAAAAGAACATTTTCTGAATTTGGTGATCTGTATAATATATATATATATGCACAGATGTTGCAATTCAAAAAATCTCTGAATTTGGCGACCTGTAAATTATAGACCCCTACGAAACTTACAATTTAGAAATTTTCTGCTTCAAATAGAATGGGATTGAAACTTTTGGCGAAATGATGGGATTTTCAATGCCATTTTGGTCATCAAAGTCTGAATTGAGTTTTGGAGTCCCACAGGGATCCTTCCTAGGCTAGGCCCCATGCTGTTTACTATAGTATAAACACGCTACCAGGCGCGGATCCAGAGGGGGGGGGGGGTTGGGGGGGTCCAACCCCCCCCCCTGCTCAGCGACATAAAAAAAAAATTATGCCTTGCATCAATGAAATTAAATCACAAAGTGATCCTACATCAGTATAAAAATGATTTCTCTGTTTAAAAAGCTCAATTTGTATGTATGCCTATGTAATTTAGAGACGATGATGCCCGATTTCCGTGACAGAAACCTGGCAAACCCCCTCCTGCAAAAATTCCTGGATCCGCCCCTGGCTACCTAGGAGATAGAGGTAGATCACATTGAGCTCCGTATATTACAGGTATATCGATCGCCAAATTCAATATTTTCTGACTTGTGACATCTGTGCATATATATATATACAGATTGCAAAATTCATAATTTTTCCGAATATTGTGAGCTTCGTATATTATACAGATCGCCAAATTCAGAAAATTTCCTTTTTATCAATATAGATAATTAAATATATAAATTTTTTGAAGGTATCAATTCCCTAAAAATTTGGTTCCTTAAATTCAGGCAGTTTTTGTGTTGTCATTGGAAATAGAATTTAAGCAATGTTTAGAACAAAATGTATCTTGAGGTTCAGGTCTGATCAATTTGCGTACGAGAAGCGGCCATGTTGTCGGGCATTTTCGGTCCGATTTTTACGAAATTGAAACTCAGTCGTTATAATGGTGTAACGGTTTTTACAATCGGATAAGGTTGTGGTATATAACACAAATGCTAAAAACACGATTTATCGTACGATCACGGACCATAATCCACGAAGTTACGACCCGATATACGCAAATATCGACAGGCACCGAGTTTAAGTTACAAACATACATTACAAGCTAAAAACACGATTTGGCGTACAACCGGGGACCATAATCCACAAAGTTATGCTCCAATATATGACAATATTGACAGAAACATATTTCAAGATTCGTCAAAATCCGATAAAAGTTATTGTGGTCTGTAGAGTGCCCACGAACAAATTGTGGACAGACGAACCGGGACGATCACAACATACGTCCACATGGAAATTATATGGGCGTATAAAATGCGCTTCTGTGGAATCCCACTTGAAAATACCATATGTTCATCATTTCATCTGTACATGGTGAACAGTCAACTGGCTATATTATAGTTTGCCGGTACCGTTTTAAGAGGACTTCGAATTGTGTCTAATGGTTTCGATTGTTCATATATACAGCTTGACAATGGGAACAGATCTTGCCCAATTTCTGGCCAATGCCTTTTTAAATAAATATGAATTCTACCTTAGGAACATAAAAGTATAACGCTGTTGTCAGGGGCTTTTTAAGGTTTATCGTGGCGGAGGCTATACAATTTTGAGGGCCCTCTTTTGCGGGGGGGGGGGGGGCTTTATTGATGATTTTTATGCCAATACAATGACTGCATTCTCTTTAAGCAATAGATTCGACACTAACAGTGTATAGAAAACGATTGAGTCGGACTCCCTTGGCTAGAGGGGCCCTTTTGTCAGAAGTGGGGCCCTTTTGTCTGCCTTTAGGGCCCCCAAACTAGGGTACATTTTCATTTTTCTCGTCGGTTTTAGCATTTTTCTCCCGTTTTATTTTTCCAATTTCCTTGATTTTTTTCGAGAGGAGGCTGGCGCCTCCAGCGCCTCAGCTTTAAAACGCATTTGGCTGTTGTTTTCTTGAGGTGAGGTGGGGTGGGTGGGTGGTGTGCCTTAGACTAGCATCACGACCATTTTAAGATCCTTCGCCATAATTATGTTAGACAGCAAAACCAATATATTATTTATTATCTGTTTTGACATCAAACTGGTGATCATGCTACAAATCAGAATATAAATCTACCACTATCGATGAATATATAATTTATCGAAAATAATTAATGTGTGCTGATAATATCAGTATTATGTGGGGTGATTGGGGTGGGATCAAGTGGTGTAATTTGTTGGGTTTAGATCATAATGTCTGTGATTGATTCAAGTTTTAAACAAATATATGTTTGAATATTTCAGGCTGTCATGTTATTATGAGACATGTATAGATCTTACAACACTGGCTGGAGATGATACATCACGTGACGTGCCAAGATTGTACTACAAAGCTAAACATCCAATTAGAGAAGACTTAGTTAAAGCTTTAGATATTATGGATAAAGGTATAGTAAGAAACTTATATTTATAATGTTTGCTTTTTCTGCACCAACCAACCAGCTCAATAAACCTAGGTGAGAAAGAGAGACGCCGGGTTTAACGTCCACTCGACACAAACTAGGTCATTTCGGGACCAACATATGGTTTAATTTTATTTCATTAATTCGCCTGCGCGTAGGGGTCTTTAGCAGTGGAGGGAACCGGAGTACCGGGGTACTATCGAAGCGGGGATTCGAAACCACACCATAGTATGATACAGCGCGCGCACGCTAACCATTCGGTCACCCAACCATCATAAACCCAGGTATTCGTCATATGAGAATAATTTTGCCCTATCCCTGTCGGCGACACAAACACCTACTCTTATTTCGATTTCCATTTCCCCGGGGAATTTATAATGAATCATTTGAACGACTGCCCGTAGATGTTTTCCATTGCCAAGCCTTCCATCCTGCACCTGGCGGCGGTTTTGGGTGACCCAATTCTGCCCTGTGTTAACCCCAATTTTTTTTCCTACTTCTATTTTCAATACGACGGAATCAAAGCCGGGAGTTTATCTAGCGTTGTAGTTTATATCAAATTTATTAAATAAATGTCAACTATCATAACCATCCCATTTCTTTGTTCAAAAATCAATAGTTCAGGTGTTGGTCACTTCGAGTTGCTAACTACTCGACTTTACGATGTTCAACAGATGGTTCAACACGTGAAACTAAAAATTATAAATATTCATCAAAATCTGGCAAAAGCGGAACATTAAATTTAAAATCCATTTCTTCGTTTCTACACCAAAAGTCAACAAAAAAAAAACAAACCACCAAGTAACTGGTCGGTGCCACAAGCGCCAGTAACGTGGAAAATAATAATAATATTTCAAAAATAACATTAAACTCAATTATTTGTCAATCCAAATCTTTGTCTACCATATTAGGCTTACTAAGAAATGTGTAAAATGGTTGATTTTGGCGCGAAAAAGCTGAAAATGGTCACGTACGCCAATAACAGACATGCTGAAAGCATGCTGCATATAATATGGCAGGAAAGTTGGCTATGCCTTTTTTAGTTACTAAACTACCAATGTAATATTAATAATATACAATTTTATATAAGATAACGAAAAAAAACCCCAATTTACTTTATTATTTAATTCACAATCAGAATGCGACGTTACCGTGTACCGGAGATACCAGCTAGGAGGCTCTTCTATTCGCCCCCCTCCCCTTTTGCCGCACCTTTAGAAGGCACATGTTGTTTCTATCTGCATCGTCTTGTGTCGCTTAATTCTGTCGGTTTTTTTTGGGGTTTTTTTGTCGATATGACTACCGATATCCGTGTTAAAATATTACGCACCGATTTACGGGCGGGAGATGTTGATCAACTAGTGAATTGTAATCTATAGCAAGTACTAGATTTTTAATTAGCAGTTAAAGCAGTGAGTAAGTCAAAATGCGGGAATGTCTTACACAGCCCAACCGATACGATTTTTGGCAAGGCGATTACCCGATTCAAGAATTTTGTAATTGTGACAGCACTAAAAATCAGTATGGTTATTTTCTGGGAAAAATATTCCGGTCACCGATAATATAATCAGTAGCATCAATATTTTGTCCTGCTTATTCGCGAGTCCGTAATAATAATAGACTCTTACATGTCCGTAATAAAAATGGACTCTTACTCCGAGTGTCCGTTATAAAAAGACTTTGAAAACAAGAAATTTTTATTACAAAATTCGGGACCAAACTTTTGTGTCCGTATAAGCGATTGTCCGTTGTATGCGCATCCGTTATATTATTGGGAGTCTACTTGTATTATATTATTTAACATTACCTGGAACTTTCTAGTGTTTCAAAATTTTAAGTTTGATTAAATGTTATAATAAATGTATACATGACCGTGTGTTTTAAAGGGACAATAACATTCTTGCTGGCCTGGTAGCTCCAGAAAATAAATAAAACCCTTATTCTAAGTACTAGATGTTTAAGTGTCCTACCTGTTGTGTGAATTATCCATTACAACCTATTTTACTTGTCCAGAGGGTTCGAAAATATTTTAAAATCCAAGTCACATTTGAAAAGGTTTACGTTAGACTTTTCAAATCAATTGGTTGAATTTTTCCAATTTTTCAAAATAGGTGTGTTAAGATGAAATTTATATCATCATTTAATTGGAATATTCTAAAATAATACGATTCGTTGACCAGAATGAAGATTGGGACATATTATTCAGTTACAACAAAAGTGTTATTGGGGCTTTAAACCTAAACTAATAAACAGATCAAACTATCGCAATAGTGCAATAGCATCGCAATATTTAATCCCCAATAGTAATAGTATTGCAATAGCTGTTTACCCAATAGCAATACTATCGCAATAGTGAAAATTACCAACAATAGTCACCCCTAGACCCTCCCGGAGAAAAATTAACCACCACAAATGCGTTTTCTGCTATTCTAGCCTATGTAAGCAACTCCAAATGTATCCAATAATTTTGTAACCGAAATCCTACTCTTAATAACCATCCAATTAGACTGTTGCCGCTGCATTCACAAATAATAATCGATGCCCGAAAAATGTCGCAAAGTGGCCCCAGACATTTTTTTTTAAATCCATAGTCAACTCAGTACAAATTTGCGGTATTCAATTAAAAGAAAAGTAAAGTTAATGTTATATTATGGATTGATGATAGTTAGGGAAGTAAAACTAGAAATGTCAGAAAAAATCGGGTTTACAGACAACGTTACAGGTTTTCTTCGAGAGACAAAGAAACAGAACTGACCTTCCATCCTGCACCTGAAAAGGGAAATCAAGCTGGCGGCGGTTTTGGATGACCCAATTCTGCCCTGTGTTAACCCTATTTTTTTCCTACTTCTATTTTCAATACGACTGAATCAAAGCCGGGAGTTTATCTAGCGTTGTAGTTTATATCAGATTTATTAAATAAATGTCAACTATCATAACCATCCCATGTCTGTTCAAAAATCAATAGTTCAGGTGTTGGTCACTTCGAGTTGCTAACTACTCGACTTTATGATGTTCAACAGATGGTTCAACACGTGAAACTAAAAATTATAAATATTCATCAAAATCTGGTAAAAGAGGAACATTAAATTTAAAATCCATTTCTTCGTTTCTACACCAAAAGTCAACAAAAAGCCCCAACCAAGTAGTAACGTGGAAAATAATAATAATATTTCAAAAATAACATTAAACTCAATTATTTGTCAATCCAAATCAACATTGATGTTGTAATATTACCTTGAAAAGGTTGGCGTCTGATATCCAATATCCAAGAAAAAAAAACATTTCACCATTGGTACACGAATCGTGTACCATTGTGTGTTTCAGCATCATTTGTAACAAGTCACCAGAAAGAAAGGGGCTAGACATATTCCACAACTCGTGTTAAACGGCAAAGCAATAACTTATCTGGAGAGCATGCTCAAGAGACTGGATTAACCGGGCACCAGAAATTTCTATTCGATTGAGACTCATGCGTATTTCGCTGGACGTAACTGATTTGTAATTAGGATCAAAACGGAAACAATTGAATATAAATCTGTTCATATACAATCACATTAAATTATCATATGTGTTGTGACCCATTAGGGTCAATTTCTATGTCCCAAATATTAGCGATTTAGCTCCTTTAAACTAAGACTAAGTATAATTTTTAAAGTCTGTTACGTCCATGTACATGGGCAAGATTATCAAGTAACTGGCCTGATTCCAATTTCTAACTCAGGGGAAAATAACTCGTCTAAAACCGATTCTCTTTCAGTAGATAATATAATGCCAAGGTGAGACACGGGTTGGGATGAAATAATTGGGATCAAAGTTCACTGCACTTGATAATCTCGTTTACGAACATGGGCGTAACAGACTTGACATTAGTCGTAGCTTGATGTCATATTTTAAATATTTCCCAGGTTACAGGCGCCTGTGGTCAGTGGCAGGTAAGAAGGCGCAACGATTTAGCCCCCTCTATCCCAACACCACCATAGAATTGTGCATTAGAAATTCTATTCCGGTATTTTTTATCACAGGTAATTGAACAAAGCGATGGACCATGACGTTTTGAAATTAAAGATTGTCGACCCATTAATAGTTTTGGGCCTTTAAATTACTAAATCTCTGAACATTATCCGCGGAAGTTGTAAGTAATCTAAGTATAAACTAATTAGACAGCAACAGGTAAGACTCTATGTGAAGGATATCAGTATCGCGGAAGTACACACAATTTAAAAAAAAACCCATACAAATCTTATTCTTATCCATTTGAATTTTTGATGTGGAAAAAAAGTTAAAAATGAGAGCAAAAGTCTCCGCCATATTTTGTGTTTTACTCTGTCACATGTTGTACATTTCGGCTTGACATACAGGTGTCAACCACAAGATGCTGTAAATCTCAATGTATTAAGTGCAGAAAGGTGTTATTCAGTTTGTAATGGAAATCTACAAACGTTCATTCGCATATATTTAGTATTAATTAGCTTGTGTGAAATGTATATTGGGAAGTGCATTTAAAGGGCCAATCCCGATAATGTTTTTTGGGAATAAAACTTATTAATTTTGTGTTAAAATCCACCAAAACCCTCTATCTTAAGGCAGAGCAACTAACTTAATATATGTGATACGTTTTCAAACAATGTAAACCCTCCAGTCTTCATCTGGGTTAAGTGTCCGGATTAGCAGTTTTGACATTCACCTCCAAACGACTTAATATTTTGAGCTGAAATTTTGAGACAGAGTAAATACATTCCTATATATTTTGGCGCGTAAATTTCATAGTTACTGGGACTATTATTTTCCAGACTCAAATCGGGGTAGTCCCTTTAAGTTAAATGTGTCCCCCACAAAAAAACTTCATATATCCGTGAAGCTGTTTTTATATTTCCTAAAGTGTTCATTGATTAATAATTTATTTCAGTGACGGGGCTAGAATCAAAATATACTCATCCCATGTTTAGCTTTTATTTATCAGTCACTACCGAAACTCTCAAAACAATATTATCGCTTAAACAGGCATTATCCATGAGCTAAATCTGCCAATTACAGGCCTTTCTTTAGGCTTTGGTTATATAAATTATTAATTAGACATTTATTAACTTTCCAAAACCATAACCAACTCTCGATGTCATCAGAATGGAACAGTTCGGTCATTTAATGATTTAATTTTAAAATGGGGAAGCCAGTCTGTGACGTAAAAGACCAGTACGGGGGTTACGATCATTGCATACATCTTGTTAAAAAAACTACAATTGATAACTTCGTTCAAAAAAGCGTTATTTGAATAAAATATTCAATATATTCATTTTTCGTTATCTATTTTTCAAATAAAGTGAAAACGGCCAGGACCCGGTTTCTCGAAATCTTAACTAAAGATAAAATCCAAACTTTAGTAGACACTTCAATTTTCTATTGGCTAAGCATTAAAATCAATCTAATATTATCCAATCAAATTACTAATATTTGGAGTTTATCTTAGTTAAAATTTCTTGAAACAACTCCTGATCTTCAACTAAATTTTCATAAGCTCGTTAAGAATACTGATAATCAATGATACGTGCGAGTTGTGTCTTGTTTACGGGAAATTACAAATTTAGACTTTAAAATAATGCCCGATTCTTGTGAGAACTATTTCAATCGTTATCTCTCTAAATGCAGCATGGCTTGAACACAGCTTGTAAGTCTTGCCATTATAATAGTGGAAGTAATGAAAATAACTCATGCAAAAACGGAAATAGAATGAAATTGTGTTTAACGTCCTGCCCCCGGCTGGGCTCTCGAAGAGGGGCATGCTACAACTGGTCTAATGAAGACGGGCATACGCCATACAGTGTGCTATGGGGTAAATTGTGCCAGGGCAGCGGCACTGTGGCCTCTTCTTGTATCGAATTCCAACCCAACAAATCTATTACAATGTATACACGGGACCTCGCGTTTTCGTCTCATTCAGACAGCTGCCCCTGTAAGGTGTTCCGCCCTGCACCACTGACACGGAGGAAAAGACGCGTCGGAAAATCCAGATGAATTTTCCCGCCAATGCAGCAATCGAACAGACAACCCCCAAGCTAGCGAGCCAGCGTCCGTGGCTCCCCGAAGTAAAACGAAAAAGATGTCAGAATTTTCAGTGAATTTCTGTGCAAACTTTGAATGTCAGCAGCGTTAAAATGTATGGTTATTTTGTAAATCAGAATGGTCATCCAAAGCTATTTAGGCGTGAATCCTAATCTTTAAAAACTAAAACTAAACATCGCTTTGATATAAGTGAGGACATGGTACAAGCACATTGACATTCAGGATCGCACGGCCGTGTTTTCTATTATCATTATGTCAGCCAAACAGTTAAATCATTCAAAAGTCACGACTATAAACAAATTAACACAGTGAGACGGCGGAAAACATTGCTCACTTTTTTCCCCGCTTTTTTTCTAAATCCTATAAAAGTGAACAATGCGAAAATCTATCAGTTATTACGTTCAGGAATTTTAAGTAAAAATGAATACCTTGATGTTCATCGCTGTCATTGTAGTCCCTTTTATTTCCCTTCGTGTAAATGCCTTTGGGCGATTAAGGGAACTCATTCCCAATGGGTTTTCCGTGAAGAACCCATGTAGTATGGTTGGAAACATATGGGCTGGAGTTGGCCACAGATCGGTTAATGGCGGTGGAGAACTAAATTCGTTTGGTCAGGTACGTTATTCAATCAGATTTCAAGATTGGTTTATCCTTGGGTTTATTTTAGAATTTCTCACGACGGAAACCCATTTTGGCAAATAAATATGTTTAGTGCACAAATTGCCACAAATTGTAATTATACGTTATTAGCAAAATAATTATACTCTGTGAAGTTTGTGTGCATTATCTGTGTGTTACACTAAGAATAATAAGTAGTTTATTTTTTTTAAATTACGAACTTTCGAGGAACGCCTAGGATCATTGATGCTTATTCAAATACACAATGGTACGTCAAAGAACCTAAACTAAATAAATGTATGCACAACCTAAATTTTTTGATAATTGGCTTTCTGTAGCCTACTTGTAATGAATAATAACCTCGACAATAAAACGAAATATTGTGATAGCCAATTTCTCACATATTAAGTGAATGTTAAAGGGACAATCCCGATTAGAAGAGAGTCTCAAAAATTAAAGTTCGAGTAAGTATGAAATTTAAGCGCCAAAACATAGAGGAATGGTGTATTAGTCCTGTCTCAAACTTTTAAGCGGTTTTAACACAAAATAAGCAGTTTTATTCTCCAAAGTATTATCGGGATTGGCCCTTTAATGCGTAACTATACGCACTGCACAGGTATTTGAAAGCAAATGAAATACAATGTATACCTACTGTTCTGCTCCGACTATGAGGGAAAGATATAAGGGTAATTGGTGGACAGTGACGCCACGACCTACTCTTATTTTGAATTCCAACTATCAAGGATTCTTTTACGCCCATGCCAAAGTGCACACGGGGCCCACGATGTATACGCCCCATTCCAACAACTCAACACTGTTCTAGGACGTCAAACCCCATTTAATTCTCCATTTGTCACCACTACTAAATCAAACGGTGGGTATAGTCAGGTTTATGTCTTTAACTGACTGTATGCGATATCACTACTTTGGAAGCAGACGTTAAACCACCAGCTACAGTTAAACTTCCCCCAGTCAATCAGTCCTAACCGACAAAACCTCTTTTTTGTACTGTGTGGTTATAGGTGGGAGGGGGCTTTTTATCTTCCGATCTTTTTTAAACAGATATGAGTAATCACCTTTATAAATTTTAACCGATTTCCTTTAAAACGGATTTAAATGTAAAACATCCGCATTGTTTTTAAAAAAGTGATACTATATCTCAGCTGGCTAAAAAAACATATCTGACCAACAAGGCTATGAGATTCATATTTCTATAGCAATGGTATAATCTGGCATTAATACCTCGTTGGCCATTGCTATACTCCATATCGTCGGTGAAGTGTCAAAAGGACGTATCTCGGGAAATTAGTCAAATACACTTTTTTGCATTTTTAACACCTCCCAGTTAATATGCACATTTCTGCTCACACTGTGTATCTCTATGCCAATTAAAACTGTTCTGGGTATCATGTGTCCAAATTTTGCATCTTGATTTGTAGAAATTTTGCAATGCTAAAGGTTCCATTTCTTAATCTTAGAAAATCTGAGATACGATCTTTTGACACTTCACCAACGATATCATACATTAAAGTGCCTCAATACTATTACATGTACAGCAGAGAGCGGAAGGAAACCCCTAAATCCCCAATGAATTGCTGATAGTTAGTCAATCCCCACACTAAAAACATTAACGGAATTGATTGTGTATATCTGAAATAGACACGACCGAAGCACAAAATAGTGCCGACATCAAATCTACAGTTGTAGACGTTATTTCTGTAAAATATCATTGGAAGAAACGATAAGACGTTACGACTGCACGGATTAAACAGTCCTAAAGGCTACAGGAAGGCTGCATTGCGTCTTGTAATGTTTATCATGATCTTAATGATAGTATTGACATTTTGTTTGTTGATGTGACCTCATGACCCGTGACGTTTAGATAACGTCATTATGAATATCATGGCTATTCACTGTGTCAGAGTCACTTCTCTGCATGTAGGGTGAGTCTGTCGTTCAGATTGGGGGGGGGGGAGGCGCTGGGGATGAGGGCCACTGAAATGCAAATCCCATTTCGCCTGGAAGGTAAACCAACCTGTATGCTGACTAGATTCATTTTATAAGTCTTAGAAATGTTTTACCAAGTATTGACATTTTGTTTGTTGATGTGACCTCATGACCCGTGACGTTTAGATAACGTCATTATGAATATCATGGCTATTCACTGTGTCAGAGTCACTTCTCTGCATGTAGGGTGAGTCTGTCTGTCATTAGACTTGTTTTTGTGTTATATTGTATATATATTGAAATGTTTTTCCAGCTTGTTGTTTTTATCTATCTATTTAATTATGTATATTATACAGCTGTTTGTTAATTTGCAATATTGATATGTACTTTTTATGGAGAATGGTTTGGTATAGGTATAGGCCTAGCCTGTTCCCAAATTGTAGTAATATGCTCTTTGCGACCATGTCATACCTTTCGCTAATTATAAGGTTCGCACTTTCTATGAAATGATGTGTTTGTATATAAATAAACCCAGTGATAACACTGGTTATGTACCAATCTGATAAATACATATTTCCTATTTCGTTTCATTTTTATAGTTCAAAATTTCGTCTTCACTACACTAGGATCTGGAAGAGTTGTTATCATTGATATGTTCTGGCTGATGTGAGGGAAAGCCAATGGAACGGTCTGTTACTGCGAGCTTTTGGCCTCTAGGTATTCGGAACTGTGGGGAAACCACAGAAACGTCAACGCTGATTGATTAACGTCATAGAGTCAAAAGCCCCTTGTTTGACCCCTGACGTGAACTCCCACTATAACTTATCAGATTTAAGCCATCGAAAGTATAAAAAAAAACGAAACGAAATTTTGATCTGTAGTTTAATCAGAGTGCCTGAATATAATAATCATTGTCGTGATTTGTTTGACTGTCGAGTAAAACAAAATAGTCGGTACATTTTGCTGTAATTGTTATATAACGTTTAAACGGACGTCTGAGCTATAGTATAGTGCTGATTATATCAATTTCTAACAACAGGATTAGACTGGCTTCGCGGTTTGATTCGGTACTAAGAGGAGCCACTGCGGCTAAGTGGGTAAGACGCTGGCTAGCTTGCCCGAGGGGATCACGGTGGTTGAGTGGGTAAGACGCTGGCTCGTTTATCTGGAGGTCGCGTGTTCGATCCCTTCATAGGCCGGATTTTCCGACGTGGTTTGACTGGTTTCCCCCTTGTAAGTGGTGCAGGAAGAATAGCCTAACAAGTATAGCTGTCTAGTCGTTCGGATGGAACGAAAACCCTAGGTCCCGTGTATACATTAGCATGCACGTAAAAGAACACATGGCAATTAGAATTCGACGTAAGAGTAGGCCGCAGCGCAACTGCCTAGGCAAAATGTCCCTCAAAGCACACTGTATGTCGTATACCCGTCTTCATTAGCCCCGCCAGGGCAGAAAAGTAGGACGTTAAAACCCATTTCATTTAGGTACTAGGAACCTGGCCAAACCGCTTACCCGGTCAAACTGCAACACCAGTCATACGTATAGCCGACAAGGCAACATTATCCCGGAAATGGTTCACTCTCTCGTATTGCAAGTATTGACGTAAACATGTAATTTTTTCGTGTCAGGATGAAATCAGTAAATTTTGATTGTGAATTCCACGTTCGCTGTTTTGTTTGTTTTTAGGCCTTCGATAGAGCTGGCGGAGAATGGACTGTCGAACTATGTAAGGAAGATTCTGACGATGATGGTTTAACTAACGGCGAAGAATTAGGTGATCCTTACTGTGACTGGTCAAAAGGCGAGCCGGTGTATTCTGAAGCGCAAGGACACCCAGGTAAACCAATACCCCCTGTTGTTGTATATCTTTAGTATGTAAAATGTGTCTACGCTATCTAATACATCTAATAATTTTTGCCTCCCTTTTTTTAAATGAAAAAAAAAAAACCCAACAACAGACACGTGTGTTAGTTGTTTCAATTACCATTGTTGAAAAAATATGTAACATTTTTATCAAACATTGGCTTATTTTGTCAAGAATCTACACCGGTGTCGCGGTTTCACACGGGTACCATATTATCTGATTTCCGTTTCCTGTCTTATATTTCTTTATAACGGCCAACAATTGATTTATTTTTATGGTAGTTATACAAGAGCTCCGCACAACAGACCAATTGATTTGGTGTTGTATGTAACACATTTCTTTTCAATTTTGGAGGGTTAGGTGGGCAAAATGGTTAGCACACGCGCGCTGTATCGTAAGCTCTGCCATTGAGTCAACTGGCGTGGTTTCGATTCCCCGGTTGTAAGTGACAAGTAGTAGGGTCTCCTGTCCAACCTCGTGGGTTTTCTCCGGGTTATTCGGTTTCCTCCCACTGCTAAAGATTCCTAAGCACAAGCGAATTGTTGAAATAATATTGAACCATGGATTAGTCCCGAAATCTAGTTTGTGGTGAGTGAACATTAACCACCCCTCTCTCTCTCGCCCTCTCTATTTTCAATTTTACATATACGATTATTAATTTGGGTTTTGATTTGGTAGCGCTGTTAATTTTACGTATCTACCATTTTGCTAGCTAAAATATCACTACATAGTCGGAGTTTTGTTACTAAAAAATATAAGTTATAACCGAGCCGAGTCGCGACAAACGTCAGCTAATGTTATAGTCATGTGAAACAATGCATACTACTTTGAGTTATGAAATAAAATCTCATATGATGTATATTAATCTATAAGCTGGTAATTGATAAGAATCTGGAAATAAATCGAATGAATCACTCGAAATAAAGCCAGCTGTTGGATAGCAGAGATAGAGAACAAATGCAAATTATTCTAAAATGTTAATGTGATTAATTTGCATTAATGTGATTCAACACGGGATATCCAGGTTAACGAACCAGGGCCCTGTTTCACGAAATTTTAACTAAAGATAAAATCCAGATTTTAGTAGATTCTTCAATTTTGATTGGCTAAGGACTAAAATCAATCAGATATTATCCAACCAAATTACTAAAATTTGGATTGTATCTTAGTTAAAATTTCGTGAAACAGGCCCCTGGATATTATATATCAGACAATTTATATCCCCGATGTAAATGCCACTTTCTACAATACATCCTGATGTTTTCTAGCGTGTGACAGTCTTTTCGGTTCATCAAAAACGACGCAATTTATCTACTAAAAAGTGACCTCAAACTAAGTAGGAATATAAAGTGTTTTAAAGTCCCCCCCAAGCAACATACCTGGAACAGCATACATTAATCTTGTAACTGACACTGTACCCTTTAAACCGGATTGTTGACTCATTGTATCGACTATTAGGGCCTTGTTGTTATAGTTGTTAAGATATCTAAAAGTAATTTGTCCCAACTGTTTGGGTAGTTTTATCACAGTTGTCACACATTAAACGTCTACATTATAAACATCGATAAAATGAAGAGGTTTTATTTTTTTTTACACGCGCAGCATATGTTGTAGTTATCTGAAACAGGTTGCTTGTTTTTAACGTAAGATACTCACAGGGGTCTGAAACAATCAATGAGCTCGTGTCATGTTGGCGTATATCCCGACATATTAGGGACCTTTCGCATCGGTACGAAGACGAATAAGAAAACGAACATGTCATCGTTTCGTGTGTACTTGTGACGCCAATCCGTAATGCGTGTTCGGCCGTTGAAAAACGTTACGTTACGCGTATGGAGCTGCATTCACGTAGATATGCTAACGAAAATGTGTTATGTCTCATATATTGAATTTTCCACAATTTTTCGAGGCCTTGTGTATATTGTTGATTATGTAGAGTGTGTAGTATATGCTGAAATGCAATATTCTGTTTGATTTGTTGTACATCTACAAATGAGTACCAAAATATCGATTGAAAACATTGTCTGGACAGAGAAGTTCATGTAATGGAAATTAACGCTATCTATCTATTATCGTACGTCGGATTGCGAAACCGCTTGTTAGAGGATACGAATACGTAAACGAACATATCAATGCGAAAGGTCCCTATTATTGACCATTCACACGACGTTTTGTCGAAAACTATAACATCGATATTTTTAGCGCCTAACGAAACGACGATGAAAGTAAAGGTTTTGCTTGTAGTTTTGTTTTAATGATCGGATACCAGTCAGCCGTGCTAGAGCGATGATAATCGAGTGGATGATCACTTGCACTCTACACATAGGCGTAAGGGTTCGATGACAGTTAGTGGAGGGGAGGAACACTAAATGCCCGAAAAAATTAAAGGTTTACATAGACAACGACGTTGGTCTTCTGCAAGGAGCCTGTTGTGTATGGAACCCCAAGAAAATTTGGGCATATTTGACGGCCGAAAACGCTATTCCAGCCAATGAACAAAGTGGTCTAATTTAGCTTAATTAAGGTGACTGACTCGAATTCCACTCCACCAATCAATCGTTTACGGTCCACAAAGACGAGACTGCTAGCAATTTTTTTTTTGAAAAAAAAAACTGGCACAAATGCGTTTCCCTGCCCGCGAATACAGCAACTTCAATGTAGTCCAATATAGCCTACCTAGGTGACCTGAATCCAAAACAATCAGTCAATCGTTGCAGGGCATGGTGAGGGCGAAATCGCCATGCCCTGCAACGTAGGGGTAGAGGTGAGAGGAGAGATAGCCCGTGAGTAAATCAACTCCAAAAATGTCCAATGGTTTAACCGAAATCACACCGACCTGAAATCACTCCATCCAATCAATGGCCGAAAACTTTCGCTCAAAGTAGAGTGCCTCCAGACAAAATGTTTATTCCATAGTCACTTCAGTACAAATTCGTGTGTGGGATTCAATTCAAAGAAAAGTAAAATTGGAGTTTTATTATAGATTTCAGGTTCTTTATCCGTCTGTCCGAAAAGTCAGATTTCTCGAAATTTAGTGGGATAATTGCCCCTCCCCCTTGTCCCCTGTGTCGTACGCCTATGGGCCGGAACTATGCCCAGATTACCTGCTAGAAAATGGAACAAGGACTTGGGCGCCACTAGATACCAACATTCAGAAAAGTCAAAGGTTTTATTTTATTTTACGATTGGGTTATTTGTCACTAGTTCTCACAATGTTACCTAATAATAAGAACAGATTGTTAACACATAATGTCTTTTATTTCTCAAAATATACTAATATGCAATTTTGAAAACGTGTAATTATGAAATATGCAATGCAAATATGAAAATATGTAATTATGAAATCATGCAATTATAAATATATGCAATTATAAAAATAAAAGTATTTGTATTATAATTGAATAACACAATATATATAAATATGACATCATGTGTCAGTAATAATTAATTATGAAAATAATAATTCTAGAACGCTGATGAGTGATAATTAAAAAGTTTGAGATGCTTTCTCATTAATAAAGATGGTTATGACGTAACCATATTACTAGAGATTTGAACGTGAACTCGTAAGTTATTTGTTCCTCACATTCGATATAAACACGAAAGGTTATTTTATCGAATGTGAACGATCATTAATACTTCGTACCACGGTATAGTTATTGATGATAGCTAGCATACGGCTATTGTATCAATTATACCTAATACGAGTATCTAGTTTATAAATTACTATTTAAAACAAAATATATTTGAAATATCTAAACATTAAATTAGCCTAATATTTAGTTAGACATAAACTAACAATATAAATTTACACGGAAGGTATATCGGCGTACTATAGAGCTGACGAATATAATGAAAATGAAATATTATATTGAGCATAGAATGACTTACCTAATAATAAGAACAGATTGTTAACACATAATGTCTTTAATTTCTCAAGAGATAGTAATGATTATGCTTCTGGAGTTTCTGAGTTTATATCCTAATTTTGGTTACCATAGATTTGGTTAGCGTGCATTCTAAAGTATTTAATCTGTTTCAAATGTTAACAACCAAAGTTTAAGTGGACAAGAGGGATTATCAATTTCAAAGCGAGCTAATGGCTTAAGGTTAATTAATTAATTGTTAATGTACAACAATTGTATGTTTGTTGCACACTATGGCAGTATTTTTGTTTTCTTAATTTATACCAAAGTGCATTTTTTTTATTAAAGGCCCAATACCACTGAATAATATGTCCCAATCTTTATGCTGTTCCAATTAATTGATGATACAAATTTCATCTTAACACATCTAATTTAAAAAAATTGGAAAAATTCAATTAAATGATTTGAAAAGCCTTTACATATGTGACTTGGATTTTAATATATTTTCGAACTCTCTTGACAAGTAAAATAGGATGTAATGGATAATTTACACAACAGGTAGGACTTAAACAAATAGTACGCAGAATAAGGCTATTATTTAATTTCTGGAGCTGGCAAGCCAGCGAGAGTGTTGTTGTCCCTTTAATTTATACCAGTGTAATACCAACAATTGTTTTAAAAATCATTATTCGGCATACCCCCGGTTCCCTTCTAGTCTCCGAGCTCCTGGACAAGTCCCAGTTGCCCAATAACGAGACCCGAATACTAAATATGTTCGTCCCAGTTTCCAAGATGTGTAGATATAACTACCAATAATGGACACATTTTTTTAAAAACAAAGTTGAAATCAGATGGCACAGATTTCATTTAATAGATTAAACTTTAAAATCACCTTACACACAAACATAGCAGAATAGAAGATTAAATAGGAAAATGGTGGAAATGACAAAACATTTCTTCGTTTAAAGGAGCTAAGTTTCAACTCCATATTCTCCATTATATTCGAAATTAAAAACATGAATATGATTTAAAGTTCCAATTTCACTTTTTCTAAGAAAGTCAAAATATAATTATTTCTATGTTTTTTGCTCAAAAGGTTGTCAACTCACTATTATACGATCATGGACAAAATTTGGGGGGGGGGGGTTAAAAAGGGTGACACTGGTTTATTGAGGAAATAGTTACTCAATTACCTCCCTTGTTTTCCCATTCTTCTACATGGACGGCCATCTTCAAACGTTTGAATTTGAAGTTGAAAATGATATTTTTGCCAATTTCTCAACTGGCAATAGTGAATTATAGGTTTAATAGGATTATTCTTTAACAAGGTAGGACTGTTTATAGGTTCAATCTATTTTGGGGCTTTATTTTAATAAATTTTAAAAATATAACTTAAAAAAATGCTATTGGAACTTTAATATTGATCAATTTTAAACAACGTTGCAATCTTGCCATGAAACTATATGATCCTTATATCAAAATTAACAATTATAATCAGTACACAAATAAAAACATGATATGGGAGTGATTAGTAAATGCTGATTCACAAACGACAAAATAATAATATGAAAAAAAAAACCCGTGTAGAATAAGAATGCATTAAGCAGGTGTAAACGATTGTCGTTTAATTTGAATTGGTCACATATTTCACAGAACAGAATCGATTATAAATTATCATATATTTATTTTCAAAATTTGAATATAAATGAGTTTACATACATTCATATTACATTAAAGTAGCCAAGTCTCTAACTCAATATCATCCAAAATCGTCGACATTGAAATCACGAATTACATGTATTTGTCAATTTAATTCAACATTGATATTGTGATCTTGCCGGGAAGATGGGCTTCTGATATCCAATATTTAATGACTAAATAACAAAATTATCAGTGGTACACGAATCGTGTACAATAATCCGCTTCAGTCCCTTTTAACAAAGGACTTAGAGAACGAGGCTAGACGGTGGTGCATGGAGAGCATACACAATAATGTACACTGGAATAACCAGACGCTAGAGATTGTGACCCTCTTAAGACATGCGTATTTCAAAGTGATTTGAAATTAGAGTAAAGACGGAAATGAATGAATGTAAATCAGTTTATATACATTCATATAAGATTATTTTATGCGTTGCGACCCATTTAGATAAATTTCTAGACCCCAAATATTAGCAATTTAGCTTCTTTAATATGCTTTTAGAACCCTTTTTGTCTATTTCAATGTTCAAAACAGTGGTGATCACGGTGGCTAAGTGTGTAAGAACCCTTCTTGTCTATTTCAATGTTCAAAACAGTGGTGATCACGGTGGCTAAGTGTGTAAGAAGCTGGCTCGCTAGCCTGGGGGTCGGGTGTTCGATGATTGCATTGTCCGATAAAGTTCATCCAGATTTTCCGGCGTGGTTCCCCCTTGTCGATGACGCAGGACGGAGGGCCTGACAACGACAGTTGTCTAGTCGTTCGAGTAGGTCGTAGTACAGATGTCAGGACAAAACTACCCTCATAACACACTGTCAATCTGTTTTACAGAGAATTACTTACGAATTGTAGCGGCCAAGCGAATATTCACTGTGGGATCAGTTTGACACACTGTATGGCGTATGCCCGTCTTCATTAGCCAAGTTCGGAGCAAAAAAAAAGTATGACGTTTAACCCCATTTCATTTTTAAAGAAATAGAGCCATACAACCTTTAAGGTATGGCGGTATATTAGTGCCAAAATTCTAACATGCTTTCGTCTAATTTCTTACTTCTATTCATGTAATTTCTTACCTCCATTCATGTAACTTCTAACTTCCATTCATGTAATTTCTAAATTAAGACAATGTATAATTCAACTTCTTTATTTGTTCAGTGTAAATATCAATTCTATTTCATCTTATTTCTAATATTGGGGCGAAAAATGTCTACTTCATTGTGGTATTACATGTTAAGCATGAACGGCAAACAAATTTAGAAATTTGATACTTCTACCTAGCAACCATCATTATGACATCGTTTGGTGTCGCCACCGTGTGCTCAGTTTGGCGATTGAGCACCTGATCGGGACCATTCTATTGATACAAACGACTCACTCTTCGTCAGATTGAGTGGCTTGCCTGAGCGTGTTAAAATTGAAAACAGCATCGGGAGAGAGAGATGGGGACATGGGGTTTAACATCCACTCGACACCAACCAGGTCATTTCGGTAGCAGTGGGAGGAAACTGGAGGACCCGGAGAAAACCCACGAGGTTGGAAAGGCGGCTCTGCGCCATGTCACGTAAAAACGGAAAATCGAAACCACGCCAGTTTATTCAATGACAGACCTTATGTTACAGCGTGCACGTGCTAACCATTCGGCCATCCTACCCTCTAAACAACATTGAACGTGATATAAATGTATGGTTTGCAAATATTATTTCGAATACCGTGGCTAAGTGGGTAAGACGCAGGCTCGCTAGGCTGTGGGTCGGGAGTTCGATCCCTGCATTGGTCGAAAAAAGTTCATCCAGATTTTCTGGCGTGGTTCCCCCTTATTAGTGTCTTGTCGTTCCGATTGGATGAAAACCCGAGGTTCCATGTACATGTTGGCGTGCACGTAAAAGATCCGGTGACCGCTAGACTTCGCAGATCCGCTCTCCGGGCAATATTTCCCTAAAGCACACTGTATGGAGTATGTCCGTCTCCATTAGCCCGGTTCGGAACAGAACAGTAGGGCGTTAAACCCTCTTTCATTTCATTTCATTTTCTATCTCAAATATAAGCTAAACGGGATTTGCAGAATTTTATTTTATTTTTTTTACGGTTGAGCCAATAATTAATATTTATATGCAGTTGGTCTATATTAACACAGGGTATAAATGTTATGGATAGGCCTACACAGATACTGAGTTTAATACTAAGTGACCTCTCTCTCTCTCTCTCTCTCTCTCTCTCTCTCTCCATGCCTTCCAACCTTCAACCAAACGAAGAATGTGTCGTTTATACCAAATAATGGTCCCGATCAGGTGCGCAATCACCCAATTGAGCACACAGTGGCGACACCCAACGACGTCATAATGATGGTTGCTAGGTAGAAGTATCAAAATTCTAAATTTGTTTGCCGTTCATGCTTAACATGTAATACCACAATGAAGTAGACATTTTTCGCCTTAATAATAGAAATAAGATGAAATAGAATTGATATTTACACTGAACAAATAAAGAAGTTGAATTATACATTGTCTTAAATTAGAAATTACGTGAATGGAAGCTAGAAGTTACATGAATGGAGGTTAGAAGTTAATGGAGGTTAGAAATTAGACGATAGCATGTTAGATTTTTGGCACTAATATACCGCCATATCAAGGTGCCTCTATGGAAGCCTAAAACTATCATTCATAATTTCTACTTTTCGCCTCTTCAAAACACGAAAGTCGAAAAGTAGAAAAGTAGAAGTTACGCCAAATTGAACTCGATAATAGGAAATTAAGAAATAATACACTGCGATAATAGCGCGCGTCTCGTTATTTCCTAATTTCTTATTTTCGACTTGCACTTTGGCTTGTATACCGCCTTGAGTCTTTGCGACTTTCGACTTAGTCATATTTTTTGTAATTTTTGATGTCTGTAAGAAGGCAACAACACGCCAGGGACGGATCCAGGAATTTTTGCCGGAGGGGGTTGCCAGGTTTCTGTTATGGAAATCTGCCATCATCGTCTCACATACAAATTGAACTTTTTAAACAGAGAAATCATTTTCATACTGATGTAGGATCACTTTGTGATGTAATTTCATTGATGCAAGGCGTTATTTTTTTTTATGTAGCTGAGCAGGAGGGGGGGGAGGCTCTGGATCCGCCCCTGCACGCATACCAAGCCATAATGCAACGCGAAATTAGGAAATTAAGAAATAATTATTATTTCTTAATTTCCTATTTTCGAGTTGAATTTTGACTTGTATACCGTCTTGGTGACTTTCGATTTTTGTATTTATTGATTTTAGTAAGAAGGCGACAACACTCAAACCAAGCCATAGTGCAACTCGAAAAGTAGAAATTAAGAAATAAACACACACGTTATTAGCGACCTGGTTATTTCTTTATTTCTTATTTTCGACATTCGCCCCCGAAGTTGTACAATCATCGCTGACACTGACCTTTATTTGTTTTTGCCAAAATGAATAAAACATTTTATTCCAAAAATAATAACGTGTGTGTTTATTTCTTAATTTCTACTTTTCGAGTTGCACTATTGGTTTGCGTGTTGTCACCTTCTTACTAAAATCAATAAAAATACCAAAATATTTTTAAGTCGAAGTCGAAAATAGGAAATTAAGAAATAACGAGAGACGCTATATTGCCGTGTATTATTTCTTAATTTCCTATTATCGAGTTCATTTTGGCTTGTATACCGTGCTGTCGCCTTACTTTTCGACTTTCGTGTTTTGAAGGGTCGAAAAGTAGAAATTATGAATGGTAGTTTTAGGCTTCCATAGATGCCTCCATCATACATCGAAAGTGTCAATGTGAGCATGACACAGTCAACATTCCAAATATGTTGTAAATCCACCAAGAGTTTGTGATGATTGTGAGTGTGCACAAGTCTCAATTTTCTCACTTTAAAACATGATGGACGGATACGAACTGAAATTATGCTAAAATTAATCCAAAATTAAAGATATATGCCTTACCTGTGTATGTTAGCTAGGTTATCGTAATGAGTACTGAAAGGTACATGATATTGTATTGTACATAATAGGCCTGTTACGTCTTCGTTATTATATATGCTGTATACGCATGAACATGAATACTCAACTATGATAGTGTAGCCTCCCTCTGAGTCCCTGTACAAATATAGATTGGTCCAAACCACTGCTTTTCAAACGCCCCGATTTAATTACGACAACAGATATTTCATACAACATATTGTCAACTGATAGAATCGATTCTTTAGATTATTTAATACATCAATTGTAAATATATGTACACAACTGACGCGTTTATGGTCTGAAACCTGGTTCTTCCGGGTTCTCCGGTTTCCCTGCAAACTATTCAAGGAGATATACATCATATTCATTATAGCCCAATGATATATGTATCCTCTATTAATTTCTTGTGAGGGTCATAGTGATATGACGCGTGCACATAAAATCACACGGCCTGTTATTGAGTCAAGTGACGTACATGTAGTTCGATTCCCCGCTTATAAGTGCGTGGCAAGGTGTATAGGCTCGTGGGATTTCTCTAGGTCCTCCCACTGCAAAAGACCCGTACGCGCTAGCGAAATTAAATAAAATTGAACCAAATTATGTTAGTCCCGAAATTACCTAGTCCGTGTCGAGTAGCCGTTAAATCATTATGAACCCTAAAAGCAATATCTACATATGTACATGGAAAAAAATCCCCCATTATAGATTGTATTTTTATTGTCGTTTTAAAGTAGCCATCTGGGCTATTCAAAGTTAGTTTTACTAGTCAGAATTGCATCCAGTACCCTCAAAAACCTTATATAAGACATTACAAGCCACAGCCAACGGAAGAAAATGACGATAAATTAAAAATCCGCCATTTTCGACGTCATTTTAGATTTTGAAATTAATTCAACCAAATACTATGTAAAGATCCTACGACGACGACATGACTGCACATGTGTTGCCATATGTTTGCTTGCCTGGCAACGTATTTTATATGTGTAAATGTAAATATGTGCACAATAGATGTAGGCTTTGATCATACCCATATAAGTCGATTCAGATGATATAGTACATATACCTGTCTAAATATGTCTTATAACGCAATCTGGTCTGTTGCCTATTAGTCCGGTAAATATAATAAATAACCTAGAACAAATTGCAACCGAATTTTTCTCCACGGAATCTGGTAGCGGGCCCGGTAGAGGTCTCTCAAACAAAAATCGCCCAAAATAAAAAGATAGGGCATAAATCCAATATGCGCGACCCCAAAAGCGGGTGGACGAGGCAGTTTATTAAAATATAATTCAAATTGTTATTAAAGTAAGATTGTTTGGCAATTTTTAATGTATATCGAATGACCTTAACATATTATTTAGGCCTATTATAGGGCGGGAGTCTAGCGGGTCAACCTAGCTGATACCTATTTTCTCCTATATGGTATCAATGTCGGGTGATGGTGGTGGGTGTGGTAACATTTTAATTAAGAAAAAACTAAAATCAATATATCAACTGTAGATAATCCCCCTGGCTTTTGACGCATATAACAGTCCAACATGGCAACATATTCGGCTTTTGTCGATTATTAAAGAGTTAACATGTCTCGCTTTAATAGTTACAAAATAGATAATGAAAAGAGAATGTGTTGAAAAGTTCAGTCAAATTATTCGATTCTGAGCGGAGTTATCGCAGTTGGAAGAACAGTGTAGTTTCGATTGTCGTTTCTACGGTTGTTACGATAATAAACAAAGTCTCGATTATCTATTTTTAAATTAAATCATGTTAATAAATGTCTGATTAATGATTTATATAAGACGTGAGCATAAACGAAAGATCTGCATTAGACATATGTTTGACCATACTCCTTGCAGTGTTTCGTTTGATTAGAGTTAATCCCACACACTGCAGTAGTGGAAGAAAATTTCTGTTGAAAATTATGACTGGTCAATAGTCCGATTAACAACCAATGGCTAACTGCGTAAAAAAATCTCTAAATTTTAAAGAAAGTTCCAAATTGGACCAAATATGTTTACACAATTTTACTTCATGGTTCACGATTTTATTATTCCCAATTAACCAGTGCGTAGCAGACTATTGTAGGAAAACTAATTGCGTGACAAACGATGCTATCAACATGAATACAGCGTTAACAATACTGTATGACGGCGAAGCATACTTTCACCGTTTTTAATACCTTAAATCACTGTCCAAAGTATTAGGAAAGCCCCCATATTAAACGAAGGACTGCCACGTTGTGGTACTCAAGTGATAGATTTGATTGAACGGGAAGAATACAAACTCTCCCTCAAAAGTTCAAGTATCAGAAGCCAATTCAGCAATGGGCAGAGAGGGATTTCTCGGATCATTGCTTCAGGAATATGACATTTGACAGTGGTTAAGCGTTATGATTATAATTTTTGCCATTTGTGTCAAGGGGGAGCACTCATGAAACAAAACGCCCCACTCACTTGAACCCTGATAGAAGTTATAACGATAAAATTGTCTTATCTTGTTGGGTTAAATGAACTGTCTTTCAGAACTAGATAATTGTGATGATTGCTATTCCTTTTGTGTTCTTTTTTATTACAGGTATATGTCAACCCGTTGGATCACCTAACTGCCAACATCAACGACTGAGGTGCTAGATACTAAATGAAGTTATCTTCTTATTGAATGGTTTAAACAAATTACATTGAATAGTGTTTGAATAAATGCAAAGTGTGTGTGGCAGTAAATAGTTGTATTTTATAAAAAAAAAAAAAGAAATGTGTGATTTTCATGTATACTTAAAATTAATTCCATGAAAAGATAAACAAAAAATAACCCTCGGCATGGTTAGAGGCCATGTTTTTTTATGACAGCAGAAATAAAATGATATGGGGTTAACCTCCTGCTCTTCTGTACCGACTGAGATAATGGACATCGGTGTAATTAATTTTATATACAATCATCCCAATGCCTACCAGTATTGTATAATGTATCGAAGAATCAGCAAAACGAGATCAATCAGTTTCAAGAGTACACCTATCAATCGACGATTTCTGAAGAATATATTAAGGTCAAATATAGGTCCAACAACTGGGTGGACATACCCCCCCCACACACACACACCATCACCACAACTTTCAAAGCCATCGAAGAATGAAATGGTTCAATTATCCAACAAAAGGCAGGTGGCCAAAAAGTTATTAAAAGTCAGCATTACGATTAAGTTCCTCACTGCTCTCACAACCGCTAGCCATTCGATCAAGAAAACCAATAATTAGTCATCCATGCGAACAGCGAGCGGAAGGCCTCTGTTTGTTATCGCATTGATTATTATTTTTTTTTTTTTTTTTTAGGGAATCTAGTCATTTTCTAATATCTTAAGTTACCTGCTTTTTTTTTTGGAAGGCGAGGGGTAAACGTCAAGGAAGGGAAGGTGTTAATGAACCCAAGTTCAGTCCAACGTTACCGACGTTAAATATAGATATGGTCATCTTCAAATAGTTCTAACCTCGTGGGTTTCCTCCGGGCACTCCGGTTTCCTCCCACTGCTAAAGACCCCTATGCGCAAGCGAATTATTGAAATAAAATTAAACCATATGTTAGTCCCGAAATGACCTAGTTTGTGTTGAGTGGACGTTAAACCCCATTTCTCTCTCTCTCTCTCTCAAATAGTTCTTCTAAAATATAAACAACCTGGGAAATTCTTAATATGCGACGGGCATGTTGGACTCAATTTGTGTCTAACTTAACTCCGACCAATAATGATATTTCACTCGATTCTCAGCATCAACTAAGTCAAACTTGGAATCAAGGGGACCCGGGGCATAGCGTAATAGACCGGAAACCTGCTTAATATCAACATTAATGGGAAATTCATAGAAATCCAGTTATTTTATTAAGGAAACAGTATCCAGTCAATATAAAAACCATCAACACATCTTTCAAACTTGTTTCTTTTATTTCAACGTTTATACTCATTTTCCTGAATATCTACACGCGCCAATCTCTCGATTACATGGAATATGGATGGTATTTATTCATTTCAAACAACATTTTGATTAGAACCGTATCCACACAATGAGCTGGAAATCCTTTAAGTATTGGTACAAGACCATTTTGTCTGTTTTGGAATACATTATTAAAGTGAACATAACTTTCCACGGAGTCAAACTGATATTTGATACCGTCTATCCAGGATTTTGCTTTCCGTGAAAAGTTGGTATTGTTAAAATTAACATTACCCTCCCTGTTCGTCCTTTGTGGAAATTGAGCAGGAGGGACTTTGTACGGATCGTCTGCCTTTATATTACTGGCCGAGGCATTTAGACCTGAACTAACCTGAAGGCACTGTCTTAACGACGTCGCACTCTTTTTACCCTGTGGAACATTCGTTCTCATCTGAGTTCGGGTGAAACGTTTTCGTCTCCTTGTTAAGTTTTTTGTATCCCGATGTTGTACACTATTTACTGATTCGGCAAGTCTTAAATTTACTTTGTTGGATGTTAGTAGTTTCTTTACTTTATCACTATCTTTTCTGTGCACTGCTCCTGGTCCCTTGATTTCCCCATTTCTTTCGTACTCAATCCACCTGGTACAAGAACTTCTAGTAAACGGCATCTCTGGCGTTGTCCTGGGCCTGGAAGTCTTTAACTGCGGTATAGAATAGTATTGAGGCTGAAATACAGCGTTAGCAGGAACTGGATGACCTCTGATCAGAAAATGGTGATTTCGTGAGTCGGGCAGCGAATTTGTTTGATGTATTTTATCCAAATGATTCAAATCATATTCATTTCTTTTGAAATTCTGCATTACAGGAAACGTGCTTTTGACTCCAGGAACACGACATCCTTTAACATTCAACCGTTCTATAGCCATTCTTTATTCGTTTCAATTCTGAATTATTTTATATTTCCTTCTTTCTTTTTTTTTTTTTTTTTTGGTTACACCCAAAGGTTTGGTATAGATGTGTTTATTTTATTTCATTTTTTTTCTTATCCCAATTCCTTAAAAATACAAAATAACAGAAATTTAATATCAGTATTATAACGATGATTTTTCCATGTAGGGTAACAAAAAAAATGAAGCATCGAGCGAAACGAAAGTTTGCAATATCAAGCCCTTTTTACTTACACCACTCACTCCCAACCAGCGATGTTTTGCAAAGCTAATTCACAAACTGTTACATACTGTAATGATCCGAACACCTACTTTCGATTCTTTAGTCTATTGTAAATTATTTAAAACTATCGATAAAATCGTAAAAAACACATAAATATACCCAGTTGTATTTTATCAATATGTTAACCAGTGGTTACCAGGCAACATGCGTCGACATATTGCAAGAGGTGAAAATAGAAAGTGAAGTTACAATCCGATATGAATGAATATCGAAAGTTTCTTCAAGTTTCCTCAAAATCGAATCAAAATTGTGTCATCCAGAGCCCCCACAGCCCTTGATATACCATGTTGCGTACAATGGGTTGTCATTTTGAACGAGGGTGTTTTCCCATTTTCACAAAATTCAAACACAACCATCATTAGCGCGATTTTTGTACAATCAGGGTCGTTAATCCAGGAATTTATAATCTGAGGTGCGCGAATATCGAAAGGAACTGAGGTCGTTGGGGTATAAAGGTAGATTTTCAGTTTCATCAAAATCTGACAACTGTGACCTCTAGAGGGTCCACAACCTTTGTTTTACATACTTGTACCCACTTTGCGTACAAGGAGCGGTCATTGCATTCTGCAATTTCGTTACGATTTTCTTGAAATTCGAATTCAAACTTAAAGATAGGCTGGCACTGCCAGGCAGGATACGCCCACATTTTCGAGAGATCGATAGAGAACAAGCAATACCGAAAGTGATTTTCCTACATCATACTGTTGGTCAGGTCCAGTCTGATATTTATGAAATTCGAAGCCGACAGTGATTACGGTGTGACGGTACACAACCTAGAAATATGACTTTCCGTCAAAATGGTGATTTTTCGGACAATCAGGAAATTACGTTCCGATAGGTGCAAATATCGAAAGGAACCAAGATCTTTGGATTATAAACATGCATGTCAAGTTTCATCAAACTCGGTTCAAAATTGTGACCTCAATAGGGTCCACAAGCTAAAAACGTGATTTTTCGTACAATCAGGGGTCATAATGCATGAAGTTTTGATCCGATACATGTCAATATCGAAAGCAGCCGAGATCTTTTGGGGATAAACCTATATTTCAAGTTTCGTCAAAATCGGGTAAGAATTGTGACCTGTAGAGAGTCCACAAACAATTGTGGACGGACGGAAGTCCGGAAGAACAGGGGGGACGACATAATACGTCCACATGAAAATGTGGGCGTATAAAAATGTTGGAACGGTGATATATGGAAAATTGTAATGTGACCTCTGGCGGTTTCACAAGCTAAAATACATGATTTGTCATACAATCATGAGCCATAGTTCAGGAAGTTAGGGTATGATATCGCAAGGTAACAAGCTCGCTTGGTTATAAAATTAAATTTCAAGTTTTTTCAAAATCGGATAAATATTGTGACTTCTAGAGGGTCCACATCCTTGGTATTACATGTACACTTTTACACTATTTGCGTACAAGGAGCGGCCATTTTGCCCGTCAGTTTCGATTAGATTTTCATGAGATTCGAACACAACTGACAAGATGGCGTAACAGTGCTATATTCGAACGTTTTGTTTTTAAATCGAATAAATATTGTCACCTCTGGGAGTTTCGTTCGGATATGCTGGATTATCTCAATCACCATCATGGTGTAAAGGTGATACGTTCAAACGATTTTTTAAATCGAATAAAAATAGTAACTTCTAGAGGGGCTACAAGCTAAAAAGACCATTTTTCGTAAAATCAAGGGTCGTAATTCCGGAAGTTACAAATCGATAGGCGAAAAATAACGGCAAACACCAAGATCTTTGAGTTATAAACATGTATGTCAAGTTTGATCAAAATCGGATCAAATTTGTGACCTCTTGATGATCCACAACCTTGATATACCATGCCATATATGTTTTTACACTATTTGCGGGCGTGTTTTGTCCAGCAGTTTTCATCCGATTTTCACGAAAACTGAACTCAACCGACATCACTGTAATGGTGATATTGTTGAACGATTTTATAAATCGGTTAATAATTGTGACCTTCCGGGGACCGCAAACTAAAAGAGCCATTTTTCGTACAATCGAAGGGCGCCAAGATCTTTGGATTATAAACATGCAGTTCAAGTTTTATCCGGAGATAAAAGATTGGAGATTCGTTAGAAAACCACAACCCTTATTGTTTGAGATCAAAATTACGAACTTGAATCGTAAATTACTGTTCACGTCCCAAGCCACTATCCAACCCTAGCCCTCAAAACATTCTTCTCGCATTTTCAAAACTTTTGGCATCATAATTACATTTAACTCGAATTTTGAAATAAGATAATAGCATTATTGTAGTACGTACCTTTGGCAACCACATGAAGATGCATCGTCCGACGTTTATGACATCACGCCTAAGAGACAATTAGAATAACGTCATTAGGCGCATGCCAAAACATCATCGATATATAAATGTTAGCGTTGGTAGACCCATAGCGTAAAAACATAATAAATATTCTACATAACAATGCGTGTAAATGTAACTAAAAACATTAAACATCATTCTTTTTGACAGTTGGATCAGATATACAATACAGTATACGTAATCTGATAGTACTAATCAAATTAACAAAAAGTATTGTTACCACGCTTCAATAAACAAACCCACCTAAGATAATCAAACACTCAGCATATTAAAGTAGTAGGCCTATGACCGATTCGTTTAGTCATTGCGTGAAATGACTGATTAAATCGGGCTGAATTATCATTTTTTACACCTTTGCGAATTCCCTTTACCATTAAAATTTAACAGTAACTGCGATGTTTTATTTGAATCTGCTTTAGGAATAGTGTTAACTAACACCCTATATCAATGAAGCCCCGTTTCAACCATCTTGCATTTACTGCGATATTTTCATTAAGATGCGTTGATGTAAGAAGGTGTTGAATTTTTCAGTGAATCTTACATTCGAATTAATATCTTTAGTGTTTACATAATCCCAATTTCGGTAAAGGTAAATGATGTTATTGCCCAATCTGATTAAACTACAGATCTACTGAGCGCCATAGAAAACGCATCACTAGGTTTTTCGTATAACAAAATGATCCTGTAAACATATCTTATTTATTTTGCTTCTGATTGTGAACAATATTCAAATGGGAACACATCAATAACAACACATTTGTACACTTATGGATGTTTAATCTGTAATCAACGGCACAAAGTCAGAGGGGTCAAAACCAAAAATACGACAAAGATGGTTTATTGTCAGTAGCGCGTGTCCTCCACTGGCTCTTACGCACGCTGTGCAGCACTAATTAACCATCTTTTATACTTTCAATCACCTACACTACACGATGATCTGACAGGAGGCTTTTGACCCTATTGATGGTAACCATTTCGTTTGCAAAGTGCTGAGTCAAACCGGGTACCGGGTTTAACCGCTACACCTGAATGCAACCTTAACGCTTGATCCACTACGCATTCAGTAATACGTCAGTGTGCGTATGTCATATTATACTTGGCAAGATTTGTGAATTTACACGTGGGGAATCGGTGTAAATTATTAATTATTAATGCAGAAATCTGATTCGACAAAAGGCGAGACAGTCAAGTGGAACAAAAAATTAATTTTATTCAAATTCTTTGAAGCAAATGTACAAACGTCAAGCCGAGCGGAGCGACTCTTCCAAATGTTTGAGTCTTGCTACCCCTTTGCCTCCTAACACACGCAATACCGACATTTAAGAAAAGGTTGTTATAGTCTAGTATTACGAAAACCCTAAGAAATATACAAACGGTTGACATGCAAGATACATCCACATTTTGCAAGATATGGACAGATAACCTGGAAAAATCAGTAGGGCACAACCTCTACGCGTCCAAATGCTTCACGTCAAATTTTAAAAATACCCAATCAATTAAAAATTGTAACTTCTATCGCGTTCACTAGGTTTTAGGAAAGGGGAGTAATTCAGGAACGAGGAATATAGGAGGAGGCAGACCAATTGTAGTTCGTCTGTTTATAGTATATCTCTCTCCGTCTATTTTCTACCCTTTGCGTGTCCATTTTTGTATATTTTTATGGTCGAGAATGATCGAAAAGAGTTTGAATTAATATTTTCTGCCAAGTCCAGAATTAACATTGAGGCCAATGGGAAAATTAATGGTGGTCTGTCTCCGAAGCGGCTGTGGATAGCAATTATTCGTCCTCCCATGAAGCTGATACTTAACACAAAATTTTAAAAAGAAGGTTCGGTAAAAACTTATGTATCACATGTTTTGCTTCTATTTGCGTAAAGGGAAGGGGCTATTTTACGATTCGCGATTGTTGTATAATGAAAATTTGAATGGTATTTAAAATCGAATAAAAATTTTGAAATCATGATGGCCCACAAGCTAAAAAGTGATCGTGGGCAACAATTCAGAAATTTAGGGCTCGATACTTGCCAAAATCTAACCAATTTTTACTCTTTGATGATTAGGATATGAACCTATATTAAAAGTTATATCAAAATAAGAAAAAAATTCTGACAGATATCCACAAACATGTGAACGGTCGAACGGACGGACGTTGGAAGGACAGGGTCGACGACATAATACGTTCACATGAAATGAAATGGGTTTAACTTCCTACTGGGCTTTTGAAGACGGACATATTATGTCATACAGGGAAATTTTGTTCGGGCAGCGGCACTAGATGACCTACTCTTATATCGAATTCAAACCGCAAGCAATGATAATGACTAGAGAAGCCTCGTCGAAACGTCGATCAATAATAAGCAGTAATTGTATTCCATAGACTTGTGACCTGTCGATTACTAAATGCCATCGAAGCAGAAATATTTGAAATATTCTCTATACCGATTGAGTAGTGTTCTCAGTTTTCACCCGCACCCCAAATTCCCCCCAAAACTTTCCCCGCGTTATATATTATGTGGTTGTTAGGCATAATTCTCAAATAAAACTGCTAAGCAATGATAATGACTAAAGAAGCCTCGCCGAAACGTCGTTCAGTAATAAGCAGTAATTGTATTCCATAGAATTGTGACTGGTATACTCAAGTTCGATTACTAAATGCCATGGAAGCAGAAATATTTGGAATATTCTCTATACCGATTGAGTAGCGTTCTCAGTTCTCATCCGCCCCAAAACATCTCCGCTTTATATATTATGTGGTTGTTAGGCATAATTCTCAAATAAAATCAACAGCGTGCAACATCAGACCGGCCCCTGTATTTTGTCGGATCATAACGTCCTGATGTAATTGTGTCAATTATATAAACAACGACTATCTAAATATAAAAAAAGATCAATATTTCGTAACTGTCCAACCCATATCTGCTTTATCATGTGTAATAATTGCTTTTAAATAATGTAACTGTATTTGTATGTAGAAAAAAATAATTCCCTACAGACAACAAATTAATACCATGGAGAAAGGAATTAAAGTACAGGTATTTTTTTATTACAAAATCCCACTCAACGTTCAGATTATACTAATCCCCTAGTCTCTAATCTTAGCTAATAGGTCTAACCAATGCAAACATGACTTAAATCTTTAAGCTGGGTATTGTAGGTATGCACACGTATCAGTTGGGTGAACACGCTTTCACTACACGGACGTCGTTTTATTTGAGTACGAACCATAAGATGTCCTAAAAACTTTGGATTGTTACAAATATGTTAGTCGATCGAAAATAACTACTTTTATTGTAAGTATGAGCATACCACACATAATACGAAACTTGTTTTGTTTTTTGACATGCTGTTTTGTTTTTGTTTTGGAGGAGGTGAGATAAAAGTGTGCCATATCTAAACCCCAAACTCTCATCCAATTCCTTATAGTCTGTTAAATCACTCTCGGAATAAGTGGACGTTAAAGATGTGTTATCCATAGCTAAATCAGCCTATTGTATGTCAATATCTCGCTTGAAATATATAAGCTATTATTTATTCACAAGTTAAGCCCACGATCAACTCTGTAGAAATCGGATGGTCGAGATACTGAATAGATTAAAACATCCGTGTCAGTAATTTAACGTTAAACTGGATAACCGAGACTGTGTTCATTATCTTTTACATTTCAGTGGTACGTGACAGTCGAGGCTATCTCGCCAAACCTCCGGAAGCCGATAACGTCGCTGAGAATAAAATGAAATGGGGTTTAGCGTCCTACTGTTCTGCTCCTAAACTGGGTTGATGAAGACGGGCATACGCCATACAGTGTGCTATGAGGGAAATTTTTCCCTGGCAGTTGCGCTACGGCCTACTCTTACATCAAATTACACCTGCCAAGGGATCTTTTACGTGCATGCCATTGTGTACACGGTACTACGGTATTTCGTCCTATCCGAACGACTAGACAGCTGTTCCTGTCGGCCCTCCGTCCTGCATTACTAACAAGGGGAAAACCCGCAGGAAAATCTGGATGAACTATCTCGACCAATGTAGAAATGGAACATCCGATCTCCAGGCTAGCGAGCCACCGTGATCCCCCGCTGTCTTGGCAAAATTTCGCCCGTAGCACACTGTACTGTATGGCGTATACCCGTTTTCATTAGCCCAAAACAGAGAACGTTAAACCCATTTCATTTCATTGATTACAAAGTTTTGCATGATCTATAAAGTACAATCCATTACCCTGAAAAATGAAACCATGTTCAACTGAGTTTAATTATGAATAAACAGAAATATGAGTGGCTTGTACATCTGTTACCTGTTCTCATATACTTAACTATTGATCTGTACAAATGGTTCAAAGGAAAAAAACAAACAGACGATTGTGATAAACAGGGAGACGTACCATGCTCAAAGACCTTCTCTACTGTATCCATGACACGCACTCTCGTTATAAATCGTCCTCTTTTTTATTTATATTATTTAACAATTGAAATTGAAAAGCTAAAAAATGTCCCCATATAAATCTCAAATATTTGCGACTTCAATACTTATGTTCATCGTATTTTGGTAATAATTTTTGCGGATTAAAGATACACTATGGGAGATTAGATAAAGCACTGGCAATTTCACTATAATAGTTAAAAACTAGATAATGTAATGGGAATTTGCTCAAAATTTCAATCAAATTGATCCAATTTTAGCGGTTGAATATTCGCTCTAGCCTCGATTGTCATTACCCAATTTTTGATTTAATTATGAATGGAAGTCGAACAGCAAATCGAAACGTAATCCACTAAACGTCGCAGAATAGCGATGCCATCGAGAGTTGGTTATGGTCTTGATAAATTAATTAATGTCTAATCAATAATTTACATAACATTTCAGGCCTAATGAAAGACTTGCAACAGGAAAATTTAGCTCTTGCATAATGTATGTTTAATAACAACGTAATACTTGTGGTATAAACAAAATTTATTCATAATATCTGAATGGGATTGGGGAACATGCACAATGTGCTCCCATAATATGTTCATATAAATATTTCGAATGAAGAAGAGGGATAGATTTGTTTGAACTCTTTAGTCGTTCAGATGGGACGAAAAATTAAGGCCACGTGTACACATTGATATAAGCTACATGTGTACATGTTAAGGAACCCCTGGAAATTAGAATTCGATTTAAGAGTAGGCCGTAGCACCCCATTTCATTTCATATTTTATTTTATTTATTTGGATTCTTGCAGGCATAATACTTAATAGCGTCAAGAAAGAGCAAGGCCAGTAAGGGAACTCACTGTACACTGTTATGAACCGTGGGTGTATCGTCACCATTGTCGTGTAAATTATGTAGACCATGTAAGTCGTTTCAAAAACATGAACACCAAAACGAATAACGATCTTACAACACTCCGTCAAAGGAAAAGACGGGAAAACTTTGGAGACCGGAAACTAAGCTATACCGGTGAACTTTTAAACGCTTCTGTTTACCCTTCCGGTGTTCGTACAAAAACCTTAGAACAATTACAGCAGAACTACGGTGCGCCATGTTTGTTGGACTTTATTCGCGACGAGGAAAGTAATATTCCATCAATAAGAAATGAAGCTAATACTAGAACGAAGCGCTTTGATAGAGGCGTCTACAATTCCAAACATATGAACTCTAGTCCCCGAGAACCACCTAATTCAAGCAGAAGTGAAAAGAGAGAAATGAAAAAGACGATGTGGTTAACGACAGAACACAAATGCACAATTCCTGACGTCAGAGACACCGTGTACATTAATACGTTTTGTCCAGAGGAACGGCCATTACGGTACAAAGAAATAACACTGCCTAGAATAAGTAAAGAACGTCCATGGACTGTGAACGAAGGTACCCCAGCAAAGAGGTCAAACGCTGCTTTATCTCAAGACCCAATAAAAAGTGACCGGGGAGGATACCATGACAGAAGCAATGGATGGGTGGGTTCATCTTCCCGTACCAGACATCCGAACATTGGCGGAATGTCAAACTCTTTACCATTTTGTGACATTAAGCGAATTCCGATAGTTGATAGAATGAAATACACATCAGATCTTTATAATAGTAATTATATGGCATCACCTCGTAATACTAACAGGCCTTTAAGGGCAGAACAGGGCAAATATCGGCCCTTCTCTACGATTTCTGTCAAAATACCACATGTTTATAGAGAAACGTCTAATTCTCCCAAAATGTTTATATCTGTAGGCCAGTATATGAGATACGTAGAGACAAAAGCCCTTCAGGTCAAAGTGAACAAGACACTTACAACCCCGGCACCTAGTCCACAACAACGATTCAACACGGCCTTATCCCGATATCACGATCCGGATAATCAAGCCGTACAATTCGTAATGAACGTTAATCGACCACCGTCATCCAAAACGGGGACGCTAGTTTTAGGCAGTGCGTCAACGTCTAATTCGAAAAGTCCTGTGCTTAATAACACATGCACGTGTGAAAAACGTTCAGTCCCAAGTTCTACAACTAGTGCAAGTCAAGAGAGAGGTGGTGAATTTCACAGTGGTGTTAATACTGACTTAAGTTAAAGACGTGTTATGTAAGAGCTAAATCTGTGTAATGTAAATCTTTTGTTTGACCTCAAATGTTATATAAATCATTGATTAAACATATGCCAATATACCAACTCTCAAGACATTAGATGTTTTTGATTTTCAACGGATTTAAATACGACTGGCAGTTAATAATTTAATTAAAATGTCAATAATCGTAACAACGGTGGCAATGGCGATTGAGACTACACTTTTCTTCAAACGACCATAACTCCGCTCAGAATAAAGTAATTTGACTGAAATCTTCAATATATTCCCTATTTCATTATCTATTATTTAAAGGGGACAGGTCTCTAACTCAATATCATCCACAGTTTTTTCGACATTACAAACACGACTTTATTGGTCAATGCTGTTATACCTTACCGCTTACCAGGCGCGGATCCAGGATTTTTTGCAGGGGGGGGGGGGGTCTAGGTTTGACAAAAGGCACTCAACCAATTAACGGGGGGTTTGGGGGCCCTTCACCAGGAAAATTTGGTAAATTAGATTCAATTTGGTGCATTCTGACGTATTTCCGGAAGGTAAATTCCAAAATTTCAGGTCTAAAAGTCGCCAATAAAATCGCATAAAAAATTTTCAAGTCTGAGCAGGGGGGGGGGGTCCGGACCCCCTGGTCCCCCCACCCTCTGGATCCGCGCCTGCTTACCGTGAAATAATGGGCTTCTGAGCATTATACAATTAGCACACGAATCGCGCCTCAGAATGCGTTCGAGGTTAGAGAGCCATTTGTAGGGAACGAGGCTAAACATATCCCATCCCACATGTGAAAATTACCGGTGTGAACTGGAATAGCGAGACGCCAAAGACTGCTATTCAACATCCAATGTGGACTATTCGCGTATTTTGCCCAACATGAATTATTAGAAATAGCAGTTAAGACAGAAACGATTGAATGTAGTTTTTATGCATTCACATTATATTATTATGTAATTGCGATCCACTTGGGGGATCACGGTGGCTAGACACTGGCTCACTAGTCCGGTGGTCGGGTGTTCGATGCTTGCATTGGCCGAGAAAGTTCATCCAGATTTTCCAGTGTGGTTCTCCCTTGTCAGGACGGCGGGCTTGACAAGGACAGCTGTCTAGTCATTCGGGTGGGACGAAACACTGAAGTCTCTTGTACATATTGGCATGTACGTAAAAAATCCCTTGACAGTTGGAATTCGATATAAGAGTAGACCGTATAGTGCCGCTGTTCGAGCAAAATTTCCCTCACAGCTGACTGTACATATGGCGCATGTCCATCTGCATTCTAAAGTCCAGGGTGTCGTTCCTCAAAACGATTGTATCCTACAATAGTTGTAACAGCTACAATCAACTTTACAACTATCGTAAGTAACAGTTTAATTGCGTTCCTCAAAGCTATTGTAAGGGAATTGTAAATCTAGCAATTGTAAATCGTGCGATTGTAAACTTACAATCGTGATCTTCTGTGCGAAAGTGAGAAAAGTCGATTTGACACTACATCCAGTATGTGAGAGTTACCTCCCCTCTCAGGTAGACGACAACAACAATGTCAGAATACGACACAAAGAAAGTGCGGAAGGCCAACTTCCAAGCGAGTGAGATCGCTATTCTCGTGGAGGAAGTTGGCATTCATCAAACTGTGTTATTTTGGCCATTCTCCGCCACACTAACTGCCAAAGTGAAGGGCAAGTTGTGGCAGGGGATTGCCGAAAAGTGAGTATCCTATCAGGACCAATCTTTCCCTTCTTTTGTTGTTGTATTGCAACAAATAACGCCATTTTGCATTCCACTACAATCGATTGTAAGTATAGGTTACAGACGGTCATAGTAACTTACAGAATTGATTGTAACTTACAACTATTGTAACTTACAATTGCTTTGAGGAACAATGTAGTGATTGTAAATAAAAGTAACAATTGGATTGTAGTGACTTACAACTATTGTAGGGTTACAATCGTTTTGAGGAACGGGACCCAGTTCGGAGCAGAACAGTGGGACGTTAAACCTCATTCATTTCTGTTTAACTACCATAGCGAGAAATTCATTTTGGTTGATCGAATGTGTTATTTCTATGCGGACAAATTTTACATCATTTAATCTTATTTCGAAATGAAATGAAATGGGTGTTAAACGTTCTATTGTTCTATAAGGAATTTTTTTTCCGGGAAGCGGTACCACGGTATACTCTTATATCGAATTCAAACTGTCAAGGATTATAATAATATGATTCATACCCTATTTTTGCTTATATAGGCGACTGGTCAGTAAGGCGATTTGATTTTCTTCTTCTTTTTTTATAATACGACATTAGGACTAGTCCAGATATTTAGAACTTGGTATTATGTCTACAAGAAAGAAAAATCACACTCTGACTTCAATTGCTTTTTGAGCAAACCTTTTTTGTAACATAGTAATAAATTTTACATGAAAAAAATGCCTTTTCCACTACTTTTTAAGAACAAAATCCTTATAATATCTGTTAAAATCCCACGTTTTTTAATCAAAACACATGTAGGAGGTGAACGATCAAGCTCAGATCAAAATTGTTCATCAAAGGTTTCACTGTAAATACCTTTAAAGAAGCCAAATGAAAAAGATCTCATTTTGCGACTTACAACTTGAGTGACGATATGTTTGTGCCTTAATTTAAAGTCCGACGGACGGACGGAGGCGACGACAATTGGGACCACATTCCAATGTGGGCGTGTAAAATCATGGTTTGTTGGGGTCAGTCTATTGAGGCATAATGAACAGGGGTCCATTATGGCAGTGATGATAGTGTGGCAGGGGCGACTTTAACTGGAACTATAACAGCTGTCACTGGATTTTGAGAAAAAAATCCATATCGTAATCTATATTTTAATTTGTGGAGATTACGAAATAAAATAAATATTCCATAGACGTTTATTAAAATGAAATGGGTGTGTATAATACTAATAGAATGTTACCGGTACGTAATTTCGTGAAGATCAAACGACAAGATCTATGTGGTCATGGTCGCAGAGATGTAAATACTGTTAGAGCACGTGATTGTTGACGAGATTGCGGGCTAGGGTTTGGGCAAGGGCTAGATCCAGGGTTAGTGTTGGAGTTAGCACTAACACTGTTTACATACCATAAAATTCTGCCATCGTTACAGCCTCGATGCGCCATAGGCACTTTTCGCACGCGCGCTAAAAAAAATATGCAAATATATTACTCCTATTACAAATTCGCCGTGAGACTTTGACAATATTGTAGTATGAACAAATTTAAAGAGACTAATGAAATTCAGTTTATCCCTATACACACTGTCTGTTCCTGGCAGTTTTGTACGTAGAGCGGCGTCGCAAATTACAATGATATTCTTTGAGCGTGACCTGTGCCTCGTGAATCTTTTCTGATCCAAACCTTTATGCATTCGCACCAAATTCCCTAAAAAATTATATTGGGCTTAGTTTTCAACACAATTGACCGTAGATTAATATATGTTTGGTTCCCCAGGAATCTTTGCAAGCTGGGAAGAAATTGCAAACGGATTCAAATTACGCCAAATATTCGGAGATTTTTTTACTATTGCAAAGGGCGCCGATGGTGCTAAATATGAGTTGTCGATGGGAAGTGGAATTTATATACGGTAATTGAATAATTTTAGATCAACATTCGAGTTGAACTGCATTGGTGGCTCAGTGAGTAACCATTAACCAGGGCTTCGTGGATCAATTAAGCCATGTTTCCCCTTCGCATGATAGGCGACCTGACAAGGAAGCTAACTCCCATGTTCGTGTAATTTAAAGCGATAATTTCATATTTTAAGTTATATTTTGAAAATGTATTAAAATAAAGCCTTCAAATAGATGGTATCAATAAACAGTCCCACCTAGGCTTGTTAAAGAATAATCCTCTTAATACTATAACTCACTATTGCAAGTTCAGAAATTGGCAAAAATGCCATTTTCAACTTCAAATTCAAACGTTTGAAGATAGCTTTTGCACAAAGGGGGGGGGGGGGGGTAATTGTGTTGTGATTTCAGGTTTTTATGATTTATAAGAGTGGGAATTAAATAATAATGCCTATGGTCGTATAATAGTGAGTTGATAACATATATTGAGCAAAACAAGACAGAGAAGTAATTGGGTAATTATCTCATGAGTGTGCAATCATGGAATTTATGTTCCGGATTCTTGAACCATCTCGAACCAATATATTTTTGACACCATTTCAACAACTAGTATCTTCTACGTCGTACGTTATGAATTGCCATGCAGTCTTTAGAATTTTAACACAAAAATTTTAGCTTTTGGTGGACCATGCGTTACAAAATCTCAACACCGTACCGGTATTGTATAGGCAAAAAAATGTGTTAAATCAACTAGAAAACGCGAAAACATTTACCTGTCTGAAAAGACAACCTGGATTACAGTTCAAAAATAATATTTCATTTTCTACCGGTATAATTTCTTTGTTGTAATTTGTAGTTTGTACCACTGGCCTCAATTCACACCATTTTTGGTAATTGTATTTTAGTTTATCTCAGTAAAAGAAATGATTTTGCGTTTGATTTCTTGATTTAAGTAGCACAAATTGGTCAACTAATATTTCTGCCCGCCTATAAAATGGTTACATAACTTAAAAACAGTAGCAATGAATGATTTTTGCCCACTGTGACGGTGTTGAATTGCCGTGACGGTGTTGACTTTCGTGACAGTGTTGAGATAACATATACCCGTATATCAATCTTTTTATAAAAAATAATAATAACCAGAGGGGGTACTTTTAAATTGGTAGGTTTATATAACACACAGGAGAGCCACGGTGACTTGCAAGTCATTCGGATGGGATGGAAAACCGAGTTCTCGTGTATTTATTGGCTTGCACACCAAAAGAACCCTATGTCAGTTAGTATCAAATAAGAATAGGTGCATGCCCATTTTTATTAGCCCAGTAGGTATGGCGGGGGAAAGCGGCAAAAACCTAATGCTATGTAGAAATGTCTAATTCAAAACACACATGTAACATAATGCCACACCAAATACCTAAAACGTCTAATGCAAAAAACAAAATACAAGAAACCTCTAATACAAAATACCTCATACGTCTATTGCAAAAGACAAAATACAAGAAACCATTAATACAAAATACATATAACCTCTTATGCACAATTGATTTTACAATCTAAAACATCTACCATAAGCATTAGATGACATATCTCTCATGCATTACTTACGTTTCTCCACTGAATTATCTTTATTTAGGTCAATGTCAAGGTCACCGAACACAACTTGGCGACCTATTCGGCTAGCGAGCTATTCGACCGATCCAGCTGGCAACCTGTTCGTTGGCAACCTATTAAGACAACAGTCTCCCAAACTCATCTATTTTTAACAACCAATAAAATCCAACGTTACGTCTATCAAATGAAAGTAGAACAAGATATTATTTTTATCAATTCCTTTAGCTCAGAATAGAGATGTAATTTCGCATTATCGTACAAAATTCTAGACATCCAACTAAATATATTCCGAAAGGTAATTAAATAGGCTTTCTAAGTATTATCAGTACAAATTGGCACACTCATATTAAAGGGTGCACTCTCTTCCTAAACATGACCAATTTTTTAAAAATTATAAAGGGAAAAACTGTTAATATCCCGTATTTCGACTCAGAATATTGCCGTTCTTTCATTTTAAAATATTGAAAAATTGGCTATGTTCAGGTTGAGAGCGCGCCCCTTTCATATGACTGTGCCAACTTTTACTAATAATATTTAGAAAGCTTATTCAATTACCTTTCAGAATATATATAGCTGGTTGCTAAGAATTTTGTACGATGGTCCGAATTTCGACTCGAAATATTACCGTTCTTTCACTTTAAAATATTGAAAAATTGGCTATGTTCAGGTTGAGAGCGCACCCCTTTAATATGATTGTGCTAACTTTTACTAATAATATTTGGAAAGCTTATTCAATTACCTTTTAGAATATATTTAATTGGATCATGAGAATTTTTTACGATGGTCCGAATTTTGACACGGGATATTAACAGTTTTTCCCTTTAAAATTTTTAAAAAATAGGTCATGTTTAGGAAGAGAGTGCACCCCTTTAATATGAGTGTGCCAATTTGTACTGATAATACTTAGAAAGCCTATTTAATTACCTTTCGGAATATATTTAGTTGGATGTCTAGAATTTTGTACGATAATGCGAAATTACATCTCTATTCTGAGCTAAAGAAATTGATAAAAATAATATCTTGTTCTACTTTCATTTGATAGACGTAACGTTGGAATTTATTGGTTGTTAAAAATAGATGAGTTTGGGAGACTGTTGTCTTAATAGGTTGCCAACGAACAGGTTGCCAGCTGGATCGGTCGAATAGCTCGCTAGCCGAATAGGTCGCCAAGTTGTGTTCGGTGACCTTGACATTGACCTAAAATAAAGATAATTCAGTGGAGAAACGTAAGTAATGCACGAGAGATATGTCATCTAATGCTTATGGTAGATGTTTCAGATTGTAAAATCAATTGTGCATAAGAGGTTATATGTATTTTGTATTAGAGGTTTCTTGTATTTTGTCTTTTGCAATAGACGTATGAGGTATTTTGTATTAGAGGTTTCTTGTATTTTGTTTTTTGCATTAGGCGTTTTTGGTATTTGGTATGGCATTATGTTACATGTGTGTTTTGAATTAGACATTTCTACATAGCATTAGGTTTTTGCCGCTTTCCCCCGCCATAAGTAGGGCGTTTAACTTAATGATTTCATTTTATAACAAACAGTAACGCTGAACACTGTAAAGCAAATATGTTTACAGAGCAGTTTTCTTCTTAAGTCAAAAATATTTCCGATAGCCATTTTGATATATTAACCTTTCAAGAACAAGTAATTTATTGAACATTTTATTCCAAACACATGTACTGTTGGATATGATCTTACCAATCAATTGAGTTGTTTTTAATATAGTTTTGCAACTTCAGCCCAAACCTCTCTATTTTAAAAAACTCACGCCTGGTGCTGATTTGTTTTGGTTCACGAACGAGACTTATTACTTTGGTATATTCATACCATGTGATAGGCCTATCAGGTTGAGATGGCCAGATAAATTTATTTATGCCAATGGGTTGCATGGTAGACACTTCAACCCCGTCTTCGTCTGCCTTTTTAATTATGCCCATGTAAGGTTATCATAGATAATGGATGATATTGGTGTCAGTCAGTGATAGAACTGGTTAAATACATTTCAAATATAATTTTAACATGGAGATCATTACTACGATAGATAAGCAATGGGTGTTTGATGAATGGGAAGCGGCGAACGCAAAAGAAAAACACGAGTTATCCCTCTATATAACTGGCAGAAATGAAGAGTGATTACAGATAAACAGCGGTATTTCTGCTCACTAATAACTCCTTCGAAGACCAAAAGTTGTTATTATGGGACTGCAAGAGGATATCTGACAATTTATTAAAGTAATTGAGTGTCATTAGATAAGAGAACACGAGGAAAATAGAAATAGTTCGTACATTCCCATGTTTTTACTCCTTCTATACCTTATAAAAACATAGTAATATACAGACTTTTTCTGTTTTTCTTTCGCGTTCTATTATCTTGTGGCAATCAATTTTTTTTTATTATTTGTCCGATATCTTCTCACAGTCTCATACAACTTTTGATCTTCGAAGGAATTATTAGTGGGCAGAAATTCGGCCTTTTTCTTATCTTTGTATCTGTGTGCCCGTTCTTAAGCACTCGGGGTCATTCTGAAATGAAAGTGTTAATTATATGTAATTGTTGTAGATACGGATATGTTGTTTTATTTACGGATATTGCGCTATAAGCCTTTCGCCATTGTGATGTGGATTTTAGTCCATTTTAAGACTCCCTATTATTATTATTTATTGATTGTATCATCGCTTATTGGTTGTTTAATATATAGCGTTATGTTAAAGGAACTCCATCTTGTTCTACATAATTATGTTGATAATAATATAAGATTTAATTTAAGCATTGGTAAACCAAACCTAAATACCATAACGGTTTCTCAACACCGTCACAAATGTTAACGTTACGGAGTTGAGCGTTACGGTGTTGAGAACGACGTGGTTTATGATGTTTTGAACCAAGAGCGCATGTGTGAGAAACGCCGTTAGTGTACGTCAGGTATCCGTACACCATTCTAAATTCAAATATATACATTGTTTCTGATCCAATCGGGTATAAATGAAAGAAAACTGCGTTACGGTGTTGATTATGAATTAATACACGCAAGCAAATTTAGAACTTTGATTGGGTTTACCTGTAAATCTATGATCTTGAGAGAGCTTTTTTCTAGCAGGCTCAGACCAGACTGACATAGATGGCCGATGACACGTGGTGAAGTCACCCGCGCCTCTATAGTTAATTTTTACCGCGGGAAAACTGTCAGTGTTACGGTGTTGAGCATTTTGAGAGTGACAATTTAAAATTTGAATTTTAAGGATTATACAACCACACCCAACGACTCTGTTGTATATCATAGCTAACAATAGTCCTGGTAGGTGATTATTCACCCTGATTGGATTGATTATCTTTTTAATCAGTATAGGAAAGACCAATCTTAAAATTACATGTAGTGTTAGTGACATTTAATAATTATACCCATAGGCACTCATTCTCCTATGTCTGATACTTATAAAATATGTTAATATTAAATAAATACTAATTTCTTTGTTGAATTTAGTGTAAAAATAAAGATGAGTTGAATACAATATGTTTAAATTTTAAGATTAACGAAAAATAGCAGAAAAAAACCTGAGTGACACAAAAACATTCAACTTTGCATACCCATGAGATAATTACCCAATTATCTTTTGACTTTCTTACAAAGTATGAAATTCCCATTTACCTCTTAGGCTACTATACTGCATTGCGTAGGCCTATGTCTGTCTCCACGATCCCAGTAAGCACAGAAACGTGGGACATTGAAACCCCATTTTTCGCTGCCTGACTAAACCCCGAAATATGATATCCTTTTGAAAACGGTTGGAAGTCGCCTGTATATAGATAAGATAAGATAAGATAAGATAAAATAAGAAGTTTATTGCATCAAAACGTCCATTATTGGCATTATGGACAGCATGCATATTATACATAGTATAGTCATACATTTAATAATACATGCACATACACAATGCATTCATTTGGCTCTCGATTCCGACGATAACTGCTTTACTTTAATTACGTATTTTCTCGATTATTGAATTTTTTGTGTATTTGGTTCTCATGGTGCGTAGCAAGAGCCTTACTGCGCTCGGAGATAGAGTTATTTCCCTTTTCAGACGGCTTTTCATACGTAAAGGTCGAAATGGTTGTAGCTGGTTATCAACATAAAATCAACATTTCTAATCATCCCCAATAAATAAAGTAATTGGCATTTTGTCAACGTCGAAAATATGTTTTGTACATCTCCTTATAAAATCTAATATGTGAACAACTGATAAAACAGATTATGGTTGAATCTTTTTTTCAATGATTCGTGTTGGTAGCTGTGCAGTCTAAACAGTAAGTAGCCAGACGTAAGGTAAGATTTAGATTAATGACAAAATGTCAGTCATTGACTTCTTGTCATTGATATTGAAGAATGAAGTAAAGAATACCTATTATAAGATATATATATAGCAGAATATACCTGTTCTTTTGTTGCTTAGTATTTATGATTAATCCAATAGACAGTAACCATAACATGGCCATTAAATGAATAACCATCATGTTGTGAACCTCTGACATTTAGTTTTTATTTACTAGGCCTATTTATCGGTGCACTTAGTTAGGGAAATAAAAGGTAAGATAGTAAATAATTCCCTTTAATGGGATAAAGCAGATACAGGATTGGCAGCATCTTTTTTCCTGACTCATTAACTGGGATTTAATATATTAATATTAAACCTTTCAACCACTGCATTTAAAGTCCCAATACCAATACCACTCTTGTTGTAACTGTATAATATGTCCCAATCCTAATTCTGGTCAACAAATTTTATTATTTTACAATATTCCAATTAATTGATGATATAAATTTCATACACACCTAATTTAAAAAATTGGAAAAATTCAATTTATTGATTTGAAAAGTCTAACGTAAAGCTTTTCAAATGTGACTTGGATTTTAAAATATTTTCGAACCCTCTGGAAAAGTAAAATAGGATGTAATGGATAATTTACACAACAGGTAAGACAATAAAACATCTAGTACTTAGAATAAGGCTATTATTTATTTTCTGGAGCTACTAAGCCAGCAAGAGTGTTATTGTCTCTTTAAATAGGCAATGGGGAGTGCACTCCTGCATAGTGTATATTAGAAAAAAAACAGTGAAAGTAAATTGTTTGATTATGGTATTCTTGTTTAAACAGTAGTATCTTAATCTTATGAGCTTTGTCGAAATTTCATGATATACAATACTGGTACCTTTTTGATAATCAAAGACTTTTGTTTAGGACACACAAAGGCCATAAGATTTGAAATATTTACTGATGTCTTGTGTCACCGTTATTCTGGATATTTCTGTCTTTATTATCAAAGGTATCAGTATATCATGAAATTTAGACATATTTTCTGTGTGCTAACAGTCTTTAAAGAAATTCTCCAAGAAAAGGAATATGCTATGAGTATGACACAATGATGGCAAAATGGTTAGTGCATGTGTGTTGTATCATAAGGATTATATTCTATTAATTATTTTATATCAACCTATTTGAATATCAAAGTCATCATTTTGACTCGGTCAAAATTGATCCCATCAAGACGTCAGTATTTCTTTGAAGTTTGCTGTTTCTATTTATTGTAAGTCTCATAAGGTCTGTCATTGATTCAACTGGCGTGGTTTCGAATCTCAAGTTGAATGAGACATGGAGTAAAGTCGCCAGTCCAACCTTGGGGATTTTCTCTCAGTCCACCGGTTTCCTCCTACTACTAAAGACCGAAACGTGCAAGCTAATTATTGAAATGAAGTTGAACCATATGTTAGTCCAGGAGTGACTTAGTTTGTGTTGAGTAGACGTTGAACCCCATTTCTCTCACCTAGTCCAACCTCAATGGTTTTCTCCAAATCCTCTGGTTTCCATCCACTGCTAAAGACCCATACCTGCAAGCGAATTGATGAAATAAAATTGAGTTAGTCCCAAAATAACCTACAGTCTGTTCCATGTGATACTACGACTAGAAAGATTAAGTGCATGGATATGCCATGCATTTAGTTATGCAGTTATGAAACAAACAAACATGAAACAAAATTTATTTTGAAATGAAATGAAATGGGGTTTACCGTCCTTTTTTGCATCTACACCGTTTACATCAGAGGACGTCAGCGCTACATACTACTTTTACATGTATTTCGAACTCTGACGGTAGGGGGTGCTTTAAGGTATATGGGACCTTGTTTTTTTGCACTGACAAAGGGTAACCAACAAGGCTGGAAAATTCGCTTTCACATAACAATGTACTCCTTCAATTCACAATTCATTGAATTTTTTCAGATCTGCCAAACTGGGGTGTGGGAAGTCAAAAAGTGACTCGCCAGTTCATAGTAGTAGTAGCAGCACTAGTCATAAAGGCGAGAAAATGGCAGGCAATAGTTTAGGAATTCCATCCTTTCCAAGCTCTAATTCTCCACAAAGGATCAAGGGGGATGGCTCTTCACCAGCACGAGTAAAGGTAGCACTTAGTCCAGGGAGATCGTTAATGGATTGGATAAGATTAGGAAGAAGTGGACAAGATTTAACCAGTGTAAATGGTCAAGTATTAGACGTTACAGAAGAAGAATTATCTAAACACAATACACAGGAAGATGGTTGGCTCTCTCTTAGAGGTAAAACTTTTATCCCTACATTTCTCTCTTATGTCATGTACGGGGGTTGGATGTCCGAATGGTTAGCACATGCGCACTGTATCATAAAGCATGTCGAGGAGTCAACTGGTGTTGTTTTGAATGCCCGGGTTGTACATGACAATGAGTAAGGTTGTCTGTCCAACCTTGTGGGTTTTCTCCGTGTCCTCTGGTTTCCTCCCTATGCGCAAGTGAATTATTGAAATAAAATTAAACCATGTGTTTGTCACAAAATGACCTAGTTTGTGTCGAGTGGACATTAAACCCCATTTCTCTCTCTCTCGTCCTCTTTTTTAAAGTTATGTATGTAATAAAGAAGTTGAGGAGGGCCTTGAGCTCCTACAATAATTTGCTACTCAGTGATGCTGTTACATTTTGTATCAATAAGAAACACACGCATACATATAAAATAAACCAATCCAATATCTATCAGTTCTATTTAAAATTTAAAAAACATAATATAAAAATTTTGTTCCTTCTCTTTATGTTTTCTATAGGCTCCAGTCCACTTATGTAAAGATGTGGCCAATTTAATTGGGAGATCATATCAGGAGGGCAAACAGGTGAACTTCACCCAAATATCTATCATTAGTTTAGTATGTAAAATCTACTATGTTTATATTTTAAAAGGTAAAGTGTATAATGTAACACCATATATGGAATATCACCCAGGTGGCATAGATGAATTGAAGAGAGGTTTAGGAAAAGATGCTACTCAGCTTTTTGATGAGGTTTGTTTTTTCTATACTTCCACATTGAAATGTAATCTTATACGGACATTGCCCCACCATGTCCATTGTCTGGGGAGGGGGTGGAGGGGGTATGGTTAGTGCGTGCGCACTGTATCATAGGTCTGTCATTAAGTCAACTGGCATGGTTTGCAAAAGACTGCTACATGCAAGCAAATTAAATTGAAAAAAAATTGAACCATATGTTAGAATTGCAGAAATTTCCAGAGTTATTGCCCTTGATCACTTTGCAGAATCTTATTTTAGTTCTAACGACAAAAGTCAGCTTCCTATCTGTTTGAAATCTATATGCATTGTTTAAATTAGTTCAACCAAGAATCATACTGAATTTCAACAATTAGCAATAATTGCTTCTAGAATTATGACCCAGTTTCAGTTTGTATCATCCAATACCTGCATGAAGCTATGTGCATTGTATTTATCGAACCTCAAGAAGATTTCTTCTAGACTTAATGACCTTTGCTCACTTTGTAGGAACTTTAACAAGTAATCTGATCTGATTTCAATTTTTTTGCCTTGTTTAAATAATCGTCAAGAAGAACAACTTTTGATAATTACTTCTCAAGTTATTTCCTTTGATTATAGAATCTTGTCAACTTGACAGTAATATTATACAGTATAAAGATTTTGCTCGGGTGACAAGTTATATAGTATTATAAAATGTAAGCATATCTCCTTATTTGGAATAGAAATTGTATGTGAGATCTGGTTTTCAGATTCATAAATGGGTGAATGCAGAATCTATGTTAGAGAAATGTTATGTTGGAAGATTATGTACTTCTGTTAAAAATCAAAGAAAAGGTTGGTATTAAAGCCCCAATAACACTCTTGTTGTAACTGAATAATATGTCCCAATCTTCATTCTGGTCAACAAATCGTATTATTTTACAATATTCCAATTAATTGATGTTATAAATTTCATCTTAACACACCTATTTTAATAAATTGGAAAAATTCAACCAATTGATTTGAAAAGTCTAACGTAAACCTTTTCAAATGTGACTTGGATTTTAAAATATTTTCGAACCCTCTGAACAAGTAAAATAGGTTGTAATGGATAATTTACACAACAGGTAGGACACTTAAACATCTAGTACTTAGAATAAGGGTATTATTTATTTTCTGGAGCTTCCAAGCCAGCAAGAATGTTATTGTCCCTTTAATATATTTATTGATACTTCTTACCTTATATTATAACACTTTGCACCATATAGGCCTAATTATGGTCTTAATGAATTTATCCTGAAAATTATTGATTATGTTACCAATAACCTACAAACTTCATTTATATAGAAACAAATCTCCTATAATTGGCAAAAAAGCTATTATTGATAAGAAGATTATTTTTTACAGCCAGTACAGCATCAAAATCAAGTATATCATCCAGTAAACTTAGTGCTAATGGTGAGTTCGGCTGTACGATACTTGTTTATAATTACACAGTAGACATCTCCAGCTTGGTATTTAGCTACAACAATATCTAGTCCTATATTACTCCAATTGACTTTTGGCTGTCGCTCTTGTTTTTGTCTTTTTGAATGAAATTTAAGAATGATATTGGGTAGGGTAATTAATAATCTATTTAAAAAGAATATATCAAGATCATCAACAATGGAAACCCTCAATAGTTCCTATGAGTTATTAACTAGTGTTAATAAATTTGTTATAAAAAAAAATTTGAATGAGATTCTTTAATATACCCGGTAGATATATACTTTTGAGGAAAAGGGTATTTAAACCTGTTAAATTTCTGGCTATGTTGAAAGTTCTTTTAGCATAGCTTTATTGTTAAAATGTTCAAAAAATAAATTTGACTACCGGTAAATCTCAACCAAATTCCAGTTCAGTATGACAGTCTATTATTTCCTACCAAAGAAACCAATCCAGCCATCCATAGTTTCAAAGTGTTATTTTGTCCCAGGTTGTGTAAATGATGGGATAATGATCATGAACTATAAATAGGGTGAGAATAATGAGAATAATGTAAAAGAAAAATAAAGGTGATTTAAGTTAAAATCAATATAATTGCTAAAAATTGGTCAGTCTTACCCAAATCACACGGCATATATTGTAGACTGTGACCCTAATGTAGATAGTTAATATTGACTATGACCATTCTTATATCTTATTTATTCAAGAGAACTTTTAACATTTAATTTCTTAATGTTTAATGTCCAACAATCAATAAAACTTGATCGCAATTTCTTCCCACAATTATCTGTAATTGTAATCTGTCATTCAAAGAAAGCAGGGCACTATTGAGATGGATCCTCAAAATGTTGAATCATAAAGTCCAGATTTGATTGTTTGATCCTTCTCGAAAAGATAAACTGTGCAATTTATTAATATATATCATCTATTTTGTTTTTTGAATTGAGGTTGCATTTTATCTGAATATACTATTGATTGTGTTTGTAGGAACAATAAATTTAACCAATTTAAAACCACCTGAACCAGCCGGACCAGTTCCACCAAAGTAAGTTTACACAACATCCATTTAAAAACTAGATAGAGCTATACATCTATTATATATACTTACTTTTAATGTGGACTTATTATTGTATGTTCTTTTTCATTATTGTGAGGCCTCACAACTAATGACCTGTCCTTGGAACCGTTCACTTGATTTGTTATTAATTTTATTGTTCATGCTTACTGTATCTTAAGGTCTGTCATTGAGAAATAAAACAAAATCATATTTAAGTCCCGAAATGACCTAGTTTGTGTTCTTATGACTTACAATGTCCAGATGTTGTGTTTATATGTTATGTGTGGTGTCCACTGAACAAAGGAATGATACAAGGTTTAGTTTTAACATCTATGTATTATTTTAGATTTGATTGGTACCAAACTAATAAATGTATAACATTGGTTGTGAGTACCAAATGGTCTGGAATGACGTCAGATATGGTTATAATAGAAAAAACATGTAAACAGCTTCTAATTTCTATATTTATACAAGATTATACTTTTACTGTACATACAGGTAAATGCATATTTAATATTATCTCCATTTTTCTACGACCACATCCCAGCATGTTGTTGCTCTAATCCGTCATCAGTTGATCTGTCAGTCAGTCATCAACTGGTTCAACAGATTTGAACACATTGCTTTCAAATTTGTAGGAAGCATTGGGATTGTACAGGTTGAACCCTGTTGATTATCAGTATCGTAGGACTTTCTTTTCCAGTGATGTATTCCATTTCCTGAAAAGTTTGTGAAGGATAATCCCTATAAAAATATGGTCAACAATCAATTTTTATACGCCCACATTTTCATGTGGACGTATTATGTCGTCGCCCCTGTCCGTCCGGACGTCCGTCCGTCCACAATTTGTTTGTGGACTCTCTACAGGTCACAATTCTTATCCGATTTTGACGAAACTTGAAATATAGGTTTATCCCCAAAAGATCTCGGTTCCTTTCGATATTGGCATGTATCGGATCAAAATTTCATGGATTATGGCCCCTGATTGTACGAAAAATCACGTTTTTAGCTTGTGGACCCTATAGAGGTCACAATTTTGAACCGATTTTGATGAAACTCGACATACATGTTTGTAACCCAAAGATCTTGGTTCCTTTTGATATTTGCGGCTATCGGAATGTAATTTCCTGAATTATGGCCCCTGATTGTCCGAAAAATCACCTTTTTTAGCTTGTGGTCCCTCTGGAGGTCACAATTATTATTCGATTTAAAAAACCGTTTGATTATATCACCGTAACACCCTAAGGAAGGTCGAGTTCGAATTTCGGGAAAATCGGACGAAAATTGCCATACAAAATGGCCGCCGTTAGTACGCGAATACTGTTAAAAAATGGTATATCAAGGTTGTGGACCCTGTGGAGGTCACAATTTTGATTCGATTTTGATGAAACTTGAAATTCATGGTTATAACCCAAAGATCTTGCTTCCTTTCGATATTTGCGCATATCGGATCGTAACTTCCTGAATCATGGCCCCTGATTATACGCAAAATCGCCTTTTTTTTAGCTTGGAGGTCACAATTATTATTCGATTTAAAAAAACGTTTGATTATATCACCGTTACACCCTAAGGAAGGTTGAGTTCGAATTTCGGGAAAATCGGACGAAAATTGCCATACAAAATGGCCGCCGTTTGTACGCGAATACTGTTAAAAAATGGTATATCAAGGTTGTGGACCCTGTGGAGGTCACAATTTTGATTCGATTGTGATGAAACTTGAAATTCAAGGTTATAACCCAAAGATCTTGCTTCTTTTCGATATTTGCGCATATCGGATCGTAACTTCCTGAATTATGGCCCCTGATTATACACAAAATCGCCTTTTTTTTTAGCTTGGAGGTCACAATTATTATCCGATTTAAAAAAACGTTTGATTATATTACCGTTACACCGTAAGGAAGGTCGAGTTCGAATTTCGGGAAAATCAGACCAAAATTGCCATACAAAATGGCCACCGTTTGTACGTGAATACTGTTAAAAAATGGTATATCAAGGTTGTGGACCCTGTAAAGGTCACAATTTTAATTCGATTTTGATGAAACTTGAAATGCATGGTTATAACCCAAAGATCTTGGTTCCTTTCGGTATTTGCGCATATCGGATCGTAACTTCCTGAATTATTCGAATTTCGTGAAAATGGTACCAAAATTGCCGGACGAAATGGTCGCCGTTTGTACGTGAATAGTGTAAAGATATGGTATATCATGGTTGTTGACTCTGTACAGGTCACAATTCTTATCCGATTTTGACGAAAAGTCACATTTCTAGGTTGTGTACCGTCACACCATAATCATTGTCGACTTCGAATTTCATGAATATCAGACTGGAACTGACCAACAAAATGGCTGCTCCCAATACAGTATGAAATACAGGACTTAATGATGTAGGAAAAATCACTTTCCGTATTGTTTGTTCTCTATCCATCTCTCGAAAATGTGGGCGTATCCTGCCTGGCAGTGCCAGCCTATCTTTTGATCTGTTATTACAAATTAAACATGATGTTTTTAATATGTTATTGCAGAATTAGAAGAGGAAGTAACAAATGATTATATTGGTAAGTAATTATATTAAAGATCAGATAGTCAGTATCCCAATAACTTTTTAAAATTGCTTTTTAGTTATCTGAATTCGACTTGTGTTACCATATTACAAAACATCTGGAGAAATGTACACATGAAAAAATTGTATTCAGCGATATTACGATCTTAACGGAATTTTAGAAATAAACCCTAGGTATTACCAAAACTCTTTTACTGAGAATTGTCATAATCAAATTCTAGGGCATGCTATACGTTAGTCTACTGTCACTATTATTGTATATCTATAAAAGGAACAATTCCTTGATGACAATAATACTGTTTTATTTCTTATTGAAAATAGAAATTTTTCTCTAGCCCATCTGACAAAATGGAATAGACAAGTGAATTCATGATGCCATTCCATGAATAAAAACATGATATATTTTAAGATTTGCAAAGTGTATTCACATTGTTTTTGAGGAAGCTCTGGTAAGGATACAAATGTATTGTTGATTTTACCTAATCCCAAAGAACACAATGTTACCTGTTCTAAAAAACATGTCATACCTGTATCCCTTCAACCTTTACTGAAAAATTTTGGAGATTATGGAGATTTGAATTGCTTAATTTGGTTTTAAAAGCCCTTCAAATCCTTTACCTTAGGTCCTAGCAAACAATATGTGATACGCTTTCAAACAATGTAAACCCTCCAGTCTTCATCTGTAGAGAGAGAGAGAGAGAAATGGGGTTTAAGGTCCACTCAACACAAACTAGGTCATTTCGGGACTAACATATAGTTTTAAATTTATTTTAATAATTCGCTTGCGCGTAGGGGTCTTTAGCAGTGGGAGGAAACCGGAGTGCCCGGAGGAAACCCACGAGGTTGAGAAGGCACCCCTATCTCCATGCCACATACGCTCACACCAGGGCTCGAAACCACAGCCGCAAGCCAGAGGTGACCGGCCAGCTAGAGGTCAAAGGGCGGCACTCTAGTCCACTAGGCCATCCCAACCCCCCTTCTTTATCTGGAAATGGAGATCAGTGTCCCAAGCTGTATTATATTTTATGAAAATAACATTTGGGTGAAATTTACCTTTTGTTAACATGTACAGCATGATGTTCATGCAATGTATAGACCTCTAAAGAAAGTTACAACAATAGATTAACAGCTCACCCAATGTAAGAATTGACCCGAAATCTTAAAAGGGTTATGTGTCCAGACCAGTGGTTTTGACATTCACGTCCAAACAACTCATTATTTTGAGTTGAAATTTTGAGACATGGTAAATACACGATTTCATTTCATTTTGGCATATCGACACCGACTTTTAATTCTGAGACTCAAGATGGTCCCTGTAATACCTGTACTGAAAAACACTTTATACCTGTATTCTTACACCTGTACTGAAAAACACTTTATACTTGTATTATTACATCTGTACTGAAAACACTTTATACTATAGCTGTATTCTTTATCATTGTTTGGAAAACACATAATAGTCAAGTATGTTGTAATTCTTTATCTTTTAATTGTAGTCAAGGTACAGAAAGATAGTGGAAAGACAGAAATATTTTTACCTAAAGTACAAATGGAGAAACATTGGTCTAGTTTGGGTAAATCACTAGATAATCATTGTTCTTATAAAAAAACATCCGAATCAGGTAGGACATTTATATTTCAGGGGGTCACTTTGGTGTAATATGTGTAACCTCATGAATTCCCTATAAATTTAATCACCCTGGATGTCACAAATAACCCTTCGTGGTCCATTACCCAATCAGATCTTGTGACAAAAATCCATTTTGACAGTGTTTTTGATGCTACAAAATATACATGTCCATCAAAGTGGGACTATTTTTTTGAATGTACAGAATGTGTACCATTGTTGTGAGAGAGATACCATTAAACAAGGTATTGAGTGTTAACTGCTGAGCGTTACCGGAAATGTATTTAATTTATTTCAGGATTTCGTCAGTATAATAGTAAAATAATATCAGTATCAAATGTTAATCATGATACTAAATTATTCTGTCTTCAACTACCAGAAGGGTGTAGAATGTGTGTACCTGTTGGATATCATGTACATGTACATCATCACATATCAGGTAGGGCTTATAGTCTACATTGGCATTTTCACAGTTAGTGGGAGGTAACTCTCACACAGAATGTGCTTGTCACACCACTATTGTATAACATTATAGTAACCAAGGAATTTAATGACAATTTATTCAACAACAAACTACATCAGGACAGTCGTTTGGATAGGATGAAGAACAGAGGTCACATATTCACATTGGTGAGTATAAAAGAACCCTTGACAGCAGGCCTTATTGTCACTGCCCTGGCTAAATTACCTCACAGCAGGACGTTAAAACCCCATTTCATTCATTTCACAAAGGTTCATATAGAACAGTAGCTTTATTGAACTCTACTGAAGGTTAAATGGTGCAATGTAAATTTTTAATAAACAGCCATTTTTGATTTAATATGAGCTTTTATACAATCAAATTAAAACATACATCGTATTTCGTTTCGTTTTTTATAGTTCGAAATTTGGTTTTGTATGTCTGTACTACTCTAAGATCTGGAAGAGTTGTTACATGTATATAACCTGCGTTCTGGATGGCGTGGGTGATTAGCCAATGAAACCATCTGTTATGGAAACTTCTTGGCGTGCGATGCATGGAACTAAGAGTAAACCATGAGAAACGTCAACACTCATTGATTCATTGATTACAGTAATCAGTGTCTGGTGTCATAGAGTCAAAAGCCGCTTCTACAACCTCTGGCATGATCTTTACTACAACCAGTAAAATGTTCATGTAGTGTAGGCCATTGACAGTATGAAAAAATAAACGAAATATAGATCCATACTTTAATGAGATTGAGTTATTATGTTGTATTATTTGTAGGTATTGAGATAGTACGAAGTTATACAAGTGTAATACCAAGTTTAACTGAAGATAAAAAACTATGTGATGTAGATGATGGACGGGTTGTACATTTAATGATAAAGATGTATACAGATGGAGCATTAACTTCCTGGTTAAATACATTAAATATAGGTAAAAACTAATATCTTCTAATATTATATAAAAATATAAGTGGTTTTCATCTTTATACTAATGATAGAAACAAATATCTAATAAGAAATGTTCTAGATTGTGGGTAGAAATGTTTTAGGATATAATAAGAAATGTTCTAGATTGTAGGTAGAAATGTTTTATGTTGATAAAATAAAGTTCATCAGATCTGGGAATCCTGATAACAGATGTATGAGTAGAATTGTGACGTAATGAGCTGAGATATTTTCTTGTTGATTTGGTTAATAGAACTTTTTGCTGTTGTGTTGTATACAGATTTTAATAGTTTAATTAGATTTCAGACTCTTTAATTGAATTATTATATTACTAATCCATGATATCATTTTTCAGATTGAATTGTTGAGTACTTCCAAGTTCCAATATATAGCATACCATGTTGGGTTTTTTAAAAATTGAATATCATTGACTGTTTTATTGTGAACATATTCACATGATTAATTATTTAATCTAATGATTTATATTTGCTCATATATTTGCAGGTGATTGTATAAAAATCAGTAATTTTGATGGCAGTTTTAATAGACAATATTTAAGCTCTAGTCATCATCTGATAATGTATGCAGCAGGCAGTGGTTTTACACCAATGATAAGATTATTATATCATAGTCTTAAACAGGATTCTACTATTAAGTAAGTCAGTTATTACATAAAACAAAAGATACATAAAGGTAAATCAATTATCTGAGTTTAATACAAAAGCATTGCAACAAAGGGGGCCTGCTATATTTGTCTGATCTAGCAGGAACTGGTCACATGAACAAATAAAGAATTGTTGGAATGTTATCTGAGTTGATTTAACAGCAGATTCTGTATTAGTCAATCTTTGTTATTATTTTTGCTCTTTAAAATTCTAAGCTGTTCTATTTATTATCACAATGAATAACTAAACCACATTGTCTTGTTGTGTCATGAAATGGCAACCCACATAAAAAATCTGGAGATTTTCATATCACAGAACATTTCAGTTTGGCCACCTGTAGCAGATTTGAATAATAGTTCTGTTTAGCAACAAAAGGACCTTAAAAGGCTTTGTCCATAAAACTATAGTTGTCCTTCTCCATTTGGCTTGGATTTTGATTATGTTTTATTTACTTCAGGTCAGTGAAATTATTATTTTTCAATAAAAGAAAAGAAGATATTTTATGGAAGGATCAACTTGATGAATTAGCTATTCAACATAAAAACCGGTCGGTATATATCTTCTTATATTAATGGATGTTGTGTATACCTTCTTACATCAATAGACAGGAGTCAATAAGACGCTGGCTCGCTAATCTGGAGGTAGCAAGTTTGCTCCCGATGTTGGCTGAGAAAGTTCTTCAAGATTTTCCAGCATTGTTCTCCCTTGTCAGTGGTGCAGACAAACAACGACAGCTGTCGAGTCATTCGAATGGAATAAAAAGCGAGGTCCCGTGTACACATTGGCATGCACTTAAAAGATCCCTTGACAGTTGGAATTCGATAGAAGAGTAAGCAGTAACAAAAACACAATATGGATTATTCAAAACAAAACCCTATTACAATAATCCTTTATAATACTACCGTCTCAGATGATTTAATGATAAAAATTATTTTACTGGAACGTCTAATCCACAATTCAAATAGTCTTGTATTTTATTAAAGATAAATTATGTAAGAGCTAATTCTGTGTATTGCAGGTTTTGTTGCCTGGCAACCTATATTTATGTATATATAAGTGCAGTTTTTGATAGGTATAGAATGTAGATTGTCTACAGTTTAGAAGAACGAGTAGAGTACTCAACAAAACAAACAGAATGATATACATGTGTTTTATATATTTCTAGGTTTGAAGTAACATATGTATTATCAGGTGAAGATGATACATGGACAGGGTATACTGGTAGGATTCGACCAGAATTTGTAGAAAATTTTATTCCAAAATCTGAAAGTGATGTTAATAGACTAGTGTGTGCTTGTGGACCAATACCATTTACTAAAGAAGTAATGAGGTGAGATATCTGAATTTTAAAATCAAATTTATATAAGGAATCACAGTGGACAGTAGGGGATCTTAGGGCCCCATCCACAATTCTACCCCGCATGTCAATAAAATACTGACCATAACACTGTCTGAGTGTCCCGGTTATCTTGCTGAAAAGCAGTTTTATTCAAGTTGTCATAAAGTTCCCCGTTGTCAGTGGTGTAGGACAGAGGGCCTGGTAAGGGACAACGTATGGCCTAGCCGATGGGACAAAAAATCAAGGGTCTTGTGTACACATACCTATGCACAGCATCTTCATTAGCTCGGTTGTAGCAGAACAGTAGGACCTTCATCTCCATTTCATTTTGTATTATTTTATAATTATTTTATTGCAGATTAGCTAAAGAGTATGGATGTCAAGACAGTGAACTTCATGCCTTTCTTGGTTAGAATAGCTTTCCAACAAAAACCAGGCGCTAAAAACAAATACACAACATCTGTAAAATAAGGTTTCTAAATATTTTTAAACAGTGAAATAGCAATAGATTTTTAAACCATAAGATCATTCATAACAAATAATTATTTAAGTCATGCTAAACCCTAGTTGTAAAAGTCTTGTGAAGTTAGTTCTATTTACCTTATAGTGTCTGTTTTGTTCATTTCATTTGTGTAAGAAGTGTGATTGTTTTTTAGATCAGTAAAACTAAGGTATAGTAAAACTGAACCTACTTATACCTACATAGATCTATCTTATGTTTTGTACATTAAGTATATAGAATGTAGGTCTTAATGTATATACAAAGTATACTACGAAGTTTCTAAAGATATGATATCTTGATAATAAAACCAATGATTACACAGAATTTTGTTGTAAAATAATTGTTAAAACAGTGAAACTTAATCCATATCTGTCTACTTTATTATACAATGTCAAGCGTCGGAACATGACTTACTCTCTCTCTCTCAAGATCTGACAGAGTATACATTTACATGTGTTAGTTGTTATTTATAAAATCATTTATTTCACGATGGACACCAGGAATTAAAAACTGTTAGTTAAAATGATATATGTTGTTAATAATGTCAGGGAAATACTAGAATGTATTATAAGTCAATTGGTTAATCCCATACTTAATGTTTAGTGCTATTGTTATTCAATCTGATTAAAATTCAGATCTATATTTCGTTTCGTATTTTATAGATGGTGTGAGGGATTAGCCAATGAAACGGTCTGTTGCAGCAAGCTTTAGGCGTGTTTGGCACGGAACTGTGGGTAATCCACCAGTAACATCAAATGTCGAGGGATGCATAGGGTCAAAAGTATTATCGGTCACCCAGAACCCCCTAGTCTTCAACGCACGGAGGGTCTGGGCCGGTTCTCAGTTTTTGATGAAAATTACTGGATAATCTACCACATAAAAAACCAAACATTTGGTTACGCGTGGGCAATGGAACCTTTTGGCTAAAGTCTCGGTAAGTGATAGATCTTATGATGCCGGACCGATTTTGCTAGATTCTATAAAGCGTGGTTGAAATATATCCCACAATTCGCTTGGCACATCTATTATTAGAAACAAAATAGAGACGAGGAATAAGCATGGATCGCAATGAAGAATTAAGAAGATTGTGAGAAGCCATACGTCCGATTCATGACGAGAGAAAATTACCATTTCAATTGAAACCTTTACAAACAACATTTTAAAGAGTGTCATCGTTGACAAGCATGCTGTTTTGATAGATTCAGTACGTGGTAACTTAAAAGACTGGATAATCTATTTTTCGTCAAATTTTGAGGACCCATCCAGACTAATATTCGTAGAATATTTGTATGGATGATAGAGACTGGGTCAAAAGCTGCACATATGACCTCTGATAAAACCTATTGCTATAACTGGTCAGATCTTCGTGTAAACAAAATATAGATCTGTGTTTTTATCAGGTTGATTGTTGATGAATATAAAAATGGCTAAATACTAGAAACCTATTAATTAGATGTGCATGTGTTTAATGTGTGATTGTTTTATATATTTATGATCATATTCATTTGTTATCAATAAGAATACTAATGATGATATCTGTTTTAGATTTTAAAGTGACAGTCCTTACTATAATAATTAACACTACTAAGAATTTTATTTATTAACTTGTAAATTTGAATGTTTTGACAGAATAATATGTTTAGAAGTTTCATTTAACTGATCTATGTATATATTTCGTCATCTTAACCATGTTTCAAATCCGAACCTTCAAGAGTAATTACCTATATATTGATATAACCAATTTATTCATTTACAAGTTTTAAGAGACTGTCACTTTAAAATAAAATTAAATATAGAAAAATAGATTACCTCAGTAAACGAAACCATATTTTATAATTTATTGTTTGATCTCATATTTAGAGAAATATTTTATATGTATTTTGATAACTGAATAAATCAGTAGGAATATTATAATGATCTATAAAATAATATGAGCATGTTTGTTTTCTCTGTTTTTATGCATGTAACTAATAATAACATTAAAGATAATCCTTCATTTGATTCACGTGCTTTACCTTAAAACACCCCAAATTAAAATCTGTTCAGATCACAGTGGAAGGGGAGACACTCTCCTCAGCAAAATGTGTCACTCAAATCTGAAATCTCTGCCAGTAATTTGTTTTGTCAGGTGCAATAACACAGATTTGATTTATCTTTTAAATTTGTTTTTATTGATAATTTCTAATATATGGTCAGTATACAATGGCAGGTTTAAGTTTGTAGCGCCAGACATTTTGTTAGATACAATTAAAATTTTTATATCCAGATCTGATATCACTTTTGTCAAGAAGTATGTCTAAAACAATTGTGTAAGATACTTTCTGAACACTTTGTTCCTGTCATGTTTTATTCTTTAACCATCTGAATATATATGGTCCTAAAAATCAAAATAACTTACCTGCTGAAAAGTTATTTATAGTCATGTAAAGTGTTACATTCAGTTTTAATGTATTTATGTGGGCATATAAATATGTATAATAGACCAATTGTTATTACTTATTACTTATTACCTATTAGTAATGTATATCAAAATATGTATTTACTTATTATTTTTCTCTCTCAATAATACAGCACCCTCTTAACTATGTTACATTATGCCTTTGATAAAGGTTAAATCCAAATCTCTGTAATTTTATGGTAAAGGGCTTCACTTTATGCTTATTTCATCCTGTTTATTGAAAAGAAAAAAAAAATGTTTCTTTCTGCTTAAATAGAAATAAACTGGTTTTTTTTGGGGGGGTGAATTGACATAGTCAGGAAGTTACTTCAATGGATATAAATGTAATTTGGTGAAGATGGTGCTGTGTCAAGGTTGAGATTTTTTTTAGTTATTATATTATGTGTTATTTCATTATGCAATTTTTTTAAAGTGTCAAATCTTTGTTAAATATTGTAAATAATTGAAGAATGAATTCAAGTCCTTTACATGAAATATATAACAAAAGCACATGGTAATATTTTAATTTCAATATCTTTCTTATAAAGTCACTGAGTGCAGAATTATCTATAAAATATAAAATAAGCTTATCTGAACAAAATTAGACAAATTAAATTTTTGAAAGTAGCTAAATTTTCAGCTGTCAGAAAGGAATAATTTGTCCTCCTTTTCTGTCTGATATATGAAGGAAAATTTAAAGTTTAAGTATAATAATTTGAATTCATTGTTCAATTTTTTATTTAGATTAATGGATTTGTTTTTGCATTCCAAAATAGGCATTTACTAGTTCTTCTCTGTTGGTAATTACTCTGTATACAGTAAGTTGAATTGAAATTTAAGTAAGAGTAACTTTTATTGTGTTTTATTAGCACTGAAAATGAAGCCTCTTGCACAAGACATACCTAAAGCTCTGAACACATCAAAGATTCCAAAACCAACGAATAATCAATGGAATATGAAAAATTGGCAAACAATCCATCACCGACAAAGCGTGGTCAAATGTCATATATTGCTACTACAAAGCTGACATGGAGAGTGTACCTAGTGGTTCGTAATCATGGAAAACCATAATGACAATGACCATATGTTAGTTAAAACCTTACCCCATTTGTTTCAAATTCAAATTTTATTTTTGTTTTAAGTAGCCATTTTAAGGTGAATGCTAAATAAATATGAGCATGTATACATGCTTACCAAAGATATAATATCACAGATTAACCCTGAGATCCATATAGTGTACATTGAGTGAGAAATTCGGCTTTCAAAGGATCCCTGATGTGTGCAGCTCTTCAAATTGTAAATATGATATTTTAATATATTATAATATGCTTCTATTGAACAAAAGGTATAAGTAACTTGACTTACACACTGTGCCATAAGACATTGAATTATTCAAACTTTATTTTACCAAAGTCTATAACTTCCAGATGTTGGTTTCTTCAAATATATTGACAAATATTTCCTCTGCAAACGACCTTGTGAAAACTTTAAAGTTGTACATATTTTAAAACCTTAGTAAATGTTTTATTGTCGTCATTCTAAATACTAACCTCAGCAATAAACTGTTAACATGAAATTATTCTTTCCTCTTCCTACCTATACAATCATAGTTTCTTAAAATACAGAGGTGATGTCATCCTTTGATGTTGGTGTATCATTATTTTCAATAATGTCCAGGCAACTTGCCAATCGTACATTATCTATACTAGATGAAATTTTGGACTCGTGTGACGTATTTCATTGAAAAGCACGCAGGGAATACTGTCTGTATTTTAAGTTGTTTAATGGCCTCGAGCTAAAGACATTGTGTAATATGTTGAAAAAACACTCAGCTAATGCTTTTTGAAGTATCAATATATTACTTAATGTCTCACTCTCAATCATTAAACCATACTTAACTAAGATAAATTATTTAAGATTTAGATAAAGAGCTGACCATTCTTGTTACAATAGCTCGAAAATAGATAATGTAAAATAAAAATATTGAAAATATTATTCAAATTACTTCATTTTGAGCCATGTTATCACTGTTTATAGTTTTGACAAGATGTGGGCATTGTGATAACCAGGGCACTGGTATATTTAAGTCTTAGCCTTGCTTTTCCATTTTTGAGATTAATTTTTAAATGTTATACCGTTCTAATCTATTTATAATCTCAACTATCCGATGCCATCGAGAGTTGATTATGGTCTTGATTTGTTAATAAATGTCTAACTTCAGTCTGAAAGAAAGACCTTCAAGTGCAAGTGCAAACTTAGCACTTGCCTATTGTATGTTTAATTGTTATTTTGATTTTTGAAATTAAACTTCCCTTGCTTAATAAATACAACTCCCTTCTCTTAACGAGAAACCACTTGATAATAAGTAATCTTGTTTTAGTCCCAAAAGTACCAAATTATTATATAAATGAAATAATATGTCCTTCTTTTCACGACATTATTATAACACTTTATAACTCTCGCAGTGAGCTAGTCTACCAAATATTCAAACTTGAGTTCTCAGCAATACAACAGAAATCATAATAGAAATATAAATTGTTAGATATAGTTTACATGAATCTAAAGTTGATAATATTTATTGTATATGATTTTATATATATTATTTTTTAAATGCAATACTCTCCATCCATAAAAACCAGACTTCTTTTCAATTCTTTGTTGTTATCAATGTAAATTAAATCAAAAAAAACAACCCATTATCAAACTAAGGCTAAATGTTTGAATAAATGCAGAATTAGATCACCCACCAAAGCGAACTTATACTGAAATTTATTTTTGAATGTAGAGAAATGGTTTTATAAATATAATAAGTTGATGGATTAATATTATTTATTGTTTTTATCTCTACCTGATAACCTATATTGATTGTAATTAATATCAAGAAATGATATTAACCGTGTAATGAGTAAGAGCCTAGAAATGTTTTTGTTTTTAATGTAATGATTTATGAACACACATTTAACTGCATGCATACCTACTGCATGTTTGTGTAGTTATTATAAGTTATTTCAATTCTTATTGAATCTGTTACTTCACAATTTTATATAAGTTATTACTATTACTGTGTATTCCGTTCCTATTAAATTTCACTAAAAGAAATGTCATTCTGTGTCTTTATATACATGTGTTTTTTTAGGACAACATACATTGTTATTTTATGCGCCCACAATTGAAATGTAGGCGTATATTGTCGTTAGCCCATCCATCCGATCGGTGTCCACAATTGATTGTAGATGCAGCAACGCTCTACAGGTTACAGTTAATATCCGATTGACTTTAAATTGATACACAGTGCTTAAGGTCATGCGACGAAGACGCCTATTGTTTTTCAGCGATTTCCAATAATAACTACTAGAGTTATGACCCTTGATCACTTCAAAAAATCTTGTGGATGCTCTAGAGGCCAAAGTTAATATCCGACGAAGGCGTCTATTGATTTTCAGCAATTTCCAATAATAACTGACCGAGTTATGGCAGGGTTCCCGCGGTCCTTGAAAATCCTTGAATATCCTTAAATTTAAAATTTCATTTTCAAGGTCTTGAATATCCTTGAATTTCGCGGAAATAGGAAAATATCCTTGAATTTCAGTTAAGATCCTTAATTTTGTTGGTAATACTAGTAAGTTGATCTGAAAATCCCGTTTAGATTATAAGTAATGCTGGTTATACTATAAACAATAACTGACGGACGTATACCTGTCAATCAACTGATCTAAATAAACAGCCGTGTTTTGTCACGTAATAACAAATAAGCCAATGACATTTACCGTTAGGCTACCAAATACTCTCACGTGACTCCATTGTCCAATTAACATGCTAGAAGCCACTACACTGACTAATCAAAATCGGTATTAGTAATTACATTAAACAATGCAAAATGCATAATATATGAGATTATAACGATAGTTAGTAATGTTTTGGTTGTTTTTCAGATGAAAAATTGTAACTTTAGGCTAAAAATGTCCTTGAAAATCCTGGAATTTGACGTATATTTATCCTTGAATATCCTTGAAAAAATGTTAGACGAAGCCGCGGGAACCCTGTATGGCCGTTGATCACCTCAAAACGTCCTGTGGACGCTCTAGACCGCAAAGTTAATATTCAAATGACTTTAAATTTACACACAGCGTTTAAGGTCATGAGACCAAGAACTCTATTGATTTTCAGAGATTTCAAATAATTACTGCCAGAGTTATCTCCCTTGATCACATCAAAAGATCTTGTGATGTTATAGAGGCCAAACTTATCATCTGATTGACTTCAGATTGATACACAGAGTTTAAGGTGTTGAAACGAACAAGTATTTTGATTTTTAATGAATTTTGATAACTGAACAGCTAAATCCATGATACTAATTGTTGGCGTGGAGCAAAACTTTATAAAAAGCAAACAAATTCTAATGATTTTCTGATAATTACATAATGCATTGTTACTCTTAATCAGATTTTAGTGTATTACAAATGTTTCATTACCGAAAAAAGTAAAAATATGCGACAACCCTTGTTGACTTACCGGATGATTTAGCTGCTGTGGACGAATGTTTCTTTGCCTGGCAACTTATTTTTTTTATGTGTCCCAAGTTGTGCCGCTGCCAAAAAAACACTGCTCTAGAGGCTAAAGTTTATATCCGATTGACACATAAGGTCATATGAGACGAAGAAGTCTTATCAATTTTCAAGTTGTGATGATAATGGCAATTGATATTAAATGTTTTGTAATCTTAATGTTAGAATAGTGCAGAACTAGGAACCAAATGGTTTGTTACTGGTAATCAGATTTTAGTGAGCTGTAAATATTCTGACAAAAGAAAAAAAAATATACGTGACTCCCCGTATGACTCAGCTGCCGTGGGCGTATTTTTCACTGCCTGGCAACCTAACTTTTTTGAAAATGTAGAAAAAAAGTTTAATAACCAAGCTAAAATAAACTTTATTTTTGTGATAAGGCAAAGAAAACTGTCCATTGATAAAACCATTATCAACATTTTTTTAGAAGATCATAAATGATCATAGAAACCAGGTCAAATCAATAAATATTGATGTTTTTAGGTCAGATAAGTGAGGTCATAGTTTTATGACATTTTTAGTACGTTACTATCCCGTTTTGATATCAGTAGAATTATTATGATGGCCCACTTTCTGAAAAACGGTATAACACACAGTCAGTGTAAAGTACGTAAGTTTCATGAGCCGTTAACAGGAGCTTCATAAAACTTACAGATTTTCTTCTTGATCATGTTGCTAATGCTTCACCCCAAGGTTTTAAAAAATAAATTTTGTTAAAAACTGTAAGCACTTTCAAAAGAATTTCGGCGTAAGGATAGGGGTGTGGGTACCTACCGGATCAAAACTCCTGGAATGCAGATTAATGATATGGTAGAAGGGCCTATCGCGCAGACGATTAAAATAGATACATTCTGCGGCTGCTATGGTCTCAATTCATCACACAAGAGAGCCCACGCGCTTTTCGAGTCAATGCGTCCAAAAAATCTAGGGGTCATAGTATGTATTTCATGCTTCGGCACTAGTTGCGTAAATTTTACGGTCCGATTTCAACTAAAGTCATCCGCGACTATTGTTTCATATAAACATATACATTTTTTGATCGTTAACCAAAATTGAATAGAAAAATTGTTACTTTTAGTAGACCCCAACTATAGGCCGGAGGCCGGCGAGCTGTGTGCATGAGTATCTCAGGTGCAACAATCCATGAAGCTACGGTCCGATATGTTCCAAAGCCGAACCCACCAGAGATCTTTTGATCGCTGAGTAACGTCCGTATATATACGGTTGTTTCCCCTTGCATGTGGTGCGGTGCGGGGCGGAGGGGCGGATAAGTACAGAGAGAGAGAGAAATGGGGTTTAACGTCCACTCAACACAAACTAGGTCATTTCGGGACTAACATATGGTTTATTTTATTTCAATAATTCGCTTGCGCGTAGGGGTCTTTAGCAGTGGGAGGAAACCGGAGTGCCAGGAGGAAACCCACGAGGTTGAGAAGGCGCCCCTATCTCCATGCCACATACGCTCACACCGAGGTTCGAAACCACAGCTGCCTAGTCATTCGGATAGGGCGTAAAAGGGGGGCCCAGATTATACATTAGCCATAAGCCAAAATGCCGCTATCCAAGTAAAAGATTCCTCATAGCACACTGTATACAATTCGTCATTAGCCCAGTAGGTCGTTAAACCCCTTTCATTTGAATTTTTCGTTTCGAAAGACAAAATCAGATGACAGTTATTAATCTTTTAATTTGTTTTGGCTTAACGGAGCTAATAAATCCTTCAGAACCTACAGGTAATAAGATGGGGTTTAACGTCCTACTGACACTGAACTGGCCTAATGAAGACGGGCATACACCATACAGTGTGCTATGATGATGGAAATATAGCCCGGGCAGCGGCACTTATTAATTTCATATATGAGTGTAATTTTTATTTTAATTCTAATCAGGTTTATTTGAGGAAATAAACGGCTTACCATTTCCCTTTAGCCCCAATGAACAAGACGCCCCATTACAATAGATTGGCTTTAACTTTGTCCCCCGTGTCTTAAAATTTATATCAGTTATCGACCATTGTAACATGCTTCAGGGTAAACCCTGCGTTTTGATTGGTCAATTAGACACTGTCTATTGGACAATAACACCCTTCTGTTTTAGTAATGTCTTTTAAAATCCTAAAAAAGCATGTTACAATGTCGATAAACACTTCCTGTTTCGCATTTAGAGGGGTGTTATTGTCCAATAGACATGTCCTGAGATTTTACATTAGAACCCTCGACGCTACGCGTCTCGGGTCCTAATGATCTCAGGACATGTCTATTGGACAATAACACCCCTCTAAATGCGAAACAGGAAGTGTTTATCTCCTAAAGGGTCTATATTTTCACGGTAAGATAACAACACCACCATTGATTGGTATGAACTTTGTAATGCCAAAGACTCTGGATAATAATGAGTTTGACCTTTACGGCTTTTAAACTCTGGATTGTCCGGTTTATATTTCAACTTTAGCCATGTTATGCTGAGTTTCGACAAACTTTTAGCAAATCAAGTTATATTTTATGAATTCGACACTTTTATTTTCTACTCAAATCATAATATCCTTTTACAATTAGATTGTTTTCATTAACAGACATGAATTAATTTGGCAGCCATGAAGGTCCATCCTTCCGAGTCATGACACAATCACTGCAATCGTCAGCTATTTCACGGCTCGTCACAATATCTTTCCCTTTTTCTCTTGACGTCTGCAAGCCAACACACATGATATTGCCACATATATTGGCTGTGTCCAACTGAATGCCAGATTCTATAAGCATGTTTTTCACACAGCGATTAATTTGCCTGGAGGAACTTTGACTTTCACGTTTTCTAAGTATCTTTATAACATTTACAGAATTCGTGACGTCAACCAAAACGACCCTTTGTTGTCGTGAGAATGCCGTGAGCAAAAGGCTCGTGGCCGTCTGATGTGCAATCATGCTCGGTATATTAGTCCACTCAAACTGACTATTGGTCATATAGATATCACTTGAGCCATCACGAGAATATTTAACATTGGAATTAGCAGACATTGATTCTGGAAACAAAGCCTGCCAGGCTGCTTGTTTATCTGGTACAAGCATACTTCGTGCTATCATTAATACCGGTTCCTTTCGTGTAGTGGAACCGCCGTTATTAATCACGCGAGTAGCTCCTAGGATATCCGTTGAAACAAACGTGTCCCGATTTAAAAACATGTAGAAGTGACTTCTGTAAGATTTTGAGGCCGTTTCGAACATTCCATTGAGCGTTGGCCGGGTATTGCACATTCTTCTGGTATGCGGCATAACATCGACTTGTGGTAACAATTTTGTCCATTTTTCAACATCATCTGTAAAAAAGACGAATTTAACTCGTTTTCTGGTTGACAACCAATGCGTTGTCCAATTTGATATAAATTCTATGTCAGAGGTTGAAGAGTCTACACTGGACATGATAACAAAGTCATAATCAGTTCCACTTGACCGATAGTTTGAGTTTATCCAGCCCCTTGGCCAATGTAACTCGAGAAAGGTAGAGATGAATAAAACTATTATAATTACAAAAATACAAAGTAACCATGGTTGACCGTATCTCAAAGAACTCGCCATTTTAATTCACTGGGGTGAAAACAGGCTGAAAATTACTTTCCGTCAGAGCAAACGTCCAATTATTCGCTCAGAGTTGCTTCATATTAACATTGTGTATCCAATCCAGGATGGAAAAACTATACTGTGTTACCTGTAGGGTAGACCGTCAGATTTCGATATATTACCTTTGACATGTAACATATTGCCAAGATTAGAAATAACCCCACGGTACTCATAAACGCGGATTAAATGCATTAGGTTCCATCCACCATATGTTATATGGGGGAAAATAGAAAGGTTTTAATAATGAAATAAAACTATCTGTCGTTTCAAGAAACAAAATCACCAATGGCTCTAGATTTACATGGGATATTTTGTCAGGGCAGTGACAGTATTTCATTCTGATTTCATAAAACGTTCAGATGTTACAGATGCGAACAATCGGGGCTTACATGATTTTATCTAACGTTTGGCATTACGAAATGAGACCGACGGATGCACAGACCCCTTATATACGTCACGTAAACATGAGTCGTGCATCACGGGTGGGAGCTTTATAAGAAATGAGTCTCAGAAATGCCATTTTCTGGACTTTCTGGACTTTGCAGAATTCCACTGGTCGGAAATGTGTTCGAAGTGGGTATTAAAACTCTTTGGTAACAAAAGTGTATCATATTCGGCTCAAATATGAATAATAAAATTTACAGTATTTTAGATTCGTTTGGTTTGGAGTCTAAGGAATATTAAAAAAAATAACTTATCGTAAACAAAACTCAAGGGGTATTTTAATTGGGATTTATCACATTCGGACGACCGGAGTCCAACTATTGAGGTTCATAAGTTCAGCATTGTATAATCTATGTTCGCAGGTTTATCTTATACAGTTTTGTTTTCGTGTAGTGCAGTCCTCCTGCACTTATTATTAAAAACCCAATTTCGCATCCTGCATATCGCGATTTATACTCTATTGTAGCCTATTCAATAAACTGAATAAGAACCCGGCCAAGGCTCGCTTATTGATTTTTTTTCCGCGAGATTCAGAATGTTAGCAAGTGCTAACGCTGTATCGCAAAGCTTGTCATTGGGTCAACTGGCGTGGTTTCGAATCCCCGGTACGTGACAATGAGTTGGGTCGCCAGTTCAACCTCGTGGGTTTTCCCCAGATCCTCTGGTTTCATCCCACTGCTAAAGATCCCTACGCGCAAACGAATAATTTAAATAAAAAATCAAACCAGTCCCGAAATGACCTAGCTAGTTTGTATTGAGTGGACGTCAAACCCCATTTCTCTCTCTCATATTTAAACTAAATCGACATGTCTCAAGTGTATATCGTTATTGGTATTGAACGAATTTTTTTTTTCGAAATGGCCTGGAAAGTACATCTGGGCCTCGTGACAATGGCGTTTGGATCCGTAGTCAGGCTACTGCCAACCAGCGTACAGCCGTATGGGACCATGTCAGTCAGCATTTGCTTGCCACCACCCAAGGGGTCTGTATCAGCTATACAGACCACCTGTTCTCTGAGCAACGTGTTACTATGGAAGCATATTATGGCCATCTCATTATCCCAACTTCTCGCCTTCGAGACTATAAAAACGGCCACAATAGGTTTCCGTAAATTATTATCACGGGACCGCATAAATTATGAATGATAATCATTGACCGAATAAACTATCAGTAATCTTAAACCTACTCTTGGTGAGTGTTGTAATAGTTGAATAAAATTGTATATTATTATTTATATTTATTTAAGATCCCACCCAAAGGCGGTTCCAGAACATTAAGTTGGCACATCTGGGATAGAAAATATGAGGTACAGATGGTGTCATTTTCAAATCTTAGACAAGTTAGTTGAACTTGAAGAGCTTCATTAAAAGTTGAAATATGTGAGTTCCAATGGCGGTATATGATATTTACGTACTCGTCGAACGGAAATCACAATGGACTCGCTACTTCCATCATATTTCGTCTGTATTTGTTTGTAAAAGACATACATTATGTGTTTTAACGATTAGACTCTCGCGTGTAATTTCATAATTATTTTGTGTTTCAGGTAATTTTACAATATGGCGACTTCAAAGCTGCCAGTGATAGATTTATCTCAATGTGGGGATCAACAAACTCGAGTAGCGGTTGCTAAGAAGATGGTAGATGCTCTGAAAACTGTTGGTTTCCTGTATATTGATAATATTCCAGGCTTTGACCAAAAAGAACTTCTAAAATGGTGCAGATGGTTCTTCAATCTTCCAGAGAACGTCAGATTTAAACTCTACAGGAAGCTTTGGAATCCCAATTCAAAATCTGTTTACAGAGGGTGCTTTCCATTGCAGAAAGGCGAGATCTCGTACAAAGAAGGCTTTGAAATGGGGCAAGACATAGCAACAGATGAATCGATCCACCCTTTCTTCGCTGATCCAAACGTATGGCCGGAAGTAGAAGGTGCAGATGAATTCAAGACTTTTATGACGTCATTTTATACCTGTATGATGAGAACGGGAAGACAGATGTGCCATTTGTTGTGTATTGGGTGCGGATTAAAAGAAGATTTTTTGGATTCGACATTTTTTCCTGATTCCTTATCAACACTGAGGCTGCTTCATTACCCAGTCCGGACAGAACCAGCACCAGATGTAGCACGACATGGTAATGTGACGGTATGTTGTTCAGAACATAGTGACTCTGGATTTATTACCCTTTTATCGACGTTTAACTTCCCTGGTTTACAAATCAAATTAGAGTCCGGGGAATGGATAGATGTTCCCAGTCGGCCTAACTCACTTGTTATGAACATTGGAGACATGTTGTCTAAAATGACGAACGGAAACCTCAAAGCCACAAGACATAGAGTTCTTGAACCACTCGACGAACGATTTTCGGTACCATTTTTCTTTGAGCCCAATTATGCAGCAGATGTGGGATATGTCCTTGATTCTTTCTTATCCGAGAATAAGACAGTTATAGATTCTCCAGACAAGGAATCGAGACTCAAATATGGTCCTTGGCTTCTGAAGAAGATGATGGAATTTACAGAATATAGGTATATGATCGAGTTTTTTAACCAACAATCTGGTGATATATAGGCTACAGCATCAGCTGAAATTTGGAATAGCGTACCTGTAAAGACAATGAAATCTTCCATAGACAATAACCTATATTCATCCACAATATAGCGTGTGGAATATGGAGAAACTTTCAGTTGCGTCGAATCGCAATTGTGACATAAGACTTCCTTAAACTACAAATATCGAGCAATATTAATTTACTTCTAATAACGGTAACTATATTTACTTCTAAACGGGTCTGAACGACCAATACTAAATAATTTACAACCACTGTGTCTGTATGTATGTCACGTGAAAACGGATAATTTTTGATATAGATATCAAAGCTTCGTCAAACTGTGGTCATGAACTAGTGGTTCCGGCGAAAAATGAACTGTCTACAAATCTGCTCCGATAGGCTAATGAAGACAGGCATACGCCATACAGTGTGCTACGAGGGGTATTTTATCCGGACAATGGCGCCTAGTCTTATATCGAATTCCAACTGCAAAGGGATATTTTAAGCGCAAGTCATATTGTTAATGGTGCCTCCACTTTTTGACCCATCCGAACGACTATGCGTTGTCCTTTGTCGGGCCCTCGCTCTTGCACCACTGACCAGGGTGAACCACGCCGAAAAATCCCGATACAGTTTCTCGACCAAGGCCGGGATCTTCGGGTGAACGAGTCAACATCTTACTGAGTCACCGTGCCCCCACCCCCATCCTACAAGATGGGAAGAGGAGAGGAGAGAAGAGAAGACACCACGGTAAAATTTAGAGGTTTGTGAAGCCTGCCGAGTAGAACACCCTTACCATAATAGTCGCAAATTATGATGTTAGTAAAGTTTTGTTTGTCTTTAACTGGTTTAAACTGAGTTGCTACTGTATCTTAACTCGGCTACGTATCTACTTACATCGAGGCCAAGAGGTTATTTTGTTTACGTATTCTTAATTTAAATTTAAACACATTAGCATGTGAATATTATACAGTTCTGTCTTTGAAAATGTAACTAAACACTGAAGGATTCCTGTACTAGTTGTAGATGATGTGGAGGTGGGCGTTTTGAGTTTTGACCACTTACTCTTACATATGGAATCCTGTTGCGACCTGCAACCATATTATATAGTGCAGAGGGGGGGGGGCATTTTCACAGCAATGATGGGAAATAACTCCCATAATAGTTTGCATATATGCATCTGTAATCGCACGAATTCAGTACAAACATCAATTGACCTTGACAGAAAATCAGCGTTATAGCTACTAGTAATCTCAAGTTTGATCCGATATATTAATTGGGTGTGGACGAGAATAAAATTCACTTTGTTACCTGTATGGTATACTATTCAAAAAAAAGTAGGGGATATTTGATTTTGGGGGCATAATACTAAAATATGCAAATGACTACGAAAAGAAACAGAAGAAACATTTCCAGTTACATGTGACGCCCAAACGCACCAATAGCTACCGCATGGAATGCAGGTGATGCTTGGGATCATCATGGGGGTCCAACCCAAGATTTGCACGACTCTGACTGAATGTTACAGTCATTGTGGCATTGAATTCCAGGGTGGAAACATCAGTTTAATTGTTTTAGTGACCAGAAAACAAATTTTGATATGCGTCGGCTTACCCAAAATGAAAGGTTACGTGCCCTTGGCATGCTACAGATCGGCACGACACGGGCGGTTGTGGCGCGGACGATGAATGTTTCTCAGTCTGTCATAAGCAGGCTATGGTCCAGATACCGTGATACACAGTCTGTACAGGACAGACCATGCTCAGGTCGACCAAGGGCAACAACTCAAGCCCAGGATCGATTTATCCGTACCTTGGCCTTGAGAAATCGTGTCATCACAGCAAATCAGATCAGCGCTCGTCTTCAAACAGATACTGGTGTGAGAGTGAGTGGCCAGACGATTCGGAATCGACTGCATAGGGGTCACCTTCGCGCCCGACGTCCTCGCGTGATCCCTTGTTTGAGAGATCATCACATTCAGGCAAGACGTCGTTGGTGTAGGGATCGTCAACACTGGGATAACCGACGCTGGAGCAATGTGATCTTTTTAGATGAGTCAAGGTTCACTGTTGATTTTTTGGACAGACGTAGGAGGGTGTGGCGTCGTCGAAACGAGCGCTTCCAAGACGTTAACATCATCAGACATGATCGATTTGGGTGTGGTTCTGTTATGGTGTGGCGAGGCATCACTGTTGCTGGAAGAACGGCTTTACATGTTGTTGCAGGTCATGTTACAGGCCATTACTACCGGGACAACATCTTGGCAGTCCATGTTGTGCCGTTCGCACGACGTCTTCCAGGATGACAGCGCAAGATGTCACAGGGCCAGGATCGTTACAGGTTACCTCAAACAACAGAACATCACAACATTACCTTGGCCAGCACTGAGTTCCGACCTCTCACCCATCGAGCATGTCTGGGACATGCTTGGACAGAGGTTACGTCAACGTCAACAACGTCCTGCCAATGTCCAAGAACTTGCTGCTGCGTTGCAACAGGAATGGGGCAATCTGGACCAAAATGACCTTAGACGTCTCATTAGGAGTATGCCACGTCGGATCAATGCTTGTTTGGCAAACAGAGGAGGATTTACCAGTTACTGACTTTGTTGTGATGCTGTGGTCACTTTGCTGTTTGACCCCGGGTATCATGTTACCCTTATAATCAGGCGCGGATACAGAGGGGGGCGCACCCGGCGCACGCCCCCTCTATTTTTTGCGGTGGCGAACAATTTTTAGCTCCATATATTCTCGCGGGAAAGGAGAACAAAAGCAGTTTAGGTTGGAAATCGTGATTTACAGTACTAGTAAGAAATTAGTCCTTGTGGGCATTTTTGTCCACTCAAAAATCATGGGTTGGGCTTCGCACTCCCAACTTGGTGCAGCACGCCCCCCTTTCTGAAAATCCTGGATCCGCCCCTGATAATGGTCAGTCTGTGCCTTACTTAGTCTAGCGATTATTTGGAATAAATCGATGAATGTGAACTTCATTTCATTTTGTCATTTGTTTCTTCGTCAGTTTCATTAAGTGACTTTAATAACACTCAAAAATCAAATATCCCCTACTTTTTTTGAATAGTATATCTGTAGATTTATTCATCAAAACAGACATTCTTCGCCCCTGTCGGTTGGTTGTCATCAAAGACGCCAGGGAATAAAGCCATATTCGAACCAATTACTATAGCATACAGCACAGCACAATTTACATGTACACAATTATCATATTACTCTACTCGGGGGTTTTAAAAAATAAAACTTTGATGCATTTAAACGATCGCCAAATTTCATCCTCTCAAAACCAACAGAACCCGAAATAACACAGCATTTATACAGTCGAGCGGATCGGTTAATAACGTGACATCAATATTAACTGATATATATGGCAGAAAACTGCAATTAAAATCCCTCTCTTCGATTTTAGATCAAAAGTAAAAGAGCGGGAGTGGTCAACGAAGTTTTGGAACTACGGTAATTGATAGTGGAGGTCACGGTGGCTGTATTTTAGTGGGTAAATCCTGGATCTCGGGTGTTCGATCTCTGCATTGGTCGAGAAAGATCATCCAGATTTTCCGACGTGGTTCCCCCTATCAATGATGCAGAACGAAGGGGGGGGGTCTGACAAGGACAGCTGTCTAGTCATTCGGATGGTGTTTTTCTCGCGTTTTAATGTCCAGTCAGCACGTGTATCTGGCGTTGCTCGTCACTAGGTGCCCAATCTTAACAAGCAGAAGTCGAAAGACAAAAACGATCACCAAGTTTATTCAAAAACTTGGGTCTGTCTAGTTAGTAAAACCGAATAGCTATGCCTTGTTGCAGTTTGGCATTATCATTTTAACAAATAATATATCCCTGTAGGATAAAAGAAAACCGAGATGTTAGAAAATCTACACAGGGTTCCTCCTAGAAATATGGTCCCACTCCTGGTGTCTTCCGCCTCACTAGGTTCATCCTGGTGGCGGAACACTGAATATCAATAGGGTTCATCCTCTCGACTCTAGACCCCAACTCTTCACAGGCTCGGATCCAGGGATTGGTCGAGATCGGGGGAACAAAGGGTAATACGTTGCAACCTTGGATTGCTTGGGCGGAGACAAATCGTGTTTATATCATCTATTAAAGAGCAGATGTTTGAACTACAACAGTTACAAAGCAAGCGAAAATGAAAATCAACTATGTCACTGGGGCTGGGGCTGGATCCGCGCCTGCTTCAAACCAAATTATCAAAAGACATGTTCTGTTAGAAACTGAAATCTATTGCGGTAACCATGCGTTTTGGGAAGGGTTGGAGTATCTCCACTCCGGAATTGAAGGTCGCAAAGTGCTGAATATCGATATCGATAGGGTTCATCCTCTCATGACCTCAACACACCAAATTTGAAAGAAATACATTAATAAAAGTTGTAGCCTCTGTCATGTTGAAAAGTTTCTCTGGGAAGGGGGGATAATCCCGGAACTGGGTTAGGTTAGTGATCCTCTCTCCCCCGGGGACCCCAATGAGTTTATTTGCATTTCCGGCTACATAAAAATGTCTGGCTTGTTTTCTTTTATCTTTGTCGGAATTTTGGCGCATCCTTATGTGGGCCTTTTGAAAAATAATGATACTCCTCTATTTACAGTTTCTATTTTTTAAATTATATTCCACGTCACAAGAAAAAGCCATGAACATTAATTTTCACAAAATGCATCTCGGATCAATGTGCCAATCTTTTGAAACCGATAGGGTTCGGTATGTTTCAATTCAACCATTGACCATTGCATACGTGACAAGGAATAGGGTTGTCTGCCTATAGCCCCGTGCTTCCTCTCCAGAGATCTACGTGTACGCGCAAGCGAATTTGTTGTTAAAAAAGGAAAGAAACTGCACCAAAATGACTTATTTGTAAACTGGTTGTTTATTTGTAAACTGGGCTATAGTTCACTAGTATATTTGTGTTGTTTGTGCTGTATATGGTCCACATTTAGTAAAGTTATAACTCATTTGGCATTAGCACAGCGTTTTTAAAAAAATGTACAAAATTATATATTCTTTGATCTAATATTATATGTTAATAGGTTTGGCGTTTGCTATAACAAGGTATAAGAAGAAGTTTCGCGGCATTTGTGGTTTCAAATTAGAATCGTAAAAACAATGATATGCACGGGGCAAAAATAATTATCTCATTTATATCCTATATTTAGTGAAACAACAGAATAATTAGAGTGAAAATAGTTTAATGATTTTCCTAAAATATCTAAGTGCAGTCAGTAAATAAAGCTATTGATATATTAAAGAGGAATTTATGATCTAATTTGAAGGGTTTTCACTGGTTGCAAACAAAATGGATCAATTTAAATCAACATTAATGTTGTTATCTTATATACTGTGTCCAGATGGGCTTATGGAATCTTATAAGAGAAAATGAAACTTTTAAAATTGGCACACGAATCGCGTGCCAGAATGCTTACGATTACCATTTGTAATGAAGTGACTCGATGAACGTGCTAAATATACACCAAATAAGGAGAATACTATCGGAGTAGACTATAATAACCAGACGCCAAATACTGCCATTCAATTTGGATTCTTCGCGTAGTCCTTTTTGTCGAATTACAGTAAAACAGAAAATCTGGTTATATTATATACATCCATATTATATTATGCCATGATATGAGTTGCGACAAATTTGTGTCGATGTGCCAAAGATTAGAGTAAGAGTTAGATAATGAGCTACTCGATCTTGTGATACTATATAAAATGGATAATAAAAAAATGGATTGAAAATGACAGTCAAATTATTTTACAATTACATACGAAACTTGCGCTGGGTGTCTACAATTAGCACCACTTGAGAACCAACACGAAGTCAAACTGGTCAGTTGTAAATATTTGCTTGGCCGCTACTATTACTGAAAGCCTTCTTACAACTACATGTATATGGTGACCTTTGTAAGTTCAGATGCCTTCTACGCGTGACGTCACCTCAAGAGGCGTTGATCATTTGCTTGAGCTTTATTGTTACATATTATAATGTTTAACTGGTCCAGTAATGTCTTATACACATTTTATTATATACCCATTTTTATCCGATTTTGATGGCACTTGAAATGAATGGTTATAGCTAAAAGATTTCGATTCCTTTCGATATTGGCGCATATGGCATAGGACCTTTTAAAAAAAATACGTTTAAAGATATAAAAATGACACCATAATGTACAGTATGAATAAAAAAAACTAAGACAACTGCAGAAAAGAACATAAGACTTCGGGTTAATATTTTCATTATAGGTGAATTGATAATATATGGTCGTTCCTTTCGGGGTCTGTGACATACAGTGCAAACCGCACGTGCTGTACTTGATATTTACGTAAATTTCACCTACAAGTTATTTTTATAAAATAAAAGTCGTGTAATACTGCAGCTGGGACGCCAATCTCCATTTCCAGAAGAAAACTGGTGGGTTTAAGTTGTTTGAAAATTTGAAGGGCTTATAACATAAAATTAAGCAGTTTTATTCTCAAAATATAATCGAGATTGACCATATAACCAGAATGTTTGCAACGATACGTTATGTAAGATTTGGATAAAGGTAAATAATGAAAAATGAAAACATTGAAAAGTTCAAGCAAATTACTTTATTCTGGCGAGATTATCAATGTTTTATGTTTTGACAAAAATAACCTAAATTGTCGATTTTAAAACAGACATTCTCGATTGTAATGCCATGACAGTAAAGGAAGTCTCGAATTTCAACCCTTTGTCTAACCCACTCAGCATCTAAGACATCCGATGGGTAGGGAGAGATTAGTATGTGTTTGTCATGTAAATAAATAAATAATAATTTATATAACATTTGAAGCCAGAAGAAAGCAAGTTTATTTATAGCTCTTGATCGATGTCTGGCTCTTTAATCTGTGCAATTTTGATATGTGTGATCTTCAAACTATATAATTACATATCCCGTACAGTCGATATATATTAGCCCATACAGAAAGCTCCGTGTTAACCTTTATTCAGAGATGTTCGGTATTCAAAGAGAGAAATGGGTTTCCACTGGACACAAAGTAGGCCTATATAAGCCATTTTTAACGCATGATTTAATCTTTTACAATAATTCGTATATATGGGAGAAAATCCACGAGGTTGGAGAGGCGACCTAACCTACTCCTTCAGACACAACCATGATATATCAATGACAGACCCTCTCACAAATTAAAACGTTAACCATATATCCACCCAACCGACCTCAATTCGAAGAACACTTAGCGCAAAAGTGCAGGTCGAGTATTTCATCAATTCGTAACACAAAATAATTAGCCTGGGAATTTAATATGAATGAATTTCGCATTAACTCCAAAAATTATTACTTTTATTGCTAAGAGATATTGAAAACCGCCTTTGTTATGTCGTTTTTTTATTTTTGTAAAATATTAAAAACGAGATAATCACGAGCATACGGATATAATTACTATTTACGTCATTTCATAAATACTTCAAATTATCACAAGTCACAATTTATACTTCCCGTGCTATTTAACTGACGCGAATTATTGATCATTTTCCTTATTGTTAACTTTGGCATAGGGTCTACAAATAGTATTGAATGTTTGATGTCATTGACGTCATATTTTACATTTATATTTTGAGTTAGATCATAGAATGTGAAGGATTTTTTGTTGTTGTCAGGAAGTCATTTTAACAAATGTAGTAGTATCTACAGGGAAGTCGTGTCTATTGAACAATTTGACCAAATTATTCAATTGACAAAATACGCCTAAAAACTGCTGCATTTATTGATTTACCTGTACAACCATTAATATTGTCACATTATTAATTTATATCATTGAACGTACAATTTAATTGTGTTTTTGAAAACTTGGATGTAGAAGAATTATTATTTGATTAGGTGCTCTAGCCCTGTTTAAATACATATACATCTCGCAAATTTGACGAAATCTGCAGTTGGCTCTATAATTTTAAGACTTTACCCACCGAGCCCAATTTCAGTTCGCTCCCTATATATGGGCCTCGAAATGGTGCTCCCTGTAAACAATTTTAACAAATTTTAACAGCAAAACAGGCTAAAAAAAAAGCCAACTAAATTCCATTGGGCTTCACTTCTTTGGACTCGCTACAGTGCTTATTGTTAGGGATTTCCAGATCCCAATCCTTACAAAATCATCCCGGAGGAGGAGGATTCCTAAATCAATACTATACGAAGTTAAATCATAACAGTTTTGTGAGCGTATAATTTATTATAACAGTTAAATGGTTATTTGTGAAAAATACACCACCATTATAGCTTAAATGTCCGACATTTTTATAGCGAAGAGTAAGGGATTGGAGGCAAAGGTCAAAGAAATCAGTACAGAAAAATATGGATAATTAATAGTCGATTTATAAATACGTCATATTCTGTTCGTCTTTTATAATTTAATAGCCAAAACACGTAAAAATCGGGTACGGTTTACATCAGGATAAAGAGATAGTGGTTAAGCATTTACTCTGAATGACAAAAGATATCCGGTCGCATTCAATACTGAATATTTGATACATGAAAAGTACCAATATCAAGGCTGCTCGTGTATTGATACATTATAGTATTTTGTCGAGATGTTTATCGCTATGAATATATTATACGCCCCGGGTTGAACTTGATCATCGCTGATTTTTATCATCATGTTAGCTTGATTTAATATTATGCACATAAACTATAATTATCAATTTATCAATCAGACATGAATATATTCTTTATCAATTATGTCTAGAATACATTTTTAAATCATCCTCCCAAATAGGGAAATACTAGTTATGCATCCATGTGTTTTGTACAACTGGGTTCTCAATATTAAGGGGGGTAATCTTAATAATTAGAAAATATGACCTTTAATTAAAAATAATCAAAATGTTTATTGACATGGCCATATTCTTTACATATCGCAGTAAATTTTTTAAAAATATATCAAAACACCCAATAACCAGAAATTATATCAATGTTCATAAAAACAGGTGAATATAATATAGTCTAGGATGCAGGGCAATATTCTTAATATGTCCTGGAAAAATAAATTATTCTCTACATGTAAATGCTAAAATACCAGACACATAAAGAATATTCTACTTTTTATTTTATTCATTTTAGTTGACCAAGTTTTTATACTAGGCTGGGGTATTACACTTATATTGAAAAGTAAAAAGTAGATATAGAATAGAATATAATTCTATCGCATTGAGCTTTTAAAAAGCTACTATCGGGGCCGGAATAAGATCCACAGAGACCTAAGCATTTCAACGATTTTGGTGTCCCCATATCATGGCAAAAAAGGACGAGCATGTAATTAAGAGTTTTTCTGGGATTTTATACATGTAAGTTTATAAACATATAGCACGACGTTTCGACAAGTGTTCTCTTATCGTTATCAAGTACAAATAATACATGTCATTGTTAATTGCCACAAAACAGGTAACAGTATGAAAAGACAAAGACAGTGAGAAAGTTCTTAATTATTTTTTTTAATTAAATATTTTTAATTTGGCCAGTATCTTGTGGATCCTCATTACCATGATGCCCTAAATATTGGCTTATTTTGCTAAATCGTAAATCCAGCCCTACTGGCAATCTGCAGGGGCCTCACGATTTTTATTAAACAATTTGTTTGGAAGGTTCTGTTTTGGTAGGCCTACACACCTGCGTGAGACCTTCAGGTGTAACTTTTGAACAGTGGGTCTTTAAAATTTATACAACTCACATTAAGCCCTCATCAAGTTGAAATTCGGCGCTGCATCGAAACGGTCTTTAAGAACAGTATACAAAACAAAAAACAAACGTATAAAATTTAAATACAAATGCACATCACAAACACAATCAAAGAGCACTGACATATATATTGACCATACAATATACTGTACGTATATAGGTTATAAGTTTATGATATAATGACGTGTACAAGAGAAATATCTGATATACCTCAGTAAATAAAAAAACAATAACCACTGTCAAATACACAGTATAATGTACATAGACTACACAAAAGATTATATTGTTAATATTGTGTATCGATTTATAAGGCATTAGCGCCTCGCTCTCAAGTCGGCATAATCACACACTGTATACATCAAAGACGAAGCCCTTCCAACAACTGGTCATCGACGAAGATGTGTCCATTGAATAATGATCAGTGTATTTGTCAATTTGAGAGATTAAGACGACTTTTTGTCTTTCAATAATCAATCATATTTGATAGATGTGGCAAACTGTTTACTTTAGCACAGTGCACGCGACTGCCGCCAGAGGGCTGGTTGTGATTTTCCTTATTTACCCAGAAGCCTGTGCGCTTCGAACCGCGGATCGTAATCAAAATGGCTATGCATCGTCCGTCGCAAATGAGACGGGGCTCAAAAAATGATACAGAAAAAGAAGAAGATGAGGAAACAGAAAATAATGGATATATTCAAGTGTTCGTCAAGCCACTGGAGCAATGCAATTACAGCTTTTTACTGAGTTGGCTCGGCATAAGTAAGGCTAATTTTACAGCACAGCAACTGTTAATAGTGTATGGGTTTGGAGTAATACTGTCAAGTGTATTTCTATATCAGTTATTGAAATGCGATGTTGGCTATATGTTTCAAAGATTGTGCGCCTTGTTGGTGCCAATGTTCAGCATATTGTGTGCGTTTTACTGGCTTTCCTTATATTTCAGACGTACATGGAGCAACATAAGTGTTTATATATTGTTTTCTTCATGTTACTTAGGAGAAACATTTGCTCAAGTGTGTCTAAGAAACTGGAGTGGGTCTGGGACTGGATCCAATGAAGGGGAGAGTGCATCTGGACAAGTCAGTCAGCCAATTGTTATAGTAACAGTTTTATTGTCGGTCAGTGTGGCCAGTGTTTTTTCATCACTAGAAACAGTGCACAGCGCTGTTGTGATTTTACTTGTTAGTTTCACAAGATTTTTATCATGTTCGTCATTATTGGACATTCCTCATGCTACAAGACCTTATGTCGCATACACGTGTGCTTTCGTAGGGATACTAGTGTCAAAATACATGGAAGCTGTCATGAAGCCTCCTATTCAAAATATATTAACTCAAGATGGTAAAATACCTGTCATAAAACGCAGGAGGTCAAGCTCATCAAGTGCACATGGCTTTTCTGCTCATAGATCAACAAGAAGAACGTCTCTACCTGCCCTTATACAGAAAAATCAGGTAGGTTTTAAATTCATCAGGATTCTTTGAAACCAGGCTCTGAAATAACCCACCAGTCATTCTGTCAATGATAATGGCAGACACCAGTCTTTCACATTTATTTATTTGTACGGGAACCATAAAAAGCTCATGATATCTCGAATGTATGCAGTTTGTAAGTAAACAAAAACTGAAAGTAGTTTATTAATCTTAATATTTAGGAGAGCAATTTAGTCAATTTGGAGGAGTCTTTAATGAACCCGATAAGGAAAGCTGACGTGCATCGAGAGGAGCATAAGTTCACCTTAAACGTGAAGAACTGAGACACTGTCAGTCACAGTTCCTTAAGTGCCTGTTACTATGTCAGGTACATGTACCAATTGCCACACATTTAATCCATGTCCGTCTCAGAGTTTAGGGGGGTTGGGATGGCCCAGTGGTCTAGAGTGCTGGGCTTCAACCTCTAGCTGGCCGGTCACCTCTGGCTTGCGGCTGTGGTTTCGAGCCCTGGTGTGAGCGTATGTGGCATGGAGATAGGGGCGCCTTCTCATCCTCGTGGGTTTCCTCCGGGCACTCCGGTTTCCTCCCACTGCTAAAGACCCCTACGCGCAAGCGAATTATTGAAATAAAATGAAACCATATAATGTTGGTCCCAAAATGACCTAGTTTGTGTCGAGTGGACATTAAACCCCATTTCTCTCTCTCTCTCGTCTCAGAGTTACAATTGTCTGGAACAACACTACTCGTATCTGTCGACATTGCATTGGTTAGTATAATTCAGTTACAATTCCTTTGGTGTCTATCATTCATTAGGTAACACTCCCTTACATTTAATGTATGCCTGTCAAGTAGATATTATCATTTCGGTTCTCTTAATCCATGTCCTTGTCAGACAGAATTACAATTGTCAGGAACAACATTATGTTGTGATTTTGCCCTGTAGAATACAGATGTCCGTCAGGATAACCGGGGCTACTTCCGCCTTTCAACAGTCCCGTGTTACCAGTGGGATTTCACCTATATATAGCCGATTTGCCGTGGCTACTGTTCAGAATATGCATTAGACTTCAAATAGGTACCTTGTTATAGATTGCGGACGCCTTGGAACACCAAGTGGGACTTGGGACTTGAAAAATACCACTCGACACTACAATTACTTGTGTCTTACATTACATAAGTTTGCAATCACTCAGTCCCAAATTGCTGTGGTGCCTGTCATTCTGTTAGGTAGCAATTTCTTTACATTTGATGTATGTCCGACTCAAAGTTAGAAATGTCAGGTAAAACTTTATTTATGTCTGATATTTTGTCAGGTGTAACCAGTGTTATTAAAGAACTTTAATTGTGTCTGACATTTTGTCAGTTGTAATCAGGGTTATTTCTAAGTCTGTTTAAAACCCATTTGACAACAAGAGAACTTTAAAATGGCAATTTCATATTTTTTTGTTATATTTATAAAATATGTTAAAATAAAGCCTTAAAATAGATGGCATCTATAAACAGACCTACCTTGTTTAAGAATATTCCTATTAATCCTATAATTCACTGTTGCCAGTTGAGAAATTGGCAAAAATATCATTTTCAACTTCAACTTCAAATTCAAACGTTTGAAGATCGCCATTGCATGGAGGGGAATGGGAAAACAAGGGAGGTAATTGTGTTGTATTTTCTGTGTAAGCCATTTTAATCCCTCTGAAATATTGCCCATGATCGTTGTATAATAGTGAGTTGATAACCTTTTAAGCAAAAGACATATAAATAAATATGTTTTGACTCTCTTAGAAAATATGAAATTGGAACTTTAAATTAAATGTTAAGAAAAATTCTTAGAAAATATGAAATTACATGTATCACTTTAAAAGGGGCTTACATGTATGTCGATCTTACAACTGAGAGCAACGACATACAAATATTAATAATGTATTAAAAGAGTTGTGGCAAGACCGATCAAGCCTTTGGGGTGCTTCTTCTAATGTATTTGCCAATTTGTTGATCAATTTAAAAGCCAGTATCAGTTATAAACTGTTATGGCCCTCTGCATTCAGCTGCACTCAGTTATCCTCAGTTGCTGATATGATCAACATAAGCAGACTTGCAACTGACCGGAACTAGTTGCTTTGAGTTGCCAAGTCAACAAAAGCCCCCCCCCCCCCTTTCTTAAATCAGGTTAATATTAAAATATAGTTCAATCCATATCCGTAGCGCTGGACTTGATTATTAAAAGTAGATCTCATCAGGTTTATCATACAGTATTAATAGGTCTCTATACATGTACATGTACATACCAGAGACTACAACATTATGAAACTTGAGCCTGATTCAGATACATGTAGTTATATCTTACCCATACACTGCATTTGATAACAATAACATTGAATGGTACATATACATATGTATTGTAAATATCATTTGTCTATTTCAGATATCCCCCAGACACACTTTTGGGTAAATGTGAATACAGTCTTTATAACATAGTATTTACATTTATTTACAATTTACCAAAATTCTATAAACATACATACATGTATATTGTTACGTTTTGCAATATATTGTCAATTTTCATTCTCGTGTTTTAAAAAAAAGGTCATTAAAACTAGGACCTACATACATGCACATAACAAATGATTTCATTTGTCTGACTTTATCGTTTGGACTTCATGTAGTTTTCACATACGTGTACATGTACATGTACCTGTCATGTATTTAGCCTACTTTACACTAATCCACGATTTCTGATTTTTTCATCCAGTATTAAAGGGGCATTGTGTAAGATTTAGATAAAGAGTTGGCTGTTCTCGCTATAATATTCCAAAAATTGATAATGCAAAATGAATATGTTGAAAATTTCATTCAAATTACTTTATTTTGTATGAAGTTATCAATACATGTAGTTGTTGTTTTGACAAGATGTGTGCATTGATCGTAACCTGATCATTTGAGTCTTTCTAGATTAAATCATAAAGGTTGAACCGTTCTAATCTACTTAAAATCGGGACCATCTGTAGTCTCGGTCACCCAGAACACCCTAGTCTTCAACGCACAGAGGGTCTGGGTTGGTTCTCAATTTTTGACGAAAATTACTGGATAATCTACCACATAAAAAACAAAACATTTGGTTACGCATGAACCTTTTGGCTAAAGCCTCGGTAAGTGCTAGATCTTATGAAGCTGGGCCGATTTTGCTAGATTCTATAAAGCGTGGTTGAAATATATCCCACAATTCACTTGGCACATCTATTATTAGAAACAAAAAGAGACGATGAAGAATTAAGAAGATTGTGAGAAGCCATACATCTGATTCATGATGAGAGAAAATTACCATTTCAATTGAAACCTTTACGAACAAAATTTTAAAGAGTGTCATTGTTGACAAACGAGCTGTTTTGATAGATTCAGTACGTGGTAACTTAAAAGACTGGATAATCCAGACAATGACCTATTTTCCGTCAAATTTTGAGGACCCATCCAGACTAATATTCGTAGAATATTTGTGTTGATGATAGAGACTAGACCATCTGATGGCATCGAGGGTTGATTTTGAACAACATGTATCATGTTACTATATGTCTAATTGATACATGTAGGCAGATTTAGCTCTTACATACATGCCTGTTTAAGAGAGAGAGAGAGAAAAATGGGTTTTAACGTCCACTCGACACAAACTAGTTCATTTTGGGACTAACACATGGTTTCAATTTTATTTCAATAATTCGCTTGCGTGTAGGGGTCTTTAGCAGTGGGAGGAAACCGGAGTGCCCAGAGGAAATCCACAGGGTTGAAAAGGCACCCCTATCTCCATGCCGCATACGCTTACACCAGGGATCGAAACCACAGCCGCAAGCCAGAGGTGACCGGCCAGCTAGAGGTTGAAGCGCTACACTATAGACCACTAGGCCATCCCAACCCCCTGCCTGTTTAAGAGTGCTGCATGTAGTTGTGAAATATCTTTAGGTAATTTGAATCTGCCTTTCATTTCTCTTTTTGACTTAAATAGTATTAAGTTGGCTGAGTACTGTCCAGAATATTTAGACTATGGTACACGCATTCAAGCAATGATAGAATCCCAGACAATTGTTCCAGTTCAATACAAGAAAAGATTGCTTTAGAATTAAATCATTCATACTTATGAGTTTTAAGCCCCAGCGGAGGTTAGAACGCAATAATTCTGGACTTCAACAGTAGAAATGACATCGAAAGCATTGATAATACAATACATTTAGTGAAATTACTGTAGAACGCGAGATTAAATTGAACTGAAATGGTAACAGTTTTTTAATGTTAAAGTTTGTGATCTTGATCAGGTACATGTACATTGTACCAGTTGAATTGTATTTTAATGAAAAAATTGTGGACCTTCCATACAAGTTAGCACAGTACATGTAGATTTCCTGATGAAATCTTTGCAGAAAATATAGTTAATAAAACCGACATATTTACATTGTCATGATTATCAATTCATTCATGTACGTACACTGTACATACAATCAAAGCACGTTACAGACTTCGTCAAGCAAATGTACATGTAGTTAAAATTTCCTGACAACACAATATTTTATGGTGAAACTTTCAAAAAGATTACATGTATATGTCCATGTAATAAGAGTATTAGCTCACATTTTGACATTTGATTTTCATACATTTACTCAAGCTAATCTTGATGACCCGTTGTTTAGCTCTAAATGTTGTTTAGGTCTTAGGTCTCACTACACTCGCGAGTGTTGTGAGACTTCCGTTCAGCGTTGAACTAGATCACCTGGTGCCCTGTGGAATATAGGGATTCTCCTTTTAATGATGGGGGATCACCAAACTTGGAAATAAGGTCAATGACAATGTCAGGCACAGATTCAGACTTTGTTAGGCACAAAACCTCTGGTGTCTGTCATTTTGTCCGGCACTGATTTGTCTTTTTTGCTGATATTATTAATACATGTATATGTGAGGCAGTAAGATGAAAATGTCGAATACTATTTCATTACTTCTATTAGTGCCTGACATTTTGTCAGGTACATCTAAAACATTATTTCCAGGCCTGAGAATCACATGGCTAAGAGGGTAAGACGCTGGTTCACTAACCTGGAGTGGTGTTCGATCCCTGCATTGGCCGAGAAGGTTAATCCAGATTTTCCAGCGTGGTTTCCCCTCTTGTCAGTGATGCAGGACAGAGGGCATGACAAGGACAATTGTCTAGTCATGCAGATGGGACGAAAAACTGAGGCCCTTTGCAGGAATCCAAATATTATAAGAGTATTCCGTAGGGTTGTCCAGGCAAAATTTCCCTCACAGCACACTGTATAGCATATGCCCATCTTCATTAGCCCAGTTTAGGAGCAGAACAGTAGGACGTTAAACTTCATTTTCTTTTCATGATATTACACAGATATGTAGAAGGTTATTGTATACATGTAAATCAACATATCAATGGTAAATAGGTAGAGGCTCATCAAAAAAAAATTCAGCTACATGTACAATCAGTGGCAAGTTGTGACCATATCCGAGTATATTCAGCTACATGTACAGCCAAATGTTGACAGTTTTTCAATTCATCAGTCACACATGTATTGCAAATACTGAATGGAACTAAAATATTCCTTTTAGATTTTCAACTTTTACAGTATTGAAATGGTCGATTTGTAAATGTACAGTATGTCTTCCAAAATGCTTAAAACATTAACAAATACATATACATTTTCACAAAAACTTGGAGGCTGTTTATCGATGTGACTGAACTGCCAACAGGATGAACATTTCATGTAATTTGTATGTGGACGAAACACACAGAAGGATATTTACATGTAGCATGAAAGATGTTTTGAATCGTGAGTTGTAATGCTGGCATAATATTAACAGGATTACTACAGACATTTAATGACAAGTTTGGTTGTAATTAATTAATTTTCCTTTGAAAGTTGTATTGTTGAACTATTCTCAACGTGTGCAGGAAAGCCAATAGATTCTGTTCAATAACAATGGTCAAGAAAATACTCAATGTAGATCAGAATATTGTGTTTGTACAGGATTAAAAAATGTTTTCCTTCAGGGATCAAGTGACCGATTGGACCAACAGGTACAATGCAAATGTATATAGAGATTAAATTAAGCTTGAAGACATTGTGTAGATACCGTTGGGAAAAGTGTAGGGTATAGTAATTTGAATTTGATTCAATTTAACATCACAAGCAAATCTATATGCCGTATATGGCATGCTAATATTAAAATGGTGCTTTGGCAAGACATTCTAATGAGATCAGTCTACACTAAATGTATGTGTTGCCTCTTGATATTCCTTTTGGGGATGATATTAAGTTTAAGACAGATCTTCGTTGATTTTATTGGATTTCTAAGCAAGAATACATTATGTATATACATGTACATGTTGTATTCTAGCAGTGTTAAGTAGCAAGGTTGATCATGATTTTGGAGCCTTATTAAAAGACGTTAACTTTTTTTCAAAACATTAAAAAATGTATGTACATGTGTACAGTACTCCTACAGTACATGGCGCATGTATTTAAAAGATATTCTTGCAAACTCTTTTAATACATGAACTTCAAAATTTAAGACAGTTTTATCTGACCTGAGATGACCAAACGATATCTCATATTGGGTTACCAATAAAATGTCAAGCTAACAAATGAGATGTGGTATTACATGTAGGTGTTGCAGTAAAGAACATCCAGACCCATAAGAACATCCAGACCCATGAACAAAACTGTCACCACATGCCCCTAAAGCTAAGTAGCGCAGTAGTTTAGACCTGGATTTCAGAAGCCAAATCTAGTGGTCATATTTCATGGTCCATGGAACCAGCTTGGTCATCAACAACAATTTTGAACATATCATGAACAAATTTAATTTAGAATTGTCCTGTTCAATGTTAGAAAGTGTCAGATCTACAAGAAATGATAGTAGATGTTGTTTTTCTATGATGTACATGTACATGTACATGTATTTTTCCTGTCTTGTATGTTGAAATGAATACAATGTTACATACTTAAAGGATGATTAATACATCGACCGATACCCTTTTCATAACAATTTTGAAAGCTGTACATGTAGCAACAGAGCAGAATTTAAAAATTACTGGGTCATTTTGTTTGATGTTTACAAGTCCAGAATTCTACTTGTTCGAAAGCTAAAATTTGATTTTGAAATTTAGCCAAAAAGCATTATGGGGAATCGGGTTGAATATTTTTATTATAGTTGAAATGGGGGTTGGGTGTCTGAAAGATTAACAAGTGTGCATTGTACGGCATCTAGTCTTTCATTGAGTGGCTTGGTTTCGATTCCTTGCTTTTACATGACAAGGAGTATGGTTGCCTGCGTCCAACATCATGGGTTTCTTTGGGTCCTCTGGTTTCCTCCCACTGCTAATGACCCCTACGCCCAGGCAAATTACGGTATTGAAATAAAGTTAATTAATAAACCATGTACATGTAGGAACAAATATCAGACAGAAATGTATGTTAAATACATGTATTAGCGGCTACATTGTACATCACCACAACATTCCTTGTTATTGGTATAGGGTTGATAGTTGTTACACACTGTACATGTATATCATTTAATTCACAAATTTGTATTAATTCATTGATGTGATCAGGCACATTATCCTTACAGTGTCAATTAACCTGGTACTACATGTACATGTAGATTTTATTATGTTGTACATTTACTGTTACATGTATACATATCATAAATCTATTATTTACAATGTACATTTAACTATTCATGTTGAAGTCCTCATGATTTGGAGGTTCACTTTTTTTCCAATATGATGGCAATCTGATCAAAACACAGATCCAATTTCGTTTCGTTTCGTTTTTTATAGTTCAAAATTTTGTTTTACTTGTCTTCACTACACTAGGATCTGAAAGAGTAATATACAATGTACATGTAACCATCATTCATATTGATTATGAGGGATTAATTATCCAATGAAATGGGCTGTTTGGGCGAGTTCTTGGTGTGTGGTGCATGGAACTGTGGGTGGACATATGCAGCAAATTATGCAGTGAAGGGTATAGAAAACAAAATAAAAAATAGATCCGTATTTTTGATCAGATTGGCCAACGTATTGACATGTTATTTTGGGGAACTGAATACATGTACATCTTACCGATCGATAATATTTTATGAAAAATTTCTCTAGAAAAGCATTTGATATGGCAGTTTTATTACATGATCTCTTTGGTAAAAATAATTGATTTTGCAGTAAAAGTCCATAAAATGTATAGCTTATCCAACGGGCTTGCCTTGATTTATTTCGAGCATGGACTTGGGGTTTGTTTCAGTTGAAGGATCTCTCCCTTCAGGGCCTGATTTAATAATTTCATATCATTTGTCATCATTAATTTTAGGATGCATATATATATTTCTTTCATGATCATTTTATATTGTGACATATTCAAACCATTGTTTTGATTATAGCTCAATGCTGAATAGTCTGTTTGGTCTTTTGAAAGCTAGCATCAGGATCATCTTCTTCGTCTAAAGTGGTGGACACACTATCCGAATCAATCGGTGTCAAAATTCGCCTAGTGTGTCCACTGTTATTCGGCCGAATAATTGGCCCGAATCAAGCAGGTTTGATATATTCGGCCGAATGATATCCACCTGGTGTGTCCGCTTCGCCGAAGCATTCGGCCGAATGTAGAATTCATCAGCCAATCATCACTCATATGGAGAAGTCACGTGATTGTTTGAAGACATTGACGCCGCCATGTTTTGATCATGTGACATGAAAGGTGACGTAATCAACTGGTGAATCGGGCGAAGCATTCGGCTGGTGTGTCCACCCATTCGGCCGAATAAAATTCGGCGCCGATTGATTCGGCTAATGTGTCCACTGCTTAAATAACATCTTCCAAACAAAACAATACTTGTACTTGAAACTCTTGTAAACACTGTTATCCATGAAACATGCGTGTCTGTCCAGCTTACAATGCCTGATGGAATTGTCTCAAATTATGTGACGTCATCTGTAGTAAGCAGTATTAATCTTAATGTGATATAATTTTTCACTGAAACACCATTTATATCAAAATAAGCCTTGTATTACACATACTTTTACATCTGTGGGCTTTCTCTGCTTCAAATTTGACACATGGGGATATTGAAGTCAAAACCATATATATCATAAGCTTCAAAGGGTTAAATGTACATAATATAAGTGTGTTTCTGTGAAGTATGAAAAATTGTGTATTACAAGGTGTTGTGATATATACTTGTACATGTACACTATGTGATGTCAATGTGTATTTTGAGGGTAACTGTGATATATTGTACATGTATAGAACAAGGTGCTAAATGCGTATCTCAGTTGATTCTAGTGTGACAACCAATAATATATAATATACTACTGTAGCCAACAGTACAAATAAATGTAAAAAGTTATATACATTTTATACATGTAGTTATGTGGTCAGTTTCAGAGACAACCACTGGTAGCATTAAGCATTTCTTATATGAATTCATGTACATGTATACACTGTACAAGGTACATGTATATATTATTTATTTCTTGCATTGTCTGTGTAGTTTGTCCTGTCTACATGTCTACTATGTAAATGAAGTAAAATACCAAATAAAACTCAACTTTTCCATACAATCTTCAAGATGTCAAATGACTGTTAAAAAAAACCCAAAGCAAACCCGGGATACTCATGATCTTGTGGTTTATTGCTGGACCTGCATCAATTTGAAATTTCTTGAGTCTGGGGGCTGCTCAAAGTTACAACTACATGTACATGTATGTGATCAAAGATCTGGCTTCCTGTCTGATTGTAATATATATTTGAAGGGTGCTATATAATACACATTTATTTATTATATACAGTATGAGTTTAAACTTTCATAAACTATTGATTATCAATCAGTATGGAACTGTTTAACTCGACACCTCCTAATAAAATTTAATTTACTGCCTGCTACTATTAACTCTTTTTATGTTCAATATGACATGTCAGATTGCTTCAAAGTACAGTAGATTTTTTTCCTGGTAGGCTTGAATCTGCAAATGCAGGTACATGTACAATGTATCGTAATACATTAATAATAGTATAGAGTACATGTAACATATGTAAGCACGGTTTGTAATATCCAATCTGTTTCTAATCACTTATAACTATGAATAGATATGTTAATTAAATATTTCTGAATAAAATTTATACAGTGTAAAGTGAATGCATTATTATGTAGTTAGTACTATACAATTTGTAGTAATGATATATTTACAATAAAATACGTAATAATACAACAAAAACATGCTCTTTTTATGTTTACCTGTGCCTTGTTGTTGTTTGGTTTACAAGTACATGTATATTGTTGACATACAATGTAGAGTGTGTCAGTTCATATTAATTGAATTTCTATTAATTATAATAACTTACACTTACAAAATGAAATGCAATGGGGTTTAGATATAGTAACTAACTTACACTTAAAGGAGCTAAATCGCTAATGTTTGGGACCTACAAATTGACACAAATGGGTCGCAATGTATATAAGAATGTAATATGAATGTACATTGGATATAAACTGATTTACATCCAATTGTTGCTGTTTTTACTCTAATTTCAAAGCAGTTATGTTCAGTGACATACGTCAGAAGTCTCAATCGAATGTCAATCTGTAGTGTCTGGTTATTCTAGTCTTCAATAATATTTATTGAGCATGCTCTCCAGATAAGAAAATGGGTCACCCTTTGACTTGTGGAATATGTCTAACCTTGTTCTTTGAGTTGCTTGTTACAAATGACGCTGAAAACGCATTATGGTACTCGATTCGTGCACCAATCGTAAAATGTTTATTTTGTCATAGATATTGGATATCAGGACCCTTTTTTTTCCGGTAAGATCACAACATCATTGTCGAATAAAATTCACAAATAATTTGTGTTTTCATTGTCAATGGTTTTGGATGATATTCAGTTACATGTGTAACTACTTTAAATGTAGGAAAAGTGACACACATTATATTCAATAATATAAAGATTCTACTTTGACTTCCTGTATGTATATTCTTTCATACATGTATGATAAAAATCTTAATAATACAACAAAAACTTGCACTTATTGTGTTTACCTGTGCTTTGGTGGTTGTTTGGTTTATGACGTGGAGTGTTTCAGTTCACATTAATTGGATTTCTATTAACTTAATGACTATTAATTATAGCAACTTACATGTACATGTTCCTTGTAAAATGACTTCCTGTATATTTACATGGATTCATCAAAACCATTATTGAATTATTTGATTTTTGTGATGTACATGTACATGTATGATAGAATTAGACTGGACATATTTTTACATGTACCTAATGTAGGTGTATATACAATCATAGGAATGATAAGTACAGGAAGATGGTCGACCATGTTTTGTTTTTCACAGCAACACTTCTTAAATTTATTTTGATGATCACACATTAAATACATGTACAATTTGAGACGGCTGTTTTTTGCATACCAAAGTTTATTTTAACGATTTGACCAGGGTCCGCTTGCACAAAACATTTTCAGACTTAATTTAAGAATTTACTCAAAATTGTTCTAACTAAAATATAGCCCTTAATAAAACTTTTGTTGTTTTAATGTACCAGATTCATCAATAAGAAACTACAAGTGCAAATGTTTTGGAGCAAAGATATTTCTCATAAACAGTAATTGAAAGTTAAGTAAATTCTGAACTAAGGCCTAACAATGCTTTGTGAAAGTGGGACTGGAATCACTGGACCTAAGCTTCCACAGCTTTTAATTGCGAGGTAATAGTTTGATGAAATTTGGAAGGTCATGTCTGTTTCAATTTTTGTTGTTAGGTTCCCTTTACCAAAACTGTGTTACAGTTTCAGCAGTCTTACGATACAAGATCTGAATTCATTCTGCCACCCGAGAACACATTTTAATCCTTTGTATTAGGATTAAAAACACCCAGGAAATGATCCTACTACCGCCAGGTATTTAAACTTTGCACTAAGAAAATGGATTATTTGCTGAAGTATTTCCTGAACTTACATGTACATGTAGTATGAAAATAACTGGTCACTGGTCACATGGTGCACATATACATGTAGTACTAACTAGCCAGATCAAATCTCGTCTAAAAATACCACGAAATGAATTGTTAATATGATGTTACAAACACCTAATAAATTCTTCAATAACATAAAATAACAAATATTTTTTTACAAACGCCTTTTCAGTAATTGATTCATTTATATGTAGTACATGCATGTTCATTTAGGGCAGTTCTTCAATAAAATTGAAGATTTCTCACAAACACTTCGTCAGTAATTGATTTATTTGGTATGTTCAGTGAAAGTAAGGTTTCTAGAAAAAAATCTATACTATAATTTCCTGTGGCTATTCTTATACAGTGTGCCTCAAATTTTTTTCTTATGTTTTATCACACTTACATCTTACTATTCTTACATGTACATGTATATCCATGTTTGAAAAGGGATTAGATGTAGCTGTTTTCACTCACTGCAAGCATGTTAGGTGGGATTTCATATAATATTTGGACCCAGAGATGGTGCAGTGATATTTATGTGCTTTTGACTGACAGGGAAACCAAGGTGTCTCAGTGAGTATTGAGGAGACTCACTTCATGTATTCACCAGTGAGTTTGATCTGATTGTTGACTGAGAATATCCCTATTAGCCTATTAGACTACTACAAGCAAGTTACCTTACATGTATATATACAGTAAAATAACGTCACTATAATCCACTTGGCCCAGGCAGTCTTCCTCATGTTCCTTAAGCAATGACTGAATTTTACAACATCTGGAAGGTGCTAGATTGCTTTACAATTCCCAAACTTACATGTACAGCTACATGTACGTTATCTACAGACCCGTGAACAATAGCGTCCAAACAGAGGTTGTGACATAGTGACATCCACGGTAACCTTGACACAAACCAGGTCACTTCGGGACCAACACATGGTTTGATTTTGTTTTAATAATTCGCTTTGGCAGTGGGAGGAAACCGGAGTACACAGAGAAAACCCATTGGACAGGCGACCCTACTCCTTGCCACGTACAACTGGGGATTTCATCAAGGAAAGCATAGGATGTATAGAGTTAAAGGAAGATCAAGCTGGATTTCTGTCTCATCAGTACTTCCATTCAAATCAGTGGTTCATGATATATTTTTAACCATTTGTTAACATCTAAAACAGAGGTATTTGGTGGCCAAATGGTTGATGCAAAAGTGTGCATCATAAGATCTGTAATTGATTCAAGTGGTGTGGTTACCATTCCTCCTGCACGTGTCAAGGAATAGGATTGGCTGTCCAACAATGTGGGTCCTCCAGTTTTCTCCCACTGCGAAAGACCCTACTCTGTTTGACTCCCCCCCCCCCTCAATAATTTTAGAAAATAAAAGAAAAAAATTGTGATATGTTTTGGTAATAAATACCTTCTCTACGGTGATTAAATTCCACATCCCCACTCATTCATAGATTAGCATGTTGATTAATTTCTTACAAGACCCATCCTGCTGTATACCTACATGTACTTGAGAAGTGCTTTTTGGGTATAGGTTCAACGCGACGAGAATATGCATTCACTTGAAGTTGAAACACTCACTCCGTTCGTTTGACACCTCCCTCTTTGTTCGGATACGCTGATGATTTGGCAACGAACAGTATCCGACCAGCTCTATTTATCTTGATGACCATTGCCTGAAATGCTTCTTGTTTGCATTCCTGGCAATCTATTTTACAAAATATAATGGTGAAAATATTCAATCACTTTGAGTCACTCACACCGCCTGTTTGACACTTCCTTCTCGACCTGTCGGATAAACTAGTGATTTGGCGACTGGCGGTATCTGTTATTTATCTCGAGGATCAATGCCAGAAATACTGCCAGGTTGCATTTCTGGCAGTCTACTTTTCAAATTATTGGGGACTTCGTTGAGTTTCATTTGACACTTTCCTCTCTGGGGTCGAAAAGACTAGTGATGATGCGACAGATTGCATCCGATCAGCTCTATTTATCTCTAGGTTCGTTGCCTGAATACTGTCAGGCAGCAGTTTCAACAGTATTTTTCAAAATTTTCTTGGGGAGGTCCCCAAAACCCCCACAAGGATTCACTACTTTGGCGTTAACAATTAAACCCCATCTCTCTCTTGCATCTGGAACACATCCTGTAAAGAAACTACCGTTCTAATACAATCTTGTCTAGTCAGTTGCTTGGGCAATTATACCTATATGTACAGGTATACTTTATTTATAGTTAGAAATACATACATGTACACAACAGACAAATCCAAGATGTCCATTGTCATCATTCTGTTAAAATAGTATTTTTTTGAGAGATTCATCGAGAAAACCTATTTAAACATGCTTTAAATCGTTATTTCTAATTAGACTGTGGGTACATTCTTTCTTTTTAAAGACCATGCATTGGGTTTTCTTCATATAGCTTTTAAAAAAAGAGAATGTACATACGTATACGTATGATATTTTGAGTTATTATGGGTTGGAAGTGCAGCAATATAAAAGATACATATATTTATATAAGAAAACAAAAAGTTTACCAGTATAATATAAAGTGTATTAAACTTGGTAATTAAATTACTCACTGTAATGAGCAGGGAAAATTTTAACCTTAAGGGACTTAAGATTACTAGAAACTAAGCAATGGCCTATCAACCACAGCTGAAGAGTAGTCTTGTTCAGCTGCATGTTACTATGGCAACAGAAATCTCTAAAAGATGACAAGACAAATCAGTTTGCTCCATGTCATTGCTGGAAAAATTGCTCCTTATCTTATTAAATTTTTATTCATTCTTAATACTCACAGGTTGATGAGCATAATGTCTTTTGTCCATTGTTCATAAAAAAAAAGTAAGCTGAAAGGCAAACAATTGATATTTGCGTAGGTAGATAATGTAGAGATTTTTGTAATAAAACTCATTATTTAAACAAGTGTAGGTAATACATGTAGCATTAAACATTTGAAGTATATAATGATGTTATTCACTTGAAACTTGGCACTTGAAACTTGTTTCTAAAGCAGTTTCACCTAATTTTCAAACCTGTGACAAAGTACATGTGCATGTAGAAACAAGCGATTATAATTCAAGTATGTGTGCATGTAGAAACAACCGATTATATTTCAAGAGTAAAGATGAAGTAGAAGTATTCTGCATGGATTGTTTTTATGATAATTGGCAGTTCAAGATGATTAAAACTTCTGTATAGAATTGGATAGATTTATTAATACGATAATGTATTAATGTATACTGTTTAATCTTTTCCTGGCTCATTGCTGTAATCTGTTACAGAGAATATTACATTAAAGATATAATTTTTTTTCAAGAGTTTCTTCAGAATTGACTGGAAATATTTGGTTTGGTGGCATAATATTGTCTTAAATCTAGAGATTAAATTATTTTAGCTATCATGAATAAAATAATTTTTGGGATTCTTCCAGGTGCACAAAATCTTTATGTAAAAAGATTAAAACAATTAAAATTATGATCTGTGTGAAGGTATTTGTGGAGTATTGGCTGTAATTGTGATTATTAGTATATGCAGGTCAATAGTGGGCAAACTATGGCCTACAGGCCAAATCTGGCCTGCCCAGGACCCTTTCATGACATGTTCATTGTACATGTATGTAAAAATAAAATTGTAATAAAAAATCGAAATTGCTTATTGTTGGGCCCAAACTCTTATATATATACAGGTGTTACTGTCTGTACGATCAATAATTTTTGTAGGTCTGTTTATACACGGAGCTTGCAGTGTTACCCAATGACGTCTTTGCCTAATTGACGTCACTTGAGTTGGTTATTGTTTGAATTGTTAACATGCTTTGATTTTTTTTCTGAGTAAACAATATAACTATCAATGTGCCTGATAAAGATAATGCTAAAATAATGTTTTTTGTTCCGTATTACTTTATTCAATAAAGTGTCATTTCTTAATCCTTGTTTGTTCCTCGCTTTGTTTCAAAACTTTGTGTTTGGCCCTTCACCTAAAAAGTTTGCCCACCATTGATGTGCAATGTAGGTCCTATTAATTATTTACTTGAATAAAAAATTGATCAAAATGGTATGTGCTTAATGTGTTCCAATCTTCTTTCTGTGTAAATTCAACACTAATGTTTTACAGCAAAATGTGTTACACCTACAGTACTTTTGTCATGTCAAGTAAATCATTTTAATGGCATAACTTGTTTGAGAATTTAGATAAAGAAATTAGTAAGAGAAAATATATTTATGGCAAATTCTGCAAATCTGTTGCAAGATGACAAAATTGTGTACAGGTAATGCATCTTACTTTTCCTCAAGTTGAGTTGAAATTAATTGTGAAATAAAGGGCTTGGGTTAAAAAATTCTTTTGATGCGACAAAAGCAATCATGCAGATATGACCCAAGACCATATTACATCCAAAATATTTAAATGGCTTGGAAATCATGAAGAAGTAGATCATGTAGCTTATGACTGTAAGTTGGAAGACCAAAGTTCCCATTTTCTATTGCTTATTCTTAGACATATCTCAAAACTAGTCAAAACAGATTTAGAAAGAAAGATTTAAATCCATCCATCATTCACAAATGTTTAAAACGGCAATTTCATATTTTTTAGTTATATTTTTAAAATATATTAAAATAAAGCCCTAAAATAGATTGTATCTATAAAAAGTCCTACCTTGTTAAAGAATAATCCTATTAATCCTATAATTCACTATTGCTAGTTGAGAAATTGGCAAAAATATCATTTTCAACTTCAAATTCAAACGTTTAAAGATCGCCATAGCATGGAGGGGAATGGGAAAACAAGGGAGGTAATTCAAGTAATTGTGTTATTATTTTCTGTGTCAGGAATTTTTATGCCTGTGAAATATTGCCCATGATCGTATAATAGTGAGTTGACAAGCTTTTGAGCAAAAGACATAGAAATAATTATGTTTTGACTTCTTAGAAAAATATGAAATTTCCACTTTAAATTGACACAAGGATTTTGATTATTGAACAGAATGAAATACGTTTATCTGAATATACATGTACAATATTATACACATCTTATAGAGTGCCCCATATTGTTGAAATTTATTGAGATGTATGGACAGATTTAATCCTATAGGCCTACATCCCCCACCCTCTACAATATAATAATGCTTAATGTTCCTCGAATCGTTACAAATTCATCATATTATCATTTTTGTGCTACATGTACATAGTTGCCAGTGGATATTTTTAAAAAAGTGAAATATTTGAGTATAAAGATAAATAATTTAGCAGGTATGATGTGTGATAAGCAGTAGAACGATAGAAAGGTGTTAAATCATCTGAAGAGAAGAGCTATTTATCTGATATCTCCATCATCATACCGCAAGTGTGAAAGCTTCTTTTACTCAACCATTAGCTTCTTGCTAGATTTAATGCTAAAAATACTATAGTGATTGATTTTCCATAAGGCTCTGATCTCCAAAGAAACAAAAAATTGATATAACCTTATCAGGGAAAGCTTACGAGAAATACCATTGGCATATTTTTTCTTTTACCTTTTACTTTCAGTATGGATAAGAATAATAGATGTCATTATATTGTCATTAATCAGTACTTTACATGAACACTGTCTCGTCAAAGTTAGTCTGACATAACACATTATTTTGCTCAACCAAATGTGTCTTGTTTACAACATGTCTTCCTGTTTTTCAACAGACATTCATGTAGAAGGTGATACTGTAATTATTATTTACGACGAGGTATATTATACGTTTGATATAGCAAACATTTAAGTTTGTACCGGCACTATCTCTCAGCAGGGTATGACAATAGCAATAACACATGTAACATGTAAAATTATTTTGGTAGAAAGTAAGTTGTCAAGCAAGTTAGTATCAGTAATAATGAATTAGCATTGTGAAGTACATGAAGGCAATTGTCCTGTCTGTTAATCCATTCCATGTAAATAAAGTAAAAGTTTGCACAAATGATCATTTCTGATCTGGATCGTTACAGTATATTGCAGAAAGTCCCTCCATGCTGGAATAAATATTGAATCGTGATCACGATCGTTATACATGTATTGTAGAAAGCCCCACCATGCCAGGATAAATTGAATTAGAGCTTTAAGGGAGTTAAGTATGGAGTAGTCTAAGATATTTACTAACTTGTCAATACCAGTGTTATTACGATTTTGCACATTTGTTCCTTGTGCAAAATAACCCACATAACAGTCGGACTGTGGAAAGAAAAATACTATTTATAGAAAACTAGAAGATTTCCCCGACCTTGATAGTTCTGGAATAAATTTTGATTTACTGGGGATATTATCAACATCTCTTTTTAACATGTATTAATAGAATTTTTGAGCAAACTCATCTTTTTGGGTCATTTCAATGGATACAAGACATTGTCAATTGGTCTTGCAATTATTATTGTTCATGCCAAGCTTGATGAAATTTAAAGGCCATTCTCAAATGAATTATTCACTAGTTAAAGAGTTTGGAGATTAGATAAAGAGTTGGCAGTTCTCACTATACATGTACTGTAATAGTTAAAACTAGATAATTTAAAGGGATTTCAGTTAAATTGATGCACTCTGAGCCAAGATTTTAGCAATTGAATTTTCGGCCTAGCCTTTATCATCATTACAATGTACTTAAATAACTCCCGTTTATCCAATTCATGACTAAATCATGAATGAAATTTAAGTAGCAAATTGAACCCTAATCCAGTAAATATTGCAGGCATGCTTTGACATCGAGAGTTGATTATTGTCTGGATAAGTTAATTAATGTCTAACTAATAATTTAGATAACATATTTAAGTTGTGGGATACATTGGGATTTTCCTGTGTGGTTTCCCCTTGTCATGGTGCAGGATGGGAGTCTGGCAAGGGACAAAGTATTGTCATTCGGATGGCATGGAAAACTGACTTATAAACACTGATGTGCATGTACAAGAACCCTCGACAAAATCTTCTTTAGCCAAGTCGTTACAGATGCTGTATCCCATTTTATTCCATTTCTAATATGTGTACTAACTGCATGTCTATATACCATACATGAATACATGTAGATCATATTAGGTCGGTCATATACATGTACAGTGTATGTATAATATACATGTATTTTCATTCATAAATTAAAATCATTTTATTACATACATGTACCGGATGTCATCTGTATTAAAAATTATATTCTAAATTAAATGTAGACCATCAAAGTAACAGCTGGATTCAGACATTATCTCCTACACTTGTTTCAATATTATAAAATGTATTCATTGTTTTAATCTTTATATTTATCAACAGACTTCTTATTGTCATATTTCATTTTAGAACTACTTGCCATTTTAATTAACTATTTAGTTTAACTTTTTACCCACATCAACCAACATTTTTTTGTATATACATGTACTCATCTGATAATATTTTGTTGCGACACATTTGACTTTGCTTTTGGTATGAATTATTGTTCTGCAAACTCATCTCAGACACAGGAAACTTTATTTCAAACTTGCATCATTCATACATTTACATGTACCTCTAGAATTGTTTGCAGCATTTTGAGACTTTGACAGTGAGATTCTACAAAAATTGCTAAGGGATCTCTTAAGTGCACACCAATGTGCACGGCCTTGGATGTTGGAATTTGGTATAAGTTTAGGTCGTAGTGCACTGTCCAGGCAAACTTTCTCTCATAGCATACCTGTCTTCAGGAGCAGAACAGTAGGGTTTCCCATCCAACCGCATGGGTTTTCTCCTGGTCTTCAGGTTTTCTGCCACTTATGACTGCTACGCGCCAGTGAAGTAATATTGATCCATGTGTTAGTCTCAAAATGGCCTAGTTTTTGTTTAAACCCCATTTCTCGCTATCTTAATGGTTGGCACATGAAACTGTTTTGTAAGGCTCTGGCTCGCTAACAAGTTTTGAGTTATGCAGGAGTAAGGGCCCAGCAAAGAACTGTATCTAGTAGCTCAGATGGCATGAAAAACCAAGGTCCTGTATACACACTGGAGTTCATATAAAAGAACCCTTAACTTATGTTAACGTTTTACATATTGAAGCTCACATTTAAGGTTTCAATCTTTAAACAATACATATTTTGTTTTTATACTGCCTGTGTTTATGGTTACTTGGCAACCAAAAAACCTTGCAGTTCGTTCTTCTTAAACAACACATTAGAGGTGCTGTACCCTTTTTTTTTTCAATTTGATGAAGTCAAGGACAATGATGCACATTACATACTTGTAAATGTACTATGCTACATGTACATATTTATATATAATTAATGTATAAGTGTGTGATTATGTTGTATAAAAACTTTTAAAGTTGTCACTGTGACAAGTCTAGTTGGGTTTTAAGTTTATTCATGGACATGTATGTGTAGATGTGTTGTAAAGTTCAGTGAAGTTGAAATCCATTTTGTCAAGCCAAAGTCGAAAGGCCTGTGTGGCTCGTCAAAATTGTATATCCAAAAGCAATATTAGATGTTAATCTTGTATCTAAACCCCAAACTCATTGTTTTGAATACATGAGAAATTGCACACTCCTCACAATGTTTTGTTTGATTAGATCTAATCCCACTCAAACACTGCTGTAACGAAAGCAAATTTCTGTTCCAAATTATGACTGGTCAATAGTCCAATTATCAACCAATACTTGACTGTGTAACAATATAATTCAGGTTTAAACAGAGGTCCAGACAATGTTACATCATGACTCATGAAATTTATTACGCCAAATTCACCAGTGCATAGCAGGATATTGCAGAAAAAATAATTGTGTAACAAACAAGACTATCAAAATTGCTACATTATAAACAATAATGTTTGGAGATGAACAATACTTTCGAACAATACATGGTACTTTCGCCTTTTTTAATAAATCACTGTCCAAAGTGTTAGGGAAGACCCCAGATTAAACAAAGGGCTGTTATGTTGCTGTACTTAAAAGAGATTTGATTGAATGGGAATAATTAATAGACAGGGACCTCAAAAGCTCAAGTATCAATCCGGCAAGTATCAAGTATCAATCCGGTTAGAATACAAGCGAATATGTAGTAAAGATTGTGGATATTAGTCTTTAAATGACTTGGGGTTTTTTTTTTAGTAGAGTTCAGCAACACCTCTCCTTGCCCCCCTCTGTTTCACCAGTAACATAAAGGAATATCAATTAACAATTGTAAGTGACATGAGCTGTCCTGCTACTATCTGGTTATTTATGGTAGACACATGACACTAAATTTAGGCAATGTTGCAATTAAAGAAGTATCCAAGGATAAACACCTCGGGCTGACTTTCCAAATAGTTATATATATTTAAATAAATTTGTATTTTGGCTCATGTAGATTAAAGGTATGTAAACCAGTGCTGGATTAAGGGTCTGCTTGGCCTAAGACACAATTTGATAGGTTTCCAGAAAATACAGATATTTTGGGTTCACTGATAAAATTACATTTAACTAAAAATTTATAACAAAATAATTCAGAACCAATTTGTTTTTGACAGTACTGTAATTTCTATTAGATGACAATAGCTACATTGTAGACTGCAACTTTTTGTCCCCTGCCTTTCGAGAGTGTCATCTATTGGGATCTCGACAGGGGACATCAGCCTTACTGTTGGCTTGTTTTACTTTATTTATGGTGGTTTTTTGGGTGGCTCTAAGACACATGCCTTATTTGCATAACGTTTAATCCAGGTATGATGTAAAGTAGTAAATTGTCTTCTTCATTGAAACCCGTAAAATCATGAATCTCCAAACCACGTCACAGATTGTGATGTTTTATGAGACGGAAGCACTGTTGATCTAAAACGTGAACTATTACTTCAACAGTTAGAAGCTTTCTGGATTATATGCAGTGTTGTGAAAAATATAAGTCATCAAGAGGTTTTATCACAATGCAAGAGAAAAAATTGGGGACACTTATTCTACACAATTATATTCCAGTGATTACATGTACGTGTTGCAATTGATACATGTTAATGTATCACCCTATTTTATTTCTTTTAAATCCCAAGAAACTATAACAACAACACCAAATATTTCTGCAGAACTCTATTTTTTCCTGCTTGTATCCCGTCTGTTGTCAGAGAATGGAACCAGAATAATCTTTCTTCTAGAAACTTACCTACTACATCCTTCTTTAAATCTAACCTTCTGTCACTCTTGATAGATCTATACCTCCAACTGGAAAAATCAAACCCACCATTCTTCTATTTGATACTTTCGTAGTGATTAGAACCGTTATTGATCTCTCCGACATGTATAATTACGGCGAATACTTACATATATACATCTGTGGTGCATTTGTAGAGGCTTAATCCCAGTTTCACTGTGGGTAAGTGATTTGAGTTAAGAAAATAAAATAATTAAAAAGTACTGTAAACAGTGTTAATACTTCATTCCTGTGATTTATATTACATGTAGTGCCGTTATGGTTATTTAGGCTTCTGTTTTTTTATTTGAAAATAAATATTGTTTATAATGTCTATTGCCTATTCACAATACAGCTTATTCTAATCTCACAAGATTATATCGTATTGAAATGTTATGTTATCTTACACTGTAGTGTGTACATGTATTTCATATATTCAAACACAAATATATTTGACCCATTAATATACTTATATATATGAACATAACTTCAGTTCATGGAGGTTCACTTGAAATACATGTATGGTACATGTAATGTACATGTACTTTAATAGGTATTACAAGTATCAATCAATTATATAATGAGAGGGTCGGGGGGGGGGCGATGGCAGGATGATCATTGATTCAACTGGCATGGTTTTGATTCCCCGGTTGTATGTGGCAAGGAGTCTCATGTCCAATCGTCCCACTTCTAAAGATCCTTAAATGTACGTGCAAGCAAATTATTGAAATTAAATTGGACCACATGTTGTGTTGATTGGACGTTAAACCCCGTTTTTCTGGGGGGGGGGGGGATGGCCTAGTGGTCTAGAGTGCCGCGCTTCGACCTCTAGCTGTCCGGTCACCTCTGGCTTGCGGCTATGGTTTCGAGCCCTAGTGTGAGCGTACAGTATGTGGCATGGAGAAAGGGGCGCCTTCTCAACCTCATGGGTTTCCTCCGGGCACTCCGGTTTCCTCCCACTGCTAAAGACCCCTACGCGCAAGCGAATTATTGAAATAAAATGAAACCATATGTTAGTCCGGAAATGACCTAGTTTGTATTGAGTGGAGTTAATCCCCATTTCTCTCTCTCTCTCCCATTTTTCTGTCTCTCCAAATTATTGAACAGGACTCTAAACTTAGGATGGAGCTCCTTCAATCCTTAAATATCACTTGATTTTATGTGTTGATTTGTTTAGTGGGATGAAACTATGTCTTTAGCTCAAGAAAATATTCTGATTGTTTGTTTCATTTTTGACACAAGACAATTCAAATTATTAGATAAATAAACTAACATTTGAAACAATAATTTAATCAGATGAAACCTTTCCCATATTTTCATTTAACAAGAAAGATAACAGAAAGTTATGAATATTAATTGATCTACATGTATCTGTAAATAAGAAGAAGAAGTAACCAATTGAAAAGTATTGCAGATGTCATCAGTTTATTACTATTTGAAACTGCGAAAAAAAAATCTTCTATTGCTTAATTCAAAATTAAAAGATGTACATGCATAAATCACTTTGGATAACAAAATCTCTGAATATGACTTTAACTTTTAACAATGGTATCTGAAATGAATGAAATGAAATGGGGTTTAATGTCCTACTCTTCTGCACCTAACATGGGCTAATGGAAGACGGGCATACACCATACAGTGTGTCATGAGAGAGATTTTGCCCAGACATCGGCGCTACGGCCTATTCTTATATGTAATTCCAACTGCCAAGGAATCTTTTACAAGCACGCCAGTGTGTAAACAGGACCCCGGTTTTTCATCCCAACCGAACAACTAGACAGCTGTCCTTGTCAGACCCATCGTTCTGCAACACTGATAAGGGGGAACTCAGGGATGTAGCAAGGATTTTGTGGGTGTTGAAAAAAAAAAAATTCTGAGCGAAGGGAGTAAAAAAATTTTTTGAAAGGGGGCGTGGTCTTTTATGAAAATTCAACTCTGATTGGTGTATTTTTAGAGCATCTGCTGCCATTTGTATTTGCTTCATTGCAGATCAAATTTCCTTTTATATTTATATTAAAATTTGACCAAATTCACTTAATTTTCATCAATGATACAGAGACTCTGCCAGGGAGCTGAAAACTTATGTAAATGGTAATTGGTAATACATTATACATGTACATGTACTATTGCAAATTAATTTACTAAAAAAAAAAAGATCTTTTTAGTGTTTCAAAGATTCTATTCTATGTCAAAAGCCTCTCATACTTTTATGTATATTAGTGACTAGTGTAATAGTGAATAAGTGAAACACTAAACAGTACACTCGCCTTGCCGCCTAATTTATTTTTTGTGCCAAGTGTGAATAAAATGGACTGTAGCCCAGCTGTCTCTCGGATTTAGATTCAGTAGAATTAACGCAAAAATGAGAACATTAAAAATTGGTCGTAAAACCGAACGTACAACACCATTTACGACATACAAAACTTTAACATACAAAACTTCTTTCTTTTAACTAATTTAGGATGGTTTGCATCGGCTTTTACAATGACTATCACTATGGCTTTGCCATTTGCAGTGGTAAATTTGTATTTCGATTTCGAGCGACGAGTTTGTGTACAGAGAAGGACGAATGAGTTTGAATACGACTGGGCGGGTTTCCTTCGGTTTTTTTTCTTTGTGCTGGGAACCATACCAGAATATCGAGATGAACTTTCTCGGCCAATGCAGGGATCGAACACCTGACCTCCAGGCTAGCGAGCCAGCGCCTTACCCTCTTGGCCACGAGATTAGCACCCTGAATGAGATGTAACATCTTATTCTTCTGTTCACACCAGGCTAATAAAGACAGGCATAAGCCATACAGTGTATTATGAGTTAAGTTTTGCCCAATAAACTTTCTCAGCCGAAACCGGGAGTAGGGCTGGGTAAAATATCGATATAAATCGATAGTATCGATTTGACGTCCCAGAAAAGCACTATCGATAGCGGTTGGTTACTAATACTATCGATTATCGCTCTTCGTCAATTTTTTTTGCGTCTGAAATGTCAGTGTTTTCTTTCCGTAGTTAATCATAATACACCGCTTACTTTAATTACTATCAAGTATCAATGTAACACATAACAAAATTGTGACTGCTTATTTAACAGCCGTTTTCATAAATTCACTCTCATTGAAACATTACTTTAGTTTTGAAGAAATTATTGTTGAATATCGCTAAATCAGAGATATCCGGATGTGTAAATAAAGTTAGAGTTATTTCCCTTTGCAATGTTTTGAATCGGAACATGATCATTTTGACCCCTTCACATAATTATTTATATACAATTTCTTCAATTTCTGCACGATTTTGATAATAAACAACAATTTGCGCTTATATATTATACGAATAATGGTTCTCTATTGGCACACGAAACGACACAGAATTGTCCGCCATATTGATATTTTCACGCACACGTAGTGACGTACGCAATGTTTTGAATCGGAACAAGTTCATTTTGGTCCCTTAACATAATAATTTACGATATTTCTCCATTCGGAACCACGGCTGCATTATTTTAATAATAAACAACATCAATTTACGTATATATACGTGATATGACAAGTTTTATTAATGTTTTCCAAATTTGGAACTTATCTCCAGTCTTGACGACGACCGTGAAAATAAGTTTGTTTTCGATACTATCGATTATCGACCGACATTTCATTGTCGATTATCGATAGTAAAAATCACTATCGATACCCAGCCCTAACCGGGAGTGAACCTGCGATCTCCAGACTAGCTACAAGCGTCCTACCCATTTAGCCACTATGGCTCCACACCACTTATAAATAGGAAACAACATTTTCCTGAGAGGTAATGAATAAAGCATTAAGGTTTACACTATTGATTTTAGATGTGACAGTAACATGTAGTGTCAGTGTAAGATTCATTAAGATAAAAGGTAAAACTGTGTTGAGGCTAAATGTTAATCTGTTATTAACTTATAGTAGTTCTATCAGTCCATCTTCATATGCTATATAAATACATAGAAGACTATACTACAATATAATCGTATACTTATAAATTCCAGCTTATTGTCCAAATTGATATTGATTTCTGTCGACTAGACTATAATAGTAACTTCAACATTGTGAAACTGATGTCTCATCTGGGTCATGGAAAATTATAACGACTGAAAGGCTCATTTTTAATTACATCTTTTCGATCTTCATTTTTATATATGTACATGTACATGTACATATGTATGCTCACATTTAAATTGGTCATTTACTGTTGTCTGTCAGTCCAGCATTATGATATCTTGTATTTGACAAAGTTCTAACTCTTGAGGTCAACTGGCAGACTAACTAACGCAAGTGAAGAGATGATCGCTGTCAAGATCAGTCACATTATTTCTGTTCCATCTTTTTTGTAAATCATTAATTTTTTTTCATTTTGAGTGAAGCCTGTTCCATAACAGGCCTGGAACTGTATAGCTGGCCCCTGAATCTATTCTCTTGATTTGATATTTGTCTATATCCTGTCTTGTATGCAGGTTTATCTTGTAGATTTTTGTTCCTGCACTTTCTGTACATGTGCATGGGCGGATCCAGGAATTTTGAAAAGGGGGGGCGTAAAATGAGGGCACTTACAGTGGAGACAGGGCACGCCTGCAATGGGAGGTTTGAGGGGGATTCCACCAAGACAATCTGCATATGTAGCTATTCCAAGAGCTATTTTGCTGATATTTTTGTCTACAAATATGATCAGCTTTGACTAAATGTGACCTGACTCAAGCCAATCATTGCAGATACATGTACAGTACTGGTCAGGCGGAGGTACGAAATTCCCCCGTGGTCCGACCTGGGCGGAAATGAAAAATCGCGGAGTACAGCTTATAATTCCGCTCAGGTCCCGCTCTGAATTCCGCTCTAAATTTCCGCCGCGAATTTGAGTAAACCGCCGACCACGGCGGTTTTGTTAAACCACCGACGCCCGCGGATTTGTTAAACCACCGAACCAAGCGCGAGTTTTAATATTATGAAATTATTGTTACACGTATGCTTACATTGTATTCGTATCCATTAATTTAGAAGTCCAATTCCGAAAACAACATTATCGGCATGCTTGTAAAAGTCTGAATTAAAAAATATTGATATATTATCGGTGTCAGCATCGATGTATAATAAACAACATCGCCGACTCGTGTGAGTTTGTTTTGTTTTTGTTTTACATCTACGGCATATAACAAACCTTTCAAATAATATTAATCATCTGGACGAACATTCGTAAATAGGTATTATTCGACTTTATTTAACGTCCGTTTGGCTGTCCATTTATGCCTTATACATTTACACACATCTAAGTATTCTGTTACTATGTTTTTGTTTTTGATTTTGTTTTAAAACAATGTGCAACGAAGCCGTTTGCCTTTTATGAATGTCGGCGAAGATTAAAGCAAAGTGAGTACACTCATTGTTACAAAGCCGTGGTTTCAATCCGAAACGTGTTGACATTGCTATTACAAGTGATTGTAGAGCTTTCATTCAAATAATTAAAAAAAAGTGAGCACACTCTCAGTTTTAAAGCCGTGGTTTCACCCGAAACGTGTTGGTATGGTAGGCTAAGTGTTTATTCTATTAAAATATTGTTTTATTAGACAATACAATAAATCACAAAAAATGGATTATTAAAAACAGGCGAATATGCGATACAAGGATGTGGGTCAGTTCATCCCAGGACCGGACTGTTTCATCCCAACCTAATTTATTATCGGGATGTTTCATCCAGGTCTGTTTCACCCCCTTGTTATTAGAATAGCAGTTAACGGAGTTATACTTATTGTTAAATAAACTGTTAAACACTTACTTATTGTTAAATAAACATTACTTTATTATTTATTGTTAATGTATCTATCTTCTTACAAATGTGTAAAGACAACTCAGCCCCCGCCGCATGTTTTTATTACTAATCCCTAAGTAATTATTATGGATTAGTAATAAAAACATGCGGCGGGGGTTGAGTTGTATTTACCCATTTGTAAGAAGACAGATACATTAACAATTTGGGCACAAAGCCGCCACCGTAACAAGTCGGTGTTTCCGTTATAAACATTGAAAAAAATTCAGAACAATGTCCGAAAATTTGGTCAAAAAATGTATTTTACACACATAATTTTTTAGCGTAAATTAGTCGGAATGTGAAAAGGGAATTCCTTGGGGCGTGATCAGCTGAAATCTGCAGTGATTAGAATAGTGTCAAGTTCACGTGAGACGCCGTGTTTGATATTCAATTTTATACCGATATTATAGAATCCTAATTATACATATTTTTCTTGAACGGTAGTGTCATATTTATTTATGTATATTTAAACGGTCGTGGAATGAAACGACCTGCTCCCTGATACAACACTTTTAGCCAAGTATGCCTCTATAGATACATTACTTCATTAATACGTTCGATATTTTTAAAACTTGCATCGTTCAACTATTTACACACATAAATGCTGGCCTTACCTTGGACGAAAGTGTTGTTTATTAAAAAAGCCATTTCCATTCTAACAAATAAGTTACAAAATCCATTTTAAATCACACCCCAAGTTATACCTTCGGATTTAATTCCCAAATGAATGAAATGCCTTAATCTCCTGTTTTTAAGCACATATCGCCAAAAGTCACAGTCAACCTTGCTGAACACATATGTACATTAAAACTATCAGTCGGATAATACCGTGAGGACCTTTTCATTTAGGCACCAAGGAGTCTGAGTCAATGCATACTGTCAATCAAGTTTCCAAATTAGGTGAATTCACACGTGCCATCAAAAGGAATTGATAATTGACTATAATAGATTCCCCCTTTTACAAATTTTTACCATGTCATGGTCTTGTAAACAATATTAGGGTTAGGCTAGGGTTAGGGTTCACCGATATCTATTATTAGGGTTAGGGTTGGGTAAAGGTTTATTCAAGTTTATTGATACCCACATTTATAGTATTTCTTATAGCGGCAGACTAGTGCACCCGCGGACGAGTGAGACGCTCTCAGTGTATTTTTAATTTGGCACAAAAATCATCACTCATATCGCACCAAGCCCCTTTAACTAATACATGCTTTTGTTGTGAGACATTTTCCTTTGTACTCTTTGATCTATACTCTCTGATGCGAGAATTAATTACTATTAATCTCAGTTCCGTCCGGACAAGACTCGATTCATAAGATCTGGTTCTTAAGTGTTTTATTGAAAACTTCATCGATATGTTCACTGGAAAAATGAAATTTAATATTTGTTTCTGTGATAATTATTAGGAAAAAAAGAGAACCGGATTATTTTTTAGGAAATTTATCGCCAGACAATTATATAAATACGGTAAGCAGTTTGTGTGTTGCATTTATAAGTTAAAGGATAAAAATGAATATATACAAAACACTTAAATTACTCTTCGTACTTAAAGCTAAGGGTGCGAATTGCTACTTCCTGAATAATTTTTCAGACCCCTCTAACATGAACCAGAATTCACGAAACATGGTTTCATTGTCGGATTAAGCGTTGCCATCAACATGAGCTACTGTACACATACACATATGTTCTTTGTGATATTATTCACAACTGTAATACCGATGTTTATTGGGCAGAGTATGGTCCCTTCTAAATATATTTGTAGACAAGCTGTCGGCAGTGCTTTCCGAATTCACGAAACATGGTTTCGTTGCCTTGTGTAAAATTAAGAGTTGACATCTAAAATAGCTACATAAATTGTAGATTTCGATACGTAATGTACTAAACATTACGGAATAACCGTAAATCAATTGAACACGGGTAAAACTGCATGCTTTCTGAGATGGTTGGATTATGCCTACGTGTGAATATGGGTGTATGCGTTTCTTTGATCTGTTATATACGGTTATATCACGGAATAATTCTGTTTGGCGAGATGGTTTTCATTTGTAACCGATATCCTATACATTTAGTGAAATGCTGAAGCAATTATAGTTTAAATATAACCTTTGTGTGTAAAATATTACTATTGGACAGACTGTTGTATTATCAATATGGAAATTTCTATCTTATGGATTTGCATCGTGACGCGCTTTTAATATTTAAACAGACTTATTCATGTAATTTGTTATTAAATCATCATAGCTAGTTCTCGTTTGTCAGCCATTTTTATAAATTTAGCGCAGTATTTGATTTGATCAAATTGTTTAATTATCTTTCAACTTATTGGGAAAAGGAGGCTAATCATATTCCAATTCCGCTACATGAAGTTTTTGCGGGCCGACTATATTTATTTGGGACGATAATCCGCCGCGGTTTTTATACTTTCGCAGACTATAATCCGCCGCGGTTTATATATTTTCGCGGACTATAATCCGCCGCGGTTTATATATTTCCGCCGCGTTTTTTCCGCTCAGAATGCCGATATTTTCGCGGACTGCAAATGAGAAAACACCGCGATTCTTGAGCGGAAAAAACTCGGACCAAGGACTATTTTAATACCTCCACCTGACCAGTAGTGTATGGTAGGAACCATGCTAAAATATTACTTTACAGATTTGGGTTTCAAGCATATTATCTTTAAAGATGACTTCATTTTTATTGGTGAAAAATACACATTTGCTGTTTTTGCTTCATGTGGAGTCTCACTTTATTTTATTTGTAATTCCTTATCATTTTTTCTGAAAATGAATGTTAAAGTACATATGCCAGTTAAATAGACATGTTACACACCAAATTATTATTCATTGAAGAGTACATGTACATACAGCTGTTTTTTTGAGAAGGTGTATTTTGATTCTTTGACACATTAGGGGCCTGGCAAGGGACAATGTGTAGTCATTATGATAGTAAGGAAAATGAGTTCCAGGGTACACATTAGAGACTTTTGGAAAGCGTAAATTCCTAGTGCGTATCGCGTATCCGTCTGGATTTTGTGTGTGACGTCATCAATGTGTGTGAATTTCTCATACGTGATAAGACACATATTATACGGCAGTCCGTATTGAACAGCTTTTATACGGAGAAGGTCCGTATAACATTGTCGCCTTTTTAGACGCTGAAATGTTGTTGTATCATAGCGTTTTAATGAATCTATATGCATCTTAGAACGTGGAGGTGTATATTTGATGTGTATTTTATCATAATAAAGACTTGAATTAAATCATTTTTTTGTTGGGTTTTTCTCGAAATTTTCAAATTGTCTGCACGCTAGTTGATCTACGCGCTAGATTTAGGTAGATATGTGACCTTGCAAATCTGTAAATGATGTGATTCTATGGTAAAGCGGTGTAAGTGAAACAAAAATTGATGTCGAGTCTAAGTCAAAGATTTTTTTTTTTAGTAAGATGCGACATTATTTTCTTTAATAGCTCAGCGACTGTCGAGTGACTCCACGCACTCTGAGAAATTGTAGGCAAGGCACTTGACTAGTACTGATGGTGATCTTGGTCGATAACTGTCGCCATGCTGTACATAACTAAGCGCAGCTCTGTGACGCATACACGTACGCGACGCAAGAATCTGCCAAAACTCTAAAACTACTCTGACACAACGTGTCACGTATACGATACGGATACGTGATACGGATAGGGAAAATGCCACTTGCCAAAAGTCTCTATTAGCGTGTATACATGTACTGTATATGAAAAAAACATTGGAAAAAGAATAGGTGGAACTGTCATGGTCCCGCCAATGTTTCTCTCATATCATGGGATAAGCAAACCCCCATTTGATTCCATTTGACCTATGTGCATAGCTTAAAAATTATGTATATTATTATTTGAAAGATTATCAGTGGGCTGCCTTATACACTGAGATGATATCAGAATATTCATATTATCTATCATCAAACTTTCTGGAATCATGCAAATTTCCATGACAAACCTAAAATAACTGAAGATGTAATTTAAATCCCATCTAAGTTTAAAGCCAACATCAATCTAATGAACAAATTGAAAACTCATCAAATGTTGTTAAGTTAATTTACTATGTTGATAAAATGATATGAAATTATTTCTTTGGCAAGGTTTACGTGTATGACATTGGCAATATCAGAGCTGCTTCCATGTCTAATTTTGTCAATTTAGTTCAGTTTTTTTAATGCCATTAACCCAAAAGGAGGATTTAAATGCAAGAGTTATACACACGCATGATCTTCAAACTCTATATTTAACCGTAACTGAATCATACGCTTTCAATGATATTAATACCTGGTGCTGTCACTTTAAATCAATGGCTGTACTGTAAGTCTCAGTAACGAGTGCATGAACATGGTAATTAGTAATATCGATTTTACATGTACTTGTTAATCTTATCAGATATAAAAAACATGCATCATTTGACAGAAGGAAAAGCATTAATGTTGTTTGAAAATGTGTGGGGTATCCTGTACAAGTGCCAAATTTCTAAAAACATTACATGGCCTTCCTACAGCATTCAGCTTTGATTTATATCACTGTGTTTCAAGGGTAACAACTCTACCCAATCAGTAGGGATCAGACTACAGTTTTTTTCTCCATTAACTCCAATGCTGAATTAATTTCTCAGGTAATCAATTACCGTTACTTGTTATTAGAACATTAATGATTTTAAATCTGTTTGATGACAAGGAGCCATATAATAATAATTTTTAAAGTGAATAGATATCAATTTTTAAATGAATGAGTAAACAACTGCTGATGATGCCAATTTATGCACAGCATGGCACTCTCAACCAGACTCCTTTCAAGTACATGTATTTTGGATTGTCTGTATGGTACATGTACATGTATTTGTTTTTGATGAGGGATTTGTACTGCTGTGTTCTAAAAAAGAAGAGGGCATCTTGCCACCTCTAGAGGTATGGAGAATTAACCAAGAAATGAATAGTTGAAAAAATTGGAATAAAACGTTCCCTCTGAAAAAATGCACAACAGAACAGACACAAAAACACCTCATCAATTGTACCCTTCTTTCTTCATGACATGATCTCAAGATTATGTATTGGCAACTATATGAATTAATGAGGTAAACAAACAGTACTTAAATAGGAGGGGAAAATTCCAAATACATTGGCGAATGATATTTAATATTAGCAAAGAGTTTATAAATTATATAAAGCACCCAAAAATCATAAATCCTCAAATATTCCTCCTTGAAAACTTTTTAATAAATAACATGAATTACCATGCATAGTACTCAATTTTACACATGTTATTAGTGTTTTGTGACTTAAAATTCTACAAAATGTTCCTCCAAAGTGAAGCAAATGATATTTCAGCCATTCACAGACTCTAGATTCTAAAAATTTTAAGGGGGTGGGGGAGCATGCTACCCACATGCACCTAGTCCTGGGGTGTCGGAATTGTGGCTGCATTACTTGTATCGGTGACCTGTGCATCAGTTGGTCTGGTTTTTGCTGATCCCCCACCCCAAACAAAATTGATATATGTACACCCCTGATCACTTCAATTAGTGTCCAATATCGTTAGTATACAATGTAGTACAGATTTATAAACTTCAAAACAACACTGATTACATGTTCATGTATATTATATCATGTATATACAATGGACATACATACATTCTTAACCATAAATTTAATTTATTTTCATTGTGTAACCATCAAAAACTTGTAATGGCCTGCACTCACCAAGGATTATTTGTCACAGGTAGCCATTGTTGGTGACAGTCTGTCTGGAAAAGCATGCCTACTGATTTTTTCTCACAAAGTTATAATTATGTCAGCAGTTTTATGTGTGTATGAGAATTCTTTATAGCTGTCATTGTTTTGGCATTGTTTATCTAAGCATCACTTATCTAAGCATTCACTTATACAAAGCTAAATATAGTTACACATATTAAAATATATTTTATAACCTTGGTGTTTTTTTCACAATAGATAGAATGTCTACCAGTAGAAACAATTAAGGCTCTATAACGTCGCACTAAGATGATTATACATTTGTGACGAAGAATATGCATGATTTTAGTGTTACGCATAATGTGGATTCCCTTACATTTACAATAATGTAAAAGTTAAATTGTAGTAAAAATATTAGTACAAAAATAGTTCAATTCCTTTTACATGTAGTATTCACAAATCTGGCGAATTGAAAATTCTATCAACGTATGCTGCTCCCTGTGTTTTAAGTCGATGTCATCTTTATTTGCTGTGCACCAAATTGATGGACCTGTTTCAAATATGATTGGATCCAAGCTGGGACATATCTAGTGTTAATATTTTAATTTTGTTTTCTTAATTAAATCTTAACTTATCAACCTGAGAACATATTAGTGTGGATTAAGCGGTACAAAATTGGATATTTTTCAAAAAATGCAAATCATGTATCGTTACTTTAATTTTCTTTGAAATTTAAGTCAATCAGATACACAAATGACTATATGTACCAATACATGTAAGCATAATGTAAGATCTTGAAGGGTACGTGTACATGTACATGTATGTTGCTTTGGCATTATGGACTTTGATGTACATGTATGTTGCTTTGGCATTAAAGACTTTGATGCACAAACTACAATTAAAATAGTAGGTGTTGATGAATAATAATAATTTCATGTTCAAATGTCATGGTTGTTTGCATCATGTTTTTCGTTTTCAATAGAACGATATTTTTCGATCAATGTTTTTGGAGTTGCAGTACAAAGGACTGTATACATGTATATGTAGTATTAAATTCCAGAAATAAAGAATTAAATATATATACAGTTTTAATTACATATTATATATAAGATTTATTGTATGTGTCCTGCAAGGCTTAGAATAGTTTTATATCCCTGGAATAATACCCTGGATTGTTGGATACAGTTTTTACTTGTTGTATGAATGAAAGCACGTTGACACGGCAGTGATAAGTTATGAAATCTGTCAAAGAACTTGATAGTAAGTCTTTATTTTGACAGTCTTGTATCATAATGAAGTCATAAAGACATCTATCACCATCTTGTAAAGTGGTAATTTTGACATACTGTCATTAAATGTTGCCGACAGGTTAAGATGCTGGTATTGCATTGTTCAAGTTGTCAGTACTATACAGTCATGTATATGAAGCTACAGGAGAAGAGGTGCTGAACAGTAGTAATACAAAACATATCCAGTAATTTATGTCGTTATTTCATAGTTTTACTGTGCTTTTGATAATAGAAAAATAGTGTGCAGGCTTGAGGAGTTATCTTGAGAAAAAAAATTTAAATGGATAAGAATGTGTTATGCAGTGGTTATATTTTTGAACTTTGTATCTAAATGGGATGAAAATATACTTGAAAATAAATACCGCTAGTAACAACAAAATCCATGATATTTTACACCTTTTAGAGGTAATATAGACTGTCATAATGTTAGATAAACAAACAGAATCCAGTTCCAATAAAATATTTAGACATAGTGTTCTAGAATTTGAAAGGACATTACCGTTACCTGTGAGTTTAACAACTGATAAAAACATTCAATGTGATTTCGAAGAGACCACGGTAAGATTGAGATTCTTTTTTTTTATTGATATTTCATTAGAAAAATCAAATTGTTTTTTGTGAATCTGAATGCATGCCCAAGGCCATGAAGTTTCACACAGATCATTTATTGTCCTGACTGATACACGTAAAAATTTCATTGAATTTATAATAATTTAAGATTTCAATAATGAATACTAAGATTTTGTTTTGTTCGATAGGGAAATAAGTGTATCTGGATAACACAGACTTATTAAAGCTAGTGCTAATAATAGTGCTCATAAAATTATAATCGTGACTACACAAATACATGTACATATTAGACGACACGTTCCTGCATTTTAAATTAGGGTGTCGACTGTCAGAACTTGTTGAATTATAGGTACATGTATAACAAATTTCTTATCAGAAAAACTTGCCAAAAAACTAACAAAATAAATAAACTGTTTTGGCAAAAAATCTTCAAATGTGATTACTGGAACTATTTTGTTTGTTTCTGAAGGTCTAATTCTTTTGTTATAATGAAGGTCATTGCAGAAAAGTACAACATCAAAACCCATTTCTTTGCCGCCCTTATAATGAAGGTGTTCAATTTAATTTTGAAATGGATGGTCAATAGAATCAGTTGTTTGCTTGCTGGCAACCTATATTTTATGAAACATGTATGCTTCATTGTACTGCACCCAATTATAAAAGCACTCTTCTCGTTAAAATTTGGCTTGAATTATGAACAGTATTTGTTCTAGATAAATTCATTATTTGCACACGTTTTCCTGTTAGGCAGAGTGTAAAGACATGTTTGCAACAAATTGGCAATTTTTTTGGTAATAATCTGCCTCTCTACATTGTGGGCTATTTATTTCGGGGTTTAATTAACACACCGTACTGGTTGGAAGAGCTCTGGGATGATTGAAAAAATCCAATGAAACCATTAATACAACCTGCTTGGAATACTATAGCATTTATATTTTCAGTTCATGTAGTCAATAGCCTCACTGGATGGATTCAGTTCCTCATAAGGTGTATTGAATGTCGGTATTAATGTCAGCATTCTATGATATTATTCAAATTATGTGTAGAAAGTAGCTTACACACGGAACTTACTAAATTATGGTTAAAATGCTTCCTTATTTCACAGACTGTTCAGAAATACACATGTTAAGATATTTCACGATTTGTGAATCATTTTTAATCTTCTTTCCAGGGAGGGGTGGGTTGTGGTAAATCATTAAAAAGGCTGAAGGTTTTGAACATAATTTTGCCTCTGGCCTGAAATGTTGTCGTGTCTATGGGACCCTGATCAGCTATGTCAGATTATATAACATAGATCTATCACATCATTTAGATAGACTATGATGTATTTATTAAGAGGTCTTTAAACTTCATTGATTTATTGTATAATGTGGCTTAAAATTTGTTCAAATTTTGAAAAAGTGTGAAAATTTGAATAAAAGGGCCGATTTAATTCATAATGTGGATAATATTTTCATGGGTGTAGAAAATTTGAAAAGGGGCGTTGTAAACAGTGTCATGAAACATGTCATTGCTGACGTAGTTAGTTTACATATTAATGTACATTGTGCGTTTTGCAGTTTTCCCCCGCCCCCCACACACGAAAAGCTTGACATTAAGATTGGCTCAATGTAGAAAGATTCAATTAGATTGTATTTTGTAAAGAAGAAGCTATAAGTTTTCATGTTTGATAGGTTACATGTTTTATGTCTATTATGACATGATTTATTATAGGTTGAGGCTTTCAACTTTATACTTGTAAGGGGTTTCTATTGATTTTAACACTCATCATTTTTTTTCAAGGGCTTCTACAAAGTTAGAGTTAACCTTTTCTATTCAAATCTCTGGTGTGTTGATTTAAAACCATAATTCCCAATGAAATATACTTCCATTATCCTTAAATCTTTTATTTACATATAATGTTATTATGGATGAGTGTAATAGCTATCATATGGAAATAAGCTTATTAAGTACCAATAACCTTACACTGTTGACAAGTAACAGTTTTACCCCATTTATTCCAGTAAAAGGATAGATATTACTTTCGGTAGAGCGCATTCAAATTCTTTGTACATTTGCGATACACAGCTTAAATAATCCTATTTTCTGTCTGCTGACAATTACTGTTAGTACGACATTGTGGAATATTTTAGGCCAGCAGGATTTTCAAATTCAGAGTTGTATTAAGAGAAGGATTTTCGGATTTGGTCGTCAGATCAATATGTGGAAAGCAACCTAATTAGGCGGCATACTACTTGTTTATTTCACTATAACACAAACATTGAACTGCAATTAGTAGAAAGCTTTGAAGTTTCCTAGACATCGGAAAAAGAAGTAGCAATTTTGGGATGTATATATCTTATACTTACATGTGACTTGAAATATCTCATGATTGTACAGTAAGCTGTATGTAATTTGTGGACTGTTCAAATCAGAAGGAATTGATCACCGCATCTGAGCAGTCGACAGATGGAAAATGGAGGACAGCATAAATCTGTTTTTATTTGATAAAAAAGACAGTATATGTTGAATCTTGTGATCTGACATTTCACATAATTGTTACAGTATTTCTTACTTGTGTAATTGTATTTTGTGAAAACTAGAGCGGTGAATAAAAATATCACGATGTCTGCTTCTCCAGATGAACTAGATCTAGTTGAACGTCGAAGAAGGTGTAAACCCCGCTCTTTTCATCGTAGTTTAAGTGAGGTAAAACAAGCATTTTATGTAGATCCACTTTAGCAATGATTCCGGTCTCTCTCGAGAGTTTTAACATGTTTTTATAAACATTTTATACACGAATGAGACAATAAATTAAGGTACACCGTACATGTAGTAGAATGGTGTAAATCTTAAAAACCCATGGAAAATTTTATGTAGATCCACTTTAGCAATGATTCCGGTCTCTCTCAAGAGTTTTAACATGTTTTTATGAACATTTTATACACGAATGAGACAATAAATTAAGGTACACCGTACATGTAGTAGAATGATGTAAATCTTAAAAACCCATGGAAAAGTGAAACGTACAGTATTCATTTGACCACCTTTTCTTTACAAAACTTGTTTTCTACTACATGTACTGTCTGTGAATTTGACCATCAGATTTTTAAACATCTGTTAAAGTACATGTACATGTATGTACATGTAGCATAAATAGGGGCACAAATATTTGAACTGAATGTACAGTACATTTACATACGCATTTAAAAGTAGTGATTTTTAAAACGGTTTCTTTTGTTGTGTATTCATTTGGTAGAAGTTGCAAACATTAATTTTTTATCACCTATTTCATTCCTTTATACTGAAATCAAGAAGTCATACCAGTTTAAAAAATATACTTTTGCATCCTTTTCAGGTATTTTCCAAACTAATATATTATATTAGTAAAGGTAGTGTAACAAGAGAGTGAAATGTGAAATATCAAGAGCTCTAAATTTTTCTTGCCAAGTTATTGATAAAGTGGTCAGAAATACATGTAGGCCTATGTCATTGAGTTTAAAATGAGGTTCGAACGTGGGTGGCTATGCAAATGTTGATCAGACAAGAAAGAAATTGATGAAAAAAAACCTAATTATTTATATCTGTTTATATTTTTCAGAGTGCGTCTGCTGGATATGAATCTGCTATTATTGGTGAGGCCCACGGTTTGATCTCAGATATGTTGGCAGATTCTAACTTACCACCACATATTGTTAGTGGTTTACGTGCAGTCAGTAATCTGTTGAAACCACCTGAAAGTCATGCTTCGATACATAAACCTCGTGTTAGTCCACTTGTATCTTTAACAGAGTCTTCTTCTTATGGCTCCGACTCAGAAGAGAGTCCATATACAGGAGAAAGACCCTCGTCTCTGCCAAAGGTATGTACATCATATGAATACAGTAGTACAATAGTAGAAGCCTTATCGATCTTAACAAGGACCCTAACATGCCATCTCAGCTCCTAGAGGTAAGTTTGCCCCATGTTAATCTCTGAGAAAACTCGCCAGAAGTCACTGTGCAAAGATTCAAGATGGCAGCTCAAACTCGATTTTCTTCAGAAATTTCAGGTATAAATAGTTCCCAGTAAATCATCTAATCGATGGCTTTCGAATGAACTTTTGATGTCAAAATATGGAAAATGTTCCAAGGATCATTAAGTAACTCTTGTAACAAACCAATGCCTAATTGTTGAGAAATGGGCAGCATTTCATTCAAACAAATCTAGCCAATCAGGAGTTGATGGAGGTGTGGCTTAGGAGCGATTTAGAACTTTATCTCTGGTAGCCGAGATTGCATAACTTGTTAATGAACAATAACATATAAGGTCAACACATAATAATGTTTTCTGGTGTACATAAATGGAACTGGCTATCAAAACTAAATTTTCAATTTATTGCTTACTCCAAATAATCGGTAGATGCATTATGTCACATATTCCCCAGTAGTTAGTAAGTGATTTTGATCTTTGATTAATTATGCATTATTTCAGTGTTGTTGTAACAGCAATACCCAATTGCTGAAATTTGTTATACGGTATCATTTAGATGTGGGACTATCGATATTTGTAATCTTGATCATTTTATATGTATATTTACAGCGACTGCGACGAAGCTTGCCACCAAGTTTGATCCGTAGGATGTCGACAAGTACTTGGACAACTACCACTTCAGCAACGGGTATGCCAACATTAGAGCCGGAACCATGTCGTATACGCAGTGCTTCCTTTCGACATTCAAGAGAGGGAACTCCAGGTTCAAGTCCTAATGGCAGTCGTAGCAATAGTCCCTCTCCCATTTCCAACACAACAGTTGTTCTGACAATACCTAAATCAAGGTCATTTTCATTAGCTGCTACTCCCAGTTCTCAATCCCACCAAAGACGTTTTTCGCGCAAGAGTGTTGGTAACACATCAGACATTGGTTTTAGTCCAGTGAAATTAGATAGTAAAACTGTTCGGCCAGTGGCCCCATCTGAATTTGAACAAGTGGAGGATAGAGAAGCTGTCTCTAAACCTCTAACAAAACGATTACATATTACATCAGATTATGAAAGTAGTGATTCACCTAGCAGTAGTGATCATAGTGATAATATTGCCACCTCAGAAGATCTTGTGGGTTCTCCTCCTAGAAAGGTATGTTATTTTAATTATTTTTTTCACTTTGTATCTATATTTCTGCAAATTTATGTCAGAATGAAATACATTTTAAGACTTGTTAAGGCTTTCCAAAGTTACAGGCACTTGATGATGCCATGTCTTGGTCATACTAATACATGTTGTATTGAAGGGAATGCTGCAACTATATGCCAGGCCACGATTTGATGTGCATCACTATTCATAGTCTACGATACGATTAATATTGTGATATAGGAAATGAATTTAAAAAATGCTGCTAAATTTTGACAGTCTTTCACTGAAAATTCAAAGGCCTACTTTTATATGATTTACTTGGTCTTTAGCTATACTACAGTATCTGTAGTATTAATACAGCTAGAGACATCCTTTAATATAATTTAGACTTTATGGTTTATTAGTGTTTATAGTTTGAATTACATATACATGTATGTTGAGGAACCAAGATCTTTTAAATGCTAATTGCCTCAACAGGTCTTAATCTAGCTCTGAGAGGAGCTCTAATCAGATACTGGTTTATTCTTGGACATAGATTTGTATCAAGCACTACCTAATTTGTTTTCGATCCTGTTGAATTATATTTTCAATTTTCATGGCTAGAGGGAGATTTTGTCTTGTCAAATATGATTCATCGTTATTCAAATAAACCTGCTTCAATATTTTTAAATGCACATGACCGAAGTACACTCCTACATGACCAAGTACACTCCAACATGAATCCTTTCATTCATGCACGACCAGGATGTAAATACAGACACTTTAATGCAGTTGAAATTTTGCCAGGTACAATGTATTAGTAAAAGTACAATTTCGACATTGCATAATAATACTGTAGTTATTGCTGAGTGTCAACTGAATGGGAATTTCTAGTCGATTGTGCATGCTCTCCAGATAAGAGTATGGTATCAGCTTTCGACGGGAGTTGTGGAATATGTCTAGCCTCGTTCTTCCTGGTCAGTTTTTACAAATGACGTTTAAATACACTATGGTACACGATTCAGGTACATCTTAAATATTGGAAATCAGAAGCCTAATTCGTGTTTTCAACGTAGATGATATTGAGTTAGAGACTAAGCTACTTTAAATTTAGTTGGCTTTTACGTGCACTGCTAAATGAATTGAATTACTTGAAGAATCCCAGGCCCCAAGTTCATAAAGCATTCTCCCACTTAACTTTCAATAACTGTTCATGAGAAATTTCTCTGATCCAAAACTCAAAACTTTACGCATTTTGACATATTTTTATTATTGATGTATTTAAAACATAAAACAACAAAAGTATTTTAATGGGCTATATTTAATTTAAAATAAGGCAAACAATATTGAGTACATACTTAACTTTAGTCTGAGAATGCTGTGAACAAGAGGGCCTGGTCTTGGATATTCTATAATTCTCAGGTTATTTTGAAAATGATATTCAAAATTGAATTCATTTATTTATCGGGTGTAAATGAGACAAATAAAGCCCTGCTAGAAATTGTTATTGTCAAATATACTGTATGTCGTTTAATGGTCGAGAGTGAGACATTAAGTACTATATTGTTACTACACGAGGAAGTTAGCTGAGTGGTGTTTCAATATATTACTCGATGTCTTTAGTTCGAGACCATTAAATAACTTAAAATACAGACACTATCCTGCACATGCATTTCAATGAAATACGAGTCAAATATTTCATTTAGTATAGATTAGTATGGATAATGTACGATTGACAAGTTGCCTGTACATTATTAGAAATAATGATACACCAACATCAAAGGATAACATCGCATCTTTATTTTAAATATCATTACATCATATTTGTCCGGAATATTATTTTAGGAGACAGTTGTACATGTACATGATAAAGATGATGGCGATCAGGGTATAGAAGATACATGTAAAGATGAGACAGATGGCAGCATCTCCGATAATAAACTTTTATTTGATATCTCAGATGTAGAGGAACATCCCCTTCTTCAAATAAGTAAATTGAATGAATGGGATTACCCAATATTTCAGTTATCGGACAATTTGAAAGATTTTATTTTAAGTAAGGTGAGTATATACAGCAACAGCATGTTATTGAATGGATTGGTTGAGTCCACCATCTGTCTACACAAAAAATACAAATTATTTCCAACGCTTTATGTTAAACATGGACATGTTGTGCATATGACGGGAGTCACGGTGGCGATGTGGATAAGACACTGCCTCACTAACCTGGAGATCACGTTTTTCAATCCCTGCATTGGCAAACATATGTTTAACATATGGTTCCCCCTTGTCAGTGATGCAGAACGGAGGGTCTGACAAGGACAGCAGGTTAGTCGTTAAGATGGGATGAAAAACCGAGGTCCTGTGTACACTTTGGCATTCACATAAAAGATCCCTGGACAGTTGGAATATGATATTAAAATAGGCTCTAGTCCGAGCACAATTTCCCTATATGGCATATGTAGGATGTTAAACCCCAGTTCATTTCATTTCATTCATGACACAGATCCCACTATTGTTATATCATGTCAAATTTGATGCTGCGATTTTATTCATATAGAGAGTCATTCAGTGTTTTTGTATATTAATTAACATGTCAAATTACCTACATGTCCAAACTATATCCTGTTATTTTCTGTTATTTTCCACTTACATATTTACATACATCACAAATATTATATGTAGATAGTATGTTAAAGTTTAAAGTATATTTATATAAACATTGTTTTTATTGATATTTATTTTAATTTATATTGAATAATGATATCCTTGTTATCCTATCTACAAATAATGCCAATCTTTCAATTTCAGGTTGCGTATAAATTATTTAATGAAGTTGGATTGTTTGAAACATTCCGAATACCTATAGCAGAATTTATAAATTATTTCCATGCATTAGAATTGGGATATCGAGATAAACCATGTAAGTATAACAGTTGATTCAATCAAAAAATACCAAAAATACCATGACACATTTTGGAGTAAAAAACAGACAGTTATCTCTAACTATACAGAACAATTATATACATTAGAAATGATCAAACAATATATATAAAGGACAATATTAGTCCCAGTCATTATCACATTCGTGGTAGAAATTGTTACGCGTCCAAATATAATTTTTATACGCCCACATGGAAATGTGGTCGTATATTGCCGTCGCCCCCGTCCGTCCGTCTGTCCGTCCGTCTGTCCGTCCGTCCGTCCATCGTCCACAATTTCTTGTGAACGCTCTAGAGGCTAAAGTTAATATCCGATTGACTTTAAATTTATACACAGTGTTTAAGGTCATGAGACGAAGAAGCCTATTGATTTTCGGTGATATCCGATAATTACTACCAGAGTTATGACCCTTAATCACTTTGAAAAATCTTGTGAACGCTTTAGAGGCTAAAGTTAATATCCGATTGACTTTAAATTTATACACAGTGTTTAAGGGCATGAGACGAAGAAGCCTATTGATTTTCAGCGATATCCGATGATTAGTACCAGAGTTATGACCCTTGATCACTTTGAAAAATCTTGTGAACGCTATAGAGGCTATAGTTAATATCCGATTGACTTTAAATTTATACACAGTGTTTAAGGTCATGAGACGAAGAAGCGTATTGATTTTCGGTGATATCTGATAATTACTGCCAGAGTTATGACCCTTGATCACTTTGAAAAATCTTGTGAACGCTTTAGAGGCTAAAGTTAATATCTGATTGACTTTAAATTTATACACAGTGTTTAAGGGCATGAGATGAAGAATCCTATTGATTTTCGGTGATATCCGATAATTACTACCAGAGTTATGACCCTTGATCACTTTGAAAAATCTTGTGATCACTCTAGAGGCTAAAGTTAATATCCAATTGACTTTAAATTTATACACAGTGTGTAAGGTCATGATACGAAGAAGCCTGTTGATATTCAGCAATATCCAATAATTCCTGCCAGAGTTATGACCCTTGATCACTTTGAAAAATCTTGTGAACGCTCTAGAGGCTAAAATTAATATCCGATTGAATTTAAATTTATACACGGTGTTTAAAGTCATGATACAAAGAAGCCTATTGATTTTCAGCAATATCAGATAATTACTGCCAGAGTTATGACCCTTGATCACTTTGAAAAATCTAAAGTTAATATCCGATTGACTTTAAATTTATACACACTATTTAGCCTACAGTCATGATAAAAATAGCCTATTTATTTTCAGCGATATCCGATAATTACTGCCAGAGTTATGACCCTTGATCACTTTGAAAAACCCTATGAATGCTCTAAAGGCTAAAGTTAATATCCGATTGACTTTAAATTTGTACACAGTGGTTAGGGTCATGAGACGAAGAATCATATTTGATTTTCAGTGATATCTGATAATTTCTGGCACTTGATCACTTTGAAATATCTTGTGGACAAAGGCCTTCAGACAAACCATCAAAACTATTCTAATCAATTCTGATAATTATTTAATGGGCTATTACTCGTAATAAGATTAACATGTGTTGTAAATGTTCTCCTTACTGATAAAAGAAACAATATGCGACAACCCTTGTTGACTGCCCGGACGACTTAGCTGTTGTGGGCGTATGTTTCGTTGCCTGGCAACCTATCTTTAACACACAGATCATTATTACGATAGATGCTTAATGAAGAGTTCAAAAAACGGAAGTAATGAAAGCAAAAGGACAATATTGGTGTCAGTCATTATCACATTCTTGATAGAAATGGTTCAGCATGTTGCAAATATAATTTTAACACAGAGATCATTGCTACGATAGATGCGTAATGAAGATTTCAAAATGACCGTTTGCAAATTTGGTTTACAGTTATTAAAACATAATACATGTACCTTATCCATGAACTTTTACAGAAGGAAATGTTATTCCATTTGAAAATATCAAGACATTCCACTCTCGAGGGAAATGCGTTATTTCTCCACGACACAGAGAGTTTGAATAGGTGATTCAATGTTTGGAGCTGTACTCGAGTCACTTGATTTTATTTCTACCGGTTTATTTCAATCATTATTGATTAATATGTAGCCTGTTTGGGAACTCTTTTTTGGGGAACTCTTTTTGTACCTTTGTGAGAAAAAGCCAGTTATCTCCCTTTACTCTTCACAAAGCAGTTTTAGTTTTGTGCTCTGCATTCTGTGATGTGTAGACTGCAGAAAAGGATGAAGAAATTGTGAGGTCACTTTGAGTTGGAATTTGATAAAGAAAAGCTTTACAAAATTGTCATAATTTATTACAAAAGATAAACCAGATTATTTATGTATGTAGTGAAATAAAACACTTTGGTAGCTAGGATTAAGTTGGTTTGAATGACAAATTAATGCAAAGACAATATCAATTACCCAGTAGTAATTTTTGCAGGGTTTGGCATCTGTAAAATCAAGTAACAGTTTACATTCTTATTATCGAGAGTAGTAATAAGTTATTAAGCCTGTTAGTATTAAATGAAATGGTAGTGAATCAATGCTTGCTACATGTATTTCTGGAAGTCGACAATAACTGCTAGACACTGACCCTACTCTATCAAGTTTGTTAAACTGGATTAAGAACCTTGCACCATGCATACTAATTAAAGTTGTTCTCACCTCTATAGATGTGCTCATATGATTGTATTTGTTATTTTAGATCATAATAGAATACATGCTACAGATGTAATACATGGTGTGTATTTCTTGACAACTCAACCGATTCCAGGTTTCATGCAATCCAATTCAACAGAAGGAATGTCTCGACATGGATCATCTAGTGAATCAGGTAATACTGTTTACATGTATATGAGGATTTTCCGACATGATTTCCCCTTGTTAGTAGTTCAGGACAGCTGGCCTGACAAGGACGGCTGTCTGGTCATTTGAATGAGGGGCAAAAGATCCCTCGGCAATAGGAATTTGATATACAAGTAGTGTATTTGGCCACTACCCGGGCAAGTTTTTCCTCATAGAACACTGTATGGTGTATGCCCATCTTGATTAGCCCAGTCAGTACAGAACAGTAAAGTCTATTTCATTTCATTTCTTGTAATTATGTGTACCTCAAATCATATTAAAATCACGTTTAGGAGGGGTTATCAGTCACTTTTTGTAAGTTGATTATTTGTTTAAATATCATCAATCATCTCATTAAAATGTTGATAATGTCGATAAACCTTTTTCAACCTGTAAATTATACAACCATTCCTTCACTTTTTGTATGATATTTCAGAAAATGAAACACACGAACGTTCTACTTTTGCCCATCGACCAAGTTTTGCAGCTGATGATAGTTATGGTATTATGGGTGGTAATTTTCCTGCTCTTGAATTAATGGCACTGTATACAGCAGCGGCCATGCATGATTATGATCATCCAGGTCGAACTAATGCCTTCCTGGTAGCTACTCACGCCACACAGGTAAATTTTAAACAATATACCACTTTATATATACAGTGAAGAATCTTGATGGTGTGCAGCAACTAGTGGGTTAAAAAATACATCTGGATAACATGCCCACTATTCAGATAAACTTAAACTAACTGGTGCAGCAAAGATAGGTGTAGTCTTGTACATCGCAAGTGCAGTTTTCAATTTCAGATGTAGCCTCCCTTTACCATCACAAACATCGAATGCAACTATTCTATAAAGTGTTTATTATTAACCCTTAGAACCCGATAAACCGGCTTGACGTTGTATCGCAGATACCCGAAATGTCGGTTTTGCGGCTTGGGGCGTGTTCAAGCTCTAATTATGTTGATGTCATAATTAATATGACGTCCTGTAAATCCAGGGAGGGACGTGCAACACCCCATGTAAAGTCAGTGTTCAAAGGGTTAAAGGTAATTATTACTTGTCTTTATTTTCAGGCTATTTTATACAATGATAGATCAGTCCTAGAAAATCATCATGCAGCAGCTGCTTGGAGAGTGTTACTTACAAATCCTAAAAATAATTTCCTACGTGGTTTAGATAATGTAGAATTTAAACGCTTTAGATTTCTTGTAATAGAGGCCATAATAGCAACAGATTTAAAAAGACATTTTGAAATTCTGGCAGAATTCAATGCTAAGGTAAATATTAAGTTATTCTGTTGAATGCCATTGTAGTAAGAACATATTTGATATGGAAAGTTACCTGATTTTAGTTTTCTGACTTGAATGAAACTGAGAATTAGATTTATTAGGAAACAAAAGTGAATGAGGCTGTTCAGTTATCCCAAAAGAAAGAAACATATTGGAATTCTTAGTTGTATACAATCAATGAGTGACAATTTTCAAGTTATCATTTTAACACTTGATGAAATTTGGTAAGAAACATGGAAGAAGTTTGTAAAAAAATCAAGGTTCATGCAAGGTTATAAAGAGTTGAATCAGATATTTATTTCTAAATTCAATTAATGTATATGATGTAAGAATATACTAAATTTTTACTTCATTGAATATGAATTTTATTTTTATTTGGTTGTTTTTAAAATGTGTTATAATGATATTGTACATAGGTAAATTGTGAAGAAGCCCCAGGTATAGACTGGACTCAGGAAACCGATAGAATGTTAGTCATGCAGATGGTAATAAAAATAGCTGACATAAATGGACCGGGAAAGGCCAGAGATCTTCATTTTGAATGGACTCGGCGGATAGCTGAAGAATTCTATGAACAGGTACAATTTTTAGAAACTGTGAAATCTGGATTGTTGAAATTGATAATTCAAAAGTATACAAAGTTTATTCAATAATTTATAGTGTGAGATATAACACATGATGATAGACATAAATTCCCAGGAATAAACCACAAAAGTGACAGAAAATGTTCAGATTTGTATCAATGTTTTAAGTCTATTGAAAAAAATAAATCCAATGAACTGAAAAATTTGGTTCCTTTTCCATACATGAACATAGTCTGAAAATTTCAAGTGTCAACTTGATATCCATCCTCATTTGTATGATTACATGAAGTCCATGTACCAGTAAGAGGGTATGGAGCTTCGATTTCTAATTGTTAAAAAAATAATTTTTTATTTAGGGTGATGAAGAAGCAGAAAGGGGGATGCCTATTTCACCATACATGGATAGAAAATGTCCCCAATTAGCCAAATTACAGGAAACATTTATAAATCATTTAGTAGCTCCATTATGTAATGCTATGGTAACAGGTGGTCTGTTACCTGGTACGTGGGTAGAAGAAGAGAGTGATGGCGAAAGTAAGTTATCATAATATCTCGTCCTAATCCTAGATATATTTACTATGCTAAAAAAAACCCAGTAAATTGATTGTCAGATGTAAAAATTTGTGTAGAAATACTTTGGAATGTTTCCAAGCTTTTGAACAGTGATAAAAAAGGTCTGTGAGTATTTAAATCAAAAAACCGACTTGACGAAAGCACTGTGCATGTATAACAATGAGATTATTGTCTGTGTTGACTTTAGTTTAAACATTATCTGTATTATCTTTTATTATAGTATCAGGGTTTTCGGATACAGAAAGAGGAGATCTAGATAATAAAGATACAGAAGATGAATGTGATTCAGAATCAGGTAATATTCTCGTATTTTATACTGTCAAAACGAATAGCAAGTATGTCTGTTCAGTCGTTAGAGAGCATAGTGATCTGAGAGGATGAACCTTGTTGATATTTCTGGGACTTACAGATACACAGATATTATGTGTCGCCAACAAGGACAAGAAGAGGAGTAGCGCTTGATGAACCGTTCCTGTTCCAAAAATAGTTATGGCTGTTTCTTGTCAAGTTTTGATGATAATAAATGAATGTGTGTTGTTTTTAAAAATGTTTATATTATTATGATTGCTTATATTGTTACAGGGACAGTGGTTGTGAAAACTCCTAAAGTAACAAGAAAAGTCAACTGTTTATTGACTAAAAACATGAAAGATAATTATGAATTATGGATTCAACGAATAAAAGATGAAGAGCAGCATAAATCTAGTGAAAATGAATCTGCTCAGTCAATATTAAAGGTAGGCCTACACAAGTCATGTTTTATTAATATTGTATATTACTATCAACAAATAAATTCAGGTTTAATAACTTTCATTTCATTTCAGCATGTCAATATTTACATAAAGTGATTCAGTCATTTATATAGAAAAAAGAAATATTTTTTAACAATAAGGCCCGCTTTCAATGTACGCATTTTCACCTGCGAAAAAGACTGTCAAATGTGATTCAGTCATTTATATAGAAAAAAGGAATATTTTTTAACAATTAGGCCCACTTTCAGTTTACGCATTTCCATTTGTGAAAAAGACAGTCAAATGCAAATGTAATGAGACTGTTTCTATGTAAGTGTGGCGAATTTTATGAAGTGTAAACTCAGATGTTTATGATCTGATGATGGCTACAAACTGTATTTTGAACCATGAGTTTAATTGTTGCATCGTACAAACAAACATTGGTTCTCTTCCACCATGTCAATCAATCGCTGCTATTGTTGCTGCTAATTCAGCTTAGAAATGGGAAGATTTTTAAGATTTGGTGTTATAAAAAGACAGTGACTAGACATCAGGCCCGTAGCCAGGGGGTGGCAAGGGGGGGGGGCAATGCCCCCCTGAAAAAAAGTTTTGTTCCCCCCCCCTCCGAAAGAAAATTTGCCAACCTTAACTCTTAAATACCTACTGTAGACTGTAACGGGTGTGCCCCTCCTAAAAACTTCACTGCCCCTCCAAAGCCAGCAAGCTGGCTACGGGCCTGCTAGACATAAACAATTTCCCGCTCCATGCTGTAAAGAGAAATTCTCATTTATGGCATCATTTAAGTGAGTTTTGTGTACACATGGAAAAACCAAAAAATCGCACACAGAAATGTGTACATAAAAAGCGGGCCATAGACCATGTATTGTCAAAATACATTAAACTAGTGGACCTGTCGGACTTTTCAGTACTATCCTTTGACCATTCTATATTTTAAAATCAGATAAAAAATACAGAAGACCAAATGCCTTTCACATAATTTCTGGGTCACTTTGAAATAAAATTTAGTATGTTATACAATGTTGTATTAACTCTTGCTATGTTAAAATGTGTTCTTTTATAACAGAATGCCTTATATTTATGTAATTCTATATGACTATAGGCTACATACTCTGGATATATTTAAAGCAGCTAGAATGTTCAATTTATGTTTGAATTGTTAGAAAATAAAATCTATAACACTTTGATTATTCTGAGAACTAATCCAAAGCAATATTTGCAGCTTATGGAACGAGGATTTCACACCAAACGGGTAATGATAATTCCATGTGTCTTCTCTTTTCAGTTTTCTTTCTTAGTGCCGTACTTTTTACTTTCATCTGTAGGCTTTAGATGCACTGTCTACACGTACACTAGTATAGTCGTATAGTTCTTTTGTTAAAGTCATCCTAGTACATCTATCGCTCTGTCTCACTCTTTTTATTTTTTGACAAGAAAGCAGGTATGGGCCGTCAGAAATAAAGCCTGGAGAATTTTATGCTTTATGCTGGACACTTTCTGCTTTTTATATGCTCACTAGACAGCTATTTGGTTATTGCTTTTTTTGCAGGTTATACATTTTAATAGGCCTATTACAGGGTAGTAGTCTCCATCATTTAGTTATATTCTTGTCACATGATTGCCAGTCTTACAAAACCGAATCAGTTGACATCGGTAGGCAGATATACCTCTTTCGAACACACGTCATTTTCACATTATGAAGTCAGCATTGATTAATACCTTTAGCAGCGTTTGGAATTGTACAGTACACCATTACACTCAATACGCTTATACCGTAGTTTAATTGACCTCCTATACAGGAGAGTTGTTCAAGGGAGATAAAGAACTTGTTTATAATGCCTATTGATTCACTTGTCTTTCAATATATTTATGTTTTAATAATACATGTACATTTTTTCTCTCTACATTATATAGGTCTATGTATTTATTGTTATTTTTTGTAATTTTTTTTCTACACAGCTTGATAATGAACTTGAAGATAATGTGTTCATAGGATTGTAAGCTGATTACAATTTTTGTTAACTATGTAAGATTTAATCAACAAGTGTATGACCTGCCTCAGCTTTTTGTCTTGCTTAAAATAGAGCTTTCTTGAAAACAAAAGAAAAAACAATGAGATACATATATTTAAAATAGATCTTAGATTCCAGCATTAACAATGTTTGTTAACTGCCTGTTTATGGTTATATGTCAACTGTATGCTCTAATGTCCGATCAATTTAATACCATTTCTCTTTAATTAAACTCATTTATAAAGGCTCTTTTAACTACTTGTAATGACTTTTATCATTGATATCAATTTTCAAGTCTCTAATTTCAATTTCTCTAAAAATAACCAACAATTTATGTGTAATTTAATATTTCAAATAACTGTATGCAACAAAATATTGCAATGGGTCCTCATAGCCATGTAAACAGCAGTTGCCCCCCTTTAGATATCAATTTTATACTCTAAAAAAAAACAGCTTTTATTTAAAATTTATTCAGTAGACAACTTAATAATAATTCCATGCTCTGTCTGTCATGTTTGTTCATCTGTCCATTTGTCTGTCACACTTTTTGGACACAGTAATTGTGCTATTAATTAAACTTAAATGTTCAAACCTGTATTTATAAGTGTTTCTTAGGTGAGTGCCTTTACTGAGTGCGGTGATAAGCATTAAAAGCAGATAAGAAATTTGATTGGCTGATGCTCTGGTACACAATAATTTTGAATTTAATTGAGTGAGAGTGGATAGTGGTGAAACTTGAGTATAGTTTTATTATGTTGACTAAGTTTATAATGCTGTAGCGATAAGCTATTTGATTGGTCAAGACTTTGGAATACGATCACCGTTTTCTACAGCATAGTGTTCAAATTCTTTTAAAGGAAATTTGAAAGTGTACTTGGTTTAACACTCAATATAAGTAATCAAGTTACTAGTGTGTAAATAGTGTACAGAGTTGGAACTGATGCAATATATTATTCTAATTGAGGTAGAATGTTCAAGCTATGTTTAAATCATGACTAAGTTTGATTATCAGTATTTTTTGTTTTATGGCTCAGTTTTATTGCTCAATGCTTTACAAAACAATAAATGTGCACGTAATTAGTGTGTGTCATTTATGGAGCGAGTAACATCAGCCTCACTGTTGGTTTGTTATTTCTATAACAGCACAATCAAAATTGCCAAAGGTGTGACAAGTAATTTTTCAAAAGATTTGACTAATGTAGAATAATATTTAAATGGTGTATATATGCAATCTTAGAAAATGATCTATAAATTGGTATTAAACAAGGTATCGTGGATTGAGTGGTTGTGTTCCCAAAGGACACGCACATGGCTTCTTAAAAATGTCACTTTAATGTTCAACATAAAATGTTTTTCCAGCCAAAGATTTTATTTATAACAAAATATTTTCAATGTTAGCTAGTAACATTAAGTTTGTTTAATCTCTTTGTTTTCTTGCTGTATTAAAATGAGAAGGCTGTCACCAGTTGTGTTCATTTGTGCTGGTCACACTCTCTTGTGGCTTCCCTAAAGGTCTGTTAATTATTAAAAGGTATCCACATCGTTCGTTCGTTCGTGCTTCCACATAAGCACTGGAAGCCTATTGAACTTTATCTATTTCTGATACTGGTAATTGCTTATAGACCCAGTTCTCAGCAGGCCCTATTTACAAACTGATCAGTTTAAACATGCATTATTTACATTAATAAATGCAAGATGCTGTGTATTACAGTGTGCACTTTGGTCTGCTGCCTTAACAAGTCTGGTTAATAAGCTAATCTATGGCATTTTTATATAATCAAGATGGTCAAGACTAATCACCATGCCAACAGTATCAGGAAGAGAGAGATCATTTATATTCCAAAGACAATGAGCTATCAATACTATGGTAGTAGCCTATTATTGTAGGACTGAAAAAATCTCATGATATGAATTGTGGCAACTGATAATTCGTGTTTTAAATTCCAAGAAGGATTTCTTAAAATATGCAAAGCTATATGCTTGAAGTGAAGATGCAATATTTGTCAAATTATTTTAAACAAACATGTGACCATGACAAAGTTGTCATCCCTGAGACCAATTTTCACATAGGCAACAAATTAAGTTTTATGTCATTATCCATGGCTTTATTTTTACCATACTTGATATTAAGATAGTCAAGGTCTGTGGTCAAATAAACTTATTTTCCCTAACACTATGTAAAATAACTTTGATTTCTCTCAGTTTTTGAAATAAATCCATTTTTGCAGCATTTTACAGAAATTGGATACAAGCATCATACACACAATGTGGTATGAAAATATATTGACATCCCAATTATAAATTGAGTTAAGTTTCAGTTTTTAAAATAAAACCATTTTTGCAGCATTTTACAGAAATTGGATATAAGCATCGTACACACATAATGTGATATGAAAATTTATTAACATCCCCAAATATAAATTGAGTTAAGTTTCATATAAACTGACTTGAGGTCTTTAATGATGTAAAATTTTATCCATAAAAACAACATCGCATACACATACATTGACGGGTAATTAACAGGCAATGTATATTAGTGAATTTGTATAATATATCCTTTTCACATTTGGCATTATTTGGAAGCCTTATTCATGGATATTTTCTCTAAAAATAATTATAACCTCCAATTTTCTGAAATTTTATTTGTCTTGTATCTCATTATTTTAGAAGAAGTAAACAGAATTAATTGATAATTATATTAGATATAAATAAAGAAGTGTATACGTAGGATTAATTAGTTTAGATTGGTGTGTTATTATAGCTTTAACTGATGAATTTTGTAGTTCAGTTAGTTAAACATATAGATGGGTTGAATAGGTACAGTTTATAGATATGTTCAGTTTGGCATGTTGTAGACTTTTCTCAAAATGTTCTCTATAAGAAAAAACATATTTTTCATAAGCTAAATTATCAAAGGCAAGAATGAAACTTGATGCAGATTTCAGAATATAATGTTAGTTTACATGTGTATGGGCAGCTTCCGTAATTTTATAAACATTTGTTGCTTTGGTTTGTAATAATCTTACCCTACATATCGTTACACCCCAAGATACCATGTGTCTGTTCTTATTGAACTCTATAGACTACGTAAATTAAAATGGCAGTCTCATATTGTATGAAAGGAAGTCATCAAGGCAATACTTGCATGTCATTTCTATTAGGTCATATTCTGTTCTGCTCAATTCAATCCTTTCGTTTCAAATAAAAAAAAGGGGAAATATGAGCTCCTAAATTTATTTCGTTTTCTACATATTGCCATTTTGTTAAAAGTAAACAAACAGTTAGTGTGCACAGTTACTTGGTACCTAACAAATTGTCCCCCTTCCCATTATTTTAACAGAATTATAGATAAATGTTATCTTTTGATTCTTTGTAAATTTAACTATTAGCCTTCTTCATAATGATATAGTAGGAAAGTTGATCTTTCAATATCCAGTTAAATACCTAAAAAAAGGAAATAACCCTATGCAGGGGCAGAACCAGGAATTTTTGCAGGAGGGGGTTTGCCAGGTTTCTATGTTACGAAAATTTGCCAGCATCGTCTCTAAATTACATAGGCATACATACAAATTGGGCTTTTAAAACAGAGAATCATTCTTATACCGATGTAGGATCACTTTGTGATGTAATTTCATTGATGCAAGGCATTATTATTTTTTTTATGTATCTAACCCAACCCCCACCCCCCTCTGAATCTGCCTCTGCTATGGAGAAATTCATGTGTTGATATCATCTGTGAGAAAATGATCCTCTTCACAACAAGTAAATGAACTGATTTATTTAAGTAGGTAGCAAGCAATATTCTCGTATTATCATAGCAATAGAGATATTGAAGCAATACTTCCAATTGTTAAAATTACAGAAAAGCAATAACACATCGTGTAACCCACCCCACCTCTATAAATATAATACTATAATTCTCATTTGATTCAACCCAATCTGGTTTGCATTAATTTCATGAGGTATAGATTTATTGTCAAGTATGCAGGTATTTATTATAGACAGCTTGGTTTCCAAAGTATGAAAATTTCAGCAGACATGTGGCAATTATTAAGAGAGTTATTTCCCTTGAGGACATTTCTGAAAGTTTATAGTAGGTTTACATTTCTAAAAATAAAGACACATATGGTACATGAAGTGAAAAGGTCTTGTTTGTTATGATGTACATTGATATACATGTTTACACTTAATCAATAGTCTGCCTTATGTATTTATTATCCTATTGACAAAAGTATAAATATCGCACAGTGCAACTCCAAAATTGATCGTCTATTTTTGTTTTAGGTTACAATAATGTTTAAACTACCATACACAATGAAAATTACGGATTAAAAGAAGAAAAATGCAATTGATTCAAGTTAAAAATAAATAAAAGATGAAATAGTCCTTTAATAATTTTTTTTTTTTCTTACATTGCATGCATTTTTTTTTATGAACAGAAATGCATGCCGTTAAACAGTAGCTAGAAACTGAATAGCATTTGGTGAGAAAAAAATTTTCATTTTTTTGCCTGCTCATCATTTGTCTTTGTTCTTTGGAATTGAGAAAGATTGTAAAATGGTGAGGGAAGTTGTATTTTTTATTTTAAACTAAGCTTCTTAAACACTGTCCATAGTGGGAGTTGATTTCGTTCATCAGGGCCATGTCTAAGGAAGTTTGACTTCTAATAAATGTGCAGTATCCAATATCTCATTCTCTTGTGTACATGATCTGTGGTTTGACCATATTCTTGTTTCTATAGTTTGCAATATAAATGTTATCTAGACAGGGAAAAACAAACTTAGACCTGGCCTTTCTTCAGATATAACGACTATTACTTTATTTAGACTGAGTTAAAATCAAGGTAGCTTGATGATGGTGTCATGGAATTTAAATCATTCTTACAGTATATATATTACTAATTGTAGGCCTTATAATGGGGGATGGTACCTTAGTACAAATGTAAATCATTAGGCTTCTAATATATAACAAGCATATTAAAACATGTTACTTTTGTGTTCGTTCATATGATTATAAAAACTTGATGAAATATCAACCATTAAATTCCTTCTTCTATATTATTCTTATTGTCTAAAATTGAAAATTAATCAAGTACTGTCTATTTCTTAGGTTATAGTTGTGAATATAGGTAAATGTACTTATGTGTATATTTCACAGTACAGTATCTAGGTCTGTAGTCTATTCACAATAAACTAGTAGACGTATTATGTGTTTCACTTTGCTATCAGTGTTTTATTATATGGTGGAGATTTCGTTGGTTAACAGGAAGCTGCAATAATATCACATTAATAAAATTAAACATCATAATATTACTCATGATGTGTAGTTGGTTGGCGTTTTGGACTTATATTTTATATGGCTCGGAACTACCTTTCAAGCCAGTTCAACAGATCGTTATTAATTTAAGAATATTGTTTGAGAAAAAATAAGATGGTATATACCCACTACATAGACCATATAATAATGAATGACCATGCTTGAACATTTATTTCATTACCGAATTTCATTTGAATAAAAATGGTCTAAAATAGTTTGAAAATATACAATACTGGTACATATACATGAATTGTAGGACAAGCATGTACAATCTTTTACTTTCATATTTCAAGGATTTTGTTCTTATTACACACTTTTTAATTGTTCTGTCTCTCTCAAATGTTATACGATGAAATACAATGACTAATAATATTATAAAGGAAGCATACAATTGTTTATGTCTATTTTGATATTTTACTATAAATTGAAGAATAATTATCTACTATTTTTAAGTTTTTATCTCTTTTGAATGTTAGAATGTATGCATGAATTTTTCTAATAGTTTATGTCTTGTAGGGACTGTTTTTGTTTCTTATTAAATAATATGCATCATATAATAAATATACCGGTAGTAAGATTTTGAATGTTATTGAATTTAATATGATTCTATGTTGTTCAGTATAGAAATGAAAAGGAAGAACCTATAGGTCAACAGTCAAATTATTCACTTTAAAAACTCCACAGGGTGACCCTAAAATGTCATGTGTTTAAAAGTGTTTAATCACATGCTGGTGTAATGGAGGTACCGTCCCATATACATTATGTAGAAATGCATCGTATCAGGAAATGAATATAACACTGTAAAACATTAAAATATTTGCTCTGTATGTTATTGTGAAAAACTATCTATCACAAGATAAATGTCTAATTGCAATAATTCCACCTGAATAGAATGAAATTGAATTGACCACTGGTCATTTATAAAGTGAAAATATTATGCTACTAATAATTTTATGTTTTATTCATACTGTAGATATTATAAGTCAATATCCTTCAGGCTATCAGTATTACATGTGGTGTCAACTATTATTTTAAATCCTATCAGGGATGCATTTTTTGATGATGGCTTATTCTACCAAAGGTCATGCAAAACTTGAAAAAGGTCATATCAAAAACTGTGCTATAAAGATCTACTTATGAAAACACAAAATCTTTCCCTTTTTTCATGCTTTAAGAGTAAAACTTGCAAGCAATCGACATAGATGTGTATGTCCAACCACAAGATTTCAGTATAATTTCATTACAGACATTAAAAATGATAAATAGAATACTTAATAATTTTGATATTCAAAATTTATTAATACATATATTACAGAAGCCGTAATGGTATATAGGAAGCAAATGTGGATAAACAGTGAATATCTGAGGTTGATCATTGTTCATTTTCATTTCAGGATGTTGTCTCTGATAAATCTGAGATGGAACCAATTAAAGAAGAGTCTGAGTCTCCGCCGCCATCAGCTAAGGTTGTATCCGCCAAATCATCATCAACAGCGGAAACAACAAGTGATGCTGGGCAATGGTCAGATAAACCTTGTCATAGAAGAGATGAACCCTGAGAACCTCATGCTGTTTACATTACTACCACTGATAGGTGATTGTGTCAGTCAGATCTCCCCCCATAATCTTCAATCTAAGCTAATAAACTATGGTTTTTCCTTGTCATTGGAAATATGTGTTCAGAATTTGCTGTGTGTTTATTCTCCTTTTTTTCCCATTGTTATATTGTTGCCACAGCTAAGTGTTTTGCTTTAGTTTTACGTAAGTTTGTTAAATGTAAGAAATTTTGATTTTTTTATGCGTGTATGTCCACTTAGAAGTCATTATATTCAAGTCATTAATTGTTGTTAAGTATTTTCATCTTGTGTTTGTTCATATTTATTTTTGCGGTAGAAAAAAAGTTGAGCAATACATTAAAATTGAATATGATAAAATATTAAAAGGAATAACAATATTAGCTTTTTAAACAATGATATACCTCAAAACTTAACTGATATCATGGGAAGTGTTGATCTGACATTGACCTTGCTCAAACCATCTGGTAAATGTATTAATTGAAAGAGAAAGAGATTGTGTATAAAGTCAATTGTATAAATTTCCTCTTGAATTTGAAGAAATCTGTACATGAATAAAAGTTTATTTAGTGAAACCCTACCTTTAAGTTTTCATAATATCCTAATGTATTTGTACATAAATTACAGTGTAATTAGTCTTGACCGTTTGACCTATTATTATCTCTATTATAAATATATTGTATAGATATAATGGTTTTTAGTCACAAATTTGACTGGGAGAATATTATTTTATTGTGTACAGTGACTGAAGACATTTGTTATGTGGACATTTTATCTTAATTAATATAAGTTATAATGAATGGATTAGGTCTCATTTTAATGCCATCACAAGTATTTTACCTGAATATGTACAGAAACGTTTAATATATATTTCCTATATGTACATTGATTATATAATATGTAGTACCACATAGATCTATATATTGAAATTAGTGGTGGCTATAATACAATTATAACCTATATTAGATATATATATTTCCTTACACTGTGTGTATTATAAACTAAAACTCCTCGTCATGTTGTCATTATCATCATATAAATAAACTCCTCCCCACAAATTTCTATATTTTAATTGTTCAGCTGATGATGTAAGGTTCAAGCTGCTCCTAATACAGCGTTTGTCATAATTTCCCTGCACATAAATGGCAATATTATTATTATATAATAGTTTTAAAGATTTGAAACTCAATAACTATTATTAATAATAACCTGATAAATCTGTTATTGCATAAATATAAAACTCAGTTTATTTTAAATGTATAGTGGAAAGAAAGGTACGACATGTATTTAAAAAATGGGGCATTTTCTATGTGGATGTTACAGAGTTAATTCCCTTGACACACTCTATTCATTAACATATGCCTGGATGTTCAAGGGAAGATTCTCTTGTTAAACAATTGTATTAGGATTTAAAGAATGTGCGGATGTGATTTTTGCTAGACTTTAAGAATGGAATTGATTTCTTTTTTGAGATGGAATGTGTTTAAAAGAATAGTAGAATTTTCAAAAAAGTTATTTCCCCTGATATGTTAATTTTGAGAGTCACAAGAGCCTTGCTGGGCATTAGCATATTCTTAGCGATTTTAAAGTTAAATGTTATTCGGTTAAAGAACCTCAATGTAAGATGTATGGAATTTCAAAACAGCCTATAAGTGAAAACATGGTACTGTATTTTGAAGCAAATACGAATAACTTATTTAAGAATGAATAGTTTTCTAGTAAGGCTAATTGTACATTAGAACACTACCACTATTATTACTTATACCAGTATTGACTTGTATGTTATATATATATATTATATATACTATTATTATAATTAAACGTCACTTCAGATATTGTACATAGTGCTATATTCTACCAAATACTCTATGATAATACTGTATAATGAGGGAATATGTCTATTTTACCACATAACTATTTATTAAAAGTTAAATATTGTTTCTTGTTATTTTAAATGTTTATATAAAATCTACTGCCGGAATGTACCACATGATAAAGAAAGAAATGTAATATGTGCCAGCACCAGAAAATATAGAATTGTCACAATTTTACAATCTTTTACAGACGAACTATTTCTATTTTTCTCTTTATTGCTTTAGTTCATTAACATCCGACAGTAGATTTCTAATTTAAGAATATCATGTAACCTAGATTTGAAAGCAGAAAATAGATCACAGGTGTTTTAAAGGTCAATAAATTTGTTAATTTATTGATAATATATGTACTAATATTTGTGCGGAAATGACTTTTATTGTTCACAGGGTTATAAACCTAACCAACACTGACCTCATTTTTTTTATTTTTTTTTTTTTTATTGATTCCTTAAACTAAAAAACTCTTATTCTCTGACCGTTTCAAAATACATTTATGTTTGGTTTAAATCTTCATTATTACTAGAATGCTGAACTGTTGAAAAATGAAGGATTAAAAAAAAGCTTTGAAAAGTGCTTGATACAATTTTAAGATCTTTCTATACAAGTTTTGACATTTGCACTTGGACAGAAAAATTCTTGTACTTTGATCTTTAAAATAATATAATAAATTTCCACAGCATGTCAATCACAGCTGCTACTTAAAAATCACCTAGAGGAAGATTAATATGATAGTGTACTTTCTCTATTCCCTGAAATGAAAAGTGGTAAAGCAAAGATGCTGAATATTCTAACAGACACAACAGGCCAGATCATTGGTATATTTCAGTACTAGTAGTCACAATTATTATTATGAAAAATTTGTGAACATCACTCTAATAATGGTTAAGTTCTGTTGATGAATGAAAAATTTATCACTATTCTGCAGACTCTGCTGATAATATAAATGAGATATGGTCATGGTGAACCTATTTTTAATACTATTCAATCCAAACTTGGAGATCATCTACCATTGATATTTTAGTCTGATTTTCTGAAAACTTCAAATGACACACAGAGACTTGAGTTACAATCAGTCGATTGGAATAATTTTTGGACCAAAATGTTTTTTTGTAATAGAAGTACATTTGATTGTGTATTGTCTTTATTCTCGCATTTTGAGGGTTTAAGCATAATTTATATTTAGAGATAGGGTAATTTACTGTGTATAATATTATTTTGTTACTGTAATGATTCAGATCTTTTTACTTTAATACTCGATAAAATCAAAGCTTCTTTACTTTAGATTACATGATAGTTTTAAATTAACTTTATTAAAGCCACTCATTGGGGCTAGTTATAAATACTACAGAATTTTATTATTATATGTTTGTTTATGTATTGTTAATATTTCACTTTCATGTATTGTTTATTTTTTCCTATAAAAAGAATCTCTTTATTTTTAAGCCTTGATTGGCTTCTGACCCTTCTTGTAACTTTGCTTTAAACATGTGCTGAATAATTAGAAAATATGCTGTGTAGTCAAGGCCTTTTGTAGAATGCTACCCTGTCTGCACTTTGGTTTAAGTGGAACTGAAGAATGGCTTAAAACAGAAATCCCATAATTTACAGAACTTTATTTAAATATTATATAGATAAGTTAATAATGCATTGAATCTCAACCACTGCTGATCTGTGATTTATAAATAGGTGACACTTTTAAACAAAATATTAATTGGTGCTAATTTAATAGAAGTTCAGGTGATGTATCGTAGTACAAATTATTCTCCATGTCAGTAAGTAAGTAAATAAACTGACACACTCCTTATGAATAACCACAAATTAGTACAAATTATTCTCCTAAGTAAATAAACTGACACACCCATTATGAATGACCACAAATTAACAATAATAATAGCACCCTTGTTTAATGGTAATCGAGTTTCACTTAAAAGTATTAATAATCATGATTGATATATGTAAATTATTACTTACTCCCATTGTCTTCTAATGCCAGTGTGCATTACCATTACTCTTCTTTCAGGAAGACGTCCAGCCAGCTATGAGTTTGTTAAGTAATATTTTATATTACTTGTTGATTTAGAAAAAAAGATAGTATAATTATCATTTCATGATTGATTAGACAAAGAACAAATTTCGTGAATTGTTATAGAATCACTTACAACAATATTAGCATAAAAATTGAACTCAATACTTTCGGAATTTTTCATTTAATTCTAGTTTTCTTAATTCTTCATTTCTAACATGTTAGAGAATATTGGTGCTGTTTATTGTAGGACTGATTATTTCCTACAATATATTATGACATATTATGGTCATGATCCTGAGAATCAGAATAGGTGTACTAGAGTCATGTTAAATGTTACAGGGTAATGTTATAGTTAGAATCCAATATTACATCAAACAAAACAAATTTCTTATAATAATACTACAGATCTCATAAAGGGAAAGCAATCCTCAGATATAGAAGGATTATCCCAAAATGCATAATTTTCTGCTTTTGTGTTTTACGTCATTTGAAAATAGAAATAACATTTGATGGTAGAATTTTTTGGACTAGCTAACTAACAGTACCTGTTAATGCTCTTTCTCAATTGCTCAAATTCAATCTTGTATCTACCATTTTGTTTCTGAGCACCATGTTTTATTTCAGCTCTTTATAACCAATAGCATAATATATCACTGGCTATGAGCTAATAGGAAGTTTTAATCTGAAAGCGGGATAAAATATGTGCTATTAGTTGAAAAGATGGTTGAAGAAGCATATATGTTTTAAATGTTTCATATATATAAAAGACATGTATTTGATGTTTAAAAGTAACATTGTTCATGTTTTATTTATTAGTTTTCGAGCTATACTTATATTCCTCTGATGTAATAAAAATGTACAGTAAAGTTGATTGGTCTCCATTCTTATATACCTACAATTTAAATATGGTTGTATATTGTTGTCACCCTATCGATTCATTTCTGCCATCCACAATGTAACTCGGGAAATTAGTCAAATACACTTTTTTGCATTTTTAAAATCTCCCAATTAATATACACATTTATGTCTAAGCTGTGTATCTCTACGCCAATTAGAACTATTCTGGACATCTTGTGTCAAAATTTTGTATCTTGATTTGTGGAAATTTTGAAATGCAAAAGGTTCTATTTCTTAATCTTAGAAATTCTGAGATACACCCTTTTGACACTTCACTGACGAATTGCTTTGGGGTGCTCTAGATATATTATCTGCCATTGAGTCAGATGGTATAGTTTTGATCCAACCAATTGCATTTGACAAGGAGTCGGGTCACCTGCCTAACCTATCTCTGTGTGTCTAATGAATACTTCCATTGCCAGCAAAAGAATAATGTGGCAACCTTGTGGATTGAAAGGTGCTGATGTTGTTTTAATTTTTTGCCTGGCAACCTATCTTGTTAAATCATCATTAAACAACAGACCCTAATTGGTAAAATGTATACTGCTTTCAGGATTGATTTTCTATTAAATAATTCAAAATTCCTGATCAAAGCCTTGAATTTTAGCTATTTAAAAGAAAAAAAAAAGAAAAAACCCAATAATGTCGCATCTTATTTAAAAAATCGTTGACTTCGACTCAACGGCAATTTTTGGTTTCACTAATTTATCATTTATACCTCTTTACTATAGAGTCACATCATTTACAGATTTGGAAGGTCCCATTTCTACTTAAATTTATCACGAGATTTAACCAGCATGCAGACAGACAGACGGGAAAAGTATGAAAATTCCAAGAAAAACCCATAAAAGATAATGATTAAATCCCTGTCTTTATTATGGTTAAATGCACATCAAATATACACCCCCGTGTTCTAGAATACACATAGATTCATAAAAACGCTATGATACAACATTTCAGCGTCTAAAAAGAGAACGTTATAAGGACCTACTCCGTATGAAATCTGTTCGATACGGGCTGCCGTATCCGTGTGCCGTAACACGTATGAGAAATACACACACATTGATGACGCCACACCGTAGGACTTTACAGTGTTCACTTTTTTAAACAAATGAATTATCAATTAACTTTGACTTCCACGTTGTGTATAAAACTTCGATGAGCAAATTAACTCATACTTTTTTTAGAACTATGGTATGAAATACAGGAAACTACAACATCCATGACATTACGTAAAAATTATTATAATATCTACAGTCTGAGTTTAACACGCCCAGATCTCAGACCTAACAGCCGAAACAGGCTGAAACACTACATATCGTCTGAATCCCAGCCGAAATTGCAAAACGTCCATCAAGGGCAGCTCTATGATGATTCTATCGATCTCTAAAGAGGAATTTAACACCTCTTGTTATAAGTTATATAAAAAGTAAAGATAAATGTTTCGTATGGGCACCATTTTACGTCAACGTTAATCTATAATTGTACTAATTTGTGCAACTATGCCTGGACGATAGTAACCCACTTCCAAAAGTAGAAGGTGGCCTAACTGTCAGTGAGATACTCTAGGAAATTGGTAGAAAAATGCGATAATTTTGTACTCAATACACTTCAATTCTTTCCAACGATTAAATGTTTATCTCTATATAGACCATATTAATAAGTTGTACCGGATCGATATGGTTACTTATAGTACGTATTCTTTTCTTCTTCAATATGCTTACATGCACATTTCAAATGGCATGACATGATGACCCGTACTAGTATTATACGTTTTGGGATATGATATTCATCCTTCTCGTTTTCATATTTGAGTGAAATCTGTGATTTCTGCACTTTCTATAACAGAACTTAAACTACATCGACAATTTTTTTTTTAGGCATGTCCTAAATCAGCCACCGTAGTTTCCGATCTTTTTATTATTTGAGTTGCCTCTCCTCCTCATAGACTTTTGATACACTTTATGCCAAGTCGAAAATGGCAAATGCTTTATGTGTCAACGGTTCTAGTCTACATAAATCCACTGCCACATGGAAAGGCTTCAATTCTCATCCACGATCAAGTGTTTTTTCAAAATTGTCTCTTAACCCGCCCCCACATATACAGCAGAATTTTGAGATACAATGTATACCTTAAAATGGACAAGAGAAGCCAAGGGGGTAACCTACTTTGACATATGTATCAAAAATAAGCATATTTTGGGATACTGTTTCATGGTTTGTTATTTTATACCCATCTAGCTATAATGTAGATTACTATCAGTAAACTGGAACCAGATGAAGATGAATATTATCGACACCACTATACGATAAAAATGTTTTTAAAACATAACTGGCCTTGTTTATCCACTGGGGGTCACGGTGGCTACGCGTAAGACGCTCGCTCGCTATGTCCGGGCAAAATTTCTCTCATAAGCTCACTGCATGTATGACATGTTCAGAAACAGAAGAAAGTGTATTCTTCCAAATAAAAAAATGTTTTAAACGGCTATATCTATCAGAGCTGTGTTTCCCCATTAATTGAATTTACATTAGGTGCACTGACGTTTGACATTATCTTGTACTGACTAAAATCCCGTTAACTGCTGCTATAAAGTTTGAAGAAATGATAATAAATGAGCAAAAGCTTTTCAATTTCCAAGACAACTTCAATACCGGATAGTGTTACACAGTCCACATAATTCATCGGCCTAGATTTAAAAACAAAAATGCTTTAGGATAATTTTTTCACTAGTCTTTCACATGTGTATGGTGGCCCATAGTTATCATAGAGTGTGTGTAAAGACACCCCCCCCCCCCAAAAAAAAAAAAAAAAAAAAAAAAAAAAACTGTAAAAAAAATATGAATACTAGCCAAAAATAAAATAAAAACTAAATTGAATAAAATAAAATAAAATAACAATTACATAAAATAGAAAACTAAATTATTTTAAATGAAAATCTTTTTTGATAAAAAAAAAAAGTAAATTAAAATAAATGTAATTCAAAAAATGAAATGAAAAAAAAAAATTAAATTGAACTTTTTTTCTTAAATGGAAAACAAAATCGAAAAGTGAAATGAAAACTAAAATACACATGCCCATCGTTATCATCAGCCCATAGTTATCGCTAATATTTAGGACCAAGAAATTGACACAAGTGGGTCGCAACACATAAAATACTGTAATGTGAATGTATCTTAACTGATTTACATTCAATGGTTTCCGTTTTTACCCTAATTTCAAATCAGTTATGTTCGGCGAAATAAGCCAGCAGAGTCAATCGAATGCAAATTTCTATCGTCTGGTTATTCAAGACTACATAAAAAATATGCCGTTTGATTTGGTGCAATGTTTCTAGCCTCGTTCCTCGAGTCTCTTGCTAGAACTGGGGCTGTATGTAACGCATTATGTTACACGATTCGTGTACCAGTGGTAAAATGTTTATTTTGTCTTAAATATTGGATATCAGAAGTCCACCATTATCCGGTAAGATCACAGCATCAATGTTGATTTAAATTGACAAATAATTCGTGTTTACAATGTTGAAGATTTTGGATGTTACTGAGTTAGAGACTTAGCTCCTTTAAACGGACCTGTTATCGAACGTACCTATAACCTGTCGGCCGTGGGCGAATAATTCTAATCATAAGGGAATATTGTAAATCCAGTGAATAGCATAATCGCATGTATATGGAGACACGATGGCTCAGTGAGTAAGACGTTGGCTCGCTAGCCTGGAGATCCCTTGTTCAACTCCTACATTAGCCGAGGATGTTTATCGGGACTCCTGCGTTTGCCGAGAAAGTTCATCGGGATTTTCCTTGTCAGTTGTGCAGGACAGAGGGCCTGGCAAGGGACAACGCATTGTCGTTCGGACGGGACAAAAATCGTGTACACATTGGCTTACACATAAACCCAGTTAAATTGGTTGAGACTTGTGGATTCCTCATTGACATTCTATTTCTTTTCCGTTCATCGCATCTAAATATTAGGGAGCCACAGTGGCTAGACAGGCCAGATGTTGGGTCGCTAACCTAGAGGTGTGTGTTTTATAACTTCCCTGGCCGAGAAAGTTCATCGGGATTTTCGGACATAGTGCCACCTTGTCAGTAGTGCAGGACAGTTGGATGTGACGAAAAACCGAGGCCCCGTGTAAAGATTGGAGTTCATGTAAAAAATCCCTTGGCAGTTAGAATTCGGTATAAGAGTAGGCCATAGCACACTGTATGGCATGTCCGTCTTCATTAGCCCAGTATAGGACAGGACAGTAGGACGTTAAACCCCATTTCCTTGACAACAACAGACATGACCCTACAACCTCCGGTAGAGGTCCATTTTAATATTGGCCTATATAAATCAATGACTTCACCCGTGTCAAACAATAACAACACATTTCCCTTTCTAATCTACCTGACCCATATAGGGGAAGAACCACGACCAATTTCTGAGTCTGTGTCGCCTACGGGCTGATATTATTAACAGGTTTTCTCAAAGGATGATCATTTTTAGTTTTGGCGCATGCCCTACCCTTCAATGGCAATACTGAATGAATTGTCTGGGACTTGGTATACTTATTTCTTATACCCAGACGGCAAGTTATACTGATTTTGGTGTATGCCCTGACCCCATTTTTTGTTATGAACAGATTTTGTTCAAACTGGGAATATCAATCATTTCAATAACAGGGTTTTACCTATATATATTGGTCGATATCCAACCTCAAGGAGCAGAGCCACGACCAATGTTGGTGTTTATCGTCTACAGGCCGCAATTCTGAATGGTCCATCTCGGAACTTGGCATATTTAATACTTATAACATAAGGATGGCAACTATTGATTTTAGTGCATGCTCCTAGGGCCAGGGGCACAGCCCCGCCCAATTCTTGTCTTTATTGTCTACAGATCGCAATTTTGAATGGATCATCCTGGAATTTGGCATATTTAATCTTTATAACACATGGAGCCACCTGGCTCAGTTAGTAGCACGTTGTCTCGCTAACCTGCAGGTCCCCTGATCGGCCGCGAAAGTTCATCGGGATTTTACGGCGTGCCCCCCCCCCCCCTTGTCATTGGTGTAGGATGGAAAGCCTGGCAGGGGACAATGTGTAGTCGTTCGGATGGTACAAAAAACCGAGGTACCATGTACACATTGGCATGCACGTAATAGATCCTGTGATAGTTGGTATTTGATATAAAAGTAGGCCGTGCCGCTGTCCGGAAAAAAATTTCCCCGTAGCACATTGTATACCGCATGCACGTCTTCATTAGCCCATTGGGGGAGAATAATAGGACGTTAAACCCCATTTCATTTCTAAATATCATGTACAATCGATTCACTGGATGTAAAATTTACTTTATTCTTATTTTTTTTTTTTTATTTAAAATTTCATTTTTTTTTCATTTTTCTTTTGTTAATATTTTTATTTTTTTTTTTCATTTAAAGTTACAATTTACTTTTTTTTATATTTTTAAATAATCTTTTTTTTACAAGTTATTGATTTACAATGTTTTATCATAAACGATTTTAATTTAATTTAATATAGTTTTTTATTTTATTTAATTTAATATAGTTTTTATTTTTGTATAATTTATTTGTTTGGCTAATTTCCATTTTCATTATTTTTTTTTTTTTTTTTCTTTTTTTACAATGTCAATTTTTTGTTTACTCATTTCTCTATGATAATCATAGGCCGCCATACAAACTGCTGTAAATTAGCAACGAACATGGCGAAAAATGTTGCAATCTTTGACCAGGAAAGAAAGTTGCAAGAGAGGTGAGGTGCCATAGAAAGGAGGTGACGTATCTATTCTACGCGACAGCCATGGGTGGCTCGGAAACCAGAAGTTCCTCGGGGTTTTCCATCAGGGTTTTCCTCGTCAGTGGTGCAGGATGGGGGGTCAATATGGGACAGTATCTAGTACAAAAACCAAGGTCCCGTGTTTTGATTTGATATCAGAGTAGATCTATAGTGTAACAAAGTTCTCTATACTTTCATAAACTGAACATTCATTTTGGTGCAAAGAACTGTATGACCTCTGTTAGTTTTGATATTTATTATAGTGGACGTTTCTTTTACTGTCTAAACTTATTTAAGGCACGATCTTATTAACTATATAATTTATTCCATATGTTATTTACTAGCTACATACGATATGTACAAACGCCATAGAACTTCCTTATTTGATGATCCCTCCTGTCCACCTTCCCGAAGTGTTGGAGGCTTTATATACAGTAGTGTATACTCACAGCAGATTAGTGGAAGACAGACAGCCAGAGAGAGAGCAGACGGCAGAGACCGGCGTGTGGACTCGCCTGAGTCCAGCCGCTGCGTTGGCAGCGGTGTAGAATGGATGTTACAATGTAGTTAGATATGTTCCAGTATATATAGACTAGTTCCTGTAGTGTAGATGTAGGCCTATTTGTGTATTTGTTGATATTCTGTTCCCGATGTAAATAAACCATATATATACGAAGCTAACGCTGTAATAACTAAAATATGTTACAATAGCGCTGCTGTCCGGACAAACTTTCCATGCGTACACACAGGTGGATCTTATATTTTTTATTCCATTTTTCACAAATCACCCTTTCCATATCGGTCAGATAGATGATAGATAATTGATAGTTTTATTACATATAACACCATATTTGGACCGCCTACGTAATTATGTCATAATGGAAAATTTTATCCAGAATGAAATGAGGAATACTCAAATAAAAATTAATAAAGAAAGGGAAATGCGGAGTTACAGATGGCATTTGTGTGTCTTAAGCATTTTCAAGAAATATATATGTATAACGAGATGTGACAGACAATACAATGGAATCACTTGTCAGTTATTAATAAAATGTGATAGAGTACTTAGACCTTTAAAGCAAAGGGTGTAGTCGAAGGATCGAGTTACTGATACAGTCTTGACAATCAGGTCTAAAATTGGAAACTGACAGATCGCTCCGCCCAGATTTTGTGTTCTTCTCCCATCATTGGATAATTTGAGAAAACTGTAAAAATATAACACTGGGTCACACAAGCCGTGGGTAACCGTTGTGTGAAACATTGTTCTCAACGCAAGAGGAAAACGAAATACACCACTTGTGCTACTGTAAGACACATCTTTTGTAAGTATTTTTAAAGCTAGGATTTTATTTGGTGATGTCATGTCACTACATGACGCGACCACGCATTATGCACTATTGATAATTTTATATCAGGGTGCGTGTTTACATGTAAAATAACATTATAATTGCGTCACATGCGTACCGTAAAGGTCCTGGTGCACCATCATTGATTTATTACACAGAATACTACATCCTTCCAAAATTATGTTCAGCTTTCTTTCTTGCAGTATTGGATGTCTAATTTGATAAATCATAATTTTGATATTGTCTCTTGATTTCTTTATGTTATTTTAATTATTATGACATTGTATTATTATGCACAATGAATGTAATCTATATTTATTTTACCCTACATTACATATAATCCAAACTTTGATTAATATCAGTGGAAAGAAAAACAAACATATTAGATTTAGGGTCAAAAACACACTTTTTTGTCACCACATTAATAGGTCAACTCAGAAGATTTAAGTTTAAATTTTGGTGAATTCAATACCCATTCATCGCTATTATAATTAAACATATTACTGTGCTCATATTCATCTCCATTGATGCTTATGTGTACACATTTGGTGCAGTCAACTTTTGTATTATAAGTTATAGGTCAATAACATTTATTGACTTGTTTTTCATACACTTTTAAATATGTGTTTTTATTAGTTGGGTTGGTGCTAAAAAGAACATCAAACTCCATTTCTTCCTATTTCAGTCAAAATATTTTATTTATTTTACACACAAAACATCAATGCTGTGCATAAGACTTCTTGATATTGATATTCAGTATTGCATATAACTTTCAATGTGATATGAAAATATTTTATATTGATTATTTACACAAATAAGAATATGAAGAATATTTAAAATTTCCCATCTGACCGATCTTTTTCAAAATTAAGAATGAGCCTAGAAATGATAATTAATTTGAATTGTCCTTATTAATTTAATACATTTAGAAGCATTTTGATGAAGATATCAGTTTTTTGTTTTAGAATGCATGTTTCTACATGTCATTCTTAAAGCATGAAAACAGTTAAGTTCCACTGCTGACATTGTCAAGCTGCTATACATTATGTCACCATATGTAGACAATTTCTATATAAAACTTTTGAAATTCAATCTTTTTAGATTAGTGGAACTCCATGACTTCTGCCAAAAAATCTTGGCTCTTGTCAAATCAGGTTTCAAATAAGAAAATAAACCTCTGAGTAATGGTACAACTTAAGTTACACCTAATGAAAGACAGGAATATAAGAAATAAAAAGCTAAAATGGAGTTGAAAAAAATTAGATATTATATCGTAATGTTTCAAGTCTCTTTTGAAGTACTAAAGTAAAAATCATAAAACATTACATGTATATCTGCCATCATTGTCAGGTTTTTTGATGTTTAAAGAGAAATTACCACTTTGGAGTTCTTTGCCATTTGGTAAAAAAATAATTTGTAATTTGATGTGATTTTATTATGGTGACATGTTTAAATGAGATGGAGGTTCAACAAAGGCTTGTGCCAATTCTAAGGTCTAAATACATGTAGGTCCCGGTGGGGGGTGGGATGTAATACAATACATGTAACTGCTTCTATTGCAGTGCAATGTAGTATATTCAAACTTATTGTATTTGTTTATTGACTGAGATTAATCATGAGCAGTAGAGCCTTAAGAACACTATAACTTTGGTTGTAATTGAACGAGGGGGATGAAACTTGGCATAATAAACAAGTTTAAGTACATAATTGTATAGAATGGCTAAGTTTGATAAGCATTTTCTGTTCGGGTTAAGAAGAGATAAAAACAATTTGATTTTTCAATGTTTTATAATAAAGGTAGATGTGAAAGTAATAAAAAAGTTTTATCTAAGTATTTTGGATTGAGGTAGGGGTCATCAACCCCACTGTTCGCTTGTTTACTGGGCAGTACATTAATTTGTTTCTTGTTGAAAGTGGTAACGCCTAATTAACATACAGTTAAGTTTGCACTGTACTACACACCTACACATACGATTCCATATTTTATGAAAAGGAATTGTGGTTACATCTAAAAATAATTTCTCGTCAATGTTACATCCATGATATAAGTATTGAATTGTATTGTGTAATGTTGTGTTTGAGATCGCGTTAGTAATAATGTTGGTGGCTTGAGGTCGGGTGTTCAATCCCACCCGGTATTGGCTGAGAAAGTTCATGCTCGTTTTCATTAGCTCAGTGAGAAGAACAGTAGGACGTTTCATTTCCTTGGGTTTTACTCCCAACTTGTTTTCAAATATGAGTGAAGTCTGTGTCACCACAGGCCCGGGACTGGACAGCGCAGTGGACGCTTACGGCTAGCCCCCGGATCCATTCACTCTTTTTGATTTGTTTTTGTTTGTGGTCTCTTAGTATGATGTCTTATCTGTATATTTGTTTTTGTGTAGAATTGTGTGTGGTGCAGTCCCCCTGCACTTACTATTATTGGGGGCAAACATATTTTTGAGGCATAACAAACATTCAATGACATCAAATTTTAGATCATATTTTAGTTGACAACAAAAAAAATCATTATCTATCAGTAGAATATTTTGAACTATATAAATAAAAGATATCCTGATGTAGTTTTATGAAAGTTCCATATTTTCTGAATTGCTGTTATAAGAAAAAAAAAGAGTCATTTATATGATAAATCATTATGTAAAAAGTTTTCAAAAATTTTATATATTTTTCTATCCTACGCATTATCTATGCCATCAATATCGGCTGCAATCTAGGCTTTATCCAACCTCCACTAATGGTAGAAAGTGAGGAAAAAAAATAAAACACAACAGGATAACAAATGACATCTGTGTAGCCAGGTCAATAAGCTGAATAATGGAAGTGAAACTGGAAGCTCTAATATTGATTTTTGATTTTTTTTATCAAAGAGATTACAGATCTGATGGAAAGAGTAGCTGATCTGAGCGAGCTTTGCTTGATTCACGCTTCACATTTGTCACTCTCTAAAAGAAAGTACCCAAGCAGAGTAACCTTTACAAAAGATCGCACAATGGGCTTGAATTGCTTCTGAACTAATAAGTTGCATGTGGTTATTACTAACTTCACTATACCTGGCCGGTATTTATTTTACTATTTTTCACACTAACCATCACATTTCTAAAATAACAATGATATCATTGTTTGGTGGTAGGTTCTAAAATGAACCAGCTCTGGTGACCTAAATGTCAAGGATGGTCCACATTGTTTTGTAAGAGACTAGAAGTAGTATTAAAATAATTGCCTCTTGCTGTGTGCTGGTGAGTAAATAAACAAAGATTGGCATGTTACTTCATCTTTTCTTTCTTGAGTTGAGGTTTAGGTTAGGGGAACAAAGGAAACAATTTGTTCACCAGGTGAAATCAAATTATCAGCTTGACTAAACATTCATAATATCAATTTTGATTCAATTATCTAATTTGAAACGTTTATTTTAAGAAAACTGTTCCCCAGTAGACAGTATGACTGTTTGGAGTCATGAAGAGGGTACTTAAACATTAAACAAGTTTTCGATGACAACACCGAATGCAAACAAATATTAAAGTAGTTAATTCTCTAACTTAATATCATGCAAAATCTTTGACATTGAAAACATGAATTATTTGTGAATTTAAATTCACATTATTGATGTTGTGATCTTACCAGGAAAAGATGGGCTTCTGATATCCAATATTTAAGACAAAATCAACAATGCGCAATAAATACTGTCGGTGTAGATTGGAATAAACAGATGTTAATGTGTCATTCGATTGAGACTTGTGGTTTATTTCGCTGAACATAACTGATTTGAAATTAGAATAAAAACGGAAACGATTGAATTTAAATCATTTTATATACATTCATATTACATTGTTATATTTATATGCATGCTACCGATCCGTGCCATTTGCTAGGTCTCAAATATTAGCGATTAGCTTCTTTAAATTATGCATGTATTAATTTCTCAAAAGGCCTTGAGGACATCTAGGGGGGTTGGGATGGCCTAGTGGTCTAGAGTGCCATGCTTCGACCTCTAGCTGGCCAGTCACCTATGACTTGCGGCTGTGGTTTCAATCCCTAGTGTGAGCGTATGTGGCATGGAGATAGGGGCGCCTTCTCAACCTTGTGGGTTTCCTCCGGCACGCCGGTTTCCTCCCACTGCCAAAGACCCCTACGCGCAAGCGTATTATTGAAATAAAATTAAACCATATGTTGGTCCCGAAGTGACCTAGTTTGTGTCGAGTGGATGTTAAATCCCATTTCTCTCTCTCTCTTGAGGACATCTACCTGTTTTTTTTAATTTTTCAAATAAAAGTGAAGATGCACAATGTACATTATTTCTATGAACAACTCGAATTAAAAGAAACTTCTTCATTTCACACCTTTGAATACATTTCAAGATTAAGCCTTTAAATCTGGTTCTAAATCGTATCAATAGATACATGTAAATTATATTGACTTGAATGGGGGGTGGACGGCTGAGTGGTTAGTGCGTGCACATGTATCATAAGGTCTGTTATTGGGTCAGCAGGCGTGGTTTTGATTCCTTGGTTTTACATGACAAGGAGTAGGGTAGCGTGTCCAACCTCATGTGTTTTCTCCAGGTCCTCTGGTTTCCTCCCACTGTTAAAAGAAAAATACATGTGATGCGTGCAAATTATTGAAATAAAATTGAAAAAATACCTTGTTTGTGTTGAATGGACATTAAACCATTTCTTTCTGTATATATTTTGACTTGGTTGTTTTTTGACTCAAAAAGTTTTATTGACTTATTGTCTTAAAAATTCTAAAAATGAATTGAGTTTATATTGACTTTTGTAAAAAAAAATATTGAAGTAGCTGTGTCTCTAACTCAATATCATCCAAAATCTTCAACATTGAAAACACAAATTATTTGTCAATTTGAATCAACATTGATGCTGTGATCTTACTGGAAAAAGATGGGCTTCTGATATCCAATATTTAAAACAAAATAAACATTTTACCATTGGTACACGAATCATGTACCATAATGTGTTTCAGCCCCAGTTCTAGCAAGAGACTCGAGGAACGAGGCTAGAAACATTGCACCAAATCAAATGGTGTGTATGACTGGAATAACCAGACGCTAAAAATTTGTATTTGATTGAGACTGTTGGCTTATTTCGCAGATCATAACTGATTTGAAAGTAGAGTAAAAACGGAAGCCGGTGAATGTAAGTCAGTTTATATGCATTCATATTACACTTGTGTCAATTTCTAGGTCACAAATGTGAGTGATTTAGCTCCTGTAAGGTCCAGTTTAAACCCATACATATTCAATAAAAAATTCTTGACACTATAGATAGATCAGGTATAAAATTTTAATCTGAAACAATTTTGATTTATTTTTACCACTCTGATAAGTTTTTGGACATGATCAAACTGAGAGTAAAGTGTCTTGTAGATAATTATCTGCATGAGAGTAACCTCAACGAAATGGGAGAATGTACTATTATCTTATAGCCTATTGTCATGAAAGACAGCCACGGACAATAGTCGATGAACATACCTGGATTATCACCTTCTTCATCTAACAAGATCAAGTTGCGTCCATCATAGCCATTATAAGATACTTGTTGCATTATTTATGAAACGATTTAATACCAGTGATTTATCTTATAATTTCACAAGAATTATGTGATTGTTTTGCAGATAAATCTCTTTTAAATATGTTACCAGGACTACTTTCCATGTTTCATTGCATTTGTGTTTGTTACAATTGGGTTTTTTGATCATTATGATGTTATCGGCCATTAATAATATGTAAGCAATAGCACTATCTCATGCATGATTTAAATTTCAGATGTCGAATCGTTGATCAGAATTATGTAAACATTTATATTTTGCAGTTATCATGATATGTATTGTGTCCCAACGAATGCCGTACATTTATTAAAGCAATATAAGTAAAATTATTTTGTAGTTATAGTATTAATTGTGTCATGCACTATAGCTTCCTGAAAAATGCATGTCGTTCCTCTGTTAATACAAGTTTTCACCTCTTCTCTGCTTTATAAATAGATCACACCATTATATTGCAGCAATTTTCACACACAATCAGCGGTGTTGGTTCTCCAGAGATTTGTTTCATTAAATCTAACTCTCATCCACTAAAAGCTTGTCAATTATATTTATGTGACAATCGGATAAATTTGTTTGTCTTTTAAGGCTAAAAGCATGTGATCAGGTGTTCCTGGGAAGTCTACTGTACATTAGATATTTCTTCATGTAGATAAACAATCATCTGGTACAACATCAACAGTAGTACATTAAGGCTAGTCATCCAAGATTTGTTGACCTTTAGTCCTATTTGTAGTACCTACATGTATCTGTTTGTCTTAAAACTAGTTGATGTGTTTTCCAGTTCAAAACTTTTGTTGCTTAAAGGGAAAACTAATATTATAGAATTAATTATCTCAACCGCAATACAATTTCTTTTGAGTATTTGTTTAGCTATTTCTAAGTGATTATCATTATGTATGGTACATAAAAACCTGCATTATGTGTTTGAACTAAGATTACATTCCTGACCTTGCTAGATGAAGAGATTAGCATTAGGCCTAGGCCTATATGTTTTATCTGCATGAACCGGTATTCTGCAGATCAAGAGGGAGGGGGAGTTTTAGGGAGATTGCAGACTATGGGGTTACTAATGTCGGATGTAAATTTACGTAATTCTCTAACACTGACTCTAAACAACAGTAAAATCGTTGGTTAATATTTCAAATGTATCTCTAAACAAGGGGGAATAGTATTAAAGGAGGTGTTACAAGATATATTTTTTTTGATGAATAAAATTGATTAGTTTTGCAGGAAAAGTTTCCATTATCCTATGATCCATTCACATAGGGATTAGTGTATGAAGATTAACTTTAGTGTATAGTATGTGATTGTTGGTACTTTGGGTAAATATTTCGTTCCCACAGTAATAAGATCTCCACCAAAAGGACTTACATGTATCCATTTCGTCATTTTAAACACATTTTTATTCCGCTTACATTTTATTCTCTATTTTTGCTTGGATAACCATGCATATACGTTTGAGGAAGTTAAGAAGAGTACTTGATAGTACTTTTGTTGACTCACACAATGAATAAGTTTGAAATTACTAAATATATTTGATTATCTCTCACTGTCATGTTATATAGAAATATTAGCACAACCAGAAAGCTACACTACTTTGTTTCACGGTAAACGATGAAGAGATAAAAGGTACACTGCTTTGTTTCACGGTAAACGATGAAGAGATAAAAGGTACCGGACACAAACTGATTTCAACTGGTTTAATTGCTTTTTAACCTTTTAAAGTACTTTTTGTGATCTTGGAAATAATCAGAAATAATGTTATTGTATAAAGATGAACAGTATAGTATATTATATTTCATACATATTCACAAAGTAATACTGTGGTTTTTATTAGCTATGGTTACCATTGTCTGTGGTTACATAGTATATCAGTAACTAATAGAAAACATACATGTGTTAATCTGATAGCAGGTACAGTAAATATATATACGTACTAATTTTTTTTTAACAATGGCTTGTGCTTAAAGCCACTGGCATTGATAATCTTTTAACTTTTAAGATGTCCTATGTGCAATCTACAAAAAATTGAAAAAATAGAATATAAGAATAGAATAATGTTTATAGTGATTGATTAAAGGAGGGTGTAAATTACGTGCATGGCTGATCTGTCAGTCAATCTAGTCTTTTACAAATTTATATTTGTTTCAATATTTGTACCCCAGATTTTATTTATTTTTGTGTCAATTAATTTTATTCCTGGTTTGTATTTTGACAGGATAAAAAAAAATCTCTCCCATTTCTAAACTGACACTATAGATATTTTATGTCCATTTAAAATGTTCTACTCTGGTAATTTTATAATCCACTTTGAATTCTTTACCCTTGGGAAGGCCAACATGTTAGCACTATTATTTATATACTCCAAAAAGTCAGATAGCATCAAAAAGCATTTAATATTTCAATAATTTTGCACAGGATTATTGTGATTGAAGTCAGTTTTGTCATCCATGGCAGTTTTGTGCAAGCTTAGAAACAAAGATATTCTGTTGTATAAGATTAGAATAAATATGCTCTAGTGTGTTGACGCTGTGGTATTCAACCTATTTGTTTTTTCGCTATTTGTTCTAGTATGTAGGGTAGACAGATGTAGAATCCGAGCTTTCTTACATTAATATCAACTTACCAACTCACCCATACCATATCATCGCCATCTCAAGGATAACCAATATAATATGAGGAATTTAAAGAGCCCCAAATATTAACATTTATGAGAATACCATGTGAAAAGAGGCTGGGAGATCTGTCTTATTAAGATCTTCACACTATTTCTTCTTTAAAATTTATGTACTTTCAAGTGTCTTGACAACAACCATTTGCTGGTTAGTGCAAAATGGAAAAAAATCTGAACAAATATTTTTAGTAAGCTTGGTCTGTACGTTTATGTTATAGTATTGACACAAAAATAACATCTGAGAAAATAGTTAAATTTAAAGGCACAACAGAGCCAGAGCTTCAAAGTCAAAAATGTGTACTGATTAAATTTAAAGCAAAGTCCATATTATGTTATCAAGCACTAGACATATCCAAGAATAAAAAGTCTTTAAAAAGAATAGGCTGGCCTTTACATAGCAGAATTATTACATTATTTATCTAAAACACATAAAGATGGAGACCTGAAAGTGTCACACGTTTATATTTTCTATAAATAAACTGATTAATGTTCATTGACTAAAAATCTTTTAGTTACTTAAACCTAAACCAAATAGTTTTGAAAAATAAAATTACTATGGTAGTTTTTATTTTGTCCACTATGAAATGCTGTCATATATTCTCTTAAAGTCATCCATCAGTCTGTAGCCCACCATTTTTGGCGGATTGACATCAAATGGATACTCACAAGTATTTTCAATAAATATTGTCATAGTATCAATATCCGATTGATTGAAATTTATACACAGTGTTTATGTCAATGGGAGGAAACTGTTTATTAAGTTCAAATGAAATGAAATGAAATGGGGTTTACCGTCCTACTCTTTTTGCACCTAACCTGGGCTAATGGAAGACGGGCATACGCCATACAGTGTACTATGAGGGAAATTTTGCCCGGGCAGCGGCGCTATGGCCTACTCTTAGGGATCTTTTACATGCACTCCAATGTGTACACGGGACCTCGTTTTTTTTGTTCCATTCAAACGAATAGGCAGCTGTCCTTGTCAGGCCCTCCTTCTGCATCACCGGCAAGAGGAAATCACGCCGGAAAATTGAGATGAACTTTCTCAGCCAATGCAGGGATCGAACACCTGACCTCCAGGCTAGCGAACCAGCGCCTTATCCACTTAGCCACCGTGACCTTCTCATAACTCAAAATTCCTCAAATTATCATCTGATTACCACTCAATGTTTTGAATTTGCACAAGAAAGAACTAGAAGACAATTATCAAATTATTATCAATTAATAATGCCCCCATTGCCTGCCAAAAAATACATATTATGTTACAATCTTTGTGGGCAACTTAGCTGCTCTGGGCATTTGTTTCATATCCTGGCAAACTATCTTTATGTTTGATATAAAGTTGCACTTGTTGATCTGAAGTAACTAAATTTCATTATGAATTATAGATGATGAAAGATATTATGTGAACTCATCCATATATATGTTTTTCTTTTCATTTCACTCTAGGTTAAGGCAAATTATAAGCTCAAAATATTAACATAACAATGTAATGTTATGTATGTATTGTGATACTATACTTAAAAAATGTATTGGTATTTGATAAAAAGAGAGGAGATGGTGGTGGTTATGTGGTCTGATAATGTACATGTTTGTTACATTATAAAGGTCTATCTTTGAGTGGAGTAGCATTGATTTAATCCCCGGAAGAGTAAGTAGTAAGCCCATGGGGTTATCCAGGTCCTTCAGTTTCATTTCTCTGCTAAAGCCCTGTGAAGGTGATTTGCAAAATAAAAACTGTATACGTTGATGTGATCTGTTTAGTCTTCATATAACAGTATTTTATATTGGTATTGAGTGGAGAGGATGATTAAGCTTACTGTAGTTTGTACTTAGTACATTACAGCCTGTGACATAACTGGGCCATGACACAATAAAACCTGTCAGTTTTCACCATGCATATTGATATTTTAAAGAAATTTTAAACTTTTTGTCATTTTAAGGCTCACTTGATCGTTGTGAGAGATGACTCAAAACTAGGCTCACTTGATCGTTGTGAGAGATGACTCAAAACTCAATCTGAAATGGTGGGATAACTTGTTAACCATTAATCTGTGACTCGTTGTGACAAATCAATCATAGTTCCATTAAAGAAAAAAATTCAGTAAAAAATTATTCCATAAGATATGGCAGCAAGACTATTTTTCTTTTTGAGCTTTATCCTGATTTTATGTGCTAAGGAATTGGTTGTGTTTTATTATACAATAGAGTGCAGTAGTTTATAATGTAAAAAGGGGGTTGGATGGCCGAATGGTTAGCACGTGTGTGCTGTGCAGTAGTTTATAATGTAAAAATGGGGTTGGATGGCCTAATGGTTAGCACGTGTGTGCTGTGCAGTACTTTATAATGTAAAAAGGGGGTTGAATGGCCGAATGGTTAGCACGTGTGTGTGCTGTATCATAAAGTCTGTCATTGAGTCAACTGTCGTGGTTTTGAATCCTCAGTTGTACGTGACAAGGAGTAGGGTCGGCTGTCCAACTTCGTAGGTTTTCTGTGGTCCTCCGGTTTCCTCCCACCGCTAAAGATCCCTACGCACAATCAAATTATTGAAATAAATTTAAACCATATGTTAGTCCCGAAATGACGTTTTTCTTTCTCTCTTTATAATGTAAAATCCAGCAGGTTGTTGTAAAGATCTTTGTCTGTTCATTTGCAGGGTATTTGAGATACAGATTTATTATTACTAATCTATAGGGCCCCAATATATTTCATTATTAACCATATTTGCCCAATTCACCCAAAAGAATTCATTGAGCTAAACCGCTTACATTTCATATTACTGTAGAAGACATCCTTCACTGCAAATATTGTTTTAGGTAGTATGGCTTTAAAAATAAATTGCCGACATCCTACACTGTGGGAGAATTGTAATGTCCTCATTTCCTCCCCATCTGTACAAATGATATATTTGTAGACCACACTCACTTACACCTCCAATACATGGCCTAATTATATATACTGCTAGTTCATTGACATTTAATAATGATAAATTGTCGTTCATGGGGGTTTCACCGGTGAATAAAAAAAATAAAGATTTTCAATCTTAATCCTTGATAAGATCTGTATATAAGATTTTGATTTGTAAAGAAAATGGAAAAAGCAAGATACGAAGGCAAATTTAGCTTTTGCATGATACGTCTTTAAGGAAAAACGATAATAACACAATAGAGGAAGATTGTAGCTATAAAGAGAACAGGATGTTTTTACATTAAATCTATTTTCATTCTTTAGATACTGTCGGCTGCCAATATATTAATTTAACAATAAGGCACGAATTCCATTAACAGGTTCTAATTGCTGACGAGAAGTCAAGTTGTCTTATTTATAGGACAGGTCCCAAAATGAAAATTTGAGGTTATTCTCCTGAAAATTTGAGGTTCTCCATCTGATAACATTGTAACCATCTCGTTACTGAATTTTATATGCTTGGTTGTATCAACATCTAGTCTTAATTTTCTGATTGGCACAGGAAGAATGGCATGTTGATATATTTTACTTGAACGCACTAACCTCAAAGAAAAAATGCAATGGCAACAGGGCTATATCTGGCAGTTCATTGTCTCAGTTTTCACAAAATACACCTTTGGGTCAAAGAGGATTTGAAGTGTAACTAATAACCTGTTCAGACGCGTAAGTTAAACTGGTTAAACTAGTTTAACTTTGTCGTCTGTATGGACTATTATATGCCATTAGCTGGTTTGGAAACTCAGTGTATGTTAACCAATGCTTATATTAATTAGTCATGCTAAGGTTGAGCAGTTTAAGGCACCAACCACATATAGCTGTTGCCTAGAAGGATTTTTTTCAAGTTGGTTTATTTTGGCCATCTTAAAATTACAAACTACCAAGTAATCCATTTTGTCTTGCACAGTTCTACAGTCAAGTGTTGTGGTTTTGATCCAAAGCATTGAACGTAATTATCCACCCTTTGCTAACGTCACTTGCATCGTGTGTAAGAAGTTTGCCTGATTTCGTGAGTTTTCGCCATTAGCCACCCTTTGCTTACATCACCTGCATGCAAACAAATTATTGAATAAAGATTTTAGTCCCATGCAATCGCAAGCAATAAATTGTACCTGCTTACTTTATTTAGAACATAACCTCATTTTTCTTCCAATCAGATACCTTTAAAATGACCATGTGACACTGTTCTATTTCATGAAGAATGAAGTTATCTTAAGTACTTGCCATTGGCTGTAGAAAACCCCACCCACAGCTCAGGTCATGGTATGTGATCGCTAATTGGGATTAATACAGTAAGCTAACTACACGGTCTGCTGATTTAGGGTGAGCTAAATAAAGGATAAAGACAACAACATTTAATATAATTTAATTGTGGTTAGAAAAAACACCCTTATCCCACATTACTTTTTCCTCTTCTGGAAGCACTGGTTCACATGATTTTACTTTTGTTCCAAATCCAAGAGATGTCAGTCGTTTCATTTCGGAATCCAATATTTTGCCGAATATACTAAATTTTTCATCATCATCTCTCAAAATATGCACATTATTTCTGTTACAATCATTTTTTATACGCCCACATGGAAATGTGGTCGTATATTGCCGTCGCCCCCGTCCGTCCGTCTGTCGGTCCGTCCGTCCGTCCGTCCGTCGGTCCGTCCGTCCGTCCGTCCGTCCGTCCGTCCATCGTCCACAATTTCTTGTGAACGCTCTAGAGGCTAAAGTTAGTATCCGATTGACTTGAAATTTATACACGGTGTTTAAGGTCGTGAGACGAAGAATCCTATTGATTTTCAGCGATATCCGATAATTACTACCAGAGTTATGACCCTTGATCACTTTGAAAAATCTTGTGAACGCTGTAGAGGCTATAGTTAATATCCGATTGACTTTAAATTTATACACAGTGTTTAAGGTCATGAGACGAAGAAGCCTATTGATTTTCGGTGATATCTGATAATTACTGCCAGAGTTATGACCCTTGATCACTTTGAAAAATTTTGTGAACGCTTTAGAGGCTAAAGTTAATATCCGATTGACTTTAAATTTATACACAGTGTTTAAGGGCATGAGACGAAGAAGCCTATTGATTTTTGGTGATATCCGATAATTACTACCAGAGTTATGACCCTTGATCACTTTGAAAAATCTTGTGAACGCTAGAGGCTAAAGTTAATATCCGATTGACTTTAAATTTATACACAGTATTTAAGGTCATGAGACGAAGAAGCCTATTGATTTTCGGTGATATCTGATAATTACTGCCAGAGTTACGACCCTTGATCACTTTGAAAAATCTTGTGAACGCTTTAGAGGCTAAAGTTAATATCCGATTGACTTTAAATTTGTACACAGTGTTTAGGGTCATGAGACAAAGAATCCTATTTGATTTTCAGTGATATCTGATAATTTTTGGCACTTGATCACTTTGAAATATCTTGTGGACAAAGGCCTTGAGACAAACCATCAAAACTATTCTAATCATTTCTGATAATTATTTAATGGGCTATTACTCGTAATAAGATTATCATGTGTTGTAAATGTTCTCCTTACTGACAAAAGAAACAATATGCGACAACCCTTGTTGACTGCCCGGACGACTTGGCTATTGTGGGCGTATGTTTCGTTGCCTGGCAACCTATCTTGATATACCTTTGTAATCCCGAAACAATTTGAACAAGAGTGTTTGGTGGATAATTTGTCGCATCTTTACGCCTTATCTCAACAATAAATCTTTGCAGCCAAAATTGTAATTCTTCATCATTTAATGTATTAATGTCCGTAGGAATTAATTTTCCTTTCTCAAAATATGTCTCTGGCTTAGAGTTCCTATTATCAACCCAGTCCTTCCATAAATTTAACGCCCATTTGTTGTTGTTTCTGGTCTTGATTGGAACTGAACATTTTTGTATATTTTCTAAATCTGCCTGCTTCACAGGACTAGAAAAACGTCCTTTATTATCACGAGTCACACATGGCATATCCACTAGTTGTTGCGTTGGAATATCCATCACTTGCGATAGGCTAATTAGTTCATCATCTGATGGAAACGATGCCCAGTCGACAGCAAAATCTGGCACATCCATATTAAAGTACATTTACTATAGTGACTATAAAATTACTACTGAATGAATGAAGGAACATAATAAGATTAAAGTTGTACTCATTAACGATCAAAAGTTACTTGTAATCACTTGTAATCACCTTTAATCTCTTAATCTCATGACTTATACAGGTGACATTGAATGACTCCACCCAATTGTCAATCACTCTATGACCACACCTACAAATTATTCAACTTTAACAAATTTCATATTTCAATTAGTTTTCCCCAAATATTTTATGAAATATAAATAATACAAATATCATACTATATTTTGTATAAGTTTTGAAAGTAGAGATCATGTTCTAAGTGAGTTAGAACCCATATAGAAAATTCTTCATGGTTTAGAAAGGGCTACGCCCTTTCTAAACCATGAAGAATTTTCTATATGGGGCTACGCCCTTTCTAAACCATGAAGAATTTTCTATATGGGTTCTAACTCTTACGTAATATCAATGTGAACTCAGCCTAAAATCAAAACCCTTGATTGTTAATCATTCAAATTCATTTGTTATCTTTATACAGTGACATTTAAAGGAGTATGAATTAGGTAACTCATCATATAGAGAGACATATTATTAAAACTAGTTTCTATTAATTGTAGCTTTAAAAAAGTATGTCATCATCAATGGCATCGTGTTTGCTCAAATCTAGGTGTAGATTACTTAGATAATCTGATCACAGGTTTATTGTTAGATATATGTAAGTTAAAAGTATTTGACACAGGAAGTATTAAATTGCTAACCATCAGTTTATATAAATTATTAGGGTAACTGTAATTGAATGAAATCAGTGTTCAGGAAGAAGTATAAAGGGATGATCTCCATGTGTGACTATAATCACCAATAATGAGAGCCATTGTAAAGGCCACAAGTTCACTTTTGTAATAAATTACACTCCCTTTATTCAGGGTTATATTTCACACTTTTAACCCATTTTTATTTGTATGGCTATTTTATTATCAAATGTATCATTTTGTTAGTATTTTTTAAAAATTGTTATGGCAATTACTTGAGGGTAAACATGCCTGGTGCATCTGCTCACATGGGTAATAAAACGTGGTAATTTAGGTAATTGTTAATATTAGATCATATTTCTGCTATGACTGTGCTATAAAGGAAATTTTGCCCTGACAGCGGCTCTACAGCCTACTCTATATTGAGACCCTCCATCCTACACCTCTGAGAATGGGGAATCACGCCGGAAAATTGTTATTGGTTGATTTTATTTAGTGACAGAAAGCTCTCACAGGCTGCTATATTCATTGTATTGCTTTAAACATGATTAGCGTTTGCATAATTTGTGCTTCATGGGTCCACAAACACCAAAAAAATATAATATATTATCTCTTGTCCTCAAATTGAAATTCCTTTCAGAAATGGAAAATATGACCATTTGTTATCTCTTCTCTGAGAACTAATAAAAGTGACTGCAGAGGCGGATTAAGGCTCTGATGGGCCCTAGGCAGCTCGGCCGGCTGGGCCCTTTGTTGAACTGGTTTGCCGTAGTAAAACTTAAAGCGCTGTAAAAGAAAAGAAATTTCTGAGGATGTACTGAGAGTATAGTGTCAAGCACTAGGCCACCACTTACTCAAACATTACCATGTCATTCGGCCAGTGACAATCAATTGATGCTCAGAGGAGCACAGCATCAGTCAATTACTGGATAAAACGAAAACAAACTTACAGTCTGTTCCAGGTGATACTCGGACTTGAGAATTTGTTGCCATTTATGGCTAAAATTTTGTGACATAGCTGGATTTTTCATCCTTTTGACCCCCCCCCCCCTTTAGCCTAAATGACTAAAAAATCATCCAGTTTTCTCTTGTAAATATCACATATTTCGACATTTGTCACTTTCTCAGAACGTAAACATCACCACTACGCATGTTTTAAATGGAACACTTGCATATCGCATTAGGGTAGACAGGTGCTTTACAAATTAGGTGCATTCGGTTAGAAATGTCAAGTGAAGGAGAATTCGTCCGTTTGTTTCTTGACAATAACATTTATTAGGCTTTCACGCTGTTTGGATTAATGTTTTTTTTTCTGTTTAACATAGTCTCAGAAACAAACGCCAAAATATTGAGAAATGGTGTATTTACCTTGTCTCAAAATTTCAGTTCGAAATATTGAATCCTTTGGAGGCCAAAGTCACAACCGCAGGTTGAAATTTGTATGTATATCAAAAAGTTACATCCATCGGACAGGGGATAATTTAAATATTCAAGTCATCGGGAGCCCCACAGTGGGACAAACAACCGTGGTCAGGGATCCAGGAAATAACTCTTTCAAAAGTTATATATTCAACTGGACCGAAACGACTCAAAGCCAACCCAGCAAACCTTGTCCTCTTAGGCTCCTCCAAGTAACTAGGCCAAACATAGCTGTTTTCAGTAGCAAAATGTCAACAAACCACAATAGAGATAAGCTATACAGCTTAATCTGAACTTAGTTCTCTCAAGACTGAAAACTATGGAATGACCACACATTTTAAACAAAAATCGTAGCATCACCTGGAACAGACAGTAATTTATTATTGCTTCAAAGAAGAGAAATATATTCTGTAATTCACTTTCACACATCTGAATTCACTTAGAATGTAAAACATCAAATTTAAAAAAGTCATCCAAAATTTTAGGGGTCCTTTTTTTCTTGGGTCCAGGGCAGCTGCCTACACTGTCTAAGGGGTAATCTGCCGCTGAGTATTGTGTGCTGAACTTGTTCAAATAATCTTGTGATTCTACACAAATAGATTAATCTTTTTTACATGGATAATGAAATGGAAAAAACGTAGTTTTGATTTATGTCATGACAAATGCTAATATGATATAGTCAGTCCTAGACAAGACAAAGTGAGCTATTTAATATAAGAATAAGTAGTTTGTCACTACAATACCCAGATTTTTACTTTAGCTGTCAGGATGTTATATCCATTAATCTAAACTAGAAACTGATTTTCTCTGCGTAACTATTGTGTTATCATCAAAAGATATTTTTGAAAAAATATGCACATCAGTTCTTAGACGTCAATGCATCATTAGTAAAAGGAAGTAGTTTATTTTTTTCACATGATATTGTGAAATGTGGTGATTTAAGGTGATCAGATTGTCAAGTTCAAAAGGGTTAGATTATTTGGCTTGGCCTAGAAAATCTTTCCCACCACTCACATTGTCTGGACAATACTTCCCTGATATCATATTGCATTATGCACGGCCATCATCTTTCATTAACTTGATTGGTTCAAAAGGGTAGTACATGTACATGTGTATGTTAAACCATATTGCATTCTTAACAGAAAAAAGGAAATTAATATTTGCATCACTGTACAAGGATATTTTATTTCGTTTCCAACAGTTCAGGTGGTAATATAGTCGTCAGCTTATCACCAACATTTGTGTAGTCGAGTTCTTATAATTGCTCCACACTAAATTTATTGTTAGACCTCTTTATAGAACTTGCTAATATGACCTCTTACTTTTTTGTGCATTGATTATTTGTGCACCCTAATATTTGTCTCTGCCCTTGAAACCTTGTCAACACTACAAATTTTCTGAGATTTTTATTTTCAATTTTATTGGTTACAGTTATTGTTTGATTATGAACATTGTCAAAATTCACAAATTTGCACATCAACTATTTGTCAAATTATTGCCCCTGTCAAATAACTGACACACACACAAAGATATGACAAGGGGTTATAATGCCAGGAAGCTATTTCATTATAGATTGTTTTAGAATTCTGCTTTGTGAAGATAATGTGGGTGTAGTTACAAAGATGTAAATTTCGGGTGAATGTCTTTTGTTTGTTTGTTTAAATCTGAAAATTCTTGATATAGAGGTTTAGAAAGTGAACACACGCGTGGGAGAGAGTTTGGCACTAAATGCCAAATTGTCTATACTACAGAAACTTCTGATCATGTGATGCATGAGTGACATCTGCTAAACCAACCAACCTATAAAGTATAAAGAAGACGGAAATTTTTCACCCATGTTTTGTTAACCTCAAATTTGCCTGAAATTGTTTCAGTAAAATATATACATGTACATGTATCTTTGTATATTCAAATTCATCATCTGGATGTTTTCAGTGGCAATTAGCTCATAGCCTGGATTGACAAATATTAATTGCATGACAAAATATGAGATTCCAATTACAGTTTGCATGCACAACGTGGCACATGGAAAATATGTTTACAATATTTCCATTGCACTATAACCTGTGTCTGTTTTTTCTTGGGTTTAGAAATGGTTGTAGCACTATATAATAGGAATATGTCATTTATACTTTCAGATGGTAATCTTCTAAAGGAGATATATCATACAATATGGCGGATAAAGAAAACGCTCAAGAACCAATGGTGGATTTTGCAGGAGATCCGAATATTTTTACAAAGGAGAACAGAGCCAAGAGAGTTGCTAAAAATGTAAGTACTTGAAATCATTTATAACATTTATATTATAATGTTGACAGTAAAACTGATGTTAATCATTAATAAGCACATTCACAGATTCAGATCATACTAAAGATTCATCCACACACTTTGGAGCTTTTTACTTTAAACTTTAAATAGAGTTTGGTGATTGTTTAATGCTATAATCTCTGTGGTATTAAAAATTTGATCAGTGACAGCCATTAAATCTGTAAGAGTTGTTGTGAAGATATGAAACAGGCCAGAATAAAAATAAATATTCTTTGAATGTCCGTTTGATGGGTTTCTGCTATTTAAAATCTGAGCCGTGAAATGACACTTTGTTTTGTCTAAATATGTTGGATAGAATACAACATACTGCTGATTTAGTCCATTACCAAGGTCCAATGATTGAAATGTTTTGGAAATATATAATAGTTGACCACTTTGGCTGTAATGACTGAGATTAATTGCTGATAACATATTATAAAAATGAAAACAGAAATGGTAGTTTTATAAATTTATTTGTATTACAGCTTGTTGCAAAATGTCAAACATATCTCATCTGTCATCAAGCATATTTCTTATGCATTAAAGGATATGTTCCATGAACACATTCTTTTTTGTGACATGGTTGTTAAATTTGGTGAATAATTCATTAATACTCTTAAATTGTTTCTAATTGTCACCATTGTCCTTAATGACGTGTTGGTAAATTTATAAACCCAATTAAGTTGATGTCTTATATTGTTGTTTCCCTTCTTTATCATACTATTTTTTTAATTCAATGTGCTGTTTACATTTTAGTGATACAAAAATGCCTAATGAATATCACCAAATTCTGATAATAACTTCAAGAGTTATTGTCCTTGACAAACATATTATGCATTGTCACAGGAACTGCTTACTTTATCCAGGTCTAGTTTAAAAGTGTATATAGTGAGGTGATTTAGTTTTGGGAATTATCTGGAAGAAACCAGTTGCCATAGTTTAAATGGCACCTCAGTAATCAAATTATTATACGCCCACATTTTCATGTGGACGTATTATGTCGTCGCCCCTGTCCGTCCGGACGTCCGTCCGTCCACAATTTGTTTGTGGACTCTCTACAGGTCACAATTCTTATCCGATTTTGACGAAACTTGAAATATAGGTTTATCCCCAAAAGATCTCGGTTCCTTTCGATATTGGCATGTATCGGATCAAAACTTCATGGATTATGGCCCCTGATTGTACGAAAAATCACGTTTTTAGCTTGTGGACCCTATAGAGGTCACAATTTTGAACCGATTTTGATGAAACTTGACATGCATGTTTGTAACCCAAAGATCTTGGTTCCTTTCGATATTTGCGGCTATCGGAATGTAATTTCCTGAATTATGGCCCCTGATTGTCTGAAAAATCACCCTTTTTAGCTTGTGGTCCCTCTGGAGGTCACAATTATTATTCGATTTAAAAAACCGTTTGATTATATCACCGTTACACCCTAAGGAAGGTTGAGTTCGAATTTCGGGAAAATCGGACGAAAATTGCCATACAAACTGGCCGCCGTTAGTACGCGAATACTGTTAAAAAATGGTATATCAAGGTTGTGGACCCTGTGGAGGTCACAATTTTGATTCGATTTTGATGAAACTTGAAATTCATGGTTATAACCCAAAGATCTCGCTTCCTTTCGATATTTGCGCATATCGGATCGTAACTTCCTGAATTATGGCCCCTGATTATACGCAAAATCGCCTTTTTTTTTAGCTTGGAGGTCACAATTATTATTCGATTTAAAAAAACGTTTGATTATATCACCATTACACCCTAAGGAAGGTTGAGTTCGAATTTCGGAAAAATCGGACGAAAATTGCCATACAAAATGGCCGCCGTTTGTACGCGAATACTGTTAAAAAATGGTATATCAAGGTTGTGGACCCTGTGGAGGTCACAATTTTGATTCGATTGTGATGAAACTTGAAATTCAAGGTTATAACCCAAAGATCTTGCTTCTTTTCGATATTTGCGCATATCGGATCGTAACTTCCTGAATTATGGCCCCTGATTATACGCAAAATCGCCTTTTTTTTTAGCTTGGAGGTCACAATTATTATCCGATTTAAAAAAACGTTTGATTATATTACCGTTACACCGTAAGGAAGGTTGAGTTCGAATTTCGGGAAAATCAGACCAAAATTGCCATACAAAATGGCCACCGTTTGTACGTGAATACTGTTAAAAAATGGTATATCAAGGTTGTGGACCCTGTAAAGGTCACAATTTTAATTCGATTTTGATGAAACTTGAAATGCATGGTTATAACCCAAAGATCTTGGTTCCTTTCGGTATTTGCGCATATCGGATCGTAACTTCCTGAATTATTCGAATTTCGTGAAAATGGTACCAAAATTGCCGGACGAAATGGTCGCCGTTTGTACGCGAATAGTGTAAAGATATGGTATATCATGGTTGTTGACTCTGTACAGGTCACAATTCTTATCCGATTTTGACGAAAAGTCACATTTCTAGGTTGTGTACCGTCACACCATAATCATTGTCGACTTCGAATTTCATGAATATCAGACTGGAACTGACCAACAAAATGGCTGCTCCCAATACAGTATGAAATACAGGACTTAATGATGTAGGAAAAATCACTTTCGGTATTGTTTGTTCTCTATCCATCTCTCGAAAATGTGGGCGTATCCTGCCTGGCAGTGCCAGCCTATCTTATTATAACTTTATAAGAAATCAAATGGAAATTTTAAGTAGCTGTTTTCGATAAGTATGTGTTGTTGTTTTTACTCTATCCAGTTACTAAATGCCATTTAAACATTAAATTAGATTGAACTTCTGAAATGCTACATTCACCAAGAATAATCTCAGAAATTGATTGGCTAATTAACAAGTTTACTAATAATCATACATTAACCATTATCTGTTTTACATCAGAGACACTCACTGAAGTGATAATACCTGTTGGACTTGATTACTGTTAATTGGGTTCAAGTTGAACAGATTAAATGCATAATGCAAATACAATTTTAACGTGCAGACTACTAGAACAGGTTTTATCTGTACTGTGCATGTATGTGTAATTTCTTGTACTATGTTTGGGAAATCAGAATACTTTCTTGTTAATCAGTGCAAACATTTTCGGTAGACAATCTCAAGCTGGGATGTCATAGTTATTATTAGTTGCAGCTGTCTGTATATATACTATATATTAATGAATAAAGTGCTGTCTTAATATATAACTACATGTACATCTGAGTTGGATTTGAGGTACTGCATTAAATGCATTATTAGTTCCCTAACAATGAAACCTGAGGCCAACTTGGTTTTGTGTTTTCCATTCTATACTAATATCATATCCCAAATAGAATGAACAAAAGAGCTAATGGTGTACAATGTCATTTATTAGAAATTTCAAGAGACCGATTTAGTTAGTCTATCACTGGTTCTCAACATTTTTTTGCCAAGGGCAGACTTTGGAACACTTGTAAGAATATCTATTCTAAATGTAAAAAAAAAAAAACCCAAACTATTAATTCACCAAAAACCTTCAATTTAATAAGGGGGCGGGGGTGCCAGGTGATAAGTTCTTCCGCAACTAAAAACATGATTCTTTTATTTCGGCCTCGAAATGCAGTCTTATATTCAAAGTTTGGTACTCTTACCTACTCTACAGGTGTGATGATATTATAATTAATGGTTCAGTCAGTCTACTATATTTTTTACTCCGGTAAATGAATAAACAAGCAGTGTGTGAATGATCCATCACTTTTATTGAGTCAAGGTTAAATCTGTTTTCCATATGAGACTTATATAAATATTGTATGGATATGGTATAATGTAGACTTAAACTCTGGTTTCCTCCTACTGCTAAAAAAATCTACACGCAAAGAATTATTGAAATAAAATGGAACCATATGTTCGTACCAAAATGACGTAGTTTGTAAGTTAAACTACATTTCTGTCTCTTCCATTTGGATAAATATAAAATCAAAAAAAAGTTGATTTTATTACATTTGATGAAGTGGCAATCTGTACATGTATGTCTGTTAATAAAACCAATTTTGAGATATAACTAGTTTACAATCGGCAAGCGTCACTTGAGGGATTTTGAATACCTTGCAAATTACAATAATACAAAAGCTCTAAAAGGAATATCAGTCAAAACAAAATGGTTGAGTCTCATTTGGTGTTACAAAGATATGACACTCGGCAATAAATGATTGAGTGTGATTTTTCTTTTCTCTTCAATCTTTAATCTTTGTACTGCATCATTGATCATCTACTGTTTTATATAAAATTGAATAGGTAATCAAACAACTCTTGAGAAATATGTCCCATCTGGGCTCAGATTTGAATTCCTGTTAAAAGACTTAATGATTTGTTGTCCTGGATACTGATATCTGTATGCTGAGATTTGAATAGCTTTTAAAAGATTTCTGATCTGTTGAATCTGCATGCCATTTTTATGGGTCATCTGGTATCCTGTGATTAATAATTAAATTCAAAACTACCTGATGAATAAATGATTAATAGAATATTATTTACTATAAAAATATCTGTCATAGTAATTACATATACCTGTTTCCAATCAATATGATATGATTGTAAACACTGATAGTAATCAAAATATACTCTTGCATCTATTTAGCCTTCAGTTGTGTCACACAACCTTTCGTTTCCATGCTGTGTGTTTTAAATCAGAATATATTAAATACCACAAAAATGTTGGCAGTGGGAAAACAACATATTGCATAGATTGACCCAAAAGTGCCATTATGTGGATAAATGACCCTATTTAATAGACTACTATAAGTGTGATTTAAAAGATGTGATTTAAGAGAGAGAAATAGGGATTAACATCCACTTGACACAAACTAGGTCATCTCGGGACTAACAATCTTATTTCAATAATTCATTGTGCGCAGATTTTTTTAGCAGTGGGGGGAAGGTAGGGGATACGGATAAATCCAACAAGGTTGGACAGACGACCCTACTCCTTGTCACGAACAAGCGGATAATCAAAAGTGATTCAAGAGACTATCAATTATAAGTGTGATCATTGTCATGCTCCGTGTTCCATATCTTCATCTAATTAGCACAATCTGAGAAATATGTTGGGAGACTCATATCCATTTAAGCATCATCCAGAGTGGCCAAGTCCCTTCTTTAAAGAAACATGTAGGTTGAAAAATATTTTTAGGGGTAGTTGACCTGTCAGAATCTCCAGTGGTGTAATGCTAAAATAAACTAGACCTGCATGCAGGAATGACGGGTTTCACTGGTGCCACGTTAACTTTAAACTTATGTCACTTTCGCTCCCATGTTGCCCTTGAACCAATGACACCGATAAACAGATTTCCACATAAACATTGCACACATCAAATAAAAGGGAAACAGAATCAACAAAAATCCAGCAATATCAATTCATTTTATACATTTGTAACATGTAATTGAGCCTGATAAAATTACGGTACTTCCGGTGATAATGAAAATGTTCAATAAGTTTCATGAAATCAGAAATGGCATAAGCTATCATATAGTGAAAATTTTATGTAAATCGAAAAATAATTGCCACTTTTATAGACCAAAATACTTGAAAAGTGACTTGTAGAAAATCGGCTATTTCTCTGCAACCGTACAAGTTAGAAACCGTTTTGTGGTATCTGTATGATCGTATGGGTTCATTCTATTTGTTGATTGGCATCAAATATCATAATTTTTAAAAGATTTCAAAACAGACTCATTTGAATAAAATATCTGTTTTGAAGGCTAAAAATACAGTTTTTGCCAAAATGACATTACTTCCGGTGTTATTAAAATGTTAAATTTAGTTTATAATATCGTCTATGACATTAGGCATCAAATGATGAAACTTTTATGAAAATCGAATAATAATTGACACATTTACGGGCCAAAAACCTTTAAAAGTGACTTGTAGAAAACCGCCTATATCTCGGCAACCGAACAAGTTATAAACAATTTTATGATATCTGTATGAGCATATGAGTTTTGTCAATATGTGAATTTAAACCAAAAGTTAATTTTATTATTACATATGACATAATTCTTGGTTGAAAAAAAATATCGATTTTAAAAGTTAAAAATGGAGTTTTTGACTAAATAACGTCAATTCCGGTGTCAATTTTAAATAGTAATCAACATGATATGACGCACACTTGCTTTTTGAATCAAATGATGTCACTTTTGTGAATATCCATTAATAATTGACTATTTTACAGACAAAATTACGAAAACAGTGCCTTATGCAAAACTGGCCATTTCTCGGCAACTGCTTATATTAGAAACTAATTTTAACATACATTTTCTGCGTATGGATCAAAGCTACAAGTTTATAAAAGTTACGTAGAAATATTTTAAAGTCTGAAAAGCCTGAATGGGTTGTAAAAGGTCAATTTTACACCTATTTTCAACTCTTAATCGAATTTGCTCGAAAATGAAATCGAAATTAAAAAACTGAGCTCACACTTTTTTGCGCCTTTAAAGGGCACACTCTTTTTGTTATATCAAGTTTTTAAAAAAATAATATTTTCTCTTGAAAAATGGTACCTAACTGTCAAAATTGTAGATTTTGGTAGTTTTTGGTAAACCTATGTCATTTCCGGTGCCGATAGATAAAACTATTGGTAACAAAAAAAAAATGACAATTGAGACAAGGTGTGAACTGCAAGCGAAGACAACTCTGCTTGGGAGATCGATGCACAAGACCAAAGCGCACCGTGTCCATAATATTGTGGACTCGGCATCAACAAACTACGCTCACCATTTGAATAAAGACAAACACGTTAATCTGACCCTTCAAAAGTCTACATTGATTAATACATGAAACAAATATAATATCCCTTCTTTCATTCTTTTCCCCATTTTGGCCAAATGTGAAAAACGTACTAAGGGATACACGACATGTATATAATCACTGACGCCGACGGGTAATAAATAACATTAAGATACTAGATCATAGCCCACAAATGGGTCTCAGTTTTTTTTATAAATCTTTCAAACAAATTAACAAACACAATTTGCAAGCGATGCATAGTGAACAAGCTAAACAAAAAGCGATTTTTCATACAATCAAATTTAATTCAGGAAGTTACGATATGTGCTAATTACCACAGGAACCAATCCATTTTATACATGTGTTACATGTAAGTGATCCTGGCCATATCACAGTACTCCCAGCGATAATGAAAATATTAAATTAGTTTCTTAAAATCAGAAATAATAATCACATATAGACCCAAAACCCTGAAAAGTCACTTGTAGGAAATCGTCTATTTCTCTGCAACCATACAAGTGAGAAACCATTTTGTGGTATCTGAATGATCGCATGGGTTCATTCTATTAGTTGATGCGAACTAAATATCATAATTTTAAATATATTACAAATCAGACTCATTTGAAAAAAATATCTGTTTTGAAGGCTAAAAATACAGTTTTTGCCAAAATATAATTACTTCCGGTGATACTGAAAATGTTAAATTAGCTCTATGAAATCATAAATGACGTAAGATATCATATGGTGAACATTTTATGAAAATCGAATAATAACTGACACTTTTATAGACCAAAATCCTGGAAAAGTGACTTGTGGAAAATCGCCCATTTCTCTGCAACCGTACAAGTTAGAAACCGTTTTGTGATATCTGTATGATCGCATGGGTTCATTCTATTTTAAGAATAGAATCAAATATCATAACTTGAAAAAAATAACAAGTACGACCCATTTGAATAAAATATTGTTTTTTAATGCTAAAAATTAAGTTTTGAGCAAATGACGTCATTTCCGGTGGCAGCGTATGAGATACAATGGTTTGACCTTGTCCACTATGGCATTAGGCATCCAATGGTGAAAGAAAATTGAAAATCACATAATAATTGATTCTTATACAGCCAAAATAACGTGAAAAGTGGCTCATGCAAAATTGACTTTTTCTCGGCAACTACGCAAATTACAAATTAATTTTCACATACATTCTCTTCGTATGGGTTATTGCTACGAGATTATGAATGTTACGAAGATATATTTTTTAATATGAAGACGCTGGATGGGTTGTAAATAGCTTATTTTGACACCTTTTTTCACCCTTTAATCCAAATTGCCCGAAAACGAAGCGATGTTTTGTGCGCCTTTATATGGCACATCTTTTCAGTAATATTAGATTTGAAAAAAATAAGTTTTGCTTTCAAAAAGTGGTACCGAACTGTTAAAATTGTAGTTTTTGCTAAATTTACGTCACTTACGGTGCCGACAGGAGACTTTGCCGGTAACAAAAAAAAATGACATTTTGGACCATGGAGCATATAAACTTTGTTTTATACAAATCCGACAATAAATAATTTATATAGAACCGATAAACTGAATTAGCCAATAGCGACCAAGGAAAATTATCCAGAAAAAAAATGTTCACATTTTTGCCCAAATCAGACGACCCTTCAACCCTTGGTAAAAGGTCATTAAAAAATATTCATTAATGAAAAAGTTTTTTGTCAAAATTTAAATTTTCAAAATTTGGCGCCTTATTTTTCCGAAGATTCGGCTAAATTTAAAACTCTAAAGACCCGTAGCTATGTGCCATGTCTCTGGCTATGTCAAAAACTGTCAAACGATAAAATCCAACAATTGTTGTTAATATTACGGCAATATTTCAAAAAACGACAACTTCGGTGATTTCGGACATTTCGCATTGTCGCAGAATGCCGGAAATAGCTTTAATCTCTAAGTCACACCCACTTTCGCAGTAAAACTCAAGACATTGCATTGATACGACAAGTAGTTCCTGAGATATAAGCAAATTGGAAAAAAAAAAATAATAATAATAAGAATAATAACTAGATCTGCTACTGTCCCATGCAGATATGAAAGCTTTCATATTCATCGTCACGTGTCATTGATTGTATCAAGTAACCTAAATAAAAGGATACGAAGAAAAAATTATTAAAATTGGTCAAAAACTCGCGAAGTTACAAGTCTAAATATAGTATGAAACATTGCACCCAGGCATAACAATAATCTGAAAACTAAAGGGAAATAACTGAAACTTGTATTACTGTAATGAGACGGATGAGAAAATGAAATGAAAATGGCGGGAAAAAAAAAATTAAAAATGGCAGGTTGGACAGGCGACCTTACTCCTTGTCACGTACAACCGGGCATTCGAAAACACGCTAGTTAACTCAATGACAGGCGCGCGTGCTTACCATTCAGCCACTCAACCCCCCTTTGAAATCAGACACGTGCAATATGTCATATAGGAAGAATAAGAAGTCGCTCACAACAAAATGGTAAATTAATGAGTTTAGGTCAAAAGGTTGAGCTACTGTTTTAGAGTACTTAATAGTTTTAAAGAGACACGTTAAGGGTTGTTCATAGTTAAATGAAAGTTTAATTTTAAATAAGACCAATAAAATTAGGATTTAATAATGCCAGACTAATATTTCCAATATGTTTGGTTATAAGTAGGAAATCGTGACGACTTCTTAAGCATGTTTTAAACAAAGGATCATGTTTGTTTAAACAAGAATGGCACTCTGCAATAAAAAAAACTGGCCAAAGCAAGATTTCTATGCAGAAATTAAATAATTGCTAGAACCAGAAAAATATTTATCCACTATAATAAATAAGCAACATAGAGAAAATGAAATGAAATTGAATGGGGTTTAACGTCCGACTGTTCTGCTCCTAAAATGGGCTAATGAAGACGGGCATATGCCATAATGTGTGCAATGAGGGAAATTTTACCCGGGCAGCGGCGGTTACGGCCTACGAGGTTGGACAGGCAACCATACTCCTTGTCACGTACAACCAAAAAATCGAAACAACGGCAGTTGACTCAATGACAGACGTTATGATACAGAGCGCACGTGCTAACCATTCAGCCACGCAACCTCCCTAAAATCGGCAAATTGCTGACCTACAGCGAGAAACATTTCAACCGGGCCCAATTTTCTATTGTAACAGTTTAATTTGCACGGTACCTTTAGTTATCAACCGAATATTACAAAACTTTTAAAAATAAGCTCCCCCCTGACCAGCTTAAGCGTTCGCAATAAACGTTTGCCACTTAAAATCGGGAAATTGCTGACTTTAAAGTGAGAAACATTACAACCGGGCGAAATTTTCTGTTTTATCACTTTTACAGTACCTTTGATTACCAACCGATTATTTTCTGTTTTATCACTTTTACAGTACCTTTGATTACCAACCGATTATTACAAAACTTTAAAAATAAAAGAGAAAGAGAGAAATGCGGCCTAATGTCCATTCGACACAAACTAGGTCATTTCGGGACTAACATATGTTTTTTAATTTTATTTAAAAACTCCCCCTGCGCTTACAGGTCTTTAGCCGTTGGGAGGAAACCGAAGAACACGGAGAAAACCCACAAGGTTGGACATCATACTTCATGTCACGTGCAACCTGGAGATCGAAACGACGCCCGTTGACTCAATGACAGACGTTACGATACAGTGCGCACATGCTAACCATTCAGCCATTCAGCCTCCCTGAATTCAGAAAATTGCTGACTTATAGCAAGAAACATTTCAACCGGGCGAAATTTTCTGTTTTAACAGTTTAATGTGCACGGTACTTTAATTACCAACCGATTATTACAAAACTTTTGAAAATAAGCTCCAACTGACCAGCTTAATCGTATGCAATAAACGTTTTCGCCTGAATTGAAAGTTCTGCACGGAGAAAGTTCATCTCGATTTCCCGGCGTGGTTCCCCTTGTCAGTGAGGCAGAACGGAGGGCCTGACAAGCACAGCTGTCTAGTCATTCAGATGGGACGAAAAACCAAGGTCCCGTGTACACATTGGAGTGCACGTAAAATATCCCTAAGCAGTTGGAATTCGATACTGTTGAATAAGCTCTATACGATGACTAAATGTGTAGATTGTAGTCACCCACACTGCATGTTTCGCTTAACAATGAAAGGGTGCCGTTTTCAATGTTCGATCCTTTTGTTCTTCTACTCCTGATATGTTGGACTGTTGATCGATGGTTTCATATAAAAGACTACCAATAAGACTCTTTGTACAAGAAGTTCCCAAAAAATATTATGTTGACTTTACGAGAAAGACCTCTAAACATGCTCCAAATTGTAAAAATACGACTTTTTGGGTTTTCAATCTCTTTTTTTCGGCTATCCCTGATATTTAGAAAAAATAATACAATGATTTCACACAACAGGCTAGCTATTAGACTCTCTATTGACAAAAGTTTCACCGCCCTCCCTTCATTATAACCGAAGTTATCGTGCCCTAAAGAATCAACAAATTAGCTTGTTTATCTCTGCTTACCCTAAGCAGAAAATGCTCATATTTAAACTCAATCATAACATTGACCTAGTGAACGTCTACACCAAGTTTGAACATTCTAGCTTAATTAGAAGGAGAGTAATTGTGTTCCAAAGTCCCGACCCTTCAAATTGCTTCTATTTTTCATTTTCAATTCAAAATGGTGACCATCACGTGACCGAAATCAAAATTCTATTCGCGACATTTTTTAGGCCTTCCTACAAGGATTCAGAAAATATAACTCCCGAGTCTGTAAGTAAAATAGCAAAAAAGCCTTATTGATTTTTCACTTTTAAATATGGCGGCACTTCCGGTTCGATCGACAAACTCCATATTTTGTGTACAAATCAGTAATTACTTATCTAGTATCCAAAAAAAAAATCAGGTCATTCTGACCTATATTTCGATGATTTTTTTGAAAATTTTGATCCTTAATTTCGTCAAGGGGAGATAATTTAGAAAATTTCTAATTATATTTTTGAAGTCACATCGGTAGGATCTACTTAGATACTAAATTTCATGAAAATCGTACAACTATTAAAGAAGTTGTCAAATTGGTCTAATCTTCCGGTTCGAAATCACAGCGACGAATTTTCGAAATTCGAAAATGTGAAACTGCAGATGAAAATGGTTTTTTTAAAGGTATTCAAAGAAAAAAAAATTAGTAAAATCGGTCAAAAAATAACAAAGTTACGACTATGCATTGTCATTTTTTTCGTTCGTAAAATTCGGTGATTTCGGATTCGTAAAACGTTTCGAAAATATATTTAATCAAGGTTCGCACCCCATTTTTGGGGGGGTAGGTCAAAATTTCAGAAAGATCCTATGGATAGATTCTGAGAAATCCGATTTGCAGAAAACACACAAAAAAAAAAAATAATAATAATAACTTTAACAGAAACAATAAGCTTTCATATGTAATATGAAAGCTTAATAAGAAGAATTTTAACAAAAACAATAGTGTTTCACACAAGCTACGCAGTGTGAAACCCTAATTAACGAAGAAATACATTTTAAAAGTGTTACCTTGATGAATAGTGGAAGAACTTTCTTTCTCCCTCAAGGGTCTTTACCATCTAGTAACTTTGACATGTTTGATTGTCTGTCAGTATGTCATTTATATAATTATAAACACACTTGTGCCTTCAATAATAACCCAAATAAATAGCAGACGACATTGTACACAGATCAATATAAGTTAAAAATAAACTATAAATAAATGATGAGATGATAATTATAGCAGGTTAATTAATCAATACTTTGTCTCTTTTCACCTGTCATATAACGCAGTATTATATTATAGTTTGTTCAAATGGATACCCATCATATTTTGGCAGAAGATGGGGTTGTGAAATCAAAGGATAAATCTGTAAATATATTTATGAAGGTATGTTTTCATGCGAACAGGTTTGCTGTCACAGATGTGATCTGACATGATAGGTTTGATATACATTGTCATGGAAATTTAAACACATAGTTTGAACTATTATTAGTATGTTTCATTGTGCCATATCTTTTTGAAATAACGGTAAGCAGGGGCTGATCTAGGAATTTTGAAAAGGGGGGGCGCCGCGAAATGAGGGCACTGACCGCGGGGACGGGGCACGTCGCTGAGATATGGGGGGGGGGGGGTCCCCAAGAAAATTATCCGTCATTTAGTTGCATCTGTAGCCATTCCAAGAGCTATTTGGCCTGATATTTTCGTCTAAGTAAACGTTCGAAACGGACATATTTGGGTCTGAGAAAAAGCACTTTCAGCAGTAAAAAAGGGCACTGTTGAATCCGCCTCTAGTATGTTGGCTGTAGTGTACTTGAATTTATATTACTTTGTGTGCAGTGTGTCAGGATCATGGACATAGAGCAGTATGGCTTTAAACAATTAGAATAGAGTATTGCACAGTGTCATTGACAGTTTTTTAAAAGCTGGTTGATAAGATATGAATAGTCTATATTGAGAAGGCAATATTGAGGGGATGTTAAAATACAGACACTTGCACATGCTTTGCAATGAAATAAGTCACACAGGTCCAAAATTTCAACTAGTATATATAATGTACATACATGCTTGGCACATTGCCTGTACCATTATTTGAAATAATTGTATGCCAACATCAAAGGATGACATCACATCTGTATTTGAAGTATGCATAAAAATTATGACCATAAGAACTCTGTTTAATATTATGTGGGGGAAACTCACAGCTGGATTATGGGTAGATCTAATTGATAAGGCCATCTTCAAGTTTTATCAAAGGTTGCGAGATGTAAACAGGGCGTTAAACCCAACGCTAACACTTATGCTTAATTACAATCTCGCCACCCATCACTCACGTTCTCTAACCAAATTCAGCGACCTTGATGAAAATTGAGCTGGCCATAACAAATAGATCTAGCACAATGCTTCTTTCACCCACTTATTAGCCCAGTCAGTGCAGAACAGTAGGACGTTTAATACCATTTCATTTCATTTACCCACTGGCCTCCACTGGTATACACACATATAATGTTTCTTTTACCCCTTGCATACTATGCAGTGTTTCTAGTATAGTTTTGCTACGTAAGAACAATTTTTTCCAAAATATGACTTATACTTTGATTCCGCAATCACAAATGAAAGTTGAGTTTCCTGCTTGGTTATTTATTTAATTCACTGGGTGTGGTTAATAGCAGATTGAAACATGGCATCTTAAAATATTATGCTTGCTAAGATTTCTATTAGTCATTTTTGGTTACTAGTCTGTTTGCATAGTAATAGAAGATCAACTTTTTTTTAGATTTACTTTGGCCTAAAAAAAAAAGGCAAAAAATGTATCGGTGATTGTTAGATTTTGAACATTGGTGTCTACTGGCTTTAGAGTTTGATCTAGGAGGAATCCTGAACCCCTAATAGGTTCCAGCTTGATGGAGATGTCACCAGGATCTGTCACTCCTCGTTTAAAATCACTAGAAACTGCATTAGAGAACCTAGGAACTATTTCTTTCAGTGGAAATATTTCATAGTTTATGGTCAATCTCGAAACCAGAAAAATTTTTGAAGAAATTTCTCTGGTGAATCGGGGTAGCCATTTTCCCGGAAGGTGACATGTAATTCCTATGCGCGAAATTTCTCGTTTATTTGCGTCGTACGCCCCTGATTTTATGTGCCTGGATGACCGAATCACTTAAAAATATACCCACGCGTAAAAAAAAATAGATCTTTACAAAAACTTGAATTTGTTCGTTTAGGATCCAATTTCTTATGTCAGCAAGTTGACTTTGACTCAAGGATCATTTTACAACAAAAGAAACGACGATCCGACCTCTAGTTTTCGAGAAATTGACCCAAAAAGATTGACCAATCAGAGGTCAGAATGGGTGGGGCTTAGGTTTGAAAAAAATTGGAAAAAATGGATGGTCTAATGTGCCAGAGGCCTTCGGCTCCACGGCTGCCTCTGGGAACGAGATTGAGGTTATGGTGTGAAACAGCTTTACAATTGCTAAATTATATCTCTGCTCTATAAGTAATAGCTTTACATGACATCATGGTAGACCTACTGAAGGCTATAGAAACAACTGAGGTATTGTTTTGTCCGTGGTGTGAGTTCCTCTAAATGTCCATAACAACTAAGAATTTGAACAGAACAGATGAAAATGAGTTTGGTCTTCGATACGAACTTTTTTTTAGAAGTATTTCAATAATAAGAGAAAAGAGAGATTAAACAATTTTTGAAAATTTATTTTCAGGTCGGGAAATGGTGTTTGACTAATCTTCTCTTGGTGTTGACCGTTATTGGTGTATTCTTTGGTGTGGTGTTTGGTTTTGCAGCACGAACTGCCAACCCTTCTCCCGATACAATAATGATGGTGTCATTTCCTGGAGATATGTTAATGAGAATGTTGAAGATGTTAATTCTACCTCTGATTGTTTCTAGTATGATTACAGGTAAATATATTGGACTACTTGATTGAATCTTACAGAATTAATTATATTGGAATACTTGATTTCTCATAATCCGACAGATGGTGAAGATGGAGTAAGCAGAAGAATTTTACCCAACTGAATGCAATACTATCTCAATGCAATCATCATAACTGAATTTCCCTCATATCACATTGTATGTCTTATGCCCGTCTTTTGTTCGAGCATAACAGTATAATGTTAAACCCCATTTAATTTCATAATGAATCACATTCCTTTGTCATGATCCGATTCACATCTCATTTGGAATAATCCTGACTCCACAATGACGATCCCCTTTAAAATTTCTTTTGTCCAAGTATTCAATTCAAAACACTCATGCACAGCTAGGTGACTGAAAGACTGCATTTCTTCTACAGCATTTAATTTAAAGTACTTAAAGAATGTAATTATGAAATACTGGAGTAATGTAATAAATATCAAGATGCTGTTAGTACATTGACATCACACAATATCTCAACCATTAAGTTGTGTTAAGAGCTCAAAATTAACTGTCAAGAAATAATTAGATAATGGCAATACCATACATCCTTCACTCTCACCTTCACTAACAGTGATAAAAAAAAAGTTAAAGAATTTATATCTTCTAAACAAATTAATCCCAAAACAAAAACTTGACAAGGCTGTGTGAAGATTAATGGTTTAATCTAGGCACACATCAAGCTACAGCTGGGGATTAATTTGTTTGGATTATTTAATAGGATTTTTTTTTCCAGGTGGTATGACTGAAATCTCAACTTATTTGCACTGTTACAGGGATTCTCCCACCCTTCAACAACTTTCAGTGAAAGGTCTATCCATCACTACCTTGTGTCGTGTATATCTATCTCCGCCCTATGTACTAATAAAAGTTCAGTAATAAAATCTCTCCAGGTCCTTCCCCAACACTGCCCTTAAAAAATTTATCCCTCTTCCCTCCACGCTAATAGCCAAGATAAAAGTGATGGCATATATCTTTCCTACCATTTCCCCACATCAGCCCATAGATATATCTCTCTATCTCTTACCCCCTCAACATCAGCCCGTAAAAAAAATACCCCATAATCACAAAACAATTTCTCATCAATCTTTACTTCCTTGTTTAATTGTCAAGAAAACAACTTTCATGATAATTTTTTTTCAGGTCTGGCATCACTAGATGCTAATTCTTCTGGTCGTATGGGTCTATATGCAGTGGTATATTATTTTGCCACAACATTTATGGCCATTATACTAGGTATTATACTGGTAGTTAGCATACATCCTGGTACTTTCACCATTATGGACAACGAGACAGATTTAGTTGATGAAGCACCAGTTTCATCTTTAGATGCTTTCCTAGATTTAATCAGGTATTTGAGATTGATTTTAATTCTATGTCATAACACCACTAAAGAAAACAGCAGCATTTGGAAAAAGTTGTATATTCAAGGTGTCTGTATTACAGCAGACATATTATGTTGAGAGGTTTGGGTTGGATGACCGAATGGTTAGTGCTGTATAGAAAGGTCTATCATTGAATTAACTGGCAATGTTTTCTATTCCCTGGTTGTACGTGAAAAGGAGTAGGGTTGTCTGTCCAACTTTGTGGGTTTTCTCTGGGTCCTCTGGTTGCCCCCCACCCCCACCGCAAAAGACCCCTTAGTGCAAGCAAATTATTGAAATAAAATTAAACCACATGTTAGTCCAAAAATGACCTAGTTTGTGTCGAGTGGATGTTAAACCCTATTTCTCTCTCTCTCTCTCTATTTTGTTGAGATGTATAATACTCTGTTAGAGTTGGGTATATGTGTTGTGAAGTCATAGTTAGGGTACTTTAGGTAGTGACCTCAAAAGTCACACTGATGGAGATGGGTAGCAATCGAAAGAACAAAAAAAAAAAACCATTGCGAAGGGAAGCCTCTAATTTTAGAACACTCTCGTGTTACCATGCAAAGGAGGGAACAACGATATGTGCTCCTATTATACATGTATGAACTGTACATTTCTGGTTGATTGAACAAATGTGTAATATAAAGTTTATATATATATATATAATCTATCAACAGTAACAAAGTAAAGATTAGGCTGTGACCTAGATGGCACCCTGGTAGAGATATGACATAATCATTCCAATATTTTGAATGCAGGCCTGGGTATAACAATTTAATATGTACTTGACATGAAATAGTACCTGACATTTTCAGCTTAGTGCCGGACATTGTGTCTGACATTATCTGTGACCGTAGGCTTATTACCAGGCTTGAATTTAGGTAATATGGCTGAATGTCTTAATGGGTAGAATTGATTACAATGGAAAACTTCTCTTTATTACTATAAATTTGTCAAAAAAAAGTATAAATATTGATATTCTTAATGCTCAATTTTCAGGAACATTTTCCCTAATAATATCATGCAGTCTTGTTTTCAACATACAAAAACTGTGTATAAAAAGAAATATTTGAAGAATGATGATAATGATAATGATAATTCTACAGATTTAACAAATATTACCACCACTGTTTCTACACTATCCACCACAGCATCCGTTAATATAACAAATATGACAGAAGCTACGTTTAGATGGGTTCGTACTTTCCCTCCAGTTGACGGCATCAATGTATTAGGTGAGTTGATATAGTTTACAAATATTTGACACAAAACAATCGGATTATTTGTGATTTGCTATTTCCACAAACACTGTCTTAACAGGACGACCACTTGAAAAATTTGATGGTTGGTTACTTTTGATGATGGATACAAATTTTGCAAATTAAATCTATTTCATGTTTTTTTATAGTAAGGTATTGGGACTCCCCTGTATATTAAAAATAAACAAAAAGGTCAATTTGCGCTATGACTTTCGATTATTATCCCTGACTCCCTGTATCTCCAAACAACTGTTATCCAATGATATACCTCTGAATCTGTTGGTGTGTACAGTTGAATTCTAACTCAACGATGGGATGAATATTCTCACATAAATAGTAAATGGATCTTGGTTTGGTTCTATACAAGTTTGAAACTTGGACAAAATGATGTAAATTTTTGTAAAGTTGGGCCTTCAGAATAGATTTTCAAACTTACTGTATTTTATTCTAGGAAAATGAAAAAGATCAGCCTTTAAGTATCATATACCATGTGTTATTAAGTAGCATCATCCTAGATTAGATAAATTCCAACTATGTATATCTCAATAAGGTAGATAAATCTATTGTATATTTTATAGGTTTGATTGTATTCTGTACTGTATTTGGTATCATGCTGAGTAAAATGGGAGAGCGGGGTAAAATTATGGTGGATTTTTTTGCTGTCCTCAATGAAATTATAATGAAAATGGTCTTACTCGTCATGTGGTAAGTATAATAGAATCATCAACTAGAGTATTACAATTTGAATAAATTAACATAAATTTAGATTAATTTTCTATCTCCAATGTCAAAATATGTAATACAAATTGAGGCAAACTTTTGGGTTAATATCCTGGTTTCAGTTTTTATGACCATTCATTTTTAGCTATTGATAAAGTTTGAAATGGATGTCAACAACAGGTGTTCTTTGTTCGGTGATTTCCAGATTTTGAAGTAATGACATGAAAGGTGTCTGGGTTATATAGATATGACACGAGTAGTTGGTTTCACTATACAATTTTTAAAATTATATCTCAGACAGTTTTATCAGACATTATCTTGGTAACTCCTATCTTGTTTTTATACGCCCTCATTGAAATATGAGACAATATAGACCCAACAATTGTGACATCTAAACATCTTTTTATCCAATGTTACCTCAGTAAAATTACTGACTTCTTTAGGATTTGAGAAAGATCCCTTCAAGCCTTTTGTAATTGGTGTTGCATGTTTCTATTGACACACGGTTTTTGACACAGAAATATGAGACACAATAAAAGAACACAAACAAAACCCATCTTTTTGACCAATGTTTCATCAGTGACTTCTTGAAGATAATCAAATGCCTCAATTTGACTTGGTTGAGAAAGATCCCATGAAGCCTTCTGTAATTGGTTTATGTTGATAAAAAGCTTCTCTCATTAATATATGATCCAATATTGTTGTCCAGAATTTCTTGTGGTCCCACTAATAGCTATATTTCTTGTCCAAAACTGTGTTTATGTTCATTAGACTAAGAAACCTTTTATCGATAGCAATGATTACTGCTAGTAACTGTTTGAGTTATGACCCTTGATCAATTTGAAAAATCTTGTGAATGCTCTAAAAGTTAAAGTTATCATTCAATCGTTTTGAAATGAATACACATTGTTTATGTTGATGAAACAAAGAAGCCTTTTGATAATCACGTTGTCCGAGTAACCACCCTATATGAATTTTGAAAAATTTTGTGGATGATGAAACTTGCTGTATAGTTTCATTTCTTCAGTACCTTGACTATAAGTTCTATAATGAGCATTTTTGTCCCAGGTTGAGAAGAATGATAAGCAATTTGATTGGTCGAGACAGCTTTGATTGTAACTTTGTGAATGTGCATTTCCTATAGTTTCATTAAATCAGTAACTTGACTAAGTTCAATAATTATCAATTGATGTTTTGGAACATGATAACTCTGATTCTAATTGATTGAGAGTCGTGAAACTTGGAATATAGTTTCAGAACATCCATTTCTTGACTAAGTTCGATAATGAGAATACTCTCCTCAGGCTAAGTAACAATAAATATGCAATTAAAAGATCTGTGGCATCTAATTACTTTTTCAATTTGACAGTGGACATCAGCCCCATTTATACACTGTGTTTTTGAACCTTAGTCAGTTATTTCTGATAATGCGAACATGTGATATATGTCTAGTATAAAATGGGAGCACCCGCCACACCTAGAAGCCAATCCATTTGTCATGGATCATTACATTTGATCAGTTTTAGTGCCTTATAAATGCCCCAATTACAAAATAATGAATACATGATCAGCTCAGACAAATTAGCTTTTATGGGCGTATTTTTTTTTTTTGCTTGTTAACTATCCTGATTTGGTAATAGCAAAACATGAATATGAATTTAAAGTATATCTCCAAACAGACCAACATAATTGACATTGATAAAGATATTCATGCAGTATCATGTGTATCCTGTTTGTAAAATATTGTATGCATAGTTTAACACTTGTTATTTGAGTCGTCTTCATTAGCCGAGGCGAAGCAGAAAAATAGGACGTTAAACCCTGTTTCATATCATTTAAATTTGAGATTCTAGTGCATACATATCCTGTCTGTGAATGCACAGATGTAACCTGATCTTATCCTGATTATTTCATTCATAAATCAACACATGACTCTATCCCGAATGTGAACTGATATGGCTGTAAAGGGAATATCCACACTAACAAAGAACATAACCCATGTATAGTCAACAAATTGCACATTTTAATGACAATATTGATAATCTAAAATCAAATGAAGACAATAAAACAAACCTGGAAATAAGGCACCTGTCACTGACAATGTCAGGCACAGATTCAGGCTTTGTTAGAAACAAAACCTCTGGTGCCTGTCATTTTTATCCTTCAAATTAGTGCCTTACTTTTTGTCGGGTACATCTAAAACCGTTATTTCCATGCCTGTAAAGATGTCTACGCAAAGCATGGAAGTATTTTTATTTTTATTTTATTGTTATGTTTATTATTTCAGGTATTCACCTATTGGTATTATGTTTTTGATTATTGGTAAGATATTGTCTCTAGATGATCCAGCTGCTCTAGGTGAACGGCTAGGAATGTACATGGTGACTGTATTAGCCGGTCTTATTATACATGCTGTTATCATACTCCCTTCCATCTACTTCATTATTACACGTAAAAATCCTCTCCGACTATTTATAGGAATTCTACAAGCTTGGGTCACTGCCTTGGGTACTGCTTCTAGGTATGTATATAGATATTTATTTCTAGTTAATAGGCTTACTGTCTCTGTTTATAATTCAGTTCATCCTTATTTATCAACAGTTGTTTTTTTTATATTCGCTTACATCAATCTAAAATTTCACTTCTTTCAATATAAAATTTCACTTCCGTGAATATAAAAATTCACTTCCATGAATATAATTTTCCAATTCTATCAATGTAAAATTTCCACTTCTATCAATGTAAAATTTAACTTTCATCAACGTAAAATTTAACTTTCATTAATATCAAATTTCATCAAAAACATGACTCATGATTAATATAAGATATCCATATAATTCATGTAAATAACATGTTACACAAAGAATGTATGTTGTTTTGTATGATATATCTAGAATCCTGTAACATTCAACAGTATTCTCAACATGTTAGTTACTAAGGGTATCCTGCAAGGATCTACTTTAGGACCTTAATAATTTAAAGAAATCCACATATCATGGGGTATCTAAAACAAATGCAAATCAAATGCTATAATATGAAGAATTAGAAAGTTCCAGTTCATAATATTTGGATACTTAAAGTAACTATTTAAGAGCGTTGACCTCACGTTTTTCAGTGAGTAATTTGATAAATGTTACTATTTAATGTGGCAAGTATATCAGGAATTTGTCACTGTGCAGATGTCTGTATTAGAGACTGATCAAGGCACAAAGTGATTGCTTCACATGGAGTTATTCTCTGACAACAGGATGTTAGTATATGAGATGAAGAAGCACATTGATTTTCAACAATTTCTGATGATCACTATCAGATTTATGGCCCTTTAACTATATAAAAAATCTTGTGATCACTCTAGATAATAGAAGCTATTTAAATACCCAAATGAGCACATTTCATTAATAAATTATTAGAATAAGCTAATATTTAATGCTGACAAAGTGATATAGAATTATGAATTCATAAATAATAACATAAAATATGGATTTAATTTGCAGATTTTTCGTGCATTATCAAAAATGACCGATTGTAAAAATTTTGAAGTGGAAACCCTGCTCTAGAGGCTAAAATTAAAATCCAAACTTAAATTTTATTAAAATAATAAAAACGCTGCAGCATTGGCAAAATTCACCTTTTAGGTATTATATATATATAAGTAAGGTTGAGGCCAGATGTTTGATTCAGTTATACATACTTTGCAAAATCTGTCATGATTACTCCATAATTTAAATACTCCTACTATAACCATTATCAGTATTGGGTAAAATACTTGTTACTGTCTAATGTCTTTTTACCCTCATAAAGAAGCTATAGGAATTAAAGTTAATCACATTGTTTCTCATTGCATGTAATCAACAAGTTGTCTTTTAGTAGAATCTGTCAGACTGTGGATCATGATGGATAAGATTTAGTAGATTTTCAAGTAAAAAAAATTGATCTAGCCATTGGAATGAATGGAGTCTAATCCTCAATCACAGTGCTCAGAATATCAATGCGCTTGGAATGAAATGTCAGTGTATGGATGGAGCATGTAGGATAACCATTGTAATAATAGGACCAAATGCAGAATAATCAAATAAGAAAGGTTATAATAGGATTTATTGCTTCACAGACACTACTCTGAGATTTAGCTTTGAATTCGGAAATCCATGCGAAAACCATCATTTGAATTAGCTAGAGCTAGTGACGGGTATCATCCACAAGACTATTTAGACTTACTCTTTCTAGCCACATTGCTATTTTTTTATGAGTCCGCATTGATATTTGGTTGTATATTTTTGTCACCCCTAGATGCTCTAAAGGCTAAAATTATCTGATTCAGACTTTGTGATATAACAGTATTTTCATGTGTTAATATTATATGAACATATGATGATAGATAATAATAATGATAATTAATAATAATTTTAACGAAGCAACTTATTTAGTTTGTAAATAACTATACCCTCCGAAACCTACAAAATATATCTAATATAAGGGAAAAAGAAAATAATAGAAAGAAAATGAAATGAAACGCAACAACAGTTAAATTAAAGGGAGAAGAGTTAGTTAATATTGATAATTTAAGCAACAAATGAATGTGCTATAAGGGAAATTTTTCTCTACTCTTAAATCAAATTCCAACTGTCAAGGGTTCTTTTACATTTACATCTACATTTACATCTATGAAAATTCGAATGACTGCGTGCTGTCCCTTGCCAGACACCACACTGACGGGGGGAACAATGCCAGAAAATCATGATAAACTCAGTCAACTTCTTCTGTTCTGAACTAAAACGTTTTTTCTGTATTATTATTTACATGTATTTGTTTTTTTTGTTTTTTTTTCAGTTCTGCTACCTTGCCAGTAACTTTCCGTTGTTTAGAAGAGAATTTAAATATTGACAGACGTGTAACGAGATTTGTCCTACCAATAGGAGCTACTATAAATATGGATGGTACAGCTCTATATGAAGCTGTTGCTCCCATATTTATTGCTCAAATGAATGGTATAGACCTTAACTTTGGTCAGATTATCACCATCAGGTATTATTTATAGTATTGTATTATTTTAAAAGAGAGGGTTAGATGACCGAATGGTTAGCGCATGTGCATTGCATCATAAGGTCTGTAATTGAGTCAACTGGCCTGATTTGATTCCTGGTTTTACGTGACAAGGTGTAGGGTTTTCTGTACGCCTTCGTGGGTTTTCTCCAGCTCCTCCAGTTTCCTCCCACTGCTAAAGACCCCTTTCCCCAAGTGACTTATTGAAATGAAATAGAACCATATGTTGGTTCTGATATGACCTAATTGTGTCGAGTGGACATTAAACCCTAACCCTAAAATTTAAAATTTTGTATTCTTCGTAAATGAAAGGTATATTGTGAATATCTCTGTGATTCATGAACAAGTGTCTCAAATTTTGCATAGAATCTGATTTGAAACTTCAATAGTCAAATCCAACAAATCAAGTATTATTTTTTGAAGTGTCTCTTATTTTAAATGAATGGATGGACATGGACCATATTTTCTATTAAATATATCCTGCATATCGTCGGTGAAGTGTCAAAAGGGTGTATCTCAGAATTTTTAAGATTAAGAAATAGAACCTTTTGCATTTCAAAATTTACACAAATTAAAATACAAAATTTGACCACATGAAACCCAAAACAGTTCTTATTGGTGTAGACAGAAATGTGCATATTAATTGGGAGATTTTAAAAATGCAAAAATGTGTGTTTGACTAATTTCCCGAGATACACCATTTTGACACTTCACCGACGATATGCCGCTATTGTAAATACCAGGATTATTTTCAAATTATTTATTTTGATTATTGATGGTTTTGTTTGCAGTTTAACAGCAACATGTGCTAGTATTGGAGCTGCTGCTATACCCAGTGCTGGTCTGGTTACCATGGTGATGGTACTTACATCGGTTGGTCTTCCTGCTGATGATGTCAGTTTGATCCTGGCTGTTGATTGGTTTTTGTAAGTTCCAATATTTATCATTGACATTATTTTAACATCTGAAACAGTTTACAAATGAAACCCATATATATATATTTGATGTAACTTCAGGGCTTATTAACCTAAAGCAATTTCCTTTGTTGATCCTTTGAGACCCAGTAATTTTATTTCAATTTAATACATTTCATTGCACTTTAAACATACCTTTTTTGTTATCATACTATATTCATAGAAACTTGCCCAGGTTCAAATGTCAGTGCCCTCTATGCGTATTTATTATACCTTTTGCAATCTGATTATTAGAATTGTATCCATCTTCCATCATATACGTCCTTATTTACAATCATCTGTTCTTTGTTTTTAAGGGACAGAATTCGTACCTCTATCAACGTACTCGGAGACAGTTTTGGAGCAGGTGTGGTGGCTCATTTATGTAGACATCAACTGGAACAAGATCAGCACGCTCCTATAGATGATCGATCCATTGAACTTATAGAAACACAGTCCGATAAAAAACGTGGGAGCCGGATATCACAAGGCAATGGTGATACTACACATGATGAATAAATATTGTACAAGTGTAGAGGTTATCAGGAATTTATAACTAGCATCGTCTTTAAAATCCTTTATTTGGTATAAGAGTCATAATTTTACATATGGCATATTATCCTTGATTATAGATGTTATCAAATAATTGAACATTGTTTTTACGTACAGGGTTTTGATTTGCATAAACACTTTATCATTATTTTTTCACCCTCAGCATTGACTCTATACATTGTTGTAAAATATAACTTGATACATAAAAAGGCTAGAATTTGTATTCTATTTGAAGCTTGTTAGTTTAAAAATGTTATAAATACAGATAAAAAGAACTTCTATCAATACATATAGGGCATTTTAAAAACAAATTGAATGTTGTTATTACTATTAAGAGTTTTTGGTAGCTAGAGAGTCATATTTATGTATAATTTTGTGGTATGCTTTTTTTTTTGTAAAGTTTCCTTTCATCCAAACATGTTTCCATACCATTTGCAGACATCTTTCCAACTTATCACAAAATTAATGGATACTTTTATTCAATTTACTATAGTACACTAGATTAATTTTAAGATACATAAATCAGTGTTATAAATGCATGAGACAATTGTATAATATTTTAAAGTAGAAACTGATCTGCCAAAGCTTAAATACTATAAAAAATGAAAGTATTTTATGCCTGAAAATAATGGAAAATTTATGATGGGTCCAAATTTAAAGGAGCAATCATTTCATGATACATGAAGATATAGTTTCTCGGAATTGAAGATTGGATTTTACTTATCACATGTTAATCCACCATTATTGTTTATTTTCAGTAATTTCATTTGAAAATAAATTCACTAAGTATTTTATAACAACAAAAACCTCATTTTATTTCACTATTCATGAACATTGATACGTTTCATATATTGTTTCATATACATGTACTATACATTAAGGTAGATTGTTTTGTTTACCTTGTAGCCGGTAAGATGTTTCATATATCCTAGATACCTATAGGGATATAATCATATGTTTCATATATTGTATATTTGTCAAGATGCAATTTATGTTTCATATATTGTATATCCACCATGATGCAGTTCATATGTTCCATATATTGTATATCCAGAAATATGTAATTGACTAGTTCCATATATCCATCAAGATACAATTTATATGTTCCATATATGAATTGTATGTTTGTCAAGATGCAACTATGTTTCATATATTGTATATCCAAGATACAATTTATATGTTTCATATATTGTATATCCATCTAGATATCAATTCATATGTTCCATTGTATATCCACCAAGATACAATTCATATGTTCCATTGTATATCCATCAAGATACAATTTATATGTTCCGTATATTATTGTATATCCAAAATGATGCAATTCATATGTTCCATATATATTATTGTATACCAAAAAGATGCAATTTATATGTTCCATATGTATATCCATCAAGATACAATTTATTTGTTTCTTTTATATTGTATCCATTTTATATGTTCCATATATTGTATATCCATAACAATACAATTTATATGTTCCATATATTGTATATCCATAACAGTACAATCTAGGTTTCATTTATAGTATATCTATAAGGATACAATAAATGGTTCATAGACTGTTTGAATTATTCATAAAAAAACAATTAATTGTTGTATATATTGTAATATATAAATCTTATCACCTATATCTCTTCACTTCCATAAATGCCAATGTTTGACTGGACTGAACATACTTATTTTTCTGGTTTTTGTAAACCAACATTCCTTTTTTTTTAATGCGCTTAATTTAAAATGGCTGTATGTAGTTGAGAGCTGGAACGTAGGAATAATCACTAATTAGAGCAAAAACGTCTTTGTATTAATACTTTTGGTTAGATACAGCTGTAATTCTTGAATAGATCTGGTAGGTGGCATTTGACAATGATGTTGCATGTTATATGGCATCAGTGTTCTTGTTTGTTGATAAAACTAATTATAAGAGACGAAAGAGTTGTACATCTTCAATCAAAATATAACCATAGCAATGGATCAAGGATGTGGATTTGCTTGATGCAGAAGGATTTTTTTTGTTGACAGCAGGTTAAACAATGCTTTGTAATATTCGCTTTAGTACAAAACTAGTGATTGCAGTATTAGATGAGAAAGCTTAATGGTGCCTTATTGTATGTCTTTATAAGCTTACATGTTAAAATTTAGATCTTCTATCAGTATTTTATTTAACATTGAATCTCAAGATATACATTCTTTATGTACATATACTTTATTCTTTACTATATTCATCATAGTTATTTCAATTTAACGTTGTGTAAACATCTTAAATCTATTTTAAATTCAGCTATATATGTAAAATTATTTTTAAACTTGTCTTATCAAAGGTAAAGTTATTTTTAAACTAAACTTGCAGCCAGTTTAAATTTGTTTACACCGGCGTACCTAATTGTGTTCAAATATTTGAAGATTTGAAAGATAAGATAAATATTGTCTAATTTTTATCAGTACTTATAATAAATATACATTTTCTTAATGTTTAATACTTTTAAAACTGTTATTTTATATATTTTTGATTTTTGTATGTAAACATAGATTTATTAAATTTTCTCTTGTGTTTACATATGAATAAATTATTATCACTTGTTAATTTCTTAAGTTCGAGGTGAATAAATGTAGATTAACGATTATTTTAAAAATAACTTGCAAAAACAATTGGAAGTATAGTGTTATTTCTGAAAGGGTGCTAATATATGGGTAATCTATCACGATTAAAGAATGTCAATTTTGAAAATAAAATAAAAACGATTTACTAAAAAATATGTAACATTTAATATCTTTAGAATATATATTTTAAAATATATATATATAATGTAAATGGTTTTTCCAAAATATTTTTGAATATGAGTTTATTTTATAAAGTGCTCTTTTTTTACTCATTGTATATATATTTCAGTTGTATTGTCAACTTTTTGTGCTTGATTTTGTTTGTATATTATTACTCTATACGCTTTCAGAATTCTGTGTAGTATTTACAATTTTTGTACATACATGTACATCGATGTTAAACTGAAGGTTTCTTTTCCCTTCTGGTCATTTATTTTTAATTACAGTCAGAAATTAGAATATGATTGTAATTATTACTAAACTGAATAAAATTACTAACATAGATTTCATTTAGTCGTAGTCATTGCCTGTCAGTGAATTCAAGATGCATTATGCCAAGGGCAGGACTTTTTTCTAGCTCCAAATGCTCTATAAATTATTATTTAGACATTTATTTACATGGCAAGCCAATAATAACTCTCTAGACCATCAAATGGCTGAGATATTAAGTGGATTAGATTAGACATTGTCTGTAATGTCTTCACTAAATGTTAAAATGGAAAATAGATACTTTGTTCATGATGGTAGCATTTGTAATTCACATTCAAGACTACTTTTAGGCTACACCTTGTCAAAACCTCAAACATTCATAACTTTACTCAGATTAGAGTAAATTGACTAAAATGTTCCATATATTGATTTACCATTATATATTTTTTATTAAACTGTTATATCAAGAACTACCATGCATCTTTAAAGAGGATCTGCTATGCTTCAATCATAATAGCAGGAAATGTTTTGAAAATGTATGTAAAATGTCAACCATCATATTACTAATGCAAACCACACCTAAATATAATAGTTATGTCATAAAGCGCTTGTTAACCTTTCAACCTTGATAATTATATTTAACTTTATTCCCTGCCTCCCAATATCAATCAATATAAAGTCTGCAGCAAGTGCATTAGACTCTATTTTATGGCTTATTTAAATTCTAGTTTGAAGGATAATTTAAACATGTTCATCGTCATTATAGCTTGTTAATAAATAGTTCACTTCAATCAACCATACTTATAATGGTGAATAAATTTTATGTTTTATATGGGGTTTCAGAATGAAATTTCAATGACCGACAAATATCAAATTAGTACATGGTAGAAAATTGAAAAAAATCAGTGTTTGTATTAATTTAGTAGAGACTATGGAAACCCATTATTTATGTAAATGATAGAGAATTAACGACAGACATTAAAATTATGGATGGTGTGGTTAGGTTAGTAACAATTAAATGTACTGTTTGAATGGCATTTAGTAATTGAACACATTAAAATAAACACATCAGGTCTATGGATAACAATTATTGTCTTTAATTTTTTCCTTACACAATATATACTCTTCAAAAAAAGAAACGCACAACCCATTTTTCATCAATTTTTTATTTGAACGAGGTCGTTGTTTCGGCAAATCTTACTTGTTTTCAATGCCATTATGCAAGGATAAAAGAAATTCATTAATGATTTTAAAGGTAGGGTCACTAATTGTGACTGGTCATCCTTTTTGTCGAAATTTTTTATCGCTTGATTGCACCAACAAACATGAATTTAACAACTTCGCGAGATTTTGGCATGGTACCTAGAACTAAGGTCTTTAAAATCCTGGGGTTCTCGGTTTCCAAATCAGTTGCACATGTAAACACTCAATGAACCAAATGATGACACATCTGAACGAAGACCAACATACCGCTATTGGACGATTTACAAGCAGATGAATCCAAGACAGATGTAGCCAGGCTGCTGAATGTTTCTCTTGGTTCCATTTCTCGCCTTTGGGATGGGTACTGACAACAGAGTTCAAGGCATTACCGCCCTAGCTCAGGCCAAACAAGAGTGACCCCACCTGTCCTGGATTGTCACTCCAGGTTACGTCATTGGCGTAAATGGTTTTCAACAGCGACCTCTACCTCAGCAGCAATTCCCGGACGGCGTAGAATCTCGTACCAGACAGTAGGTAAACACCTACATGAAACCGAATAACGAGGCAGACGTTCCCGTCAGAGCTTCTGTTTTGAAATACGCCAACACCTTGAAATCCAACTTGAATGGATCAGGCACTGACAGTATGGACACAGCAACACTGGAGAGCAGTTTGGTTCAGCGACGTGTCGCGGTTCTCGTTGCAAAAAGGCAATGGTAGAGCGAGGATATACCGACGACGAAATGTAACTTTGCGTTTCTTTTTTGGGAGAGTATATAATTATGCTAAATATTTATTTCACAGGACATTTGCAAAGTTATATGTGTGTTGTAACATTTTGTAGTGCTGCTCACCTCAAGCTGTTTGTCTACAAAGAACAGTCACTTACTTTATCTGCTGCCAAGATTCTGTAAACAATTTATCAGAAAAACAAGCTGGAGTTTTAGGCCCTTGCCCACTCTCGGTGGACTTACATACACAATGCTTCCCAGATCCCCGGCTGATTTTCTTTTGATTTATGGTCACCCCTGAAAACTGTAGGTTTGACTCTGCCTGTAGTAGCTATTGCCCCCTAAATGGAACACAATACAAAACCTTGTCCCTCTCACTGCAACCATACCATCATACCACTGCTTCTAGCCTTTCTTTAATACTTTTATGCAGTTAAAATAACATTTAATTCTTACAAAAATTTTATTATAAAAACTAAAATAAAGAATGATAAATATAACAGTAGGAATAAAGTAATTTATAAAATAAAACTTATACAATAGTTGTTACACTGGAAACATCTTCAGTTGCTGGTTGGTAGAATATACTGCCAGCTTTTATACCAGTAATAAATGAACTACCCTTTATACACAGGCACTTAAAGGGATTAAAATAAAACTTCTTACTACTGCTTGACTATATATACTATACTACTATAGTCAAGCAGTAGCAAGAAGTTTTATTTTAATCCCTTCAAGGGCCTGTGCCTTTATACCACTATACAGTAAATAATATCAAATTAATAAACACTGTTATCTATTCCAATAATCATTAATAATGGAATAATTATAATCACTAAGCATCCATGAAAATCCTTTACTTAAAGATACATTATGGGAGATAAGATAAAGAGTTGGCAGTTCTCACTATAATAGTTAAAAACTACATAGTGTAAATTTAATTTGCTGAAAATTTCAGTCAAATTGATCCACTATAGTCCGAGAACAGAGTGCGTGAAATTTCTGAATAGCCTCGGTCATCATTACTAAAATCATTAATAAAAACAGAGTAGTCTCGATTATCCAATGTTGTGATTTAATTACAATGGCCGTTTAGCGGCATATTTGAATCTAATCCAGCTGACATCGAAGGCTAGCCTTGACATCGAGAGTTTATTATGGTCTGGATAAGTTAATTAATGTCTAATTAATAATTTAGATAACATTTCAGGCGTAAAGAAATACGTGTAATAGGCAGATTTTGCTCTTGCATAATGCAAGTTTAAATTTGTAAATGACTTTCAATATCATTTATATTAAATTTGTATTATTACTATATATGTAAATACATTATATTAATCAAACATTATGTTGATTTATATGGATATATTAACGGGTTATAGACATGACCGTCAAAATATTTGAAACATTGGTCATAATGGCTAAATGATTTGGTCTAATGCCCCCCCTCCCACCAAAAAAACAGATTTGTTATATTAACATAAATAATAGCATAATATAAATTTATCCCCAAACTGTTTTCCCATTTTAACTGAAATCAATTTTGGCAGTTTTTGGTTAGGTCGTATTTACCACACCCCATATCAATAATCAAATGATTTCAGAAAATAAAAAATATAACTAAGTGTCTTAGATATTTTTCAGACATTTGTATTGGATAAGAATCAATATGTTCACTATAACCCCGTTTACACTACAAATTTTAAGCACCGTTAATATTTTTATAGTGTAAACGGGTTAAACACAAGCGTGCCGTACCGAGTACCGTGCCAATCTGGCCCACTGAAGTGAGGTGGTCTCGGAACCGCGCTAAGAACGGCCCGGTTTAAATTTTGGTAGTGTAAACGCTCACCAGTCTGAGCACGAATTACTGCGCATGCGCCAAATGAATCTTGACCTTTTTTCCCGCGAACTTTGACAGCTCTGTCATCAGTTCTGTCAAAATGGCTACACGTACCAAAATCAACCGCCATAATTGTTTTCATCCGGGTAACTTGCTTAGGGACCGAAATTAACTTTTCTGTGAAGAGTCCCACATTTGGCGTGCTTGGCACGGTTCCAAGACCGGTAATGTAAACGGGTCAATTTCTTGAAATTTATCGCGGCCTGGTACTGTGCCCAGTACGGCACGGTTATCGCGGCCAAGTGTAAACGGGGCTTATGTCAAAAGCAACAGATACTCGGCTTGAAGTGTTATCAATCTTCATTTGGCAATCAAATTTTAGAGCAACTTTTAATGTACTGGTTCTTTGGCGCAATATATCCCGGTTGGCGCTGACATACCATACAACTCCATTTCATTCATTCATTCAGTGTAATGGTACACATTTTTAGGGATTGACTATGCAGAGGAAGGAAATGGTGTCATGTTTCTACTGTACTCCTGCAACTTGCAGAGGAAGTGGAAGAGGTAGTAGAACAGAATACCATTGATAATGGTTTAATATTACTTCCTGGATGCTAAAATATACCGGTAGTTCATATTCAGCTTTCAAAGATTTCTAGCCACACAGAAAATAAATTGAGTAGGAAATGAACCAGGAAAGTGAAAATATTTAAAATGGGAGGAGTCGATTATTGTATAAAAATAAAGTTAAAATTCAGTATATCAAATTCATTTTGAGCCACCAAGATAGACAATAACTAGTTGAATTAAACAGTAGTTCTAATAAAACTATATATAGATCTAGCCATACAATAGACAATAACTGGTTGAATTAAACAACAGATATAATAAAACAATATTTCGATCTAGTTAGTAAGTATCAAACTGATCCCGTAGTGAATATTAGCTTGGCCGCTACAATCACTGATAAGCATGACATCGACGAGACTTAATGAGTTCGGCATATTAATTTTTTTACTCCGACAAATTAAATTCTCAAACATTTTTTTTGAAGTATAAGAAAAATAAATAAAGACGTTTGAAGTATTTGTAGTTAAAAAATATTTCCAATTTAGTGTAAATGGGTATTAAAATGAGTAAAATGCATCATTTTGCCCGAAGCAGTTAGGTGTTATGTAAACAATGCACGAGCCGTTGAGCCAATGACTGACGCCACGTGAAAGCTATGCACGTGTTGTGGACAGTCATCTGTGACAAAGTTAATTCGTAAAGAATTCTCTGTGAAACAGATTGAATAAGTATATGTAGTTGAATTAAACAGTAGGTATAAATATAAAACAATATATAGATGAAGCCATATGATTAACAATAACTGGTATTAAAAGTAGTAATTAAACAATAATTATCTAGCTAAACAGCCATAAAAGAGACAATAACTGGTTAACTTAGTTATAATAAAACTCTTCACAAATACATGTATAATCAAACAGTTCTGTAAGCATCATAGAGATGTGTACCGTAACTTCTATTTAATAGAATGTTGAAATCAAGTTTAAAATAAAAAACATTTAATCATTCAGCAGTAATTCAAGTATAAAGATGTATGCAAGTATGAAATCTGCCTATAGCAAGTAATTCTTCTGGCTATAAATGTTATATTAATTAATTATTAGGCCATATATAAAAATATATTCTGATTCTTCGATAATCCTGTGTCCCTAATAAAGAGCTGCATGACCCATTTGTATTTTAAAGAAATAAAAAAAAGTCTCATTAATTCCTGCATACAAATAGTTTACAAGAAGTAACTCTATAAAAATTCCCTTAGAATTTATTCATAATGCTTGTCTGATTATGAAATATTATTCAACAGATAACTGCTGTCAATGTAATTCAAGATTAAATCAATGGAAATGATAATCTCTGATATATATATATATATGCCATGCCAACATTAATATTGTCACATCATAATCAAAATGTTTTAATGTTTCACAAAAACTCTTAGAAGAGCCCACACTTGTAGTCTAACTCAGTCTACAAATAAGATATTTTATATTAACCCTGTGAAATTTGTTTGGCTAATTTAAATCATAGCCAGATGATTTGGATATTTTGCACTATATTTGTACCAAGATACCAACACTAAGATCAATTTATACTACAAAAGCACAATGTAAGCATTCTAAATATATATCACTAAAAAAAAAATAATAAAAAATAGATGTATCAAATATCAACAATTAAATAGGACGGAATGATAAATGTAAAATAACCTAGTGTAATTTTATCTTGTCCGCTTAGTCAGTTTCTTCTTAGAAAGAGGGTGAGGCATGGTCTGGTTCAGCATTTTAGGTTTGGAGTTATTTCGACTTAGTTGTGGCAGTACTGGCATGGTTTTATTTAATGACATATTATGCTGAAAATGACAGTGAGAAAAACATATTTAACTACTCATAACACATAAAAAAATAGAATTTGAACATCAAAAAGCGTTTTCCCTCCATTACAAGATTCAGTATTACTCTTTTACTAGGTGCATTGCTAATCTTTATAGTGCATCGCTCTTTTACTGGGTGCATAGATTATCTTTATAGTTTATCCTCTCTCTTATTAGTTGCAACCCTTTTTACTGGGTCCATTGCTAATCTTTATAGTGAATCCCTCTTTTACTGGGTGCATAGTTAATATTTATAGTTTATCCCCTTTCTTATTAGTTGCATCCCTTTTTACTGGGTGCATTGCTAATCTTTATAGTGCATCGCTTTTTTACTGGGTGCATTATTAATCTTTATAGTGCCCCCTTCCTATGTTAACTGGTAACCTTTAAAGTGTATATTAGGTGGATTGTTAATTTGTATGGTGCATCCACTTTTACTAGATATAAGTAATTTATTACCAAGCTATACTATGACAGCCTTTTTCTTTTAACACAAGGTACAATTTTTATGGATACACGATAACAAGAGTTCAGGCGCGGAGCCAGAGGCTTGAAATTTTTTTAATGCGATTTTATTGGCGATTTAGACCTGTAATTTTGGAATTTACCTTCCGGAAATACGTCAGAATGAACCAAATTGAATCTAATTTACCAAATTAAACCCCCGTTAATCGGTTGAGGGCAATTAGTTAAGCAATTATCAAACCTAGACCCCCCCCCCTGCAAAACATCCTGGAGCCGCGTCTGACAGACTTTAATACTAAGCGACGTTTCGATGAGTATATTCTCTTTTTTATCAAGCAAATGATACAGATATGTGAAGGGTGGGAAAATATATATAGAGATGCGACAAAAATAACAATCAAATACAATTAAAATTTCACACCTTTGCTCAGGGGCATTTTGCAATTTAGATTACATGTGAATTTAATTATAAATTTACATACCAGTTGACGTCTACGAACACGAGCTTCATTAAGTAGTCCTATATCATTCATACTATTAATAGAATGTCGTCTATTAGAAGAATCTTCTACATGTTTTGTAGCTGAAACTATCATATGACAACCACCACATGCTACCTGTTACAAAATACAGTAAACAACAGATGCATCAGCAAGTCAGAGAACTATCATCAAACCATTTATTCAAAATAAATTATTTGATTATTTATAATAATTTATGGTAAAATTGTATTAAAGTGAGTCATGGTGATTTATTCCTTAGTAATCTGTGTTGAAGCTCATAAAAGGGTAAACCGATTACAGTTAACAATATAAGCACACTAGACAACCAGATGATTCTGTTGATCAGCAATACTATTGTGACATATATTTCCTTAGAAACTCATTTAAACATGATTTATCAGATACATGGCCAGATTTTTTTTATTCCTTCTTGTCTTTTGAAGTCAACAACATACAAAACTACCTAGGTCTTTAAAATTGGTGTTAACATCCTACTGTTCTGCTCCAAACTGGGCTGATGAAGACGGGCATACGCCATGCAGTGATCTATGAGGGAAATTTTGCCTGGATAGCGGCACTACGGCCTACCCTTATATTGAATTCCAACTGCATCATTGGAAATCATAAATGGTGTCAGTAACCACCTGTTTATAGTCTATTTATCATTCGAAAATATTTCCTACAGCCTAACCACCAAATATATTAAACAAACACAGACACTACAATCATATATACACAAATATAAAAGATATTAGTTTTAAAAATGTGCACAATATTATATACATTACATTGTAAAAATAAGCACATTCAATACATTACATTGTAAAATGAATATAACTACCTTATGAACAAAGAACTGTCTAAATCTGTTAACTCTCTGTGGTATAAATTGATTGGAATAACTATCTTGTTCTTGTGCTAATCTTCCATGTCTACCATTACCACATGTATATAAAAACCCATTCTCTATAATTAATATACACCATATAATAATCATTACATTAACATATAAAGTAAAACAAATAGAAATGTATGATATATCTAGTGTGTCGGATGATGAATATTAAATATAAAAAAATAAATAATCAAAAAAACTTTTATTTTTTAAAATCTTGGTCCAAAAATCATTCAAATCTAATTTATGAGTTATAAATATTAAGTTATGACCATTCAAAGTTTACTTTGGTCTCTATTGAAATCATGCTGTCATCTTTATGCATCTTTCCATACAAGTCATAAATATTTAGTTGTTTTTATACTTGAATGTGCTTAATTACATAAGTAAAACATTTACATAATGAACTGCCTTTAATTTCTTGCTTGCAATTTCTTTTTTTGCAGTACACTGTATCTTCATGTCAAAATTTAAAGTCATCATTAATCCCTTCTATTAATATTTAAAAGCAACATTTCTCTAAGGATCTAAGGTAATAGAATTTGTAATCTTTGAAAATTTTCCAAGCATAAAATTAAATGATATTTTATATTTATTTTATAAAATCCGTTTGATAAATTATAAGTAACGATAAGAAACCTGATATAATAGCAGTGAAGTTTTCGCCACAAGATACGTCAACAGCTTTAAAACCAAGTTCTACACATTTTGGTGTCCATAATTGTAATTCAGATGTACCTCTTCCAAGCTGACCATTTGATCCATCACCAAATGTATAAACTTTACCATCCACTACAAATACATGTGTCATTTGTTATTATCAATATGGTCAAATAGGTAAACTTACAGTAATATCTTTATTGACACAACAAAAGAATTAAAAAAAATTATTTGTCTACTTTCTATCAGGATACGATGTAGTGAGATAGATCCTAACATATGGTACAATTTAATTCTAATCATTCACTAGCAATGGGACTAAAAAAACACACTAGTTTGGACATGCGACCCTACTCCTTGTAATGTACGAGCTTCGGATCGAACCATGGACTGTATGTCGATAATGACCTGAAGTGCATGGGTTAGACCACTTGACCACCTAACGCTGTTCAGAAATAACTAATAACTGTTCTTTGATACACTTCCATTATTTCAAATATAAATGATCATGCCAAATAATTCCTGAAACAAATACTGTCTAACATCTAATATACATTTCCTTCAGTTATTTTAAGACTGCCAATATTAATTTTGAATGACAGTTGAGAGAGTAAATAAAACTGAATCATCATATGTACTAGACACTATACGAACCTGTTACTACTGCTGTATGTGATCCACCACATGATACAGCCTTTACTTTTTCTGGTATAGAAGACACATGATGTGGCGTAAGTACTTCCCTTACAGAATTTTCTAAACCAAGCTTTCCTTCATCTGTTTCTCCAAAAGTATAAAGTTTACCACTTTCTGTAATTATAGACAACAAATTATTATAACAGAACAAATAAAAATAAATAACACAAAAATATTCAAAAATTATTACCAAGCTTGTTTATTTACAATACAATATACTATACTATATTAAATCTGATTTCACTATGTTTTGACAGGAACCTGTATTTTGGTAACTCAATAATAAAGTAATATAGTATTTCACCTGTTACAAATGCTGTATGATAATAACCACATGATATACAAGTTATTTTTTCATCAAATGATAATAAAGTTGGTATATTGTGTTCTTGTTCATCACCTAATCCTAATTTACCATCATCACCGCCACCCCATACATATACTTCACCATTAACTAGAAAATACATATAAAATAGTTAATACATATAAAAAGGTTTCGTCTATTGTGAGTGATTAGTCAAGATAGCATTGCCATTGGTGCAGGCCTTGGTTCCAAAACTTCTTGTATATTTTCGAGCGATTGATAATTTTGAGTTTTCAGTAAATATTGTGTAGTAATATATGGGACATAACTTTTGTAATCTAACACATACCCCCAGTTACCAGTATATTACATTATTAAAGTTTAAGACCAAAATAAAAGAACAACAATCGAAAACAAAGCAAAACAGCTGATGTGTTTCGAAGGATGATTATAAAGATTACCTGTTAAAGCAACACTATGGTCAGCACCACAGGTTTCGTCTATTGTGAGTGATTAGTCAAGATAGCATTGGTGCAGGCCTTGGTTACAAAACTTCTTGTATATTTTCGAGCGATTGATAATTTTGAGTTTTCAGTAAATATTGTGTAGTAATATATGGGACATAACTCTTGTAATCTAACACATACCCCCAGTTACCAGTATATTACATTATTAAAGTTTAAGACCAAAATAAAAGAACAACAATCGAAAACAAAGCAAAACAGCTGATGTGTTTCGAAGGATGATTATAAAGATTACCTGTTAAAGCAACACTATGGTCAGCACCACATGATAACATTTTATATTGTTGTGGTTCAACCCCGTTAATACACTGTGGTTTATCAACTTGTCTAACTTCTTTTAAACCTAACTGACTCTCGGAATTACTACCACAAGAATAAAGATAACCAGATTCTGAAATATCAAATCAAAACAATTGAATTTTCTAGCTTATCAATTATATACAAATATGGAAAATTCTTATTAGAACTTGTTGCAATATAATATCAAGAAATATAGCTCAAATTTACAATCTCTGAAAGTGGATGAATCTTAAAAACAATGGTGACGTAATTATAACTTCTAGTCGATTTATCCAATAGAACTATTTATTGCTGTTTTATCTGGTTCTTCAATTTACCTGATGCAAACACTGTATGAGATCTCCCACAAGCTACCAACTTGATTTTTTCATTTTTAATTGCTGCAAATTGAAAAGTATTTTTTCAAGTCAAAATTTCTAATTAAACCAGATTTAGTTTTTTCAAAGTTAAAAATCAATTGGAATAAGCCACTTAAAGAAGGCAAGTCGCTAACTGAATATTATCCAGTCTTTGACATTGCAAACACAACTTATTCATCGGTCTATTTCTATAAATCAACCGTTGTTACATGTATCTTATTGCAAATAGTTGGGCTTCTGATATCCAATATCTAAGAAGACAAATGAAAATTTTTTAAAATTGGTACACAAATTGCATGCAATAATGCTTTTGAGCACCATTTGTAGTGAAGCAACTCGATGAACAAGACTGATCGATCATACTCCCCAGGAAAATACTCCTGGAGTAGTTGTATAACCACCAGATGCTAAACTATTATACGTCTGTCTTTAATGCAGCAAATAAAATTTTCAAAAAGATAACCAGATAAGTTCATATGACATTTTAACAGACTGATAGTGTTAAGGTTTGGATACTTACATTTAATACAGGAGGGTTTCTTAGTAGTTATATCATTTCCTAAACCAAGTTGACCTTGAGCATTATTACCAAATACAAATACTCTTCCACTTTCTACAAAAGTAAACCAGATTAAACATTAAAAATTCGGAAAATTAAAATCAAAAGTCCAAGTGAAATGCTCTACAACTTTAAAGCATGACACAGATAATCGGTTTACTTAGTAAGTTAAATCAAATGGATATTTAAAATATGCCATAATATAAATGTAGATGTAGCTAAATACTAACCTGCTACAAGTACTGTATGTTCATCCCCACAAGAAATATCCACTACACTGTCATTATTTACCCAAAACTGATTTGGTAAAAATTCAGATAAATGACTTTTACCAAAAGTGAAAATAGCTCCAGAAACTGAAAAACAAAACGTACAACAGAACAATTTTATTTTTGAATCGATAGCTATGTGTATTTATCACAAACATGTATTCAGATTTATAATCTTGGTCTGTTAACCTTCACTTTACAAATATAAAGCATTTAAAGGAAGCAATGAAAAATCCACAATTTAAAACTGTAATATAATCAAATACCTAGTACACTAAATCTAACAAATTTAATTTGTGTGATTGGTTATAAACTAAAAGTCAATACTGTCATTGAACATTCAGATTAATAAACTGTTTTCTTCAAGATAGCCTATCGTAACTTACACAAGAATGATACAATATTTCCCTTTTTTGAGGATTTTCTAATGCATTGAAAGTTTGTAGCCTGTATCACATTAAATGTAGTGCTTACACCAACGATTTATTGACAAAGGCAACATTAAACAAAGATTTATTCCTCAAAATACCAGAAGAGTAGACCCCAAAATACCGAAAAACTTTTTTTTTGATACGGTACTAATTACACAAAATTGTGCTATGCTCATGGGCTGTCAATTATTTTTCTGTGCTCCTAATGGGCTCATAGCTCCGTCAGTCAAATGGATGCCTTGGTGGGTTACACATGACCTATAGCCTGACCAAACAATTTTTAGGCTGACCTACAGTAGCCATACCCATGACAGACCTACATTTTCATACAATTTCTATGCATAGGCCATGGCCTACAGTCTACACTAACCCTTGACCCACCTACAGTTCCCCACAATATGAATGATCCTAGAGTCCCAACAATTCCTATGCATAGCATGGCCTGGCCTGGGGTGGGGGTGGGAGGGAGGGGTAATTGTCTGGGGGTAACTGTCCACTCCTAGAACCACTTCCCTGGACCCTAATGGAGTTGATCATTGATGAGTCCCAACAAGTGTCCAGTTTGTTCAATTGGCTCACCCTGGGATCTTTGTGAGTGACCATCGGTGCTACAAGCACTACTGGGAGCTGGACGCTCAAATCAGTGAATACAAAAAAGCAGTGTTTTGGAAGGCCTTGTGCCCTGTGGCTTGATGCTCAGAGGAGGTGGCTTGACGCTCAGAGGAGGTGCCTTTTGCCACTTTTGGCTCTTCAGTGTTTCAGTTGTTCAGCTATTTTCGCCTAGTTATTATTGTTTATTTTGGCTTAAACAAACTAGATCTATAGTTTTTTTGTATTTTTCGGTAGGCCTATAATATTAATATTATAAACAATAGGCGTAGGCCTAGTTAAGACGATTGACAGTGCCTTAAATACTTAATATCCCTGACTGAGTGACTCAATTCACTTCATTGACGCTTGTTGTTTACTGTTTGCAATGTCTAACACCCATTTTTGTTGTAAGATTTATTTCCTAGTTTTAAGTATTTTGATTTTCATACATGTAAAGCCTGATGAGCCAACATTACAACAGAAAAATCACATGCATAGTTTTACCTGGTATTTCAATTTCTTCCATACCGTCCATTTTGGTTACTCACAACAAATTAGGGACGTACTCGCTTTGCATGTTCACGTGATTCTGTAGATTTTTGTAGTTCACCATTCTATTGTTTTGGGGGGTAATTTTGAGTTCCGTATGCTATGATATTGTATGTATTAATAAAATAATTAATGCAGTTAGCATGTAAGTTATACATGTTTAATTCAAATTGTTAATATAAGATTAGTAATTTACCGTGCCGATTCCTGTAACATGATCCTAATCAAGTTCGACAGTGAGACCAAAACACGAGAGGAGTAAAATTTTGTTAAGAAAGCGACAAATTATCGCCGATTTGTCTTATTATTATGAATACTTGCTATGTTATTACAGTTAAATAACCATATTCTTATTTGTGAGTTGATCTGTGGTAACATTTTATTCTTAATCATTATAAATCAGTCTTTATTATATGACTAAAATTGATCCATGATTCTTCTTTGACATTTGTCTTTTGTTTTACGGTATAATTATAATTAATCTTCCTGGGTTTTCTGTTGCCAGAATGCCGTGGGAAATAAACAATTTCGCCGTCCTCAAGTCTTTGTTTATACAGTGATTTTTTTTTTTTATATAAAAAAAGAAGCTGTTGTTATTAATAAACGACAGTTGACTTTATACTATACATTATTATATAATACACTACAGACATCCCGCCAAGAAAACTAAAGTAGGTTAAATTAACATACAATAAAAAAGTTATTGACCCATTCGTCTGAAATTTGGTGTGAGGTCATGGCACATTCTCTGAAAATTTTAAGTCTCTACGATCAAGGGAACTGGTAGAGGTGTGTATCTAAAATAGAACCGAAATCTTATATGTTACAAGTTGCAAACGGTAGACTCTTAGCCCTTTCAGACCAGATTCTTCTTTGGCTCTTTTGAACAGTGATAAGGCACCTTCAAATCATTATTTGAATGGCAAAAGTGTTTTAATATTTTTGCATATTTGAAGACATGAAAAAAATGACAATAAATAGTGTAATAATTGATTATTTCATTCAGTAATTTCACGGAAATGGTCCTTGAAATATGATAAATTACTTCTCAATATCCCAGTTCATCCAAAACTAGGATGTATAATAACTTGCTACCCAATATCACCTTACACTACACAGTATTATAAAATGATAACCAAACAATATCAAATAGCTGCATGCCAGTATAGCCTACTAGAAACTGATCATCATATTCATGGTTTTGCTGTAAGGTTGATGGTGCCGTCAATGTGTGGCGTTGAGTTTTCTGCCGTTGACTTTTGACTCAAATTTTCTATTGCTGTCAGTTGGGTGGAACAGCATTGCTACTGTTATTTTGTTTAATATTGAGGCGAAAATTGTATATTTTTTTTCATATCTTAATGATTTCCAGAAAGTGCTATCATTTATATGAAAAGTGCTGATCCAGGTTTACTTGACAAGGTATAAAACACAGTCAGAAATACACAAGAACCTACAAATCTCTACCTTAATTGTTAATCAAACACTTAACTACTAATAAATCCAATAAACAGTCAGATGTCTCCTATAACTACATGTATTTTTGAACAAGATTAGCCTAATATTTTGATAGTTTTTTTCCATAGAGCATTTATTTTCATGATAGCATAGCACATTTTCCTGCTATTAGTGTTAAGATTGGGTCAATAAATCGAGAAACCCCATAAATCTACTTTCTATTTGTGTCTTATTGAAATTAACTTAAATTGACGTAAATAAAAGTTCAGATAGTCATGATTTACTCTTGATAAAACCCTGTTTAAACTGAGTGAAATCTCTAAACCTTAGTTTCTAGTATGTTTTATTATATTTGGGTTTTGATAAGAGATTTAAAACAAATTTCGGGAAAACTGCATTTGTACATGTGACTGAAACTCTATACATGTACTATATTGTTTGTATGAATGTATGTTAATCTATGTGTTGTCTAGAGTATGTATTATTAATTGTATATGACTATGTCTAGTGTATATGTATGCATGCTGTCATTAATGGACAATTTCATGCAATAAACATCCTGTTTTATCTATGGTGCTCTGAATCACCCATGAATTCGAACAAACTTTGACTTTTGGTCCAAATAGCCATTGTCTGAATCAGTTTGCTTTCGAACAAACGACTACCGGTACCATTCAGTTTAAACTGCTCACATGGCACTGTTCAGACGGTTGGCTTTAAGGATGCCCACATACCAATGGGTTCATTTGCCCTGATCCAAACTTTCTTATTTATTTCATGTGAAGGCTATGACACTCCACCACTCTGCTGCACCCCCACTTTTGAAATCCTAGAAACGGCCCTGAGAGGATTATAGGAGCTATTGACATGACAACAAAAATGGTATATAGAATATATGGACCATTTTAATGTACATGTACCTTAGCTTGTGTTATTATTTTTATGTCAATTTTGACAAGGCAATGGTGTTATATTACATGTCGAACAGCTGTGGCAATTCCTTTTTATTTTTAATCAAAACAGTGTTATATCATTATATTGTGACCTGAATTGATTATAAATGAATAATGTTTCAGGATCATGGAGAGACAGAGAAAAGAAATCAACTTCAGTATTCCAAAGATCAAACCTGTGAAATGGAAAGGTTAGAAAATTATATTGCTGATCTCTTTGTATGAATTCTTTGTTGACACAGTAGGCCAAACCATAATTAAACTACACAGCCAACAATGGATTAAAGATGCATATTTATCTGCCTATTGCAGGTCTTTTTTCTAGCTTCAAATGTTTATATTTTATTATTAATACATTTACATTTATTTACATGATTGATAAGTCCATAATCAACGCTATAGCCACTATAGGTCATCAGATGGCTCGAGATATTAGTTAAATTAGAATAATTGTGTCATTTAATGACTTAACCCATTTAACCCTGAGCTAATTAAAGCCCCAATAACACGCTTTTTGTAACTAAATAATATGTTCCAATCTTCATTCTGGTCAACAAATTTGGTCAACAAATTGTATTATTTTACAATATTCCAATTAATTGATGATATAAATTTCATCTTAACACACCTAAAATGGAAAAATTCAACTAATTGATTTGAAAAGTCTAACGTAAACCTTTTCAAATGTGACTTTGATTTAAAATATTTTCAAACCCTCTGGACAAGTAAAATAGGTTGTAATGGATAATTTCCACAACAGGTAGGACACTTCAAAATCTAGTTCTTAGAATAAGGCTATTATTTATTTTCTGGGGCTGCCAAGCCAGCAAGAGTGTTATTGTCCCTTTAAAAGAGTGATAATCAATACTTTGGGTTTTTTATCATAGCAATGGTACATGACAATAAAGACTATTTGGACTAATTTTTGTCAAAACTCCAAATATTCATAACTTTGCTCAGAATAATGTAATTTGACTGAAATTTTCAATTCATGCATTTTTTTATTATCAATTTTTAAATGACATGTATTATAACCTGTATTATAACCAGAACATGCATTTCTTTATCTAAATCATTCAAAACAAACATAGATATAGAGCAACGGTTTCAACTTCATGCTTAAAAACAACTTGATCGATCTAAAAAATTAAATGTAAAGTGACAAGAGGAGGTGATTTTTATTCAGATTCAATTGTTCAGTGACTGAACTTCAACCACATATTGTGTGAAGATCAAAATTTGAGTCCAAATTTTGTATGAATGTCAGTTTTGTAGTATTTTTGCAGATCTGTGTAAACTAGAAATAGGGTCTACCTTGAGTTTATGGCAATTATCACAGAAAATATTGATTAAACCTAACCATTTGACCTATTGGTTGTTTTATTATAAGGCTGCTGTATGATAATATTATGTATTATATCTTACAGATAATTTACGAGAGGTTGAATTAACTAGTCGAGATGCTATAGATGTAATGAATATAGTTGATCATCAAGCAATGAACCATTCGTTTAAAGATGATTGGAGCACAAGAAAGATATCATTAGTAGAAAATAGTACATTAGAAACTGAGTATAGGTTAGTAATGTATAGATTTATTTCTCAAATGCTAGATTTATATATTGAGAGTAGGCGTAACAGAGAGAAGCGTTAAACACCAGTGGACAAAATTTTAAATGAGATAAAATTCAAATTTTAATAATTTGATTGGATAATATTAGATTGATTTAGTGCTTAGCCAATCAAAATTGATGTATCTACTAAAATTTTGATTTTATATGTAGTTAAGATTTTGAGAAACGGGGCCCAGTACTAATAAGTGAAGAAGAACCACGCATAAACAAACAGAAACTCAGAGAACAAACCCAAGACTAGATACTTCATTCACAAATATTGGTAAACAATGAAAGTGCTGGCAAATGGATCCGACCAGCTATAATCACCCGCTTCCAATACATTCCTGGACCTGCAGTATACAGGCCTTACTCAAATTAAAAAAAGATCATTTGAATAGCAACAGAAATCTTGAAAATGAAATGAAATGGGGTTTATAACGTCGGACTGTTCTGCTCCTAAACTGGGCTAATTAAGATGAGCATAAGCCATACAGTGTGCTACGAAGGAAATTTTTCCCCATTAGTGGCGCTACAGCCTACTCTTATATCAAATTCCAATTATCAGGGAATCTTTTATGTGCACGCCAATGTGTACACGGGATCATGGTTTTCCATTCATCTGAACAACTAGACAGCTGTCCTTGGCAGGCCCTCCATCCTGCATCACTGACAAGAGGAAACCACGCCGGAAAATCTGATGAACTTTCTCGGCCAATGCAGGGATTGAATTAAAAGGACCCCTTAAATTGGGTGAAAACTGAAAAGTTGATCTGATTGCATTTGATGGTTTAATGGTCATTTTGTTTTACGAGATGACAGTCTTTTTGCATTCATAATTTTATTTCTATAGATGAGGCTACACTAAGGATTATATTTTGTTTTCATTACTCTAGGTAAAAACCAAACTTAATCAAATTTGTTTCCTTGAAGACACAAAAAACCCATCAAATCTGAGAAATATTAAATTTGTAAATTTCAAAATTTCTGTAATAGATTGATATTGGAACAAAGTTTCATAAACAGTTCATATATAGGATATATGCTCTACAGATACATAACTGATACACAAGGACGGATTGAGCCCACTTCAGTATCTCTCCCCTAACTTTGATTGATTGGTGTAGAATAAATAGCAAACTAACTGACTTATGTGTACTCTGATGAAACGAAAATTCAATGATATGGAGCCTCCTTAACCAGTAACAGAAATAATACTTGAACTTTACTCTTTAGTTTGACCAAAATCAACTAGATACATGTGTTATGTAAAAGCTCATTCCATACTGTTGGTCTTTTTTCAGAGAAAAGAGGAAAGATTTGAAGGAATATGGTCGAAATACAAGAGAACTCACAGAACATTATGGATTTCTATATGTGAAAGATCAATATTTAGTAGCTAAGATGGTCAAAGAAGGTTTAAAAGCTAAGAAGTCAGCCTTCAATCCAATAGGTAATTGAAATTTATATTTACTATGCCCCAAGAATGCTATCGTAATGTTTAATATGTTGCCGAGGATATTCCACTATGATATAATCTTTTAGGATTGATTTGTTTTCCTTGGATGCATCACGGAGATCCGAACTTGCCTGTACTGTTGTAGGGAATCTTCAGTCCTCCTGTTCCTATTGAGTGCGATGGAAATTTGCCGTTTTCTGTATACAGTCTTTTAAAATTTGATACCAAACTACTAAACCATAGGATAGACAGTAATATTTGCTGAATTTAAAAAAAGAACAATGTCTTTATATTTAATATTATAGGAGATAATGAATATGGTATCTATGTTTGTAAGCATCCAGATGTACAACTTAAAATACCTGTTGGTAAGAAAGAAGAAGATGCATATATTATAGTATTTAAGGTAAGTACACACAGAGAATGTTAACACTGAAAGCATATATTATTCTGAGCTAATATCACAAACATTGTTTTAAGATGGTTTAAAGCTACAAATTTCACCATATTTATTATTTAGTTAGATTAGATTCTTTGAATTATTTGAGCCATTCAAAATAATTGAATTTAAATTTGTTAGTCTGTTAGCCAGTCAGTTAGGTCTTGCAAATTAAAACTAAAATAAAATGAAACATACCAATTTGAATTTTAGTCCTCTTGAATTCTTGTTTAAAAATTTGGGTTCCTATATCTGGGAGAAAAAATTGAAATCCCTCAAAATACTTGTTGTTCTACAAAATACAATTACCATAAGCTTTAGGCTTACCGGTAATATTGAAAAACTTTTTTCAATTTATATTTTCCTCCACCCCCTCTCTTCTTTGTAGTAATCATGTACAGTTCAGCATTTCTAAAATGGCAGTTTGCTTTTTATTTCATTATTGTTTATACTTTTTTTTGTAGCTGTTATTGGGTCGTTGTAAAGCTGTTCAACCTCAACAGAACGTAACTGGTGAACCTGTACCTAATTATGATTCATGTAGTAGTTCACTTATAGCGCAATCATGTGATCCTCCTAATATTCTCTTCGCCAGAACTCAGGTACGTTCTATTGAGATTATTGTAACCCAGCATTACTTATTAATCCCAGATTTTGCAGGGTATCTACTGATGAAAGTGGTTTACACTTAAGAATTAAAGAAAAGGCCAAAAGGTTTAGAAATAGTTTGTCTGGAATTTTCATTTCAAAATATAAAGCCATTGAGAAATTCCCATTATGAGTTGCCACACTTAACCACTAGTATGATACAACTTTTAGGAAATATTCACATTTTGTACTTTTTTCTTGAGTTGCTAACTTTAATGTTAATTTGTTTTTCATTTTGAGCAAATAACCTAATTTTTTTTTTTTTACCAAACTACACCATCATCAAAATGGGCTGATTTTGAAAACAGTTCACTGAAGATGTATTTTTATTTCAGATTTTCCTGTACGAGTATTCAGATGATGCGTTACCGATGAATAGACCAAGACATTGTCTTCCATACGCTGTCATAAAATATGTAAACAAAACAAACAAGCCAAAGTCTTCACCCTCAATGACATCTTCTCCAGCTGTTGTACATAGAAGATTATCATCTGATTCTACACCAGGATATAAACCAGGAACTTATGGTGCTAGAAACCGGGCACTTCAAAGAAACAGTTTGGATAGACCACCGATTCTTGCCAACCCCATGTCCCCACCTGTTATAAATACAAACCGTAATATAGATAATCCTAGTGCCATGAACCGATTTCCATTTCCAAATCAAGCTGGTTTATATGAAAATAGACCACCTTTCTATCCTAGCACCAGCAGTAATTCCATCATTGCTAAAGAAGGTTTCACTGTATCTTCAAGTCCATCTGAACATTTGGAAAGACAGAACCGCTATAGTGTAGATCGACCTGGTAATATGGAGGAAGTCAGTAGTGTGGATAGAGGTAATAATGGAGATCAAGTTGTAGATGGAACCAATGATCAACAATACCAAGGTGAAGCAACCACAAATAAACCAGATCAGAATTCATCCGCCACCAGACCCCTTAATCCTTTAATGCGCAAAAAGAAGAAAATTGGAGCTACTGTTAGTGACCCACGATTGTTAACTCCAATGAGACGTAATAATTTAGTGATAGAAAGGTTAGATTATCCAACGGCAGAAGTAGTTAATACAGTGTATCCTGTAGCACCTGTTATAAAAACACCAGAACCTGCTCCACCACCGGTAGAAGAGGAAAATAAAACAATTGATAATAAAGCTGATATGCAGAAAATGTTAGAGACGGTTAATAAGATATTTGGTAAAGTTCCTGTATCTGATGAAACCATGGATACCAGTTTTGAAACTGATTCTAATTTTGATGATGATGATGAAAATATCAAATTCAAAGGTCCCCACACAGGTTATGATTTATCAGATTATGAACCGAGCCCAAAAACTAAGTTTTATACAACTGACGACAGTAGTGTCAACCAATCAGACCTTGACATGGACACAAATAAACCTAAAACTCAAAACTCACCTCAAAGCAAGCCGAAAGAAATTGGATATGTTCAAGATTTAGCTGTCCAGTTGCAATCTATTGGGGATTTGAAGGATGTATTATCTAAATTTAATTTTGCAAATGATACGGACCAGAAATCTCAACAAAATTACAACCCAGATAGAAAAATTGAAAGAAGTTTCAGTGAAGATTATCCAAGAGGGCAGTATTCTAGTGATAATTCTAATTCTAGACGATATAGTTGTGAATCAGGTGAAGTTGCCGACAAACCCCTCGATAGATACAGCCAATTAGGAGGTATGTTGTATGCGAACAATTATGATAGTGATCAAGACAAACTTCCCAAGAACTTAGAAAACTTTAAAATACCAGGTCTGAATAGCCCAGGCAAATGGATAAATCCACTGAGCAGAGATCACATCACTAATTGTTTTGGGGATAAAGATTATCGCCAAAAACCCGTGGGAATAAAGAACGATGGAGCCCCGATTTCACAATCCTCAGCTAATCAACATGGTGGTAATGTAGACAATAGAAGTGGTTATTTTAAATCGCAGGATTCCTATAAATCATTATCGTCATACCCTGACTCAGACCTGCCGAATTACACCCAGACGTCTAATGACAATTGCTATAATGTCAAACAGAACTTGAATGAAAAATTAATGGCTACTGATGTACCTTATAGGAACAATAAAACAAATATGTCTACCATAGAATGTTATTCAACGGCACAATATAATGTGACACCATCTTCATCTAGATATGGCGACCCTCAACTTAAATTTAAGGAGAAAGACAGTGATATAAGTAGTACTGATGGTTTTAGCTCAGATAAAAATGATTTAGTAATTGATGTGCAGTCCGATAAAGAAGAACCTAAACCTCCAGAAGAAAAACTGTTTCAAGATCCGAAAGTTATTCTTTTAGATCTGGGTAGGGTAAGTAAATTATCTTCTTTTAAAGTAAACCAGAAACTTTATATTTCATGACTTAAAAATACAATCAGTCATCCTGTGAAAAAGTTTGTGGGGTGATTTTCGGGGAGGACCTTGCAAGTGAAAATGTATAGTCATTTGAATTGAACGAGTACCCCCGATTTTCAGGCGTGGTTCACCTTGTCAGTGATGCATGAGGGAGAGCCTGGCAAGGACAGCTATCTGGTCCTTTGGATGGGACAAAAAACCAAAGTCCCATCTACAAATTGGCATGCACATAAAAGCACCCTTGACAGTTGGAATTACAATCCAAAATACGTATCAAATACATCGATAAGAAACTCTGTGCAAAATTTTATGTTTCTTGATCAAAGATATTTCTCATAAACAGTGATTGAAAGTTGAGCAAATTCTCAACTTAAGTCTGAGAATGCTTTGTGAACTCGTGCTCAGGTCAGTTGTTGCAGAACAATAAGACATTAAACCCCATTTCATTTGATTTTCTCTTTGAAACTGGTGTCTACATTCATTTCGAGTAGCAACACAAAAGTATTAATGATTTATAATGCGTTATTGAAAATCTTTGACCCAACCTGTCAGGATTTTATAAATAATAAAAGTCGTTTATTTTTTTGCAGATGAGTGAAATAATGGAGAGTGAATGTGACACATGTAAAAAACAACATGATTTGGTTATTTCTAATGTTCCTGAAAGTAAATATAATGATGTCCGAAATTATCTCAAAGATAAAGGCATCCGGATGAAACGTCCATTAATACCCAAAACAAGAACTGATCTAATGGAAGAACCCCCTGTAATTGATTCTCATCTTCTTCAGAATGTTAAAGATATCTTAGATAAGTTTAATGTTAGTGGCTTGAGTGGTGGACCTAAAGTTACTCAGTCTACTGATGATGTCAGTTCTAGAGACACTCAATCTCCACTTCTCCCTTCTCAACCCCCATTCTCTCCTCAATCACCAATATCTTCTCAAGCTCCATTCACTAAACAACTTCCGCCCCTTACTCAATCACCAATCTCTATTCAATCGCCACTTCCTACTCAGTCCCCATTCCCCAATCCATCATCAGTATCTATTCAATCACCACTTCCTACTCAAACCTCATTCCCCATTCCATCACCATTCTCTACACAGTATCCCCTTACTACTCCATCAACACTCTCTACTAAATCACCACTCACTACTCAATCATCACTATCTAACCAATCACTACTCCCTACTCATTCCCCTTTCCCTACTCAATCACCGCTCTCTAATCCATCAACAATCTCAACTCAGTCATCACTCCCTGTCCCATCCCCAGTCTCAACGCGATCACCATTCTGTACCCAATCACAAATCTCAACTCAATCTCCACTTGCTACTCACTCTCCATTTATTACTCAATCACTACTTTCTACTGTGTATCCTCTACCAACTCCATGTCAGGAACCTGTTTTAAAAAATTCTACACTAAGTTGCAACAGCTTGTCAACAAATGAAGTAATCAGAGACAACCATAATTATTCACCATCAGTTACTGGGTTGGAACCTCTCGTAGCGTATCCAATAAAAAGACATTCTTCTCAATTACAATATCCATTTTTAAAACGTTTCAAAAGTGATTATCCAGCAGATTCGGTTGAACACTCAGCTGCAACTGATGCTAAAGTTAGTGATTTAAACTCACAATATATTCCTTTTATATCTTACCCTGTGTCTGCTTCCACACCATACGAGGATACATCTGATAAGAATGTGTACAAAACGGAATCCTCTGTAAATTCTAAAAAGGTAATAGGTCGTATTTTCAAAGATTCTGCGGCTTCAACTACAAGTTCAAAGTGGACTCAATGGCATCAGTATATTGCTCAAAGAAAGACATCTGCTGAAAGAAACTCACAAAACAGTTTGAATACATCAGACAGCCGCTTGGAACAAAATGAAAACAAAGAGGGTAAAACTGAACAAAGTAAGGACGTACCTCAACCTAATAGACATTTTGGAACAGAATTAGTGACACAGTCGTCTGAAATGGAAACTGAACCAATAGTGAAAAATTCAGAAATCCAGAAGAACTCTCTTGCTACCCACAAAACACCAAACATAGATTCTAGTCCCCCGTCTAAACATAGTGCTTTAAATAAACCACAAGAAATACAGCAAGAAAATGGCACTGAACCTCAGGTGAATAAAACTAGTCTCATCAAAGAAATCAAAATTGTTCAAGACCTCTTGGAAAGACTTTCTAAAACATCCAAATCAGACTTTGCGAAAATGTCATGGGAGCTTCCTACCAGTAAGTCATTTTCTAAAGATGATATTACTCAATCTACACTGAAAACTGCTTTATTGGAAGTTGAGGGAGAACTTATCATGGGATTACATAGTAAATATTTCATGTATAGACCTAATGAACGAATCCCAACCCCTGTATTGTTTGATCATGAAGTTAAATGTGTGTATGCTACAGGTGGCTGTTTTCTTTATCTTAATACATTTATGTCTCAAAGACTGTTTCAGTCTTTATTACAAATGAAGAAAAAGATATTGGATGTTTATTCCGAAAAACAGAAAGTCTTAAGTTCTAGTTCTAAAGTGGAATCATTGAATGATCATTTGGATGCTTTGTTAACCAAGAGAAAGTTACTACTACGAACCCTCACTGGTTCAGTTAAAGAGGGACGTTTAAGACAATTAGAAAAATCGAGATGCCATTTTCTTTTGTCCATTGAGTACATGAAAAAAACACTACAAGATAAAGACACACCCAAGATGTTTTATCTTCATAGTTTGTTATCGGCTCTCAATGAACATGCTTTAATTGTACAAAGTGAGTTGGAGAGTCACTAGAATTACTGTCAACCGTTTATATGTCTATACTTTTAATAAATATTTTCTTATGTGTTATTTAGATAAAGAGCTGGCTGTCTTGCAATACTAGTTAAAGAATACATTATGAAAAATGAATAGTTAAAGAATAGATAATGAATAGTTAAAGAATAGATTATGAAAAATGAATAGTTAAAGAATAGATAATGAATAGTTAAAGAATAGATTATGAAAAATGAATAGTTAAAGAATAAATAATGAAAAGTGAATAGTTAAAGAATCGATAATGAAAAATGAACGGTTATTATAGAATAGATAATGAATGAATTGATAATTTCTGTTAGAATGTTTGAAGTTTTGACAAGAAAATAGCATAAACAGTTCCTGATTGTCAAGTACCCTTGCTACAATAATAAACAAAGTCTCAATTTCCAAGTTTACTATAGATATGGCAGACATTGTCTAATCAACTCAATACCTCAGCCCTCTGATAATCTAGAGAGTTGATTCTGCATTTAGCTCTTACTTAATGTATCTGGGGGGGGGTTCCCCCAAAACTGATTGACCATACAATTCTATTAAAATACAACCAACGAATCTGTTAAGAAGCCATGACTATTGATATTTACTTTATTATCTACCCCACAGTGTAGCCAAAGACTACCGTTAGATATTATGTTTACTCTAATGAGTGCTATTAAAGAAATCCAATTCTTTATGTTTTTAACCGTGTCAAAATGTTGATGTATGAAAGTTTACGTTTTGCCATTTTGATGTCTATGTCTTATATAGGACAATGTTACGTACCTCCATTACATATCACCATGAAGAGCAACTGACCCTTCTGAAATTTTTAAGTGATATTTGAAGGATGAAATGATATGTTTAGTTAAAAGCTAACTGTTAATTTGATTAAACTATATTTCGTTTCTTATTTTATACTTTCAATTGCCTTCACTACATGAAGATTCAACCATTTGTTTTGGGAGGTTGCGTCAGAGGTATGAGGGACTTTTGAGCCTATAATGTCAGACATTTGATGTACCAATCTGCATTGATGTTTGTAGTGGATTATCCACAGATCAGTGCACCTCACACCAAAAGCTTGCCGTTACAGACTGTTTCATTGGCTAATCCCTCACATCATCCAGAACATGTCAATGATAACAACTCTTCCAGATCCTAGTGTAGTGAGACAAGTAAAATGAAATTTTGAACTATAAAAATAATGAAACGAAATAAGATCTGTGGTTTAATCAAATTGCCTAACTGAGTAAAGAGGCTGTGTTGAATGATGTATTATAGTTAGATATGTAGAATTTGTTCAGTTTATAGAATGTATAGTATGAATGCCAAGTCAAATGTATCCATAGATAGTTTAACAGTGAGATAATTTATATATATATATGTGTGATTAATTATGTACTATGTAAGAAAGAGTTTTACCTAGTTTATAAATTGGGGCTATTTCATTCAGTATTAGAGGAAATTTGATCATGAACAATTTCTTAATTAATTTGGTTATAAATATAAAACCTACTTTTTTGCAAGAAAATTATTAAAACTAAAGTCCTTTGACCATTGTGAAAAAAAAAAGCACCCTCCCAAAACCTTTATTTGATGTGGGAGTTATGGTTTTGTCAACATGCTTTTAAAAGAGCATCCTACTATTCTGCACAAACTGGGATAATGAAATTGGCTGAGTTCTAGAGATGGAGTTATTGTGGTTGTGATTTAAAATAACACTATACTTTGTCTTTCTTTCTTTTATTTTGTCCATATTCTGCTGCCATTTGTTGCACGATAGTAATTCAAGTAAGATAATGCCCTTAATAAAACATAAATTATGTTAAATAGATCTATGGTATTGTTGTTACTATTTATAAAGTCTACTGAACATGACGATTGACACCAGGCGGCCTATTAGCAGTGCTTACCAACACTGCTGGTAATTGACATTTACAGGCCCCGGATCGAGTAATATGTTGAGGTGGGGGCGGGGGCACATATTGGAACAAAGGGTAATATGTTGCAACCTTGGATTGCTTGGGCAGAGACAATGCGAAAATCATGTTTATATCATCTATTAAAGAGCAGATATGTGAACTACATCAGTAACAAAGCAAACGAAAATGAAAATCAACTATGTCACTGGGGCTGAGGGGGAGGGGGGGCATGATCTAGGATGTTAGATCTGATTTGCACCAATTTCCAATGGAACAGAGAACATATACTTTAATTTTCAGCTAACTCGAATAAAAATTCTGATCCCTAGAGGGTCCACAACCTTGGAATTACATACATTTACACTATTTGCATACAAGGGGGGCATTTTGTTGGACAGTTTAATTCTAATCGGATAAAAATTGTGATCTGTAGCAGGGACGACAACTAGTGTTCGGATATTCGAACAAAGCATTATTCGAATATTTGACTGGTCTAGATATTTGTATTCGATTATTATTTATTAGAGTATTTTCAACTTTTAACTATTGAATTGAATGGGCATCTGAGAACTGATATTTCAAAGGTAGTCGATCAGAGCGTATTCACAAACTAGGCGTATAAAAAAATAAAAACAACAACTAAGGCTACAACACATGAAATTGAACTAAGCAAATATGAAACAAACATGTTAAATAGTTATGAAAGCATATTCATGCATAGATTTATGTATTTAAGTCATTCCACAGATTCTTTGCCAAAAATTAGTCGATTTCTCTTGTTAAGCAGTAGAAAACTTTTGTCACACTGGTGGATGGGTTCCACGTCGGTCGTATGTGCCGGTCAAGACCTAGAGTTATGGAAAATGACCGTAAATAGATTTGACACGCCGGAAAAGAAACCTTTTTTTCACACCTCCCACCCTAAAACAAACATAGCTACGATTGGCCTCCACAATGTAACTATAAAATTGTACGGTCAGTACAATATCTTTCAATAGACAAGCATGGACATGCAGTAAGTTATCAAAATGATACAGCGATCAGCCGGTGATCCAGTTAATTAAGGACCTGTGTGCGCAATATATATCAAGGTAGTCCAGGCATTAAAATGGGTCAAACTTCTCAACAAAAAAAACAAAAAAAATGGCTGCAAGTTTCGGCTGGAAATGTCGATTTTTACGAATTATCATAATATGACCGAGTTTGTTTTCAAAATGTACGTCTCCAGTATAGCTGAATCCGTTTCCATACAAATTTTGATGATTAGTTAGTCAATATTGGGGAATAAATCAAGATGGTAGTTAGTTTTGCCGGGAAAAGTCGATTATTTTTAAATTTGCTAATTTGGTGTCAAAATATACGTTTTAAAGGTAGCAGATTCCATTTTCTAATTTGGGGATTAACTGGTTCCCCCTCGCCAATCTAGGAGGAAAACCAACTAGAGAATGGGGGAATTAAAAATATTCTAGTCTTGCCTTATTGAGACACGCGGGAATATATCAAAAATATTGGTGTGGAATTGTTGTAAAAATGATTATATACATACAGATTTTGAAAAGTACATATAATTTTCCTTTCACTGCATTTCAAAGTAATCTTTATATTGAACATATTTTATTTCAAGCTAACTTTTATTTCGAAATTATTGTTCTTATCATTTTCATTAATTTTGATATCTCTGCACGGCTGCATATCAAATTAATCGTAATATTGTAACGTAATGTTCCTATCTATGCAAATGAATATTATCTTTCTAATGAATTTTCTCTGTATATACTTCTGTTAAGGCACAAACTGACTATGATCTAATTAAACATGTAATTAAAGGGATAATTTCTTATTTTCTAAGAAAGTCAAAACATAATTATTTTTATGTCATTTGCTCAGTGGTTGTCAACTCACTATTATACGACCATAGGTATTATTTCCCACACTTTAAAATCATTGACAAAGGAAATAATAACACAATTAACCCCCTTGTTTTTCTATTGCCCCCGTGGAATAGCTATCTTCAAACGTTTGAATTTGATGTTGAAAATGATGTATTTGCCAATTTCTCGGCGGACAATTGTGAATTAATCTTGAACATAGATACCATCTTTTTTGAGGCTTTATTTTAATATTGGAGCTTTAATCCCATCTACAAATGATCTGTGCACAAGCTCAACATTACTTCGAAGGGCAAAGGCAAACACACTGACCAGTAAGAATACCACTACGTAATAAAGAGACAATTACGTGTATGATCATGAGTGTTATCTATTTTCCTTTCCTAGTCTAGTTCCGATGTAGGCTAGTTTAGTTCCTGTTCTATTTGTCTAACTGTTTGACATTCTGTTCCGATGTAAATAAATCATGTATTTACTAAACTGATCTCTGTTCTCGCTATAAGATAACGTTACATTTCACAAAATGATTCAAACGATGAGACACCGATGGATCTCGATATGCAGTGAACTAGTAGACAGTCAATTGAACACCCTCGCCCCGAAAGTAATGGGTATAAGCATGGACCTGTTATAAGGTCCATGGTATTGGACACCTAAATAATGCGGCTAAATTTAGAAATGATGGTCGTGTTTTCCAGCACGGTGATGAAACCATGTTGAATGTTACAAGAATTGCTAACATCAAGCTAATATTGAAAAGAGTTGTAAAGCTATGGAAATAAAGCCATGAAGGGGCCTGTACCGACTTTTTAGATTCGAGCATCCAAAGTTTTTGCATTTTAGATGATCTGAAAGGGACCGTTGTTACAACAGTAAACAGTAAAACTCGCAACCACTATTTTGTCGACATGCGAAAACGGGACAAGTGACAACTCATAGTTTGAATCATTTTGTGAAATGCATTTGCCGCTTGCTTCAATAGGCATGGCCATCTTGGTTCATTTATCGACGTCAGAGTGGCCCGGCCCTGTCGACATGCTCGCTATACTACTACCCCACGTGAGCTGGGACTGACCCTGATCAAAAACCATATAGAGAACAAATGCAATCAAGATGATTATAAATGAATGCCATCGTATTAGGTCGAATTGAATATCAATAATTCATAATCCCTTATGGAAACCCAAACACTAATCGGATTTCTTCCTATACTGACAAGGGGGGGTGGGGGCACTTAATAACGAAAATATATATGTACGAAAATGTATATTTTCCACCAAACCCAATATTGGCTGATCATCACTAATCACAAAAATTTGTATTGCATAGATTCATCTACTCCGAAATTATTTTTTTTATTCAAAACTCGATCTTATTATGTTATTTGAATTTTTGACATTTTTTTTTTGGTAGCACTCTTACAAGCTGAAGTGAGGCAATCTAAGTAAGCTTCAAATGTAAATTGACAAGGAAAGTAGCCTTTAATAATATTTGAGAGCTAATAGGATACATAATGTAGATATTCGAAAATATTCGAATATGGTGATTGCTATTCGAATTTTACATGGCTATTCGAATATTCGTGCCGAACACTGAAGACAACATTAATGTATGTGCACATAAAAATGTGGCCGTATAAATATACATATTATTATAATGTCTAAACCCAAATCTGAAAGTGAAATGAATAATGCTCTTAAAAGACATATGTCTTTTCTGACAAGAGAATATTCGTTGTAGGCATATTATATATTAGTACCACAGTTGATATCTCGTCCACAATTCATTTATCATCTGCTTATCTAGAAATTTACACCCATTGTTTATATTGATGGATGAGACTTATAAACATGTTAGTGCTAGGAAGAATCCTTTCAATTTGTAAAGATTATGGATAATCCCCCCTCCCCTAAAAAAAACCCCCATAAAACAAACAAACATACTTGACATGCATCGAAGATTGAATTGGATTTAATGTTGCTGTTGGACAGACCCTGAAATCACCCATGTTCATATAATGAGAAAATCTTAAATAATTTCAGAATCTATCCACTAATTTTGTCTAACAGCTTAATAATTTCATAACTTGTTAACAACAAGTAATTAGGGCAGTGGACATTTGTGGTATCTAGCTAATATTTCGACCAATTTAACCTAATTAACACTCAACGTTAAATCATAGAACTGTACTAAGAATTCCTGGGGCGGCGGCTTAAAAAAAGTAATCTGAACACAAACTGTAGCATGCAATCTTCCATTCTAGGGCTAGAATTCTCACGATACTGTATTAAAAATATGTACACACTGTTACATACGTACACAATATCACCTACCGACATATCAGTGAAGGAACTGAGTTCTGTTCCCAAGAGAAATTAACGATAAGATCAACCATAATAAACTATTTATCAGTTTCAGTAATTAATTTCTTCCTATTCCCGTGCTCATCACGTATAAAAACCGCCTTTGGCAAATGAAATTTATACGATCTTTAGAGGTTGTTCAAATTTATAGGAATATTCAATATTGGATGTGTACATATATAGGGGTAGATGGAGACGATAAATAGGAAAGGAAAGGTACAAATCATTTAATTTTTGAGAATTTTGAAAATATTTAAATTTCATTGAAACGTGTATTGATTTAAGCTCTAAGAGACGTTTTCGATATGACCTGTTACGTTGATGATGGAACAAAGAGTTTTAGTATTGGAGATCTGTCTGATGATGGTAACAATCTGGATGAGCTTGGAATCCGCTTAACCGATATTATTGACTGTATCTCAGAAAGCTATCCGATCAGAATGGATCAGTCCGGGGAAGACAAGAATGACATGGGTAAGACGAATATCTGTAATTTTCTACCAACGACAGAAGATATTATTACAGATCATATTGCACAGTGTGATAACCAGAGTTGCAGCCGTGAACTCAATTGTCGTCTATTACTCGCAGAAAACACTAAAAATCCAAATATGTCGCTTGGAATACCAAATAAATTAAGACAACGCCGACACACGGAATTGGAAGGCGATTATTGGAAATTAAAATTGGATTTACTTGGATTACGCAATGTTATAAAGAAACCCGTTAAGGAAAGTCAGACATCAAATGAAATCAATATATTTGCTATCGCAGATTACATCACGCCAACTCCTACACCAGATTTATCCGAAGATGTGCGAAGTGTTGACCATTTTCAGCAATATTTGGGCAATCTGCAACAAAAGGCAGGAACATGTTCAGCACCACCTGAAGGTAGAGATAAAGTAGTTGATGTGAGGACCAAACAGCCCAAAAAACCCGTCACTTTCTCGTTACATGTTGCCGAGATAAATATTTAATAACGTTGGATACTCCGCTTAATCCAGATATTTATGCACAGATTTCCCGAAGTTTACTTCACCATCCCGGATCCAGCTTAAACAATCCAACATTTCAAGACCTGTGTTGCTGTATCATGGTTTGAGTAAAATGTGTTTCTGATATTCCCGTGTTCAAACATTTAAGAAACTCACTGAAGAGGATGTGAGTAAAAACAATTTGCAAACGTTCGTTATGTAAAATCATCGAATGAGAAACATTTAAATTTAGGCATAATAGACTACTGACCAGTGGATGCACTTTTACAAAATATTTGAAAGTAAAATACTGCAGTAAAGTAATACAATATTATTTGGTATTTGTACAATATGTGTTGTACATTTTATTGGTTTGTCGCATAATGTATAATTTAACAAATATTGACGAAAGCTTCCCTTTGTTATTCACTAATAGATTGGTGTACTGGATTCTAAAAAAACGAAATCCACTACGGTTCCACTATATGGGTCATAGATTTCAATTCAAACTGACGCCGATATTGTCTGGATTCTTAAAACAAATATAATACGTTTCAGAACCGTGTATCCATAAATCATGTTTTCCAGACTGTGGTAACTTTCAACCAAATTTGGAAGATAAGTTGTTTGGATGTTCTTATTCAGATTTGTGTAAATAAAGTCGGTAGGGCCTTCGGAGAAGAGAAAGGCCAACTTAAACGGATAAACAAATATTTTCAGACACGGCCAACTTCTTGATTTGTGGTGTTTATAGAGATACGGTCAAATAAAGTTGCTAGGTTCTGTATGGATTGGCGTTAATTGGTCTCATGGGGCTTATGCTGTGGCACCCAAAAACGGTAAATAAAGGCAATTTCGAAATGAACTAAATCTGTTGATGGATTTTTACCAAATTTGGTAGTTTGATTGCCTGTTTGTTCAAACGAAGTTGCTTGGATCTTTAATGGAGGAATAAAGGTGTGTTAGTTATGAAAAGAGAACTAAACATCATATACCGGTACTTTATATATAATGTTTATGATACAATATAATATTTATATATACAACATAATATATGTAGGTGTAAAATATAATACAATGATAAATACATAACAGTAATAAGAGAGTGAAAGACTAAACAATTTCATATATTTATATATAGGAATATTAAAGATACATTACGTAATATTGAGATAAAGAGCTAGCCCTTCTGACTGTAATAGTTTAACCTTCTGGCTGTAATAGTTTAACCATAAATGATGAAAAATAAAAATATATAAAATTTCAATGACATAACAATTCAATGATATAAGTTATGAATTTTGGAAGTTTTGACTAGAAATAGCTAAATAGTCTCAATTTGTCAAGTACCATTGCTGCAATAATAAACTAAATCTTTATTTTCAATCCTTCAATTGTATGCTGTCCATTTTAATGATTAAAGATAAAATGGTTAGCACTGCCTAATTCATTCAATATCCTAGCCATCATGGTGTAAAAAGTTGATTATTGGCTTGCCTTGCATAAATGTCTTAATAATAATTTATAAAACATTTGAATTGAAGCCAGAAAATAGACATGCAATAGGCGTATTTAGCTCTTAAGTGGGGCTTATGTCGACTTTGAAGCTCAAAGCAACTGCTGACAACTGAGAGCAACTGAATTTAGAGCACTTATGTGGACTCGCAACTGATAGCAATTGTACTTAATACCTCATCAATAATATGGCGGATAAATGAGAAGTAGCACCCAAAAAGCATAGCCGGTTCTGCCACATATCTATTAATATATTGTCGACATAATCAACATTTGAAAAGTTAGAGTCTTTGTTCGCTTCCATTTGCTTATTTATAAAGTCACATGGTCACATGACATATTTCAATGGAGATGTGTTGGCACCAGTTGTAAGAAAGCTCATGTCAACTGCAATTAGTTGCAACGAGTTCCTGAAAGTTGAACATGTGCAACTGACTGCAACTAGCTGCTTTGAATTGTTAGAGGCGCTTAGGTCTATCCTTTTCAGTTGCATTCAGTTGCCAAAACGCCAGTTGCTTTCAGTTGCAAGATTGACATAAGCCCTCCCCTTACATAATTCCTCCTTAATGTAGAAATAATAATTGTACCAGCCGTTATATATTCAGTGATTGCATTATAGGTGTATTTCTATTGTAGTATGTCATTATGATAACATTATAATACGTATATAAATATCCATTATATTGTTATCTATCACATTTTATATCAAACCACAATCACTGCTGTACACTTTTACAATATAAAAAGCAAATTTCTGTGGCAAGTCCTATTGTAAATTTATGCTGAAGCATCAAAAAATTTATCAATTAAATTTGCTACATCATCAACTGTGTATTTCATATATTTATCAGGGTTTTTAGTAAAATTTAGATTAGTATATTTATCAAGAAACATTTTATAACGTGGGCAGATAAACTGTTTATTTTCTTCCTTTAATGCATGACGTAGTTCTGGATCTGGTATAGCATAACCTTTCTGTATCTTATAAATATCATCTAATTCTTTATTAAAACCCTGAAATATATTGAGAATGTAAATGAAGCAAAAGAACAAAAGCCTGTGGATAACATTAAGTTAGAAGAAATTTGAGTCCAAGCCAGTCATTTTGAGACTAACATATGGTACACTTATTTTTTAATAAATTTGCTTGCATGTTTAGGTATTCAGCAGTATGAGGAAACCAGAGGACCCAATGAAAACCCACAACGTTGGGCAGATGACCCTACTCCTTGTCATTACAAGTTTGGGACTGAAATCACGCCACTTCAATCAATGATAGAGCCTTGCGATCTAAAGCGCATGCGTCAGACCACCCAACCCCCTCTTCATAATAAGATCTGTTAATGCCCGGTTTCTCTTTCTCCGCATATAATATTATGAGCTTATCCTGTAGGCTCCATTTCAAATTGTCTCCACTTTGACCACAACAAATTTGGGTCTGGACAAAATCTATTATGTACATCTTATCTGGCTTCTCACACAATGACTTATGGGGAAAAGTCTCAATCCACCGGTTAACAATGCATCAAATGGGGTCAACTGTGGTCAACATCTTACTTTTCTACTTCAATTGCCAATGAAGTCGCTGCAGACTACTCTTATATTGATTTTCAACTATTAGTTTGTGATCTTTAATGTATTGTCAATGTTATATACAGACCTTGTAACTCATCCCATCCAAATAACTAGGCACATTTCAAACAAAGGACTCTGTCATGCACCACTGGCAATTGAAATGAAATGGGGTTTAACATCTGACTGTTTTGCTCTGACTGGGCATACGCCAATCCTTGTGTTATGAGGGAAATTTTGCCCATACAGCGGCAATATGGCCTACTCTTATAACAAAATTCTATTGCCAAGTGATTTTTTACGTGCTAGCCAATATGTACACTTGACCTCAGTTTTTAATCCCATCCAAATGGGGGAACTTTCTCAGCCTACTAAAAATTAAACAGATACTTACAGTAAATTTATCCTTGATATTTTGTCTGTCTTTGTCTTTGAGCTGGAATAATTAAAAAGATAGGCTGGCACTGCCAGGCAGGATACGCCCACATTTTTGAGAGATGGATAGAGAACTAGCAATACCGAAAGTGATTTTTCCTACATCATTAATTCCTGTATTTCATACTGTATTGGGAGCAGTCATTTTGTTGGTCAGTTCCAGTCTGATATTCATGAAATTCGAAGCCGACAATGATTATGGTGTGACGGTACACAACCTAGAAATGTTACTTTTCGTCAAAATCGGATAAGAATTGTGACATGTAGAGAGTCCACAACCATGATATACCATATTTTTACACTATTCGCGTACAAACGGTGACCATTTCATCTGGCAATTTTGGTACGATTTTCACGAAATTCGAACTCAACCTTCCTTACGGTGCAACAGTAATATAATCAGAGTTTTTTTTTAAAATCAGACAATAATTGTTCCAGAGATAGACAGAGAACAAGCAATACCGAAAGTGATTTTTCCTACAATCAAAGGCCATAATTCATTAAGTTACAATTTGATATGCGCAAATAACGAAAAGAATAAAGATCTTTAGGTTATAAACAAGCATTTCAGGTTCCATCAAAATCAAATTAAAATTGTCACCTCTACAGGGTCCACAACTTTGACATACCATATTTTCACACTGTTCGCGTACAAACGGCGGCCATTTTTTCTGGCAATTATGGTCCAATTTTCTCGAAATTCGAACTCAACCTTCCGTAGGGTGTAACGGTGATAGAGTCAAACGTTTTTGTCAAATCAGATAATAATTGTGACCTCCAGAGGGACCATAGGCGATTTTTCGGACAATCAGGGGCCATAATTCAGGAAGTTACGATCCGATATGTGCAAATAACGAAAGGAACCAAAATCTTCGGGTTAGAACCATGCATTTCAAGTTTCATCGAAATCGAATTAAAATTGTGACCTCTACAGGGTCCACAACCATGATACAATTTTTTAACAGTATTCGCGTACAAACGGCGGCCATTTTATATGGCAATTTTGGTCCGATTGTCCCGAAATTCGAACTCAACCTTCCTTACGGTGTAACGGTAATATAATCAACCGTTTGATTAAATGGGATAATAATTGTGACCAACAGAGCGACCACAAGCTAAAATAAGGCGATTTTGCGTATAATCAGGGGCCATAATTCAGGAAGTTATGTTCTGATATGCGCAAATATCGAAAGGAACCAAGATCTTTGGGTTATAACCATGAATTTTAAGTTTCATAAAAATCGAATAAAAAATGTGACTTCTACAGGGTCCACAACCTTGATATACCATTTTTTAACAGTATTCGCGTACAAATGGCGGCCATTTTGTATGGCAATTTTCGTCCGATTTTCCCGAAATTCAAACTCAGCCTCCCTTAGGGTGTAACGGTGATATAATCAAACGGTTTTTTAAATCGGATAATAATTGTGACCTCCAGAGGGACCACAAGCTAACTAGGGTGATTTTTCGGACAATCAGGGGCCATAATTCAGGAAATTACATTCCGATAGACCCAAATATCGAAAGGAACCAAGATCTTTGGGTTATAAACATGCATGTCAAGTTTCATCAAAATCGGTTCAAAATTGTGACCTCTATAGGGTCCACAAGCTAAAAACGTGATTTTTCGTACAATCAGGGGCCATAATCCATGAAGTTTTCATCCGATACATGCCAATATGGAAAGCAGCCGAGATCTTTTGGGGATAAACCTATATTTCAAGTTTCGTCAAAATCGGATAAGAATTGTGACCTGTAGAGGGTCCACAAACAAATTGTGGACGGACGGACAGGGGCGACGACAATATACGTCCACATAAAAATGTGGGCATATAAAAACATTTATGTAAATTTTGGCAGGCATAATCTCATGCATGACAGTCCAGTTAAAATAAGGAAGTCTTGGCACCAAAGTGGTTGTGCACATTAAAGTGGAAACCATGTTAAATATGCCTGAAATTATTGGAAGAATAAAGATTGAGATATATAAATAAACTAACCTTGGCAGCGGGATCTTGAGCTCTCTGTATCGATATTGGTTTATCTACTTCTAATAAGTAATGTAATACTTTACTCCAACTATAAAAACACAATAACATTAACATCTAGCAATTCACTTAAAGTGTGAAATATGTATAAGCTTCATAATAACACAACTTTATGGATTTACTACCTCTTGGTTTATTACATGCAACGTTTCAATACTCTTACAGGTATCTTTATCTATATAAGCTTGTTACTTTCCTAGCCAGAGTTTTGTATCACAAATTGTATATAAGACTTATGTATATCAAACATTGACTATACAATTCTGCCATTATGTATGTATTGTGAAATGGGCCGAAGATAGCCTATACGTGTAAGAAATGTTTTAAATAAAAATAATCTAATTTAACGAACCTTTGTGAGTACAATCTCTTTTGTACTTGAATCTGTTCTAAGTAAAATCCTTCAACTTTATCATTCCACATCAACAAAAGACTTAATAAACCAGACCTAAAATACAAAAAAATACCTTTATTTCATTTTAAAAACTCAACAATAAATAAACATTACATTTAATAACTTATGGAAAACACAATTTTAAACACATATTTGAAATATACCCATATTTCATTCTGTATCATTTTTCAGTTGTTTACACATTATTAGGCACGTTCAATAGGGCATAGTATGAGATTGGTTGACTCAAGATCAATCTACCAATCAAACTTGTGATACAGAAAATTATGCAAACTGGCTTGAAAAGCTCGGATTATCCAACCATATGACTAGTTATTTAATCAAGTTTAAAGGTATTAATAATACAATTGTCACAGGCACAGAACATGTTTTTCTTAAACACGTCTTTACATGTAGATGTCATGGAATAACACACGATTAAATGGAACGAAAAAGGCATTCCATTAAATCTAAGGGGTATATCATATCCATAAAAGTTAAAATTTGGTGTAATAAAACATTAAATTGGAAACTTGTGTTATTTTGCGTGTTTAAATACAACAAACATAACATTATAACTTACCTTTTGATTGATTTGAGAATATAATTAAAATTATTTAACATGAATATTGGTTTTAAAGCTGGATCACCATATGTTTCAGCTTTATTAGAAAGATTTAAACCCAAGGCTGACAATACTCGAGCTGAAAACAGATCACAAAGAGTGTATTAACAATCACTATGTACTAATCATTTCAATCCCAATCTACACCCATTAAAGTTTTCTTAAATCTATAATAAATCAATTTTTAAATAATCTGATAAAGGTGACATTTGTCTGTAAGCTGAGGAGACTCCTCTTCAAGACATAAACTGATAGCAACTTTATGTACATCACATTCACATAAAGATAAAATTACTAATAACATACTCATATAGTCAGCTACTTTCATTTTACATGTATCGGGTGTAATATTAGCTGCTGGAGATGCCTGCTCACCTGAAATATACAATTTAAATCTGTAGCAAAATACGCATTTTGGTACATAAAATAAGTTAATATATCACATTTCAATTATCACACTCTTAATGATATTATGCATTACAATAGGTAGGGGTGGAAATGACACAGGTTAGTGAGCTGAATGTCAATTCCTTTATAAGCCTTTTTTGTCATATTTCACAAAGATACGGTAGTTCACGGTATAGAACAGAATATTGTTGACTCTTTATTGAGGTCATTTTAAAACCTAACTGTTAGCTACTTTTCGTCAAATTCCAGATGCCCAAAGATCTTTTATGTAACCCTTGATTTTTTGGTACATCAAGGAAGATAGCACACTATTATGTTCTGTATCTTACGATTGGAGGAATAGTATACTGAGCCACATGTCGAAAGAAAACTGATTCTGTTTGAATGGATATGGTCAGATCAGAATATGAAATATAAATGCTTAAAATACATTTAGATAATTAATTTTACCATGCATTAATAACATCGCTCCTGCTGTTTCACCATATTCTTTTAACTGTTCTAGGAAAATAATAGTCTGAAATATAAGAAATTCAGAAATAATCGTAATTTTCAGAATAAATGACAAGGGCCATAATTAACTGCCTATCATAACTATAAGTTACAATGGAGAAATATATATACCAGTTCAATCATATTATCATTGTAATCCCCTTCTATATGACTGTTCAATGTTTAACCTAAATACAGACACGTATCTTTCTTGTAATTAAATTAGAAATTAACTGTAATATAGAAGTCAAATTAGTTTTAGTCTACAATCACCAACAACATTCATTACAAATTGTTGAAGTGGTATTTGGAAGCAGTTTACATTACCTATCACTTTATTCACATGGTATAGAAAATGAATTACTACTAAACAAAATTTACATGTTATTCCTTAGTTGATGATATATTAAAGTGCCAATTCCGATAACTTTTTGGGGAATAAAACTGCTTAATTTTGTGTTAAAATCCTTTAAAATCCATAACCTAAGGCCCACCTACTAACCCAGTATTTGTGATACGCTTGTAAATAACTTAAACCTGACAGTCTTCATCTGGAGATGGAGAACGTTTTATTATACAGTATCTGGATAAAACCAGACTTTTTTCAATAAAAATAATATGTAGGTGAAATTTACCTTTTGTTATCAAGTACAGGGCATTGGTCATTTACTGTATAGACCTCTCAAGAAACATTAATCGATTATCAGGTCACCCAATGAAAAAATTGACCCGAAATCTTAAAAGGGTTACGTGTCCGGATAAGCAGTGTTGACGTTCACGTCCAAATGACTCAATATTTTGAGCTGAAATTTTGAGACAAGGTAAATACACCATGCCTATATATTTTGGTCCATAAATTTCATAAATACTCAGACTTTAATTTTTGAGACTCTGTTCTTATCGGGATTGTCCCTTTAAAATCTAATATATATTACAGCGAAAATTCCATTTTAACGATAAGGTTTCAGTCCTATTTTATCAAAAAATGATGATATCAACTTACATGATTGGCTAATTCATGAACTGTTCCATCTCTTGGCATATTAGATGCTTTATCTGGATCAATCTATTCATGAAATATAAAATGAGAATATAAGGACGAAGTGGAGCAGTGAGCACCTTAAATTTGACTGGTGGTGAGATCTGAAACTGAGGCCCTTTTCTGCAGGAAATCATGATTCAAAATTTGTATGTTGGTACATAAAGTCTTATTATGGATGATTAATCATGTGTGATCCTCCTGCATGTACCAGTATATACATCTATTGCCTGTAAACACAGATCTCACAAAGACAAGAAAGTGTATGATTGAATCTACCAGATGTTGTTTGTAGATCAGAATGGTAATAACACGAGATTCCCATCCCAAACTTACCCTTATACTGTCTGTGAATTCTTCTAATGCCTTAGCTCCCTGTAAATAAAATAATAATCTTAATTCTAATATCATTGATCCAGTCTGAAGGATCGTTTGAGTTACAAGACATTAAGACTTACTTCCCTTCCAATCCATAACACTGTAATCGGCAAGGTACTACAACTGAGTGTACCATGTACCTATTTTAACATCAAACAATTAAATCAAGTGTCCTTAAATATGTCAATATGGCATCATTCAATTTGTTCCCAAAATAAACAATAATTACTTACTGTGCTGTCTAAAGTTGATAATAGTGAAGCTAATTTAGCTCTTGTAGGTGCTTGACATCCCTTGATAAAATAATGATTAATACCAGTAAATCTATTTATTTTTCAATGTTTCAATATGTAGCTGAAAATATTTGTCTGTTCATACGTCATGACACACGTATTTGGATTATATAGTTTTATCCCTCGTTTGTTTTAGATCAGGACAGAATGTTGATTCATATGAATAGCCATATGTGTATCAAAATTTTTATGTGGGAGAGATAAATGGGGTTTAACGACCACTCAACACAAACAGGGTCATTTCGGGACTAACATATGGTTCAATTTTATTTCAATAAATTGCTTGTATTTAGGGGTCCTTAGCAGTGGGAGGAAACCAGAGGACCCAGAGAAAACCCACAAGGTTGGAAATTTTATATAACATTAAGTAGTATATCTATTATGTGTTATTATTATGAATTTGTATCATGTTTCACTGACTGAATAAATGTCTGATCCAAGAGTTGCCACCAGCTAAAAGCATATTACTTGTGATTTCATTAATTTTATGTGAATGAGCTCTATAGTATTGTTTGGGCTGTATACGGGCGAAAACATACTGTGTTAACATCCATGTGACACTAACTAGTGGGGACTAATAAATATTTATCTAATATCTATATTTGTGCCCATGGTTCATTAGCTGAATAAAGCCAATGAAGTTAGGTAAGCCATGTATACTACTACTTGTAATGTACAAATGTGATAGAATCATACAGGTTAAGTATATCAATATTTCTTACCTCAAGAATAAGATCAAATTCTGGTTTGATAGTTCGTAGATGTTTAACAATAGGAAATATAGATAATACAGTAGTAAACTCATGACGACCAATATTTCTTCTAGCACTATTAGCTAATAACTGTAATCAAATAAACATTATCTCTTTTTAAAAGATATTTATTTAGAAGTAGAGGCACAATATACATTATAACACAATCATTGAACATTGCTTGATAAAGATACCTGTTAGAGTATTTAATATACTAACAAGAAGTAAATCCAAAATGTTGTGTTATTATGAATAAATATTATTTCTTTAAAAGAACTGAATTGTATAAATATTTACCTCTCCTTCATTAACTACTGTATCTAAACTAGGTTGAACAATATTATCAAACACCATACGATGATTTTTCTCTTGTATTATTCCATTCATTAAGTGAGCTTCACTCTAATAATATAAAATAAAGAACACATAACATAATACTTAGACTGAAGGCATGGCTTGACTTAATACGATTCACTCTAATAATATAAAATAACAAACACAGGTTATAATGTAATACTAAGACTGGTGGCATTGTTTGACTCAATACTCAGTCTTATAAATGAACTCAAGTTTAACCTTATTGGCTACTTATCTATTTATTTACCCATATTCATTGGAAAGGTATTTTAAAACAACAATTGAGACTGGATTTATCCTGATGCTTCACTTCTGTTTTTTGTCTGTATGTAAATAGAGAGTTTAAAACATCCAACCATTTTAATTAATACAAACCTTTGGATTTGGAGTGGTTTCAATAATTTGTTATTTATTGTATATTTTTCTACTTTTTATATCATTATTAATTGTATTAGGACTTCACCATTTATTTACAAACTGAAACGAACTAAGGTACTAAGCAACTACTAAGTACTGAGTCAATTCGCACCGTGACACGAAGCATAAAGTGTTTTGATCATTATCCGAATCATAAAATTAAATACCATACATCACTTTTAAATGGAGCAAAAATCCCAACTAAATGGCAATGAAGACTACAACAAAATATACTTTGGTAGGAATAAGTATGGTTCCATTAAATGAATCAGATACACACCTGCATAAGTCTTAATAAAGCACTTAATTCTGTAATATATAACTCTGTTTCTATATCTGTAAATTCTTCTTTAATACTCTCACTTGATGATCCTTGTCTTCTATGACCTAAAATATTTATCAAATCAATGACTTTCATACACCAACCTAAGTCCAGGTGACAATTCCATCAATTTCAAAACAGAAAAATACCAAGGACTTTATTTTAAATAGATCTTCATTCTAATATAACTCACCTGGCTCAAAGGGGGACATTAATGCTGTTGTAGCCTTCTTCGACAAAAACCTGAAATGAATAAAATTGAAAACTGTAAATGACAAAAAACTGTTAAATCAACAATTCTAAATACCAGGTATAAATGTTGATGGATTATGATTGTTTTATAGCCCAAGCCCATTCATACAATTTTAATATGGTACTTACGATAATTTCTTTCTGCTTTTTCTAATCGGTGTATTATTCATTGCTTTTACTTTCCCACTCTGAAATTTAAAGAGATGAAAGAACTGATTTCATTTCAATGTTCCATCAACCCTATATAGCAAGGCTCCCATTTCAATCATATTTATTAACATTGATTGACTGGTCAGAGAATTTACCTGTGCAATGTTAAGGAGAAGAATTTAGCCAACACTGTGGTGCCTCTGCCTAATCTGTTTCTTTTTATATGGATGCTAATGTGTTCATGCGTGAATCATACTTACCACATTAGGTGAATTTTGAACTCCAAAGCTAAGAGAAGTACTATTACCACTAGCTGATCTCAAATGTTCCTTCAGTCTATAAAACAACAATTACATTTTTATTTAGCAAATTAACCCTATCAGTGATAGTTGTTGATATTTGTGGACATGAAGTTTTATTCATAAAGTTCCATGCACAAAAAGTTTTGAAACATAGAGGTGAGTCAGATGGCTTCCTCTTTCTGTGGCTTATAAAAGCAGCAGTAATTTTATAGCTGGCATAGTTCAATATTTGTATATTTAAAGGTTTGTCTTCAATTTTAGAGATTAAAACTAGGATATCACTAAAACTCAAAAATTATTTTAATCTTTTGGTGCGCACATAACAAAGCGATTGAGAAAGTCTACCTTAAATTTCACACTCTTTTAAAAGATACCAGAATAAAAGGAGGTATGAAAGGATCTGAGCAGTAATTTGTCTCTTTAAATCTAGAAAACAATTTTCAAGGCTTATGAATTCCTTTCGTGTTTTCATTGAAATCTATTGATTCAGTGTTAGACTGGAATGTAAAAGATAGTAAGAAACCCCAAGCTAACCCTTGAATAGATTTACTAAGTATGGACGATCTGGAGTTCACATAAGATCTGTGAAATTCTGTGTTATTTCCACCATTGGCCACCAACCATCCTGATATGGCACTCAATTCTAAGATAATTTTTTCAGGTAAATGTTGTATAGCTAGATCTGTGTCTGTGCCAACAGGAGGTAATTCTATAAAATAAATTCATAAATTCCAATATATCGCTACATGGATGTACTATACTACATGCTGCTCCCTCAGCTATTGCTTAACAACTGAAATTTATCATCATTCACTAACCACAGTGTTCAAGTTTAGTTTTAGATCAAAGATAAACCAATAGGTGGAATTGTGCTTATTAAAGCAAGTTCATTATTACATCCAATACAGACAGGTTGGATGGCTGAATGGATAACATGTGCGTGTTCACGTGTTGCATGATAAGCTCTGTCATTGTGTCCGTTCCCCACTTGTACGTGACAAGGATTAGGAACCCCTGTCCAACCTCAAGGGTTTTCTCCAGGTCCTCTGGATTCACCCCACTGCTAAAAACCCTTAGGATATTAATTAAATGAAATTGAACCAAACATGTATGTTGAACCCGAAATAACCTAGTTTGTGTTGAAACATTAAACCCCATCTCTCTCTGTCTCTTTCACACATCCAATACAGTATGAATTATATTTTTTTAACATTTACATACCCTCATCCATTCCTAACAAATCCATAATAACAATAGGTGGTACTGGAGTACCGTGTCTGGTTAATAGAGAACGGAATTCATGTTGTAGAGCATCATTTCCATCTTCAAACAAACGAGACTAAAAAATACATTCAATATTATTTAAAATAATTTTACAAAAAGAATATGGAAATATATAGCCATCAAATTTAGAATTTAACATCAAAGACGACCACTTTATCCAAATGGTGTTGAGCAGCAGACCAACTTAATATTATTTAACATAATTTAATAAAAAGGATAATTTAACATCAAAGAAGACCATCTTATCCAAAAGTGTTCAGTAGTAAACTTCTATTATAATTCTATTAGATAACTCATATGAATTCCAAACTTTATTTCTTTATCATAATTTTTGTATTGAGATATATTATTCTTTTAAAGTCTCTGAATGTTATTTGCGGGATTGTTATTCCCTATAAAATCTCAATATTATGAATGGTGAATCTGTAATAGGAATATCAGTCCAGAATGGTTAAATTCTCTTCAGTATTTACACAGATATGAATTGAAAATTGAAATTGAGTCAACATTCAGCATAAAAATTTAATCATTTTCATGTTTCTATTAAATCATAAGATACCCTTCACAAGACAATTCATGTATTAGTCTATCTTCTTACAATTTCATCCATTTGTTTTCCACTTTTATCATTTGTCTCAAAATATTCCATAGCTTTCAGTAATTTCTCCATGTAAGAAAGATAGGCATTCAGACCAGCTGCATTAGGTCTGAAACAGAAAATCTTAAATTATTTTGAGATGAGATTGTACATGCATAATAAGTTTATTAAATGATCTTTGGGGCTGAAGGCACAGATAAGTCTCGCATCACCATGGTTCAGAACAACATTAAAGTGAAGTCCTTGTATATAATTCAAGGGAGTGTCACTGTAACTAGTGGTGTGTGAAAGTGGACCTCAATATAAGTGTACCGGTAATAGTGTGGTCTCATCTTGCCTGAGACAAGCTTTCACATTTTATTCAATATGTATAAATAATATATTCTTACCCTTCTTTAATGTAAGCTTCTACATCTCTGGCTATGTGATAATAACCTAATACATTATCAACTGTATGTAATGTTTTCTCAATATCTTTTACTTTATAAAGGATATATAAATAAATTATTGCCAATGAAATTTTTGATCAGCCTTCTATATTATGTTGTTCATTTAACAAAGCAAAAACAAGATATTCTCTTACATTTATCAGTAATTCACTAAAAATTTAATCTCATCAAGTGTTTTCAACAGTAAGCTACTGAGTCAAAATATTAAATTAACACAGGATTTATTGGGTTGCAAAATGCAATTGCAGGTATATATATGACACACTTATTTCTCAAAAGACACTATAAATACTGGTATCCAAAATGGGATAGGGAATAGATAGTTCAACTGGTGTTACGGTAATTAATTTGATAAAAATCATTCATTGCATTATTGTACACAGTTGTTTTACATCCATACACAAGTCGATACATGTTGCAAACAAATGAAAAATGTTCTGGCAAATCATATGAAAATTAAAGGATACTTTCTTGTCTTCTTCTCAAATTCTCTGTTTCATTATAAACTGGAACAATGGTACTTTCAAGATGTTTTAATCTATTCTCAAAACTTGTCAGAATGGACAGCATGTTATTGGTATTTGTACTGCTTTTCTTTAGTGAATCTTTTAATAAGGTCATGTTGTGCATTTCCTGAAGAATAAACATTAAAACTTTTATACTCATATACCATAATAACATTACATTACAAAGTCTGTTATAACCTGACAATAATTTGTGCAACTCAGGCCTCACTGCCTCACATTATAGTGAAATTAGTACAATGGATATTGGATTGAACATTCCAGAATTGAATTCTCTCGATCAATCCCCCCAAAGGTGACAATAGAGTAAACAATAACATGACACTATCTCATATTCTCAACCACTGAACCAATCACCATGGCTGAAAACGATGATTATGTCATCAACTTACATACCTATGTTTTTTTCTGACTGGAAGCACTATGCAGTGGTGGGAATCAATTCTTTGTCATCATACATAAAAAGCATTGATAAATTAATACAGCAACATTATCTATGGGCGGTGTCACTGCAATTACGTGCAGTACTTGTTCAGCTCTGAACGTAGGTCTCATTACACTCGCCAGTACTACGTTCTGGTCCTGTGCCATTCAATACATGTTGAAACGGAATCTGCCCCTGACAATTTTACTGGGCAACTTTTTACTGCTAAACGGTCACGTGTCAGTCCATGTGAACACCTGAACAATGTAAATGAACATCTTATTGAGAAAATAAGACCTTGCTTACCTCCCTAAACCAGTATGACTGACACAACACGCTATTAAAAAATACGTCTCTGTCTTCTACATGACTTGGTCGATACCATGGATAGGGTAACACTAGTAACATCAGCGTGTTGTGTCGGTCATACTCACATCATACTGGTTCTGAGAATGGCATGAGACCTGAGGCTGAACGTAGTACTGGCGAGTGTAATGAGACCTACGTTCAGAGCTGAAATAGTGCTGTACTAACATCACCCAAATACCATACACAGTGATGCAAAAATATACAGACCAACTACTAATTTTTACTCCAGTCCAATTACAAGGGCCAGTGTCTTAGCAAATGTCATGTGCAGGGCGGGGAAGAAAATTAAAAGTAGAAAGACTTATGTTATAAACTCCCCATTTGAATTGAGATAATCTTTACAGTTATTTATTTCAGAAGAAAATAACCTTTTCAAGTTTCTTATCAATATCTCTGCGCCGTTCTGCAATGTCTTCCATCTTGATTTTAAAGAAATAAACATCTACAATTGCTGAAGAAAACAATACTTTCTAATTATGTTCCATTCTTTATTTTCGGTCTGCTAATTGCCACAAAGTGCTCTAATCTAAAATTTGCGACATAATGTTCTTGTACGACTCTACAATAATTTGCAAATTAAGTTGAAGAATCTGTACTGAATAGTAAGATTCTAAAGCGGTCAATTTCTCAATTTCCGTTGCTCACGCATAGAACTCGAATAGGCCTACAAGATAATTTTTGTATTGTCGTAATCTCCTCCGTCCCCATTTGTGGTAATATCACGTGACAAATGGCGTCGAATAGTGCTTGTTAAAAAATATTTTGTAAATAAATCCATTTTTCAGCAAGTAGCTCTTCTAAACATTAATCATGGGAAGGAGATCTATAAATACCACAAAAAGTGGAAAATATATGAACCCAACTGATCAATTCAGTAAGTGCATAAGCCTAATGAAAGATACTCTGTACCGCCACCGGTATCTTTTTTCAGTTTTTTAGTTTTTCAATCATAACACACAATTACATGTGTCATTAAAACGATGGGTTAAACACCGATTTTGATGTTATTATCGATTAAAATTAGATTATAAAAAACAATTGACAATCCGTGTTGTTGACTAGGAAATTGGCAAGTAATGGTGTCTTGTTGTTTAGATGGATCTGACTGAAAACCGAGGCCAGTTATGTTGGCGTGAACTTGAAGTTGAAATCTTGAAAGAACTCTTGAAATTTGAATTACAATAAAAGAAGATTGTAGCAGCGCAGTATAGACATGATTGTGGTTGAAGTACATTGGATGGCATATAAGTGGGTCCTCATTATTTAGCCTGGTTTGTGCAGAAAAGTAGAACGTTAAACCCCATTGGAATTTCATGATTCCTTGATTGTAGTCATTTTAGTTTCATGTCATGGCTCTCTTTAATTAAATTATCTGTTTTTTTACTTCAGGAAAGGAAGCAAGAAAGAGGGAGTTAAAAAAGGTATTAAAGGAGCTAAGTCTTTAACTCAATATCTTCCAAAATCTTCAACATAGAAAACACGAATTATTTGTCAATTTAAATCAAAATTGATGATGTGATCTTACCGGAAAAAGATGGGCTTCTGATATCCAATATTTAAGACAAAATAAATATTTTACCATTGGTACACGAATCGTGTACCATAATGCGTTTCAGCCCCAGTTTTAGCAAGAGACTCGAGGAACGAGGCTAAAAACATTGTGCCAAATCAAACGGCGCATGTAGACTGGAATAACTAGACGCTAAAAAAATGCCTTCGGTTGACACTTTTGGTTTATTTCGCCGAACATAACTGCTTTGAAATTGGAGTAAAAACGGAAACAATTGAATGCAAATCAGTTTATATACATTTATATCACAGTATTATATGCATTGTGATCCACTTGAGTCAATTTCTAGGTCCCAAATGTTAGCGATTTAGCTCCTTTAAACTTAAATTATTTTGTAGAAAAAAGCTACAAAATTGCAATTATAATTATAACTGTGTCAGTGAAATACATTAACTATACCTGCCAGTGACAATGGCTTCATGTTTTCATAGGTCATAAATTGAATTACTATGTAGAAATAAAACAACACAATTACGAAATCATACATTAAAACTTTGAATTTGTCATTCTATTGAGTACAATGAAATAGAAGAAATATTTATAAATTGATCATACAAACCTAGAATGATGATTAGGGTACTTGTAACTCACTCAAGATAAAAGTAGATGTCAGTAATTGTCTTGTCCCTTTTACTTACAGCTGTAGTGGAGAATATGGTACTCCAGTCTCTTCTGACCTCTCGCTTTAATTGACTTTGTCAGCTGAATATCATAATGATGATCAATATTTACTAAAGGTCCAATGATAACATTTCATTTTTTCTGTTTTGATAAATCATTACTGTAAATAATTTTTGTAGAATAAAAAACAGAGATTTCTGGTGAGACATGCAGTGTTAAAAGGGAAAGATCCCATGAAGTTACTACAAGAAATGGAAGTGATCGATAAAATGGGTAAGTGTACATCGTATTGGATAAACAAAGCCTTGCAAGATTTCAAGAGGTTTGATGGGAAGGTCATCAAGTCAAATTTCGTGCCTTCTTGTCAATGTGCCTCTTAAAGAAATACCTGGAAAGACAAAAAAAAATCCCAAATTGAATGAAAAATTTTACAAAATGTTATCAACTTATGCAAATTGTTCCAAGATATGTGTGACTAACAATGCTTTTAATAATACAAACTTTAGTATTGATATATTTTTTCTCCTGTATGAAGGATTTGCCACATACTTCAAGTACTTGTCCTTTTTATTTGGACTGTAAATTGTATTATAAAAATGTCTTTGTCTTTATTTTCACTCTTGTTATTTTTAAATAAAAATATCTATTTCAGAGTATAATCCTATTGAAGCCCCATCACTAAATGAAAAGGTTCTTCGTGATAAAAGGAAAAAGCTATTGGAGACATTTGTCAGAGTTTTGCGATTGTATGTAAGGAGATGTTTGTTTTTTAAAATTGTCAATTTTTACAGAATATTTTTGTCTTTGATTGTATCTTCATGTTTAATTCCACAATTACTTTTACAATTAAACCAAGGATTTAATTGTCGGTGACCGCATCCTTTCTATTCCATGAAAATATATTAGTCTACTCATTTAACTTACACCACACTGATTTTTTGTACATGTACAATGTAGGTAAACAAGATTTCTTAGGTGATTATAAGTTGTGCAAGTCCTCAACTTCTTTGCGGTTACATCACAATATTTATTTGGCGGTTCATCGATTAGTTTGTGAGTAAAGATCACAGTTATCTAAATCAATGACTTTAACACAATCTTTGGTGTACACATGTACATTTGGAATTAGAGTTTATCTGCAATGGATTGACTAGTCAGGTGTATAATTCACAGCAGAACAATGATTATTCATGATTAATTACTTTATAGTGGTCTTTAATGCTGTCTGAAGGTGGCTATTATAATGCATATGAAAATTATTTTGATCGGCTGTGTCCTACTTTTCTACAATGGTTGTCTTTTTTTAAATTTAACCCTAAGACACAATTTACCAGCTCATACAAGGACATCGGTATTAGCATATTATCTAGTAAACCGCTTTTGTTATTTTATTGTGTAATATGTTTGACAGTACCACAGATTTATGGAGCAACTACTCTGAACTTTATTTTATTATACAGAACAAAAATGCTGATTGAAGTTAATGCAACTGGCAATAAGTTACAGATAACATATTGATTTTTTGCTTGTGTTAATTTCTAGTTTTGCAGTATTCTAAATGAAATATAAACATTGCTTTCTTTTGAATCCTCTGTATATTGTAATAATTATGTTTAATGACTAAGACACTAGTCATTTTGTCATATAAATTGTTTTAATTTCTTTAAAGGATAAAGAAAATCCAGAGTATTGTATAGAGTTAAAGAAAGCACAAGCAGAATACGAAAAGAAACGTCTACAGATGCATTTATACTATGGTAAATATTTCTTATATTCCACCATTTATTAGACAGACAAAGCAAGAGTTCATTTCAATATCAGATATCTTTGATCAAGAAAAATTTGCATATGTATTTATTATTGACAATAACAGAATTACATACTGTTACTTATTTAATAACTTAATGTATAAATTTAATGTATGTGTATTTTATTTTATTACAGAACAGGTGAAAAGTGCAGAGAGAGTACAACTAAACGAAATTCCTCTACCCGATGCCCCAGTTGAACCCAGTGAAGGTAATTGAAGTTTTTCTTTCTGAATAATTTCTCTTTGTCAGTGGTGCAGAATGGAGGACCTGACTAGGACAGTGTCTAGTCCTGATTTTGTTTCTGAAACATATCTCATAAACCATTCAAGAGAACTATATTAGATCTGTTGCTGTGACAAATGTTATTTATAGTATTTCTATTTATTTTAGCACCAGGAATGATTCCACTTCCAAATGAAATTCCATTACCAGGATTTGGAGGCAAATCATTAACAGGAATATTAAAGAAAAGTTCAGCTTATGGGTAGGTATCATACTTTATGTTCATGTATTCCTTCTCTAGCAGTCTAGTCTGGTGTTCAATACCTGCACTGGCCAAGAAAGTTCTCAAAATGCGAGCCGCGTTGTTCCTCCTTGTCAGTGATGCAAGATGTCGAGTCATTCGGATGGTCCCCAAAAAACCCCAGAGGTCTCATGTACACATTGCTGTGCATGTAAAAATCCCTTGACAGTTAGAATTAGACGTAAGAGTACGCTGCAGTGTCACTGTCCAGGCAAAATGTCCCTCATAGCACACTGTATAGAGCATACCTGTCTTCATTAGCCCAGTGCAGAGCAGAACAGTAGGATGTTCAAGCCCATATCATTTTCTCTAGCTGTCTGATGGCAATGTACTTAATTATTATGTAAGTTCTAAAGTAAGCATAAATTTTTGAGATTGGAGTGTATTAATGTACACAACTTTGTATGCTCTTTAATATGTTATGGGTTATTTTTATCTCTATGCCAATTGGCTGAAAACATTAATTCTTTGAAGAAATAAATCAAAATCATATAAAATAAGTGATGTGATTTTTATTTTCAGACCTGGCAATCTCTATAACACATCTTTCATGGATAATCTGAAATTAAAACGAAAACAGAAACCGCCAGGTCCTCCGCCCGGTCCCCCTCCTGAACTAAGTGACAGTGAAGATGAAGAATATGACCCAGAAAAAGGTAAATTTCTGTTTAACTATATTATAATATAAAACGGTTTCAATCAAGGCTTGAATGTGAATTCTTAACTGACATATCATCCATAGAAATGCTTTTCAGCACATCACATAGGTCCCTAGTGATTTTCTGATCACAACCATGTAGTGAGCATATTGAATTAAGAATTTCTAGCATGATACAGAATCAATTCTGACACTATTTAATTTCCATAAACTTTTAGGTTCAGTAAACTTAATTTCCCTCATAGCACACTGTATAGCATATGCCCTTCTTCATTAAACACCATTTCGTTTCACTGTTGCCTTTGATTTGAGAATAATTTTGTAAGAATGATTAACTTGTTACAGCTATAGAAGCAGTAGTTGAAGCCCCTGTACATACCATAGCTATACCACCACCATCAACTATCCCTGTACCATCATCTATAGAACTTCCACCACCTGTCACAGTAGAGAAAGGTCAGTATATAACTCATCACAGTTCTCCCACAGACTAGTATTAAACCAAACATTTCACATTTGACTCACTCTTGTTTGAGAAATAAGTTGTTTATATTTCACTTAAAATGTTAAGTGGCATGGTTTTAATTCCACACTTGTATGTAACAAAGAATGTGGTCGCTTACTTTTCCTCCATGGTTTTCTCCCTGTCCTTCAGTTTCTCCCACTGCTTAAGGAATCTATGAGCAAGTGAAATAAAAATGTACCATATGTTAGTCCTGAAATAAACTAGTTTGTGTTTTGATTGAACGTTAAAACTCATTTCCCTCTTTCTGGCTCTCTAATTCACTTAAAATTTGTATGTAACAGTCAGGCGTTCGCAAGTAGACACTCTTTTGCCTAGTTTGTGTGATAGGAATTGTACATGCAGTGGAATTAACACTTCTGATAAACATTTTATGACAGTTGTTTTTAGAAGAGGTTTTTCATTTGTGACTTTGAGTATGAATATGAATGATATTGATATAAAGTGTATTACTTGAGTACAAATCTAGGTTGAAGTTTTCCTGAATATAGACGTAGGATTAACTAAACAATGAATAATCAGTTTCTTTTCTGTTTTTCACTTTGCTCCTTCAGGTTAACCCCTTTTTCAGATACTATACTCATATTAAACCAAGACATTCTTTCGTATGTTTATAGCTAAATCCCGTAAAATCCGTTTTGCTGATGGTCGTGAAGAAGATGACAGTGAAAAGGATACTAGATTAACATTTAAAAGTAAAAAAGGTGGTGGTGTTACTCCATTACAAGCAAAAATGTTACAACTAGCTGGTCAAGATCCAACAAAATTCGAAAAATCTGGTCGGAAAAGACGCCATGTAAGTATTTGTACATTTGTATATGTCTTTGAAATATGTATCATAAAATTCAGTAGAAGACATGGTGGTTTTTACAATCAGGATATTCTGCTAGTTGTTTATTGCCTGAAAAAAAAGAATGGTACAGAATTTTATTTGGATTTTGTTTTGTTTCGTTTGATGTTATTCTGTTTTCAGCTCTTTTATACTAGGGAAAGAAATGGAGAATATTTGTTTATGAAATTTGATTTTTTTTCTTTATGTTGTTCTGTTATTAACACAATTAGATTAGTGAAAGTAATGGAGAATTTTTGTTTATAATATTTTATTCTCTAGATATATTTATTTTTAATATCTTGATATATTCAGTGGCTATAGTCATCAATTTTCTTTATATTACTTGTTCATAGTCATCAGATGAAGAAGATTCTGAAGATGAAGAAGTTATATCCTCACATAGTGATGCTACAACAAATAAACAACCTTCAGAGGAAGATATTCGACCTCCTGGTGTTGATGATGATAGTGATGAAGAGAAGGAACCGTCCAAAGACTCTAAACCATCTGGTCCCCCAGGAGCTCCACCAGGTGCTCCACCTGGACTACCACCAGGTGCTCCCCCTGGCCTACCACCAGGTGTTCCTCCAGGTACAAAAATAATCAATATATGCTAGTGCTCTATGAAAACTAATATTATCCAACTTTCAAATACTTTATAATAACAAAATAAAAAAACTGGTATGTTAAGAACAATTTTAATGGGGATTTTGGCTGTGTTTATTACATATCATAGTTTATTGTATTTGCAATAGATTTTATATTTATCTTCTATATTCAATCATTTCAGGTCCTCCCCCAGGAGCTCCTCCAATGTTCATGCGACCTCCACCTTTACGTGGTGGTGTGCCTGGAGCTCCACCAAGACTGCTGCCACCAGGACCTCCCCCAGGTCGACCTCATGGATTACCACCTGGTCCTCCACCAGGATTACCACCTAGTTTACGAGGCTTACCACCCAGGCTACCACCTGCGCCACCAGGTACAGTTTGTTTTTAGATACTCATAATTGATTTACATATTAATCTTGAGAAATACAAAATATCTCCTGTCAAATGAGAATTTCGTAATTGAGAGTTACAATTTTACTTCAATTTCAGGTGTACCTCCAAGAATGTTGCGTCCTCCTGGTGGACCACTTGGTATTCCCTTACCTGGAGGACCACCACCACCTCACATGATGATGCATCCAAGTAATCCTAATGTACTCAGTGCACCACCCAGTATCATGAAATTACCACAAAAGATGCACGATGAAGACAAGTCTCATATGGCAACTATTGAAGCTAAACCTCAGATTAAAAATGTTATGGGTGATGTAACCAGATTTATGCCTACGGCTCTGAAAATTAAACGTCTTGGTAAAGACCAGAAAGGCAGATTAAAGGCGCCAGGTAAGTATATTAATATTTGTTTAACCGGTATTTTGTGGACATTATCATATATTTCCCCACCCCCAAAAACAAAAAGTTCCGGTTCCAAATAAATCAGAACTTAAAAATACAAATCATCAATAAAAAGGCAAGTTTTTCCATCTAGCTGTAAGAATCAATGAAGACATCCTTACATAAGAATAATCTTGAGTGATCAAGCAATGGCGCCCCCTCCAAAAATAAATAAGTCGTCAACCTTTCAATTATGAAATAATTAACTTGATTAAAATCACATAGTGATGCTCTTAAGATACTGATCAGTTGGTCGGTTTTAAGGGTGCCCACACGCCAATTGGTTCGTTTGCCCTGATCCAAGCTTTCTTATATCACTTAAATGGAGGCTATGGCGCCCCACCACTCTGTTGCACCCCCACTTTTAAAATCTTACATACGGCCCTGCATCAAAGCTCCATTTGTATATCAAAAGTATAAATTTCATACTTTATTTCAGGTAACGATGACAACAAACGTGTACTGGGTAGTCATGCTATACCTACTCCACTTGTTGCTACACAAACTAAAACTAAAGATGATGCTTATGATCAGTTTATGAAGGAAATGGCAGGGTTATTATGAGAACAGGTAAAGTAGATTATAAACTTTATGATTTTTTTTTATTAAAAATCAATTCTTGTTCAGTAAACAACAAAGGGTTAACTTTTATCGTTCTCTGGTTTAAGGGATAGGTAGTGATGGGTTGATGTCATTGCAGCATTATGCTCTTACATGGAGTGACTGAATGGTGTTACATCTACACCTTCAATCCTGTGGTCGATTCTATGGTCTATCATTGACTCAGATGCTTTGGTTTTGATTTTGAATAGCATTGCTGTCCAATCTCTCTCTCTCTCCACTCTTTGAGATGCCTAAACTGTCAGAAGAATGAAGATTTATATGTTGGCAATGATTCAGAAATTCTGAAACTCCTTTGAGTATTTAAATTGAATAATGCATGATATGAATTAATTAGTCTATTTATTTGCTTCAGGTTCAAGACAGCAGAGGGTCATTTAGTGTCAGAGAACAGGACACTCTAAAAATAAATCTTATTTGCAAACAATCTGATAATGTTGAATATAATTTTCGTGATTTATAGAAAAGAAAAGAAAAATTCTAAATTTTAATGTCATAAAAAGGTAGTATGAAACAGCCATGTATTACAAGATTTATTATGGTGTTTCAACGTTGCCATGGTTTTATTAAAATTAAATGCTAGAGATGACAGTATGTGACTGTATGAGAAGGGAGTATGAAAGATTTATTGAGTGTAATAAATATTTGTATATGTACATAATAAAATATTAAAAATATAATCTCTCTGTAGTAGAGAGACGAGTTTGTCTGTATTCAACCATCGGTATACTTACCCAGTTAAAGACATTTCTACATGCTATAACCAAGAAAATCTAGACTTTCATTTGGCCCTATTATTTTGTGGTCGTACATGTGTAACGCAGACGAAATAAAATGGGGATTTAAGTTCCGATATTCCTGCGCGAACGGGACAATGAAGACGACAAGCGTAGACGAGAGAATATTATTTAAAAGACATCGCCATATCTCACCCAGCTAGCAACCATATGTATACACTGAATGACCATTTTGCGCAGTAATCCCAGTCAGAATTTGGCTATTTTGTTTAAATTTGTGTTAAAGTTTAAAATATTTCTTTCGAAGTGAAATAAATGAACGATTAGTCAATCCCCACGCTAAAAACATTAACAAAATTGATTGTGTATATCTGAAATAGACACGACCGAAGCACAAAATAGTACGAGATGACGGGCGCCATGAACTACCATTTGCTGAAGCTGTCATTGAAGACGTCTATTCCATGAGTTGTAGATGTTATTTTTGTGCAAAAATCATTGGAAGAAGCGAGAACATATTGGGGCTGTAAGGATTATATAGTCCTAAAGTAAAGGTCTTGTTGAATGTTGATGTTGAATCCACGACCTGTGACGTGTACATCACGTGATACGGATATAATGGCTACTGAATGTGTCTGAGATAACTTCTCCGCAGGTAACGTGTCTCAGATGTTCAGATTGCTAACATTTAGTAGACCCTACTAGCCAAAAATAGAAGCTATAGTTGTCCTCGAATTACAAGGCCTAACTACATTTCTCGACCCTTTTTCCATGGAGCGGAATTCTTATATCGCAGTTTGAATCTATATTTTCCACAATCGCTTGTTGAAGGATATGAGACAAAACGGCCTATTGGTTTTCAACAATAGCGTTATGGCCCTTGATCACCCTGAAAAATCTTGTGGGGGCTCTTAGAGATTAAAGTTAATATCCAATTGACTTGAACTTTATACACAGTGATTAATGTCGTGAGACGAAGAAGCCTTATATGATTTCCGATAATTAATACCAGGACTTTTGATTACTTAGAGGCTAAAGTTAAAAACCAATCGCACATTACATCAGCACTCAAAGAACTGCATTGGTTGCCTATTAAATCAAAAAATCAAAAAAAGCTGTTGCGTATAAGTGTTTTTCGGATCTGGACCCTGTGACACCATGGGCCTTTCTGTCTGACGTGGAGAGCGGACATGTACCAAAACCGATCGCCACATCCTACGTATTACCCATGCATCTTTTCTTACTACATACTTTCGTAGCCTTGTGATCGTCTATCTCTGACTGTCTTTGCTTCTCTTTCACGTTGTGTGTTTCTTTTTACTGGTTTCTTAAGACGTTTGTCTAATTCAGTTATAACAATGCAATAGTTCGTTTTTACCTTTTATGTAGCATAAGTATACATACAAGCATATTACAATTACAGTCAATGCTACCTTAACTCTTCTCAACCTAGACACCTCGCGGTGTCTAGGACTCTTAGATGGTAACCCTCTGGAATCTAATCGAAGTCTGCTGAATACTCACGGGTATCCTAATTTTGTATCAACTGGTTTTGGACATTCAATTATCTAATTGGTCAAACATGATGTAAATAATAAGAGAGATTGGTTAATTGAGCCCAATGACGTCAAAACCCACCCTTATATGGTTATGGAAATTTACTCTAGAAATTGCGCATGAGATATCTGTTATCATGTTGTTGACATATAGAACCAGTATGTTTTGTTTCTATAACCCTTTTTCATATACCAATATGTCAATCAAATGTTAGTTGATATCAGTACACACCTGCATATATGTGAATATGTTTAGAAACATCAAACTATATCTTATCTCCTCATTCCTTGTCTAAAATCTTTAAAAACAATGTCACCACGACTATATTGCTACACAAGGTCTTATTTTCTTACTAAGATGTTCGTTTACATTGTACATGCGTCCACATGGATTGACACCCCATCGTTTAGCAGTGAAAAGTTGCCCAGTAAAATTGACTGGGGATCCAATTATTTGATTGAATGGGGCAGTCCCTGAACGTTCAGGGTGAGTGTAATGAGACCGACGTTCAGAGCTGAACTACCATTTGACATGACATGTGGATCATGTCTAGCCTCGTTCTTTCTGGTCACTTGTTACAAAGAACGCTGAAAATGCCTATGGTACACGATTCGTGTACCAATGGTTAAATGTTTATTTTGTCTTGAATATTGGATATCTGAAGCCCATCTTTTCCCTGCAAGAACACAAGATCAATGTTGATTTAAATTGATAAATAATTCGCGTTTTCAATGTCGAAGATTTTTGACGACACTGGGTTAGAGACATAGCTACTTTAAAATGAGTATTTCTTGTTCCATGGATAGTTAGGGGTCGCCTTCTTTCTGGCTAATGAAAGTAAAAACTTGATCGCCTGGAAGAAAATGTCTGATACTGATATTTGTTCCCTCTAAGAATACGAGCTAAGAACACAAACGTGTACGACCCCAGAAGACTGTGCGACCTCATCAGTAATGCCAAAATATTTATAATATGTACAGCCCTGACGTGTATGTTAATTTTGACGAAGATCTGTGGGCTGCAAGACGTAGGATTATAATATAATCAGTTACATTTACGTGGCATTATTATTAAGTTACTCATCAGGAGAATGTCAAAGGAAGACCGTGGGTTTACGATCGATTATTATATAGACACACGTAATAAGTATGCAAACCCACGCGGAATATTTATTCTGAATCTGATAGCATTTTATATTTTAATTGAGGGTTCTTGAAGCAGTGGTTACGAGCATTATCAGTCATCAATCATTGCTGACCCTTTGATCCAGCATCTGCTGTCTTACATGTATTTCTATAAGCTAGACAAGAAATCCGATTTTATACAGCAACCGGGTCCATGTCCCCTCCCTACACATACTGGTGAGCCATGGTGGCAAAGTGAGTAAGGCACTAGGTCGGGGGTCGTGCATGATTTTCCGACTTGGTTTCCCCTTATTAGTTGTCAGCGGTGTACGACGGAGGAAAAGACGTTCGGATGTGAAGAAAAGAAAAACAGAGGTCCCTTGTACACCGGGCTTAACTTTACCCACAGCACAGCACACTCTATTGCGTATGCTCGTCTTCATTGACCCAGTATCAGTGGAACAGTAGGGCGTTAAACCTCATTTCATTTCATTTCCTTAACATACTGTTATGACTTTATAGTATCCCTGATATGTATCTGCTACTGCAGGAATTATACATTTCCGAATATCGAAAAAAAGGATATAAAGCTAAAAAAAGAGCAAAACTAAATAAAACAAAAATACACACTATTTCCTCACCAGATAGTACTGGACAAAAATCGAGGTCCCGTTTACACGTTGGCGTGTATGTAAAAGAACCTTGACAGTTGGACTGTAATGGTGAGAAAGCAGAAACGCCACTGTCGGGACAAATTATCCCGTTAGCGCACCCCGTGGCGCATGCCCGCCTTCATTATCCCGGTTGGTGCAAAACAGTAAGACTAAGACGATGATCTACATTTCATGTTAGAACTGTATTCTTCATCATTGCTATCATAACGTGACAATTGTTTATGATGGGTTGCTTTAGGATTTGCAAGTCAAAGTAGTTTGACATAATACTACAACAAATCCTAATTTTAACGAAATGTGACATTTTTGACAGGTCTTTACTTTAAAGTAATTTATTTCAGCTAAGCCATAAAATCTGACGCAGAGGTGGAATATTACACTTTCATAATAAAAATTCAATGTGCATCACCTGAAGAGAGTTATCTCCCCTTTTCTAATCATCACAAATGTCAAAGCAAAAGAAGTCGAGTTTCGATCAGGTACAGAAGTAAACATGCCAGGTATGTTTCAAATTTTATAGACAGTCTATATATATTGTGGATTTCAAACAAATCGCAGAGGTACCACCGGGAAGCATGCCCTGCACTCCTATGATAATGATGCCCAAAACAGTAAATTTCAAAATATTTACACTTGTTAAAATCCATATATGTGAAATTCGTTTATTTTGTCCAAATACCAGTGTAATTGCTGACTTCATTTCTTCATGATCTCTGTTCGCAGTTGTTATTCACTGTGACTTGTTGTTATAGAAGTTTGGGCTATATTATGAAATGCTATCTGAAACACGCCTGTATATTCGTCTGGTGCATTACCGGTGGTAGCGGACGCCAAATAAACTTACTTAGAATTGACCAGTGTAATTTTCTCATACTGAATCTAACATCATAGCTTGACGATAACATGTCAGAACGTTTTCACGACTGTGTAAACACATGACAGATCAATTTTTCCAGGACACAAAAATAGATTTCTACAGAATGGAAGTGCTGAAAATTGCCACATGGAAGACTCAACGATATGCAAAGGTTGACATCTGAACAACGAGAAAGCGCCAGTGCGTTAATTTCAGAGGCATCGGTGCCCGAGTCTCCGCTCAAAGGTTTTGATGTCAACACACCACCCTGGCTGGATCAAAGTCTTGAAGGCAATGCTTGTTAACGCCCCGACAAGAGTGGTACATTATCCAATGCCAGCTTCGCGTACTACTTCTACTATTTCTGGTAGACGTAGATTAACCAATACTGACACTGTATGTCGGCGATTACGTTCTTCTGAGTGCCAGACGACCTTTCATTTGACCAAGATCGGCACGTGTCTCCATGGACTTCTTGAACCAAACAACGTACCAGTGCTCAAATTAATTGACCTGCTCCCTCTCTCCTCATGAAGCATATGTGGGTCAATATTGGACGTCATTCCTTCCAAGTCCCCGAGTGCAAAACATTCGTCAACTGAACGAGAGAGAATTATCCCTCAGCAATGTGCGTGCGGCCGTTAAAGTCAGTGTTTTAACAAAATAAAATGAAATGAGGTTTAACGTCCTACTTTACTGTTCACTGCTCCACTCTGAATAATGAACGTGGGCATACGTGGACGAAGGAAATTGTACCCGAGCAGCAACGCTACGGCCCACCCTTACTAAGTTTTAGTCTACTTGATTTGTTATACATGTCATCAATGTGGTTACTTGTGTAGTTAAATTTTACTACAATATGCTACACGCCCATTTCTCGTAGCATATAGAAGATCATGGCCCATGCTGGCATTTTACAATGGTTTCTCTTGGTTATATTCCTGATTGTTTTCAACTTTAAGTGAAGTCTTTGTAATTACAGCCCGGGTCCATTCACTTTATTTGAATTGTTCGTTTGTTTGTGAGTATGATGTCTTGTTCATATATTTGTTTTTGTATGAATTATGTGTCGTGCAGCCTCCCTGTTTTTCGCCCAATCCGTACGACTAGAAAACTGTTTCTCGACAGTCTATTAATCATTACCCCACCTGACATAAATACTGTGCGATTGGTTTCATTGGTCTACCAAGTCAGCTTGCCGACAAATACTGCGTCTATTAAAGCTTCGATTGTTATACATAACTCAAACGGACATTGATTAATCTTTCCAGAAATGTATAGGTTACCACCAGCAAGATCTCGAGGCTGCTATAATCAAGTAAATACAGTGTAGATATTATGTACGCGGTTCCTGGCGAAAGAATATTTTGGTTGTTCGTTTCCATCGTTAATTAGTTATTTCCAATCTTTACAGTAGCTTCCCATTACCGATTTTGTATCTCGTCATGATGTACCACTTGTGTTAGATAGCTCCAAGTTTCTTCTCTTCACTGGACGTTTGTATTGTGTGTCTTGCCATGGTGTACGGGTTGCCTTAAATTAGGCCTAGGTTTCTTCTTCACTGAACGTTTGTATTATGTGTCTTGTCATGGTATACCAGTTGCCTTATATAGACCCGGGTTTCTTTTTCACTGGACGTTTGTATTTTGTGTCTCGTCATCGTGTACCAGTTGTCTTAGGCCCAGGTTTCTTCTTGACTGGACGTTTGTATATTGTTTATTGCCATGGTGTACAAATTGTATTAAATAGCTCCTGATTTCTTATTCCCTCAAATTCTTTGTTTATGTTTCCAATCTAACGTCTAAAGTGAATTATTACAAGGTATGTCCATTCCATCGCCACGTGTGTTCTTGTATGGATTGAGTGGTTGTCTGTGGGTTGTACAGATGGTTAATGATGGATAATATGTCTACCGCATTCGTTGGATATGTTGATTAATGTCTAATTGATTATTTAGATAACATTTCAGGCCTAAAGAAAGACCTGTAATAAACAGATTTTGGTCTTGCATAATGCTATTATAATCCTATAATTCACTATTGTCAGTTAAGAAATTGCCACAAATGTCATTTTCAACTGAAAATAGAAAAACAAGGTAGTTAATTGTGTTATCATTTCCTGTGTTAATGAGTTATAAGAGTGGCAAATAATGCCTATGATCGTATAATAGTGAGTTGACAACCTATTGAGCAAAAGACAGAAATAATTATGTTTTGACTTTCTTTGAAAATATGAAATTCTCGCTTTAAGCTAGAGTACTTGTCATACTGGTAACCACGGTGGCTAGTGAGTAAGACGCTGGCTGGCTAGTCTGGGGGTCGCAGTTTCGCTCCCAGTGTTGGCCCAAAAAGGTCATCGGCATTTTCCGATGAAGCATCGTTGCCATGAGCGAACGAACCATATCGAAATTCAGCGTTATACGAATTTCCCTTTCAGATTTATCCCCCTTTACAGAAAACCCCGTGAACGCAATTTCTCCCAGCTACATTCTACATTTTAACCCCATCGATTTCAGCTCTCCACGACTTTCCGTTGCAACGTTATCCCTCCATTTCGAGAAGCCTGTCGACGAGAAATCTGTTTCACAGAGAATTACTTACGAATTATCTCTGTAACAGATGACTGTCCACGACAGGTGCGTTAACTGCACGCGGCGGTAGTCATTGGCTCAACGGCTCGTGCAATGTTTACTTAACACCTAATGATGCATTTTACTCATTTTAATACCCATTTACACTAAATAGGAAATATTTTTAACTACAAATACTTAAAACGTCTTTATTTATTTTTCTTTTAGCCCCAAAAAATGTTTGAGAATTTAATTTGTCGGAGTAAAAAAGTTAATATGCCGTACTCATTAAGCCTCGTCGATGTCATGCTTATCAGTGATTGTAGTGGCCAAGCGAATATTCACTGCGGGATCAGTTTGGTCGACGAGCTGTAGTTGTTTTTTTTCACAGATTGGTTTGTGAACGCCATACAGGATACAGTTTGCGACGGATTCTTTTCAAATATGGTGCGAAGCCCATGGGTCATATAAGGGTGAACAAAGGGAATATTAAGCGTTCTTCGAATTTCCGCTGTGCAGTCCCCGCCACTCCATTTGTGAACACGACAGAGGCTATGTGTAAAAAAAACCCCAAAAAACCAAATTTGATGTGAAGCATAAGCGTCATAAGAGGATGAACCCTAACGATATTCAGCGTTCTGGGACTTTCCTTCCCGAAAAAAGTTGTGAACGCATCCTTATGCTTGTAATGTATCATTTTCATACTTGGCTTGAAACATTTGAGTCATCGATTTCGATCGATATTCATAATCCGCATCCTTCAGTTATCCTCCTCTACCCCGTAAGTCTTGTGAACACGATAGAGGCTATATAGGTTTTAACGGATTCTTTTTCAAATTTGGTTGAAAGTATTTGGGTTATGAGAGGATAAACCCTGGAGATGAGATTTCTTCAACCATCTTAAATTAAATCAAATTAACTCAACATCCAAGTTTTCAGCTCAAACAAGCTACAGTTGAGACAGAGTCGCTGCGTGGGCGTCTCCACGGTTTACGTCGCTATCTTAAAATGTTAAAACATACTGAATGCACCTTGCGATTGTTTTTAGTTTACAACGTCCTGTTGTAAATAATATCTAAAGCATTTCCTTATTTATGTCAATACATATTATGACTCATTTCTGTTAACACATATTGGTTTCAAGTTGGGGTATGGCCGAATGGTAAGCGTGTGCGCGCGCTGCATCATAAGGTCTGTCATCTGGCTTAGTTTTGATTCAGTAGGGTCACCTGTCCATCCTCATAGGTTTTCTCCGGGTCCTCGGGTTTTCTCCCACTGCAAAAGACCCACAAGCGCAAGCGCATTATTGAAATAAAATATTGAACCATATGTTGGTCCCGAAATGACCTAATTTCTCTCCCTCTCTCTCCTTCTCTCTCTCTCTTGTTGGTTTCATTGTAATAAAACGAATATGATTTCAACAATAATGCACATCGTTTTCAAGTACCTTAATTTTTAATATAGCATTTTTTATAGTGGACGAAAATAGCATAAATCATCAAATCAAGCATATATATCTAAACAGGATACTCAGCGTTAACAAGCCCTTCAGACCGCGCCACTTAACAGATTTGTTTTATCTTGTATGTGATCGCTTCACGCCTTTTGAAGGTTGTTGCCCTGTCCTTTATCTCTGTATTCATAAATCCAATAGCCGACCCCCGTATACCTCAATACGTTTATGGCGTGTAATGGTTATTACATTGTACCGGAATATTTGTCAAGTATCAACCAAGTCACCACTCAACCGGCCAGTAAATCTTTACTGAATTCATATTATGCATTTTATCAACAATGTGGTAATAGAGCGTCGATGGGCTACAGCTTAAGATATTAAAATAAATTCGTTCAGACGGATTATAGTAAAATTGTTTTGTAGATGGCTTAAGATGTTGTCTCGTCTGCACCTATTGTTTAGTCATCTTTAATCTTAGAATATGTAGGTCTTAAGATATTAAATTAATCGGCAAGTTAAGACATCCTGGATAAACCCCGAAAATCTGCCAATAAAAAGTTAATACGTGCATTGTAGGGTTTGTGTTATTAACGGTTTGGTGGAGGCTACCTTGTAAGGATAGCTAGGCGGTGATAGATTTATTGATCCAGGGCAGTGATATTTCTGTCGATGTCAAAAGGCAGTGGCTTCACCGTTGACGCCATGGCAGTGACGACTCTACTAATACCAGAGCAGTGCCATCCCGGCCTATCTTTTTAACAGTTTTAGTGACGCGGCAGTGTGAATTGAACAAATCGGATCCCGTGCAAGACACTGTTAGTATAACCGTAAATTACTTATTTTCATACAAATACGACCTAAACATACACAATTGGTATTCCCTCAAGTGGTACGTCCGACATTACCGAAACAACACATGCACTGGGACGTATTAATTTTGCAACATAGGTCTTTGAAGTAAGTACTTGTTTGACTGGACCATATAATATGATGCATGAACCTAGACAGTTGCTCGGCCCCATCCCATTCGGACAACAGCAACAGGGTGTTGGTATTTCGTTTGAAAATGTATTGCAGTTGTACTGCTAGTTGTTTGGGAAAGAAGGTTACATTAAGCTTTCAATACACGTAATTTATTTTTTGAACAATATTTGGGATGTCACCTTTAAAGCCCCAATAACACTCTTGTTGTAACTGAATAATATGTCCCAATCTTCAATCCGGTCAACAAATCGTATTATTTTAGAATATTCTAATTAAATGGTGATATAAATTTCATCTTAACACACCTATTTTAAAAAATTGGAAAAATTCAACCTTTTCAAATGTTACTTGGGTTTTGAAATATTTTCGAACCCTCTGGACAAGTAAAATAGGTTGTAATGGATAATTTACACAACAGGTAGGACACTTAAACATCTATTACTTAGAATACGGGTATTATTTATTTTCTGGCGCTACCAAGCCAGCAAGAATGTTATTGTCCCTTTAAGGATGATAGGGCCATAATCAATGTATGGATTTTCAATCGTTCAAATCCCTTCAAACCATAAAACAGAAAACGCCCCTATTGTGTAAATACTTGATTGTTTCATGTTTTAACGATTTTATGCTACTGTTATAAAAATTATCAATAAAAATAAAGTCACGCTATGTCATGTAATTGCAGGAACTAGTGCTGTTAGGTCAGAGAGGTACTTTTATTATGCTTCCGAGCAGAAATAACATAGCTGTAATAATTGTTGAATACGACCCAATACCAGAGTATATTGTATATTACTATCATTAACCCGGGAGTTTTAAATAAGATTTTCCGACGTGGGTTCCTCTTGTCAGTGGTGCAGGACGGAGGGACTGACAAGGACAGCTGTCTAGTCGTTCGAATGGGACGAAAACTCGAGGTCTCGTGTATACTTTGATGTGCACGTAAAAAAATTTTGGCAGTTGGAATTATGTATGCCATCTTCATTAGCGCCGTCGTAGGAACAGCGCATATTTCATTTAATTTTTAAATTCAATGTACCGGAAAAAGTACCACTGAATGATGGGGATCACGGTGGCTAAGTGGGTAAGACGGTGGCTCGCTAGCCCGGAGGTCGGTATTCGATCACTGCATTGGCCGCGAAAGTTCATTCATATTTTCCGTCGTGGTCCCCTTGTCAGTGATGCAGGACGAAGAGTCTGACATAGACAGGTGTCCAATAGTTCGGATGGGACGAAAAATCGAGGTCTTGTGTATAAATTTATGGCACGTAAGAACCGTGGCAGTTGGAATTCGATATAAGAGAGGAAGGTCATGGTTTCGCTGCCCTTATAGCACACTGTATCGCATGCCCGTCTTCATTACTTGTGAAAGAGAAATGGTGTTGCACCATAAATTCTACCACCACTTAAGATATCAAATCATTTGGTTTGCATCTTCATTAGTTCACGTTTGGTGTGAACGTATGTATGTATCGTCACTTCCGTCTGTCGGTTCAGGTTTCCGCTAGTTTCCAATTTTGTTTTTTGAAGCATAAAGACGCAAATTAAATGATTTCTTTTTCAAAATTGTTGGGTTTGCTTTATAAATTAAACCATATGTTTTCCCGAAATGATCTACTACGTGTCGAGTGAACGCCCCCCCCCCTCTCTCTCTCTCTCTCTGAGACCGGCGGTTAACGTCTTTCTTTACGTGTCAACGTCATCAGTTAACAGTTTCATTAAGAGTTGAAAAGTTTACATCGCCTTAGATTTATATGTTTATCTAAATGTAATACGTTATACAAAACCTAATGATTGTAATCTAATTAGTTGACTTTATTTATTTAATTACTGTTATTGATTGTTGTGTTGTTAGTATTAATGTTGATACAATATAAGAGGATATAACGCTATACATTATTAGTTTTAATTTGCAGATTAAATGGTTTAAATAATGGAAAATGTAGAAAATGACCAAACAAAAAAATAAATAAAATAGGAAGGAACAAACGGGTCTAATTTTGTGAACTTCTTGTTTACAAAAAAGACACAAATACAGTTGTTTAAGAGAAGAGTAGGCAAACCTTGCTCTCTAATTTGAACCTATATCAAAAAGAATACGCGGAACCAAATTCATCAATATGTCAACGTCATAAGTTAATAGCTTAATTATTAACAACGGAGTTGTTTATATCACTTAGTTAATATGTTTATGATGACTAACACTAAACTATATCTTATAGCAGTTATGGTAATCAACACAGTTTATTTGAATGGGAGGGCGTGGCCAGGTCGGACCTGTGGGTGCAAATATTCCGAGCACTGAATTCGATCGTGGGCGTAGGTTTTTGGATGATTAGCAATACAACATGTTCCTCTTTAATCTTTATTATCTCGCAAAGAGGAGCACCCCCATTCCGCGACCACCTACAACTACTGAATACATATTGCTTTTTGTTTCGCGTCTATGTTTTATTTCACAATTTCCAAATAAGATAGATTCTCCATTAGAACTAGTCATCGTTTGATGTGCTGTTCATGGCTATGTAGTATTCTGTATAAGCTCAGGTAACAGATTAACTGTCGGCTATTTATCAGACGATCCATCTATAAGGTTAGCTGTTAATCTCATTCATGACATTAAGCTCAAGTTGAAGACCTGAAAATAGTAGCCAGCACAAAAAAGGAACATCTATTCAGATTAGTCAATTATACTTCATGAGTGGGCAGGGTTGAAGCATCACTCTTACTGACAGCTTATACACTGGATAATGTTAAACCACGAACTTTAGACAGATGAAATATTCCAGTACCAATTTTGTTTCAAATAAAACTAATTTATATTCTCGAAGCACGAAAGCTCCAAAATAGAAAAAAAGCAATATAAATGACATTTTGTGTGACTTTTGATACCAGCACTTTATATCAAATTCCAATAGTTATAGACCTGGGTACTTCTGTTAGGAGATTGATTTCAGTTTATCTATTGATTCCCTCTTCTATCTACTGTAATATAAGAAAATACTAACAATCATATGATATTGTATTAAAGAAAACCATTGATTTATAGTAATATATCAAATTGAGAAACATCAATCACTCTATATTTAATCTTATATATAGATAGATCTCTCGTATTCTATTTCATTTATACAATTTACCCTCCGCCATTCCATTAAACAAAACGTCATCAAGCACACAGAGAGAGAGAGAGAGAAATGGGGTTTAAGGTCTACTCAACACAAACTAGGTCATTTCGGGTCTAATGGTTTAATTCTATTTCAATAATTCGCTTGCGCGTAGGGGTCTTTAGCAGTGGTAGGAAACCGGAGTGCCCGGAGGAAAACCCACGAGGTTGAGAAGGCGCCCCTATATCCATTCCACATACGCTCAAACCAGGGCTCGAAACCACAGCCGCAAGCCAGAGGTGACCGGCCAGCTAGAGGTCGAAGCGCGGCACCCTAAACCACTAGGTCATCCCCCCCCACGTCATCAGACTAAAAAGACAAACCGTAAAGGTATACCTCGCCTGGGGAACAAGAAGGGGTCTTTTGTCCATTTTGATAAAATCCAATCATGCAGCACCTCCATTTCGTGCAGGGTAATCAGGTGTTCAGAAAACATCTTGCGCTTTAGATCATAAGGTTTGTGAACCCAAGAAAATCAAATTACCGATTCTCATTAATTAATAAGGCCACAATAAATTAAGCAAATTAATTATTTGAAGATTGGGAACCGACAGTTACCTTTGGACTCACAGAAAAGGATAATATTTTAGTAACGGATACGACTATTCCCCGGTAACTATAGTTTGGATATGTTTTTCAATTAATAGTCATGTTTTTAAGTCTAGACCACTGAAGAGATATAATTACAGTAGGTAAATTGATCTTACGGGTATTATTTATTCTGTTCATTAAAGATATAACATACCTGTTTTGATCGTGATACCAATAATACCAACCAGCTCGTTCTTTGTATATTATATTTATATATCTCGTTGAATAAGTATAGATCGACCGTTTAAACTGTCTTTTAAAAACCTTGAATGTATTTATTGTTATAGAACTATTAGAACTGGTATTATATTATAAATGCATGTTTTGGGTTTATAATGACAGAATGAATGATATTTTAAATTGTTAAACTTTATTAACAAACTATAAAATAACTCTATACAATATCTTATTAAATGGGGCAATAAATACATATAAAAAATTTGCACCGCCCAGATTGACATTGGTGATTCATTTGCTTGGGTTTAATGATCGACCTAATCATCCGAGGACAACCAGTCCTAATCTTATTGGTCAAAAGTATGGTAATGAAATAAAATTAAAAAACATGTTACTCCAGAAATGACCTAGTTTGTGTCGGGTGGACGATAAACCCCATCTCTCACCCGCTCATCCCCCCCTCTATATTCTGAAACAACTACTATTGGTTGCTGCTCCAAGGATATCTTTAGGAAGCTTTGTACACACATCAACATGCTAAAGTGGTTGTGACTCTTGGTAATTTCTCAGATTTAATAAATTTGACGTAGTTTTTGGTATACAATATATTATTTGGACGTAACCGTTCAAGATATCTTTTATGATATTTTGAACGCACATCATTATTTTAAAAGTTGTGCCTCTTGCCAACTAGAATTTTCTCAGTTGAATAACTTTTGTGATGGCCGGAGTACTTCCATTCGATATTGGTGGTGCTAGTTGTCCCCCGCCTTTCGAAGAAAATTGGGGGACTATTAAAATGGGTTCGTCCGTCTGTCTGTCTGTCTGCCTGTCCGTCACACTTTTTGGGACACAATAACTCTCTTCCTAATTGAGCTAGAATGTTCAAACTTGGTGTATGTGTTTATTCGGTCAATGCCTTGATGGAGTTCGAAGATGAGCATTTTCCGCTTAGGGTAAGCAGAGATAAGCAATTTGATTGGTTGATGCTTTGAGACATGATAACTTTAGTTCTAATTAAGTGAGAGTGATGAAACTTGGTGTATAGTTTCATTACAGTAATGCCTTGAATAAGATCGATAATGAGCATTTTCTGCCCTTTTGTCAAGCGTGGGGGCCCTTTGTCTGCCTTTAGGGTCCGCCTAACTAGGGTACATTATCATTTTTCTCGTCGGTTTTAGCATTTTTCTTTATGAAACACCTTTGGATGACACTTCGTGTACAGTTTGATTGCTCGATACGTTTGAAAAAAATAAATATGCGATTAATTAATATCTGTCATCTATTTATTTTGGGATTTCGGCGGGGGACATCAGCCTCACTGTTGGCTTGTTTGTATTTGTGGGTGGGGGGGGGTATTGGTATGATCAGACTGGATCCCCTGCATTGGGATGAAGGAAGATGGAGAATTAAATTAAAACGTACTCTTTTATGCACTATTTATTTAATTAATCCACTACCCCGCCCCGGAGCTCAGACCGGTGTATGTCGTGTGCGTTCTGAGGCAACATGCTTAGTTTTTCTGAAAATTTATTAGACATATATGTGTATTTAACTTAGGTTAATGTATTCAGTGCTGGTTATTATGTCCTGTGTGCTGTGTTCTCGTACTGTTTGTTCTGTCTATGTTTGATTATGAAGTATTTCTGAATAGTCTGAGACAAGATCGCGATATGACATTACATGGCTTAATGCTTTAATCTATAAATATCAGCCGATCAAATAATATAAATGTGCTTTTGGGATTAAAAACAAAAACCCACATGTTTAAATGAAGTGCACTTTTAGAGGGACTTCGACCGAATTATCTTGTATGCTGCACTCTTTCTTAGGAGTTAATAATGTATTTGGGCGAGTCACACATGGCAATGTTTATATTTATTTATGTTTGGTATCGCTGACCAGATAAAGTTATGCTATTCAGGGGTTTTCATATGGAGTGTATTTGCATACTGTATCATATTAACAATGCATTTATATTATATATAAGTACAAGTAAGTCAGTAATAAGTATGTAAGCTAGTATTTATTATTTATAGATTAATGAAATAGTGGGCATAAAACATCTATTGTTGATTGTTGTTATTATTGTTCATATTGTATTACTATTGTTGGGTTTTATTATATAAACAATAAATAACAATATCAATGGACGTAAACTTTATACGATATAACAAATTTACCTCCTTTTTTACTGCATGCGGTGACCCATTCGCCGAACTAACCGCGCGCAAGTAGTACCGTTTTGCACCATCGAGGTCTTACTCAATGAGGCATAAAACGCTTTTAAAAATTGTGTAGGCTGGTCATTAATAAGTAATAAAAAATAAATAAATCTGATTAGTTTGTTGGTTTGACATGTTAGCAGTTTTCAAGCCGGTGTTTTAAACGTATTAGTATAATAATATATTACAGTATTAGTAGATTCATGTAATCCAGTTAACCTTCGAACACTTAATAAAGCCGCTCCATTAGTTTTCTTTTAAATAATAATATATTACCGTATTAGTAGTTTCATGTAATACCGGTAACCTTCGAACACTCAAGATATGAAATCGCTCCATTAGTTTTCATTATTTTTTAATAATAATAATAATAGAAACAGGGATTATATTAATAAGTGTTGAGACTATTTCTTTACGGAGGGTTAATGTAAGATTAATAGAGCTCTCATTATGTCTATATCAATATCTCTTTTAATGTACAGTACACTTTAAGGTTGATATTAAATCCCAGAAAGCTTTAATAATAAACCCTTTATCTTAGTATTATATCAGAGCCTATTATTAAATACGTTTACAAAGCACGTAGACCCACCCAGCTATCTTGTAATGAATGTCTGCACTTGTCTGAATTTGCTCAAGAAATGGCGGTTCATTTCTTTTTAAATACCTGAGTGCCACGTTGGTTTGGTGAGTATTGCGCTAGATCACTAACCAGAAGGTCGGTGTGATTTTCAGGGGTGCTGGACGGAGGGCCTAGTATATCGAAGAACAGGGTCTTGTCGTACGGGAGGGACGTAAAGCAATAGTGTCATGTAAGCGCGGAAACGCCGCAGTTGGCAAATGTTTCCCGCGCATGATTATAACATAGGGTACTATGACGTTTGCTTGTCTCCAGATGATGTACATACGTAGGGCGTTAGAGACCCTATTCCGTGTCTTTTAATAGCCGCATGATTTGATTTTCTGTACATCCTGCACAAATTAATAAAATACTAATATATATGTCTCAGATTGTTTTAATTACAGACGCTCCGCCATACCTTTTAATCAGAGTGTATTTTCTACGAAAACTTATTTTCATTTCTAAGTAGAAATATTGGAGAAATATAGAAAGCAAATACTATTTTTTGTATTTCGTTTACTCTGATCACCTTTCAAAACAGTCATTAATTTCGTAAAACTGCCCACCCCACCCCCATCAAAATTTGTATTTATTCCACGGGGACTAACTGGATATTTTATACGAACAGTGCTGATAATAGTTATTTTTATTCAGTATATTAAAAAAGAATGAATATCTGATTAGGCGTTGCCTGTATTAGTTGTTTTTGCTTAGGGATTCGATATTTAAAATAAAAATTTACGGAAGGTCTCATCAAGAATCATACACGACAAAAAGTTGGGAATCAAAATAAAGTCGACGACAATGTCATTTTGTCAGGGCATCGTCGCTAAAGCCCGTCTTTTCACACCATCATTGAGATCGCTGTGCAATAATTATAGGAATTCTATAAAATTCGGTTAATATAGATTGATTTTCGTCTTAACCATCGCATGTTTCGACACGAATTTATTATTAATATAAGGCATATACGTTTTAGATTAGAATCGAATCTATCCCAGTTATTACTGTATGATTTGGCCTTTCTATAGAATGAAAAACAAGCAATCATTCATTGATCATTCTCTGTGCACAACCTTACAGACAATACGAAACTATTAGATTTCTCAGGTGGAAAAACTGATCTGACTGACAGCATTCATGCGATATACCACTTGGTCATTAAGTCGTTTGTTTAATTAGATTAATGCGTAACAAATTATTGTTGACGAAATGCGATTATGACGTTTGTAACCCTCTTGTCAAAGTCATAGATATTTACTCCGATGCCATTGGCGGCCGAATCAACAACATTGGCCAATGAGCAACAGGGTTATTATTTATGTCGGTTTATCTTGTTGCTACACGCTGCTATCAATTGCGGGACGTATAGGTATTTATATTGCCATACCGGCTTACACAGTTAACTACCTCCCGGCTTCGAGTAAACATATAAACACTCGAAAAAGGGGAAAACATCACAGAAAACATCATATAATTCAATCAAATTTTGGAAGGATTTCATTAATAGCCACCACCGCATGGAATCTTAGCAGATTTTAGTCATCTGTCAAAGACCTAACGCATGTATAAGGATTTCCCATCTTGAAGAATTTCATCTTATTTATGTAAGTATAATATGAACTGTGTTGATTTGCATCCCTGATCAGTAGATCGATAAATCGATTTATCTAGTGATTACCTGTGATTTAATTTTAACGCTAGTCATTTCAACTTTAAATGTACGAGAGATAGATATTTTAATTTTGACGCGAAATGGTTCTACATGTCCAAACGCATACTGATATAAGTGTATATATTGTATGTAATAGTATAGGCATAGGTCATAGATCTATAATGTGACCTATAGTATATATAAAGTATATGTCACGACGTGCTGTTATTAAGGGAGGTTTAATGAAATTCTACACCGTTCTTGTGGGGGTTTGGTATTTTATGATATGCCCCATTGATTGTCATAAACTTATTATTGGCGACCTGGAGGATTACTTTAGTGGTTTTTAAGTATGATTGATAGCACTGATAATGTGAAGATGTTCATTTACTTGGAATTTTAATCCGGCGTGTTTAATTAAGAGAGAGAGAGAGAGAGTGAGAGAGAGAGAGCGAGAGAGCGTGGTTCATTTCGGGACTAACCTATTATGGGCTAATTTTATTTCAATAATTCGCTTACGTGTAGTGGTCTTTAGCAGTGGGGGGAATCCGGGGGACCGACAGAAAACCCGCGAGTAGTCGTCTTTAGCAGTGGCGGGAATTCGGGGGACCACGAGTTTAGACAGGCGACCCTACTCCTTGTAGCGTATAACCGGGGAATCGAAACCACGCCAGTTCATTATTGAATGAATAAATTAATTAATACATATTCAATTCAAAAGACATAAAATATATGGTGTTCATTTTTAAAAGGTTTAATTGCAATAATTCATAGTGTTCATCAATTAGAGACATACTCTGTAGTGAGTGGTGTCTAATTGCATATATGCAATAATATTGATCTGTGTATAAATGTTTATGCAATTATATTGGCCTATATATAGCCTTAGACCATAGTGATCCCTACTATATAAACATCAACGGATTGGTATTTTTCAAATGTGGATTCATAATATTTACAGTAGTTACCAAAAGATAACCTTTTTCAGTGAGTGTTATCACATTGATGGCATCTTCAATTGAGATGGGGTTTCATACAGTTTAAATGTTGTAAAGTGAAGTCGTATTATCAATAAATGATCAGATTAAAGACCAGTATACTAGTGGAGTCAAGCCTACTATATTTATGGTGATTTGACTTGACTATGTATAGCATGTATTATTGACTTGCAGCTGTTTTCATTAGGTCACGCACAATTAGCCCTTGATTTCTTCTTCGTTAATTATTAATGGACTTCCAGACAGTACATCGACTTATTTATAATTGAATCTTACCCGTGTTTGTTATTGCTTTACAGCCTCTATGCATCTACCAATTCATATAAAAACTACCCAACGCGTAAAGACGAAGATGCCGGCCGTTTCCAGAGATGCTCTCGCAAAACGACTGCGCCAGAATTGGTTGGCCAAGAATCCCCAAGATACCTGCAGTAATGGTGGAGTCAACTTGGACGACAGTCTCACGAGCTTGAGCTGGTTACAGAATTTAAATATCATGAAGATTGGCACCGGTGCCCCAACGCCTCCTCCGAGTCCCATTCCCCAAGAAACCGTGGTAGTCAAGAATATGTTTCCCCAATTGACTACAATTCAACCACCAAAGCTAGATTCGCGATTAAATTACAGTGAGGTAACTTCCTTCAACAACGGGTATGCCCAAGATAACATCGATTACAAGAATAACCCGTATGTAAAACCTCCATATTCCTACGCAACCCTTATCTGCATGGCCATGAAGGAGACGAAGAAAAATAAAATCACCTTATCAGCTATTTACAATTGGATCACTGATAACTTCATGTATTACAGAATGGCGGATCCTAGTTGGCAGGTTAGTTTTATATAACTTATTCTTAAACTTTAAAGAGACATTTTGCAAGTGCTAAATCTGCTCATTGGAAAGTCTTTTTTCTAGCTTCAGGTGTAATATAAATTATCATTGAGACATGTATTCACATAAACAAATCATCATCTCTCTAGAATATCGGATGACTGAGATTTTTAGTGGATTAAAAAGGTATGTCTCGTATCATTGTCAAACGTTAAAATGGAAAATCGAAACTTTGCTAATTATCATATATACTATTCACAATCGAGACTATTCACGCTAGTTCTAGCCAAATCATCAAACATCCCTAACTTAATTGGTATTTTCAACATGTTCATTTTTGATTATCTATTATTGAACTATTATAGCACGAACGGTCAGCTCTTTATCTTAATCGTACACAATACATCTTTATATGGCATCTTTATATGGGCAACACTTGAGGTCAGGTGGGCAGCAAGTGAGATCGCAGGTGGTGCTAACATCTCAGCATATCTCAATTGATGTTCAATTTAATCCACACGCTTTTCTTAATTGCTCAAACCGTCTTATGGAAAATCAAGATCTGCCACTTCCGATGGCTAAATCCTGTAAACGTATATAAATTTGTATAGCTGGCTAATCCATTCGTTCGTCACATGTCTAAATTTCAATATCATAACACTCTTATTATATATTTTATTGATGACCACATCTGTTCATCCCAAACTAAATTGGCTCTGTTCTTGTTACAACCTAATTGACATGACGTCCAAGGTTGATTAAGTGATCTAGTGAAGGCATATGATACCTGATGCTTATTTTATCTATGTTACACCCACACTGACGACGTGATGCTATGTATGTAATTTTAACTCGTTTGTACTTGATTTCAACTCATGTTAAATTCAATAATTACTGTAAGACATTCCTGAAGAACACTTCTCGTGTAAGATACTTGTACAGACACATAATGAACTAGAACTAGAGTGTCCATTGTTTTGGTGGGGGCGATCGATGAAGGATCGTATAAACAGGGGAATAAATGATCACAATTGTATAAGAACTAGATTGATTTATACCATGGAAGGTGTGTTAATTAAATCACATAGAATAGTTTTATAGTACCACAGAATAACAAAGCACACATTCTCTCTACGCACAATGATAAATAATACGTATTGAAATTTACGCTTCGCGGAACAATATCTTATTGCTCTGACGTAATATGCATGTTTTCTTGTCCCCCAATACAGACCAACGCAATTATTGAATGTTAGCCAATTAATCCAACGGCAAAAATACGTATCAATATTCACGCCCTACGAAGCAAGTTATCATCTTTCAATGACGTTATGCATATGACCTTCAGGTTTTATAGGCGATCAGTGGAATTATTGAATATTATTGACTTACATAGAAAGAATAAACACACCCCAGAGAGCAACATTATAATCTTTTAATGACGTAATACACACCTTTAATGACCCATAGTTAAACATCACCTATATATGAATAGTATTTAAAATAAAATTCGGGGGATGGTTTTGAATTAACACATTCCAGTGGAATTAGAGGTTTAATAGAAGAAATATTTGGGTTGATTATTGTGAATAGATGTGTGAGGCGAATAATTCATCCATGGAAACACAATAGAACCATAGTTGATCTTTTACATAATGCTAGTTATCTGTTTGTTATAAGAGTCAAACCATGCTGTAAGTACTCCATAATAACGCTAATGGGCCATCATTTTTCAAGCTCATTACCACTTACATATACAGCTGTAATTAATATATTTTGGCTTAAATATATATATCTGTTGTAGCATTATATAACTTTATTGATTATTTCTGTCGTCTTTTATGTTTTTCAGAATTCCATTCGACATAATTTATCCCTAAATAAGTGTTTTGAAAAAGTCCCCCGTCGTAAAGATGAACCGGGAAAAGGTGGTTTTTGGCGGATTAACCCCGAATTCAGTGACATGATAGAAAATGGCATCTTTAAGAAACGACGTGGTAGTCGCGATTGTTGTCCCGTCCCACCCCCTAAAAGAATAAAACGTGAGGAAGAAACGTTCGCAGCCTTAAATGGAAATCTAGATGACGAGAACCAAGTTCTAGTTAATGGCAGTGTGCTTTATTTTGGTGTCCAAGAAGACGACCAAGAACAATCTGATATTAAAACCGATTTTAATTGGACCTCCATCTTACAACAAGACATTGAGGTAGGAGGTGTCCGAATCAAAACCGAACAATTATTAGACGAAGATGATGCTGCTAGTCCTATTTTAGCCATGAGTCCCCCTAGTTCTGAGTCTAACTCAGATGATCTGGGTCTAGATGATCTTCTTGCTCAAGCTGACCTTACTAACGGTGTATCCAATTCCGAACAATTTAGCGATAACCCCTTAGATTTAACCGTTACTGGACACAATATACGAGCTCCTGACTGGTGGGAAGAAGCTTTAAATGTTGGCGTAGATTCAGGTAAACTAGTGGATATCACTCATCATCAAAATCATGGACTTAATACGCCAGTTTACTCATCGTCGCCTGTTTATGAAAGTGAACAAATATGGCTCCCGGCAATGGATGACGTGGGTAGTGCTTTTGATATGGATAACCTGTTTGACATTGATAATATACCCAGTCCTTATAATATGTGAAACTCATAATTATACAAAATGGTGCTTTATAACTAATTTCATACCAATATGAGTGTTTCCCAACTTCAAGATATAAAAACCAATACCAGGACAGTGTTTAATAGAAGCCAGTGTGGCGATCTATTATTATTGCAAGAAATGATTAAGTATGTTGTCTATTACTATTACTGAATTAGAAAATCATGCTCAGTCATGTCTTGCACAGTGAAAGAATACGAAACGTTGGCTTTATTGTTAAAGAAGATAGAATGTGTTGATGCCGTGAAGGACATCACGTGATATTCATGAGATTGCGATATGGACGCTATAAAATCAGTTTTGATTTCACATTTTTTTGAGGTGAATGCCTGTTTGTTTTGAATAGATGATTATTCCACAAAGTCATGTGGAGAAATCGATGACATTATGTGTACATGTACACACATGGATTGTTAACCACGAGTTCTACTGCGAATTCGTGTGACGTATTAATCCGAGCCCAATCACAACTCCGTCCATTGTTGATTAGTGATTGTATTTAAAAAAAAAAAAAAATAAAAATAAAATACTACTTTGTGTTTATAAATATCAGTCGTCTCATAATACATTTAATCATTTGTCATTTTCGTGAATGACTTATTGATCCATCTATCACAGTATAAGACTTTTTGAAAAGTGTTTGAATGAGATCTTATGGTCATTAATTAATGATATTGTTTGTCACGTGACACACGCCTTTTTCTTCATTGATCAGTATGTATGTAACACTCATTAAATGATCACACTGTTTAAGAATTTCATTGTTGAAAACGTGACATTCCGTCCGATTATCCAATAAAATACCAGTAATACATTCTATATGAATGGCCAGTTTGTAAACAACATTCCTTCTTCTATATTATTTATTCCGTTATGTTAGACATTCATCCAATTTGGAATTCCGTTTCTCCAGAATGATATTTTGAAAGTTCAGAAGTATTCAATATCAAATTAATTAGGCAGAAGTGCCCATAGAGTTAATGTTTGCGGTACTTGTGTTTGAAGTGACATTTCTCTACAAATGATATTTCCGAAAGTTCAAGAATTAAATTATGTTAAAGTGGTCTAAGGGTTAATGTTAAAACCTACTGCACTTTCTACACAATGTTATTTGCAAAAATTCAAAAATTTAAATTGAACTGAAGTGTTCAAAGATTAATGTTAAAATCTGCTGGACCTTTTTCAATGCCATTTCTTCCGAATGATATTTTAAAAAGTGCAAGACTTATATTGAACAGAACATAATTCCGATAGAAGTGCTCTTGATATTAATGTAAAATTCTACTGCACTTTAGCGTGTTTTGGTATAGTCTATATCCTATATACATGTATGTGTTAGTAGTTAAGTCTATCAGTGCATCTAGAATTTACAAACAGTATTTAATTCTTTTAAACAGTATTTGTATTAAAATGTGCTAAATGTGTACAGCATTCAGTAAGCCAGTATTTTGTATAGTAACAGACCTGATAATTATTTTTCTAGAATGTGATATTTTGAAGTGCTTATTTCTGAAGATATACTGGTTACAATGTTATATGAACTGTGATCCATTGTTTTCACTGTTTGTCAATAGAATTACATTTATATCTATAGTCTTTATCATATAACATATTGCTTGAGTATGTTTGAGTTGTTTATATCATAGATTGTACATATATTCAGAGTTGTTATTTATTTGAACAAAAACATAAGATTTGTATTTTTCTATTGGAATTTGTTGCGATTTTCAGTTCAAATTATTTGTTTGTAACAAACATAATAAAGTTGTCTGAAATCATATTTATTTTTTATTTCATGTACCCGTCCCAAATTATGACCAACAGGGTTTTGTAGAGGCCGAATGAGACTGACTGCTTGGCATAATATACTATTCAAAAAAAGTAGGGGATATTTGATTTTGGGGGCATAATACTAAAATATGCAAATGACTACGAAAAAAGTCAGAATAGAACCTAACAGAAGAAACATTTCCAGTTACATGTGACGCCCAAACGCACCAATAGCTACCGCATGGAATGCAGGTGATGCTTGGGATCATCATGGGGGTCCAACCCAAGATTTGCACGACTCTGACTTTGAATGTTACAGCCATTGTGGCATTGAATTCCAGGGTGGAAACATCAGTTTAATGGTTTTAGTGACCAGAAAACAAATTTTGATATGCGTCGGCTTACCCAAAATGAAAGGTTACGTGCCCTTGGCATGCTACAGATCGGCACAACACAGGTGGTTTTGGCGCGGACGATGAATCTTACTCAGTCTGTCATAAGCAGGCTATGGTCCAGATACCGTGATACACAATCTGTACAGGACAGACCACGCTCAGGTCGACCAAGGGCGACAACTCAAGCCCCTTTAAATGTACATAATCTAAAGAATTTTTACAAAATAATCATTGCCTTATCAAGTTATCTTGCTAATACATTAATTACATTACATCACGTATATATCTTACCCACACATGCACAAGTTCCGCTCTGATGAATTAATTACCGGTAACATAGCACACCCACCCACTTTAATTTACAAGGTATCGCAAAGTTTAGAACATTCTGATCTTCATTTTGGGGGGTATCGTGATCTAAAGAGATAGTAAGCTTAAAGATCTATAGTTCTTAAATATAATTGTCCTCGTCATGTGCTTTTTAAACTATTCATTTGACGCTCGGTGTGTTAGAAAAGAGTACCCCCCCCCCGGTTTGTTACAAAGGAGTAACGTCCCCTGGATTAAAATTTTAAAATGAGTATGAGCTAGAACGTTACACTAACATTTTCCGGGCAAATTCTATCTAAGTCGTGTATGCGTGCTATCTTTAGTATTACCATACAAGCAATGTTCATTATAAATAAAAGATATCCCGCTATGTCTTAAACATGTTCGTGATGCACACTTTTAAATTACCGATATCGGACAGTTTGCAGATCAGATATATATCACAACGGAAGTACATTAGGTTCGTAAAAAGAAGTTGAAGTATAGTATATTGTATTCCTTATCGGTCATTTAACCGCTCGCGTGTTAACCGTCTCTTTAAATAATAATATGCTGTTTATTTTCCTAAGTTTTTATGAATGTAATGAGGACATACGCCATGCAGTGCACTAAGGGTAGGCCTATTGTGGCAATGTGTAGACGGGATCCTGCTTCTTCGTTTCATGCTGTTCCTGCACCACCAAGGCAAAACTAGGTTGGAAAAACCCGTTGAACTTTTCTTCGTCACCATCGGGATCGAATCCGAGACCCTGTCGTACGCGAGCCACAATTGCCACTATCCAACATGTCTTTATATTACACAATTCCTACTCATTGTCGTCCATTTGATTTCTACATTTATTAAGTATAACCAGGCCCGGGTCCAGGATTTTGTCGAGGGGGCGGGGGGCACACATTGGAGCAAAGGGTAATATGTAGCAACCTTGGATTGCTTGGGCGGAGACAATGCATAAATCATGTTCATATCGTCTATTAAAGAGCAGATACAACAGTAACAAAGTAAACGAAAATGAAAATCAACTTTGTCACTGGGGCCACGGCCCCCTGCCCCGGATCCGCGCCTGATAACACGGATAGGGCCTAGTATGAAGGCCGTGACTTGTGCGGCATAGGAATCACTTGTAACAACAATTGTAATAGTTGAATTTCAAACAGCAATATGGCGCACTTTACTTTTTCTAGTTTCTTTCTTCTCGCTTGACACTATCTTTCGACAGGTATACATTTGTTGAATTTCCCGCCGTTTATAGGTTATAAGCATGTGTATTGTCGAATGACGTCATAATATAACTTGCCCGTCCCCATCGAAACTAGTTCGCGAAATTTAACTAATGGGTTTGTTTTTAATCTGATTGGATCCAAGTCGCGATATTAGAATAAAGCGTTGAAACATTTTTATACTTTCCGAAAATCATGCACTGTTACTTTAAACAAATTATATTTAACGTCACACGTCTTCCAGTACCCCGTTATAATACAATGGTGTCAATAAGTACTGTACAATTATAATCTTAACGTCCTTACAACAGCATAATCTACACAACTTTAAATACATTAAACTCTACAAAATATTGACCGATCAATTAACATACCTGTTATACTGTATGCGACGATTCAGGACAATTACTCATATGTACTCCCGACATGTTCGTATTACCTCTCCAATTACTTATATAATTAAAACTCTTAACGTGGTCATAGGTAGAATACACAATCCTGACAGGTTTAGTTTGTTTAAACATATATTATGCATGAGTTAAATCTGCCCATTGGAGGCCTTTTTAGGCTTGATATGTTATACAGAATAGTAATTAGACATTTATTAACAAAACAACAACATAACCAACTCTCGGTGGCATCGGATACTCAAGATTAGAACGGTTCACTATTAAAAATAAATATTTTAAAAAGCGAGAAAATACCCGTGCCCTGGCTACCACTATATACAGAGTAAGATATTGCCTGAGAATGAAGTAATTTGCATGAAATTTGCAATGTTTTTATGTTACATTATCTATTTTTGAGCCTCTTTCTGCTTATGGTAAGAGTGATAGCAATTTGATTGGTCGAGACTCTACAACACAAAAACTCTTTCTCATATTGAGGTAGAATGTTCAAATTCGTCGTAGGCGTTATTACCGTAAGCAGAGAGAGGCAATCTGATTTGCTGATGCTTTCGGGAGCAATTTTGGTTTTAGTTTATTCTTTGAATGGCATTTAGTAATTGGAACATAATCAAAAAACAAACTTTTATGGAATAATAATTACTATGGTGTATTAAACAAAGCCATAGTAATTGTTATTCCATAAAAGTGTGTTTTTTGATTTTTTTTTTTGGTTTGGTTTTAGTTCTTTCGGGCAGGATAACGTTGGTTTTAATTAATCGAGGGTGATGGAACTCCTAGTATAGACTCATTATATCATTACCTTCACTTACTTCGATGATGAGAATTTTCCGATAAGGTAAAGGATCGATTAGCAATTTGATCAAGACTTTGGAACATTACAACTATGTTTAAACTTGGTGTAGATGTTCATTAGGTGAATGTCTTGACCTTTCGCGCTAAAGATAAGCCGAGCTCAGCAATTTCATTGCTCATTGGTCGATGCTTTGGGACAAGATGACTTTGATACTATCTGATAGAGAGTGATTAAACTCAGTGTATGGTTGATAATCAGTTTGATTGCTTGATACTATTGAAAAAAGTAACTGTGCTATTAATTAATATGTATTATTTATTTGGGGGGATTTCGGCGGGGAGCATTCGCTTCAGGTTGGCTTGTTTTGATTGGGTAGTCACCCTGCTTGTCTCGCTTGTCCCAGCTAGATCTCGGGCTGTACGATGTTGCAAAAAGGGACGATATCGATATTTGCGGGTGTGGCGCCCGGCAGGGTAGTTAAATATCGCGATATGGAGTTTTATGGCACATCAGCTCCAACCGGGTTATATGGTGCCAAACATATGCTGAATTTGGATAAATTAAATATAAATGCATTAAAGCGGACTACAGTGTGGGTAAGAATTGCTTTATTCACACACTTTAAACTTTACTTTTTTTTAATCATATATATTTATTAAAATGAACAAAACAACATCCCTTTGGATAAACACGTTTCAATGCCTCTAGCACTAAGTTTTCCACAATTAAATTAAATACAACCGTTGATGTCCAAAAAGCGTTTGCTTGTGACCCACTCGGCAGGTTACAGCGGAAGTAAGTAGATGCGGTCTTCTATTGTAAGTTGAACACTAAAGCGCGGCTTATGTCGACTTTGCAACTCAAAGCAACTGGTTGCAAGAGTGCTTATGTCGATCATATCTGCAACTGAATTCTGAGTGCTTATATCGACTCGGGACTGATATCGATCACACATAACACGTGACTGTTAATTTCTTCATCACGTGATCATCCAAATGCTGAATAACTTAAAAGAAGCAGCACAAAAACATAGTCGGTCTTACTACAATTCTATTAGTATATTATCGTCGACATCATCAACATTTGAAAAGTGGTGTCTTCGTTTATAAAGTCTTATGACACACGATGTTATCACGAGATGTTATTTCCATGGAAATGAGTTGACTCCAGTTGCAAGAACGCTCATGTCGACTGCAACGGTTTGCCACTAGTTTTGCAGGGGGGGGGGTCTAGGTTTGATAATTGCTTAACTAATTGCGCTCAATCGATAATTTGGTAAATTAGATTCAATTTGGTTCATTCTGATGTATTTCCGGAAGGTAAATTAAAAAAAAACCAGGTGAAGTGTCCAGCAAGAGAACTGAGATTCTATCACCATAATTGATTATAATATTGATTCAATAACCTAATTTATATATTTTGTATATTAATATAAATCAAACCAAATTATGGAATAGATGTCAATTAGTATGTATAATATGTTGTTATTTTAATTTAATGTTGTTGTCTATATTTTTGCATTGCCATTTATTTCCTCCCAGTTTGTTTTGTTACCATGATTTTGACTAGTTATCTCGTGTACATTATGTTATGCCCTGTATAGTGCCCTCGGTATCATAGCGATCTTGGTCGGACTAAACGCCTGCTACTTATTGCTTGATAGGTATCTAAAACATTGCAACATTATTTGTAACTAATACTCCTGACTGTAGAAGTTTTTACGAATAAAAGGTAATTTATTTTTAAATTACAAGTTGTTGTTCTTTTCTTTGAGTAAGAGAATATTACCTTATGGCTAATCTCTTAACCGCTTATCCGAAGAGCTTGGTCCGTGACTCACCGGAAGTAGTCACTGGTGGCAGAATTACCTTCACTGATAGCATACCTCTTGTTAGAGTACGCTACACAGGTCTAAATCGCCAATAAAAATCGCATAAAATATTTTCAAACTTGAAGGGGGGGTCGACCCCCCCCCCCCTCTGGATCCGCCCCTGTAGTTGCAGAAAGTTGAACAGCAAAGAGGCGCTCAGGTCGACTTTTTTCAGTTGCTCCCAGTTGCCGAAACGGCAGTTGCTTTTAGTTGCAAGGTCGACATAAGCCCCCTTTACTAAATGACCCGGACTATCTTCCATTAAGTATTCGATTGGCTGCGGTATTCCTGTCCTAAGAGTGAAAGTAATCTATTTATAGATCGTTATATTCTTGCTTTCAGAAATTAAGTTTCGAAGAGTTTTCTAAAAATATTCGTTTTTTAAAAATATGACAACATATTTATAGCCGCGGTAGTGTGAAATTTCAGACGTTTGGTAGGCCTAAGCCAATTTATTGTCAACTAAAAGCAAAGTAAAAATAACGCATACACGATGCACACTCGGCAAACCTCGGAAGATTTCGGGAATCTAAACTCGGCTGTATGATGAATTCCGCCATATTGGAACTACTTTAAAGGTCCCGGATAAAACATGTCTGCGTCCATTCCAAACACAAGTTGGTGACCTATTTGGCTAGCGACCTATTCGACCGATCCAGCTGTAAGATAATGACGAAATTACACGTCTATTCTGAGCTAAAGGAATGGATAAAAAATAATATATTCTACTTTCAATTGATAGACATAACGTTGGATTTTATTGGTTGATAAATAGAGACTGTTGTCTTTACTCTAAATAGGTTTCCAACGAACAGGTTGCAGCTCGATCGGTCGAATAGGTCGCTAGCCGAATAGGTTCCCAATTTGTGTAATAGCGTCAAGTTTTCCTGTTAAAGTAAACCGGTAGCCGCATCGCAAATGTATGGGCGTAGGTACATATCACTTACTGTCATACATCCGAGACTAGATGTAGTTTACGGAATCTGTCGAGATTAGCCGAGTGACACGATGCGGGCACTGCGCAAGTATTTTCGACATTTAACGATTCTCAAAACATTAGCTTTATTGTAGTTTATTGCTGTCGGTTAATTTCCACTGCTGTATGGTGTATTTATTATCTATTTTTATGACATTGTTTTTCGATATTTGAAGTTTTTAGCGATATTCGATAAACCACTATGTCGACGATTTTTGACCACATGATATCGTAGTTGGTTCTGAAAATAACTATATCGAGAATATCGTACAGCCAGCCCTACAATGGAATATCGGTATGCAAAATGCACGCGGTGAACAGTGTTAACGATGTAGTAGACATAATCAGGGCGATAGTAATAGTACGCGTCAATTTTATATATCTAGAATAATAGCTGAGACTGACATGTTATATTTACCAATTAAGTCAATATGTCAGCCATAAAACTTTTTAAAAACCTTTAAAAAGTTTAGTGCGCAATTAGGCGTATCCTTGTAGTTGAACCTTAGATGCCAAATGCCTCGACCAACTTAAAAAAAATCAGAATTAAAGGAACAAGCTCACACGTAACGAATTAGCTGAGACACAAACACTCCATAACCTGGTGATACTAAAATCAAATGGAAAGGAAAGTCAAGTCATCACGTTTATCGTACAATTTAACATTCAGTTTATGGTAATTCTCAAAGTCGAGACGCAGATCCAAGCAGGAAGCGTAATTGTCACTGTCAGTAGTGTTTGTAATTTCGAGTTCATCAGGATATATTATGAATTATATATAATCACCAAATTTAGGATTATTCACTGACAGAACATCATCGACATATCGATAAGTGAAATTAAAATGTCTGACTTCTCGTTTTTTTGTGTGTGTTCACGAGCGCCTGCATGTAATCAATCGGCTTCGTACGAATACAGAACAATTCTGCATGCAAAGGTTCACGGTTGGTGCCCACGGGGATACATATATTCCCCTCCAAATTCATCAAAGATGTTATCAATTACAAAATCCGACATTTGAATTATTTTGATGGCGGTGAACTTGATTAGGAATCACTATATTAACAACTAAATATTGATATATCTAACAGTTTTCGATTTAGATAAAAAAAAAAAAAAAAAAAAGAAAAGACACTGATTTTCCCCTATAAAATCCTGTTCAAAAGAACGACTTCCCTTATAAAACCAATCCTTTAACTCCAGATATTAAATGCCTTTGTTTAAAAGTGCGACTTTACCCTATAAAATTTATATTTAATGTGTACATCTAACAGATGCAATGGGTTTTTCATGCGTGTTCCTTATCAATGGGTTGGAGTGCCGATGACTGCCCTCGTGGCACAATGGTAGCGTATGCACGACTTCATTAACTAGAAACCAGTCCTAGGACTTTGAATTCTGTCTAATGGTTTGGATTGTATTTGTTCGTACTTGGTTTTATTGTCCCCCGCCTTTCGAAGAAAGTTGGGAGACTATTAAAATGGGTTCGTCCGTCCGTCTGTCTGTCACACTTTTTGGGACACAATAACTCTCTTCCTAATTGAGCTAGAATGTTCAAACTTGGTGTATGTGTTTATTAGGTCAATGACTTGATGGAGTTCGAAGATGAGCATTTTCCGCTTAGGGTAAGCAGAGATAAACAATTTGATTGGTTGATGCTTTGGGACACGATATCTTTAGTTCTAATTAAGTGAGATTGATGAAACTTGGTGTATAGTTTCATTATAGTAATACCTTTTTCTGCTCAGGGTAAGCAGAGCGACACGCAATTTGATTGGTCGAGACTTTTGAACACAATAACTCTCCTTCTAATTGAGTTAAAATGGTCAAACTTGGTGTATATGCATTATTAGGTCAATGCCTTGACGGAGTTCGAAGATGAGCATTTTCCGCTTAGGGTAAGCAGAGATAAGCAATTTGATTGGTTGATGCTTTGGGACACGATAACTTTAGGTCAATGCCTTGATGGAGTTCGAAGATGGACATTTTGTTCTTGGGATAGACTGAGATAAGTAATTTAATTGGTTGATACTTTGGGACAAGATAACTTAGGTTCATCTTGATTGATGATTTTTATGCCAATACAATGACTGCATTCTCATTCAGTAATGGATTCGACAGTAACAGTGTATAGAAACGATTGACTCGGACACGAGGGGCCCTTTTGTCTGCCTTTAGGACCCTCCCTAACTAGGATACATTTTCATTTTTCTCGTCGGTTTTAGCATTTTTCTTTACAAAACACTTTTGGATGACACTTCGTGTACAGGGTAAGCAGAGATAAGCAATTTCATTGGTTGGTGCTTTGGGACACGATAACTTTAGTTCTAATTAAGTGAGAGTGATGAAACTTGGTGTATAGTTTTATTACAGTAATACTTTGACTAAGATCGATAATGAACAGAGCGATAAGCAATTTGATTTGCCGAAACTTTGGAACACAATAACTCTCCTTCGAATTGAGTTAAAATGTTCACAATTGGTGTGTATGCTTATTAGGTCAATGCCTCGATGGAGTTCGAAGATGAGCATTTTCTTCTTAGGGTAGGCAGAGATAAGCAATTTGATTGGTTGATACTTTGGGACAAGATAACTTAGGTTCATCTTGATTGATGATTTGGGCCAGAGGGGCCCTTTTGTCAAGCGTGTCTGCCTTTAGGTTTCCCTAACTAGGGTACATTTTCATTTTTCTCGTTCGTTTTAGCATTTTTCTTTTTAAAATACTTTTGGATGACACTTCGTGTACAGTTTGATTGCTCGATATGTTTAAAAACAATAAATGTGCGATTAATTAATATTTGTCATCTATTTATTTGGGATTTCGGCGAGGGATATCAGCCTCACTGTTGGCTTGTTTTTTTTTAGACAGCACAGTGTTGCTTTCATTTTAAGACAAATCAGTTTAACTATTCTGACCTCTTCTGTCGGAGGTTAGAGTTAAATACGCATGTGCAGCTTTACATTCTTAATTCGGTTCTCGTACGCTTTCGATAACATTGGCACTGCCTGACCCCGATATTGTTACAGGAATGTAACTTACTGCGCATGATCAAAGCAAACCGGAGCTGGTTTTTTTTGTTAAGCCAACCCGTTCAGACGGCTAAGATGAACCAGTTTAAAATTAAAAGTCTTCTCGAAGACAGGTCACGAGCTGGGGTTTGTAATCTGGTTTATTTACCCCACATGTGCGTTTAGACGCTTAGGTTTAACGGTCCCGGTTGGTTTTCTTTAAACCAGTGCAACATAACGAAACATTATGGGGGAGTTGGGATGGCCTAGTGGTCTAGAGTGCCGCGCTTCGACCTCTAGCTGGCCGGTCACCTCTGACTTGCGGCTGTGGATTCGAGCCCTGATGTGGGCGTATGTGGCATGGAGATAGGGGCGCCTTCTCAACTTAGTGGGTTTCCTCCGGGCACTCCGGTTTCCTCCCACAGCTAAAGACCCCTACGCGCAAGCGAATTATTGAAATAAAATGAAACCATGTTAGTCCCAAAATGACCTAGTTTGCGTCGAGTGGACGTTAAACCCCATTTCTTTCTCTCTCACGAAACATGGGAGATTAGATAACGAGTTAGTAGTTAGCACTACAATAGTTAAGAACTAGCTAATGTAAAGGCAATTTGATGAAAATTTCAGTCAATTTGATCCATAATAAACTTGGAACTAAGCGATCGAAAGCTCCTCCTAGCCTCGGTCATCATTACTCAAGTCGGTAAGTCAAAACCAGTAGTCTCGGTTATCCATTTGAATTTAATATTTTAGCGAATCGAACAAGAAAAATTAATGCTGGCCTCAACATCGAAAGTCTATTATGGTCTCTGAATAAGTTAATTAATGTCTAATTAATAGTTTTTATAACATTCCAGGCCTCAATAGGCAGATTTTGCTGTTGCATAATGCATGTTTAAGCGTCTTAACGGGCTAAATCAGAGTCACGTTTACAGCCCAAACCCATCTTTCCCTACAGATATTTAATGCGTGCGTCACAAGAGAGCGGTAGTTTTTGCTGCAAAACTCATCGCTTCACCCAAACATTTATTGCGTTCATCTAACAGGTCTCTTTCCCAAATTGCTCTGATTTAAGAAAAAAAAATTACTGCTGTGTTGAGGTTGATTTTTCTAAACTTCCCCTTCCTCATAGAGGTTTTACCCAGAGCACCGAAATTTATTTTACCCAAACTGCTCTGAAAGGTTACATATACAATCTCAACCTCTCCACATAACTATTTTGATTTTTTATAATGTTTAGACATATCGTGGGTTTCAGCTTGAAACCTCGTATGACGAAATGCATAAAACTAGTAAAGGAGTTAATCGATAACATTTGTTTTACATAATATTGCCGCATTTTTCTTTATAATATCAATTATTAATCAATCTGATGATAATATGTGTACGTTTTGATTGCTGAATAATTTCAAGTGAAAATATTTATTAATTCTAAAATATAATCGAAAAAAGTTATATACGTGTTTTTGATTCTACAAAGATGTTAAAATATTTAGTTTTCATGTAGTCTACTGACATAGGGTCATACAAACTCCGCGCAGTGTTGCGTTTGATTAGAGGTTATCCTACTACACACTGCTATTTTGATTGGTCAGTGGTCCGTCTATCAACCAATCACTAGCTGCCCTACAAAAGCTTTACATAAAACGAGTGGCAATATTGGATCAAATATGTTTACATAGCGTTACGTCGTGACTCACGATTTTATCATGCCTAATTAACCCGTGCATAGCAGAATACTAATTGTGTGACAAACGAAGCCCATCAAGTCGAATGAAATGTAAACAATACTGCTTGGAAACGAACATACTTTCACCGTTTTTAATACCTTAAATCACTGTCCAAAGTTTTAGGGAAGACCCAGATTAAACGAAGGACTGTCATGTAAACAATACTGTTTGGAAACGAACATACTTTCACCGTTTTTAATACCTTAAATCACTGTCCAAAGTTTTAGGGAAGACCCAGATTAAACGAAGGACTGTCATGTTGCTGTACTTAAGTGATAGCTTTCATTGAACTGTAATATGGTTTCATCTAATGGCCCCCTTTAAGGCATTCAATGTTGTTAATTTTATCCTTTGGTTGAACCGTGGGTCAAATATATATTGTGTTGTTTTTGTTTAATCCTTTACTTCTTATTGTTATTATTATTTAATTTTTGGAAATGGCTTCATCACGAACTCATATATATTAAACCTAAGTTTACTAAATGTCATTGTGCTTGATAACGATAAGAGGATACTTGTCGAAACGTCGTGATATTAGAATAAAACCAGTGATTGTTTCCCATAAAAATTGTGTTCTGTTATTGTGTTCTCCAATCACTAAATGCCACTTAAAGATTAAGATCAGCGATGGTTGATGAGGATTATACTTCTCCAGTGAAGGCGTTGGTAGGCAACACTCTCGCGATCACCTTTGAGGATTCCCCATTCTTCTACTGATCTGAAAGCTTACAGGTCCAGTCTGAACGCTGGGATAGTGGTGAAGCCCACTTTAGTACCGTGACAACTCGTTTGTAGACCCGGGGGTTGATGACTTAATGTATTGAATTCGCTTCCGATGATATATATACACGACCGAAGGGTCGGAAGTCCCGACAGAATACATATACAGCTGTCATTTGTTTATGGGGAGCAACAGCCAAGAGGTTTTTTAGTTGTTTCGTCGTTGCAAACGACTCGAGGCAAGACCCAATCTCACAATTGTATTTAGACATTTTGAAAAGCTTAAAATGTATAATAATGTATCAATAATTCCATCACGTAACTATCATTATGAAACAGTATTTGCTGTTTTCCTGTAATAAAGTATTATTCCCAACCTCCATTTAATTATCCAATAACGGAACTCATTACTCCTCAAACTCGAGACTTTTTTTTACCTTCTCCAAGGAGGCTGATATACATCATTTCTCTCGCTAAAAAAAATCTAAAATGGACAACTACATAGCATAAAATGACCGGATTACATCTTTTGTCTAACATCTGTTTGAATATTACTGGTTCGCTGATCTTTCACCCTATCATGTGCAATTAATCAGAGTAGGCCTAATTAAATATGAACATCTACGGACCTGGGTTACAAAAGTATACATGCATTGCACATAAACAACAATATGAACATTAGTAGTAACACCTTTGATCTCTGTCTAAGGTCACTGAAATGAATGTATAACTTGCATAAGCAAAGGTGGCAAGACATTGATTGGATTTGCTAAGTAATCGTTTATACCTCACGGAAAAATACGAGTTTAAAAATATATTTAGAACAGTCTGCAAGACATGCTCAAAGGAAATATGACAATTATACACCTGACATTTGTCTTATTTATTAGTAAATGATAAAACTAATGACCGTAAAAATTAAGTCAAGATTAAATTACCCAAAATGGAACGCCTTTCAATATTTCAACACAACAGAAGGTAGATCATAATTCATTTGATTGTCAATGATTAGATAATTTCCAAAATATTTAGATGGTCCTGTGCTGCTTTTCGATCAGGAATATGGCTATGGTGAGAATCACCAGATCCGGAGAGCAAGTGCGTCGGAGATATATGCTAAGAAAAAATTAAATGGGATATACCAAACAACAATGCTATGTTTACAACTCAGAATACAAATTATTTAGATGGTCCTGTGCTGCTTTCCGATCAGAAATATGGCAATGGTGAGAATAACCGCACCAAGTGCGTCTGAGATATATGCTAAGAAAAATTAAATGGGATATACCAAACAAAAAAGCAAAGTTTACAACTAAGAATACAAAATATTTAGATGGTCCTGTGCTGCTTTCCGACCAGGAATATGGCTATGGTGAATATCACCAGATCCGAAGAGCAAGTGCGTCGGAGATATATGCTAAGAAAAAATTAAATGGGATATACCAACCAACAATGCAATGTTTACAACTAAGAATACCGATTATTTAGATGGTCCTGTGCTGCTTTCCGACCAGGAATATGGCAATGGTGAGAATAACCGCGCCAAGTGCGTCGGAGATATATGCTAAGAAAAATTAAATGGGATATACCAAACAACAATGCAATGTTTACAACTAAGAATACAAAATATTTAGATGGTCCTGTGCTGCTTTCCGATCAGGAATATGGCTATGGTGAGAATCACCAGATCCGGAGAGCAAGTGCGTCGGAGATATATGCTAAGAAAAAATTAAATGGGATATACCAAACAACAATGCAATGTTTACAACTAAGAATACAGATTATTTAGATGGTCCTGTGCTGCTTTCCGATCAGGAATATGGCTATGGTGAGAATCACCAGCTCCGGAGAGCAAACGCATCAAGTGCGTCTGAGATATATGCTAAGAAAAAAATAACTGAAAGCATTTATTGAATTTATATAGTTAGGGAGCCTGTTATATCTACAGCCATTTGACAAAGCGTAACCTTTCAAATACGTTTAAAATGATTCATAGATCCAAAAGAGTTAAAAATTCTAAAGGGTTTCCATGCCAAACATGATTTGATTACCTTCCATGTTTTCCCTGACACAAACAAGATCAACCCCTACATTAGATAAGTCGGTACTAACTCAATTAAAATGCGCGGGTTATTGCGTCCCAAAGTTTTGACCTGTCAAATTGCTTATCGTTCTTTTTGCTTGAGCAGAAAATGCTCATTATCGAACTTGGTAGTTTTATTAGTCAAAGTATTGTTGTAATAAATCTACCAAGTTTCATCACTTAATTAGAACTATACACTTATCATGTCCCAAAGCATCAACCAATCACACTGCTTATCTCTGCTTACCCGACGCAGAAAATGCTCATCTTTGCACCCCACGAACTAATCAACACCTACACCAACTTAGAACTTTCTAGCCCAATTATAATTATTGTGTAGTTACTACTCTGACGTTTGGCAGTTGCAGTAGATTTATCTCCCCTATATAAATGATTGACCAAGACTCGCCCCAAATTAGAGTTCGATCAAGGTTCTGTCTGTCAATCATTTACTAGAGATGGGTCTTTCACAGTAAAATATTAACCACTTTCTGAGGATACATCCATATTGTTTTCTTATTGAAGGCTTCTTTAAACCTATTATAATCATGGCTGCTTCATGACAAACTCAACTCTCTCCAAGCAGTTGCTAGATACATTAAATTCTATTCCACAGTGATATTCAGTAGATTTCTCTTGGCAGGCTAATCATTGGCCCGCTACACACATTTCAAGAATTTGAGACAACCGATGTTGGTTAACCAGATCGTTGCAATTATCCCGTGCAGCTATCGTTTCTGCGCGTGGACAGGAGACAAAATGGAGTAAAGCAGTAATGATTTCTCCATGCCAACTAAGTAAAGAGGCATCTGTGGATCCAAATGAATTATGGCCCCCTGATTGTACGATAAATCGCCCTTTTGTTTTGGCTTGTGGTCCATCTGGAGGTCACAATTATTAACGGATTTTTAAAGAAAGTTTGACGATATCACAGTAATGAAGGCTTGCATTCGAATTTCGTGGAAACAAAATGGTCGCCGCTTGCACGTGAATACTACAAAAACAAGCCAACATTGAGGCTGATGTCCCCCGCCGAAATCCCCAAATAAATACATGACACATATTAATTAATCGCACATTTATTTTTTTTCAAACGTCTCGAGCAATCAAACTGTACACGAAGTGTCATCCAAAAGTGTTTTCTAAAGAAAAATGCTAAAACCGACGAGAAAAATGAAAATGTACCCTAGTTAGGGGGACCCTAAAGGCAGACAAAAGGGCCCCTCTGGCCAAGGGAAAGGGCCCTCGTGTCCGAGTCAATCGTCTCTATACACTGTTACTGTCGAATCCATTACTGAATGAGAATGCAGTCATTGTATTGGCATAAAAATCATCAATTAAGATGAACCTAAGTTATCTTGTCCCAAAGTATCAACCAATCAAATTACTTATCTATGCCTACCCTAACAAGAAAATGCTCATCTTCGAACTCCATCAAGGCATTGACCTAATAAGTATACACACCAATTTTGAACATTTTAACTCAATTAGAAGGAGAGTTATTGTGTTCCAAAGTCTCGGCAAATCAAACTGCTTGTGGCTCTGCTTACTCTGAGCAGAAAATGCTCATTATCGATCATGGTCAAGGTATTACTGTAATGAAACTATACACCAAGTTTCATCAATCTCACTTTATTAGAACTAAAGTTATCGTGTCGCAAAGCATCAACCAATCAAATTGCTTATCTCTGCTTACCCTAAGCGGAAAATGTTCATCTTCGAACCCCATCAAGGCATTGACCTAATAAACATATACACCAAGTTTGAACATTTTAACTCAATTAGAAGGAGAGTTATTGTGTTCCAAAGTCTTAACCAATCAAATTGCGTATCGCTCTGCTTACCCTGAGCAGAAAATGCTCATTATCGAACTTAGTCAAGATATTACTGTATTGAAACTATACACCAAGTTTCATCACTCACTTAATTAGAACACTGTTACTGTCGAATCCATTACTGAAAGAGATTGCAGTCATTGTATTGGCATAAAAATCAAGATGAACCTAAGTTATCGAGACCCAAAGCATCAATCTATCAAATTGCTTATCTCTGCCTACCCTAAGAAGAAAATGCTCATCTTCGAACTCCATCAAGGCATTGACCTAATAAACACATACACCAAGTTTGAACATAATAGGAGAGTTATTGTGTCCCAAAAAGTGTGACGGATAGACAGACAGACGGACGAACCCAAAGGCGGGGGACAAAATAATGGTATATCAAGGTTGTATACTCTGTAGATAGATGCCAAAATTTTAATGAAACTTGATACGCATGTTTATAACCCCCAAAAACATTTGAAAGTCACATTCACAGAATGGAGACTTTTTCCAAATAAATTGATGCCAAATTTTAAATATGAATTTGGTTTAATCATGTCACAGACATAAATCTAGAACGTTAAAACCCATTGCATTTCAATTATCAATTAACTTCTTAACTAAGAAGCCGCATATTTTTATTTAATAAGCACGCCTTCGTCGATTTCCATGTTGGCAGCAAGTTTGGCCAAGTGTCTATCAAGGCGCGGATCCAGAGCCGGACCCCCCCCCCCCCCTGCTTAGGCTTGAAAATTTTTTAAGCGATTTTATTGGTGATTTAGACCTGTATTTTTTGAATTTACCTTCCGGAAATACGTCAGAATGAACCAAATTGAATCTAATTTACCAATTTTTTCTGGGGGACGGCCCCCAAACCCCCCTTTAATCGGTTGAGCGCAATTAGTTAAGCAATTATCAAACCTAGACCCCCCCCCCTGCAAAAAATCCTGGATCCGCGCCTGCTATCCCTGCACATCCTAAGGCCTAAATATAGACAGACAATTTACATGTTGGCATCAAAGTAATTTGATGTTCTGCAATAGATTGAAATCAATAAAATGAATCGAAATAACGGAAAATTTGTGTGATTAAATTTACATCATAATATAAATCAGTTTCTAGTTTGGGCCATACACCACATGTACAACTTTGTATTAATACACGTATGACTACAAATAAAGGGATATAACTCGTTTAAACGTAAAATTTCGAGACCCATTTCGTGTTGACTTTCTGTTTGCGGAATCTTCAATAAGTCCGTATCAAAACAATATACACCCTACGTTTAACCCCACATTTGATAGGTTTTGTAAAGGATCAGGGGGTAACTAGACTGTGGGTGTAGGACTGTAGTCTGTTCTAATTAATCAATTATCACTGGTGTAAACTTCTTACTCTAATCATTGTCACTGGTGACACCAGTTTAATAATAAATTTATATCCTGAGTTGTTTTGATGTAATAATTAGTTTGAAATAAAAGCGAATAAACTACTGATATTTAATCACAGCCGATGAGTTGATATAGCTCATGAATCACAAATGGTCATTCCAAAATGGCGAACGCTCTGCTTAACTTTTACTTGCCAATACTAAAGGTGGTCAGAACACACCACTGTCGAGGACGATGCATGACCAGCACACTAATAGGAAGTTCCATATTAAGCATTGATTTCAGGCAGTATTATCTCATATTACGTGTTACTATTAAATGTTATTCAGTTTCTTGAATGGGATGCTAAGGAGGATATTGGCTTCAAATCTTCCTAATGAACCGTTAGAAATCGATATATCTAAATGAATTGAATTAATTTATATACAGTTAGCCAATGACTTACGTACGGATTACTTTATGGTTGATGAGTACTAACCTTTGCTGCACGCATCTATATATTGATAATATCGATGAAACCCACGATAATTTTTATCAGTTATACATGTAATGGATTAATAATTTTGAAATTATTTCTAGAACATTACTTTGAAACACTGTCCAAATACACAAGACGAGTCTTCCTTATTTACCCTTTACATTGAGGAACTTATAGGACTCCTACAATGTGTCCTATTTTTAAAACACTGTATCTTTAAATTGAAATGCCTTGAACACCTAGGAGGCATCAAGTGCGTTTTTGGTAAGGCACGGACAGGTGTTCAATCGAGTGAAACAGATAATGAACACCAAAACGTATTCAACTCGAATTTAAATTAGAACACCGGGCTAAAACCGCCGGAAAACTCGCGAACACGCATTTCTAACCGTAAACGCAAGAATGTTAAGGCCAAGAACAGGAATACATTACTTCCATTCAAGTTAATGTAAAGTTTTAAGTAATATTTCAATAGTAATCATTTTATTCACTTACATTTTCACAGAAATTAAATTTATATTTCCGGTTTCAGTTCATTTAAAAATACTTGACATTTCAATAGTAATCATTTTATTCACTTACATTTTCACAGAAATTAAATTTATATTTCCGGTTTCAGTTCATTTATAAATACTTGACATCTTCAGAGTGTCGCTGAAGTGTACGGGACTTCGTCCACGGTGTGTTAGAGTGGAATATTCCCCGTAACATTTAGTAATGTTTGAATAATGCAGTCCCTCCTCCCTCTCACGTCATTCTCAACACTGCAGGAAATACTACATCCGTCCCAAAACAAACTGGTGAACCCACTCGGCAGATTCAGGAACATACATCTAGCCTCGGCTGTATGACAGTAAGCGTACCTACGCCTATACAATTGCGATGCGGCGCCGGGTTACTGATTGTGAAAACTTGTTGCTTTCAGAAAGAAGTTCTCAAAATTGCGTCGTTCGAAGGGTGTGTAGAATTTTCAGAGCAAACATGTCTTTGGCTAAAGAAAATCAAATAAACTTGAAAGAAAACAGTTTCAAACTTTGAACATTTTGTAAGATAAAACATTCTTCACAGGCGTCGTCATGGGGAACGCCGTTGGTAATCCGGGAAGTTGAAAGTAGTTCTAATGGCGGACTTGTCATACAGCCGAGGATAGATTTAGGTTACTGAAATCTGTTGAGGTTTGCCGAGGGTAAACGTTTTTTACCATCCACCGGAGCCTGGTCTTATGACGTCATATGTGGATTGTGGGTTAGGATAAGGGTTAGGCTTGGCCCAGGGTTAGCCCTGTCTACATCTCGAGACTGTGACGAAATCTGCAGGCCACAGCCCTTATACTAACACACAATCCACATATGACGTCATAAGACCAGGCTCCGGTGGTTGGTAAAAAACGTCTACCCTTGCCGAGTGTGGTGAACCGGTTGTTGTTTTCTACATTCCATGGCCGACTTTTTAGAACTTTCTTATTCCAATATAAGTTAAAGGAGCTAAATCGCTAATATTTGGGGCTTAGAAATTGACAGAAATGGGTCGCAAGCCATATAATAATGTAATATGGATGTATATAAACTGATTTACATTCAATCGTTTCCTTTTTTACTCTAATATCAAATCAGTTATGTTTGGCGAAATACACCAGAAGTCTCAGTTGAATCATAATATATATACACAGCGTCTGGTTATTCCAGTCTACATAATGTTTATTGCGCATGCTCACCGTTTGAGATGTAATTTGGAGTATACCTTGCCTTGTTCTGTGGGTCCCTAGCTGAAAAGGAGTCTGAAACGCCGTATGGTAATCGTGTACCAATGGTAAAAAAAATATTTCGTCTTAAATATTGGATATCAGAAGCCCATCTTTTCTTGGCAAGACCACGCCATCAATGTTGATTTCAATTGACAAATGATTTGTGTTTTCAACGTCGAAGACTTTCAATGATAAATAGTCCAGTCTAAAGAGTTGCAACAGACGGTTCCATCAATTCAGAACGGCAGCGAAATATACGTTCATTGGGATTTTCCGGTGTGTTTCCAACTAATCAAATTGCTTATCTCGACTTACCCTAAGCAGAAAATGTTTATCTTCCAATCCCCATCAAGGTATTCGCCTCATTAATTAACACCTACATCAAGGTTAACCATACTGGCCAAAAAGAGCGGTATTGTGTCCCAAAAAGTGGCACGGTCAGGCGCATTATATAGCAGTGCAGTCCTGAATTGCCCCATATCCTGTTGAAGTCTTCATTCTATCACATGTTCCAAATAGTGTTACCTTAACAATGATCTGAGAAATTCATTCTTTAATCATTTTTGAACTGAGACCAAAATCTTGCGTTTTTGATTTAGCGTGTATAATTTCTTCACCCAATCAAGTATGTATTATATTCCGGTATATAGATTGGGTTTTATTCTCTATGCGTTTTAGACAAGTCAATCTACGGTAAATTTAGGACAACCTGGATTCACTACACAGCTTTAAGGAAGCATTGCTGTGGGTGTGTAACCTCTGTTATCAAAAGTAGAGAGTCATACAAGTTGATATTTTAATTCTTCACGTTTAGGGGGGAATCCATCCTCGGTTACCCAGTGTACTCATTCCGTTCTACTCCACTATACCCTGGGTTAATCCATAGGGTTTCCTCGATTTCAAATTATCTGCCTTGGCAGATTGTGATATTTTTATCGTCCAATCCCATAAAGCGTTACTTGGAAAGGTAATAGGCGAAGGGAAGTACCTCTCAACAAAGAATTCCCCACACATGGTGACCTCAGTCAGTTCTTGCACACTTCGCAAATAATATGTCATTTGGGAAAAATACCTACCAGAACTTTCCCTGACATCTTTTTGCGTGCATGTCAATTCTTTTGTATCAAGTCTTCCTCGATTCCAAATTATCTGCCTTGACGGATTGTGATATTTTTATCGTCCAATCCCATAATGCGTTACTTGGAAAGGTAAGAGGCGAAGGGAAGTACCTCTCAACCAAGAATTCCCCACACATGGTGACCTCAGCCCGTTCTTGCACACTTCGCAAATATGTCATTGGGGAAAATACCTACCAGAACTTTCCCTGACATCTTTTTGCGTGAATGTCAATTCTTTTGTATTAAATCTTTTACAAACTTTCTCATATCAATCGAACAAGCCGCCATATTGTTTGTAAACTGTTTTTTGATTGGTTCGTACATTCTAACTACGATGAGATAGTTTGAAATCGTGGAAACCCTATGGATTAACCCAGGATATAGTGGAGTAGAACGGAATGAGTACACTGGGTAACCGCGGTAAATCCGACCTCCTGCATGTACTGTTTACCCAGCACCTTCACGCTATGTCCAACAAAGGATTACACTGAAGTTGGTTAAAGTATATGATGTTAATCCTGGCTATTGTGTGACAAAGGATGTTATTAAGATAGCTTGAAAAGTAAACATTGTATAATCCACACACTTTGAATTTCTGTAGGATAATACGATGTCTGTGATTCTGTATAAATGGCGAACGCCAAAAATGTAGGCTACAATAATTTAGACGATTATCTAATGAATTGAGTCCGATACATGCCAATATCGAAAGGAACCGAGATCTTAGGGTGATAAACCTATATTTTAAGTTTCATTGAAATCGGATAAAAATTGTGACCTGTAGACTGTTCACAAACAATTGTGGGCGACAATATACCTCCACATAAAAATGTGGGCGTATTTAAAGTATATATTCAATCGATCCAGAATCTTTCGTAAGTTGATAAAATACCAAATAGAGAGCTAAACATTTCGGATTTGTTAGGTTCAGACCATATAGACTATAACATATATTTATTGAGGGGGTCATGTTCCCACCATTGGTCCAGTTGTTCGGGAATGACTAGGCCCTACAGTATAATAGCCACCATAGGGACCTATGTTGTCATTCAGAGAACCAATTGCATTAAACACTGAGCTATCCCCGTCATTCAACAACGTGGTTTAACGACAGTTAAGTTTGGCGACTGATCTTTGAAATAAGTTTACGACTGCTAATGATTTCATGACAGTGGATGACCCAGGATGGTTAATCTGGCAACTTGTTTTATGTTGTGCATACCAATGTTCATATTTAGCTGACTTTCTGTCCATTTTAATTTTGGCACATCCATGACAATAATAACACATTACTTCGTAATCTAATATTAATCCAGTTAGGAGATCTGTGGTTGTGGTCACATTATAATGGGGTGTAAATCCCCGTTTACGCCATACACCATCGCTGGAAACAGCTATATTAATAACATCTTGGCAAGTGACGGGTCGGCTTCTACATATGCATTTACGAACAATCTTTCCAAGATGTCTGCTAAAAGCTTATTTTTCAAGGCTGGTGGGAAAATCCATAACCTTGACAAATTTAACAAGATCTGCCTAACCACCACCGATCGCCATAACAGCACCTCGGTTTATATCGGCGCTTGGACAATGTTTATTCTCATCTAATTTCTTTGATATTGAGACACTAAGAATCAACTTCTTACATTGGTTGCACACCAACCTATTAAAATAGTTATTCTAGATCACTTAATAAAAAAGCAGGTGCTTTGGCTAGGGTCAGTTTTTATCACTATAGATATATTTTTTAAAATAGCCATGGAAATAGAATAAAAAGGCTTGATTTATAATTAGCGTACACAATATTAAGTGTCATTCCATGAGAAAACCATGCAGAATCGGGAAGGTGGGGGGTCGGCAGATCGAGTTCATCTTGGGGGGATTTTATGGACTCCTCAAGACTACTTCACAGCCAGAAGAACCGATCTCAAAATTTAACCGTTATTGAGATACAGCCTCGGGCTGATTTTTGGCCAATTTTGCCCTTTTTCAGGTCATTTTTGGTCAATTTTCAGCCACTTATTCTGGTGAGTCTACTCTAGGGTTTGGATGAAAATAGTGGTGGTTGGTGATGTTAGTGGGGGTCTTCCTGTGCCCCAATATACAGACCTTAAGGTCACATCTATTCTCTGGGAGTAATGGTCAGCAAAATTCTAACATATGGCGAATAAAGTAGAAAATGTACACCGTCGAAGATTAGCCCTATTTTCTATGATGCGGGGGTAGGTCAAAATATCGTAATGGTTTTATGCACAGCTTGATCCCCTCTATTGATGTAAGAAATAAAATCTCTGTCACCTCGTTTCATTCAATGCGAAATCATGAGTCAAAGTTAGTGAATTTTCCATATTATAAATCTCTGATTCTCTATGAAATGACCAACTACTTTCATACAGTGTAAGCCAGCTTTCTCCAATTCTTCGCCAAATCATTCGCCCATGCTCGCTGGTAGCAGCAGTAAACCGGCTCGAGCAAAACTGGTCTATTTGATGAAGCTTGGTATCCAATGCAAGATGGCCGCGCCCGGGACCGCAGAAAATTGAGGTTTTTCTTCATTTTTGGCTATTGAATGTGGCACATATCCCACACATGAGAACTTAAATGACTTCATCCAATTGAAAGACTGTACTAAAAATATTAAAGTCCACTCTTTAGCACATTACGTAGCAATAAGTTACGTGAGAACCGAATTGGAACTGATTTTTTGACGTATGGTGGAAATTTTGATCTTAATGTGCTGCCTATTGCTACCGCTTGGATTTCAAACGCAATATTCCCAAAGGACGTAAACATCCACTGCATGGTACCACAGCTAAGGGAAATACATAGAAAAACTGTGCTGTGTCACTTAGAAACAGCTAAGTGAAATAAAATACTATTGAAATAAGGAAGGAATAAAATTGTGTCTTTGCAATATCAATAAGAACCTTCTATGTGTGCTTGACCACAACTAATTTAGCAGAAAAGAGTTGTGCGGTATATACACAATTGGCCGAAAAGAGTTGTGCGGTGAACCTCGAGTTGACTGGGTAAAGCCATGGGCTTTAGAAGTCCCCAAACGTGCTGCCTTGAGTGTGATATAGCTGTAATACCTTTACTGAAGGTGTTGGGGTTTTTTTAACCTGACAGCATTAAAAAATTCTTGTTCGTTTTACATTTTTTTCTTCTATTCTAGGTACATACCGGAAATTTACGCTGTCCAAAATGAGGAAATGGACCATGAAAAAAACCAGTCTTGTTCTTCAAATAAATAATATGGCATGGGCTTTAGAAGTCCCCAAACGTGCTGCCTTGAGTGTGATATAGCTGTAATACCTTTACTGAAGGTGTTGGTTTTTTTTTTAACCTGACAGCATTAAAAAGTTCTTGTTCGTTTTACATTTTTTTCTTCTATTCTAGGTACATGCCGGAAATTTACGCTGTCCAAAATGAGGAAATGGACCATGAAAAAAACCAGTCTAGTTCTTCAAATAAATAATATGGCATGGGGTCCGAAATTCAACTTCATCATATGATCATTTTCAGAGCCCAAAATGGATCTTGCCAGACCTTGTGAAACTACATGTGTACATGAAGGGGAGTCAAAACGTTGTATCAAGCATATTTTGCAAAATTCACTTTTTTTGCTTCGTCAGAATGAGAATTTTCTTGCGCATCTTGGATGCCGTATTTCTAAGCCAATAAAAAGAGGGTTTATAGATACTGTTTCAAAATGTCGTATATGGGGTGTTTCAAAAAAAGAAATTATTAAGAGCGAAAATGTTGTATTAAAATCAAATGAAATATAGCCAGTAGTGTTTTATGATTAAATACCTATTATTGAAATTATTGTTGAGGCTTTACTTTGTGAAATCTATGAAATTGAAGCAGGTAAAGGTGAATATTTTTCGGAAATACGTCTTTGCTGTATAGAATTGCAAATAACGAGCTTTCACTCATTATTTCTGTACTAGATGTTGAGCTTGATATGTGCAGATAGTTACATACTGTTTAAATGGCTACACATACATTTTGTAAATAAATATTTGAAAAAAGCTTCAGAAATATGACTTTTTACATACAACATTTTGACGACGATTTTATAAGACATTTTGATTCTTATGCTTGTCCTGGACCACCTCTCAAAATATCAAACGTAACGTATATTAGCCATGGAAAATTTTCTTGTATCTAGTCTCCGAATGATGGACTGGCTGGTAACAGGGACCAGACTAGTTGATCAGTTGGACACTTGATTTGTAAAGAAAATTTTTCAAATTTTTATCCATGCAAATACTTAGAAAGTAAATTATTTTATATGGAATAAGTTTAGAAAATTGTTTTATGTGGTTTGCAATTACTGTTGGAACTGATGACATCCCTCTCCCTTTTGGCAGTTATATGTACTAGTAGCTGTTACAGGAAGTGGAGGCTGTGTTTCGATTCTACTATCCATAGCTGCAGATGATGTAGTAGCAGTAGATTGATAATGGGTGTTAGAGGCACTACCAGTAGCTGCAGATGATGTAGCAGTGGGATGGATGTCATCAGTTCCCACAGTAATATCAAACCACGTGAAATAATTTAGTTTTTAAAGGCCTGTCAAGATCCATTTTGGGCTCTGGGAATGATCATATGATGAAGTTGAATTTTTGACCCTATACCATATTATTTATTTGAAGAACTAACCTGGCTCTTTTTACAGTTCATTTCCTCATTATTGACATTGTAACATTTCCAGCATATACCTAGAACAGAAGAAAAAGCTATATCAGACTCAATGCTGCTAGTTTGAGGACTTCTGAAGTCCATCACTGAACTCAGTCAATTGTTGTCGATCACACATACAAGATCTTTTTTTATCGATGCAATAGGAATAAACAGATTCTAAGTGACACATCAAGGTCTTTGTATGGATTCCCGTTATGGAATATTCCGTTTGAAACTGAGGCGGTAGCGATGGGCAGCACATATCACCTTTCCATCTAAACTCGACGAATCAAGATAAGAAAATACACTTCGTCAAGAAATCAGCTCTCATTCGGTTGTCACATCACTTAATGCTATGTAATGTGCTAAAGGGTGGACCTTAATGTGATGTCCTTATATTAGTACACTCTTAGTACTCAGCACAGTCTTTGTATGGATTCCCCATAGGTGTGGTACCATGCAGGGAATATTTACGTCCTTTTTCATTTGAGATCCAGGCGGTAGCGACTGGAAGCACAATAAGATCAAAATTTACACTTCGTCAAGAAATCAGTTCATATTCGGTTCTCACATCTCGTATTGCTATGTTATGTGCTAAAGAGTCGACCTTAATTTTTAAAGTACAGTCTTTCAAGTGTATGAAGTCATTTTAGTTCTCATATGTTGGGATATCTGCCACATTCAATGGCCAAAAATGAAGAAAAACCTCAATTTTCTGCGATCCCGGGCGCGGCCATCTTGGATTGAATACCAAGCTTCATCAAAGTGACCAGTTTTGCTCGAACCGGTTTACTGCTGCTACCAGCGAGCATGGGCGAATGATTTGGCGAAGAATTGGAGAAAGCTGGCTTACCCTGTATGAAAGTAGTTTGTCATTTCATAGAGAATCGGAGATTTATAATATGGAAAATTCACCAACTATGACTCATGATTTCGCATTGGATGAAACGAGGTGACAGATTTTATTTCTTACATCGATAGAGGGGGTCGAGCTGTGCATAAAACCATTTCGATATTTTGACCTCCCCCCGCATCATAGAAAATAGGGCTAATCTTCGAAGGTGTATATTTTCTATTTTGTTCGCCATATGATACAATTTTGCTGACCATTACTCCCAGAGAATAGATGCGATCATAAGGTCTTTACATTGGGGCACAGGAAGACCCCCACTAACATCACCAACGACCACTATTTTCATCCAAACCCTAGACTCGCCAGAATAGGTGGCTGAATATTGACCAAATATGACGCGAAAAAGGGCAAAAATGTCCCAAAATCAATCTGAGGCTATATCTCAATAACGATTAAATTTTGAGATCGGCTGTTCTGGCTGTGAAGTAGTCCAGAGCAGTCGATAAAATCCCCCCGAGATGAACTCGATCTGCCGACCCCCACCTTCTGCATGGTTTTCTCGTGGAATGACTCTTAAGAAAGACATTATTTGCATTTTTTTTGGGGGGGGGGGGCGGGAAATTCGGCCTGTCGGGTACGAACGATCTCCTTAAGCGTTAAAATAATCAAATATTTGTATCGATACGTTTCCCATTATATACATTAATTTTCTGCAAATCTGTTAGCCTTTAAGCAAGTGGAAAGTTTCCTCAAATGCAAGCGCACATCTCCAGAGACGGGTGTTTGTACTACCCATGGAAATAGTACGCAAAGAATCAAAATTACCGTCTCCAAATTCCGTAACTTATTTGAAAAACATTGTTAAAACAGGGGACATAATTCTGGTATGAAGGGTCTCAGAAAGCGGAGTATCGATAAGGTCGTCATCTCGTGACCACAATGCCTTAGACCAAATTTGGAAAGAATCCGCCAAACATTTTGACCTCTATCGCGTTGACAGACAGGGTGAAGACATAATACACCCATACATGTGGCTCGTCAATTACTGTGGCCTCTATTGCCTTAAACACAAAGTTTTGAGCAACAATTGACCGACATAATACGGTCTTATTAAAATATAGGCGTTAAATCGCGAATTTAAATTAAAATAAAGCCTTAAAATAGATGGTAACTGTAAAAAGTCCTACTTTGTTTCAACATCAAATTCGAGCGCTTGAAGATAGCTATTGCATTGGGGGGGGGGGTAGAAAATCAAGGGGGTAATAGTGTTATTATTTCAGGTGTGAATGAAATTGAAGTGTGGGAAATGATGCGTATAAATAGTCATGAGTTGACAACCTGTTGAGCAACGACATAAAAATAATCATGTTTTGACTTTGTTAGAAAATATGAAATTCTCGATTTAAAACAGTTACAGCTCAAACTTAGCTCCGTGAAGGGGATAATGTTCTGATTAATTTCAGTAATATAACGTCTGCTGACTGAAGTGAGGCATTTCGAAGTGTAATTCATTTTATATAATAGCATATCCTAATCAACCCTAGCTTCATCTAATTACTGAAAATCTGAGTATTGGGATGAATTAAGTAAGATTCGGCTTGAACGCCCATTTCAGGCCATATACGACCCGCGGAGAAATGAATAATTAACACACCACTGTCTCAGCGAGGGGCTAGATTTTGCGCGCGCAATCCAACTCCCCGGCCACCAAAGCTTTCGAAAGCCTTACTGCCGCGGTAAGTTTTGACCGTTTGCATATAAATACTGTACGTATTAAATCCTTAGAAGTCAAGACAAAGATTTGGCGTCCACAATATCTAATAGTAGGTCGACTGACAAAGTATCAAATTAACAATACCAAATAATGAAGTAGTACCTGGGGCGGTATTTATAAAACATTTTACTTTAAGAATTACTCCTAACTATGACACATATTTAGGAGTCCTCCTGTAGCACTCCTAACTTGTTAAAAGTACTCTTATCTTGGTTAACATGGCCGTCCGTGTACGCCGCCTAAGAGAGTTTAAAACAAGAAGAGATTTCTTAGTGGAGTACAACAATGACGAGTTGATAAGGAAATATCGAATGGACATGGGTGGGATTCTTTTTGTGACAGATTTAGTTCGGCATCTACTTACGAGTCCTCCTAAACGAAATTTCTAATCGACGCTGAGATGAAGATCGCCATTACGCTTCGTTTCCTAGCTACTGGTAAAATGCAACTGTGTAGTGGTGACGATTTCGGCGTCAGTCAACTTAAGTGAGTAGAGTGATTGCAGAAACGTTAGATGTACTGTCTGATCCGCATATTGTTCAGAGATTCGTATCGATGCCCATATCTCAACAGGAAACTCAACGACACAAGAGACAGTTCCACGCACTTGCGGGATTCCCCGGTGTCGTTGGTGTGATAGATGGGACACATGTCCGTATCCTAGCGCCTTCGCAAGATGAAGCTGAGTTTGTTAATCGGAAAAACTATCACTCCATCAACACTGAGTTATAAATAACTTCAGGGAATCCCTGGATTTCCCATGGTTACATCGCTAAGAGTTTGGTTAGGACCCAAATCTTACATTTAGTTAAAAGTAACTCTAAGACCCTTTATAAATATTTCTAAAGAGTAACTTTTAACTAAATGTTGTGTTAGGAAGTCTTAGAGTAAAAGTTATGAAAACTCTAAGAATTTTTATAAATACGGCCCCTGGAATGTATCGTAATGGAATATATTTTACAAGCTGGCCAATTAAATGGCAAGGGGGTTGGCCTTTCTACGATTTCCAATTGAAATCAGGTATGGGCAGTACCGCTCACAACAAGTGTGATGTCGTCGGTGAACAAATGTTTTCAGAGACCCTTATCTAATCATCTAATGTGCGAAGTAACAACGTCTAATGGACCACCCAGGTCCTTTGTTTCTCGCAAGCAATAAATAGAGAAACCTTATTCAGACCGCTGACGTGATTACAAGTGGATGCTGACTGGCCACCCCCGTTCCAATAACGAGTATGACGACAAACTCAACCTCACTTGTATCGCGTTCATACCATTATATGATCACGCAGCTTAGGCGTTGTCTTCTCACAAGATTTTCTCCAATGCCTCCCGATACCCCGTACTAGTGTTGCGCATGTTTCCCCCACAGGCTCCAAGGTGAACGCGCAATACGAGTATTGTGAGTGCGATCCCCGCCTACCACTCAATGAAATAAGAAAGACATTGTAGGTTGTACATATAGTTAACAATTTATTGAAAAACATCGCAAATGTTTAATTACACATTAGGGACCTTTCGCATCGGTACGAATACGTTATCAATTCGTGTGTACTTCTGACGCCAACCCGTACACAAGTGTTCGCCAAGTGAAGAACACTACACGTTTGTGACTGGATTCACGTAGGTACGTAAACGAAAATGTTTCTTGTCTCATTATTGAAGTTTTCTACAAGTTTTCGAGGCCTCGTGTAAATTGTTTGGTTAAAAATAGGTTGCCAGGCAACGAAACATACGCCCACACAGCAGCCAAATCGTCCGGGCAGTCAACAAGAATTGTCGCATATTAAGGAATTATCAGAAAATCATTAGAATTTGTTTGGTTTTTATAATCAAACGGTTTTTTTTAAATCATATAATAATTGTGACCTCCAGAGGCACCACAAGCTAAAAAGGGTGATTTTTCGTACAATCAGGGGACATAATTCAGGAAGTAATGACCCGATGGGCGCAAATATCGAAAGGAACCAAGATCTTTGGGTTTAAAACATACCTGTCAAGTTTCATCAAAATCGATTCAAAATTGTGACCTCTATAGGGTCCACAACCTTGATATAACATATTTTCACACTATTCGTGTACAAACGGCGGCCATTTTGTCCGTCAATTCTAGTCCGGTTTTCACGTAATTCAAACTCTCTCTTCATTACCATGTAACGGTGATATAGTCAAACGTTTTTTTAAATCGGATAATAATTTTGACCTCCAGAGGGACCACAAGCAAAAAAGGGCATTTTTTCGGACAATCAGGGGCCATAATTCAGGAAGTGAAGATCCAATTGGCGCAAATATCGAAAGGAATGAAGATCTTTGGGTTATAAACATGCATTTCAAGTTTCATCCAAATCGGTTCAAAATTGTGTCCTCTACACTGTTCACAACCTTGATATAACATATTTGCACACTATTCACGTACAAATGGCGGCCATTTTGTCCGTCAATTTTGGTCCGATTTTCACGAAATTCAAACTCGACCTTCATAACCATGGAACAATGATATAATCAAACGGTTTTTTAAATCGGATAACAATTTTGACCTCCAGAGGGACCACAAGCTAAAAAGGGCAATTTTTCGGACAATCAGGGGCCATAATTCAGGAAGTTACGATCCGATTGGCGCAAATATCGAAAGGAACCAAGATCTTTGGGTTATAAACATGCATTTCAAGTTTCATCCAAATCGGTTCAAAATTGTGTCCTCTACACTGTTCACAACCTTGATTTAACATATTTTCACACTATTCGCGTACAAATGGCGGCCATTTTGTCCGTCAATTTTGGTCCGATTTTCACGAAATTCGAACTCAACCTTCATAACCATGGAACGGTGATATAATCAAACGTTTTTTTAAATCGGATAACAATTTTGACCTCCAGAGGGACTACAAGCTAAAAAGGGCGATTTTTCGGACAATCAGGGGCCATAATTCAGGAAGTTACGATCCGATTGGCGCAAATATCAAAAGGAACCAAGGTCTTTGGGTTATAAACATGCATTTCAAGTTTCGTCGGTTCAAAATTGTGACCTCTAAACTGTTCACAAGCTAAAAAACGTGATTTTTCGTACAATCAGGGGCCATAACCCATGAAGTTACAGTCCGATACATGCCAATATCGAAAGGAACCGAGATCTTAGGGTGATAAACCTATGTTTTAAGTTTCATTGAAATCGGATAAAAATTGTGACCTGTAGACTGTTCACAAACAATTGTGAACGGACGGACGGACGAACAGGGGCGACGACAATATACGTCCACATGAAAATGTGGGCGTATAAAAAGCATAAAATACATATTTGCGGCGCCATATTGGATTGCTGTGGACCATTTTCAGTGTCATGTTGAGACTCACAGACCACGAGAACCTACATAACCTGTCAAAGGCATTCTTAACAAACTGATATTTTGACTCATTAAGGGGTAACCATATTCAGCGTGTATGTACATGGGGGTTAGGGTGTCGAGGATCGAAATCTTTAACATCGTACCAAAGGAATCGTACTCCATATTTTCCAACCAGGTGGCACTAGACTGAGGGCCGGGAATAGGAAAGGTGCTAGTCGATTCGGATGAGATGAAAATCTTGGTCCGCGTGTATACTCATTATCTTGGATGTGAAAGATATTTCGATGAGGTGACGAAAACGTTGCAGGCTTTCAAAATTTAAAACATACTATTTGTTTTTAGACTTAAAAAAAACAATGGAACATCATTATCTAAATAATACCTATTAAATTTCCATTCTAGATCGCGAGTTGGAAGAAAATGATTTTGGAACCCCTCACCGCAAAAGACAAAAGAAAGGTGGCATACTGAACTATCTGGGGGAAAAGCAAGAAGAATTACAGCTTCAGCAGGAAAGATTGGCACTGGAAGGGAGAGAAAGAGAAAATATAACCCAGCTAGTGTTGCAGATGATGCAGCGATGCAAGGACATTTAAATCAGATTGTTTTCAAAGGCATTTAATTGGAAAGACACAAGTCTATTAAAGATACATTATGGGAGATTAGATAACGAGTTAGCAGTTCGCACTACAATAGTCAAGCACTAGCTAATGTAAAGGCAATTTGATGAAAATTTCAGTCAATTTGATCCATTAAGCAATTGATGTTATTTACGTCTAGCTTTTTGGGCTATCCTAAGTAAAGGTCTCTTCATGACATCATACCTATCATACTTCTCATTTCTCATTCCTAATCATACAATGCTCCAGAACGTCCTTTATTTTATATGCATAACTTAATATATTATATTGTTGCCTCTTTCCAGATCATACAATGCAGCTCATGTACTTTAATTTATTGTTGTCATGTTGTAACCTTTACTTGAAGAATAAATAAATAAATAAAATAAAATAAATAAATTATAAACTTAGAACTAAGCGATTGAAAGCTTCTCTTAGCCTCGGTCAGCAATTACTAAAGTCGGTAAGTCAAAACCAGTAGTCTCGGTTATCAATTTTAATTGGTTAATAACGAAGGAAAATATTTCAGCGAATCAGACTACAACCCAACAAAAATCTCATGCTAGCCTCGACATCGAGAGTTGATTATGGTCTGAATAAGTTAATTAGGCCCGTATTTTCGAACAGTGTTTAAAATAATCTGTGATTAGGTCTAATCTGTAACTAGCTAGTTAGAGATTAGTGGTTGACTAAGTTTGGTATTCTCAAAAGTCAGATTAGCTAATCTTTGACTATAAATTTTTCTAATCAACGATTAAAATTCAAGGTTTAAACTTTGATTATAATTAAACCTTTAATCAATGATTGAATATAATCAGTGATTAAAAAGGCTTTTATCATTGATAATGGGGCCCAATTACAGGAAGTAGATTAGAAAGTACATGTTTTAGAACAGTTTTTCCCATCCTAGAGTATGTGAAACAATCGTTAGGGTCCGAAAAGTCAAAGGGGCTCATATGGGTGGGCAGGAAAGAAATAAAATGTGTGAAAAAGAAATTCAAGTAAAATAGAGTTCACATATATTTAGTATTCGAAATGAAATGAAACGAAAGTTACTGTTGAGCTCAAGCTGAGCTAAGGGAGACTTCATGGCTCACGGTTATACAAAATTTTAACTGTCAAGGGTTATTTTACGTGTACACAGTACTTAAGTTTGTTATCCGATCCAAACGACTCCACCTTGTCCCTTGCAAGGCTCTTCATCTTGCACAACCGTGACTGTCTTTTAGTAATCGAAATATGAATTTCTGTTGCTAATATCAAAGTCACATTTGTTCTCCTGATGCAACAGAAGCACCAGAACAGGTTAATTTTATGCCCCCTCTTTTCTATTAAAATCCGAAATTATCACTATTTGTCTATATTGTATAAACCTGCTATATGTGTATTCTTTATTTATTTATCCACTTTTAATTCTACACTTTCCCAAATTGTAGTGGGATTTTGAAGGGTTATGTTTTCGTATATGGGTCAATTTGGAACATTATAATGTAATTATTATTTATAACAAAGTTTTACGAGTTGTTTGACCTATTGAGACACAAGAAATATGCATTGTTTTTATATACAACTGTTGAACTGAGTGCCAAACCTATAAAATCTAATTTAACAACATTAATTATCATATAAAAATGTGAAATGTTGATTTACATTCTTCAAGTTTCAAAGAACATAACTGTATTTCGTTTCTTAAATCTCTTACGAGATTAAGACTGTAACAAATTCTTTTTTATTGACAAAAAGAAAGCCTTTGTGGACACCTTGAAAAAGAAATCATAAAGATTATGCTAAATGAAAAGAAACGTTTGTATACTATGCTTCAATATTTCTATTGATTCTTTCATGTATTCGGTTATGTAGAAGGCTTGAAATTTAAGGTCATGTGACATAAAAGCTTATTGAGTTTCAACAATTTCCGATAATTACCTCCCGGGTTATGGCCCTTGATCACTTTGAAAAATCTTGTGGACGCTCTAGAGGCCAAAGTTTATATCCGATTGACTCTAAATTTATACAGAGTGTTTAAGGCCAGCATTATGGCCCTTGATCACTTTTGAAAATCTTAGGGACGCCGTAGAGGCTACAGTTAGTATTTGATTGACTTTAGATTTATACACAATGTATAAGGTCAAGAAATGAGGAAGCCTGTTGATTTCCAACGATTTACAATAATTATGGCCCTTGATCACTTTGAAAATTTGTGTGGACGCTCTAGAGGCTAAAGTTAATATCTGATTGACTTTAATTTTATACACAGTGTGGAAAGTTATGAGAGGAAGATTCCTATTGATTTCCAGCGATATCCGATGATAATTACTGCCAGTGTTAGTGCCCTTGATCACTTTGAAAAATCTTGTGGTACGCGCTAGGGGCTAAAGTTAGTATCGGATTCACTTTAGATTTATATACAGTGTTTAGGGCCATGAGAAAGTATCCGATTTCCAACGATTTCCGATAATTACTACCAGCGTAATGGCCCTTGATCACTTTGAAAAATCTTGTGAGCGCTGTAGACGCTAAAGTTGGTATTGACTTTAGTTTTATACACAATGTCTAAGGTCTGGAGATGAGTAAGCCTATTGATTTCAGAGTTATGGCCCTTGATCACTTTGAGAGAGAGAGAAATGGTGTTTAACGTCCACTCGACACAAACTAACATATGGTTTAATTTTTTATTTCAATAATTCGCTTGCGCGTAGGAGTCTTTAGCTGGACAGGCTGATCACTTTGAAAAACCTTCAAGATGCTCTAAAGTTAATATCCGATTGACTTGAAATTTATACACAGTGTTTAACTAACTGAGAGGAGGAGGCCTATTATGTTTTGTATAGTAAATGTTCCCTGAGGGCAGAACTAGAAACCAAACAAATTCTATCTTTTTCTGATAATTACTTCTGTTTTACCAATGTATTTCCCTTTACAACCATAGCATATGATGAGATAAATTACATGCAAATCAAAAAATGTAATTTATCTCATCATATGCTATGGTTGTAAAGGGAAATACATTGGTAAAACAGAAGGTCAACTAAACCTTCGAATGAACCTTCATAGATCTCAAATTAAGATACCCAGTAATCGAACGATACCTTTAAGTGCACACATCGAAACATGTGGAGGTGGAAAATTCAATGTATTTCCCTTGTACAAATTGAATTTTTTAAATAATGCTTTACTTGAATGTAAAGAAAATTATTTCATCAAAAAGTACAAACCCGAATTAAATAAACGGATACTATAATAAGAGATGAAGTAATTCTCTTTTTAGTGATAATTTACTAAATGTAAAAATGTGTAAATAATATTTTATGGTGTATTTGATATATTTATAGTAACGTCATGACGTTGCGTATATTGTTCTACGTAATTCTTCATAAATAAAAATGGTCTGATGATGTTCAGTACGAACAGAAAGCGCTAACCGTCAAATTAGTATTTTGGTGTCTTTCTTTAAATTAGTTTATATATATATATATATATATATATATATATATATATATATTAAACATTCTCTATTTAAAAAATATAATTATGTGCACTTTAGTCAAAATGAATAAACTACAAAATACAAATAATTTTTAGAAGAGTCAAAGAACCTTTTAACAAAAGGAATTGTAAAGAGCGGAATAAATCAACCTCTTGGCACAAAAGGGAACCCACAGCAGATAAATCATCCGGGCAGTCGACAAGGGTTGTCAATTTTTTTTCTTTTGTCAGTAATGAAAACATTTACGAATCCAAAATCTGAGGGGGGTTGGGATGGCCTAGTGGTCTAGGGTGCCGCGCTTCGACCTCTAGCTGGCCGGTCACCTCTGGCTTGCGGCTGTGGCTTCGAGCCCTGGTGTGAGCGTATGTTGCATGGAGATAGGGGCGCCTTCTCAACCTCGTGGGTTTCCTCCCACTGCTAAAGACCCCTACGCGCAAGCGAATTATTGAAATAAAAATAAACAATATGTTAGTCCCGAAATGACCCTAGTTGTGTCGAATGGACGTTAAACATCATTTCTCTCTCTCTCTCCCAAAATCTGAGTATGATTAACAACCTATTAAGTAATTATCAGAAAAAGATAGAATTTGTTTGGTTTCTAGTTCTGCCCTCAGGGAACATTTACTATACAAAACATAATAGGCCTCCTCCTCTCAGTTAGTTAAACACTGTGTATAAATTTCAAGTCAATCGGATATTAACTTTAGAGCATCTTGAAGGTTTTTCAAAGTGATCAGCCTGTCCAGCTAAAGACTCCTACGCGCAAGCGAATTATTGAAATAAAAAATTAAACCATATGTTAGTTTGTGTCGAGTGGACGTTAAACACCATTTCTCTCTCTCTCAAAGTGATCAAGGGCCATAACTCTGAAATCAATAGGCTTACTCATCTCCAGACCTTAGACATTGTGTATAAAACTAAAGTCAATACCAACTTTAGCCTCTACAGCGCTCACAAGATTTTTCAAAGTGATCAAGAGCCATTACGCTGGTAGTAATTATCGGAAATCGTTGGAAATCGGATACTTTCTCATGGCCCTAAACACTGTATATAAATCTAAAGTGAATCCGATACTAACTTTAGCCCCTAGCGCGTACCACAAGATTTTTCAAAGTGATCAAGGGCACTAACACTGGCAGTAATTATCATCGGATATCGCTGGAAATCAATAGGAATCTTCCTCTCATAACTTTCCACACTGTGTATAAAATTAAAGTCAATCAGATATTAACTTTAGCCTCTAGAGCGTCCACACAAATTTTCAAAGTGATCAAGGGCCATAATTATTGTAAATCGTTGGAAATCAACAGGCTTCCTCATTTCTTGACCTTATACATTGTGTATAAATCTAAAGTCAATCAAATACTAACTGTAGCCTCTACGGCGTCCCTAAGATTTTCAAAAGTGATCAAGGGCCATAATGCTGGCCTTAAACACTCTGTATAAATTTAGAATCAATCGCATATAAACTTTGGCCTCTAGAGCGTCCACAAGATTTTTCAAAGTGATCAAGGGCCATAACCCGGGAGGTAATTATCGGAAATTGTTGAAACTCAATAAGCTTTTATGTCACATGACCTTAAATTTCAAGCCTTCTACTTAACCGAATACATGAAAGAATCAATAGAAATATTAAAGCATAGTATACAAACGTTTCTTTTCATTTAGCATAATCTTTATGATTTCTTTTTCAAGGTGTCCACAAAGGCTTTCTTTTTGTCAATAAAAAAGAATTTGTTACAGTCTTAATCTCGTAAGAGATTTAAGAAACGAAATACAGTTATGTTCTTTGAAACTTGAAGAATGTAAATCAACATTTCACATTTTTATATGATAATTAATGTTGTTAAATTAGATTTTATAGGTTTGGCACTCAGTTCAACAGTTGTATATAAAAACAATGCATATTTCTTGTGTCTCAATAGGTCAAACAACTCGTAAAACTTTGTTATAAATAATAATTACATTATAATGTTCCAAATTGACCCATATACGAAAACATAACCCTTCAAAATCCCACTACAATTTGGGAAAGTGTAGAATTAAAAGTGGATAAATAAATAAAGAATACACATATAGCAGGTTTATACAATATAGACAAATAGTGATAATTTCGGATTTTAATAGAAAAGAGGGGGCATAAAATTAACCTGTTCTTGTGCTTCTGTTGCATCAGGAGAACAAATGTGACTTTGATATTAGCAACAGAAATTCATATTTCGATTACTAAAAGACAGTCACGGTTGTGCAAGATGAAGAGCCTTGCAAGGGACAAGGTGGAGTCGTTTGGATCGGATAACAAACTTAAGTACTGTGTACACGTAAAATAACCCTTGACAGTTAAAATTTTGTATAACCGTGAGGCATGAAGTCTCCCTTAGCTCAGCTGGAGCTCAACAGTAACTTTCGTTTCATTTCATTTCGAATACTAAATATATGTGAACTCTATTTTACTTGAATTTCTTTTTCACACATTTTATTTCTTTCCTGCCCACCCATATGAGCCCCTTTGACTTTTCGGACCCTAACGATTGTTTCACATACTCTAGGATGGGAAAAACTGTTCTAAAACATGTACTTTCTAATCTACTTCCTGTAATTGGGCCCCTTTATCAATGATAAAAGCCTTTTTAATCACTGATTATATTCAATCATTGATTAAAGGTTTAATTATAATCAAAGTTTAAACCTTGAATTTTAATCGTTGATTAGAAAAATTTATAGTCAAAGATTAGCTAATCTGACTTTTGAGAATACCAAACTTAGTCAACCACTAATCTCTAACTAGCTAGTTACAGATTAGACCTAATCACAGATTATTTTAAACACTGTTCGAAAATACGGGCCTAAGTGGTTCGTTTTCTATGGCGCTCAGATATATGATAGGCTACCATCCAAAAATATCCGAAATATTATGTTGAAGTTTTATTTGGTCGATTTTATAACATCAGGGAATACCGTAGCTGATTGACAAGACTAGATTTTAAATAAAAAAAGATTATGTTGACTGACATTTTATAGGGTTTTATTTTCTATCGTGATACATGTCAAGCCAGGTATTAATAAACTTAATTTTAATCTCCATATTCTTTTTTTGGTATTTACTGAAACTAAACTAAGTTAAATATTCCTCCAGGGTTGGGGGTATAACTGAAAAATAATCACTTGTTTGTGATTGTTAAAGACAGTTTTGACAGTTTGAAAGTAATGCACCAACCAAATAGTACATGGCTACTGGCTGCAGGAGTACCTTCAAATTTATTTTTTTTAAAATCCAGATAGGAAAATAGACAGTTTGTAAGTAATGCACCAACCAAATAGTACATGGCTACTGGCTGCAGGAGTACCTTCAGATTTTTTTTTTTTTAAAATCCAGATAGGAAAATAAAATTAAAATCTTCCCGAACTGCCACTGCACACACTCCCTCGCAGAAAACATTTTCTTGTTAAATAATGCTGATAGCGAATACACCAGAAATTCATCGAAGTCGAAAAGGGTGAGCTTTTCTTCTCGAGACATGGGGGTCACCATTATGAAATTAACGCCATCTAGCTATTTTCGTACGTCGGATAGCGAAACCGCATATTCCACAGAGAGAAAAAAGTGGGTCAGTTGACTCATTTGAGTGAGTATCCTTAAAACGACTCAGTTTTTGTTGACTACCTTGGGACTAACTTGGAACCTACTTGGGACTCAATGAGTCAAAAGACTCATTTTATTTTTGTGACTTACCAAAAAATCCACAAAACGACTAGTGACTACTTTAGTGAGTCTAGTGACACAAGAAATGAGTAACACAAATAGGTACAGTGAGTCGAGCGACTAGTAAAGTGAATCAATGCAAATATATTTGAGTCACATAATTAGCCTTACACTCCACACAGGCTGGAATCGTAATTAATTAGGATTTAACTCTCCTTTTTTAATGAATTTTTGGTTATCATTACACAAAGTTGACGAAAAATATCTGTAAAAACGAATACGAAGATGTTATTTTTTTTCAATTAGATTACACGATTCGTCCAGGCTTCGTCAAACTGCCGTCATAATACGTGTGACCGAAAGGACTCACACGTAACTCACCCTTGACTAGACTGACTCAATAACGTCAAATTCATCACTGAATATTTAATAATTCAGAGGCGACTCGTTCGAGACTCAGTTTCCCGCAAGTTTCAATAAACCGAGTCATAGCTGACCTATTTGCCCTCAATCTGAGTCGAAATACTCATCTAACCGAGTATTTTCTCATAACTCGCCCAAATGAGTAAGTTTTGCACGTTTTGACCCACTTTTTTCTCTGTGTATAAGACACGAAAACGTAAACGAACATATATCTGTCTTCGTACCGATGCGAAATGTCTCTATTAATTCTATTATTCCATGTCTGTTCTGTGGTAGAGGAAATTGGGACAATGGTTGTATTCATTTTATCCGTGAAAGCTTTCCTTGCGACCCGACCCGCAAACGATCGTAGTTTACTGGGATAGGCCTGTGAGATGCGTTCATGTTATGACCGAACATGATATTTAGAGAGAGCATATATAAGGCAGTCTACACTGTAAAAATCCATTTTTTATGTTCCCGAATTCCGTAATACACTTTTTTTTTCTGTTAATCGATGGCTTTTTGGAGAAAGTCTGTTGAAAGTTTTTGTACTAGTTCTTCAAATTATGGGTTTTAAGTATTTATGTGAAATATTCAGTATTAAACAGAAAAATCGTAAAATTTACGGATAAAATGTTTTATTCATTGGCCAACATCCATCTATGTCAGAGTTAAAATACCCACAAATCTAGAGTATCGCCAACATAATCTAAAACCCTTAACCGCTCTAATTCCTGACCAGTTGTGATTTGTAATACCTTGCTATCGAATAGGGTGATCATATATTAGCGGAAAGTAGTTAGATATAAACAAAGAATGTCAGCGACAGAACCTCGTTGGAAGAGGGCATTCAATAAAGCCATTTCACGCAAGGGTATAAAGTCAATGGTTAATTTAATGAAATTTCTACCATTTTCATGCATACGAAACAAACATGACCAGGATTTTTGGGGTTTTTTTTTGGTATTTGAAAATGGAATTTATGTTAATTGACGGGATTTCTGTAAATAACAGGAAAAACGAATTAGGATAAAAATTTCGTAATTTTTGTTCCCGTTTTTTATACGTCCACATTCATAATGTGAACGTATTATGCCGTCGCCCCTGTCTGTGTGTGTGTGTGTGTGTGTCTGTGGTTCGCCTACAGGCCGCAATTCTTCATGGATTTTCTTCAAACTTGGTATACTTATTCCTTATACCCCAAGGAAGATCCCTATTGTTTTGGGGGCATGTCCGACCCCCAGGGGCCGAGCCACGCCCATTTCTAGTATTTGTTTGTTTGTCGTCTACAGGCCACATTTCTTAACTTATAATTTTGAACTTTAGCATACACATTCTTTGTACCCTAAGGAACATCCCTATCATTTGGGGTGTATGCCCCACCCCCAGGGGTAGAGCCACGCCCATTTTCTTTTCGTGTGTCTTTGTGTGGCCTACAGGGCGCAATTCTTACTGGATTTTCTTCAAACTTGGTATACGTATTCCTTATACCCTAAGGAAGATCTCTATTGTTTTTGGTGCATGTCCGACCCCCAGGGACAGAGCCACGCCCATTTCTAGTATGTATTTGTTTGTCGTCTACAGGCCACATTTCTTAACTTATAATTTTGAAACTTAGCATACACATTCTTTGTACCCTAAGGAACATCCCTATCATTTGGGGTGCATGCCCAACCCCCTGGGGCAGAGCCACACCCATTTTCTTATCGTGTGTCTTTGTGTCGCCTACAGGCCGCAATTCTTATTGGATTTTCTTTAAAACTTTGTATACTTACACTTTATACTCTAAGGATGATCCCTATCGTTTGGGGTGCATGCCCAACCCCCCAGGGGCAGAGCCACGCCCGTTTTCTTTTTGTGTGTCTCTGTGTCGCCTAGAAGCCGCAATTCTAACTGTATTTTCTTAAAACTTTGTATACTTACCCTAAGGATGATCCGTGTTGTTTTTTGGTGCATGCCCGACCCCCAATGGCAGAGCCACGCCCATTCCTTGTATTTATTTGTTTGTCGTCTACAAGCCACATTTCTTAACGTATCATCTTGAAACTTTGAATGATTATGCTTTGTACCCTAAGGATCATTTCTATCATTTGGGGTGCATGCCCACCCCCCAGGGGCAGAGTCACGCCCATTTTCTTTTTGTGTGTCGCCTACAGGCCACAATTCTTAATCGGTCATCTTGAAACTTAAGATACTTATTCCTTATACCCTAAGGATGACCCCTTTTGTTTTGGGTGCATGCCCGACCCCCATGGGACAGCAACACCCATTTGGTTTATGTATTCCTTATAGCCTGAGGGCGTCCACTATTGATTTTGATCAATGTCCTGACCCCCAGTGGCAGAGCCACGCCCACTTTTTGCCTTTAGTGTTAGGAAGGCACAATTCTGAATGGATCATCTTGGTATAGTTATTCCTTATACTCTAATACTCTAAGGACGGCAACTATTAATGTTGATGCACGACCCTCAACGCTAAACAAACCAAACGCCTAGCCTTCTTGACAAAGTACCATATCAATCAAAGTAGGAATGTGGACGTATATTGTAGCGTTAGCGTTATGTTTCAGATATTTTTGTTACAGTGTATGCGCTGCCCGAAACGCTTCCTCGTGATGTAGACACCGAAACCCTATGGTATAAGCTTTTAAGAGAGTAAAACATCGGCTCATGAGAAAGATGGCAGTCCGATTAATGTCGACTTACTGAAAATATGGTATTTCCGGTTTCAAAGTCATTTTAACCACCCATGAAGCCTCCTCATATTCTTGCCACTAATTGCTGTCAGTTACAGCTCCAATACTTGTTCAAATGGCATCCCAGCGAGATATAAACTAATGTTATTGACATATGGGGGAGGGCGGTGAATTAGATTTATTATATTGAATCTGTAAACAGAACGTGTTGCTAAAGTGTGTCTGAAAGAATCTATCCTTGATCGTAATACCAGGCTGCTGATTCGACCATTTGACTCAGATTTCGTCTAACTGTTTGGATGCGACTGTGGTACCAGGCAGGGTAGGCTTACTTTTCCGGACACCCCTGACTGTATAATATTATGTTATTTAAAACAGCCATATCAAAGTGGGCAAACATATCCGTTCACCCACCCAAGAACAACGATCTGCCTTGACATTGTTTTGCTTTTTGCATGTTTTCTCCACCAAAAAACTTTCAACGAACGGGTGTTTGCTTTAATATGCCGACATCATTTTTAATGATCTTAGTGTTTTCTTTGCCCCAAAGACACCAAGACCATCAAATTTGAGTTGTTAGTTACATAGTTATGACCATTTTAAGACAGTTCGGTGGTCATTTTTGACACCGTCTTGGAAAAAATAGGTTGCCAGGCAACGAAACATACGCTAACACAGCAGCTAAATCGTCCGAGCACTCAACAAGAGTTGTCGCATATAAAGTAATTATCAGAAAAGCATTAGAATTTGTTTGGTTTTTATAAAGTTCTGCCCCATGCTAACGTTTGACCTCCATATGGACCACAAGCTAATAAAGGCCATAATTCAGTAAGTTATAATCCGATATGCCTTTATATCGAAAAGGAACAAAGATCTTTAGGTTATAAACATTCATCAAAATCGAATTAAAAGTGTATACAATATTGTTACACAATTCATGGGTTCACAATTGTCACCGACAGAAGTTGCCATCTACTAAGTGGCCAGTGCTAAGTAGCAAGTATTTTGGAAAATGGTTTGACAGAGCGGGACAAACTGACAAAGACCCCTTGGCGGTTGGCATTCGATATAATAGTAGACCGTAGAACTGCTGTCTAGGCATACATACTGTATGGCGTATTCCCGTCTTAATTAGCCCCATATCATTTCAATTATTTAATAATCAATGTTCATGAACCAAGACCACTTAGAGTTATTTGTTAATTTGTGAAGAGAATGGGCATATTCTTGATATTATATTTCCGTCGATATAAATTATAGTCATGCACATTCTAAAGCCTTGTTGGTTGAGCGAGTAAGGCTTCAGAATGATTGCTAGTAATTTGGATGGAACAAATGGCATAGCACTTAAAAGGTCCCTTGATAGTAGGGATTCTAATTGTAAGTAAACGTAGACCGTGGTGCCGCTATCCTGGAAAGCTTTACCTCCTAGCATGTTGGATGTCTGTCTTCATTCGCCCGGTTGTGCAGCAAAGAAGGATATCAACCCCATTTAATTTTATATTTTTGTTTGGTTTACAAGTGGATGGAATAACGATCCAAATATTGTACAATTTAAGGCCGCCTTCCGAAGGCTAATTTCCCATGTAGGAGCTAGTGCATGTGGTGAAACTGGTAACAGTGTTGCCAGGGATGATACTGATTTCATCCACGCAGCCATAACTCAACAACTCAACAACAGAGAATGAAGAAGTAAACTTCGATATCAGTTTTTATTCCAGGAAGTCTTTTAATTCTCTTGTTGATAATATTGTTTATATAAGTGGTTATTTTGTAAGAAAAATATCCTATTTACATTACCGGTTTTTTTTTACTTTTATAGCGAGAACTGCCAACTCTTTACCTAATCTCCCACAATGTATCAAGCAAGACCATAGACATTTTAAAAACCAATTAAAAAACTCATTGATACAACCAAGCGTATCAGCACTTAAAGGGACCATCCCGATAAGAACAGTCTCAAAAATTAAAGTCTGAGTATTTATTAAATTTCTGGACCAAAATATAAATGCATGGTGTATCTACCTTGTCTCAAAATGTAAGCTCAAAATATTGAGTCGTTTGGACGTGAACGTCAACACTGCTTATCCGGACACGTAACCCTTTTAAGATTTCCGGTCAATTTTTTCATTGGGTAATCGGATAATCCATTCCCGTTTCTTGAGAGGTCTATACAGTGAATGACCCATGTACTGTACTTGATAACAAAAGGTAAATCTCACCTACATATTATTTTTATAGAAAAAAAAAATCTGGTTTTATCCAGATACTGTATAATACAACGGTCTCCATTTCCAGATGAAGACTGTCAGGTTGCGGTTATTTACAAGCGTTTCACAAATATCGGGGTAGTTGGTCGGCCTTAGGTAATGGGTTTTAAGGGATTTTAACTAACTATAGCTAATCAATCTATAATCTTACAGGTAATTGTTTCAACGCTATAATATGAATGAGTAACAAGCCAACAGTGAGGCTGATGTCCCCCGCCGAAATCCCAAAATAAATAGATGACACATATTAATTAATCGCACATTTATTTTTTTCAAACGTATCGAGCAATCAAACTGTACACGAAGTGTCATCCAAAAGTGTTTTATAAAGACAAATTTCTGATGACTGTCCAGATTTCCTTTCCGGAGAATATTTCATTATCCGTTTAAGAAATCGGTTTGAAATTTTGTACAAACATCAACTTATTGTAGTATTTATTTCCTGATGATTAACATACAGTAGGTGATTGAGGTAACGACCCTGCCATGTAGCGCTACTTTCATCCGAAAATGAATCTCCAGATTTTCCCCCTTTTATTGATTGGTCGAGGCTTTGTAACACAATAACTTTCATTCTTTTTAAAAGTTGAATTCCTTGATGGAGTTCGAAGAATACAAAATTTGATTGGTTAATGCTTTGGGACACAGTAACTTTAGTTGTCATTAAAGTCAGTACACTAGGTATATAGTTTAAACACATCAGTGAGCATTGACCCGAAACTTTAATGTTTCGGTTTGAGCATGTCGGGCAGATTCTATGCCTTATGTAAGAAACTAATGCGACTATACTTATTCATGACTATGCTGTGAAGAAATGACAACTGTCCTGTAAAGGTAATGTATATAGAAAGGTTCTCTGTAGATGTCATCGACGTCTCGTCGTTAGCCCACTCGGTGCAGCAAAGTGAGACATTAAACCCCATAGCATTTAATTTCATTGAGCTATTGCAGAGATTTTCCGGATGAAATTTATTCAGAATGTCTAAGACATGTCCCCGTAGAACGGTTAAATTTCACGAGCGTATAGGAGATACCATTGGTAAATTATAGAATAAGACCATATGAGCAGTGCACACCAGTGTTTATCAGTGTATGAAGTCTTATCAATTATACATTAGGTTCACTCTTAATTTCTAATCCAATTATTCCCGGATGCGTTTATTCTACTGAAGGGCCAAGAGCCCATTGAAGTGTTGGGTATTCTATTTTCTTGGTTTCATTTACAATGTCTGCTTTAGTTCGGTTGTCTGAATTGTTACTCGGCCATGATTCGCGTGTCCTGAGGCAACTGAAAGCTTGCACTGAAGTTTGTCTGGTTGATGCTAAGTAGAGCGACATTCAACGTACAATTAGTAACCATTCGGCAGCGGAGAAAGAGAAACGTACACGACACAAACTTGGTAATTTGGGCGCTAACACATGGTTCAATTTTATTTGAATAATTCGCTTTAGCAGTTGTATCAAACCAGAGAGAGGACCCGGAGAAAACCCACAGGGTTCGATTATTTAAAGACATGAAGAATTCTATACAACAAACGGGAAAATTAGAACACAACCGAAGAGTCATTCCTTTTAAGACCCCCGGGTCATTGTTTTTTGAAATTTGATTTCATTGCACATTGTATCAATTTAATTAGCATTCTTCGAAATGTCAAAAACCGTTTACGTCTTTGTTCATGGAGATAAATTGCACACAAAGTTTGAATTTTGTTCCAGGCTGAAAATAAATCTCTGAAACTCAATAACAAACTATGTAAATTATAACGTACTAGTTACAGACACGGTATCCCAAGACTTGTTAGAAGTTTATGATAACATAAAATCAAATGCCAAAAGAAGATAAATTTGTGTAAGTGGTAATTCCGGGACCCATTTAAAAACGTAATTGAAGAACGGTAGCCAGATTTATTTATGCGCGTTATTACTCGCTGCGATCTAAGATACGTCCACTTTTTAGACCGGCAGCCCAGTGAGGTTTAATCAAGATATTGAGTCTAAAAGGTTTACAACACATTTCACCCCTAGATCATTATGGAAAGGTAAATCTGGGCTTGTTACCCATGCATCGATTATTATTTGTTTGTGCAACTACAATAGTCCGGTCGGATGGTTGGAATTTGGGTCGGAATAGAGTGAGATTGCTTTACTCTTGGGTTAAAATAGCCCCCCCCCCCCATAAGCCACCATATTCCCAGAAGCCCCATCGGCGCCCCAGTGGTCTTTGCCCCCCTAACAATTTTGGGCTAGCTACGGGCCTGATAGCTTGCAACAAAGCCTAAAAATTAGCTAACCAGGCCAGAAAGCCACAAATATCACTTAAAAGTGCCAAAAGCGGATCAAACTTGGCTTAAGACTGGTTCAAAGGTGACGAGGGTCATATTTTGGGTCACACCGTAACCAATCAACCATTCAAATTGCTTATCTATGCTTGGCTTGAAGAGACGATGAAAAACCTTGCGACGAATCATTCTTTATAGGAAATAAAAGGAAAAAACTATCAAGTTTTTCCAACTATTCTAAAAATGGAAGTATAAAACTGGATGACTCTCTGGTTTTAAAAACACGCAGACAATAATATAATAAATTAGGCCACAGGAAGATATAATAATAATAATATATGGTACAAAAAAAATTATGTGTTCTCCTTAACATGCATATTTACGGGAATGTCTCCAAAATCGGTCGAAAATTGATTCAATATCCTGGTCATTGTTGGGAGAAATTCTTGTGGACGAGTGGACCAGAAATGTCAGAATCTTGAGATCTGTTTTGCAAGAGTTGACATAACATCTGTACATTAGGTCGCCCCATGACCCACAAACTGGGCAGTGCAATATAATCGTGAATATGACAGTGCTGAGACAGTATAAGACAACAGAGGAGTAAAAGAATGACGTTAAAATGGAATCGAGCGCTGCAGGCGCGAAAAAACCCCAGATACGTAACTAAGTAGATGAATGATGTTATAATTGGATCGAGCGCCGCAGGTGCGAAAAAAATTTCAGATATATAACAGACCTTACATTTTTGGGACTGGGCTTGAAAATTCGAATCATTGTCATGGCAATTGGAACCAAATTCTCGTTAACGAGAGGATACAAAATGGGACAGAATTCCCATATAAAAAAAACTATGTTATGTACATGTGTTTTCCGATTGTTAATACCTCTTAAAGATCATGTACCCATATCCTGTTGTCTCATTGAATCCTTCCTTAACTGTGACTCAATAATAAGAACGTCGCTATTAAAATTTTAGGCATAACATTTTCAAAAGTTGGTTCCTAAAAAGCAATCTGTTAAAAAAGATTAAAGTGATATTGGTGCAATTTTTTAGCAAAAAGAAATCTCACTTGGATATATGAAATACAAATATTACTTTGCATCAAAATGGAATTAGAGAGGCTATAAATAACGTAAAATGTATCATATAATTCCATTACATACAAAAACTGAGAGTCGGATGAAACATCTACCTCCATTTTATTTATTTTTTAGTATATATATTTATATAAAGTAGATAAAGTACAAGTACTTCTTTGTTTACGGTAGATAATGCATAATAGAAAAATACGCCCAGGTAAAAAAAATCTCAACTTTACTTTATTCTGACATACATTAAATTATATAAGCTAGCTGTCTGCCCGGTATAGTGTAGCAATATAGTCATGGTTTTAAAGATTATAGACAAGGAATGGGGAGATAAGATATAGTTTTATGTTTCTAACATATTCACATATATGCAGGTGTGTACCGAAATCAACTAACATTTGATTGACATATTGGTATATGAAAAAAAGGTTATGGAAACAAAACATAGCTGGTTCTACTTGTCAACAACATGATAACAGATATCTCATGCGCAATTTCTAGAGTAAATTTCCATAACCATATAAGGGTGAGTTTTGACGTCATTGGGCTCAATTAACCAATCTCTCTAATTATTTACATCATGTTTGACCAATTAGATAATTGAATGTCCAAAACCAGTTGATACAAAATTATGATACTTGCGCGAATTCGTCAGACGACATTTAGATTCCAGACTTCGATTAGATTCCAGAGGGTTACCATCTAAGAGTCCTAGACACCGCGAGGTGTCTAGGTTGAGAAGAGTTTAGTTAGCATTGACTGTAATTGTATGTAATATGCTTGTATATATACCTATGCTACATAAAAGGTAAAAACGAACTGTTGCATTGTTATAACTGAAGAAGACAAACGTCTTAAGAAACCAGTAAGAAGGAACACACAACGTGAAAGAGAAGAAAAGATGATCTGAGATAAATCCTAGACGATCACAAGGCTAACGGTAATATGTAGCAAAAACAAGATGCATGGGCCATACGTAGGATGTGGCGACCGGACCTACAACACACGCTCTCCACGTCAGACAAAAAGACCCATGGTGCTACAATAGGCGTCTTCAGATATTAATAATGTATACAAAATATTGCAAATACGATATATATATATATATATTCTTAGAACAATAGATTTCCATGACAATTATGGATTATAAATTATATTAAGTAACATAGGTTAAAAGTATATAATACATAACATGACATTAATCTACATAGTCTTTCTGGTATAGTTTGACAATAGACCAATTATGTAATCTGGTTATATAGTCTTCCTGGTATAATTTGACAATAGGACCATACAGGAGTGTCAAGTGAAGAGATTTGTATCATCAATTAATTGGAATATTGTAAAATAATACAATTTGTTGACCAGTATAAAGATTGGGACATATTATTCAGTTACAACAAGAGTGGTATTAGGGCTTTAAATGGTGTTGAAGTAAAAAGTGTAAAAAATATATATTAAGATTTTATTTAAAATTAGAATATTAACACGGTGGTAAGGGGGCAAATTAAGCATTTAAATCCGGTTTGAACCAGTCAATAAAGTGTGATTCCATATCCCTTCTCTTGATAGTATTGTCAATATTGACTTTATAAAAAGGAAAAATACTGAATTTAATATTTTTAAATTCTTAGCACACGTATTTAGATGTTTAGAAACTTTCAAGACAGGATTAGTTTGTAAACTCTGTTGCCTATGAACTCGGATACGTGTGCGTAATTCAGTTGAGCACTCTCCTATGTAGATCTTCATACAATTATTTCAAATAAGAACATAAATTAAATTTTTAGTACTACAATTCATATTATGATTAATCCTAAATGTATAAAAGGTGAATTTACTAATAATTATCATATGTTGGCAACATTTGCAAAGTGGTCTATGGCACTTCGAAGTAGTAAAAGTTCCATTATTAGAAGTTTGAAAATTAGCTCTAGTGAGTAACTTTTTAAAGGCTAGGGGGCTGACGTTTACTATTAATCAATTCTATGCCGTGAAATCGATTATTAAGATTATCATTAGAAAGGAGAACATTCTTAGTATCATAAATATATTGAAAAAAATTATTATGTCTAGGATTATATGTCGAAAGAAGAGATATTCTTTTCTTTTGGCGTTCTTAATTTTTCAGTAGTTATGCCTCTAGCTTTATCAATACCTATATTAATAACCCCAAGTGGATAATCTTTTTTTCAATAAATTGGATCTCAATTCATTAAGTCCTTGAATTCTGAGATCTTCGTTTAAAATTATAGTGCATAGTTTTCTGGCAAGAGAAAATGGTATATTATATATATTATACATTAAACTGATATTACCAAAACTGTCCGACATAATGGCTGCCGCTAATACGCGAATAGTGTAAAAATATGATATATCAAGGTTATGGACCCTGTAGAGGTCACAATTTTAATCCGATTTTGATGAAATTTGAAATGAAGTTTATAACCCAAAGATGCAGTACCTTTCGATATTCAGGCACATTGGACCATAGCTTCCTGATTGTACGAAAATCATGGGGTTTTTTTACCTTGTGGACCCTATGGAGGTCACAATTTTATTCTAAATTAAAAATACGTTTGACTGTATCTCCGTTACACATTAAAGATGGTTGAGTGTGAATTTATTGAAAATCGAAAATTGAACAGCTAAATCCATAATATTAAATGTTTGCGTTAGCATGGGGCGGAACTTTATACAAACCAAACAAATTCTAATGATTTTCTGATAATTGCTTAATATGCGACAACTCTTGTTGACTGCTCGGACGATTTAGCTGCTGTGTGGGCGTATGTTTCGTTGCCTGGTTACCTTTTTTTTAAAACTTGGGGTGAGTACTTCACTAACAAAGACACCGCCCACTCTCCATTTGGCAACTGCAAAAAGATAATATGACCGACCGTCTGACACATACCTTATAATTATGCGTTTACTCTGATTATTAACTTGACTGGTGTAAGACCTTCGTGTAATATACCCGGAAGTAAGGCGGTGTGATAATTTAAACCAAGGTACGACCCTTCTATACGTGCTGTCCTCCGGTGTTTAAGACCAAGTGATCTTGCGTTGTTGGACACGCCCCTCTTGTGGCAAGGGTCGGTGATTCCGTGAATAGTATACAGTACACAAAGTCCTTATACCAATAATGATTATGTCAAAATACCTTCAATGACCATGTAACGAGTCACATGTAAAAACTAAATTTGCACAAGAACCTAACAAGTGACGTGGTTTCGACCCCAATCTTGCAAGTAAGGTTAGGTTGTCTGTTTTGTGTCGAGTGGTCGTTAAACCCCCTGTTCCTGTCGCTCGAACTTCAGTATTTGACAATTTGGCATCTCTGATTGGAAACCTCGACTTTTCAAATAAAATAAAAAAGAACATTATAGCAATCTTGAAATGTCTGCCTCTTAAAGAGCTAGACTAATATACATTACATTTATACATTAATCTGAGCGTATAAAATCCATAGTTAGTCCCGTTTCGATTCAAGTATTAGTCTCAGTAGACAATAGTGTCTCTGTAATAATATACGTTTGAGACATAGATAGAAATGGGTTGCTTGTAAGAAGAAATATTCGTCCTGGTGATCTTTCAAAATAAGCTCTACCTTGCGCTAAATTAGCACTAAAACAGTGTTCTAGACATGGTTCAAACCTATTGAAAAAGTTATTAAAGGTAAGCTTAATGTTATGGAGGCTTATTTTAAAAGAATTCGTGTAGTTCGCCATTAGTGTTATTTCAAACCAAGTATACTATTCAAAAAAAGTAGGGGATATTTGATTTTTAAGTGTTATTAAAGTCACCTAATGAAACTGACGAAGAAACAAATGACAAAATGAAATGAAGGTCACATTCATCGATTTATTCCAAATGATCGTTAGACTAAGTAAGGCACAGACTGACCATTATAAGGGTAAAATGATACCCGGGGTCAAACAGCAAAGTTACCATAGCATCACAACAAAGTCAGTAACGGGTAAATCCTCCTCTGTTTGCCAAACAAGCATTGGTCCGACGTGGCATACTCCTAATGAGTGTAACACTACATACAGATAACAGAATATCAGCATAATTGATAGACCTTTATTGAGAGCATGAAATAGGCATACTCCAGGAGGAGCGCCATTCCAAGTCTTCTGAAACTAACAGTCAACTCTGGCTTATAAAGCATACAATTAATTAAGAAAAGTGATACACAAGCGATGTACATATTTGGCATTGTTTATTTATGAGATTATAGTATCTGTAACTGCACTGCATATTTAATGAGATCGTGAATGAGATCGTGCCTATTGTCATAACGAGCAGAGGCCATTCGTGTGTAGTCCGTAAATAACATATTGAACACATTAGCTGTTTTATTAAGTCCGTGCCTTGAAGAAGTTGTGTCGAGTTGAACACGTCAATATCATTAATGATCAAAAATCAGCAGAGGTCAGAAAGTTCTATCTGTATATTTATATTTCAATATGATGTAGAGATCACTTTGTCACATTCCATCCCCACCCATTTAAGTTATTTATTAAAAATAAATAACTAATACCATTCTCACAGGTGGGACACTGTCTTCATCTCTATCAATTGAAGGTACACACAATTAAGTTAAATCACACACGAATTAAGAAGAGCACACACGATATAATAATAGTAATGAAAACACACACGATTATATAGTTATATGATATTTTCGGAACACTAGGTCCTTGACTTTTGTAGGACGATACCATTATACCATTAAATTCTGGCATTCCTCTTGATTAATTATGACAAAGTGAATGACACTTGTTTATTTCTTGGTGCTGGTGTGGAAACATCTGTTCCATGGAGCGTATTCTCGTCCTCGGTCTCAGCCGACACCATCCCCTTAATTATCGTTATTTAACATACATTAAATACAATACAATATCAATATCAACACTTGAAAACATTTTATATGGACATCACAAAGTCAAGTCCTAATTCTATAAAAACAATTACATTGATAAACATGCTACAATAATATAAGTTCAATATAAATACTCGCTACAATAATATAAGTTCAATATATAAATACTCGGTTATACGTTCCAACCGAAAAAAAAAATCAAAAAACACTTTTTCAATGTCAATAATTTCACTGTTGCCACCACTGAATAAGTTCAGGTCATGTTAGAATTGTTCTTTTCCTTGCACAGCTAATTTGATGCACGTAGGCACTTCTGCAAACTGGGCTTGAGGGTCATAGCTTTTGACATACTGGAATGCCCTGGTCTGGTTCAACGTTGCGGTACGTTAAGATAAGGTACAATAAATCCCATAAATGATCAATGTACTTGCTAAATTAGACCAATTACAATTACATTACCCTTAATTTACAACATTGATTTCAATTGGATGTCATAATACTTAATCATATTCTTACACTTAAGTTTATTTAAAATCAAAATTGTATTTACTTTTAAGTGAATAAACTATTAACAATAGAATTTAATCTGCCCCTAAGTAAAAATAAGCAGTATTAATTAGTACTTATCACCTAAAGTCATTAATAACATTGAAATTCATTAGTAGTCGGCTTTACTAATTGACAGTGACAGGTTAAGATTATAACCCGTCTTAACATTGGTGCTATATAGCGCTTCGTGTATATATCACAAGCTTGTAGCCAAGGGGTGCTATCTTACACGCTGAGAACAGAAAATACAGACATGTGCCTGTGTGAGATGTCCATATAGATACTCCCTATTAACATTTCGTTCTGAATTCAAACGAGAAACAGCATCTTGATACAAGGGATCAGTATTTATTACAAGACCTGATTGTATGATACTCCTGGTTGTAAAAATAAAATAATTACAACCCATAAGTTATTATATTCCTGACGTTTACATGTAACGAAAAATAAAAAATTACAAATATAAGTTCTTGACGTGTACAATACATTAGTATGGTTTTACGTAACATTACTCATGACATAACAGGGAATTTAAAATTTATTCGACAGCTAATCGCACATTCAAATCAAACTTTAAATTATCCATTTTACCACGTTATACTTTTTCTTTTTTTTTGGTTTGAACACATCCTTTAAACTTATTCTCCTTTATATTTCTTTAACAAAACGACATGAATAATCCAGAAACAGTTACATTGCATAAGCAACTCGCTATATATTGCAATGCACCCAGTTTCAATTTAAACATTTTTTAAAACCTAATACCAACCCACACAAAGGGCCATTAAGTTTTAAATTTTCCTTGGGCATTTTCCTTTACCCTAAACTTAAAAACGGATTTTACACAGATCCACACGTTAACCAAACCTGGTTAAACACATATATATACATTATTTGGACATAACACTACATTACATTATTACGATCTATAACCTTATAAAACGGAGGCTGCATTTTATTTCTTTTTGCGTCGTTATGCCGTTTCAATTTTAGAATTCTTATCTATTCCGACGTTTATAGAAATTTTTTACCCATATGTAAACCTAACTCTTATTGACTTAACTAAATTATTTACTAGTTTGACATTTTTTCGAAAACTTTATATTGATCAAATCCCTAACCTTTAAAAAATTTTAAAATTATCCCTTGGTCATTTTTGGCGTTCCATTGTCAGTTACAAGGAAATATGTACCTACCTTAAAAACGACTGGAAATTCTTCTTCCAAGGGTTTCCTCCCAGGATCGAACCCGGACGTCAGTGATTCCATGACTGCTGGCTGTGGCTGTAAGTATTGGCCCATGATCACCGTTAAGGACTTCCCGCTGGTATGGCGATTCACTCTAAGGTTCATATAGTCACGGCATCCAAATCTGATACCACCCAGGACGGTCACAGCAACCAAATCTGATATCTTGACTAATTGTAATTAACAATCCCGGTTGATTACTAATGAAACCAAAATCTTTTCAACTTGCAGATTAACTGGAGAATTCTGTCTAACAAGATTGCCTGCGGCTTCATGGGACTGGATCCCGTTCTGTCTGGTTCACTGATTCACGGCGCCAAATCTGATATCTGTAACACTACATACAGATAACAGAATATCAGCATAATTGATAGACCTTTATTGAGAGCATGAAATAGGCATACTCCAGGAGGAGCGCCATTCCAAGTCTTCTGAAACTAACAGTCAACTCTGGCTTATAAAGCATACAATTAATTAAGAAAAGTGATACACAAGCGATGTACATATTTGGCATTGTTTATTTATGAGATTATAGTATCTGTAACTGCACTGCATATTTAATGAGATCGTGAATGAGATCGTGCCTATTGTCATAACGAGCAGAGGCCATTCGTGTGTAGTCCGTAAATAACATATTGAACACATTAGCTGTTTTATTAAGTCCGTGCCTTGAAGAAGTTGTGTCGAGTTGAACACGTCAATATCATTAATGATCAAAAATCAGCAGAGGTCAGAAAGTTCTATCTGTATATTTATATTTCAATATGATGTAGAGATCACTTTGTCACATGAGACGTCTAAGGTCATTTTGGTCCAGATTGTCCCATTCCTGTTGCAACGCAGCAGCAAGTTCTTGGACATTGGCAGGACGTTGTTGACGTTGACGTAACCTCTGTCCAAGCATGTCCCAGACATGCTCGATGGGGGAGAGGTCGGGACTGTAACAGTATTTTAGTTATTATTAGAGTCAGCTTCGTATATATATGGTTTATTTACATCGGGAACAGAATATCAACAAATACACAAATAGGTCTACATCTACACTACAGGAACTAGTCTATATATACTGGAACATATCTAACCACATTGTAACATCTATTCTACACCGCTGCCAACGCAGCGGCTGGACTCAGGCGAGTCCACACGCCGGTCTCTGCCGCCTGCTCTCTCTCCCTCTCTCTCTGGCTGTCTTGTCTTTCACTCATCTACTGTGAGTATACACTACTGTATATAAAGCCTCCAACACTTCGGGAAGGTGGACAGGAGGGATCATCAAATAAGGAAGTTCTATGGCGTTTGTACATATCGTATGTAGCTAGTAAATAACATATGGAATAAATTATGTAGTTAACAAGATCGTGCCTTAAATAAGTTTAGACAGTAAAAGAAACGTCCACTATAATAAATATCAAAACTAACAGAGGTCATACAGTTCTTTGCACCTAAATGAATGTTCAGATAACTTTGTTACATTTCCTTTCTCACCCACAGTTTATTTACGAAAGTAAATAAATAACACCATTCACACAGTTGGGACACTGGGTTCATCTCCATTAATTGATCACACGCGAAATAAGAACGGCACACACGATATTATAATAATGTACACAATATAAACGTCGATCGTAAATCTAAAAGCGAATTCGTATACTTGAAATATAATGTTAATAAAAAAATAGCAAACATTTTATAAAATAGAAAATGTACATAATATATAGTAAGAAATTAATATAGGATTTTGTCATTTTGTTTTTTACTTGAGATAAATGGTGAATGAATGATTTGAACACATTTTACTAATCTTAAATAAGATATTTTCAAAGAACTTATCAAAATTAACAACGGTTTATCTCTCTATTCTTTAAACAAAACAAAACACCACATACGCTTCTAACCTAAGCGCGACCCTTCTTCCTTGAGGGTATACAAAACCGATTCCTTCTAATAGGAATACACAAATCTCTCGAATTTACGAGGTAAAAACTCTTGAAAAAACTCTCCCGTTACGTCGGGGTATATAAAAACACACAAAAAAATTAACAGGAGATAACACCGTGAATATTATGTGAATGTTTGTGAGTTAATATCTTCACCGCAAATATGGCGATGGACGATGAAAAATCTATTCAACCGTCTATTCAAGAATTTCCTAATTAGGAACTTAACTCAATTCCAGTCAAACAATCACAAAATATTTTACTTCTTACTACAAACTTCTTAATACTTTATTACTATTCACTTTAACAGCCAAAATATGTGTTCAAAAACAAACAAGGACAATTTACATTCTTTTAAAAACAAAATGACTCACCGTAAAACAACAATCACACACATTTTTCTCTCGCTGTTCCGTCGCCATTAATCGGAACGTCTTTCGTGGCTTTTTGTCGTCATTTCCCCGTGTTTGGTGATTTGCTCCATTTCCATCCGTGAATTAAGAATTTTTTATATCAACGAAACCGCGCCTGCCACCCACGGTTTCACAGATAAACGTTTCAGTCCTGGATTTTTATTTAAACTTCTTTTTTTCACAAACGCAACGGGCGGCTAGCGTTGAAACTTCATTTGTCTGCCATGCGGGATTTTTCTTCTGGTTGACGGGAACACACCCAAGGGTCTCGTTGGTCGATGACACCAAATCTAATCACATTCTACACCGCTGCCAACGCAGCGGCTGGACTCAGGCGAGTCCACACGCCGGTCTCTGCCGCCTGCTCTCTCTCCCTCTCTCTCTGGCTGTCTTGTCTTTCACTCATCTACTGTGAGTATACACTACTGTATATAAAGCCTCCAACACTTCGGGAAGGTGGACAGGAGGGATCATCAAATAAGGAAGTTCTATGGCGTTTGTACATATCGTATGTAGCTAGTAAATAACATATGGAATAAATTATGTAGTTAACAAGATCGTGCCTTAAATAAGTTTAGACAGTAAAAGAAACGTCCACTATAATAAATATCAAAACTAACAGAGGTCATACAGTTCTTTGCACCTAAATGAATGTTCAGATAACTTTGTTACAGGACTCAGTGCTGGCCAAGGTAATGTGGTGATGTTCTGTTGTTGGAGGTAACCTGTAACGATCCTGGCCCTGTGACATCTTGCGTTGTCATCCTGGAAGATGAAACGGCGGCCATGACGTCGTGCGAACGGCACAACATGGACTGCCAAGATGTTGTCCCGGTAGTACTGGCCTGTAACACGCCCTGCAACAACGTGTAAAGTCGTTCTTCCAGCAACAGTGATGCCTCCCCACAACATAACAGGACCACCCCCAAATCGATCATGTCTGATGACGTTAACGTCTTGGAAGCGCTCGTTTCGACGACGCCACACCCTCCTACGTCTGTCCAAAAAATCAACAGTGAACCTTGACTCATCTGCAAACATCACATTGCGCCAGCGTCGATTATCCCAGTGTTGACGATCCCTACACCAACGACGTCTTGCCTGAATGTGATGATCTCTCAAACAAGGGATCACGCGAGGACGTCGGGCGCGAAGGTGACCCCTATGCAGTCGATTTCGAATCGTCTGGCCACTCACTCTCACACCAGTGACTGTTTGAAGACAAGCGCTGGTCTGATTTGCTGTGATGACACGATTTCTCAAGGCCAAGGTACGGATAAATCGATCCTGGGCTTGAGTTGTCGCCCTTGGTCTACCTGAGCGTGGTCAGTCCTGTACAGATTGTGTATCACGGTATCTGGACCATAGCCTGCTTATGACAGACTGAGAAACATTCATCGTCCGCGCCACAACCACCAGTGTTGTGCCGATCTGTAGCATGCCTAGGGCACGTAACCTTTCATTTTGGGTAAGCCGACGCATATCAAAATTTGTTTTCTGGTCACTAGAACAATTAAACTGATGTTTCCACCCTGGAATTCAATGCCACAATGACTGTAACATTCAAAGTCAGAGTCGTGCAAATCTTGGGTTGGACCCCCATGATGATCCCAAGCATCACCTGCATTCCATGCGGTAGTTATTTATGCATTTGGGCGTCACATGTAACTGGAAATGTTTCTTCTGTTAGGTTCTATAGTGACTTTTTTCGTAGTCATTTGCATATTTTAGTATTATGCCCCCCAAATCAAATATCCCCTACTTTTTATACGCCCACATTTTCATGTGGACGTATTATGTCGTCGCCCCTGTCCGCCCGGACGTCCGTCCGTCCACAATTTGTTTGTGGACTCTCTACAGGTCACAATTCTTATCCGATTTTGACGAAACTTGAAATATAGGTTTATCCCCAAAAGATCTCGACTGCTTTCGATATTGGCATGTATCGGATCAAAACTTCATGGATTATGGCCCCTGATTGTCTGAAAAATCACGTTTTTAGCTTGTGGACCCTATAGGGGTCACAATTTTGAACCGATTTTGATGAAACTTGACATGAATGTTTGAAACCCAAAGATCTTGGTTCCTTTCGATATTTGCGGCTATCGGAATGTAATTTCCTGAATTATGGCCCCTGATTGTCCGAAAAATCACCCTTTTTAGCTTCTGGTCCATCTGGAGGTCACAATTATTATTCGATTTAAAAAACCGTTTGATTATATCACCGTTACACCCTAAGGAAGGTTGAGTTCGAATTTCGGGAAAATCGGACGAAAATTGCCATACAAAATGGCCGCCGTTTGTACGCGAATACTGTTCAAAAATGGTATATCAAGGTTGTGCACCCTGTAAAAGTCACATTTTTAATTCGATTTTGATGAAACTTAAAATTCATGGTTATAACCCAAAGATCTTGGTTCCTTTGATATTTGCGCATAACGGAACGTAACTTCCTGAATTATGGCCCCTGATTATACGCTAAATCGCCTAATTTTAGCTTGTGGTCGCTCTGGTGATCGCAATTTTTATCCGATTTAATAAAACGGTTGATAATATTACCGTTACACCGTAAGGAAGGTTGAGTTCGAATTTCGGGAAAATCGGACCCAAATTGCCATACAAAATGGCCGCCGTTTTTACGCGAATACTGTTGAAAAATTGTATATCATGGTTGTGGACCCTGTAGAGGTCACAATTTTAATTCGATTTTGATGAAACTTGGAATGCATGGTTATAACCCAAAGATCTTGGTTCCTTTCGTTATTTGCGCATATCGGATCGTAGCTTCCTGAATTATGGCCCCTGATTGTCCGAAAAATCGCCTATGGTCTCTCTGGAGGTCACAATTATTATCCGATTTAAAAAAACGTTTGACTCTATTACCGTTACACCCTACGTAAGGTTGAGTTCGAATTTCGAGAAATACGGACCATAATTGCCAGAAAAAATGGCCGCCGTTTGTACGCGAACAGTGTAAAAATTATCAAAGTTGTGGACCCTGTAGAGGTCACAATTTTAATTCGATTTTGATGAAACCTTTAATGCTTGTTTATAACCTAAAGATGTTTATTCTTTTCGATATTTGCGCATATCAAATTGTAACTTAATGAATTATGGCCTTTGATTGTGGGAAAAATCACTTTCGGTATTGCTTGTTCTCTGTCTATCTCACGAACAATTATTATCTGATTTAAACAAAAAACTCTGATTATATTACTGTTGCACCGTACGGAAGGTTGAGTTCGAATTTCGTGAAAATCGTACCAAAATAGTCACCGTTTGTACGCGAATAGTGTAAAAATATGGTATATCATGGTTGTGGACTCTCTACTGGTCACAATTCTTATCTGATTTTGACGAAAAGTAACATTTCTAGGTTGTGTACTGTCACACCATAATCATTGTCGGCTTCGAATTTCATGACCTTATAGAGGTCACAATTTTGAATCGATTTTGATGAAACTTGACATGTATGTTTATAACCCAAAGATCTTGGTTCCTTTCTATATTTGCGACCATCGGATCGTAACTTCCTGAATTATGTTCCCTGATTGTCTGAAAAATCGCTTTTGTTAGCTTGTGGTCCGTCTGGAGGTCAAAATTATTATCCGATTTAAAAAAAAAAAACGTTTGATTATATCACCGTTACATGGTAATGAAGAGAGGTTGAATTTCGTGAAAATCGGACCAGAATTGACGGACAAAATGGCCGCCGTTTGTACACGAATAGTGTGAAAATATGTTGTATCAAGGTTGTAGACCCTATAGAGGTCACAATATTGAACCGATTTTGATGAAACTTGATATGTTTGTTTATAACCAAAATATCTTGGTTCCTTTCGATATTTGCACCCATCGGGTCGTAACTTCCTGAATTATGTCCCCTGATTGTCCGAAAAATCGCTTTTGTTAGCTTGTGGTCCCTCTGGATGTCAAAATTATTATAAACCGTTTGATTATATCACCGTTACATGGTAATGAAGAGAGAATTTGAATTTCTTGAAAATCGGACTATAGTTGACGGATAAAATGGCCGCCGCTTGTACGCCAATAGTGTGAAAATATGTTATATCAAGGTTGTGGACCCTATAGAGAAAACAAATTTAAACTGATTTTGATGAAACTTGAAATACATGTTTATAACCTAAAGAACTTGGTTCCATTGCACATTTCGGATCGTAACTTCCTGAAACTTAAACATTAGAAGGTTTCCTTATCAGTTTGGTAAATACACCACGGCAATGAAACGCACTTCGTTCCGAAACTATATTGCCATAGGAAAGCCCGACCAAAAGCATCTACGAACTAATGATGGTTTCATGTTCAGTCCTGTGAGAACTCAGATTCCCACGCCTCATGATAGTAATTTTTCTTTTTTGTAGTAATGTTGATGTATCGATAAAAGTGTCGATGATCACCCAAACAACATTAAGGTAATTGTAAAGAATGACCGTCAAGAGAATTTAAGTCGATCAGATAGATTTAGAAAAAAAGCACCTGTATGTGTAAAAGATTCATCATGTTTGCGTAATTTGAACAAGATTCTTTGGCTTTTATTACTGATAAACCTTGTACCTTCTGTATGCATCTTCGAGAAATTTTCTACTGAAGTGAGCAAAGATTAATACCGCGCACGTGGGTATGCTAAGGTCGCAGCAAATATACGTCACACGAGGTATTATACAAACATGTACGTGGGCAACAATTTCGATTGCAGTCCTTAATTTAATTTTTGATTTTCGCATTTTGGTACTGAGCTGTTAGTAATGGCTTCGTTTCTTTTCTAACTTTCAACCTAATAAGCCTGACAAGATAAACTTATTACAATACTTTGAGATTTACTTTATTTAGTGGTTACAACCTACGTAGCGCTGTACTTATTTTAGGAAATAAAGATTTGCTAGCACTATAAAATACGCATATCTTGATGAAACCGGAAAATAACCGAAACAAATTTTTTATTTGTAGTCTTTATTTTACAGACATTTTTTTGGTACCTGCTTTGGCGTTGGATGACAAAGACATTCAAAATAGACTGGTCAGACTTAAGACAATGAATAAGCAGATGGGTAAAAGTAAGGCTAAGTCCAATAAATCTATAAGATTATGCGACGATTTTCTTGACACCCTATTTCCCCCACTTATAGCGGAAAGCGGACGAGACTCAATCGGCAGATACTAGTTAAATTAATTTCATTTCATAAATAGAGAATCTCGGGCATCTGCCGATGCGACCTAGACTGATTTATATAGGAAAAATAGGTATTTGCGACGATTGTCAAAGTGTCATAAGAGAACAATCGCCCAGTTAAAAAATCGACTTTGGAAGACTATAAAGAAATTATTCGCATCTAATAATAAAATAATTAAAAAAAACTACATTAACCGAAATATTTTGAGATCTCGACGAAATTGATGGACCATTTAGTAAAACCGTTATTTCTGAAATTAAAAATACCATGTCAGGCAGAGCCTGCACCGAAAAGCTTTTTGGTTCTTTATTTACACAATACAGAGACAGTGTAAAGTAAGCTTGATTTTCGTTTTATCTATATTGGCGAATAACGAAAAACAACTAGCTCGTTTTTCGATATTGGCGAATGTCGAAAAACGAGTTACATGTTTTTCGACATTCAAACTTGAATCTCAAAAAAGCAGATTTGATGGATGTATATCTACAGAATGTTTCCAAAACACATTTGATTAAATCAGTGATCTGAAATGAACTAAAGATATGAGGATGTCTGAGCAGTGGATTCACATAAAAACTGTCCTTTCTCGTTGTTTTTTGATATTGGCGAATCTCGAAAAACGAGCATGAATATCAAAAAAGTAGATTTGATGGATGTATCTACAGAATGTCTCCAAAACACATGAATTAAATACGTTTTCTAAAACAAACTAAAGATGTCATAAATGGCGATGCCCGAGTAGAGGATTCACATACAAACTGTTCTTTCTCGTTTTTTTGTTTTTCTTTTTGATAATGTAAAGGTTTGATGAATTAATTTCAAAGCAAACCATACCCAAGTCTATGCGGACGTAGGTCTTTCTCCTTCAAACTGTTGGGAAATTATAATTATTTTTTTTCCAATTGAATGTCAATCAGTTTCTATATCCGTAATGCATTAATATCTAATTTTGGACCGATTGTCGTCTTTTGTAACGTTCTAAAGAATAGCCTTAGCTCATTTGAGTGTAGGATAAAGCATGAGACTGAGGGTATGCGGGGGACTAAAGAAAATAACCAGAGAAAAAAAACCGAGACCGGAAGGCCGAAGTCCTTCTTCCGCAGCACAACCTTATCTTTAAACCGCCTATGTTTACATGTACGCAAAATAAGAATATCTCATCATTACCGCAAGAAATCGAGGGGTTGGGATGGCCTAGTGGTCTAGAGTGCCGCGCTTCGACCTCTAGCTGGTCGGTCACCTCTGGCTTGCGGCTGTGGTTTCGAGCCCTTTTGTGAGCGTATGTGGCATGGAGATAGGGGCGCCTTCTCAACCTCGTGGGTTTCCACCGAGCACTCCGGTTTTCTCCTACTGCTAAAGACCCCTTCGCGCAAGCGAATTATTGAAATAAAATTAAACCATATGTTAGTCCAGAAATGACCTAGTTTGTGTTTAGTGGACGTTAAATCCCCCCTCTCTCTCTCTCTCCCTCTCTCTCTCCGCAAATATCATAATTTTTAATGAGAAAAACCCTGGAATAATAACTCGTTACAGGTTTAAAGAAAAACACCCCAAATTCTCTTGTATTTATCCAAAGCCACCTGACTTTCTGGTTGCAAGTTATTCCGGGCATAGAATATACCCCAAAGATCAAAGAGATTAACAGTTAGAGGCTTATAATACCGGTCAATAAATACTCAATTTGATATTAACATAAAACGCATATCGAAAAATACTTTATATGAGATATTTAATATTCTTCTTAACACAACGTTAAATTGATTGCAACATCGATTATTAAAAATTATTATTGTGATTTTAATGACAAACATCACATTTTTGTAATGATTAACAGTTTTATTCTCATACATACAACCAAACAATTTCATTATCAATAACAGAAAAAAACAGGTTAACATATCCATGGTCCCATTTAGACGAGTTATATGTCATTTTTACACTAATGTTATCCATGTTGTCGATATAAAATCGTAATAAAAGATCTCCATTGATCAGCGAAATATTGATTCATAAATGTTTAAATCACGTAATTCTTCATAGGCCTTTGATTTTCTTCACCTCGTCGCTCTTTTTCTCTTTGATCAATAATTTAATAAAAGTTGCAGGCCAATAATGTAATCTGGAAATTACACTGTAATTAAAAAGTCATAAGTCTGTATTTGTTCCGTGGCCTAGTTTTCCACATACATGAAAAATGTTTAGATATTACTTTGGTTGTCTTCGAAGATAGGTAAAACACAACTGGGTTTAGCATAATCGGTATGTCAAAAGAAGGAAAGTTCCTTCACTCTCGAAATTGGGATTTTTCTAATTCGGAACTATGAATCAGAAAATGACGTAATTAAATGAGATATTTCGTTACCATGACATATTTCTTGTCATATAGGATTTGTATTTAGTCCTATTTTTTAATTCCCTGATATGATTATAATGATTTTCAGTGTCAGTTATTCCGCCATTAACATTTTGTGTATGGTTTTGTCAGATACACATATAAACCTATATATTTTATTCGTTTCTTTCGATGTTCACGATGTGGTCGAATTCCCTATGACAACCATAACTGACATATCTTCAAAAATTAATATTCCATACGACTGACTATTCCAGTCTTCAATAATAAGTGCACAATTTGTAAAAATTGACCTATGTCAGCATGCGTATGACCTACTAAATTATAACGGCAAATCTTAAATCTTGTTGGCCGATTTCCACAGTAGTCCATGGCTAACAGGTGATAATATGCATGGTATGTGCCATCGGTATTTTTGCATGGCATGTGCCATCTGTAATTTTGAATCGCGGCTTGTGCAGTAAAATATATGGGAATACTTACGGTTTATCGCAAAGTCAATGTTTTGTCAGAGAGTTTATTCAACAGATAGTTACAGTTAACTAATAATTATCGTAATTAAACCCCTCACCATGTCTATATTATTTCCCCCGTCAACTCTATTTTAGTTCAATAACCGAATAATCCAGTAGCTGGGTCATCTAAAATGTTTTTCTTATTTTATTGTTTTATTTTTTCAGGCGTCATATTTTCAGGGACAGAAATATTTTCATAGGTTGCACTATTAAACTTGATTAGTATATCTTCAATATGCAATACCGGGCCCGTATCTAGACACCATTAAGCAGGGGGAGTGGTGGCCAAAATTTTGAGGAAATTTTCAGAAAGGTCATTCTAACAGACTCTTGTAATCATCATGCTATGCATATGTAGATACCTAGAAGGCGTCTAATAATCATTTTAAAATAAGTATTCAAACAACAATAATTAGGTTAATATAAGGAACTGTGTATACTTTAATGATTATTAGCAATTTCTGAGCGAGGGGGGGGGGGCACTTCACGCGGTGGCCATTCCCCTCCGCCCCTTTGTAGATACGGGCCCGTGCAATACTATCTCAAGTTTTTCATCGTTTTATTAATTTTCACCAACTGACCTTAAAATATTGATCTATTTTTGGGAAGGAAGTGTCCTGTCCACGTCTTACCTTTTCATTGTTTTACAGATATAAGGATATTGTTCATAATGATATAGTGGTTTATTTATTAAAATAAATACTAGGATTGTTCATTTCCTTGGCTAATAAACTGCAAATTGATTGCCTAGCGAGTAAGAATGTGATTTAAGTGTTGATGTCAGTATAATCTTCTGCTAGATTTAACTCTATTGAAGACAGTAACTTCAGTGGTATAGAGGCTAAGAGCTTTCTCGTATCGCTAACATAGATAAAATCGATTGGAAAGCGCTGTATGCCAAATCTTGGCTGAGCATCAGATATAAGTATCTCCATGAAGTACTATTTCAACTATTTATGTCTGCATTTGCCGTTGTTGTAATTGCCCTAATAACTAATATTTCATTCCCCTCTAGACACCAGTTCTAATAAAACTTAGATAGGTAGAACTATGGTACATTCCATAGAACATTATCTAGCGTCACCTCATCAAAATGAATAAATGCTATTCTCATGATTTACGTTCGCCGTAATGGTTCGAGGTTAACCTTATAGTAATAAAGTGTATGGCAAACCAACCATACACGATGTCGGTTTTATTATTGTTATATGACAAACATAAAAACACCACCAGTAAACAGAAAATAACAAAAACAAATTCCAAATTGCAATCGCTTTGTATGGGGTATATAGAATTTGAAAAGAAACTTTAAATTATTGCTATAAATGTAAAATAAAGATCTAATTTAAATCGACACAAAACTATACATATTTTATTCTAATATGTGTGCCTGTCTATCCGTTTGGGGTTGGTGGCTACTCAAGGACTGTCCCGATGGTGTATACTGGAAGCTCTAACATGGGCCAGGATGCGTTAAACTTCCGATTTCGGAGTAATACTGCTTTCAATCTGTGCATCGCCGGGTCAACCACTAGTATTCAAATATTGGTTAGTTGCAAAGTTTAAGTTGACTTTTTATGCTATAAATTACACTATGCAAGAATTAAGGCTAAATCTGCCAATTGCAGGCCTTTGTTTAGTCCTGAAATATGATATAAATTATAAATTCGACATTAATTAAATTATCCAGACCATCATCAACTCTCGATGTCATCGCTAGCCTGTGATATTAGTGGATTGGAACACATTTTTTGAAAACAATTAAACGCAAAAAAGGGTAATCGAGACTTTGTTTCTTATCGTACTAACTTTAGTAATGACGAGCGAGGATAGAATAAAGTTGTCAAATTCAAAAGCTAATATTTCAATTCAGAGTGGAATATTTACTTTATTTTTGACGAGACCTGTTAACTCTTTATCAAAGCTCCCATAATGCCCCTATAATGACCAATAAATACATTATTAGGCTTGTCCTTGTCCACCATTTAACTAAAGTTCAAATATAGCACTTTGAGACCGATTACTTACTTGGAAGTTTGGTACAAATATTCGCCAACAGATTGTAAGTTTGTTATATCCATTCTAAAATAATGTGACAATGGATTTATGTTGGATGTTTTGTTGCTGATAAATAAATATGTGTAAACAAAGAAAATTATTGAACAAATTCAAGGCTCCTAGAATTAATGTAATCGACATACGTTTTCATCTAAGTTAAGGAGGTCGTGTCACTTTAATCTATGTGTTTGGAGTATTATAATATCAAAGAGCATGGTATACTAATGGAAACACTTGTATGACAAATCTACTTTCATATATCCACTGACACGATATTTATCAATGTTAATATGATGATAACAATCAGTTTACAAACAGATCTATATGTGTTTAGGGAACGTGGTCTAATTCATACGTTACCGCCTCTAATTCTCATCTGAATTGGGACCTTTTCATCATTTCCCACCAACACTGCCATTAATTCAATGATTGGTAGGCATGTGTTATCGGTATGAGGTTAATATTCATGCTTAAGTTTTCTCACTTAAAGTTGTCGATAATTCAAGGATTCTCGTCTGATCATAACAATTTAGCATTTATGCATGTTTTTTTGATCATGTCTACGTATCTTTTCTTGTCACTCAATTTATTCTTATGATTCAGACATATACAGTCACATATCGACTTGATTGTCATAGACGTAAATACATAACTATCGATATTTGGGTAAAACAATAACATACTATCTTTTGGTATACTTCGAGACAAGTCTAGTTTTGTAATCCAAAAATGTTAACGGCGAAGGAGCGAGATAAAGTAAGAAAGACGCTGTCCCTGTCAGCCGTGCAAAATGGGGGGTCTGGGGTGTCGGGGATCACGTAGAAAACATATTGCCAACTTGAGAAGGCCGTACTATGAGAGACCAGATGTGACAAGACGTTTTAGAGTTATAATTATTATATTGTAGGAGCCACGGTGGGTAAGGAGATGGCTCGCGAACCTGGAGGTCGCGTGTTCCTTCCCTGCATTGGCCGAGAAAGTTCATCGGTATTTCCCGACGTGGTTTCTCCTTATCAGTGATGCAGGATGGAGGGGCTGACAAGGACGAAAAACCAAGGCCCCGTGTGCACATTAGCGTGGAGGTAAAAGAACCCAGGGCAGTTTATCTTCGACTTAAGAGTAGGCCATAGTGCCGCTGCCCGGGCAAAATTTCACTCATGGCAAGCACACTGTATACCCGTCTTCATTAGCCCATTTCATTTCAGTATATTGTAACACTGATGTACTCGTCGGCTTCTTAAGCCAGCGGCTTCTTAAAATAACAAAGACGTGCGATTTATGTTCAAATCAAACCTACAAATTAATATTCTACTGTTTTGTCATTTTGTATTTATGAGTAGCTGTTTGAATCGATAGTAAGCCTACTATATTTTTTATTTGAAGACGTTTTCCGAGAGTTCTGTCAATTCTCGAGCAAATTACATTACTCAAACTTGACATGGTATCCGATGGCATCGGGGTTGATTATGATCTTAGTAAGTTAGTTAATGTCTAATTATTAATTTAGATAACATTTAAGACATAAAGAAAGACTCGCTATATAGACAGAATAAGCTGTTGCATAATGCATGTTTAATTGGAATTATAACTCTTAAAGGCCAATACAATTTACCGGTGTTTACGATCACCCGACCACCATTATTGTTTAAAGCCAAAATCACAACCATGCATAAACTATATTATTTTTAATATCCTTAGTCTTATAAACCGGTATTGGCATGGTTTTCTGCAATATTTACAACAGTCCGAAATGGCTTCCACAATCTTACTCGGTTAGAATCCATTCAATCTGAACTCCGATAAAACCAACGAACTAAAAGAAAAAAGAACCGATCAAGCCAATTTTGTGCAGCAGAGTAACCGTAAACACACGTATTACTTGAGGGAGCCTAATGGCCAATTCGAAATAATAAGACGTTAAAGCTTATCCTGGATGGTTAGGATCTGTATGTATTTGTCGTTGAGTTAATCATTGATATTTGTGATTGTCGCCGCATGTCAGGTAAATATAGGATAGGAAGTGTTGAATTTCCCAAGGCGGTTGTTTTCAGTTTTATAGATGGCGTATACACTGTAAAAATATATTTGTTTTGTTTTTCTTTCAGGGCAATATTTTGTTTTTTAAATAGAAAAAATTTGTTTAATTACATGAATATTTGATACATAACAAAAACTAATCTGTTTTACCGACAAAATATGTACATATTATAAAGGCATGACAGTAATCAGTATTTGTCTGAAATATTCGTCGGTGCCACTGGAACAACGAGTGCACATTTCAACGCTCACGTGTGCCATTTTGGTGTTTCGAAGTGAAATGAAATAAAATGCCGTTTAATGTCGCCTGATACTCTCAGACTGAGCTTATGAAAACTGGCACACAGTGTGCTATGAGGGACATTTTCCTAGAGAATGACAGCAGCACTCTTATTTCCAATTCCAACTGTCATGAATTCTTTCTCATGCACGAAATTGTGCCCTGTCCCCTTGTCAGGAAGTCTGTCCTGTACCACGGACAAAGAGAAACCACGCAGGAAAGTCCAGACGAACACCGGGATCAAACGCTGGACCTTCAGTTTAGCGATCCAACGTCTTACTCACTGTATTGAGATATTTGGCAAGCAGTAATATTTTGCAATGAGGGTATCCTAATTGTTTCCTCGGTAATAACGCTATTCTATTCACCAATGAAGGTTCTTCACTTAATGTAACAATTGAGTACTCTTTACACCCTGTTCATCCACGTCTTACATTATCTCTTCTGCTTTGTTTATTTTTTTTTTTCAATTTGAATATCAAATGTGATATGTGTCACTTTAATGTTGTAAATTGCAGGTATTTCCATGAATGTTATCTAAATTATTTATTAGACATTAATTAACTTATCCAGACCATAGCCAACTCTCGATGTCATCGCTAGCATGCAGTATTTACTGGATTAGATCCAAATCTACTGCTCAACGCTCATTGCTAATTAAAGCAAAAAGTAGGTAATCGAGGCTATGTTTTCTGTCGTGCCGATTTTAGTAATGATAATCGAGGCCAGGCCCAAAATTCAGTCGCTATATTCTCGGTTCCGAACAGATGAATTTTACTTTTATTACAGCAAATTTCCTTTACATTATCTTGTTTTTATACGTCCACATTCATAATGTGAACGTATTATGCCGTCGCCCCTGTCTGTGTGTGTGTGTGTGTCTGTGGTTCGCCTACAGGGCGCAATTCTTCATGGATTTTCTTCAAACTTGGTATACGTATTCCTTATACCCTAAGGAAGATCTCTATTGTTTTTGGTGCATGCCCGACCCCCAAGGACAGAGCCACGCCCGTTTCTAGTATGTATTTGTTTGTCGTCTACAGGCCACATTTCTTAACTTATAATTTTGAAACTTAGCATACACATTCTTTGTACCCTAAGGAACATCCCTATCATTTTGGGTGCATGCCCACCCCCCTGGGTCAGAGCCACACCCATTTTCTTATCGTGTGTCTTTGTGTCGCCTACAGGCTGCAATTCTTATTGGATTTTCTTTAAAACTTTGTATACTTACTCTTTATACTCTAAGGATGATCCCTATCGTTTGGGGTGCATGCCCAACCCCCAGGGGCAGAGCCACGCCCATTTTCTTTTTGTGTGTCTCTGTGTCGCCTAGAAGCCGCAATTCTAACTGGATTTTCTTAAAACTTTGTATACTTACCGTAAGGATGATCCGTATTGTTTTTTGGTGCATGCCCGACCCCCAATGGCAGAGCCACGCCCATTCCTTGTATTTATTTGTTTGTCGTCTACAAGCCACATTTCTTAACGTATCATCTTGAAACTTTGAATGATTATTCTTTGTACCCTAAGGAACTTTTTTATCATTTGGGGTGCATGCCCAACCCCCAGGGGCAGAGTCACGCCCATTTTCTTTTTGTGTGTCGTCTACAAGCCACAATTCTTAATCGGTCATCTTGAACCTTAAAATAGTTATTCCTTATACCCTAAGGATGACCCCTTTTGTTTTGGGTGCATGCCCGACCCCCGTGGGACAGCAACATCCATTTCTTGTATTTGTTTGTCTGTCGTCTACAGGCTGCATTTCTTAATGTATCATCTTGAAACTTATAATACTTATTCTTGGTACCTTAAGGAAGATCCCTATTGTCTTTGGTGCATGCCCAACCGCAAGGGACAGTGCCACGCCCATTTTTTTTTTTGTCTGTCTGTGTGTCACCTACAGCCCACAATTCCTAATTGATCGTCTTGAAAACTTTTTTTATACTTATTCCTTATACCCTAAGGCTGACCACTATTATTTTTGGTGCATGACGGACCCCTTGGGACAGAGCCACGTCCAATGCTTTTGTGTCTTGTTCGCCTACAGGATGCAATTCTTAACAGATCCTTTTAAAACTTTACAAACCTATTCCTTATACCCTAAAGATGACCCCTATTGTTTTTGGTGATTTCCTAACCCCCAGAGGCAGAGCCATGCCCATTTTTACTTCGTGTCTATGTGTGTTGTCTACAGGCCACGATTCTTAATGGATCGTCTTTAAACTTGGGATATGTATTCCATATAGCCTAAGGACGTCAACTGCATGTCCCGACTCACACAGGCAAGACACGACCAACTTTTGTGTTTGTCGTTTACAGGCCGCAATTCTGAATGAATCAGCTTGGTACTTCCTAGCCTGAGGGCGTCCACTATTGATTTTGATGAATGTCCCGACCCCCAGGGGCAGAGCCACGCCCACTTTTTGCCTTTAGCGTTAGGAAGGCACAATTCTGAATGGATTATCTTGGTATAGTTATTCCTTATACTCTAAGGACGGCAACTATTAATGTTGGTTCATGACCCTCAACGCTAAACAAACCAAACGCCTAGCCTTCTTGACAAAGTACCATATCAATCAAAGCAGGAATGTGGACGTATATTGTAGCGTTAGCGTTATGTTTAAATATTATAGTGAGAACTGCCAACTCTTTATCTAATCTCCCGTGATGTATCTTTAAACAACAGCTGGTTTACCATATTTTTTTTTGTATTTCCTCTCACCTTCCTCTGTTAACCAGCTGCAGTAACTGTTTCTGGTTTTTCACAGAATTATGCCTTACAGTGTACCGTACATGTTATACCTATCATCATCATCGTTATTAATTAGAGACGTATCAGTAGACATGGAACACATGGTTTCAAATGTCAATATCCTAATCGTAATTGAAGTTGACATGCCATAACTGAAGCTGTAGGCCTTTATCCAACGCATGCGCACAGTTTTAAAAATCACCATATTATATGCGAAAGGATTTTGATCTCTTTTCAACCATCCTACCATATTTAACATGATTAAAAAATAGTTTATAATTGTTTACCTTATCTCATAATGTAGTGCGAGTTGTAAATATATAATCCCCCCCCCCCTTGAGTTATTGGTTTAGAATTAGAGAAATGAGGTCAGTATTTGCAATTTCATAGTTTGGGGTAATAACAAACAGAATACGTTATGGATAACTTTCATTAGGTGTATTAACTGCAACGTTTCAATTAAGATACTCTCACCGTTATCAAGCGATGATTCGGTAATATTCATGTTGATAATAGAGGAGGGATAGAAGGTGTAAAATGTCTTTGTGCACAGCAATCATGTTGAGCGGAATGTTGAGTCAAAAGTTGAAGCCTGAGATGTTACAGCCACTGAACATTATAGTCATTGTGCAAATAATCGCTATAACTATACAGTTTTATGTTCAGTCGGATAGACGGACCAACCCTTAGAACTGGAGATGACCCTATGAGTGGTTTAAAAGTTAACAATGTATTCGGAAGGGTTCCCCATACACCTCTTGATGGAAATACAGTATACCCTCATGGAGGTGTCAGGTGTGGCTCATCCAAACCTTCCTTTGAAGACGACAATTCCATCCAATCGGGCATTCATAAGTGGCAATGAACACCGGATACAGTATTTGGTTCAGTTTTTATAGTTTTAGTTAGCTGTGACCTGACTGTGTAGTCCATTTAACGTACATATAGATTGCTGGATGTCATAGTCTTAAATTTCAAAATGAACACATGGTGTATTAAACTTTTTAATTGATATGCAATGAAATGTGGTTTAAAGTCCTACTGTTCTGCATCGACTATGCTAATGAAAACAGGCATTCGCCATGCGGTGTGCTACGAGAAATATTTTGCCCCGGTATCGGCCGTATAGACTTGTTTCGAATTACAACTGTCAAAGTTTCTCGAAAATTCTGGTATTGAACATGGAACCTCCAAGTCAGCGCGTGAATGTCATACTCACCAAGCCACAGCAGCTCCCCTAATATCGATATACTGGAGATGTATCATTGTGCACTATTTCATACTTCAAGAATATAATTCTGTCCTAAATGTTTTGTAATGCAGGTTTCAGGCGCGGATCCAGAGGGGGGTCCAGGGGGTCCGCCCCCTCCCCCTGCTCAGGCTTGAAAAATTTTTATGCGATTTTATTGGCGATTTAGACCTGTAATTTTGGAATTTACCTTCCGGAAATACGTCAGAATGAACCAAATAATCAAATTGAATCTAATTTACCAAATTAATCGGTTGAGCGCAATTAGTTAAGCAATTATCAAACCTAGACCCCCCCCTCTGCAATAAAAATACGTGTACGTACGAAATTTAAACGCCAAAATAAAGAGGAAGGTGTATTTTTACATTGTGTCAAAATTTGAGCTTTCGGGTCAATTTTTTCGTTGGGACCGGATAATCTATTGCCGTTCCTTTAGAGGTCTACAGTGCACGATCCACATACTGTACTTGGTAACGAGAGATACATTTCACTTTCACGTTATTTTTTTTATAAATCAAAAGTACAGATTTATCCAGACACCGTTTGATACAGTTTGGGACACCGGCCTCCATTTGCAGATGAATACTGGCGAGTTTAAGTTGTTTGGAAACGTATCACGTTGCTCGGCCATAAGGTAGATGATGTTAAGGGCTTTAAGCACAAAATTAAGCTGTTTTATTTGCCAAAATATAATCGAGATTAGTCATTTAACAGAATTTTCGACTAAAATTGTCAACTACACTGTAAAAAATTTCCATTTTTTTTATGTCGCCGAATTCCGTAGTTTAACAACTTTTTTCTGTTAATCGAAGGATATTTTTGAGAAATTGTGTTAAAAGAGTGAATTATTTCTTCAAATTACGTGTTTTATGTAATTCTGTGGAGTATTCAGTATTAAACAGGAAATTTCCGTAAAATTTACGGATAAAATATTTCATTCCCTTCTATAACGGACTCAATTCTGTTATTTTACGGAATAAACGGTGGAATGACAGGAAAGTTACGTGAAATTTAGGGGTAGAATGTTTTATTCCATTATATAACGGACTGTTATATAAGAAATCGAATACATATATAATCATTCCTAATACTTATCATGTTATAGTATTCATTTCAATTTATTAACCATAATATGAAGGATCATATTGTGTAAAGATTGGTATATTAATTGTCATGTATATCTAATTTCCATTATTTATAAGATCGATAAAGTGAATTTTAATCATCATACGGTAATCAGATTGTAAGTATTTTCATAATTGTGTAAAACAATTTGCAACGCCCAGCGAGTTAAGGTTGTATGGTCAGGTAACCAAGCACGCTTAAATCTGGATAATATAACCTATTGGCCAGTGTAAGCCGGTTTGTCACTATGGCAGAGTTGACATATCTGCAAATTGATGATACCGTGACTTACATCTGAAAGCCTCTAACCGGTCCTAACACTGACTATTAATAGCTGTTAGACATCCTTTTCTCCATGAGGGTATTCTTATATTAGCGGAAAGAGGTTTTGTAAAAATATCGTCAGCTTCAGCATTTTGGCGGAAACGGACGTTAAAAAAGGATATTATTTCACACACGCGTATAAATAAAGTCAATGTTTAATTCAATGAAATTTTGATCTTTTTCGACTCTAGGATACTAAAATTACCAGGATGTTTTTTCTGTATTTGAAAATGGAATTTATGTTAATTGAGAGAATTTATATTAATTGAGAGAATTTCTGTAAATTACAGGAAAAACCAAGTACGGATAAAATTTTCCTGGTAATTTTTGTTTCCGGAATTTTTTCCGTTTTTTCACGGATATTTTTGTTACAGTGTAGCTCAGTGCCTGCTCTCAAGCGGAGCTATACGTCAACAGGCGGTCTAAATTTGGTATGTGGAATATAAGTACGTAAGACCGCTGCACGACCTTTTGTCTTACTTCGCCAGGATGTTAATTTATTTAACAATATGTACATACAGCTCCCGGAGATACTGTCAATAACAGTTTACTCCTCGGAAATTACTACCTTTTCTGTATAAATTATGCAGTTGTCTCCTTTCTCGGGAGATTAACTATTCATTTCTGTTCACGATATATTAATTATATAGCAGCGTTATCTGTACTCTTAAAGTCGTTATTATCGTGCTCATTTACCGGATCATAGTAAGACATGGACAATCTTTGATTTATTAGTGATGAATTGATTTTATTACTAAAACAAGTAACAAACTTAATAAAATAACTTGGGTATTATGTACTTTACTGGGAACCAACCTTCTGTACATATTACACGTAAATAAATAAAATATGCATTAATATATAGTTTTATAAGAATTATACAGCTATAAAATTAGACAAGAATATATATAGAGCCTATCTGCATCTTTCCGACATTGATCCTTGTGGTTGCAAAGCCCAGTTTAACCGGAGCGGGGCACTGGGCCGGGCTAGAATAGTTGGGCCCCAAACGTGACAAAAAGGTTATTTCATATCTTTTTGAATTGCGCGCGTCGCCAGCGTAGCATGCAATTAAAAGGTCTACAATACAACAATAATTACAGAATATCTAATCACAAACGAAATCTATTCAATTCCGAATCTAAAAGCCCAGACCGATCACCGAGTTGAACTTCGCACAGAAGGTTGAAGGGTAGCCCAGCGCCTCTAGATCGATTACCGTGAAACTTTTATCTGGAATTTGGAATTTTTTTCTCTTTTTTCCATGAACCTCGTGCCTAAACTGGGATTTGTTTGGTTAATCGTTACATTTTGCCCAAGTGATGTCATGAATTGAGATTGTTAAATGAATGCATGATAAAATCAACTGATTGAAAATCTACCCTATTCCGACAAAAACAACTTTAAACCTCCATTCACTGGATACACATAAATACATGTATGTATTATATGTTTAAAATCAATGATTCTGGGTTTTATAGGTAGGTGTATTATTGATAATATACTAATACTAATAGGCTTAAGGGATTTATTTGCGTCTGTTCTGATACAATATCTACAAATACGTGGTATTATTTGACGCCATTGGTAAGCTAAATTACTAATAGGTTGTATTATTTATATGTAAATACATAAAGATTTATTAATCGATAGATTTAGCTTTCAGTTTGAATTTAATACCCCGCAAATGGACATCATTCAGTGCTAGAGATCATCGAACCATTTTCCACAGTTAGGTCAGTGGTCATTTGATGCTAGGTTCACACGATTCGTGCTGCGGTTGAAATCGTGTTTTTAATCGCGGAGTATTCGCGGTGATCCTGCTAGTGCCTATCATATAATGCGGTCAGTCACAGCAATCGTGTTGATCGTATCGAAACGTATATCTTCAAGTACCAAATCGTGGAAGACCAGATAATCCAGTCGTAACCCATCGCACGACAATCAAAACCTAGCATTACCTATTACACATACGAAACGTATGTGCGTTAAATACCTGAATTTATCGGGTTCGAATTTCAGTGTGGGTCCAGAAGAACATTCGGGGTTTCCAGCACTGTTCCAACTTATGTCTGTGCGGGGGTCTGGCAAGAAAAGGATGAAGAGAAGTCCGGATGGGACAGAAAGCCGAAGCCCAGCGTACAGAACGGTAATACACGTAAAAGGGTCCTTTGCAGCCCGGGCCAAACTCCCCCCCCCCCTAATTCTAGAGCCCCAGACACCACAGAGCTATGAGATTTTTAAACTTTTAGCAATGGCGGGTGTGTTTTAGCTTAATTTACCCATTAATTCGGTTCCTATTGCAATATACTAGTCTCCTGTCTGCGATCTGGCAAATAATGGACACCGGTGATATCTTGATTATAATTTTGCGGAATGATCATTCCTTCTTGCTGAAGGGGTTTAACGCTCAGATTAGGCCATTCATAATCTGAACAACAGATGGGGTCACATCAACAAACAATTAATGTCAACACCATCATTATGATCAGTATCAACATTACAATACACGATGTTACATTGTAAACAATACCTTTCTTGCAGCCTTTAGGACTGTATAATCCGTACAGCCATAACGTCGTAACAGTTACTCTAGATTTGACGTCGGCATATTGGCACTTTTTTCAGTTCTAGACAGAAATTTAATTTTTAACGCAATTTTTTTTTAAAAAAAAAATAGCCAATTTCTGGCTGGGATTACTGAGCAAAATAGCATTCACTGTATACGTGCGAAAAAAAAAGTCAGCTACCATTTAAGTTTCGTACGTTAGTTACGTACGGGCCCATTCAGTGTGCTATGATAGGATATTGTCCAGGACAGCGGCACTACCGCCTACTCATACATGTATATAGAATTAAAACTATCAAAGGTTCTTTTACTTGTACTCCAATTTTTACACGGATCTACTTTTTTTTGTTCCACCCGAACAACTATACGTCGTCCCTTGTCATGCCCTCTGCCCTGCACCACTGACGGAGAATTAAGCTGCTAAATTCCAACGAACTTTTTGTTTTGGTTCAAGACAGGGATCGAACACGGGACTCTTGGTTAGCGATCCAGCACCTTTCTCACTAAGCAACCGTGGCTCCTACAATTAAAGGGGTTCGTATTACAGATTTAAATATATATACCAGCGTATAGGAAGAATCAAGCCACTATCACTGTATTGATTTATCTTTAGACTACCTATACCCATGCACAAATAACATATCTACAACTTCAACCAGTGAACGCTATCATAGAAGCATTGATAAACTAAATACCGGAGCGCACCAGTGTTTCTTTCACGGGTATAAAAACTATATTTTAGAAAAAAAATATATACATATTAAGAACCTGTCTTATTTTATTTATGTGATTTCTTTCTGATGATGTTTGAATTGAACTGTGACGATTTTTACTAATCAAGTGGATATTGAAGATAATTGTTGTTGAGTAAAAGGAACATATTGGTTATCCAGTAAAAACTTTTAACGGATAACAGTGCCGAAATGAATATTACCAGAAAGTATAATTCTCGAACCCGTTTTAGGATAGTACTATGAATATTAGGATGAGTGATACGATCTGTTTGATGTAAGTATTTGTTGCTTTAACTAATATTTGTTTAACGCCCTATTATTCTGCTCCGAACTGGGCCAATAAAGACGGACATTCGCCATACAGTGTGTTATGCGGGAAAGTTTGCCAGACAGCGGCACTACGGCCTACTCTTATATCGTACACGTCAATTTGTTCACATGACCTCGGTTTTGCGGCCCATCCGAACGACCACACAGCTGTCCTTCTCAGGTCTTTCGTCCTGCATTGACAAGGGGGGAACCACGCCCAAAAATCTGGATGAACTTTCTCGACCAATGCATGGATCGGACACCCAATCTCCAGGCTAGCGAGCCAGCGCCTTACCCACTTAGCCACCGTGATCCTCCATATACTAATAATAATTTTTATATTATTTTCGATATTAGATAGTTGTAACCCTTCAAGGTGTCATATAACTCATAAAATAATCAAATGAAAATTGAACAAAATCAATGAAACTATATTACCACGATACAAAAAACACTTCTCTATTTAAGAATACTTGAGATAAGAAGAGTTTTTAGATTAATTTGGACATTCGGGTCAACAAATGAACTCACTCCATTATTATGGATACATAGTTTTAATTATGTTCATAATATGAACTCTATCTTCATTAACCCGGACGGAGCAGAACAGAAGGACATTAAACCCCATTTCATTTAATGTCTGTTCATAATATGGGCGTTGGTGCAGATCGAGTATCATGAGCAGAACAGTTGGTTAGTTATAAAATACGGGTATATTAAAACAGTATAACTATAGCTCTTGGTTGGACATTATCTGATTTATCTAGAAGGGAAACTAATTATCTCATAATCTAATTATTTATTGTGGAGTTTGCTTTCACAATCAAGAATAACCTATCAAAATATATTTTTTTTTAAATTTAGATCTGAGATAGTTGTCGAATTAAAGTAGCTAAACCTCTAAATCAATATTTTCCATAATATTCGAAATGAAAAACACGAATTAAAATTCAGTATTGATCAATTTCAATCTATATTGATGTTGTTATCTAGCCGTACAAATCTGGGGTCTTAATATGCAATTTTCAAGATATAATGAACTAGAGTCGTGAATTTCTATGGTTTCGACCGCCATTTGTAAAAATGAGTGAAAAATATATCCTACACGACAAAGCAGAGGTAATTAGTAATGATTGATTCACAAACGACATTTAAATAACGCCGGCGTAAACTCTTGACGTTTAGGACTGTTAGCGTATTTTTCCGGGCTTAGTTTTGCATTTAGGCCCATTTTCATCTATTTTAAAGTTTCGAAGAATAAGGCCATACGCCTTTAATTCTTTTACAGTCCATTATATATTCCGACAACCCTTTCTCGCGGTAATATACTTGTTTAACCATTTAATTATGATGAACAGTAACAATTTCTGCTGAGTTCTGTTTCTATGGTGTGTAATGTTTTCTACTCTTTTTATACGCAAACATTTTCATGTGGAGGAATATTGTCGTCGCCCCTGTCCGTCCGTCCACAATTGTGAACAGTCTACAGGTCACAATTTTTATCCGATTTCAATGACACTTAAAATATAGGTTATTACCCTACGATCTCGGTTCCTTTCGATATTGGCATGTGTCGGAATGTAACTTCATGGCTTATGGCCCCTGATTGTACGAAAAATCAATCACGTTTTTTAGCTTGTGAACAGTGTAGAGGTCACAATTTTGAACCGATTTGGATGAAACTTGAAATGCATGTTTATAACCCGAAGATCTTGGTTCCTTTCGATATTTGCGCCAATCGGATCGTAACTTCCTGAATTCTAGCCATTGATTGTCCAAAAAATCGCCCTTTTTAGCTTGTGGTCCCTCTGGAGGTCAAAATTGTTATCGGATTTAAAAAAAAACCGTTTAATTATATCACCGATACATGGTTATGAAGGTTGAGTACGAATTTCTTGAAAATCGGAGCCAAATTAACGGACAAAATGGCCACCGTTTGTACGCGAATAGTGTGAAAATATGCTATATCAAGGTTGTGGACCTTATGGAGGTCACAATTTTGAACCGATTTTGATGAAACTTGACATGTATGTTTATAATCCAAAGATCTTGGTTCCTTTCGATATTTGCGCCCATCGGATCATAACTTCCTGAATTATGTCCCTGGATTGTCCGAAAAATCGCTTTTGTTAGCTTGTGGTCCCTCTGGAGGTCAAAATTATTATCCGATTTAAAAAAAAAACCGTTTGATTATATCACCTTTACATGGTAATGAAGAGAGAGTTTGAATTTCGTGAAAATCGGACTAGAATTGACGGACAAAATGGCCGCCGTTTGTACAGTAATGTGAAAATATGTTATATCAAGGTTGTCGGCCCTATAGAGACCCTATAGAGGTCACAATTTTGAACTGGTTTTGATGAAACTTGAAATACATGTTTATAACCTAATGATCTTGGTGCCATTGCATATTTGCCCATATCAGATCGTAACTTCTTGTTCTTGAATTATGGCCCCTGATTGTACGAAAAATCACCCTTTTTAGCTTGTGGTCCCTCTGTAGGTCACAATTATTATCTGATTTAAAAAAAAACCGTTTGATTATATCACAGTTACACCGTAGTTATGGGTGAGTTTGAATTATGATTTTCTGATAATGACTTAAAATGCAACAACTCTTGTTGACTGCCGGGACGATTTGGCTGCTGTGTGGACGTATGTTTCGTTGCCTGGCAACCTATTTTATTCAATGCAACGAATCCGATCAACATAAAAAAGAAAATAGTGCCCCGATACATGCCAAGCAACCCAAAATGTTCAATGAGACCAGTGGAAAGTAGTGCCAAAGATTATGTTAAGAGTAAACATCACAATGTCTGCTGGTACTTGTTATGGCAAAAAACCTGACCCAGTTCACATTCTGCACACAGGGAACTACATACCTTGAGTATAGATCTTTGACTTGAATGGCCGCCATATTGAAACATGTAAACTGTTTTGTAATGCGATTCTCATCAGTTCTATATCTTTCATACACGGAGACTTAATAAATCTTTTCCCTATTTTATTAAATTAAAGCAGAAAAAAACATTCATAAACTTTTTCGAAATATACTTATTGTATTCGATCTAAATCTTCGATTTAGGAAGTAAAATGTCGGCAAACTAGCTCTGTGTCTGTTGCCAAAAGCGACGTAATCGTATACAGACAGCGTAACTTCCGTATGTGGAATTTTCAACGGAAGTTACCAAATGTATAAAAGGCTACAAAGTGACAAAACATGGTTCTTTATCTATCACCCGTGGTGGAAGTGGGTGTTAATCTCCATGAACAAACGAACAACAGAATTCATTCCTCATCAATTATCACCAACTTCTATTTGATACAATTTCCCCAATTTTGTTTACAAGAATTAAACTTGATAAATGTAATCCATCATCTAGCGGATGTAACGCCACATATCGCGTATCTCTAAAGTCAGTTTTGTCCATGTTTAGGACAGTTATTTCCGTGAATGACTGACGAATTAATCAAATTAAAATTCATCCTACGTTTTAAAACAGTCATAACTTCGCCCAGAATAAATATTACAAAATACTTCTCCTTAAAGGGGGCAAGTCTTTAGCTCAATATCTCCACCGTCTTGGACATTGCAGATGAGACTTATTGGCCAATTTAAAACAACATTGATGTTCTGATACCCAATATTGAAGACAAAATGGAAATTTTAACACTAACACACGAATCGCGTGCCAGAATGTTTCCGAGTGGCATTTGTCATAAAGCGACCAGATGAACGGGGTTAAGCACATGTAACGAAGAAAAATATTATCGGTGTAGACTGGAATAACGAGACTTCAGAGACTGCCATTTAATTACACATTGCTGTAAAAGCAGAAACGATGTAATGTATGGTAGTACTATCGGTGTAGACTGGAATAATCAGACATCAAAGACTGCCATTTAATTACAAATCGCAGTAAAAGCAAAAACGATTGGATGTAAATCAGTATACATTCATATTACATTATTGTATGTGTCATGACCTATTTTGTCCGTTTCTATGTGTGCCAAAGAATAGCGATTTAGCCTCTTTAATGTAACACTGAATTTATAGCACCCAACCATATGAACCTCAGTGATTATATTACATTTTGTAGAACGTATCAATAAGAGATACACATAAACCAAATTTTTTTTAAAAATTAAACAGTACGATTAGTATACAACCAGTATTAAACCATCTGTTATAGACAAGGTGTAACCTTCATCGGTTTCAAAGTCAACTTGGGAAAAAAACTAGACCAATCATTAAGAATACATTTTCTAAAATTATCGAAACATTTCACGGGAAGATTATTACAGCCCACAAAACATGTAGGTGGAAAGGTCAAAGCTAACTACGTTTACGAACTGAGTCAAAATACTTAGTCTGTGAAAAGTTGAATTTTCCGGCGTTTCCTAAGGACTGTACTTTCTAGCTAGTCTTGTGATTAGTGGTAGTTTGTTCCATAAAATAGGCACTCATAGAAACACTGCGATTGTGTTGGATTTAAAAAGTTATTGTTTTGGGTATAAAAATAGCGATTAGGCAATGTTTTTGTTCGTTGATAACAACAGGCCTATCAAAGGTAACCACGCTAGTAAATTTAATTAAATTACTCCGTGAAAAAATAAGTTTTCTGGTGTGTTTTTAAGACTGCAAGTAACGACGAACGTAATTGAATTGTGAGCTTCTGGTTTTGTGATATAAACTCTGCTTCGCGACAATGTTTAAACTTGGTGTAAATATTCATTAGTTCACGGTAATAGGGATAATAAGGGAGAGAGGTTTAACGTGCACCACTGACTAGGTATGGGTGGGTGGGGGGAACAGAATTCTAAAGTAGAGTGCCTCGTCAACTCGGCTAAGAAAAATAATCTAGCCCGAGTTCGCAAAGCATTCTCGGGTTTTAAAATTTGCTCAAAGTTAATCGCCTTACTGTAATCAAAATATAGCCCTTTACAAAACTTATGTTGTTTTAATGTTTCAAATAAAAAAAGAAACTATGTGCAAGGCTTTGTGTTTCGGGATCAAAGATCAAAGAAATTTCTCATAAATAGCGATTGAAAGATGAGTAAATTTTTAACCGAAGTCTGAGAATGCTTTGTGAACTCTGATCTGATGTTTTATTGTATCAAAATATCGATAAGAGGCAGGATTATAGATAAAATATATAATAAGGTAAACATTCAAAGAAACAACTGTAACACAAATAGAATGTAATAATAAAACACATGTTAATAATTCAAGACCTCATGATATCCCTGAGTGTATTAACGTTTTGTAAAAGTATGATATACAAAAATCAGCTTGGACGTTTCTCTAATTTCCGGTTGCTGTTGTGAAAAATCTTTATCTCCAATCACCACAGAAATGCTGCAGGTTATTTAGAAATCTTGGGTTAGTTTATATGTACTCGACGCAAAATTTTCAAATTTGGTGCACTGTCTAATAAGGTAATAGGGGATTATTTGGGTTATTTTATATATTGTTCAGAAAGCATGGGCTATGCATGTGCCTATTAATTTTGCATTTCTTAGATAGAACCGTTTTCTTATATAGGTAGATGTCGTGCTTTGATGATGGAACAATTTCAAATTCACGTTAACATCAATAAAACTAAGACGTAATGAAAACGCTCTATTATTTGGGGGAATGCTACCAAAAGAGGGGCGCAAGAAATATTCTTGATGCACCAATTGAAACTCCGTCCACCTCTTTATTTACTAAACTCGGTTGGCTTCCCTTACCAGGAGAATTATCTATAATAAAATTGTCGTATCGTTCAAAACTATAACATTTTATCGAAACTTTTATCTTATTGAAAATCTCTTGTTTCCAAAACTAATATCTTGATCCGTTCAAAGACCGTCAAATCACTTTCCCTGCAAAACGCAATCCACGAAACTTACTTTTCATTTTTCTGCATGTGTTTTATAAAACAATCTCCTTTTTCATATAAAAACGTGTAAAAACTGAAAACTCATTTATACTGAGCACAGAAGAAACTATAATATTCAACTGATGACATACATATTACTTTTCGTGTATATTTAACTTGCAATTACATTTTACCTTATTTTGTTGGTAATTATAGTGTTCTTCTTATGGGTATATGTTTTGTAGTTTAGAAGTAACTTACTAACCCGAACTTCTCACTTTAAAAATGCTATTCTCATTAAATAAAGCGTCGTGAGTCTTATTTCTATCATTTGTGATCCACGGAATATGTTTCTTACTGGTTGAGTGTTATGGTTTTAGCGTTCAAACCACGGAATACTTTTTTATTTAAGAGGGGACACAAAAACACATGCAATCACCCCCCCCCCCTTACTTACACCTCCCCCCTAGTTATAACTGCAAGTTTGCACAGGCCACATGCGTTTATCAGTGGTGCCACTATTGGACAACGACCACTTTCTAATGGACTGCGTGTCAACCGGCCTTACGTTGAACCAATTCTGACGCAGCAACTGACTTCAAACTTTTATTCCTTGTGTTTAGGTTATGGGATCCCTGGAATGTTATTGAATTTTGGTAAATATAGAGCCTGGGATTAGGCAAAAAGTAACATTTCGGCTCTCACACCAATTCAGCGGAGCGTTTTCATGACGTCTCAGTATGTATTGATTGATCATTAGTTCAAGTGAATTTATAACTAGGGACTTTTTTCTATTTCAAGTGTTTTGAATGGCGTTAGTCAGATCACTATTTATGTGACGATTATGAATGGGTTTTTTATATTCTACTAAGTCTGTTTTTGTATTAAATTCGAGTAATTGGTTTTTATAAGATATTAGAAGTAAAATGATCCTCCCAAAGATATCATTCTTATCGAGTTACTTATATTAATTAGAGATTCTCACTTTCTAGCTATTCAGTTGGTTGAGAATATTCTTTAGCGGGCTGGTTACTTTAAATTTGGAGCCACTGTGGCTCAGTGGGTATGGGTGGTCGAGAAAGTTCATCGTGATTTTTCTGCCGTTGTTCCTCTGTGTCAGTTTAGTTGGACGGTGGGCTTGGCAAGAGACAGAGTATAGTCGTTCAGATAGCACAAAAAACCGAGGTCCTATATACACACTGGCGTGTACGTAAAACACCCATTCACAGTTGGAATTTGAAATAAGAGTAAACAAAAGTGGTCTAGAGTGCCGCGCTTCGACCTCTAGCCGGCCGGTCACCTCTGGCTTGTGGCTGCGGTTTTGATCCCTGGTGTAAGTGTATGTAGCATGGAGATAAGGGCGCCTTCTCAACCTTGTGGGTTTCCTCCGGGTACTCCGGTTTCCTCCACTGCTAAAGACCCCTACGCGCAAGAGAATTGATGAAATGAAATTAAACCATATGTTAGTCCCAAAATGACCTAGTTTGTGTCGAGTGGACGTTAAACCCCATTTCTCTCTCTCTCTCTCTCTCTCTCTGTCACGAATAAGCATTGGGTCGAAACAACATTGGATTCAATGACCACTCGGTCACCAAACCCGTCTTCATTTTTATAGTCAACCCATGTGAATGTTTAATAATATAGATTATCACATAGCGTGCAATAAAAAGGTTATATTACTATTATTAGCCTTACTTCTAGATTTGCCTATTTGATCATTAGTAACGCTGTAAAAAAAAACTTTCTCGCCAATCATCGATGTAAATTATTTGGATGTAAAATTGGTCAGTCCATTCTCATAAATACTTTACAAAAAAATAATTGGAAAGGATCGATGTAATCATCTCCCACTTTCTATCATTTTGCGATTAAAAAAGAGATAATGACTGAGCTAAACAGATCCGGTGATCTAGATTTTGACTAACAAGTTGACCCACTGACCGGGACCTTCTGGCTTCAATCCCGGTGGTGGGTTTCCTCCGGGCACTCCGGTTTCCTCCTACTGCTAAAGACCTCTACGCGCAAGTGAATTATTGAGATAAAATTTAACCATATGTTAGTCCCGAAATGACCTAGTTTGTGTCGAGTGGACGTTAAACCCCATCTCTCTCTCTCTCTCTCTCTCTCTCTCTCTCTCCCAACAGCAAACGGTGCCCCTCGAGTCACCACTCCTTTACATTTTGCTATGTAATGTGTGTCAACAAAATTCTCGGTGACTCGTCGGTCTTTATGATCTGAAAATAGAAAATGGAGGAAGCGTCTCCATTATTTCTGAGTTTATTGGCCATGTCCGTACAAATTAAGAAATCCATTTTTTGTTATAAATAATCTGTTTATCAAATTAATCTCGTGTCAATTTTATTAATAGTTTTCGTGCTGAGTTTATTAGCCATTTCCGTATATATTAAGAAATACATTTTTTATAATTTGTCTTTTTATCTAATTAACCCCGTGTCAATCTTATTCATATATTCCCTATAACAATCAATTTTCTAATAAATCCAATTATAGTATTGTCAAGGAAATACATTCCAAGGTCGAACATGGATAATTTGTTTAGGATACGACATTTTATTAATGGCATTGCAATTCATTTTGTTGCATAATTTGGAATTCTTGATATTTAACAGATGGAATAATGAAAAAAAAAACCATGACAAGTACAAGTCCATGAAAAACAAATCTGTATGAACGTCACGCCGTTTTGGTTATGTCCAGCGAAATGTCAGCTCTATCTGAAACTTTTCTTGCTCATTATTTGATGATTCAGTATTTGATATGTATTTGCACATATATTGGGTTATTACTTGATTGTTTTGGGTGACCCGCATTTGAAGTACATTTCGCGCGATATAACTAGCTGTTTTGGAAAAAAAAATCATAATATGCCCATTTTTCATCATAATGTTGTAGTATCGTGTAAATCGTCCCACCCCATAAAAGTACCCACACTGGTACCTTAAATTTTGTAAAATTGAGTATCACTGAATGTGCTGAAGGCGATAAAATGGGGTTTAAATGTCTTCTTTTCTGCACTAAACCTTGATAATGAGGACCGACATACGTCATGCAGTGTGCTATGACTGGGAATTGAATTCCCGCTGGTATGATCCGGCAGATCTTGCTAGGGTAGTGGCATATCGGCGGCACTTATGCCCTGGTCCCACCAGGCATTGTTGGATCAACGATGTACTATCGATGAAAATTGATGAGCCTCAGGAGACATCTGGAACTGGTCCGAGAAAGCTTTGGGAACCATGTTTGTTTCTTTCTTGGTGGCATATCGACAAAGGTCCCATTTATCATTTGGTACCTCGGCGATGTACTACCCATCGGAATTAATGGCCTCTGGTCGGGAACCATGTTTGACTCCCCGGCTAGTTTCCCCGACAATACGTCAGAAACCAGAAGGGACCTGGGAATAAGTGCCAGCTATATGCCACCGAATATTTCCCCCGATGCCTTCCGAGGCTCGCCAATTTCCATCGAAGGTGAGACTCGGGGATAAAGTAGATAATCTTAAAGCCCCAATAACACTCTTGTTGTAACTGAATAATATGTCTCAATCTTCATTCTGGTCAACAAATCGTATTATTTTACAATATTCCAATTAAATGATGATATAAATTTCATCTTAACACACCTATTTTAAAAAATTGGAAAAATTCAACCAATTGATTTGAAAAGTCTAACGTAAACCTTTTCAAATGTGACTTGGATTTTAAAATATTTTCGAACCCTCTGGAAAAGTAAAATAGGTTGTTATGGATAATTTACACAACAGGTAGGACACTTAAACATCTAGTACTTAGAATAAGGGTATTATTTATTTTCTGGAGCTTCCAAGCCAGCAAGAATGTTATTGTCCCTTTAAGTGCATTACATTATACTGTACTCCCTTTGAGGCGTTATTCGTTTATAATTCAAATACTAAGTTGGCTTGTTGGCTTTTTTACCTTGTTATTCTTTGAAGACAAAAGTAACCAAAATAATCGTGATTTAAACAATCCGACGACTAATTGATTGATTTTAAAATTAGAATTAATAGTTTTCTTTGATTCCGTTCCGTTATATACAGCATGACATCCTGTAATATAATGGTAATAGGAAATGAAGAAAAGGTATAAAAATTAACATTGGAAGTAGAATCAACGGGAGTTTCTGGTCATTAACTTGTTACAAGCATTAGCTACAATATTTTCTTTCCTTCATTAAATAATGATAAATGTGAGTATCGTCCATTTTCAACAACCCAACCAATTATTCATTTCCCCTGTGCATTAGGTTTCTTGGCAGTGTTCGGGGGGGGGGGACTCGGGGTTATACGAAATCGAATGAAAATCAAAATTTATTTAATGTTCTTTTGGCGACAGAATTTATCACTCTTGATCTGTACTCTTTAGTGTATATTACACGACTGATTGGTATAAATCTTCCACTAAGAAAAAGAAAATCCGCATTACTCCGGTCAGTCGGCACAAGTAACTGCTAATGGTAGCTGAACGTAATTGGGGCCTTTGGTACAGTAAAGGTCAGCTTTTGTTGACTACTATTCGAATCCAAACATATCATTCTGTTAAGCCTAGATTTTCTAGATTTAGAAAGACTGTAGACCCATATTTTCCTATTAACTTGTCTCACACCAATAATGGTGCATATCTATACTGAGGTTAACGACATTTCAGCAAAACATTCAGCTCATGTTATAAGAAACATAGACAAAACCATTCGCTGATCTTCGGTGTTGAATGCACTAATTTCACACGAATAGTCAAAGGAATAGCATGACATATCGAAAGCCAATATTTCCATTTCAAGCACATTAAACTATTTTATCACTCATTTGGGTTAAAATTTACAAGCAGTGTTTACGTTAAAATTTACAAGCAGTGTTTACGTTAACGAGACGGAAGAAGCTGTTCGATACGATCGTATCAGAATGGTTTTGTTAATAGTTGCGAACCGAAATTGTAGGTCCCGCATAAAGAAACCCAGAATGTAAATATGTGCATGGGTGAATTTAGTGGGTGCTGCAATTTATTATATACGCTTCGTTAACATTATCTGATAAAAGCCTACTAAAGATGCCCTCTAGCACCCCAAAGCTTGGTGGTGGTGGCCGTGCATTGTTCTCAGCTGTCAGCATCTATCATATGACCGTGAGAGTATACAGGCTTTTAAAAGGGATTTAAAACAAACCTTTTGGACGGTCAAACTGTCAATGACTTTATTGTCAACATGGTAATGTGTGCCTATGATAGAGTGGTTCAGGCTAAAAATGTTTTATAACAAACAGACACTATTTCGGGACTGTAAAGACATTATATGATAAGACTTACTATAAAAACTTCATTGATCAACAATGGAAGTCTGGCTACTTCTGAATTTTGAGGATATATAATCATTTGGACATATATTATAAATGGCTCAAAATCTTCCCGGCTTCCATAATCAAAGGAGTTATCTCTTAGTGAGAATAAGAGCTATGTCCCTTGGTTGTACTAAAAAAAATATGCTCCAAGCTACGCACGTCCCGGAAACGAAATAACTTGATCGCAGTCGGAAAAATATCGTTTATTTCCATACTGCAAAGTAACCGAATACACTCTATGAGACGATTGGATTTGACATATGTACGCATGCGCGAACGCTTCGTTGTTTTAACAGTAAACCCGCGCCTTCAAATGTCTTTATATTAACCGTGTTTATAATGCTACAGTAGAAATTAAAATACATGTTAAGCTGGAGATGAAAAGATCGGCATTTGACATGAATTATTTCAAGATTAGCCTCATACATATATTAAAATGAACAGTGCGTTTACTTATTTACACCCAGACACTGGCCTATTTATAACGGCATGTTATACAGAGGGAGCGAGGGAGAGAGAGGGGTCTATAAATCTAATAATGTAACATTTTTAATGTTTATCTCAAAGATAACTAAATATTATATTGTGCAGTACGATGTTTGTTATGAAAAATAAATTGCCGGGTAAAGTACGAGGAAAATATAATGACATGTAATACGGGGAGTGAGAGAGAGGGATAAACACCCCAATAAAACTATTAGTTAAGACTTTATTTTTTGTCCCTCAGATAAATAAATATTTTGTACTGCATGATGTTTGTTATGAAAAAAAAACAGATTGCTGGGTAAGTGGCGTATGCGCCGAGCCAGCGATTATTGCGTATGTACCGAATTTAGAGCCAAATTTGTAGTTTCGTCTGTAGGCCTATAGAGGGTGGTATTTTTCGCCGACTTCAAGGTTTCCTAAACATGTGGACACCGACGCGCTCACATGATATTCTTTGAACTGTAGATTTTGATGGAGTGTAATTATATTTTTTTTTTCCGCGAGAGCCAAACATGCGGTTATAACCACTGCTACGTTACCATTGGAAACGTTTAGATTTTTAAGTTTCATGACCAAATTATGGCATTCTGCTGTGTATCTTTGATTTTTGACATCATACTAAATTCCTTCGTTCATCTAAAAAGGTTTGGACTTGCAACCATTCTTTTTACCTGCCAATTGATTTTTATTTTCATTATTAGCCTTCGTGTGAATCATTTCTTTTTTAGTCTTCGGAAGTTGATTTTTTTTTTAAACTTGGTGATTGTGCTTTTATGACAATCGCCGCAAATACTTTTCTTTCTATCTAAATCAGTTAAGGTCGCATCGGCAGATGTCCGAGTCTCTCTGTTTATTAAATTAATTTCACTTGTGTCTGCCGATGGAGTAACGTAAACTATCACGGAAAAAATGGGGTGTCAAGAAAATCATCGTATGATTTCATACCTTTTAGTGGACTTAACCTTACTTTTACTCACCTTCCTAGTCTTTGTCGTCAGTCTGACCAGTCTATTTTGAATGTATTTGTCACCAAAAGTCACACAGTCGTCATGTAAAGCAGTCATGATAGACCGATGCTCCGAAGTTGTCGGGAATTTATTAACATTTGTCTAGCATAAAGCCTATTTGTGATTTTTGTCATAGGTAGTTTGTTACAGTTCCCAAATCATAGGGGTAATTGTCCAATCCAATGCTGGATAGCAAATCATCCGTGGACGATATCTTGCAGGGCTCAGTCTCAAATCTAGAAAAAAATAAGTCCGTCGATCAAAGTCTATGGCTACAGGATGGTTAGATAATATACTATGATTATAAAAATAATTTACCATGTTACCGAAAAGGGTCTGGAAAATAAAGACTACAAATAAAAAGTTTGTTTCGGTTATTTTCCGGTCTCAAATAGTTCTGCGTATTTAGAGCTAACAAATATTTATTTCCTAACCACAATAGTCGCCAGCGTAAACCAAGAATGTAGCCACTTAATAAAAGTAAATCTCGAAAGGTTGTAGTGAATTTATCTGGGCGCTTTCACCTACTTGAAAGTTAGAAATGAAACGAAGCTATTATAGCTAGCTCTGTATTTAAATCACCAAAATCGCCAAAATCAAAAATCAAATCAAGGAGTGAAATCGAAATTTTTGCTCACGTTCGCTATTAAATAAACACGTAAGTCGAAGCCCGTAATGAGTGTATTTTTTACTCCGCGTTATATACCAATACAGGTTTGTAAAAATACCTCATGTGACGAATATTTGCTGCGACTTCCTAAACCACGTACGCGGCGCTAACTTCTGCTCACTTCAGAAGATTTCTCGACGGAGCAATCACACAGATAAGCGGGTCAGTTTTTATAAGGACAAATACTGTGTCTCTGAACCACTCTACCTATGACAGTCACGTGGTAGTGCGAATCTTTTGTTATGAATATAAACTGAAAAGAACGTCCAACAAGCAGAGTAGCTGTCCTGGAAACCAGATAAAACCTACAATCTTGAATGAATGTACAATGCGGTATTTAAAAATTCATTTATCTCATCAAGTGTGAATGGAATGATCGTTTTTTAACAGTCTTTCAGAAGTGGCGATGAAACGGTCATCTATATTCACTATCTCCCAGAAGTGTTAATGACATGCAGTTGTATATGAACTCTCAGAAGTGTTGATGAGACGCAGTTGTACATGTATACAGACTCTCTTCCAGAAGTGTTAATGGCACGCAGTTGTAAACAGAAGTGTTAATGACACGCAGTTGTATAATAGGCGATAAAATGCTCTGAAAACAGACCATCTTTTAGAAGTGACGACGAAATTAGCATCTCAGTGAAATTTTTATAACACTTCCAAGAAAGCGTTACTAGAAGTGTCTCTGAAATGGACGCTTCGCTGGAAGTGTTCATAGAAGTGTCTCAGAAATGAACGCTTCGTTGGAAGTGAACACTTCATTTCTTTACGGGTATCTAAAGCTAAATTAAATATACACAATTAGCGAACGTAGGTAGCGAACTAAATCCCTATTCGAGTAAGACGACTTTTATTATCCTTAATTAATAAAACTGCCATTTATATTTCCAGATTTCAAAGATATAGATACTGACGTCATATATTAATCCAGTTTATGCAGTGACTAGAGCTTCAAAATGGATAACTTTACCCTAACAGAGAATATTTCCATAAAGTACAGCAACTTTTCTTCCGGACAAATACATTATATCAAAGTAGTGACTGTGTTGATGTATTCGTTGGTTATATTTGTAGCAGTTGGTGGCAATCTAGCCGTCTGCTATATAATTCTGTCAAGTCGCAAGATGAGAACAGTTACAAACTTCTTCTTGTTGAATTTAGCCTTTAGTGACGTTGTCAAGGCTGTTATATGTTGCCCGTTTACGTTCGTGTCCAACTTTATTCTCATGTACTGGCCTTTCGGAACCATTATGTGTCCGCTCGTTACGTACACGCAGATCGTTGTTGTGCTGCTATGTGCTTTTACTTTGGTGGCAATGAGTCTGGATAAGTATATGGCAATAGTGTATCCATTAAAGCCCAAGCTGTCGCGAAGACACGCCAAGTATATCATTATTGTGACATGGTTTCTAGCGTTCATTCTACCAGTTCCCACGGCTGTTACCTCGACCATATACTATTCCAACATAACAGATCACCCATCGGCCATGGGACAATGTTTAGAGCAATGGAATTACCCAACTCAAAAATATATCTACAGTATTGTAGTGATGCTGCTGCAGTATTTTGTGCCCCTGCTTGTTCTACTGGTTACCAATGCCCGAATAGGTTACATAGTGTGGATTAAGAAAACCCCTGGTGAGGCTTTAGAAGGAAGAGATCAGCGCATGGCGGCTTCTAAACGGAGGGTATGTAGACCTTTTACGATTACTTATTTATAAACCACAGATCCTGCTCGCGAATCACGGTATGTTCAGTATGGATTACCCGAGTGTAATGTTCATAACCATGCATTTATCGTTTAACAAGGCATTATCACCCTCAACAAAAACAATAACGGAGAATAAAATATTCAAATCACATTAAATCTGGAGGCTCTATAAACCAAATCAAACGTATCTTCAATGAATCAAGACAACTTAATAATTAATAACTGTATAATTCACGATTGTTGAAATCATGTGTTTTTTTCTAGCAACATCAACTCTGTCAAAAATGAATAGGATCGATAATGATATTGAGCTAAATGAGTAACATGCCATATTTTTGGGATTTATTTTTAATGAATCGTTGTATATATATCATACATGTACGTGTATAAATGTTTTTCTTTATATTCCAGTTGGTCAAGATGATTATAATAGTGGTGACTATTTATGCTGTATGCTGGCTCCCTCTACATGTTTTGACGCTCATTGGAGACCAAAATCCAGACATTTTTGATGCTCCATATATGATGTATGTGTGGATGTGTGCCCATTGGCTTGCCATGAGTCACTCGTGTTATAACCCATTCGTGTACTTTTGGATTAACCCGAATTTCAGAGAAGGTATAAAGCGAATATTCTACATCTGTACGTTTACAAACTCAAGAAACAACTCTTATAAAATGTCTAACTACAGCGAATATAATAGTCATCAATATTCTGCCAAAAAAACTGACAGCGCAAATCTCAATTTAAGATACTCATTATAAATGACATATTGAACCCTTTAACTTTTGAACTAGCGTTTTCCTGTATTTATTCCTAATATTGTGAACATTTTTTCGCGGTTGCTCCCAGTTGTTGCTCTTTATCACTTGAAGTGAATGGATGTTGTGTTTATTATAATAGTTTAAATGGGTCTCTATTTCAAGATGCGTGTTTCAGTGGTATGCACATCGATTAGACATTCAAATTTTCTCTGACATATTAAGATACCATTCTTTAATTACTTTTATTAATCAGGGACGGATCCAGGAATTTTTGCAGGAGGGGGTTTGCCAGGTTTATGTTACGGAAATCTGCCATCATCGTCTCTAAATTACATAGGCATACATACAAATTGAGCTTTTCAAACAGAGAAATCGTTTTTATGTTGATGTAGGATCACTTTGTGATGTAATTTCATTGATGCAAGGCATTATTTTTTTTCATGTAACTGAGCAGCCCCCCCCCCACTCTGGATCCGCCCCTGTTAATCTGTGTGTTGTTATACGTGACAAGTTGAATAGTTTGGTTGGTAGAGCAACGTGTACTTACTTGATTCAGGCCAAAGAAAATTATCTATTTCGTTTTATTTTATATTTTTTTTATTTGTTAGATTTCAATGCGTCTTCATTTAAATATTTCCTGATATGAGTGTTGCGATATTACCGGGTATGTGTACAGCTGCCAGCACAGTAAGCCAAGAAAAAGCCAAGTAATAGATGCATCATGTAAGAGCTAAAGCTAAAGCTACCAATTGCATTCGGACCACTGGATTGATGAGATGAGTGGACTTGACAAGGCCTGGCACACCTCTGTTAAATGCGAAATTGTTTATTATCGTAGAAATGGTACATGCTAATCGACGCAATTTAAACCATTTCTTGTCAAAACTTCGTAACTCAGAAAAAAGTAAACTGACTACAATATTTTCAAGCGATTCATTTTCATTATATATTTTTAAACTACTTATATTATAGCAGGAACGGCCAGCTCTTGTGTCCAAATCCTACATAATGTATCTTTTTATCCTTATAGAAAACCAAAACTGTATATCCATTAAACACAGCAGATCAACTCAATTATATAATATATTTTATTTTGACTTAAATCAAAGAGAGTTTAACTCCCCCCCCCCCCCCGTTAAAGGATAATCAAGAAGTATGAATTACAATTTTAGAGTATGATGTGATGAATTTGTGCTCAATTTCACAACCAATCAGGTTGTTTCACCACAGCTTCGCTTTACGTATGTTCTGCCTTTAGTGTACTAAATTACAATAAGTGTTACGTCATTGTAAATTAATCAACAATTTATCAGTAGAAGATTTAATAAATCAGTGTGATAGATATGCTTAGTAGAATTTCTTGTGTTTACCTTATCATTCATAGGCAACAATTTCAGACGATTATTTCCAGAGATTAGATCACGTGAAGACCTAAACGATATTCAGCTTCTCGCGACTTTTCGTTCCCCAGTTATGCCCGTTTGCCGTAGCCTTTGTGAAAGCATAGAAGCTGCAGTGTTTAATCAGTCGTTTTCAAATTTGGTGGGAAGCATCGAGGTCATGAGAGGACGAACCCTATTTAGTCCAAGAGGTATGTTCTCTGATTAGAAACCCTGTATACGCCATAGAGGTTATAGTTTTTAATGAATCCTTTTCAAATTTGGTGGAAAGTATTGGCGTCCTATTGAGGACGAACTGTATCAACAATCACCGTTCATGCTCCCTTCTTCAAAATGCTCATGAGAGAGAGAAATGGGGTTTAACGCCCACTCAACTAGGCCATTTGGAGACTAACATGGTCTTTAACAGTGGGAGCAAACCGGAAAAACCTAAGATTGAACAGGCGACCATTCTCCTAGTCATGAACGGCACCGAGGCTCCGGTTTCTATGGATTTATTTCAAATTTAGTGTAGAACTTTGTGGATCGATATGCAGCGTTCCACGAACTCCTACTGAGGAGGTGACCCCCTTCGCGAGTGCGATAGAAATCAGATTACTTGAAGGTATTTGATCCTTTTCAAATTTTTTTAACATCTCAGCTTTTCTTTTGTAAGTTGCCGTCGTGACATAGGTACTTTGCCTGACCATCCTTTATTATATATTTGAACAACTCGAATCACAGGAACAACCAGCTCCTGATCTTAAGCAAGGCTGACACTTGCACGATTCCGTGGCATGCATTGACACGACACCGCCCGATTTGCGCAAACTCGTCGTGCCAATGCGGGAAGTGCGTAAACAATGCGCAATCTATGCGTGTACTCGTCGTGCCAGTTCGTGTCAATTTGGACACTGATGGGCACGACAAGTGTCAGCCTGGCTTTAATCTTATATAGTGCGTCTTTTCAGTAGAAGTTACATGTATGTAAAATAAAGGGTGTTTTTTTAGCATTATCGAATGTAATGTGGTCGGTTGTAATAGAATGCATAATTATATTTTAATAATAGTTTATATTGTGGATTACTTGCAAACCTATACCTACTTTTATTAACTAAAATTGTGCCCGTAGACAAGTAACAAGTCGTTTTATAGGTTCAAAAGTGCAAACGAGTAGGACGTTAAACTCCATTTCATTTCATTTATAGGTTCAAAAAGCTGTTTCTTTGGCCATTACAGCCAGACCCGATACATAAAATGCGGTGCTAACATAAACATCACATACCGAGTCGACGATTTTCTATAACTACTGTACTTGTCAATCAATTATTATTTGGAGTATATGAAAGGTTTAATATTGTAGCTTCTACCATACCACATTTTATATCAATCTAAACATTATCTGGCAATCTCCGTGATTGACGTGTACCCATAGCAAGCATTAAATGGCCTCGCAGACGTATTAAATGTAAGAATGACAACATCGGACTATTAAATCGAGTTTCTTAACTAGTCGGGTAGCAGCTATATCCGTCTAACTTTTAGCCTGATTTCCTCCGATTAGATCAATCGTGACTACAGCGCCATTATATTCAATTCCTTATATCTACCGTGGTCTGTCTTTGGTGTTTAGAAGCTTATCTTTGAGTCTGGAATTTGAAAAAAAAGTTTTAAAAAGTGACAAGTAAACTTGAAAGGGAATCTAAAAATTATCCAGAAAATAGAAGTTATCGCCATACGGATAAATATGAGAAGCCAAGATGGCGAAAGGGTTAACCCGATATATACCTGGCTTATCAAAATAATAGGGAGAGAGAGGGGGAGAGAGAGAGAGAGAGAGAGAGAGAGAAATGGGGTTTAACGTCCACTCAACACAAACTAGGTCATTTCGGGACTAACATATAGTTTAATTTTATTTCAATGATTCGCTTGCGCGTAGGGGTCTTTAGCAGTAGAAGGGAACCGGAGTGCCGGGAGAAAACCCTCGAGGTTGAGAAGGCGCCCCTATCTCCATGCCACATACGCTCACACCATGGCTCGAAACCACAGCCGCAAGCCAGAGGTGACCGGCCAGCTAGAGGTCGAAGCGCGGCACTCTAGTCCACTAGGCCATCCTAACCCCCTTATCACAATAATATGAGGTCTTTAAAAAATAATAATATTTCAATTTGAGAACACCTATTCGATGGTTTGATTGACGTATTTATGGATTAGTTACATCGATGATAGAGGGTGGTTGGGATGGCCTAGTGGTCTAGACTGCCGCGCTTCGACCTCTAGCTGGCTGGTCACCTCTGGCTTGCGGCTGTGGTTTCGATCCCTGGTGTGAATGTATGAGGCATGGCGATAGATAGGGGCGCCTTCTCACTCTCATGGGTTTCCTACGGGCACTCCGGTTCCTTCCCTTACACACAAGCGAATTATTGAAATAACATTAAAACCATATGTTAGTCCCGAAATGACCTAGTTTGTGTTGAGTAGACGTTAAACCCCATTCCTCTCTCTCTCTTACGTCGATGATAGATGTAATAGTAGGTAAGTTTTTAAGCCTGAAATCAAGTATTGATTGTCTTATATCAGAATACATCAGAGAGAGAAGACGCAAAAATTGGAGCAAATTTGTTCATTTAATAACGACTGGTGATATTTGAAGACTAGAAACAGAACTAGGATTCTGGTACATTTGAAGACAAGGAAGATATTTCAGTATAATGGTAAATAACACAGCAGCATCATTACATATCAAATCGTATATTATCCCAATTAATTTGTACAGAATCCCAATCTGTTAACAAGACGTTTCCAATTATCACAGGTCCATGGGGGTGTTTATTATAAACCCAGAAAGAAATAAAAGTAAATTGATAGGATTTTGTGAGGCAAGACATTGATCGATTCCACATAGACATAAGATAATGATTTTATTACGGCGGATCAAGATATCGCTAATACTATAATCTTGGGTGGTGTTGATTCAATAACCATCTAGTCCGTTAGCTACATCTATACCGCAGTGAATTCATCAAGTGGCACAATTACATTAACTCTACATAATAATGATTTGTTTGTCTCCTCCAAATGAAATAAATTGTATAGATTATGGAATCATCGCTTTCAGGCGTAAAACTTTATACCTCTTGAGTCAAAACCTTATTAAGGTCTAGTTTCTTATTTCTTTTTAAAACCATAGAGAAGGTCTTGTTTCTCACTATGTACAACCTCATGAGAATTGAGAAGCCAATAAATGTAATTTAGAATCGTGTAGGTGTAAATGGCGCTGACGACTGCCTATGGCTGTATGGAAGTTTGAATCCTTTTAGAATCAAATGATGTACAGGGAAACATACCTGATTAGAAGAGGAACCTAAGTTGGCGTTATCGCCTATCATTCATTTTGAATCATCATTATTATTTTATATTTATAAATATTGTAAAGAAGTGTACACTAATGTACGAATAAATGTGAAATAAATAAATAAATAGAAAAGAACACAATTTTTATGGAAAACAATCACTGGTGTTATCAAGCACAATAAGAGGATACTTGTCGAAGCGTCGTGCTTTTAGAATAAAACCAGTGATTGTTTCCCATAAAAATTGTGTTCTGTAAATTAGTTTCCAAATCGCTAAGTGCCACTTAAAGATTGCATTTTATAGTCAACATTGAACAAGCAAGATAAATTACCATCCAAACAACGTGTCCAATTTGACTGTCAAAAACAACCTACGTCTTCACCATGCAGGCAACTAATAGCGATGTTGAGAAGAAGCCCAAATGCGGTTAAGTCAAAAATTAATGAAAAACTTATATAAATTGACTTATATAAGTTACTGGCGACCAAAAAAGTTGTATTTTCAAAAGAGTGTACACGATTTGAAATCGATAGCTGTCGTGCATTTGTGTCGGAAATATGAGAGAGAGAGAGAAATGGGATTTTGACGTCCACTCGACACAAAGTAGGCCATTTCGGGACTCACATATGGTTTTAATTTTATTTCAATAATTCGCTTGCGCGTAGGGATCTTTAGCAGTGGGAGAAAATCGGAGGTCCCGGAAAAAACCCATGAGGTTGGACAGGTGACCTTACTACTTGTCACACACAACCGGGTATTCGAAACCATGCCAGCTGGCGCACCAAGTCAAAATTGTTTATCAGCATTCTCTCATAAAATATCCACGACGTACAGATTTCACATAAACTTACATTTTATTGGCCAGATAACCTATCATCCTAATCATTAAATCCATATGCGAATTTGACGCTAATAATGTTGGCCGTGCTTTAAATGGTAGTTTAGAAATTGTGTGGGTGATTAATACGTTTATTGGTTAGCCAGTTTAAATCTAACGCTTGATTTACATTCATTTTCCCCCTCTAAACTCAATTTTGTTATCTGAATTAAGATTAAATGATTACTCTAGACACGGTTACTTGAGGAAAAGTAAATGTTCAGGGACGGATCCAGGAATTTTTCCAGGAAGGGGATTGCCATTTTTCTGTTACGGAAATCTGTCATCATCGTCTCTAAATTACATAGGCATACATACAAATTGAACTTTTTAAACAGAGAAATCATTTTTATACTGATGTAAGATCACTTTGTGATGTAATTTCATTGATGCAAGCCACTGGATCCGCCCCTCATGTTATTTATTATGTTGCCATATTGATTCATCCATTGCGGATCTTCAAACATAAATATCTTTTATGACCTGTTTTAGTCCAGTAAACTACAACGAAATGGGTATAAAAAATGAATTGTACACGGCAAGGGATACCAAAACACACCCATTAACAAAAGTTGAAATTAAAGACGAATAAAGAAAGTAGTGTTGGCGAACATAGTACAGTTTACAGAATAAAGGCTAAGATTATCTTGTTCATTCAAGATGGAATATTCAGTAAGAGAAATGCTGAAGCAATTGCCCAAAAATTATTAAACATACATTATGCAAAAGCTAAATCTGCCTACTGCATGTCTTTCTTTTGGCCTGAAATGTTTTCTAAATTATTAATTATACATTTATTAACTTATCCAGACCATAATCAATTCTCGAAGACATCGGATTCCTCCAATATTAAATAGATTAAAACGGTTTGGCGATATTATGATTTAATCTAAAAATGCAGGAGCGAGGAAACAACCAAGAGGGTGGTTGAAATTATAGCACACGTCTTGTCAAACCCTTTAAAGCTAATATCTTCGCTCGCAATAGAGTAGTCTGAATGAAATTTTTAAATTATACATTTTACCTTATCTACTTTCGAACCATTATAACAAGAATGGCTGGTTCTTTAGCTAAATGTTACATAATGTATTTTTAAACGTTCTCAAAATAGCAGATTCAAATCTATAAATAGGCATAAACGGTGTTTCAAGAAGATCCTTGAATAACAAATATTAAACGGATATGAGATGGCCGTCTTTAATATAATGATAACAGTAGATATCTAAAGGACGTAATGATCTATCCTTTGGAACCTTAAAATAGACGAAAATGGGTCTTAAGGTACATAAATAATAATGTAGACAATGTGAGTATATATGGTGAATTTATTATTATTATTCGTCTTCTACAGTTCTCGACTATATATCCGGTGATATTTCTAAGCGCTTTACTATATAACAGTTAGTAGTATTACTTAAACAAGTGTGATTTTAATCCAGATTGAAATTAAACAAAAGTTGAATTTTCTTTGATTGTTCTTGTTAGCTTATTCGACACGTGAGAGCGATTACTAATAAAGGAAATATAATAAATTAGTATATATAGACGACCGACGATTTGGTCTTTCCTGTTTGTAGAATGTGAATAATTGTTCCATATAGGAAGAAGTAGTGTCAGAAAACAAAGCCTTATTGTGTACATAATTTCCGATGAATTGTGGACAGCCCGGAGACTAGACTAGACTAAACACCCCATTGTCTTAAAATTGAGACGACGAATCCTATGGATTTTTGTTAATTTCCGCTAATTACTCTTGGATCACTCCCAGGAACCGTGTTGGCTATCTAGAAGTTACGATTATTATCTCATCGGTTGTTAATTCATAAGGTTTATCTCACTATGAAGCCGATGCTTTTCACAGATTTCCAATAATTACTTTTCAAATCTTGCGGGTGCTCACTGTATGGTGTATGTCAGTCTTCATTAGCCCAGTTAAGGAACAGAAAAGTAGGACGGTAACGCGCATTTCATTTCATTTCATTTCGGGTTCTCTAGCATTTAAAAGTTATCACCCGAATTACTTGCGAATATTTATTTTCAATGCTATTGACTTCAAATTAATACTGTCAGTTATTTCCTTTTATCACTCTGAAAATCCCTGTACCCCTAATGTCAGCTTCGTGAAGCCCTGGTGTAAAGCCAGGCTGACACTTGCACGACTTTTGGCCACGATTTTGTTGTGCCCATCAGTGTCCACATTGACACGAACTGGCACGACGAGTTTACGCACTTCCCGCATTGGTACGACGAGTTTGCACAAATCGGACGGTGTCGTGCCGACTCGAGTCGTGCCACGGAATCGTGCAAGTGTCAGCCTTGCTTGACCGCTAATCCTGAACAGGCACATATACTAGTACTGATAGTATTGCCTCTATTGAGTCCACGATCTGGTATGCACAGTTACGTTTCGATACAATCAACCCGATTTCTACAACTGACCTCTATATATGATATGACCTGAAAGGATCACAACGATTATAGTATAGTTAGACGTTTTAATTTTACTTACCGATATATCGATGATATTCTATCACTGGATAATCCTAAATTTAGCGTTTATTTAGAATTCATATATCATATTGAGCTTGAAATTAAAGATACTACTGACAGTTACATTACGCTTCCTACTTAGATTTGCGTCTCGATTTCGACAATTGCCATAAACCCAGTGTTAAAGTATAAACGTGATGACTTTGACTTTCCGATTTTCAACTTTGATTTAGTTGGGACGTCAAATGCCAAATTATCACTGTACCCACTTTTGTCAGATATATAAAGTTTCTCGATGGATGATAGGGTTGTTCTTTTTATCCTGGTTTTAATAAGATTTATTGGAAAATATAACATGTCTCTTTCGGCTATTGTTCTAGATATATTTAATAGAGGCTTAGACTATTTTTCTGATTATGTCTACGACATTTGCTACCACTATTCAGCATGTGTATTATGTCTAATGAATTGGATTGTTGTTTCCTGGTTTATTTTATTTAATTGAATAACAAGAATATTGTGTAAATGATACACCAGTCCAACGATCAATATTGGGAGTATAAATATTTGATCTTTTTGTGTTACAGGATGTGGTAATGGGTAAATTGTGTTCGCGAATATTACATTAAATTTCTTTGCCGTCACTTTTAACACATTATTGGGATGGCGCAACTGTTGGCTTTTAAAGGGAACTCGTGTTCTGGGTCTACCAAATATCTGTGTGCGTGTTGATTTTCTCCCAAAAGATAATTTCTTGGGTTGCAGCTTGTAGGTTTGCCGATGTTTTGTTGATCTATAAATTCGAAGTCATCGATCTAACTGTTACCCATGTGAAATGAAATGGGGTTCAACGTCCTACTGTTCTGCTCTTAATCTGGACTAATGAAGCCGGGCCGGCATACGCCATACAGTGTGTTATGAGGGAAATTTTGTCCGGGAAGCGGCGCTACGGCCTACTCTTATATCGAACTCCAACTGCCAAGTGTACACGGGACCTCGGGTATTCGTCCCATTCAAACGACTAGATAGCTGTCCTTGCCAGGCTCTGCATCACTGTGTTACCCATGTAACTGTTATTCATTTCCAGATCATTTCAAGATACAGGTATAACAGAGAGCGTCTAGGTCGAATTTATCTCAATCACAAACTTTAACACTTAAATTATTCATTCCAGCACATCCCTGTTATTTATACGTAAAGTGGTTAATATTAACCGATTGAAATGGGTGGCGTATATGAATTCCAGAACGGATCACAGAAACGACTCTAGCCCACGTTATTTTAAATCTATAGGTTTACTATAATATTACAGAGGCGTATCCAGGAATTTGTGCAGGAGGGAGTTTGTCAGGCTCCTGTGAAGGGAGAGAGAGAGAAATGGGGTTTAACGTCCACTCGACACAAACTAGGTCATTTTGGGACTAACATATGGTTTCATTTTATATCAATAATTCGCTTGCGCGTAGGGGTCTTTAGCAGTGGGAGGAAACCGGAGGAAACCCACGAGGTTGAGAAGGCGCCCCTATTTCCATGCCACTTACGCTCACACCAGGGATCGAAACCACAGCTGCAAGCCAGAGGTGACTGGCCAGCTAGAGGTCGAAGCGCGGCCCTCTAGACCACTAGGCCATCCCATCCCCCTCTCCTGTGAAGGACATTTGACAGTCGACAATGCATTGTAACGCCATCATCGCATACATACACGTTGGGTGTTTTATAAGAGAGAAATGCAACACCCTGTGTGATTCAATTTCATTGATGCAAAGTATTAATTGTGATATCACATGTCTTGATCCGTATTTCACGCTCTGAATGCCAATCCCATCTCACATGAACATCACACTTTTTCTCATAAAGTGTTGGGCTTTTTATGTATCTGAGCAGGGAGGGTTTTGGACACCCCCCCCCCCCGTATTACTACATAAAATACAAAGCTAAGTGTTGTATTGTAGCATGGTGTTCGAGAAATATCACAGGGAGAGTTAGGAATTAAATTCCCATTGAATTAGATGAAAGTGTAGTTTTTTCATTAATTCTGTTTTACTTCTGTCGTGGAACAACCCACGTTGAAAAACACAAGTCGTTATTCAAACCGCGTTGCTGGTTGCGAAGTGCCCACCAAAAATTCAAACTTCCGGTCCCCCAAATTGATTGAAATAGTAGAATTTTTAAACAAGTATGTCTCAATATACACTGTTCCAAACAGAAAACCACTCATTTTATTGTGCAAATGGAATTAAATGTTTAATTAACAGCGTCTAAATTCAGCGCTCTGTAAATGTTATTTACCAGGAGAACAATTTTTATATAGAAATGTCCATCTCAACAAGGTTAATAAAGGTTATTGAAAAAACGCCATGTCAACGTCCACAACACTGGTGGCAAAGACAGGGGGTGGAATTTCGCGTTTTTCAAGTATTCAATGCTGTTGAAAAGAAAAACTTTGATTATTGTTCAATGCGTTAATCGTATTAAGTAGGAGTGATGTATCACAAGTATTGATTACACCATTTATCCATCATTTCGACACGCGTGTTAAAAGAAATGACAAAAATATAAAAAAAAACTTCTCTAGAAAAATTGTTTCAGTACGCTTTCAATTTAATGTGATCATATTAACTCCACCTGCGTCCGCCCGTCATTCACTTTCTTAAAAAACAATGGAATCTCCATATATAGAACTGTGGATGACAAAACATTGTTCGTCTTTGGTACATCCCGAGATGTCTTAAATCGGGAAATACATTTCGCTTTCCCTTGTTTAAAGGAGCTGAATCGTTAAAATTTGGGACCTAGAAATTGGCACAAATAGGTCACAACGCATATAATAATGTGAGAGAACGAAAAATAGTGTTTAACGTCCACTCGACACAAACTATGTCATTTCGGGACTAACTTATGGTTTGATTTTATTTCAATAATTCGCTTGCGCGTAAGGGTCTTTAGCAGTGGGAGGAAACCGGAGTGCCCGGGGGAAACCCACGAGGTTGAGAAGGCGCCCCTATCTCCATGCCACTTACGCTCGCACCAGGGATAGAAACCACAGCCGCAAGCCAGAGGTGACCGGCCAGCTAGAGGTCGAAGCACGACACTCTAGACCACTAGGCCATCCCAACCCCCCATATAATAATGTAATACGAATATACATAAACTGATTTAAATTCAATAATTTCTTTTTTTTAATGTAATTCCTATTCAGTTATGGTCGACGAAATATGCCAGAAGTGTCAATTGAATGGTAATCTCTAGCGTCTGATTATTCCAGTCTACATTGATAGTATTTATTGTGCATGCTCCCAAGATAAGAATATGGCATCACCATTTGGAACTTGTCTAGCCTCGTTCTTTGAGTCCCTTTTTACAAATGACACTGAAACGCAGTATGGTACAAATGACAAAATGTTTATTTTGTCTTAAATATTGGATACAAGAAGCTCCTCTTTTTCATCTAGAGCTTATTGACCAAGCCAAATTCGGTCGCTGGTTTGACGTTTTAAAGTTATCTATCCTGTTTATGTTCCTGTTGTATTATGTTCCTATTTTATATTCTATTCCTGATGTTTTGTAATACACTAATATTTTGTCAATATCATAGAAAATGTAAATATTTGATTTTAGTCATGTCGTATTTATGTCGGTTCTGACGTTATCGGATAAGTTTCCAAGTTGACCCCTTGGCCTGCTAAACACAGACATTATTTCATACCGGAGGCTGCTTAAATTGAAAATCACAAATCAATGGGTTCCCATCTTGGTCGGTCCTGATTTGACAGATTGCAAGTTTTTAAGTTAAATCCCTGACCGGCTAAACACAGACATTAATTCGTGCAAGTGACTGTTCATATGATGGATTTGTACAGAAGAACAATTGCTTTATCTAAAAATAGTAGTCGCTATATATAAGTCATTGTCGTCTGCTGAATTATCATTATGGTTATGTATGGATGACCAATGTATTAATATTCTGTTGGAGCCAATATCACGACTACACATCTGCTGTGATAATATCTAACCTCTATATAGACATTTAAATTGCACATTCACAACGTATGATAATTTAACATACTTTTATTAACATTATTGGTGGAAATAGTGTCAAAATTGGTTCACGATATCTTGACGACAAAACCTGTGTACTAGGCATATAATATTCATTTTCCAACAAAACGATTTTGACAGTCTCCTTGGAAACCATAAACTGTTTGCATCGCCCAAACGCAGTAGGGTACGACTTTTTGGGGTTGATTATGTCCTTGCACGTGCACTATGCAAATTCCATGAACAATTTTGGCATAAAAAACCTTCCATGACCGTGTTGCTCTCAGTTGGAATTTCAACATGGTGAGACGTCAGCTGAGTGGACTTGACAGAGGAAGAGCCCATGCGTGGCTTCAACAGGGTTCTACACAGAAGAATGTGGCACAGAGAATTGGTTGTAGCCAGAGTGTGATTGGGAGACTATGTCAGCGTTTCCAGGCAACCAATTCAATTCAGAATCCCCAACGGCCTGGTAGGCCAAAAGCAACGTCAAGACCGGGATGCCATTCAAATGGCCTTAAGTCAGTGCGTTGTTACAGCGAGATGTCTGAGAGATGAACTGCGAAATGCAAGTGGTGTTCAGGTATCGGACCAAAATAAGAAATCGTCTGCGAGCCCACAACATTCGATCTCGACGACAAGTGGTTCTTCTTCAACGTCATAGGGCAGCCCATCGTGACTAGTGCACACGCCATAGAGACGGCGACAATGGGGGGGGGGGTGTACTTTTCACTGATGAGTCCCGATTTGCATTACAGTTCAATGATGGCAGACTGTATAACACTATTGTAAGTGATAACAGAATCAATTTGGTAACTATATGGTTTATTTACAGAATATGAAATAGATATATAGATAGGCCTACATCAACATTACATAAACTAACTAAACTATACTGGAACAATTACTACGTCGAGGACTAGACTGTATCGGAACACATCTAAATATATCAACTTCACCATTCCGCCGTCTACTCTCTCTCTTTCTGCTTGTCTGCTAATTGTCTGTGAGTAAACGTCTGCTTATAAAGCCACCAACACTTAGGGAAGATGGACAGGAGGGATCATCAAATAAGGAAGTTCTGTCGCCTGTTATACAGAGATCATATGTAGCTTGTAAATAACATATTGAATAAATTAGATAGTTAATAAGGTCGTGCCTTAAAATAAGTTTAGAGAGTTAAGAAACGTCCACTACAATATATATCAAAACTAACAGAGGTCATACAGTTCTTTGCACCTAAATGAATGTTCAGTTTATGAAAGGTATAGATCTCTTTGTTACAAGAATTCGCGTCTATAGGCGGCAAGGAGAAAGATTTGCTGATGTTCACGTCAGACGCCATCGCTTTGGAGGTCGTACGGTAATGGTGTAGACTGGAATTTCGGTACATCACAGGACTCATCTTTTCGTCGCCCAAGGAAATTTGACGGGTATCAGGTAAAGAGACGAAATTTTACGGCCGTTTGTCATCCCAAGTCTTCGTCAAATTGGAGCAGGTTCTGTTCTTCAAGATGACAATGCTAGACCGCATAGATCACGAGTTGTTAATGATTTTCTCGCCCAAATTGGTATTGTACGAATGGATTGGCCTGTATACTCTCTCGACTTGACACCAATTGAGCTTGCATGGGATGGGTTGGGCAGACGTGTGAGAGACAATCATGGGCAAACTGATAATCGTCAAGAATTGGTGCAATTCCTCCAGGTACAGTGGCAGGCCATTCCCCCAATTTTTTTTTCGTCGTCTGATTGACAACATGCCTCGTCGTTGTGTCGACTTATTACAAGCAATGTGGTGGTTTCACTCGTTATACACAACTGATCCTCAGAATAGTTGTGTATAAAAAGTGCATATGCTTTGCATAACAGACTCCACATTGAGACATATTGAACTCATTCTAACCAAAAGGGTTCTTAAAAGTTTTGATTTACATGTTCCCTGTGTCTAAGAAAATGTCAAAATAATTGGTTGACCCTTAACTTCTTTTGAGTAGTATATCAAGCAGTAAGATACATCCCAAGATGGGGGTTGGGATGGCCTAGTGGTCTAGAGTGCCGCGCTTCGACCTCTAGCTGGCCGGTCACCTCTGGCTTGCGGTTGTGGTTTCGAGCCCTGGTGTGAGCGTATGTGGCATGGAGATAGGGGCGCCTTCTCAACCTCGTGGGTTTCCTCCGGGCACTCCGGTTTCCTCCCACTGCTAAAGACCCCTACGCGCAAGCAAATTATTGAAATAAAATTGAAGCCATGTGTTAGTCCCGAAATGACCTAGTTTGTGTTGAGTGGACGTTAAACCCCATTTCTCTCTCTCTCACATCCCAAGATCCCGCTTTCCATCATTCGACGACGAAATCTCTAATTGAATGTACCAAACTGGGGTTTGAAATATTACATTTTGTGCATCAACAGGACAAATTTTACCGAAGAGGGATGTGTAGTGTGCTATGGGGTAAATCTCGCCCATACAGCTTTATGTCTACCTACATTTCTAATTAAGAAAAGTCACTACTAATACAGTGGGTTGGTATGGTGAAAATATATTCCCGGATAAAAATTGTACACAAAAACTGTAAATTTATTCCCAGCTTCAGTGTTATGTTGAACTTATTAATGGGGGATCAGAGAAAAGAGGGGTGATGAAAAAAAACGCTTAGTAAAGTTCAATATGAAATTGTTTACATTCCAGTAAAGCATTTCCCTTTGTACTGGCTATATGTATTTGTTGGAGGCCCTCGGATATTTCCAAAATGCCAGTGAGTGGAAAAGAGTTTGGAATTACTGTTTTGAACTGAAACCTGACGTTACCAAAGATGAGACATAAATTAAATTCAGACTTTTTCGACAGTATAACAAATCTTGGATATTATTTTAACTGACACGGCAGAACTATTAATGAATTAATTATTTTACTCGTAAGGAGGGTTTACTTTTAAAGCTTACGAAAACAAAATATTACTAGTGACTAAAGAATGTCGCCGCCATACTTATTGAGGCTTTAAGCTTAATATCGAAATAGATAGACTGGTTTCTATGTCAAATAATAGCTTGATACAGTAATTGATATTATTACGACTTTGTCTTATTTGGATCCTAAAGTAATTGGTTAAATATTAGATAACATAGAAGTTTTAATGGACGAGAGTGAGAAATAAATCTGTATCAGTTGTCAATATCTATTATTTTTACATAAAACGGTATTAGGCTATGACATGATAAGGGTTATATATGTGTCTAAGGGATTAGACGAACAGTGTAGAGATCTGACAAGATATCACAATCAAAGCCCATAACGTATATTTCATGTTATATGATATATTATTTAAATATCTATTAACACATCATGTTTTACACGAGCTAATATAGTAATAGGTGTTGCTTGGGAAGCGAATAAAAAAAACACGGATCCATCTTCTGTTATGGCTTCTACATCCCATAGGTCATTTACGACCAGACACTAGCAAGCCTTCGCCCCGAAAGAAAAATTAGTTTTAAAAAATTGCGCAAAACACATACTAGACAAAGAAAATAATTTTTGAAAGGTTACAACATAGTAGTCATAAAACCCCCCAAGAGCTTCATACTTTTAACAAGGGTTTGATTTATCTTTGTAATTGTAATAAACTGAAACACAGACAATTCCATCACAGTGGTAGATTTGGAATCATTCCTCAGGGAGACAATCAATATGGTGAACTGTTTTTGGCCCACAAGTTATGTAGACTAATAAAAAAAAAACGATTTTAGGTGGGTTGAACTAAATATATGATAGATTTCGTTCTGATGATATTTTAATTTTAAACTGTTTTTGTGACAAACTGAGTAAAAAACTGTGTTTTCATAAAAAGATATAAAGGCTATCTTGTTCGTTGCATGTTCTTTCGTATCATAATCAACGACTATGGTTTACTTCGTTACGATTTTCTTTTCGATTGTTGGCAATGTGGACAAGGTCAGAAAGGATGCTCTGATTTTACTCTGATGTGAATTCGGAGAGCTCAAATTTTATTAAAAGAATGTTTTTTTTAGATCAAACTTGGAATGTCACACGAAACAATACATGTGTCCAAGATAATTAGTTCTTTTATCTTTAAATAATCGAAGTTTTTTTTCCAGATAAACAAAGTAATTGACTGTCACAAGATAAAACAAAACGAAAAAAATTTTAGAAAAAGTATGGACTATTTTTATATTTTCTTATCTAGTGGCATCCAATTACTTTTTTGTCAGACTTCCTCCCACGGTGTTACATAACAACTTTTGGTCTTAGAAGGAATTACTAGTGAGTAGAAATTCGTCTGTGCATCAGTTATCGCTTATCAAGTTTTCCTTCTGCCTTTGTCACTTTTTTTTCTTGAAATCCATCGTTTTTCGTTGGATCCATCGTAGCAATGATCTCTTTGTTATAATTATACTTGGAACGTGTTTAACCAGTTCTATCAAACATTTGATAATGATTGGCACTAATATAGCCTTTTAATTAATATACTTTAATACTTTTCTCTGCTAACTGGTTAAAAGAAGGCGGACATAACGCCACGAGGTTAACATATGGTATTTTTTCCGGGATAACTTTGAAGCTAACGGAAGATATGGGGGATATAATATAAAGTATGTAATATAATATGGTAGATATCACTACATACACGAACAGGTGGTTAATGATCCTAGCGGCAATCAGACAAAGTCACAATTTATTATTGGCCACCGTGATATCAGAGATGCTTTTCCTTTTACATCCTTACGGATAGTACTTAACTATTTATTACACAGGTAGGCTTCTGGCAAAGATATGTTAGTCCATTAGCATTGTTATTGGAATGCTGTATTATATATCATGCGGTTATTATTTGCGTCATGAAAATTACTATTGGCTTATAAGCAAATGTTCTCACCCAATGGCTATTTTGTACATAGCAGGTCCCCATCCAGGATTATTTTGTCGAGGGGTTGGGCCATACATTGCAGGAAAGGGTAATCATCAGAGTGCGGCAAGCAATAGTGGGTTGGTGTAGTCCCCAGAGTCTTCGTCGCGGCCTGATTCCGAAAGCAATTGTATACGTTGAAACCTTAGGAACTGCTTGGGCGGAGACAATGCCAAAATCATGTTTAGATCATCTATTAAAGAACAGATATGTGAACTACAACAGCAACAAAGCAAACAAAAATGAAAATCAACCATGTCACATATCAGTAGTTGATATTATTGTCAGTTATGTCATCATTCGAGTATGTTGGGGTTTGTTTTTTTTTTTTTTGCATAGGGACATACATTGATATTAATTTGTCAGTTAGACGTCATCCAGCACATTTACCATTTGCATTCGACGAGGTTGTTTCCTTGCATAGGTGTTGATGACGACGTCGTAATCAATGTCTATATCGCGATGTATCATGAGGAGATCGATCGGAGACATGGTCATGGCCGAAACTATGTCCCAAGAGGTACCCTGTAGGGACATAGTCAAAGATTTCACATAAGCAAGTCCACGGAGAAAAACCACGAACGTGTAGATGAAGTCGAATTGAGTGATTGATGCTTTCCTTGATGATGCCTTGGAGTTTCCGTGATTCCTTTGGCGAATACTTATGCATATATAAATATATGTATCTCCAAGAGAACTCCCATCACGTTCCTAATAACAGGTAAACCGCACGCGGACACATTCGACAGATTGAGGACGTGTGAGGACAGTGTACATACAATGGTTCAATGTACTGCCTGGTAATGATAGCAGCACATCCATGCAAACGAGGCCAAGGGTGATCAATTTAGTCTTGATTTTATCCGCTAGTGTCCCTCCTCCCTTGACTTTCTCGCACAGAATGAAACACAAGAAGCGTTCAACTATCCAGCTGAGTGGTTTGTGGTAGAATCGGAAGGCAAGAGACCGCTGCTCTATGTTGGCGCTATCAGTAACCTCATCAGCTGCGATACCGAACCACCGTGCCGGCTTCACGCGCTCGATGATTATGTCCTGGATGAAGTGCCCACATTCTGTGATCAGTTCATTTTGCACAGTTTTGGAACTATAAGTGGCATTCTTTGTAACCGTCTCCATGTGATTGGCGAGAATTGTATTGCCAGCGCGGATACGCTGGTCCAAAAGGGCTCGGAAATTTCCTGGATTGACGGCAGTGGCGTCAATTTTCCATCGTTCCGATGGCCACGTAAAGGAATGTTCTGGAAGCCTCAACATACCACCGTTTCAAAAATGGACAGTTTTTGTTATCCATTACATGAAATTGGTCAATTTGAATAATGTTTGGAACAATGTTTATGGATTATGTTTGTTTTAGTACTTTTTTTATTCTGGCATTATTTCCCTTTCGGCTTTTAATGTTAAAAAAAACTATGGTTTTAATGTTGTTTTAGCTGAAAATGGAAATCTTCGATTTTAAGTGCAGGTAGTTGACATACACGACGAAGATTTAATAGTGTTTGTCTCTATACCGCTTTTTTAAAACCTGAGAGAAAATTGTTGGTTTCATAATTTGCTTCCTCATGAGTTTCCTGTATATCTAATTCACATGTGTTATATACAAAATTACAAATAATAATTACGAGAGGGTTTCTCTAGTCTGCGACTGTGAGAAATACAATAAATATGGGTATTAACAAACCGAACCCAACCCAACCCTTTCCCTGATATAAGTAATAATAGATATCGATGGAAAATTGGACCCGCGGACTAGAGGGCATTCCCCATATTTACAGACCGTAAAGCAGGAAGTGAAATTTCAATCTATGACATTAGTTTCTATGGCTTAAAAAAGGTGAGGTGGCTGGGGGTGACGTACATTCGATACAAACTAGCTCATTTCGGGATTTTCATATGGTTCAATTACATTTCAATAATTCGTTTGCAGGAAGGGGTCTTTAGCAGGTGGAGAAAACAGGAGGACCCGGAAACAATACCACGAGCTTTACTCTTTGTCGCGTACACAATATTTTAAGGACTGGACCATTTCATTTGTTGGGAGTTAACACCAGTTACAATTCTTAACTCTTAGCCAATAAATGAGCTAAGTTCTTAAAATATTTTTTTTTTTGTGAATAAAGCGACAGGTTGGTGTCGACATAGTGTCAAAACCCTTTTCTCTATCATATTTTCATTTTATTTCAGACAATGAAACACCCTTCCATACAGGAGTTTGGTAATCGAAATGTTGTATTTTAAACGAGGCTTGACAGGAAATCTGTATTTGCATTTAATTTATTTAAATATATAATACATTTTCAACAAAGCATTGATCTTTTTATTAGTTTATCCGCTCTTTGTTTTTGGATTAACGTGAGTTTTTTTTCAAATCAATGAATCGAGACCACGTGGCTAGCATGACCATTGAGTTGCGTTTCAGATGGCTCTGGGAGGGTGGATGTGCGTCAGTCAGTGGCATTTTGGCTAAATACTCCCCAAACGAAATCGTCATGTACGCCCCTGATCCTAATAAATATTTAAATTTACTTGACACCGGCAAAGATTACTGAAGAACTATTCAATCAGGCCTTATGTGTTCAATCAGGCCTTATGTCCCCTCCCACGTTACATTAACAAAGCACGAGGCAAGTATTTTAGAACACCTGACGCAAATTTCTCATTCCTTACATTCGGATATAATTATTTGCGATAAAGAGAGGGATAGAAATGGGGTTTAACGTCTACCGGACACTAACATATGGTATAATTTTATTTCAATAATTCGTTTCCGCGTAGGGGTCTTTAGCAGTAGGTGGAAACCGGAGGATCCGAGATTGGACAGACGACCCTATTCCTTGTCACGTACAACCAGTGATTTGAAACCATACCATCATATGATCCCTACCGCCATGTTGACAAATTAACCTAGCGTTCAACCGTTTCGTTTCAAATTTTGTCTTCCCTAACCGATATTTAGCATGGCCTGGTTTGTAATTATAGAAAACTTGACTGAACCTTACGTTACGTTCGCCGCTACTGAAGCAGCGCTGATCTCTGCATCTAGGCTAAGTACATCCGATTAATGTTTATTCTCGCTTAGCATCTAGAAAACTATTTTGTCATCATTGTCGAATAAATAAGACTTGAATATATTATTATATATTTATATCAGGTCACAATTGCTTACAGTTCCAAATGCAAAAGCTTTTGAAATCAAAATAAGGCAAAGATTCATTATCATTGAATTCAGTCTGTGCAAAAATGTTCGTAAATTCATAGACAAAACTAACAGATCTGGTAGCATTCACCATGCCATAAAGAATACACATAAATTACTTGTCGGTAGAAAAATGTCAGATACAGAATAATCTTTGTCATAAAATCTATTTCACATCATGTCTAATATCATAAAACAGTAATTGTACAAACAGCATTAATAAAGAACCACCCACTATTACCATAAAAAAGATAGTTTATCCCACATAACTTTGTGATGCGGAGTTCGACCATACCACAGATGTTCTTTTTGTATCCCAATAATAACGCATTCCATGCGAATTTAACTTTTGCCAAGAAAAACGGGCTAAAGTGCCCAGCCAACATGGAATTTGATCTCAGTGTTATAATCCGACCATAGCCTAACCAACACCCACCCACGGCAGTAATCACCTAACTTCATTTATGATTACAATTTATGGGTTCATTTGGCAAATACATCCGAAGTAACCTACATGTGGCTACGGTGGGACGTTGGAAAACCCGTAATCGCTAGTTTGTCTATGGTAAAATGCACCGCATATTATGGAACATACCCCAGTAGGTATGGATTTGTGGAAAATTGGAGAAAGAGAGAGAGAAATGGGGTTTAACGTCCACTCGACAAAAACTAGGTTATTTCGGGACCAGCATATGATCCAACTTTATTTCAAAAATTCGCTTGCGCGTAGGGGTCTTTAGCAGTGGGAGGGAAACCGGAGTACCCGGAAAAAACCCACGAGGCTGGACAAGCGACCCTACTCCTTGCCACGTACAACTGGGGATTCGACCCCCCCCCCCCAGTTGACAAGCCGTATGATACAGCGCGCACGCTAACCATTCGGCCATCCAAACCCCCTGGAAAATTGGAATTAGAAAAGAAAACTTCGTAACTCCAATGGATATTTGCCGCCAAGGTTTAATGTTCTGCTGGTCGATTGCGACTTTGGTGACAGCGTGACCTTGGGTCTGAACATTTTGGTGAAATATTGACTATTCACTAGATTCAAGATATATTATAGCTACTCTGCACTGACGATCTCGTGATCTCAGCCGATATTGTTGGTACTATACAATCAAAAATTACCACACTTGAACAAACCTGTGATAGGTTTAATCTATAGTAAATCTTAATAATTCCAATATCTGATGAGTGGTAAGTATAATAAGTTAGAATGTGTACCTTATTATTCTTTTGTTGGGCCGTGTTGTCTATTCCAAACTAAACTGGAGCATATGCATCCCAAATTTTATACAAAAAGCTGAAAAGGCATTGCCTCCAATTAATGGTCAGATCATAATTGTCGGTCGCCCATATTATGAGAAATCCTCTTAAAGAGATCTGATTCCGTAATTTGAGTAATTATATGGGAATCGGAATATAAATTCGATATAGAACATGTTCAAATTTCTTGTGTTACATGTATATACATGTCTGGGAGAATGTGAGTGTCTAAATCCAGCTGTCATAAATAATTATCAAACAAAACGAGTGTAGTTAATTGCTCATTAGTGTTAAGACGATTGTTATAAATTTGGACTTTTCGAGATCAGTGTGAATAAAAAAACATTTATTGATAATTATAGCAAATGTGGGTTCTGAACTTGGTGAATTTCCTGTTCAACACATTTTTTGTTAGCAATATAACCCCGAGTACACACAAGCAGGATGTGGAGAACCGTATTTGGCGGTTTTGTTACTGTCAGTTTTTCATTTTGGCAGCCGCAGACGCCCTCGAGCAGGGTGGACTCTTCATGATTATAGTTGTCTACTGTGCGCTAATGGCTAAACGGTATTGGCTAATCTTATGATTTCAATTGATGGGTAATTCAATATTTTATAAAAACGACATGAATAATAATTGGAATGCTGTGATGCCAAAACGGCAATAGTCAAAAAATGAGGATAAGGCTATTTGGTGATTGGAATTGCTTCATTTCCCACGCATTTTTTTTTATTTATTCTGCTGTAAACCTTTTAAACTTCCGCAAAACGAACCACCGACTTGTCTGGAAGGCTATAACAACTTTACTTAACTGTGATATGGGGGTGTAAAAGTAAACAGCAAATCAATAACGAAATAACTTGGTCCAACTCAGGCAGCAACACACGCCATGCAACAACGCCGCATAGAGGATTTACATCTCATGGTAGTTGGATGGCCAAATGGTTAGCGTACGTGCGCGCGCTGTATCATACGGCCTGCCATTGAGTCAACGGTTGTACGTGGCAAGGAGTAGGGTCGCCTGTCCAGCCTCGTGCGTTTTCTCCGGGTATTCCGGTTTCCTACTACGCGTGTTAGTCCCGAAATGATCTAGTTTGTGTCGAGTGGACGTTTAACCCCATTTCTGTCTCTCTCTCGTTGTAGGTCTCTGAATGTAAACTTATAGTATCCACCCTCGTGGCAATATGTTTTTCGGTGGTGTACAGCAGTGTCGAAGTGTTCATCGTAAATTGATGAATTATTCTTAGAACTATTTATATACATTTTTTGTATATACAATTGAAAATTAATTTCGTCGGTGCCAGTAACAATAGATGGCCATGTAAAGCTGTGAGCAAGCGGTTCTCAACTTCAGAATATACCAAAAGTCTTGAATACAGATCATATCAATTAATGCCATTCATTTTCGTCCTCGCTATCGTCCACACGGACCAGTAACTACACACTAAAAATCCAATGCCAGACCTTCACTCATTCTGTCACAACATCGTGCAACAAGATGATATCTGAATGACACTACCAATATCATATTGCTATTCGCTAAGACAAAAAAAAGTATCGATGGTGATTGAAGAGTTTGCGCCGTCTTATTAAATACGTATGCATGTCGGACCTAGGTCACAGATAAAAAGAAGGTTGTTCAAAACTTAATTAACCTTATAAATCACATCTGTGACACTGGTAATTCCTTCCCCTTTTACTTCGACCTCTTGATTTGACCAATTTGTCTTTGATGAGCGATCGCCTGACAACTGTATTTTCATGGCCACAGATACACAAGATTAGCCATTTCTGATCTTGATGCCAACTAACTTTACAAAGGCGTTTGGTTGATCAAATTCAATGCTATACTTAAAGACAAAACACACACCATCTTGTAATTACATGACAGATGGTTTCAATAATCAATACAATCACAGCATCAAGGACGTTCATATGTTCGAGTATATAGTTATGAGGAAATGATTTGTCAGTATACTGATAATTATTATCTTTCACGGCTGGATGCATGGTTCCGTTAATAACTTGTATATATGTAATCTTTCTAAGGGTTGAAATATATGACTGTAGATAATTATTACCCGTTGGTATAGATTAACTGTAAGCGGTATCAAACACATACTGATACAGTGTAAATCAAGATAATGGCTAATTACCAGATAAACTGGTGAGTATGGTGACCATGATGTTATGATCAAAACCGGATGTTTCTCCTCGAAGCACGGCCTTAATATAAAGACATGGTCTCTCGACCAACAGAATTAAGTGTTACGACACTATCCGAGACAGCATGTGTCTTCCTGTTGAGGTATTGCAATACACATACAAAATGAAATTGGGTTTAACGTCGTACTGTTCTGCTCCTAAAATAGGTGATGAAAACGGGCCTACGTCATAAATCGGCCTACTCTTATATCGAATTCCAACTGCAAGGGGATCTTTTACGTGCACGCCAATGTGTACACGGGACCTCGGTTTTTCGTTCCACCCGAACGACTAAACAGCTGTCCTTGTCAAGCCCTCCGTCCTGCATCACTGACAAGAAAAACCACGCCGGAAAGTCTGGATAAATTTTCTCGGCCAATACAGGGATCGAACATCCGACCTCAAGTCTAGCGAGTCAGGGTCTTACCCACTTAGATACGTGATCTTCCGTATTGGCTTACACGATGCGCCTACGTATGACGTAGTATCTGCACCCTATTTCAAAGTAACAAATGGTGGATGTTTCAGAAACATTTTGCTGAACCTGCAAAAACTATCAATCTTTAGAAGTTGAAGTTAAAATAAACAATTGTTTTCATAGTTGTGTAGATATATTACTGAACATTAATTTAATAACCTTTCTGAATTAAAATATATCTTTGGCATTTTATTCCCCGATGTAAAAAGAGAACTAGTATTTGATAATCTGTCAATAGCTAATATATTTAATGTTTCTTAAATTACTTTAAAAAAGTCAACTGGCTAGTAAGTCGTTAACCTGTCATCACTTGTCAAGCCGTCATTGAGTAACGACATTAATCCAATCTATTGTTTTTGTTGATTTATATTATTGTTTAATCTTTTATGCATTGTATATATATCGACATGTCAGTTTTAATTACAACATTTATCAATTTTACTTTTATCCTATGTAGCAATATAGTCGTGGTGACATATTATGGACAAGGAATGAGGAGATAAGATATAGTTTGATGTTTCTAAACATATTCACATATATGCAGATGTACTGAGATCAACTAACATTTGGTTGACGTATTGTTATATAAAAAGGGCTATAGAGGCAGAGCATACTGGTTCTATATTTCAACAACATGATAACAGATATCGTATGCACAATTTCTGGAGTAAATTTTCATAACCATGTAAGGGCGGGTTTTCACCTCACGCTTTTGGAATGGAGGATGACGTCAAGGCTGAGTCTTGGACGTGCAGGGAGGGGGGTATAAATTCGAGTGTAGACCAGGCCCCATCAGAACTCACCCAGACATTCAAGCAGCCATTATACCTGTTGAGAACAAGGGACCTGGGAAACCATTCAGCCAGCAATAAAGTTCTTATACCTTAAACACTGTGGTATTATTTTACGATCACAAGAACACAACAAGAAGAAGTCCTATAAAAGAAGCAGTAGTACTACACCTATTGTCTGATTTTCCTTAAATATCACAAAAATTGTACATTGAAGGCAGTCACTAGTTAGGATCCCTTACTAAGTGCAGTATCTGGCAGTACTGTATGACGATATATCTGTATATTTATGTTCCGGTATATTTAAGAACTCAACAATCATTCGAAGTCTGTTATAACCGAAGAGAGAATCCACACCTCTAAACTAGCAATGGTGTAATTTAAGTTGTGTATGTTATTGTGTCATAAAGGATATTTAGCTGTTGTGCCGTTTAATTCAGTTCATTTTACTCTCGAATAAATAAGATACTTCTGCTACGCTCAATATGTTGAGAAGGAACGGAGATGATTATATACATCTTTAGAACACAGAAGGTGTTTCGGGGACAAATGCAAGACCCCATATGCTCGGAAGAGCTACAAATTCATCAATGTCGGCTACTAATAGACGCACACCTGCATCATTCTGGGGGACGGTTTTCAATTTCTTGGACAATAACTCTGATTGAAACTGATGAGCGAGTCGGAATTTCAATGGAAATCCTATTTATGGAGTATTGTGTTAATTACAAGCGTAATTTCGCTTTGTGTTGAATCACGATGTATGCTATTAAATGTGTGTTTGGGTAGATTAGGTGGTTGTTTTTTTTTTACTGATTTTGCGTACTGTGTAATCTGGCACAAAATCGGTTATTAAATTGAGTTATACACGTGGACACAAAGACAGATTGTCATCCCATGACAAACAAGGTTGACGGAGATTGAAACACATGCCCACAGCAGCTAAGTCATCCGAGCAGTCTATATAGGTTTTAGCATTATAAATCTTTACGAAACATACAGGCACCAGCGTTTGCCATGCAATATTCGCCCACATTTAACAATGGTCTCTGGGAGATAACGCAAAGGTCTTGGGATGTTGAACATAGATATGACCCAAATGATACCCGTCATTTTTTTTTTTTACAAAATTTAGCACCAGGAGGTTTTTGACAAAGGGGTTATTGATAGGGTTCGTCCTCTCTCGAACATAGCAAATTTCACAAAGATATGTTAAAAACTGTGACCTCTATTGCATTTAGAACGTTTTCGGTCCCGGAACACTGATTAGCGATGGGATTCATCCTCTCAAACCAAATTTTAAAACTATAGCCCCTGTCGCGCTCACAAGGTTTTCGGAACGGAAGGTCCTATGTGCAAAGATCTTCATATAAAGCGGCCAGAAATTGTGGGCTGCAGAGGGTCCCCAAATTTTTCATATTTTACTTAGCAACAAATTCGAACTCCTCCAAAGTCTTTTAATCCTTAACATATATACGTATCGTTTTATCTAAATCAGACTAAAATTGTTGTCTTTCAGAGACCAAAATTTAAACTTTATACTCCCAAGATTTTATTGATCCATAACAGATCAAATTCATACTATAATTCTGTAATTCTGAGTGGTTAAATTGTTTTTAGCTCTTCATAATTTGATAGATATACAATAGCATGTTCTTGTCTATAATCTTATAGGCCGCGGCTGGCATTTCGCGTGCAACCACGATGTTATGTAATCCCTTGACAGATTATCATTTGAGCTCATTTCCGACTGTGTGGTGCACCTTATTAATAGAGAACATGTGGTATTGTACAAATTTAGGATTTGAGGGGGTGGGGAACAATATAGTTTGCCATAGACAACATGTCTCAAGATAGCAACTTCAAGGAATTTAAGGAAGATTACGTCTAATCTGTTCAAAACCTAACATAAATAATTCACCTGGTTGAATTAGTAGGCTTCCAATACATCTGCTTAGACATCTTGTATTACAATTCAATATCCTCGAGTTAATCTAACAAGATAAAATTTCAATATCATAATTGCTACAAGGTGTATATTATACGCCCACGGTTTTCTTTGGTTTCGAGTATCTTACAATGAATGATAGTTAACTTCCTTCCTTCCCAAAGTTCATCTGTTTGTTGACTTTTTGAAACTCTACAAAAGTAATTAGTAAAACCTATAGTGTCATTCGGTCATTGATTTTTGCTCATATCTGAATTGGAGTAGCATAATTACAAGAGCTTCTTCATTAACTTTTATTGCATGTAATCTAGAAACACATTAGTAAGCAAGTGGATTGCATCTAAAAAAGGAGGGACAATACTTCAAAATAGATTTATATATCGATTGCCAACCCAATACATAAACATAAAGAAAAGGTACTTCACCACATGAAAGTTAACGCGCTCAAGGAGTACAGTACCTAAATAGGTTGATGTCAAAGTAAAATGAAAATGGTGACGTATATTGTCCAACATACAGACCAGTGAAAGCTGACAGTACAGGACTACGAAATGGCATAAGGAATGTCTGTTTGAAAAGGGCCGTTAACGTTCTAGTAGTCCTCGCAATACAAATGCAAGAGAAGATGCTGCTCTGTCTATCCGTCCAATGTCAATGCTTTACAGGTCAACAGATTTTAATTTTTAGCTTACCAACTTCCTTTGGTCGTTCGGCTTGAATAATATATTGGACATAAAGTTGACCTGGAAACCGTTTTGCAGATCAGCGATTTTATCTACGCACACCGGCATTCAGAGGAAGAAACTTAATCGAAAATCGGATTTGTCCATCACAATAATTGTTTCTGGTATATATGGGTATTTCTAGATTTATCATTTTCCCGACACCGAAACATCTGAACTATCTAAGAGTCACCGATATGGAAACATTTGTTGTGAGAGCGACCTCCCAAATTACATCCCAACCAATGACTTTGTAAACGTGTTAAAATCAGTAGCATTGTGCCGTGTAGGTGTTAACAATATAATTTTGTTTTAAGATTAATTATAACTAAAGTATAAAGTATATTTAGATGTGTCTGGAAGACACCCGGTTCCGATGACCACGAAAATCATGCCGATTGTGGTTCAAGGTGTGATATCGATTTCTATAATGCAAGAACAAACCCACAGAAATCAGACGATAATGGAACAGTCCAGGGATTATTGGTCACATTTTCAAGCGTAAATCTTCATTCCTCTAAGACTGACAATTTCTATTCAACTTTTAATTTTACTGTTGTGTTTCATCCATGTGCAAGTTTCTGACACGCAATATTAATTAATTATACGATTGGTCAGTAGAGAATGGAATGGGGTTTAACGTTCTTAACTTTTCCGCACCAAACGTGCTACTATAGTACAGAAGGGCGCCCGCCGTGCTATGTGTTATGAGAAAAACGTTGCCCTTGCAGCGGCGCATCTCTATTTCGATTTCCAACTGGCGCGGGGTTTTAAACGTACAAAAGCCAGGGTGGTTAAATATGTAAGACACGGGTTCTAGAAAGTTCATCCGATTTTCTGGCATGGCAACCCCTTGTTAGTGGTGCCGGAGGGGGGGAGTCTTACAAGGATTGGACGAAAAACCGAGGTCCCATGTACACATCGGTATGAACAGGATCTCAATTGTTTCGACACCATCGATCGTATCGACACTGTTCCTGGCAAAGACACCCGCTCTGAACCACTAGCAACAGGACAGCATGGCTTTATAATCCCTAAGAACTTTGTCGGCAAACACTGGGATCGGAATTTGAAACTGGTACCACAATGCGAAACAAACAAGAAACGTATTTTCATGCTAGAATTGACAAAAGTTTGCATTTCATCGTCAGAAATACAGGATCTTGTCCACAAACGATAGAACCCCAAAATTCTAAAACCTGCCATCTTTGCGCAAATGTACCCCGACAGAAACAAATTGCCTTCACATATACGATTACATCTGAGTTAATTCATACTTTTCCGGTATTTATGGAGATATTCTTGGGAGAGTTTCGCACAGATACATCCGGCGTATCGACAAACCCTGGAGGTTACATATTATTATAAATAGTGCAGTGCATCCTTATGTAAAACAATAAAGTGAAACGTTCAGAAGGCAATTCTCTCCAAACAGATTCCTAGCCCTTGTCAAACGTATACCAAAATTAACGTATACACAAGGATAACACAACATATAGAAATGTCTGTATACTGTTGCCATTCTCTTAAATCGCACGATGCAATTTCGTAAACCTTTAGATGCTGTCTATTTTTATTTTAATTCTTAGATCTAATGGGGTCCACGTTCAAAATGTAGATGGCAAAAGGAAATACACAAGTCACGAGTCTATGGAATACAATTACTAGTTATTACTGAGCAGCGTTCAACAAGGATTTTCTAGTCTTTATGGGAACCATTTATAATTAATGTATCTTTTTATGAGATTTTGATGCAATGGCAATGTTTTTGGGTGTAAGTTACAAATGCGTCTCTATCCACACATTTTAATAATTCAATTTATGGAGATTATCTCAAAAAGAACAGACAACGGGAACCTTCGTAATTGCTGTGAGGCGGAATTATATTCTCTGACCTTCCCAAAGGTTCATCTAGCCTCATTTATCACCGAAAAAAAATCATGTAAAAAGCGAACAACCCATTCTTCAATTCTACACTTAATTAAATTGTGCGTCTAGCTATTTCCATGAATAGAAAAGAAATTCGTGGGCGAAACATCACCTTACGCGGAAGGTGTTCTTCTGAACTGCTTTACATATTTACGACCCCATGTTGATTAAAATACTAAATGCTAAGCTTGACTGCTTAACTAGTCATCTATCATTGCTTTAACCTACATCACGATATCAACCCGATCCCTGACCCGCATGACTGTCAATTCTAACTTCTGTCCTAATGAAATGAAATGTACCGAATTTCAAGGCACATTATTATGATCCGTTATATGAGAAAATATATTATTCGAAATCAATTTCCTTATCAATGTCAATCAATCTAAAAGTTAGAATTGATTAATTTGTTATATTAGTATTTGTATCCAGTATCTATAATCTCTTGCTCTAACATTAATTATCATTACACTGAAAGGTTAAAGGGGTCGCCGTTGTTGTCATGGTACAAATATATAAAATAAGTGTTCAGGATTTCATTAGTAGGTCCCTTTAAATCGTCTTTCCGCATGGGATTTCCATTGTTTGTCGTTAGCATGCGTTATAGATTGGTAGATATACTTTCATTCTTAGACCCGTTAAAGTCCCAGTACATCAGAATGGCGTTGATGGTAACTTAAAGGGGCTAAATCGCTAATATTTGTCACCAAAAATTGAGCCAAATTGGTCGCAACGCATATAATAATGTAATCTGATGGTGTATGAACTGGTGTTTTGACTCCCAATTTCCAACTAGTTATGCCCAGCTAAATACGGCAGGAGTCTCAACCGAATAGAAATTTCCAGTATCTGGTAATTCCAGTCTGTTGCAAGCTCCCCAGATAAGGTATGACGTCGCCGTTTGACTGACTTGTGGAATATGTCTAGCCTCGTTTTTTTTTCAGGTCACTTGTTATAAATGACGCTGTAATGCATTCGTGTACCAATGATAAAGTGTCTATTTTGACTTAAATACTGGATATCAGAAGCCTACCTTTCCAAGGCAAGATAACATCAATGTTGATTTGAATTGACAAATGATTGGCGTTTTCAACGTGTAAGACCTTTGATAATATTGATATAAGACTTAGCTACTTTCAACGATTATCAAAATTAGGTTAGATACTATCATACAGGACCGCGCTACTAACAGTTTGCAATGAATAACCCTTAAAATTTCCAGCAAAAAGTAAAGCGAATTTAAGACGACCCATAACGTAGGTTAGAAAATATTCGTTCCGGAAATACTTTGTACTGTGTGCGGCTTAAATTTCTATATTATCTTTTTAATCTGGAATATCGCGTCCTCAATGAATATTGAACTGAGTGACATGCAGGTTTGAAATTGTCATATCACCGATCTTATCATTTAGATATCAAATATATGACTACAACACCAGTAGAATTCGAGATTTGATATGTCTATTGGGAAAATAAAATGATATCTGTTTGTAGCAAAGTCCCTTAAGGCTGGTATACAAATGAGAAGTGTCTGTTAAAGATAGTTATATGTTGGCCTGAACCAGTAAGGGATCGTATATTGTTATCGTATAGGCTACTGCTATGAAATATTAGGTTGGATTACACTTAGAAATGTTGATGGTGTGAGTTTATAAAAGTAAATTAATCAGTCCTTGTGTCGATTTTCAAGCCCTTGATGGTGTTGGCTGATAGAAGTAAATTAATCATTCGCTGTGTCGACTTTCAAGCCCGTAGATCTTCCAATTCCACCACTGGTTTTTATTCGACTGAAAGGTCTAAAAGCTGTTTAATTAAAGGTCTAGTGTGCTGGAACATTAGAAGTGAAATTCGGATTTCTAATTAATACAGATCAAGATTTAAGATCAATAATGTACTAAAGCATCTAATAACAAGTATCATTACACGCCTTCATCTCCCCCCCACACACACACACACACAATAGGAGCGTTCTTAGTCGGCCACATCCTCAGCCCCATCCAAAAAATTCCGTAGCACCACCAAATTTTATGAGCTGGCTACGGGCCCGCTTCATCTCGTAATATAAGTTCTAATAGTAAGTGCAGGGGGGACTGCACCACACACAATTACAAATCTAGTGTGTGGGTGGGGGGTGATAAACCGAATGGTAAGCACAGGCCCGCTGTATCGTAAGGAGTGTCATTTAGTCAGCTGGCGTGGTTTTGATTCCCCGGCTGTACGTGACAAGGCGTAGGGTCGCCTGTCCAACCTACTGCATTGCAAAAGACCCCCTTCGCACAAGCGAATTATTGAAATAGAATTGAACCATGTACTATTCCCGAAATGATATGGTTTGTGTCGAGTGGACGATACCCCCACCCTCTCTCTCTCTCTCTCATTTAAATACATAGTGTAATACTAGTACGAGTCATAATCTACTATATTTCACATGAAATATGAATGTACTAAATATTTTAAAGTAAAGACGTAACTATACAAGTAATCATATCGGTGAACTGTTAAAAAAGAGGTCAGGTAGTCTAAAACTAAATGGTCTAAGTAAGCTCTATTAGACCAGTAAGATATGATTAATTTCATTGCATAAAACGCACGTTTGAGTGGTGGAGCTTGCTCTGTTCGATCAAGGGGCGTGTATGTCGTTCAGATTCTTATTAAGTTAAACTGGTTGTAAAACGTTGGCTTAACTTTGGTATCTAAAAACAAAGTTCGGGAAAATATACTATTCAAAAAAAGTAGGGGATATTTGATTTTGGGGGCATAATACTAAAATATGCAAATGACTACGAAAAAAGTCATTATAGAACCTAACAGAAGAAACATTTTCAGTTACATGTGACGCCCAAACGCACCAATAGCTACCGCATGGAATGCAGGTGATGCTTGGGATCATCATGGGGGTCCAACCCAAGATTTGCACGACTCTGACTTTGAATGTTACAGTCATTGTGGCATTGAATTCCAGGGTGGAAACATCAGTTTAATTGTTTTAGTGACCAGAAAACAAATTTTGATATGCGTCAGCTTACCCAAAATGAAAGGTTACGTGCCCTTGGCATGCTACAGATCGGCACAACACAGGCGGTTGTGGTGCGGACGATGAATGTTTCTCAGTCTGTCATAAGCAGGCTATGGTCCCGATACCGTGATACACAATCTGTACAGGACAGACCACGCTCAGGTCGACCAAGGGCGACAACTCAAGGCCAGGATCGATTTATCCGTACCTTGACTTTGAGAAATCGTGTCATCACAGCAAATCAGATCAGCGCTCGTCTTCAAACAGACACTGGTGTGAGAGTGAGTGGCCAGACGATTCGGAATCGACTGCATAGGGGTCACCTTCGCGCCCGACGTCCTCGCGTGATCCCTTGTTTGAGAGATCATCACATTCTGGCAAGACGTCGTTGTGGTGTAGGGATCGTCAACATTGGGATAATCGCTGGAGCAATGTATTGTTTTCAGATGAGTCAAGGTTCACTGTTGATTTTTTAGACAGACGTAGGAGGGTGTGGCGTCGTCGAAACGAGCGCTTCCAAGACGTTAACGTCATCAGACATGATCGATTTGGGGGTGGTTCTGTTATGGTGTGGGGAGGCATCACTGTTGCTGGAAGAACGGCTTTACATGTTGTTGCAGGGCGTGTTACAGGCCAGTACTACCGGGACAACATCTTGGCAGTCGATGTTGTGCCGTTCGCACGACGTCATCGCCGCCTTTTCATCTTCCAGGATGACAACGCAAGATGTCACAGGGCCAGGATCGTTACAGGTTACCTCCAACAACACAACATCACCACATTACCTTGGCCAGCACTGAGTCCCGACCTCTCCCCCATCGAGCATGTCTGGGACATGCTTGGACAGAGGTTACGTCAACGTCAACAACGTCCTGCCAATGTCCAAGAACTTGCTGCTGCGTTGCAACAGGAATGGGACAATCTGGACCAAAATGACCGTAGACGTCTCATTAGGAGTATGCCACGTCGGATCAATGCTTGTTTGGCAAACAGAGGAGGATTTACCCGTTACTGACTTTGTTGTGATGCTGTGGTAACTTTGCTGTTTGACCCCGGGTAAAATTTTACCCTTATAATGGTCAGTCCGTTCCTTACTTAGTCTAACGATCATTTGGAATAAATCGATGAAAGTGAACTTCATTTCATTTTGTCATTTGTTTCTTCGTCAGTTTCATTAGGTGACTTTAATAACACTTAAAAATCAAATATCCCCTACTTTTTTTGAATAGTATATAATAGTTTGAATCCCCCAAGCCCGCTACCCGTCTTTGAGAAGCCTTTTTGGTAAGCTAGCTTATCTTGGTGGTCTGAACTCTAACCGACGAGATCAAATAATACAACTGGCTTGGCTTAAATCACGCTACCCCGGCTTAAAACGCAGGCGGTTTTGAATAAGCTTAAATATAAGGATCTGAGCGGGATATTACTATCAACCATCTATGGGGATATTAAGAAATCTAATATGAAAAATGACGAAAATATAAGATATTTTCTTTTAAAAGGGACGTATAGCCAGTCGCATTTCAATTTAAAAATCTTGAAACAAATGTAAAGTATTAACAAAAGGTCGACTTGGATAATTACGGTTACTTCAAAGACTCGATGACTAAATCATTTATACGAGAGCACATTAACTATAAGAGATGTCTGCCAAAAGCAGATCTTTCCGTTTTACTATGTATAACATTTCCCAATTCAAGTCGAAAGACTTTTAAATTGAGAATATCATAGACTTTTTAACAATCCCATTAATATTCTGTGATCTATTTAAATATGTTTAAAGTGGTTTTGACAATTTTATTACTATCCGTATTTGTATTTTTCTCCTATGCGCATGTCAGGCCTATAATTTTGTCCAAAATTCAGGGAAAAAAAGATGATACAATTTTGTACACAACATACAAGTCGGAAGATATAGGATACATGTTTGGACAAATCATAAAACAAATTAGGTTTCGATCAATGTATAATATACGATGTTTTATTAAGGGGCTGTCTTTTGAAGAGTCTGGCCAGTAAGAGGTAGCACTCGGCAAATCTCTACAGATTCCGTAAACTACATCTAGCCTCGGCTGTATGACAGTAAGTGATATGTACCTACGCCCATACATTTGCGATGCGGCTACCGGTTTACTTTAACAGGAAAACTTGACGCTATTACACAAATTGGGAACCTATTCGGCTAGCGACCTATTCGACCGATCGAGCTGCAACCTGTTCGTTGGAAACCTATTTAGACTAAAGACAACAGTCGCCGTAACTCATCTATTTATCAACCAATAAAATCCAACGTTATGTCTATCAAATGGAAGTAGAATATATATTTTTTATTCATTCCTTTAGCTCAGAATAGAAGTGTAATTTCGTCAGCTGGATCGGTCGAATAGGTCGCTAGCCAAATAGGTCGCCAACTTGTGTTCGGAATGGGCGCAGCCATTTTTCATCCGGGACCTTTAAAGTAGTTTCAATATGGCGGAATTCATCGTACAGCCGAGTTTAGATTGTCCGAAATCCTCCGAGGTTTGCTGAGTGTAAGAGGTAGTTTATCGTTCTGACTCAGAATAGTCATAACAAGTCGGTGCAATGCGAAATGGTCATAATGGACATAGTCAAAATATTGATGTAATAAAACAATACGTCTTTTTACCACTATAGCTCAATAAAAATCTAAGTTATCGTGTTTGAAATTCTGGAGCAATGAAATAGCTTAACCTGAGCAAAAATGACCATTATCGAACTCGAATAAGGTATTGACGTAATGAATTGCTTATCACTGCTAAGTCTAAGCAGGAAATGCTCATCGTCGAACACAGTGAAGGCATTTACCCAGTCAACACCGACACCACATTCTTACTTTTTTAAAAATGTTTTTGGTGGATAAATCAAGATAGCGAGGTGTCATGTTTTTGTTTAGAGAAATAGTGAAACCCAAGCTTGTAAACACAGCCTTATGAAATAAGATGGAACTTTCGAAATTAAATGCAATTACTTTGATAAACTAAAATCCCAAATTCTAGCACACTGGCAAAACTATTAATATCTAATTGTGTTTCTGAAAACCCAGTTAATAATTGATTCATCGTGCCATAGTTGATTTAACAATCACAGTAGTCGTTGTGTTAGCTACCTGTCAGACCAGAATTGAACAATATTCATACAAGCGTTCTCGTCTCTGTATTATCTTGGAGAAGCCTATTCGCATTTTCTTTATTATGACGTAAGCTATTGGACAGTTATTATCAAAGATGTCCAAATCTGTTCTACATTTACATAAGATAATGTGGAGTTGTTTTTTTTTTTTTTACAAATATGTGAAGAGTTTAGTTGGAAATTTGTGCATACAGGAACATAACAAATTGTACCATTTACAAAACGTCTTGTAAAATTTGAATATTTCCACCAACAAGGGGAATTTAATTTAATACATAATATACAAATTAACGTACATGTAAGTATAAAAAAATCATGCTATTACACAAAAAATAATTATTAACATTTATGTAAAGCTTTTAGTTTCTTTAAAATATAATGTTGTTCAATAAGAAATATATGCGTATAAAGAGCATTATGAAATCTTTTGCATGCAATTCGAGTTGGGGTAGGTTGGTTTCTAACCAAAAGAAAAGTGTTGACGCCCTACAACGTATATTTTAGGAGTTAGAAAATAGTGAAAATAATATTGTGCAATGCCTTTATTGTCGCATGTCCAGTATGGATTTTGAATATTTGATTACAATCACGATTTAGACAACTGGTATAGCGGACTCGATAATGATAAACCCAAGTGATTATAAGCTTTTAACAGATGCTTAATTAATTATAGATTCAATTGATTGGTAAATTTCGAAAATATTTAACGTAAGACGGCATGGTTTACTTCATTTAATATATAACAATGCGTGTCTCTAATTAACTTGGATTTTGTAGGTGTTGCTATCCGGAAACAACAGCTCGTGTTGTAGCATTACCATGAACCGCGTAAGATTTTAGTATACTGCTGTTGTTTTAAAATGAATGATTGAAATAGGTTTAACTTTAATACATATTGGTGTCTTTAGGAAGATATAATGTATACAACATATATGTAAAACTTGTCTAAAATGGCATTTTAGCCTGTTTAGGAACTTCTCTGTTAATGTTCAGTGTAGTTTGTTTGACTGAATCACTGTCACTTCTGTTGTACGGACGGTGCAAATTATCTCTACAAAGCGTAACCCCAAAACCAGGTCGATCAGGAAGATCAATAAATCCATTTTCTGGCAATGGTTCATCGGTAAAGATTCCACCGAAGTAGGGAACAATAGTATCTGCTTTAGGACTTAGGTTGATATATTCAGCAAGGGGACAATTTGAGAATGCATATTGAAGGTGATATGAATAGATACTGGAACCATGAGGAATAACAAGAATATCCTCAGCAGATGCCATAGCTACAACTCGCCTCGCTTCGGTTATTCCACCTAGCCACGTAATATCCGGTTGAATGATGTCAACACATCTTGAACTCAGCAGTTGTTTAAAACCGTAGCGGCTGTACTCGTGTTCACCAGTTGTAAGAAGAACATTAGAACCCCTCAGTGCTTCCCGCACATTGTTGTAACCATCATAATTGTCAGGTGGGAGATATTCTTCAATCCATTTCAGTCCCAATGGTTCTAAAGCTTTCGCTAGTTTTACCGTGTAAGGTACGGTCAAGGCCATGTAACAGTCCAGACTCAACGGAAAGGAATCGCCGACCGTTTCTCTCCACTTTCTGAAAAATTCAACATTTTTCCTTAAGCCTTCATCACCCTCAGCTGGTCCATGTGGACATGGAATTTTTGCACCAACAAACCCAAACTTTTTAGCTAAATCTGGCCTGGCCGTTGTCGAATAAACTGGTAGACGGTCTTTGGTCTTTCCGCCAAGTAAAGCATAAACTGGTTCCTTGCGTATTTTGCCCAATAAATCCCAGATAGCAATATCCACAGCACTAATCACTTGCAGTGGTAGGCCCTTTCTACCATAATTCAGTGTAGCACGAAACATCTGATCCCACATTAGCTCAACATTCCGCGGATCCTGTCCTTCTACGAACCGACTAAGGTGCTTTTCAGCTATGTAGCATCCTGGCTCTCCCCCTATTGTAACACCTACACCAATATTACCATCATCAGACTCTACTTCTACAATCAAAGTACCTAAAGCATTGATTCCCCAAGATTTTCTGGTTTCGGCATATTGTGGATAACCAGACATTGGGTTGGCAATAGGCGTTCCAGCTCCATTTATCCAATGTTCGTCATCTACATCATGACAATCTGCCCCTTGATCTCCACTGGAACTCTGTACAGTGTATGCCCGTAAAGCTTTGATGAAGGGAAATTTTTCGACGTGTTCTCCAGACATTTTAGATATCCTTCGACACAAAGATTTAATTAACTATCATTTGTGTATCTTTTGTCCTTGACCTATACATAATCAGCGGCTTTAAGTTGAGATAAAACTGATAACAAATTAGGTTATATGGTAATATCTGCAAGTCAGATAATTGACGAACATAATACAAGGTCGGGTGCAAACTTGTATATAAACATGTAGTGTGGCTTGGTAAATAAAAAATGAAATAAAAGAGGGTTTAACGTCCTACTGTTCTGTTCCGACTAGGTTAATGAAGATGACGTTCGGGTACAGAAAGGAGTGGGACGACAAACCAAGCTCCCTTGAGCTGGCGATTCGGTTTCGAAGAATAGTTGGTGCGGAAAAGTCGCTGTTCGGGCAAAATATTTCTAAAAGCAGGCCGTCTTCATTAGGTCTGTTACACAATTAATGATATACCATTGAATATCCACATGAAATCAATTAGCAATATATGTTACAGAATGACAGATGCTAGAGACGCGTCATGTCATCTTGGCAGGTGATATCAACACCCCTGGTGTTCTTGGTAGAATTCCTTATGTCATTATGCAACCTTAACTTAGCTAACTTTAGTGAATGATAAACCTGATATGATGCATGATACATTAGACAGGTGTTTAATGAGCTTCTTTGCCTTGAATACTTTTATAAACTCAGAACAGAAACGAATGGTCAGTGAGACCCAGTTAGGGCTAGGAATTAGGTCCGGCCAGGACTGAGCGAAGGCGATTGGCGCCTTGGCACGAAACGGGACGAGACGACAGCCAAAATAAGCATGATTCCCTTTATATAAGTTAGTTCTACGGTCGTTTACATTACGATGTTTGTACCTAATGTAAGAAGCAGAAGAATAAAAGTATTATTAGAAGTTTATACCAGTGTTGTCATCCAAGAGCCTGATTAAAGAACAAATACTGTCACAACGTTAAACCTCATTTCATTTAAGACGTGTAAGGGTGACAAAGTTATCGCTTTGTCGGATAATTTTAGTACAATCACATACGTTGATTTACAATGTTTGCATATTATACTATCTTCACTGACCTAAAGAGAACCTCTTTATCGTTGGTGGTTATGTATTTTCGTTAGCCATAAACGCAAGCCCCTTCTTCATTAGTCCGGCTGGAAAGTGAGAGGTAAAATTCCATTTCATTTTTCATCAACACAAGCGGATTGAATTTCATATTACTGGCACTAGAGACTTGTTAAATGACATATTTTTAATCGATGGTTTTGCTTTTAGACGTTGATTTTGGCTAAAAGTTATGTACGTTTGGATTAAAGCCATTTTATCTATTTACCTTTTAAATAAGCCACTGGATTAGTGTGATCGACCTCTTTGAAATCAGATTGAATCCCAACCGAGATATTTTCTTATCTGGATATTTTGAATTTGTTTACTTAATTACCACCAACATAACCCATCTGGGTACATGTTGCAGGTGTGGATTAAAACGCTGAAAATTTGATATTTTTCAAACAAATAGAAATTAATAAAAGACTTTTACAAAAAAAAGTCCCTTAAGCGCAATTTGTGTTTGACTGGGCCTATAACTGTGGTGGTATCTTCACCGACTGTGTGGGACATTGTTGTTAGGTTTAAATGTACATTTTAAAAAAATAACACTTTAAACAAACACGTTTCTTTTATATCAAAATTATAGTATTTATACATTTCTATAAACAAATCACAGTTATTTTGTTGTACATGAATAATATCATTATACTAATATCGTTATATTCTATAATATAGCATAACATATACCTTCCTCGCCCACCCAATGTGATTAAAATAAAGATCAATATTTCGTTTCGTTTTTTATACTTCCGAGGGCCTAAATTACATCATACCCCTCGCAGTGTTTCGTTTGATTATACCTAATCCCACTAAACACTGATTTTAACGAAAGCAAATTTCTGTTCCAAATTATGACTGGTCAATGGTCCGATTAACAACCAATAGCTAACTGCGTATCAAAAGCATTACGCGTAAAACGAGCTCCAAATTGGACCAAATATGTTTACATAACGTTACGTCATGACTCACGACAGTATTATGCCCCATACCGTTATAACAATACCGTTTAGAGACGAACATACTTTCGCCGTTTTTAATATATTAAATCACTGTCCAAAGTTTTAGGGAAGACCCAGATTACCAGGGGTTGTCATGTTGCTGTACTAGGGAAAGAGTTGATTGAACGGGAAGAATAGAAGCCGTCCCCATGGAAAAGGTCAAGTATCAAATGCCAATCCGGCAGTGGCCAGACAGGGATTTCTCGATCATAGCGTCAGTAATTATGACACTATATGAAGATCTGACAAGTGGGAGTTCACGTCAGGGATCAAACGATCGGCATTTGGTCTCATGACGTCAGACCAGCGTTGATGTTTTCAATGGTTTACCCACAGTTCCTGCATGTAAAGGCCAAGAAGTCAATGAAGTCGGCTTTTGGTCCCATGACGTGAGACATTGTAAAATCAACCAGCGTTGATGTTTTTAGTGGTTTACCCACAGTTCCTGCATGTAAAGGCCAGAAGTCACCGTAGCAGATCGTTTCATTGGCTAATCCCCCACATCAACCAGAACACGACGATGATAACAAATATAAAAACGAAACGGAAATAGCATCTGTGTTTTAATCAGATTGCACACCCCCCTCCCCCGCGTCGGTCAAATTGATCAACAGTATTACAACATCAATAAATATTATGTGCTGTGACCTTTGTTTGACATCCATATTCCCGGAACAGTGTTACAGCCCACAAGCTGACAGTCAAGACAGTTTTTCTTTCTTGATTAATTTTTTGATTTGGTCCGTTCTCTCAATGTATATTTCTTGGTTTTTCTTTGAATATTTCATGCATTTCGTTTAATTCTATTCCAATGTACCAAACCTTGAACTGATCAATTTGTCTTTTGGTTATATCGAATTTTTCCCCTTGTTCACAGGTATCTTGGATGGATAGTAGTCTGATAAAGGTCATCGCCATTGGCCCCCACAAAACGTATTTTTAGTCTATCAGAGTTAGCATCTACAAAACAGAACCCCCCGTTGCTGTCCTCATCGCCAAAATGGAACTTAGAAGAATTATCAGGAACTCTCGCTATATTGTCTGTACTACTATCAATGAAACTTACAGCCCCAGAAACAATAAAATCTACAGTCACGTTTTCTTTACTCGCCTGTAAATGCTGTGAAAAAAAAATATGGTACATGATTATATAGCAGCAATCTGTTTCTAATAACATTAGTAAAGTTGACCAGTGTCAAAATGTGACGTCACATTATACGACGTCAAATGATTGGCGTGTGCATTGTTTACATAAAACGTTCCTGGTCCGGGAAATGGTGCCTTTTAATCTATACATACCTTTTTACACTCAAAAGGACATTATACTTCAAACACCATTATTTTTTTCTCTAGTGCTTATAAATGAATTAGAATTTAATTCACAACCAGTGGTGGTCGCGGCCTAGCGGATATTCATTGCGATCAGTGTGCATAAGCAGGTCTAGTGTCTGAAACTCATCACAATTTAAAAAAACAGTCGGCCATTCAGTGTAAATTACAATCTTATAAACTGGAATCGACTGAATCACGTGAAAGTCATTCCCATAACAAGTCATTGTTTCACAGTCCAATCGTAAATAACCATCGGAACCATATTCTGTTATTGACAGTTCAATTTGTGAAATGAAATGGGGTTTAACGTTCTACTGTTCTGTTCCTTTGCAGGGCTCTATGGCTTATTCTTATATTGAATTCCAAGTGCCAAGGGATATTTTACGTGCACGTAAGTGTATACACGAGGGGAAACTACGTCGGAAAATCCCAAGACGTAATTAAAATCACATTACGTAAGAGATACTTATTTCTCAAGTCACACAGCTTATAACATTGTATAACATTGTGATTGTGAGTGGCTAAATCTATTTATTAAGGACAGCTCAATTTTCGTCAAGGTCGCTGAGGTGTAAAGAAAGTTGGGATACGTGATTGTTGGCGACTTTGTAGGTTAGGGTTGGGTTCTTGCATAATGGTCTGACTGTTAAAATTAATGTATGTAGAAGTACAGTAGAATCAAAATTAAATTCATATTCCTAACACTTTATATAACATTTATTTATTGATTCCTGTTTGTTTTCACCCTGTCGCTTAAAAGGACGGGGTTTCATTTTTAGCTGTTAGAATCAAGGTGTAAACATGTACACTACAGTAGTGTAGATCTAATTTTCATTGATGGTTTTTGAACCTTCGAATCAATGAATCTTTCAAAATCTGACAATTTAAGTTGCGAAGTTATTATTAATAAGTAAGGAACATAATAAGCAGCTGTTTTCTAACGACTTATTGGTTGCTTAAGCTGCTTATTGTAATTGGGCTAATCCTCTTGATCTGAGAACGTATATCCTGCTCTTGGGGGATTCCGGAATGATAAACATTGGTGGTTAAGTATGTATTAATAATATGCTAAATTATACATAAATCTACATGTACGGAATGGGGGGCACTATTAGTTAAGTATACATTAATATGATGCCATAATTAAACTTAAACCTTCCTGTAAGGCAAGATGTACACTGTTAGTATATAGTTAAACGTACCTGTAAGCAATGATCATGTCCAGCGAAATGACCATTAGCTCTATATTTATACAGTAATGGTAGTAGTTTATCTATTAAAAGATCCTTCCCACCATGCCAACCGATAGAATAAATAGGATGATGGCCTGCAGTGAATAGATATTTGGCACTGAAAAAGAAAACAAGCGGTTGACATATACAATGCGCCCACGTTTTGCAAGAGAAGGGCAGAGAACTGTGAAATACTTCAAACCAATTTTTGGAAAAGAAGGCATAAATCCGGAATGGAATGTCCGATGCTCACCAACATCAAAACAAGCCAATATTTTTCCCTCCAAGTAAATTCACCGCTTGATTAACTTCCAGTCTAGGAAATGCTATTTATTTCATGTAACTATTGTAATAATATGATCAGTTTAAGTCTTTTTGTTGTTATAGGTAGAAATGAAGTAACTGAAATCAGATTTCCGGTGGGATTTTCCGTTATGACTGAAATCCGATTCAAGCCAGTGAAAAAATAATATTTTCAATATCACCAAATTGTAATAGCATCAGTGGACTGCTTGCTATCAATAACACCTAAATAAATCAACCAAAGGTATAATTTCGACCAGTACACCCCAAGTTAAAAAAAGGACCTCATCCCCTTCCCCACCGGAATTATCAATCACATATAGGCAGTGTAATGTCCCTTCACGTGACGTAATTGTCATACAGTAATAGACAAACAAGGGGTTATGATTTTGTCATATGTATTTGTAGAGACCAGAAATGATCAGGTCGAGGTTTTGGCAAGACTTTCGTAAATATGAATAGAACAGGCCCCGAGTTCACAAAGCATTCTCAGACTTAGTTAAGAATTTATAAAACTTTTGTTGTGTCAATGTATCAAATGCCCTAATAAAAAACTGTATGCAATGTTTTGTGTTTCTGGATTAAAGATATTTCTTATAAACAGTGATTGGAAGTTGGGTAAATTCTCAACTGAGAATGCTTTGTGAACTTGGGGCCTGTACTCACTTGCTATTTCTGAGATGTCTTTCAATCCATTCCCATTGATTGTCTATCTCTTTTCTGTCATGTGATTCGCATAACAGCACTGTATCTATCATCAGTATATCAATGGTATCAGATGTTCCAGGTATAGTAAAAGATTGTAGATGATACAGATCGGGAAAATTCCTATATTACAGAAAAAAACATGTAATATAATAATCCAAACTGTGTATGCAGAGTAGATAAAAAGATCTACCGGTACCCTAATTAAACCAGATGACAACTTGAATAAGACAGTGCCGTGACGTGAGTACGTCTTTTTCCCAGTAGTTATACTGCATGGCGATTTTATTGATATTGTTCCATCTCTCTAATACACCTGTTGATATTCCAACTATTCAAACAGATTACGTTAATTATTCCAGGCGTAAATTCTATACAATGTCATTGTGCCAGCTGCGTTTAAATTGCTAGTAAGAAATTGCGTTGGCATATCTATATATTTGGATATTTGTGCTACCCTCTATGGGGTGTCAAAAAAAAATACGTTCAAATAATTACCATCGTTTGGATATTTTGGTGTAGGCGATCTGTGCAGAAACATTGCCATGGTAATCATGATTGCCTGCTATAAGGTACCAAGGTATATTTAAAGCGTCACTTGTAAAAACATTTTCAAATGTATCCTGCAATATAGTAAAAAAAAGAGTGTAATATACAAATCTTGTTCATAACAGTCACGGGTCGCTCTCTAAATGTTCTATATATTAATAATAACATGCTGTGTAGAAAATCAAAACCTAGATTATATTTCGTATCGTTATCTATAATTCAACTTTTCGCATTTGTTGCGTACGTTACAGTGGATAAAATATTGTCACTGAAATAAAAATCACATCAGGGCCGTTTGTTTTCTGATTCATTTATTTGTTCAAAATGGATCCACGGTGGCTCGCTGAATATGGTTTGGGCTCAATAACCAAGAAGTCCCGGTGCTAGCCAAGAAAGTTCCCCGGGATTTCCAGGCCTGGGGTGCCCTGTCAGTGGTGCAGGATAGCGCATCTGACAAGGAACGGTGTATGGTCAGTTGGATGGGATTATACACCGAGGCGCACATTAGCATCCATTGACAGTTGGAATTCGTAGAAGAATAGTCGGAAACGCCCTCCTAAACAAAATTTCGGCACAGTATACAGCTTTCGTTAGCATAGCGCTAAATTCAATTTAGTTTTATCTATTCGTTCAACAAGGAAATCATGTTTTGATGATCGTCGATGCTGAGCATGGGAGACAACTCTATTAACTAGTTTTTGCTTTGGAAAATAGCCCACTTGTAAATTAAACGTGGCTGCCCTATTTGTCTGCACCTACTGGGAAAAATAAAGGCGGTGAGCAATATGGGATAAAATTTAACTGGACAGCAGTGCTACGTATTGCCCACTCTTATTTCAACTTAAAGAGTTCCTTTATGACCACATCAATGTGAAAACGGAACCCTGGATTGTCACCCCACCATGCATCTACTGACACAGTGAAACCATACTGGAAAATACCGAGGAACCTACTCAAACAAACACTGCGGATCCGATATGTAATGGTAAAATAGTATTATGGTGTCGTCTATAACACACAAAAAATCAAGTTTGAATATATCATACAAGTTTTACCTGAAATCTAGGATCATTGACGGTTTTTACTCCATCGAAATAGAAATTATCACCAAGTGCCAAAACAAATTCTGGATGTTCCACTTCAGCTAGTTTTGCCATTTGCCTTGCTGTGCTAACTTCTGCTTCCGTAGTGTATGGGAACTCGCCTATGCCTCCCCAGTCCCCAATCGCTAAGAATTTGAGACTATGGGAGCTAGCATCGGTTATCAAGTATCCTTATAAAATAAAAAAAAGACGATATTTAAAAGGAAGTACGGATGTATCCCTTCTTTATGGATAGTATTTACTAGGCTTATTAACTTCACCGTTTCAATGAGAGATTACTCTCACCAATATCAAGCGTACAAAGGGCCAAGTGTGGCGTCATGGCATGTATGAATCGTGACGTTACGATATGATTGTCGGTATTGATTCACGATCTACTATGTGCAGAGAGAGAGGGAGAGAGGGAAATGTGGCTTAACGTCCACTCGACACAAACTAGGTCATTTTAGGACTAACATATGGTTTCATTTTATTTCAATAATTCGCTTGCGCGTAGGGGTCTTTGGCAATAGGAGGAAACCGGAGTGTCCGGAGGAAAACCCACGAGGTTGAGAAGGCGCCCTATCTCCATGCCACATATGCTCGAAACCACAGCCGCAAGCCAGAGGTGACCGACCAGCTAGGGGTCGAAGCGCGGCACTCTAGACCACTAGGCCATCCCAACCCCCTATGTGCAGATACGTTCGGATACCTTTCAACACGATTATAACGATAACTACGACTGATCTCAATATAAGACCTGATGGTATCACCACGATTACTCCACGAGTAGAACCACGATTTCAATCGTAGCACGAATCGCGATGATGAGAGCCTAGCCTTAGGGCCTCTGTATGGCTTAATCTGGCCCTGGTGTCTGAACTGAAGGAAAATACGTAGAATCTGTAGCTTTATTTATAATGTCAACTTGTATATAAATCCCTGTGTATATTTACAGATAGAATATATACCAAATTGTGTAATACATTTAGACTCAATTAAGGTACTTTCTTAAGGGGCCCCTGGACAGGCGTTTGAGCCAGGGTACCAAGAGTTTTGGGGGTCCGGTTATTTTTATAGAGGCACTAGTACTCGAATGTACACTAACGCCATATGGGATATTAAAGAATTGGATCATAAGTGCTGAATTTTCTAAATGTGTTTAATATTTATGAAATCAACAGAAATTGATTTACATATACCGGTCAAAATATTATGTTATTGTTATACAAATTTATATTTTGTACTAAACTTTGACAAAGGTCGTATAATCACATTATAATACCGATATTGATTGTATTCACAACTGCTGGTAAACAACAAACTTTCTGTGCTGACCAAGCTAATAGCAATACAGTATGCTAAGACAAGCAGCCATTGCGCCTACACGTCATTGAATTCCCTTGTCAACAATTTTATAGTGTTCCTGGTGTACTATTAATTTAGTTTTAGATGTCTTGCGATAAAAACAGCAATATTTTTTTTATATTAATTTTGGTAAGAAAAAGTTAACAGCTATTGAGGGTCCGACCAGAATATGTAAACGTTTTATTTTTTCAGTGCACGGCAATAAGCATTACTTGCTCCTTGATCTCTTCCTCGGCTTCAAAAAAAAAATGTTTATCAAGCATTTTATCTATTGTGATATTGTAAATACCAGAATAATGAGATTTTGTTTGGCTCGTCACTTGCATTTGATGTCTGGATTATTTTCAGGCTTTGAAACGAACCATTATTTTACAGATACGCCATTTTTTCCGTACTTTGGGGGAATGAACTGTCACAAAATCATGGTGACCTGGGGCTTGTTTCACGAAATTGTAACTAAGATAAAATTCAAATTTTAGTAATTTGATTGGATAATATTAGACTGATTTTATTGCTTAGCCAACCAAAATTGCTGTATCTAATAAAATTTAGATTTTATCTTTATTTAGGATTTCGAGAAACAGGACCCTATTGTATTGCCCCTTTATAGGTTTGGGCGCTGTCCCTTTAATGTACATACCGACACAAATAAATTCATTGAATTTAACAAGGTGTTCTTGTCAATAAAAGCCATGAGTGATGTGCATGTGTGCGAGTTTTAGTTTGTGGTACGGTATTTAAGAAGTTAATCTGAATTGGAATTTTAACACCAAATCTCTTTGATCTTTGAGATATGTTCTATATCTGAAATAACTTGCGGCTTGAAAGTCAAGGGCGGCTTTGGATAAATACAGGGGAATTTGAGGTTATTCTTTTCAAGGATTTTCTTTAAAACTGTGGTGGGTTATTCTTCCAGGGTAGGTTTTTTTTCCATAAGAAAACATAAAATAAGGTTTGTATTACTGGAATTCTGGAATATTCTCATTCTGCGTACATGTAAACACACTCGGCAAATCTCGGCAGATTCCGTAAACTGTATCTAGCCTCGACTGTATGACAGTAAGTGATATGTACCTACGCCCACACATTTGCGATGCGGCTACCGGTTTACTTTAACAGGAAAACTTGACGCTACACAAATTGGGAACCTATTCGGCTAGCGACCTATTCGACCGATCGAGCTGCAACCTGTTCGTTGGAAACCTATTTAGAATAAAGACAACAGTCGCCGTAACTCATCTATTTATCAACCAATAAAATTCAACGTTATGTCTATCAAATGAAAGTAGAATATATTATTTTTTATCAATTCCTTTAGCTCAGAATAGAAGTGTAATTTCGTCAGCTGTATCGGTCGAATAGGTCGCTAGCCAAATTGGTCGCCAACTTGTGTTCGGAATGGACGCAGCCATGTTTCATCCGGGACCTTTAAAGTAGTTCCAATATGGCGGAATGCATCGTACAGCCGAAATCTTCTGAGGTTTGCCGAGTGCATGTAAACACAGGCGGTTTATCACTCGGCATGCCTCGACAGATTCCGAAATCTAAACTCGGATGTATGACGAATTCCGCCATATTAGAACTACTTTAAAGGTCCCGGATGAAACATGGTTGCGCCCACACCGAACACAAATTAGCGACCTATTCAGCTAGCGACCTATTCGAGCGATTCAGCTTTGAGAGAGAGAGAGAGAGAGAGAGAGAGAGAGAGAGAGAGAGAGAGATGGGGTTTAAGGTCCACTCGACGCAAAACTAGGTCATTTTGAGATTAACATATGGTTTCATTTTAGTCCAATAATTCACGTAGGGGTCTTTAGCAGTGGGAGGAAACCGGAGTGTCTGGAGGAAACCCACGAGGTTGAGAAGGCGCCCCTATCTCCATGCCTCACACGCTCACACCAGGGCTCGAAACCACAGCCATACGCTTTCAACTTGTTCGTTGGCAACCTATTCAGAATAAAGACAGCAGTCGCCCAAACTCATCTATTTTTATCAACAAATAAAATCCAACGTTACGTCTATCAAATGAAGGTAGAATATCTTATTTTCTATCCATTCCTTTAGCTCAGAATAGAAGTGTAATTTCGCCATATGAAAGGTAATTGAATAAGTTTTCTAAATATTATTAGTAACACTTGGCACAATCACATCAAAGGGGCGCCCTCTCATCCTAAAGGTCGCCATTTTGTCAATATTTTAAAGTGAAAGAACGGTAATATTCCGAGTCAAAATTCGGACCATCGTACAGAATTCTGAGCATCCAGCTATATATAATCGGAAAGGTAATTTTGGGCGACTGTTGTCTTTATTCTGAATAGGTTTCCAACGAACAGGTTACCAGCTGGTCGAATAGGCCACAAGCCGAATAGGTCGCCAATTTGTGTTTGGTTGCACCCACGATGTCAAGTTTTCCTGTTAAAGTAAACCGGTAGCCGCATCGGAAATGTGTGGGCGTAGGTACATATCACTTACTGTCATACAGCCGAGATTAGATGTAGGTTCCGGAACCGGAATCTGTTGAGGATTGCCGAGTGGCGGATTATAAGCAAGATAAAGTCCTCGACTTCGATTATGCTGAAAAAGAATGACTTCCGGGTTGGGTTTTTTTTTCTATTTCTCGGGTTGAATTCTTCAGTCTTCATTTTCCAACATAACCCCAGCACGGTGCTTAATCCTACACGTGAGCGATATGTCTAATGTCTATGTAATTTTAAATATGTTTGTGAAAGTTAAATTGAATATTTTCTCGGGGTGGTGACAAATGAATTCCTGGTGACATAATAACTTTCTTGTGTTTTGGTAAATGGTAGTCCTGGTGACATGGGAATTGTCGTGTCTTCGGGACAAATGATGGTCTTGGTGACAATGTATATATAGCATCAAACTGACATGAGGTCTCGATGATGGACATAGCGGATTAAATGATGACAATCATCCAAAGTCTTTGACATTGAAAACGCAAATTATTTGTTAATTTAAATCAACATTGATGTGATCTTAACGGGAAGAGATTGACTTGCGACACCCATTATTTGAAACAAAATAAACAGTTTACCATTGGTACACGAATCATGCACCGAAATGCTTTTCAGCGCCATTTGTAGCAAGGGACTCGAAGAACGAGGCTAGACATATTCCACAGGTCATGTTCAATAAATACTATCGGTGTAGACTGGAATATCAAGACGCTAGAGATTGTCATTCTATTGAAAATTTTCGCGTTCGCCGAAAAAAATTGAAATTTGAATAAAGACGGAAATGATTGAATGTAAATCAGTTTATACACATTCATATTACATTATTATACGCGTTGCTACCCATTTGTGTCAATTTCTAGGTCCCAAATATTAGCAATTTACCCCCTTTAAATTATTGCACTGGCAAATTTGGTATTTGTGCTGTATATAGTATGCTGTATAATATTACGGATAAAAATCCTTAAATCGTAAAGGTAAGTTATGCAGCAATTATGATCATAATCCAACAAATATCCCCAGCTATCGTTGACATCAAGAATTGATTATGGTCTGGATAAGTTAATTAATGTCTAATTAATATTTTATATAACATTTCTGGCCTAAGGAAAGACTTACAATAGGTAGATTTAGCTTTTGCATAATGTATGTTTAATCCAGGAAAGTTATTAAATTCTACACATATTATTCTATTTAATGCTAAACAAGCCACATCTAAGAAAGTAGTGGGTTATATCTAAAATGATTAAATATCAATTATAAACTTGAAAACCTTACCTAATTTTATATATAATAAGCATATTACTAAATTGAATGTCTTCTTCATGCTTGCTTATCTTGTAGGAATGTGGTTCTTTCTGCCATGCTTACCGCCAAAATTCACCAATAAAAAAACACCGGATTATAATTACAACTCCCTTCAAGTAGTGAAAGTTAATCGATCTAGTTTGAATAGAACAATCCTTCACAAAATCTTTTGGAGTGAATGAGTGACTAAGAAATGTAAGGTGCGTTGGGTTTGAAATCAATAAAATGATAATTAAATGCCACACGTGTGCAGTAGATATAAATTTATTAACCAGGGAAAAGAGAGATACATAAAGAAAGATTTCACGCCCATTCGACACAAGCTGGAGTTTGTTGGAATTGTTTGTTACATGATTCCCATTCATCGGCTTTTCTGAAATAAGCTTTATTTTGAAGGTTTCGATGTTTAATAACAAACAACCAATATTGACATTTTTTCTGAGTTGGTCGTTATAGAGGCCATTATTTGTGGGTAACCATTTTTGCGATAATTAATACCCCCTACCCCTTTCATATTATTTATCCACTATCATTTAGCAGGGGTCGTGTCTATATTTCAGTTTTATTTACATCGCTTCACGAAGAAATTTGCAAGATGGCGACCATCTTTGGCTGGAAACTCTGACGACGTGCTGCTTTTGATTAATTAGTAGTGTTTGGTGTCCATATGTATGTTTTATGGGCACAGGTTCCATTTCTACCGATTACAACTGTGTAACATAACCACCTCTTCCCCAATTTTGTAAATTTCCAAGATGGCAGCCAATTTGGCGGGAAAATTCCAAGATATGCAATATTGATAATGCAGTGGTCTTTGGTGTCATCAAATATGTTTACGGGGCGCAGATTCCACCTTTTGGGTTTATAACTGAGTACAATGGTCACATGTTCACATATTGAGCATATTTCTCAAATGGCTGTCTTTTATGGCGGGAAAATGGGGCAATGTGCTGATTTTGATTAAATAGTCGTGTTTTGTGTGAATATGTTTTCGGGACAAAGATTCGATTTCTGCCATTTAGATTTAGAACTGCGTGAAATAATGGGATGTTCACCCATTCAGCATATTTCCAAGGTGGTCGCCGTTTCAGGCACGACGTTTTTAAAACACATTACTGAAAAGGTTACGAATTCAACCTTGCTATATGTTAGCCAGTACCGTGATGAAAAATCTTCATCCGAGTTGACGACTGAGCTAATATCGATTTTTCACGAAAATAGCACATTTCCATGGCCGATCAGGTTGTAGTAGTTTGACTCCCAACTGAGTTTAAAACATGGAGGCGCCATTGAAACTTATAAATACAAAATTATCGATTATATTTCAATAATTCGCATGCTCCTTGTCATGTAGAGACAGGTGTGACATCGGTTTGCCAATACAGATTGTCACGGACTTGGAGGGTTGTTGTTTCATGAAAATAGTCAATGAAACTCATATAAAAGCTAGGGGTTGGGATGCTCTAGAGTGTCGCTGCGAGTTTCAGTTGGTCGGTCACCTCTGGTTTGCGGTCGTGGTTTCGATCCCTGGTGTGAGCGTATGTGCCGTGGAGATATTGACTGCAATATCACTACAACTCAAGAACAGGAACATGTAAAAGCTTATGGTAACAGTCGGTGTTTTCTAATCCAAAATCGATGATAACCGTGTAAACAACGCATATGGTGGATGTATTGACTAACGGGTACCATAGTCGCGTGATCTATTGTTACCCCGCAGTGTGCGATCACTGGAATCCGGCCGCAATTTTACAACCAGGAAAATGACCGAACTGTCTGGAGGAATGTTATGTAAAAAATGAGAAATAGACTGACGAGGTTGGACAAAAGGCCTTTCTTGTAGAATAATTTCAACCTTAAATAACAACAGGTAGTGACCGCATTTTTTACAACTGACACTTCGTTAGACTTAACTTTTACCCAGTCTATCAAATAATTTTTGAGAGTTCACGATGTGACATTGAAAGTCTGTCGAGAATAAATTGATATAATCCAAGTCGACAAGGCATACGAAAAGTTTATCAGTACCCTTTAAAGTCGCTCAATTGTAATTGAGACGTTACAAAATCCACAACTCATAACCCTGAACTTCAAGTCTAAATTACCGAGTCAAACTGTCCCAACTAAGTCATCTATATTGGTTGTGATTATTCGTGACACTCTGCAACTTTTTTTGTACGAAACACACCGGGATAGAAAATGTCAGTTGTTGAAGGAAATAGTATTCTTTGACATCCTTTTCAGCGCCTAATTGAGTCTTGATATTTCAGTAGAAGACCTTTTGCACAAGGGCTGCTCAATAAATCTTCAATGTATACTGGAAACACATTCCCTTTGTCTTGAAAAGGTGAAACATCAAACCGACGATTTGGCGCTGTTACTCTGAAGTCACTACGTGAAAATCACCAACCATATTTATTCGCATAACAGCACCTTAAATATTGGTTGTGTTTTTGGCTTCTACAGCGAATTTGTATGGATGGATTAGTTAGTCTACATAGCATGCATTTCGCTTGCTAGCAAGAATCCCGGTGTTGGCAATTTAATTTTTATTTCTCAATTTTATTAAATCATGAAGTCAGTTGAAGTTATTTATATGACTTATCTTTTGTCTCCACGACATCTACTTTGAATAGCTATAATATCGCTAACATGTCCTGCTGTTTTAAAGTACAAATAAAAACGATTGTCTCATACGTTGAAGAAATAAAGGTGTCTTTTAGTGCGCTAGAGCCTTTTCTAGATTTGGTCGACCAAAACAGGGTTAGTCCCGGTAATGCACTGCCTCGCTAACGGTATTGACAGAGTTTCTCGCTCTTGCGTTCCTCCTCACTACTGTATGACAAAAGGGAGAGATGTAGAAAAATAGGTGTTAGAGTCCACTTGGTTCAGTTTTATTTCAATAATTCGCTTGTGTGTAGGGGTGTGAAGCAGTGGGAGGAAACCACAGGGTTAGACAGATGACTCTACTCCTTGTCCCGTACAACCGAGGAACCGAAACCTCCCCAGTTAATTCAATTGCAGACCTTATGAAACAACGCGCACCTGCTAACAATCTGGCCATCTACTAGACATTGAAATTAATGTATACGTGTATGATAGAGTTGTATTTTAAAAAGTATCAAACCTGTTCGAGAACAGCTCTAGTTTAATGTTAAATTTATAATCAACCCGAGTAATCATTAGTGATGATTAAACTGTGGAGAATTTGACATACCCCGAAAAATGTAATTGCTGCACAGATGCTTTAATGAAATGGATATACATTGAAGAGACAATATCGTCTGTCTGATTATTTTTACATATCTATCGAGCTTTTCCAAAATCGTAGGCTTAAGAAACGAAACAATCATTTAAAAAAGGCTCAAAATTTTTAGATGTGTGGGAGGTTGGCTATATTTGCTAGGGCCAGTAACGATGGTACTATCTGCACCAGCTCTGCTGCTGTCAACGTTCTCTTGGTTTTGGAACAATGTTGTGAGGTTTTAAAGGGATTATCCGGATTTGAACAGAGTCTCAAAATTAAAGTCTGAGTACGTATAGAAGTGTATTTGCCTTGTCTCTAAATTTCAGCTTAAAATATTGAGTCGTCTGGACGTGAACATCACAACTGGTTATCTGCACACATAACCCTTTTAAATTTTCAGGTCAATATTTTCGTTGGTGATCCGATAACCGATTCCCGTTCATTTTGAGGTAAATTTTATCTACACATTATTTTTATGAAATAAAATTCTGGTTTTATCTTAAAGCCCCAATAACACTCTTGTTGTAACTGAAAAATATATCCCAATCTTCATTCTGGTCAACAAATCGTATTATTTTAGAATATTCCAATTAAATGATGATATAAATTTCATCTTAACACACCTATTTTGAAAAATTGGAAAAATTCAACCAATTGATTTGAAAAGTCTAACGTAAATCTTTTCAAATGTGACTTGCATTTTAAAATATTTTCGAACCCTCTGGACAAGTAAAATAGGTTGTAATGGATAATTTACACAACAGGTAGGACACTTAAACACCTAGTACTTAGAATAAGGGTATTATTTATTTTTGGCGCTACCAAGCCAGCAAGAATGTTATTGTCCCTTTAACGCCGCATAATACAGCTTGGGACGTCGGTCCTCTTCTCCAGACTAAGATTGGGGTGTTTAAATTGTTTGAAAACGTATCACATATATTGAGTTAGTTGCTCGGCCCCCAGGAAGATGATTTTAAGAGATTTTAACACAAATTGGGCAGTTGTATTCTCCACAATAATATTATTGAATTTAAAATTGAAAAAATATATTATTCTTACCAAAATATATTATTCTTACCAAAACAAATTATTTTACTTTCAAAATTATAGTATTTACATTTCAATAAACAGTTATTTTATTGTACATAATAATAATATTTTATTTTACTTTCAAAATTATAGTATTTACATTTCAATAAACAGTTATTTTATTGTACATAATAATAATATGTTTTTACTAATATAATTATAGCCTACCAATGGATAGTTCTGTCAACTTATATTGGACTTTTGGACATGGTTTTAATTTCAATTTTTAAAAATACAACTTTATCCAAATAATATAGTGTTTACATTTCAGTAAACAGATCACAATTATTTTATTGTACATGAATAATATCTTTGTACTAATATCATATAGCCCACAAAGGGAACAGCAATGGATGGCAACATTAATACATAGAGAATCTCTACAGGTCTTTTTTATTTATCTCCCAATCCTTCTGTCAAATGTGTTATTGGGTGACTGTTAAGGCGTTATACAACAATAACAAGCCAGCAGTGAAGCTGATGTCCCCCGCGGAAATCCCCCCCCCCCACCATAAAAAAATAGATGAAAACAAATTAATTAATCACACGTTTATTTTTTTCAAAAGTTTGAAACAATCAAACTGATTATCAACCATACATGACGTTTCATCACTCTCTATCTCAAAGCATTGAGCAATGAAATTTCTTAGCTATGTTTAGCTATAGCTTGAAATGTTAATCATTGAACTCAGTCAAGACATTCACTTAATGCATATCTACACCAAGTTTAAACATTCTACCTCAATTAAAAGCGGGGGACAATATAAAGGTATGTGGTGTGAGCAAACTGGAGAGAGATTTCTCGGGCCGTTGTTTCAGGAATATGACAACAGTGTCCCAGCCCACTAATCCCTTTTCTTAATTCGTTGATTTTTTTGATTTGATCCGTTCTCTCGATTTCTTTTCTTGGTTTAATCTCACATATTTCCCAACACCTCAGTCATCAAACCACCAAACTCACCAATTTGACTTTTCATATTTCAAACATAGTCTGGCTTTTAAACATTAGTACCAAATCAATCTAGTGACATGTTGTATATAATGGTCCATTATTCACCATAATCATATGAACCTGGGATAGATAATTGTCTGATAAAGGTCATCGCCATTGGCCTCTACAAAACGTATTTTCAGTCTATCAGAGTTAGCATCTATAAAACAGAACCCCCCTTTACTGTCCTTATCAGCATAATGGAACTTTAAAGAATTATCAGGAACTGCCGCCATATGGTCAGTATTATCATCAATGTAACTTGCAGCACCAGAAACAATCAAATCTACAGTTACCTTTTCTTGAATCGTATGTAAATGCTGTGAAAAAAGTAAAAATTGTATGATAGATCATTGACAGGTCTATTGACTACACTTGTTCACCTGGAGATGAAGAATAGTCGACCATTCGGTTTAAATGCTAATCATATAATAGTTAGACAATAGATTACACCAGGTGAATAAGGTCTTTTCATGTTATTAAATGTCTAATTAATAGTTTATAAAACAATTCAGGCCCAAAGAAAGACCGGCAAGAGATAGATTTATTTAGCTCTGACATAATGTAGGATTAAGCTGATCCCGGGGGTTTCCAGAATTTGTTTAGCATGTATTGATGTGATGCTAAAGTATGCTAAACCTACGTGTACAGAATGATGGAAACTGTTTTAACTACGTAATAATAGTATGCTATATTATAATTAACATAAGGAACATAATAAGTAGCTGTTTTCTAACGACTTACTGGTTGCTTAAGCTGCTTATTGTAATTGGGCTAATCCTCTTGATCTGAGAACGTATATCCTGCTCTTGGGGGATTCCGGAATGATAAACATTGGTGGTTAAGTATGTATTAATATGCTAAATTATACATAAATCTACATGTACGGAATGGGGGACACTATTAGTTAAGTATACATTAATATGATGCCATAATTAAACTTAAACGTACCTGTAAGGCAAGATGTACACTGTTAGTATGTAGTTAAACGTACCTGTAATGAATGATCGTGCCCAGCGAAATGACCATTAGCTCTATATTTATATAGCAATGGTAGTAGTTTATCTATTAAACGATCCTTCCCACCATGCCAACCGATAGAATAAATAGGATGATGACCAGCAGTGAATAGATATTTGGCACTAAAAAAGAAAACATGTGGTTGTTATACACAACACGCCCACATTTTGCAAGAGATTGACACAGAAAGGTGAAACTCGATAGGGCTTGTCCCCTAATGCTTCAAACGGAGACATACATGTAAATCTGGAACGGAAGGTCCTCTGCACACGAAAATCAAAATTGACCGAGATTCACCGAGGTTCTTGCTAAACTTTAGAAACTGGCTACTACTCGCATTAACCACGTAGTAAATATGGTTTAATGGTTTACGTATCCTTCAAAGTGTTGATGAATCAATTATATTAATGCATTATTGAATGTGAATAGAGTTAAACGTACTCGCTATTTTTAAGATTTCTTTCAATCCATTCCCATTGAATGTCCCTCTCTGTTGTATCATGTGATTCACATAACAACACTGTATCTATCATCAGTATATCAATGGTATCAGATGTTCCAGGTATAGTAAAAGATTGTAGATGATACAGATCGGGAAAATTCCTATATTACAAAAGACAAACCACTCAATTAATTCATCATTTCACAGTTCTATCGAAATCTCTTAATATAATCATACAAACTGGGAACAAAAGGCCTACACTAATTAAACAAGGTGGCACCATGAATAAGCCGAGACGCGGGTACCTTTTTCCCAGTATACGTTATAAGGACGCCTGCATCGCGATTTTATTATTTCAGGCGTAAATTATGTACAATGTCATTGCGCCAGTTGTGTTTAAATTGCTAATAAGAAAAGGAGTTCACATATCTTTGGAATAGTTTTTTGTTAATTTTTTTTTTTTTTTTTTTTTTTTGCAACCTTCTAGTTCCATCTTTCTCGGGGAAGGATGTCCGCGGGTTAAAGGGTATTTGGAGTTATCCAAAAGGAAGGCTGTTCGATTTTTAAGGGTCAAATAATTACCATCGTTTGGATATTTTTGTGTAGGCGATCTGTGCAGAAATATTGCCGTAGTAATCATGATTGCCTGCTATAAGGTACCAAGGTATATGTAGAGCCCAACTTGTATAAACATTCTCAAATGTATCCTGTAACATAGACCAAATGCGTTGAAATATATTTAAAAAGAACAACTGCTTTATCTATACAATAATTTAACAAAATATGCACTAAATACATATCGTAGTTACTGAACGCAGGATATGCGCTATTTCATGCAGTCACGAAAAATCATAAAACCAGGATAGTGAGTATTCCTCAAGTTTCATGTGCATGATTGTTGCATAGATACCTGGGGGACAAAGCAATGTTCAATATGAAAACGAAAAACACTACAGAGATGCGAAGATTAACATTGGAAGAACGAGGGATGGCTATTAGTATGGCACAGATGGGGGCTTCTCAATGGAAAATTGCAAGAATGTTCCAGGGTTTCAGCAAACAAGCCGAATTCAAGACCGACCAAGATCATGAAGGCCAAGGGTCGCAACTCCAGAGAAAGACAGCTATATTCAGACAATTCACCCCTGAACAACATCGACCAAAGCATTGGGACAGCCAGTCAGCAAACAACCCCGTAATGTTTGTATAAAACCGTCAGGGCAGGTTACAATGGGCAAGAACTGCGCTCAAAATGTTCATCCCTATCGTTGCGTTAGCTGAAGGTCACAACCTGTGGCGGTGCCATTCATGCAACAGTAAGACAGGGTTACCCTTTTGCAGAATTATAATGCCACATAACGTCAGACTGGTTGATGATTATTTTGAACAATGTTAAGGTCCACACATAACCTTGGCCAACATGTTATCCATACGATTACGTCATGTGTACCTACTTCAACAGGTGTGTCGTATGCATGTTATCCTGTCATGACACCCGATAGAGCACCTCCGAGATCTTCTTGCCCGGCAACAAGCACCTCCTCCCGTATTAATAAGGACTTATTCATGGTTTCCCCTCGACTCACGTGTGTGTATTTATTGATCTAGACCCCATTGATCTTTAAACCTGGCTTATGGGCAGTTTAAGTTTTCATTTTTGCTCCAGACATCAGAAACTTATTCCTCTTGTTAAAATATTCATCGATTAAATCAAAGCTGTCTTTTCCTTTTATGGAACATGTACACGGAGTGTCAACCTTCTTTTGTCGGGTAGTTTATCATATAAGTTTTACCTGAAATCGGGAATCATCGACAGTTTTTACTCCTTCATAATAGAAATTATCACCCAGAGCCAATACAAATTCTGGATGTTCCTTTTCAGCTAGTTTTTCCATTTGCTTTGCTGTGCTAACTCCTTCCACCGTAGTGTAGGGAATCTCGTCTGTGCCTCCCCAGTCCCCAATCACTAAGAATTTGAGACTGTGGGAGTAAGCATCAGTTCTCCAGTATCCTTTTAAAACAAGAAGACGATATTTAAAACTAAATGTATGTATCTGTATGATATGAAGTGTAACGGGCATTATGTGCTTTTGGAATCTCTGTCAGATGAAATAAATTTTCCAGTTGACGCGAATTTACTAGATAGTTACATCAAAGCTTTGCCACAAATGTAGACCCCATGCCTTTGATAAATGACTGTATACAAATTCTGTCAAATCATATTCATTAATTTCATTCATATGTCTTTCTATAAGTTGGCTCATGTTTAAATAATTTTGAATATGATACTAACAAAGAAAAATGTATTGCTACACCCATCCAGCACCATCTGTTTATACAGCCCATCTCACTTCCGTTGTATTTATGGCGGATTAAGTTATTAAAGCACAATGGGATAGAGTTTGTCTTACACTCTTTTCATGTGTCCCATATCCAAATAAGTCACTATGGTCAGTTAAAACAAGCGGTTGCCATACCAGATACACCCACATTTCGAAGACATGGATGGGAAAGAGGTAAAATCAACAAGGCTCATATTTGTTAACTTTCCTCTCGAGGGCCAACAAGCTTCATACATATTTCACATTTTGCGGGGGGAAAAACCAACATTGGCTATAGCTCTGGAATCGGACAAATATTATCGCCCCCAGATATTTAACAGAGTAGGCCGTAGCGCCGCTGCCCGGGCAAATTTCCCTCATAGCACACAGTATGACATATGCCCGTCTTCATTAGCAGGACAGTAGGACGTTAAACCCCATTTCATTTAATGAAATTCGTATAGTTTCATGTCAAGATAACATCAATATGCATTGAAATGGGCTAACATAAATATTCATTGAAATTGACCAACATTTTAATTCGTGTTATGAACTTCGAATATTATGCATATGGTTTAGCCCTATTATTTAAATATGCTAGTGAAAATGGAATGTTATTGTTATACGAATCTATATTTTGTATTAAACTTGGACAATGGTTGTTTAATCACCTTACAATGCCCGAATTGATTTTAATCACACCTTGTCCACAATGTCATAAACAAATTTCATAAATAAAGAGCAATAACAAATAATTTGCAAATCAATCACAGCTATATACATGTACATATTTGCAACAGAACTTGCATATGCATGTATACAAACTGTACTATATAAGATAATTTGAATATGTATGTAAACTGCTGCTGCGTTACTTTGATTTTCTTTAGAGAGCACCTGTTTGATTTCGATCTCAAGTCTTACAATTTTATTTTACATATGTCAGTCATAGTAATGCTGATGATGTCAGATGTGTGGAGCACACAAACTGTATAATTTGAGAATGATGTTATATTGAACATGAAATAGACAGTTAAGGATTTGATGGTGTGATGTCACAATCGTCACGCTAATTACGTCATTTTTTCCCCATAATTCAACCACTGTATTGGGTGGTATTGGGGAGTTTGGGGTAAATTGCACTGCTGTTATTTTTGTATGAGGTGTTTGACCTCTGACTTGCATATAGTGGTGGTAATAAAGTTGTTCATTAAGTGACGTGTGTTATACAAAGAAGACATTTGAAAATTAATATAAACACACTAACAACCGGCCCAATGGACCAATATGTCACTATCATACACAAATTAAAGTCTAATATGGATCAGTAAGGTGAATATTTACAACAACTACTATGTCTATTCGAGCTGTAGACATTCCTTCTCATATTAGGTAAAAAGTGGGTTTCTATGTTTCAAGTAAGCGAAAGTCAGAAAATTAGCACATCAACGCGGTAGAAGTTTTAAAAGGTATATTTATTCATAGAAATATAGACTAGAATAGCAATGACGTGTTTTACAACGACGTCATAAGTCGGCCATATTGGAAGTTGTATGACGTGAAAAGTAAACACTGCAGGTCGCGCTATAAAGTGCGAGGCGCTTTCTATTCGTTGGGTCTTTATGATAGTGCAACCTATTATCTTGAACTTTGATCGTGCGACAATTTTGTTTTCACATTGACGTTACAATTTCTAATGAATGTAATTGATTAAATAATGCCAATTAATTTATATTATCTTGCACGTACGCTTATTTCAACATTTGGCGCAGAATTTGTGGTTGTTTTTGGTCGGATGACCGAGTGTGTTGTATTCGGTCGGATGACCGAGTATGTTAGTTATGGTCAATAATTTTTTTTGGATGTTTGATGCAGTTTAATGTAGAATATTGTAGCAACAAGGAAGCAAGGTGTCACCATTATATAAAATGGACATTAAAATACGTGAATATCACTAAATATATTTCATATGCGAATTCGAATATCGTTAAAATAAGGAAACATGGTTTGATCAAAATGTTCACAGTACATTAAAACACAATAAATCCATGGAACAGATTTTATATACGATTTAGAAGATCGTTAAAATAAGGGAGCATGGTACCATCAAAATGTAAAAAGAACATTAAAATGCATTAAAACATAGATATGACGCCACCCTTTGATGTTTTAAACCAAGATTCTTTAACAATCGTCTATTATTTATAAAACAATTAGGCCTATAGTTATCTAAATGTCAGATAACCATATCTTGATTTCACGTGTTTGTAAATGTGTAGAATTGACGGTTTCCATATTGTCTATTTTGTTGTCAGCGAATTTTAGATGGGTTTTTTTTCTACAAAATGGATTCAACATAAATCAGCCTGTTGCATGTCACTGATATTGACGCCACCTATGTCCACCCGGACGTCCATCCGTTCTAATTGTGTTAGTGGACACTCTACAGGTCATAACTTGAAATATAGGTTTTAAATATCCGAACTATCCTTTCGATATGAATTATGACCTTGCGATATTGGTACATATCGAACGGTAACTTTGTGGATTACGGCCCCTGATTGAACAAAAATCGCGTTTATAACTCGTGGAACCTATACAGGTCACAATTTTACCCGATTCTAAAAATCGTTCAAATATATCACTGTTGTTATACCATAATGACGGTTGACTTTGAATTTCGTGAATTCGTTTGCGTCCTTCACCCTGTGAGTCTGTTACTTATATCAATATGAAATTTCAAATTAAAATTTGGACGGCTAAAAACCCTCTATATTAACCACAGTACTAAAAATATTATCAATATCGATATCATTTTCGTGAGAACCCCCTACATCACAACTTTGACGACTATTATGCCCCCTATCAAGAACATCCCAAATTTTACGGCTAGTCTCCCTCCATATCGAGTTCATCACCACATGTAATCCGTATCAATATTCTCACCATTAATATTCGACTGTGTTATAAACATGGTGTCTTCACTTGAAGACATAAATATATATATGACTGGGGTGTTTTATCGCATGCATTGGTGTGCATGATTTACGAATCCATCCATTATGTTTTTTATCGCTTTTTAATTTTAGAAAACTATCCATTATTTGTATCTCTATGGTGCTATATTTTAAGTTTGATAAAAGCCTCAGACTGTCCATTATGTATTAACCAAATATTAAGACAGGAAATATGGAACATATAGCCAGCTACAGTCCAAATAAAAGGTTGGTGCGAGGTGTGGCGTTCTCGAGGTATGCACATATAATTTGATCATATTTGCGATATTGAGGAGGCTTCTTTAAATATTTTAGAATCCAAAGTATACATATTTCTCAACGGCAGTTTCATAGACCTGCACATTAAATTTAAAGCATAATTTGAGACGCATGCTTTTACTTAGCAGAATCCACATCAATTCGGATTATGGAATTGCATAAATCTTCAAGTCGGGAGTCATACAGCTAATTATAGAATATCGCACGAGAAACTCGATCGAACAACTATTTCTTTCATTGGTCAGAGGCGTTTAACCGCGGGAAAATGTACCGTTACTATTGGCTGACAGCATGCATGCACGAATCAAATCATCTTATTTGCATATTGCATACTTTATAGAAAATGGTTGGATCGATAACCTCAACGGACACCATGTATTACTTTTTATTAGTGTGCTACCTAGTTTGTCATTATATACAATAAAAATAAGGGATTTTTTCACGCGAACAAAAATATTTACTTGCCATTATATACAAAAATCACATATCCAGCACCCGGAATCAAATTTAGCGATATTTTCCTACGGGCCGAAACCGAAATTCCAATTATTCGAATATTGTTTTACGTTTGGGGGTTCGTGTTTTGACAAATATACTGAACGGCACAGAAAACGCATCACTTAGTTTTTCGTATAACAAAATGATCCTGTAAACATATCTTATTTATTTTGCTTCTTATTGTGAACAATATTCAAATGGGATCACATAAATAACAACACATTTGTACACTTATGGATGTTTAATCTGTAATCAACGGTACAGAGTCAGAGGGGTCAAAACCAAAAGTACGACACAGATGGTTAATTCCATGTGGCTTCGCTACACAGCGTGTACGCATGGAATATTCTTTCTGCAGTCAAACAGCGTAGTGTCTTCGTTAAGAACGGTCTCGTCTTCATGTATTAGATATTCAATTTTACTCAAACTTTCAGTAAATTCAATTCTGTGGACGTTAAGTTCTGTCGGGACTTTTAATTCATCCAAACGAGTTTCTATTTCTGTGAGGAATTTGTCAATGTTGTACAGCAGACAAAAAGGCCGCCCTAGCCTTGTCAATTTGTGAACGTCTGCCCCTCTCTTACATCTGCGATGGAGAGGGTCTTCCTGTTGATTTGTGGTGCTGTGAGTATGTCAGTTATTCCATTTTCAATCTGTTGTGTCACTACCGGAACCGGGCCGCCGTCGAATAGGCTACAATTGACTTTATGATTTGGTTGTCGAATCAAGTGTGGAACTGTTTATAACTGTGACTACGAACAAACCTATCTCTTTTCTGAATAAAAATAATGTCTGTTATTCAGGTGTCATAGACTGACCAGTGGTTTTCTACAAAATATAAACAAAAACTTTTGTTTAAGATGTCTGATCTTATTCAAATTGGAATGGGGAGGTGGGGTGTTTTGGGGTGAGGTAAGGGAATAAAATTACTATTTGCGACAATAAAAGGGACGTGACATTATAAATTATTTTATTAAATAAAAGTAGAAGTTGTGTTCATCTATACAGATTAATTTGCCAAGTTTGTTCTCTTATTATATATAAAAAAGAAGTTTACTTAAAATTAAAATAGTATAGGCAAAGGCCTAATAGGCCTAACATAGAAAAAGCTAGAGTTAAGAATAGACTCCGTTAGTAGTAGGCCCTACCACCGTATACCTACTAGGCAACACTTCAAAAGAAATTCCCTAAATTTAAAATTTAAGCGTAACTTCATAATCGATATTCATTGGGCCTACTCCTAATTTCATGATAACCGCTAGGCCTATTGACAATGTATGGTGGTACCATCATGTGAAACCTCGCATATAGGCCGAGATGTAGCCTATAGAGTTAGCAATGCTATCTGTTGAGATTTATTTTTTAAAAATCTAAGTAACTAGTTATTACGATTGTACGGTAAAATTGCACTAGGCCTAGGCCTTGTCCTTGTGAGTGACACTAATAATAATTAATAGTATAACGTATAATGATGAATAATTAAAACTAATACTAGTAATACTAATAGGCTTTTCCAAACCAAATTAATTGAATGTTCATACTTACTTGTGAAAACTAACACCCTGTGCTATCGTCGAGGGATTTTTGTGGAGAAAACACCAAAAAGCAAACCACTGTGGTCTACGCAGATCGTTTTTCGCGTGTGGCTGAGTGGAGGGATACAAGTGACTCGCCATATTGTTTACACTGATTACACCTTCCAAGATGGCGCCTAATAGTCGCGTCATCCAACGTCAAAAGTCACGTGATTGCTATTCTAGTCTATATTTCTATGTATTTATTTGTCATCATATTGCATTTGTGTGAATTGGAAATCTGATATCGCGTCATTAAACCAGTACTGTAGTAGATCGGTGTATAAGGGAAGTTTAACCCGTGTGCGAATACAAGGGGTATTTCGGGACGCTACAACCATATTTGCATTCAAAGAAAAACTAAAACATGTTCAATTCATCGCATAGAATTAGATAATTACTACAATCAACTTGTAAGATTATATGCATTGATTCTAGCTTGAAGAGCATACCGTATTCCAAACCCGGTAATAATAAACCCTGGCGGGAACGATAATATTGAACCGTTCCGAAAAGTTGCAATATTTTGGCATAACATTTGGAAAGATAAAAACGGCGCTCGTTGTGGGAATTTGGTTGACATTAGATGTCTAACCAAGGCATCGTACCGCTATGGTCTTGGGACCACTAAGAGCAATAAAGATATTATCGCTGGCAAATTGGCTTACAATCTTCTTGAAAGAAGTGGTACCGTCGATAAATATAAGAAATAATATAATTTAGTAAAGAAGATATGGATTCTCTTAAACACGAATTAAAGTCAAATATTACGGAATACTGCCAAAATGGTAACTGACATGATAACCATGGAACTCTCTGATATTTTAAAAGCCGTCAAATTAAAGTACTGTGAAAGCGATGTAATATCGGTCAAATTTCCGATCATATAATCCATGCTCCCATTTATAGTATTGTCACTTGTCACCCGTCTGATCAGCTACCTTATCCACATTAATCTCAATTCAGAAAGATAGGCTGGCACTGCCAGGCAGGATATGCCCACATTTTTGAAAGATGGATAGAGAACAAGCAATACCGAAAGTGATTTTTCCTACATCATTAAGTCCTGTATTTCATACTGTATTGGGAGCAGCCATTTTGTTGGTCAGTTCCAGTCTGATATTCATGAAATTCGAAGCCGACAATGATTATGGTGTGACGGTACACAGCCTAGAAATGTTACTTTTCGTCAAAATCGGATAAGAATTGTGACCTGTAGAGAGTGCACAACCATGATATACCATATTTTTTTTACACTATTCGCGTACAAACGGTGACCATTTCGTCTGGCAATTTTGGTACGATGCTCACGAAATTCGAACTCAACCTTCCTTACGGTGCAACAGTAATATAATCGGAGTTTTTTTCTAAATCAGATAATAATTGTTCGAGAGATAGACAGAGAACAAGCAATACAGAAAGTGATTTTTCCTACAATCAAAGGCCATAGTTCATTAAGTTACAATTTGATATGCCCAAATATCGAAAAGAATAAAGATCTTTAGGTTATAAACAAGCCTTTCAGGTTTCATCAAAATCGAATTAAAATTGTGACCTCTACAGGGTCCACAACTTTGATATACCATATTTTCACACTGTTGGCGTACAAACGGCGCCCATTTTTTCTGGCAATTATGGTCCGATTTTCTCGAAATTCGAACTCAACCTTCCGTAGGGTGTAACGGTGATAGAGTCAAACGTTTTTTTTAAATCGGATAATAATTGTGACCTCAAGAGGGACCATAGGTGATTTTTCGGACAATCAGGGGCCATAATTCGGGAAGTTACGATCCGATATGCGCAAATAACGAAAGGAACCAAGATCTTTGGGTTATAACCATGCATTTCAAGTTTCATCAAAATCAAATTAACATTGTGACCTCTACAGGGTCCACAACCATGATATACAATTTTTTAACATTATTCGCGTACAAACGGCGGCCATTTTGTATGGCAATTTTGGTCCGATTTTCCTGACATTCGAACTCAACCTTCCTTACGGTGTAACGGTAATATTATCAACCGTTTTATTAAATCGGATAATAATTGTGACCACCAGAGGGACCACAAGCTAAAATAAGGCGATTTTGCGTATAATCAGGGGCCATAATTCAGGAATGCGCAAATATCGAAAGGAACCAAGATCTTTGGGTTATAACCATGAATTTCAAGTTTCATCAAAATCGAATTAAAAATGTGACTTCTACAGGGTCCACAGCCTTGATATACCATTTTTGAACAGTATTCGCGTACAAACGGCGGCCATTTTGTATGGCAATTTTCGTCCGATTTTCCCGAAATTCGAACTCAACTTCCTTAGGGTGTAACGGTGATATAATCAAACGGTTTTTTTAAATCGGATAATAATTGTGACATCAAGAGGGACCACAAGCTAAAAAGGGTGATTTTTCGGACAATCAGGGGCCATAATTCAGGAAATTACATTCCGGTAGGTGCAAATATCGAAAGGAACCAAGATCTTTGGGTTATAAACACGCATGTCAAGTTTCATCAAAATCGGTTCAAAATTTTGACCTCTATAGGGTCCACAAGCTAAAAACGTGATTTTTCGTACAATCAGGGGCCATAATCCATGAAGTTTTCATCCGATACATGCCAATATCGAAAGCAGTCGAGATCTTTTGGGGATAAACCTATATTTCAAGTTTCGTCAAAATCGGATAAGAATTGTGACCTGTAGAGAGTCCACAAACAAATTGTGGACGGACGGACAGGGGCGACGACAATAAAATGTGGGCGTATAAAAACAGAAATAAATCTTTAAACGATTCTGAGAATTATAGAGGTATTGGCCTGAGTAGTATCACTGGTAAACTGTAAGACTCGGTTATATTAAATAAGAACAATGATGTGCTGAAATATCACTCAACCACTCGTTGTTCCTATCTAATAACAAGTCAGATGTTTATGTGTGCCTTCTATATGCAAGTCGGGCCTTTGACTGGTCCCACTTTCTTGCTGTATAATTATGTCTTGCAAAAGTAAAATGGTCGAATTGCACATCATAGGCATTTAACGTGTCAAATGGAGTTAAACAAGGTGGAGTTATCTCCCCCGATATTGTTCACTGTACGCTTCGAAAGGTTATTAAGAAAACTGTGCGACTGTAATCTGGGTTACCATTGGACATTATGTATGTGGGTGCCCTCGCTTAAGCTGACGCATCGCCCTCGTCACTCGGCCAATACAATCTCTTGTGTCACTACTAGGTATATTATATGCCAGGTTCTCAGAGGAATATTTTTAAAATATTCAATTTAACCCTGACAAATGTTAACTGCTCTTGAGGGACCCGGGCCATCTCATAAAATTTGATGGGGCTACGGAATATTTTGGAGGGACTGAGAATGTGTGGCCGGCTAAGACACTCCTAAGAAATGGCAATTTTGGTATATATGGAAAGTAGAAATATCCAATCTTACTACAAAAATACTGGATTCCCTGAAAAACACCCATGGAGCGTATATAGGACAAAAAATATAAGGGTTCGCCTAATAAATCTACAGTCCGACGATTAGGACTCTCTGCACGCGTGACGTCGAAGGCTGCACGAGTACATTGAGCGCTTTGTGTACATTTTGATAAATTTTAGGCCGCATTCTGCGGGCACAAATTCTTGTTAGACAAAAAAATATTTTCGTTCCTTCAAAAAAACCGTTCTAGAAGAAATTTTATCGGTGTATAGTTAATATAGTAATTAGCGTTTGCTGAAATGTTCCACAAAATATTTAATAGTTCTTCGATGATATTCGTCTTTGAAATCCGGATTATTTATTGATAATAAATTTCATAGTGCGCGAAGTCAATGGACAGAATTCAAAGTTATTCGCCGCGTCACGTGATCGCTTTTTCCACAATCGACCAATCATGTTATGGTCTACATTCGCATGTGTTGTTGGTAAACACAAAATGGCATGCTCAACAAGACGCATATTCCAGTTAGAGAATCTATACGAAATGGTGACAAAGGCCAAATATACTTGTATTGTTCACTTACACAGTGTTGAGAAGGAAGGATATTATATTATTTAAATTGAAGATACGGTCAGCAGTGGTGTTTGATTTCACCCAAGTGTTATAGGTGTTTGATGGACAAAATGAGCCTCTTAAAATCAGTTAAAAGATGCGAGAAAGAAAGCAAAACTAGAAAGTGAGAAGGCAACATCTGCATTCAGTCCAACTGAGAATTACAACTCAGCAACTGCCACTACAAAGGGCCAACCAATTATTTTTGTTTGACATTTTATTAGACACAGGGAACATGTAAATCAAAACTTTTAAGCACACTTTTGGTCAAAATGAGTTCAATATTTCTCAATATGCACTTTTTATACACAACTATTCTGAGGATCTGATGAAAATTCGCCATTTTGAGCATAATGAGGTCCAACAAAACTGACTCAAATTCGGTAACTTTGTTAATAACGAGTGAAACCACCACGTGCTAGTAAGCAGTCGACACAACGACGAGGCATGCTGTCGATCAGACGTCGAAATTTCAGTCCACACCATTATCGTACCACCACCAAAGCGATGACGTTGTCTGACGCTAACATCAGCAAATCTTTCACCTTGCCGCCTATAAACGCGTAATCTGCCATCATTAAACTGTAATGCAAATCGGGACTCGCCAGTGAAGAGTACCCGCCCCCGTTGTCGTCGTCTCCAGTCTCCATGACGTGTGCACCAGTCACGACGTGCTGTCCTATGACGTTGAAGAAGAGGTGGTCGAACCGGTTGTCGTTGATATCGAATTCTTATTGTCTCGTGCGATGACCTGGCACTTGACCCCTGAAACTTTTGACCGCGACCCCTCAAGCGCGACCCGTGATTGGTCAAATTTGAAATACCTGCGCACCATCCAACTCATATATACGCAAATAGGGCTCCGCACTATAAAGAAATAGGTCATGGATTTCTGGCCAATTTCGAGCTTAAACTATTAAAGTAACAAAATATATTGGAGAACTTTGTTGACATGTTGATTGCACGATTATTAATAGTTCGATTTCTAGACCGGTTTAGCGGGCGCGAATGTGGCAGGTTTTTCGAACCGAGAATGTGGCTTATTTATGAAGAGTTAGACGCATAATACTTTCTGAGATAAAAATCACGGAAAATTGAATTAGGATTCGATACTTGTAATAAATAGTCAGCCATTACAGACAACATCGTCTTGTGTATGCAATGAATTCTCCCCCGTCTCCGCCCGCCGTTGTATTATCAATTAATTGGAATATTGTTAAAAAGTACAATTTGTTAACCAGAATAAAGATTGGGTCATATTATTCAGTAACAACAAAAGTGGTATTCAGCCTTTAAAGCCCGTTTTTTATGTACATGTATACTTTTTATGACGTTTCCGTTGGTTAAGCGCAAACGGTCCCATTACTTTTGCATTAGACAAGCCTAACTCTTAATTTTGCAAGAATAGGTAACGCGTTTTTAGATTTTAGATAGTAACGGAAACCAAAAACGGCTATTTGCAAAGTAATCGCCAATACAACGGCATATTAATCCGAAGATGATTAAATTGCATGAGCTACACAATCTTTTAATCCACAGATAATTAAATTATGTTTAGCTACATTTTACAAAGCACGGGGGTATTTTCAAAACGATTATTGTCAATCACAGACTTGAAAAACTTACCCAATTTTATACATATTAAATATATTACTAAAAAGAAAGTGTTCTTCATTCTTGCATTCATCGTTCGGTTGGATTTGTCGAGAAAACACCTTGAGCGAATTATAGTTCATTTATCAATAAAGCCTGACACTTGATAAGAAATCACTTCAAACACAGAATGTTGGAAAATATCGACCAATGGCGCAGAAAAAAAGTTTTGTGAGTAAAAAAGTTATTTAGAAAAGTTATGCAATCAATAACAAAATATGATAAATTCGATTGTAAAAGGCTAAATCTCAATTCAATATCAAAATCTGATTGGCTGAGAGAATTAGAAACTTGCCCAAAGATAGAATGACCTCTTCCTTCGTTAAAACGGACATGGCGGAAAATAAAAACGATCGTATGTTTAACAATCAATGTAACTGTATTGAAAGGGTTATATTCTGTTAGATGTCTACTACTCAAAAGATGTTAAGGGTCAAACCTTTTTATACGCCCACATTTTCATGTGGACGTATTATGCCGTCGTCTCTGTTAGTCCGTCCATAATTTGCTTGTGGACACTCTACAGGTCACAATTTTTATCCGGTTTCAACGAAACTTGAAATATAGGTTTATCTCCCTAAGATCTCGGTTCTTTTCGATATTGTCATTTATCGGACCGTAACTTCATGGGTAATGGCACTTGATTGTACGAAATATCACGTTTTTAGCTTGTGAACAGTGTAGAGGTCACAATTTTGAACCGATTTTGATGAAACTTTTTTAGCTTCTAGAGGTCATAATTATATCACCGTTACACTGTGATCAAGGTTTAGTTCGAATTTCATCAAAATCGGACGAACATTGTCAGACAAAATGACCGCCGCTTGTACGCGAATAGTGTAAAAATATGGTATATCAAGGTTGTGGGCCCTGTGGAGATCACAATTTTAATCCGATTTTGACGAAACTTGAAATGCATGGTTATAATCCAAAGATCATGGTTTCTTTTGATATTTGCGCATATCGGATTGTAACTTCATGAATTATAGCCCCTGATTGTACGCAAAATCGACTGTAAAGTTCTCATTTATTATCCATTTTTTTTTTTTTTTAAAAAAAACGTTTGATTATATCACCGTTACACTGTAATGGAGGTTGAGGTCGAATTTCGTAAAAATCGTGGCTTCAACAGGATTTTACACAGAGGAATGTGGCACAGAGAATCGGTTGTAGCCAGAGTGTGACTGGGAGACTATTGCAGCGTTCCCAGGTAACCAATTCAATTCAGAATCGCCCATGGTCTGTTAGGCCAAGATGAACGTCAAGACCGGTATGTCATTCAAATGACCTTAAGCCAGCGCGTTGTCTGACAGCGAGATGTCTGAGAGATAAACTCCGAGATGCAAGTGGTGTTCAGGTATCGAACCATAAGAAATCGTCTACAAGCCCACAACATTCGATCTCGACAAGCGCTTCGACCACCTCTTCTTCGACGTCATAGGGCAGCACGTCTTGACTGGTGCACAAGTCATAGAGACTGGAGACGGCGACAATGGGGCGGGTACTCTTCACATTACAGTTCAATGGTGGCAGACTTCGCGTCTAGAGGCGGCAAGGAGAAAGATTTGCTGGTGTCAACGTCAGACAACGCCATCGCTTTGGAGGTGGTACGGTAATGGTGTGGGCTGGAATTTCGGTTCATCACAGGACTCCCCTTTTCGTCGTCCATGGAAATTTGACGGGTATCAGGAACAGATACGAAATTAGCCTTTTGTCATCCCAAGTCTTCGTCAAATTGGAGCAGGTCCTTTTCTTCAAGATGACAATGCTAGACCGCATAGAACACGAGCAATGATTTTCTCACCCAAAATGGTATTGAACGAATGGATTGGCCTGCATACTCTGCTGACTTGGCACCAATTGAGCATGCATGAAATGAGTTGGGTAGACGCGTTGAGAGACAATCATAGGCAACCCGATAATCTTCAAGAATTGGTGCAATCCCTTCAGGCAGAGTGGCAGGCCATTCCACTAGAAGTTTTTTTCGGCGTCTGGTCGACAGCATGTCTCGTCGTTGTGTCGACTGCTTACGAACATGTGGTGGTTTCATTGGGACATATTGAACTCATTCTGACCAATAGTGTGCTTAAAAGTTTTGATTTACATGTTCCTTGTGTCTAATAAAATGTCAAACAAAAATAATTGGTTGACCCTTATAACCTCTCTTGAGTAGTATAATTTGAATTGACAATATTACATGCTAAAAGGTTTCTCTCGGGGTTGGCCGAGAAAGTTCCACGGGATTCCCGGCGTGGTTTCTCTATGTCAGTGGTGCAGGACTGAGAGCGTTAAACCCCATTTTATTTTACTTGCTATATATGGTTCGTGGAACACTAAATATTTATATGCTTCGTCCTCGCTTAACCTAAATTTTATATTATGAAAAATTCCGTTCAAAACAATAGCCATGTCGCGTTAACAAGTCAGTCCTGACCGACAGACGTCAATGACGATATAATACGCACACACTAATTGTTTGACGCGCCAATACTTCCGTTACTGGTATATTATTATGTGGTGTTGTTTTTATTCCACTCAACGAACTTCATGGTAAAAACTTATGGCGACAGCCGGAGGTTTCTAATTCAAAAACCAATGTCACTTATGTCGACTACACAAAACATTAACCAATGTCACTTATGTCGACTACACAAAACACTTTACATATCTATTATGGCTTATTTTGCCCGATGACCGGGTTTTTATTGCCCTTTCCGTCATAATACTATAGTTCAATTAGGTAACGGGGCGCCAAGTCTTCTTCGAGTAGAGATTTACTAGTCGTCATGTGCTTCTTAGAAACACCGAATACAGAAACTTCTTCCAGAAACTACAAAAACAATGGAAACGTCTGAATAAAATAGAAATTGAATTAATATACTATTCAATTAAAATCCTTTATTTGTTTTATTAATAGAACTGTTATATTTATTTCATCTATATCACCCTATATCTGTATTTGGATATTGTAAGTATAGCATATTAGCCTATATTATTTGAACCGAACTACATCAATTGTACTTTCCAATATGTTTAACTTGAAGGAGACTTTATGTAGGTTTCTTTCAGTACAGTAAGAGCACCTGAACAGCCAATTTAATCACAGTTTACTGAATATCTGACAAGATTTGCTACCTATTGTACATTCATTGATTTGAGGTCGCGCTTTTCTGTTTAATTTATATTTTGCATTCGAATCAATAATAATTTCAATATAAATTAAATAACATAACTTACATGTATTCATGTATGAAAGGGAACATCTGATGCTATTACAAATTGCAGTAGTTAAATTTAAAAGTATGATGATTTCTTTTTTTTTGGGGGGGGGGGGGCAACGCCAGCACATATCTCGGTTTTGTTTTATTTTCTGTACTCAAAGGATTTTTTTTTGTTGATGGATCTTAGATAATGTGAACGTTTCTGGCTGATTTTCCAATTTGTATTTGATTTACACCAACACTCATTCATGAAACTGGTGGGTTGGATACGCATCCGATATGACCATAGGCGTGCGAGCCAGGGAGGCAGCTCCCCCCCCCACCCTACCTTTCGGGCAATCTTACTTTTCGGGCATACGGCTTAAGTGAAAAATAATTTGTTTACTTCATCTTCTTGTCAAAATAAAGTATCCGGAATCTAATAAAACACTAATTTTACTTTTCTTTCAACTGAATACCGCGAATATGTACTAAATTGACCATGGATTAAAACAGTTTGTCTGGAGCCACTCTACTTTGTGCGACATTTTTCGGACATCGATTATTATTTGTGTATGCAGCTACAACAGTCTGATTGGATGGTTGGAATTCGGTTACAAACTCATTGGAGATATTTGGAGTTGCTTTACTCACGGGCTAGAATAGCAGAAGAACGCATTTGCGGCGGTTTATTTATACATATTTCTACCGAGACCTAACTTCCCAGATCTGAGAGCAGACCTGACTCCCGAGGTCCGGGAGCGGGGGGATGGCCTAGTGGACTAGAGTGCCGCGCTTCGACCTCTAGCTGGCCGGTCATCTCTGGCTTGCGGCTATGGTTTCGAGCCCTGGTGTGAGCGTATGTGGCATGGAGATATGGGCGCCTTCTCAACCTCGTGGGTTTCCTCCGGGCACTCTGGTTTCCTCCCACTGCTAAAGACCCCTACGCGCAAGCGCATTATTGAAATAAAATTAAACCATATGTTAGTCCCGAAATGACCTAGTTTGTGTTGAGTGGACATTAAGCCCCATTTCTCTCCCTCTCTCCCCAGGGAGTGGGGCGGTTTCCTAATTAATACTACTACTACTACTTGGTGTTTAACGTCTGCTTCCACATAAGTGATATCGCAGACAGGACTTAGGAGAACTGAAGCTGATACCTGTTTTTTAGAATATGATTTTGCAATCTTTCCATTGGGCTTTAAGCCATGGATTGGGTTTAGTGGGAAATTCTTCCCTTTATTTAATAAAAAAAACATATCATTTGGTAGATGATCTCGTCTGCTTCTGGATTGGTTGATGTCATCGTTTGGGGTAAGTGTTTAAGTGCCAGGCCCGTCTTATCGTGGCCTCCCCTTACTCCACTATTCCACTCTATGGATTTGGTATCGTTAGAGTGGGATAGTGGAGTAAGGGGAGGCCAATTAATTCTGTTGTTGTTCTTGGTGTTTAACGTCAGCTTCTACCGAAGGTGATATCGCAGACAAGTCTTATTTTTTTCCATTTTCATTATCTTAGCGCACGCGCAGGGGTCTTTGCTGTGGGAGGAAACCGGAGTGCCCGGAGGAAACCCACGAGGTTGAGAAGGAGCCCCTATCTCCATGCCACATACGCTCACACCAGGGCTCGAAACCACAGCCGCAAGCCAGAGGTGACCGGCCAGCTAGAGGTCGAAGCGCGGCACTCTAGTCCACTAGGCCATCCCAACCCCCCAATTAATTCTCACCTATACTTTTTTAAAAGGTGGAGTGACATCTGTCACGTGATCTCGACAATGCGGATTGGTTTTTTATGTTAGATAAACAATTAAACTGATTTGATAACTCGCAGTCACATAGAGTTTGAATTACAGCAGGGGTTAGGGTTAGCGTTGGTAATCAGAACAATGAAAACTAATTATTAAGATTCAAACTCTAGACAATAAGTGTTGGTTAAGCTTAAATCTTACATCATGTTATTGTCTAACGGCACGCTGAATATACAAGTTTGTACGGCATATCACATCTTACATATTACTATGTCATAAACTACACACCTGGTAGCCTACAGATTAAAGGCATACCGAGTATACAAGTTTATACAACATTACATCTTACCTATTACTATGTCAGAAACCCCCACACCTGGTACAGATTCAATCTTACAATAAATCTGTCACGTAACATGTATGTAAAATATAAAATTAAAATATACTATATTGAAATTTAAACCACGAATCATATTGTATTACAATTGGGGATTCAGGTCAGCCATTGAGGCTACATTGGATCAAATTGAAGTTGATGTATTCACGGCCTGGAGTAGCAGGAAAACACGTTTGCGGCAGTTAAATTTTCAAAATGTTCTCCCAGCGGTCCCGTTGATGTATTCACGACCTGGAGTAGCAGGAAAACGCGTTTGCCGCAGTTAAATTTTCAAGATGTTCTCCAGCGGTCCCGCCTTCGTGGACTGTAAACGATTGATTGGTTGATTGGTATTTGAGTCGACCACCTTAATAAGGATATATTATTAGACCACTTTGAAGTTGCTTTATTCACGAGCTATAATAGCAGGAAAAACGCGTTTGCGACCGTCAAATATTCCAAAATTTTCTTGTGGGTTCCATAGGCTTTGTTACTTCGCATCTTGCAGAAGATCGGCACCACTGTCTATATAACCGAAATATTTTCGAGCATTTCGGTTTCTTCCGCAGCCTACTTTAACTTTCATCTAACCCGTACGCCCATGTATATGCCCACCAGTTCGTTTATTTGCAGTTGTTTACAGTTCAGTGTGGTCAGCCAACAGATGAAGATTGACATTTTTTGTCCTGATCAGGTTTCCTAGAAGTTTCGCATAGTCCGTTAAAAATGAGAATTGGACGCAGTGTGGATCCTTTGGGTACGCCACACTTTAACAGTTTGGGATTCAATTTGTGATCTTTAATGCAGGTAATCGACATCCTACATAAGAAACTCCATTGTTTTGCCCCTTTCGATTTGGTGTGAGGCATTGGGGTCACAAGACCACCAGTTCCATCGGTATACAGGATTCTGTAGCGTTGTGTTTCGGAGTTGTCCATCCTTTATAACAAATGCTTTTCGAATTCGGTGTAAACCAATAGTCATGCGAGAACAAACCCTATCGATATTACGTACCTTTCCATGTTCTAGCCAAACTTTCGGGGTTTTCGGGTGTGTCTTATGCAAGAGACATTTTGACTGGCATCAAACATCAACAATCTCATCTTCACATACTACATTCCAGGAAAATGTCAACGAACTTCTCCAAATCTAGAACCATCGACTAGCTTAGAAATGACTATTTGTGGAATTCAACAACCCCTTATATAAAAGAATTAAAGCCCGTCTGCATCTTCAAACGACTAAAAACTCACTTGTTCATACCACACTGGATGAAATGAAAACAAAACGTATAACTGTAGCGCATGAGGAACTCATTATTCAGGTATTTATTGTGCTATATTATGTTATGCTATTTTATACTCAGTATGCGGTACCTCCACTAATTCATCCAACATGTATCACTAGAACACGTCCATGCATATTTGTTTGCCAGTGATTACGCTATGAGATGTTCCGGTTTATTTCAAATAGATTTATGTGGCAATTCCACTGTTTGTTTGGGGCAAACACAGCTGTCCCCCACTCCCCTCTCTATTCGACATCCCTATCGAAATATGTTACACAATGACCGTTCCTGTATTCAAATACCCTCGGGACAAAACATCAAATTCGATAGTTTAACTTTAATGACGAGATTTATTCAGTCTAACAAACAATCTTTAACAATTAGATAACATGATACTTTCATAATACAATATCCATCACTAAATCAGCGACACTGTTAATATTAAAGATACATTAAGGTAGCTTAGCTAAAGAGCTGACATTTCTCACTATAATAGTAAGAACTAGATAATGTAAAGGTAATTTTCTGAGAATTTCATCAAATTGATCCACCATGAAACGAGAATTAAGCGAGCGAATTTTAGGCCTAGCCTCGATCATCATTATAAAGTCGGTAGGATAAAAACCTAGTCTCGATTATCCATTTATTGATTTAAATCATGGGCGTTAGGCAGCAGATCGGACTCTAATTTAGTCTCTGTCACCCAGACCCCCCTAGTCTTCAACGCACGGGGATGATAGGAGACTAACTCTAATTCAGTAAATGTCGCGGGCTAGCGATTACACCGAAAGTGGTCTTGATAAGTTCATGTCTAATTAATTTATATAACATTTCATATCTAAAGAAAGACTTGCAAAAGGAAGATTTAGCTTTTTCATAATCTATAGCACACTCGTGTTAGTTAATTACTGTTCTCCTTTATTTGTCACCCCTAAGATTAGGGTTTAGTTACAGCCAGGCAAGATGAAGGTACTGAAAATACAGTTTTATAACCTAGTGACAGGTTTACCAGGAATCGTAAATAAAAAACGTCCACCAGCAGATTTGGTTTCGGCACTTATTTAGATTTATCAAAGCATCGTATCAAAGAATTCAAAAACATGGGCTACTGATATAGCTATCCTACATTTTGACAGAGGTCCTTGTGATCAAACAAACCCAGCCAAAAGCTGCAGACATGTAGAGAGTTTAAATCTGAGTTTAATATAGGACTTTACAGTAGCATACATTTACGAAATAAGAATAAGTTTTAATAAATATAGATCAGGTAACCAACAGGTCGTTGGTCCAAAACTTTCATCTTTCTTCAATCTCAAAAACTCCATAATATTTTCCCATTAAACAGTGCCCTGTTGAGTGGTGACAATGTTAACAGCAATATACTCTGAACATATAAACCGTGTCAGAATTCCTCTCTATCTCGATTTCTCAAGGTGTATAATATTTTTGAGACTGTTATAACTCCTTCTTACCCCACTGTTTAAAACACAATTTTCATATTCCACTAGTTATAAGGGTAAGGGATTGGCAGAGGCCTCATAATTAGAATAATCTAGTGCCTCTCTTCATTTAAATCTGGGTTAGATCTAAATATTAAGGCTATCTGCAGATTGTGTCATGGTCATAAGATGTAAACAGGGTAAGTGCAAACCCTAAACCAAGACCTAGCCCCAACTCTTACCATAACGCTACAATACTCGCCACAATACTCAATACTAGGTAACAATCACATACCTAAAACCTGTCAACCGTGAGGAAATCAGCAGGTGGCCTTAATATTTAGATCTGACCTCTAAATCTTGCACTGATGATAAAGATGTTAAATATGTAAAATCAACTTTCCAAATAAACACATTATTATTAAGACTGTTAAGTGTTAGTTAAATGATTTACATGAAAAACATCTTGAATACAATATTAATTTAAAACAAACACGTTCACTTTCACACAAAATATTTAAATTTGTATGTAAAAATCAGCAGTTTTTTGAGCGAGAAAATAAATGATACAATTAATACATAGCTGATCAATCAAAGGTGCTGTCCCAGACACATTTTAGTGAATTAAATAGGTTAATTCTGTGCAGAAAATTTGAATCTATGTTTCTATATGCCATATCTATATGTTCAATGGCAATATGAATAAGTCCCAAATTCCAACCATCCCCAACTGCCTGGGTAGTCATGTCTACAATCTTGTCTCGTTACATAGCTGTAATAATCGAATTATCACGTCACACAGTTAATTAAGCAATAACCTCAATGCCCTCTGAGAGGCTCTATATTTTGGATGTCGAGCTATTTGGCCTATTTCTTCACACTTTGGCATTTAATTTATATACCGAAACTACCTTTTCACTATGATCAGCAGTGAATATTTGCCAGGTCGCTAACATCACTGTGAGGGATGATATCGGTGTGGTTATATTAGCTCACAAATCAAACTTGAGCCAATGATAATGTCATGTGATGTGACATCACAGGTAGGATGCATATTATGAACTTTATAAAGGTCAATTACATATCACAGGTAGGATGCATATTATGAACTTTATAAAGGTCAATTATACATAGTTATCAGAAGAAGGCCTTCTCTATACCTTTGTGTAACAGATTGCTACCTTTTATTAAACTTTAAAAATAATATCTGGAGCTGTTCTTTTAATGGATTTTTGTTTTCTTTAAATACAATAAAGAATATTCCATCATGTAAAACTCACCATATTAAAAATATGATTTTTTTTCTTTAAGATTGATTTTTTTTAATACTTTGACTATGAAATGGGACCATAATAACAATAAATTCAGTAATAATATAAAGAAAATCAAAATACTAATGTCATATAATAATGACAGAAAAGGGGGGGATACTATAATATATGAAGGCCATTTAATTAATACTCTCTCTCTCTCTCATAAATAAAGCATACATATTTTCATTAGAAAATGCAAAAACAGATCTAAAATACCTCATGATGTAAATATATTGTAAACAAGACCAAACTTGTAACACATACGATTTATACTACTGTATGATACATTAATGTCAGATTCTCAATTGCAGATCAGAAGAGATACAATGATTCATTATTCAAAACCAGATCAGAAAAGATATACAATTTACAAAGTACATTCCATTAATACTTAATTCTCAATTAAGTATCAGAAACAGAATTTAATTTTATTATGTACAACTGATTAATGCTGATTCTTAATTACCAATCAGAAGTGACATTTAATTTATGATGTACAATTCATTAATTCTTGATTCTCAATTACAAAGTTATACAATTTCTAATAATTTATTGAGTACTAATTGATAACAAAGTAAAACAATACTATCAAATGAAAATACTTTGCTAAACTGCAGTGTCAATAAAGGCTATATAGATAAAAATGTGCATGATTATCTGCTGGAAAATAAACAGATTGTTGTAATCAAATACTACAAATCCTGTAATGTTATTAGAAATAATAAGTATTGGCACAATTTAGAACACAAAGTAAAAATGAACAAAACTAAGATATTAAAAATAAGTATTAAAAAAAAGATTTACAATTCTATGAGGTAATTGCAACAATTCAAGCCAAAATGAATTGCTTTGGTGCCAAAATACCCTGTTGGGTTATATTTCTTGGGATTCCTTGAGACCGACAACTTTTACAGAAAATTTTACAAATCCAATAGTGCTCTTTTACTGGTAATTTCTTAAATGTGGAAGCTTATCCTGAGGCGAGGAAATTTCACACATGCCAACTCGGTTTCTGGTTAATCTATTTTCAGTTCACAAAGACGAGAAACATCAAACAAATTAAATAAAATCTCATTAGAAATTAAGTTGTGAAAGATAAATGAAATAAACCTGATAAGACTAGTAAATTGCAAACAAATAAACTCATAATATATAATGTGTGCATGATGAAATTATATAAACATTAGTACAATAAGATAGGCTGGCACTGCCAGGCAGGATACGCCCACATTTTCGAGAGATGGATAGAGAACAAACAATACGGAAAGTGATTTTTCCTACATCATTAAGTCCTGTATTTCATACTGTATTGGGAGCAGCCATTTTGTTGGTCAGTTCCAGTCTGATATTCATGAAATTCGAAGTCGACAATGATTATGGTGTGACGGTACACAACCTAGAAATGTGACTTTTCGTCAAAATCGGATAAGAATTGTGACCTGTACAGAGTCAACAACCATGATATACCATATCTTTACACTATTCGCGTACAAACGGCGACCATTTCGTCCGGCAATTTTGGTACCATTTTCACGAAATTCGAATAATTCAGGAAGTTACGATCCGATATGCGCAAATACCGAAAGGAACCAAGATCTTTGGGTTATAACCATGCATTTCAAGTTTCATCAAAATCGAATTAAAATTGTGACCTTTACAGGGTCCACAACCTTGATATACCATTTTTTAACAAAATTCACGTACAAACGGTGGCCATTTTGTATGGCAATTTTGGTCTGATTTTCCCGAAATTCGAACTCAACCTTCCTTACGGTGTAACGGTAATATAATCAAACGTTTTTTTAAATCGGATAATAATTGTGACCTCCAAGCTAAAAAAAAAGGCGATTTTGCGTATAATCAGGGGCCATAATTCAGGAAGTTACGATCCGATATGCGCAAATATCGAAACGAAGCAAGATCTTTGGGTTATAACCTTGAATTTCAAGTTTCATCACAATCGAATCAAAATTGTGACCTCCACAGGGTCCACAACCTTGATATACCATTTTTTAACAGTATTCGCGTACAAACAGCGGGCATTTTGTATGGCAATTTTCGTCCGATTTTCCCGAAATTCGAACTCAACCTTCCTTAGGGTGTAACGGTGATATAATCAAACGTTTTTTTAAATCGAATAATAATTGTGATCTCCAAGCTAAAAAAAAGGCGATTTTGCGTATAATCAGGGGCCATAATTCAGGAAGTTACGATCCGATATGCGCAAATATCGAAAGGAAGCAAGATCTTTGGGTTATAACCATGAATTTCAAGTTTCATCAAAATCGAATCAAAATTGTGACCTCCACAGGGTCCACAACCTTGATATACCATTTTTTAACAGTATTCGCGTACTAACGGCGGCCATTTTGTATGGCAATTTTCGTCCGATTTTCCCGAAATTCGAACTCAACCTTCCTTAGGGTGTAACGGTGATATAATCAAACGGTTTTTTAAATCGAATAATAATTGTGACCTCCAGAGGGACCACAAGCTAAAAAGGGTGATTTTTCGGACAATCAGGGGCCATAATTCAGGAAATTACATTCCGATAGCCGCAAATATCGAAAGGAACCAAGATCTTTGGGTTACAAACATGCATGTCAAGTTTCATCAAAATCGGTTCAAAATTGTGACCTCTATAGGGTCCACAAGCTAAAAACGTGATTTTTCGTACAATCAGGGGCCATAATCCATGAAGTTTTGATCCGATACATGCCAATATCGAAAGGAACCGAGATCTTTTGGGGATAAACCTATATTTCAAGTTTCGTCAAAATCGGATAAGAATTGTGACCTGTAGAGAGTCCACAAACAAATTGTGGACGGACGGACGTCCGGACGGACGGACGTCCGGACGGACAGGGGCGACGACATAATACGTCCACATGAAAATGTGGGCGTATAAAAATGCCACCTATATAGGATGCAAAAATAACTTTTAAAATATACAGTTTAACATGGTGGGGTTAATAATGTCAATATATGTAATACCATGTAAATCTTTTTAAGCATATAAATCCATTTAAAGGAGAGGTACCATCATTGGCATTTTTTTTTATCATTATTCAAACTTAACCAATAGGGAAGAGAATAAATATTATAGCAAGAGTACATAATTTTGTATGTAAAAAAAGACTGGGATATATTGTAATGAGTTCACAGCAGGTGTCATAAATTGTTATTCAAAAGGCAAAATAATTTGTATATGTGTTGTGCATTTTTGAAACTATGTTTTGTTATTAGTTAAAAAAATAAAATATAAACAAATGACAATGACTGCAGTTCCCCTTTAACTGTTGCTGTAACAGTACTACCTGTACCGTTCGATCAGCAACGTGACATGGGTTGTTTTCCAGCATGCACATGGACAGTTTGACATAAACTACATAAATACAGGACTGGTGCTCAAATTCAAACCACAGATTGTTGATAATTATGTGATGATTTCAAATTTGTCAGCAGTAATATATTTGGATAGCAGACAGATTACAGTAGATTTTAAGTAATAACAACCAGAGACAGAAAAAAAACAAAAACACATTTGACAAAATCCTCAGGCGCGGATCCAGAGGGGGTTGCACCCGGCGCACGCCCCCTCTATTTTTTTGCACACAATTTTTAGCTCCTTATATTCTTGAGGGAAAGGAGAACAAAAATAGTTTAGGTTGGAAATCGTAATTTACAGTACTAGTATGAAATTAGTCTTTGTGGGCATTTTTGTCCACTCAAAAATCACGGGCCAGGTTTCGTACTCCCAAGTGGGTGTAGCACGCCCCCCTTTCTTAAAATCCTGGATCCGCCCCTGATCCTAATATAAGTCATTAATGCTGGAGTTTATAAAACTCAATATAAGTACCTAGATAAAACACTGGCCAATCTATGAACAGTACATATTTACATACATATGAATACAGCAATCTCATTAAAATACAAATCTATATTTCGTTTCGTTTTTTGATTCTTTCGATGGCCTACATTACAAGATCTGACCAGTTATAGTGGGAGTTCACATCACCGGTCAGACAACCAGCTTTTGACCCTATGATGTCAGATATTGATTAATCAATCTTGTTGTTTACCCACAGTTCTGTGCATCAAAAGGCCAAGAACTTATCATAACACACTGTTTCATTGGCTAATCCCTCACATCATCCACAACAAGTCAATGATAACATCTCTTCCAGATTCTAGTGTAGTAAGACAAGTAGAACGAAATTTGATTGGTGTTTTAATCAGATTGTAAAAACATTTATTTCACTTTTCTCTAAAATCAGTACATTTTACATAAGTATACCATCATTCAAATGAGAGTTCAATGCAGTACTGTACGCCATGCACACCCAAACTAATCAATTAAAAATTAAAACGGTCTCCAATATTTGAGTGATGATTTGTCCTTCCATTCTGAACACTCAAATTGAATTACCAAAACAATTTGTTTCTATTTGTTAAAAATGAATTTGTAGCACTAAAAATTTATATGTATTTTTACTTTGTATTCATTCAAAATTCTCCAGTACATAATTTGCCTCATTAAATATGACAAATAAAATTGTAGATAAATGTAAATGATAGTTTAATCAAAATTTATTCAGATATCAAATGCACAACAATGGACTGAACATGGCCATATACTCTTATATACATGTAACTCTGGATCTATTTATAGATCTTAAGACAATTTGACTAGTGCATATATATATTAATGAAAATAAAATTTATCTATAATATAGCATATTAATAATAATAATAATAATCTAAATCTATAACCATTTACAACCTCTGTAATAACTACGTTTCATATAACTGTAAATCTAATTTAACAAGAACCTCGCCGGAATCTACTTCTAATAGAGAAAGCCGTTTGGTAATGGGACCTCTTCTTGCCTTACTTTCAGCTAATACTTCTTTAACTCGGATTTCTGTGCGACCCAAAAAATCTAAATAAAATTAGATAAGTATATTAAAATTACTTTGAAAGACCAACAGTTTAAAACAGGTCTTAATTTTTTTTTAACTTTCAATAGATTCTAAGAGTCCTTTACTCCAATTTTCAACAACTCTCTGTGATAGACGCCACAGAGGTTAAGTTGGTAAGTCACATGTTTGATCCCTGCTTTGGTCGATAAAGTTGATCAGGATTTTTCAACATGGTTTCTCCTTGGTAGTAGTGCAGGACGTGGGCCTGATAAGGATAGCTGTCTAGTCCTTCATATGGGATGAAATACAGATCTATATTTCATTCATCATTTTTTTTATATACTTTCAATGACTAACACTACATGAAAAGCTGAGCAGTTGTACTGGGAGGTCTCGTCAGAGGTCATAGAGCGGTTATTGACCCAATAACGTCAGACATTGATTAATCAATCAGTGTTGATGTTTCAATAGAAGTTTACCCACAGTTGCGTGCGGAGCATGCCAAGAACTCACCATAACAGACCGTTTCATTGGCTAATTCATCACATCAACTAGAACGCCTCTTCCAGATCCTAGTGTTGTGAAGATAAGTAAAACGAAATTTTGAACTATAAAAAACAAAACGAAATAGGATCTAAGATTGTTTCTTACCATTAGGAGAATAAATATCTTGATCAAATACTGATATACATAACACATCTTGATTGGTATCTTTTATTGTAAATTGCATGGAATTGTTCCATTTAGGATTCAATGATCCTGGAACAACTTTAGTACGATGTTCTTGAGATCCCATGCTAACCTCACAGTATGGATCACTCTTACCTTTAGAAAAGAAATAATTATGTTATCAAATTTATTCAGGAACAAAATCTAATATATGTCATGTGCAGAGGTTTTGAATTTTCTTTATATTTCATGATGACTGTATTTAAATAATCTATGCTTTTTAAATCATTTGGGGAAAAAAGTATACAAAATATGGGTACAGATTTACTTAAAAATTTCATCTAATTCGTCTAGTTCTGATTGTTTGTGTTTTTTCTTTTCATAAACTGATTTGATTCAGTTTTACATTGAGTGCAATGTGTAAATGTACAGATTAGATCCACACCATGAAAACAATAAATGAAATGATAATGTCTATATATTCTATACTTTTCATGCACAGATGAAAATGAAGGATGCACAATGTTATAGCATGAGTTAAAACGAACAGTGCCAAATAATTCTTAAAATGTGTTAGCAACACTACATTTCTGATATATCTGAAACATTTGAAATAAATTCATTTCAATTTAATTTGTATAACATTAATAACTGTCAAGTAAAGTATTTGGCAATATCCCTTTATCCAGACTACAAAAAACAAGTCAAATCAAACATTATAAGTGGAAACTTTTCAAATCATTCTCTTTTATGTAAGACACTAAAATACAATGAAAATTGTAAGCTGTTTATCCAAAATACCAGGTTAATTCTACATTCAATGCTTTACAATTCTATTTTTTGTGTTTTGTCACCTTAGATTTGCTTTATTGTTTTTTTACCAGAGTTAATTTGCTTAGTGTTAGAAAATTCATGGAGTCAAATTGAAACTAATTTGAACTACACACCATATGGTTAGCTCTTTCAAAAGATTATTAATAATTTGGTCAATCATATTTGTTCATATTTAGAATTTATTGGAAATTTTGTTTGTAAGTTGTGTTAACTTATACTTTCATCTACAGCTATAAAACCAGCTTGTTTTTTGTAACTACGGTATGCCTTCACAACTTCATGATATATTTTGAAGCGTGCATAATGTAATTTTTAAACCTGAAAGGCCTTTGGATTTTTGTTTCAAATTTGTTTGAATTTTTGAAATGCTTCTTATGTTGTGGGCTTTCTTCACACTCTTATGCTCAACACAACCATTGTATTTCTGATGACGAATATGCATTAAGTTGGTATGGTAGTGGGTGATTTGGTAATTGATGACATCACAGAATCTGATATTTTAATTGGTTTAAGAAAAATTACAGAAAAATGTCCACTTATAATGTAAAAGAACACATGCCTACCATTCTGATCACTGGCTTTAAGGTTAAATCCTTCTATAATAACCACAAGTAAACGGCCTACCCCCGGTGTTCGCCTCACTACCAAGGTTGAGAAAATAAAAACTCAAATAAACTAACATGTACATGCAAGGTCAAGGTTAACTACAATAATATATTTTATCTACACTGTGGTGAATTAATGGGGCAGTTCCAGATATATTTTAGTGAATAAAATCGTTTAAATTGGGGTGAAAGACTCTTGTTAACCTTTATCCTAGTCCTGTGTAAGTTTTTACAGATCTGTACTTGGCAATTCTTTTTCAAATAAACTCAATCTTTCAATTTCCATGAAGCGCTCTGTCGCGTTAGCCATTTGCACCTAAGATTCAAAATGTGTAGAGATGCCTGGATAACAATGTCTATATACGTGCAGAAACAGAGCCTGAGGTAAGAGATTGTCACAATTACCATACCATTCATTCAATTGCAGAATGAATTTATTCAACTGGTTTACATCCTTTTTTGACAAGAATTTGGCATTCTTATCTGTATGGCTCAATATTTAGCTTCAAAATGTTTGGACTCGATCAGTAACTAAAGTATTTGATTTACATACTTAAACCCACTTTTATTTACTGTATCCTGTGGAATCTGGGACTGCCCCTATTAAATCAACTTCACATAAATCCATGCCAATATTCTAGAAACACACCTGACTAAAACATTTGATGCACAGGTTTTTTTTGTAGATAAAATATATACTGCATAGTTTTGATAATCTAGCGCTTCAGCTGCTATCAGTAAGTCTCCAAATACATCGACTGTGTTTAAAAAGCGAACTTTAAATGATAATTTAATGATATCTCATTTGCCGGATGATAAGGTGGAATTTTATTGATCTGGGCAATGCCCTAATTTGTTTAAAGGGCTCTAGGTATACTGGACTAATTCAGTATTCAATTCAGCAGTTATAAGGCTAGATTAACGAATCTACATCCTACCATTGACGATCTTAAAATAAAAACATAAACAAACTCAAATATATACTGTACTGATATACAGAGGATGTCTTTATCATTTTTGTGCAGGACAATTAGTAGATTTCTTCATTCCAATGCAATTGATTTAGAAAGTGATTCTACCATGCAAGATAAAAACATTAATTTTAGAAATCAACACTATGTAATTAACAGTCTCAGACAGTTTTCAGTTCAGATGTTTTTATTAAATTCATTGAACTTCTTAAGTCCCATGTCTAGTTTAAATTCACCAATAAAATAACAAAAGAAATCCTCCCTGTATAATCTCAATAAAAACATGAAAAAAACTAATATTACATGTACTGATCTCCATACTGCAAATTTTCCAGACATGTCAAATTTACAGGTAATTAGAGTGTCCAGACACATCAATTTTGCACCTCATTCCAATGATCTGTCAGGATTATCGGAATGCATGGATATTTAAATGGTCATTAATTGATGAGTTTGCGACTGATGCAATTTTTTAACCGAGACCAGGATCAGTCTTTAATAGACTTCTAACTTTTTTACACAATGAAACTAGAAGTGGGTCTGTAATAAGAGGAGATGTTACACTGCATGCTGTACCGTCAATGGTTCGATACTTTATATGTAATACCAGTAAATATACTAATGAAACCTCGAATACATGATTCTTATGAATCAAGCTACGATATATACAGTACTAACTCAGCCTGGTACCATGATATGAGTAAATAACTAGTGATAATCATTCCGTTAAACACAAGAAACTAAAGGGTGAGGAGAATGGTGATGAAATGATCAGTTTGTAACTACTGTATTACAGGCTGGCAAGACCATCTTACCAGTATGATGAGCTGATTGAAGACCTATACCTTCTAATATAATCACCAATAATCTACCCACAGTCTTTGTTCTCATTGAGGCTAATAAAAGTCACATATATTAACAATGGAAGGAAGAAACATCAACTCGAAATAACCGACCTCTATGTATTCAAAAGGTCTATTAACAGGCTTATTATCTATAAACATATGGCAACAGAACTGTGTGCCAAGATCTATCCATATCAATGAGCATAATCCCCTGTTGCTCAACATGTGTATTACAGTCAGTATTCATTTAGGAACTTAATAAAATTTGGGATGTCAACCTTAGTCCATCCCAATATTAGTAGGAAGCCACGAATTAAGCAACTTATAACGGAAAGTGTCTGGTACAATTTCTGGCATAATTCTTCCTGTGCCTGTCGGGTTGTTGGGCAAACATTTGTCTGTTTTTATTTTTTATATTAATACGTATCCTGAATAAATTAAGTATATCATAAGAATGCTTGACATTTTGTCAGATATATATATATAATTAAATTATTCTATACCTTAACAATATAATATAATCTTTTTGTCAGATTCAGGATGATAAATTAGCAGTATTTAATCAATTTATAAAAGTTATAATCAAGTAACTTACTTGAGTGAGCTCTCTCAATTTTTTTCTGTACTGTCTTTCGGTGTTGTTGTATTGCCTTTTCCAGTTGTTTCACCCATAAATCCCTTTTTAATAAAAATCATAATTTACTATTTAGATGGGTTTAACGTACTACTGTTCTTCATTGAACTGGGCTAATTAAGATGGGCATACGCCATACAGTGTGCTATGAGGGGAAGTTTGCCCAAACAGCGGCACTACGGCCTACTCTTTTTTTGAATTCCATCTGTAAAGGGATCTTTTACGTACATGCCAATGTGTACACAGGACGTCGTTTCTAGTCCCATCCGACAGACTAGACAGATATCCTTGTCAGCCCCTCTGTCCTGCGTCACTGATAGTATTTAGAGACTGATATACTGTTTTCAAGTAATTGTATTGTTCATTTATTTCATTTACCGCTTAAAGATGTTTCAAATTAATTTTGAGAATATTTTTAACTAACATGAGAATTCTTGAAATTCATAACCAAACCTTTTTTCCCTCAAATTTATGAATAAGCAATCATGTGGAGATATTCGAATGAAGAAGAATATTTTGTAATTATTTATTTTTGATGAAATATATTAATACAGAACCCTGACCTTTCTGTCTCTGTCAATGCCCTCAAGTTGTAGATACGATCTGTATGACATATTTGAAAGTGACATGGTTCTGACTCCTCTTCTGTCGGTTTACGTAACGTAATATCAGATAACAACATCGGCTGAAAAAAAAAATTAATAAAGCGTGGTTTTATGTTGAATATCACTCAAGTCATTTAATCTTTCTAAAGAATAATCCAAGGCAGAAAGTCTATAAAACAAAGGAGTAGTTTCAGAACGAGTTTTCACTGCATTGCAAATATGACAATAACAGTCATTTGGTCAAATTTTAAACTACTTTGAGTTGAATAGGACAATTGCAAGTTGTGTGGTCATTGTTTCAAGAATTATATTACTCATAATAACACAACTTTATGGATTTACTACTTCTTGGTTTATTACATGCAACCTTTCAATACTCTTACAAGTATCTTTATCAAGCAAGAGTATTGAAACGTTGCATGTAATAAACCAAGAAGTAGTAAATCTATAAAGTTGTGTCATTATGAATATTATACCTCTACTTCTAAATGTCATTCAAGGAAATTATATTACTAATAATATGAAAGTACTTACGATTTTATATATTTTAAAGTTCACACTGCTCTTGGAACTATATAACATGAGTGTAGAAGCGTTATTTCCTATAGATTTGGAAGGTTGTGTTAAGAGTAAAAAATCATTAAATAAAAAACACATTAATTCTTTATTACTTTTAACCTGAAATTAGAAAACAAAATTTATTAGATATCAGTAACGACATGTAAAAAGCATTGGAGTATTTCAGAATACATTCAGGCAACGTAAATTATCAATTTCCAAACAGTCTAATTCCTCAAACAGTCGTGTAACTTCTAATTTATTGTTTACTTTAAGCTATTTTATGTGTACAGTAAGAGATAAATTAACTAACCTTATAAAGGACACCTGAATGTAATATTTTTCTGGGACCAACACTATTCGTAACAGAATTAAATGTAATTTTCTGAAATAGAAATAAGGCATACAATTCATTTTTATCAATAGGTTTTACTCCTTCACAATTTTTTTTTTAATGTTGCATGCTTATATTTAATTCATTTGCTTTATATTTACCCTATTGGGCTTTAAATAAGTAATATTCTTATTTTTAACAGCTGATTGGTATGGCTATTACTAGAGCTAAGTTTAAAAACTGACAATAAGCAGTCCATCCAGAATATTCTGAGACATCATGAAGACTTAGAGGTGCACAGTAGGATGTAATTATCCAAAAAGAAAACACCTTTAAGAGAGCATCCTTCAAATTACTTTCTTAATGAATATTGAATATGTGTATTCACAATAAAGGGAAATAATAAATACATATGTATACCTCCGGCAAACTCTCAGCATGAACATGTTTCTGAATCCATTCTAATCTATCTGAGTTATCTTTTTCTCTAACACCTTCATTAACTTGGCTACACAACTCCTCTGCTCTCGCCAAAGCATCAACTAAATTCTGATGATCAGCATGACTATCAGGCGTATATTTTAATATCTATATACAATACAATAAAATCATTTGTAAATTACAATGATGCAGGAGTGAACATTTTTTTATTATTATTTTCTATTAGACACAACATGCATTTGCGCTCCCCCCAAAAATCCTTCTTTCTCATTCCGACTGCTAAAAAAAACTTAGCAATTTTCTTCTAAACGTTTGCCAAGAAAAAATAGCTGAAAGGATAATCAACGTGAAACAAGAAACCTACAGAAGATTTTGCCAGGTGTCAATCAACTACCATGTTTGATTGTCAGCATATACAAGTGAAATTTGCATAGACTAATAAATATTGAACACTGATTTATATACGGTACAGACAAGTGAAATTCTCATACACTAGAAAATATTGAACATTGATATTTATACTGTACCTCTTTTATCATTAATGGATATTTGGTAATTCTTTGCATGGGTTTCAGTAAGAAACTACTTAAAGGCATATTTTTAGTTCTAGGATCTAGCATACATTTCTGAAATTGAAGTCAAGAGGTAAATATCGAGTGGTATCAATACTATACTTTCAATACATTATCTATGACAAACAGGCCCACAGAAGCAATTGACTACTATTTGACAACCATAGAAGTTAAACATCTGCTGTACAAATGCTTATCAGATGGAATCTCAGCACTAAAAGAAACATAGAATTATTGTCCTGAATACAAATACAACGGTCAATATACCTGTTCCTGGGTAATTAAATTAAGTTAACCTGTGTTCCATTATGGGTCAGAGGTGCATGGAATGTTTACATCTATGTGACATTTTGCTAGCTATTATTTCTTTTGACAACTTTGTTTGGGTAATTTCTCACTTGCAGAACATCTATCCAAATAGAATCCTCATTCTGGACAGAAACATCTTTTCTTGCACCCTTCAGAATAGGCTGCCACAGGGCTCTAGGGCTCGCCACTTCATCCAACCCTGGCTGTATCTATAGTATAGACACATTTTTTTTTTTATCGTGGCATTATTGTAAATGTACAAACCAAATCAATACATCAGATCCAAGGAAATGGACAATTTACTTTCTCCCCCAAATGAAAGTGGTCTCGCCAGTTTATCATTGATGACATTATACTAATTTACTTACCCTATGCACTTCATTAAATTCAGGACTAGTATCACATTTATGTTGCAATAGGGCTGCTGCTGTTAGCTGACAACTACAGTAACGTACATACGGTGTCATGTGTGGTAGCTAGGAAAAAGGAGAAATAATAGCATTACCAGTTTTATCAAAATCAAAATCTTCATCCAAGCAAGCTAGTTTATTACTCAACACCTCTTTGAAATCTAGACTGACCATTTTAAACTACACAATATTTTTTGATGATTCTCAACAAGAGAGAGAGAGAGAAATGGGGTTTAACATCCACTCAACACAAACTAGGTCATTTCGGGACTAACATATGGTTCAATTTTATTTCAATAATTCGCTTGCGCGTAGGGGTCTTTAGCAGTGGGAGGAAACCGGAGTGCCCGGAGGAAACCCACGAGGTTGAGAAGGCGCCCCTATCTCCATGCCACATACGCTCACACCAGGGCTCGAAACCACAGCCGCAAGCCAGAGGTGACCGGCCAGCTAGAGGTCGAAGCGCGGCACTCTAGACCACTCGGCCATCCCAACCCCCCCGATTCTCAACAAATCGTTTTGACAAAAATCATTAGAAATTAAAGATTTAATACAGAAACTCCCACTAAAATGGCACAACTAAACAATACCCGAGTTGTAGTTTAAACTAACTACTGAAATATAGATATAAATAAAAAAAAGTCCCAAAATTATACTAAAGTAACTAAGAATGAATCTAAATATACATGTACTTACATTTTCACACAGTATATCACCAATCATATGTATTGCTTTACCTTTACCACTCATCTTTCTTCTTACACGTAAAGATCTGTAACATATACAATTGGCTTTATCATTTACAAATGCTTTTTTCTTTTTAAATACTCACAAAGCAGGTCAAAACTGAGCTTGATCAAATATTTAAAAGTTGTTAGAATTCAAGTTGGATAAAAAAATACTTTTTTTCTAACATCCTCAAACCACATCACAAAACCTTGCCTTTATGGGAATGAGGATCAACTTACGAAAAATAACTGATTATGAAAATTTATTTTATACCATGGACCATCTATACGTATCGGGTTGAAAAATTACAGTATGACAATAAGAATACCATAAATCCCAAGGAGGAGTTGGAGAAATCAATCTCTATATAATCCTGCAACGTCAAAAACTCGGTTGATTTGCTGTTGACATTGAGTTGTCGTTGTATCTTGTGGAAGCGGCAGAGAATCCAAACATCTGAACTCGTTGCATGTCTTACGGTCCATGGTTATACATTATTAATAGAAGTAACCACTTACTTGATAAGCTTTGTACTACTTATAATCAGATCTTGTAAATTTACAAATAATTGTTGAGATTCTTCTGGTGTTAGAACTTTAGCATCTACCAATGGATATTGGAACACCTAATTATAAAGAGATTATTAAAATTTTAAAGTGTTGTTTCTAGCAAGATGTCAAATTAAGATGGTCATTAAAACATTCACCCATTTTCTTGGACTGAAAGTGTTTTTTTTCAAATATGGCACCAATTTGGATTCGTCTACTTATGAGATAATGGTAAGACATGCTGGCATATGTTTTTGATTGACTGACAGTTAAACCTACCTCTCTCACAAATGAGATGTCATCAATGTATGTCTGTTCAGTATTAATCAACTCTTGGATATAATTTTGTCGATTCTTTTCTTCAGGCTGGAGATTGCGTATTAATGAAGAATCTCGGTTTTCTCTAGAAACTATAATAGAACAATATTTATGTAAATAAAACTTCTTACTTATCAAAGAAGGAATTTTTTTCTCAAGTCACATAAAAATAGTAACAAGAGCCCAAGTGGGTTAAGTTCTGTCAATATATATGTAGTAATAATGTTTAAACCAATGGATTATCAAGAAATGTGAATACATTTGCCCTCTCGCATGGTGCCTCTGCCTTATAGCTTTTGAACCAGGCAATACACATATCTGTTTCAATTCTACAAAGCATTCAATCTTTTAGAATAGTAAATGCAATATATCTAGACTTCCCTTTTACAGTCCCCATCAATAGCATCCTTTCGCAGAAGAATTAAAAAATGTCCCTAAATGTTTAAATGTGACCCTTTTCAATTTTGACAATCAACCTATTTGAAACATGACCATTATATCAATATATCATACAATCACTGGTTATACATAAAGCATGGATCTTTGACAAGAGTTACTTATCATAATGATAGTCTTCTTCACATTTAATGTATGCATCCATGGCAGTGGCAGTGATAACTCCAACCTTTGGTATAGTTGGAGTTTATTTTATTTTGAAAATGGAATGGACAAAGTTAATCAAGTAGCCCAAAGTAAACACACCTGCTAACCTATATGCATCTCTATTCTGTATTATATGTTGTGTATTTTAGATGATGCATTAGGATCTGGATAAAATTAAACACTTGTTGAATTGTACCTTTATTAATCACTAAACAAATTTATATATTTCGTTATTTGAAGAGAAAGTGAGGGGGCTATGTGAGATACGATGTTTCAGGTGGCACTATATCATTTGTTATCATTGCAGGCCTGCGCTAAATCTAACACCAATCCACTGTTTCAAAAGAATAATAATGAAATGCATGATTGGCTGTAATTTTCTCTAATTCCCCACCTCGCAATAATGTGCTCTGTCAACCTATCATTTCTCGCAAAAAAATTCAAAACAGAAATGAATGATTAAGATTACGAAACCTTTATTGGAGTTTATGATATATTATGGCAATCATACTATGCTGATTACAGTAATTATATTAAATACACAATGCTAGACAAACATATTGATTCAATACAGACAGACAACTATGGCTTCCTGGTATTTCAATTTATCATTATACAGTATAAATATCATTAGGAGTATAATCTTTAATATGTAAACTTCTACATACATTTAGATTATAAGAACCAACATTTTCAGCTAAAACGTCAGATGACAAAACACAACATACTAAACACAACATACGTGGGGACAAACACATATAATCACTATACTTTAATTACAGTATAACAAATCCTGACGTTCAATAGTAACACAGTACCTAGCTTAATCAAGTAAGCTAGTACTTTAAACTAGCTGAATCAAATACTCTATCTGAATAACTACGATACTAGTGATCATCTACATTCTAAAAAAAACCCTTTCTACTGTATGTGAATAATTTATATAACTACATGTAATCTGCAAGACACTGTATTTATCTCTGATTTAATAGTAACCTTTGACCAAAAAAGTTGTCAATTTTTCTTCCATTAACAAATTTCTAACATATCGACTAGTTGATAATACTACAGGAGAATAAGTAAAAATTTTAGTGATCTTCTTGGTAGTGCTGTTTATAAACAAATAGAACAATAGCTAATATAGTGAACAATACTGGAATTATCTTATATTAGATAAATATATTTTGTTACTTTACGCAAATGTGCCAAAGATGACTAGTTAGTAATTTAGGAACACAATGTTAAAGAAATTAAAGTAATTACTATAAAGTAGTTGTGTAGTGATTTTTTTTTCAATTATAAAGGTTAAGTAACATGATCATTCTATTGTCTATGAATTTCTGATTTATTACTCATCTACTTTATCTGAATAGCCTATACTATTTGAGTAAATAACAGATTATGTATTCTATATATCTATAATCAATATATTAATCATCTGTTAAATCACCTAAATTCTTCAGTATCAATGAGTACATCATAAATGTTCATACCGTTAAATAATACCACCATGATTTTTCTCCTTGCTGATGATTTTGAGTGGTATATGCATTTACACTTGTTTGTTCTAACTCTACTAATTTAAATGTTCAGACATCAGTCACATAGATGTCTTAATTGGTATATGTTTTATTTGAATACCCTTTAAACTCTATATATTTTACATAATCTGATATGTTGTGCCAATTTTGATCTATTCAAAACCAATTCCCATATAAAATCATAGATGACTAACTTGTTAATTACATGCTGTGTATTTGATTTGAATAAAGCATATGTATCTGACACTGAAATCGCTTTTAAACTTTAATGTATTTAAAACATTTCAAATACAAAAATTGGCTGTATAGATCAAACCTCTTACTTTTCACTCAATATATCCATTAGTTTATACTTAATTTTCAAAAAAGCAACTTATTGTAAAAGTATAAAAGAAGAAACCCAATCCCGCAGTTCATACTACTTTACATGTATTTAAGAAGTTCAATGTGTAAACAACCTATTCAACTAGTGCATGTCCTATATCATAAAAAACTAAATCTAAACCTACTTTGGGGTAAATTTTATGTTACAGAAAAAGAGATGACCCAGGAATCTTGATCTTCACAATAAATTCATAATGTAATCAGTAACCAGACAACATACGAAACAAATTATGAGACCAGAATAATATGATGTCCATTTAACAGTTTACACAAAAGGACTAAAACTTAATCTTAAAAAGCACAGGAAAAATAAAATTATTGACCAGTATGAGTAGATTGGAAATTCTAAGCATTAATTGCAAAGATTTGGCACAAGGACACCTCAAAAGAAATTCTGTATACTTATTATTTGCTATCCAATTCACAAACTATATACAATTTATCAAAACAAAAACTATTCTCATTTTAAATATCCATAATAAATAACATATGAATTATAAGCTATAGGTATGAGATAACATAATAACAATTGCATAATAATATCCAAATGAATACACTGGACTAAATATAACAATGTGGTTATAAATCTTCTTTTGTTAGTTTATATAATTATTACCGGTATCTACAAAATAAAATATTAATAATATGCAAATAAGAATCTAATTCAATAGAATATAATAACATTTCAAATTTTGAGTATTATGGAGGGCAAATCTTGTTATAATTCAATTAATACAATTTCACTTTCTAACATTTTTAAAATGGTACTTCTTTATTTATTATGATCACTGGATATTGTTATTCTATGGTCTCAAGCATTAAGCATGATATTCATCAAGTATTTATTATACATAATTTTTCTATTTTTAATCAATGTGTACAAAGTTGGGTTGTTGAATTTCAAGGAACTGTCGAGTTTAAAATACTGCTTTCAGAAGAAGGATATGATCCAAGTCATATTTTATTTTTTATGTACTTGTAGTTTTGAAATATAGCTTATTATGAGATCTGTCATATATAATATATGATTTGTTAGATACCCGAAGAATTACTTTATCTCCTTAAAATATATCATTTGAATGAATGTTACAAAATGTAAAGAGCACACAGGTTATAAGCATAATGGTAGTATGTACTTGTTGGTCTAAATTTTGAACAAATCTATTCACAGGTGTATATTACATTATTTGATATGTGTACACTGATTCTTAATCCTTTTAATAAAACAACATGATTTTTGTCCTATAATAGACCAAAAATAATAAACATACAGCTTTCTATATTTTAACACAAACACGGAATGCTGTAACAAGAGGCTTGGAGTTCAGTAACATCAGAAAATGGTTTTGTGTTGATCTGTACGAAATATAGGCCACATGAATTATCATATTACTCTAAAGGAGACGCAAAACTAGACTGTATCTAGTCCACATTACATGTAATATCATAACCGGTAATACTTCCTTCACACCAAAACATACCATGTTAAGGACAGTAACATTTGAGATCTGTTTGGAATCACTCCGATAAACACATCAAATAATATCATTTTAGTTCTATCTATCTAATTATACAGTACCAGCAAGAAACAGGTTGTGATGTTTTTGTTTCAGTTTTACTGTCATATACCCATTCTAAAACATTGGTTACAATGCAGGGGACTGATGATTCTTTGTGAAACTTTATTTTCATGGTGAATTTGTTGATAATGTGACATTCAGTCATTTCATTGATTAATCAAAACAAAACTAAACTATGTATTGTAAGCTTTCCATAATTTTTAGGCAAGGTTTATTGATCTGTTATCTTATGACTGCATGTTGGGGTATTAAAATTGTTGATTGTACGATCAACTTCAGTTTGAATATCACCAATGAAACTGCTATCGTACACTATTTTGCCTATACCATTTTTTTTAGGACTTAGAATTTTGTCAAATGGTTTGGATTTTTCATACTTGGTTTTATTTTATCTCATTTATGTGACCAGACTGAATTTTAAAAAAAAGATATTAGAAAATATTATTGCAGGAGAGACAACTTTTAAAAGTGAGATTTAATGACTGTGGTTTTGGATGTAATTGATTCATTACACAAGGGCTCGTTAAGCACATTAATGAATTGTGGTGTGAATAAACATAGATCAGCTGGTCATGTACTGGCATATAATCACATTGGATTCAAGCAAATATCACTTATTAACTTTGCTTTATGTGCTCTTTAATCTTGAAAAATGTAAATTTAGCATAAAACAATATAAAATATCATACACATCTCAAACATAACAACAGCAATAGCCCAGTATTTCAAATGCAGCATAAGACTTAACATTATTATGCATGTGGTAAATAATTAATGTGGCATGACTATATGTGGTACAGTAGTTGTATATAATATTGTTTGGCATTAATTGCACATAGTATGTACCCATAACAGCATATGAATAATTTTAATGAATTATACAATTAAATTTCAACGTTTTGTGTTGTCATTTAAGATTGCAAGCATTGCCATTTATATACTTGTTCTCCTCAAAAAATGAAGCCCAATGGGGAAACAACCATTTAATACCATACAACTGGAGGTTAGGGGAAATGAATAAAATCTTAGTCCAACTAATATCAAACTATTTACTTTTCTTCAACTTTTCCAACAAAATTAATTAATTAAAAGCTAAAACGCTGACCTAACCTATTTAAGATGACAACTCTACATTGGAGCTGGCAACATTTATTTGGCAATATGCAAGTGAAAACACACAGACTTTAGCAACATAGAACACCAGCCACCAAAAACCTAATACTCAATGTTAGAAATATTTCAAACTAGACTTTTAAAAAAATGGAAAATAAATAAAAAGCGAATAAAATTAAAACCGTGAGCCTTGCCTGACCCACTACCACATTGAACAACTGGCCTGAGGTGGATGGAATGCCTTGTCTGGGTCATCCATTGTCTTCACTGGCATATTACCAAATAACAGTACTATAGCATACCATATTTGCATACTTCAAATTAACAATTGAATATCAGCCAAGAGACATAAACTTACACTGTTTTCCTCCAGTTTCAATCAATATTTTAAAGATCTTGATTATGGATAAGGCAACAATTAAAGCTATGCTATAAAGTTTGTTCAGATATTCCGACAGCTCATGATAGATCTCTGACAAATTTCTTTGAAATGTATGGAACAGATAAGAAATTGGGCTCTAATAAAACTAGGAATGCTAAAATAAATTAACATCATGAGTGGTATGCAAATATGGCAAGCAATAAAAAGTAAACAAATAAAACGTGCAAATTATTTGATTTTGGTTTTAAATTTGAGGAAAGCTTGACTGATGTTTTGTTGTGGTAATGAGTCAGACATTGCAGCAGGCCCTTCAGTATTCCAACATTATCCTGAAGTGATAAAAATAAAGGAACAGTAAACTACCAGGTAAGACACACAGTTATAAAAAAAATACAACATACCTCCATTATTATTCCCTGCTCAAGTCAAAAGATTGAATAGGATATGTTTAAAGTTCTGATGTGTCATTTCAGCCCTATAGAATCATTTTCAAACTATAATATTGTGAAAGATGAATCTCTAATAGGAATATAAATCAGTTCAAAAATGGTTCATTTCCATTCAGTATTTACAAAGATATGAGGAACTGAAATTTCATCCAGCACTATCTTGTTTTCCACAGATATTTATTGATGGGCCTTTTATTCAAATCCAATTGAATCAGCAATGAGACATTGGTATTGGATGTTAGTATTTTGACATTGTTTTCTTAATTAAATGTTAAATATTCAATTTGAGTACACATTAGTCTTGAGTAAGCTGTGGGAAATTTGATATTTTAGCAAAGAATGCAAATGGCTTATCAGGTATATTAGTATACCAATACAATCTCCAAGAAAACTAGTAAGTTAAGAAAAAGAACAGGACTCCAAACTTCAACATTATTCATCCATAGTCTTACACATGCACTTTCTGTGGTAAGGCAAGATCAAATGTAGGATCTTTGTAGATTATCAACTATGGTTCTGACTAGTCATCCACTGATGATTCACTTAATTAAAACCATGTGCCTACTACTTCAAATTCATCTAAAATATAAAGTGTATTTTGAAGTTGTGACTTGTAAAACTGATTGGATAATTTCAGATTTACTTACAAGAAGAACTGTTGTAGGGAGAAACATAATTAGCTGGAAACATGCCCACGACACCATCAATCTCTCCTTGCCACCAATCATTGGCTTCTTTATTAAGAACAGTAATCACAGCATCTTTTTGGAATGTCAGTTCATCATCATTTTGAGAAGTATATGCATATATTGCTTGTACTTTTTCGCCTGAAATAATATTAACTTTTATTAAAGATAGGTCCTCAGGTATAATTATTCTTCAGGTAAATATAATCAAAATCACATCATTCTGCAGCTTGATTAAGGGTGATAACTATTGTTGTTAGAATGTTTATAAGAGATTCCATAATATCAAATTTCCATGTGAACAATAACAATTTAAATGTAGTACATGTATAATAATATTAATTGAATGTAGGAAAACTGATAAAAGTTGACTTACTAGTAGGTGCAGTAGTAACAGGGGGTTGTGAAGTAGTAGAAGATTGGGAAACTGGAGTAGCTGATCGACTATTCTGTTGAGACTGAAATGTTCAAAATGATTTTTACAGTCAACAAGAGCAAATTTTCTTGCTTAGGATTTGAAATTTTTCTGATTAATATTAATGGCAAGTCATATTTACAGAAATTTTTTTAGATCTTGGATCAAATCATTCTTATTCTGATAAAGGGTCAAATTATTACATACCACAGCAGCTATAGTACTAGATAAACCTGTATCTGGTGTAGATCTAGCACTAGAAGGACCTAATAGTTTCACATAGTTAGCTGGAAACCAACCAATTTTTTTCTTCTGACCTCGAGCCTGTGGTTAAACAAGTAAGAATAAACCCTTCACATTTAAAAAAAAGGTTCTGCATTAAATAATGAATAAATCTGATCATTCTGTATCTGTACTGCTATTGTTTATATTCATAAAAGAAACTGTGGACCTGATTTATGTTTCAAATGAAGTTTAGTTTAAGGTTTTTCCATGCATAGTTCATATATAACCTTTCCAATTTATTAATTCTCACATACACTTTAAATAAAGTTTCAATGTATTACTTCCTTGTATGTACAATTATAAATAACTAACCTGTAACTCTCCCTCCCACCAACCTCGAGGACTTTTCTGTCTAACTTGTATCAAATTACCAGATTCTAATGATAACTGACCAGCACCAGTAGCAGTGTAGGGTGCTATAACCATGGCAATTTCTAAAATAAAATTCAATTAAAATTATAAGAGAAAGAGAGAAATTGGGTTTAACATCCACTCGACACAAACTAGGTTATTTCAGGACTAACATATGGTTTAATCTGATTTCAATAATTCGCTTGTGCGTAGAGGTCTTTAGCAGTGGGACGAAACTCGAGGACTCCTGGTCACATACAACCAAGAATTCGAAACCACACCAGTTGACTCGAAGACAGATTTTATGATACAAATGCATGTGCTAACCATTCGGCCATCCAAGCCCCCAATTACAATATAAGAATCTACACTTCTGCTGGATATATATTTGTATAATCAATCTTAAAAATATTTTGCTTTATATAGCATAAACTCTACTACAACTTAATCAAATATTTAAGAAAATATGGGAATAGCCAAGTAAAAGGGCCTTACCTGGCTTTTTAGAAGTTTTCTGTCCAGGCTACCAAAAGAATAGAAAATAACAGAATTGATATAAACATATTCCAACATCTAAGATCAAACACAAGCTTTATCATTATACGTTAGACGGAGATAACACAAAACAAAAAAGAAATACAAAAAAATACTGAACTAATACTTGATCTAACTAGAAACATGCAAAACACATGAAAGCAGAGTACACAAAATAACTTTAAAAGCTAATCACAGAATCACAGAATAGTTATAATAGCTATATAAGTAGAAGATAAGATATATAGAAAGAGACCACACCTCCAAATTGTTAGTATCAGATGCAGCCCCACTCAAAATATTGCTGACTTCAGCAGACAGGGCAGGTGTTTCAATGATTACATCTGGTATTTGACTTTTTGCTATATTAGTATTACTACTTGATGCCAGCAAGTCTACCTTCTGATTAGACAGTGTGTTTGGTACATTGGCATAGATGGTTGACGAGACAACATCTACGGTATTGGCACTGTCACTTACAGAACCAGGAATATTTTCATATACTGATACTCCTGATGATACATTTGTAACAGGTGATCCAAAATCTGTGAAATCAAAGCCGAATGACTGGTTCGATGATGATGTAAGGGCATCAAACCCTAACAAACCATTTCCAATAGCAGACTTCTCTGATGAGGCAGGACTACTGACACCAGTTGTAGTTGATAGGGTGCCACCAAATGGGTCAACTTCAAAGTCACCAAGTGCATTAGATTCTTTATCATCTGGAGCAGTAACAAATGTTGATGGTAATGTACCAAATGGATCCTGATAAGCATTTTGTTCTCTACTACCAGTAAAGGACGCAGAAGTATGTGCATCAAATGAATCTCTTTGAACACCACCAAATGGGTCATCAATAGTCAATGATGGTGTATTTTGTGTCATACTAGAAGAAACACTAAAACTTAAATCTGAGAACAGATCAGATGTTATCTTTGAAGCAGTATCTAATGTAGAGCTTGTAGATGGTGTTGTTGAGTTTGGCCTAGAAGCAGATAATTCATCTACCTTTAAGGGCGCAGTAGTAGAGAATATGTCAGCAGATTGAGCTCTTGGTGCTGATGACTTTGAAGGTTGGGCTCCTCCAAATCCATTGTTATTTGTTGATGAATTTAGTTCTCCAGCATTATTGGAAGGAACACTTAAACTCAAATCTGAGAAAAGATCAGATGTAATCCTTGATGTGGTATCTAATGCAGTATTTGTTGAAGGTGCTGTTGATGCTATATTTTGTGTCATACTAGAAGAAACACCAAAACTTATATCTGAGAACAGATCAGATGTTATCTTTGATGAGGAATCTAATGTAGAGTGTGTAAACGATGTTGTTGAATTCGGTCTAGAAGCAGAAGTTTCATCTACCTCCATTTGAGCTGTAGTCGAGAAGATATCTGCCGATTTGGCTCTTGGTTCTGAAGTATTACTAAAAGTGGAAGAATCTATACCAGATACTGTATTTGGTGCCCCAAAATTTTCAAAATGATCTGAGGTAATCTGAGCTGTTGTATCTAGGGTAGAGTTAGTAAAGGGCGTTGTTGAGTTAGGCCTGGTAGCTGATAGTTCATCAGAATTTAAAAGAGAGTTAGCAGATAGAATATCTGCAGACTGAGCTCGTGGAGCTGAAGACATAACAGATGGCTTTGCTGTAGTGTTTCCAAAATCAAGGTTGAATTCTGATAATAAGTCATCCATAGACTTTGCTTTGCTTATTGGTTTCTCAAATTGATTCACTGTAGTACTAGTGGATGTAAATTCTATCTTTGTTACATTAATGTCAGTATTTGCACTTAAAAAGTCGTTTTGGTTAGTGTTAAAAGAAGAAGCAGCAAACATCATGCCAGCAGCATCCTACACCACACATATACAGAAAGAAATAAAAGAATTAACATCCAAAGAATTAAACAGTCATGCAGTATGGTAAACCACAAAATAAGCTACACATGCATTACAATACAACATCAAACTAAGATAAATCTATAAAGAATAGATATAGTACAGAAAAAACAAAGGTTAGCTACATAGTTTTATACAGAAAAAGGTTTGGTTAACTTTATTTCCATCTAAACATAATTCAAAATTCGTTTTTGAAACAGAAGACATATCATTCTTATTAAGACATTTGAGCAATTAATTTGAACTTTATTTTTCTTTGTAATAAGAACGAATTGTACCATAAAAAGAAGTTTACCCCAACAAAAATTATCCAAAATAAAAAAAACTCACAACACATGAAAAAAAAACCTAATACATACCTGGATTTCAACTTTTTTAACATAGTTAGCAGGGAAGACACCCGTTTTATCATTAACTGTGCCAGTCCACCAATCACCATCTGCCTGTGTGACTAGAATCATCTCGCCTTCATTAAATTTTAAATCAGTAGCTTCACCAGATGAATAGTTATACATGGCAATATAATATTCTGGAAAAAAAAATCAACAAATAAAATTACATCACATTTTTATACATCAAGGACTTAGCTTTTGCTTTAAAAAATTGTTTTAGTACACTGATGTATATGTAAATGAAGAAATATGTCTCAAACTCATGTGATTTATAAAACAAAAATTCATGAATAAAAACTCTGGATCAGGTAGTAAGCACCATTATAGAAATATATGTTCCAATCTGATTAAAATACACAAATATATTTCATTTTTTTTTGATGAAACTCTATAACATGAAGATCCGACCTGTTGTGGTGGAAGGTGGTGTCAGAGGTCAGACGAGTGGCTTTTGACATTTGATTAAACACCACACACCAAAAACCTGCCAAAACACGTTTTATATAACAACTCCTAAAGATCCTAATGTAGTAAAGACAAGTAAAACAAAATTTTGAACTAATAAAACGAAATGAAATAGGATTGGGTAAGTTTATAAATGTATGAAATAGGGAATTTATATGTATATTATACATATTAATACTTACCCCCATCTTTTTTATCTAGTGCAGGTGAACCACTAGTACTATCATGAGTATCAAACGTTAAATTAGGTACAGGTGTAATATTACTGAAATTAAAAATAGAAAGCTTATCAATATTTCTAACAGGTAACTTCATTAGAATTTTAAAAAAAACATTTAACAACTACCATCAGATTACTGGCTGCAGGTATAATAGTTCTTAATGGCTTTAAACTTGACACTGATTGAAATATTAAAGGAAATGAAACTTTCTAACTTTGTTATTCATAACATGTTATCAATTCACAAAGACTTAACTTACCTTTCTTTCGCTCCACCAACACTTACTAATTTTACATAAGCTTTTGGAAACCAACCCGTCTGAAACATAAAGATCAGCCAAATACATTACATTCTACATTTGGATAAAGGTCAACCGAAATTCAAAACAACAAATGCTTCAACATGTAACAGATTGACCTTAGAATTTAATGCTGATTGTGCTTGCATTATTTGTCAAATGCCTATCTATGCATTTGTAGCCCTATATTCAGATACTTGGTAAATTTGAACATGTTATTAGTTTCATCAATCAACAAATTCATGTGTCATATTTTGGATCAGTAAACTTACCTTGCCATTTAATTCCCCTAACCACCACATATCTTGTTGTTCTTTAACTATAATGGTATCATCTTTATTAAAAGTCAGATGATTCTCTTGTCTAGCCTTCCATGGATATGTAGCTTTAGCCGTTAAACCTTCTGGTGCTATCTGACCCTAGAACAAAAGCAAATAATTATATTTCTTGATCACAATCACTGGGACGCTAATTTTGGTTTTCAAACCTTCTCAGAATTCCAGTCGTGTAACACAACTGGTATTAAAAATAGTCAGTGAGTATAGCGGGGAATTTATAAATTAATACAATGTTTAAACTTGGATTGCAAGGCAATGATTCCCCCACATCTCTATCTCACAATAAATAGAAGGCAACCATTAAATACTTGTACATTTATCTCCTTATAAAACATCCAGCTATCAAATAGTTTATCACACTGCTTAACATAATCAGAAAACATTCATTATCAAAAGCATAACCTAATGAACACTTTTGAACATTCTACCTCAATTAGAATTGAAACTATTGTGTTCCACACATAATTACTGGCAGGTAGATGGATAGACCAACCCATATAAATTGTTCCTTGCTTTCTTTAAAATGCAGGTGACAATAACCTGGTGTTTAGTAATCATTTTCTTTATTATTTGTTTAAGGGAAGTTACAATAACCAGACTACAGAAATAACTTTCTTTACAGATATCAGAAAACATTACATGTACCTAATGAACAAAACTTGGTTTAAATTGTGACAGTGTACTATAATAAATGAAGATAGATACCTGACCCGGCGTAGGAGATACAGCTGTAAATGAAGACACTAAAGATGTAGGTAATCCTACACCTGTATTATTACTCTGATTTTCTACAACAGGATTTTCAAATACACTTCTACAAAATAATAAAACATTTCATGTCTTTCAGAAACTGGTCCTAAATACAATCCCTTCTCTACCTACTTTATCATAAAACCTGCATATACACACATGTTTAAATATTATACTTTTTTTGATATCTTTAACTAAATCAAAAGACTGTTAATAAAAAAAACTCAAAACAAACAAATAATATCACTATTTGTTTATGGTTTTGCACTTCTAAAATAATTATCTTTATGGTTTCACACTTCTTATATAACTATCTTTATAAAACACATAAAAACCAAGAACAAAACAACATTGATTAATCAATCAGTTTAAAAAAAGAGGAGACATTTTACCCAAAATTTTTAGCCGCAACAACTGTTTCTTCAACTTTTTCCACATACGCTTTAGGGAACCATCCCATTTTACCATCTTTTTCCCCTTTAAACCATTCTTCCATACCAGCTACAGGCTGACCTTGTTCATCAGCTACCTATAAAACATTCATTTAACACAGTTTACGAAATGAAATGGGGTTTAACGTCCAAATAAACACCGGCACTACAACATACACTTATATCGAATTCAAAGTGCCAAGGATAATTCACGTACTTGCCAAAGTATTCACAGGACCTCATTTTTCATCCATCCAAACAACCAGACAGCTGTCCTTGTCAAGCTCTCAACACAGTGGGTAACAAGTGTCTTTTTAGGCTATATATCGAAACGCAATGAGAATAAACCACTTTCATACATTTGAGAGATACACTTTAATCTTACTATTCTTAATGTAACAACATCAGATTAGGCCAATATCACAGTAGAATTATGTTTGTGTCAGATATGTATTAGTTATGTTTTAACTATCATGTGTCAGATATATACTAGTTCATCACAATATATCAGAAAACAATTCAAATATTGTGTTATGGAAAATTACTTCAACTTACCATAACTATTTCATTTGCAGTTAAATTTAACTCATCATCACCTCGTGCATCGAAATCATATAATACCCTATATTTAGATGCAGCTGAAACACAACAAGAACCATTCCATTATTTAAAGAATTTAAAAAAAAAACGTCATTTTTCAACAAAATCTGTGGAACTTTGATTTTCTCAATTATGTGACAGAACTGAGGACATGATTTAAAAATTTGACTAATTAACGTTTTAAAAGAAAGACAACAAAAAACGGCTGACATAGAAAATATAATATAGTACCTGATGTTGGTTGACTAGAGAATGCATCTGCAGCCCATGCAGACTCTGCATTAGATGTGGCAGTAGAATTAGAGAAAGCTGTTGCCCAGTTATCTTGACCAGAAGATGCTGGTTGAGCAGAATTAAAAGCAAACCAATTGTCTTCATTAGCTGGTTCTAAAAAAATATAACGACAGTTTATGTGGTTTAGTAAATCAAAAAAAATTGGCAGGGCTTGTCAGAACTTGTAATATGCACCCTAGTAGCAACATAACCTGTGTTAGATCCACTATTATATTAAAGTCAACAATTTTTTAAAAATCCAACATAGTTTTAAAACGTCACTATATTCGCATGGTGTAAATTTCAAAATATGAACATAAAGTTTCCACTGAAAATGTTAAAATCTGTTTCCCGCAAACTTGATTAAGATAAATGTACTTCCTTGTTCAAATTGGGAGACTATATACAAAAAAGAAAATCTTACCAGCTGGTTTTGTGGTAGTTTCTTCCCTGCAAAAATAATTGTCATACATAATCAAAATCAATTTAAGTAATTTCATATATATAAATTAATAATAAACATCACATATACAACACAATTAATTTAACTTTGGACAGGAAGAGATGCATAACATTAGTCATTTACAGCAACTTCTGTTTTTTATATCTGAAGCGTTACTTTTGAATGTTAAGTAACTTTGCCAAGCAAAATGATCATTCCCCACACCCACTACATTAATTCAACTAATACAGTGTTAGTAAATTCCAGTCTCTAAGAGTAATTCGATTTTAAAGCACATCAACATGACAATAAAACCTACCGCATCTTTTGAGCTTCTGATGCTTTCTTTAATTTTTCTTCTTGTCTTTCTTTTTCAAGCCTCTGCAGTTCTTTATCTTGTATTTCTTGTTCTCTAATTAAAGCACTCTGTTCTTCTTGTTTGAGTCTTTGTTGAGCTTGCAGTGCTGGCAGTTCTCTTTGTAGCTGGTGTATCAGTTCATTAGATTTCTGTCAGATCATACAAATTATATTAATAGAAATAAAATACAACAAAATGAAATGGGGTGTGTAAAGTCCTACTTTTCAACACTTACTGGGTAAATGAAGATGAGCAAATGTGAAATAGTGTGCAATGAGGGATTAAATTTTGTCCAGACAGTGGAGCTATGTACAGCCAACTCGTATTGCGCATTCCAAAGGTTCTTTTACATATATAGCTACACATACACAGGACCATTATTATTTTTTTTATGAGATCTGAACAACTGGTCGCTGTTCCATGTCGGGGCACTCTGTCCTATACCATTAACAAGTGGAAAACCCATGTAAACTTTTGTGGGAAACACCAGGGCCTAATTAAATATAAATTGATTTAACCTTTTTTTTTATTGGTTTATTATCATGCCAATGATGAAATAATGAATGTAGATCTAGACAAAAATTTACCAAGCGTACATTATTTAGTCTAGTTAAAATTTTGGACCGGTGTGACATATTTCATTGCAAAGCAAGTGCGAGTGTCTGTATTTTAAGTTGTTTAATGGTTTGCAAGCTAAAAACATTGCGTAATATATTGAAACAACAACTAGTGACTAACATAAATATATTAATTAATGTCTAGCTCTCAACAATTAAACCACACATAACTCACTATTACAAATTCAAAATGAAAATGAAATGAAATGTGGTTTAAAGTCCTACTGTTCTGCTCCGAACTGGGCTAACGAAGACGAGCAAACACCACACAATGTACTATGAGGGAAATTTTGCCCCGACAGCGGCACTGCTGCCTACTTTTATATTGAATTCCAACTGCCAAGGGGTCTTTTATGTGCAGGCCAATGTACACATACAACTGCAGTTTTTCGTCCCATCTGAACGACTAGACAGCTATCCTTGTCTGGCATCACTGACAAGGGCGAACCATACTGGAAAATCTGGATGAACTTTCTCGGCCAATGCAGGGATCGAACACCCGAACTAGAGGCTAGCGAGCCAGCGTCTTAATTACTAAGCCACCACGACCTCACCCCCCTCACCATTACAAATTCAAGTACACTTACCTTTAAATCCAAATTAAACTGGTCTATTTCTGTGAGTTTGGTTTCGGTATCTTTTTCTATCTGTTCTAACTCTTTCTTCATTTTTTGTACATTAGTTTTCTTCTGTTCTACACTATGCATTACGGTACGATGGGTATCAGCTACAAAGAGATATTTGTAATAATTGAAAGTTAAGTACAGATTTATCGGCAAGACAAAAATGAATCTTCATAGAGCAGTGCTCCGCAGCTTTTGATTACATACTACCCTGTCGGACAATCTGATTAAAACACAGATCCAATTTCGTTTCGTTTTTTATAGTTCAAAATTTCGTTTTTACTTGTCTTCACTACTCTTGGATCTGGAGGACTTGTTATTTGTCTTGTGTTCTGCCTGAAATGAGGGGTCAGCCAATTAAATGGTCTGTCTAATCGACCGTTTGACCTTTTCATGCATGGAACGGTGGGTAGATATTACCAGCGGAAAGAAATCAAAACAAAACAAAAGTCGATATTAAAAAGCATGACGGTCACTAATTGGTTAATCGAATGACTGACGTTATTGGGTCAAATGTCCTGTGCTCCCACTATAACTTGTTAGATCTACATGAGTGTAGGCCATCGAAAGTATAAAAAACGAAACGAAATATAGATCTATATTTTAATTAGTTTGCCCTGTCAGATGACTAGGACAATGAAATATTGAATAGCCTTAAAGAATTTATGAATGTGAATATTTGGATTTATGAGTAAGCACTGGAAATACTATATATCTGTTGTTTTATATTTCACTCTTGGACTGTATAAACAAATTGTAACAATAGTGAAAGAGAGAGAGAGAGGGGGGAAATGGGGATGAACGTCCACTCGACACAAACTTTATTTCAACGATTCACTTGCATGTAGTGGGTTTAGTAGTGGGAGGAAACCGGGGGACCCACAGAAAACTCACAATGTGGGACAGACTTGTCACATACAGCTGTCACATACAGCTGGGAAATCGAAACAACACCTGTTGACTCAATGACAGATCTTATGAAACAGTGTGTATCTGCTAACCATTCCGTCATCTACCCCTACCCCTGTAACAATAGCAACAGTCAACTGTATTGTACTGTGTTTTTTTTGAATGGGCTGTAGTTTTCATTGAGTTACCAAACATCATTATCACAACTTTGGAATTGTCAATACAGTTACAAATATTGTATTTGAATCGCTTATCACATTTTCATTTGTTTATAATCTTAAATATGTTTAATTATAGTCTGTTTAAGTTTTAATATCAATTTCCACCTGCAGAACAGCAGTAGTGTTTATTTTTGGGAGTTTGAATCGGTCACTTGATGAGAATCATTGTCAGTATACTACTCAAGACGAACGCAAGGTGACTATTTCTAGCTCACAGTACTCTTAGCAATGTATATTTATGAATAAATCAAATATCCTCTACTTACACAATGGTGTAGCCTGTGTACTTTGAACCTGCATATTCAACTGTTCTTTAGTATGTGATAAACCTGTTAATCTCTGGGACAATTGCTTTAAATAAAAACAGTTAAACAGATTACCATATATTAGCTCCAAAAATTATTGAAATTGGTCAATTATAACAGAGTTATATAAGGTCATGTAAAGTTACACAGGTTTCTATTTATTTTACATTGTCATCTTAATCTTTCTTGGACAATTTACATAATATTAGCTCTGCTGTCGGTGGTGTATTTGAGATGTACATGTGACTGATCTGGCTTCATGTGTCATTAAATTCATATATTATTTATCCAGTGAGCCTCGTATATTTATTAACATTTTTGACAACAATTGTTATTTATTGGGTGATAAACTTCAACTTCTGTCATCAATGTTGTTTTGTTTACATAAAAATAGAGATCAAGTAAACTATACATACTGCTAATACATAAACAGTGTAAGCTTATATATTTCTATATATATACACAAAATTATATTGATAATGTATTATTATATAACCTTGTTGTGATATAATTTAATCCAAATACATACTTGTGATTCTGCATTTAATCTGTCAATTTCAGACATCTTCATATCTCTACTAACTCTCATATTTTCTATACTGGTGGTAAAGTCTGTTATACCATTTCTTACTTGACTAATTTTTACAGATATTTCAGTCTTTTTACCCTCCTAAATATAGATCATTATCCATTACATTTCAATTAAGAATAGAACAGAACATTTCATGAACGGCCTCTAGCATTCTATCATATCTGTTGACACATTTAGATATATCACAATTATCATAAAGCGTGACACTTATTAAAAGTTAAATTTTGAAATAAATTTATGCAACTGATAGAAGTGAATGCTAAAATTCTAAATAATAATGATGATGATGTCCTAAAATCCAACCGAAGCTGTTCTTTGGTAATATTATGGTAACTTAAAAGATGGGTTTTAAGATTCCTTTTAAAATTGTCAACTGATGCTTGAGTTCTATAGAAAAATCATTAGAATTCCACAGTTCTGCTGTCGCAAAAGGAAAATGACTGTGATATGAATCTCTTCGGCAGTTTTGTTAAGTGACAACTTACCAAAGCTTCTAGTTCATTTTTCAAATGACTATCTTGAAGTTTTAAATTCGCTAATTGTTCATATTCCCTCTGCTTTTCAGATAATAACTGTTCTTTTCTTTGTCTTTCCCATTCCATCTGTCTTTGCCTTTCCAATTCTCTTCTGGCAGACTAAAATATCAAAATCAAAATAATTAATATTTGATACAAAATGAAAGAATTTTCTGCACCAATCATGCAGTGTGCTATGAGGAAGATTTTGTGTAGACAGAAGTGTTTCTGCCTACTTTTCAACCAATTACATTACAACTGTCACAGGTTCTTTTAAATGTATACCAGCTACGAACCACAGGTTTTCATCTTCAATCCAGGGGGTTGGGCAACATGGCGAACATGTGTGTGTTGCATCATTGAGCTAAGTGGCACTGTTTCAATTCCCCATTTGTACATGACAAGTAGTGTCGCCTCTCCAACCTTGTGGGCTTTCGCCGGGTTCTCCGATTTCTTCCAACTGTTAAAGACCCCTACGCACAAGCGAATCAATGGAATAAAATGAACCATATGTTTGTCCTGAAATGACTTAATTTGTGTTGAATGAACAATGAACATTACTATCTCTCATCCTCAATCCATTGCTACTGATAAGGAGAAACTAGGCTATAAAATCCTAAAGAACTTTCTTGGCCAACACCAGAATCGTACCCACGAACATCCTGGTAAGTGACCAAGCATAAATCTCACTGGCAGAACCATAACAGGACTACATGCAATATTCACCTCTCTTTGTTCCATTATTTTTCTTCTCTGTTCTTCTTTCTCTTGTTCTATCTGTCGTTGTCTTTCCATCTGCCTCTCTAGTTCTCTCATTCTCTTCTCTTCTTGCTCTCGCCTAAAACGTTCACGTTTTTCTTGTTCCTTTCTTTCCTTTTCCTGTCTCTCAGCTTCTTCTCTCTTCAACTGTTCTTGAAGCATCTGACGACGCTTTTCTAATTCAGCTTGACCTCGATCAAAATTATCTTTTCTTTTATCTTCAAATGTTACTGTAATATCAATCACATAAAATTTCATCAGACAAAGAATAAACTTATTGCATGTATTATTTTCAGGGTGCTGTAATCCATTTGTTAATAAACTGAACAGAATTGACAAATACCAACAATCATAATTTGAACGTACCTGGCATTTTTAATTCTTCTTCAGCTTTGGCATCACCATTTGTTTGTGGTTGAATAGGAATAGGTGCAACAGCTGGCATGGGCATACCAAACCCACCCAAAAGTTCCCCAAATGAATCTTTCTGAGGAGGTGGAGGTCCACCAGGAGCACTGATACTAGAAACACCAGATACAGGTGCCACAAACCCTCCAGTAACTGGTGGCTTCATACCGACTGGAAAGAGTTCTTGTGGTAGTCTGGGTGGAAGTGGTCGACCAAGTCGTGCCACATCCGAAAGATGCATAGCTATACAGAATTCATCACAAGTTAATTTACCATCATTATCTACATCAGACAAAGTCCTGTAAAACAATCGTATTCATAAATTAAACATACATTATGTAAGAGCTAAATCTGCCAAATTCAGGTTTTTCTTTAGGCCAGAAATGTTATATAAAACTTAAGACATTTATTAACATGAAAAGACCTTAATCAACTATTGATTTGGTCTGGATTTGAATCTGATTTGTTGCTGAACATTCATTGATGACTTAATCCCAAGATGGAAAATTGAGACCATGTTTTCATTGTACCGACTTTAGTAATGTTGATCAAGGCTAAGCAAAAATTCAAACGATATTATTGTGGTTCAGTGTGGAGCAATTATCTAGTTTTAAATTCTTTTAGTGAGAATTGTTAGATCTTTATCTAATTTTCCATAATTCAGCTTTAATGTAATTTATGACATAAGCTTATTTCATACAAGCTAAATGAAATGAAATGGGGTTTAACGTCCTACTCTTTTGCACCTAACAGGACTAATGGAAGACGAGCATATGCAATACAGTGTGTTATGAGGGAAATTTTGCCCGGGCAGCGGAACTATGGCCTACTCTTGCATCGAATTCCAACTGCCAAGGGATCTTTTACATGCACTCCAATGTGTACACAGGACCTCGGTTTTTCATCCCATCCAAACAACTAGGCAGCTGTCCTTCTGCATTACTGACAAGGGGAAATCACGCCGGAAAATCAAGATGAACTTTCTAGGCCAATGCAGGGTTCGAACACATAACCTCCAGGCTAGCGAACCAGTGCCTTATCCACTTAGCCACCGTGACCCCCTCATACAAGATAAAGATACAGAGATAGATCAGGATTATAAAGTTGATTGTATTAAATGATCTCATTGACTTTATTCCTGTGTTTGAGTACCTACCATATTTGGGCTAACAGTGGTTGTGGTAAACCAGATTGAACCAATATAGCTCTAGCCTCTACACCTGTAAAATTTACAACAAACTTTAAAACTTTCTACATCATAAAAGCATATCATGTACATGTATATTCTAAAATTATTGTACTTTATTTGACAGAGGTATTAATATTTCCGTTGCTTATAGGTTTCAGTTACCTAGAGACAATAATAAATGCTTATCGCACACCTGGTCCTCCGGTGATGAATTCAAATGGCTATGAATTTTGTATACTGTGGACTATGAACAAAGCAGTATGTTATAGTAGCCATCTAGAAATAGAATATAAGCATGCACTGTTTCATATTGATTGTACTAGAATTGGCATAGTCTTAGGCTTTCTTCGAAATGAAAAGAAGAACAAGAAGAAGAGTAGTGCTTTAGACCGAGTTACCAGTGTAAAGATTTGCAATGTATCTTATTATTAACTCACCTGTTAGAAATCCTCTCTTATTTCTATCATTTGTATTAAATAACTGAGTATATTTTAATTTATTAGGATGTGGTATAGCCCAACTAAATGTGCCTCCTCCACCAGCACTATAAATACAAAACAAAACATTGATTAACTTTCCTTCAACATAACATAAAACAAGAAAATAATGTGTCATCAAATTAATCTGATCTTATTGCGAAAGTCATAAATATATATTAAAATTAATGCTATTTATTCCATACTCTTTTCCTATGACAGCTGAGAAGCTTTTGGAGAGAGAGAGAGAGGATGGAGGGCTTGACAAGGACAGCTGTCTAATCATTCGGATGGTACAAAAAACCCAAGGTCCTGTGTACACATTAGCGTGCACGTAAAAGAACCCTTGACAGTTGGAATTCGACATAAGAGTAGGTCATAGTGCTGATGTCCAGGCAAAATTTCCCACATAGCACATAGGAGCAGGTAAACCATATTTCATTTCATATCTTGTTTAACATAACACAAACTAGGTGAAGAAATTGATGTTATTGTTAAACATACCAGGTCTTTGAACAATCAGTCAGGAGTTTTGGTGATGAAGAAATGATACCATAGCATTGGTTTATCGTGGCAATTTATTAGGACATAAGACTAACAAATCAAAGCATTCTTGAATACAATGTGTTTATCAGTGTTGATATTAATTACCATTACAAATAAAGTTTTGTTTACCTTTGACCTGGCTGCACGCCAACACCACCCATAGCAGGCGCTATATGAAACAAATAAAAGAATATCATATTGAAACAATATCAAGTCACCCAGGCAATGAAAATATGGTCTCAGCAATCAGTCTTTTCCCTAATACCCACCCTAAAAAAAATTCTGATTTTAAAGAATTTTGGTTTTTGTATTGCACATTTTCTCTACCACTTCTGACCTAAATTTCAACATATGTTCCTAGATTAGCAAATTTTGCATTACATAATGAAAAATTTGTGGAGCAAATTGAACAATTTCAACTATTCAAGCCTGCTCACTGGTCCATCAATCTAAAAAGCATACCCATAAATCCTGTTTGTTGTTGTGGCATGCCTGCTGCCATTCCATTGGCCATAAGTGGCATTCCCATAGCTCCTGTTGTCATGGTAGCAGTCTGTAAGGAAGCTCCTGGCATACTCATACTCATTGGTACCATCCCTGTAAACAAGAATTATCAATCAAGTTGAAAGATAAAGAAAGGATTTGGATTTCACATCTTGATTTGCTGTAACGTCCTACTTTTCTGATCCAACTGGACTAATGAAGACAAGCATACACCTCAGGACAGGGTTAATTTGCCTGCATGCCAACGGAGAAAAAAAATCTGATTTTATTTGGTTTTTGTATTGCACATTTTCTCTCTCTACTATAAGGAATAATTCAGACATTATAAAAAACCATAACAATAAGGCTCATGACACACTGAACCACTGCAACTACCCGGTTTACTAATACAATGTCAATTTGTACAAAGAATCAATTAATTAAAAACAAAAATCCTGATTTTTACCTCTGCCCATTCCATATCCTGCAGCAGCAGGAGCTCCCATTCCCATGCTCATTGGCTGGGCACCAAATGAGCCAATCACAGGTGAGGGATCAGCTTTTAAACTTGGGGGTATTGTTCGTGGTAGCTCATATCCCTGCAGCTTCTTTTTGATTAAATGCATGGCAATTGAAAACTCTTTTTTGTCCATTTTTCCATCTCCATTCATATCTGCTATTGTCCTGAAAGAAACACGTGGTTAAACTTCATCAAAAGACATTCATTCAACAGATACTGATACTGTAGTAAAATAATTAACTTGTATTATGTAGGGATATTTAGCTTTAGGAAAAAATTGAGGATCTACTTGAGTCAATCATAGATATTATGATCTAAAAGGCACTAGTAAGACCCCCAGCCCACGGCCTTCTGCCTATCTTGATTAGTTAGTTCTGTTCCACTTTATGTTATGAATAAGGGTTTATTTTTATAGATGAAAATTCGAAGTCTTACCATATCTGTCCTAATACTTGATTGGGTAAACCTGACTGTAAAAAGAAACCTCTAGCTTGGTCACCTAAAACAAATAATATATAAAACATGATTATATAAACACAAAACACAACTCTAACATCTCAGATTATTACAAAGCTAAAAAAATATCCCATTAAAATATGCTTTTTTGAGTCATGCTGTTGTAAAAAAGCCTCTACAATTAAAATTTACAACAGGTTTCATATTTTCATAATTAATAAAAAAAATAAGCAGATTATAATTTACAGAACAATTACAGTTTCCTTTTGTTTGAATCATGGATTTTCTCTAAAATTGTAGGTAAGCTTGCAATGCTATTTTAGGTTCACATTTCCTATTATGATTAATACAATTTATATTTCAAGATGAATATGTATGATATTAATTCCTAGTTCATTGCATATAATGTGCCATTATAAATATATATATAAAAAAGCCCAGGAGCCATCAGCCAACTACATGTAGCAGAGGCCTTGTCGCTTTCAAATTCAGGCGAGAGAGAAATGGGGTTTAACGTCCACTCGACACAGGCTACGGTCATTTGGTCACTAACATATGGTTCAATTTTATTTTAATAATTCTCTTGTGCATAATAGGGGTCTTTTGTAGTAGTAGGAACAGGATAAAACCCACACGGCTGGACAGCTGACCTTACTCTTTCTCACATAAAACTGTTAAATCAAAACCCCTTAGTTGACTCAATGTCAGACCTTATGATACAGTGGGCATGTGCTAACCATCCATGTACAATCATTCTATCCCCATGACATGCAGTGATTATATGCTGTTTATTCTTTATTTTGTTAGGCAGTAATTGCTAAGTTATCTATTGGTAAATTTAAAGAAATACGGAAAATCCTATACGAATGTACAGTATTTTCCAGTCTGTATTATTCACCTGTGACAAATCCATTGACAGGTTTCAACTGAAAGAACTGTGAATCATGTTTAGCACGATCCTCACCAGATATTCTCCACGGATCATCACGACCTAAAATAAAATCAATACTTTTCATATTTTGTAGTAAAAATCTTCACATCATAAATGTACGAAATGGGGTTTTATGTCCTACTGTTCCACTTGGACTGGGCTAATGAAAACGGGCTCATAAAAGCATAAATATTATTGTGAAAACAGATTTAAGAGGGTCCCTATCAATTTTACAATCTAGGCAAGTCAGATTCTGGGAAGACAGACATAACTCTAAATATCCAAATATGTTTAGAATTAGAATAGATGGAATAAATTCTGTTACAGCTTGAAAAGTTTAACCTCAAATAATTCCGGAAAACAGAATTAAAGGTTGCCAGGCAATGAAACATACACCCACAGCAGTTAAGTCGCCCGTGCAGTCAACAATGACTGTCGCATATTTTTCTTTTTGTCAGTAATGAAAAATTTACAACATATTTAAAAAAAAATAAAAAAAGAGTTAGTTATTATCATAAATCATGGCTTTTAGTTCTGCCCCATGCTAACACTAATTATACAAAACATTAAATATCATGGATTTTGCTGTTCAAGTTATCAAAAATCATTCAAAACCAATACACTTGTTTGTCACAAGACCTTAAAATCTGTGCATAAAATCAATGTGGGCATTTGTTTAAAAATTGAACTGAATCTCGCGAAATTAAAATAAGATCTGTAACTATAGTGTATATTTGTACGTGTACAAAGATTCAATTAAATACTTCAAAGTTTAACATAAAATATTTCTGGAAAACAGAATTTATATTCATTTAAAGCCAATAAAGGACCATAATGCTCTTAGAGAAATAATGAAATCCCTTGAAAAGTGAACTTGGTCCTTAGCTCTACTATACATGTAAGTTCAATCTGATTAAAATAGGTCTACAAATCAATATTTCGTTTAATTTTTTTATACTTTCGATGGCCTACACTACATGAAGAGGTGACAAAGGTCATGCATACTTGCCAACTGTCACGCATTTGGCGAGAGAATCACGCATTTTTAATCAAAATCACGCTCTCACGAGCACATAGTGAAATCTCACGCATTTTCAAAACTATAGTATAAAAATAAAATAAAAGGGATTTCCACGTACGAGTTACATTCGGATGCACACTGATCAGATGCAATTAGTCAATCGCGATGTATTCCGAATGTCGGGTCGCTCTTTTCCGGTTTGTTTTAAGTACGACACCACTGATTGGCTGGATAAGTTAGATCAGCCAATGAAATTATTTGTTTCATTACCACTGTTCAGAAACTGGAATATCCTTCCCGCGCGTTTCAGTGAGAGAAAAGCCTGCAAGGTGAGTGACACTGACAACGATTCAAGTGTTTAAATGATATGCATTAAAACTTTCAAAATGTATCTCTTTTGTGAATAATTTTATCTCTATTCTCCGGTCTCCAAAAGTGTTTTAAAAGTACTAAGTCTTTTTTCGGCTGGGGGGCTCCGCCCCCCTGGGCCCCCCGCCATGACTTCGTCCTGGACTTGACCAGGGGCCTGCGGCCCCTGGACCCCAGCTTGGTTAAATCTCACTCATTGAATTCATTTTAGGTTGGCAGCTCTGGTCATGTCAGAGGTCATACAAGCGGCTTTTGACTCTATGGCATCTGACATTTGATTAACCAATCAGTGTTGATGTTTTTAGTGGGTTACCCACAGTTCCATGCAATTCATCATCATGGCAAAAACTTGTTGTAACATAGCGTATCTTTGTTATACGGGTAAGTAAACACCACAGTGTACCAAAATTCCATTAAATATTTTAAAGTATAATTTCAAAACATTTCAGACAACAAAATGAGGGGGCTAATATAATTTGTGTTCATTACCTGCTGTTCCTGCCATTGTAAAATATTATTTCTTCAATCTATTGGATTCTTGATGGTTTTCTAGTTTCATTAGCCCTGAGAAAAAAAATTAAAATGAATGTGTAAACTGTGTACATATGTTATAAAAACAAAATCTCAAGAACATTTTAATTTAGCTTGGGGGCAATGTCAGAATCTTTAAGCTTATATATATGATATATGTTATTTTTATACAATTTAATCATTTGCTTGATAAAAATTACTGGTACTGATTATAAGAGAATACTTGTGCAAATGTCTCTCAGTAATTTATATCAAAATTACCCCTTCATCAATGCGGCTTCTAAATCCAAGCAAGTCTGGAAGTTGTCGCAATCGTGTGTTGCATGAAATCACATGCTACAAAATAGCATTTTGAGGGACATTTTATTTAAACAAAAATGTTATTGTTATGATTTTAAATTAAAAATTCCAACTTGGCACAAAGAACAGTATATTATCCGATACATTATTACAGGTACAGTATTACATGAGTTGAAATAAAAGTGTGTTTGGGGTAGATCATGCGAGTGATTTATTTACCAGTGCCAGTAGGTTACTGATATATAGAATTGGGTAGTCTACCAGTTTACGTAGGTGGAAGTGTTTTGGAACACATCCAACATATTACATAATGCCTAGGCTACATTTTTGGAAATGAAAGACAAATTATTGATCATAATCAAGCTTTTTCAAAATTCTCAAAACGCAGATGAATCCTTCATATATTTGAAGTAAACCAACAATCCAATAGTGGCAATAGACTGTCATTAAGACCCATTATATTTTTATCATATATTGTTGTGTCCTCCTGGCAGTCAACAATGCAATTATCCATTTACAAAAATGATTAGACTAAAAAATCAGGGATCTCTAAGAATTTTCTACCACTATAACGTTTGTCCAGCATTAAAATTAGAACTAGTTTAAAATACCATGAAAATGCACAGATGAGATAGGATCACATATTATCATGCATTTATGATTATCATTTTTCCTAATACACAATTCAATAATGAATACTGAAATGACAGCATCTACGCATTCTCAAAAATCGTCTCCCTATCAATGCCCTACTTTATCATCTACAAAACAGATATCATAAATCAACACCAGATAAGATGAAAATGTAAGCATACCTCTCTATTTTAACAAATCAATGTAAGGCGAAAAATCACCACAAAATACAGTGGGCGGCCATATTTTCTGAAAGACTGTTCTTCTTACCGCTGAATTCTTCGAGTAACTCCTAATATTGAAACAATTTGCTTTTGCAATGTGATTCTTTGTTTGCTAAATATATTGACGATTGCGTAACAGGATATTTTTTGGGCGCATGTTGTTAATTAAATACCGTTTTTCGACTCTGAATATCAATCACCCTATCAGTCTCCATCGGATTTTTCGCGTTGAATTGTGGGTACGGTGGGCGTTTCCATCTTCAAAAGAGGAGTGAAAAGAGGGAAAGAAGCTGGTTTCCAGATAATGTTAGAGTAGTTTCTTCAACAGAATATAACTGACAGTCGTTTTGTAAATTTTTGTGTCATTGATTATCCTGCGGATATGAAATGTATTAAAAGAATAACATGCGACGATGGTATTACGTCAAAGTTTATTAAACATGAATGTGTAAGTAGTATTAAAGGGAGACAACTACATTTAGCAATTGTTCATTGAGCAAAAATAAATACATGTAATTAAATGTATGATTAAATATTATTTATTAAAGTGATAAATCTTCGAAATTCTAAATGAATAATAATGTAATCTAATTTCAGGAGCCACCATCTGAAACAAAGCCAAATGAAATAATTGTGAAAGTAAAGGCATGTGGACTGTCTTTAATAGACCACAAGGTTTGATTTACTTTTACAGTGATTTCGAGAGAAAGAGTTGGGGTTTAATGTCCATTCGACACAAACTAGATCATTGCAGAAGTAACATATGGTTCAATTTTCAATAATTCACTTGCACGTCAGGGATTTTAGCAGTGGGAGGTTGGAGTACCCAGAGAAAACCCATGAGCTTGACCATTGTGAACTTGAACTGGTGACCCAACCCGCTATCACATACAACCAGGGATTTTAAATCATGCTAGTTGACTGAATGACAGACCTTATTATATAGATGCACACACTAACCATTCGGCCATTCAACACCCCCCTTTTACTCCACATGAAAATTCCATGAAAACCCCTTCCATGGGCTCCATATATATATTTGAGGTAGTGGGCATCAATCTAATTTGTGTCGTTCCATGGTTTCCCAATGGGAAGTCATTTATTTGTTTTCTATCACCAAACTGGGCAATGCTAAACCATATTTTGTGTATAAGAAATAATATTCACTTTGACAGTTTGACAATTAATATGGCAGTGGACGCTTACGGCTAGCCCCCGGATCCATTCACTCTTTTTGAATTGTGTTGTTTGTTTTTCTGAGTAGGCCTTATGATGTCTTGTCCATATATTTATTTTTGTGTAGAATTGTGTGTGGTGCAGTCCCACTGCACTTACTATTAAAGAGTTTGTATACCATATAATTGTGTCGTGTATTATTCTTATTCAGTTACTAAATGCCACTTAAAACAAATATGAGAGTAGTTTCATTATTTACTTCCTGAAAGGGATACCTTAATGTTATCTCTATGACAGGTATACAATGAACTATTTAAAAAACAAATAAAGAAAGAATATACCGTTGGACAAGATGTATGTGGTTTAGTGACTCAAGTTGGTGAAAGTGTAACACAGATTAAAGTGGGTGATCCTGTGGTTGGTAAGATAGATTTTAAGTTATAGAATTATTTTTAATCTGGTTTATGCTTGATTAGAATATAGGATTTCTAGAAGAATAATCACTAAAAGGTGACAACTTGCCAAGGAAATGTGTTCCAGAGTAAAAGCTCAATACATAGACTACCTCGTACCTCATTCTAATATGATGATATACTGACTGTGTATTTCAGGTGTTTTACCATTAGATAGTATATATTCAGGATGTGGGGAGTATTGTGTCTTTCAACAATATGATGTAGGTAAGTATATCGACATACATTGGAAACAAAGCTTACATCTTTCCAAACATAGTAAGTGTTACAGGATGTGAAGAAACTGATGTAGATGAATAACATCATTTGAGTCAAAGATTTTTCCTTACATTCTGTCCATGACATGTACTGCACAGTTATTTGACTCTTTAGTCTTTTAATTGTTGGGGGTTGGGATGGCCTTGTGGTCTAGATTGCAGCGCTTCGACCTCGAGCTGGCTGGTCACCTCTGGCTTGCGGCTGTGGTTTCGAGCCCTGGTGTGAGCGTATGTGGCATGGAGATAGGGGCGCCTTCTCAACCTCGTGGGTTTCCTCCAGGCACTCCGGTTTCCTCCCACTACTAAAGACCCCTACGCGCAAGCGGATTATTGAAATAAAATGAAACCATATGTTAGTCCCAAAATGACCTAGTTTGTGTTGAGTGGACGTTAAACCCCATTTCTCTCTCTGTTAGGATGATGGGTCACACCTCAATAAGAGGTTAATATGGCATCCATTTGTACCTCAATAAGAGGTTAAGATGGCATCCATTTGTTTCAGTGGAGTGGAAAATATGGAATGTCTTAAATATATTGTCATATTTATTGTGATGTCTGTCGCTGCCCTGACAAATTTGAAAATCAGATTCACGATACCTTATATTCAGCGTTCACTCTTATAATGGAGGAAAGAACTGTACATTTAATAATATGTTTGATTTTAATTTTCAGTAAAGAAACCTGACAATGTAAGTTTTGAGGAAGCAGCAGCATCTATAGGTGATTGCGTAAGATCGTATACTGCTCTATTCTATCATGGTAAAATCTGTGTTGGTGATACAGTGCTTGTTATGGATGGTGCTTCTCATGCTGGTAGTATTGCTATACAGTTAGCTCAACACTGGGGAGCTAAGGTACCATTCATCTTGTCTGAGTAAAAGAGCAATATTCATAGTATTGATTTTTTGTTTTGATTTAATTAAAAGGGCTTTGTGTAAGATTGTCATAAATAGCTTGTCATTATCACTATAATATTTCAAAAATAGATGATGCAAAATATATTGAAAGTTTCATGCAAATTACTTTATTTTGAACAAAGTTATCAATGATTGTAGTTTTGACAAGATGTATGCATTGATCGCTACGATGTAACCACCATACTGGTTATTAGAGTCTTATAGTCTCATTTCTCCATTTTTAAAATAACCATTCTAATCTATTTCAAATCGGTGGCATTTATAACATTTAAGGCCTAAAGAAAGACCTGTAATAAGCCGATTTAGCTCTTATATAATGCCTGTTTAAAGGTCTACTACCAATACCAAGGACACAATCGTATGGATTCCACAATATGAAATACAATTACTGTTTTTTACTAAGTGATATTTCCAGTATTATACAGTAATTGTATTCCATAGTATTGTGTCAGGTGTATTTCCGGTTCAGCTACAAAATATTATTGAACCATTAAAAAAATAACCCTTTTATTTCAAGAGATTTGGGTGGTTTAGTGGTTTATGCATGCTAGTGAAGTTATAAGGTCTGTCAATCATTAGAGTGACATGGTTTCAATTGCCTCCTTTTAGTGACAAGAATTAAGGTCACCTGTCAAACATTGTGTTTTTTCTCTGGGTCCCCTGATTGCCCTCCACTGCAAAATTCCTGAAATTACCTAGTTTTCTCTCCATCTCACTTTTATTTTAATTCATCTTCATAGCAACTTCAGTGATTAAATAATCAATCTACAACCCAAACCACAAAATTATGAACAGATTTGAAAATTTCTTTTATCTTTATTGGTTGTCATTCTCTATATTATAAAACACACCCACTCAGTTTTTATTAAACAAGTCATATATAGAATGGTGTATGATTTCAGGTTTTAACAACTTATTGTACTCAAGCTGAAAAAAGATATTTGGAAAAACTTCAACCACCAGTTGGTATGTTTATGATGTGGTCATATAATTGCAATAAATAAATTTTAATCTCATCTTTCAAAACCTTAATGCGACATAGTTTTCCTTAATAAAAACAGCAGACACCACAAACCATTGGTTCAGTATGCATTATCATCCTTTGAAAAAACTAATGCAGAAATGATACAGAGTGTAAGTGTATAAATTTTAAAAAGGATATTCAATCCTTGCGATTCAGATGCCCATTACAATGAAATCAATATGAGACTCTCTATGTACCAAGAATATATTATGTTTTTAATTTTCAGATTTCTGTAAAAAAATTTGCATAGTTTAAACTTACATAACCCTGTTGGAAAATATAAAACAGGTTTAAAGTTATTAAATATGTCCATTGCTGGAAAATTGAAAGTAGCCACTTCAGAAATGCTACTCATCAATATACGTTTTAAAAGTTGTCTAAAATACTCTTTTGTTTCATTTTGAAAGGAATCGATAGTAAAAATTTATATATACATGTACTACCAACAGGAATCTTAGATTTTTGTGCCATCTGAAGGACTATACACTAATATTAATTTTCTTGGCTTGAAAACGGAACTTTCTGAGATAGGTTCATCAGATTTATTTAGATTGTCTGGTCATGTGTGTAACCTGTATAACCTGTAATCAACTTTTAATGATTTTATAATATCTTTATTATAGACAAGAGATAACTATCTATTATAACTTATAGCATAATGTATCTTTAATAATAAGACAAGTGATAACCATCTGTTATTATACTGATTTTAAATTATTATGATCACTGTCACTGGAGTTATGAATACTGTCTTATTAAATGGTGTTATTATTACAATTGAATATTTCAGCACATATGACAGAAGTAAGTAATAAGAATAATATGTTATTAAGTAGTGTTATGGAAGAAACAGGTGGTATAGGTGTAGATTGTTTTATTGATAATGGAGGTAAAGATATTGTTATTAATACAAAATAAAATATACACCACAAGGGATGGTGTTAATATATGCCCAGATTTAATATAGAGTACACATTTGTCCCAAATTTCACATTCAGTTTGCTCAATGTCACTTCTATAATATGACAATCATAATATGAGATGAACTTTATAAAAAAATGCTTTTCAGTGAGTTAACAATCTGCTAACAACTATAGGCAATAAAATCTGTGTCCTACGGACTGGGGCACTCAATCAGTTTAATAGCCAGTATTTTGTTGAAATTCATTGTATGGTCGGATTGAACTGTCCCCCCCCCCCCCGCCCTGTTCACAGCTTCTAGATTATTCAAAAGCTAAATTTACCTATTGCATGTCTTTTTTTAGGTCTTGAATGTTAAATAAATGATTAATAAGACATTTATTTACATGACTAGACCATGTTGCTTGTGATTTTAACAGTTCAACCATTTAATGATTTAATTTATTAATGGAGGAGCGAGTCTATAGCTATACCATAGTTATGATAATCAACAATCAATGCACACATGTCGTCAACAGTGATAACTTAGCTCAGAATAAAGTAGTTTGAATGAAATTTTCTGAATATTCATTTATCATTATCTATTTTTGAACTGTTGAAGCAGTTCTTTATCTATATCTTATATAATGCATCTTTAACATAATAAACAACGACTTATTATCTTACAGTTCGAATGTTTACAAATGAAGAAGACATCAAAATGTACCATGAAAACTACAAATATCCTATTCCACATAAACATGATGTACTCTCTTGTCTTAGTGTGTTTGGCAAATGGGTGACATCTCAACCAGATCTGCAGGTAAAGGGAATTATTTATTATCACAAATCAATATTTCATGTCAGGTTTCATAAAGGGGTTCCGGATAGATCATGCTAAGGAACTTTTAATCCTTAATCCAAAGTTTCTACAAGAAAAGATTCATTGATTAATTCATTGAACGTAGAATGTAAAGAGAAAACGGATTTTGAAGATCATACCAGCAGCATCTTGTCCACAAACACAGACAGATTAATAGTTCTTAGTACACGGTAGGAGTTATGCCCCTTTATTTTCGGTAAAATGTCCGACAAGAAAAAGGTTGAAATAGCATCACTGGTTTTCAGTATGTAATTAATTGTATCTCAGTTTATAAAAGATGCATTATGTACGAAGTAGGTAAAGAGGTGGCGGTTCTTGGTATAATCGTTTAAACAACAGAGAATAGATAAAATAAAAACACTTGTGTGTATATATTACTTCTTTGTGTGCGATATCACCTCGGTGGAAGCGGACGTTAAATAAAACTAATTCACACACACATATATTACTTCTGAATTAATTAATATGTTATGTTTCAATACTCATACAGATATCATTATCAAGCTATTATTTATAAGCTTGATACAGATACGCGTATGTGTATTAAAATGAAGCCAATTAATAATGAAGTCTGTATATCTTTGTGATTACTCAATGGACTTTTAAGGTTTGTCCCTGGACGCATTCACTTGATTTAGTATTATTTTTTGTAGTTTATATATATCTGGCAATGTCTATGTATTTTTGTCGGTTTTGTGTTGACATGTAGAGCGGGGCGGTTTCTCCTGCACTTACTTAATAAGATGCAAATAACCCCCAAATTCCTAGCTATGTTAAAGTAAATATTTTTTTTACATTGTCAGCTTGACCCACCTGATTGTCAACAGTTATTTCTACGAGGTGGTAGTCTATGTTTTTTGTTTGACCAAGCGTGGATAGTTACTTATAGTCAACAAGGCCGATATCAACGTATCCTTTTTAAAAAAAAAAAACACCCAGATCTATTTGACAGAATAGCTATGTGCAAAATCGCGATTTCTAAGGCAAACACCGGGCATAAAATGTGTATTTTGCAAGCTAGGGTCATTATAACTCTCACGGTTCTGTGAAAGACAGAGCTATGTGTCAAGGTTGACCCCTAAATGCGCCCTTGCCTTAATTCAAGAGGGCGCCAGTTCTATATCCACTGAAAGCAGCATTGCAACGGAAATGGAGCAGAGTCCCATAAGCAGCCATTCAGGGGCTTATCTCCTCCATACGGCGCCGTCCCATGGCGTGTCTGGTTGCCCTGAGGTGGACAGACACACTATTGATTTGTTTTTGTTACCCTTTGTGCTTGCGTTCCTCGCGGGTTCTTGATTTTATTTGTGTCGGCAAATATTCAGAACATAATCTTGTCTCGCCAGCATTTATGTGGTGCGTCTCAATATATTTATTGCCCATGTGTTACACCATTGGTTTTAAAAGGAAAGTGTTCAAGACCGGTAGAATAAATGAGACAAACCAAAAACATGGCTTTTCAAAATATTGCCTTTACAATGGTAGAAACCGTGATCACATTTTCAAGAATATAATGACCACAATCCACTCATATTTTATTAGTATTACCGAAATTCAAAATTTTCCGATTTAAAATCAATTTCTGTTTTAGCAATTGCTTTTATTGTTTATTTCTACTATGAGAAAATAATTATTTTCTTTCAAATTATATATCAGATGTTTTAAAAGATTGTATCAAGAAACTATCAGACGGAATACTTAAGTAAGTATACACTGGTGAAATACTCATTGAGTTCACGACCGAGCTTCCCATACTTTCTTAAGTGGTCTTCCGGATTTTCGCTACAGGCTATACGCTAGTCGATATCTTCGCATACTAAAATACTTGATAATCGTTAGCCCATGGGATGATTATCCTCTCTACTGCGAGAAATGCAATGGGGTTTAACGTCCTTCTTTTCTTCTCCTAAACTGGGCAAATGAAGACAGGCATACGACAGTCTGTTATGAGGAAAATTTTGCCCGGGCAGCGGCGCAACGCCCTAGTCATATATCGGATTCCAACTATCAAGGGATCTTTTTCGTGCATGCCAATGTGTACACGGGACCTTGGTTTTTCGTCTCATCCGAACGACTAGACAGCTGTCCTTGTCAGGCCTTCCGTCTGCATCACTGACAAGAGGAAACCACATCGGAAAATCTGGATGAACTTCCTCGGACTATGCAGGGATCAAACATCCGACCTACAGCGTTTTGCCCACTTACCTACCGTGCCCCCCCCCCCTCCCTGCGCCATGAGACCCCTCTTAATTTCTTACCGGCCCTTAATTGAAAAAAAAATATGCTACAAGGCTTCTTTTTCAAGAAAATGAGCCTTGGTTATTTAGCTATTAATAGTATTGTAAAACATGCAGAAACCTACTTTGGATATCACAAAACTAAGTGACAATTCGATTGTTTTATTTCGATCGCATCATAGTTAGTAGAAAGGGCCGTAATAATTCGAGTGTTTTACCATGACCATTAAAAGACATGTTTAAGAAATAACACGGATTATGTGCCTATGTCCTGTGCATAATAATTCTACTGACCTTGATCAGACAACAAATCAAATACGCGAGTCTCTATAATCAATAACCTCTCAAACGATTTTGTTGATTTTTATGTCACGGGTTTTGATTGGTAAGTACATGTGTACATTGCTGAAGACATCTATGTAAGAAATGGGTTTAGACTAGGGTGAAATAAAACGAAACAATAATTGTAGTTAGACCGTTAGCCTACTATCTCCAAGATATGCACGTAACTGGAGAAAATGGCCAACCAAATCGATCGGCATTGTTGTCGGTATCGACATTATTGTATCGATGTCGTACAATTATACCATGTAAACGGTTGTTAGATTGTGTTTTGTTCTTATGAGAAATGAAATAAAACGAAATGGGGTTCAACGTACTACAGTTTTGCCCCGACTGGGTTATTGAAGGCGAGCATATGCTACGCAGTGTGCTATGAGGGAAATTTTCCCGGACAGCGGAGTTACGCTACGGAATACTGTTATATCAAATTTCAACTGATCAGGCGCGGATCCAGGGGTTTTTTGCAGGGGTTCGATAATTGCGGTCTAAAAATCGCCAATGAAATCGCATAAAAAAATTTTCAAGCCTGAGCAGGGGGGGGGGGGTCTGGACCCCCCCTGGATCCGCGCCTGCTGATCTTTTACGTGCACGCTAATGTGTACAAGGGATCTCGGTTTTTTTTGTCCAAGGCGAACGACTAGCCCTGCCTCCTCCCATAGCCTGTTATGTACCACTAACAAGGGGAACCACGCCGGAAAACTTTCTCGGCTAATACCGGGATCGACATCGACCTCCAGATTAGCGGGACATTGTCTTACTGTATATTTTCGATGAAAAGTATTAGGATTGTCTGAAACACCTGTACAGGAATTTAAGATATAATTGTATTTTGATTATAGATGTGCCATAACCAAGTTAGTGACTTATGAAGATGCTATAGAAACTCTAAATAATTTATCTGATGAGAGAGTTGGAAAAGTTGTTCTCAAATTTTAGACGTATTAACCACCACTGTTAACTATATACAAATTTGTATAAATTAACTGTATATGGAATAAGAGTTATATATGGCAATATTTTAAAGACTTTACTCGATAGCTTACTAATATTACTGTAATGCTTTAATATTATTGTTGATATTGTAATATATTTGCTTACTGTTTTATATAAAGGTAAATTATGTTTACTGGATGGGATTTGTTATATTTCTTATCCTTTATTGACAAACGTCAATTAATTTAGTAATGTTATTTTGGTAGCATGTTCGTCGTATTCACCCCCACCCCACCCCACCCCACCCCACCTTTCGAAAAAACAAGAGGACTATTAAATAAAACGGGTTGGTCCGTGTGTCTGTCTGTCGCACTTGTTTTGGACACAACGATTCCGGTAGGCTGCGATATTTACTGGATTGAGATCCGATTTGCTGCCCAACTTTCTTTCATGATTTAATCATGGATTGGATAATCCATACTATGTTTTTTGTCCTACCGACTTTAGTAATGATAATCGAGGCTAGGCCGAAAATTCAAACGCCAACAATTATCGTGTGATACATCCTTCGGAGGTCGTGATTATACAAGAACCGTGTGCATTATTAGAAGATATGTTAAAAAAATTAAGTAATATTGAAATCTTTTGATCTGTGAATATTGGTCGCCAAGGTTGATGTGCTAATATAAATTGCTCTATTGTGTATTTGTAAGGACGGACAGGGGTGTTAATAAATAAAAATAGATGATTTACCTTTTTATCAGTGTTTACCTACTCTACGCCTTAGTATTCTCATCCTCCTTACACGAAGTAAACAACGGATTACACAAACCAGTTCCAATCCTCCGATTTAGACCTAACATTGTCATTGACGGAAAGAATGATTTTGATGAGGTAAAGTTATATATTATATTTTGTTTTTAATAAAGAAATGAAATAAAATGAAATGGGGTTTAACGTCCTAGAGTGTTCTGCTCCTAAACTGGGCTAATGAAGACGGGCATACGCCATACAATGTGTTATGATGGAAATTTTGCCCGGACAGCGGCGCTACGACCTACTCTTCTATCGAATTCCAACTGCCAAGGGGTCTTTTACGTGCACGCCGATGTGTACAGACAGACTCTGGTATCCATCGCAAAAGTTACAGAGAAACGAAAATTTGAGTTCTATTTCTTCTAAATCATTTACCGAGCAGACATATAGCTAGACATGTACACAAATTTGTTATCTTTTGTTACTTTTGAATACATACGTAATACATGAATAATATTATCACGAGCTTCAACTGCAGTGTCTGTATGATTAATCTATATGTATTATTTAAAGCCCCAATAACACTCTTGTTGTAACTGAATAATAATAAAATGTCCCAATCTTCATTCTGGTCAACAAATTGTATTATTTTACAATATTCCAATTAATTGATGATATAAATTTCATTTTAAAACACTTAATTTAAAAAATTGGAAAAATTCAACTTATTGATTTGAAAAGTCTAACGTAAACCTTTTCAAATGTGACTTGGATTTTAAAATATTTTCGAACCCTCTGGAAAAGTAAAATAGGATGTAATGGATAATTTACATAACAGGTAAAACACTAAAACATCTAGTAGGCCTACTTAGAATAAGGCTATTATTTATTTTCTGGAGCTACCAAGCCAGCAAGAGTGTTATTGTCCCTTTAATATATATTTTTTTTCAGTTTTTGTTACCTTGAACCGTATGGAACATCACCATTGTTTGGAGTTTACATACCGGTGGAGAAAATAATATAGACACCATCACAAAACGTATATTATTATTTTATACTAAATCAGTGGTGAATTTTACATCATTTATCTGAATTGAAAATACCGAATTACATGAACGTGTTTAGATTTTTTGCGTCACTTTTAACATCTGCGTGAAAAGAAAAAAAAAGAGTTTTGCACATACCGAAATTGGGTGGCGACGTCCCGTCTACTGTTTGTTTTTATCTATGGCAGTTTTAATTACAATATTTACTTTAATCCTATTATTTACTTTAGTCCTATTGTTAGACTTTCCTTATATATGGGGGGTTGGGATGGCCTAGTGGTCTAGAGTGCCGCGCTTCGACCTCTAGCTGGCCGGTCACCTCTGGCTTGCGGCTGTGGTTTCGAGCCCTGGTGTGAGCGTATGTGGCATGTAGATAGGGGCGCCTTCTCAACCTCGTGGGTTTCCTCCGGGAACTCCGATTTCCTCCCACTGCTAAAGACCACTACGCGCAAGTGAATTATTGAAATAAAATGAAACCATATGTTAGTCTCAAAATGACCTAGTTTGTGTCGAGTGAACGTTAAACCCCATTTCTCTCTCTCTCTCTTCCTTATATATAACAAAACTGTTCCCTGATGAAACAGTCTCTAGTAAGGTTCCTTACTCTGTGCAGTAACAGCCCAGTCAATTGGTCGACACTGGTGTCTTCGATGATCTAATTACAGGCTTATAATAAAGCCAAATAAAATATTTAAGATCACAAATGAAAAAGTACTAATAGCACCCACCCACACACATACACACACACCAGAAAAAAAAACTCCATCGCATTCTTCCAAAAGTGTCTAAATTGATCAATCCCGACGTTAATTACGTCCATTTGAAGTTTACATTAATTTAACATCAAAACCTTTTTGCATGTTACATCGTTTAACATATATACATTAGATTTGTTTCCGCTAATATCGATGTCAACAAATTAATATATCAATGAATGAAATGGGGTTATACGTAATGAAGACCATACTGTGTGTTATGAGGGATATTTAGTCCGAACAGAGAGAAATGGGGTTTAACGTTCACTCGAAATAATCTAGGTCATTTCGGGACCAACATATGGTTCAATTTTATTTCAACAATAGGCTAGTGTGAATGGGTCTTTAGCAGTGGGAGGAAACCGGAAGACCCTGAGAAAACCAAGGTTGGACATGCAGTGAATCGAAACCACGCCACTGGACTCAAAGAAAAACCTTATTTTCAAACGAACACGCGTTATCCCCCCCCCCCCCACACCGACACCCTCTAGTCCGAACAACAATTGAATTCCAAATTTTACGTGCGCGCCAACGTATACACAGGACTTGGGTTTTTCGTCCCACCCGGTACAGCACGATTAAACTCACTCAGATAACACCGGCCCTCTGGTTATTAAGTCATCGTTTTACTATGAACCACGTCAAGGGATTAAGCACACGTCTCTTGCTTTAGTTTTCTAAATTACTACACAATAATACACATTTTAGGCCATACTTATGTATAAATTGGTATAATGAATTTTTTTATTGACGCCTGTATGAATATGTACAAGATAATCATTATATGTGTTTATTTATTTACTATAAAAACAAAAAATCGTATTAAATGAACATATTATGACCTGAACATAGAAATGAATAGGGACCCCAGAGTAAATCACCATAACCATGACATAATAGATTAGATTGAAGCACCCAGAAACCGAATAAATGACGGCTCTATTACGAGAAAATCCCAAAATAATTATTCAAAATGAACATAACTTACGATAACGGTTATAAATAATTAGGGATAATCTAGATTAACAAAAAGATTATAGAGATTTAAGGGAATCAAGAAAAACATTGGCAAGCTCCATTTACAGATAGATAATCCTATGTCATTTAACACTTCAAGTTACACACTACTACATTTCACAAGTACATACGCAGGTATTGATTAAGCTTGTAAGATAGACACAGTACAAGAGAGACGTCAGCAAAGACGGCTGGAAAATAAGGATTCTAAAATAACTAAAGAAATATCCAAAGAACAGATCCAGCAGGCTAAGTTTCTGATAGGGATTCGGATACGGGGTCTCTTTCGATGGAGAAGGTATAATATTCTGCGAATAAAGCAACCTGCAATAATGGAGAGTGCTACCGATCATGATCTGGCAAAAGACTATGGTTTTGACGTCACGGTTCCAAATGGTGGAATTCTGTCATCTGCTGCAAGTAACCGGCTATATAAAACAGAATGTCGGAAAATTTATAGTGAATTTCTACTCAATATGCGGGATTATATATTCAAAGAAGAACAGATAAAGCAGGAACTTAGTAAAATCCACGATGATCCAGCATTTCCAAATAGAAATCAAGATTTTTACAACAGCATGAGTAGCAGACGTTCGGCTTGCCTTCGAAATAGCATAAATGATGCTACTGGTGATGAGCATGTCGGCCCCAAAAACAAACATCCGTGTGGCAGTATTAAAATTAGTAAACCAAGACCCAAGACTGTATCAGAAAGTCGCAGAAAGAGCTCTAATGATGCAAATTGTGAATCGAAGTCGTCGAATGAGCGTCTCCATTCTGTGAATGATAAAGCAATTCCTCGGAACACACGACTTCCATTAGAGCAGCACGATGCAATTGTGGATAGCAAATCGGATTATGCAAGCAGTCGGAAGATCAAAATGAATCCTAGGGCTTTCTCGCGACTTGTTAGTGGTAAAGCAAATATTAGAGTTTTGAATAAAGACAATGGATATGTGATACACCCTGTTTCAGAGTCCCGTACAAGTCACTTAATGCCCAAAGATGTAGACAGGTCTAGTGTGTCCGAAAGATTAGCTGTTGTACGCCAAAAAACAAATTATAAATCTCCAACGTTATCTCATGACTTAAAAGTGAACAATATTGTTGCAATTAAGAAATCATTGCAAGGGGACGACTCCACCCCCAGACTATCTGTTGGAGATGTGATGCTCAGTGCTAGAGAGCGTCGATCGAGACTCTTTCGGATTCAGTTAACAAACGATCATATCGAAGCTAAACCGTCCGACATGGATATCAAAAGTCCGAAACGAAATAATTACTTCCCTCAGGTAAAACGTTCAGATTCTAAAGGTTCTTCTCCCAGATTGACCAGACAAAATTTAGCAAGAATGGAAATGAACTTGCAGAAACAAGCAATAGAAAAGTTAAGAAACACTGTCATCATGATGACCAGTTCCCTGGAGGATCCCAAAGAAGATGCACACAAGAGGAACAAGAGTCATTTGTCAGTTTTGGCAGACCCTCCTCAAAATAAAACAGTAGATTCTGTTGATTATTTGTCTGGCAATGAAACCATTAATCATAATTCCGATAAAAACCAGAATGAAAAAATACTAAGTCTCAGAGAAAGCAGAAACAGAAATGTTTTGAGCAAGTCGGAAAGTCAGCGAATCTATGGAACACCGTTATTACGTCTTAAAGACAGTCCGAGAAGTGAATTGTCCATGAGACCACCAGCAATTCAGTCTGGTTTCCGTTCACAAGGCTCGTCTCCCAGAAGGGTCAGCCATCACGATATGTTGACTTACGTTCGTCGATCAAAAGAAGACGATGAAGATAGGGATTTGCAAATGAATCGATGGCGACAACGCATGGCTTTCGCTGTGGGAAGAATCTAATTTGGTAACAGGCGTTTAATTCCCCAAATAGAAATGAATTTAATAAGAATCAGTGGACTTGGCTAATTTTATAAATATAAATAAACCAAGTAATGATTTTTTTTTCTTACATTGGCGGTCGACGATAGGGTTGGTCGATTTTAATATATTTTGGATCAGTATGATTTTTCATAAACAGACCGCCTGTATTTTCAAATTTAGACTGGGATATTGTGCCTTTAATATTACAAAAACAATATATTGTTTTTGATATTATCTTCACTACTGTTCGTAATGTGTATTTAATTTTAAAAGACTCTCTGTTTTAAAAACCTTTATTCCGGAGAGACGTCAAGGTTCGCAGGCGTTTGAAAAGAAGACGCTTTCTCAATATCAAACATGCAGCTAAATCTGCTTATTGCAGGTTTTTCTTTCCCATTCCCACCCGTGAGCCCTATAGATGTTCCGCAACCAACACATTAAAATTGGGACTGACGATTTAACTAAGAAGTATGTGAATAACCCAGAGCAGTGGATTGCCAGTAACGTATGTGAAATTTCATCATTATAACTGTAGTAAATAGACAAAATGTTTCTAATCGTAAGACATGACTGTTATTTGTGTGATTGTCTAGGTTTCAGCCATTTTATTCAAAGATAGACAATGCGTGAAAATTCGCCCACACAGGTCGAAAAAACTATAGTCATAGACAACAGCTTATCTGAACGTAAAACTTAAAAGTTGGTTGTGATCCTTTATAATATCTTCAAGATATCTTGTCTCTGTCACAAGCTTTTCTGGAACAGAAAATCATAGAATGTCGATAATCAATACGATCTTCCTCTTCGATCCCAATGCTTCATACTAAATTTAAAAATCAATAAAGTTAATCACCCTACAAAACTGTAGCCTAAACCAGGGGCGTTTTAAGGTTTGTAATGGCGGAGGCTATACTATTTTGAGGGCCCTTTTTCGCAGGGGTCGTGGGTGGGGGTGTCTTGATTTTCATACCAGTGCAATGACTGCATTCTCATTCAGTAGTGGATTCGACAGTAACAGTCTAAAGAAAACGATTGACTCGGACTCGGGGGCCCTTTTCCTTGGCCAGAGGGGCCCTTTTGTCAGACGAGGGGCCCTTTTGTCTGCCTTTGGGGCCCTCCCTAACTAGGGTACATTTCTTTTCCTCGTCGCTTTTAGCATTTTTCTCCCGTTTTATTTGTTCAACTTCTTTGAATTTTTTTCGCGAGGAGGCTGGCGCCTCCATCGCCTCAGCTATAAAACGCCTTTGGCGTAAACAATCAAAAGAGATCACCCCTCTTTTGAAATCCATGCAGCAAAATGAAAGTTACAAAATCGAAAGTGTCTTCCCCCCCCCCCCCCCCAATTGCTTCAGAACAAATTTGAAGAAAATCTGTCTAAAGGGGATGTAACTCGTGAGCGGGAGCCTTACATCGCATTTAAAAAGCGTATCAGCTCAAAACTGCAATCTCTATCGAGTTAAAAAAAAGTTTTCGACAAAGGAGCATAAATCTGGAGCGAAAGGTCGTGGTGAGCTGAACATGGACAGGGTTTGTCTATTAGCGACCCCAATGTTTCACTCCTATCTCCTACTTTGAAAGATAGCCACGTGGAAATATCCCACACGGCAGCTGCGTATCAACGGCAACTTATCCAAAAGGAAAACTTGGAAATTATCTAGGACCCTTCAAGAAATCTAATCTAAATCGTGTTAACAAGTTTTACCAGGCACATAACGACCATGATTTAAATCAAGACAAAGATACGGTTTGGAGAAAGGTGCCAAGCGATTTTGCCGAAATGAAAATATAAGGAAGGTAATTCTATAGTCATAAAAGAAGATGTCGACCCTCATCGAATCCTTTCAAGAATTATCGTTTTAAACAAATTTATTTGTATTGCTTATTATTTTTTTCTTCTTCTTAATTTCTCTATATATACTATCCGTGGATTTTCCTCTTTTTTTTAATTCGTCGTTACGAGAAAGGATGAAACTATTTCTTTACTTTATTTCAATACCCATACTTGATCAGGAGTTTTTTTATGTGATAAATTATCACATTTCATGTCAAACACCGATGTAGCAATATCATGTGGCACTCTTGGGGTCTTATGGTAAATTTGGAACCAAAGCTGAGTTTTTCAGACAATAGGGCACCCCCCCGCCCCCTCTGTATAGAGAAGGCTATCCCCAGACAATGGCCCCTTTAGTATTCCTTGTAGTTATCGCCCTTATAGCGGTCCGTGGTCGCTTCTATTATTCTTTCATCAGTCATTTGGAATGGGACTGTCACAGAGAGTGAGAGAGGGAGGGGGATTAAACATCCACTTGACACAAACTAGGTCATTTTGAGACTAACATATGGATCAATTTTATTTCAATAATTCGCCTGTCTTAAGCAGTGGGAGGAAACCGCGGACCCCGGAGAAAATCTACGACGTTGGACAGGCGACCCTTCTCATATTTATTTATTTCATGGTAGTAAATATTATCTACCACAATGAAGCCTGGAAGGAGAAAATCTCTGCAGAAAGGAGTTGGAAGAAAACGACCACGGCAAGCCAACGTGCTGGGAATCGATTATGTCCATATCGCATCCGTCGAACACTGGTCCACACCCTTCCGGCAGCGCTGGAAGACCACCAGCCTTTCAACCCTTGCACCACCATTGTCATAGCCACCATCACGATCGTCATCGTCGCCATCGCCCCTTAACCCCTCTTAACATCCGACCGATGCCAATACCTTCCAAATAATAAAGTGCTCAAACACTTGAAGTTATTATGGTTATAGACTTATTTTATTAAAATACCAAATGTATAAAAATAATCTCTTTTATTTTTTGAAGAAAGTAATTTTATAACAATGGATTGGTTTTAAATTGGCACAAACTTAGGTTGTGCGGTCGTGCCCGTGTCTCATCCCAGCCCATCAGGTGATGAGCGTGTACACCTTTATTTGTACTCGAAACAGTAAGCATTATCATCTGGACAACTGAAGATCATCACATTGTTAGAATATGTTGCGAGAAAAAATTTTGATGTGTTCTCAGAAGATTCTATCAGGATTAGAAATAATAATCCAGGGGCGGATCCAGGAATTTTTGCAGGAGGGGGTTTGCAAGGTTCATGTTAAGGAAAACTGTCATCATCGTCTCTAAATTACATAGGCATTCATACAAATTGAGCTTTTTAAAGTGGAAAATAATCATTTTATAATGATGTAGGATCATATTGTGATTTAATTTTATTGATGCAAGGTATCCATTCTTTTTTATTTGGCTGAGCAGGGTGGGGTTTGACCCCCTCCCCCCTCTCTGGATCCGCCCCTGTAATCCCGATAGAAAACTAATCAAGACAAGATGTGAAAAACCTGATTCTTGTAAGCTTTTGATATTTGGTCTAATTATTATAGGTAAAAATGTGTAATGTTTGAGAATTCATTCCTGAGGCATAAAAAGAAAGCAATTCTTCCACTCTTAATTTTTATTTATACTTCAAAGGGACAGTCTGATCAGAAAATACGGAATATAGATACATCTTCAATGGCAGGTTTAAAACAGTGTGACTAACTGTGATTTGGAAATATTCGCTTTAATTGCCATATTATATTAAATCGAAATACACTCCCAAAAATACAAATGCACAATTTAAAAAGTTGACGCTCTACGTTGCCATTGAAAATCTTCCTTACATTTACTTGCCCTCGTTCAAATTGGTCGGTTCCATGCAATATAAAAGAATGTAAATGCATCATTGGCTAGCTGCTTAGAGTCTAATGAAACATATGCTATGCAGTAATTCTATTCTGTATTAGGACTAAGCATAATTAATTTGCCTGTCCACCGATTCCTTCATTCTATATAGTCTGTTCTGTATAGCCAAGACAAGATGTGACATGGGGTAGGGTCCCCTGTTTTCTCCAGGTCCTCCGGTTTCTTCTCAGGCGAATTATTGAAATAAAATTGAACCTTATGTAAGTCCCGAAGTGACCTAGTTTGTGCCGAATGGACATTAAACACCATCACCCATCTCTGTTTCTGACTATCCCTGTCTCTCTGTCTCTCTCTCCGGTAATTAAGGTAGGTTGTTCAAACATGGTGTAGATGTGGCGGATGGCTTCTCTAAGCTCGATGATGAGCAGTTACTTGGAAGCCGTCGTATCTCATTCGGCATAGCGCCGGCCAGATCAGGATCAACCGAACAGCGAACGTATCACATAACTCCGACCCGAATTGTTTATGGGACTATCCCGATTTGAGCAGAATCTCAAGCGCCAACATATCGAGGAATGGTGTATATACCCTGTATCAAGATTTCAGCTCTAAATAGTAAGTTGTTTGGACGTGAACGTCAAAACTGCTTATCAGGACACGTAACCCTTTTAAGATTTCGATTCATTTTTTTCGCTGGGTGACCTGATAATCGACCCCCGTTTCTTTAGAGGTCTATACATTGAATGACCCACGTGACAAGTTAACAACGAAAGGTAAATTTCGCCAACACATTATTTTTTATAAAATAAAAAAGTCTAGTTTTATCCAGACACCGCATAATACAGTTTTGGACACCGATCTCCATTTCCAGATGAAAACTGACGAGCTTAGGTTGTTTCAAAGCGTATCACATACATTGAGTTTGTTGTTCAGCCCTATAGCATTTCAAGGGATTTTAACACAAAATTAAGCAGTTTTATTCTCCAAAATATTACCAAGATTGACCCTTTAAGGGAAGTACATTCGATGCTTGCAGGCTATCAATTATCTATTACTCGGGAGAACTATACTGTGTATTTTTGGGGGGTGTGTAAGCGATATTAGTCAATTTTCACCCTCAATTGGGACTATTATTTTAACACCGAATGGAAGATAAAATTCTTACCGTTGTAAGATTCAATCAGCATAACTAGATTTTTCACCTAACAGTGACATTAAAACTAACTTACGGGGATATAAAGTTCACATTTGTTGAAATTGGCGTAGATGTGAAGTTTTTGTCTAGTTTAAGCGAGATCAGCGAATGATTTATTGATGCTTTTGGGACTGCGATTCGAATGGAGTGAGGGTTGTGAAAATTGGTATATTTCATTACATTAATACATTGACTAATTTCAATTATATGCATTTTCAGCACCAGTATGACAAATTATCGGATTAATTGAAGTTCATTGCACCTTTTAAGAATTGACGTCACTGAGAAATATCTGAAAATCAAATATTAATTGCTGGTAATCGTTTACAACAAATTGGGTGTGACTCGATTTTATAGGTAAATACTACTAGCCGTATCTTTTTTAATTTTAACGTAATTTGTCATTTCTTTTCAAGTAATTGAATGTTACTAATTGCTGCATTTTTTTATGCTTTTTCAAAGTAATGAGCTTGCTTAAATTACACACACTTGTCTAGTAAACATCAGTAAACATGCGAAAAAAAAGGATGCCAAAAGCGAGAAATCTATACTTTCGTGGGTATAGAAAAAAATGTCACGCCGCCGGAAATCCTTATGTCATGACACACATTTAATTTAGTCGAAATATTAATACCACATCATGATTTGAACCTTTCGAATAAACGACCTAGGTTAAGCGTGTCTGGGGCGATTCTGTAACAGGGACACAGTTGTTGGTAATAGTGGATTCTTTGGAGACATAATGGGTAATACGTATTATTTGTAAGCTTCGGCCAAATTAATCACCCACAGAAAAATTACACAGGTTTATCAAAGAACATGTGTCGGAAGTATGTTTATAAGTGAAAAATAAAAGTGTTAGATTATGCCCACGGTAATATACAAATCAGGAAAGTCTCATACATCAATCGTTTGACGGGTTGGTTTGTGTCAAAAAGGTCACATCAGTGATTGCTTAAATTCTCGATTTGCCTTTCAACACCGTCACAGATTTTTCGCACTTTGATCTAACAGGTAAGATTTCTCTGATAAAAGATTATTAAGGACAAACCCATGACTAGTGTGCACATTGATTAAAGGAAGGTGATGGTAGCACACCATTTTTAAAATACATATAAGGTGATGTTAGCACACCATTTTTTTAAAATATCATAACTGATATCAGTAAGGAGGGTACGGGCAGCACACCATTTTTTAAAATACCATAACTGATATCGGCAAGGACGGTAATGGCAGCACACCATTTTTTTTAAAATACGGTAACTGATATCAATAAGGTGTGCACGAACAGCGTCATAAAACAGCATCTTAATGGTAATAGAAAAAAATCGACAGCACAAAGAGGAATAGAGAAGATGCATTTTAATTTTTCAAGTTAAATTCGAGAAATTAAAGGGTTAGTGCAGTCTTCCCGGTCTGTATGTCGGCTTAATGAGGTTATTAGCGTTACGTAATTTCGGAACGTAAAAACGATTCGCATCTTAATGTCCACGAGATTACTTCAGTGTATGTAATTGATTATTTTAATTACTGACAGATTTATAGGACTGTCACCAATAAGATACACATAAAGCAGGTGCGTCTTCTATTTGCGATATGTGTGATTGGTAAGACGTTATATTAAATTCATTTATTTATTTATTGACTAGCCGATTGATTTACATCTAAAAGAATTGGCAGACATCTGTATATTAATTACGGTAGGAATCCAGTTTATGTCCATAAAATGACAAATCCATGTTCATGAAATAACAAAATTTTGTGTACCAAATGATCAAAATGTGCATTTTCTCGAACGTTTGTGCCTTGTTCAGCTGACTAATATTATGTCCTCTGGGAAAAGGGATAAGTTTTGAATATTTTGAATATTACCACCAGGCCCGTCGTTTTCTGTTCCGTATATACTTCTAGTATGATTATTTCTTATAGGTGGAAATGGACTAACTCCTATTTGTGCATCCAATTGTATGTCATTATTGTAGGCCTATCGACGTTAAACTAGAAACTCGTCCCGTGTACTCAGTAATGCTGTTCTTGTTATCCTTATGACGACGATCTTAGAAAATGACAAATGGCCCGGCAATTCGATTGCGATCGATATGAGACTTGGCATGCCTGTGCTTTGGAAACTTAGTCATCGACGGACTTCGTTTTTATTATCCCAAATTGCGGAGATGAAGTCATGGTAGGTTGATATTTCATATAAGGCGTTCGTATTTGTTTGGCTATGTTTTTTCTGTAATTTTCTAGAATCCTTGTTTAGCATAATTTCGCGGGAGTTCCTTCTGTTTAAAGGAAGAGCAAAATTGATCAAATAATATTTGTTCCTATTTGCTTACAGTTTATTTCTACTAATTTCGGGTTCCACACTAGAATATCAGTAACTCTAGTCACTGCCTTGTTGGGAGCTCCACTAAGATGTTTAGTAATTATGAACGATTTAGATACAGATTTGCTTTCATTTTGTTTTATGTGGAGCCCTTTTAATATTGTATAGTTCACTTTCCAAAATCCGCCATTTCAGTAATTAAGGAGACAAGAAGACTGGGAATTGTAACGTCATATAAAAAAATGAAGTCAACCGATGCGCAATTGCCCAAAGAACAATCACGTCGTTCGTACCTGCATTGACAGATAGTCCACGGCTTTTTTTCCGAAGAGGATGAGAAGCGCTTAGGGACAGTTCCTGGTCGAGAAATATCATTTCAGATTTGCTATTATAAATCCCTGTTTTTTCATAAGTTAAGCGTTGATCTCTTATCATAAACACCAGTTACCTTAATTACACGTGACATCTACCGCGGGCTAATTAGTCTAATTATCATTAATTATAGCTTAAATCTTTACTAATTATATCAACGTTTTCTGGTGATTAGTAAACGAAACGAGAGAAAAAAAATAGAGAGAGGCGAGGTTTAACGTCCACTCCACACAAACCAGGCCATTTCGGGACTAACATATGAGACAGTTTTATTTCAATTCGGGACTAACGTATAGTTAAATTGTATTTCAATAACTCGCTTAACGAAATGAAGAAAATAAACCAGGTCAATTTGGGACTAACATAGTTAAATTTTATTTCAATGACCCGTTTAACGAACCAGAGAAAATAATGTATTATTTTTGATTTATTAGAGTAAAATATTTTATAGAAATGCTAATACAATGGATTTGCCCATTGTAATAAGTATACAAATAGACAGAACCCAAAAGAATCAATGTTCTGTCCCACTCCCAATGACGTCACATCTCGATGACCAGACCACAGGTTAATTAGTACATTTAAGGTCAAGGAAGTTTTTATTTTTATATTTATAAATTGCAAATATACGCGTCAACAGTTTTTATATCTGTTTTATGTATTACTAATTTAGGTCCACGTGACTTATTTAATCCGTAAGTTGATGTATCGTATTAAATCAGCCTTATTAGTACCACGTCACCTCAAATGTTTAGCGGCGGTAATTAATATAAGCTGCCATAAAATTTTATGAAACGAAATTACCGGACGTCATCGACAGTGTGTTATGACCATTAGATTCAGGGCCCTCGCATGTGTGGCGCCCCAGGACAAAAGTTTCAGTGACGCTCCCACCATTTTGCATACTATAACTGCTTTGTTCAGTGCCTGCACTCAGTAATACTCCGCGCAGTGTTTCGTTTGATTAGAGGTAATCCCACTACTCACTGCTGTAATGAGTGGATATTGTTGTTTTTATTTTGATTGGTCAGTAGTCCGACTACCAACCAATGACTAGCTGCTCAACAAAAGTTTTACATTAAAACGAGTGCCAATATTGAACCAAATATGTTTACATAACGTTACGTCATGGCTCACGATTTTATTATGCCCAATTAACCATTGCATAGCAGAATACCGCAATATAACTAATTTCGTGACAAACGAGGCTATCAAATCGAACGAAATGTAAACAATACTATGATAAATACTGAAACGAACATGCTTTCACCGTTTTTAATACCTTAAATCACTGTCCAAAGTTTTAGGGGAGACCCAGATTAAACGAATGACTGCCATGTTGCTGTACTTAAGTGATAGCTTTGCTTGATCGGGAAGAATAGACACACCCCCGCAAAGTTCAAGAATCAGAAGCTAATCCAGCAATGGCCAGAGAGGGAATATGGCGCTCAGTTGACATTTTATGATTAAGGAAATTTTAAAATACAATTTGTATAGTTTTATCTTAATGACTATTTTATTAACTTATATGTAAACTGTTTCTGTTTATTTCCCATTCAGCCCCTCATTTGATCGAAAAGCCCTATAATATATCTTGGAAAAATAATAATTTTCCCCTGCTGAAATATGAACTGGTGTGCATTGGTTTAGGGGCGACAAAGGCCGGTGATTTGCTAAAGCAGACTATTCTATCAATATCCAATGGGGAAATGTCGGCCCAAGGCATATGCCCCGCACCACACCCCATCACAAGGTCTGTCATTGAGTCAAGTGACGTGGCCTGTCCCTCCTAGTGGTTTTTTTTTTTCGGGTCCTCCGGTTTCCTCCCACTGCAAAAGTCCCTTGCCCGCTAGCAAATTGTTAAAATAAAATTGAACCATACTAGTCCTGAAATAACAATCTTTTAGAGGCATTTAGTAACTGGAAAGAGCATTAAACTATAACACATACTTATGGAAGAACAATTACTGATTTATTTAGGCGACGTTTCGAAGAGTATTCTCTCAACGTTTTCACTTGCTTGAAAACGTTGAGAGAATACTCTTCGAAACGTCGCCTAAATAAATCAGTAATTGTTCTTCCATATGTATATGTTATAGTTTAATCCTGAAATAACTTTGTCTGTGTCAAGTGGACGTTAAACTCCATTTTCTCTCTCTCTCTCTTTCTCTCTCTCTCTCTCTCTCTCTCTTTCTTTCTTCCTTTGAGCAACTGTGGTTTATAAGCATGTATTTGTTATATAAGTGATTCTTTTTTTTGTAGATTTACGACCGGCACCATCAACATTTTAATATGCCGTCCGCAGTTATTTTATTCGGTACCACACTATGTTTTATTGTTCTTCTGAATTGTGGCGGCCACGGCCAGGTTATTCCCCCTACTATTGATGCTGATTGGGAATATTATATGATTACGATTAGCTATCCTGTACAGGGTATGCCTCTTTATGCTAGACCATCATATGTTGCAGCGGCTCAACTGTTATATAATTATCTTCCTAAAGTAAAACCGATTCACACATTTAAGGTAAGCCAATTTCATATCCTGCTATCCACTGGGATATTAGCCCAGGCCCCGAGTTCTCAAAGCATTCACAGACTTAAGTTAAGAATTTACTCCATATTGTTATTCTTATTTAACGTTTGTAGTTTTAATGTATCAAATACCCTAATAAGAAACTATATGCAAAGTTTTGTGTTTCTGGATCAAAGATATTTCTTATAAACAGTGATTGAAAGTTGAGTAAATTCTCAATTTAAGTCTGAGAATGCTTTGTGAACTTGGGCCCCAGCCCGGTTCCTAGAAAATTCTTAAAGTAAGCACAAAGTTATGCTTCACTTTTTCTTACGTAAGAATCTTAATAAAATACCGTCCCTAGAAAATTCTCAAGATCGTTCTTACGTTAGCACATCATAAATTTGTCGTCTGCCTCCCGGCAAATGGTCGATTTAGATGCATTTGACATGTCCCTTTTATACACACGAAATGTGACACAAGCTAAAAAAAAATAAATCAAATAAAATAAATTTTTTAAAAAAAAACGCAAGCCCGGGAGCGCCTGATCTTAAAGTAGCCCGTGTGTTTGTGTTATTTACTAATAACTGGTAAATAAATAAAATGTTTTCAGGCCAGAAGCGAAATTTTCTACAGCATACTTCTCGAGAATATGTTTCTGAGGGATTTTCTCTGCCTCCTACGTATCAAAATGCCGTGGAATAACTAACTGTCAGCCATCTTGTTTGAAGCAGAAACAGACTTAAGGTTGGTAAGCAAGCACTATACCTTGTTTGAGACTTGTGCTTAGATAAGAACAAAGTTGCGCTTAAGTTTTATTAGGAACATATAATAACGTACTCGTGCTTACACTGATGTCTACTTAAAATCTAAGCACGTTCTTGTGCTTAGATTTGTAGTAGACTTTGCATTTAAGTAAACTTATCGCATTTTGTGTTCTTAGAAAATTCTTAAGAACGTCCTTGTGCTTAGATTTTAAGTAGACTTCAGTGTAAGCACAAGTACGTTATTATGTGTTCCTAGAAAAAACTTAAGCGCAACTTTGTTCTTATCTAAGCACAAGTCTCAAGCAAGTTATAGGGCTTGCTTACCAACCGAATGTCTTCCACTGCTTCAAACAAGATGGCTGACAGTTATTCCAAGGCATTATCTACATCTTTTGATACGTTGGAGGCAGAGAAAATACTTTAGAAACATATTCTCGAGAAGTATGCTACAGAAAATTTCGCTTCTGCCCTGAAACCATTTTATTTATTTACCAATTACTAATAAACAACACAAACACACGGGCTACTTTATCAAGCGTTCCCGTGCTTGCGTTTTGTTATTTTTACCAAAACTGTTTTTATGACGTTTGAGAGCACCATAGTCTGATTTTACCAGTCACAATGTGCTTAGACTCGACTTGTGCTTACGTAAGAACGGTCTTGAGAATTTTCTAGGGACGGTATTTTATTAAGATTCTTACGTAAGAAAAAATGAAGCATAACTTTGTGCTTAATTTAAGAATTTTCTAGGAACCGGGCCTTGGTCTTTGCTCTGAACAGCAACCATATTAATTTATAACGGGCGGTTCTACTCCGTTTAACATCTTTCATACACATTTTCGTAAACATTTTCAATTTTATAAAATGAAAGGAGAATAAATGCTTCTAAAAATTTTCGACTATAGTGTTTCGTCAATTTAGGAATCAAAATGTAGGTTAACCCTCTTCGTGTCTGTTCTCAGGTGGATCAGATTGTAGAGAGACAGCATATGCTTCGTATGCTGATTTTGAAGACCTAGTTAAATGACAAACAGTATCAACTTCCATTCATATCACCAATATGAATATTTATCGAGTTAAGTGCTTTCAACACTAGTGTTTTCACAAACAAGAGCCATTTCCTTTTAACATCTTTTATTTATTCAAACATATAGCTTATTAATTTCTTCTTTCATTTTAGGTTGCTGGAGAACCAAAAGTTCTGGCAAGTAAGTATGTTTGTTGTTGAAATTTAATGTTAACAACCGCTGCCATTTATCCATGTGCATTTGTTTAAAACTTGTTCGGTACTAGTCTCGGACACTCAGCACCACCTACTCTTCCATATTACGGAGGGTTTGGTCAGGTCTATTGAAGAAAGAGTAGCGCCCCTTGCCGAAAATAAAATAAATCAATTGAAACATTATTATAAACAAACACGAATTAGGATTAATAAAAATCAAAGATGTCGATCTTGAAGGGAGAAATGGCAATTCCTAAATCAATTGAATGGGCGTCGACATCTGGTTTTACGGTTATTTATCTCCCTTGTTAAGCTTTAGGGATACACGATGACGTAATATACTGGATAATCTAGCCAATGACCTAGTTTTTCTCAAATGTCGTAGAATATTTTTCTAAATTATAGAGGTTATTCCAGGAAAGAATTTTGATCGTGTTAAATATTTAATTCATTAGAAGCACATACGAGTTATAATGGCTGTTTCGCAGAATGAGAAGGTCAATTGATTGGGGCCGCCGTAAATTGTGTGATTAGTTTTTAATTCAGCTGCTTCTAGACTACATGTATTTAAAAGATGACCAGTTGATTTTTCCCTAATTAATATTTTAAATCAGTTTTGACATTTGTTTTCAGTTGTGAAAGTCTCGTTTCCTGGTGCTTTGTGTGACATTGCAATGGGAGTAACTAATTTTGGATTAGAAATAGAAACCATCCCGATGTATGCCTTTGAAGCTTTCGCCACATTTGTTGGTGTTCAACGGGATTTAACTTTCACTCCTTTACGAGCTCTACCGTGTTCCCGTGTTTATCTGTTTGAAACAGTTGTTGAGTCACCTGGTAAGTAAGATACTTCGTACCATCCAACGATGTATGAAAGAATTAAAAAAAAAACCCAACTAAATCACTTTTATGTTTAATCAGGTCATAAGTAAGCTGTCTTTACGCAACGGTCGCCAGGTATGGACTGAGTTCGGTCTGTGACAGCCTGGCTAAAGAATAGGGAGGCACTTTGCTTCTCATCTATTTACTGTGCATAACTTGGTGTCAGTGGTATACACTGAACTTTGATTTCGTTCATCCCGTCCACATCCAATATGACTTTTTTTCTTGCATCCTATCCACAAATCAGACGCCTATCCCATTAATAGACAAGATGCCCTTTCTTCTTCCTTCTTTCACCCCATCCACATACAAGACATCTTTTCATCTTTCACCACATCCACATACAAGACGATTTTCTTTGAAAATCTCGAGGAGCTTTCTCGATCAACACAGAGAACGAAAAAGAGACCCCGTGGCTTGTCAACCATCGCATTACCCAGGTAGGTCCACCTGCCCGCCAACAATTAGCCGGTGAAGAGATTTCTTTTACAAATTTCGCGTGAAGCATTGAGGCAATGCGAGGAAGAACCCTTTCCAGCGACACGCCACCTTTCCAGAGACCATTGTCTATAATGGATCTGTTTCATATCTGGTGTGAAACATTGGGGTACTGGGAAGACGAACCCTCTAAATATGCCTTTTATTTCCTCTCTTAAGACCCTTACATCAACCTAACACCCCTTTCTGTCCGAAAACCTTGCGAATGTGACAAATTCTTTAGTTTTTAACAGATTTATTTAACCCCTTGAACACGATAAACATCTGGAAGACGCGAAGAATTCTTAACAATTTGCTCACGTTTTTCGTTAGAATAAGATGCTGTGTGGACTTATTTCTCTGCTTTACGCGGCTACCGTTGACGTATTTGTGCCCAATATCCGTAACCGATGTTTGAAGTATATTTCTCTATTTATTTTCAGGTGAATTGAGTGCTTATACAGAAGTAATGAGAAACTATACCACAGAAGTTTTAAGACTGAGATCCGCTGGTATTATCATGGACGCCTATAAATATTTGTCTGTTGTCCCTAATAGGGTTAGTATTTCACGCCTGTCTTCATTTATTCGAGATCATGTACAAAAATAAAATCGTAAAACATCTTATGATTCATAGGTACATAACTATATATTCAGAACTGAAACCACGTGATTTTTCTACTTTCAGTTTGCCGTCTTCAGTTGTGGAACGCCATCTTTCTTTGATCAAATGATGATGAGTTTAAATAGTTTAAATGCTGATTATGGTATATATGCTGTTGAAAGAGCCGTTTCCTTGGTTTCATGGAATCCGTATAAGGGCAAAGATGCTTTATGTCATGTCAGCAACTTCCACGAAGGTGTTTTCGGATTCGGCAAAAAAAAGAAATAAAGAGAGAAACTGGTTCATCATGACATAGTGCCGAGAATTACAGAAAAATATTAAACTAAATTCTATAAATTCTATCATCAGCAATTTGACTTTAGCCTAAGTAGTTCGTATTTAATAAGACTTTATAGTGCATGGTAATCCATGTTATAGGGGTTTGTACCTTACTAAATTAAAAATTCGTATTCTGAATGCTAAATTATCAGAGGTTACATAATTAGAGTATTTATTGGCTGTTATTTTTGTTATTAAATTTTTACGTAGTATGAATTTTAATTCATGTTTAAAAAAAACATATTTAACATAACCGGGGGAATAAATATTAACAGGAGGTAAAACTGTTAAATGTGTTATTACGTATGTTTGTGTCAAAAGCCCCAATCATCATTCATTCATTTAGCATGTAATTAAATTTTTATTTATTATTTTATGTTTTCGATATCTAAACATAAGCTACAATCTGATTAAAATACAGATCTATGTTTCGTTTCGTGTTTTTATACTTTATATGGCCTACATTACATGAAGATCTGACAAGTTATAACATAGGTCAGGGTTCAAAAGACCGATTTTTGACCTTATGATGTCCGACATTTGATTAACCTATCATCATTGATGTTACTCACAGTTTCGTGTGAAACACTCCTAAAGCTCGCCATAACAGATCGCTTCATTGGCTTATCCCTGACACTGCAGTGTAGAACAGACAAAGAAAATGCAAGTTTGAACTATAAAAACGAAACGAAATACGTTCTGTGTTTTAATCAGATTGCTCAAGCTAGGGATCATTTACACATAGTTTTTGTATTCATTCATTGTTTTGTAACCAAAATCACAGATCCTTAGTACCACCCTGCTTAAATCCCACTAGACACCATTCAACAAACTGTTTTAATGGCATATAGCAATAGAACTGGAAGTATACAAGTCGCCACGATGCGGGAAAGAATTACTGTTTATTAGTAAACTAAGCTTTAACTAGACTTTTATAGTCTTTAACTGGCATTAGTCAAAATCCGACTCAGAAATAAATAGCAATTATATTATTCCATAGAATTAACCGGTCAACAAGTGCAGTCTAAATTACTTTTCCTTAAATGTTGCCCACACATTCTTGTGAGCTCTTCCTATATCTTTCAACATTACCCATAAACATTGGTTCGGATCATGGTTTTGGACCGCCATATTTATTTACCCGCGAATATTATACTCCTCGCAGTGTTTCCTTTCATTAGAGCTAATCCCACTTAACACTGCTGTAATGGAATCAAGTTTCTGTTCCAAATTATGACTGGTCATAAGTCCGATTAACAACCAATAGCTAACCGTGTAATAATATCAGTACGCTTTGAACAAAGCTCCAAAATGTACCAAATATGTTTACATAGCGTTACATCATGACCCAATTATGCCCAATTAACCAGTGCATAGCAGAATATTGCAGATAAACTAATTGCGTGACAAACGAGGCTATCAACATGGATACAATGTAAATAATACTGTTTGAACAGGAACACTACTTTCACGGTTTTTAATACATGTACCTTAAATCACTGTGCAAAGTTTTGGGGAAGACTCTAGATTAAACGATGGGCTGTCATGTTTCTGTACTTGGGATAGATTTGATTGAACGGGAAACATAGATACACTCTCTCTCAAAATTTCAAGTATTGAAAGCAAAACCAGCAACGGGCAGAGACTGAGAGAGGATTTCTCGGGACATTGCTTCGGGAATATGGTGAATATGGAATATTCCTTTTTCTGACGGAGCCACAGCGGCTCAGTGAGCAAGGCGTTGGTTGGCTAACCTGGATGTCCAGTGCTAGATCTCTGCTTTGGTAGAGGATTTGACAAGAACATTGTATAGTCGTTCGGATCTTATGATCTGGAGTTACACAAATATACCAAGAGATGCGCTAATTCATTAAGTGGGATTTCGGCGATAGGGTGTTTTGTCAGGTAAACCACCATGGCTGGAAACAATCACAAGCCTTCTTCGCAATGTATAGGACCACGACTTAAAGGGACCATCCCGATTTTAACAGAGTATGGAATTTAAGTGTCAAAATATAGAAGAAAGGTGTATTTACCTTTCTCCAAATTTCAGCGCAAAATATTCAGTCGTTTGGATATGAACGGCACGTTACCCTTATTCGGGTCCATTTTTTCGTTGAGTGACATGATAATCTATTGCTGTTCTAGAGTGTTTGACCAAAGCGCTGATGTAAATTTCACCTACACGTTATTTTTTATAAAATAAAAGTCTGGTTTTATCAAGACAACGGTCTCCATTTCCCGATAAAGACTGACGGGTTTAAGTTGTCTGAAAACGTATCACGTATATTGAGTTAGTTGGTCGGTCCTAAGGTAGGGGATTTTATGGGCTAGTAACCAGTGGCGGCGCCACCACACTCATTCACTTGATACACTCACTCAGTTCGTTTGAAACCTCCTTGTTTGTTCGGATAAGCTGGTGATTTGGCGACGAACAGTATACCATCTCTATTTATCTCGACTACTTGGCTGCATTCCGGGCAGTCTATTTTACAAAATAGAGAGGCGAAAATATTCATACTCACTCCGCCCGTTTGACACTTTCTTCTCTGGTCGGATAAACTAGTGATTTGGCGACAGGCGGTATCTGTTAAGTTCTGTTTATTTCGACGATCAATGCCTGAAACACTGTCAGACTGCATTTCGGGCTGTCTACTTTTCAAATTATCGGGGACTTCTGTGGGGGTTCGCAAGTCCCTTTATTTCACAAAATATAGTGGCGAAAATATTCATTCACTTTGAGTCACTCACATCGCCCGTTTGACACCTTCTTCTCCGGTCGGATAAACCAGTGATTTGGCGACAGACGGCATCCGATCAGCTCTATTTATCTCTACGATAGGTGCCCGAATGCTGTCAGGCAGAAATTCCAACATTATTTTTCAAAATACTTTGGCGTTCACAGGAGAACTTCGTTGAGGTTCGTAAGTCAGTTCGGTTGCCATTTTGGTCTCTGGTCGGATAAACTATATGATCAGACGATATGTGGTCATATTTATTTATTTCCAAGATCGGTGTCTGACTGAATACTGTCAGACAGCATTTCCAACAGTCTGTTTTCAAAATCCTCTGGGGGTGGTCCCCATACTCTCCATAAGTATTTCCTACTTTGGCGCTCGTGATTGGGATTCGTCGACGTTCACAAGTCCGCATATTTGACACACATTTTACCTCTACGATCATTGCCTGAAATACTGCCAGGCTGCATTTCCGGCAACCTGTTTTCATCATAACTACTAGTTGAAGCTCGTACCTTTGCACCCTTAACCTTGGACTTTGTCCCAGTTTTGCCCCTCCAACCACTGATGGCTGGCGCCGCCACTGCTCTTAACACAAAATTAAGCAGTTTAATTTTACTAATATAGGACCTGTTGTCCCATTTTCGAAATATTAATCTTTTACCTTTTCGAAAGAGTATCATTGACATTTCTATTACTCACGTATCCAAAATTGTGTTCAAAACAACAGGGCAACTAAATTTTCTGCACGACTGGACTAATAAAAACGGACATACGGCATACGGTGTGCTATTGGGCACTACGGATTAGTCACGATTCGAATTCCAACTGCTAAGGGATCTTTTATGTGCACGCAAATGTTTAGACAGGATCACGGGTTTTCGCCCCGTTCGATCGGTTATAAGTTGTTCCAGAAAGTCATATATCAAATATATGACATCTCCTACTCAAGAGCTGTTTTTGTATTATGCCGTCAATCACAAATTAAATTGCAAATGTAGAACACATATGATTACAACAAAATTAAAAAGTTTGGATCTTGTTTCAATTCTTCATTCTATATCCACCCACTTACATAGGCGTACGAGGAAATTTTTGACTGGGGGAAGGGGCGGTGGTAGTTGGTGCCCAAAAAATGTAGTTAGGTTCTTAGTATGTTACATAATAATAATAATAATTCAAGAACACAATATTTTTTAAACAATTTTTACAAAGTACAATTGTGTGCCCAAATTTTCCCAGCGTTTGGTGCCCAAAATGGAAGGGGGGAGGCTCCCCCCACCCCAGCTCGTACACCTATCCCCACTTATGACAAATCTCTACATTATGGCACGACCATTTCTAATTCAGACGCAAATATTGTATATCGTTAAAGAATAAAACAAAATGATCCAATATCATCATGCGATGAAATGTTATTGAAACCAAAATCTATATAGTAGTATCCTGCAGTTTATTGTCAATACAAATTTTAGATATACACTAGAATATGTTATAGAGCAGAAACAATTAGATTAACTAATTACTGAAATTAATAATTAACAATAGATGTATCCACCTACATAATATAGATGATAATGAGGGTGATAACAATGAATGGATATCCATATCCATGTCTGTTATAAACATAACTTATTTAAAGTATATTATGTGTGTTATAAACATAACTTATTTAAAGTAGCTAGCGGTTTAATATTATCGGGCTACAATTAAAATGTTAATCGATTACTGGAACGTAACATCGATCTCTAAAGTTAGCATTTACATCACCAAACTTTTCGTTTTCCGTTTTTATTATCATGAATATTTTGTATTTGAAATACCGGCGTGCATGGCCAACAACAAGTTTATGACCGTAATATCAATGAACAGAGTATTTAAATGTGTTAATAGAACACTAAAATTCGGTGAATGCATATCACAAAAACCAGGTACTATTCCTAATATTACAAACTTTATGAACCTATTATTGATGTAAGCATTCAGTGATGAGAAGTAATAAGACCACATATTGACGCAAATAAAGATGCGATAGCTGCGTTTTTACTTATTCTACCATAATTATTGACAGATCAGGTGGCGTATCTTAATATTATACGTCATTGCCATTCATTTTCGAGAAATGTCATTTTTTCCGCAATTTTACCGTCATTTGGTGTTGTCTGAAAAATCTAAAATGTCAAAATGAAAAGCCACGGTGGCTACGAATTGTAAATGTTACCAAAAAACTTGTTTATCACTTATTTTTGAAAGGATAATAACAAGGCCTATTTAATTTGAGTGTTAAAAATAAGTTTTAATATTAACAAGTAACAAATTGACATTCACGACGCCATTGCCAGGGTAAGCCATTTTGTTCATAGCCACCCTTTCTGCCCATCTTTTCTTTGTTATTTCAATTTTCTTACTGACTATTTATAAATATGGTACTAGTAAACTGTATATAGCCATTATAGTCGACCAATTTCTATTACAGAAGTCAGCAGCTATTATTCTGGAAGGGATGCGTTATTGGCCATACGAACAATTAAATAGCTCAGAATTGTAAAGTTAAAAACATTGGAATATTATTCTCCATAATGAACCAACAAATAAATAACTCAAAAGTGTTAACCTTTAAACACACGAACATTATTGTTCGTAATAAACGAACAAATCAATAACTCAAAAATGTAAAGTTTTAAATACTGGAATATCTTTGCCATGTCTTTTCCATACCCGTTGGTTTTAAGCAACCTTGATATCCAACAAAAATCCAATGATAACGTTAAGACATGAACCAGCTGAGTAAACAATAATCTATGTGGTTTTATGAATACACGTAGCACATAGGTATGATGTCACTAATCCGTTGCAATGATACGGTACTGGGTATTATATTAACACCGTTTCGGTAGATGGTTTGAGTTCAATTCCAAACAACATTAGGATATTTACGTCGATTTATTTGGTATCAAGTAATACTGGATCTTGGAAAACCACCTAGAAGCCTGTAAATATAGAATGACGCATAAAGTTAATTTCAAACCATAGGATTCACACTTAGCTTCTAGTAAAATGGCGAACGTTATTACTTTCGTAATTCTATAGTAGTCCCAAACACGACACCTTTTGGTCGGAGGAAAGTTTTGGGGTTCATTCAATCCCAACCCACTCTTCCCATCCGACTTCCCATGTAGCATAGGCGTATGAGCCAATGGCCAGGGGAGGGAGATAGCTGCCCCCTAACTTTCGGGCAATCTGATCTTTCGGACAGACGAGTAAAGTGTAATAAAACGTATTCCATCTAGTTGACACAATAAAGATGAAAATCTAATGAAAAACTTATTTTACTTTTCTTTTAATTGAATACCACGAATATGTACTGAATTGACAATAGATCGAAACACTTTGCCTGGGGTGACATTTTTCGGCCATCGATTATTATTTGTGCATGCGGCTACAACATTCTGATTGCCTGGTTGAAATTCAGGTCGGAATAGATTGGGATTTCGGTTACAAAACAATTGGACATGTTTGGAGTTGCTTAACTCACGGGCTAGAATAGCAGAAAAACGCATTTGCGGTAGTTAAATTTTCTAAATTTTCTCCGGGAGAGCGAAGTTCCCATTCCCCGCGGCGATTGATTGGATGTTTGGGATTTGGGTCATTTACCTAAGGTAGCCTATAACGACTATATTGGACCACATTCAGGTTGCTTTATTCACGGGCTGGAATAGCAGGAAAACGCGTTTGCGCTCTTTCAATTTTCCAAAATTGTCTTGGGTGTCCCTATACAGTAAGCCCCGCTGCTACGCCCCCATCCCAACTGCCATCGTGCCCGTACGCCTGTGCCGTTTAGCATAAAGTATGGCATTAATGTATTAATGTAACATATAAACAACTGCGTAATATGGAGACGATGAATGACACCATGCATTGTCAACTGTCAAATCCTCTTTGCAGGAATAAGGCAAACGCATCACCTGCAAAAAACCTGATTCCCGGATACGCCCCTACCCACAAACAACAAAGCTATCTTATTTTGAAATGAAAGCTTAATTTCAAAATGAAAATGGGAAGATAACTCTGTTATTTCCGGTCGAAAATTTCGTAAATTGAATTTGATATTCACTTACGCCAAACAATTAAGAACAATCAATCAAGAAGTATATTCTATACCGTATTATTAAGACAAACTGTAAACGGGATGATAATTTGATGATGGAGAGAGTGTAGAGGGGTAGATTTGTTCTAAATAGATAAACTGTCTTTCTCTATCATTTCCTTTGTCTATCATGAACTTTTAAGGGGAAATAATTAGCAGTCTTAATTCAAAATATCATAGAAGATTTCTCATATTACACCTATCAAAAATAGAACATTATTTAATTAAATATGTCACTTTACCTTCAAGGTTTATTATTCCCAATATGTCAGTTCAGAACAAGAATAACGTTTTTGGGGAATAAAAAGGTTCAGTATAAATGTCGAAAGAATGTAATGTCATTAAGCCTGTAGCTGAGACGATAAAAAATATCTGGTTAAAGTTTCACTTCAGTTATCTGTGTCATATTTGACATATTTCAACAAAGTGGTTGAAATATGTCAAATACTTCCCGGATTTCTCTTTAAAATGAACAACACGGGAAACAGATTCGTATCATTTTTTGAACAACGTGGTTGAAATGTAAGTCAAATACGTCGAAGATTACTTTTTAAAATGTATAAAATGGGAAACTGGTGACAGTTCACAATGCCCACACATCAACCCAAAAATAATAGAGGTTTCAGCCTTAAAACCCAATTTGATTAAAATATAGATGTATATTTCTTTTCGTCTTTTTTCCTTTCGACGGCCTACACTACATGAAGATTTGATCGGTTGTAGTGATAGGTCGCGTCAGAGGTCATATGAGCGGCTTCAGACCGTCTGACGTCAGAATTTGATTAACCACGCAGCATTGATGTTACTAGTGGATTACCCACAGTTCCGTGCAACAAGGGATTAAAGCGCGCCGTAAGAAACCATTTCATAGGCTAATCCGTCAAATCATTCAGACCACGTCAATAATAACAATTCTTTCAGATCCTGGTGTAGTAAAGACAAGTTAAACGAAATTTTGAACTATAATAACGAAACGAAATCAAATTTGGTTTTTAATCAGATAGCTGTCTAACGTCTGTCGACAAACAAACATACACCTTTAGAGCATAGCAGCAAGTATATTCAAAGGCTACTTCGTGGACACCTGTGCATTCCAAACGATATTCTCGAAAAGTTTGGGTGTCATTTCGATATTTACGCTGCAGGCATGCCAACTGAAGTAGTCATTTAAAGAAATAGCTATTCGTGAACCAACACAGCTCACGTTAAAGGTATCGTAAACGATCAAAACGACAAGCAATTAGATACTCGGAAAACGGGCTCTATTGATATCATTTCAGTTTCGTTTCTTTAATGTATCGGGGGGGGGGGGCGTTAAGTGGAAAAGTGGCTGTATCATAAGATCTGCCATTGAGTCAGCTGGCGTGGATTTCATTCCCCTGTTGTACGTGGCAGGGAGTGAGGTTGCCTATCAAAGCTTGCGGGTTTTCTCCGGATTCTCCGGTTTCCTCCTACAGCTAAAACACCCTACGTGTAAGTGAATTATTGAAATAAAATTGAGCCGTATGTTATCCCGAAATGATAAATCTCTCCGTTTCGCCTCATTTGTTATATAAATCATTACTTGGGGACATTTATACACATGCCGAGCCCATAATCAACCCTCTAGATCATTTGATGGTTTTGATTTTCAACACGATTGCCATTTAATAATTTAATTAAAAGATGGATAATCGAGTTTTTTTTTATTATCGTAACAACAGTATCAATGACAATCGGGAATACACTGTTCTTGAAACGACCTTGACCTTGAAGTGATCTGACTAAAAATTTCAATATATTTCTTTTCCATTATCTTTTTTATCTGTTATAACGATGACACCCAGCTTTTTATCTAAATATATTAAAATGTATCAATAAATATAGAATGAGACAAGAAATATTAGAAAGATGTATTTACCCAATCATGAATAAGGCACACTGCAGGGTTCTCATCTTCACCATTAGGACAATCACGATAACTATTACATATCATATCATCATGAAGACATATTGAATCATCTGATGGACATCGTAGTGTTTTCAAACCTTTCTCAACTCCTCGACATGCTATAAAATAAATCAAATATTATCTTGGGATTACCTTCAGAGACGCTTTATAAAGCTGTATCGGGTTACGTACTTGGCGATTAGATTTCAGTCTGTATTCAGATTCTGAACCCGATATCAAGGAGTTTGATCAAATCCAACTTTTAGTAAATACTTCAATGTGATTGGCTAACCACTAAAATCAATCGAATATTATCCAATCAAATTACTCAAATTTGGACCCCCCCCCCCGGTCTGCTTTCTGTACTTGGTGCCAATTCGGCCCTGGTTAATAATATGTCCTTATTAGTGTGTTACATGTATATCACCATTTGTACCAAGGACTGTGGAATACTCATCTATTCTGATTGTCCATATTAACTGAAAATATCATCATCTGTGGGATTATGTGTCAAGGACGGTGTGACACAATAAACTTGTTTACTGTTAATTGGGACAGGGACCAAGCAGCTAATGGCAAGCACCGACTGTGCGAGCAAACGATATCCCTGATAAATTGTGGATATCGTTAATTCCCCTCCTCTTATGTCCCCAATGATTCACACTATAGATTTTAAAGATTCGTTACAACTACAGCCTCAAGCTTCCGAAACCATAAGTAATAACCCAAATTATCCACAACACATCTGTTAAAAACTGTAGCCTGGATTTCGTTATTAAAGTTTTGCCAAAGGGAAGGTAGCTCAGGTAGCAAAAGTCGACAAGAACCGAAATCTTGACGCCAATGCTGTACACTAAATTTGAAATTAACACGATTTTCAAAAAGGGACTGTAGGCCGAACTCCATAAACTTAAAGCCACGGAGCGCTGAATATTCAATTGTTCGTCCTCTCGTATATCAAATACTTTACAGGAAATTTGGAAATATCCATTAAATCCGTTGCCTCTGTCGTAACGTTTAGTGCTGAATATAGATAGGATTCGGCCTCAGTTGACCTCAACGCTTTACACCAAATTGTTGACGGACAGGTGGACGGCCGGACCGACGGGAATGCATCACGACAATACACCTACACTGAAATGTGGGCGTATAAAAAGAATTTATGCAAAGCTAGTACGGGCGGTGTATATCCTTTTGCTATGAATACCAATTATGTAATCTATATGGTATTTACGGGGACAAGAACTCAAATTAAATTTCTGTCTGCAAGTCAACAATTTAAAAATGTCTTTGACAAGATCTTTATTTTGATACACAATTTGACATTTTCTGTTTATTAAACATTAAATATCATATCCCATGGGCTATGAATATTTGTTTATCTATGAAGGTTATACGACTAGAAAAGACAATGGAGGATAGACAATGTAATTGAGAATTTCAGGCCTGAGTAACCCCGACAGTTCGACGGTTTTCGAAAATAAAATAAGGTGTGGTTTAACGTCCAACTGTTCTGCTCTGCCAGGGCTACTGTGGCTCGACAGCGTACTCTGATATCTAATTCCAAATGCAAAGGGGTGTTTAACGTGTACGTCACGTACTATCCATATACGCTGTCCCTTGTCAGACTGTTCCGACGAACCTGCTTGACCAACATAGGGATCGAAGATGACGGCTCAAGTGTCGTAGTTTCGATGTTAGACTTGAACGTGATAATGTTTTTTTTTCGGGATTGTCTAACCCCAAAACGGCCTAGTTAGTGCAGAAGGGATTTAAAGAGAGAGAGAGAAAGAGAAAGAGAGAGAGATAGAGAGAGAGAAATGAGGTTTAACGTCCACTCAACACAAACTAGGTCATTTCGGGACTAACATGTGGTTTAATTTTATTTCAATAATTCGCTTGCGCGTAGAGGTCTTTAGCAGTGGGAGGAAACCGGAGTGCCCGGAGGAAACCCACGAGGTTGAGAAGGCGCCCCTATCTCCATGCCACATACGCTCACGCCAGGATTCGAAATCACAGCCGCAAGCCAGAGGTGACCTGCCAGCTAGAGGTCGAAGCGCGGCACTCTAGACCACTAGGCCATCCCAACCCACCAGAAGGGACTTAAAGACAATCTGAATAAAATACAGATCTATGTTTCGTTTCGTTTTTTTTTTTTAAACTTTGGATGACCTCTACTACATGCAGATCTGACCAGTTGTAGTGAAAGGTCGCATCAGGGGTCATAATAGCGGCTTTAGACCTTGTGACGCCAGACATTTGATTAACCAATCACCGTTGAAATTTTGAGTGGTTTACCCACAGTTCCGTGTATCTCGCGCCATTTGATTGGCTTATCCTTCACACCATTCAGAATGTGGGTTATATAACAACTCTTATATAAAGACGGGAGAACCCTCGTCGAAACGTCGCTGAAATAAATCCTTTAAGTAAATTGAATTCCATATAATTGTGTCATGTGTTAACTCTTATATAAAAAAAACGAAACGAAATAGGATCTGTGCTATAATCAGATTGATGTTAAGTCACATTCTCTCACACACTTACCTCTTTTATGTTTTAATGGTCTGTGTTCATGCTTTCTTCTTAATCTTTCAGCCAAATATTCTTGTAATCTGTCCTCTTCAGCTATAGGATCAAAGGCTAAAATTAAACCAGCTACTTTTAATATTAAAACATTCTATGTAATTAGTCATAGGAATTAAATTTTTGATCGAAAACACAGATTTTAATATTGTAACTTGACAATGCTCGATATGGAATACCCTTTGCATTGAGAGTGCGTAGATGGCCTGTAAGTTAGATCATGATCGAACACGACAAGTTGTTGGGTCACCTGCCTTAAAGGGACAATCCTGATAAGAACATAGTCTCAAAAATTAAAGTCCGAGTATTTATGAAATTTATGGACCAAAATATAGTGGCATGGTGTATTTACCTTGTCTCAAAATTTCAGCTCAAAATATTGAGTCGTTTGGACGTGAACGTCAACACTGCTTATCCAGACACGTAACCCTTTTAAGATTTCGGGTCAATTTTTAAATTGGGTTACCTGATAATCGATTAATTGTTTCTTGAGAGGTCTATACAGTGAATGACCTATGCCCTGTACTTGATAACAAAAGGTAAATTTCACATACATATTATTTTTATAGAAAAAAGTCTCGTTTTATCCAGCTACTGTATAATAAAACGTTCTCCATTTCCAGATGAAGACTGCCAGGTTTAAGTTATTTACAAGCGTATCACAAATATTGGGTTAGTAGGTGGGCCTTAGGTTATGGATTTTAAAGGATTTTAACACAAAATTATACAGTTTTATTTCCCAAAAAGTTATCGGGATTGGCACTTTAAGCCTAGCTTACAAGGGCCGTACGTGTTTTGGTACATACGTGCCGTAGTGATTGGTAGATCACAGACCAACCGCAAGGGACTGAGTGAAAATACAAGTAACCGGTAAAATTCCCCCCGTAGACTGCCCGTGGAAGCACGGGCGGTCGGTTGTGAACTAGGCTTAACCTTCTCACTACTAAAGATCCCTACGCGAAAGCAAATTAGTGAAATGAAACTGTATCATAATATGGTTATCCCTAAATGACCTAGTTACCATTCTACACAATAAAGGCTTTCTAAATCATGGTATCCTAGAGCAAGGTCTTTGAGAGGAGAAACATGTGTTGGGCTGAGACCGTTTTTGTACCTCCACCCCTACTAACTTTTCTAACACTATTCATATTAAATTATTCCCTAGTAAATTGCGATAAATTGGAAACCCTTTTTACATACTTATATAAGCTTCAAAGGAACAATAAAATATTTATGCATAATTGCCCATTACAATTCAAACGTTGGTATTCATGGGTTCCATATAATCTCATGGGCCCTGGTGCGGCACACCGGCTGCATCCCATTCTCGTGAGGTCTGCCTCAGCGACAAATCACTGCTTGTGGGAAGTGATCACATTTCCTTGCAGTAAGATAATAGTGATTGAGAGTTCACTGGCAGACGTTGCTAAAAATAGATCAGGGAGACGTGGCGTAGACGTTTTCGGAATTGTTTCATTGACAAAGCGAACTATAAATTTTTGAAAAAAAAAAGTCTTATAAAGAAGAATAATGTAGGAGGAATTATTTTTGACCCTTTGTCCGTGTATCTATTTTAAAATCAAATTACGTTAATAAATTATACAGAGGATGCGTAATATCATGGATCTTATATTGATCTATAGTGTTTTTATTACCCCTTGGAGGGCTAGGGAGTTGATGGATGCTTAGCGCGTGCGAATTGTATCATAAGGGTTTCAGTGAGTCAACTGGCATGATTTCGATTCCCCGGTTGCACGGCTTATAAAAGGTGCTATAAAACAATTGCCAAATTCTTTTTTTTAAAAAAAAATCTTCTCTCCACAAGACAAGCGTGTTAGCAGTACCAAATATAAAAAATTATAGCACATTCCCTAGCGTTCAATAAATTTTTCGGAGTGTTGAAAAAGCGATAGAAAAGCGGGGGTGTATAAGATGTCAGATAAAATTAGATATATTTAAACAGAAAGGTTAAAAATGATATATTTTAGAGAATCCATTGATGGGTATTGATCGTATAATTACTAAGTGACTAAAGAGAAGACCTATTACTTTATTATCGTATAATGGCGTATTAAGATATTTTATAGAACCTTGTTCAGATTTTACAGAAACCCTTGCAATTCATTGTATTATATTACAGTTACAACATGACATGACCCTTTAATAATAATAGGGAGAAGTCCACATCCTGGTTATGCTGGGAAAACGGAAAAATCGAGGTAGGGACATGGGCAATCTGATTAAGACACTGATACTTTTTCGTTTCGTTTCAAAATTTCGTTTTACTTGTCTTTACTACACTAGGATCTGGGTGAGTTGTTATATAACCCACGTTCTGGTTGATGTGAAGGATTAACCAATGAAACGATCTGTTCCAATAAGTTCTTGGCGTACGATGCACAGAACCGCGGGTATCCAATTAGAAAACTCAACGTTGATTGGTTAATCAAATATCTGAACCCACAGCCGTTCGTATGACCCCTGGCGTCACACCTACAACTGGCCAGATCTCCACGTATAAGTAGTGGCGACCGAAAGTATAACGAAAAACCGAAACGAAATATAGATCTCTCTTTTATTCAGATAGGAACATACGTACTCCAACCGATGGAAATGGCGATAGTATGTAACGTACACTAATGTTATCGCAGAAAACCATCCTAAAAAGCGAAAACTACAACTTGGAAACCAGGTTGGAGACGGTGTTTTGCATTTGCGGAATAGAACCAAGCGACGAATGGAACACTATAACTAATTATAATGATGGCTGCAACCATGTACCACACTGATCAGCAGTGAATATTAGCTAGGTTGTTACAATCACTGATAAGGTTGACATCTATGAGACTTAATGGGCCAAAAATGTTAACTTTTTTCCTTCGACAAATTAAATTCTAAAACAATTTTTTTACGTATTAGAAAATAAATAAAGACGTTTGAAGTATTTTTAGGTAAAAATTATTTCCTATTTAGAGTAAATGGGTATTAAAATGAATAAAAGGCAGCATTCTGCCTCATTTAGTAACGTCGACAAATTAAATTCTAAAACAATTTTTTTACGTATTAGAAAATAAATAAAGACGTTTGAAGTATTTTTAGGTAAAAATTATTTCCTATTTAGAGTAAATGGGTATTAAAATGAATAAAAGGCAGCATTCTGCCTCATTTAGTAACGTCTTATATAAATAATGCACGCACCATGGAGCCACTGATTGACGTCGCGTGATGTGGCGGCACGTGTTGAGTACAGTCGTCTATTACAGAGATATTAGAAGACTTTGGCAATCCCCTGTGAAACAGTTTGGTCATCTAAGGTATTCCTAAATATGGCTCTGGGTTTCTACTTCATCCAGAAATGGCTCTGGAAATCAACTTCATCAAGAAATAGCGGTCGAGAGGAGAAGGTCTGACAGATGTAACTCTGATCATTTGTTAAAAATATTGCCGGGAAATATCGGAGCCCTGTCTGTGTAGCATTTAGATATACACGACTTTGATACTTACTTTTAACTATAGGACGATGTGTGTGCCTTTGAGATAAAATATTCTTTATAAATGTTTGTCTGCTATTCTCTACCGGTTCAATATCTGAAACAGAAAACCCAATATTACGATTAACTGAGGGACTCTATGATGCTCCGTTCTCTGAGCATAAACAAACTTCAACGGTTGGTGGAAGCTACGCTGTTGAGGGTTGAGAACTGGGCAAGCAACCTAGGGTTCCCTTATTAATATTCTTGTGCAAAATCCTGGAATCAGAGTTTGTCTAAATAGAAACTAATAGGAATGAGCAAGTCTAAGATTAGTGGCGTAAATCTCGCCAGCAGCTTTATAGTTTTGGGTTGTTTTTTTTTAAATTTGCCTTTATTTAAATGATTTTCTTACTACGTTTGGTAGCTGCAACTTGTAGCCGTGATAATTCCTATACGCGGCTGCAATTGATATATATACTATTCGAGGCTTTGAGCAAGTAACACATATCATCACAGTTTGCATGGAAATACGATCTAGAATTTATTTCTCCTGAGCATAAAAAAAACCAAATACTGAACTCGTTAGCCAGGTTACCATCCGGTTATAATTGTGTTACCACTAGTTGTTGGAACAGCTATATGATGTTATATAGTGTTAAAATAAACCAATAATACATTCATGAAATTAAACTTGCGCGGCCCACTATACCACAATAGCATGGTTCAGAATTTTCGGACTATGGTCCTGACTAAATAAAATTCGGAGTCCATTACTTCGACCATTATCAAGAAATCACGATAACTGATGGCTGCCCCGTAAAGAGTGTATACACGCCCCGTAAAGAGGCCTCGAATTTGGACAGAGGCGGATTCAATGGCGGGTGCCCTTTTTACTGCTGAAGGTGCTTTTCTCAGACCCAAATACGTCCGTTCCGAACGTTTACTTAGACGAAAATATCAGCCAAATAGCTCTTGGAATGGCTACAGATGCAAGCAAGGAAATGACGGATAATTTTCAGGGGGGGGGGCACCCCCGTCTCAGCGGTCAGTGCCCTCATTTTGCGCCCCCCACCCCCTTTTCAAAATTCCTAGATCCGCCCGTGTTGAATAATATTTCTTCTTATATGAGAAGAACAGCTTTTTTATGGAAATGCTAGTAACCACATAAGATATGTCAAAATTATTATTAACGACATCTGACGATTGTCTATTATTTTTATATATATTTTGATAGCGCATGTCATCCTGTCAATAGGACAGGACAAGGAATATATAGATACTCTTTGATTTAGGCCAAACTTGGTTTAAATTGAGAACGTCTAAACATTCAATCACATCGAAACTTGCATTTTTGTCACAAATCATACTGTTAAATTTAACTCAATTTCTTAGAGTGTACATCTAGAGTGGGGGCGAGAATTAGTGTTGGCGGTGCTAATAAGGTCTAATAGATTATATTGAATGAAATCAGTGGTCAGTGATATAACTCAATATATTAATCTTAGTCATTACGCTACCTGTAAAGGCTACCAATATCTGTTTAGTCTTGGGCATCAAAACTGGCCTTATCGTAACGAGCAATTAACGCACACACACAATAGATCGGTCGAGATCAATTGAGAGAGTGTCAAAATAATTGATGAGATCACTGCATGAAATTAATATTAAGCCCAGCTTCATTGACAATACCAGGAAAAATAAAGTAACAATAAAGTAATTTGTTAAGACACACTAACGAACTGGTTACTGTGTAAACTGAATATCGAATAGCAATTTGTGGTCGTTGGTTTGCAGAGACGAGAGCGAGAGAAAGAGAAATGGGGTTTAACGTCCACTCGACACAAACTCGGTCATTTCGGGACTTACATATAGATTAATCTTATTTCGGTCACCTCTGTCTTGCGGCTGTGGTTTCGAGCCCTGGCGTGAGCGTATGTGGCATGGAGATAGAGGCGCCTTCTCAACCTCGTGGGTTTCCACCGGGCACCCCGGGTTTCCTCCCACTGCTAAAGACCCCTACGCGCAAGCGAATTATTGAAATAAAATTAAACCATTATGTTAGTCCCGAAATGACCTAGTTTGTGTTGAGTGGACGTTAAACCCCATTTCTCTCTTTCTCTCTTTTAATCTTATTTCAATAATTCGCTTGTGCATATGGGTCTTCAGCAGTGGTAGGAAACTGGAGTACCCACAGAAAACCCACGAGATCGGGCAGGCGACCCTACTCCTTGCCACGTAAAACCGGGAATTCGAAATTGGTTAATGTTCAGATTAAAGTAGGACCTTTGTGTTGTGGTGAGTGCTAGTGTTCACACTTTACTGTGGAGTTACATTATTGAAGAGAAGTCTAGTACAGTCTTATAGTGAACGAAATATAAAACTGTATTTTCATTAGATCGTTAAATATCAAATAATATTGTACAGATATCAGCGTTTGGGGATTTTTGTTTGTATTTTTTTAAAAAAATGTTTGTAAAGTTCTATCATCAATACATGCATATATCACGCGTCAAATACTCTGATCCCAATGGTTTTATACAATACTTGCAGTGCTACAGATTTTGACTGATAACAGTTTTATTTATAATACAAACACTTCGTATGATGTACTATACTATGAAAGGTATAAATATAACTTCTTTGTTGATAAATTAAAACTCTAGAAGAAGTTTGTATACCATGAAAACATCTTGAATCCCAAAAAAAGGTTAATATCAGTTGAAATCGATTAATGTCTATTACCTAGAAGGGGATTCCTTGTGTACGTTCGCTTGTAAGTTTAATCAATTTTTTGAACATGATGCAGGGATTGACGTCAGTGACTTAAAGATGCACACCCGCATGTATTTAAAGGGTAATTATTTCCAATAAAGATATAGGAAATTAATGTGGAAAGAAGAGACACCACCTCTTACTAAAACAATACTGGAAAGGGAAGCTGACAGGGGATGACCCAAGAATTTCCTTAGGTCTGGATATTTAAGGTAAATGGAAAGAGAGTAACGACAAATAAAAGCTGTAAAATTTGATGCTGCCTCACTCAAGGTTGCTTAAAATGTATTGCTGTCGGCTCGTAGTCATTTTCCATTCAGATAAAATACACATCGGGAATAATTTGATCATTTGTTCTACCCCTACCACCACTTTTAACATATTAACTGAAAGTATGGTATTTGTAATGACCAGGAAAGATCAAATAATAGACAAGAATCTTGTAATAGGCCACGAAAAAATTATATACATATTAAATATACCAGAGCGACAAACACTGAGCTCGCTGTTGTTATTCAAACGCCCATCTCTCGTCTTGAATTCGTAGAAATTCAAAAACATTTCCTAATTGTATCTAATGAGACAATCAATGATTGTTGTAACCAGGTGCAGGGAAGGAAAAGGTGTTTAATGCATACGATTTAGAGCATACGGATTTCTATTTGGTTGAATGCCGTTGGTTTTGTTCCTTGGCTTGTTAATGAGTTGGCCAGGTTCCTAACGACGTCTCGGTAACAAATAATATTTTTTGTCTTTTGGCTATGTTTCAGAATCGATTGTTATCTAGTTTGGATTTCGACTCTCGAGGTAGATGCTGAAAGATCTAGTATGTAAGATTTCAACTACAAGCTGATCGTTCTTGCTAACTACTTCAAACAAAAATAGATGCTGAAAATTTTTGAGCGCAGTTATGAACTTTTGAAGTTTGGACAAGAAATGACCCATTGTCAAGTACAGATTTAGATATTGCATGATAATCAATCTTAAGTCTCTTGCTATCGAATTGGAAATAATAACAAAATGAAAACAATATCCAAATGTCGAGCTTTTATGATGTGATGGTTGATATGAAGGTTGTTGTTCCCGATGTGCGATTTGTAGTTGCTGTCTTTCAGTGTATAGAGCGGGTTTTATCTGATCAGTTCATTCCGTTTATATCTAAATGTAGAGGGTGGAAGTGAGAAGAACATTGTTTTATTGTGTTCGGGCTTTTAACGCTACAGCTACATACCTTTAAAAAGAAGCTGTACGGGAAGTCGGGGGAAAACGAAATGTTATTTTACGCTAAACATACACAATTCCAGGAATATAATAGACTATCTCCTCGTTTATTAAAACACGTCACGCATACAGTGCTGTATGTTAAAGGTCTCGTTTTGTCCTGCAATCAATAGAGCTGTTGAAGGTTATTGGAATTATTCTCCAAGATAAAGATAAGGTTAAATATACAACTTCTATTATACTTTACATTTGTTTTATTTAAATAAGTCATTCACATGACAATCACTTTGATAGATTGAACAGAGAGGTGGGGTTTCAAACTTGATTCCGGCATTGAGAAATGTAATGGGGTTAAAGGTCTACTGTTATGCATCGGTTTGTTAATAAAGGTGGGCATACGCCATACATTGTGCTATGAGGTGAAATTTTGCCCGGGCAGCGGCACTTCGGCTCACGTTTCGAAATCCAACTGTCAACGGTTCTTTTATTTACACTTCCACGAGTACACCAGGCCTCGGCTTATTGTCCCATCCGTACCACTATGCTATCTGATTGAAGTACAAATCTGTATTTTGTTCCGTTTTTATACTTCCGATGTCATACCTTACATGAAGATCTGATCCGTTGTACTGGGAGGTCGCACCTAGGGTCATAAGAGAGGCTTTTAATCGTATTACGTCAGATATTGATTAATCAATCAGCGTTGAAGTTTCTACGGGTTTACCCACAGTTCCGTACAGAGCACGCCAGGAACTCGCCGTTACAGTCCCTTTCATGGCTAATTCATCACATCAACTAGAACGCCTGTTACATAACAAGTCTTCCAGATCCTAGTGTTGTGAACACAAGTAAAACGAAAGTCTGTACTATAAAAAAAACACGAAACGAAATAGGATCTGTTTTTAATCCGAGTGCTACACATATAGAAATTATAATTACTATTATTACTGAACGACGTTTCGACAAGGTTTCACATTATAAAATATGATAGGATGAAATTAAAATAATAACACTTATATCATACGGACACGGTAAAGCTAATTAAAAAATTAACACCTAATATCATATTGACCACGTAAAGCTAATTAATTAATAGGTAGCATGTTTATGAAGTCATGTTGTTATTATATCAGGTTTTAATAATCACGCCCTTATCATTTCCATGATAATTTTATATTAATTAGTGGTCTCTAACTGGTCATTATTATTCCGGTTTTACATACATATATAATGACCCATCTCAATTTATATTTTTTCATTGCTGGATAAAAACTAGAAATACCCAAAGGAAATGTCGGTTAGAATTGTATCCCCTATATTCAGTTACTAAATGCTATTTTACCTTTAAAGCGAGAATTTTATATTTTTACGTTACATTTCAAAATGTTTTAAAATAAACCCTTAAAACAGATGGTATCTATAAACAGTCCTACCTTGTTAAAGAATAATCCTATTAATCCTATAATTTACTATTGCCAGTTGAGAAATTTGAAAAACATCATTTTCAACTTCAAACGTTTGAAGATAGCTATTTCATTGGGGGAGGGGGGGGGGGTATATTATAGAATAACAAGGGAGGTAATTGTGTTATTAATTACGATTTGAATGACTTTTCAGTATGGGAAATGAAATGAAATGAGGTTTAACGTCCTACTCTTTTGCACCTAACCTGGGCTAATGGAAGACGGACATACGCCATACAGTGTGCAATGAGGGAAATTTTGCCCGGGCAGCGGCGCTAAGGCCTACTCCTATATCGAATTCCAATTGTCAAGGGATCTTTTACGTGCACTCCAATGCGTTCACGGGACCTCGGGTTTTCGTCCCTTTTGAACGACTAAGCAGCTGTCCTTGTCAGGCCCTCCTTCTGCATCACTGACCAGGGGAAATCACGCGGGAAAATCGAGATGAACTTTCTCGGCCAATGCAGGGATCAAACACCCGACCTCCAGGCTAGCGAACCAGCGCCTTATCGACTTAGCCACCGTGACCCCTGAAGTATGGGAAATAATGCCTATGATCGTATAATAGTGAGTTGACAGCCTATTGAGCAAAAGGCATACAAATAATTAGGATTTGGCTTTCTTATACTATTGTTTCCTACTTTTTTCGCGAGATTTAAAACTGCGATTGTGTTTTTGGTGAGTGAATCACGGATTGGGCGTGCTTTAAGTTAGCGTGATTTATATTTTTATATTTAAATCCTTGAGTTGATGACTATCCTTAGTATCTATAAGTTATATTATATCCAGTAGCTTAAGCTTCTGACACCCAGGTCTAAGTATTCACGGGCGAATAGAACACTCGATAACACTTTTCTTTTAAGATGTTCATGTATATATATCTAACAGTAAGTACTGTATAGTCCTTTTGAATTAACACTATAGTGTCTCGGCTCGTAATTGACCGGACAGTGTCTACCATCCAGTTGCGTACAGAGTGGGTGACAGACCCGCGTATCCATTCTGTTATCGATGTTTACGCTGGTGTAGACGCTACCCTACATAATTTGAATAAAAAGTTTACTTCTTATGTGTTCTCATATTATCGGGTACTAGGTCCTATACTTGACTCTTGGGGACATACAATCATGATGCAGGCACCGGGCATCACCAAACCTCAACACAACTGCTGCCATCTCCAAAAACTCTGATCCATACAGTAACAACGACACGCCACGGACAGCGAGAGGAAGAGGAAAGTGGGGTTTAACCAGTACTCGGCATAAACTAGGTCATTTCGGGACTAGCGTATTTTATTTCACTTTAGTAGTGGGGTAAACCGGGGGGAACCGGAGAACCCCGCTAGGTTGAAATGGCGACCCTACTCTATGTCAGGCACAAGCGAGGAATCGAATCCACGCCACTTGACACACTTTTTCATCCAAAGAACACGCCTTAACCATTCGGCCCCACCATTTCCGGGTTGAAGAGGCACTTTGGTTTAATTATTTAATTGATTAGTTATGTTAGCGTGGGTGGTCGTAGATACACTTTACTTTCAGGATGTCGACAATCAATTCATATATTACCTTTATTTGTATGGCTGTTGAACTTGTAATTTTTATTGTTGACGTCTCTTTACGAATCGATATGACGTTGTTTATAAGATGGCATCAAGTGGTTGATCTAACCCTTTTTCTAACATGTCACTGATTAGTTATGAAAGTAAAACGATAGATCACTCAAAAGTTTATTTGAACAAAAGCTGAATTCTATAAATATATTCACTCTTTGTTTATGTTCTCTTATTCAACTGAATATTTCATAGAATATTATCAGCCCTTAATTAGCCTTCGTCGTCAATCGGATATGCAGACCTACAAGTTCATGATGGGAAAGGGAAACGAGTGGAACCAATGGAAAAAAGGAACCACTCAGACGAGCATAAAGGCTTTTAACTAGAATATCGTGTGTCCCAGAACAACGATCGAGCACACAATATAAAGTGGAATAATTCGATCTGCATGTCATTAAACATACATTATGGGGGATTAAATAACGAGTTGTCAGTTCTCACTTTAAGTTCCGCCTAGCCTCGATCAATATTACTAAATTCGGAACGACAAAAATCAAATTCGTGAATATCCTTTTAATCATTAAATCGTGAAGGAAAATTATGCAGCAAATCGGATCATAACCAAACACATATCGCAGGCTAGAGTTGACGTCGAGAGTTGATTATGGTCTGGATAAGTCAATATCAAATTTATAGTTTTAATAACATTTCAGGCCTGATTTAGCGAAATCTGCCATTGCAGGTATTTCTTTAAGCCTGAAATGTTATATCTAATTTATTAATTTGACATAATAAACTTGATGCTATTGTAGCCTGCGATATTTACTGAATTTGAATACAATTTTGTGATGGATGACTTAACGTCAAAATGGATAATTGAGATTTTGCTTTCATCGTACCGACTTTAGCAATGATGATATGCCTAAAATTCAATCGCTAACATTTCGGTTCAAAGTGGAGCAATTTGACTGAAATTTTCGACATATTCTCTCTAAATGATTTATTTTCCAACTATTATAGCAAGAACGACCAGTCGTTTAACTAATCTCAAATAATTCTCCTTTAACGATGTACTTGATTTCAAAACAAAAACATCAATATGGATACTTGGCAATGTTCTTTTATATTAGAATATTAGAAGGACCTTGAAAATAAATGAACGGGCCTTTTGATTATGCCATTACCATTAGATATGTACAATTTAAAGTTACTTCATTATTTTATGAACTTATATCTAGTCTCTTCCCACAGACATGCGAGATTCTCACTAGGATGACCGTTGACATTGAAAAACAATTTACCGTTATGGAAACGCTTCCCTTTTCTTGTATACATGTACCGGTGACTAAATTTGGTCTGACCGTTAGTCTTTAAGACTGTGCCCACTTCATTATTTTATGAAAACAAACTAGATTTATTTCCCTCGCTACCAAGACTTGTGACAACCTCTGTACGATGATCGTTGACATTGAAAACCAATTTACCATTATTGAAACGCTTCCCTTTTCCTGTACACGCGTAGCAGTCATAAAATTATGTCTATCTGTTAGGCCTTAAGACTGCACTTACTTCATTATTTTATGGACCTAAATTTAGATTTATATCCAAGCTTTAATTTCTAAAGAAAAAAATTCCGATTAAAAATAAATGCGCAGAAAATTGAGATCGATATTTACATAAATAATGGTGGTCTTTCACAAATTGTGATGCAATTTTTAGGAAAAAGTCAAGTTTCCCTACTTAGATTTAGTAAAATACCGTGTACTTGTAGGCTAATTAGTTTTACGGTGAACAAACCCCATCAAATACAAATTTAGATGCGTTTGAAAGCTATTTTAGATTGATTTAAAATAAAATAGAATGTAATCATCCGTGGAGAAGAATTATCTTTGGTAATAATATAACAAAAGAGAAATGCTATCAACAATATAAACATAACAATATATGAATAACAGACAGATATATAATAACCATACATTGTGAACGTATTACGTTTATTATTGTTGTCGTGCCTCCTGTCCGTCCGCCCACAATTAGCTCAATATTCCCAAGATCTCGATTCCTGTCGATACTGGCGTGTATTGGACCGTAGGTTCGTGGATGTCTCTGATGTTTTAAGCTTTGTGGACACTCAAGCGGTATAGCAATTTTTATCCGAATTTAGTGCCGCCTATTATAAATGTAGGGGATGGGGGGGGGGGGGGGAAACAAAGATATCGATTCCTGCCGTGTCACAATTTCTATCCAATTTTAATGAAACTTAAAATTCACGAAATTTTAACTAAGATAAAATCCAAATTTTAGTTATTTGATTGGATAACATTATTAATTGATATAGTAGTGCTTAGCCAATCAGAATGGAAGTATCTTCTAAAATTAGGATTTTATCTTTAGTTAAGATTTCGAGAAACAAGGCCCGGGTCTATATACAAAATACCAAGGGCCCTTTTGACGCTTCCTGGATTTTGACTCCTGATTGCACGAAAAATCGTTTTGTTTTTAGTTTGTTATATGACCATCTCTAGCCAAGTGTGAGCATATCTTACATGACACCCCCTTGTTTTGTTTTAAATAAACCAGGTCCATACGTGTAAACATTAATGTGCAAGTAAAAGTATCCTTGACAACTGGAAATAAAAGGCCGGAAACACCACTGTGTGGTCAAAAAAATAACTACGCAAGGCGTGGAAATGACCCCTAAAAGCAGCTATGTCTCAAAAAATATTTTCGAAATGAAAACTTCGATGTTGACCAATAAATATGAAAACTAACCTTTATTGACGCTGATATAATCTGTATCGCTGCTAACAGTATATCCAAATACGTCACATAACTTTGGTGCAAAAAAAAAAAAAAAAAAATAGCCTCTACCGACCGACGGCTAGCGTCATGGGCGTACAGGCTCGATGACGGTAAGGGTAGGTTACCCATTTTTGGTAAACGGGTCTTCTGGGAGAGGGAAAGGAGAGAGGGAAAGGAGAGGGGATTGTTGTGTAGGGATCCCCGAAGAAAATTTTGGAAAATTCGACGACCGCAAACGCATTCTCCTGCTACTCCAGCCCGTGTATACTGTTACATAATGACAGATGTTAGAGGCGCTTCGTGCCATCTTGACACGTGAAATCAACCTGTCTGCTATCGACACCCCTGGTGTTCTTGGTAGCATTCGTTATGTCATAATGCAACCATAACTTGTTTTATTTAACTGACTGATAAGCAAACTCTACTAATGTTAAACCTGATAGCCAGTGGTCTAATACGATTCTTTGCTTGAAGGGTTTACAAACCAAGAAGGGAAACGACATAGGTTAGTCGATGCTAGACGGAGTCGCCTAGAAAGTACCTCATGGGTACTAGGTATCGGGGAGATGAGGCGAGACGCGAGCGGCTGGGAGTGCCAAGCCAAGCTAAGATATGGCCCCCTCAATTCAATATTAGCTCTGGGGTCGTTAACATTACGATGTTTGTACCTAATGTAAGAAGCAGAATAAAAGTATTATAAGATGTTAAACCAGCGTTGTCATCAAGAAACGATTTAAAGAACAAACACTGTCACAATACAGTCTGGTCTGATATCGGCTAATTAAGGTGGCCGACTCGAATTCATATCAAGCAATCAATCGTTCACAGTCCACGAAAATGGGGCCGTTCGGAGAAAATGTAGAAAATTTAACTGTCGCAAACGCGTTTTTCTGCTATTGCAGCTAGAAAATAGCGCTCAAAATATTTTAATACATAGTCAATTCGGCACAATTTGTTAAAAGTTAAAATTAGCGTTTCATTACATTTCGGGCACTCTATTTTGGCAACTAGATGATTTTTTTTTTACTTTACTCGTTTACCAGAAACATTCTATTGTTGTACAAACAGTTTTACTATACACCTTAGGCTCGTTTTCCAAATGCAACGGGACCGTTTCCAACGGTTCTTAATGGTCTCGAACCCATTTATAATGAAGAACGCAAAATATATCCCACACATCAATGTTTTACTTAGTGTTTAACGTCCGCTTCCACCGAAGGTGATATCGCAGACAAGTTGTCTTATTTTCATTTTAATGATCTTAGCGCACGCGTAGGAGTCTTTGCAGTGGGAGGCAACCGGAGTACCGGAGTAACCCACGAGGTTGAGAAGGCGCCCCTATCTCCAAGCCACATCAGGGATCGAAACCACAACCGCTAGCCAGAGGTGGCCGGCCAGATAGAGGTCGAATCGTGACACTGTAACCCATTAGAAATTACAATGATTTTTTTAAAATTGCGGTGATTCAGCTTATGTTTATATTACACTATACTAATCTATGTTTTTAACCCATTTTCGTGCATTTCAAAGTCTCAAAGAATACAGCTATAGTCTTTATCTTACTTCTGTCGTTACAGAATTGCAATAATTTGATTATAGGCTAAGTGTGCCCTGTAAAAATGAACTTTAAACCTACATAAAATAAAGAATTGAAAGTTAAAGTATCTACGTACGGATGAATAGGATGTCATCCAATCTTGTCACTTACCACATGCCCAAAGAATTTTGGGGTTCTGTTTAATTCCGATTTACCCCCACCCCTAAAAAACAAACCTGTGCCACACATAATTCAAAAAAATAACATAGTGATTTCGTTTTACCTGTAATGCTTCGTTCTTCTATCGGCAAACTCGGAGAGCGTGATAAAGATGATAAATGTTCACTATTCGTGGAAAAAGTTTGTAAGTTTTTTAAATGTCTTTGAATACTGGCCAAGGTGGCATCCCTGGCACTACAAAGTCCCGTAACGAATGTCAACCACCAAGCGACACTTTGCACGAGCTTCATGGCAATGTTTCCCTACTGCACTGAAAGACTGGGCGAATTTCTTATAATAGAGTCCCAAACAAATCAAAATATGTTAATGTCCGCCATCCTTTCTGGTCTTCTTATATATACACACACATACGAACACACGTAAGTCGGCAAATTAAAGAGAAGAAAACAAGAAGTATTTAATAGATGTACGTAGTCACATGGTGGGCTTCCTTTTAAGATGTCTGCCCGTATGTCATTAACTATAAAGGCAGTGGTAATGCAAAATCTAATAAATGGTAATACTTCGCCGAATGAAAATGACAAGGCCCACGCTCTATCATACACAAATTTCGCGTTAGATCTCAAGATTAGCAAAACTATACAGGCATATGATATTACCGACTAATAGTTTCAGGTAGTTGAGGGAAAATGTGTAAAATCGGATCAATGTCGAGCTAATAATAAAGGTATTTTGTACCGACTATAATAGTCGTAGCAGACCTGCACACTGCCTTGATACGTATCACGAAAACCACACAATCAATCAATGCTTAAACTTAATCATTGGGTGACAATTCATAGCTTTTGATTAAGGTATTGACCATAAATTAAAGTATCCAAGACCAGCCCGAGTCTTGCCCGGGCATATGAATGGTTCCACTGCTGATGATAACATCCAGCCATAGTTAAAATAGTTCTTCAAAGACTTTGAGGACTTCCTTTGAGCAGGTTGTAAAATCATTAATCTGCGCCCTTTTTCTCGAAATCTTAAAAATACATCACGGTAAATTCGATAAAGAGCTGGCAGTTCTCAAAATAATAGTTAAAAACTAGATAATGGAGAGAGAATTTGCTGAAAATTTCAGTCAAATTGATCCACTCTGAATTTTCGGCATAGCCTCGATCATTATTACTTAAGTCGGTACGATAAAAAAAAACATAGTCACAATTATCCAATGAAGGTTGGGCAGCAAATTAGATCCTAATCCAGTATATATTGTAGACTGGTGATGACATCGAGAGTTGATTATAGTCTGGATAATTTAATTAATGTCTACTTAATAATTTAGATAACATTGCAGGCCTAAAGAAAGACATGCAACAGGCAGATTTGGCTATTGCATAATGTATGTTTAACTAAAGATACAATCCAAATTTTAGTAGATACAATTTTTATTGACTAAGCACTTAAATCTATCTGATGTTATCCAATCATAGTACTAAAATTTGGATTTTATCTTAGTTAAAATTTCGTCAAACAGGCACCAGGCCCCATAAGGAACGACATATAGCTTAAAATATATTTATAATCCACATGTATGACTTTGACAAATAAAATGACTGAGATTTTAAACGACATAGACACATAAAACATATCGCTTTGAATATCTACAACGTACTACCACAAAGATAAAGTGTGCGGTTTCTAATTTAATGGTCCACCCCCATTGTTCGTAATAAAAAAGCATTCAATTGAATAGAAATTATGATGATATGTGCCGAAAATTATTCGCTTGATATTTTTACTTGCTCACAACATCAATAAAGGTACCCATTGTAACATATGCCACGTTGACGGAACAATATCGCATCTATAGCAATGTCAGGAGACCCGATTAACTAGTCCTGTGTAATATTCAATTCCTTTATATTTACAACTACTGTAAAATAGAAAGAGATTGACACAAACTAGATCATTTAGGGGCTAACACATGGTTCAATTTTATTTCAATAATTCGCTTCCATAAAGGACTCTTTAGCAGTGGGTGGAAACCGGAAGGCCGTTAAAATACGCACAAGGTTGTACAGGCGATTCTACTCCTTGTCACTTAGAACTGGTGGCTCGAAACCACACCAGCTGACTCAATGGCAGACCTTATGATACAACGCGCACACGCTAACCATTCGAGCATCCAGCACTCAATCTAGACTTAGTGTCGATTGTTGTTGTTATAATTATAAAGAATCAACGTTACAACTTTAAACACTGATAACTTTACTCAGATTCAAGTAATTTGAATTAAATTTTCAATATATTCATTTTCCCTTATCGGCTTTTGAACTATTATAACTATAATGTCAAGCTCTTTATCTAAATCGTATATAATACATCTTTAATTGGGGTTACGGCGCATGACTTTCTTATATAAACATTTCTATATCATAATCTATATAAAAAGATGCGTCACATTTGAAATCAAAGGTTACGGCGCATGACCTTCTTATTTAAAAATCTAATATCCTAATCTATGACCTTCTTATTTCAACAATCCAACATCCTAATCTAAATAAAAATATGTACCACATTTAAAATCAATTAGACCAGACTCTCTGATGATTTTTTTGTAAAAGTAGCATTTAGCTACATTAGCCTGTCTTTATGTGAAATCACTGATTAAAGACAACTATCATGGCGCGAGGCTCAATAATTAAGGACACATTAAAATACTATGATGTCTGGTGGCCCATTGGTGCCATTCGTTAATTTATACCCGTTTCTATCCGCGAGAGAGGTTTCCACCTCAGAGAAACAGGTTTTCATGTTTTGTGTTGTTGTTTTTTTTTTTAATATTTACCATAATTTTTATTGTTAAACGCTCGCTCGTGGTATTGCCGAGTGAATCTTTTTCATATGAGATAAATTATTAGAAAAGGGTATAAATTAACGAATGGCACCAATAGGCCACCGTATTAATATTATACAGACAAATTCTATCGATTAAACACATTGTAGAAATGTATATGAAATACATACATGTAAATCAAGGGTTATGGTATGATCGTGACTATCAATTATTTTATCAACAGGGGTTATAGTATACATGATACATCTATCAAGTCTTAACCTTTGAAATAGTATCATGACCATATCATTAAAGATGCTAAAAATGGAAGTAATGAACATATTCTGTAAAGTATATAAGACTGATATGAATGGTTTTAATAAAATTCAACAGACGTTAATTACGAAACGCGAATATTCTTGCGTTTTAAATTATTATTTTCAACATACATTGCGCAAGAGCTGAATCTGCCTATTGCAGGTCTTTCTTTAGGCCGGAAATGTTTTCTTAATTATCAATTAGACATTAATCCAGGCCACATTGATAATTAAATCAAAAAAATGGATAATCGAGACTATGTTTTTATCGTATTGACTTTAGTAATGATGATCGAGGCTAGGCGGAAATTTCAATCGCTTAAATCTCGGTTCATAGTGGATCAATTTGCCTGATATTTTCAACACATGAATAGTTTTTAACTATTATAGTGAGTACTGCCAACTCTTTACCTAATCTCCCATAATGTATCTTTAATCACAAGTTAAATCAGGCTGGATTCTCTGACACAGGAGTTATATCAGACTGTTCGGGTGTACTCAAATAAAAATAGCTTATTTAGAGATTCCAATAGTTTCCATCAGAAAAGTGTTTTACGGTCAATACTATTATGTAATTTCAACTCAACAATAAAGTAACGATGTGCCATTGGCATTCTTCACTCTGATTGATTGAGTATTTAACGGTTAATTAAAAAAGAGAGAAATGGGTATAACTTCCACTCGACACTAACTAAGTAATTTAGGGACTAACAAATGGTTCAGTTTTGTTTCAATAATTCGCTTGCTTGTAGGGGTCTTTAGTAGTAGGGGGAAATCAGGGAACCCGGAGAAAACCCACGAGGTTGGACAGGCGATCATATTCCTTCTCACGACATACCTTATGATATAACGCACACGCGCTAACCATTCGGCCCCAAACTCCCAACAGTTAATTAAGAAAACAAAATCAACTACCAACACTATATAATGTTCCCACTTGGATTCAATGAGATTGTACAAAGGCCCATCAATAAATTATAAATTATCGTTGACAACAAAATGGAGGCGGGCTGACTGCAAAGCAAGTAGCATAAATCGATGAAGTTTCAATTGCAGAATTGAACCATTTTGCGCAGATATTCCTGTTTGAAATTCATCTTGTCAGTGATTCCACAGAGGTAAAATAACGCATTCAGGCTATTATTACACCAATAAGATTAAGTTATTGATAGTGATTTCGTCACACTATCTTATTGTAGGATCGGGTTTACTGTCTCATTAAAACAATACTCTGGCCATGTTGTAACTATAAGATATTTGATAGGTTTATTCACATCATCCCATTGGCTATTCCTTTAAACCGGAAATAAGCAGATCGTCTTTATCTAAAGATACATTATGGGGGATTAGTTGGAATTTCTCACTCTAATAGTTAAAACTGGATAATTTAAAGGGAATTTGCTGAAAATTTCAGTCGTATTGATCCACTCTGAACCGAGAATTTAGCGATTGAATTTTGGATCTAGCCCCGATTATCATTACTAAAGTCGGTACGATAAAAACAGTCTCGATTATCCATTTTTTGATTAGATCATTAATGAGCGTGGAACAGTATATCGGATTCAAATCTAGAAAATATCACAGTCTAGCGACGATATCGAGAGTTGATTATGGTCTGGATAAGTTTAATGTTAAAAACTTATTTAGATAACATTTCAGGCCTAAATAAAGAGGCAGATTTAGCTCTTGTATAATGTATGTTTAAGAGTACAATGTGATTATGGTCAACGCGCATGCGCTAACCATTCGGCAATCACCACCAATGCAAAATTTGTGTTTGTAAAAGTTTTGCAAGCATGAAATATTCCGACCGTCCAATTTTGTTCAGAAAAGCGTCATAAAAATAATTGAAGTATAATCACGATTGCTGCTTTCTTTTACATCATACAATTTCCTTTTAAATATGATCGTTGGCAATGTGGAAAAATTTCGCAATGGATTTTGAAATGTTTAGCTGAGATTACATTTTACAGACAATTAACACGAAATAATGTAAATAATTGGGTATTTATGGTACTTACGAGGGTTTCCAATTTCAAACTATGGACACAAATGCTAATTTATATGTTTATCCTTCGTAATTACAAATAATCAAACCCACGGGAATTTATTCCATACTTCAGGTGTAGGGTAATTAAGCACGAGACTACACCATAAAAAATAATTCTGTAAAAAAAAACAGAAAAATTCTGGCAGCAGATTTACCAGATTTTTTCTGTAATTTTACAGATGACTTAACAGAAATAATCTGTTAAAAAACAATAAAAATTACAGAAACAATCTGGTAAATCTGCTGCCAGAAGATTTTCTGTTCTTTAACAGATAATGTCTGTTAAGTCACAGAAGCATGTACGTGTAAAATTAGAGGAAAAAATCTGGTAAATCTGCTGACAGAAGATTTTCTGTTCTTTAACAGAATTATTTTGGTTAAATATAAAACAAAATCATCGGTAAAAAAATAATTTATTTTCTGTAAATGTAATTTGTCAATATGAATGTACAACGATATTACACGTGAACAGAAATTAAGAGCAAGAAATCGTGAATAGCTTTATATTTTGAATTTTCTGAAGGCCAGGTTTACTACTTTCTGCCGTTCCTCTGTCCTCTTGCAAATTCCGTTACCTTCCAAACAAACCCGAAACAAAATGATGAAGCACTGAAATAAAAAGGCGTTAATTTTCCTGCATGTCATGGAGTATCCTCTTGCCGAGATAATCCAGCACCATATTCACTGAACCATCGCGTTTCTTACACTGTAATATTGTTTACTTGGTCGATTTCAAATTTACAATACAACACACCTTTGCATGCATGACCACTATGTGCATTGATCTTGGATTCTAAACATAAAAAATCAGCAAACTAAACAGGCAGTGCAGAGGTTGCGTCTTTAAATCCAATAACATACGCAGTATCTACTTATGCTGTAGATTTTCCATCACACATAAATATTATTAGAAAGACTTACCTTCACATTTTAGTGTTGATTTCCCTCTGGTCTTTATTCTACATGATTAGTGCACATTCAAACATTCGCCACCATAAGTTGTGTCTGCGACGCGCATGCGTTAATCGAATCCAACAGTATAACTATGTGATTTAACAGAACATTGCCGTAAATATAAAGATTATTCTGGAATATTACAGGTCTTTTGATTAATAATAAAATTTATATTGTTAATACACAGTTTCTATCAGTTAATATACTGAAAAGTATGTAAGAATACCGACGTTTCTGTCCAAAGACAGAAATGCATGTAAAACAACAGCTTTTATGGTATAAATACAAGTTATTTATCTCAAATCACAGATATTTCTGTGATAATACGAATTATTATACTGAAAAGTATGTAAGAATACCGACGTTTCTGTTCAAAGACAGAAATGAATGTAAAACAACAGATTTTATGGTATAAATACAAGTTATTTATCTCAAATCACAGATATTTCTGTGATAATACGGATAATTTCCTTCAAATAACAAAAAAGAGGGATTTTAAAAACAGATTTTTTTTACAGTGATGCTATTCTGGGGAAAGACTGGAGAAAATAACCCGAGGAAAAGAAAAACCGAGGCCGACAGGTCGATTTTTTTTCTCTGGAGCATTTTTTCTGAAAACGAGAATACCTTGAAATTCCAGTAAGAAAAACCTTATTTCATGTTTTCTTAGGTTTAAAGAAAAACTTATTTATCCAACAATCCCCCCCCCCCCCGACTTTCAGACATACAATATACCCCAAAGATCAAAGAGATTTACCGTTAATGGTTTATAATGATCATAGAAAACCTCGTAAGGTGTTTTCAAATTGAAATTAAGGATAAACTGTTACAATACATGGTAAAAACTACCCAATGTCAATGGCAGATGGAAATTGAAGCGCAGAATATGAATCCCAAATAAACTTTATTTCTGATAAGTAGATTTACGAGGTTTTTACACGTCATCGACGATCATTTACGTACACGCCAATGTGTACAAGGGACCTTGGTGTTTCGTCACATCCTAACAAATAGACAGCTGTCCTTATCAGACCCTCCTTCCTGCATCACTGACAAGGGGAAACCACGCTGGAGAATCTAGATGAACTTTCTCGGTCAATGCAGGGATCAAACACCCGACCTCCAGACTGACGTGCCAGCGTCTTACCCACTTAGCCACTCTTCATCTAAATCTTGCATAATGCATCTTTAAATTGTCAGGTTGCAAAGAATAAATTTTGTTATGTAGGTTGCTGTTCGGTTGTTAATACAATATGGTTTTAATGGTTAACTAAATCAATTTAAGAGTAGATTAAATAGTATTTAAAAGGATTGATTTAAATTGAAATCGGTCAATACGATGTATCATTCGACATTTTACACCAGTTAGCACGTCATAGACAACATTTGAAAATGGACATCGATAAGTCCAAAATCGAAGATTCGAATAAAAGAAAGGCTTCCGCCTACTGTATTTCATACACATAAGACAAATGTCACCACTTTTAGTGGGTCACCTCTAAGTGTGACCCGATGAGACGAGACTATAATTAGATAGATAACTGTTATAAAATTCCATCCAAATGTTTAAAGCCCCAATACCACTCTTGTTGTAACTGAATAATATGTCCCAATCTTCAATCTAGTCAACAAATTGTATTATTTTAGAATATTCCAATTAAATGATGATATAAATTTCATCTTAACACACCTATTTTAAAAAATTTGAAAAATTTAACCAATTGATTTGAAAAGTCTAACGTAAACCTTTTCAAGTGTGACTTGGATTTTAAAAAATTTTTGAACCCTCTGGACAAGTAAAATAGGTTGTAATGGATAATTTACACAACAGGTAGGACACTTAAACATCTAGTACTTAGAATAAGGCTATTATTTATTTTCTGGAGCTACCAAGCCAGCAAGAATGTTATTGTCCCTTTAATAGTTCCAAAATAGGCCTACTTATAATTTCTTACATATAAAAAGATTCGCGGACTAACCCCCATGAGCAACTGCGTGGCAAATAAATCAATACTGTCTTAAATATTAAATAGCTCTGAAAAGAATATAGGTCTACATAATGTTTTTTAAAGTGTTCGAAAATGTAGGACATATAATTTTGAGTTGATCCTAAAATCAATTCAAGTAGATACCCGCGAATACTCTTGTTCAATAAGTATGCAGTGACATATAATGCCTTTTAAAGAGGCCCTGGAAAACTTTCAACTATATTCTGCAAAATCAATAGATGTCAAGTGTAAGGCGACCAGGCAAAGCCTTAATCGCCAGGGTAGGAGAGAAAGAGAGAAATGTGTTTTAACGCCAACTCGACACAAACTAGGTCATTTCGGGAAAAACCAACGAGGTTGGTCAGGTGATCCTACGCCTTGTCTCGTATAAAAGGGGAATCGAAATTACCCCAGTTGACTCAGTGACAGGCTTTATGATAAAGTGCGCACGTGCTAACCAATCGACCAATTGAGAGTCCCGCATGACCACCGCTAATGTTACGGTTCCCTATAATAATTATACTACTCAATGGGAGTTAAGGGTCAAACCTTGGCGGAAATCGTGTTAAAATTGTTCACGATATCCTGACGACAAAATCTGTATGCAAGGCATATGTCATTTAAAAAAAAAAGATTTTGACAGTCTGCTTAGAAACCATAAACTGGAGCTCAAAACAAGGCTCCACAAAACTGTTTGCATCACCCAAACGCATCAGGTACAGAGACGAAATTTTACAGCCTTTTGTCATCCCAAGTCTTCGCCAAATTGGAGCAGGTTCTGTTCTTCAAGATGACAATGTCAAACTGCATCGAGCACGAGTTGTCAATAATTATCTCACCAAAAATGATATTGAACGAATGGATTGGCCTGCATAATCTCCCGACTTGGCATCAATTGAGCATGAGCATGAATGGGATGTGCTGCGCAGACGTGTGAGAGACAATCATAGGCAACCTGATAATCTTTAAGGAATAGTGCAATTCCTTCAGACAGAGTGGCAGGCCATTCCCCAGATGTTTTTTCGACGTCTGATCGACAGCATGCCTCGTCGCTGTGTTGACTGCTTATGAACACGTGGTGGTTTCACTCATTATTAACAATTTTGTTGGACCTCATTGTGCTCAAAATGGCGAATTTTCATCAAAATCCTCAGTATAGTTGTGTATAAAAAGTGCATATGCTTTGCATAACAGACTCAACATTGAGACATATTGAACTCATTCTGACCAAAAGTGGACTTAAAAGTTTTAATTCACAAGTTCCCTGTGTCAAAAAAATGTCAAACAAAAATAATTAGTTGACCCTTAACTTCTTTTGAGTAGTATATATACTATGAGTAGTATATATACTATGGACTCCTACCAACCACCGGAAGTTTTAAAGTGTCGATGACCTTAAACTTTGACTAAAATCGATTGGTATGTGTAACATAACATCGACTCCCAACATATAACCCATTACCTATCTCCGCCATATCTTTATGTGTTTGAAGCATAAAGTCAGATAAAGCAGCGATTAATTAGATTCTGATAAGGACTTTCAATGGGTTAACTCACCTTATCCTACCCGAAAGTCTTACTTTGGTGGCTAGAGCTAGATGTACATGTTGATGCCACAGCCGATAGCCCGAAGTTTGGATATTTGTAATGTAATCGAATTGAAGCTAAGTCAAGAATTTGGATAAAAAAAAATACAACAGCACTGCAGTTAATAAAAGTCTCTGGGGCCGGTTGCTCAAAACTAAGTTATTTTAACGATCTGTTAAACTAACTGTTGCTGGAAAGTCAATTTCATTATTCGTTAAAGTTAACGGGTCTTCCAGCAACAACCTTTCTCTCCGTTAAAGTTAACGATCCGTTGACTCCGTGATAACGGATCGTTAAAGGTTAACAGAGCTTTGAGCAACCAGCCCCTGGTAAATAAAGAAGTCTTGAGTCCAAGTCGAATGTGATGAACAACTTATTAGGCCAATGGGGCTAAAGTGTAATTTGTTCCACAGTTCAGGGGCCTTTATTGAAAACGATTTCTCCCCGACGATATACCTGTTTTGCGTTCCTATTAGCAAAATGTTATCACTACAGCCTAAGTTGACTTACACGACCACCGTTCATTTCTCGCTGTGGAATCACGCTGAGTTTTGTAGTTTGTGTAGTTTGTAATGATTTATTTGGAACACATGACGACAGTGAATTAAATTCATTAGAGACCCTTTTCAAGGATTTATAAAAATTCGTTTAAATCAAACACAGTCCGTGGGAGACTTGGTGATCCTATCTGTAGTTCTTAAACTTTCATTGGCCCACTACCTTGATTTATCTTTTCAATATTCGACGTAAATCTGCATATTTTACGTATGACCGTAAACACGATATTGTGGGACGTCTTGATCAGAGAAATGTTTTATCTTAAAAATAATATTTTCTTTTCTTAATAATGAAATATTTCCATTAAATAAAATAAGAAAACGTAGAGACGTGGGCTGTATATCCGGTGGGAGCTCTAAAAGGAATTACTTTATAATTTACTACAAGCAAATGTGACAGAATCATTCAAATAGACCTATTTTAAAAATCATCTTTTTTCAAATTATAGTAATATACATTTTAGTGAATAAAATTGTTTATTACACTAAGAAAACGTCATCTCTTTCATGTACAAATGTGATGGTCGATGACCAGTCCGCAAATGCCACGTTAATCCTATACGCCTGGATATCAATGTCTAAAACGTCAGCTTTTGTGTTATGTAATCTTCGCCATATAAATATATAAAAACTTTCTATTTATACATTTCTTTGACCTTCGCAATAATCACGTCACCGGTATTCGGGATATTTCGTATGGAAGCCGGTTGCGAGAATGAGATGAGGAAACATTTGCCCATATGCAAATAAAATGAAATTTTCTGATCCAACTGGGCTAATGAAGACGTGCTTACGCCATACAATGTGCAATGAGGAAAGTTTTGCCCTGGCAGCGGCGCTATGGCCTCCTCTAATATCGAATTCCAACTGCCAAGGAATCTTTTACGTGCACGCCAATGATTAACACCTTGAGCGATACCCAGACATTCTCGGTCAACATTTTGAGCGACACCCCGACCCCCGGTGTCTTTACGGACGTTAAAGAACACATAAAATGGCAAAACAAAGTTTTAGGTATCAGTAGTTAATATAGACACGTTATGGCTAGTTCACATACATCTGATTAAAAACAAGTGAGTCATTTCAAGACTTTGTCCATTATCGAATAAAATCTTAATCCCCATAAACGCCAGTGACCGAATGCATATTCCCTCGATGCCATACGCACAGAGGAAACGTGAATATGCTCCATGGCGTGTTGTGGATATTTGGTTACGAAACAGTGCACTGCGTGAGATACATTATATTAAGGAGTATATCATTACCAATATAATGTCAGAAGTTAATTTATCATTTGTATATAAATTTTCCAATTTGAATTTTATATGAGTATAATGAACGTATGCCCCTTCCATACGTAAAACTTGCCTGAAAGAACAGCTATTAAGGAGTGATGTGTGTTTCGCTTTATCTGGGTAGGAGCTTTGACCAGATTAGCCATAAAAGAAATGCAATATATATTTAGAGTAGTTTCAATAAATTTCCAAAACGGGTTTAATTTGATTTTGCAAATGTCATTTACCGAGCAATGAATCAGACGCATGCCATTACATCTTCAATGCCGGTACGATAGTCAATCTTACGCTTAAGTTGCCACCAAAAAGAGACCCCTTTGTCTACTACGAAAATGGCATGCTTCTCACTTTATGACTGGTGACTAAACAGTAGAAAATAGTTCAATTAAATTAGTTAAAATAGTTTATATCCGTATGCATGATTGATAACTCAAAGATCTCCATCTCACTGCAGTTTGGACTGTTTGGTATGGATGACTAGGAATTGCTGCAGATGTAACAGCACCTACAGTTTGGACTGTTTGGTATGGATGACTAGCCATTGCTGCAGATGTAACGGCACCTGCAGTTTGGACTGTTTGGTATGGATTTCTTGTCATTTCTAATATAGTGACAAATAATGGGCATGGTATGGGTGGTCTGACCAAATGAACATACCCTCCCCCCTTACCCGTGGAGTGAATTGCTATTATGAATTCGCGACAAATTTGACCAGTCTAGGAATTGTGTAACTGAACTGCAATGGTTGTAGTATTATTATTGGTAGGTAAAAGAGTTATGTCTCTTTTATTTATACTTTGGTATGTATCAACCTTAGATAAAGTCAGCTCCACAACACGAAGGTATCCGTAAAAGGCTAAAGTATAGACTGCAGAGAATAACTTGACATCGAAATCAATGTCACATAGCCATATTTGTTTCGTTTTATACCAGTTAACAATTTTGGTGGTGTCTGTCAGTATCAAAATTCTAAAGTTATAACTGATAGCAGCCAGATACAGACGGATAGTAATAAAATGGTAATCCTTTCAAAGATGTATGGGCAATGAAGGTGACAATGTATTGTAATAAGGGGCCAAATGGGCCCATATTTGTACAGTGTGCTAAAGTTTTGTATGTTAAAGCAGTATTTCTTGAAAGGACAGCTGTTAGTAATTTATCAACGTCATTCTCGATATGGCCTCTAGAAAAGTATTGGGTAGTTTTTTTCTGGTCGCAGTTTGGCTTTTGGAGCTTCATTACGAAACCGTGCCCAGCCCTGTCTTGAACTAGAGTCAGCTATTGTATTTTTATAGCTTCATCTGACAAACTTTGAAAAGAACATTAAATTGCAATATTCTGCGAATGAATGATCTCAAAATATACATGACTCGTTTAGAATTTGATGTTTGACAATTAAGAATCGAAACTCAATATTAAATATAACTTTTCTATTAGAAAGTCGAGAACATCAACTAGTAATAGCGAAGACAACAGGAAACTACTATCAAAAAGTAATATCTCGCATGATTGACTGATCTTTCCACGACCGAGGCCATTGGAAATAAGTCTGTTCCCAGTAAAAATAAACCCAGCCGCCCACATCATGTTTCCCTTCGCTATTAACAGTTGGAGGGTTTCATTAGATAACCAACATTCTTCTGGGAAAAAAGTGACCCCGTCGAAGTGCTGCAAGAAATGAAGCAGATCGTCTTTATTCTTATATGGTAATCGGATGGAAAGCTGTTGTTGATTGATGCCCATCATTAAGTCGCAAAACCGACGATTAAATGACCAACCAGATCTAATACCTCGACAAATGAAATTCAAGGTGCCAACCAAGGATTGCATTTCTTTAATTTCTTTAAGGGTCACCGTCTTTCCAGCTCAGGAACGTTTTGATTATTTCATTAGGACATTGAGATATTTTGATTTCTGTTCAGAAGTTCTAACAGAAAACGTTCCAGGCGCCCCTCAAAAAAATCGACTCTTGAATATTACCAGAGTGACAGCGATCGTGCCGTGCTTCTACATTCACCTCCCCCCCCCCCCCGGTTCTTACACTTACACCTTCTTCCGGCTATAATAGATATTTCAGCGTCCTCTTCACCCACCGCTTCGCTACCCCAGCTTTGGATGGGTTGCAAAATCAAACAAGAGAATATCTTTATTCTGCAAGTTTATCATTAAATAATGCGCAAAATAAATTTCTTTAAACATCGGTTGAGTAGTAGAGACGTGTTTGGTTGTATTATCTCGAGCGCTCGTCTTAATTATTATTATTTTTTTTATTTTTTTTGCGTGTCCTAAATCAGCCACCGTACAATCCACTATTTCGTAACGAAACATCCACAATAATATTCACGTTTCGTCTAGCTGTGGTATAATTTAGAACAACAAAGGTTTAACAAATGTAAAATATAAAAATCGTGATGACAATAATTTGACATCAAAAATTGTTTTAAGTAATTTGATCAATATTTAAAAAGTAAAGACCGATCTATTAAAAGAATATCGAGATATAAAAAGACCTGGAAACGATTTTGAAAAAGTTCCATTCTATATAAAGCCACACGCCTGATTAGGTTAACTGTGGTGTCCAGCTTGGTGCCCTTATATACAGGATATTATTTATGCTGACCAACTCAATGCACGTTTTCTTCCTCGGTATAAATGTTATAATCGATTTAATTAATAGCAAATTTAGACCTACAACCTCACAAGGTACGTAAAATGCTTTTTGTAGATACACACACAGAGGGAGAGAGAGAGAAATGGGGTTTAACGTCCACTCAACACAAACTAGGTCATTTCGGGACTAACATGTGGTTTAATTTTATTTCAACAATTCGCTTGCGCGTAGGGGTCTTTAGCAGTGGGAGGAAACTGGAGTGCCCGGAGGAAACCCACGAGGTTGAGAAGGCGCCCCTATCCCCATGCAACATACGCTCACACCAGGGCTCGAAACCACAGCCGCAAGTCAGAGGTGACCGGCCAGCTAGAGATCGAAGCGCGGCACTCTAGACCACTAGGCTATCCCAACCCCCAACGCACAGAGGGCATTAGATTGAATAGGATCTTTAGAGCAAAGTCTCTTGTAACGTCGTGTATTGGAGAAGGTCCATTAATGCTCCAACATTCATATTAAAGACGGTCCATGTAACAACTGGAAATTTCGATATTGTTGAAAATGAAAATCTTAAAAACCTTATCCGCTCTGGGGTACGACTCTGAGAACAACGATGCCAGACAATTTTTTTTATTTTTTTAAAAAAATGCATTCTTATCTTAAATGTCAAATCTGGAAATGCATTGTAGCTAGGTCAGATAACTTTCCTGTCACTAGAAGACTGGAAATTCTCGGGTTTTTTTTTTAGAGAGGCGTTCTGGGAGGGTAGGCGATTGCCTACCCTGCGTCATAAATGCAAACACAAATGAAACTTGAAACGACGTGATTTCCTACCAAGGGATGGGGGTGGGGGAATGTACCCTCCCTTCTGGAAAAGTGCCGTCGAATTACCTCAAAGAATCACGGAAATTGATCAAAGTTAGTGAATTTCTTGAAACACAATTCCTCGGCGATTCCAAATCTATCATGACATCTTTTTGTATCAGTATGTTCGAGTTTGAATAAAGGTTTTCAAACTATTCGTTATTAATGACCGATACCAGAGACTGGTTACGTAGAAGGCGAACAGACATCGAGATCAAGCTAAATTTGAAATATGTGATTTTGCGATTCAGTAAAGGTGTGTATGGTTCCCCCCTTGGATGATCTGACACGCAATGACCCAAAAATGGAAATTAGCCTGTTGAATCCAGTATTTAAACAGTGGTTGTCTGTTTTAGCATTCCAAGGTTTCACAATGTTTATGTCAAAAGAGTAGAAGCAAAAGAAAAGACATCCCACAGATATGAAACCATAAATATTACCCCTAACTAAAAGGATATTAATGGACAACAAGACGGTTGTACATTAGCATTGAATACTAATTAGTAAAACTTGGCGTAAATGTTCATGGTGCTAATGACACAAACAAATTAAATATCTAATGACATATGCGATACCAATATCTGTCATTCCCAATTTTACGCGTCACTTCTATTTCTCTTTTGTGTTTCCGAACATTGTATCCTATCCGATTATTGTATCGTCGAGGACGGCTCTGATGCCAAACCCCAAGTTAACGGGTGGTGGATCTGCTTGAAATAATCATATCTCGAATTGTTCAATATCCAATATTATGAAATACCGTGAGATAGTATCTTGTGTGATACGTGATACAATCGATTTAACGTTAGGTAGCATACATTCATCCTTGGTTGGGGGATTTATGATTAGGTCCAGGCGATCTGAACGTAATTAGGCACATTCAAAAACTACACGACAAATGAGTAAATAAAAACAAACATCAAAAGGAACTGTTACCTTATAAATGGGTTTAACGTCCATTCGATATGGGTTGATTCTATTTCAATAATTCGCTTGTGCATAGGGGTCTTTACCACTGGGGGAAACCGGAGTAGCCGAAGAAAACCCACGAGGTTGGACATGCGACCCTACTCCTTGCCACGTACAACCGGAATTTCAAACCACACAAGTTGACTCAATGGCAGGCCGTATGATACAGTGCGCGCACGCTAACCATTCGGCCATCCAACCCCCCTAGCCGCAAAAGAGGGCACATAGCCACACAAGCCAATACACCGGTAGTAAATCTCGTCTGATTCGATTAAACGTCCACTTGAAATAAACTAAGTCATTTCGAGACTAACAAGGTTCAATTTTATTTCAATAGTTGTTGTTGTTCTTGGTGTTTAACGTCCGCTTCCACCGAAGGTGATATCGCAGACAAGTCTTATATTTTTCCATTTTCATTATCTTAGCGCACGCGCAGGGATCTTTGCTGTGGGAGGAAACCGGAGTGCCCCGGAGGAAACCCACGAGGTTGAGAAGGAGCCCCTATCTCCATGCCACATACGCTCACACCAGGGCTCGAAACCACAGCCGCAAGCCAGAGGTGACCGGCCAGCTAGAGGTCGAAGCGCGGCACTCTAGACCACTAGGCCATCCAAACCCCAATAGTTTGTTTGCACATATTTATTGTCTTTAACAGTGACAGGCGACCCAACACCTTGTCACGTATAATCGGGTCCTTATGATACAGCACGCATGCGCTAACCATTCGGCCGACCCGCCCTTTTCAAATCGATTGAAAATTACTTTTAATGTTCCTCTCTTCCTTCAAGTATGTTTGTGGACTGGCCAATGCGCGGTGCAGTTTTATTTCAGGAAATACAATTATGACACGATATTTAAGAAATTTTAAATTTGATATGGATTACAGGAAATAGTGAAAATCAATAAAAAATTTCCTTTTTAAAACGTGAACAACATATCTTGCGGTAAATTCTCTTTAATTCACTTATTTAATATCCTGTTTATTATGCGAGTCTGGTTTGATTCAAGTCCACTTTAATAGAATATAATGGAGTTTAATTTACTGGGGGCGCCGCGGTGGCTCGCTATAATCTCGTGGTCCCGTGTTCGATGTCTGGTTGTCCTAGAAAGTTCGTCTGTATTTACCGGCCTCGTTCCCCCTATCAGAGAGAGCCTGGCAAATGACAATGTACTCAGAAAATGATTTGGTAGTAAACTTATAAAACAAACCTTGAAAAAAAATTTTTGAGAAAAATCTGTATATTTGGAAAATATATAATTCATTCAAAAGCATGTATCATATAGCTGCAGATGTAGAATGTCATTTTGAAGATTTTGAGCCATATTTTTTATCGATTGGTCAATCGGTTGAGCAGTTTTGAAGGTTTCAATGGCGTGCTCAAGTTCAGTGAAATTTTGCTAACTGAAAATCATGGTTGAATTTATTCATCAATTTGTGAATGAAAATCTGTCTGTCACGTGGACTAGTATAGTAGTTCCGGTGGGACGAAAAAGCAATGTCCCGTGTATTCATTCCCATTGGCCTACAATTCATTTCCTTCTGACCGACCTGGATGGGCATGCGCCATGCAGTGTGAGTTGGGGGGTTGTCTGCAGTAAATTCAAAATACGTGATCTGCTGACCTTTTGTCCTTACTACTTGCGTGTTGTATGTATTTCGCCGGGCGTCGCTGTTTATAATTTATATAATAGACTCACTCATCTTAGGCTTAGGGAGACGACGGAGGACATCAGTCTTACCGATAGTTTGTTTACCATATTGGCTAGACGCTGGCTCGCTAGCCTGGAGGTCGTGGGTTCGCGACGTTCGGATAAGACGTAAAAACGATGTCTCGTGTACATATTGGTGTGCAAGTAAAAGATATAAGAGTGGGTCGTAGTCGTAGCGCCGCTCTCCCAGGGGCGTTTTAAGGTTTATCATGGCGGAGGCTATACTATTTTGAGGGTCCTCTTTCGCGGCGGTCCATGAGGGGGGGGGGTGTCTTGATTGATGATTTTCATACCAGTGCAATGCAATGCAGTCTCATTCAGTACTAGATTCGACAGTAACATTGTAAAGAAAACAATTGATTCGGGCACGGGGCCCTTTCCCTTGGCCCGAGGGGCCCATTTGTCATATGAGGGGCCCTTTTTCTGCCTTTAGGCCCCCCCCTAACTAGGGTACATTTAATTTTTCTCATCGGTTTTAGCATTTTTCTCCCGTTTTATTTGTTCAACGTCTCTGATTTGTTTTTCGCGAGGAGGCTGGCGCCTCCAGCGCCTCAGCTATAAAACGCCTTTGCGCTGTCCGTGCAAAGATTTCCCCCTAAACAGACTGTATGGCGTATGTCCGTCTGCATTCGCCCAGTCGGAGCAGAGCAGTAGAGCGTTAAACCCTCCTATTTCATTTGTGCTTATCATATACTATTCAAAAAAAGTAGGGGATATTTGATTTTGGGGGCATAATACTAAAATATGCAAATGACTACGAAAAAAGTCACTATAGAACCTAACAGAAGAAACATTTCCAGTTACATGTGACGCCCAAACGCACCAATAGCTACCGCATGGAATGCAGGTGATGCTTGGGATCATCACGGGGGTCCAACCCAAGATTTGCACGACTCTGACTTTGAATGTTACAGTCATTGTGGCATTGAATTCCAGGGTTGAAACATCAGTTTAATTGTATTAGTGACCAGAAAACAAATTTTGATATACGTCGACTTACCCCAAATGAAAGGTTACGTGCCCTTGGCATGCTACAGATTAGCACAACACAGGCGGTTGTGGCGCGGACGATGAATGTTTCTCAGTCTGTCATAAGCAGGCTATGGTCCAGATACCGTGATACACAATCTGTACAGGACAGACCACGCTCGGGTCGACCAAGGGCGACAACTCAAGCCCAAGATCGATTTATCCGTACCTTGGCCTTGAGAAATCGTGTCATCACAGCAAATCAGATAAGCGCTCGTCTTCAAACAGACACTGGTGTGAGAGTGAGTGGCCAGACGATTCGGAATCGACTGCATAGGGGTCACCTTCGCGCCCGACGTCCTCGAGTGATCCCTTGTTTGAGAGATCATCACATTCAGGCAAAACGTCGTTGGTGTAGGGATCGTCAACACTGTGATAATCGGCGCTGGAGCAATGTGATGTTTTCAGATGAGTCAAGGTTCACTGTTGATTTTTTGGACAGACGTAGGAGGGTGTGGCGTCGTCGAAACGAGCGCTTCCAAGACGTTAACGTCATCAGACATGATCGATTTGGGGGTGGTTCTGTTATGGTGTGGGGAGGCATCACTGTTGCTGGAACATGTTGTTGCAGGGCGTGTTACAGGTCAGTACTACCGGGACAACATCTTGGCAGTCCATGTTGTGCCGTTCGCACGACGTCATGGCCGCCGTTTCATCTTCCAGGATGACAACGCAAGATGTCACAGGGCCAGAATCGTTACAGGTTACCTCCAACAACAGAACATCACCACATTACCTTGGCCAGCACTGAGTCCCGACTTTTCCCCCATTGAGCATGTCTGGGACATGCTTGGACAGAGGTTACGTCAACGTCAACAACGTCCTGCCAGAGTCCAAGAACTTGCTGCTACGTTGCAACAGGAATGGGACAATCTGGACCAAAATGACCTTAGACGTCTCATTAGGAGTATGCCACGTCGGATCAATGATTGTTTGGCAAACAGAGGAGGATTTACCCGTTACTGACTTTGTTGTGATGCTGTGGTAACTTTGCTGTTTGACCCCGGGTATCATTTTACCCTTATAATGGTCAGTCTGTGCCTTACTTAGTCTAACGATCATTTGGAATAAATCGATGAATGTGAACTTCATTTCATTTTGTCATTTGTTTCTTCGTCAGTTTCATTATGTGACTTTAATAACACTTAAAAATCAAATATCCCCTACTTTTTTTGAATAGTATATTAGTCTCAATATGAAAGAATTGTTGTGTGACGAGACTTTAAACCCCATCTAATTCTGTTTGTAATGCATCGTCTAACGTGTTATATTTAAATTAGGCCCCTACTACGTCACACTAGAACTGAAATAACGTCATATTGCCCGGGCTGTTCTTATTAGTACATTAGCCCTGGACAACCAATAATTGTTCGCCGGCAAATATTGTGCTCCACTTTCTTCATAATTATCCTAGGGTAAATTACTTGTAGTCTAGGTCTACGTTACTAAACCATATAGAAATATTAGAGATATACGGATAGGTGACATAGTAATAGTCATATATCAAATATTTCATTATAACATGTATTAACTATGTATAGGTCAATACGTCGCTTTGGCGCAACATTGATCTTTAAATTGCGCAAGATGTCTTCAAGTGTTGGATTTTTCATTAATTTCGTATGATCTATTCCTCTTGGTAAAAAATAATAAATAATTTGTAAACCTTTGATACAGACAGTTTGGCTAAATTGGCCCAATAAATGGCTCATGTGATCTTTACTATAAACATTACGCAAACCTAACATGTGTTGGTCGCAGACACAACATACAGGGAGATCTACGATACCCTTCCAAACAATAGAAAATAAAAAAAATCAGTTTTCATGTGGTGTTCGCCATGAAAGCCCAAATTCCACACCGGCGTGGTTTCCCCCTTGTCAGTGATGCAGGACGGGGGACCTGACAAGGACAGCTGTCTAGTCGTTCAGATGGGACAAAAAACCGAGGTCCCATGTTCGCATTGGCCTGCAGGTAATAGAGCTGTTGGCAGTTGGAATTCGATATAAGAGTAGGTCGAACACCGCTGCCCTAGCAAAATTTCCCTCATAGCACACTGTGTGGCGTATGTCCAGTTTAGGAGCAGAACAGTAGGACGCTAAACCCCATTTCATTTCATTTATATCTTTATATCAAAATTAGAAGGGTGATTGATCTTGGTAATTTACAAGTCAGTTTTCTTTTGTAATTGATGAGTTTAGTAACCACATTAAGCATGTCTAACCATATTTTCGACAGGCTCAATATTTTGATTTTTCAGACAAGGTGTGATAGGTTGTGTCGTCATATTTTACCGATTGATTTACAAGTGTACACCTACTCTTGTTTACGATGTCCTATCAAATCTGGGGATTGTCTCTATCATACAAAGTAGAAAATGACAAGAAACGGGCTTCTTTCATCTACCAATGTCGCTTTTTAACCTGTTTATTCGCGGAGGTGTATCTATAGCAAATAAGTCGAATCCCACCAAATACGGTGATCATAGCCTCGACTAATGCTTTGCGTCCTTCAAACAGGCATTGTCCATCAAATGGTGTACATTCTGGAGGTATTTCTTCCAATAGAAACCAGTCCACCTCTGCTTTAACCAACGACGTTCCTGGTGCAGGTTCTGTTGAGCACGAATTAACACAGATTGGACCGCAAAGAGACAGAAACCGAGCGTCGCCAAAATATTGTGTACGTAGATTCAAAATGGAATATTTGAAAATAAAGGACTAACAGGGGTTATCAGAACTTGCTGCTTTACAGAATTAAAATAAATCTATTATTTGAAGTACATATCCCTCGTTATATTTCACTATTTTTGATGAAAAATAAGTAAATATGCTCATTTTGCACCATTATATTGTAGTATTGGATAGTTTTTGGTGATATTGGAGTGGAATAATGTAGTATTGGGTAAATCGTCCCGTCCCATATTTCACCAATTTGTTTGTCATTTGGGGAGATATAATTACTTTATCAAAAAAATAATTAGACACTTACCAATTACTGCTAACATCAGACATTTTGGAGGAGGTTAAGTAAAAACACCATTTAATTCGCCAAATTTGTAATTTAGGGTAGGGATACACCAATTTCAGCCATCACCATGGCTTTATGGGATTATGTTATATAGTATTCAAAAAAAGTAGGAGATATTTGATTTTGGGGGCATAATACAAAAATATGCAAATGACTACTAAAAAAGTCACTATAGAACCTAACAGAAGAAACATTTTCAGTTACATGTGACGCCCAAACGCACCAATAGCTACCGCATGGAATGCAGGTGATGCTTGGGATCATCATGGGGGTCAAACCCAAGATTTGCACGACTCTAACTTTGAATGTTACAGTCATTGTGGCATTGAATTCCAGGGTGGAAACATCAGTTTAATTGTTTTAGTGACCAGAAAACAAATTTTGATATGCGTCGGCTTACCCAAAATGAAAGGTTACGTGCCCTTGCTGCAACGCAGCAGCAAGTTCTTGGACATTGGCAGGACGTTGTTGACGTTGACGTAACCTCTGTCAAAACATGTCCCAGACATGCTCGATGGGGGAGAGGTCGGGACTCAGTGCTGGCTAAGGTAATGTGGTAATGTTCTGTTGTTGGAGGTAACCTGTAACGATCCTGGCCCTGTGACATCTTGCGTTGTCATCTTGGAAGATGAAACGGCGGTCATGACGTCGTGCGAACGGCACAACATGGACTGCCAAGATGTTGTCCCGGTAGTACTGGCCTGTAACACGCCCTGCAACAACATGTAAAGCCGGTCTTCCAGCAACAGTGATGCCTCCCCACACCATAACAGAACCACCCCCAAATCGATCATGTCTGAGGACGTTAACGTCTTGGAAGCGCTCGTTTCGACGACGCCACACCCTCCTACGTCTGTCCAAAAAATCAACAGTGAACCTTGACTCATCTGAAAACATCACATTGCTCCAGCGTCGATTATCCCAGTGTTGACGATCCCTACACCAACGACGTCTTGCCTGAATGTGATGATCTCTCAAACAAGGGATCACGCGAGGACGTCGGGCGCGAAGGTGACCCCTATGCAGTCGATTCCGAATTGTCTGGCCACTCACTCTCACACCAGTGTCTGTTTGAAGACGAGCGCTGATCTGATTTGCTGTGATGACACGATTTCTTAAGGCCAAGGTACGGATAAATCGATCCTGGGCTTGAGTTGTCGCCCTTGGTCGACCTGAGCGTGGTCTGTCCTGTACAGATTGTGTATCACGGTATCTGGACCATAGCTTGCTTATGACAGACTGAGAAACATTCATCGTCCGCGCCACAGCCGCCTGTGTTGTGCCGATCTGTAGCATGCCAAGGGCACGTAACCTTTCATTTTGGGTAAGCCGACGCATATCAAAATTTGTTTTCTGGTCACTAAAACAATTAAACTGATGTTTCCACCCTGGAATTCAATGCCAAAATCACAATGACTGTAACATTCAAAGTTAGAGTCGTGCAAATCTTGGGTTTGACCCCCTTGATGATCCCAAGCATCACCTGCATTCCATGCGTTTGGGCGTCACATGTAACTGAAAATGTTTCTTCTGTTAGGTTCTATAGTGACTTTTTTCGTAGTCATTTGCATATTTTAGTATTATGCCCCAAAAATCAAATATCACCTACTTTTTTTGAATAGTATAGTAATCATTACATCCCAGTTATATCAATTTCTAAATTGCTTGAAATCAGTCTAAACTTGAAAAGCCCAATAAATTCAATATACTATGATGTAATGTGTGTGATTTAATGAGTTTGTATTCTAATAAGCTATCAGCAAATTCTAACTTTGTTTCTATTGACATTAGTGGTGGCTGGTAAAAATGAAACTATACTTTGAGCCCGTTAAAGATTGTGAACATACGGATTTATACGGACCATAATACGGAACTTATTAGATTTTTCATAGGGGCATACAGCAGCACGCTTTTGGAATTTCAACCGTTGAGGATCCTGATTATAGGTTTCAAACGCGTTTCTCAGATTTATTTACTTCTAGAGTTTAGTGTGTATCCTATGTACAAATGCATGTAAAAGACCCCTTGCCAATTGAAATACCACTGCCCAGTCAAAGCTTCCTTAGCCTAGTTTGTGGATAGACGTACGATTTACAGAGCCCATTGTAGATGGGTTGGAACTGGTTGCGTTTAAAGGGGCTATCCTGATTTGAACAGAGTCTCAACAAATAATGTCCGTGTACGTATGAAATTTAAGCGCCAAAATATAGAGAAATGGTGTCATGTCTCAAAATTCAGCTTATAATATTATTGATTCGTTTGAACGTGAACCGCTTATCCTTTAAGATTTCGGGTCAATTTTTTCGTTGGGTGACTTGTGCATGACCAAGTGATGTACTTGACAACAAAAGGCAAATTTCACCTACACGTTATTTTTATGAAATAAAAGTAGTCTGGTTTTATATAGACATTGTATAATATAGCTTGGGACATCGGTCTCTATTTTCAGACGACGACTACTGCATGGCGGGTTTAAGTTAATTTAAAACGTATCACGTATATTCAGTTAGTTGCTCGACCCTAAGGTAGAGGATTTTAAGGACTTTTAACACAAAATTAAGCAGTTTTATTCTCCATAATATTATCGAGGTTGACCCTTTAATTGACTAGATGATGATCTTTTATAAAAATTTATGTAGAGTCCAGACCAAAATTAAAATGACTGAAATCTGACCGCAAACGTCTCAGACAGGTTGTTGTGGCTTCTTCTGGCAAGTGCCTTAATTATACCTGGTAAGCTACATGTACTGTACAGTTAATGCTATATCTGTCTTTTGTGGTTAAGATGGGAAAATATACTTCACTGGTGGAAAGTTGTATTAACCAAATGGAAAAACTTGGTTATTATTAAATTCATTGTGACATTGCATAGAAAGTTACTAAGAATAATGAAATATTAATTGGTAACTGTTTTTTTAAAATAAATTTCACCTGATTGTTACTATTCAAAATGGCAAAATTCGTGCTTGATTTAAAGAAATAGGAATTAATTCCTAAACAAACCCATAGTATCACCCCCAAAACAGGGGAGGCAAATCACTTATTGCACTAGGCTATTCTTCAATCAAGTGAGTCAAAAAGAACAAATCACACCTGAGTACTAAATAGAATATATTGTACAATAATAGTAACAAATAATGTTTATATATAGACTTAGTAATAAAAACAAAGACACCATCATATACACTCATATACTTAAACTTCCATTTAACAATTAACTGTGTTGACTTAAAAAATTTATAAAAGAACAGATATTAATAACAAAATATAATCAAAAACAAGATTTTGGCATACTTTCCCTATACGATATTTAAATGAATATAATTTATTTTAATATCTTATGAAGGAAAAATTTAATTTTATACTTTATCTTCACAGAAAGACAGCTAACTGAATACCAATGATATGCACCCATTATTTGATGCAAATGATCAATAATTATTTAGTACATGATCAATAATTATTTAGTACATGATCAATAATTATTTAATTCATGATCAATAATTATTGTGTACAGGATCAATAAATTAATAATTATATAGTACATGATCAATAATTACGGGGTGAGAGAGAGAAATAACATCCACTCGACACAAACTAGGTTATTTCGGGACTAAGATATGGTTTTATTTTATTTCAATAATTTGCATATGCATAGGGTCTTTATCAGTGGGCAGAAACTGGAGGACCCTGAGAAAACCCACGAGGTTGGAAAGGCGACCAATAATTATGGAGTACATGATCAATAATTTATTTAACAAAATATCAAAGAAGCTTTACTTCCTAATGTACAATTTGAACAATTTTTAGTAAATCACACATAGTTAAAGATGGTATTTGTTTATGAAATATACCAATTCCATTTGCCTTCATCTTCATCATCTTCTCCTGGTTGAGCTCTTGTTGAATTTATTTTTCTCCATATTCTCCTGTAAAACACAATCAATTTTAAAATTCTATAAATTTACATAACTCTATCTGAAGTTTGTTATTCCGATATCATATTGAATTAGAAATTTATATAAATATTGGTGTTCATTTAAAAGATATTAAATAAGGTGAAACTATACCACCGACAAAGGAAAACTACACTCGAAAATCTTGATTTACTTTCATGACCAACCCCTGACACTCTTAGTTAATTAGCTAGCACTTTACTCACTGCGTCATTGTATTTCTCAAACTGTATTGGAGTTTAACATTATGGTTCTGCATTGGAGTTTTAAAGGAATGTTTTGTAATGTTATGATAAAAGTGTGATTTTTTAAATTCCGATAATGAAAACGTATCAGTCTCACCTGGCATCTTTTTCACTTGTATCAGCATCTATTATAGCTTCTTTTAAATCATGTTCCATATCGGCAATACTCTTCTCAAAATATTCATTCTGTTTTAATAATTTCTGAACTTCAACCTTAAAAATATCAATGAGTTGGTAAAATTCAAGATTTTAATAAAATGGCAGTCTTATTATCTTGCAAGTGCAAGGTATTACAGCACTGTAGGAAACAAATTTGCTTTGTTTCACACTGATTTGTAAAAAAAATTATGAATGGTGTCACATTAATTATTAAAGGTAAAAACTGTTTCTCATATACATAAAATATTCACAACTTCATACCTCTGTTTCCTTAATACATTGTTCTAAATGTGTACACACAGTCAATGGTACATGATCATCACGTAATGCAGTTCTTAAACTCTTCAAAGCATCTAATTTCTCTAATATTAATGCTTTATAATGTTCTAATTCTTCAGCTAATTCAGCAGGTAAATCATCCTTAAATACACTCATCTTCTTGGGAGGAAGTTCTGAAAAACAAAATCGGCATAAATGGTCATGTAAGTCATGATATGGCAATGAATAGACAATTAATCAATTTTTAGTTCAATATTGTACAAAGATTTCAGTTAATAGCTTACCTTGTTCTGGTGCTAATGAAAATAAATCACCTTCTTCTCTTAAAGCTTCCCGTAATCTGAAAATATAAATATTACAGGATATATTCATTTGCCAGGCACATTCCTCCTATTGCTCTTAAACAATAGAGCTTTTAATAATACCAATATTAGCATATGGTAACAGGAATAAATCATAGAAGAATTTGGGAATTATAGTGCTTTAATAGAAGAGAAAGTTTGTTTGTTTGTGCCATGGGTGTCTTCCCTATATGAAATCAAACGACTCATAATTAAATAACCTGTTTCATTACAAGAAATTTAATGGTACTTTTCATTTTGTTTTTGGTTCAGTATTTAATATGAACTTTACCTTTAATAACTATTGTGTTATTATGGATGTTATGAATATGATGAAACATGCTAGAACATAATTTACTTTTCTAGAATGGCCCATTATCTGGCAAATTCTTCAAGGGGAAGACAAACTATGTCAAACAAGGTTTCCATAAATTTTAATATGTATTTAGAATTCATCCCCTCTATAAAACAAGCCAAAAAGGTTTATAAACGAGAAATTAATTGGTTCAACAACCGCTGTATTATGTTCATGGGTTGTCATTTAGCAAAGAAATCTTATCAAAGGGATTGCTTGTTAGGGTATTATAAACACAAATTTAAAATGATGGTTTTTTTTAATGAATCATACATAAAGCTATCCGTAAATTAACAGTACACAGTAACCAAGTAATTCTGATTTAGTTTTTGTTTTTCAATAATCCATTTTCTCAAATAATATATACCGAAATTGACGATATCGTTAATAAATGAAGCCAGGTATGTTGTCACAGTTTATAAATGCGTATATAAACTTGGGACTGTCAAATCATATGCCATGGGTCGTAAGCGAAAAATTGAACAGCCTTCTTCAACGTCTGACAGAAGAATGTCAGTTTTTTTTTTAATATTCCACCACCAAAATGGACGAAGACTACAGATGATAATGACATGATGATATTACAGCCCTAGATATTGAACGGATACCCTAAAAGACCACCGCAGAGAAATATTTCGAAAAACGTAAAATAATAAGTGCATTTGGAAAAGGTAGATCTTTCACTTTCAGGGATGAATCGAAATTTTCAAATTCTTGGTTAAGGTATGATGCAGCTAACAAAACAATGTTTTATTAAACATGTGAATCAGTCTTCAAAAAATGGGAGTCTGCAAAGCAGAGAAGAATTTTTTAAATTTTAAGATATATATTGTATGTATTTATGTAAATAAAATTCCCGTAAAAATTTTTTAATAGTTATTTTATTTTGGCGGAGAAAATATCTGGCTGATAAATTAAAATGAAAAATTGGCGGAAAAAAAATGGAACCCAGAGTGAGCACTGTTTACCGGTCATTTTCTTCCAGTAACCATTTTCCTTCCAATTCCATATCATCAACTTTATTTTTAATCTGTTGTAATTGTTTAGGTTTTGATGTTCCACTCTCTGTCATCTGTTCGATCTGATTATTTAATAACTGATGTTTAGCTGTCTGTGTGTCTAACAATTTACTGATATAGTTGTCATACACTGTCTGAAAAAAGAAATCTGTAATTAACGCAGAAAACAAAAAAAAACTGAAATGATTGGTTTAAATGAAATAAAACAAAAATGGCGTTCTTTGAGTTCCAACTGTGAAGGGCTCTGTTATGTGCACACCAATGTGTACAATGTTCTTTGCCAGTCTCTCAATCAAACCCCACTGACAAGTGGAAACCACATTTCAAGGAACTTCGACCAACACATGGATCGAACACAGGACCTCCTGTTTCGTGAGCTAGCACCCAACTGGCGGAGCCACAGTGACTACCTTGATTAGCTTAAAGGTATAGATAGGCTACTTATTGAACTGAGTTCACTACAAATTGCAACAGCTCCATATTTTAGATTCCTTATTCTTATTTTCATTCTTTTGTTTACAAGTTAGACCACAGGGCTAAGGCATTGACAGGATATCTTACCAGCTTGTTTCCAACCAATGAGGTTTAAGTAGATGCAATGTATGCTCACCAGAACACCTGATACCACTTCCTATTGACCTAGAATGTTCACAATCACAGTTAACATGTGGAATTTCTTTACCACAGTGTTCCATCATTACTCTGTGTACTGTACTGTATGCTTTTCAATCATTTTCATTGAAAAAGACTGACATAAAAATTCCAAATTGCCTACCTTAACATTTCGTAAAACATGTTGGAATATAGGACTCTCCTCAACAATATCTTCAAATACATTACTGTAAACCTGTAGCCTATGAAAATTAGGACCATGACCTCTAAATTTCATTGTTGATAATCCCTACAATAGTAAGACAGATATAGCAAATATTTGTTTAATGTTTGAGAGAAATGGGAGTTTATGTTCATATAACTAATTCATTTTGGGACTCCATGGTAAATCTGAACTTGAGCTTGACTGCAATAATTATCCCATATATGGTGGGATAATTAAATCACAATATGCACAAAGCAAATTCGTACTCAGCCACTACTGCTTGAAGTGTGTTATGTCACTTGAGAAACGAAATACTAAAGTCAGGGTTGATCCCAACTCATGACAAACCATCCATAGGCCTAGACTCGAGTAAGACCACATAAGGATTTACATCGTCGGACATATTTTCTATGGGTTATACTTATATTATGAAACTTAAAATCATACTTTACAGTTAACACAAAATTTTTCTTTACCTGTTTTAGATTATTTTCATGATGTACAACAGCTTGATTACCAGACAGGACCTTCAGTTCTAATGAAGCCTTCTTATTGATAATATTAGATTCAAACATTTTAGATGTCCTATACTGATCTTGTTTTGTTATTCCAGCTGTCGGAACAGGTAAAAAGTTGTTTCTATATGGTGGCTTGTCATGATGGTTTGAAGGCTGGGAGGTTTTAGTCGGACTTTTATCCTCCTGGATATCCTCAACACCATCAACAGAAGTATAACTTCTAGCAGATGGCATATACATTTCTTGATTATCCAGTTCCTCAATGAACACAGAATCTTCAATGTAACCTATTTTCCCATCTTTGGAAGCAGAGTTTTTAGAGTTTATATCCCTTAGGAAAAGAAGTTTTTGAGGGGCTGTGTTTTTACGCTTTATGTTTGGAACACTACCAGCTGTTCCTACACTAAAATGATATAAAACCTCACTCATATCCTGCCCTTTAGATACATTTGTGTATGGAAATTTTTTATTTGTGCTTCTTTCTGATTCCATAGATGCCATAACATCCGGTTCTAATGCTGAGGTCTTCCATCCTCTTTGCTGGGCTAAGATCTCAGCGGGTTGTTTAAGACTAGCTGCATTTAAGTGACCCCCTGTGTAATCAAAAATGTCTTTTTTCTGTTTTTGCTCAGCATCATTTAATAGACACTTCAGCTGTCTACTGCCCACAAATTTGTAAGCCATCTTGAAGTTGAACTCAAGTAGTTATTGAACACCAATTAACCCCCAGTTATACTTCTTTACCAAAACTGTTAAGACTGCAAATTAAGGCAAAACATTTTATTTTTTTATCACGACAATGACAATAATTCACACACTGCTGGATTGTTATTCTAAAAACAGATAGGGTAGCATTGCGTGGTGGTGCACCACTGCTGGTGCCCTACCGACCGGTGTATTAAAATTAAATTATTACAATTTTCTGACAAGGCTGGCCAGCTCATGAATTTGAAACATGAAATAATTCCAAATCAATGTGAACGTAGTCATTGAGTAAAACTACATTAATTTAAATATTACCTGTTTGGTTTCAAAGTTAAAGGGACAATAACATTCTTGCTGGCTTGGTAGCTCCAGAAAATAAATAATACCCTTATTCTAAGTACTAGATGTTTAAATGTCCTACCTGTTGTGTAAATTATCCATTACAACCTATTTTATTTGTCCAGAGGGTTCGAAAATATTTTAAAATCCAAGTCACATTTGAAAAGGTTTACGTTAGACTTTTCAAATCAATTGGTTGAATTTTTCCAATTTTTTAAATTAGGTGTGTTAAGATGAAATTTATATCCTCATTTAATTGGAATATTCTAAAATAATACGATTTGTTGACCAGAATGAAGATTGGGACATATTTTTCAGTTACAACAAGAGTGTTATTGGCCAAGAAGGTGAATGGCTAACACTACTGTAAGTGTAAGGCCCGACTTGTCAATGTCAATCGACAGCAGTCGGTGAAGCCTGACGGTGATTCTAAACGCAAACACGCACTGTTGATAAATAATATTGATATTGTAAATAATTTTACCTAATTACCATCCATCTCATGGGTTTTAATACTAAATGTTTATTTATTTAAGTATTCATTTTAGGAAAATGTCAAATAAATATTTTCTTTCTGAAATTTGTCAGCCATGATGGCATTTCGCTCGTTGCTGTGGAAACGCCTGAAGAGTTGTTATAGGGGACATAACTCTGCGTTTAAAATTACGGTGAACACTTAAATAGACCTCAATTATTTTCTCCCACTAACGTGTAAGCCTTCAACTTTGAATTCGATTTCTTATATTTTAATCTAAATATTTCAATTTAAGAATCTAATAGTGTCATGAATTCTTAAAATCAGCAGTGCCACTAATGTGTAATTCATTATGTTATAGATGCAGTATTTTTTAGTTAGCCCCGCTGCTACAATATCAAGTTCCTTAAAGTTAAAGTACTTAGTAAGTTGCCAGAAAATAAATCATACACCACATACATAGTGTTGATGCATTGCGATTTTCATTATTAAATAAAGGACAAAATCTTTCTAATAAAGAAAACACCACATTCTACAACATTAACTTCAGAAGTAATGATCAGAAATTGTTGCTTATTTGTAGCAAGTCACAAAAAAAATAAAAAATAGTATGAATTTAAAGTAGGTCACACCGGAGACTCTGGGCCCTGTTTCACGAAATTTTAACTTAAGATAAAATCCAATTTTAGTAGATACTTCAATTTTGATTGGCTAAGCACTAAAATCAATCTAATATTATCCAATCAAATTAAGTCATGAGGCGCTGTTTAAGTGACACAGGATTCGAGTATCTGAGAACCAGATTTTTGTTTCTAAATGGCCTTAATGCTAAAAATTTATAGTTTTAGAGTTTAAAGCCAGTCAGCTTAATAATGTTTATATCATTATAGCTCAACACAATTTGATGCTCTAAATACAATTCTATAGTGTTACTGTAACATTTAAATGAATAATTAAAAAAGTCTGCAAGTTATAATATTTCAAACTTTATTAACAGTTTCTGGTCTAAATATACATGAATGTTGGTTAATCTAATATATAATTAAACATATAATTAAAATAAAAATTCTATATTTCAATTTATTTCATAAATAAAATAAAATTAAACATAGCCATTATTATTAAATCATAATATCTCCAAATTATTTGTGCAATGAACTGAATAAATAGATATCATCCATACCCTATTAATAACCATTGTCACGTTTACTGTACAAGTTATTCTTTATTTAAAATTAAAAAACTTGTTATTACTTACAAACATGTTAATCTCCTTTCTACTACATATCGTCTTTATTATTCTATTATTAAAAATCTATAGATTTATCAATTCATTATCGTAACATACACATCAATAATAAATACAACTAAGCCTTTCATACTGGCAAGAACAAGTTACAATGGGAGTTCACTGTGAAAAAGCTCTCGCCCCAAGTTCACAAAGCATTCTCAGACTTAAGTTAGGTATTTATTCAACTTTCAATCACTGTTTATGGGAAATATGTTAGATCCAGAAACACTAAACTTTTCACATAGTTTCTTATTGATGTATTTGATACATTGAAACAAAAGTTAAGGGGCTATATTTAGTTAAAATTAGGCGTACAATTTTGAGTAAATTCTTAACTGAAGTCTGAGAATGCTTCTTGACTCAGGGCCTGGTTAACATTGTTTCCAGTAATCCATTATCAAAATACTTGTATCCTGGTAAAAATTCTGTTTATAAAGACAAGACCTTTGATGTGGGTGAAATTGAAAGCCAAATTTTTACCAAGAAGTTGATATTAGGGAAACAACTAAATAACAAATGCAAAAAAATAATCACGACAAAAAATAACACAACAAAATTGAGCACTCACTTGTATAAATATAACTAAATATGTATAAATACTGTATCATTATATTATTACCAACTAATGAATATTTCACACATATTTTTTACTCTTTTTCTGTATCCATAGGTAATAACTTGAACATCCTTTACCTGCTGTTAAATCCTTTTACAAATGAAAACACAATCTCAGAGCATTGCTGAAGCAATACATGTCCTATACCGGGCTCAAACAAATATAACCATGCATTTATGAATGGTTGATACTGCAAATATGTTTCTGTGAATATACAGGATAGGTATAGATGCAACAAATTCTATAAAAACTGAATTTTCACTGAAATGGTCTTTAACTATACCATACCCTACAGCAATAAAGGTTTGACATCAAACGATTCCAGTTTTGTGTCCTAAAATGATTCCAGAATTTTCAATGATTTTAGTTCAACAAAGGGCCTTAGCAATTGGGTAATCTAATATTCGTCTTCTTGTATTACATGTGAAGAAGCTATCCTTCTCAGAAGTAACCCTTAAATCAACAAAATGTCCAAAAGTAATTAATTCCCACGGCCATTTCCAACAAACATACTTCTACTAGATACAAATAACAAACAAGACAACACAACTTTGTTTCACCAAACATACATATCCAAAGAACTAGAGAGTCTCCTCCTGGCCATCTATGTTAAAATATGGCCTATATTTATTATATATTACCTAGGGCTGGACGATATTTTCGGTAATTCGATATATCACGATATTAAAATCTGAATTACGATATTTTATAAACCACCTAAAATATCGCGGTATTATGATATATCGTATCTTGTGTTTTTCTATCAATTTTAACGATATTATCACGATATTTACGACATTATGTCACGATCAATGACTCAGATGACTTGTCACTCGTTCATTGACAAGGTCTAATAAATACATGACTAGTCTAGTAGTTTTCTCGATTATTATACTTGTCATTATAATGTCAAACACCATTACTAATGCTGTGCAACACTCGAATAACCAGCCAGGTAAGTCATGGTGTAATATCTACTCATTGCCGTCTTCGATCGATTTATCATTGGCACTGTTTGGAAACAGTTATTATAATTTTATGTATGATGCCGTTTGTTAGTTAACTATCATTTTGTGCGTGTGTTTGGGTGTTGTTGTTTTTTTTGCCAATTTTTAAACTGTAGCCGAATTAAATAAAAAGTTATTTGTAAATAAAACCTTATTGCGTCTTGATATACGAGATTTAGACAAACGTGCTGTTGTAGTGTACCGAATAGGGGAAATTACACCTGGTTCTTTGAGTCTACTCATAGTCATACCCACATGTTATTCAACATTTTGAAAGATGGCGGAACATTGCGATGCTCAGGCTGATTGAACACTAGTAATAATAAAGCCTAAAAAACATTGCACGAGTCGTATATGGCTTTTGGTTTTGATGAGAACAACGAAACGCAAACGAAAGTTTTATGTAGATTTTGCAAGCGTCGTGTAGCTGCAATAGGCGGCAACACCAGCAACTTGTTACGTTCATTTAAAAATACATCACATAATAAAACTAAAATATCGGGATATTGTGATATATCGTTAGCTTTTTATAATAACACTAAAATATCGCGATATAGTGATATATCGTCCTTTTTTGGGGAAATATCGCGATATTTGATTTTACTAATATCGTCCAGCTCTAATATTACCTAAATAAACCCAGTCCCTAAAACATTTAAATATTATTAAAAACTAGTAAATAGCCAATAGCCATACGCATAAATGCCTCACAGTAGAACTTATAAAGTTTTACGGTAGATCTTTTACAACCAGTATAAAGTAAACATCAAATACCAGTAAATACTCACAGATGACTAGCACCAGAATATATAATAGTAGAGACTGTTTCTAATTAAATTCGATAATACCCAATATAGTGCATTGCAGTTTTCACATGCAATATGTGATACTCTGTTTTACACTAATTCTATCAATTAAAAAATCAATTACTGTGTAACAAAGATACCAACTCTTATTGTTTATATGTATCAAAAGTTGAGGAGTAACAGAATTTAAAATACTAGTAATGTGTTATATACGATTAGGTTTTCCTGGATACCAAAATATGACACTGGCGTCAGGAGCTTGGGGTTTTATTTGGGGGGGGGGGGCATTCTTAAAAAAAAATTATTTGGTTAAAAGTTATTAAAATTGATCACTTCTAACTATGTGTCTTACACATGTAAAGTATTAATATTATCTGCTATATTTGTTTGTACGGGGCATTCCATGAAGGTTAATTAATATCTGACTATGTTTTGATCCCCAATAACAACATACATGAATTAACTATTAATAATTCTGTTATATTTTTTGTACAGGGCATTCCATTTTTATGAACCTTTATTAATATCTGATTGTGTTTTGTTCCCGATAACAACAGTCTTTGTGTTAAATTAGTGTAGATGTGAGACTTGAATACTGTGGTTTGTTATGCCTTTGATAAAGCCAGTTCCAATATATGTATATTGTGTTAGTAAAACAACAACAAATAAAGTAATATCAACATAAATAAACTAACACATTGCTCTTACGTCAAAATCATTAGCTTAAAACCTGTTAAATCATAATCACACAGGCCATACACATAAAATATATCATAAACACAACCCTCATTCAATACATGTTGTGCAAAGATGTAGTTGCCTTGGCAGAATCCTTACTCAATATCTTTTAAAATTAATCTCTTTGTCATTAAGGTCCCACAGTGAAATTAAAATTAATTTAAAGCCATACATTATCTAAATTTAACAAAACCAATATTTTAAATGCACTCCATTTGTTAACTATATATAATCTAATATACTAAAATTAACCAAAATGTATTTTGGTGGAAACATGATTAATTAAATAATCTCCACATAATTATTTCGGAGAAACTCACTACTCTATATACTCTTTCAAAGAGAATTTTCAGCACCTTATTATATTTTTAAACAGCTTTGTGTGTGTAAAATTAGCCATGTTAGGTAATTAAATCAGTAAAATATTTATAAGGATGGTTTTATATGTGGTTTGTCTTTTGGTAGTTTATAAGAATGGGCTTCAAATTCTTTGACTTCTGTTTCTTTCAATTCTTTCTCTTTTTCTATAATATCTTTAATAGCTGGATATTTTTCAGGGTGTTCGTGTATAACTTTGTCTATCAGTTCGATGTGGTGTTTTTTCTTTGCCTCTTCTGATGTCAGATAGCTATAAAGAGAGGGAAAAGGGTTTAACATCCACTCATTTTGGGACTAACATAACATATGGTGCAATTTTATTTTAATTATTTGCTTGCGTGTGTTTTTTTTTTTTTTTAGCAGAGTGTGGAAACCAGAGAAAAACCACGAGGTTGGACAGGTGACCCTACTCCTTGGGGGGGTGGAGAGAGATCATAAGCCACTTGACACCAGATGCCACCTTCTACTCCAACTGGTCAGAGGTCGGGCCCCGAGTTCACAAAGCATTCTCAGACTTAAGTTGAGAATTTACTCAACTTTCGGTCACTGTTTATTAGAAATATATTTGATCCAGAAACACAAGACTTTGCACATGGTTTCTTATTGGTGTATTTGATACATTAAAACAATAAAAGTATTATAACGGGCTATGTTTTAGTTAAAATAAGGCGAACAATTTTAAGTAAATTCTCAACTTAAGTCTGAGAATGCTTTGTGAACTCGGAACCAGATCTTCATGTAGTGTAGGCCATAGAAAGGATAAAAAAAAATGAAACAAAATATAGATATGTATTTTAGTTAGATTAAGTTTTACCACTCCCCCCCCCCCAAGTATGTCCCCCAAGTATGTAAAGTCGGGTAAATTGTTAAAAATAAGTTGATATTAAAATTTTGTACTCACTGATAGTTAATAAAGCGTCCACCCTGAGAAGTCTGAGCTGTAACATTAGTAAAATGACAGGCAAAGAGTAGCAGGTTTCTGGGTTGTACTTTCCATGCAAATCTCATAAACATACAGGAGTAAATTGTCAGGGCTGAAAACAAAAATATATCAAAATCTAGTTAAATAAAATATACATTTAGATATTCCTTTAATATGATGCCTCATACATTAGATTACTAGTCCAGTATTAGAGAACAATGCACACCGCTTTTATATCAAAAGAAATACACAGCTAAAAATATGTAAGCTACGATAGGAAAGGTAATAGAAGATGATTTCATGTCAGTACATGTATATTATTATATTACTAGTGGTAGATTAAAATTCACATTATTAATTTAATCTCACAAACTCAGTCAGTATGAGATATTGATATGATAAATTAATGTACGGTAGTTTCATCTTACACTCAAAGATGCATAATGTAAGATTTTGATAAAGAGCAGACAGTTCTCGCTATTATAGTTTAAAAGAAAACGATAATGAAATGGGAATATATTGAAAATCTTGGTTGTCGTTGCGTCAATGGTTATGATAATAAACAATATGTCATGATTATCCATTTTTTAATTAAATTATCAACTGGCAATCGTGTTTAAATCCGTTGAATATCAAACCCATGCGAACAGCTAGTTGATTGTGGGCTTGACAATTGACATGTCAGATTTAGCTCTTACATAAGGTATTTTCAAGGTTTTATGACTTATCTAAGTTATCTATCTGTACGTACCTAAAGTCATTTTACCACTGATGATTTCAGGATCTTTTTTCAAGTCCCCCAAGGCAGCAAGTGGAAGCCCCCAGTTGGCAACTAAAAATTAATTTGTAAATTTTGTAAACAATATAAAATTACTTTTTGCCGTAATTACTGTGAATGACTGTAGTCACAATACAAACTACAAGCAAAGATATTATCAAATACATTGGATTTAAAATACATGAATTACAACCTCTATTGTATTTAATATCTGCATTCAGGTAAATTTTTTGTATTAATAAACATTACAATACAATGTGACTGTTACAATTTATTATCTATTGAATCTAAATATAATCTTAGCCCAAAGATTTATATTGAATAAAAATATAATATCCTCTTACCTGGACCCCAAAAGTGCTGCAAAAAAATAATATTTAATATTACACACCAAAAACATGAGATGGCTTTATATTAAAACTAACTTTTAATTATTACCTGGTATTACCATGAATTTATTTAAGCTACATATACATGTATAGCCATCAATTAAAAAATAAAAAGTTGAAGAATTGCTGTAAATAAACTGCAAATGAAATGTGGTTTAACGTCCTACTGTTCTGCTCCTAACCTAGGCTAATGAAGACGGGAATACAACATACAATGTGTTATGAGGGAGATTTTGCCCGGGCAGCGGTGCTACGGCCTACTCTTATTTCAAATTCCAACTGTACACGGGACCTCAGTTTTTTGTCCCTTCTAAACGACTAGACAGCTGTTCTTGTCAGGCCCTCCGTCCTGTATCAATAACAAGGGGAAACCACACCGGAAACTCTGGATGAACTTTCTTGGCCAATAGGGATTGAACACCCGACCTCCAGACTAGCGAGCCAGCGTATTACCAACGACGTGATCCCTAAATAAATAAACTGCAAACAGAAAGTAAAAAAATTTTGGAAACACTGGCTGAATACTCACAGTACTGTTCATGGTAACCATTTCATGAAAAAAGAAGAAAAATTCATTTTGTTAATACAGTTGTACTAAATTTAGGCTACATTTGTATTGGGGACCTACAATTGGGGGTATTCATGCAAATTAGGGTGTCTTCAGAAAAGAAAGTCTTTATTATAAACCCATGCAGCTGTTATATTGTCTCTATTTCCATGTGCTCATTATTGGTTTAGAAAGCACCTCAAAACTTTCCAGTCTGGGTTTTCATTCTTAGTGTTACAAGAACCTAGATGTAGCAAGGAAAAGATAATATCAGGAACCATCTGTATTAGCATACCATCGGCAGCACATTACAGATCCCCTGAGAGTTGAAAATTGGAATAATAATTGTCCATTATATAAAGCAAACAGAGTTAAAGCAAAAAACAACTAGTATGTGTTATAAAACGATCAAATCTATAGTGCACAAAAAAAGAAAAAATTTGATTTGTGGGTTTTCAAAACAGTGAATTCTGAAAACTTTAATATATTCAAGGATTATAAAATGGATGTGTCTAATACATGTGGCTACAATCTGCAATTACTTCAATATATATTCCAAACCAATTCCTGCTTAATTATGGGCTTTGATTGGTAATTCTATCCTCATGCATAATCAGATTTTAGAGTGAAAAGTTTTCTCAAATACCGCTCTTATAGAACAAATACAGTTTGTTGTATAAAGATAGGAGACTCATCATCGGAAATGTAAATGATTCAACTTTTGAACAGTATGGAGCATGCCAGGGTTGAATCCATTTGAAAATGTTAATAAACCTGAAAGTTACTAATAGTATTAAACCATTTTTGGATTGAATAATGTCATCAGTATCTTAATTCAAAATCGCCCAAATTTTATGATGATCACCAGGCATACGGATATGCAAGTCCTGTGAAAATTCTAAAAACTATCTAAAAACCACAATAAACAGTCATCATGTAGACTTACTCCGGGCAGTGTTTCATTTGATTAGAGGTAATCCCACTACTCACTGCTGTAATGAGTGGATATTGTTGTTTTAAATTTTGATTGGTCAGTAGTCCAACTACCAACCAATGACTAGCTGCTCTACAAAAGCTTTACATTTAAAACAAGTGCTAATATTGGACCAAATATGTTTACATAACGTTACGTCATGGCTCACGATTTTATTATGCCCAATTAACCTGTGCATAGCAGAATACTGCAGTAAAACTAATTGCATAACAAACGAGGCTATCAAGTCAAATGAAATGTAATACTGTTTGGAAACGAACATACTTTCACCGTTTTTAATACCTTTAATCAGTGTCCAAAGTTTTAGGGGAGACCCAGATTAAACGAACGACTGTCATGTTGCTGTACTGAAGTGATAGCTTTGATTGAACTCTGCAAAAGTTCAAGAATCAGAAGCTAATCCAGCAATGGCCAGAGATGGATACCTCGGGCCATTGCTTCAGGAATATGCATGTACATGTAGATGGCTTGATCAAGTCTCCTTATCCTATATCCTACCCCTCCCCTCCTGGGGCCTTAACCACCAAAATAGCCTTAATATTGTAAATAAGGGAAGTAGTCAGGCCTTCCAGAATAACCTAAAAGAAACAACACAATCACAAGCAAACTGATCCCGCAGTGAATATTCGCTTGGCCGCTACAATCACTGATAAGCATGACATTGACGAGGCTTAATGAGTACGGCGTATTAACTTTTTTACTCCGACAAATTAAATTCTCAAACATTTTTTTGAGGTAAAAGAAAAATAAATAAAAATGTTTGAAGTATTTGTAGTTAAAAAATATTTCCTATTTAGTGTAAATGGGTATTAAAATGAGTAAAATGCATCATTTTGCCCGAAGCAGTTAGGTGTTAAAGGGACAATAACATTCTTGCTGGCTTGGTAGCGCCAGAAAATAAATAATACCCTTATTCTAAGTACTAGGTGTTTAAGTGTCCTACCTGTTGTGTAAATTATTCATTACAACCTATTTTACTTGTCCAGAGGGTTCGAAAATATTTCAAAATGCAAGTCACATTTGAAAAGATTTACGTTAGACTTTTCAAATCAATTGGTTGAATTTTTCCAATTTTTCAAAATAGGTGTGTTAAGATGAAATTTATATCATCATTTAATTGGAATATTCCAAAATAATACGATTTGTTGACCAGAATGAAGATTGGGATATATTTTTCAGTTACAACAAGAGTGTTATTGGGGCTTTAAGTAAACATTGCACGAGCCGTTGAGCCAATGACTACGAGGCGTGCAAGTCAACGCACGTGTTTTAGACTGCCATCCGTTACAGGGATATTTCGTTAGTAATTCACTGTGAAACAGGTTGAATCACAAGGTGTATTCTGTCGGTGTCATGACGGCTTGCGTTATATGGCATTACAACAGAAACATCGCTATACAAATGTAGAACGCATTACCATATAGAAAAACTGTTCGTTAACTATTTTAGTGGTCTAGTTTTCACTATTTGTGATAGAATTACTCTTTCCAATATAAACCTATTCGAACGTGCGTAAGGAGTTATAGACTGTATCAATTGTAACGTTAAACACACAATTTAACGTTACAAATACAGTACTAATATAGTTGCTCGCGAGCAACCTTATCCATAGTCTAGATAATACAAAGTAAAATCCATAGATATACATACCTGCAAAGATACGTGCGAAAGTCTTTACTAGTGACATAATTCAAACCCTTTTTAATTAAAGGGCCTGCCATGGTCACTTTATAGTTTACTGTTGATAAATAATGAAAGTTTTTCACATGGCCTTGAATGGCAAAGCGGTGTAGACGGAAAAAAATCCCAATTATTCTGTGGTTTGCTTTTTAGAGTTATTTCCCTTTAACCGCTTTGTTGCACGAATTCAGAATTTATCAAAAGGGCCAATATATATTTTGTGGTCCCCTAAAGTTCCCTCCTCCCTTAGCCTGCTCAATACCACCACCCTCGCCCCACTCAATATGAATTCCGTTCCTTATTTTAAAACATTTCTTTTGACATGCCACCCAACTCAATATGAATTTGGTTAACCTATCATCAGCATGCACCATTATAAGGTCCATAATATGGTATCAGCGAATCTGGTAATATATATATTAGGTCTAAAATTCAGGGGACTGATGTTTAACAATATAATTATTCCAAAGTTTAAAAAAAAAAAAATGATCTGCAGTCATGGGTGGATTGAGCATAGGGACGTTGAACGCGGTCCGGGGGCCAGAGGGGTTAGGCGCCCTGTGGCCCCTTTTGAAAACAAATTGACAAATAGTTTCAAAATAAATAAAATGTATCTTCCCATGGCAATCCGCTTTAAAATGGCCAAATGATCCACGAGTGGGGCGAAGTAAGGTGTACCAAGCCGGTTTCGTTTTCCCTTCATGTTACGTATTCTTCAAAGCGACCGGAGCCCGAGGAAACCAGTCGGCCCGTGTGCCCAGAACAACAGCCCGCCCGTGTCCGCACTCCGCAGCCCAGAATATATTTTTCTACTTCTACTGGGCATAATATTTTACATAGTATACATAGAATAAGTTTTAAAACAAGAGTCAAAGCTGTAAACACATGCAATATTTTAATTAATTATTGTTAAGCCGATTTGTGGGATGTTCGGAGTAGGTTATAACAAAAATAGCGGACCCGATCGGATGATCGAAATGTTTCGTGAAGTTAAAACGTGTTCCTGTGGTTTTCGCTTAGCCCCACTTCACCTATGTAAGCTAATATTTACTGTTTAAGTAATATGTAAAGCTCCAAGGCCCCCGAAATTCCTTTAACTCGCTAAACTTAATTATAAAGTATTAATTAGGCTTCACTTAGATTCTACACATCTTATTTCCTCCCCCCCCCCAAAAAAAAAAATTGTGATAAATATTAAGTAGGCTAAAGCATTCCAAAACTGTGATCGCAGGGATTTCAGAAAGTGTCCTCTTAGTTTTCGGAAACATTGACAGACCCCACTATTCAATTCATTAACGTATAAATCGAACAGTCTTTATAATGAAAATGGATAAAATGGTGAACCGCCTCAACCGCTCACAATCTATTATGACGTCAGAGGTAGCTATGGTTCAAAACTAAGAGACACTGCATCTGATGGCATCATTATTTTTGAGTTTAAATATTCCGTTTGTGGGGTAGGTTTACAAAATAATATTATTTTATATTGTTTGCGTTTAATTGAAGTTTTACAAGTAGGTCTTGGAGTGAAGTAAGGTAGTGATGGATATATCTAGACCACAATTCCGGGTGGTGTGACAAAAATATTTTAGGCCCGTTATATTTTGTTTTTAAAATATCTTTAAATTAATGCAACAGGCCAAATCTGATCTTGGATGGTAAAAATGGTCTTCGGATTTAGCTGTCTCAAAAGTATACTTTTGAAATAAAGAAGTTGAACTTCACCAATTTAACTCTTCACCAATTTAACTCTTATAAGTGTTGGTTTGTTTTTTAACGATGCTTAAAAAAGATACATTTATTCAAAATACCCAAAAAAGTTCAAGGCATGCAATGCTGCAATACAGTTGAAAAAAACACATTAGGCGTTTCAAGGCTAAAGTATCAATCCAGTGTCTGCTCTTTATTGTCTTATGCTTTAAATTGTATACAAGTTATACTGGTTAACTTATATAATAACGATGTCGCATTTAATAACGTAGGCAGAAAGTCAAATCGCTTTCAGAGCATTGACGTTATTCTTTCATGTCTAGAATGCCGAGCCAATTTGTGTCTTTTCTCGACTTCCCCATTAAATGTATAATTATATTCACAACATAATTCTACAATAAGTTATGCTTATACTTACATCAATGCACATGACATTTTACTTACAAATCACGAAAATATTATGATATGCAATTTATGTATTATGAAGTTATAAATTATTAATATTTATTAAGAAATCCAGACGGTTTAACGAGAGGATGGGGTGAGTATCCCATAGCAAAGGATAAAACACAGGAAGACAATTACAACTTCATCAAATTGTAAGTAATTATCTTTGCCATCGTTTATTATCATTTATATATCAAATTATCATTCACAATATTTTATTATTATTTTTTCACGTAAATGAAACAAATTCAAATGCAAATTTGTTGCAATGAAAATTTACACCTATAGATATTAAAAATTTACTTAATTTTGCCATCAAATTATTATGTTTCGAAACTGTATATACTTTATATTAAGACGTACGGGTTTTTTGTGGGTTATTTTTTTAGGGTTTCACACTGCGAAGCTTGTGTGAAACACTATTGTTTTTGTTAAAATTATTATTCTTATTAGGCTTTCAGACTTTCGTCTGAAAGCCTATTGTGATTACTAAAATTATTATTTATTAGGCTTTCAGACTTTCGTCTGAAAGCCTATTGTGATTACTAAAATTATTATTATTTTTTTTTTTATTATTATTATTATTTACCGCGGGAGCCTATTTCTCTATGATCGAAAAGAGATACCGATTTGCGGTTCATCTTACTATCGGGAAACCAGGTGGTGGCTACTCAATAAAGCAATTTTCAAACTTCTGCGCAGACCGGAAGTGACCGAACTTTGTACGTTGTCAAAAAATTGAAAATTGGCTATAGTTTCATCAATTCTTTTCCCATTTTCAAACAAATCACATTTTTGGAATTCCTGAATCTGTTCTGAGACAATGGCTATCTCACATTTTTCAATTTCGAACATTCGTCTATGACTTTTATCGTTCGAAAATTGAAAACATGTTGTTTACGAGACAATTTTTGTTATTTTTCAAAATTTTCAAATTTGACCTACATTTTTGGATACCTGAAGTCCATCCGATTCTAGAAACATAAGTTTCATTCAGAGTTATCGCCCTTTATTTTTCGATTTTTTTCGAATTTTCTTCCCAATTTGTGAGCTGTGGTTTCGTTTTACGGTCGAATTGATGTTTCTGAAAGTTATGGAACATGAAGTTGTAGTCCAATACCAACTGATAAAGCAATTTCGACAAGGATCCTTAAACCGGAAGTGGTCGAAATAGTGTGCAATATTTTGAAAGAAATGCAAAAAATGGATGTTTTGGTGGAAAACGTGATTTCTCCGTCCGAAATCAACAGATGAAACAAATTAAGGTACCGTTGGATGCCCAGAGGAATAGACTATCATATGATACCCAAATCACACGGATACGATGAGCAAGAAGCAAAATATGGCACGCTGAAAATCAAGTATTTTCTGATTTGGAGCGTTTTTGGACGCCTGTATCTCGAAAACTTAACCGCAACTTTTTTTTTAACTTTCTCTATCGAGAGTCCATTCGTTAGTCTTGTGAATTATGCCATCCAATAAGACTTTGAAATGTCTGGAATACGATAAAAAAGGGACTGAAAATCAAAAAAAGTCGAAAAATCGTGAAATTTTGGAAAATGCTCTACTATATTTTTATTTTAAGAGATTTTCAAAAAAAGGTTGTATATTCAGATAGCTGACCCAATTACGATTCTAACGATGTATAATATGTATGTAGTTATTGAAATTTAATTTTCGATATTTTATTTTTTTTGCATTTTTGGCACTTTTGAACATAGGATTTCTCAGGGGCATTTTATCTGATCAGAAAATGCAATATATCATTACAGAGCCCTGTGGCCATTTTAGTGCCCAAACCGGCTATTAAAACTATTCCGACAATAATAACCATACCGGAAGTATTCAAAAAATGAAAAAAAAAGAGTAAAAACATTGTCGCACTTGCGAAAAACTTGATTTCTCCCTTAGGTAATAGCGGACCAAAAGAACTAAAGTGTCGTTGGATAGCCCTATTAATGGACCATCATATGGTATCTAAATAATGTGATTTCAATGGTAAGGAAATAAATAATTGTATGCCAAAAATCTAGTATTTTCCGATTTTTTAACATTCTGAGACGCCCTTTTCTCGAAAACGACGCCGCAGAATTTTCTTAAACTTTTTTGACTCAAAGTCCTATCGGTTGTCTATATAGTGAATCCAAAATGAAAAGCATTGAAATAATATAAGTGGTCCAAAAATGGCCTCAAACTTTGAAAAAAATTGAAAAATCGTTAAATTTTTGGAAACGCTCTTTAATTTATCTTTTTTTCCAAAACTACTCAATGGATGTTTCTGACACTTCTGGTACAGAAAGTTAAGTATCCAAAGAACTTCGTAAAGCTATCACAACATGGATCGTAAAACCGGAAGTAGTCGAAAAAATGACCGATATTTTGAAAAAAAAATTTTTTTTTACGAAAACCTTTTTTATTTATGAATATTTTTTGATGATATTTTACACAGGGTTAAAATATCATCGTACTTGAGCAGAAATGAGAAAAAAAATTGTCTCGGTAATTTGCGTTAGCCGCCATCGGCTAATTTAGTTTTTCGTATCCAGAAAAATTATTTATTTTCCGATTTGTATAAAACAAAGTTCATATGCTCCATGGTCCCAATTGTAATTTTTTTGGTTACGGTGAAATTTTTCTGTCGGCAACGGAAGTGACGTAATATTAACAAAAACTACAATTTTGACAGTTCGGTACCACTTTTTGAAAGCAAATATTATTTTTTTTCAAAACTGATATAACTAAAAGGATGCACCCTGCAAAGGTGCACAAAATCCTTAGCTCATATTTTTAAATTTCAATTTCATTTTCGGGCAATTTCGAATAAAATGTAAAATAAAGTGTAAAATTCAGTTATTTACAATTCATTCAGCGTCTTCATATTTTGAAATATTTATTTGTAATTTTCATAACCTCGTAGCAATAATCCAGACGAAGAGAATGTATGCGAAAATTAGTTTGTAATATGAGCAGTTGCCGAGAAATATGCAATTTTGCATGCATCACTTTTCGCGTTATTTTGCGTATAAAAGAGTGAATTATTATTCGATTTCCAATATTTTTTTTCCATTTGATGCCTAATGCCAATATGAACTAGGTCAAGCCAATTTTACATTTTCACTGTGACCGGAAATGACGTCATTTGGGCAAAAACTGTATTTTTAACCTAAAAAACAAATATTTTATTCAAATGAGTCTGCCTTATAATGTTTTAAAAATTATGATATTTGATTCCCATCAACGAATAGAATGAAGCCATACGACCATACAGATACCACAAAATGGTTTCTAACTTGTACGGTTACAGAGAAATAGGCGATCTTCTATAAGTCACTTTTCAAGGTTTTTGGTCTATAACAGTGTCAATTATTATTCGATTTTTATAAATTTTTTACCATTTGATGCCTTATGCCATTTATGACTTCTATGAACTACGTTAACATTTTCAATATCTCCGGAAGTAATGTAATTTTTGCAAAAAACGTATTTTTAGCCTTCAAAACAAACATTTTTTTGAAGTGATATATATTCATTATTCGTTTAACTTTATAACGTCTGACTCTAATGGGCAGAAAGATTGAATCAATACCATCATATTGATATCAAGAAAAGGCTTCTAGCATGTTCCCTTGTCGAATAATAACCAATTTTCCCAGGGTCACTTTTAATTTTTTTACCTTCTTAATTTCAGTTTATGGGTTATAGGTTAATTATTTATTGCCCGATATGTATAAAACAAAGTTTGTATTTTGTATGCTGCGAATTTTCGACTTATTTTTCACCTATAAAAATTTCTTTCGGCACCGGAAGTGACGTAATTTTGCCATAATTTACAATTTTGACCGGTCTTTTCGCCAGCAAATATTACTTTTACATATGATAGAGGGTGTCACTGAAGCAAAACAACTAAAGTATAGTTTGGTAGCTCAATGGATCGGCTATGGTATAATAAACTTCCTGTATGATTCCTGAAAGCCGGTTCAGTGCTGCTTGCAGGTCTAGTTATTATTATTTTTTTTTTTGCCGGAGCCTATTTCTCAGTGCCTGTAACAGATACCGATCTGGGACCTGATTCTCTATCGGGAAACCATGTGCTGGCTACTTGATAAACTATATTTGAAACTTCTGCGCAGACCGGAAGTGGTCGAATTTCGTGCGGTGTCAAAAAATCAAAAAACGGCCGTAGATTCGTCAATTCTGTACCTATTTTCATACAAATGACATTTTCGGAAACCCTGAGTCTTTTCTCGGACGATAGCAGTTGAAAATTTCGATATTTCGAAACTTCATCGCTGACTTCTTGCGATCGAAAAATGAAAAATGTTGTTTGAGAGACAATTTTTGTTATTTTTCAAAATTTTGAAATTTGACCTACATTTTTGGATACCTGAAGTCCATCCGATTCCAGTAATATAAGTTTCATTCAGAGTTATCGCCCTTTATTTTTCGATTTTTTTCGAATTTTCTACCCATTTTGCGAGCTCGGGTTTCGTTTTATGGCCGAATTGACGTTTCTGAAATTTCTGAGGCATGAAGCCAAATGACCATTGCAAGGAATAAAGCAATTTCAACAATAATCTGTACACCGGAAGTGGTCGAAATAATGTCCGATATTTTGAAAAAAATGCAAAAAATGGGTATTTTAGGGAAAAACGCGACTTCTCCGTCCGATATCAATGGATTAAACAAATTAGGGTACCATTGGACTGCACTAGTATTGTGCTATCGTATGATACCCAATTTGTACGGATACGACGAGCAGGAAGCAAAATATGGCACGCTGAAAATCAAGTATTTTCTGATTTGGAGCGTTTTTGGACGCCTGTATCTCGAAAACTTAACCGCAACTTTTTTTTAAACTTTCTCTATCGAGAGTCCATTCGATAGTCTTGTGAATTATGCCATCCAATAAGACTTTGAAATGTCTGGAATATGATAAAAAAGGGACTGAAAATCAAAAAAAGTCGAAAAATCGTGAAATTTTGGAAAATGCTCTACTATTTTTTTATTTTAAGAGATTTTCAAAAAAAGGTTGTATATTCAGATAGCTGACCTAATTACGATTCTAATGATGTATAATATGTATGTAGTTATTGAAATTTAATTTTCGATATTTTAATTTTTTTGCATTTTTGGCACTTTTGAACATAGGATTTCTCAGAGGCATTTTATCTGATCAGATAATGTAATATATCATTACAGAGCCCCGTGGCTATTTCAGTGCCCAAACCGGCTATTAAAACTATTCCGACAATAATAACCATACCGGAAGTATTCAAAAAATGAAAAAAAAAGGTTAAAACCATTGTCGCAGTTGCGAGAAACTTGATTTCTCCCTTAGGTAATAGCGGACCAAAAGAACTAAAGTGTCGCTGGATAGCCCTATTAATGGACCATCATATGGTATCTAAATAATACGATTTCGATGGTAAGGAAATAAATTATTGTATGCCAAAAATATATTATTTTCCGATTTTTTAACATTCTGGGACGCCCTTTTCTCGAAAACGACGCCGCAGATTTTTCTCAAACTTTTCTTACTCAAAGTCCTATCGGTTGTCTATATAGTGAATCCAAAATGAAATGCATTGAAATAATATAAATGGTCCAAAAATGGCCTCAAACTTTGAAAAAAATTGAAAAATCGTTAAATTTTTGGAAACGCTCTTTAATTTATCTTTTTTTCCAAAACTACTCAATGGATGTTTCTGACACTTCTGGTACAGAAAGTTAATTATCCAAAGAACTTCGTAAAGCTATCACTACAACGATCGTAAAACCGGAAGTAGTCGAAAAAATGTCCGATATTTTGAAAAAAATTAATTTTTTTACGAAAACCTTTTTTATTTATGAATGTTTTGATGATATTTTACACAGGGTTAAAAATATCATCCTACTTGAGCAGAAATGAGAAAAAAAATTGTCTCGGTAATTTGCGTCAGCCGCCATCGGCTAATTTAGTTTTTCGTACCCAGAAAAATTATTTATTATTCGATTTGTATAAAACAAAGTTCATACGCTCCGTGGTCCCAATTGTATTTTTTTTTTTGTTACGGTGAAATTTTTCTGTCGGCAACGGAAGTGACGTAATATTAACAAAAACTACAATTTTGATCGTTCAGTACCACTTTTTAAAAGCAAATATTATTTTTTTTCAAAACTGATATAACTAAAAGGATGCACCCTGCAAAGGTGCACAAAATCCTTAGCTCAGATTTTTTAATTTCAATTTCATTTTCGGGCAATTTCGAATAAAATGTAAAATAAAGTGTAAAATTCAGTTATTTACAATTCATTCAGCGTCTTCATATTTTGAAATATTTATTTGTAATTTTCATAAACTCGTAGCAATAATCCAGACGAAGAGAATGTATGCGCAAATTAGTTTGTAATATGAGCAGTTGCCGAGAAATATGCAATTTTGCATGCATCACTTTTCACGTTATTTTGCCTATAAAAGAGTGAATTATTATTCGATTTGCAATATTTTTTTTTCATTTGATGCTTAATGACAATTTGGACTAGGTCAAGCCAATTTCACATTTACACTGTGACCGGAAATGACGTCATTTGGGCAAAAACTGTATTTCTAACTTAAAAAAAAAAAATATTTTATTCAAATGAGTCTGCCTTATAATATTTTTAAAATTATGATATTTGATTCCCATCAACGAATAGAATTAAGCCATACGACCATACGGATACCACAAAATGGTTTCTAACTTGTACGGTTACAGAGAAATAGGCGATCTTTTATAAGTCACTTTTCAAGGTTTTTGGTCTATAAAAGTGTCGGGGGGTTGGGATGGCCTAGTGGTCTAGAGTGCCGCGCTCCGCCCTCTAGCTGGCCGGTCACCTCTGGCTTGCGGCTGTGGTTTCGAGCCCTGGTGCGAGCGTATGTGGCATGGAGATGGGGGCGCCTTCTCAACCTCGTGGGTTTCCTCCGGGCACTCCGGTTTCCTCCCACTGCTAAAGACCCCTACGCGCAAGCGAATTATTGAAATAAAACTGAAACCATATGTTAGTCCCAAAATGACCTAGTTTGTGTCGAGTGGACGTTAAACCCCATTTCTCTCTCTTTCTCTCTCTCTATAAAAGTGTCAATATTATTATTCGATTTTTATCATTTTTTTACCATTTGATGCCTATCAACTAAGTTAACATTTTCAATATCATCGGAAGTAATGTAATTTTTGCAAAAAACGTATTTTTAGCCTTTAAAACAAACATTTTTTTGAAGGGATTTATATTTATTATTTGTTTAACTTTATAACGTCTGACTCTAATGGGCAGTAAGATTGAATCAATACCATCATATTGATATCAAGAAAAGGCTTCTAAAAGGGTCACTTTTAATTATTTTACCTTCTTAATTTCAGTTTATGGGTTACAGGTTAATTTTCCATTGCCCGATATGTATTAAACAACTTTTGTATGTTGCAAATTTTCGACTTATTTTTCACCTATAAAAATTTCTTTCGGCACCGGAAGTGACGTAATTTTGCCATAATTTACAATTTTGAGCGCTCTTTTCGCCAGCAAATATTACTTTTACATATGGTAGAGGGTGTCACTGAAGCAAAACAACTAAAGTTTAGTTCGGTAGCTCAATGGGTTGGCTATGGTATAATAAACTTCCTGTATGATTCCTGAAAGCCGGTTCAGTGCTGCTTGCAGGTCTAGTTATTATTATTCTTCTTTTGTCTTGAGTAGATCTCAGCAACTGCTTGTCGCATCGTTACGATTTCTTCGGTTTTACTGGGAAAGTGGGTGTGACTTAGAGGATAAAGCTATTTTGAACGTTCTGCGACAATGCGAAATGTCCGAAATCACCAAATTATCGTTTTTTAAAATATTGCAGTAATTTTAACAATAATCATTGAATTTTAACTTTCGATACATTTTGGCATAGCCGGACACAGGGCACATAGCTACGCTACTTTCGATTTTTGATTTTCGGCAAATCTTCGAAGATATTAGGCGCCAAATTTCGAAAATTTAAAATTTTACAAAAAACTTTTTTATTTATGAATATTTTTTAGTCGTATTGTGCACAGAATTAAAGAGTCAACTGCCTAGTGCAAAAATGTTAAAAAAATTTGTCTCAGTAATTTTCCTTGGCCGCTATTGGCTAATTCAGTTTTTCAGTCCTAGATTAATTTTTTATTGTTCGATTTGTATAAAACAAAGTTCATATGCTTCGTTGTCTCAATTGTCATTTTTTTTATTACCGGAAGTGTTATCTGTCGGCACCGGAAGTGGCATAATTTTACCAAAAACTACAATTTTGACAGTTAGGTACCATTTTTCGAAAACAAATATTATTTTTTGGAAAAATTATTTGACTCAAAGTATGTGCCCTTTCAAGGCGCAAAAAATGGCGGAAGCAGTTTTTTTAATTTCGATTTCATTTTCGAGCAAATTCGATTAAATGGCTAAAAATGGTGTAAAATTCACCTATTTACAACCTATTCAGGCTTTTCAGATTTTAAAATATTTCTTCGTAACTTTTATAAACTTGAAGCTATAATCCATACGGAGAAAATGTATGTTAAAATTAGTTTGTAATATAAGCAGTTACCAAGAAATGGACAGTTCTGTACAAGTCGCTGTTTTCGTTATTTTGCCTGTAAAATAGTCAATTATGATTGGATTTTTATAAAAGTGACATCATTTGATTCAAAAAGCATGTAGCGTCATATCAAGTTGATTACAATTTAAAATTGACACCGGAAGTGACGTCATTTTGTCAAAAACTGCATTTTAAACTTTTTAAATCAATGTTTTATTCAACCAAGAATTACTTAATATGTATTAATAATTTTAACTTTTGGTTTAAATTCACATATAAATACAACTCATATGGTCATATACATATCATAAAATTGTTTCTAACTTGTTCGGTTGCCGAGAAATAGACGGTTTTCTACAGGCCACTTTTGAAGGTTTTTGGGCCATAAAAATGTCAATTATTATTCGATTTTCATAAACGTTACACCATGTTATACCTAATGCCATTTAGGATTTCATACAAGTAATTTAAGATTTTCATTATCACCGGAAGTAACATCATTTTGGCAAAAACTGTATTTTTAGCCTTCAAAACAGATATTTTATTCAAATGAGTCTGTTTTGAAATGTTTTTCAAATTATGGTATTTGATACCAATCAACAAATAGAATGAACCCATTCGATCATACAGATACCAAAAAATGGTTTCTAACTTGTACGGTTGCAGAGAAATAGCAGATTTTCTACAAGTCACTTTTCAAGTTTTTGGGTCTTTAAAAGTGGCAATTATTATTCGATTTACATAAAATTTTCACTATATGATATCGTATGCCATTTCTGATTTCATAACACTAATTGAACATTTTCATTAACACCGGAAGTAATTTTTTTGTCAAGATCATTTACAAGTAACAAATGTATAAAATGACTTGATATTGCTGGATTGATTGGTTGATTCTACGTCCATTTTATTTGTGTGCAATGTTAATTTGGAAACCTGTTTAGTGGTTTCGTTGGTACCGGAAGTGACATATGTTCAAGTGTAACTTGGCACCGAAAGTGACATGTTTAAGAGTAACTTGGCACCAGTGAAACCCGTCATTCCTGCATGCAGGTCTAGTTTATTATTGTTTTCGAATCTGTGCATACTTTATATTAAGACATACATGTTTTTTTATGGGTTATTTTTTTATTATTTCTTTCTCTTTTTTCCCAAGTCGAAATAACTTCAGATGCTGTCACGATATAAAAGGTTTCAGCCCAAAACAAAGACCAGAAGATTATTTGTAAGTTATATATTTCGATTTATATGACATATGTAGAGACAGAAAATATATACACTGAGGCGCAATGAAAACGAACCGGTGATTTGATTGGGAATGATGTCAGTACATTCAATGACAAAAACACATCAACAATAACCCGTGATGGTCATAACATATAAAGTCAGCAACGGCTCATCCTCGGTATCCCCAGTGGTCTCGTTCTGTTCCATTCCCCTATACCCCTGGTTCATCAATGGGCTATTCAGGTATTCAAATTATCTACTCTTGGTCGTAGCTTGATTCTACGAACCAATCAAAAAACAATTTACAAACTAATCTTAGCCCCATTATTTACGTTCACAACAATATGGCGGACTGGAAAAACGAGTGGACTATTCAAAAAGGAATTCACATGTCGTACTCGTACAAAAGGGATGTTTCACAACTTCACATTAAATTCCACGAGTTGTAAAACAAAAAAGTCGCAGTTTGTAAGAAAAATCTAATATAGGATTTGTATATAGTGTTTACCATCCAAACTCAGAATTCTGAGTTTCTTCCGATTTCCATAGGACAGTTTGAAATTTAAAAAGAAACCAACGACATCTTCCCGTACGTGTCAATCACACAATATTTATGTTCAAATCTGAATTTCAGTTAATTGTTTTAATGACTTGGCCAACGATATTGCAAACAAACAGAACATGTCATTCATTTAAAATGTGATATATATTTCGGAAGAACGATTTAGCTTTTATAAATCATATTATAAACTTGAATATTTATATGTTAACATTAGCTTTGGAGAAAAGGTTATGAATTTGGTTAGCAATAAATATTCGCTTTGCTCATATCGTCGGTCTTTGAAGTTTATTATCTTTTTCACAAATGAAAATGGAGTTATTCACCTTTAACAGTGGAATGTTACAAATAACTGATCAAATTCAATATGGAGAAGAAAAGCCATAATCGACTCCTTTATGAATGAATATATTGATGTTACCATTTTTTTTAGGGGGGGGGGGGTCTTTTTTGTATATTTGAGACGAATATACTATTGTTGCCTGGTGTATTCTTGTAATATATTTCAGCCTACCGAGACCATTAACAAGAGATTTCAGGTAATTAGGATTTATAAACTTCACCCCACATTTACTTTCGTTGTTTTAATCTATGCGTGGCTTTCTGCCAATGACAGTCACACAGTGCCGTTGATTCTTTTCCAGCAACTTTTTAAAGATTTTGCACTAGTTATTTGAGCTTTGTCATATTAAAGTTTCAATCGATGAAGTTGTAATTTCATATTTATGCCACTGGTGACTATGGTGGTCACTGATCCTAGTGTGTTTTCTGCACCGTATCTTTAGCCTTCGGTGGTTCTTGACCCAAAGACTAATGTATGTTCCATTGAACCATGTGCTAGTCCCGAAAGGACCTCGATCGAACGTTAATCTCTCTCTCCGGGTCCTCCAGTCTCCTCCTACTGCTAAAGACCCTAACGCCCAAGCGAATTATTGAAATAAAATTGAACCATGTGTTAGTCCCGAAATGACCTCGAGTGTACATTAATCTCTCTCTCTCTCCATTGTAAATATGAAATGTGGAGATTTTAAGCTGTTTGATTTTGTAAATATATTGGATTTGTCGTTAGAAATGACATCATTAGTGAACAAAACACGAAGAGAAGAATACCACCACCAATCAGTTTTGATGTTCTACCACAAAATGACTTCGAGAGATGCACAACAAATGGTGGGTATACACGGGAATGTTTTTATTTTATAATGTGAACTTCTTGTTTAAGGGAAAAGGCTGAAATGAAATGAAATAAAATGAGGTTTAACGTCCTGCTGTTCTGCATCGGCTTGGCTAATAAAGACGCGCAAACCCCATACAGTGCAGAGGCAGATTCAATTTTCGACAGTGCCCGTTTTTACTACTGAAAGTGCCTTTTCTCAGACTCAAACATGTCCGTTCCGAATATCAGCCAAATAGCTCTTGGGATTGGTAGAGATGCAAGAAAATGACGGATAATTTTCTTTGGGGATCAGGTGTCACGAAAAACCTAGGGTCAGTGTATACATTGGCCTGCACGTAAAAAATTGGAATTTGACAAAAGAGTAAGCCATAGTGCCGCTGTGGTATGACGTATGCCCGGCTTCATTAGCCCAATCGGGGCGAACAGAAGGATCATAAACCAGATTGCATTTCATTTCATTTCCGTCCACATTGAGATTTGAATCTGGGACGTGCTAATCAAGAGTCCAATGTCCTAACTCTATAACATCCTACTGTATATAAACTACGGTTCTAAACCTAATTATTTAAGCCTTCAGCTAACCAATATCTTTACTTTTTGTAGGTGAATTCGTCTTATCTAAAAATACTAGAGAGGCTCTGGAAAAAACCCATAGAAATCTGAGTGAAACATGTTATTCCAAGTCAATGGTCGACCATTCGCCAATCATAAACACAACATCAACTAATCCCAATCCTCAACATCATCGTAATAACGTCATCTGTAAAATGCTGGTGCGCAATAATCAATGTGGGTCAGAAACGTTACCTCTTTTCCACGCCAATAAAATGTCACCACACAGTCCTGATATCTGCACCAGTCCATCGCCAGAGTCTTGTAGAGTTCCTCATTCCGAACCTTTGCCAGATCTTTGCAACAAGAAGAAAACCACCTTGGTACTTCCCCAAGCCACACAATCTTGTGAGAAACAAAGGCGTCGCGTCAGGTTTGATCTTCCTCGGAGAATGAATAAAACACCTACTTGTCCAGAATATGCCAGGCCCCGCCCAAACAGCGGCACCAAAAGGACTATTTCGGCACCGCAACCAATAACTCCACAAAACTGGCAAACAATGGATTTTGAAACAAGGAGAGCCGCCTCCCTCAAACCTAACACAGCTATCGAAAGCGAAAGGTTTATATCCACCCGTGAAAAACTTTTTCATCACATGAACTTGATTCGAAAGATGGGAAACGAGGTGACAGACCAACAAACGTGTGTTGATGGTGATAAAGAAAACAGTGTGGTCGATGATGATGAAAGCGATGATGGAAACGATGACGAAAAGGAAGGGAAACCTGAAGAGGCAGATCAGGCTGATGCAGGAAAAAGTTCGGGGTATAAAGAAATTTGCACACCAGGATCGGATGAAAGTTCACGTTTGGAAGAAAAAGCTCAAACCCTGCCCAAAGTATATAAAGATATAAAATTGATACAAAGGGCTGGAAAATTTATTCCCAATCGGATAAATATTTTGAATCCCAACTACTTATGTTCTAAATCTACTTCATGTAAAAGGTATGTATATAACTATTGTCGTAAGCACGAAGGGTGTCTAGTGGTTCAACGCATGCTCATGAAATCACAAGATCTGCCATTGAATGGAGTGACGTAGTTTGGATTTCCCAGTTGTACATAGCCAGGATTAGGGTCGCATGTATGAATAGGTGAATAAAAGAACATTATGAACTAAAAATACTGACTTTATTAAAACACATTAAATTGTCTTCAATAATTGGAAGATAATACTATTAGGACGTGAGGTCTTTGGCCCATCTAAAGTCAAGACTAATTTATTTATTGCTTTAAAATACTAATGTGTTGGATATTTACCGGATCTCTCATAGCCAATGTTCATATTTGGTAATACCGGGGGATATGTTAAGCAACATTAAGTTTCGAAACTTAGACAACCATTTGATTCTCAGACGACCATTTGATTCTAAGAAGGCCAAGTTGTTGTGGTTTCAAGATTCTGACCACTCTGGTTAGACTGACAAGAGTGGGGATTGAGAGAAAAAATTTAAGTATTGTAATGTAGACTTATGTACCAAAACTATTGTTGTTCCTGCTATATAAATATGATTTGGGTATTGTTAATTGTGAGAAAACACAACGTTGAAGTCCAAGTGAAGACCAAACGTACAGTAAATAATTATCCAAGCAATTGCTTCTTGGGTTTTTTTTTCAGGTATCACCATTTGTTCAAAGACCTTGTTCCAGATCTACGAGATAATTATAAATATGGAAAACGAGTTAATTTTTATGGATTCAATTCATCTTCGTTTAGAGGATAAGTTATATATTAGAGGATAAGTTATATATTAGAGGATAAGTTATATGTTAGATGATAAGTAACTGGAGCGCAATGTCTTGTTCAAAAGATAAAAATATGTATTATTCTGAAATAACGGTATGAATTTTAAGAATTTATATAATGCCACGGATTTTAAGAATTACAAATAACAAAATTGATTTTTAAGAATTGTGAATTATGACATAGATTTTAAGAATTACAAATTACGGTGTGGATTTTTAAGAATTACAAATAACGACATGAATTTTAAAGAATAAGTATTCCTTTATTATTAATAATGGTTAATATCTCCCAAATTAGTTATCTTGCCGATTAGATCGTTTTAGCAATGAAATGTGGTTATCTTTGTTTCTGGTTCCTCTTACAAATGTTGTCGTTTATTGTCTTGGTTTTTTTTTTAGTTATTAGTCTTATAGTTTTGATTGATTTATTTTATTGATTTTTAATATTCTACTTTTGATTCCAAATATCGTATGGTATAGCTACGAGTGGTGTAGAGTCTTCTGTTGCATATTTCTGGAATTTTATTGTTCATTGAGTTTTGTTCTGATTTCGTTTCTATGTGTTTGTTATCGTTTACAATTAATATAAAAAAAATAAATCCATAAAAAATTTCTGAGAATTCTCCCTTATGGAACCATTTATCTCCTAACAGTATCATCACAATTTCAAGGTTTGATTTATTATCCTTTGTATGATAATCACAAGGCAGTTTTAATTAATTAAGACTAACCATTTTTAAAAGCAAACTGAATTGTTTGAAATATTATCAGTGTTTATTTGTATTTATTGATTATCGTTTGAAGTTCACTCACAGATCATTAATCTGTCGTTCTATACAATTATATTGTTTATTTTGCTATTATACTATCTTTCTCTTCATTAAACATCGTGTGCTGTGTTTATCTTTAAATTTTCATATTATGCTCCATTGTTTCAATATTTGCCTTTCTGCTCTATGTATTTCCCCTCTTTTTTCATTGTTTATGGTATGTTATTATGGATATAATTATGTTATTATTAGTAGCAAAAATATGTTATTATTTATGTTATGGGTGTAATGAAAATGTGTATTAGGCAAATTATGTAGTCTTTATTTGATTATTATTTGTACTAAAATAGATATTTCTAAAATAGATTAATGCTTTGTTTAGCAAACATATGTCAAATTTTATTGTTTTTATTATAATGCAAATTTGTTATTTTTAGTGAAAATATGTACTTTATTTGATATTTGTATAGAAAATGTACTTATAAAAATATTAAAAAGTATTATTTTGTGTGTCAGAGAGAGAGAGAGAGAGAGAGAGAGAGAGAGAGAGAGTGTGTGTGTGTGTGTGTGTGTGTGTAGTTAATTTCGGGACTAGCATATGGTTCAATTTTATTTCAATAATTTGCTTGCGCTAAGGGGTCTTTAGCAGTGGGAGAAACCAGAAGGCCCGGAGAAAACCCTTGAGATAGGACAGACGACCCTACTCCTTGTCACGTGCAACTGGGGAATTGAAACCACGTCAGTTGACTCAAAGACAGACCTTATGATACAACGCGCACGTGCTAACCATTTGGGGGGGGGGGGGGTTGTAATGAAACAGATTGTCTTCAATTTATTACAATTTTCGATCTTGATTTTCAATACCATGAGCCATGAAATAAAAAAATAAAATGAAATGAAATGCGGTTTAGCGTCCCACTGTTCTGCTCGGATTGGGCTACTGAAGATTGGCATACGCAATTTTGGCGTTACGGCCTAGTCTTACATCGAATTCTAACTGTCAAGAGATATTTTACCAACACCCCAGTGTGCACTCGGAACCCCAGTTTTTCATCCCATCCGAATGACTATACACTGTCCTTTGTCAGATCCTGGATACTACCCAATGACAAAATTGAACTACGCCGGAAAATGCTGATATACTTTCTCGGCCGCATAGCAGGGATCGAACACGGGACCTCCAGGTTAGCGAGGTCCAGCGTCCTACTCACTGAACATGGGCCAAGAACAGATATGAGATAAGATCTGAGCCCCAATAACTCATGTGTGCTGATCACTGAGTTCATTCATATCAAACCCCCAAGACCTAGATGAGGGGGCGGGGGGCGAATGAGTCAACTGACGTGGTTCCTCCGGTTTCCTCCCACTGCCAAAGACCCCTACGCCCAATCGAATGATTGAAATGAAATTATACCATATGTTAGTCCCGAAATGACCTAGTTTTTGTCTAGTGGACGTTAAACTCCATTTCTCTCTCTGTCTCTCCTCAAGACTTATCTTTTCAATAGTTGTCTTTATTGAGGACATTGTCGCATCTATAAAATTGGATAGATTTAGAAGCGATAGATTTAGTCCCTGGAATAAACAGTTCTTTCTACAGAACCCCACCATTCCATGTGATAAGAGATTTTTGATTTATTGTAACATTATGGCCCCACGCTCGTCGTAATGTTTATGACAAATCTAATCCGCGACACGGCTGGTTTTATTGTTCATGACGAATCTAGTACGAATGGTCGAATTCTTAACCCTAACCCTAGAATTGTATTGTATTGGACATTGCGCTGGGAATGAAGGACAAAATGATTAACTCAGTACAGATTCACTTTGGATCTGGGCTGTTGAAAACATCTCTCGCAGATACATGTATAGAGATGGCTGGGACAAGGACATATAAAAGTGAAGCAACATGATAATCAGTTCTCGGCTGTTATGAAATAGGTTCCACGTGGAAGCAATTAAGAATACCATAAACAACGAAGCGAGTCAAATGCGTTTGACTCCTAACTCTCGACCCCAAAGACTCTTTGGTCCAATGATGGTTATGATTCTGATAGGCCTATTGGTCGTTCACCCCGTTCTTCTCCGGTCGGCTCTAGACCAACCGTCACTGACGAATTTGGATACTACGTGAGCCAAGAGTATCTTGTACTAGAAACAAATAAACTTAAGCTCTTTCAGACGTAAAACAGCAAAGAGTAGATTGGCATGGACCAATTATATTTCATTGTAGATTTATGATGATTGACGATACAAACTCGGGATATCCAAGTCAAGAAAATCATGGGGTGACATTCATATAAAAAAAAACCTTAGTCTGGTCGAAATGGAAAATTATTGAGGGAAAGCGAATCTGTCAAGGATACTGAAAGTAGCCATTAACAACGAGGTTTTCTGTCTCACAACTTCCGTTTCCACCATATTATTTCTAGCGTAGCAGACATGAAAATGACATTTCTAGTCACGTGGGTGGCTATAGGCGCGCGCTTTTCTCATCAATTACTGACAGTTCATTATGTCGTTCTTTAAAATTTGTTAGTGTGTCTAAATCGTGTCTGAATAGTTTTATTTCATTATATCTGTGAGACAGTTCAATTGACAGAAGTTACGGCAAAGAATGACCTTTATTACTTGGGTATAAAAACTACAGGAATTGCCATCCTATATGTTTCATACTTGAATTTAAAAAAACGGTAACAATGGTAGCATTTATTGTATTTTGATCTTTACATAATGTTTTGGGTCAATAACTTTGCGTGAATAATTATCTTTTCATAGAAAACATGACAATGTTAATAACCTAGCCTGACACCGAACATAACCGTTTCAGACGAAAATGATTCCACGATTCCATCCCGTGATAGCCCTTCTACACACTTTCAACCGTTATTTAACAACAGGTACGTCGGAACTGGGGTGGTTATAGCGCTGGGCATCAATAATTTGCATATGCGTTAAAGGCTCTATTGCGTAGACTAGCGATGTTAAGGAGCTAAATCTCAAATCTAATTAAAATATATATCTATATTTCGTTTCGTTTTTTTATACTTTCGATGACCTACCCTCATGTAGATCTAACAAGTTATAGTTGGAGCTCACGTTCTATGACGTCAGACATCAAGCACGGGCCATTTGACCCGTTAACGTCAGTCATTCGATTAAAAAATTAGCGACCACCGTGCTTTTTAAAATCTGCTTTTGTTTTGTTTTGATTTCTATCCGCTGGTAATATTTACCCACAGTTCCACGCATGAAAAGGTCAAACAGTCGATTCGACAGACCATTTGATTGGCTGACCCCTCATTTCAGGCAGAACACAACTTAAATAACAAGTCTTCCAGATCCAAGAGTAGTAAACACAAGTAAAAACGAAATTTTTAACTATAAAAAACGAAACTAAATTGGATCTGTGTTTTAATAAGATTGCTAAATCTCTACCCTATAGAAATGGACACAAATGTAATATATGAATGTATATAAGCTGACTTGCATTTAATTGTTTCTGCTTTTGCTGATTATTCCAGTTTACACTGGTTGTATTTTCCTGTTGCAAAGGTTTATCGAGTCACTGCATTACAAATGGCAGTCGAACGCATTCTGGCTCGCGATTCGTGTGACAATTTTAAACTTTTCATTTTTATTCGCTCACATTGAAATGTGGTCGTATATTGTCGTCGCCCCCGTTCGTCCGTCCGTCGGTCCGGCGTCCACAATTGATTGTGGACACTCTAGAGACCAAAGTTAATATCCGATTGACTTTAAATTTATACATAGTGTTTAAGGTCATAAGACGAAGATGTCTATTGATGTTCGATAATTAGTGCAAGAGTTATGGCCCTTGATCACTTCAAAAGTTAATATCCGATTGACTACAAATTTATACACAGTTTTTAATTCCATGAGACGAAGAAACCTATTGATTTTCAGCGATTTCTGATAATTAGTGCCAGAGTTGTAGTCCTTGATCACTTCAAAAAAATCTTGTGGATGCTCTAGAGGCCAAACGTAATATGCGATTGACTTCAGATTGATACACAGAGTTTAAGGTGTTGAAACGAACAAATATTTTGATATTTAATGAATTTTGATAACTGAACAGCTAAATCCATCATATTAAATGTTTCCTATACTAATTGTTAGTGTGGGGCAAAACTTTATAAAAAGCAAACAAATTCTAATGATTTTCAGATAATTACATAATGAGTTGTTACTTTTAATCAGATTTTAGTGTATTACAAATGTTTCATTACCAAAAAAAAAGTAAAAATATGCGACAACTCTTGTTGACTGCCCGGACGATTTAGCTGTTCTGGGCGTATGTTTCGTTGCCTGGCAACCTATCTTTATCTTAAATATTGGATATCAGAAGTCTATCTTTTCGTAAGTTAACATCAATGTAGATTTAAAATGACCAATAAGTCCTATTTCAGTTTCGAAGACTGTGGATGATATTGAGATAAAGACTTGCCTCTTTAAAATTGTTCCGGGAAAAACGCTATGTCCAATTAAGTCTTATCATTAACCTGTATAGACGTTATGCCAGTATAGCTGGCTGCTGGCATCGATAGTTTCGTTGAAGAACAGTGTAGTCTAGGTTGTCATGCAATCGTTGTTACAATAATAAATAAAGTCTCAATTTATTAAGCGCCAAATGCATTTAAATTCGTTGAAAAAGCAATCGATGATCTAGATAGTTGGTCGAGGGCTTCATGTGTGAATATATGTCGAATTAATGATTTATATGACATTTGAGATCAAACGAAAGATCTGCATTAGGCAGATCCAGATCTTACATAACGCATTTTTAATCTTAAACCTCCATCTACTGGCTACAGAAATTCGACACGAAATGTGCATTATCTACATAAGTGCTTTGTATACTCCCATATCTAAGTTATGTTGTCATCCTGTCCGTCGGGTTAGAGGCTGTAGTTTTAATCTTTTACTCAATGGGGGGGGGGGGTCAAATCTGGTGGGAAGCATTAGAATCATGAGAGGATGGACCCTGTGTTCTGTGACGCGACACCTCGCTCCGGAATGATCCCTCCCGTGAACCAGTTTATTTGCATTTATTTTTCAAATTTGGCGAGAAGCACAGGTGCCACGAGAAGATGAATACTGTCGATTTTCAGCAGTACGCGACTGTCCGTTCTGGAAGTATCCCCCTTTATTGAAAAACTTGTGAAGGTGATAGATGCTGCAGTTTTTAACGGATGTTTTTCTTAGAAATTTTGAGAAGCATTGGGACATAAGAGGATAAAGCTTATCCATTTTCGTCATTCCTCAACTTTTCATCCAGGAGATCTTTTCAAATTTGGTGGGAAGCATGGGTTCATGAGAGGGTAAATCAATAATTTTCCGCGACCCTTGAATGTTCTTCCGCAGTTACCCCCCCCCCCTCCCGAGACCTTTGTCGAAATTCGTGTGAACGCGATGGAGGCTATTTGTTTGTAAGGGTTGTTTTTCAAACTTGGTGGGAAGCATCGTGGATGATCCCTATGGATTTTTAGCTTTCGCGACTTTCTGTCCGGGATTATCCCCTGTTTGACGAAAAGCTTGCAAACGCGATAGGGCTTACAGGTTTTTTGAGATTCTTTTCAAATTTTGAGTGAATAACATACGAATCTATCGCTCTAAAACTAAATAAATCTTGCTGTTTTACTTTACCGCAGGTAGTGTGCCTCTTATGTTCAGAATGAGTGAAGTATTGTGGTCTTCTGGAGTTATCCACCTTTGCCGAAAACCGTGTGAATCCGATATAGGCTAGAATTTTTAAAAGATTCTTTTCAATTTTGTCGGGAGTTTTGGGGTCATGTGGGGACGAACGATATCGATATTAAGCAATATTCGATAATCCGTTACAGAGTTTACTCACTTTTCCGATAACCTTGTGAATACAATACAGGCTGAAGGACCTGAATCATTTAAGCAGTTGTTGGGACATAGTTGCTGTGTGGGTGTATTCCATGCTTTTTATGGCTATATTGTAATAGCATTGAATAAATTGTTCTAGAAAAACTCTGCCTTTCTCCACTAATACCATTTCATCTATCGGGCAGATCTAGGTCTTTTGAAAAGGGGAGGGCGCGCAAAATGAGGGCATTTACCGCGGAGACGGGGTACGCCGCTGCGAGGGGTGTGGGCCCCCAAGACAATTATCCGTCATTTTCTTGCATCTGAAGCCATTCCAAGAGCTATTTTGCTGATATTTTCGCCTAAGTAAACGTTCGATACGGACATATTTGGGTCTGAGAAAAGGCACTTTCAGCAGTAAAAAAGGGCACTGTCGAAAATTAGGGGGGGGGGGGCCTCGTGCCCCCCATTGGCTCCGCCTCTGGGCTTGGTAGTTTGTCCGGGGTTTACGCCTAGGTAGCCCCGTCCAATCCGAAAATAAAATAATTGAAGAAGATTTTGAGTCACATCGAAGGCTAGTTATTGTTCTCCATGTGTTCTTACTGATTCAGTAACATTTTGGGCACCTGTTTTAAGCATTTATTTTATTTTTTTTTAGAAAAAAAACCCTGCAACAACATGTGCTAGGTGTATAGACAACCTGTCCACGATAAGATGTATCTTCTGATATCATCAAAAATTCTTCTTAAAAGGGCACAAAAATTTAAATATACTTGACGTAAAAATCATTAAACAGCGCCAGTTATATCTTGTTGACTTTGAGCAGGGATGTCAGACGTCCAATCAAGCTCTGCAAGAACGCAGAACAAGAGAGAAAATTGCGTATAATTTAGCTACTTAAAATGAACAATTGCCATCTTTACATAACAGCGGTATACCATTTAATTTTCTTTCAAGACACCAGAAATTCAAGTAAAGATTAAATGTTCAGATTAGAATTGTGACACGCAATGTCATTTCGTAGGGTCGCTTATCTCGCAGACTAAAACAAGAAATCCATCCGCGGATTTCCGCTTTACTGAAACTGCGGACAGAAACCGGAATATCTTTTCTGTTTTCTGTTTGTATTTCTTCGCCCTTCGGGCTAAAGGTGTGGCGTCTGCTTATTACCATGGTTGAATAGTCCAAGAAATATCATCATTATACACTATATGATTTCCTGCAAAATTCAAAGGTGGCAATCTAGCATATTTATGTTCAGTCATCTCTTACAAAAGCCAGACGACCAGGAAATTGTCATTATATTAAAAAAGGTACATTTAAATGATTTGGTTTCCGCTCTCTTTCTCTCAATTACTTTAAATGTCTATTATAATATATAGACCTGACGGGTCAAATAAATAAGAAACACAGTTTGGGAAAAATCATTTTATTTCCAAATATACAAACCTATTTAATACACATGGCTATCAATTTTATACAAAAATTTAACAATTTCGTGGGAAATAGTTTACTTACATTCATTGCAACATAATTTTTGTCTATCAACAATTATTGTGAATAGGTTAAAGGGACTAAATCGTTAGCATTTGGGACATTATAGAAACTGACACAAGTGGGTCGCAACACATATAATACCCTAATATGAATGTATTTAAACTAATTTACATTCAATGGTTTCCCTTTTTACTCTATTTTCAAATCAGTTATGTTCGTAGATGTTCGGCGAAATAAGCCAGTAGTGTCAATCGAATGCAAATTTCTAGCGTCTAGTTATCTACATTCGCTAGCCTCGTTCCTCTAGTCTCTTGCTAGAACTGGGGTTGAAACGCATTATGGTAAACGATTCGTGTACCAATGGTAAAATGTTTATTTTATCTTAAATATTGGATATCAGAAGTCCATCTTTTTCCGGTAAGATCACTTCATCAATTTTGATTTAAACTGACAAATAATCCGCGCTTTCAATATTGAAGATTTTGAATGATATTGAATTATAGACTTAGCTACTTTAAATACATAACTCATAGAAATGTCAAACTGCATCTTCGAGGAGATAATTCTATAGCTTTGTATAGAAATATATATTTATATATTTATACGGATAATATAGTGGTGGAATCTGTGTTACAGATACAAAGGGGTCGTGAAGGTTCGGGGAAACCGTTCAGATATTACAGATGTTATACTCAGGAGCAGTGATATATTAGATTTTATCAAGGACAAATATATATACATCCTGGAGAGACAAAATAGATATAATAGTGTTGATACAAAGATACAAATTGTCGGGAATATAAACTGACAAATAAATACATAAATTAATAAAAGAACAGGGTTGGGGTATAAAATGTTTCGCGTCTTTTAATACGTTGTGTGTACAAGGTGAACTACCATCTTAATGGCCATGTGGTGAAAAATTCGTGCACTGAGTTGCTACACGTCATCAGATAATGGGTATGCAATTTTCTATCAAATTGAGTTTCTCTGGGTAAGCACTGAAACGATTTAGAGGTTTTTTTTCTAATTCCTTAGAAATTTAACACACCAAGAAAAATCTAAATAAATAGATGGAAATAAGGACACGCCATTTTCAATAATCGGTTTGATAAATAAAATTACTGAAACTAGACGTTTACACCTTTTTCAATGAATAGGACCATGTTTATAATAAAACGCTGAGAAAATTATGCATCATCTAAAAGCTAAATTTATATTTTTTAAGTAGAAATTTGCATAGTAATTATTCAAACAATTCAAAGCTTAGATTGTGAATTTGTTTAGGCCACAAAACAATAACAACAACGATATCATGATAAATATGCGGTTCCAGGAGGGATGTATGCACATCCTCCATACTTCACTAATATGGTGTGATTTTATCTTAATAATTCGATGGCCAGCGGGGTTTTTTTGGGCGAGGGGTGAAAATTGGTGTACCCGCAGAAACCCACAGACAGTGTCAGGCGAGCAACTCTACCCCGTTCCACAAACCCGCCACTTGCATGTTTGCAATATTTACTTGTTGATAGATTTAGAATATATAGATAGTACCTAATGACATTATACCCATTGTTATTAATTATATTACATATATATACATTTCTCTTGTGGTTGGGCTTATAGCTATCTTGATTGACAGCTGAACCGTTATATTTACTTTCAGCACGCAATATTATGGCTTCCATTTGAACATTCATATATTTTATTGTCTTCGCTGGTTTAAAATGGGTGTTTGAACGTCCAGTTCAAGTCACCGGTTTTTCAACAAATATATTGTTGTAAATATATGACCGTTTAAACTTTGCCATGTTTTTTTTTTTTTTTTTTTTTTTATAAATTCTGTTTGACAAAAATATTCGAGTATTATTAACGTACTTTTTCGAAAGTCCAATTCCAATCGTTTGGCCCACACGTTCAGTTCCAAAGTTAATGTCAGATATGTTTTGTTTTGTTTTGTTTTTTTAAATCAGAAATGCGATGACACCTATAATTATCTTTTTTTTCTGGATAAATAAAGAGCAATCTATACTTTTCTATACACGTATTTTGCATCCTTTGTCTCTAGTTTCACATTTAATAGTATTTCTATTTGACGTCTTAAAAAGCAAAATCTTGTGATGTATTTAGCATCTGCATGGATATCTGCCCTGTGCAATATTTTTAAAATTCATATAAGGTAGGCCGAGGCCTATACATGAATTCTTTTATATCCTCTTGTAAATCCATTCTCATTTTTCTTGTGAAATTGTTTCTGGCGGCGAAAGTGGCTGTTTATTATTTCAACTAAATTAGCCACACTGACCTCCGTTAATGAGTCGTTGTGGTGATTTATGGCTGAAATCCGCAACAGTTTGACAAAGCAGCGGGTTACTAATGAACTGCCAAACTGTTTTCGAGTGTTGTGTGATTATCCCTGCGGGTCGTGCCCGCCCCATCCCCCAACGGGTACTGATGTCGCGATATCAAGCTCAGCCAATTTCAGCTCGAATCGACAATATTACTCCTGGGACAATCAAACCGGGTTAGGTGACAAAATATTGTCCACAACTTATACGGGAATTAGCCAAAAGAAATCCCGAGAAACGACAAGTCCCGCAGTTCATTTGGAAACGGACTGAGTTTCTAGTAAGCCGATTTACGCACCAGTCTCAAAGGTGTATTTTAGACGATTCCTTATGGCAGGTCATTGAATTCAGAACGTCTTAAAACAAATTCTGTCACCTAAATATTCCCCAAGAAAAAACGAAGATGAAATATTTCAATAAGCGAACAAAGGATATTTTCTACACCGCGTAACTGTAAACATTTCAATTGTTATTAAGCCCCGGGTCTTTGATGAATATTTCAAAATTTAAATACAGCATACAATTACAAGAAAGTTAAAATAAAATATGACAATACGTAATATGGTAAGATGGTTGAATTTGATATAATAAATTCGTCGCCCTTCCACTGATATTTATGTATATTACTTATGGAAGTATTACTTTTTGATATTCATCAAGTAAAAATATTACAGTTCATAATTTTGTTGGTCCTCATTAAATGATATATATAAATATGTACACATTTTAGACTTTGTTGGGGTATATATATATATGGCAAGATGGTTGATTTTGATATAAATAATTCGTCGTCCGCCCACATATATTTATATATATTATTTGTGTATGTATTACTTTCTGATATTCATTAAGTAAAAAATATTATAGTACATATTTGTGTGGTCCTCATTAAATTATATATATATATATATATATATAAAAGTTTATATATTTTAGATCTTGTTCAGTCCTGTTATAGCGAACACACACACACACTCTCTCTCTCTCTCTCTCTCTCTCTCTCTCTCTCTCTCTCTCTCTCTCTCTCTCCCCTCTCGCTTCCTATATGTTTTAATAAAATATATTTGTTGTTAGCGATAGTTATCTTATGTTTGAAAATTAATATCGTAATTATTATGGACTAGAAGTATAATTATCAGTTTAATCGTCATTTTATTCATCTATTTATTATTCTTAACTCTGTCATGATCGATATATTCAGATTGATAAAAATTAATTATTCATTTACCTGCGCTGTTTATTTTGATTAAAAAAAAACTCCAAATGGATTGAGAAAGTGAATATTGATTTTGATAATTTTTGGAACAGATTGTTAATCTTAATTATATATGATTTATTAATAAAGAAATAATTTCCTATGTCGATATTATTCACAGCAATGTGGCGAGTTCGATTGTGTTTCTATATGTCTCAACATATGGTTATGTTATTAACTATGGCGGCTATAAAGCCGACAACGCACGACCACTTTCAAAAAAATTCTTTATATTTCATTTGTCAATCAATGTCAAAGGTGATCAAAGGAGAGAGATTAATTAGCGGTCGCATATAAAAAGGAAATAGGTGTTGTGGTGGTTTATTTCATTCATATTCAAGAACACAATACCTGTGTGTTCGATTAATAACACAGTTCCGTTATTGACCAATTCTAGTTTTATTGTTTACGTGGTCGTGTATCATACCTTGGGTTTTTACACCTCACAATTCCACAAACACAGACCAGGTAAAAGCAATCAACGTATTCTATCCTAGACTTCATACAAACTCAAGTAGTCCCAGGAGATATACAACCTTATAAATAATTCCAATGAACGGCTTGAAGTAAGGGAACATCCCGTCACGTCAATTCAATTAAGACTACCGATCTTTGATTACTTTTTAATTTACCTGAAGAACAAGGAAAACTAATCAAGATGAAAAGAGCTCGCACCTGGTTTCGTCCGAACCAAATTCACTCTCTATTATTTCTGTAATGTTCACAAAGCTCCGTCAGGTTGCCGTCAAAATGAATAATTCACGCACTGTGCAGAAAAATGAAATTGCGAATGTTATCGGCATTGGGCATCTATAACACAACGCCTTGTGCCCCCCGGGGGAAAACATCCACGCGTAACTGCTCGCGCCGCCACGCCTCACTGATCATATAAATTCAATTGTCTTATTTCTAGGCGCTTGTTAGCGTATTTGAAGTTGGCCACGTGGCTTTATCTTTAAATGAGCCTTAAACTGTCAATATGAACTATATGAGCCGAGGCCTGGGGCAATACAATTTATCTGATAAAGTTATGTGCAGTTCGCTATTCGCTTGATTTCCCATCGCAAAAAAAAAAATATAATAAAATAGATCCCTGAAATATATTTGAGATATCTTTCATTTTGTGTAAAAGAAATGAATTATGCGCGTGGTGAACTATATCGCACCAACAAATGAAAACTGTTATTGTTGTTTTAGGAATATATTTACATGTATTCGTAGAATTTTGTCAAAATTTGTTCTAATGACCGCCCGCCCTGGAAGGTACAGGCCCCGGGTTCACAAAACATTCTCAGACTTAAGTTAAGAATTTTCTTAAAATTGTTCGCCTTATTTTAATTAGGAATATTGTCCTTTACAAACTTTGTTGTTTTAATGTATCAAATACATGATTAATTAAAAATGTGAAAAGTTTCTGGATAAAAGATATTTCTCATAAACAGTAGATGAAAGATTTGTGAACTCGGCTGTATTCCTTTCCTCATTTCTGCACCAAACGGCGTTTTGTTTTCGTGGAATTTGTGAGTGGAATCTGCGTATACCCTTCATCAAATTTCAACTGTCATGGGCTCTGTTACATGCATGTCAATGATCTCGGTTTTTCGTATCACCCCAGCGATTAGACGCCGGCCCTTGCCAGCACTTTCCACAATGCACCACTATCGGGGGAGAGACGCTGAAAGATCCGACAAGTATCTTGACCAACACCCAGAATCCAACGGGTCCCCGGGCTAATGAGCCAACGCGAAATAAATATAACGGATTGTATTTTCTTATGCGATTTCGAAATTTGTAAAGCTAGAACTAAAATAAATCACCCCTGGTTACGTATTAGTAAAAGAAATACGAGACAGAAAACATAAATCATGCACTCGGGTTAAACCAAATTGATCATAATTGCCCACGTTCAACCAAGGCCAAAATAGTAGAAATAACGATTATTTATTGCTGTTATCCTCTTAATTAAGACTTGATCCGGATTTCAGCTTAATCGGATTACAAAAAGGGGTGGGCCCATCAAGATTAAAGATTATACATTATACATCAGTCAGAACGAATCAAGTATTTTTGTATAACATGTAGAAAATATACCTCTTATATTATAATGCCCAGGATAAGTATTTATTATTATAACTTCTATAATTAAACTGGCAGTTACTTAATTCTTAAATTCGCTTATTGTTCAGAACTATATCAGATAACGTTCACTCGACAAAAAGTAGGTCATTTAGGGACTAACATATGGCACAATTTTTTTTAATATTTCAATTACACGTAGGGGTCTTTAGCAGTAAGAATTAAGAAACCGGAGTAACCGGAGAAACCCACGAGATTGGACATGAGACCCTACTTTTTGTCGCGTAGGAGTGAATGTGAGAGAGAGAGAGAGAGAGAGAGAGAGAGAGAGAGCGCACCGCAAATGGGGTCATTTTGGAAATATTAAGCTCGGGACTTTGTTGGTGTCATCAAACCGAAGAAACCAGAAAAATCCACGAGGATGAACAGACAACCCTACTCTTTGTGGGATTTAACGACATCGGTGACATACCGCCCAGTTTTCGTTGATTTTCCGTTTTCCGGACACATACATCTGATAATGAGATCATATATGGAAGAAATATATTTCTATAATTTCAGTTAATGATTCATTTTGAAAATTAATACCCCCCCCCCCCTCCGAGATTGCCCCCTTTGGATTAAATAACACTATTGAATTTCCTAAATAGCCCCCCCCCCCCCGGACCGAGATTGCCCCCTTTGGATTAAATAACACTATTCAATTTCCAGATTGTTATGGTCGTATGTCGATAACACTGATCTTATTATAGAGAAATTGGAATTTATTTTTTGTAATTATTTAATGTTAACAAACACAACATGTACTCCAGTTCGCGATTGTTTCTCACAACCAAAATTACAAACTGATCCCGCAGTGAATATTCGCTTGGCCGCTACAATCACTGATAAGCATGACATCGGCGAGGCTTAATTAGTACGGTATATTAACTTTTTTACTCCGACAAATTAAATTCTCAAACATTTTTTTGAGGTAACAGAAAAATAAATAAAGACGTTTGAAGTAATTGAAGTTAAAAAATATTTCCTATTAAGTGTAAATGGGTATTAAAATGAGTATAATGCGTCATTTTGCCCGAAGCAGTTAGGTGTTAAGTAAACATTGCACGAGCCGTTGAGCCAATGACTGCAGTCAACGCACGTGCTATGGACACTCATCTGTTACAGAGTTAATTCCTAAGTAATTCTCTGTGAAACAGATTGCCAAAATTACTATTTAAAACGTTACAGATTGACATTACGCAAAATTTCAAATCCGTTTTAAGAGAAAGACCGAAAAGTTTTGCAAACATAAAGGCTCGAAAAGGTTAATCAAAGAACTTAACACGATGAGAGAGAGAGAGAAAGAGAGAGAGAGAGAGAGAAAGATGTAATTTTGGGATACAAATGGTACAATTTATTTCAATAATTCTCTTGCGCGTAGGGATCTTTTAGCAGGGGGGGGGCGGTTGAGCGGATAGGTGACTCAATGACGATCTTATGACGCAAAGGGCATGCGTTAACCAGGTATAATTTTCAACAGATTGTTGGGTAGCATATTGAAACGGTGCTGCTCGGGTCAAATTTTGTGTGCATTACGTGTGTAAAAATATATATTATGTAGGTTCAAAATCTAATGTAAATCAACCCGATATGTTGGACTTCTATAAATTGTTAACACAATTGAATCTTTGTCAATATCTTTTGAATATGGGAGTATGATGAAATATCGTTTGTTTTTTGGGTTTTGACTATCAAAATTCATAAGTTCAAATTAATGCATATAAAATTGTTATTTGCTGATTTTTTTTTAAAAAAAAAACACCCAACAAAAAACAAACTTAAATCTCTGTAATAAAGGACACAAAAGCAATCGAAAATCGATGCTTTCGAAATATACAGATGCTTACGAAATAAAGGTAAAGACTGTGCTATAGCGAGGGAAACTTTTCACAGCGGTTCTACGGCCTACTCTTAATTCTATCTCGAGCTCTCCGGGTTCTGCCAATATTATACATTTTTCCTTCCATCCGAATAATAGAATAGTTTATACGTAAACAGAGCAGAAAGTGGGCGAAAATAGATAATATCTAATTAATAATGTATTATCAAACAACAAGGTTTTATTTTACTTAAATTGAAAATTAAAAAGAAAATACTCATTTAATTGTTAATCTCATTTACAAATCAGAATGGCTGTATAAATATTAATGTCCATCCCCCGCCTTAATTAATAAAATATTAATATGAAAAACTATTCAAATACTGCATTCAATTTTAATTTGTAACAGCAAAATATTCAAAACCTTCGCGCCTCATTTAGTACATTTTTTTATGTGATGCATGGCTGCTGATGAGATTTCAAATTCCATCCCATTGTCGTATAAAAAAAAATATAAAATTTAATGTGCATTGTCGGATCAAATAAAAAAGACATTTCTGCACTATAGTGTAGTTTTTAATTGACTGTGGAATTCACCATCTGCCCATCTCACATGTGAGTTAAATAAAATAATTATATACTGATAGCCAGAGAGGGCTCGCTTTATCACCCCGATTTCAATGATACGGTCAACAAGAACAAATCTCTTCAAAAGTAGAATGATTTAAATAAGAGGTATATTAAACCTCTACCTTAGATTACATGTGTGATATTTCTGTGGATATATGATACCGCTGATGCTCAGATATATATACCATTAATAGTAAATACCATGAAAACACACGGGTTTTAAAAGAAAGAAAAATAAACGCCCTGGTTAAAGTTGCCATGGATCACAAATAGAACTGTAAAGTATTCAGAATCATATTGCAACCAGGAAAAAAAAAGTATAATGTCATAAAATTGATAGAGCAAAATGATTTTTTAAAATGGAAACAATATATATATATATATATTATCATAACAAAAGCTATATAAATAAGGATTTATTTTTAAAAAATTATATTTATGGTGTAAATAGAAAATTGTTAATATTTCGTAATTTTTAGAATAAAATTGTTTTGCAGACGTTATTTCGTTTGTCTTGAGACTTCAAACATTTTATATACTTTAATTATTTTCCTTTAGTAATTTCAACTAGTATTCAAAAATAATTCTAGATTCTCAAGACCAAATTCGACCTATATAATATATCTAGAATATTAATTAGCACCAGAAGGAGCGAAGTGCAGATAAAATAAACACGATATCCCTAATACAACTGCCGGAATAATTGAGTTTACCTATGAAAAATTTAAAATAATTTTATGTAGAAATCTGACTGATATATACAAAAATTGGAAGAAGTCAGTTTCTAAACCCCAGCAGACGCATGGTGGTGGTTTTGTTCTGGACGAGTGGCCCGAACAAATCATATCGACAACTACATGTACGTATAAAACTGAACAGTATTTATGTTAAGAAGATATAGTCGGTGTGCGATGATAAGAGGTCCAAATCATGATGGATTTATTTTTACAACGACAATGTAATATTTCAATCAACAACAAAACCTACGTTTTTTCTTTAAAAAAAAATGTTCTAAAATAGCTAGCCATTTTTTATCCAAGTTCATAATCTAGATCTTGATCTGCAATTTCCTGTCTTGTAAACATCAACCGGGAGACTACAAGCTCCCTGTATATAATGTTATTGTATTTTATTTTGAATGAGAGGGTTTTTTTTTTGGGGGGGGGGGGTGTCAAAATGACTAAAGTATTAATTCCTCAAATGACATCTCAGAGTGCGGTAAATATTCAGAACAAAACACAGGACGAAGTGTTATAATATGTGGATATAACTACTTCTCTATAATTTAATAATTTACCAATAACAAAGATGTAGTAATATCCTTATATAGCTTGTGTTTTGTGAATAAGTTATTACTGTTTCAAGAAGTCCACTAAGCTTCGTTAATTTATAAAAGGTAAGTAAGACTGTGTAACAAACTGGTCCATTCTGATAAATGGGAAATGTTTAGAAAGATGTGGAGATATCACAGTAAAGGATTGTGTATTATATATTTATCTGACAACGCCCACCATCGACTAATTATTTACCTTTTTCTATAGTACCGCACCCGATTGTACTAATTTACACTGCTATCGCGCAGTCGTTCACCTCGTGATAAAATAAAATATATAACTTGAAAAACCTGATTGTTAGAATAATCCAGATGGATATCCAAGGTCAAGGTCTTCCGAAAAGGATCATTTGAACCAAAATCCATTTCTGAAACGTCACACATATAGCCTACATTATATAGAATGACACATGCTCATCTATTTTAAAGCGAATACTGGATAGTCCAGACAAGATGACGTTTTATGGTCTATCACAAAAAAGCCACGTCTATCAAGATACGGCATAAAACACTTAATTCCACTATCTTTGATAGGGTAAACAACTGAATAGGTAATCAAAAAGAGAACATATTAATTACACCCGTTTCATGTGATAGGCGAAACAGAATAGATCCCTTCACTTCTTAAGGTTCAGTGACCAACTCCACAGATGATCTTCAGCAGCAACTTCAGATGACCCTGTTAGTTGCTTTACTCAGCAGTAAAATCCAATAAAGTCACAGCTCATCTCGAATTAACACAGATATGAATATACATCTACAGATCAGCGATGGGTGTTATTTAGCTGAAAACTTCCTCGGCAGCTTGATGTGGTCTGTTTGTTCTGAAAGGTCCCGATGACTTCAGTGATGGTTCTATCAGATCCTTGACGGTAACATTTTGGATACCAAGTACACTCATACAAATGTTTCGCTTTCTTTGTCCTGTGCATTTTTCTATTAGCTTTAGTTCGTGTGGAATATTTTGGTGTCTGATTCAGAAGTTTTCTGGCATGAACTACGATGGCGTTACCGTGTTATCGTGGTCTCAACTGACTTGCGAACCTCGGTAGTGGCGTTTTATCCGAGACGATCTTGCATGTTGCGTGCAATTTACTTCTTTTCCTTCATTTTCAACTGTCAATGATATATAGATTTAATTGGGCATATCCACATGCAAGGCGCACGAAATCTTCGTTTGCGTGTTACAAAGTTTATTGTTCCAGCTTTGAGGGACATTGACACTGCACGAGAAAAGGTGATCTCACTTTTAAACTCACACAAACACTTAATCAGATGTCGACAGTCTTGTATACGAAGGGGCTTGCATGACAAAAATGGCTTGTTTAACATTCTCGGGGATTGGAAACAACGTTTGTCTATTACCTCCTAGCACGAACACACACAATTCTCACCAACACGAAACTCCCAAAACTAATAACCATATCTACATAGAAAAATTTAACAACACAACTCAAAACAAGACCAATAGAAAAATAGAATATTTCGTAATGAAAAAAAAAGAAGACATTGTCGGTTTGTTGAAATTTTTATTCGATTATTTGTTTATTTTTGTTTTAATTTTCCACGATTCCTATAAATAACGTGAGTATAGGAAAGAGGGTGTGATTTATATGGACGAAGATTGCGTGCTAGGAATGGAACCCGCATCAATCTTATCATTAGCACTGTCATCAATACCATTCATTGTAATACCCGGCTTTTGTTTCGTTCCGCACAATTGTCTCTTCAAATCTCAGCCATTATTTTAAACTACTAAATGATTTCCCAAAGAGAAATAAAATCAACATGGCGATACTATTATATACTAGAAAGGCATCGATACAATAACTGTATTCATTGACCTCAATAAATAGCACTTGAAAAGAAAAACAGAAAAAGAATCGATTTTAGCGCATGTCTAACAAACGGTTATTAATATTATTAAACCATCCATTAATTTCAAGTTCACAAAATAGATGCATAGATAAATTTGTGAAACTTGAGTTCACGTTTAAAGTTTATTGATTCTTAAAACATTTAATCAACGATGAGAAATGTTATTTTAAAACCATACGTTGCTTAAAACAAATCATTGTGATCGACAGTCAAATGGAAGATAAGATGATTGTACTTAAATTTAGCAGATGCTACAACCCATATCCAAGCAGACGGAATATACTAGTAGTCTCGGTCACCGACAATCTCTTAGTCTTCATTCGTAGAATATTTTTCTGGATGTTAGAGATAAAATATGCTAGATGGGCATATTATATATGCATCACTGCAAAGACCAGGGTATGGAATTGATAACAGCGGTTGATATGACGGTGGTATCTGTAATAAAATTAGAACTAACTGGAAACATTTCATTTCAAATATTCAAGATACTAAAATAATTAAACTTATTTTATCGCCATATTAGGATATTTGAACTGATAATGCGGTGGTTGTAGTGGTATGGGGACATTACATTACTAATAATTAATCTATTTATTGCATATAAACAGGGCCAAAAAATTTTCAGTTTATTTATTTTTATCGCCATATTAGGATATTGGAACTAATAACGCGTTGATGGTGGTATCGAAACATTACATTATATATAATAAATCTATTATATATACACCGGGCCAAAAACTTTCAGTTTATTTTATAGCAATATTAGGATATTAGAACTGATAATGCCTTGGTGGAACATTACATTACTAACACTTAATCTATTACATATACAGCGGGCCAAAAAATGTCAGTTTATTTTATCACAGTATTAGGATATTAGAACTGATAATGGGGTGGTATCTAAACATTACATTATTAAAACCATTTAATTCCATATACTTTGGATAGTGAAATGATGAATCTTATGTACACTGATATCTACCTATAACATTCACTAGTTCTCTCTCTCTCTCTCTCTCTCTCTCTCATCATTTTGCATTCCTATATTTTGTCCAAATGACATATACATAACAAATGGACGAAATAAAGTATTTTGGCGTATCATATTTCAATTTACAAAAGTTTGGCTGCATTGGGTTAAGCATGGAAACAAATGTTTAAATATTCTGAATAGCAGACATAATTTTAACAAGTGATTGTTATAGATGTGTTTGTCCGGGTCAAACCTACCCCTACCCGAATAGTAACCAATATAGTCGTCTAAATCGTTAAACTTTTGCAATGCCCTGGTAACATTTTCAACTTGGCATATTCTTCTATGATGATGAAGAACTCCAATTATGTTCTACTTCTATACATGTACATGCATCTTTCAAAAATGTAGAACTTGGTGGTTGAAAATAGATTTCCATTGAGATTGACATGTAAAACTAACACCGTACTATTAGTAACTTTTGAAAAGATTTTATAGTTTTAATTACACTATCACTTTCTTAATGTAAAGATAAAAACGTGTAAAACATTTGTGTAAAAACAATGGCTTGACATAAATGTGACTGCTATTCATTTCTTTTAATCATTTCACTAGACATGGCGACGCCCATAAAATGGATTTATTTATTAACACAAAAATCGATTTCAATTTGTTTTCTCGTTTAAATGACAGGTTCCGTTATGACTGGCTTACATTTCACAAACTGTAATGACGCATCTTCAAGATCTTCAAGATGGATTCCTTCTGTTAAGATCTAGAAAAAAATTTCCTAGAACGTTTAACATAACGTGGTCGACAAAACATTATATTTCAAAATAAGATCTTCCAAATATTCTACCGTTCTTATTGTCTTGTTTATAATATTCATATCAGTGGAATACAAAAAGTAACTATAAGATCCAAATGTTCAAAGAAAATTTCATCCCAGATGTACCGCATAAAGGCCAAGCGGTCTGTTTCACGAAAATTTAACTAAGATAAAATCCAAATTTTAGTCATTTGATTGGACAATATTAGATGGTTTTCAGTACTTAGCAAATCAAAATTGAAGTTCTACTAAAATTTGGATTTTTTCTTTAGTTAAGATTTCGAGAAACGGCCCAGTTTTCCAAAAGTAAGATCTTCTGAATGTTCAGAGTTCTGGCTGCTTTGTTGGTAAAATACAAAGTGTAATATAAAGAAAAAATGAAACGAAATTTAACTAAATATCTAAACGAAACGCGTTTGTCCATTTGATACAGAATAAAAACAGTTGGGCTGTTAACATTCAAATAAGATTGGATTTATAGTTCTTAAGTCAGACATAAGTTTAGGTCTCAACACTGAAACAAATATGAATTCACTTATAAATTCCTAAAGATTCGTTTCATCGAATTCTGATAAATATTATTTGCTGCTTTAATAGATGATAATTATATTATGTTGATATTTCAAAGATCAGTGATTATTTTTTGTATTTTTGAATAAAAATATAAACAGAAATCATTAAAAAGCAATATTTTACCATGTCAATCTTCAGCATAGTATTTTATATAAAAAAAATTATGGTAACGAAACAAAATATAAACATTTTAATCGGGATACTCTAGTTTTTGACACTCCCCTCCCCCAAAGTAATAAAAACATACCCCAACATCTTTCCGTTTCTTTATTCATTTAGATTCGATTATAACAACTTTTTGAAATAGGTGAAATACTTTATAGAATGAATACAAAATTCCGGGTGCTACGGGGTAATTCGAAACCAAAGTACCATTAGAAAGCTGTAATGATAAAAGAACACGTTTTCATATATTTATGGCAAAAACTCCCCGTCCTCTCCATAATTATATTGTATTAGAGAAAATAATAAAAAAAAAATCTGAAAATAAACAAAAGTTAAATTTTTGTCATTTATTTTTTTCTCTCTTTGACTTCCGCGTCAAGACTCATGGAAGTAAATAACTCTTTAGCTTTTAGTTTTGAGAAATAAAACATATATAATAATATAATTCTTTAATAGACTACTTTTCTTTATTCATAGAATAATATTTGAATAAAAATATACACATTTTCTCCCTCAAGATTTTAGATTAAAGTCAATATTCAACTGTTTCTTCTATACATAAAGCAATGGTAATAGACTTCCAGTTCATAATCATCCTGTCAGTCTCATTCTCGTCTCACCAAACATATGAAAGCTTTTATCTAAATCTACTTTACGACGCCGCCATTCAATTTGAAGCGAGTTAATGCAACACCGAAACTAATAATTTGAATGTAATGACTTCGTAAATTGATGATAATTCACTACTGCCGGATAATAAAACGTCTAAGAGAAACATTTTCCAGGCAAAGAAATGTAAAGTGAAATGTACAATTGATGAACAATTGTTCAGGCGCGGATCCAGAGGGGGGGTTTGGGGGGTCCAAACCCCCCCCTGCTCAGCGACATAAAAAAAAAATAATGCCTTGCATCAATGAAATTAAATCACAAAATGATCCTGCATCAGTGTAAAAATGATTTCTCTGTTTAAAGATAGGTTGCCAGGCAACGAAACATACGCCCACAGCAGCTAAATCGTCCGGGCAGTCAACAAGGGTTGTCGCATATTTTTACTTTTTTCGGTAATGAAACATTTGTAATACTCTAAAAACTGATTAAGAGTAACAACTCATTATGTAATTATCAGAAAATCATTAGAATTTGATTGCTTTTTATAAAGTTTTACCCCACGCTATATACATGAAACATTTAAAATCATGGATTTAGCTGTTCAGTTATCAAAATTCATTGAAAATCAATATACTTGTTCGTTTCAACACCTTAAACTCTGTGTATCAATCTGAAGTCAATCAGATGATAAGTTTGGCCTTAAAGCGTCCACAAGATTTTTTGAAGTGATCAAGGGCCATAACTCTGGCACTAATTATCGGAAATCGCTGAAAATCAATAGGCTTCTTCGTCTCATGACCTTAAACACTGTGTATAAATCTAAAGCCAATCGGATATTCACTTTGGCCTCTATAGCGTCCACAAGATTTTTTGAAGTGATCAAGGGCCATAACTCTTGCACTAATTATCTGAAATCGCTGAAAATCAATAGGATTCTTCGTCTCATGACCTTAAACACTGCGTATAAATTTAAAGCCAATCAGATATTAACTTTGGCCTCTATAGCGTCCACAAGATTTTTTGAAGTGATCAAGGACCATAACTCTGGCACTAATTATCGGAAATTGCTGAAAATCAATAGGCTTCTTCGTCTTATGAAATTAAACACTGTGTATAAATTTAAAGCAAATCGTATATTAACTTTGGCCTCTATAGCGTCCACAAGATTTTTTGAAGTGATCAAGGGCCATAACTCTGGCACTAAATATCGGAAATCGCTGAAAATCAATAGGCTTCTTCGTCTCATGACCTTAAACACTATGTATAAATTTAAAGCCAATCGGATCTTAACTTTGGCCTCTAGAGCGTCCACAAGATTTTTTGAAGTGATCAAGGGCCATAACTCTGGTAGTTATTATCGGAAATCGCTGAAAAACAATAGGCTTCTTCGTCTCATGACCTTAAACACTGTGTATAAATTTAAAGTCAATCGGATATTAACTTTAGCCTGTAGAGCGTCCACAAGCAATTGTGGACGCCGGACGGACCGACGGACGGACGGACGGGGGCGACGACAATATACGACCACATTTCAATGTGGGCGTATAAAAAGCTCAATTTGTATGTATGCCTATGTAATTTAGAGACGATGATGGCAGATTTCCGTGACAGAAACCTGGCAAACCCCCTCCTGCAAAAATTCCTGGATCCGCCCCTGTTGTTGTGGAGCTTGGAACCGCAGTCAATCTTAGGGCTCCACGACGGGTCTTGTTAGCTTGTCACGCAACGTGGTTCTCAAGCGGGCTACCGTTGCTATGTTTGCTGCCAAACACGCAACCATTAATATATTTCCAATGGACCAACTCACTATGATCCAGTCACAGGGGAGCAAGGCGAAGGGGTCAGAAATCAAGTTTAAATGAAATTGTTAGCTGTTGTAATGAATTTCTGTCAATGTCAACACATTGAGAACGGATAGGGCAGAAGATGGAAAGATCGAATATCTGTAATTTCTTTCTTTTAGAAAAAAAACTGGGTTGTTTTCTAGACTATAAAGGTTGCTCTCTTGTAATTATATTATGCTGCTGGAAATGCGTCGTAAACACGAACCATTAATGTTTTACATTATGAGTGTATCGAATGTAGGACAAATCTATTTGTGAGTTTAGAAAAATGCAGACTTCGTGTACCAGTAATAACTTATTTTAGATTGTCCCACTTTTTGTTTTAGAGAAAAGGAAATTAGTAGTTATTTTATTTTAATGAAAATTATCAAGGAATATTGACAAGGCAATTTAATAATTACTATTCAATGTAAGAAATATATGTTGATATTTTAGATTTAACGCTATTTAGATGTTTAATTTCTCAATGAAATATCTTATAGTTGCAAGGTTTATTTAATAATTTTCCGGCTGAAAAAAAAATAGTATTTATGCCATTTATAAAACAATAGATGTAAACTCGCTATAGTTGGGTTGATTAACGATTCAAATTCAGGTATTTCCAATGAAAATATTCCTTATATGCCTCCAGTTAATTGTATTATTACCGTATTTCCATTAAATTTGTAAAACTTTAGCTTCTTCCTTAAGCAATGATATGAAAATTTGATTCTCCCAAAATTAATTTCAAAATAAATCGCAAATCTACCCCACAATGTTTCAGGAGGTAGGTGTACCTCTCTGTGCTACCGAGTAATATTGAGTTATGTGGAACATGTTAGGGTTGAGCATTATGGGTATGATTATAATTTGAAAACCGTATAGAAACCGCGTGACTTTTGCCATTTCCGAGGGAAGGCAAAAACTCCAAAGCTCCTCATTGCGTTGCTCTCACTTTGCCCCTGATATGGAGGGGAAATAATCTGAATCATGTATACTAGTTTACATGTCCTAAAAATACTTAAACAAAATAATCCACCAAATTATTATGTTCTCCGTGGCAATGAATGACCGTTATTATATTTTCAGAACCGTTATAAATGACAAGAACATTGTCCAGTAGCGTTGATGTAATGGATGGTGAATTGGACTTTTAGTCTAACGCAATGAAATGTTTTATGTACATGATGTATAAGAATACAAAACGTCCTACACCATCTTTTCCCCACGGAAACGGGGATTTTGGTGGGACATTTAAAGTACAGTATGTCTAATCTTCAACGTGTTGCATTTTCGTGGGAGCGTGGGAGACGGGACAGCTACGTCACTAACGGATATGTGCTCTAAATTTAACCCTGGTCGTTATATTCGAGGATCAGAAAAACAAATCATACGGCACGTGCTTTAAGTAAAAATTACCCTCTTAGCATATTTAGGTTATTTGAATTTCTTGTCGCATGATGGCAGACGGATATAGTTTCTTTTGCTCTCATCTCTCTCAACGCTTGTTTTCAGTCAATAATTAAACCCCCGAAAACAAAATGGGATTTAGATAAATGGCGGCGTCTGATGGCTTTATAATGGTAGGTCTGCCAGTGCGTAACGCCGTTCCTCCGATGTCGGCCTACAAGCAAATACATGCGACTTCTTACGGGCGGAAATGGCGCGCCTCATAAATCAAGTCTGCGTATGTCGTGGCGTAAGTGGTCATTGCCTGAAATGGAAGAAAGAAGCCATCAACTAGCTTTACATTATCATTAATGTCGAAATTTTATACGACTAACCATTTTTACCGGTGATGGAAGAGTGAAGTTGTAACTAACTATTTGAAGCATTATTGGTCGACGCTCTTCAGGAGTGAATTTCCCATGACAATTATGTTCATTGTCATAATATACTGAACGAGTGCAAAATGTAAAATTGATTGTGTCTAAATTATCTGTAGAGTCCAAGAAGACACATTGCTTGGCACGGTTTGTCCGTACCTTTTCATTATAAGAGCTGCGGTTTCAAGATGTAAGTAGGCTACACAAATTATTGGAGGCGGCTGGAAAGGTTGTGAAAAATTCCAAGGTAGCACAAAATTTAAAAGAAGAAAATAAAATAAAGTAGCAAAGATAAATGAAATATATTCCTCACCCCCACCCTATCGCTGCTCCACATAGGATGCTTGTCGACGTCGTGCTATAAATCAGTTATTGTTTTCCATTGTATCGTGTTCGAACATTCTGGACACTTTTTCAACATGTAACGTTTTTATTGTGATCACTTTTTGTTGACGCGTTTATTATCTCTTTTTTTCTTGGCCTCCTCATTAAATTATATATTGACAGGCAATGAAAACACACCACTTTTATAAAAACCGTGGTTTGAGAGATCGCTTGAATCTTGTGGAGGGAGGCGGCGAATGGTTACCACGGATCATAAGTGCTGTCATTGATTCAAGAGGCGTGGTTTCGATTCCCCGCTTGTACGTGACAAGGATTAGGGTCGTCTGTCTAACCTCGTGGGTTTTCTCTTGGTCCTCCTGTATCCTCCCACGGCTAAAGACCCCTACGCACAAGCAAATTATTGACATAAGTTTGAAACGTGTTAGTCCCAAAACGACCTAGTTTGTGTCGAGCGGGCGTTAAACTACAGTTTTCTTTCTTTCTCTTTATCCTGCAATTCTGAATGCAATAACACCAGAACATGACGATAACACACGAGGATGATGTTTTCACGATGCTTAAACGCACAACAGATTAAACCAGCCACGATTTCGTCGTATTTGATGTGGCTTTTGAAAAACTAGTGTCAGTACGTACAGTTCAGTGGGAGACACAGAGGCTATTCCAGATGCGGAAGATCAGAAGTACCAGAGCCACTCGTTATGGAGGATGTATTTCAACAAATGGACAAGGATACTGGTTACCACGGATTATACCCTCCATGCGACAGAAAAGAAATGCTAGTACTTCCCGTACTGGTACTTCTGCGAGGGGTCCATATATGGGTTCATCAGTGCTGACACAAACTGCTTCACGGCGTTAATGCATGCCAAATTTTAGTCGCATCATATCTCGCTAGCACTAGCACTCCTAGTGGTGCCTTTCCATTGCGTCCCAGTATGTACATTCGCATTTCAAATAATTTAACCACGTACGAGCGTTTAAAAATCGTTAATACAATGAAGGGGTTGAGTGGAAAAAAGTAAAAATGGAGCATAAAAGTGATGGGGCAGCAACCATCAAATATGTCTACAAAAAAGTTTTACAACAGCCAGGAAGTACCACAGTTGAAACTGTGTAGATATAAAAAAAAATCTCCAGAAGGCTGTCGTTATTAAAGAAAATGAAATGGGCTTTAACTTCATACTGTTCTGCTCCGAATGGGGCTGATGAAGAAGCGTTATTAAAAGACAGTCTATTCAAATCACTGGAATCAATTAGAGAATGTCTACCCCGATAAGAAACACAAAAAGAAGTTTTTACATATCTTTATTCTATTTGTCTGTATTAAAACAGATATTTTATAATTTGAGAGTGTTGTCAATGAGATGTGATTGTCTTATTATATTAATATAATATGTACAAATATATTCACTGTCATATAGGTAATTTATATACCAGGATAGTTCACTCTACATTTTACATAACATGAAAAAATAATCTTAAATTAAAAACAAAGAAAATAAACAACACTTAACAACATGTATATCAAACATAAAATACAAACAAATAACAATATACATCATTTCAAATATACAAATTACTAAATATAAGTAGATAGATTCATGTAGATGAGTGTATATACTAAACTTTGTTAAGTTATTTGAATGGCAATTTTACACTAAAGTATAAGTACAATTTGAAGTATTATTACAATTTGAAGTATAAGTACAACCTGAAAGGTACTCTAAAGTATAAATACAATCGGAATGAAAAAGTAAAATATGGCGTATAAGAACAATCTGAATGGTGAGTACAACCTGAAAGATAAGTACAATCTGAAGTAAAAGTACAATCTGGATGATAAGAATAATTTAAAGGATACCTAGACTCTGATGGATAAGTACAATCTTGGTTTTTTTAAAATCGTGAAATACAATCTAGTACAAAAAATGTGTCTAATAGTGTTTAACAAGCCGTTGATGTGTTTGTTAGGACAGATTATGATTATATTGCCATGGTAACAGATTGAGGACATTTTACAAACTCAAAAATGTCAGGACATCCAGTGTTGACATGGTAACAGATCTGATCACCAGATGTCAAACAAAGTTGCTATGGTAACTAATAAGAGTATTATGACATTGCTATGGTAACAGATAAGAGTATTATGTGATTACTATGGTAACATATAAGAGTATCATGCCAGCCTTGAGAACACATGAGAGTATTATGACATATTAAATAGTGTTGTAATGGTAACAGATTAAACAGTGTTACTATGGTAACAGATTAAATAGTGTTACTATGGTAACAGATTAGGTAGTGCAGTGTCGTTTCACTTTGGTATTCTTTTCACTAAATCATGCTCAAACTTTAGAACCTTAGAATACTGCTGTATTTGACTAGAACTGTATGATAAAAGAACACCCTGATTGGAATGTAAGATGTGTTTTAACAGTGTATATAACACATGATAATATAAAAATAAATATAGCACTGATTACACTAGCACTTTATTGCTTAATTGTGTATTTCATGTTAAAGATGCGTTATGTAAGATTTAGATAAAGAGCTGGCTGTTCTTGTTGTAATGGTTTCAAAATAGATAATTCAAAATTAATATACAGTTTTGTAGTGAGGGATGTTATGAATGTTTGAAATTTTGACAAGATGTGTCACAGATTGTTTATTATCGTAGCAACATTACTAGTTAGTTGAGACTCTACCTAGCTTCTCCATTTTTAAATAAATTCATTAAATTGTGATCGTATTTCAGTCTGTTTACATCTCTGCCATCCGATGAACTAGGGAGTTGATTTACATAACATATGAAGCCAAAAGAAAAACCTGCACCAGGGAGATTTACCTCTTACATAATGCATTTTTAATCACTAATAATTTATGGAATGTTAAAAGAAAATAACACACACTGAATAATGATTTTTTGGGGGTTCATTTTAAATAAATGTAAAGAAATAGTTGATCCAATGGTTACTATGCCTACACAAATTAATGTTTACATCAAATTGACCTTTTCATGCATATTTAAACATATGTATTAACAAATATATCATACCCAGATGGAATTAAAAAAAATCCTGTAAATACTATAATATACAGTTTTATCTTTAATCATTTATAAACATTGTAAAGGTAATTTAAACAGACATTTAAACATTGAGTACAAATAAGTTGATTCTGGGAATATTCCTCCTTGGTTTTATTTTTTAACTCATTCATAGTTTGATTATGAAGTATTAGATACAATATTTAATTTAAACTGTATTTAATTAATACCCAATTAAATACAAGACATAATATGACTACATTTATTGCTTTGCTTTCTTAAGTACATGTAATACTGAAGTGACAAATAAATAATAAAATAAAATAAATTTAAGAATTGTTTTTTATTTATTTATTTTATCTTGAGAAAACTATTTATAATAAGAACATCTGTATTGACTATTTTGAATATAATACTTTAGACTTTATTCTTGCTTGTAATTCCCCTAAACTCTTTAAGACTACAATTAATGAAATTACACTTTTGAATTAATGGATGACCGAAGGTTGTATGCTAGACTATGTTCCGAATATGAAATTAAAATTCAAAAATGTATCAATTACACTTTTCAAAATCTAATATTCAAGATAAATGTTATTGCAGGTTTCGGGGAAATAAAGCAGACAGAAATTATTTAGTCACAACCCGTTATAATATTATGTACCAATAATGATGTCATAAGGGGTAAATATAAATATGTCTCAATCCAAAGTGTTTACATTTAAAATTTATATAGACAAAAATTATATAACTTTTGTAAAAATCTATTTTAAATAATTTCAATATAATAATAATAAATTAAAACATCAGTGAGCCGTGCTTAGTAATGTATGAGTGACCTCAGAAAAGGTCAATAGAGGATTTTCAGTGGGATCCGTTTCCTTGACACTTGCAAGCTGAAAAAGAGACAGTAAAGGTATCAATTCCATTACAGTACTCTACACAGATGACATTTCATTTGAAATGATGGAAACGTTAGTATTAAGTTACAAGTTAACTTGTTCACTCCTTACTACAATAAATCTATGATTCACGCAAAACACATAGGGAAAGAAACAAATTCATCATATTTATATTATTTTCAACAAAAACAATTATCTTATTTAATTGGTTCTCTTCCATTTTAATCCAGACTGTATTTTAAGTTTGTGTTTTAAATTATAATATAGACTGGTTACTCATCAGACTTGAATATTCGGATAGATCAACTTGACACATTGTCGTATAGAATTTATAATATCATCGACAATAACTAGTTCGAAAATGAGTCGACTTCAAAAATAGGTTTTTTAAAAAATGTTAGCAAAGTATATAATTTAAAAACAGATATGAGTTCAGACATAAAAGTAAAGATCATACTAATATTGAAAACCTTCCAGATTATTGTTTTGAAGTCTTTTAAATATTTACTCCTCTAATAATTTTATTTTCATAAATTCAAGGGTAAGAGTGATTTAGATTTCTTGACAATTCTTTTAGAACATCAGCTATTTAATTCTTTAGTGGCATTTAGCGATTGGAGACATAACAGAACTAACACAGTTATATGGGGTTGTAGAAACTAGCCATACATATATATTTGTGATGTATTTCATGTTGATTTTATTACTCTTAGCACTATAGAGAGAGAGAGAGGGAGAGAAATGGAGTTTAACCTCCACTTGACACAAACTAGGTCATTTCGGGACTAACATGATTCAATTTTATTTCAATAATTTGCTTGCTGGTAGGGGTCTTTAGCAGTGGGAGGAAACCGAGGGATACAGAGAAAACCCATGAGGTTGGACACGTGGTGACCCTACTCTTTCACACATCCAACTGACAAGCTCAGTGTTTCATTATTCTATCTATATCACCATTAACATCTTATTTTAAATAAAAACATGTTTGATGGAATTATATCTTAAATGCTTCTCCAAATATGGGGTGAGCTATGCTTAACTGTGAGCTGCCCCTACAGAACCAGACGGATAGCAATTTTTATAAAAATAGAGCTGGCACCATATTTGAATAGTCCACAGCTTTTTAAATTTGTCGTATCATCTGGGGTATCATCTGGAGTTGAGCAACAAGAAGGCATACAGTTTATGCTTTTGTGCCCATAGTGCAAAAGGAAGTTGTGCGACAAGCGTCTGGTTTTGTGGGAGCGGGTAACAATTGTCAGTGTTTGTTCAGATTGAAGGTTGTGATATATCTTACCTTTTCAGGTTGAAAAGTTTCAGGTAGAATGACTCGTTGTGATTTACCGCAATAACCATAGAGATCCCCTGTCCAATCACGGTTATCTTGATAGTTACTATGGGTGTTGTTACAGTGATGTAACCATGGCGATTTAACAACAGGAACTGGTATGCTTGCTGTTTGCTTATCACATGAACGTCTGTACAAAAAGAAAGAAAAAATATATACATTTATCAGTAGACAAAAATGTTGAACATTTTTTTTCTAAAATCAATACATGCCTTTCAATGGCAATGTATCATATTTGTTACCTCTCCATTAAGAAAAGGAGCGATAGAAATGTTACTTTCAGAATAAATAATAAAATATTATAATGTAATATTTCGCATGTGGGAAGATTATTTGCATAAATAATGTAAATCATGTCTTCTTTATCACAGTTTAAAACTACAAGAGAAATTGTTCACTATGTGAAATAAATGGTACCAAGTGTTCTTACCTGGCTTGTATTACTGATGTCTGTGATGTATTGCATTTTGGACTGATTCTGTGGATAACACTGTGTTCCATGCCTTTACCAACAGATAAATCAGGAGAAACCATATTAGGTTGTCCTGGAGATAGTTCCCTCTCGGTATTAACCGAATTATATTGGCTGCGTTTATCACAAGTTGAATTATTCCACGATAAACAGTTATTATTATTATTATTGTTGGGTGCCTTTGATTGGCTAATGACACCAGCAACAGACGTGAGATGATGATTAGGGGATGAACCAATATCTGTCATTGCTAACTGAGATGAGGTGTAGATATTCGTCGATTTAATAACGGAATTATGTCCTAAACTAATGGCCTGCGGTAGGTCATGATGTATCACATTTTCCGATGATTTGTCCTTGGCAATCATACTTGGAGTGTGGGCAGGTTTGTAAAAATGGGAGGGGGGAACACAAGATGGTGCCACACTTCCTTCGATAGGATTCATGTAAGGATTAGGATTATACACAGAAGAGGATCGAAGATCAACAGGTTCTAATGAGCCATTCAGACGTGGAAAACGTTCATGTAAATCATATCCATATTTTCTGATATCATTGTCCATATGAGAAATGTCGTCGCCACAGTGAACTTTTTTCGATAAATCTATGCTGTAAGGATCGAAACCGTACTTTGGCACATCATAGCCATATTTATTAGCTGGAGTCATAATGTCTGTAAAACTATTGCTTGGGTAAGGAAGGGTTGGCTGATATTGCCGATGATCATAAAAATAGCCATTTGTTAGTCCATGTTTATCCCCATCAAAACGATACGAGTCTGTTGTTGGATACAAGGGCGCAGGTAAAGAACTGTATCCATGGGAACGATAAATATCGGTTTCATATCCATAATTATTGCTTCCATACGGATAAATTATGTCTGCTTTATAATCATTTGTATCGTAAGAATTAAATGGCGGATACGGTGAATACCCTGGGAGACCATTTAACAAACAAGCACCTTTTCGTTTCTTATTCACCATGGCAGTTTCCCTCGTCTGAGCTTTTTTCTTTGATTTACTGGATTTAGATTTTGGAGAAAACTCATCTTCTGGAAAACCAAACCCACCACATAAGTCCATATCTAATAGTGGATAAGGTAATTTAAATTCATTGCCACGTTTTCCAAATAAATCCTGACCTTCATCATCTCTGTAAAAAAAAATTGAAACATTAGATTTACTATATCATCATTCAAAAACGTTGTCTTCAAGTAAAAATCTAAGAATCATTAGTATATGGACAAGATGTAAGTAAAACTTTATGAGGTCAATCATATCTTAAAATCATGGTTTTAAGAATACATGGTTTAATACTGATTTGGGGATACCCTATCACACTTTGAAATTACTCATCAGTGAAAATGACTTGATATTATTTGTAAATGGGTTAGAATTTGCTTGATTTTGGGACTTGTGTTGGTCTTAAAACACTGTTAAATAGCCATTGGAATGACAGTTCAAATTTGTAACTAAGCACTGAAATTTAAACATATGATTTCTAGAGACAGAAATAAGGTTTTTGGACACATTGTGATTGACACTTGTTCTGGTCTGTATACTCAGATACAAATGATGTAGAAGATAGATGAGAAACTTACGTTAATTGTCGATGTGTAGCTATTATAAAATCTGGTTTACTGTTTTTATAGACTACTTTACAACTAGACTGTAACCAACACCAACGAAAATCTTTTGTCATCCAGCGATACGCTATCAACCCTGAACTTCCAGTCTTTATTACTAAAACAATACAAAACATATTTTTGAACTGAAAATAACAGACTCTCAGGAAAAGTATGGTTGGGGATGAATGATCAAATTTGAGATCACAAGATAACAAATTGCCAATGGATGATTTCTGATGACAAGTATGGACATATGACATCAGATGACACGTGGGAGGTTTGGGATGATAAGTTTAGCGTGAATGAAATGTGATATTCATGGGATGATCTTGGATGACATGCCATGGATGGACATTTAAGATTACAAGATAAGGATGGGTAATCAGGGATTAAAATGTCACTGTGAGTGATACGTGATCACAAGCTAAAGACTCTGTGTGATCCGATCCCAGATTTCAAGATGAGGATAGTTGGCCTGGGATGATAATCTGAATGTCTGTGATCTGACTGACTGAGGTACGACAACAAGTTGGAAACAAGGAATGTTAGGTTGAGGATGGGGGGCGGGGGGGTGATGTCTTAAGATAAACTGGGAAGCTGATCAAAGGGAAAATCTGGGATGATAAATTCAGGCAGATGATATCCAAGATAAACTGATCTGGGATATGATTAAGAAACGTGATCTTTGATGCCAAGCTGTTGATCTTTGATCTAAGATTGCAAGATGAGGATGAGTTAAATAGTAGGACAGACTGAGGATGATATTCTAATTTGACGTATTCTCTAGTTAGATAATAATTTACAAATTGTATTAAACTTACATTCTTGATGAGCTGAAGAGAAGTAAGTCAGATCATCTGGATGAACCAAATCGTAGCCAGATTTAGGGGAAAGTTCATGATCTGCATAACCAAACATCACTTTACCTCTGAAATTATAAAGCCAATGATATGACACACTTTGAGACACCCTACCCAATAATATGCCACACTTTAAGACACCTTATTCATCAGCAAATTTATAGTGAGGTGAAGACAGCTATAATATACGGTAGGTATTTTTATTCTAAAGCTATAATACACAAATAGTAATACAATTAAGTGAAAAAGTTAATTGAATGTCTTCTTAATGGACATGTTATTTCCTTTCACAAGTTAAAACCCATTAATAAGCAGTTGAGACATAATCTAGTGTTAGGTCAGGGTACGGGAATCACAATGATAGAACTTTTAGATCCTGCCATTAATGAGAACACTTCTATATTGTTACTACTTATAAATGTAACAATGTTTAAAGGAGACCGGTTGCTAACTCAATATCATCCACATTCTTTGATATTGGTTGGTTTAAATCAACATTGAGGTTGTTACCTGGCTGTGAATAGATATTAGGCTTCTGATATCTAATATTTCAGACACAATGACAATTTTAAACTTTGCATGCGAATCCTGTGCCAGAATGCTTGTGAGTGCCATTTGTAATGAGCGACTCAATGAACGAGCCTAGCCATATTCCACAAGGGAAGACTACCAGAGTAGACTGGAATAACCGAACGCCAACGACTGCCATTCAATTTGTACTCTTTGTGCATTTCACCGAAAATAACTGATTAGAAATTATACTAATAGCAGAAACGATTGAATGTAAATCAGTTTATACACATTCATATGCACGCTTTGTTTTCTATTTTGATAGATTATGTACCCTGTATGTGGGCCTTATACTGTCGAGTTATGTGATTTTATATTTTGTACATTATTGTATGCTGTCCTCAATGGATGTTTCGATGCAATAAAATCTTATCTTATCTTATCTTATTACATTATTATAAGGTGTTGCAACCCATTTGTGTCCATTTCGAGGTGTTAAATAATAGCCATACAGTGTGCTTTGAGGGACATTCTGCCTGGACAGCACAAATACGGCGTACTCTTATTTCAAATTCCAAATGCAAAGGCTTCTTGTACGTACATGCCAATGTCCTGTACCACTATCAAGCGGGGACCACATTGGAAAATCCTGATGAAAGTTGTTGGCTAACACTGGGATCGGACATGTAACCTTCAGGTTAGCAAGAGAACACATTACTCACTGAGCCACCATGGCTCCTTTTTGAAAGACAAAATGAAATGAAATGGGGTTTAACGTCCTACTTTTTTGCACCTAACCTGGGCTAATGAAGACGGGCATACGCCATGCAGTGTGCTATGAGGGAAATTTTGCCCGGGAAGCAGCGCTATGTCCGACTCTTATATCGAATTCCAACTGCGAAGGGATCTTTTACGTGCACTCCAATGTGTACACAGGACCTCAGATTTTTGCCCCATTTGAACGACTAGACAGCTGTCCTTGTCAGGCCCTCCTTCTGCATCACTGACAAGGGGAAACCACGCCGGAAAATCGAGATGAACTTTCTCGGCCAATGCAGGGATGGAACACCTGACATCTAGGCTAGCAAACCAGCGCTGTATCCACTTAACCACCATGACCCCCTTTTTGAAAGACAAAATATATAATTTTAATACCTGCTATCCATAGTAATAGGAGAAAAATCCATTTTATGTTTGCTTTTAAAAGTTAGTTCTCTTGAAGGTATGTCAAATAAAGACAGCGGACCAAATGGACAACAAATAGCAAATAATGCTAGTTGAGGTTCTTCTGTCCTGTTACCATTACACTGTCCATGTAGAACACGTAACCACCCACTAATTTCTAACGTCTGAAAAACAACCAAAATATACAACTACAATGTATAAGCATAATATTAAAAACGCAATATTTCAGTTCATATATATCATAACACAATCTAATCAAAAAGCATAATTATTGGTCGAAACATTAAAATCAACCAATACCAATGAGATTTATGTTCACCTAAAGTTTCCATTACTTTCTATTGATTTCATGACATCATCATGTCTGCCACCTATTGAACATCAAGGTCAAGATGGCGTCAAACTAAGGTTTTTGTTTTACTTAATTGTCTAGATTACTATATAAAGAACACCTTTCAGCCATTATTTTTGTTAACACTAAATAGTTGTCTGCCACAATGAGACTTTAAAGCATACATTATGGGAATGGGTCTATGTGTGGATCTGGAATCACACCACTAAATTCATTGCAGATCAGGATAAAAATGAACAACCCCAAATATGGTCTGGATCAAATAGTTCAGAATAAAGCCACAGACAAGATATTAATCTGATCGCTGGTTTGCACTGACTGACATCATTGAATAGTAATTTGTTAAAGATGCATCATGTAAGATTTAGAGAAAGACATGGCTGTTCTTGCATTGTAACATGCTTCAGGGTAAACCCTGCATTTTGATTGGTCAATTAGACACTGTCTAATGGACAATAACACCCTTCTGTTTTAGTAATGTCTTTTAAAATCCTAAAAAAGCATGTTACAATGTCGATAAACACTTCCTGTTTCGCATTTAGAGGGGTGTTATTGTCCAATAGACATGTCCTGAGATTTTACATTAGGACCCTCGACACGTCTAAATAATAGTTAAAAATAAATAATGAATATATTTGAAATTTTATTAAAATTACTTTATTCTGAGCGAAGTTATAACTGTTTCAAGATGTAGCGTAAATTGTTTATTACCAAAGGAATGTTACTGGAAAACGGAGACTCAGTCTCGACTTTCCATTTTATTTTTAAATCTTGCGGCTGTAGCTATTACGATGGTGTACAGAGTTGATTATAAGCTTGTCATGTTTACAAATGTGTAAATAATAGACACAACATTTTAAGTCAAAATAAAGACGTGCAATAGGCTCTTACACAATGCACCTTTAATCATTTTCTAAAATTTTATCAAATATAAAAGTAAATAGATCAAGCAATTTCCGTTTAGAAAATTTGAAAGATAGTTAATTACTTAATAAAACTGGCATATAAAACATAATTATAAAACATATTCAAACTTTCTGTAAATAGCATATTAACATGCCTTATGCAGCCATATTAAAACTACCTCAAAAATTGTTACGTGAACTTAAATAAAAGTGGAGTATGTGAGGTTCTAGCAGGATTAGGTCATGATGCACTTCACAAGTTATTCCTAAAGGGTTTAAGTTAGTCTTGAATAATTCCATCTACTGACCAGGTTAAACTCTCAGCTACAAGATCTTAATCAAAGAAGAGAGGAGGAAATGGGGTTTAACTTCCACTTGACACTAACTAGGTCATTTTGGGATTAACATATTGTTATTTCAATATTCCACTTGCACACAGGGCTTTTTTAATTAAGTCAGAAAACCACAGGACCTGGTGAAAACCCACATGGTTAGACAAACCATACCGCTTGAGTCAATAGCCGAACTTATCATTCAATGTGCACCCATTAAACCACTTGGCCACTCAAACCGCTAATATACTAAGAAATGACACACAAATGATGAATAAACCCTAAACATAACGTGTTTCAGTTATGATGTTTAGATGTCTAAAACTGCTAGATTGAAATACTTACAATAAAACCTGAAGTATTGTCCAGAAGACATCGAAACCTGACTGTAAAGGAACGATGGAGGTACATGTGGTTTTCTGGAAAAAATTCAAATATAAAAATATAATACATCTGTATAACATGGAATTACACCATAACCCCATACATAACTCTTATTTAACATATATATAACCCTATATATAACTCTTTTCAAATGTTTAAATATGCTTATTCTCTTAATATGTTATACAAGAATTTTATTGTCAAAAGCACTTTATAAATAATGGAAGTCTGGCATTTTGACTCTTCTGCAGAGAAAATAACATGTTGCTTTATGCAAATGACAATTTCACATTATTCAACAATTCCTAAAATCTGATTAAAACACAGATCCTATTTCGTTTCGATTTTTATACTTCAAAATTTTGTTCTACTTAAGTCTTTATTACAGTAGGATCTGGAATAGTTTTTATATAAACAGCGTTCTGGATGATGTGAGGGATTACCTAATGAATGTTATGGCAAGTGGTTAATAAATAGTCAACAACCCTTCATATGACCTCTGACGTGACCTTCCACTACAACCAGTTAGATCATCAGGCGCGGATCCAGAGGGGGGGTCAAGGGGGTCCAGCCCCCCCCCCCCCCCCTGCTCAGACTTGAAAATATTTTATGCGATTTTATTGGCGACTTTTAGACCTGTAATTTTGGAATTTACCTTCCGGAAATACATCAGAATGCACCAAATTGAATCTAATTTACCAAATTTTTCGGGGGAAGGGCCCCCCAACGCCCCGTTAATTGGTTGAGTACCTTTTATCAAACCTAGACCCCCCCCCCTGCAAAAAATCCTGGATCCGCACCTGATCATCATGTAGTAGAGGCCATCAAAAGAATAATAATAACAAAAAAACATACATAGATCTGTATTTAAGTCAGATTGCAATTTTTAACTTAAAATATAATAAACCAACACTATATATGATAAAAAAATATCATTCTTCCCAAAGTGTTGGTTGGCTTTATCTACACAATTACAGTTTCCATTTTAGATGTTAATTTCGTAATACTAGCCTATACCGTTAGCATGTATGTATTAGTTGTGTGTTCAGGTATGTATTGTCTATTAAACATATCTTATCTTATAAATGTATATGTATGCATGCTGTCCTTAATGGAAGCTGTGATGCAACAAACATCTTATATTATCCCATTTATATTTTAAAAGGAACGACTGTTCGACTACAAATAGGCTATAACGCATGGAGAATGTTGATATTAATTTCTATTTTAAAACTATATTTGTATGTTCTTATTTTAAATATTTGTAGCCATTTTGTGATTTACATCTTCAGTGCTTCATTCATATTAAATCTGTTTGACAAAACCCCCTCATTTCAGGATTCCATTCTTTGTGAATATTGCGATGGTATTGTCTATGTATAAAAATAATAAAATTGCCATTTCCAGGCTTTTTAATCCAGACATTTATCAACAATGTGACAGGAATTTTCTTCCCAAATGTAGAAATCACAAACCTGGTAGGAGAATTTCATGTAAAGACATATTGGATTTTTCTGGTGGTAGACATGAGCTCCATCCTAATTGACGTTTAAATTCTTCTCTATCTTCAGAGTGTATTAACTCCATGACACTTTGATGGATGATATCGGACTGAAATATAAAGACTTTGAAATAACAATTTCCAACATCTCTCTTATATATATCATCATTCTTTATGCACAGAATTGAAAAGAAATAAATATGAAAACTACATAACCCTGCAAGACAAATCAGGGGCAGGGAGTGGTAATTTCAAGATGATTTGCTTTTGGATTTCTATGGTAGTGATGTACGTGACAAGGAGTAAGGTCGTCTGTTCAACCTTATGGGTTTTCTCTGGGCACTCCGGTTTTCGCCCACTGCTAAAGACCCATACGTGCAAGCGAATAATTGAAATAAAATTAAACCACTTGTTAGTCCCGAGATGACATAGTTTGTGTCGAGTGGACGTAAAAACCCCATTTCTCTTAGTCTCTCAATTGTAATGAGAGACCATCCAATAACATTATTTATGATATTTGATTATCATTATTTCTTCTTAACATTGTATATATCGATGTATATTTATCATTATTATTATACATATATGTACTAGTATTATCATATGAATTTTCATTATTATTATATATTCTTTTATTTAGGTCCTCAAGAATAATATCTGTGATTACGGTTACTTGGCCAACAAATAGAGTTGGATGGTGTACAGAAAACCAGGACAAGACCGATTTATAGAACCTAGGAAATCAAAAAAAAAATTATATTATAGCCTCAACAAAGTATGGTTGGTGGGATAACCATAAACTCAGATATTCTTTAAAGGGGCCTAATATTAGAAATCTATTTTTATATCTATTATATTCTCCAAATATGTGTTGTGTATATGTGATATATGTGTAAGAAAACTAAGAAGTATGTAAACGAGTTTTGAAATGGTGTTAATCACATTTTGTTAAAGATTACCTCGAGTCTCATTTGTTACTTAATAGTCAATGAACTATTCAGACAACTAGATTCAGAATCACTGAGTGACATCTAACCTTTGTGTCATCAAAGCAGTGCATTTCTTTTTATAGTGTTAATTTTAGTGAAAAACTTGTTGAATATGCTACATACAATGTTAACTGTCCATTATAACATTGATAAAAATCTTTTTCATGTTTTGTGTTCATTGTTCGCACTTATCCAGTGATGGAAGATGAAAACATATTTAACAACATGATGAGAAAACTAGACAAACTGTATAATACTGCATTGATTAACTTTGACCTTTTAATACTGCAAGATAATTGAAAGGGTTTATTTTGCCACTATAAACCTAAATAGTATATTTAAAGAATTATTTTGTTACTAATAATAGTATATAGAAATTGTACGTTTTATTTTGCCATTAATGTAAATAGTACATCTAAAGATTTATTTTGCCACTAATGTAAATAGTATATGTCAAGATTTATTTTGCCATTTATGTAAATAGTAAATAGTATATCTAAAGATTTATTTTGCCACTAATGTAAATAGTATATGTGAAGATTTATTTTGCCATTTATGTAAATAGTATATCTAAAGATTTATTTTGCCACTAATGTAAATAGTATATGTCAAGATTTATTTTGCCATTAATGTACATACATGTAGTATATGTAAAGATTTATTTTGCCACCAATGTAAATAGTATATGTAAATATTTATTTTGTAAAAAGTGTAACTAAAAGATTTATTTTGCCACACATTTTATATTTTTTATAAATATGTAAAACTACCAAAGATTCTGATGTATTCTACATTTAAACTTTTATCATATTAAATTTAACATTAAAGGCTGACCTAATTTCTTACAATATATAAACTGTTTGTAAGTGTTACAAATGAATCTGCTCCAAAATGGAATGCTCTATCAAAAATTGAAGGGAGGCTTATCACAGATTTGTTACACCCCTCCCCCTCAAGCAGTTTCTCTTCTCTCCTTCACCAGAACCACGTCTGGACATTTTTTTGACTCCAAAACATGATTGAAATAGAACAAAATTCTTTGTTATCTGAATAAATCTGATGCCCTATGCAATGATTAAAAAAGATCTGACACACACACACATAGAAAAAATTTATTCTTTCTGATCTCCGCTCAGAAGTCAATAGAGATTGCTTCAGTCATTAACTCTAGGCTTGGACATTAGTCTCCAAGAAGCTTTATTTAGTGATCTGACATTAAATAAAATATAGACGACTGCAATACGACTAATTAATCGCTGTTTTCAATCCTACAATCAATAGAGTTCGCTTTCAGGTATAAATCATGGTCCCTCCTGTCACAATAAAAAGAAAAAGAAATTCATTTGCAATAAGTACATCCCACCGAGACTGGTGATTACAGATACGTTACACTGCACAATGAAGCATTGGACAAACAAACTTAATAATGTTGTCGGTGGTAGACCCTACACATATTTTAAAGGAGCATTATAGAGAGAGAGAGAGAAATGGGGTTTAATGTCCACTCGACACAAACCAGGTCATTTTGGGACTAACATATGGTTCAATTTTATTTCAGTAATTCGCTTGGGCATAAGGGTTTTTAGCAGTGGGAGGATACTTGAGTGCTTGGAGGAAACCCATGAGGTTGAGAAGGCACCCCTATCTCCATCCCACATACGCTCACACCATGGATCAAAACAAAAGGAGCATTATGGAAATTTAGATAAATACCTGGCCATACTCACTATACTAGTTTATGGATTCAAATCCAGTGAAAATGCTGCACATAAAATGGCATCGAAAGTTGATTACGGTCTTTTCATGTTAATAAATGTCTAAGTAATAGTTTATAGAGAGAGAGATGGGATTTAAGTCCACTCAACACAAACTAGGTCAATTCAGAAGTAACATGTGGTTTAATTTTATTTCAATATAATTCGTTTACGCATAGGAGTCTTTACCAGTGGGAGGAAACCAGAAGATTTCAGGAAAAAACCAAAAGGTTGGACCCTACTCCTTGTCACATACAAAAGGAAAAAAAAACAATTGACGCAATGACAGACCTTATAATACAACTCACACTCACTAACCATTCGGCCATCCCCCCCCCCCTTGTGATCCATCAGTATCTACTAGTTAAGAATACTTTGATGTATAGTAGTGATATAAAATATCTACTTACTTGATGAAAACCTAAATACTGTTCAACAGTACGTGAAGCAAAAAACACCTCACCATCACAAGACACAACAAATAAAAAACCATATAATGCCTGCAACAAAAACATAAAAAATTTGAATAACCAATACATAAAATAACACCATATGAATCATTTTAATAATTCAAATTTTTGTCTGTATTACAATTTTTTCACAATATAAAATTACCGGGTAAAGATCATAATAAATTACTGACCTGTAGAATACTCTCTCCCTCAGAAAATCCTGGTTCAGTAAAAAGATGAGATCGACCTAAAAGATGATTTTCGATTCCATATCTAGATGGTAAAACTGCTGGAAATAAAAAAAAACAACAGATACAACTGTATGTTATCTTTTCGAATGTTTCATCTCTTTGCTTTTTTAGACATTGGCTTTTAATGTACTATTACTTTCAATAGGGCTGTGTCAGTGTATTAATGATACATCTATGTGATCATATCATGTGATTGCATAATTCTAAAATGGTTGATAGCATCTAAATACACTGTATAAAATAAATAACCAATACTGCTCAATTCTAAAACACAGGTACATACAGATCTTGTGAGAACCATCATACACTAGTGCTGTGTTCAATGTGTTCATATATTGTGAGAACCATCATTCAATGTGTTAAGTTCAGATATTGTATGAATTATCATTCAATGTGAAAAACACCATACATTGTGTGAATATATTGTGAGAAACATCATTCAATGTGTTCATATGTGACCCGGCATAGCAAAATGAGTCACAGTGACCAATTGTTCAAAAGTGAGGTTTTGGAATAACCAAAGAGAGACTGGTCTCAGCTTTTCAATGATATATTAACCATTGCTTTGCGACGTTTCATCTCTGAGAAATTGCGATTTGAAGTTGGTTGGTCTGGACATCCCTGGTTTCCTAAATACGGAGAAAACGGCATCTGAAAATGACACTTAGATTTTTGCAATATTCATGGGACATAAACATTTGCAACAAACATTTATTTTGAAACTCAATAAAACGCCAGATGCTTTCCCAATGCGAAATGGGCTACAAAAAACGAATAAAGAAGAATTTTTTAAAAAATAATTATTTTTATGATGGTGCAGCGCCATTTTTTAAAATGGCGGCCAAAAATAAAGAAAAAATGAAAATTCCTATATATCATGTCCGAATCACGGTATACATAGCTCTCATGGTGTCTAACATTGAACGTTGAGAGTCGCAGAAATCAAATATGGAAAATGAATTTTTTTTAAAATTCCAAGATGGCGGAAATCCAAGATGGCGACCAAATTGACAGGAAAATGAAAATTCCTCTGTACATGTATTATGTCTGCATCACGGTATACATAGCTTTCATGGTGTGTAACATGAGATTTTTGGAGATGCTGAATTCAAATATTGGCACAAAATAAAATATCAAAAAATCCAAGATGGCAGAAATCCAAGATGGCGACCAAAATTGATGGAAAAAATGAAAATTCCTCTGTACTATGTCTGGATCGCGGTATACATAGCTTTCATGGATGGTTGGGGTCGCAGAAATCAAATATGGGCACAGAAAATAATTTAATTCCAAGATGGCGGAAATCCAAGATGGCGACCAAAATCCAAGATGGCGACCGAAATTGATGGTGGCCAAAATGTCAAGTTTTTTTTTAATTATTTTGGGAAGCAGAGAGTGGATATGGCTTGTGTTGTGCCAAATATTGGGTTCTTGGGGTCGCTGTAATCAAATATAGGACTGAAAATCAATTTCAAAAATCCAAAATGGCGGAAATTCAAGATGGTAGCCAAAATTGACGGAAAACATATGAAACTTCCTCTATATTATGTCCGGATCATGGTATACATAGGTTTTATGCTTTGTAACATGAGATTTTTGGGACGCCAAATTTAAATATAATATAAAATATAATATAAAAAATCCAAGATGGCGGAAATCCAAAAGGGCACGATTTTCCATTATTCTGGGAAACATATAGGATACGGCTTGTATAGTGGCGAATATGGTGTTCTTGGGGTTACTTGGGAATTTTATGAAAACGGCAAGTAAATGAACAATCCAAGATAATTAATGACTTCTTTGCTGACTGCCTTTTACAAAATGCAATTTTTGAACATTTATAGATGTTCTTTTCTTGAAAATTAAACTTTTAATTGACAAAAGAGGTACTTTAGAGGCTTTTAATGAGAAAATTTGAATTTTGAAAATTTTAACCTACTGAACCATCATTGCACTCTATCGCGGAATCTAGCTTTGCGACTTCCAACTCATTTAGCTGCGCCGGGTCACATATTGAGAACATCATACAATGTGTTCATATCTGGTAAATACCATCATCAATGTGTTCATATGCTGTGAGAACCATCATATACAATTTTAGCATCACCTTTTGTATATTCATATAATATGAACAGCACCATCATCGTATAATGTGAGCCTAATCATACAAGTGTTTTTTGATAATGTGAGAACCTTCCTTTGATATTATGTTTACATGACGTGAGAACCACTAATCAATGTGTCATATCATCTGAGATCCACTAGTCTTATAATGTGAGCACAATCAAGCAATGTGTTCAAACTATGTGAGAAATATTTTAATTATCCATAATGTTACAATATTGGTGCTCACAATATCTGAATTAAACAATAACCTAACGCTGAACCCCAGATGAATACAATATTTGAATTCATTAATAAAATTGTCTTATCACCATTCATGATTCAACCATATGTGTCACATAAGCCTGCATAGTAGAAAACACTTTCTTTAATCAATCTTTTATTGTATGCTATTGTAAATGTATTGAGATTTAGTAATTTACAAAATTTGGATTCATTAATAAAATTGTTTATCACCATTCATGAATCAATTAAACCATATGTCACATAACCCTGGATAGCAGAACACCTTTTTAAATCAACCTTTAATTGTATACTATTCTAAATGTATTCTTTCTTTACCATTATTTAGATTTAGTAATTCACAAAATAAAACAATGGAGGCCAACATGGAGATTCTATTTTGGTTTTACTATACAGTAATTTACTCTGTGGATGTGATTTATTGAGTAAAGAAAGAGTCTAGTGTGGAACTATAGAACATAATTAAATACACAGCTCTAGACACAAACTTAAAACAAAAGACATTTTCAGGAATAATTAAAGGAAATGTATTGTCAAGGTTCTAGCTCTGAAAATGATGGAATGGTATGGGTTGGTGTCAAACAAGAAAGCCGTTTGGTTGAATCTAATCAACTGAAGTGAAATTTTATACTCTCTAGTTATTAATTACATGAAATCTAAACAGCTATTACCTTTCAACAGAACTAAATGTCTAGGTAATTAGACTATGCTGGTTAATAGAGTTTTATCTTCCATCTTTGTAGTCCGCTTTTATTTATTCAATGAATTCAATGAACATTACTTAACATAATTCTCATATTTTATATTGACAATTGCACTATTTTAAAGTATTTAAAAAAGTTTGTTTTGCTTTGATTTATTAATATACAATAATAATTATAATATAATATTGTCACCATGCATCCAAAAGTTGGTTTTGTTTTAATATATGGTAATAGTCATATATTATACCATTCAAAGGTATCCTTTATAGATGTCAAAACTATCATTTGTATTATTCCTATGGTTGAATTCATCAGTGATGAAAAGATACATGTTTTAATACCAACAAAAAAATATATAATCATTATTTTACTATGCAAATTATACAGTTTTAGTTTATTTATGCTTACTAATCTTTTTGTCTTTCTTTAGTCAGTCTATTAAAAAATATTCTATGAGTTATATGTAACCCTTTAAAACAAATCTTGTGATTATTTTTTAAAAAATGCTTAAATGTAACCCTGTTAAAGCAAATCGTGTGATCATTTTAAAAAATGCTTAATATTTTGATCTGAAATATCAGATATTGGGTTACTAGGTATTTTCGTACAATTATATTGTTTGAGTTACATAATTCCTTTTTTTAATCAATGCTTTATGAAATTTTCGACTGCTCTTTTATGTCACATGCAAATAATCAATATATATATATATATATCTATGTATAAAAAAATAAATCTTTAAATGATTTTTTTTTTTTTTGCTTTGATAATAAAGCAAGTCTATTTAATTGGGCCATAATGGAATACTTTAAACATTTTAAGTTATTTGCACAAGAATCCTATTATAGAAAATGATCAGGCGGTGCCAAAAGAAACAATAATTTGGATCATTATCAAACATTTGTACGATATAATTTGCATGGTTGATTAAAACGTTGTGCCAAGTTGCTCACATAAACTCATGGAGTCTGTTATTATTTAGCGAAATATGACGTTTAAATATGAGGGTGTAGGAGAGGGTATAATTTACTCGCAGAGAGAGGAGTAATTTTGTAGTCATTGAACGGCCAGTGAAAGGGAATCAATTATATTATAGGGTAATAGCGGCTGTGGAGAAGAGAGAGTTCCACCATTATTTATTTGCAACTTTAGTTTTTTATCTCGGAAAAAAGTTTCATTATATGCAAACTTCGACATTAAAACTAATCCTGACTGTTTGATTTATTGACCAATGGGACTCGGTGCATATTAATAATGGTAAAGATATGAGTGGTATTTTCGTATTTTATAGTTTTTTTAATATCCAGGGCCCTGTTTTTTCGAAATCTTAACTAAAGATAAAATCCAAATTGTAGTAAATACTTCAATTTAGATTAGCCAAGCACTGCTAAGCACTAAAATCAATCTATATAGGCCCCTGGTTGTATTTATTTCAAATGAGTCCATATTCTTTAGGGTATGATATTTAAACTAGAATTACATACCTGTAAAAACAAAATATATACACTGCTCAGTTAATCTTTTCTATATATTTTTTTTTTTTGACCTTACTGAAATTGGTGTACTGTGTGGTTTTTTTCACCTATTTGTTAATGGCCTTAAAGGTATTTCTGAAACTGCTTTTAGCTTTGATGATAGTTCCATATAATGCACTTTTGCGACACTTTGTTAAAAAAAATTTCAAGAGTAACTGTTGAATATTATAATACTTAAGACCTTTGTGCAATGAAATTTGTGGAAAACTCGTTTTAATTAATGATTGATTCTTTCTGAAAATTCGGGAGACAAAGAAAATTTTCAGGCAAATATCTCAGCCCCGAAACTGAGATTGGTCCCCTATGCCTAAGGCAATTGATAGGCTCAAAATATTAATATATATATATATACATACACATTCATTTGCCCCCTTTGTTCTTAGACTATTAGTGTCAAAAGAAATTCCAAAAATAATCAATCTTGAAATCACTTCTAAAAGGGATTTTCTTTTTTTTCAAGCAAGCATAGCAATTTAGTAATGATTACTTTGTGAACCTGATCACTGGATACACGCGTATGAAATAATTAAAACAGGTGCCGAAACTTGTGCAGAAAGGAACACAATCCCAAGAGTCTTTGATTGAATTTTATTAATTTCTTGATTGCCGTAAACAGAATTGGGTCAATTAAGTGGGTTCTACCTGATCCATTTGACGGTGTGATCAAGTGTAAGAAGAGTCTGATGAAATGGATATTATATTGATTGCCTTCCCCCAAGTCTGTAGGTGTTCCTTCGTCCCAATATACCATCCGTCTGCCACATTTAGTTTATGTAGAAAATTAATTAACTAATACAAGTTGAACAAAGAAGGAGAAATATATCTTTTGTTGAGATTGTCTAATGTACATTGATGCTATATGAATACAGGTATAGATGACTATATGAATCAATATCCACAATCTAACAACTGACCAACCAGACAATAACTTATCTGCAGTTTAATTTTTCAAAAATGCCATGTCTATATATGGAAATAATATTGGAGACTTCTATCAGTTGAATTTAATATTTATTTTTTGATTTATATCTAAAAGTCAAAGATTCCTCGCAGTTCATACTCATTTATGTTGTAGAAAGAGAGAGCGAGAGAGTGAGCAAGAGAGAGAGAGATGGGGTCCACTCGACACAAACTAGGTCATTTTGGGACTAACATATAGTTCAATTTCATTCACTAATTTGGCAGTGGAAGGAAACCAGAGGACCCGGAGAAAACCCCCCAACGAATAGTTGGAGACCTCTCTTTTAACAATATCTATACTTGACCAGGGCCGTATGTAGGATTTTAAAAGTAGGGGTGCAGCAGATTGGTGGAGCGCCATAGCCTCCACATAAGTCAATCAGTGATATACGAAAGTTTGGATCAGGGCAAAAGAACCAATTGGCGTGTGGGCGCCTTTAAAGCTGACCAACTGATCAGTGCCTTAAGAGCATCCCAGTATGATATAATCAAGTGTTTTCTTTTACAATTGAGAGAGTGTAAGAGAAAAATTTGGGGTGGGGAGGAGGGCACCATTTCACGAGGCACCTTATTTTTCTGCGGGTGCAATGTAACCCCTGCATCCCCGCTAGATACAGCCCCGAACTTGACTTGACTCATCAAAAAATTGCATTTTTGGATAGCTTAGGCTATGAACTAGTCCAATATTCTGCCAGCTCTATTTTTATAAAATAAAAGACCAATTGAATCTGTTTTTTCGGGGAACAGTTTATCTCTATATGATCAATCCTTGACGGATCATACGAAAGAAATGTATCAGACACTCAATTAGCCAAAATGAAAACTTAATCATGATGTACAAAAAACAGTCTGGTGACTAAATACTAAAAGAAGTAATAGGATCAAGCTATTTCAACAATTTATTTTCACCTAATAATCAAAGATAAACCTGGTTCTTTAATTCAACATACTATCAGGCATATACAACTCATTCATGTTAACTGAATATATGAGTTCATCAATTAGCATACTATTGTATCATAAAAATGGCAGGGAACACAGCCAACAACAAATATTAGTTTTGAGAAAGCCTTTCAATGATGTCCTCTACAGGTAAGTTTCATTCAGCCATAGAACATTAATACAGATGAACAATAAGCCCCCCATTCGTAACGACTCGTGGCTCCAACAATAGAACACTACGGCAATACGACCTCTCAAATCAGGTCTCGTCAAAGCAGATAAATGTTGTCGTTTGTACTGTGATCTGCTTCAGCGCACATGACTTACTACTATTCAACATGGCCCCTTTGTTCTACCGCTGCCTAGCATCCTCTGATGAATATCTAATTATTGGTTTATTGTCAACAAATCATTTTTGTCTTCATCTGTGTTTGAAAACAAGAGTACCATCAATAATGTATGTTCCCTCAGATTTATGGCATTTCCCAGCAGTATTTCATGTAAAACTTCTATTTAACATAAATGTATAACATTTCATGTGATGAGAATATCTAGAGCATGTTTTGTTTGTGACAACAGAAATAGACTAACATGTAAACTGTGCATGCTTTATTGAATAACATGGAACTAATGTGTATGGAACTCTTCTAGATTTATTTTTGCTGAATCAAATTCAAATTAATCATAATAAAACTGTCAATCACTACATATAAAGACGTGTTATAAAAATTATCAAATGCACTAATAAATTTAACAAACAAGAAACACGGCTCAAACCCCTGCTTTTTAAATTCATCATAACAAAATACAGTGTAACCGAGTGCAATTAAGGTTGCAAAACATTTAGACCCAACAGAGAGAGAAAAAGAGGGAAATGAGGTTTAATATCCACTCAACACAAACTAGGTAATTGTGGGACTAACATATGGTTTTAATTTATTTCGATAATTGTCTTGCGCATAGGGATCTTTAGCAGTTGGAGGAAACCAGAGGACCTGGAGAAAGCAGAGGAAGTTGGACAGGTGTCCCTTCTTCTTGTCACGTACAAGAAATTGGAACCATGCCAGTTGACTCAATGACAGGCCTTATGATACAGCGTTCACATGCTAACCATTCAGCCATCCAACCCCCTTTAGAGAAACAACTCAACATAAAGCCTTATTAACCTTTATAATAACCCATTGTTTTAAAAACAGGGTTCTGAACACGATCTGACTGAGTATACCCTTTCTTATATCTATTTCTGCTTTGGCAGCGCATATAATCTATGTATTATCAATAAAGTTTCAGAATAAAATATCCATATTCTGAAAATTGAATTACATATTCATGTAACCTGTGCCATTATGATGACCCTTCTCAACAACGGAAACCTGGGAATATGTCCTGTTCTTTTTGGGGTAAATTTAATACTATTCTTAAACATAGGTAACTTATGTACGCCCAGGATTTTAATTGGGGGAGGGTGCCTACACGCCAGCTGCTCTTTAAATCTTAAACTATATTACCATTTCTATATATTCTATGACGCACCCTTAAAGTCTTGAAATATATAAGCAGTTCCAGTATATGATACACCCTTAAAATATATAACCACTTATAGCCTTAATGTCTTGAACTATATAACCACTTTGCGTACCAAATCAAACAAAGCCTTTAAGTATTCTATTTTCCTTCAATAATACAGGATATCTTCACAGGAAACAAAAGATAACTTATACATTTAGTCATTATTTCACAGCAACAACTTGCATGTAAGCAACCAAAACATGATCACATATATCTTTTGTCTTTACAATAGTAAGTACAGGTGGACCACACAACACACAAAGCAAACCAATAAGACAAACCTGCGGACAAGAATTACTACTGATACAGGTATTAATTACATACTTTACCCAATGTCAAATTGTAAATTAGAAATAAGCATTGGCTGAGAAAGTTCATCAAGATTTTCAAACATGGCTTCCCCCTTGTCAGTGGAGCAGAACATTGGGCCTGGCAAGGGACAACATATAGTCATTCGGATGGGACAAAAAAATCGACGTCCCGTGTACATATTGATGTACACATAAAATATCCCTTGTCAGTTGGAATTTGATATGAGTAAGCCGTAGTGCTGCTTTCCAGGCAAAATTTCCCGGGAAAATTTCCCTCATAGCACACTGTATGGTGTATGCACGTTTTCCTTTTTCCCAGTAGGAGCAGAACAGTAGGACAATAAACCCCATGTCATTTCATTTCATTTCTATTAGAAATGTTGAACTGGAGCAGAAGATGAGGATATGAAGGATTGAAACTGATACTGCTACACATACATGATTTTTTTTTAAATTTATCTTCTGTCTCTATCAGTACTATTAAAATCTGTCAAGAGAGCAAATGAGTAATTTTACAAAATTAAATAACAGTTCTTTTTTTTATAGTGAAAAGCTCTTTAATAATGCTGTCAAGTAGAGAGACATTGAGTTTAAAATGAAGGGATAATTGAAGACGAATACAACTCCAGTGAATTTATTGGACATTATAATTGTCATAATTGTGTTAAGATTATTTCCAAAGGAAACTGTCACTGTTGCCATGTCCCTCGATGATCAACTTGAAATGGACACAATTAACAACTAAGACAAACACGGACGGCTAACTTTTGTCATATTAATTCAATATCTGCTGCTTTCATACAGGCCATTATAACCACAAATTGAGGTTTACTCGACCAGTTGCAGTTTCATTTTTTCCTGTTTAATCATAAAGTTAATGATTGACGGGGGCCTAATAGTCACTAACTGCTACTTTGAAAGCTGATCATTTGAAGATAATAGCACAAGATTATGGCAATTGAGATCATCATAAATTCAATCAGAAAGAATTTCCTACACAGCAGGCACATTCTGAAACAACTAAAAAGGATCCTCAAATATCTTCAGGGGTTTTAGGACTTTTTTTTCAAATAATACTTTCATTTGATTTAATATGCAAAAAGACATAAATGTTATGCAGAGCATTGCCAAATAGTTTATTTAAAAACACTAAGAACAATTCTACTGTTTCTATAGCTCTGACTTTTCTGTGACAAAACTATAAATCATAAAGTTAAAAGAGATGAAACATCAAAATTTTTCCCTTTTAATTTCTTTCTTATTTAATTAATTTAGATTTTATCAAATTTTAAAGATAGGTTGCCAGGCAACGAAACATACGCCCACAGCAGCTAAATCGTCCGGGCAGTCAACAAGGGTTGTCGCATATTTTTACTTTTTTTGCTAATGAAACATTTGTAATACACTAAAAACTGATTAAGAGTAATGGTTCATTATGTAATTATCAGAAAATCATTAGAATTTGATTGCTTTTTATAAAGTGTTACCCCACACTAACAATTAGTATATACATGAAACATTTAATATCATGGATTTAGCTGTTCAGTTATCAAAATCCGCAGGATTTTTTGAAGTGATCAAGGGACATAACTCTGGCACTAATTATCGGAAATCGCTGAAAATCAATAGGATTCTTCGTCTCATGACCTTAAACACTGTGTATAAATTTAAAGTAAATCGGATATTAACTTTGGCCTCTAGAGCGTCCACAGGATTTTTTGAAGTGATCAAGGGCCATAACTCTGGCACTAATTATCAGAAATCGCTGAAAATCAATAGGCTTCTTCGTCTCATGACCTTAAACACTGTGTATAAATTTAAAGTCAATTGGATATTAACTTTGGCCTCTAGAGCGTCCACAAGATATTTTCAAGTGTTCAAGGGCCATAACTCTGCCACTAATTATCGCAAATCGCTGAAAATCAAGAGGCTTCTTCGTCTCATGACCTTAAACACTGTGTATAAATTTAAAGTCAATCGGATATTAACTTTGGCCTCTAGAGCGTCCACAAGATATTTTGAAGTGATCAAGGGCCATAACTCTGGTAGTTATTATCGAAAATCGCTGAAAAACGATAGGCTTCTTCGCCTCATGACCTTAAACACTGTGTATAAATTTAAAGTCAATCGGATATTAACTTTGGCCTCTAGAGCGTCCACAAGATATTTTGAAGTGATCAAGGGCCATAACTCTGGTAGTTATTATCGGAAATCGCTGAAAATCAATAGGATTCTTCGTCTCATGACCTTAAACACTGTGTATAAATTTAAAGTAAATCGGATATTAACTTTGGCCTCTAGAGCGTCCACCAGATATTTTGAAGTGATCAAGGGCCATAACTCTGGCACTAATTATCGGAAATCGCTGAAAATCAATAGGCTTCTTCGTCTCATGACCTTAAACACTGTGTATAAATTTAAAGTCAATCGGATATTAACTTTGGCCTCTAGAGCGTCCACCAGATATTTTGAAGTGATCAAGGGCCATAACTCTGGCACTAATTATCGGAAATCGTTGAAAATCAATAGGCTTCTTCGTCTCATGACCTTAAACACTGTGTATAAATTTAAAGTCAATCGGATATTAACTTTGGCCTCTAGAGCGTCCACAAGATATTTTGAAGTGATCAAGGGCCATAACTCTGGTAGTTATTATCGGAAAACGCTGAAAAACAATAGGCTTCTTCGTCTCATGACCTTAAACACTGTGTATAAATTTAAAGTCAATCGGATATTAACTTTAGCCTGTAGAGCGTCCACAAGCAATTGTGGACGCCGGACCGACGGACGGACCGACGGACGGACGGACGGACGGACGGGGGCGACGACAATATACGACCACATTTCAATGTGGGCGTATAAAAATGATATCATTGAAAAATAAATTCATAAATTTGGTATTAAATTAAGTGATAAAAGCATAAAACAGACAGAGCCATACATTGTACATCCAAATTTTTTCCATTTCATTTTTCTTTTTTTTATTCATTTATCTTATTCAATTAATTTCAATTTTATAAAATTTCAGAAATGATAACTTGATCAATTTCATTTTTTTAAAATTTTTTTTAATAAATTTAAATCCTCCTTTAATTTAGAACATGCAATACAGCCATTTCCTTACTTCCGAAACAGTAGATAGTTCATTTCAAATATTGTTTTTGAACTCAGCAGCATGGAAATCTTCAAAGACAACTATAAAGCCACATTGATTTTATTTGCTAGAAAATGATGCACCAAAAATAAACCAAATTAAGTCATTTAATTGCCAAGATGGAGGACATATCTATAATCTTAGAAATAATCACAAGAGCTGGGCTATGCCGTCTGTCAGACCATTTGTTAGAAATGAAATTGTTTGTAATTGTCTTTGTGCTATTGTTTGTCAAAAACAAAAACTACACTGTGCGTTATAGTTACGATTATGATGTGTTCATAAAGTTTTGCTGAAATTAGATGACGGCTATATATAAGGTAATGGGTACTTGTAGATGGCTTTTTGATAGAGTATCAGTTTTAACTAAAGACAAATGAATAGAAACAATCTGTTAGATATTTGTGTGTGAAGTCACCTGTAACTTTAGTTAATCTCTTTACCCATAAATCACAGTTCATGTCACATGATCAGATGGCAGAAGTTAATCATCCATTGCACTCTAGTTGCTCTACACCAACAATATCTTTACCCTTTCATGTAATTTAACTTCTGTTTCATGTCCGTCAGAGCAAACGGCAGAGTTTCAAACAGTGGTTCTTTAAATAAAGGTACACCTCCATCTTTGTACAATTTAACTTTTTAATACAGGCAATTTTACTCTGCCTATCAACCTACAGTTTGTTTTATTTTGTTTTGAGTTTTCATTTGGCCATTTTATTGTACCCTTTCTGAGAGGGTTAGGTTTTGCTGTCCCGATTTTGGGACATTTTGGGGTGCAGCAGTTTTACTGAGCGTGGGGACTGCCAAAATCAAAATCGCTAGCAAGTAATCCTGTAGGGGCGCCATTTCTCGGGACGCCTTATTTTTCTGGAGGTGCAATGTACCCCCTGCAGCCCCGCTAAATACGGCCCTGAAGGTGCTCCAGCTGTTTCTGATTGCAAACAATTGCTAACCAAAATACACGGTTTGCAAACTGAACAATCATCTCATCTGGGTGTAACTCACAGAGGTCTTCTGAATAGTTTAACTAGTAATATTCAATCATAGGCAGCAGGCTATAAACCCGAATTATGTTACTGGAAAATTGATCACCTTTAATATTCGTTTTCATTTCCTGTGAAATAGGAGGTTATCGAAAGTTTTACCGAGCCAGATATCACATGATCACACATAGTTTACACTACGGATTTATCATGGGTTAGTGTTGGTTTCCACATAGGGTGCTATTTCATGTGTTTAGTGATACATTGTGATATCGCAGATTGTGAATTGTAAATGCTTACCTTGGAAATATGTTTTAGTCCTCAAGAAACTCACAGCTAAACGTAAAATAGATAACTTGTCGAGTTTAGAGATGACACTTTGTTCAAATGGTAAAAGACTAGCCAAATGATCTAGTTCTGAGTTGAGCCGTAATCTGTGACGTTTACTAGGGTTACTTTTAGGTGGATCTTTACTCGGGGTTTTTACACTGGAAGAAAGAAAGAGTTGAAATTATATACTGGTTATAAACACATCAACATTACTGAGTTACTTCTGTACAAAATCTGGCTTACAAAAAGCTGACATTGCATAAAAAGTACATTTAAGTTAATTCTCCAAATGCAAAACAATGTCAAGCTAAATGCTTCATTGCCACCTGTAATGACTTGTCCTTCTCAATCAATTACAACCAATACATGACGATATGCTGTCTTATGTTGTTGACTTCGAATTTTTGTAGTCAGACGGAAGGGAAATAATTTTTTAAAAAACAGGGTGTCAATGGTGATTTGTGGCACATATGTGAACTGGGATATAACATTCAATTTCATCACCCCAATCAGCTCAAATTTACATGTTCATACAACCAGAATATTGTTATTCAAGGGAAGCCCCCACCTGAATATGTCGATTATTAAATATATGGGGTTAGGATGTGCACATTGTATCATAAGGTCTGTCATTGTCAACTGGCATGGTTTCTTTGATTTCCAGATTGTATGTGACAAATATTAGGGTTGCCTGTCCAACCTGGTGAGTTTTCTCCACGTCCTTTGGTATCCTCCCACTGTTAAAGTTCCAATTTCACTTTTTCTAAGAAAGTCAAAATATAATTATTTCTATGTTTTTTGCTCAAAAGGTTGTCAACTCACTATTATACAATCATGGACAAAATTTTTGGGGGGTTAGAAAGGGCGACACTGGTTGATTGAGGAAATAGTTACTCAATTACCTCCCTTGTTTTCCCATTCTTCACCATGGACGGCCATCTTCAAACGTTTGAATTTGAAGTTGAAAATGATATTTTTGCCAATTTCTCAACTGGCAATAGTGAATTATAGGATTAATAGGATTATTCTTTAACAAGGTAGGACTGTTTATAGGTTCAATATATTTTGGGTCTTTATTTTAATAAATTTTAAAAATATAACTTAAAAAAATGCTATTGGAACTTTAAAGACCCCTGTGCGCAAGCAAATTATTAAAGTGATATTGAATCATATTTTAGTCTCAAAATGACCTAGTTTGTGTTGAATGCATGTTAAACCAGATTTCTCTCTCTTTCTCTCTATTAAAAATTCAAATATAAACCAACGAATTTGTTCGAAAAGCAAATGCAGTGTAAGCATTACATGTATCTGAAACAAACTATTACTTTTGTCCTTATGTTGTGTAATAATTCAATTGGTTTTGATTTTATCAAATAATTAAGGTAGAAAAACTTGATAATAACATGAAATTGATCAGATATATTTAATTAATTTTTTTCTAATGGATATATATTATCAAAGGTGAAAATTCAAACGGTCAATGTGCATTAATAGCCAGGAAAGCGAGCAGCAGACAATATGGTACCAAATAAGGAAGCATGCCAAGAAAATTCATTTCCATTAAGACTCCCAGTTGTGACAAAAGATGCACTTCTGGTTACGGGAATGATTTGGTCTTGTGGTTTTAAATGGCTACACCCTGGGTACTAACAAGATATAATTGGGTCTAAATAATTTCTCGATCAGTATCTATAAATTACCTTCATTTTAATGGAACCACCCACTGAGATGATGTCATATTGACAGATGCGTCAGTCTGCACCATATTATTTTCGTTACCCAAACTTTTAAGAGAATGTTAGAAATAGCCATAACATCTTGGGAGAAATTATCATCATGATTTCTTAACTGTTTGAAACTCTCTAGAGATTCTGCTACTTGATCTCTCTTTCCAGCGACTTAATTAACTTCTTTCCTATTGCCAACCTTATTTTTCAAAGCATCATTTGTTAAAGAAAATATTGAAAGTCTCTTTTCACTTAATAAAAATAGTGTCAATTATTGTCGGTTTTGATCAATATGAATACTATATTTTTAAATTGTTAAAGTATTTCTTTCTATTTCAGTAGAGATACCAGGAAGACATACCAGGAAGACTTTTGAATTTTGAGGAATATGAAAAAGTTTCAGAATACCATACTTCAGAGATAAAATTTTATTTTAAATCTTCATAAAATAAAACATTACGCCTTGCAAGACATTTATTCATTGCAAAAGTTTCCGGCATTATTTTTTTTTTCAAAATATTAAGCTGAAGTCAGTTTCATTACTTATTCTTAATATTGGCTCCATTTGTGGATCGCAAAGCAAATCATCACATCAAACTTAAAAATCATTGCATCAAACTTTAATCATCATATCTAACTTTAATCATCACATCCAACTTTAATCAACTTAAATCATCATATCGAATTTAATCACATCAAACTTTAATTATCACATCAGACTTTAATCATCACATCAGACTTTATAATATCGCATCAGACTTTAATCAACACTTTTATCTTTTACCCAAATCAAGGCAACTGAGTCATTCTCAACTTTAAATGTAATACACTTTTCATACGAATATGATTTTTAATTAATCATTTCTAGATAAATTCTAAGTTCTGTCATCAGTGAGTTTAAGAATACCCTTAATCATTGATTTCGTATGTTGGGAGAGAAATGGGGTTTTACATCCACCCAATACAAAATTGGGCCTTTGCGACTAAGATATTGTAGCATTATATTTCAATAATCCACTTGTGTGTTAGGGCCCTTAGCAGCAGGAGAAACACCACTAGGTTAGGTTGGTGGCCCTATTATTTGACACGTACAAAAGGGCCCCAGAAACCATGCCACTTAACTCAGTGACAGACCATATGATCTTAAGTGCATGAATTGGACAATTGGGCCACCCAAGCCTTCCTTGATGTTACATTGAAAACATAAGGCAAATCAAGCCAAACCCTTAGTTCTAAAATCACACTTTCACGATTAGAGTAACAGACATATAAAATATCAGCAAGATCTAGGACAACTATCTCTAATATTTGAATAGAAATATTATATCTGTTAAGCTTTAAAAAAAAAACAACAACTTGAACCATTCAAATCACCTATGGTTGCAACAGTTATCTTATGATTTTGTTACTGATTTATACTGTATTCATAAACATATATAACATAACATTTAGTCAAATGATCCTGGTCCCGAGTTCAAAAAGCATTCTAAATTTACTCAAAATTGTTTGCCTTATATATCCTGTACTCGATTTTCATTTACTAAATTTCATAAACATATACAGTATAACATAATATTTAGTCAAATGATCCTGGTCCTGAGTTCACAAAGCATTCTAAATTTACTCAAAATTGTTTGCCTAAAATTTATCCCTTTATCAAATATATCAATAAGAAATCAAATACATCAATAAGAAACTATGTGCAAAGTTTATTTTTTCTGGATTGAAAGTTGAGTAAGTTCTTAACTTAGGTCTTAGAATGCTTTGTGAAGTTGGGGCCTCCTGTAACTATTGCAAACACACATTTAATACACAATTTCTCAAATCAAACAGTCATTCAATGATTATATGAAGCTGTAAATTAATATCTGCCCAACAAAATTAACGGAGGAAACTAAATAGTCATTGAGTGAATTCAATATTGATGAATATCGTTGGAATAGCATGGTAGGTGATTTTCTAATGAGATGTTAACAGTTTTCGACCCTTAGAGATTATCTGTGGTCAAAAGAGCAAGCTCTTTATATTGAAGATTAATCGGTAAGCATGTAATCCCCAATTTAAAACGTAGAATAGCAGCAGGGACTCTTGTCACACTGACAGCTGTAGAGATGAAGAAACAAGGCAATGACAAATGATCTTTTCCTATCTCCTATAATTACAGTGTTAGGCTGGTACTCAAGGGAACAATATATATACAAATAAAAACACTAGGCATTTGTCAAGTCAACCTTTTACATCCTTTTTTTTTTAGAACACAGAACTTAATTTAAATGACACTCTGAATTTTGAATTGGTATATACGTAGAGATGTTATTATGAATACCATTTCAAAGATTACAGTTCTAACTACCTTCTTAATCTGAACTTTATTGGAATTATATCTTGATTCATATGACTACAATTAAATTAGTCAAAATAGAGTGCAATAGAGTAGGTCCACCTCTGTGTGGGCGGAATTTTTTAAAACAATGTTTACATGGCATCTGTTGTTTTCTCCTGCATCTAAAGATACATCCACACAGCAAGATAGCTATAGGCATCTGATCTTTATCCTGTTAGCAAGCTTTTCTAGACATGTGAAAATCTGGAAACACTGAATATTTTTTTAAGTAATACCGGAGCTGCACGGGTTGAAAATAGTATAACTGGTACCAGCAATCCCTATACACCAAATTTAAGCTTCAGGACAACCGTGAACAGACGAACAAACTGACAGACTATCGACAGTCACAAATATTAGTATTGATAATTGGTTACCAATCGAAACCATCACGAGGAGAAAACCGGAGGGGGCTACAGGAGGGGGTTGGCAGTCCCCCTGTTTTGTTTGTCAAGTTTCTGTTTATTTATTTTCATAGTGCCTAACAACCAACTTTCAACTCTTGCATCTATGACTCCTACTATAAAGCCTACTGTAATATAAATAATACCTCTGATTATGATAATATTCTGGTAGAAATATACTATAAATCAGTTATAACAGATGCCATTATTAATAGAGATTAATACTAACAAGGTTCACTATCTGCATATTACTATTATAGAGGCTAAATGAACATTTCACAATATGCCATATCAAGTTGACTCTAACTGACAGTAGAAATCCATTTGGTGTTGGGCAAGCTGGCAGAATAAAAATATAATAAATAGGTTTCGGAAAATGGAGCCAGTAGCAATCAGATAATCCAATAAATAGTATTAATTAACAAATGATATCGTTACTAATTAGGAAAAAAATTAATATGGTGGCCTTAATCAAATCAATCGACATGGTAATAATGAAAGGTTATAAAATGTCTGGCGAAGAATATGTAGTATATGTATATTAGTATAACTAAATTACTTCTTGCAGAAACAAAGCCAAATATTTTATTCCATCTAATTCACATTGTGATATTAGTCCATTAGTTAATTATATTTACAGGTTGCAAGGGTTATCTGGGAACTGAGCTCATTACAAGAATGTCTCAGTGCTGCCGACAAAGAAAGTTTTCCAAACCGTTCCTGTCAGAGCCTGAATCCGGCCAGAATATAATACAGTCTGCCCTTTTAAGTCTCCCCAGGGTACTGATCGGGGCTTCTACTTCAAATATCTGACTGTCAGTCATTTTGGTGTACAGAAATATGTATATTGGACTAAGGAACAAATAGTTATCCAGAAAAATGATATTTCTGTATCATCATGGACCAATTTATACCTCTGTATACAAAAACTGTTATTTTTTCATACTTAAAGCCATGAAGCTAAAAAAATATTGTTAATTTTCCATTAATCCAAACAAAGGATTTATAGGCCTTATATTTAAATGGTTGTTCAAAAGTAAAATTTTCTCCAAAAGTTTGATTTTACTGTCCTGCCTCTTAGGGTCACCAGACAAATTTTTCACAATATCTACATTATACACATTGGTTTATGCTGAGTTTATAAAGATAACTATTAATATGGGTTTCACTGCTTGGAGAAGAAAGCTATTAAATGAAGTCGTTATTATTGGTTTCTTTTTCTTCACGCCATTAGTCATCCATGTTTGGTTATATCTAGTGTTTAAAGCTTTTAAGGTCTCATTTATTCCTTAAGATTTCACTTGGGCACAGATGTAAAGGAATCCATTTTAATAAAATAGAAGAAGCAGACTTCAATAGAAATGTACGAGTTAAGGTGTTAATATAATGCAAGGTGTTAAATAGTCACACCGTGAACTACCACTAGCTCTTAATTATGGTCTTTCCTGCTTCATACCTGAACAATACCTTAACATCCTAGGTCGTCTGCCCAGCCATACAGCCTCACAGTGAATTACATTAACGCATCACATCCTTTTAATTTGCGATCTCAGTCGGAAACAATTCCAGGTTATGTTATTCTCATTCTGCTTTACACATCTCCTTGTCTATTTCTACCATATTGGATGATATCAATTTCATTTTTCTTAAGAAAAAATGATGTATTGTTTAATTTAAAAACGCATTATATATTTTTAAATCTTTCGAAAATATAGAAATCAATTAAATACTGACATTGCTTTTGAAAATAATGAAATATATATTTTGATTGAGCGTTATTGATACTTTGACGCAATTACATCATGTTTGATTTTTTAATTAGCTTATTAATAAACAACTGTGAAACCTGAATTTTTATCTCTGAAGACCACTTTTTACAATTCTCTCCCTTCCACAGAAAATAAGATTCAACTGGTGATGAACTAACTAGATAAACTGTTTTTTGGGTCTATGTAAATTCTTTGTAAAAAAAACCCAGATGAATTGACCTCTTAAATTCTCATAATATGACAGATAAATCAGCACAATAATACCAATAAACTGAACAGACAAAGGTGATCGTAAATATACCTATTGTGGATCGAGAAATAGAAATACATGCATGGCTTCTTACCAAATAAAACCCAAATAGTTGTTTTAGCAGTAATGTGTAGTTTATTTTAGAAAAATGACTGAATTAAATTCTAAGTTTCTCCAGTGAAGTACACCATGTTTATGAGATGATTACTGATGGTCGAAAAGGTTAATGGCTATCTCACTGTAATACTAGCAAATAAAAAATGCAGCTATAAAATTCAAAATTAAGGCTTTTTTGTCAAATCACATCCACATAGAAAACTGGGTTTTCTTCTATGATCAGTAGTCAACCTTTTAATGGACTGATTAATTGACTGATTTCTGGCTACAAATGTTGAATTAGCACTAATAAACATTTCGTGACAGCTTTAACAATGATTTTTACTCATATAAAGAAATATAAATTTTATAGCATGTCCCAACTAACCCCTTCTTTACAAAACATAGCCTCAAATGTGAAAATCTGCGAGCCATAAAGGACGAGTTGTAAGCAAATGATTTGTTTTTTCTCTTAAATTAAATTCATTCAGTAATTCAAAAATTATAAATGCACAAAGACTTATTCCTTTTGAAGAAGTGGTAGTGAGCATCAGTTCATTGCTACTGCTATAGGAATGTGTTTTTTGGTTCCATTACCAAGAAGGACATATTTATATCCAAGCGCTTCTACTGCTCTAAATCCAACACTGTATTGCCAGGCAACAAATAAATGCCAACAAGCAGCTTTTTGATAGTCGATAAATTTTCAGGGTTAAGGGCAATAACTACGCAGAAGACTGCATGATGGGTGTGCCAAACCTCCCCAAGGTGATAGCAAAAGAAATTTGTGACAGTAGTAAGCTCAGCAAATAATTTTGATAGTGTCCCTGCTCAAAACTATATAAACTAATGCATCAAGTTTGAAAAGAAATCATATTAAGCCTGGCCGTTACAAGGTACAGTAACAGGGCCAGCAACTCTCTGTTAAAAAAAAATATTGTATGACTCTGAAAATTTTGATCACAGTAAGTTTGAAAATACAATTTGAGAAACTCTGACCTGAGTAGAGTCTTAACAAGAATTGTTAATGGACAGACAGATGGATGAAAGTCACGCCTATATATTCTTACATAAAATATGTTCACTTAAAAATAAAATTTCACGAAGCAAAAATGACTATTCTTCTAGTCTACTGTTTTACAAACTAAGAAAAGGTATTATTCTTGAATTATCACAGTAAAAATAAAATGGCGACAGATTTCATCATAGACAAACAAAACTAATTATTAATTATAATATATAAACCAGACTTACATAGGTAACCACTCCATTCTTATCCTTTTGTTTAACAATAAAACTCGTTCAATGCAGAGCTGCTCTCATCCAAACAGGAAGAAAATATTTCAAAATCTAAGAACATTCGTGTTTTGGAAATCCATTTGATAGTCATTTTTACATCTATCTTCGTTCACAAACACAAAATAATATTTCTTTCAGGCAATCTTTCCAACCTTATTATCGAAAGAACTATAAAAGCCAACAAAAGACGATCGGATACATTTAGTAATAAAAATAAAGCCTTGAATACCGAGATTAAACAGTAACAATAGGGATTAGACCTACATCAATGTTACGCACCATCAACGGAATAAATTTATAGAAATATGATGAAGCAATTCATTAGTTTAATTAGTGTCAGGTTAAATTGACTCGAAGAGAAAAACCATAAAAAGACAATTATGTGAACAATATAAAACCATGCGATTCATTCATACTATCTCTTGGTTTAAATTAAGAATATTGTAAAATTACAACCATTTGGATAAATATCTATTAATATCATATTCAAATGTACTACAACTAAAGCTTTTTAATTTTTAGGAATTACGGTTTTTCCACTCCAAAGATTTTATCTGTCATTTTAAAACAATATTATATCATATTCTCATAACTTCAGTGAAAGCTTTTTTTTAAATATATAATATAACAGGTTAAAAGGATGTATGGCATTATCCTTTGGAACATTAGAGATACATTATAGAGATTAGATAAAGAGCTGACAGTTCTCACTATAATAGTTAAAAACAACATAATGTAAAGGGAATTTGGAGAAAATTTCAGTCAAACTGATCTACTTTTGCCCTAGCCTCGATCATCATTACTAAAGTTGGTACGATAAAAAACATTTCATTATTAAATTATAAATGAAAGTTGAACATCAATTCAGATCCAAATCCAGTAAGTATCACAGCTCTTAATGTCTAATTAATAATTTAATTGGGTCTCAAAGTTTAGGTAATATGAATGTAAATCGATAAAGTTCGGTGGTCGTTTAGTCCTTGTTCCTTGTTATTTGTGAATAAGCCCTAACTAATTACTTCTGTATTGTCTTGTCGGATATGTTTTTATTTGTTCATTACAAATGGCACCCAAAACCATTCAGTACACGACACGTCCATTGATTATAAAATGTTCATTGTGTTTTAAATATTGGATATTAGGGTCCTATAGTTTCACGGCAAGGTAACAACATTATTATCGATTGAAATGGATCAATATTGATTTCCATTTTGTGTCTTTAGTTTCAAATATTATGCAAAATATTGAGTTAGAGGTTTAGCTCCATTAAATTGCCAAATAAACTTGTAATTCAAATTACATGACAAAACATTACCAACCAAGATTTATCACCTAAAAATGACTAAATATAGTAAATTTCTTACTACGAACACTGTAATAGTAATAAAACCATAGCGATTGTCTGGAACATTTTCTCTGGAAATTGATCCAGTGTAGCCATTGCAAAATGGATCTCAGATAGTTAAAAAAGTATTTTATTATCCGATCTGAAGTAAATATATAGATTCAGGTCTCTGTCTGGCAAAATTCAGATTGTTAAGTTTGTGGTCATTCAAAATTGTAGTTAATCACTAAATCCTTGAAGAGAAACAGTCCAAAAATTCAAAGAATATTCAATATTTCCATCAAAAGTGTTCACATCAACATTTACTGAGACTAAATTCGACAGGACATTGGTAGTTTTTTCTTGCTATCATTTTAGACCTATAAAATTTATGACAGTGAAAACTTTTATCAATTTATATATATTCACCAGCGAATAGAACCATCATGGAGAATGGTTAAGTGATCCAAACATAATGGGTAACAGCAATAAATAGTAAAATAACAATTCTGGTTCCTTTGTAAAAGCAAAGTACAGGTACATCAAGGTTTTCAATAGTATTTGTACAATCATTATATTAATTCTCTTTCCCTAAATAAATCAAACCTCAATGAAATTTAAAATTTTACAAAATATAAATATGTATTGTACATAATTACAAAATATAAATATGAATTGTACATATTCGCAAAATATAAATACAAATTGCATTTGTCAATATTAAGTTGACAAAGACTTTATATACAAATACAATGCCCAAACTAGTTCACCTAATTCAAAAAACTTCCTCAAATCAAATTTTAGACCACACTTACTACAAGACAATAGAATCTTGAATAGAGTGATAAATGTACCTTGACACAAACAGTATCGAACAGACCTTCATGAACTCTTTGTATACAGTTCATTCCAAGGTTAAAAGCTGCAGAACATCTAATATAAGGTTTAAATAATGGCACTGTTGCATGCCAAACATAGATCTAGAAGTCTCAGATGGGTAAATGAAGGTTTCGTCACTACCGGTAACTTGTAAATATGATCTCGATCACATCCTCCCCCTTCCAACTCCCCCAAAACATGCGGAAATATTTTATTAATATAACTTGGAAATTGATACAAGATTGAGTGATAAGTTTTAGGAACATAGTAATATTTGAAAACTTATATAATATACATGTAACACCATAATCTTTTAATTCGAGTATGACATGAGAATATACGATATTGATATGATGGATATGAAAACAAGTTGAACCTTATATAAGTTCATCTTCAGCTTTAAGTGTAAAGTAAATAATTTTCTTTCGTACAGTAAAAATTTTTATTCCCCGAGATCAAGGTAATATTATTTTCTTTCTCATATTAATCTAACAGAAGAGAAAAGTATGACACAACGAATGTAAAATACTTTGGAGAAAATAAATTACAATCCAAGAGCAAAATTTTTAACTCACAGAGTTCAGTGTAATGTTTTTTCTATTTCCAATTGTAAGCAAACTGTGCATAATTATGGAGAAAAAGGACAAGACACTCCAATCTGCCTTATAATATTCTATACTAATTCATTTGAAAATTATACTATCTCTGCCCATTTGCATATGTACAGAACAACTGATGATGCATATATATATATATATATATTAAACAAAGGACAATCAGGTGAACCTATTCTGTATTAAAGTCCTGATCATAAACACACTAAAACACAACACAATAACAAATCATGGTATTTCAACTGCCAGGAATAATATTTAAATTTAAGCATAACTGACTTACAATCAGAGATGTGACGGAATCCTAAATGGTAAATCTTGGAAACATATACTTGGAATAAATGTTTATCGATCTGAATGGAATTTGCATGGTCTAATAATAATCAAATAATTTTGCAAGGCAACAACGTAAAATATCATATTAATATCTTTCTTTTTATAAGACAACTATAATAGAGTATTGAACAATTCAGAATAATTTTATGACTCTAAAAAAAAACAATTTCAGATGACTTGTCAGAACTGATTTGTAATTTCAATTTAGTTTTGACATTCTCAGTGGCAATCAGAACTTTCCTGAATAAAAAACGAAACCCTTACTGAATATAACTTCTGTATGAAATGGTATCTTTTTTGCACTTTCTGGACATCAAAGAACGTAAAGACTTTATTTGGTGACCAGATCAGATATCATTGTACAGGAATTTGTTTCAAAACCATTTCTTTATTTTTATATTCAAAGCAAAAGAGACATAGCATGCATCTTTATTCCAATCCCTGTATTCCAACTTAAAAGCAATAATACAGATAACAAAAACAATATCAAGAATAAAATTTTTGAAAATATACATATTCCAATAAATCGATTTAACTAATTACAATTGGAAATAAAACTAATTATTATTTTTTATGAATAGCAATAGTTAAGATAATGATCCATGAAATGTCTATATTTGTATTTTTTTTCTCCTTCTTGATGATGTATCAATGCGTATAATAGCAAACAAAAATCAATTTGGTTTTATCCAATAAATTCTAATGGACCATTAATCAATTTATTAAAACAAATAAAAAAGATTTTGATGATGTTTTTTGATATGATAAATCAGTCTGTCTAGGTTTGTTGTTTATAATATATGAAATATATTTTTAATGCTTAGTACCCGGTACATATTAATATTATATATTTTTAATGCTTAGTACATATCATACTGGCTAAATATAATATTCTTTGTTTCCCTAACAGGAAATTTTCATTTGCCATTATCTTTAAATTCTGAACAGTATCATATTACAGTATCAATATTTAGTATCGTTTTACATATGAAATGGATATTTTAAATATTAAATTATATAATTATACTTTATGGAGGTTTCAGTGCAATACAGCTTTAATCTAATAACCATTATCAATTATCATTAAATTTTGTATTTAATTGATCTAAAAATAGATAACAAAAACTATGCGATACGACAAGTGTATTACTATTGATATCTTTTACCGGCAGTCATTTTATCGGCACTCTTTATTTTTACATTTAAATAACATTTCAAATCAATAACCACGTTAATCATAAATAGCATAAAATAATTCATAAATAAGAACATCATGAATAAAATTAAATTGGCATATCCTTAAATTTATCTTACCTTTTAACCGTTCTACGGCGGCGCTTAGTAGCGTACATAGTCTTAATTACCCAGTCCTCCACCATTCATATGAGCATCGAGTATCTGAATCAGATCTTTCACCTTATAATTATGTCACTACAATTTTACAACACGGCTACATCCCTGTCATGCAACATTTTTCCACTAATTTTCGTTCATCATTTTCGATTTTTTTTCCCTTAAGTAATAACACAAGTCCTGCACATCCAGAGTAATAATATCATGACCGATATGTATATTTTTTTTTTTGATACTACACTTATAAATTTAATTTTGGAGGAATGCAACTAATATTCGATAGTCCTGGTCTTCTTTTATAGTATTTAATATTGTCAGAGAGTATCAAAAAGACAAGTGTATTATGATTCATGAAGTAATGAGACCTATAGTGTTTTGAACCATGATCTAGCAGACACGCGAGCCATCACTTCAATCAAAGGAAGGCGGCTCATCAATACTGACTCCGCCTCTCCAATTGTCTCAACCAATCCCCAGCTGTTTTGCAAAGATCTTTCTGATTTAGTGTCAGAAGTGAACTACCTGTCAATATCTGTTTACAAGACAACTTGAACCAGAGGGCAAAAATGGAGACAAATTTATCTAAAAGTAACAATAACCATTGGACACAATAAAGTCCTTTCTTTGCGTCTGCAGTGAGTTGGACAAAACAAAATGTGTAGTGGGGAGGGACTTGTAGCGCGACCACTGCTACATTATCACCATAATAATAATAAAGACATCTGTTAGGATCAAGTGAGGATATTGACTACAAGTACATGTGAATACGATTAGAAAAAATCCTGATACACGCTACTGTATGTTTCAACTGTATAACCTATTGGTAACGTGATTAACATGGTTAAGATTAGCATGAAGATTAAATCAACAAGATAAAAAGGATAACTGTCTCATTATAAAAAAGTAAATTATTCAATAAGGATTTATTTTTTGAATAATTAGTGACTGTCTATTTAAACCTGAATAAAATAATTCAACTGCATCACTGTGTAGGTACCTCGCTCTCAATTAACCAAATATTGCTTATATATAAAATTGTATTAAAGAACACAGATAAACACCATTGATATTCCTGTGATTGATGATGATCAATCATAAAACTTGATCAGTATTTACTTAAAGATGTATTATCACACTTTTATATGACCTTATTATAACTGGATTAAGACCACTTAAAATAGAAAGTTCTGGGACCTTATTTTACGAAATCATAAGCTAAAATATCTCAACAATTCAGCAAATTTTAGTTTTTAACCAACGAAAAATATCTTAGTTTAAAATCTCGTGAATAAGGCCCCTGGTATTATAAGACACATAGCACTACCTCAACTTTCCTAATCAATTGGGCGTTAACAATTTAGGTATCAATTGTTGAAACAATTCGATAGATTTAGGAATTCTGCATCACAATTTTGGTTTCCAAAACGCAGTCATTGTTTTTTAAGGCGAGGGATCGCTCTCGAGCGCCTACAGCTCACCTGAATGTCAACCGAGGGGAGTTTTTTTTCCCTCCCCTTAAAATTGAAAATCACTCTCCTTTACAAAGTCATTGGGGGTTTATTAACATTTATCTACCAATCACTCTCCTTAATATCAAATCACTCTCCTTAATTTCTAAATCACTCTCCTTAATTTCTAAAGCATTCCTTTTATCAAAATTGGGAAAACCTTTTAGGAGAGCTATCTTTTTCAATTTGTTGATTGAGGGGAGCTTTTTTTGGCTCTCCTCTGAAATACAAAAAACAACGACTGAAAACGTCTGTGGGATGGTCAAAGAAACTACTGAATTAAAGTCATATTAATAGATACACTCGATTCATATCTGGAATAATATCTGGAAATTAAGAATTGATATTATGTTTCAATATCTGAATATTTGTAATAAATAGTTTTTATTTTTATTTAAACAAATAATATTTCATATAACACATGAATCTTAAGTGTTCTACAAACTGATTATCACAATCTGAATGACAGGTCCTTCAAACACTCAAGTAGGATTCCCTCTCTAGATTTTACACTAAGGAACGCTTCAACACAAGAGGAGGCTGCGCTAGGACCGTCAGAGACTGATAACCGCTCTACTGTCGGCAGGTGAAAAGGTAATTGTCACTCCAATTTTCCTGTAATTATCATTTGACAATGCACTTGAAGCACTCAAGTGTGTCACACTGTGATATAGTGTCAGAGAGCTGACATACCAAACAATGGTCACCCCTCACACTAAACCATAATATACACTCCAACTAACATACTCCTTAACAAATCTTTTAAAAATATTAGTTGTAAATTAATATAGTATCTATAACATGTCAAATTAAACAGTATTCATTCATTCATTTATGGTTAATTAATTCACTAATATACTCCAATTGTTCCTTGAAACAGTTTTGTTTGGAAGAATCATATCTTATTCATATTTATAAATAGTATGTTTTACAAAAAATAAATATCACCATATTACCCCAAACAAATCAACCACCTTGCAGGCGCGGATCCAGAGGGGGGTCCAGGGGGTCCGGACCCCCCCCCCTGCTCAGGCTTGAAAATTTTTATATGCAATTTTATTGGCGATTTAGACCTGTAATTTTGGAATTTACCTTCCGGAAATACGTCAGAATGAACCAAATTGAATCTAATTTACCAAATTAATCGGTTGAGCGCAATTAGTTAAGCAATTATCAAACCTAGACCCCCCCCCCCTGCAAAAAATCCTGGATCCGCGCCTGCCTTGCTCCTACAAATGAAATACAATGAAATGAAAGGGGATTTATCTAACGTCATACAGTTCTGCTCCGACTGGCCGGGCCAATGAAGATAGGCATACACCATGCAGTATATGCTGTAGGGGAAATTTTGCTCCGGCAGTGGCACCTTGGTGGCCAAATCTTACATCGAATTGCGACTGCCAAGATAACTTTTATGTGCCTGCCAATGTATACACAAGATCTTGTTTTTTTTGTCCCATCTGAATGACTAGGCAGCTGTCTTTGTCAGGCCCTCTGTCCTACACCACTGATAAGGAGAAACCACGCCGCAAAATCTTAATGAACTTTCTCAGCCAATACAGGGATAGAAAACGCAACCTCCAGACTACCGAGCCAGCATCCTACCTACTTAGCCACTGTAGCTACCCTCCTACAAAAGGCAAGAAAACCACCTTATTCATAGCTAAATACTACTGCCCAGGCAATACCCCCTATCCTGAAGCAGATGTGTGGTGCCTTTCATGATTTGAACTGAGTCTTGATAAACCTTTCTATAACTTCAACAGTGATAACTTCTCACTGAGCTCTTGATGATTTTCTGTCGATTCCAGCAAGTAATAGAATCATAGGCGTACGGGCTCAATGGCTATTAGGGGGGCAAAAACCGAAATGCCCGAAAAAAATTTTTGGTGTACAGATAGGGGTGCTGGTCTTCCTCGCGAGGTGAAAAAGCGGAGCTTAACTTGTATTGACCCACCACGGCCCCCAAGAAAATTTTGTAATATCATTTGACAGTTGCAAACATGTTTTCCTACTATTTCAGCCCGTGAATAAAGCAACTTGAAAGTGGTCTAATATAGCCTAATTACGGTGGCTGGCTCGAATTCCAATCAATCATTTACAGTCCACGGAGACGGGACCGCTGGGAGAAAATTTTGAAAAATAAGCTGCCGCAAACGCGTTTTCCTGCTATTCCCGCCTGTAAATAGAGCAACTTCAATTTGGTCCAATATAGCCTACCTGGCTGACCCCAATTCCAAACAACCAATCATCAACTGTCGCGGGGTATGCGGAACCTCGCCCTCCCGGAAATTTTTTTGAAAATTTAAATACTGCAAATGCGTTTTCTTCTATTCTAGCCCATGTAAGCAACTCCAAAAGTATCCAGTGGTTTTGTCCAATCAGACTGTTGCAGCTGCATTCACAAATAATTATCGATGCCCGTAAAAATGTCGCACAAAGTAGAGAGCTCCAGACAAAATGTTTTAATCCATAGTCAACTCAATTTGGTTCAATATAGCCTACCTGGCTGACCGAATTCCAAACAACCGATCGATAGTTGCAGGGTATGGGGGCCTCACCCTCCCGGAAATTTGGGGGAAAATTTAACCACCGCAAAAACGTTTTCTGCTATTCTAGCCCACGTAAGCAACTCCAAAAGTATCCAATGGTTTTGTAACTGAAATCCCACTCTGATTTCCAATCATTCAATCAGACTGTTGCAGGTGCATTCACAAATACTAATCGATGCCCGAAAAATGTCACACAAAGTAGAGAGGCTCCAGACAAAATGTTTTAATCCATAGTCAACTCAGTATTGGTATTCAATTAAAAGAAAAGTAAAATTAGTGTTTTATTTGGGCTCGATGACACTTACGGAAGCAAAACTAGAAATGCCCGAAAACATTTCAGGTTTACAGACAGCGTTGCCGGTTTTATTCGAGAGGTGAAGAAGCCGAGTCGACCTTGTATGGACCCCAACAAGGATTAGACTAACCTGTTTTAATATACACAAGCATAAAACTTGTTAAAGCAAGAATTTTCATTACTTTTTCAGAAAGAACGGGAACACCAGGCCCCAAAGCATTCTTAGACTTCAGTTTAAAATTTACTTTTGTTATTCTAATGTATCAAACACATCAAAAAGAAACTTTGTGCAAAGTTTTGTGTTTCTGGATCAAAGATATTTCTCATAAAGAGTGATTGAAAGTTGAATAAATTCTGAGAATGCTTTGTGAAATTGGGCCCAGAGCTTGTGATAAAACATACCCTAATTTGTGAGCTAACCATCATAGCTAAAAGTCAAAGTTTCAAAATTATAAAGTTATTACTTACAGTAAATAACATACATGTACTATTTCTCTGGTCAAGTCAATTTTTCCATTCTACAGTATCAAAGAATTCTTCTGTGATTTTTGTTTAAAATCTCCTGGAAAACACAAAAGATTAAAAGATATACAAAATTCAGAAGGTTTCACCAAAGAAATAACTCGGTAATGGTGAGAATATGGCCATGTACATTAATCTTTCAACAGTCGTTAAGTTATAGTACCACTACACCCTGTCATAAAATAGTCCCAGGGTACCCACCTCCCCTGATGGATCACATTGGCTAAGTGGGTAAGACGCTGACTCGCTAGCCTGGAAGTTGAGTCTTCGATCCATGTATTGGCGGGACAGTGCATCCAGATTTTCCGGCACGATTCCCCTTAGTCAGTGATGCAGGACAGAGGTTCTGACAAGGAAAGCTGTCTACTCATTTGGATGGGACAAAAAGCTGAGGTCCTGTGTCACTCTGTACACATTGGCTTGCATGTAAAAGATCCCTTGACAGTTGGAATTCTATATAAGAGTTGGCTGTAGTGCCGCTATCCGTGCAAATTTTCCCTCATAGCGCACTGCGTATGGCATATGCCCGTCTTCATTAGCCCAGTAGGAGGTTAAACTCCATTTCATTTTCCATTTCAATAATTTGTGCGAGCGCTGGGGTCTTTAGCTGTGGGAGGAAACCCAAGGAACTGGGGAAAACCCACAAGGTTGGACAGGCCATCCTACTCCTTGTCACACACAAGTGTGGAATTGAAACCTCACCACTTGACTCAATGACAGATCCAAAGCGTGCATAAAATATACCAAGCATTAATTATTATCCTCCCGATAGATATTCATTTGTCAGGCAAATGAATAATTTCGCCACTCCTTACAACGTTGTAACTTTTTGAAATATACATGGTCTCAAGCATCAAATTAGCAGATATTTGTCAAAACACAGAAACTGACAAAATAAACTGTGCAGGAGCCTATGGTCCATTAATAAACTTACAATGTAAGTATGATTCATTGGAAATTAGAAATTTTAAAAAATTGAATACCTCCTTGAGAGTAGAATCTCTAGCGAACAGCCAATAACAATAAATTCTGTAAAAGGAGAACGCGAAATAAATATGAATCTAATTGAAAACACTCTAGAGTGGAAATATTGCTCTTCTACTGGCTGATCTTGATGACATGACACAGATACAGAAAAAGCACAAAATATGGAATTGGTTAAATGATGGGTCTCTCGTCAGTAATACTTGACGCGCATTTTTGCCAAAATTGAAACTTTCTCAGAGCAGATCTTTTATTTCTCAGGGCAAATTCTTCACTCATTAGAGCCCAGACATGCTCCAAGGTACGTTAATATAGGTTCTGTTGAGAGTCAAGTGTCCTAGCTATACAACCACTGCAGCTCCATGTTATATGTCATTTTTTCTTCCACTAGCATTCTACATCAAATTCGTGGAGAAAAATATTCAATATTCTAGCGGCTGAGACAAATTTACATGAGCTCATTAGATAAAATTACATTTACATAAAGATAGTGATGTTTTTAATATGATGTGAATATGTTTTAGTGGATATTGTTTATTTAGGACATTCAAAAAACAATGGCCGTACAACAATTGATATCAAGCTATCTGATAATAAATCTCCTATATCAAAGAGTGAAGCAGGGAATTAAATTACCAACAGCAGGAATCCCCCTGAGAGACCATCAGTCACTGGGATTTCACCATTTTCAGGTAACACCATCAACAACTTCTTATCATTGTTAGGAACTAATTACCTTTACATTATTAGGCTACAGGTGAAAATCGCCTAGGGACCTATTTTACCAGCTAGCACTGTAATTTAATCATCTAAAAAAGGCACTCAACTTCCACAGTATTTATAAATATTGATCAAAAATCAATACATAAAAAACGTGTACCTGAAATACTCTACTTGCTTTTATTCTTTTAACCGGATTAATGGGAGATTAAAAAAAGACCTCTGTAACCACATACAAAACCATGTGAGGACAATTCTTTAACATTTTCATTAGCACAATTAAATCAGCATTAAAAAGGTGCCTAATCACCATGCATTTTTCTTTCTTTTCAACAACATTTCACTAGAAAAACAAGAAAAAGGAAATGAGTTTATAATCAATGTGAAATTAAACAATAAGTCAACTGGTTTCCTTTATTGATAAGTGGAATATAACAATGATGTGATATGAGTTGGGGAGTCAACATCCAAATAAGATTCCTGTACCCAGGATCAGATTAAGACCCACAGAGGCCCTAAGCACTTAAAAGAATGAAGACGAGCATACGCCATTCCATGTGCTATGAGGCAAATTTTTCCCTGGCAGCGGCACTATGGCCTACTCTTTTCAATACTGAATTCAAATTGTCAAGGGATCTTTTATGTGCACACCATGGTTTTTCGTCCCATCAGAATGACTATACAGCTGCTCTTGTCAGTTCCTCCATCCTGCATCACTGACAAGGGGAAACCATGTCGGAAAATCATGATGAACTTTCACTGCCAATGCAGGGATCAAACACGATGCGACCTCCATACTAGAGCGCTAGCGCCTTACCCACTTAGCTCCTAACTATGTAAAATTCATAATATAAACAATAATTAACCACAAACACTGCCACCAATGTGATGATAGTTTTTCTGGTATTTCATACACTCATTATTAATTGTGACAAAACAGATAACCTTAAGAAAAGACAAAACAACTGAAAGTTCTAAATCAATTTTTAAATTAAAAACATTTTAAATTTTATATCTAACAAAGCAGACATTCTGTGGTGCCTCATTACCAGATGCCCTAAGCACGTGCTGGTTTTGCTTAATGGTTAATCCAGCCCTGAAATGCTTTTTTGGCATCCATAGAGTGATCATCAGGTAGCACATTTATTCTGCTTCCATATGTAATAAAATAGAAAAAGTTTATTTAGTCTTTGTGTGTCTGACGGAGGTGAAATGGAGTAGAAGCCATTACAAAACCTAATTTTTGGATATGTCGGCCATTTAGGGAGAGATAGAATAAGTAGATGAATAACTGTGTGAAGAAGGATAAGGCATTCAATCAATTGCCGAAGCCTCAACTTTTAGGTCATAAGTTTCACCTTAGGCAATATATTACTTACCTCAAACGATATTCAATCGTGAAAGTTATGGAAACCTTTCTAAATGTTTCCGTCGCATTTTACTACAGTTGCTAGGCACTCTTTTTTGTTAAAGAGTAGAACTGGTTACATAGAAATCGTTTGCTTTCCGATGATCGACTAGTGTTCATTTCACCTTACTGTAGGTTTTAAATCAACCATTCGAGAGAAAGGGAGGGATTGAACCAAATATTTCTTCCATAAACATTAAGTACCTTTATCGAACAGTTGAATACGTTCGTTTACCTGCATGAAGTTATATGGTTCACAGTTAAATATTTGGTTCCTTATATAGCTCTTCAATAGGCACCGACGGCGCGAAATATATCAGTAATCAAACGGAAATAGAGAATAATGCGCGTAAAACTGCTTAAATTTCTCAAGGATGTTTATTGTATGGTATGGATATTTGCAAACGGTTGCAAAGGGGATAAAAATCGCTAGATAGTTTTGTCTCCTGTCCTGACCCCGCAAGATTCCCAGACCCCAGATCTGTCTGCTTGCGATTTAGCACTTGGTTTGGCACTTTCAGCGGCAACTACAAAACCCAACTGGCTCGCCGTTACAAGATTTCTGTTTTAGATTGCTCCCTATATATTATAAAATTATATTTGTCTTTTAAATTACTAGATTATGTTTTGGGTGTGCTGAGTAGGCTATAACAGCATTGTAGTATAACCCTGTCGATGGTCATTCATTTGTCATCAAGCCGTTTTTAAGGCATAGTTTTATATCACCAATTGCAAATGAAATAAAAATCATTGATTATTTTTAATCTTCGATAGCCATTGTCGGTCCATTTCCACAAAATGTGAAAGGAACGTGCACCTGTACGGATGGTTTGACAAACCCTCGAGCATAATATATAGGCCTACATTAGACTAATAAAATAATTAAACAATAATGATTTTGCTATTTTAATTAACGATAACAGTAAATCCTTCTCCACAAAAAAATCTAATAATTTATAATTGTCAAATAATTATCACGTTGGTGTTAATCAAGGTGACTAAGATAAATGACAATTGTCTAGATCAGCCCAGCTCCACGGGATTGACAACAGATTAGAACATGATAAACTACAATGTAGCATATGCCCATTTCCCTACTTGAACTGGGTCGTTTAATCACATTAAATTAATAATATATGATGTAATTTCTTCAGGTATTTGAGCTGTAAGAGATGGCATGAATAATGAAAGTCCTCTCTTGATTAGTCTTCTAGCAAGCTATACAAACGCTAATGAAGTTTCACCAAAAAAATAAGTGCTTTGGAGGTTTTTATAGACCTTTCATTGATTTTGTTGAGTTAATTAATGCCTGTAATAGATTGTGTCGGATAGGTAATTAAGGTAGAGGTGTTGTTGTTGCATATATCAGATTAATTTACCTGGGAATCTAGCCCTTCTTTCGTCTCAACATTAATATTTAACTACGCGTTGATGGCGTATTTCTAGATTATGAATATAAATTACATTTTTATCCAAAATAAATGGCTTCACAAGAGGCCAAGATTTTTATCTGATTTATATTTTCGATATCGGTACAATAAATATAGACAACTCAATGTCATCTATATATATATCAGAGTATATGGCACCTTGACTATATTAACTATATACGCCAACCTTGTGTTGAAAAAGAGTCGTCGTATAGTGTTTACATTAAAAGAAATCTTCTTGAGCCTTGAGTAGGGCCTACATTTTTTTATATTGTAATAATTTAGAACAACAATTCCAACCATTCAGTTTGTATGATTGTTTAGTAGTCCATAAAAATCTAACGCGGACCCAGTGGTAGAGGCTGTGAATGGTTATTCAATTAGGATTCCACCGGAGTGAGTTGTAAATTTGGGCTGGGGCGTTTCTTGTTTAGAATAGATGGTCTTATTTTTTGGTACCTGATAGCCAAAAACAGTTAATTTTTTATGGGGTATCGATCTGAATAAAGCATTTATTAATGACGACACTGTTGATTTGTAAAGTCGATATTAAATCTTTATTCGGACACACTGGGGCTTTAAAATAAATCCAAGTTTGTGTTCAAGTAAGAATAAGTAAGTTAGATGAGCCAATAGGAATAAAGAAAGGATTTGATTCATTGGAACGATAATACTCGTTTTTAAAGATCATCTTAAAAACCCATTGGTTATCTGCATGGACGTTTTCACCGGATTTCTAAGATGTACTTAGCATGTAAAGGAGATTAGACCTCTATCTTCTAGGGGATTAAGCATCAATTTTTTATTTGTGAAGTGTAATCACAAAATAATTTGTCACTGAATGTTTCTTGTAAGCGGCAGAGATGATCATGCCATAAATCACAGAGGGAAGGATTTCTTCAATTGGCCGATTTCTCTATTGTTGAATAGTGTTCTTTATAAAGTTAATTATATGAATAATAACACTGCCACACTACATAATATCTACTCTCTGCAGGCCTAAACTGCCATTATAACTATGACTTTTTGTTTATAAAAAAGCTCCTAATCCTCTGAAAAGGCTTCTGACATTTTGACCAAATTAATCAGATTATAAAAAAATGGGAGCAAAGGAGGTTTGTGACAGTTAAAATTATCCACCTGAATTCATAAACACAATTTAACATATGTTCTAGTATATAATTGAGGAAAGAAAACAGAGGGACAGCAAATGACAATGCGATCATACGTCTAATTGGACTTAACCAGTTCCAAAAACATCTGTCCCTGAAACACACTCCATACGGTAGCATACTTACAATTGAATAGATCTCAACAACGTCTATTGTACCTTATGACAGGTCCTGAGTATTATCGGAGTTTGATACGCTCTTGATGTTCTGAGTGAGTTGAGACCAACATTAACCGCTAATAAACTCGATTTTAATAATCCAGCATTGTATTTTGAAGTTGCATTATTCCCACACTTTAATACAGACATCACAACAATGCATCTGCCAAAATATAATTTTATTTGTAAATAATTTTATAAATAAAGATGTGATCGGAAGCTACACATTAATATTCTGACGACTGCCAATATGCAGGATTATCGTAAATAATTTAAAGTACCATGTGCAGACAGCATGTCTCTATGATTTTTAATCCCCATACTGTTATATGAAAGAATGTATTTCCTCTACCGTTGTTGTTGGATCTAAATAAACTCAGATGGATTTACGAATGCATGGTGTATCCCCAATGGCTTGGCGGCCAGAGAAAAATTAAGGACTTTCGCGGGCCTAGCGCTCCTGCTGAAAAGGATACGTCGTCGGTCGGTAGCTATGGACATAAGATTGTATACACCATTTAAGGGTGTGTGGGTGTATTGACTATTGAATGATAAATGTCTGGTTTCTTTGGAAGCTGCACATGGGGGGGGGGGGGGCACCAAAGCGAAGGCGCCGCTATCAGAGGAAAATTTCGCGCCTTATACTGTATATCCCTTCGCGAGTCTAATATCACAAATATATCCGTGGGTTTTCAACCCTTGGACAAGCTTAGAGGGCTTGCAACTCACCCACGGCACACTTTGGAACACATGAACAAATTGCGGCAAACCTGGCCAATAATTATGAAAAATATTTCAAGATTGAAAATCAAAAACATGGCAAGTCATAGACGGAATGCAACCGTAGATACAGATTAGTGGGGCAAATAGAATAAATCAAATAACTGGCTTCTCTTTAGGGAGAAATGTATCTAATGTGCCGTACAAAATTTAGCGGCCACTTAGAAAGATCTCACGACACACCTGTGTGCCGCGGGTCAATTGTATAAAAAAAATCACTGCTCTAGACCCTCACTGGTCTACTCGCGACCTTCACATGCCCATCTTCATTTAAATGATAAAAATGCTTAGAAACACACAGATCTGTGATTGTTTTCAGATGGAGTCGCATTGTTTTGTAATTCTTGGTGATATTATGCATATTATTTTGACTCGGGGTATCAACACGGCAGGGGCGGATCCAGGAATTTTTGCAGGGGGTAGGGGTGGTGCCAGGTTTCTGTCACGGAATCTGCCATCATTGTCTCTAAATTACATAGGCATATATACAAATTCAGCTTTTTAAACAGAGAAATCATTTTTATATTGAAGTGGGACCACTTTGTGATGTAATTTCATTGATGCAAGGCATTATTTTTTTTATGTAGCTGGGGAGGGGACCCCCCGGATCCGCCCCTGCACGGCTTATGCTAGCCGAAGAATCGTGTTACAAGGGAGACAACCCGGTTCTCAAATTGGTCAAACTTACTTTTTCTTGAACATTTTATGACGATATTATGTTGGCATTCACTATCTTTAGAAAACCCAAAGTCGTTTTATAGCTGAGACGCTGGAGGCGCCAGCCTCCTCGCGAAAAAAATCAAAGAATTTGAACAAATAAAACAGGAGATAAATCCTAAAACCGATGAGAAAAATGAAATGTACCCTAGTTAGGGAGGGCCCTAAAGGCAGACAAAAAGGCCCAATGTCTGACAAAAGGGTTCCTCTGGCCAAAGAAAGGGCCTCCCGAGTCCGAGTCAAGCATTTTCTATACACTCTTACTCTCGAATCAACTACTGAAAGAGAATGCAGTCATTGCACTGGTATGAAAATCATCAATCAAGACACCACGAACCCCCGCGAAAGAGGGCCCTCAAAATAGTATAGCCTCTGCCATGATAAACCTTAAAACGCCCCTGAGATAACCTCTGAGAAGTGTTCATAATACATTGTATATAGATATATAGATACTTAAGATACAATATAATGATTTGAATCGCACACAATCTCTAAATTTTACTTTGACGTGCCAATTAGTAATCCAAGATTTCCGGGATTTTCGTCATAGTAGATGGAAAACCCTAAGGGAATGTCTTGCTCCAAAGCGTGTATGAGGTTGACCATCGTTTTGGGGTGTTTTTTTTTTGGGGGGGGGGGGTGCAATATATACAAATTTGAAGTAGCATAGTGTAAAAATATGAGTATCGTGTACATCCCTGTAACTAACGTTATTGCTGTTATCCCTCTACCTCTGGACAAAGAATATTACCAAAATGGTACGTCATTACGTCAATTCAACCCATTTTCTAGGATTCTTGACCATTGCCTCAACAAAAATGGCCTTTCAAAAGGGGAAAAGGGGAGATAGGAAGTAAAACTAGAAGGAACTACATTCGGGCACAAATGAATGAAATTGAGAAGTAATTTGTGGTTTTCCTGTAACCTTCCAGTTTGGTAACCTTCATCTAAAATTGGTTAAACTCATCTTTCCTCATAACACTTTATAATCTATATACATGATTTCAATTTATTCTCCATCTTTCGTGGGGAACCCAGGTGACTCAGTAAGATTGCTCAGTCGATAACTAGGTTTGGGGATAAAAGGTCCCCCTTTGTCAGTGGACTTTGAAAAGGAGCAGTCATCGTTCGGATGAGATGAAAAACTGAGTAGGTATTTCAATAACCTCGTTGGTGCAGAAAAGTAGTATGTTTAACCCTAATTCGTTCCTTGTTGCAACCGACCAATTCTTAAAAAGGAAGCTTTCGCATGGTCAATTCGGAAATAATGGTGAAATTAGATTATGCTGTACAAAGGGAGATAACTCCTTTCACATTTATGGAATCAGACTAGTAATTATTTTCCCATTGACTTCAGTGTTGGGTGTAACATCACAGGCTGTAACTTTTTTCTCAACATTCCGTTGCTTCCAATCTTTATAGGCACAATGGGGACCACATTTGGCAATCTCCTCATCATGAATTTGTAGGGGGTTGACCGTTTAGATTTTTTGCTACAGGGATTTGAAGTTGACTGGGGTGAAAATCTCACTTCCAACACAATGATTGCTCTGCAGAAAGACACTTTACACCCCCTATCAATCCGCTGTAATATCATCACAATCACCCAAAACTGCTATGAAATTGAAAATTTGATGCCTTTTCTCCAATTCTAGACCAAAAAGTCAACCCAAAAATGCAGGAAGAGGGGAGAAAAAAATAAGGGAAAAATTTGTCTATTTATAACTCGCACTACATGAAATAAGGGGAAATAATTACTAGTCTTAGTCCTTATAAAAACAAACTTGCATTGCAGATACAAAATATCTTCTCAAGACTATCGACATGCAAATAGCATGATTATCGATGTGTATTGGTCACATGCACAACAGACACGTTTATATTTTTCCAAATTTTTTTTTATTTTATTTTATACTGAATCAGAAAAAAAATCCATTTACGAATATATGACCAAGAAATTAGCACAAGATAACTAGTTGAAATGTTTCGCTATATATATACAGGTAGTTCATTTATAATTTCTCCTTTTTTTTTTCTTTTATTTTTCTCATGTTATTTCTTATTACAACAAAAACACAGTTTTACAAGTCTCCTGTTTGGATTAACTTAATATAGCACTCTCTCTTTTACTTGGTTCAAAAAAAATTATCACTTTTGATTATATTAAATTGTTCAAAATTGTATGCCTGACGATAAATCCAATACTGATATATAACTGACTGTGTGTTCAGAAACTACAGTTCAAGTCAGAAAAAAATAATAAGTTGAACATTTGGTTCAATCTTATTTCATTACTACCGCTTGCACATAGGGTTCTTTAACATTGGGAGGAAACAAGGTTGGACAGGCGATCCTACTCCTTGTAATGCTCAAGAATGGGATCGAAACCACGTCACATGACTCGATGACAAACCTTATGATCTAAGACAAACATGTTAGACCATGCGGTCACCCAACTACCCCCCTTTTGGTAAAATATAAATGATACAAATGACTTAAATCATGACCACTACCAGGACAACAATGTATGGTGTTTCCCACTAATGGAAGGGGTGATGTGTAGGCTGCAATTCTAACTCAACTGTCTAATGATTCCTGAAAATGTTGCCATCTAACAAATCACATTCAAGAATGAAGACCCAGTAAAGCCCATTATCAAATTCCGGATATGGTTCAGAATTGACTCTTAATAAGCTTGATGTGATTATGAGCCTATAATACACAAAATCAGATTACTGACTAACATCCATTTCATCTATTAAAGTATAGATCATAAAGTAGGGGACAGACAAGCATATTTTTTCACTTGATCGTGTCGATTTTTAAAATGGATTGAAAAAGTCGCTTGTGTGCCTCATCATGTCGACGACGATTCCACTTGGAGAAACATTCCTCTGATCAATCACTCGTGTCTAACATGTTAGATATTTTAAGCAGAATATTTTTCGACCAATTTTTAGTCTGCGATATCACTTATGTGGAAGCGGACGTAAAACAACCAGCTTAAGTAAGTCAACCAAATTCGCTTGGGTGTATACATTGTCAGGCAAACTATTTTTATTAGCCAATAGGAAACATGATCAATATCACATGATTTCAAAATGTCAGCCTCCACTGCCAAAGCGTGGAATCTAACTCCTGTCCACTGAGACCTTCTAGGTATTATGGATTTTATTTTTATCAAATAAATTGCAAGCTACAACAGCAATATTACGATTTCGGTGATTTGCCATTAGAACAAATCACATGATCGACGTAATTTCCTCGCAGAATGGCATGCACTCTCAAGACGATTGCTATGTGTGGCCGTTTGTGATCAGCTGTAAAAAAATCACTGGTATATTTTAATGAGCGAGATCAGCCTAAAAAATACGCTTGTCTGCCCTAGCATAAATATTTTTGTTTGAATAAATGTCTGGACAGATAAGCTCTATTATTACAACGGTCATACACTAGAAAGACAATATAATATTTTTTGAGGATATAAAATCTCAGCAATAATGTAAATTATACAAAAAGAAAAGATAAATAGCTTTGGTGATCCCATATTACGACTCAACTTGTGAAAATTTAACAATGCTTTTATTCGTTTAATATTACTATTTTCCCATGGAAGCAATTATTTCAAATTTCTTTGGGGTATTTTTCAAACAAAAGTCATTATTCTTCTTTACTAAAACCGAAACCTTATTTTTAAAATATGTAATGAAAAATTTTAACTTTATGACATCCAAAATAGGTAAATATACATACAGGGCTTAAATAAACCGCAATAAAATTCACACACAATATTAATCAATAATTATTATTACTTATATATAATGAAATAGATCCAACATATTAAACAAATATTAAAGAGTAACAAAATAAAATAACCCTACATTTACAACCCAAAGGAAAGAAATAATATACGAAAAACAAATTTATAGCAATATAATAATCAGAGATTGTTAATGAATCATAAAAATAATTTTTAAATTGCAATATTTTTTTCTTATATTACTGAATTTTTTACTTCAAAAACTATTTTGTGTGAATGTTTCTTTTGATATTTTCAAAAATTTATTAAATAGCAGTTTTTAACAAAGAGTGTTAATGAATCATAAAAATAATTTTTAAAAATTGCAATATTTCTTTTTTTATTACTGAATTTTCTACTTTGAAAACTGTTTTATGTGGATGTTTTTTTTTGCTCCATATTTTCTCAAATTTATTAAATAGCAGTTCGTAACAAATACTGAAAAATTCAGAATATTTATATATCATTGTTTACAATTTATTTTGTGTTTACTGAAACACATATCTCTTTCATCTACCTCAATATTTTATATTGAAGATGTTTCACATTGAACTTCAGTAATGCAAACAATGTTCCACAAATTTGTCAATTAAAGTTCTAAACCTTATTTCTCCATTAAACACATTCTTTAGATCTGAAAAAAATATAAAAAATAATTTACTTCAAAATAGTAACAAACACTTAGATAAATGTTTACCAAGAATACCAATAAGAAAATTTGTAACCACTCGTAAAATGGCTGATTCTTTGATGGACTAGTCTACAGATATTGTACTTAGTGTAGTTAACTATGCCAGGTACTAGTTTTTCTTCTTTTGGGTGTATGGGATAGGTTCCACGTCGGCTGTATATGTCGGTCAGGACTGAGGGCTGCGGAAAAATGACCGTAATTAGATCTGACCCATCGGTCATTTTGCACGTCAGAAAAATGGCATATTCTTTCAAACCAAAATTTTCAAACATGGCTACGATCGACATCCATATTCAGTTCTTGATATTGATACTCATAAAAAAATAAAATTAAATTAACGGAATGTTTTGTGTCAAATAATCTATGTCATATCATTCAAAACAAGTTAAAACTAAAAACACGCACACGCCAGAAATTTTTTGGGTCGTTTACAGCAATGAAAATCAATAGTAAATTAATTGTTCAGGGGAAATAACTCGAATTTGATAGAAATTTATTTATTGTTATAAGCGGCCGAAGAAAATTGTCAACAGCGATTGATGGCGAGCGCGAAGCTGCAAATACTATTTAGTTAATAACAGTAACACCATCCGATAAGTTGTGAATGAAACAGACATTAAGAAATCATAGTTTGAGGATAATATTTTTTTTTTCATTTGATCCATAACACATTTAAATGAATTATTAGCATACTAACAGTTAGTTCTTTTTCAACTTCAAATTTTCCAATATACAGACATGATTTTAGCTGTTGAAAAAAAAAGCTGAAAAAATTGGGGGGGGGGCGTGTCCAGTGGCAATACCAGTATGTTTGGGGGAGGGGGGTGTGCAAAGGTAATTTTAAAGTAAAGGGGGGGGGGGCTGTCTCATCATACTGAATTTCAATATTCTTGTATTTATTTGTCTTCTAATTACTAAAAATATTTTATTTCTTATTTTTCTTGTATTTAAAATTCATTTACAGAATACTTACTAAACAAAAAAAAAAAAACAAAAAATAATGTTTGAACTACGCATCCGATCTTTTGATTATCCTGTATAATTTTCTAGACTAGAAAATATGTGCTCTAATTACTTAGTCTAAATCGAATAAACTTCTCCCTCCCTCCGACCGTAATTAATAATAATTCTTCGGGAATAGACTTTACGAATAGAATGTCTCAAAAGCTCGCCTTCCAACTTCTGTTCCAACCAACCATTTCCATCCATTTTAAAGTCCTTTGTCGAATAGTTTGGTGTCGACGTCTCGATGTACGACCTTAGCCATATCGCGAAAGAACTGACGATGATTACGTACCGTACCATCATAGGCACGATAGGGAAACTCTATGTCACTTGTAATGACAGGCGATCTTAATAATAATTCTTCGGGAATAGACTTTACGAATAGAATGTCTCAAAAGCTCGCCTTCCAACTTCTGTTCCAACCAACCATTTCCATCCATTTTAAAGTCCTTTGTCGAATAGTTTGGTGTCGACGTCTCGATGTACGACCTTAGCCATATCGCGAAAGAACTGACGATGATTACGTACCGTACCATCATAGGCACGATAGGGAAACTCTATGTCACTTGTAATGACAGGCGATCTCGTTCAATCTCGCGCGATTCTACGATACGGTATTGTTAATGTTTACATCGCTGACATCCGGTCGGCAGATTTTAAAGTATAGATATTTTGAAGTTCACCAGTTAGAAATTTGTCAGGAAAAAATTAATGATTGTTTGATTTATGATATTAGGCTTTTGAAACAAGGTGCTTGAATTAATTAAAGCGGAACAATATCATAACAAAAGCGTTGTCAAAAATCGGAACCGACCGCAAAAAATCAGAACCTGACGGGACAAAAAGCGGAAATCCGCTTTAAAGCGGGAAAAAATCATGTCTGGATATATCAATATCGATATTGCCGAAATGGTTGCCGATATCGATATTTAAAATTGGTATCGATTGCCAGCCCCTACTTAGTGATAGGTTTTAATAGACAAGTCAATGAACTTACATCATCAATTTCATCATCATCTCCATCAAAATCATCAAAGGTAATATGGTCATCTGGATCAGGCTCCCATTGGTTCTCATTGATTTTAGCTGAAATAAAAATAATTAATATTATATAGATACATTTAAATACATAGATCAACATAGATCAAGAAAACTAAATCACCAGCAGTTTATCACATAGGTATAAAAAAAATATCTTGCATGTGGAAAGCAAAGTATTGCCATAATTATACAAACCAAGGTTCCGTGTGGACATTGGCGTGCACGTAAAAGAACCTTTGACAATTGGAATTTAAAATAAGAGAAGGTTATAGAGCTGCTGCCTCAGCAAAATTACCTTCATGACAAACTGCATGACGTATGCATGTCTTATTATGGGGATAGGAGCAGAACAGTCGTAGTAGTATAAGATATTAAACCACATTTTGTTTCATTTTAATATCAATTTAAAAGATAGGTTGCCAGACAACAAAACATACGACCACAGCAGCTAAATCGTCCGGGCAGTCAACAAGGGTTGTCGCATATTTTTACTTTTTTTGGTAATGAAACATTTGTAATACACTAAAATCTGATTTAGAGTAACAACTCATGTAATTATGAGAATAAAGTTTTGCGTGGGGTAAAACTTTATTCTCATAATTACATGAGTAAAAATATGCGACAACCCTTGTTGTCTGCCCTGACGATATACAGTAAACATTTAATAGCATGGATTTAGCTGTTCAGTTATCAAAATTCATTGAAAATCAAAATACTTTTTTGTTTCAACACCTTAAACTCTGTGTATCAATCTGAGGTTTAGCCTCTATAACGTCACATAATAGTTTACATAATAATAATATCAACAATTAGTCACTCACTAGATTCAGGAAGTTCTCCATATGCCTTTAAGTTTCTGGCTTCATCAGGTGTAAATTTCAATATGACATCTGCTTTTGTGTCTTGATAGTCTCGGAGACCTAGTAATATGATATCACCTGTGTTTATCCACACCTGAAATATTCACATGTCAATTAAAATAAAGATGAACTAATCTAGATAACTACATCTATTATAAAAATGTAATTTATTTAAACCGAACATATAAAGTAGAATAGCTATGCAAAAGCTGGTCCCACATATAAACAATCTTCTACAATGAAAACATCTTCGTCATACACTAACCCAGAATAGAAGGACAGTTGAGTAAGGGTGGGGTGTGCACAGTCAGACGGTCCCAGCATGTTGTAAACACTAGTCTTCTCAGAGTACAAGAATTGTGGAATAAACCATTCCACAACCAGAAGATGAAAATGTTAAAATTGCAAAATCATATTCGAATATACAGAAGCAAGCACCGGTACTTGATCTTGTCTGTGATATAACACTCTAGTGGAAGCCGACGTCAAAAGAACTAAAGTACTACTACTATCAAACATCTGATTACAGCATTAAAATGAACAATTTTGAACTAAATTTCAGCACCTGGACCAATTTCCCAATTTTCAATGCCTTCAAAAAAAAGTTATATATACAATTACCTTCTTCCTTAACTTTCCTCGAATATGACAAAGTCTTTTATTGCCATCAAAACACATTGCCTCTAATCGTCCATTTCCTAACATTTTAGTAACTTGAGCATACTCTAAAAGATAATTCAACAAAAACAAAATAAACAAGGTTATATGCTAGGCAATAAACACTAACGCCTTCACATAAACTTTAGAAGAACTGGTGGTATAGGATTGGACAGGTCTGACCAAGGTTTCCACTTTGAAATTTTTGGTCCATATTTATAACCCCTGGTAACTTGGGAAATCAAATTTGTATATCATGTTTACAATTTATGTGTTTTTGTTTGCACCAATCTATACAGATTTCATAATACACCTCTGCCAAGTGAGCCAGGCATACGTCATATTGCTAAGAAGGCAATTTTTCCCCAGAAAGTCGCACAACAGCCTATGTACTCTAGTCTTATATCAAATTCCAACTTCCAAGGGATCTTTTACCTGCACGCCAATGTGTACATGGGATCTCAGATTATTGTCCCAATCAAACAACTAGACAGCTGTCCTATACCACTGATTGAACCTACGATCTTCGTCACGGCTCCCATCTGCATTTAAATTTAAATATGAATAAATACCTTGTCCATCTTCTTTAAATACCAATTCTCGTTTTTCTTTTTCATTTTCATTCTTTCCTCTTCTCCTATTCTTTCCTCCCTTTCCTACATACAAAATAAAGACACAAGATATTTAAGTAAATACTGAGTTGGTAGAAAATAATCCAAGAATTTATTTTCTTAGGCTTTAAAGAAGAAAAATCACTAATATTTTGGACCTCGAAATTGACCCAAATGGGTCGTAACGTATGGCGGGGGAAAGCGGCAAAAACCTAATGCTATGTAGAAATGTCTAATTCAAAACACACATGTAACATAATGCCATTCCAAATACATAAAACGTCTAATGCAAAAAACAAAATACAAGAAACCTCTAATACAAAATACCTCATACGTCTATTGCAAAAGACAAAATACACGAAACCTCTAATACAAAATACATATTACCTCTTATGCACAATTGATTTTACAATCTGAAACATCTACCATAAGCATTAGATGACATATCTCGTTGTCATTACTTACGTTTCTCCACTGAATTATCTTTATTTAGGTCAATGTCAAGGTCACCGAACACAACTTGGCGACCTATTCGGCTAGCGAGCTATTCGACCGATCCAGCTGGCAACCTGTTCGTTGGAAACCTATTCAGAATTAAGACAACAGTCGCCCAAACTCATCTATGTTTAACAACCAATAAAATCCAACGTTACGTCTATCAAATGAAAGTAGAATAATATATTATTTTTATCAATTCCTTTAGCTCAGAATAGAAATGTAATTTCGCATTATCGTACAAAATTCTAGACATCCAACTAAATATATTCCGAAAGGTAATTAAATAGGCTTTCTAAGTATTTTCAGTAAAAATTGGCACATTCATATTAAAGGGGTGCACTCTCTTCCTAAATTTTAAAGGGAAAAACTGTTAATATCCCGTGTCAAAATTCGGACCATGGTACAAAATTCTGATGATCCAACTAAATATATTCTAAAAGGTAATTGAATAAGCTTTCCAAATATTATTAGTAAAAGTTGGCACAATCATATTAAAGGGGTGCGCTCTCAACCTGAACATAGCCAATTTTTCAATATTTTAAAGTGAAAGAACGGTAATATTTCGAGTCGAAATTCGGACCATCGTACAAAATTCTTAGCAACCAGCTATATATATTCTGAAAGGTAATTGAATAAGCTTTCTAAATATTATTAGTAAAAGTTGGCACAATCATATTAAAGGGGCGTGCACTCAACCTGAACATATCAAATTTTTCAATATTCTATAAGTGAAGATAGACCCGTATTTTTTTCGAAGTACTAATTCGGACCATCGTACAAAAATCTGAGTATCCACCTATATATATTTTGAATATTGAAAAATTGGATATGTTCAGGTTGAGGGCGCGCCCCTTTAATATGATTGTGCCAATCTGGATGCTTAGAATTTTGTACGATGGTCCGAATTTCGACTCGGAATATTACCGTTGTTTCACTTTAAAATATTGAAAAATTGGCTATGTTCAGGTTGAGAGCGCGCCCCTTTAATATGATTCTGCCAACTTTTACTATTAATATTTGGAAAGCTTATCCAATTACCTTTCAGAATATATATAGCTGGATGGTCAGAATTTTGTACGATGGTCCAAATTCGGACTTCGAAAAAATTTCCGGTCTATCTTTACATATAGAATATTGAAAAATTGTCTATGTTCAGGTTGAGAGCGCGCCCTTTTAATATGATTGTGCCAACTTTTACTAATAATATTTAGAAAGCTTATTGAATTACCATTCAGAAAATATATAGCTGGATGCTCCGAATTTTGTACGATGGTCCGAATTTCGACTCGGAATATTACCGTTCTTTCATTTTAAAATATTGAAAAATTGGCTATGTTCAGGTTGAGAGCGCGCCCCTTTAATATGACGGTGCCAACTTTTACTAATAATAATTAGAAAGCTTATTCAATTACCTTTCAGAATATATATAGCTGGTTGCTAAGAATGTTGTACGATGGTCCGAATTTCGACTCGAAATATTACCGTTCTTTCACTTTAAAATATTGAAAAATTGGCTATGTTCATGTTGAGAGCGCACCCCTTTAATATGATTGTGCCAACTTTTACTAATAATATTTGGAACGCTTATTCAATTACCTTTTAGAATATATTTAGTTGGATCATCAGAATTTTGTACGATGGTCCGAATTTTGACACGGGATATTAACAGTTTTTCCCCTTAAAATTTTTTAAAAAATTGGTCATGTTTAGGAAGAGAGTGCACCCCTTTAATATGAATGTGCCACTTTTTACTGATAATACTTAGAAAGCCTATTTAATTACCTTTCGGAATATATTAAGTTGGATGTCTAGAATTATGTACAATAATGCGAAATTACATCTCTATTCTGAGCTAAAGGAATTGATAAAAATAATATATTATTCTACTTTCATTTGATAGACTTAACGTTGGATTTTATTGGTTGTTAAACATAGATGAGTTTGGGCGACTGTTGTCTTAATTCTGAATAGGTTTCCAACGAACATGTTGCCAGCTGGATCGGTCGAATAGCTCGCTAGCCGAATAGGTCGCCAAGTTGTGTTCGGTGACCTTGACATTGACCTAAATAAAGATAATTCAGTGGAGAAACGTAAGTAATGACAACGAGATATGTCATCTAATGCTTATGGTAGATGTTTCAGATTGTAAAATCAATTGTGCATAAGAGGTAATATGTATTTTGTATTAGAGGTTTCGTGTATTTTGTCTTTTGCAATAGACGTATGAGGTATTTTGTATTAGAGGTTTCTTGTATTTTGTTTTTTGCATTAGACGTTTTAGGTATTTGGTATGGCATTATGTTACATGTGTGTTTTGAATTGGACATTTCTACATAGCATTAGGTTTTTGCCGCTTTCCCCCGCCATAGTAACGCATATAATAATTTGACCGGATTGTATATGAACTGATTTACATTCAATTGTTTCCATTTTGACTCTAATTTGAAATCAGTTATGTCAAGCAAAATACGGCAGGCGCCTAAACCCAATTATAGAAATTTCTAGTGTCTGGTTATTCCAGTCTATTGCGCATGCTCTCTAGATAATGCAATCGCCTTTTGACTAAGTTGTGGAATTTATTTAGCCTTGTTCATTCTGGTCACTTGTTACAAAGGTTATTCCAGTCTATTGCGCATGCTCTCTAGATAAGTTATGCAATCGCCTTTTGACTAAGTTGTGGAATTTATTTAGCCTTGTTCATTCTGGTCACTTGTTACAAAGGACGCTGAAACGTGCTATGGTACACGATTCGTGTACCAATGGTAAAATGTTTATGTTGTCTTAAATATTGGATATCAGAAGCCTACCTTTCCAAGGCAAGAAAACAACATCAATGTTGATTTGAATTGACAAATAATTTGTGTTTTCAACGTGTAAGATTTTTGATGATATTGAGTTAGAGACTTAGCTACTTTAATATGTATAGCAAATGGACAGTAAGTAACAACAAATACATTCTGAAAACGGGCCCTCCTTCTAACAAGTTACACAACAATCATGGCTTCTAACTAAAAATAGATTTGTTTTACAGCTTTGGCATTTGCATTGAATATATATTGTGTGAGAGAGAGATTTGGACTTATTTGAAGCAAATTTTTGCAAGATTACTTTTTCTCTGCATAACGCTGTTTATCGTGTAGGCCTAATGACGTATTACGCAACTTGCGGCCATGACTGTCGGCCAGTTGAAATTTCGCGGAGGAGATGGGTTTCATCAAATCATATAATTATGCGGTAAGGCCTCACCTATATTTCAATAAGAATTGATTTATTATATGTTAAGCTACGTGCAGTACTGTTTTGGGCCAGTTTATTTGTAAATTAAGCGAGCTATAGGCCAGTAAACTTTTTGTAGTCATTTGACTAAAAAACTTGCGCAAAGGAACTCTGTAGGAAAAACCACTACTGCGACTGGAGTAAGACGGAAGACAGCAGTAGTGGAACCATTTCTACAAATCACCCAGTTTGTAAACAGGAAGGCATATTCAAAGGGGGAGAGAGAGAAATGGGGTTTAACGTCCTCTCAACACAAACTAGGTCATTTCGGGACCAACATATGGTTTTAACTTTATTTCAACAATTCGCTTGCGCGTAGGGGTCTTTAGCAGTGGGAGGAAACCGGAGTGCCCGGAGGAAACCCACGAGGTTGAGAAGGCGCCCCTATCTCCATGCCACATACGCTCACACCAGGGCTCGAAACCACAGCCACAAGCCAGAGGTGACCGGCCAGCTAGAGGTCGAAGCGCGGCACTCTAGACCACTAGGCCATCCCAACCCCCCCATATTCAAAGGGCCTATCTATTAATTTCAAGGTTCGTCAAAGACTTCACATAATAATACGGACGGTTAATATGTATATCACAAGAGAGAGAGAGAGAAATGGGGTTTAACGTCCACTCAACACAATTAGGTCATTTCGGGACTAACATATGGTTTAATTTTATTTTCAATAATTCGCTTGCGCGTAGGGGTCTTTAGCAGTGGGAGGAAACCGGAGTGCCCGGAGGAAACCCACAAGGTTGAGAAGGCCCCCCTATCTCCATGCCACATACACTCACACCAGGGATTGAATGTATATCACAAGAATTACGGGTATTTTTGTAGTACATTCTACGTAATCACACCCTGTCAAAGTTTCTTGTTTCGACAACTAAAACAGACAGAATCATTATCATACATATATCATCAAGAAGGAAATTGGAAAAAAAAAATTAAGGACACAACAAATGATGACATACTGATACTGTACGGATGTCGAATAATAACAAAAAGCTACGGCTACTTACCCTTATTCTTAGGCATTTTATAATATAATTTAAAAACTAGATTATTTTATGCGAATCAATGTAGTTAGATAATCTAAATCAACACTCTCGTGGTCAATAACCAGAAGAACTTTAGATCGCACTTCCAAAATAAAACTAAATTTCACTCGGATTTCGACATGTGTGGCTAGCTGCGCATGCGTGTGAGGAAGTAGTCATTTGACTAAAAAACTTGCGCAAAGGAACTCTGTAGGAAAAACCACTACTGCGACTGGAGTAAGACGGAAGACAGCAGTAGTGGAACCATTTCTACAAATCACCCAGTTTGTAAACAGGAAGGCATATTCAAAGGGGGAGAGAGAGAAATGGGGTTTAACGTCCTCTCAACACAAACTAGGTCATTTCGGGACCAACATATGGTTTTAACTTTATTTCAACAATTCGCTTGCGCGTAGGGGTCTTTAGCAGTGGGAGGAAACCGGAGTGCCCGGAGGAAACCCACGAGGTTGAGAAGGCGCCCCTATCTCCATGCCACATACGCTCACACCAGGGCTCGAAACCACAGCCACAAGCCAGAGGTGACCGGCCAGCTAGAGGTCGAAGCGCGGCACTCTAGACCACTAGGCCATCCCAACCCCCCCATATTCAAAGGGCCTATCTATTAATTTCAAGGTTCGTCAAAGACTTCACATAATAATACGGACGGTTAATATGTATATCACAAGAGAGAGAGAGAGAAATGGGGTTTAACGTCCACTCAACACAATTAGGTCATTTCGGGACTAACATATGGTTTAATTTTATTTTCAATAATTCGCTTGCGCGTAGGGGTCTTTAGCAGTGGGAGGAAACCGGAGTGCCCGGAGGAAACCCACAAGGTTGAGAAGGCCCCCCTATCTCCATGCCACATACACTCACACCAGGGATTGAATGTATATCACAAGAATTACGGGTATTTTTGTAGTACATTCTACGTAATCACACCCTGTCAAAGTTTCTTGTTTCGACAACTAAAACAGACAGAATCATTATCATACATATATCATCAAGAAGGAAATTGGAAAAAAAAAATTAAGGACACAACAAATGATGACATACTGATACTGTACGGATGTCGAATAATAACAAAAAGCTACGGCTACTTACCCTTATTCTTAGGCATTTTATAATATAATTTAAAAACTAGATTATTTTATGCGAATCAATGTAGTTAGATAATCTAAATCAACACTCTCGTGGTCAATAACCAGAAGAACTTTAGATCGCACTTCCAAAATAAAACTAAATTTCACTCGGATTTCGACATGTGTGGCTAGCTGCGCATGCGTGTGAGGAAGTAGTCGTGGTTATTAAGTCTCTGAGCGGCTCTGTCCAGGAGGGCGCGACTCGGTGTGAGTATAGTGGATCTCGGGCAAGAATTATGGAATGTATCATAAATTTGTTCTTCTTTGACAATATCTGGCGAAAAAGGTGTATTTCTGAAACTTCTAAAACATAACATCTCTGGCAATGTAATTAACCGAATACCAGACAACTCATCCCAAAGACAACTCATCTCAAAGACAACTCATCCCAATGAATAAAAGACAACTCATCCCACATTTAAAGACAACTCATCCCAAGTCATAGGACAATTCATCCCAAGTCAAAAGACAACTCATCCCAACTTCCCCCCCCCCCCCAACTCATTCTAAGTTACATTCATTTTTCCTCGTTCGGTACCATTATTTACGACCTTGCATGTCACTATTGCCTCTGTCATTGATAAATCTGATGCGCTCACTGCATGTCTTGAAAAATGAATTGAAAGTATTGATTAACTGAAATTTCTTTAAATAATTTTATAAGATTCTTAATCAATCCAAACAGTTTGTCTATAATATATTGTATAACTGATAAATTATTCAGCATGATTCTATAACAAAATATATGATGGTTAATATATTAAGTAAACATAAAATAATGAGATAATTGAAAGCCATTCTTTGGTTTGTCACTTGTTACCTTGAGATTAAGATTTAAGTGTAGTAAAACTATTTTAATCTAACTCATTGATTGATTGACTGAATGGTTGACTGTAAATTAACACTTAATCTTTGATTAAAGTAATCTTTTTCTCAAAGATTCACTTTTTAGGTTACATGTCTAAAGAAGAATCCTACATAAAAAGTAATAAAAGAAAATGTTGAATGCTTTCTTATAATTTGTTAAAAAAAACGATTTAAATCTTTACAAAAAAAAAAAAAAAAAATGAATTGGACTTGTGTCAGATACACCTAATTTATTTCTTTGTTGCTATCAAATTTGATGTTTATCATATGTAAATATTTATATGTAATTGAAATGTAATTGACCATTACATGATTTTGGGAATGTAATTACATATCAATTATTAAACACCTCGTGCGTCAAAACTACCGATGGCCCTCTAACTCAATAATTTCAAATATACATAGGTGTAAAACAAGGCTGTATTCTAAGCCCAACCCTCTTCATTATTGAACAGAACTAACTCAGTCATTTTTTCCCATATAACTGTGTTAGTTCTGTTATGTCTTCAATCGCTAAATGCCACTCAAGAATTACTCTTCATTATTTATATTAATGATCTTTACAGTTATTTAACCAATTCTGATAACGAAGCACCCCCTCTATACGTGTAGATAATACCAAAATTTCACTTTCTTGCTGATGATATAGTTCTGATTTCCTCTACAGATATTGGTCTTCAAAAGAGTCTAAACTCCTAATCGGGACAGTTCTAAGACTAGAAATAGGGAGCTGAATTGGTGAACTAGGAATCTTCCCACTAACGTTATTATAGACACTTATACCCGCATGCGTATGTATGATAAAAGGTTAAACGATGTCAGGATGAAACTAAATATTCTTCCACTTTCAGCAGCCTATACTGAAGATAAAACTACCTCCTCAAGAAATGAAAAATGTGTTGATCAGCTGCAATCAATAATTTAACATCGAAATCATGTTCATTTGCTAAACAAAGAGAATATAAAGAAATCCCTCGAATCAAAATTTAATTCCTTCTAACACATATCGTCTAACTTGAATAACAGCAAATTATGTAGTAGGCCTACTATATATTTCATTCCAAAACCAACTGTTACGAACTCGCCAGAATGTTTATATAGGACCATAAGAAAGCTTAATTTGACAACACCTATATTACGCACCATTTACAAATAGAGAGGGTCGATATAAAAAAAAACCCAACAATTTCTGCTGATATTACATCTCCAAAACCTCCGTGTATATCTCAATGTTTTTAGCTACGTTCTGGAGCTAAAATAAATTATTATATGCCTTGCGACGCATTTGTGTCCATTTCTTGGTGTCCATTTCTAGGAACTTACCCGTATTAACGGTGTATATTTAATATAAGATAGATAGAGAGATTTTGATTTTATTACACAAAACACCCTTTTCGGGCAGAATGTTAATTACACATTACATTGCACTCAGCATGATAATATATAATATTATATTAAATGAGATGTACATTATAAAAAAGCATGGAAAATATACATTAAAAAAATGGATGAAAAATATATCCAAAGTGGATGAAAATTACATAAAAGTGGATGAAATGTCCATTTATATACACCGAGGGAGTATGTAAAAAATATAAACCAAAGTTTTGAATATTTTGTCATATAGTCGTTTTAATTAAACGTGAAGAAGAGATCTTCGAATTGGCGGCTATTATTATGAACGCATGTTGCACAAATTTGCACAGGTTAAACATTTTTTCGAAAGAAAATGGATAATTTCGGGTTTCAATTGCCCCATAAACAATTGTCTTGCGGAGTTCCTCATAGTGGTTGCACTCAATGAGAAAATGATATTCATTTTCAACTTTCTGTTGAGTGCAGTTTATGCAAAACCGCAGATGTGAAGGTATTCTTGGATCGCCCCTCTCTATTACAAAGGAATGTGTGCTTTGTCTAAGGTTTTAGTTTTAAGATTTTAACATCGTGCATGTATATGGCACCGCAGTAGCATTGATATTCTTTTTAAACCCCAAAATGTTCGTAGTTTCTGGATATCGAAGAGCATAGATTGGCATAAACTTCATTAAATTTATCTCCAAGGCATTTAGTAATTTTATTTAATGGCGGAATGAAAGATGATATATTGAAAGTAGGCCCTATTTAACAATTCAGCTATGACTGCTGTCGAAGAGAGCTCATGGCCAATGGACGCTAAAGAATTATCCTCTTTAAAGGAAGAAAAAAAGAATTGGGATATTTATACTGAGCTGTGGGTTGAATAACGTTAAAAATACATACATGTATATCATTCTACGAATATACATCAACTTGTAGCTGGAATATTAGAGCTTCGGCTATGCAGCCAATAGATGATGCCGTTTCTAGGTTGCGCTAAAATGGACTTTTACGATAATTCTATTTAAGTCTAATTTATTCCATTTTTTCAGATCCAAATTGTTGCTGTGGACAATAAAAGATCCCCATATATCAGATGAATATTGAATAAATTGCAATTTGTTTAACAATAGCATGGTATATATAGTTTAGTCAAACTATCGGTTGGTAGAATATTTTGAGTACACACCTTATATTTAATGGAAAAACCAAACTTTTCTTGCCTCTTTAATAATTTGGATTAGTCGTAGCAGCTTTAAATGAGTTTTTATTAGTTATGTGGACTGCATGCAAGGTACAGATACGGTTTTACATATTCTAATCCATGGTTGCCAAATTACTTTTGGTCTTGACCCCTCTGACTTTGTACCCTTGATTACAGATTAAGCTTCCATAAGTGTACAAGTGTTGTTATTGATGTGTTCCCATTTGGATATTGTTCACAATAAGAAGCAAAGTAAATTAGATTATTATATAATTATTATTATAAAACACTTATATAGCGCTAACTTCCACATACGTGTTCAGATGCGCTTTACAATAGATAGATAAATGTACAGGATATATAACAAATCATTAAAAAGAAAATAATAGCTATAGAAACAGTAAAAATCTAAATATCTATAAAATCAGATATGTTTACTGGATCATTTTGTTATACGAAAAACTAAGTACTGCGTTTTCTATGGCGCTCAGTATATATTGAAAAGCGTTTGCCTAGAAGCACACATCCCTGTTTAACCCCTCGCACCAATGTATTTTGTCAGAAAGATATCCATTATTAATTATTTTTAAGCATCAAAACGACCATTGTGGACAGGATGCGTAAATATACACATAAACATAGTAAAATACATTTACTAATTCAAAATATAGACAACTCATAAATAGACAACTCAATGCATATACAACCAGTAGGTTAATTATCTAAATGGGTTTCAGTTACTTGTATATATATGTTGCCACCAAATTTGATTTAGCTCTAGATCTCTTATTAAAAGCCAAAAAGACATATAAAGATTTATGACGTGTTGCTACATGGAGGTTATTAAGTCCAAAACATTGCCATTTATATTGTGCTCTGATGTGATGTCGAGAACACTCGAGATAAGGCAAATAGTTATTCAAAGTTCCACATCTTCAAGTTTTGAAATCCTACGCAAAACATTTTACACGAGGATCGAGGGAATTTTATTTCTCAAGACCCATAATAATTTAAAACAATATATTGGTTTGGCTTAAATATGGTGTAATTCAATGTTATTTATAAATGTGTTTTGGGTACTGGGTTAAATCTTGTTTTCGACCCAGGTTGCGTCTTGATAGACAAGACTACAATTGTTTGAAAATGGCGGACATTCTGAAGTAAACAAATAATTACAGGTATTGAAACAGGTATAATAAGTTGGCATAAACTTAAAATCTGGAAATTTAATCCTCAAAAGGAGAATGACCATAATTATTTTAAAAAGGGAATATTTTATACACAAACGAACCGTAGACGACAGCTATAGAATTTATATTCTGCGACGACTAAGTTTGTCGTCATGCACAAACATGTTCACATTCATTATATTATGATTATTATTGATGATAATGATCAATTAATGAATTAGTACATTCAAACACCTCCAGACTTTTTTTTGTCACATGAAATTCCAAGTTTGAGAATTTGATCATCCAATCCATTTTAACATGGCATCATTGACTTATTTTTTATAATTGACCATGGGCATATGATTTGGCAATGTGAACTGAATTAATGTTAAGATATAATTTATAAATAAATATGATATTGAGAGTCAAGGTTCTGTCTAATCAATGATGCTTCATAATCACAGCAGCTCTCCATTTCCAGTAGCAATTTTCCCTAATATCTTTCAACAGAAGCTATCATAATTTATAAAGGCACAGCCGTAATTGAATTGAAGACTTATCGGTACCCTAATTTCAATTGACGATTTTTTCTCACTTGTAATTTAATTCAATTGACATGTTGATTGGTTGAAAACCACTATAGCATGCGAGAAGTTTCAAACAGCATGTTGTTAAATAATAATTTTCCAAGATAAAACTAATATAGAAGCCTATCGTAGGTAAAACATGCGCATCAAACATACCAATGTTTTGGCTACCAGTACATACACATATAAGTATTATAAAGCAAATGCCACAGACATTGTCAGGTACAAATACAGACATTGTCAGGCACAACTCCTCTGTCTTGTTCTTGTGACTTTGTCCATCCTGGCAATTGGCCTTTTCTGTGTTTTGAAAAGTGAGAAATTTCCACTTTATATCAATGACAAACTATCATTAACTTGTTCTTTCAAAATTTATATAACCATCACTGTTTGAATGAAAATAATCATGACAGACTATCATTTCATAACAAAAAAACTTATAATGTTTTGCTTATTTGAGTTTGTTCTGCAGGAAAATTACTACAGTATCACTGTTACATGTAGCATCTGTGACGCTACTTCAAATCAAAATTGGTATTCAATTTAAGTAAGAATCGCTATTCATTGTCGTAAATGTATAACGACTTAGGAATTGAAATCTTACATTGAACTGTTATTATAATTCAGTTAACCAAACTGGACTCTTAGATAAAATTGTTTGCTCATGTTTCAGATTGTAGCTAGTGGAGAAGAACAAATTCTCAACATGCCTCCTCTGGCGTGGGATAAGATCATGTCAGTTAATCTGACTGATCTGAATCCAGATGATGTTGACAATTTATTTGATGTTCTGAAGGAAGTAAGACTTTTAATATAAAGATCCATTAACTGTTATGATTCACCCCAAAAAGTTCTGATCAGTAATCTTAAATGGTATTCTTAAAACTCTAAATTATAGTGAGAGTATTAAAATTATTACAAACAAAATATGTGGTTTTGATTAACTTTATTTAACAAAATTACTATAAATATAAAATATTATGATTTTACATAATCTTTGAATGGCATTTAGCGATTGAACATGTTGCTTGAGCAGTAGGACATTAAACCCCATTCCATTTCATTTCATTTCTGTTGCTTGAGATTAGATTAAGCCCAATTTTTACTAGAATTTTGTTTATTTAGGGTGATCCTAGCAGTGAAAATGATCCCGATAAACTTAAAAAGCTATTTAAAGTAACCAGAGAAATTATGATCTCTAAACATGAAGACTCAGAAGAGGCAATGGCAGAAGCTGAAAAAGAAGCTGAACAATCAGAAAAGAAAGGTATTAAATAAAGTAGACTATGCTAGATGTCAAAATAATTGTCCAAGTATACAAAAATGTTATTACCTTTGAAAATTATTTATTAGACTATGTGTACGGATTATGATTGTTATTAGTATCATATGTACATTTTTTGACTGGAGTGTTCTTTATTATATCTAACATTTCGTTTTGTTTGGAAAATTTAATAAATTGTTTTTTTTTTCTAGAAAAAGAACTAAAATCCAAAATAACTAAATTAAACAAAGAGTTAGAAGAAGTTAAGGTATGTCTATTATTTTTTTGCGAATGTTTCAGATACAATGTGCTTTGAAAGAGACAGAAATGGAAGAACTATTCTTTTATGTGAAAAATTTGATTATTAATTTGGCTCAAGTTACAGCAGTTGAACCTTTCCCATATCTCCAACAGAAATAAAATACTATATCAGTTATTCTGATAAACAGTTCAAACTGTATCTTTTCATGCAAGTACTTGCAGATATAGTGATACTACGAGCATAGCATGGTTTAGATTCTATACAGTGTCCAATTCCCAGTATAGTACAATTCACTATATAAAGTGTTTTTTCAGCTTACTTGATATATAAAACATTATTGAAGTGACATCAGTTTATAGTTAAGTCCATATAATTATATGTCCTCATTTATGTGGCAGTTGAGTATTGTTTTGTAGTGTAGCAGTTGATGCAAATAAAGAATATTTCTGTTTTATATATTTTTAGACATATGGCCCTGCAGATAAAGGAGGTGGTGGAGCTACATCAAGAGATGCTAGATATTTACGAGATCAAATTCGGGATTATGATGATCAAATTCAACAGCTTCAAGCTGATAATAGAGATTTACAACGAGATCTCAGTAATGAAAAAAGAGCTGCTGAAAAGGTATACCTATATTGTCACGTAGATAAGATAAAGTAATAAAATGATTTTTAAACGCTTGATTTTTTGCATCAACTGTGCTAAATGCTAAAAAAAAAGGCAGGCATACACCATAGTATTGACTTTTGAATTTATAAATTTTTGTTTATTTTTACAGTATAGTGAGAAAATCAATGAGTTGGAGGAAGAACTCGGTAGATTAAGAAAAGATGTAAGTGATTGTTGTTAAGAATATATCATACTATATTTTCACATTAGAGAAATTGTGCTATATGGTCACATTAATAAAATCATACTATTTGGTCACATTAATGAAATCATACTATATGGTCTCCTTAAGAAAATTTTACTACATTGTCACATTAATGAAATCAGTCTATATGGTCACATTAATAAAATCAGTCTATATGGTCACATTAATGAATTCATACAATATGGTCACATAATTGAAATCATACTACTAGTATATGGTCACCTTCAGGAAATTTAATTATATTGTCACATTAATGAAATCATACAATATGACCACATAATTGAAATAAGGCTATATGGTCACATTAAGGAAATAAGACGATATGGTCACATTAAGGAAATATACCTTATATTCGATAAATGATGACATGTCAATGATATTAAGTTGTTATCTCTATTCTGTGTGCTATATCAACATCTAATTTGTATATTGACATCCCAACCACAGAAGCTAATTATGCTGTATATGTCACATGTCTGTAAATTTCTCCACAAAGATTATATATAGGGATTTTGTGTATAACATTGTTAGTGTTTTTGTTTCACAGAATGATCAGTATAGACAGGATATCAGTGACTACATGATGCAGCTTCAAGCGCAGAGAGAAAATCTGGTAGCAAGACGTGGTGATGATCAAGATGTCAGAGATAAAATGTCCAAGAAAAATAGAGAATTAGCTGAAGCTATGGAAGAATTACAGGTTTGACAATCCGTCATGTTAATTTTAAGTCTAAACCTGAAAATATTGAAATCAGTGCTTATTTTCCGCTTTTCCTTGGGTATACTTTTCAAGAATACAACTTATGCAATTGACCCTATCTGTGATGTCGATAAAAAATAAAACATGTCACAGACAATATCAGTTAGAAATTTAAGCTTTGCTAGGCACATTTCCTTCGGTTCATATCCTACTACTGTAATAGTCAGGTACATCTTTATTTTCTTATGTACAATTAAAACTGTTATTTCCAGGCCAGACAGCAAAAAATATATGTTAAATGCTTTTCATAATATATGACACTAGCAGTTTACCCGATATAGCACTGGTATAGCCATTAACTACAAAACAGGAAGTGATACGCCATCACCACCAGGCCTATGTTACTCCCCGGTACGAGCTACCCCTATACACCAAATTTCAGTCTTAGGACAGCCCTAATCTAGCCACCAACCCTGAACAGACAGAAATATTAGTATAGATAACGGTTTTGAAGATTTGTGATCTTTATTGTAGAATTTAACAGACAACAATGAGTTGCTTCAGAAACGTTGTGAAGAACTCGAATCTAATCTAGGTGAAGCTAATGATCAGATGTTTAAAGCAGCGGAAGATTATCAAAAAATCAAGGTAGGTTTATTATTTTAATTATTAATTTATTCTTTATAAATAATATCATTGAACTTTTTTCCTAAAGAAGCTTTAACTTGAGAGATGTCAATTTTGAAGATAGTTATGAAACTTGTTATACGATTTGAAATTTATTGTGATGTTTGCGTTTTATTTCAGATGGTACTACAACAGAGTGATGATGTGACTGATAAACTTCGACAAGATAATGAAATACTTAAAGCACAGGTATAGTGGACTACTCAAATAAATATGTGGACTTTCAGTTCTTCAAATAAATTTTTATAAAAGTTTGGACTTTTTGACAATTAATGGCAGATAAATGTTTTTGATTTTGGTCAAAAGAAAGAATTGAATTGGGTTGATTGGTGTGTAATGAGAAGTTCTATATGATTGAATTATTTGTTTAACTTGTATGTTTCACTGATAGGTAAAACTTTGGTGAGTCATTCTTCAAGTTTATATTTAGAAGATATTATAATGTTATAGGTTGAAGATCTGACAGAAGAAGTACAGTCTAAGACAGAATCAGATGATGCCATTATGGTGGCGGTTAATAACAAGATTGAAGAATGGAAGGTTTGTAATATCATCACTATCTCTCCTTTTGAAAACAAAGCATTCTCAGACTTTAGTTAAGAATTTACTCAACTTTCAATCACTGTTTATGAGAAATATCTTTGATGCAGAAAAAAAAACTTTGCGCATAGTATTTGATAAACAACGAAATTTTTATGCGGGATTATATTAAAGTTAAGGTACGGCAGACAATTTTGAGTAAATTCTTAACTTCGGTCTGAAAATGCTTTGTGAATTTGGGGCCAGATATTGTATAATTTAGTTGAAATGTATTGACCATAACAGATTTTGAAGAAGTGTGACTACATTTATGACTATGCCACTATTAAAGTGCATAAGGTCTTGAACTGTCCAAATACCGGTATAAAGGCCAATCTAGATTTCAAATACAAATTTAAACATTGTTTATATTTTCTGTAAAAGATAAGTATTATTGTTTGGTTATTACAGGTTTTGATGTCTGATAAAGATCAACAGATAGGTGAATTAAGAGAACAAGTATTTAAACTAAGAGAACAATTGATAGCTGCTAATATGGACACTGATAAAGCTTCTGTTGCTGCTCTTTCACAGGTTAGTATTTTCATATTCAAACAAAAGAGCAGAAGACTTCTCCAAGTGAAATTCAATGCTATCCATTGCAAATCTGGCAAATAAATAATCCAACTCAATATTCTTGAACCTGAAATATTCCCTATAGAATAAGTTATCTATATAGAATGATTTGTAATGTAATGGTTTAGGGTGGCTAGGTGGCCGAATGTTTGAATGCATGCACATAAGATTACAAGGTCTTTCATTGAGGCAAATGGCATGGTTTCAATTCCCCGATTGTACGTGACAAGGAGTAAGGTCCCCTGTTCAACCTCGTGAGTTTTCTCCAAGCCCTCCAGTTTCCTTTCACAGCTAATAAAGACCCATATGCACAAACAAATTACTGAAATGAAATTAAACCATATGGTAGTCCCGAAAGGACTTAGTTTGTGTTTAGTGGATGTTAAACTCAATTTCTCTCTCTCTCTCTCTCTCTCTCTCTCTCTCTCTTTGTATTAGTTTTTGTTTATAAAAAAAATTAAATTTTTTGAAAATATGTTCTCTTATTGTTTGTTAGTAAACATCGTTGTTTATTTGTAATATAGGCAACTAAAGACAAAGATAAACAAATCGAAGAGTTAACAGAGAAGATAAGTCAGTATGTATCAGATATGGAAGCAAATGCTGCTATTATTGAGGATCTACGTAATGAACTCAACAGAGGTTAGAATTCTTTTATATATTGATGCATTGTATGAAAATAACACATTTAGGTCACAAATTGTGAATGAATTTTAGTGTATTAGCTATTTTTCCCCTAGTACAAAATAATGAAACACAGATCCTATTTGTCTTATTTTCATTTTATTAGTTTTTGATGTAAGAAATTAGGCAATGATATGGTCTGTTTAGTTGAGCAGTAGAAGTCAAAGTTTACTAATGGATTTATATACAGTGGAAGCCATCGTTAGTACCAAACAAAAATGAAATTTAGATTTGTATTTTATTGTTGTATGTTAATATCAGGTGGTAAAGGTACAGGTGATAGATATGTAACTAAAGTACGAGAATTACAGAATGAGGTTAAAGAGAATAGAGAAACTATGAAAAATAGAGAAAATGATGCCAAGAAAGCAGAAGAAGATGCCAGAATTAAAGATCAAGAATTGTCTGAAGTTTTAGAAAGAATGAGACAGTATGAGGCAGTAAGTATCATGCCATCGTTACAAAGTCATGTTATTGACTGAGTTACTTAACTACATTATACAGAAGTTAAAAATAATTTTTAAGATAACAATTACCCAAAAATTTGTGGTATGCGCATGACATGTATATGAAATAAGAAATGATATTATTATGACAGGGAGAATATGGTTTACAAGAAGCTGTAGCAGAAATAAAAGAAGGAAAAACACAAGTTAAAGTCAGAGATAGGTATGTTACTAACAACAATTTCTATTGTAGAAACTTTTAATTGTTTTTTTCCAATTTCCATCATCAAAATTCCAAATGTATTCAGAGAGAATGTTGATTTATATGAAATGAATTGTATTAATTGTTAAAAGAAACTAGTCTGGAAATACACTACTGCCAGACTCAATATCAAATGGTGCTAATGATTTTGTCTTTTACAGACTTTCTTGTTCTTTGCTGTCATTGATATGTTCGGCACATGTTCAGCAGAATGTTAAATGTTAACTTTAACTGTAATAGTGTCTGAGTAATGTGACATATACAACTAACATGGTTATTTAAAGGTTTATATTTTAAAACTAATCAACCCATGTTTATAACTCATTTATTTACAGACAAATAGAAGAATTAACCAAACATGTGAATCAAGCTGAGTTAAGGATAAATGATATTCTAGATGAAAATGAAGAGTTAAGATATAAACTTGGTATGGATCCAAAAGAACCCATTGATCTTACAGAGTTCCGTAAAAACAAAGCCACAAGGAAAGAAGAGGAAAAGGCACTTAATTTTATTCTGCAAAGAGAGGTTGTATTTTATTATTAATAGTGTTTGTCACCATTATTTTTACCAAAAATCATCTTGTTATTAAAACAAGGTATGTTTATTTTCTGAATTTAAATAGTCAATGGTAGTAGTGTATTGTATCTATCCAATTTTTGGTAAATATTTTGCAAATTTCTTCATTGATCCAGATGGTCTATGTTTGAATGAGACCTCATCCAGATGATATTATGGGATTGTTATAAACTTGTAGACATGTATCATTATCTTGTAAATATTTTCTCTTTATTGTACTTTAGATTGAGAGATTAGAAGAAGAAAGAATTGACTTGAAGAAAAAGATCAGAAAATTAGCACAGCAGACAGGTCAAAGGTTAGTTACTTTTCCTGTCATCATTAAGGACGCTGGAAAAAAATTAGCAAAAATTTTGCGATTCTTCTAGGAATAAGCAGTTACTTTTTGAAGCTTTTGTATCACTGGTAAATGAATTTAGATGCTGCCATGGCAAAATACCCATAGCACGTAATATTATCATTTGTTAGTCTTCAAATTACCCATATAGCATATTGTCAAGAAATAAAATAGTATTTTTTCCTTCCTTTTTCTATTGAACCTAATTTAATTAGAGATTTTCTGTTAAGAGGTTTGTGTAATTAATATATAATGCTGTATTTTACAGGGCAGTAGCTCTAGGTTTAACAGCAGAAGATATGATGGCTGTACAAGATTTTACAGAAGATCTCAAATATAAAAACCAGACAAAAACAGAATCAGTAGCTACAATAATCAGACGTGAAGTAGCTAAGGAAGAAAAAGTTATTCGAGTGAGTAAATTCATACCGATATCAAAAAGAGTATTTGATGCTATTATAGCCCGTCTGCTGTTTCTTTCTTTCTTTGTTGTGAATGGGATACTCATGAAGATTAATATAGCATTTGTCAGTGATTATGGAAATTTAAGACCCCTATGCAGTTAGGGAGGTCTAATGCATGTGCTTTAGATGATAAGATCTGTAATTGAGTCCCAAGCTTGGATGTGACAAGGATTTTGTTTGCCTGCCTAACTTCACAAGTTTTCCCTGGGTCCTCCATATTCCTCCCATTAAACTTGATTATCTCTCTCCCTATACAGTTTAGAATTTAAGAAAAGAGACTTTATGCTTTGCTGTCTTTTGACTCAGTCAATTGTTTATCATACAGAGCGTGAACATGTTATATACACATCATTATTTACTTTGCCCAATTTATATAATTGTTTTATAGAGTCATGAGTTGAAGAATGATTACCAGAGGAATTTACAAGATTTAGATCATGTCCATGAACAGAATGCAGAATTAAAAGCTCGTACTAATCAACTTAATGAAGAAAATCAATATCTAAAAGACAGTGTTAAAGAAGTGCTTTTGGTATTAAAGGAGAAAGTTAAAGGTTAGCTGTTTATGTGTTTTGATTAAATAATTGCACACCACTTAACAACAACAGATAAAACAATAAGATGCACATTTCCAAAGTAGATAAAACTTTAAAAAGGAAAACACTGAAAAAAAAATCATATTTAGCTCAAAATATTTTTGGAGGGGGATGTCTCATTTCATTCTTGTCAGACTTTTTATCAAAGAATGTCTAATGGAAAATAAGTAAGCTTTTATAATTGTGATGGTTATTTATGTAATGAATGTAAAAGATCCTTTTGCAGATATAATAGTAGGCCATAGTGTGGCTGTCAGGGCAAGATTTCCCTCATTGCAAATCCTCATTATCCCAGTCAGAGCAGAACAGGGAATGTTAAACCTCATTTCATTTCATCTGTTTCATGAAAATGTTTTCTGTTATAATTGAATGAATGGTTGTTGTATTGTTTTAGATGGTAAAGTACAAGGATCAGCTATAGAATTACCAACTGTAGATAAAATGTTAGCTGTAAGTCATTCTTTCATTTATATTATATACATTCAATTACAAATTCAAAGATTTTTTAGATTAAATGTCAAATTATATGTATTAATTATCGGATAGTATTTTAGTACTTATTCTATATTCATTTTTAAAGGAAAAAAATATGAAACTCATAATGCTTGAATTTTTTATGTAGCCAATGACAATTTTTATGTGTTTTAATATGTTTTAGACCAATTTGATATGCATATAAATTTTGTATAAAATTGAAAGAATTTGTAAAAGTTATCAAGTGTGTAATAGTTTATTTGATTACTACTCTATAGGCATTAGAAGCTAAGAGAGTTATTGGTGGACATGATACATCAGGTTATATGAAAGAACAGTTTGACATCATGCGTGGTAGAAATGAAGAACTAAGGAATGAATTAAGAGAAAGTCGTGTAGAAACTACAAAGAATGCTTTAGAAAGAGATAAGGCTTTTGACAAGGTCTGTATAAATATTTGGGGTGTTTTCTACTAAAAGATAGTTTGATTGTCTGTCAAGTCCATACAAAAGTCTTGTTTTGTTTTAAAATCGATAATCACATGTCCATTTTTGACATTTTATGATTTTCAATTGTCTTCTTCACAAACTAAGCTGGCCATGCTGCTGAAAAATGTGATAAATGTTATCTAGAATGCCTGTTTATACTAACCCCCTTTGTAAAATCAGACTACTGATTTATAATGAGTTCATAGATTGGTGCATCAAGTAAATATACATGAATGTAAAACTATGATAGTTAGAATTCTGTTTGAAACGTAGGAAAAAAAATATAAAATGTAAGATATACCAAATGAACTGTTTGAATATAAATAATGTAAATTATTATTCATATGTATTATAAATCATTATTCAGATAAATTATTTAAATCATTATTCAGATAAATTATATAAATCATTATTCAGATAAATTATATAAATCTTTATTCAGATAAAACAGATGGAGAAAGATAATTTAGCTCTACAAGAATCAGGTGTAGCACCAGGTGTATTCCAGGCTTTACCGCTACCAGAAGGCATGACTATAACTAGTACAGAAATTATATCTAGTCTAAATGAACATCTAGTTATTACACTACAGGTCAGTTAGGTTTTTATATACATGTTTCTGGTACATCGATCAGATATGTTTTTTTTACACTGAGTTCTGGCAAATTGATAAGATATGTTATTTAACGCTGACTTTTAAAGAACAAATGTAAATTCTGATACCAAGCAGATTTATGTTACGTTGAGTAATATATTGGTGGGGTTCATATGGTTAAGGAACTGGAGATCTGAAGTACTGTCATCTATGCAAGTTGTGGTTTTAGTTGACAGAAAGTAGGTTAGCTTCTCTGGGTTTTTCATTTCTTGGCTACTGCTGAAGAACTCTGTATGTATTAGAATCATGGGTTCCATTTCGGCCGTATATGCCGGTCGGGACCTACGGCTTTGGAAAATGACCGAATCTGGATCAGACCCGTAGGTCATTTTGCACGCCGGAAAAATAGCATATTTTGTGCTAAATCATAAAATCCGGGAGACGACGAAACTCCGTGCGTGGCGTGATGTAAACTATCGGGTATAATAAAATTAACAGTGTTCAGTAGCCGACGAATGGAAACCACTGCCAATCAATTATCCTTGTGTATATTGTTCTAATCACAATTAACAAAGGCGCTACATCAAACAGATTAAAAGCTCAACATTTAATCAATTTACTTAGTTTTGTTTTGTTTTATAATTAGTAATACTGTGAGCGTGATCATTCTTGAGTTGTTGTTACAGCATATTTACCGACTTTCATCATTCGTGCGGCAATTCACTGTTTGAACATCAAACAAATTAAAAACTTTTCTTTGATGTCTTCACTTGATCAGAAGAGTTAATCATGTCAATCTTGCAAATGATATATATATATATACAAAAATGTTAGCATTCTATATATCATTTCAAAATGTTGAAATTCCTCACCTCCCAGAATAACAAAAGAAAGCGAAATGATGATATTGCTGTCAATGAATCCGATTCCCCTTCTTCAACATTCGAGGATGACAGTTCCGCCCCGAAAAACAAAGTCAGCCGTAAATTCTCTACTAAATGGTTACAAATATTCCCGTGGTTAAGATATGATATTCCCACACAAAAAAATGTATTCCCAGGTGTTTTTAATCCATTTATTCCGTTTATATAACAATCGGTAGACGTCATTTGGTTAAAACAATGAGCTTTTACGATCGCCGCCATATTGAAATATGTGCAAATATCTTTACATGTTATAGAGTTAAAATACGAACACGATATTATTTGAGCTCTTAAAATATCAATACGAGTTAATAAATTGATAAGTTTAAGAATTATGTTAATTATTGTACATTTGTATCACTTTGAATTATTTACGTGTGCTAATCATTCGGAACTACTTTTTCCCCCGTGTATGGAGAAAATAGTCAACCGCCGAATAATGTCACGTACGCCACCGAGAACCGGGATTCTAGCACCAAATCATAATTAAAACCAAGTTACGATGTTCCTTGAGCATGAAAAAATCTTGACGAATCAATGAGAATTTCAACTGACACGTGCTTTACAGAAATGGAAATCCTGTAGAAACCGACGAGTATATACGGGTGATGTCGTAAACAAATAAAGAAAATACTGTACTTTCGATAAATGAATGCATCTTGTCATTGTTATACTTTATGAATGTATAAATAACTAAATGATAATAATTGATTACATGTGTTCTTTTATTTATTAGGGGGATAGGTGGGTGGGTATATAAATGTCGATGTGAGGTTGATTTTTTGTGTGACTGTCCTTGACCCAATTAAAGTCGATCGACATTCCGATAGCATGTAGTTTTTGGCTTCTTATTATGTGCTTAAAATAGCACCACTTTCTCCGTGAGAAAAATGACCGGTTGGGAAAATTTTGAAGTGGAAGCCCTGATTAGAATTGACCATCTTAGTCTCAAACTGGCCCAGTTGTTTTAAGTAGGTGTTAAAAGCCATTTCTCTTTCTATAAAATATAAACATTTACCAAAGTTGATGGCTAATTTAATAATCTTATTTCAGGAAATGAGTCTAAAAGATGCAAATATAAAGAAAATGGAAGCAGCACTAGAAAGTTATAAAAGAAAGTTTGGTGTATTGAGACATCAACAAGGATTAGTGTATTCAGATTATCTTCAAGATAAAAAGGTATGCTAAATAATTATTAATTTCATATTTTCCTACTTAGTGTCATAACGATTAATTTGAAATACAACTTAATCAGGTGAATAAGAATTTATCAACATAAATAAGGGCTTAAAAGTGTTCCGTAAAAAGTATTGAATCAACTAATGTAGGTTAGATAGTATCTTGGCCTTGATGTTTTTGGATGGAAATACGTTCAGATGCTTACAGACGATTACAAAGAATTATAAATGTCTGCATCAAATCACTTGATAGTAATATCATTAGATAGCCATAAGCCGGTATTATTACTTTTATCCTGAAATATTTGTAGTATCTATTTAAAATTTAACATAAATGACTATATTAGACTTGGCAAGAAGCCTGTATTATCAGTTTTTTCCAGAAATATTTGTAATATATATTAAATATTTAACAAAAATTTCTCTATTAGACTTGGCAAGAAGAAGTTAAATCTCTGCAAGAACAAATAAAGAAATTACATGGACTGAGAGAAGAAGATGGGGTTAAAATTCAAGAATTTGACGTAAGTTATACAGAAATTATATAAACCCAAAACAAAATGTTATTTGGAGAGAATTTTAAGTCACTTCCATTTAAGTCTGTAAAGTCTGCAAAACTGCGCTATATCTTGTATTTATTATCCTTCAATATTTTTGTAAATGCATAATGCAATTTTTAAACTATCTCTTATATTATAAGACTCACAAGAGAAAATTCCTTTCTTGACCGTACTAAGTGTATTTTAGAAAATAAAATATTCCTAATGAAATTTCAGAGATTAACTGATACACTAGGACACGATGATGTGGAAGTTAGAAGACGACTGGCAGAAATGACAAGGAAGATAACTGTACTGAGAGTTAATGAAAAAGCTTTGACCAGACGCCATGCCATAATGGAAGAGATAGAAAATACATTACGAATGGTATGTAAATATATTTATGAATCCACATCATCTGAAAATGCCTGATTCTCAAATTTCGTTTTGCTCAGTCAATAGGACTACATTCAAGTTAAATATTGAATATTTGTAGATTATAATGTGAATAAATATATTTACACAAAAACCTAATTTGAATATCTTACAGAATCTACAGAATTTGAATAATGATATGGGTCAAATGGAAACAGCAATATCTGAACGAATGGGCTATCTCCAGAGATACAAGGTATGATCATCATTTAAACTTCAAACATTTAGGTTCAAAAAGTTTTTCAAAAGATTTTATGTGTTATTCGATCAGTATTTTTTTCTTACAATATTAGTTCCATAAAGTTATTGAATATTTTAGAAAAGAATGTATAGAGTAGACACATAAAGATTATGTAACCTTTGAAAGATTTACAATTTCTAGAAATTTAAGATTAAATCAAAAAGATTTGAAAGGATCAGTTGAATTAAAATTTGAATAATGTCTTAGAATATTTGAAAAGTAATATTAGTGTTCAATGTTACTACAATCACATTTAATTTCATTAAACAGTTATTTACTGACAATGATTTTAAATTTAATTTGGCAGTTATTTATTGATGATAATTATTTTAATTTGATTTTAGGACATGGCATCATTCAAGATTGGTGCCCTACAGAAAGCTTTAGATGATTCGGTGCCATCATCAGATTTAGATAAAGTCAATCGTCAGTACCATGAATTAACTGAGAAATATAGAGATCTGTTAGAAAAGGGAAATAATTTAGTCAACAAGGCCGAAGCTGTAATAGGTTTAGAGGTACAAACTTAAAATACATAAAACTTATAAACATTGTGCTGAAGTAATTTATTCATAACAGTGTGTCATGGCAAACTTTACTATTCGAATATAGCTACCAAACCAGTACATGCTGCCTTTAATAGCACTGTAGAGCCAGGTCTTTGTTGGTTGGCATTGGTAAAAAAATAATTTGAAATCTAATATGATTTCACTATTCAGTTACATCAGGGATGTTCTTTTTAGATTGTATCCAAAAATTGAGACAAATCTGTCTAGCCATAGAATAGGACAATCTTTTTGTGCTTTTGAAGGAGATTAGCCCTTTACCGTCAGATATTCCATATGGAATGTTTCAGGGGGCCATTTTGCAGTTCATGGCCTATAAGTAAAAATTAATGACAAGAAATTTTATATATTTTACACCACTGAATAGATAAATTCAAGATCTTTCCAAAAATATATACAGGATATGTTTTTAACCATGTGCTTCTCCTAGTCGAAACCACAAAATAATCTGATGGGTAAAAGTTTAAGAAACTCGCGGTGAAAAATATATTACACTAAGTAATTTAGTGCTTGAATCACCTGATGAAAAATATATTATATTAAATTTTTACTTTAAAGGGACAATAACATTCTTGCTGGCTTGGTAGCCCTATAAAATAAATAATACCCTTATTCTAAGTACTAGATGTTTAATAAAGTGTCCTACCTGTTGTGTAAATTATCCATTACAACCTATTTTACTTGTCCAGAGGGTTCGAAAATATTTTAAAATCCAAGTCACACTTGAAAAGGTTTACGTTAGACTTTTCAAATCAATTGGTTGAATTTTTCCCATTTTTTTAAAATAGGTGTGTTAAGATGAAATTTATATCATTTAATTGGAATATTCTAAAATAATACGATTTGTTGACCAGAATGAAGATTGGAACATATTATTCAGTTACAACAAGAGTGTTATTGGGGCTTTAAGGCTATTTTGAATAAACACATATTTATTTTCTTGGTGAAAGGTATAAGCCCACTTTAAACTTGCTACATAACCCTGTATGTAAGATTATTGGTATCATGTCAGTCTTTTGTTTCTTCAATTTAATGTAGAATGAAGTTAAACGTCTAACAGAAACAAACGAAGAAATAAAGAAAACTATGGGAATAGAGAAAGAAAAACTCCATGCTTTAGAAGCTGCTATGGAAGAGCTACATAGACGTGGTATGGTCAAGTTTCACTTTTTTGTATCAGTAGTCGAAATCTGATATACAAATTAATTAAGTTTTGCAAGAGGGGAGGGGAAGGGGGTGGTGAAGTCGTCTAACACACAAGCTTTATTTCATAAGGTCTGTCACATTGAGTAAAGTGGCGAGGTTTCGATTCTAAGCTTGTGCATGACAAGACTGGGATTGCCTTCCCAACCTTATATATATGTTTCCTCTGGGTCCTAAGGTTTCCTCCCAAGTGAATTATTAAAATACAGTTGTACCTGTTCTAAAATGACCTAGTTTGTGTCGACGGGAGGTAAACCACATTTTTCTCTCTCTCTTTAGGTGTAACAGGTGATAGTGATGTTCATGTAACTGATGCTGATATTATATCTATATCTAAGAAGATAACTATGTTAGAGATGAAAGAATTAAACGAGAGACAGAGAGCAGAGCATGCTGTTAGAATGTATGAACAACAAAAAAATATACTACATGATTTAGAGACAAGAAATAAAACACTAGAAGATAAGTTTGCTGATGTAAGAAAACTTTGATTTGTATAAAATGTTGTCTGATCAGTTTAGGGCGCTGCAGTGGTTCAGCAAGGTAGCCACTGGCTCGCTAACTATAAGGTTTTAGGTTCACTCCCAATGTTGTCTTAGAAGGTTAGTCAGGATTTTCTGACGCGGTTTCCCCTTGTCAGTGGTTTGGGATGAAGGGCCTGGCAAGCAAAAGCTTGGGACATAAAACAGGGTCCTGGGTACATCATTTTGGTGTGGACGTTAAAGAACCCTTGACAGTTAGATTAGACTGTCAGGGCAAAATTAAAGCACACTTAATACATATGCCTGTCTTCATTAGCCCAGTCAGTTGAGAAAAATAGAACATTATCCCCTATTGCATTTCATTTTATTACATCACTTTAGACAATAAGGAGCCATGAAAAGAATATTTTGTTCTGGGTTTGGAAGTGAGTACCTTTTATAAATTTATTGTCTAAAATGTAAATACTAAGAAGAATTTGTTTAATTGAAAATGTTATTTTTGCAGACAACTAAAATGAATCTAGAGATGCAGAAGGTAGAAAGAGATTTGAGAGATGAACTAACAAGTAAGTTTATACACCAATTCTTAGCACGTGTGCACTGTATCATAAGGTCTGTCATTGAGTCAGGTGGCTTGGTTTTGATTCCCTGCTTGTGTGTGACAATGAGTAGGGTCACCTCCCACTGCTAAAGACCCCTACACGCAACCAAATTATTGAAATAAAATTGAAGCATATGTCAGTCCCAAAATGACATAGTTTGTGTCAAGTGGACGTTAAACCCAATTCCTCTCTCTCGTTCCACTTCATAAGGGGGCTGGGAGGGTAGGGTAGAGCTTGATGAACATATAGATATTATTTGATTTAGAAAATATCTGGGTGGTGCTTACTAGCTTTTATTTCTCTTCTATTATATTACAGATTCTGTATCTAAAGTTGTCAGTGATGCTGATAGAAAGAAAATAGATGAACTAGAAGAATCAGGTGTCATGTTACGTCAAGAAATATCTAAATTAAAAGTAAGTTATATTAATATCATTTAACATATATGGATGTTGATATAGATGTTTCATGTATCTATACAAAAAGAATGTGGCAGTATTGTTTTAGCCAAGATCCTCAATTTATTAATATTGATTTATTTTGTAGGAAATATCAGAAGTAGCTGGATCTCAAGTTAAAACATTAGAAATGCAGCATGTCTCACGAGAAAAAGAATCTAAATCATTACGTCAGCAACTTGTTGATTTCCAGATGCAAAGTGACGAAAAAACTATTATTGGTATGATAACCAAACAATGTTCAAACAATAAAGGCACTAGATTCTCAACTAGGGTACAAATAGTTGCATGGGCCAAAAACAAAGCCACTGTCAGGGATAGTACTTGCAGGGCATGCAGATGTTGCCTGCTTGATTGATTGTATTAGAATAGGATAAATCAATAATTGATATCTTTAGTCCTGTCGTGTCGAAGAAATAAAACTGTTTATATCACGATATTGATGAAGATCAAAATAAGGATTAAAGCAATTTAAGAGTGTTTGTGTATCTATTGATAATGTGTGACAAGAATAATTAATAGTAACCGGTTACTAGCTGAAACGACAAAAAAACCTTAGAAAAATGGATCCCTATACATCGATTCAGCATCTCGCGAATCTTGAGAAGGTGAATCGTGTTAGATCGATTGAAAGATATATGGTGCCAGTACTTTCCAGTATTAAATTTTAATTTCAATTCAGACATGAAGTGGTCAATTGACAAAATCATAAGATATAACTTACTTAACATAGAAAAATATCAAAACAATTTTAATGCAAATCAAAACTTTCAATTTCACATAAACTAATGGTTTCAAATGTTACATAGGGCACTTAATAAATAATAAATGTCCACATATTGAATATTTGTATCCTGTAAACAATTTCTATTATAAAGGTAAGCTTCATAGACATATTGTGCAGTTACAAGTCAGTGAAGGTATGGCCATTAAAAAGTGGGAAGAAGCCAAGAAAAAAATCACCAAACGGGAAGCACATGTACTCCGACTGGAACAAAGACTGGATGAAAAAGATAAAACTATATATCACAACCGAACTGAAGCCCAAAATAAATGCAGATATCTCAAACGTAGTTTACAGGTACAGTTCAAGTTGGATTTGATTTTTATCAACGTAGTTTATTTGATATTACCAACCAAATGATAAATGAGATTTATGATATTTTGGTAGATTAAACAAATTAATTGTAAATAAATTTGAATATTTCAGGAATTACGAATACAGTTTGCTGGTGCTGTACCTTTATCTAAACAAGAACGATTCTCTAAATTAATGATAAACCTACAGAATGATAAATCAAAACTAGAACTAGAAATGAGAGATGTGAGTATCATATTGAATTTGTTTTGTATAGCGGAAATGCATTCATTATTTTGCAATTTTGATTAGGATCAGCGATGCATTGGTTTTAATTTAGTTTAAAAACAACTAGCTAGAAAAACTCAAAACAAGCAAACAGACAAAAACGCAATAAGGAACTATCAAAATCCATGCTTGTTTCCAGAGGATGGCCATATAAGCAAGAGTTGAGCTCCAGTTGCCAGGTGCTCAACTCTAGTTCCATATTATTGATAGTCATAAAGCAATGATGTGTGATATTTCTATGTGTTGGTAGGTTTATAAAGTACACGTTAGGGCTGGGCAATAATGAAAGACTTTATCGTGATAATGATTCACTAAATTATCAGGATAATGATATTATCTAGATAATATCAAAAAAATTATCTAGATAATATCGTTATCCTGATAATTTTGTTGGTATTTCCTATCAATTTATGATGATTTAAATATGTTATCAGATCCGGAACCAGAAGGAAGAAATGGAGGATGAGGTTGCTGCCCTAAAATTAAAACATGAAAGTGTACAAGAATTAATAAATACATTAAAAGATGGTCATGGTGCAGCCAAGGTTAAAGAATGGCATAGTAAAATGGATGCTATTCGTCTAGAAGAATTAAGACTAAAACGGCAGACGACTAAATTAAATGGACAAGTAAGTGTCAACAGATTTTAATATCATATATTGTTTTAATGTAGTCTCATGTAGGGCTGGACGATATTTGAAAATTTCAATATTGCGATATTTTTTCAAAATTCCTCAATATATTGTCTGTATTGCGATATTTTGGTGCACCAAGCAAGTGTTGTCGAAAAGCCTTAGAAAAGGGGGTGCTAATCCTCTCCAACAGCAATGAGGCACCCCTTGAGTTTATTACCTTACTGGTTGTTTTAATTAATCATCCTGCATCATACTAAATATATTTTTTATTTAACTAGAACCATGTCATGTTCCGTTCCGAGTTCAGAAAACAGTTGATCATATTACAACCAATTAGGCCTACTTCTACAGAAACAAAACACTTTTTATTTTATAATCAGCACATGTATATGAACACAAAAGTGAATAATGAAATTACTTTTGTTACAATATAACATTCATCAATCATTCATCCACACTACAGTTATTTTCAGTTTTGTATCACCAAAAAATTAAACAAAACACGACTGCTGTTGAAGGGTTTTAAAATAAAATTAAATTCTACTTTCAATTAAATCATTTTAAAGTTTTTTTTTTTAAAAAAAAAAACAAAAAAAACATTTACAGTTTAGTAATGCACTGGAGTAAACCCCCAGTTTAAGAACCAAGCTTGTTAATCTTAGATTTTAAAATGAAATAACACAAGACGTGATAAATTATGTCTTCTTCAAGATATTAAAACCGGAGAAGAGAGCGTACAAATTAGCCTACTTGTGTTTCCATTCTTGGCAGCTACGTTTCTTCTACACAATCTACATAAAATTTTATTTTGACCAGTATCGTTTACGTCAATCCGAAGTAGGCCCTAATGCCGAATCTGGCTTGTACAAATTCTCTTCGTGACTCAGAAGTTGCCCCTTCAACTTTCAACTTCAACTACGTCGCCTGCCATTTTGTAAATCTTTCTACCGATAGCCATAGACATCGACGACCAGCCGCAACTTTACAAATTAAAATTGAACATTGATAATCAAGACTAAATAAATGCCGAAAATAGCATCGTTTTTTCCGGGGTTTTTTATTTTCACTTTCGACTTTTTTGTTGTCTCGATGTACCAGCCACGAGATCTCATTGTATACTGTGTGACTGGACATTGACTGGTCCGTATTTACCTGATAAATATGTATATTTCTAATTAGTCCAATTAACTTTAGTTATTCGGGGGTTTCTAAAGCAAGTTCGGGACTAAACTAAGAGAATATTGCAGTGCATACTGCGGTATATGGCGTCAAACGATATATTGGAATATTGCGATTTTTCTGAGGGTCTTAAAATTACCGTCAATATGATTTCCAAACCGCGATATATTGATTTATCGAAATTACCGTCCAGCCCTAGTCTCATGCCTTAGATGATTAATACAATACAAACAGACATAATTTATCTCATTGCGGACATAATTTATCTCAATGCGGAGCGAAACAGTAGGACACTAAAACCCATTTAATTTAATTTCTTATCTAAGTGAATTTACTCCTGTAAAAATTAGTACTATATGTTTGAATTTTGATGTTATTGCTATTTTGTAGATACGTTATTTAGAAGATATTATTAGATCACATGAAGTAACAATAACTGATCTAGAAGCTGATTATGTGAGACTGACAAAGGTAAGTTATGTTCTGGCTGCATGAGTTTCAGTGATTTAGTTATTTGATTGTTGTTAGAGATTTCAATAAGAATTTTAATGAAAAATTGATCTATATTTCAAAGTTTACTTGTTATGATTTGTATTGTATTATTTTATATTATAGGATTATGAAGAGAGACAGTTAATATGGGAACAAAGAGAAGTAGAACTAGAGAGAAATATAACTCAGTTAGAACGAAATGCTTCACAAATAGCTGGTGCAGCTTCACAGGTATATTATATTTGCTTGTTCACTTAAATAAAATAGACAGCCACAGTGGCTCACTGACTAGGAGGTGGGCCCGCTAACCTGAAGGTCCTGTGTGCGAGACAGTTCATCAGGATGCATGTAAAAGAAACCTTGACGGTTTGAATTAGAAATAAGAGTATGCCATAGCTCAGCTGCCCGGGGAAAATTTCCCTCATAGCACATTGCATGGCGTATGCCCATCTTAATTAGCCCAGTCAGAGCACTTACTTAATTTCAAATAAAACCGAGGTAAAAGATATGTCAATGATAAATTATTGTATTCTGTCAATGATCACAGCTTAATATATCTTATCACAATAAATCAAGGATTATTTGTAAGTGCACCGATGAATAATAATCCCTGTGCAGTAAGTTATACATGACTCCTATCTGTAATAAAGTTTTTATGACTGTCTGTATTTTAGTTTGAAGAAGCTTTGGGTAATTTACCTGATGCTAAACTACCAGTAGCCAATCAGTTAGAACAAGCTATAACAACTATTAGAAGTAATGTTAAAATTATACTAGATACACAGGCTGAGTCAAAACATCTAAAACAGGTTAGTTATTTTATACTGAATACTTTATACTGTGTCATTCACATCATCATCATCATCATTTATCTTCTTCAATATAAATACTATGCAAATCAATTACTAACTCTATTGGGTTATGGACATAACAGCTGTAAACCATAGCGATTTGGTCATAATGGCTAAATAATTTGGTTCTAAAACCTTAAAAATTTGATGATTGTTTTGAATTGTTTGAAGAAAGAGCACTAATTGTATCAATTTATTCATGTATTCTGTTTTATTATAACAGAGAGTTGCTGAGTTGGAGAAAAATCTTCGTAATGCAGAGCATACAGTTATACAGAGAGATAAACTTGTATCTGAATTACGTCTGAGAATGCCAGCTACAGCCGACAGAGATGAAATTATACTGAAAGCTACAGCTAGAACAGCAGAATCAGCTATACACACCCATTCTAAAAATGTTGACTTTGAGGAAACACAAGCATTGAGAATAGCACAATCTACCATTAACAGTTTGAAGGTATAAAACTATTTCATTGCCGAAAAATTTGTTGGCCAGTTGAATAGAATTAAGGATGTTAGTACATGACATGGGTCATGGCTTTCTATTATCTTTACAGCTAAAAATCTTTGGCTTGTTCCATATGACCTGACTCTTGGTAATTTAAAAAAGTCTCTATGGCACTTAGTTTGACATTAGTTAAGTTTTATAAAGTTCTCATACACTGTAAGCTCATAGGCTCACATGAGAGGCTCTTAGATCCTGAGAGTTACCTACCATTACATATATCACATTTCTTGAATTGTGATGTCATCAAGAAAATATACTGGAAGGGCACCCACGAAATTCTCTTTTTTATGTATAACAAAATCATTTGATTGTAGACATAGGTATGATATTAATCTATTAGGGGCATTTAGTAACTGGATAGAGCAATAAATTAGGTATGATATTGTAATCGTTGAAAGAAGGGGACTAGTAGATAAAATGAACGCATTATTTATATCTATAGCAAAGAATACAACAGAAAGAAGAAACTATTATTAAATATCAAGAATTATTAAATCAAGCAAGAGAAGACATGCAAGAAATGAACAGACGACATGAAGAAGAACTGAAATCTATGCAGCAGAAGATACATCTTAAAACAGATGATGCCTTTACTAAATTTAAAGAAGCTACTCAAGCGTTAATGCATAAACAGATGACATCTAGAGGCCCTACAGACAAACAGGTACTCTTAATTTATTATTAACTGATTATTATTTAACTAATAACTGTCAGTAAGGGTTTCTTATCAAATTTCACTCTTTAAAGTCAGAAAAACCCAACAAATGGTAATATCGTCGGTAGGTAGACGAAGTGACTTATCGTCAGTTACTTACGGTATGCAGATAGGTCACTTCGTCTACCTACCGACGATTTGAGTACCTTTGGTAGTATGCATAAATAACACAATTAATGAACCTGTTACAATTTTTTTAAGGTTATTTAGAATGTTAATTGTCAACTTTTGGGTAGTATGGCAGTACCCTGCTTAAACTTTCACAATTTGTCATTTTTATTTTTTAACAGTTACTCCGTTTGCATGAATTAGAAGATATGGTAGCAGAATCAGACAATGCTTTAGCTGCTTTGAGTGAAAAATTAAGTCAGAGAGAGAATGAAATAGATCAACTACGTGTAAGATTACATCAAACAGAGAAACAACATTTTACAGAAAAGGAGAAGTATGTGGCCGATTTCATACATGCATGTCTTTCATTAGCAGGACTTAGTCCTGAGTTTTTAAGGCCCCCTGTGAAAACTTGTGTCATAAGTTCTCCTGATGAAATGCATCCAGGAATAAATGTTTTATTATACTATACCAAGGACAGCTGTCTAGTTGTTTGGATTGGAAAAAAAAACAAGGTCCCAAGTACACATTGGAGTGCACTTGAAAGATCCCTTGGCAGTTGGAATTCAATATAAGAGTAGGCCTTAGCACCCCTGTCCAGGCAGAATTTCCTGTTTGGCACACTGTATGGTGTATGCCTAGGCCTGTCTTCATTAGCCTGGTTTAGGAACAGAACAGAAGGTTTTTAAAACCCCTTACTTTTAATATACTATGCAGTGCTGTAAGATTTTTTTGAATAATATCATACATTCTTTGGAACACGATTAATTTCAACGACATTTTTATCAGAAACATTTCAAGTTTTACTATGTATTGTTTATATAAAAGGTGAGATATTATTTTGATTGTATATTATTGTTTATTTATAGAGTAACGGCTGTATTTAAAATCGAGGATGAAAAGAAAGGTATGCTGAATGATGAAAGTAGAAGGGTAATAACAGAGCTGAAGAAAGAAATAGAAATATTAAATGAAGAGATTAATACATTAAAAGATTCTAATAATCGTGCTCCTACAACAACTATGAAGAATTTGGTAGAAAGATTAAAAAATCAACTGGCTCTTAAAGAAAAACAACACCAGGTATAGTCTATTTCAAATTAATACAAAATTTTGTCACTCATTGGATATGTAAAAGTCATTTGGATGGTACGAAAAATGAAGGTCCTGTGTACACATTAGCATGCGCATAAAAGGATATCCCTTGGCAGTTGGAATTCGAAATAATGGTAGGCCATGGTGCAACTGTCCAGGCAGTATTCCTCGTAGCACATTGTATGGCTTATGGCCCCGCCTTATGAAAGCAGAACAGCTGGAACGTTAGATTCCATTTCATTTTCATCGAATATTTGGCTGTGAAATTGGACTTGAAATGTAATGTCTGGGTTTAAGTTCAAAGCCTATGCGTTTTCTAGTTTTGTTTTGTTTTTTCATGGCAAGCTAAATTTTATATTTCCAGTTCATCTTGTGTAAATTTGTGTCAGGTACATGGTATTTTTTTTATTACCAGGCATTAAGTAAAGCATTAACAGAACTACGAGCTGATATGGTGGCCCAGGCACAAGAAACAGTTAAATCTAATTTAGAAGATGTGGGACAAGAAAAAAATATACAACGTTTGATTGATCAACAAACAAAACAGTTAAATGTAAGTTAGATAATAGCTGGGTTGCAAATCTCAGAAATTGATTTACAAGAAGATTCTCGAACACCGAAAATCTTAATCCATAAAAAGAACCTTGAAAGATTTAAAAAATGCCATAAAAACTGACTTTATTCAGAGTAAATAATAACTCAACAGACAGCATCTAAGCTCGTTTCTGAAAAATCTCATTAGATTCTTATAATCATTTTGCAAAATTTTAGATCTGAAATATCAACATCTATGAGTAAGTTACTTGGAGTCTAAAATTTGTTACAATGTTATTGATATTACTTATTTCTGTAGGAACAAATTGAAGATTTACAAATTCAAACAGATAAACAGAGGAAGGAATTGAAGAAGAGAAAAGAAACACAGATTACATTAACAGCTGAATTAGAAGATACAAAAGAAGAACTAGGTCTATAACATGTTTTATTTCTGCACAAAATAATGACCCTAGAGAGCTAATCTGAAAATATTCAATGAATTAAAGGAGTTTACTTCCTACGTGCACACTCAACCTCAATTTTTGTGGCCATCCATAGGACTAGACACTGCATGCAGTCCTGCACCACTGACCAGGGCAAAACCATAGTGGTTCCAATATCCTGAGTCAAAGTAAATCTAATATACAGATTGATATTTTATAAATGGCTAAACAATCTTTATTTATACAACTCTTGACTTTCTTTCTTTAGCCCAAAAGGAGCGAACTGTATCTAAGATAAAAGCTGATAAACAAAGATTAGAACAGGAAGTAGATGAATTAGAGAAGAAAATAGAACGAATGAATACCATGAGAAATCAGGTAGGATCAAATAATAAACAACTGGAATAGAAGATTGTTATGATGTAAACATTAGTGGATTTAAAAGCCGTGATTGTTTGAATTGATGCTTATATGTCTTCTTGTTTTTTTTACTAAAACACAACTTTAAAGGGTTTATTGGTTCTTGTAAATTATCTGACCTCTTATAATATCATTTTACAGAAAACTGGTGACTTTGAAAGACATCAAGAACTGGATGAAGCTAGACGTAGATTGCGTCTGCTGGAAGAAGAACTGAAGAAGAAACAGCAGACGGCAGAGAAACCTTACGAAAAGGAGGAAAAAAAGGTTATTATATTTTGTGATTGATTTTGACTGGAATGAGTTACCTGGTCATGTAAAAAAAAAACTCTACTTTTAAAACTAACATTTTGAAACTGTGAACATGTTAACATTTTGATTTGTAGCTGTTTTAAAACTGTTGTTTTACGTTATATGTATTTTAATTGTAAAGAATGATATTATTGATATTGAAACATTTCGTGGGGTGCATATTGTAGTTTTGTCTATAACAATATACATAAATGTATTAATTTAGGTTGATGACCTTGCTAAATGGGAAGAAAGTAAAAAATGGCAGAGAACTGTTGAGAAAATGAAGGGTAAATTAAAAGATAGAGAAAGTGAAGTAGAAAGGTTGAATAAAACTATTGAAATGATGAAAGCCAATATGGACAGGTAAGTTGTTATTATCATATTCTACTTCACAAACCAAGAGTAGGACATTAAACCCCATTTCATTTCATTTCACTTTACAAACTAATCTTACTGCAAGTTTTTTCAGTGTTCACCATCAAAACAGAATTTTACATAATAATTTGGGTTTTGATACAAATTTAGTCAGATAATCAATATTTTTGTTGTGCAGTATGAAATACGTAGATTAGACAGCTTTTTTCAAAGCGTATTTAGTAAAATTTTTAATTAAAAAGTAAATGTATGGTTGCCATAACGATGTCATCATTTTACGTGTAGTAATGTCATTAATGAAAGATAAAATCAACAAATAATTGATATTTTTTTGTGCAGTAGCAAATACTGGAGTCAACAACTTGTTTCAAAGCTCATCTGTTAAAATTGTTAATTAAAAAATTAAATTTATGGTTGCCACAACATTACAGAATGATGTCATCATTTTACGTGTAGTGATGTCATTAATGAAAGATAAAATCAAAAAATTTGTTTTCATTGATCTTTGATTTGCTATAATCAATAGCAAAGGTATTTATATTTTTATAAACTTTATGTAGAGTATCTAGAGAGAAAGATAGTGTAGAAGCTAGATCTAGAGCGTTATCTCGGACTACTGTACCTGGACTAGGAGCAGCACCACCAACTAAAAAACAACATGATATGGAGGAACTTAAACAGAGAAACTATAACCTACAAGAAGAGGTAATGACAGATATTATTTCTTAAATTTTCAAAAGAGCTTATGATTCATTTTGGATATCAGTAAAGCTTATGGTTTTTATTCTAATGGCTGATAAGGGACAAAGGAAAAAATATATTTGAATAATTAATCTTTGTGGAGAAAACTTTTTTTGAATACCAATCTATTTTATTCAAGATAAAATAACAAAACATTACTAGACATTGATAAGACGAACAGTATTTTGAAACTCAAATAATTATTAAATCAAAGATTTCAGAAAAAGTTTGAGATCATTAATTAATAATGTGATAATGTGGAGGACTGAAAGTTATTCCCTTTGATTTTATTTGACTATTAGTATAATAAAAGACAGGTAATCTATTAGGGGTTATAACTTGCATGGCAACACGCCAGGGGAACATTCTCAAAACTCAAATTATCGTTGAGATATAGTCTCCTATCAAATGTTTAAAGAATTAAGGTGTTCAAGTTTATGAACTTGTTAGTTACTCTACTACAAGTTTAGGCATGTTGGCTGAAATTGTCAAACTAAAGATTTTTTATTTTTATTGGCCTATTATTAATAGTATATTGATAGTGTCAAGCATACAATATATTAGCCTGTGATGTGTGATCTCAATGCCTTAATGTACTGGTTAACAATCAAAATCTCTCTGTATAATATAGATTAGTTATTATAATAGTATACAAAGAAAACTGGTAATATACTATAGTTTATTTTTCACTAGATTAACAATCTGAGAAGGAAAATGTTACAAAGTGATCCAAATCTCAATAAAGATATTAAACTACGTAATCAACAACTAGCTGAACAAGTAGAACAATTACAGAGAGCTATGAAATCCCAAGCTGAGGTAAACAAATAGTTTCTGTATATTCACATAGAGTGTTGTGTTGGTGGACTTGGTTGTTATGTTGTCAAATTGGCCTTACTGATAGCATTTGTTCATTACAATCTGTTGGCTTCATGCCAGAAGAAATTTCTGCCTCGACTACTAGTTTATATGGAAGGAGTAGTTCTTCGAAAAGAACTATAATTATGCAATTTTGTACTGAAGAGCTTGCTAATATGTCAGTCACTTGAAATGAGAGCAATGAATAATAAGTAAAGGCTGGTTATTTATTTTACTTTATTATAGCTACGGGTTTGTTTTCATTATATAGTATCTATATCTGGATACCTTTATTTAAATTCAATATTATTAGCCTTAGACTTAATCTCATAGAAAGGTTAGATGGCCGAATGGTTATCACATGCATCCTGTATCATAAGGTCTGTCATTGAGTTGACTGGCATGGTTTTATTTCCCTGATTGTAGGTGACAAGGAGTAGTATCGCCTGTCCAACCTCGTGGGTTTTTCTCCGGGGCCTCCGGTTTCTTTCCACTGCTAAAGACCCCTACGGGCAAGCGAATAATTGAAATAAAATTGAACAATGTGTTAGTCCCGAAATGATCTAGCTTGTGTCGAGTGGACATTAAACCCTATTTCTCTCTCTGTCTCAATCTTATGCATTAGTAATGGGATTACAAATTTAAACTGAAATAAAATTTGCAAAAAATCTTTGAGTGGCAATTGAACACATTAAAGTACAATGACCATTTATATGGAAACATATGCTGAAGGTTAGAAAACCATAAGATAAACACAAAAACATGATGTAGAACACAATTACTATTTTAATTAAAGTAGTGTTCCTTCAACGTTATCAAGCAAATGATGATGAATATAATATACAGAGGGTTTATATACAAAAACCTTCTAATTAACCAATTAAATTCACTGATTCCATTGTCTCATTTCCATATTGATGCAAGGGAGAGAGGGAAATGGGGCTTGACCCCCACTCGACACAAACTAGGTCATTTCGGGACTAACACATGGTTCAATTTCAAAATGAATTGGAATTCCTTCAAACACACCATTATCTTATAGGAAGGAACAGTATCAGCAGTTGAATATCAACTTTTATTTGAAAAAAATCAACAACTACAAAAAGATCTTTTAAAATTATCTGAAGAAAACATAGAATTAAGATTTGAAGCGGAACAGAGCAGAAAAGATATTCCTAGACAAAAAGTAAGTATAAGACAGACAACTTGTCTTGACTAATGTTCTGGAAAGATGCCAGGCTTTACCTGTGGGTAGTTCATGGTCACCAGGTCTGTGTTATTCTCCGGTCCGACCTACCCCAATACACCCTAGTGGAGCCGCCAACTCTGAACAGACAGACAGACAACAGTCACTAATGTTAGTACAATGTATAGATTAGCTATTTGGTTGTTTGGTTACAACGAGTAAACATACTTTACAAAATTAGATAATACTCTTCTTCCTTAAATATACCTTTGGTGTGAATATGGCCTTGTGCAGTGTGTCAGAGCAAACTTTTCAAATTATTTTATCATTAGGAAAGAGTATTTGATCATATTATTAAAGAATATTGTTTGTATTTATCATTAGGAAATAGTATCAGATTCAAGAATATTGTTTGTATTTATCTATTAGGAAATAGGATAACATTATGAAGAATATTGTTTGTATTTATTCATTAGGAAAGAGTCTCAGATTTACAGAAATACGTAGAAGCTTTAAAGTATGAAAATGGTTTATTAAGTGGTAATAATTCTGCCCGATCGATGTCTTCGTCAATATCCAGTATTAAAAGAGTATGTTTGAATTTTATGTTATTGTCGGTTGCCTTTTGGATAAAGCTGTGCCTCGTTCGAATTTTGTCCTCTTTTTTATAATCTTGGAATGTCCTTTTGTCTTCCATAGTCTGTCTTTCCATCACACCTTTTGGAAAACAATTATTCTGCTTCTATAAACATTTATGAGGTAGGCTGTTCAAACTCTCTGTAATGTACATACGGTCAATATCTTGATTGATTTCAATGATGAGAATTTTCTGTTCATGTTAAGCAGCTTGATAAGCAATTTGATTGTTTGAGACTTTTATTCTAAATAAATGAAAGTGATGTGACTTGGTGCATTATAGTTTTGATTACAAGTAATTAATGAGTGTTATCTATTTATTTTGGGATTAATGCAAATAAAGATTATCTGTACATTTAGATTGGAGAGAGTGGTAAAAGTACTCGGGAATTAGAAAAGACTATAGCTTTATTAAAGAAAGTTGTAGAGAAAACACAAGCTGATAATGAAATGTTAAAACGTTCAGCAAGTGGATCGGGATCAGAACAAATAGCTTTTCTTAAACAGGAAAATGAAGCATTGAAGGTAACGTATTCTGATAGCAGTATTTTTCAGTTTATAAGTAAACAAGTTGAGTAAAAGTAAACATAAGAATAATGTAGATAATATTGGATTGTATTCCATAACAGTACAGTGGTACAGTATTGTTTATTAACTATATGTAATTCAAATTTTATTAATATAAATTGTCATTATTGTAGAAACAACTAGAAGAATTAAAACTTAAAATGGGGGCTACTTTAACTGACCGTTATACATCTCAACAAAAAGGAACTGCCAAAATGATGACAGATTACGAAAAGTTACGGAAAGAATTGTTAAAGGTAAAAATATTTGATTTCCTATTTTAAAAACCTATGGTTCTACAGTTTAATTCCCTTTTAGTTGTTCCCTCTCTTGAGTAGAAAACACGAGGCTATTGAAATGGGTTTATCCATTTGTTACCCTCCAGCACAAAATCAGTCGCATGTTCCACGACTCTATTTCTATATACATGGCAAAATACATTATTTGGGTCAAAACTACCGAAAATTTTTTTTTAGCACTAAAAGCTTAAAAAAAGCATCTATTTTTCATTAATTCGAAAGTTTTTGCGAAAATATAATAAAAAATGCATAAAAATGGGTATTTTGTGGACGCTGTGAAAAAAAAAGAACCGTAAATGCTGTAGCTCTGTTGCTAGTTTTTGTAAATCATTGTAGAAAAGAAAAATTATAATCAGGTGAAATTCATATGTGTCGTTCCAGGACTTCAATCAAATAAAGTCGGTTTGAATATGATTAAAATTCGTTTTTTGGAAAACTGTTGCCATGGTAACCAGCCAAAATCAGTACTTTATAGTTTTTAGATATCACACACAAACCTAAGCTAATCTGTTTTGATGTATAAAACTAATATTTTAATGTGTCAAACTTTTGTTAATATGGGATTCAGTTTTTGTGAACAGAACTAAAATAAAACATGTGATTCCAGGTATTTTAGAAAGTTAAAAAAAAGAGTTGTTATTGTTATTGTTTAATTCAATGTCCCTGCATAAGATTGTGTGAAAATGAGCCATGTGGTAATATTTCTACTCTAATAAGAGGGGTTTGGTTTGGTTTTTCCCTTCGAATTTGATGTAAAACCAATTATTTGTAAAACTGTTACCATGGTAACGGGCAAAAATAATTTTATTTCGGGGACTCTAGAAAAACATTATCACTTAAAAAACAAAGCAAATTAAGTTGGGCAAAATGATTTTTTGTGGCAAAAATCACATTTAAGATGTGGAACCAGGCATTTGTAGCCATAACAAAGCCAATTCGAAGAAATATGGATTTTAGGTAAATTTCAGCCCCCCCCCCCTCCAAAAAAATAAAAATAAAATAATGAAAAAAAGATGTTACCAAAGAAATATGTTGATAAAATTTTGTACAAATATTGGTAAACAACACATTATTATATGCACAAAAGTTCATTTTGATGTATGCAATACATATGTGTTCCTATTGGATTTATTTTGGCTGTTTTAAAATGCAAATTTCTCACTATTTTGTATTTGGCATCACCACGTCTATGGAAACTTCAGATGGCCATAACTCAGCCAATTTTTTTGTGATTTGCATATTTTATATATCAACGGGAAGCAATTTCAGTCCCCTTTAAGACAAGCATTAAATCACAGTTTTTAAAAATTGAAACATGTGACTGGTTTTGTAGCGGATGGTCACATTTGTCAATTCGTCTGTCACAATTGAGATAGAAAGTTCAAATTTGGTGACGGTTTAGAATTTCATTAGGTGAGTTAAATAACTATGATTTATGCTTAGGCTTAGCTGATATAAACAGTATGATTTAATGATGTTTTGGAACTGATAATTTTGATTCTAATTTGGTGAGATTATTGGAACTTGGTGCATCGTTACTTTGTATATCACTACTATGACTAAGTTCGATAACGAGCACTTTGTGCTCAGATTATGCAGACTGATAAACAGTTTGATTACCTCAAGCTATAGATAGTCTCATCTACCAGTATTTTTGTGGAAGTCAATCTTACAATATCGGTCTCATTATTTTCTTTTCTGTTGACTTCTTTTTCAGGAAAAAGAATCCAACGAAAAGTTAAGAATAGATTTACGGACACAAGAAATGGAAAAAGAACAACAAACTAAAAAACTAGAAGTAACCAAATCTAAATTAGAAATAGAAGAAGCTAAAAGACCAACAACAAACTCTGATTCTAAGGGTTGGAAGTCAGCTGTTGTTACTAGAATGTATGAAGATCAAATTAATAGTTTAGAGGCAGACATTGAGAAAAAGGTAAGGTACTTTTATTTTTCGAAGTAAAAACAAATAATTATCATAGTTTTTACATTTAGATTACATGTATTTGAGTATCATTAGTAAATCTTACGTAGAATTTGAATATTAAGGGTTAATTTTTGTTGTTTTTGTAACAGAATAAACAGTTAGCTGACAATAAAAAATTATTAAAAGAAGCAACAGAAAGAGAACAGATATATTTAGAGGAGAAAAAACAATTACTACACCAGGTGAGCATATCTTCTGTAACATTATGGTATTATCTGTAACATTATGGTATTTACTATTACATTATGGTATTATCTATAACATTATGGTAATATCTGTCTGTAACATTAGGGTATTTCTATTACATTATGGTATTTCCTGTATCATGGTATTAATGTAACATAAGGTTCTGTAACATTAGGGTATTTTCTGTAACATCATGGTATTGGGGGCTTGCTTTCAGTTATATTAAATAAACCCTTAAATTATTATATTTCTATTAAAAATCTCAATATTGACTTATATGAAGTTGTTGAAAGCTATAAATGTATGTACGTATGTTTTATTTTTACCAGATGTCAATATTAGAAAGATTACCACCTGGTACACAGTTAAAAGACAGTGATTTAATGAAGGAATATCAACAAGCAAGGTAATAATAATCAAGTTATTTATTTGACCAATAACAGAAATACTATGAAATAATTTTCCCAAACATTACATATATTTGTATTGCAATAAAATTTTAAGTCCTGGAGAATGGGAAAAAGAATTCAAAGCTGTTATGGTGAGAATTTTAAATAATGTTTGCTGTGTTCATATTGTTATATTATTATTTATTATAGAGTAAAGATTGATAAACTAGAGAATGAGAAGAAAGATCTATTAAATGAGATTAGAATGTATAGAAAAGGTGGTAGTGATATTGTAAGTTTGTCTCTTATATTATCTTTTCTTATAATAATGTATACAAATTGTATATGTAAGTAATATATTAAAACAACACAAGAGATGGAGTCCCAAGCTGTTTATCAATATATTTCGTAATGTTTTAAGTTGAGACCATTAAACCACATTTAAATACGAACACTTCACGTGCTTTGCAATGAAATATGTCATGCAGGTTCAAAATTTGAACTAGCATAAATGATGTACACTTGGCACATTGCCCATACCATTGTGGTACTATTATTTCAAGGTCAAAGGAAGAAGTCACAACTGTGTTTTAAATAGGTTTAGCAGAGTTATATAATATAGATAAACATTTTTGTCCAATCTTTTACATTTTAAAATGTCTTATCAGCTATGAAATTTTTTGGTCAAGAGTTCGGAAATGTATTAATTTGTTGATGTTATATTTTTAGTATGATGATGATATTCTGGCTAAGGCTGGTAAATATGATCAAATGATGGAAGAAAATGTTGATGTGAGCATGAATTTAAAATCAGTGGCCTTAGAAAGAGATAAATATAAATTTGAAGTCAGTAAGGTAAGATTGACCTTATACTGTCACCTAGAAAACATCAAATTATTCATTTGTTTTTTGTTTAATTAGAATGTTATCGGATGGTAAAAATATTCATCTTTTGCTGATATCCACCTTTTGTTTTACTTTATCAACTTGCACATTTAAAAATGTTTGGATGAGATTCCATGATACCAGTGATGAGAACAGATCATTATTAACTGTGCATTACTTTCCTAGATATACACGAAGCCACTTAACATAAAATTTTAAACACATGAGTTCTATGGATAACATTTACTGTAGTGTCATAATATGCTCGATCAATAGACAATAAAAATCTTATCTTATCTTTTCAGCTAAAGAAGGAACTAGATAATTTTGGTCCCGATTTCTTTGAAGAAATTGAAGATCTCAAATATAACTACAAGCAAGCTGTCCAGAAAAATGTGCTTTATGAGGAAAAACTACTCAATATTTCAAAACAATTTGGAATCCATTTAAATATTCCAGGTTTAGAATAGTCCGTCCATGAGATATTATTTATGTTTATATGTACGTCCATTATCTTACTGTGATATATTTATTATAGGTCTATCGTAGTCTTTATATAATCTATTCATGTATCGTAATATTTGTCTATTTCATAATAAATAAATTATTTGTCAGTGTTTTGTTATTCCCTCGCTTGGTGCCAATTCAAATGTAATATTCCAATCTTAGCAACTTGTGCTTACTCTGAAGACTACAATTATTTATGGATTGTTTCAGTTTTGTTGAAAACTTTGAGAAGACAATACAAATTATGATTTTCTGTCCTAGAGCTAATCCCACACCCCTTGGCAAATCCAGGTTATAATTTGGTTTGAAGCATTAGTGTCAGGAGAGGATGCACCCCATCAAGGTTCAGCATTTGCAAAAAAAATGGAAAAGCAATAGATGCTATAGTTGGTCAAATCTGGATTGAAGTGTTTGGGTCATGAGAAGACAAAACTATCAATTTTTAGCATCAACAGTTCTGCAACCATTTAAAAACCTTGTGAACCTGATAGATGCCAGTCTTTAATGGATTTGTTTCAAATCTTGTTTGGAGCACTGGGGTCATAAGAGGATGAACTCTCCAAATATTCAGCACTCTGCAACCTTTCTATCCATTGCTACACACACATTTCTGCGATTCCTATTGCGCAATTCAAAGTTTATAATTACTCTATGTACATATATCATACCTTGATGCGGATCAAGATGAGCATTTTTTGGATAGGGTAGGCAGAGATAAACAATTTGGTTGATGCTTTGGGACAGGATAACTTCACTTAATTAAGAGTAATCAAACTTGGTGTATAATTTCATCAGATCTATACCATGACTAAGTTCGATAATGAACATTTTCTGCTCAGGGTAAGCAGAGAGATCAGCAATTTGATTAGTCAAGACTTTAGGGCACAATAACTCTCCTAATTGAGCTAGAAATTTCCACCTTGTGTAGGTGTTTATTAGGTCGATGCCTTGGTACAGTTCGTAGATGGGTATTTTTTGCTTAGGGTAAGCAGAGTAAAGCAATATTATTTGTTGATGCTTTGTGTCACGATAACTTACATGAGAGTGATAAAACTTGGTATATAGTACCATCACATCTATATCTAGACTATGTTCTATAACATATTCTGCTCAGGATAAGCATAGCGATAAGAAATTTGATTGGAGGAGACTTTAGCTCACAATGTGAATAGCTCTCTTCCTAATAGACCTTGAATTTTTATACACCCACACTTTCACGTGGATGTATATTGTCGTCGTCCGTGTCCGTCCATCCACAATTGTTTCTGAACAGCCTACAGATCATAATTTTTATCTGATTTCAATGAAACTTGAAATATATGTTAATCACCCTAAGACCTCCGTTCCTTTCAATATTGGGATGTATCCGACTTAACTTAATGGATTATGGCCCCTGATTGTAGGAAAAATCATGTTTTTAGCTTGTGAACATTATAGAGGTCACAATTTTGAACCGATTTTATTTAAGTGAGAATAATGAAACTTGGTGTTTTAGTTTCATCATAATGATCACTATAGCCAGAGGGTAAGCAGAGCAATAAGCAATTTGATTTGTCAAGACTTTGGACCATAAAAACTCGGAATTGACCATGATGTTTATTAGCTTAATTTTATCTGATAGAGAGTGACGAAATTTAGTGTGTAGTTGATAATCGGTTCGCTTTCTCAATACATTTTAAAAAGATGAACATGTTGGCTTGTTAATATTTATAATGCTACAAAAAAGACTGTAAAACCAGGTGTTTTTCCTGTACAGTTTAGAAAACAACCAGATTCATGATATCATTTTATTATCACAAAAAAATTATGAAAAGCAAGACTGTTGTCACATGTCCGAGATTTAAGAATGGTAAATAAATTAAATATACAAAAAAACAGATAGCACTTGATTCTTATTATCATACAATTTACATTGAAGCTATGATAAAATGTAGTAGATTGAAATGATTAACTGGATATGAAATATTTAATGATGTCTGTGATCAGGTTGTCGTTGTCGAGGTGCAGCTTTAATAATATTATCTACACGTAATATCATTTCAGCAGCTTCGGCAGCACTAAGTAGAACTTGTCTTTTAACCTGGAAAGATTCTGTAATTCCTAGAGTCTCCATATCACCTACAACACCTTGTTCCATATCTGTATAATATAAAACAAATATTTGCTAAATAAACTGAATTCCTTCAATATTCAAATTTTAACAATCATAAAGGATTTCCAACAAATGTTCAGTTTTATATGGAATAGTTAAGATGCACAGTTGACAAATTAGATCTGACTTTCAGAAGTCAATCCAGCAATAGCCAGGGAGGGATTTCTCATGCCATTGCTTCAGGAATATGGGTTTCCAAAAGCAAACACACAAACTAACTTTCTCTTTATCTCTTTATATCTTACCTAAACCATATGTGTGTTTTCCTTCTGTATGAGCAGCTCTTAGTTGGGCAACCAAATCAGCACTATCATATCCTGCATTATCAGCTATACATGTAGGTAACTACAATATAAAACACATCAAATCAGATCAATGTTACCTAGCAAACCACGGCTAATGATAACAGGGACTCCTTAGTCCCCTACCATTAGAAGGCTTCTACCCCTACCATTAGCTGAGATTTGATTCCCAGGTAGAAACAGATTTGACCTACATTTAAGTAAATTATGGCCCTTGAACTAAGAAACAAATTTTCAGGATTAAATTATGGCCAGGATTTTCTTGTTATAGATGTAGTATTGTATGGGTAGGTTAAATTTTGAAGAAAAAGTGGAAAAGAATTACTTACTGCTCTTAATGACTTAGCAAAAGATTCCATAGCTACAGCTTCTTTTCCCGGAGTTTTAGCTGCTAATTTAGCTACAGCATCAGCCATTAACATCTCAGAACTACCTGAAAAAAAAAACATATATTTTTTGAAATTATCTATTTATGATTAATATAATCCAACTTAACATATGTTAAGGAAGAGAAAGGTGTTTAATTGTTCAGTGCAATACCAGTGAGAAGAATTTTACCAGGAAAATGACAATTCCATCTACGGTTCAAGAATCTCAAGTGTTTTATGTGAAATCTATCTTTTCGTCCCATCAGAATTCAGCAGCAAGAAGTGGAAACCAGGCTTGAAAAATTCTCAGATTCTTCTTGTAACATGGACAAACAGTATCCTTAAAGTTTGACTGACACTGATTTTAAATGACTCAATTCAAGATTTCACAAGTTGTGATGAAAGTCATTATCTTACCTCCTCCAAAAACTGTTCTAGTTTCTTTAACTGTTTGAGATAGAACACAGAGAGCATCATGTAGAGATCTTTCACTTTCATCCAATATCTGTTGTGTTGCTCCACGTAAAACAACTGTACAAGCTTCTCCTAGGGCTACACCTGTACAAAAAGAGAGAGAAATGGGGTTTAAGGTTCACTTACTCGACACAAACTAAGTCATTTTGGGACTAACATGGTTCAATTTTCTTTCAATAATTTGTTTGTGTGTAGGGTCTTTAGCAGCGCAAAGAGGTTGGTCAAGCTTCCTACTCCTTGTCATGTACAACTGGGGAATTGAAACCATGTCAATTGACTCAATGACAGACCTCATGATACAACGTGCACATCCATCCCCCACCCCTGACCTATAATCTAATGAGTAGGATCTAGCACAATGGCAGTGGACATCCTAGAAGGTAGCTGTATACCTCAATATTATTTCTTTTCTGGTCTATTTCCTATTCAGTTGTCCTGTCTAGGTTTTATTGTGCAGTAATCAAACAATGTTGGAATATATGATGAATTATATATCAGCAAAGTAAAACAGAATAAAAGATTTGTTACCTGAAAATTTGATTAATTGATCTTCACCAATCATAACTTGTTCTATAAGATCACAGGTACCAAGTTTAACCATATCAGGACAATCAAACGTAGATGTTATTTCACCACCTGTAACTAATGCTAGACGTTCTATACCATCAAAATCAGCATGTTCTATCGCCATAACACCAGCATCAGCAAATAGTTGTTCTGGGTAGTTATATATAAGTTGTCTACAAATAAACGAATTAATATCAAACAGTGAAAATAAAACCAAATCAGATTTAACGTCCTACATTTCAGCACCAAGCAGGTTAATGAAGAGAGATATACGCCATCCAGTTTGCTAGAGTGAAATTTTGCCCAGGCAGCAGCACAACTGCCAACAGATAGGGGTTCTTTTACATGGATGCTAATGAGTAGCTTGTTTGTCTTTTATTCTCATCTTGCACCACACAGGAAAATCTTCAGGAACATTTTCAACAACCACTGGGATTGAACCTTGGAGCAAGCCAGCTCCTTATTCCTTGAGCCACTGTCCATTCTGTACCGCCTAAATGCCTGGCCGTTATTATATTATTATTTCCGTTACCAACAACACCAATTATTATCAACCTATTTTATTAGTTTCAATAATACCACAGATTTCTGCTTTGTACTATACCTTTTTAGGATTTCAGAATTAAAATTGTACCAAATAGTTCACATGTAACAGATTGTACTAAATAGTTCACATGTAACAGATTGTACTAAATAGTTCACATGTAACACATTTATGTCTTGTCAAGAGAGCAGTGGGAGGAAACCACAGAAACCCACGAGACTAGACAGGCAACCCAACTCCTTGCCACATACAACCAGTGTACACCAGTCAGGGTACACCAGTAGTGGACTCATCATGGTGACATGTAAGATTATCCTACCTGTTAATAAACACATTACAGTTATGTTTGATGATTCGATTTACTTTATCTTTCATCTTCTCTTTCTCAGCTGTCTCTAAATCGGCTACTTTAGCTACAGCATCTACACGAACTCGACTACCAAATACCTACACAAATAAATAATATTTCATATTATAACACAAAATGTACGATCATTTTTCCCAGCCATAAATAAAATCATTTTTACCTGCCATGAAACCTTATAAATTAAAATATGAACAAGAAAATAACTTTGCAATTGAAAATTAGACATTTTCGGAAAGTTTACGGAGATCTGAACACGAATGGAGAGACAACTCTGAAATTTCCTTCCCCTTCACCACCTAGTAAGAACTGTGGTGTTTGGAGCGTTCTTAATACAAATGACAACAATATATGTCCACATAAAGTAGAGTGTAAAATTAATTATACCTTAATTTTATCAGCATCCATTGGTGTATTAGCTATCAAAATCTTGGCATTTTCTACTCTCTTAGGCTGATTAACACCAACTTTTTTATCTAACAAGAAACCTAAAAGAAAACATAGTAATGGTATTACACGCAGTCTAGAACTTCTACAAAATTATACAACCATATATAGATATTTGAAGATATCAACTTGCATTTTGTCATAATAATCTGTCAGATTTAGATTATTTCCTGGAAAAAAGTCCCAACAAAACAAACTTGGTCTCAAATGAAAGGCGGGATTCCGTAAGTACTACTTAAAAAATGACCCATCATGATTGCTTGGGGAAAATTTTTAGGGTGGGGTCAAAGTTCAAGGTTGACCAATCAGAAAATAGCAGTCAATATTTCAAAAATGTTAGCCCTATAAATTTGATTCTTAAGTTGCAGGTCTCCTTCCCAATACTATCAAATCCCAATACCTGTCATGAATGAAATGGGTTTAACATCCTACTGTTCTGCTCTGACTGTGATAATGAAGACATACATGAATGGGGGGTGGTTGAAACAAAACAAAAAAAAATTGTTTGAACTTCTATGCACATACCTTCATCTAAATAAGAATCTTGTAAAGCTCCACCAAGTTTTTTGATAATCTGGATAGCATCTAAATTACCACTACCCTAATTTATAAATATACAACATTACTAATACAGGTCAATATTTACACTATCATAGTATTTATTCAAAAACTGAATAAATAATTGCTAATGAAAAAAAAAAGGTTTCATAAAAACAACTTGAATGTTTTAGCCCTATGAATAAGTATTGTATGTTTAAAACCTAAGTACAGTTTGTTTCCATTCCACTAAGAAAATTCTAGTAAGCAAAAGGCTTTACTAATAGTAATAGTAGGTTGATTATGTCTGAAGTTTCATAAAGATGTCTTGACCAGACTGTGAGATAAAGCCCAGAAAGAAATTCTGGCCATAAGGCAAATACGAGTTTATTTCAATATACTTCCCTACGTCCATTTGACACAGGATGATAAATGTTAACCATATACATCTTATAGAGAGATGATTTAAAATCAATGTAATCGGTATGAAAAAAAATCTACTTACTTTTAATCTGAGTACAGCATCAACAGCTAATTTAGCAAAATGTTCTTTAAAATGAGTGAGAATCTTGGAGCTAAGAGTTGTTCTGGCTATATTCATTAAATCTTCACGAAATTTGTCTGGATTCTTTCTGAAACATAACCATGACAAATCAAGACTACAATTCAACTGCTGCTATGAAGGCAAACAAAAACCCGACAAAAAAAATATTGGTATTTTCAGATGTAATGAAAGTGTCTTGTCCCATTAATAGAATAATAACCATCGAAACAAATTGAACAATGTTGTTAGCCCGTAATTAGTCAAGCCATGTGTTTGTCATTTAACAATATGCAACATCAGATATTCCTACATAAAGACTACTTTGATGCAAGATGGTATATATATATAATTCTGATTTTCAAATTTTGTTTTTAACAGTCCTCCGTGCCTAATCTTCCAGACATCGGATGCTTGGTTCAACTTCATTAATGTTACAGTAATGAAATTGATAAATGAAATTGATAAATTTAATTTTAAAATTTGAGAATTGCTTATCACGTCCACCATCAAAGTGTGGCAATTCGTAATTAGCAAAATTTTTCTCATTTGTGATAGAAAAAGCTTATCAAGATATTGTGACTAAGGGATTCTGTGGAATATAATTATCAAATTATGTATATTACCCATTGTCTTTAGCTGCATCAACTAAAGCTTTTCTTGCTGCATCTGTAGCTTGTCTCCAACCTGATATAATAGTCTGTGGATGTATCTTTTTGCTCACTAAATCTTCAGCTTCCTACAAATAAACCAATTTATATTCATCATGATGCAGTAGAATCTAAAATTATTTATTAAATAACGACAATTATAAATGGAGATGAAATGAGGTTTAACGTCCTACTGTTCTACTCTGACTGGGCTAATACAGTGTGCCACTATAGAAATTTTGACTGGGCAGTGGTGCTAGGGCCTACTCTTATATTGATATAAAACTGCCAATGGATCTTTTCCGTGCATGCAATGTGTACAACTAGACAGCTGTCCTTGTGGATACCATGTTGGAAAAATTATGAACTTTCTCTGTCGACAATGAGATCGCACCCCTGACCTCCGGGCTAGCATGTAAGTGTCTTAGTCACTTAGCCACTGTGGCTCCCTAGAGACAATTAAAACCACTCATATCTGTCCTGTGAAGATCTATAAACTTATTATAATGCGATTTGGTATAAAAGTTAACAAACCTTCAATAATTCACAAGCTAAAACAACAACTGATGTAGTACCATCGCCTACTTCATCATCTTGTACTTTTGATATATCTGAAAACATACAAGAACATAAGACCATACATTTATTCCGTCTGGGTCAATGGGAAGTAACTCTTGTTGAAACAGTAAATGTGTTATATGCTCAGTTATCACATACATAACCATGATAAATGTTCTTGAGAATCCAAAATGATACTGGACAATCGTAAACTGACTCAATGTTAACATAATACTGGAACAAACAATAATATAATGATTCATATATATATATATATATATATATATATATATATATCCTTACCCACTAAAACTTTTCCTGCAGGGTTATCTACACCAATAGATTTTAATATAGTAGCACCATCATTTGTTACTTGAATTGTAGTATTTGGGTCGTTTGATTGTAAAATTTTATCCTGAAATATAAACACATCAATAAACTAGCAATACACAAATTGTAGAGTTGGTTTTCTAAAATGCTGTCAACAAAAACATCAAGACAAACATCCATGACAAATAGCTAATACGAAAAAGATGCTGCTAGCATTCCACCAGACCATAGTTATAAAAAAATTTTAGTCACAAAATTACTGAGATAGTCCATTTCTTTCTTTTAAAAGGGTATAACAAAATATACTTTACCATTCCTTTTGGACCCAAGGTACTCTTAACAAGATCTCCAATAGCAATGGCCCCAACAAATGAGGACTGAAATAAAACAAAATCAATAAATAAAGACATTATTAATCAACACATTCAAATTATTCAATTCAAAAGTCAGTATCGGTTGTAATAAGACAAAAGTTTAGAAGGAAAAAAAAAAGTGTTATTGGCACTTTCAGTCTCTATAGAATAACACAAAGATAAAAGATAATTACTGAGGAATGTTTAATTAACATAAATATAAATTCAATAATTGAAAATATTGAACAGTTCTACATTTATTATGCTATTTGTTTTGGTGGTACTCATTTATAACAATATTAATTATCCAGAGTTTTTTTTGTTGTTGACTGGAAGCGAAATGATGCTATTTCCGTAAGACCTTATTTTAGCCAGTTGTTTCAAAATAGATTATGAGAAGTCCTAATTTGAAACTATCACACTTTACAACACTGGTCGCCCCACTTACCATACGAGCTATTTCAGATTTTTCTTCCTCAGCCCCTCGGGTCAAAATCTGGACAGGATTCATGGACAACTGAAAATAAAAAAAAAAAATATTACTGTACATATACATTGATAGCTTTAGTTCATCAACCATTTATTACCTAATAACCTAAATAACCTCATCACGTGTCACAATTTATAACCCTTAAATATACCAAAGCATATACATGTATATATACCTCTTCATATCTAAATAAAATATCAACACATTCAATAATTGCATGAAAGTATACTACTTCACTGAATTAAATATAAAAGGAACTGACTTTTTATACCATGGAACCTAAAGGGATCTGATGAACCCAGGATTTGATAATCAATGTTTTTCAATCCTTCCAAGATATATAATAAATCTTGAAAACTGAAGCCTATGAATCTGCACATTTTCGTTATCATATAAATTGTCTTGACAGAATTCTAGACAGCTGGATTATATCCCTTTTTTTTTTTTTTACAAGAGTTGTCCCCTTATTCGCCACTTCAAATTGTTTATTTGCCACAAAACAAAACAAACACCAATATTTTTACCAAAAAGTATTAAAACCATAGAAATGCTGTATATCGATTGATCTTTTTTCAAAATATGCACATGCACAAAAACAAGTTCCCGTAGTTGGTTTATAATGTGTCTTCGTATTTGAATGGCTTCGGCATCGTGTAGTCATTTCCTCATATTTTAAAATTTTTCACGAATATAATTATTTTAGACTTGCATACTATGTATTATTACAATTCTATGCTACCCTCTAATACCAGCTAAATATAATACTATAAATAGTATGTAAATAAGTTTGTTTATGCGTTAGCCAATAGCTACTGTAAATTTTCTCGCATTTATACGGCTTTAACCTTTCAAATCTAAATGGTAGTGTTCATTACTAAAAACTTCCAGAGAAACTGAACGGTCGTAAAGTAGACGATCGAGGTCAAAACTAAACAGGGTTTCTGGCCGGTTTTTGATGAATCTTGACGGCATTTAACACATTCTAGACGGCAATCTATTTACTGGATACGTGCATTAGATTCTAGACGGTAAGCGTGGTTTCTTTCCTTTTTTCGTAAATTCTGGACGATACCCCGTCCCTAGTGTAAGCGATGTCAGTAAGCCAGCCATTTGTAAACAACAGATTTTGCCAATCAATTGTGTCACATGACTAATTGTGAAGTCATGGCGAACATCGCTATACAAATCTACCCAAAGCCCCTACTATTGGCCCTATTTATTGTTCATTATTTCAATAAAACATTTGATACAAACATGCTACGATTTTAATCAAAAATGACAAAAATCTATGTTATTATGATATACAATGAAATATTGGTGGATTGTGAAGATTAGGGTAAATTGTGCTACTGTCTACACCTGCACTAATCTGTCATTTGGCTTTTCGCCTTTTCTGTTTCTCTTTCACGATATGATCATGATGCTCACAAAAGATTGTTCTATAATCATTTACATAGTAATTTTATCAGGACATAAATCCACCTGCAGATTAATTTAGTTTATTTAAATTAAAACAACAAAATAAAACTGTGTTCTCTATGTGGGCTTTCGGTACCAATGTAATGTTTATTGTCGTACAAAAAATGACCGGTCTGACTCAAGACGTCAGAGTGAGACTGGTTGAAGCACGTGTTTTGCAACAAATATCGAATATTCATAAATTACTACAATTTTATGCCATCAACTCAAGCCCATGTAACAGCAAAACAATTTGTAACACCAATCGTAACTGAAGACGATGTCATGCAACTACACTTACCATCTTGAATTAGGTTTAATTCTACCGACCCGTTAAAATCGGCGTTGAAATGTTTACTTGCGACTTCAGAATGTTCGTGAAGGTAGCGTTCAAATTTTATAGACTTCCTCCGCGTATGTGAAAGAAACGAAACGAAACAGTTCGTGGAAATGGAGTTGCCTCCCTTCCATTATAAATGTCGTCGAGCGCGCGGGCACAATGCTGAGCTATGCTTTTGGATCAAATATTTGCCCCAACCAAAGGTTTGGTAAAAACGCTACTATCACACACTCTGGCGTGAAATCAAAAAGGGTTAATGTCTTATATATTCTATACCGACCGGGATTTATTGAAATGTGCTATGCGGGAAATCTTGTCCTGATAGAGGCGGGACCTATACTTTTCGTCCCATCCGAACACCTAGACACCGTTCCTTGACGGCCGTCCACCACTGACACTGGTCAACACCGGGGTTATCTCAACCCTGAAAGTAGGACGTTAAACTCCAATTCATTTTTTCATCCAAATAATAACTTTACCCGAGTTATACCGACATCGCCCGAAAAAAAATATAATGGTTTTAACCTGAAAAGTTTTCAAATTTTTTTTTTCTGTTAGGCCTCCAAAAATAATTAGGCCTACTAGTGTGTTTACGGTCTACTTGTCTGTTTACCAACCACATTCTTTAAAGCCAAAATCACCGACCCTGAACGTTTTTCTCGGATTTCCCTTGGCGTGATTTTCCCTAGACAAATTCCAACACTGTAATAATTTCTGTTTTATTTTCAAGGACCTCACCCAGTAATAAAGCTAGAAATGCTAGGAAACAGATAATCCACACCTTCCCTATTGCTTGTTATCAATTTAGGTATTTTTTTCTTAGCTTTATTTATATTTCGCCTGAACATCCATGGTTTAGCTAATTTACTTCTGCGTGTTTGATGTTATATCATTAAAAAAAAACTCTCATGTAAGTTGCGTCCTAGACATTGTTATTTTCTTTCCATAACACTTCTGGTTCTACAACACATTTTGGCCAATTTCCCCAAACTGGGCCCCTCACTAGCTCACCAACTTTAAAAAAAAGTTCCAGGCAATCTGGCAGCAAGGCTGCCAGGTGTGGCTGTTTTTCCCATACCCTGCTGCTGCAATGTATTCATATTCTGTATCTCCTCCCAAATTGGACCGCATATTTCTACTACCGGCACTAGACATCATACTGTGCAGGCGCGGATCCAGGATTTTTTTCTCCCCCAGAAAAATTTGGTAAATTAGATTTAATTTGGTGCATTCTGACGTATTTCTGGAACGTAAATTCCAAAATTACAGGTCTATAAATCGATAATAAAATAGCATAAAAAATTTTCAAGCCTGAGCAGGGGGTGTGGAGGGGGGGGGGGGGCGGACCCCCTGGACCCCCCCCCCTGGATCCGCGCCTGCTGTGGGATGGATCAGTTTGTTAAACTATTTCAAATGTTATTTCTTGAAAATATTAAATCAACAGGTTTGCTTTTACTTATGAAATTTCAACCCCTTTATGAAAAAACGTCCAGATTCGTCACGGGTGACATGGCAAAAAATGCTTAACCTGCTGTTGACTGGGGGTTTAATGTCCCCTTCCACCTATCGTGATATTGCAGAAAACTGCTGATAATCTGTTTAATTTTGAATTCGTGTCGCCATCCGAAAAAGTAATTACTGACTGACTCTAATAACTAAGGGCGTAAAATTTGAATAAAAGCAGATTATCGCCCCAGGCGCGGATCCTGGGGGGGGGGGGGGGCATTGACATAGTTGATTTTCATTTAGTTTGCTTTGTTACTGTTGAAGTTCACATATCTGCTCTTTATAAATAGATGATCGTAGTACCCTTTGCTCCAATGTATGCCCCCCCCCCCCACGCCCCCCCCCCACGAAATCCTGCATCCGGACGACGAAATCCTGCATCCGGACCTGCGTCCTATACAGCAAATAAAATACACCCAACTAAACTGTCAATCCTATTTTTGATCCAGATCAAAGAAGAAATACCATTTTAAGATATTCAGTGCAAGTAGCTACATATTTATAATTATTGCTTTAAGTCTGCATTTCAGAAGTCATCACCATTAATTATAATAGCGCACGGGAAGAATTCATTATAAACATTATATAGCTTCTGTAATTATCTTTTATGTACATTTAAAGATACATTATGAGAGAGCTGGCAGTTCTTGCTATAATAGTTAAAATCTAGATAATGTTAAGGGAATTTACTGAAAAATTCGGTCAAATTGATCCTTCACTCTGAATCGAGAATTTAGCTATTTGTACGATTAAAAAAACACAGTCTCGATTATCCACTTCACGATTTAATCGCATCCTAATCCAGTATATATCACCAGCTAGCGATGGCACCGAGAGTTCATTATTGTCAGTATAAGTTAATTACTGGCTTATTATTAATAATTTGGTCGCTTTAGTTGGTACTATTACTAAGTTGACGGTGTTCGGTTATGTTGTTATAATTTGTCACCATATATTACGGTTTTAGTTTGATAACGCTGAGAGAATATTCCTCGAAACGTTTCCTTAAATATATTACTAGTAGCTGTTTTTCATAAGTGCGTGTTTTTGTTTTTAGTCTATCAAGTTACTAAATGCATCTTGAAGATTATATGTAATCACGTGTATATATATAGATTCTATAGGTACATTATATATATAAACAATATTACAGGTTTAAGAAACTCTGACAATATAAACATAGATCTCATTTCAGAAGATATATTTTTACATCAAATTTGGTATCTGTGACTAAGATACCAGATGTTACACTTATGCAGTAACCAAATCAAATTTGGTTTTAAATTCATTCATGATTGAATTTCAGTTATTTATTTTTTTCAAAAAGAAAAAACCCGCCAACGTCTGGTTTTAGACGAGTGATGAGTTTTATATGCTGCTATATGTATATTTAAATCTGTGAAACTAAAGCTTCAGGATATAAACATATACATATATATATACACTGGCATCTAATCCTACTCTTATTTAACAAAACGCGGGAACAGCAGCGAGCAGGTATGTCTTTGGTGGAACTGGATGAACTGATTGAGGAAATTCTAGGAACTGCTTTGGTGAGTTTTTTTTTTTTAATTTGTTAATTTAAAAGGATATAAACATTTTTATCGTATACAGCTGATAAAAAGATGCCGTATGTTAACTGGTTTCGAATACAAACCTAACTAAAAAATGATTTTTTACACCTGGTGAAGTTTGCACAAAACAGATGTTAATTCAAAATTATTCACCGAAACAAAACTCAACATTTAAGTCTCCATTCCCTATAGGCCATTAATTTGGCATCGATTAGTTCGTCCTTATGAACGGAGTTTGTCGAGACGCATGAAGCCGTGTCAATTTCCGGTAAATAGAATCTGCGGATTTGTCCTTGTGCATCCAGATTAACGTTTCAATATACAAGTCATTTTATAAATTAAAGGGCCAATCAGGGGCGGATCCAGGAATTTTTGCAGGAGGGGGTTTGCCAGGTTTCTGTTTCGGAAATCTGCCATCATCGTCTCTAAATTACATAGGCATACATACAAATTGAGCTTTTTAAACAGAGAAATCATTTTTAAACTGACGTAGGATCACTTTGTGATGTAATTTCATTGATGCAAGGCATTATTTTTTTTATGTAGCTGAGCAGCCACCCCCCCCCCCTCTGGATCCGCGCCTGCCAATCTCGATTACATTTTGGAGAATAGAACAGCTTAATTTTGCGTTAAAACCATTTTTTAAAATCCATTAGTTTTCATTTGGAAATTGAGACTCGTGTCCTAATTGACTGGATAAAACCAGACTTTTATTTTAAAAATTTGGATTTTGAGACTGGTGTCCTAAGCTGTAGTATATGGTGTCTGGATAAAACCAGACTTTTACTTTATAAAAATACCGTGTAGGTGAAATTTACCTTTCGTTATCAAGCACTGTATGTTATTCGTGTACTGTACAGACCTATAAAGAAACGGCAATAGATTATTAGGTCATCCAACGAAAATCTTAAAAGAGTTACATGTTCGGATAAGCGGTTTTGACGTTCACGTCCAAACGACTCAATATTTTGAGCTGAAAGTTTTAGAAAGGGTAAATACACTATGAAAATTATATACAAGCACTTCCGAATAATCTTATAGTATAGTTTGACTTCGTGTTCTTTACAGCAATATAATGTTAAAGGGAACATCCCAATTTTAACAGAGTCTCAGAAACAAAAGCCTGTGTATGAATGACATGATAATGCCTCCCGTCATCTATATTAGTTTGCACATTCTATACTTATTACAATAATAGAACCAAACAGTTGAACACATTTATAATGTTAAAGACATTTTTTTTTAAATTTTACAATGCGTGCGTTGTAGGGATATATTAGACAGATCGATTATAAACAGAAATGTTCTAATAACCACTCCATTCGTTTTTTGGAATAGTACTAACCCAATTCCGTCGTGGGTCAAAACTTTAATTTTCTCAGAATCCCCGGAATGTATACATGATATTGCAGCCCAAATCAGTTTGATTTTTTTACATACTTGAAACGACTGATTGTGTTGAAGCGACCGTAATTCTCTAATCATAGCAATTTTAGAGTGCATAGTAGTCGAAATAGTAATATTCAGTTTAGATGTGTATAAAAATATGATGGCTTAAAACATAAAATATTCCAAAAATGTTCGTATGGTTAAAAAAGTAAAGATTTAAACTTTTAATATTAGTTTGCAGTTTTAAATCTTGGTGGGTTATCGGGTTTATATAGCCTGCGAACCCACAGAATTAGACATCAAAGAGATTAGAAAATTGGATGAAAATTAGATCTTCATTAAAACCGAAATGTAATATATGCCTAATTTCAATAAGACTATTAAAGTAATAATAAGGCAATTAACTTGTCTCTGAATTTCTTTCTTTTTTTTTTTTTTTTGTCCAATGTCATATAAATCTAATACTTCCCGGCCTTTATTACACTTCGCTGTCATTCACCTTACAGAATTTTTACCATTTGCACAATATAATTATGTCTTATTCTGCTTAGTTTCTGTTGTTTTGGGTGTTTTTTTCTTGTTTTTTTGTTTTGTTTATTGTTTGTTTGGTTTGGGTTTTTTTGTTGTTTTGGGGGTTTTTTTGTTTGTATTTGTGTGTGTGTGGGGGGGGGGGGTATTTTTTTGGTAATTATTCTTTGTCTGCATACCTCACTGCAGTCTCCTTAACCTTTACGTTTTACTAGATCAATGTCCGAAATTAAGATAAAACCCATTTTTTAAATAAAATAACAAAAACATTATTGTAATATTTAATAAAAAAAGAAACCGTTGGTGACAATGTGACGTCGATCTTGTCGATATAGGTCTTTTTCTAAGAGTAATAACTCTTAATATACTTTAATATTTAGTAAGAATACGACCGAGTGTTTCTTTTAAGAATAATTTTGAAATTCGTCCTTAAGCGTAAGATAGAATAACTTAGTTCCCTATTAGTCCTTTAAAAAACCACAAACCCAAATTATTAAAACAGACCATAAACAATTATTAACAAATATTTTGGTTGAAAATGTTTTCAGTAACTTGAATTATAGTCGGCTCGCATGATGTAAAGTTTATATTGGTTTTTACTGCTTTACGTAAGTAAAGTTAAGTCTGTTATCTTTTCCGCACAACTCATCCCATTTTCATGAACTACTTATAAAGGGGCATTAGGAAAGATTAGATAAATAGTTCTCGCTTAAAGCCCTAATAACACTCTTGTTGTAACTGAAAAATATGTCCCAATCTTCATTCTGGTCAACAAATCGTATTATTTTAGAATATTCCAATTAAATGATGATATAAATTTCATCTTAACACACCTAATTTAAAAAATTGGAAAAATTCAACCAATTGATTTGAAAAGTCTAACGTAAACCTTTACAAATGTGACTTGGATTTTAAAATATTTTCGAACCCTCTGGACAAATAAAATAGGTTGTAATGGATAATTTACACAACAGGTAGGACATTTAAACATCTAGTACTTAGAATAAGGGTATTATTTATTTTCTGGAGCTACCAAGCCAGCAAGAATGTTATTGTCCCTTTAATAGCTTTAAAAAAGATAATAAAAACAGAATATGCTGAAATTGTCAGTCAAATTGCTTCACTCTGAACGAGATATTAGCGATTCGATTTGAGACTAGCCTCGATCGTCATAACCACGATTGATACGATAATAAGTCTCGATCGTCCAATTTTACGTTAAATCATCCATCACAAATAAATGTCTAATCGATAATTTATATAACATTAAAGGCCCAAAGAAAACCCTGTCGGCGGATATTGAATGTAAGCTCTTTCCCTCTCTCTGCCTTTAAATTTTGGGGTTGAACGGCCGAATGGTTAGCGTGCGCGCGCTGTATCATTGAGTCAACTGGCGTGGTTTCGAATTCCCGTTGTACGTGTCAAGGATTAGGGTCACCTGTCTAACCTCGTGGGTTTTCTCCGGGTACTCCAGTCCCCCCCACTGCTAAAGACCCCTACGCGCAAGCGAATCATTGAAATAAAATTAAACACCATATGTTTTCCCGAAATGACCTAGTTTGTGTCGAGTGAACGTTAAACCCCATCTCTCTCTCTCTCTCTCTCTCTCTCTCTCTCTCTCTCTCTCCCTCTCTCTTTTAAATTCAAAGCAGATCATGTTGACCGAACACAGTTTGAACTGTAGTATAGACGTATATTTTATTTATAACAATAAAACAGGCAGGAGTGCTGATACGTCAGCAGATATTTAAATGGATGGATCTGGTTTGTGCTAAAATCTTTTTATCTGGGTATGGCTTTAACATCTGCTGAATTTATTTACACTATATACCATATGAGCATTCTGTTTCTCCCCCCGGAACAATAAACTACCGCAATAAACATATAGTTCCCTTAGAAATAATATCAAGGGCACTTCTATAGATCTGTCGATTGATGGGTTTAGACTGGGCCTTCCAATCCCGTTTTTATTCTTATTGTTTAGACATTTTCTTTGGTAACGGGGAGAGAGAGAAAGAGGGAGAGAGAGAGAGAGAGAGAGGCATGGGAGTAACACATGGTTCTAACACATGGTTCAATTTTATTTCAATAATTCGCTTTCGCGTAAGGGCCTTTAGCCGTGGGTGGAAACCTGGGGAGCTGAAGAAAACCAACGAAGTTGGACAAGCGACCCTACTTCTTGTCACATACACCCGCCGGGGAATTGAAACCACGCACGCAAGTTGATTCAATGGCAGACCTCATGATACAGCGTGCACGTGTTAATCCCCCCCCCCTCCCTTCTCTCTTTAGTAATTACTAACATTTGAGGGAAACATAGTTATATCCCAACTAGTGTAACTTGTCTTGTGAAGACCACGGGTCACGTCTAGCCTATAGGGGTTAAGAATGGCGATTATCTCATTATCTATACAGCGTTTAAAAAGGTGGTTATAGCATAAGGGCGATGCTGTCTATAGCATTAAGCATGAACGTCTTGTCTCAATAAAATTGAGAATTGGGGTTTTCTCATGTAGTATTGATGGTATGTGTCATCTCCATAAGATTAATGTGGGTTGTCATTGGTGTCTATAACGTTGAGAATGGGTCGTTGTAAGGTTAAGAATTGGGTTGTCATTTATCTCTATAAGGTTAAGAATTGGGGTTGTCACGTATCCCTTTAATGTTAAGAATTGTTGGTATCTGTTTTCGAAGAACTTTTCTTTTCATATATGTCAATAGTCATACTCCTCGCGGTGTTTCGTTTGCTTATACCGAACCCCATTTATCACTGCTGGACTGACTGATGATTCCAGTCCCAAATTATGACTAGTAATTAAACAGTCAGGTTAACAACCGATCCATTACAGCTTAACAAATCAATCGGGATTAACCAGAGCTCTAGATATTAACTTAAAGGTGCATAATGGTAATCGCGACTAGATTATAACACAACACGCGAAATTCATTATAAACTGATTAATCCGAGAATAGTAGAAAATTCTAGAAAATTGCCGAAAAACTAATTCTGATAACGAAAGAGGTTATCCAGAATGATGGACACGTATTCAATGTCATAGAATCTGTTTGTCATCTTTTGGAACACACAAGCAGACGAACATTTTTTTTTAAAAATCGTTTAATATATACATTTAATCAAAGGGACGGGTTGTCATGTTAGGTATGTTTCAACAAACTGAACAGAATCCAACTATGACTTCCAACAATGGAACCCAGGAGAGGGTTGGTTTTAAGATAGAAATAGACACACTCCCTCAAAAACCCAAGTTTCGACTCGAAGTGCAGCAATGGCTAGAGGTGAATTTCCAATTTTCTCTGATCTTTAGGGTTTCTCTCTCGAAACACTGCATAATATTATGTATACCGGACCTGTATATCTACAAGATAAATATTCTAAATAGTAACCCGATTTTGAAGTGAAACATGTAGCAAAACCGTTTAATTGGCTAATTGAAATCGTGCGCCAGTGCCCTCACATGACCAATTAATGGCATAATATTTCAGTGGAATTCGAAACAAATTCCACTCACAAATGATCAACATAATATTTTCAACCAACATTTTATAATTTATTTATGATTTGAAATAAAGTTAAACTTTTTGCTCTACCACACTGTTGTTAGAAGTATGTGAGGATAATATCGTCGGTGTTGATGATATCCAAGAATAGCTACATACACGTCTTAGTAAAACACAACCACGGTAAAAACAATATAGTTTAATGTATGTATTCAAATAACTGTGTTAATAATGCATGTCGTGATAAATATCAGTACACAGGAAAAAGGTGGAAGAAAATCTCATGTTATAAAATTATCACGACTTGTTTATACCATTTGTTTAAAAGTAACATGCAAGATAATTATAATAATATGTGATGTTCTTTTTATCTTTCGTTTAGTTCATTTATTATAGCCAGTCACGAAACACAAGACGACCCTATAGTTAAATATTGAAACAAAGCTCTCATTGAGAAAACACGAAAGTTTTCTCCGACAAAAAAATTGAATAGAAGTATGCAACGAAAAGACTGTCTAAGCGAAACCGAAGTTATATTCAAGACCAAACCCGCACGAAAAATAATCATATAACCCCTTAAACAACGGAAAAACATTCTCTGGGAATTTTTCTCACTCTCAAATTGTGGTTTGTCAAGCGATTTATGGATTGGACTTTTGGCTAAAATCTCTTGATATCTATTCCTGACTCTGGAGATGTAAAGCAATGTCCTTTATCGTTCGGATGCGGCTCAAACCGACTAGGTTGGAATTTAAAGAAGTGTTGGCGAAAATGTCATTGTCCACGCCACTGCTTCGGCTAAATCCCCCCCCCCCGTATCCATGTTATGTTTGCCTTAGAAAGAACGGGATAATATTCCATTTCTTTACTTTCATTCATTGAAGTTGTGTGGTCAGAAAGATTTGGACCAACGGCTTGAATGTCCTGGATTTGAACCCATTTCGCACGTCTGCAAGTCTGAGAGATGACAATAAGAGAAGTGTGCCTAATCCGTGTACAGATTGGTGGGCCAACAACAAATCTGTTGTCTATTGGAAAACAATAACGCACACTGGTCTGCCTTTTTGTTTTAACCTATCTCAGAAAATATGAAGGGACGCAATCCACACGTAACAGTGGTTATGAGCGGATAATAACCCCACAATTGCCTGAAGATGTACCCAAACCAAGGATAAACAGATCTAAGAGCTGTCAATCAGAACCTTATTCAAAAGGACAGAAGACAAACCGTATAGCCTAACCTAAAACATTTTTAATCCCTTCAGATAAAAAGAACCCAGGCTGCTTTACAGATATCTATGAAGACACACTGCGAAATATCCAACTAGCCCTTCGATCCTATTCGGTGGGGATCATATGAAGCCATTGTATTACAGGTTTTCAATTGACATATACATCGAAAACACACACACCACACAGAAGTTAAAAATGCAACCGAAGTAAGCCCAAACGGCCAGTTTTCGACCTTTAATATGAGTAACCGATACCGGAACACGTTAACGCCAAATTCCACCTAATTATATTCCGGTCCATTTCGTCCTCTCACGATTCTCTCTGAAAGTATAATATTGCCGGAGCAGCACCCAACCCACGTCGACACCATAACATTATGGTGACCTTCGGTTCAGGATATATGCACAAAATGCAATGATTAAATTATAACTTCTTACACTATCTAATAATGTACATCATATGATAGGCCATAGGGTATTTAAAGAACGCAGCCCACAACGAACGCCTAATGTAATATGACACGACCGAGTTTAAATTCGTTATTATTGTGACTATGTTTTATTGGCATGTAGAAAGCATCCCATGAGAGCAGGTTTACAGGTATTTATAAATACACATACACCATGTTAAAATTAGATTTACGATTGTCTCGAGACACTTGGAGAAGCGTTCTTCCCGCGCCAATCACCGTTACAGCCGTATGAACTCGCGTACCGTGTGCACGAAAAAGTATATGATATACTGTAGACTGTATTCACTACTGTAATATATGTACATATAGATATATAGACCAACTTGTGTGTTTAGACACTATACGTGTTAAACAATTTCCGTGGGTATCCTTTGTCCGTGTGCAGTGCCTATAGTTTTAGATTGTGTGGGATATAATAAAAGCTGATTCCATGGAAATTCCACGGATGGACAGTTTGAGTTTGGATATTAATCCAGAACCCACCACGGTGAGTCCTAATAGTCAACACATTATATAGTTATATGTATGCACATGCAGGCTAACTATGTGCGAAAACCAACAAGTAACCATATCTCCTTCACGGTGTCTTACCACATAGGCCTAACCCTTTCAAAGTTGTTGTAAGTAGAAGCATGTCGATTCACATGAACAAGTCTTTTATTTTCCCAGTCTAATGCCATCAAGAATAAACCAGAATGGATCTTAGCAACTGCTAATAGCAGACTATTTTTAAAAAAATCCATTAGTGTCGAATAGCATACGGAGGGTGGGAGGCGTAACTGATCGCCAGGGATGGCAGTGACACATCTTGATGGTTTGCATTCCAGAGACAGCGGATTTCAAACTGTAACCGTTTTACAGTATAGGCTATAACTAGAGCCAGTGACAGTGATTGATATATCGAAAGCAATCTTTATGTTCAAAATAATGTTTGACTGACATTGCCTGATCTTAAAGAAACCGGTGAACTACAATGTACACAAGACATAAGTAAACAGAAAAATGGCAACTTCTTGTCACGTAATCCTTCTAACAACAAACCTGTTTTAGTTATACACGTCTTTACATTTACCGACAAAAACACATTTTGTGGGTGGTTATTTTTTCATAAACAAAATAACAATAGAATTATGTGAATTACAAATAACAGGCTTCTTCCTGGTTCACCATGAGCACGTGTTTCGTGACGTCATATACTTGTATGGCATAATACTATTCATTCTATTTTACCAGGAAATAGAAATGAAACACCCATTAAATGTAAAATAGTAGTTTAGGGGCTGGTGTATTTAAATTCCCTTGTCTTTGTGTCTTTAAGGAGTAAATACCATCCCGGAACTACTTTTGTTCTCCTCTGAAGACGGGATGAGGTCCTGTAAGGCGTGGGTCTAATCTTATTTATAAAGCTGATAATGCTCGTTACCGTTGATTTGGTAATCTGCGTTCTAATAAGAAAAAATAACAGATTTATCAGTAGCCGTACACTTAGATAGTAGGTGTAGCTAAATACAAGTATATAAGAGATTTAGATGCATTATGCATGCGAACTCTAAATCATCCTATTACAGGTCTTTATTTTGGCTTCAACTGTTACATAAATTATTATTTAGATATATATCCACATGCCAAGCCCATTAGATGGTCGAGATTTAAAAGGATTTAATCATCAGCAAGATCTGAAAATTTATATGACGATTTTGACTAAGTTTCGATCTTCAAAAACCGCTGTTACGATAGTCAACGATCTACGCTGTATCTTCCGTCATAACTTCGCTTAGAATATAGTAATTTAAATGCAGTTTTCAATATATTCATTTTGCATTATCAGTTATTGAGCCATTATAGCAAGAACGTCCAGGACTGTGTCTAAATCTTACAGAAATCATCTTTAATATGATAATTCTTATCAAATCTTGTATAGGAAAAGGTGAAATACACAATTATTTGTTCAGTTAAATACCATTAAATTTTAAAAGATATTACCAGTAGTTATCGCCATAGGTTAATAGCTGATTAAATATAGAAAATTTAATATGGGAATCGTTATCAGATCTTGTAGGAAAGGTTTACAATAATAAAATGATATTTTGTATAGAGTTGATATAAAGCTGTAAGTAAACATGGCTGTAATCCTATACCTGTGTATATCTACTCTATATATCCCAACTACGTTAACGCTTCAGTAATTCTACATTTTACCTCTGGCGCCATCATCAATATTCACCTTTCTGACAGTTTATGCAAAATTATCAGAGTAATCGTTTTCGTGACACGAAGTCGTGGTGACTCAATGAGTAGAAGGTTGGTTCGCTATCCTGTAGGTCCCGTGTTCGTTCCCGGTGTTGGCCATGAAAGTTCATCAGGATTGTTAGGGCATGGTTCCTCTCTTCGTCAGTGGTGTAGGGACGAAGGGCCTGGTAAAAGAACAGCGAATAGTCTGGCACGGATGGCAAACATGTCCTCATAATACACTGCATGGCGCATGCTCGTCTTCATTAGCCTTGACAATGAAGCAGAGTAGGATGTTAAACCACATTTCATTTCAACTCATTTCGTTTTCATGACAAACGTTGTAGTTTAGATCCATCCGTGATTAGTTCAGGAAATCGTTATACATGCATTTAACCCTGTAACGCCCAAGAGCTAGAAACAAATTCATTCATCTGTTAAAAAAACATGCTTCTCTTAATGAGCATTTCCTATAAAGATTGCGCCACTCATGATTGAGTTTTGCTCGCTGGGAGAAATTAGTTACATGGACGCGAGAAGAGCAAATATTTGATATCAAATATTGCATTATAACTGCAGTTAATTCTCGTATCAGTAGTTTAAATAATGTTTGCTTTTACGCCGCTTTCTTTTGGATTTCTGAAGCAATGCATGTCTATGAATCTTTTCTACATTAAAGTGCCACCACTCATTCGTATCTTTCCCTGCCATTTGAAAAGCTTATATATTATAGTTTTATAGAACGCTATAGATACGTTATAATTATTGAATCTAACTTGATTTAGTTGTTTAAACCAGATGACCCCAAAAAACCATCAGAACTTGTATCCTGCACCCCAAAAAGTAATAATCAACAAAGACATTGTATTTAAGGAAATGCAAAGATTCCATTCATCTTCGGGTCTTGTCGACGTTATCTCAGTAACACAGTAAAATAAATGTGTTTCTTCCATTATAGTCGTGCCAAAAATAACAGTCTCTATCTATGTTTAAATAATGAATTGAAATTGTATCTGGTATAACTGATGTATTGATTGTTGAAAGGTTGTTGAATAACAATGAGATCATCCATCATATTTTCGTGATTCCTTTTATATCATAGAAACAGAGAAGTGTTGTTCAGATTCAAGATATACCTTGGAGACTAGAGTGGGTAAACCTATTAAACAGCCATTATGCTACGTTTATGCAAAAGCTAAATTTGTCTATTGCAGGTCTTTCTTTAGGCCTTAAATGTTACATGAAATATAAATTACACATTTATTAACATGACACGGTCATAATCAACTCTCGATGCTATCCGATATCTCCGATATTAAGTAGATTAGAAATTTTCATCCACATTTTGATTTTATTTAAAAATGGATAAACGAGGCTTAGTTTCGAACAACCAGTGCTTTGGTTACAATCAATGCAAATATCCCGTCAAACCTTCAACGACTAATATCGTCGCTGGGAATAGACTAATTTGAAAGCGACTTTCAATATATTCATCTTGCAGTATCTATTTCTGAACATCATCCAGAATGGCAAGCTCTTTATTTAAATCTTAAAAATTGTGAACGTCTGTGGCGCGTTTGTTGAATTCTGTGATGCTGTTTCTTAAATGTGTCTTACAAAATGTGATATCGTCGACGGACAGCACATTGTGTCGGATTCCTGATGTTATATAGATGCATGATTACATCATACCACATATAATAAATATGCGATGCTTCGAAGATACACGCATACGAGCATTATAGAATTTGACACCAATTATCATCGATTTCATTTATGTAAATTGGTCTCAAAGAAGCAAGGCTAGACGATTGATGAATTAGACTGTACATAGAGATGTGGATGTTTTGGGACGTCTATTCATCAAGGAGAGAATTATTCTCTGGTAAATAGGTCTATAGAAATCCGGAACCGATACCGTTAATGCTTCAATATGACCACAGACCCCATTAATTCATTTCTCCGATACTTCAATGGTGTTCGACTGTTGGTCAAGATATAACACAAATCATGCGTTGCGCGTTCAAAAGCTTTCATCTTGCTTTTCCTAGAGGAGTAGAGGTGTGGGGAGGGCTGTAGGAAACATTTTGGTTAAAATAATATTCGATGGTTATAACACAAAATCGACAGGATCGAAAATGCGATTTTCAGGATAATTTAATCAGTTGTTGAGTGGCGGTTAAAATCCAAAGAGATTACTTATGATTAGTTGGTGAGTAACCCAATGAAGCTCATTTGCGTATGACTGAATGGGACTATTCTGTAAACATTATTCCAGCGACACTTTCGTATTTTCTGAAAAACCAATCAAGACGTATTCATATCACACCAGTGTCTCTCTTCTAGCGTTTGAATGTTTCCATTAACGTGTGCGCAAGTGGTTTAGTAACCCTTTTAATACAAGGACTAAATAAAATTACTAGTTGGCTAGATTAGTTCAAAGCAATATAGTTGACGGACATTCATCTTTTTCGATCAAGACGGCTAGCCCGTGTTGACCCAATCTATCAATAATGAGATCGTATACGTAATGTAGACTACCTTACTAGACTGGACACGATCCTTCACTACACATCAGACAATTTTAAACCCATGTCGATCAATTTGTCAATACTACAAGACTTTACACTAATACTTTTAACCCCCAGGCGCATGATCCCTTATAGATTTAGACGGGTTCCTTAATACACTACTAATGATACTTATACAGCAATATGGGCCAATAATCAAGCGAGACGAACTTGATTTAAATGAACTTTATGTTACGACATCAATGACTTACGAAATGATTTCGTGTTTATAAATACGCCATTGCGTTATTCTTCATCTGTTGTGGTATCCAAGTTATTTTCAATGGTACTTTTTACAAAATTCCACCATATGTATTCAGTAGATAGCATAAATACCGACTGGGATAACACTTCCCAAAGGGATTGGTTGTGCGACAGGGTTTGGGAAGCAGGATCAATGCGTTATTCTTCATCTGGTATGGTGTCCCAAGATTTGGCCAATAGTAATATTTGTAGCCTACAATTCCAACATAATTATGTAAGAATTAATAAGTTCAAGTACCGACTTGGGTAGCATACCTTAAAGGACGTGATTGAGAGATGATTGGCTAGCATGTTCCTGAAGCAACGTCTGTGAGTTTTACAACTGGGTGTTGATAGATTACTTCACAATTCCCGAATTTATAGGGGCTGTGAGATATTGACTGCCATGGACACCTTGACTCAATTGAACGAAGTTTGAACTTTGAAAATCGATTACCGGTATCGCAGGTAGACATTTTAGCTCTAAAGCGCGAGACTTGGTAATCGCGACGATCGAGGAATCTGATAGGCTCAGTGGCTGGGCTGGTACCCAAAATGCAATTAGTGTCGAAATATGTAGGGTATTACGTGATGGTGGTAATAAGATGTACGTAGGTCTAGCCTCGTGGGTCATTTACCGTAACAAGAAATAAGACTTTGACATTTTGTGGGGTTTCCGTCGTGTCAAATCGTACTGTTGGAATGTGTTAGCAACCCTTTAAGGTCACAGTAGGAACAACAATCTATTCAACGGAATAGGGGAGTACACTTTGCTTAGACCAGGATTAAAATGTTTGTCAAACGTGCTATACATGGACGTGTTATACATGTAGTTCTAAACGGTGTCACAATAATCTTGAACCGTATGTCAGTATAGGTGCCGCGGTTTTACTCGGTACCCATGTAGGCCTACCCCTGTTCCTTGTGAATATAAATCGTATCAGTGGCGCAACTACTTGGTTATCAGTCTTCATGGAACTTATATTATAACAAGTGATAATCGATTTATCATGTTGTTTTACTGTTCTCTCGTTGTTCTTGTGTAACCCTCTGCTAGAGAGTTTCAGCAACCTAGCTGTTTGATATTAGCATAAATATTTGAATTGGTGTTTTACGTTTTAAGTTCCATATTATATTAGTTCTAATTGAACTGTATAGCTTATGTATGTCTAGCCTACTAGAAAAAAAATGTTATGGTTATGGCGGACTTTTTGTAACTTTAAAGGTGTCGAGCCAAACTCGGTGCCATGTCAAACCATGACATCGAGCTGTTTGTTTTAACAATCTAAATATCAGAGAATTGAAAAATGATTAAAATAAGATGACGGTTGTGATCTGAAAATGTAGATTAGTTGAAAAGATTGAATAATCCGAAATTTTCGCCCCATTGTGTACATAATGGTGTCTTTACAAAACGTGTGAATTTGCTTAAAATTGTTCGCCTTATTTTAACTAAAACAGGTAGCCATCTATAAAATTTTTGTTGTTTTAATGTAGCAAATACATCAATAAGAAACTACGCGAAAAGTTTTGTGTTTCTGATTCAAAGATATGTCTCATAAACAGTAAATTGAGTAAATTCTGAGATTGCTTTGTGAACTTGGGACCTGGGGATGAAGGGTGGGGTGGGGGGCATTGTCGAAACAAATAGATAATAGGCTCTAGCAAATAAACATTTGCATGGGTGTATCTATGGAAACACAAATAATAGGATGGCGTATGTTTTAGTAAATCCGTAGTTCGTACTTTGGAAGGAGTCGCGGTGGCTCAGTGAGAAAGATTCTGGCTCGCTAATCTGGAGATCTCAGGTTCGCTCCAGGTGTTTGCCGAGAACGGGTTTTCTGACGTGGTTTCTCTGTGTCAGTGGTACAGGACGTGGGGTCTGACAAGGACAACTGTCTAGTCGTTCGGATGCGACAAAAACCGAGATCCCGTGTACACATTGATATGGATGCACATGAAGGAACCTTCGACAGTTTGAATTCGAAATAAGAGTAGCTCGTAGTGCCTCTGTCGTGGCAATATTTCCCTCATAGCACACTGTCTGTCTTGATTAGCCCGGTCGGTGCAGAAAAGCGGGACCTAAACCCCATTTCATTACATATAAAGCTCGTACTTTGCCATGAATAATTTGGAATCCCATGGTATAAAAGTACACGGAATTACTTACATACAAAGTACTGATTCGAGAAATCAAACCTGACATGAATATGGTTGAAGAGGGACTACCTATTATGGTATGTTTACAGAATTTTGTAGCACATGAAATTACATTCCTCTGTAGCCGGATCTTTAAGTGTGTGACATTTAAAAGTATCAATGGGGATCTTAGATAAATCCCGACAGCAAATAGTAAATGTCTTATTTCTGACAATACATTAATGTGGAACGAGTGAAGGCCAAGTTGCGAGTGTAGTGGTTGACGTCCTTACATCTTCACAAAGAAATCAAATGGGGTTTAACGTCCTACTGTTCTGCTCCGACTGCGAGCAATTGGAGACGGATATATCACAGTGAAATTGTGTCCGGACAGCGGGGCTACGATCTACCTATATTTCGAATTCCAACTGCCAGGGGTTCTTTTACGTGTACACACTTCTTCAGTTTTTCGTCCCATCCGAACGACTATACGTTTTACCTTGCAAGCCCCCCCCCCCCCCCCCTGTCCTGCACTACTGACAAGCGGGAACCCGATGAATTTTCACAGTTGATTTTAAAGAAAGTGCGATTACACCTTCATGGGCCAAGTAGTACCCGGACACCCTCACATTCTACCTGCGCCACCTACAGCAATTCTATTGATAGCTGCCTCTATTGGCGGTGGATGTCGAGCCGATAATTTCAAATGTTCTGATAATTTCAAATGTTCTATAATTATCAGCGAATAAACGTCTGCTGTTCGTTAACCGCTGTATTTTTGTATATTAAAAGTGATCCAATATAGAAAATATTACGAGACTTGCCTTAGGGAAATTAATTTTAGTCACTTTTCGGGCCACTGAATACTCTCGGTGCGTGGGGTGCGTGGCTGTCAAAGTAAACGTTGTTACAATAGATATATCTCAACTATTGTCATCCACCTATAAATGTTTAGATCAAACGTACGAGTTACCAATAATAGGCTATAAAAACTAATAACAAAAAAATGAACAGGGTCAAAAATATAACACAAAACCAGGTTGTGGGCTACGTCAGGTATGTGTGACTTAAATGTCATTTGGAAAGTCACTCGAATTTCTCTGTGCCTTCATAGGCCTACAACAAAAGTTGACAAACAGTGTAACTTTCATTTCAAAACAATATGCTACATAATTTGTATACATAAAATTACGTGTGCTTGTCAAGAGGTGTCTTGATTCAGCTGGACCTATTTATTTGGTGTACGCGGTAGTTAAAGGAGTGCTTTTTAATTCAAGAGACATGGCCGACGAGTTGATAACGGAACTGGACGATAAATTAAGTTTAATAGAAAGATCGGATAATTTTGATCAAGATAAATCAAAGGTGAGATTTGAAATGAATTGTTATTTCGATTTTTACATATATACAAATTGCTCCTGTGTTTCATTTTATTTAGGTATACAGTTAACAACACGTTGTCAACTAGCCGGTTAAAAAACAGGAATGCGCCATTGTTACGCTTGAGTGGTTTTATGTAGACCTGTGTGTATTTATTATAACACCTATCGGTACATTCACACTCAATTGTCTCTCATATCTATCTGTACACGATACAATGTTTCTATTTCTGAAACAACCTTCATTTAAACTTAATTCATGAATTATTTCTGTGAAAAGGGAGGGAAAACAAATCATTCGCGCGCATGCTAGTTGCGGCGTCATTTAACAAACTTACCGCCAAAATCACAAGCACGTGAAGCACTCGTTTTATGGCGCTTCCAGCACGGATAACGTCTGGTTCTGACAGGTATAAATTGGTGTTTAATGATATATGGACTCCAACAAAAGCACTACTAAGTAGTACATATCACTGTTTAAATACAGGAACCTTACCGTTATTTTGTACGTACAGTGGGTCCACTGTTTATAAACGGTAGCCTACCAATTGTGTAGTAATGGCTATTTTTCTGTCTGTTTAAGAGTTATTGCCGATGACTGCATGATAACTAAATTCAATGACGTTGATTTTCAATTGTCAACCTTTATCAGTTTGTTAGTATAGATCTTTAGTGATAAGATACGATTTTATATTATAAACATTCTATGGCTGATATGATGGACCTTACATGTATTATAGCCTATTATAAGGTCCGTGCTGAAATGAATGAGGTTGAGTGTAAACTTATCCGAACCAGCTTGGCTAATTCAAGAGGGATATACACTGTGCTGTGAGGAGAAATATTCTCAGACAGCCAGCAGCACTACGCCTACTCTTTCTATTGAATTCAAACTATTCTTTAACGTACCTGCCATATGCACTGATCTCGTTTTTTTGCACCATCCAAATGACTAGACACTGATCATGCTAGGCCATATCCATCCTCGACCATTGATAAGGGGAGACCTAGACTGGTGGCCAGTCTTCTCCACACACCAAAAATTGGCCAGTCCTCTCAAAAAAAAAAAAAACGAAAAAAAAACGTAATCTCTAGAGACTGGGCAAATAGAGCTTCATTCTCATCTAGTAGGTCAATCTGCATTATGTAGGTCGTGTGACGTCGTGCACGTGATCACGACATATCTAACATCACGTGATAATAAACATGGCTGTCGACTAACTGGCAAACTGGTGTAGTTACGAGATGTTTGTTGTGGATAACAGTTATTGTTATTTAGTGATACTTTAACGATCTAAGAATTTTGTTGACGGACAATATCTGTCGAATGAACGGATACAACGTATGGGATGAGGTGAATGAACATAAATAATTACACACAACATCATTATAACAACTTAACGAAGCCAGTTCATGCGTATCGGGACGAAGCCGAATGGCGAATGGAAACAAAAACGTGACATCAGCCCGCAGACTTTATTTACAAATTCGTGTCACATGACTCGGGGCTTGCTTGACAACTGTCAATCATTCCAAATAAGGAACAACGTAAAACAGGACAGGAACGCCCATTTTATTGTGAAGCTCGCAAATTGTCCAGTCTCTGGTGCTGGTTACAGGTTTACTCAAATTTTTTTTTTTTATACAAATGGAAACGAAAGTGTTGGTTTACTAAAAATTAATACTTTTATATAAATCGAAATGTAAAATAAATAGAAGAGACTGGGCCAGTCTAGGGGAGACCATGCGAGCCAGTGTCTTACTCACTGAGCCACTGCAGTTCCCATCATTCTATAAACCAATGTGAAAGTAAATAGTTGAACTACACAGGACAATTAGCATGTTTCGTAACCTTCAATAAACAATTAAATAGAAAATAATCTATCCCACAAAAATACAACAATACCATATTGGCATTTCAAAAATGTCAACACTCATCAGTTATTAAAGGAGCTTTATGGAAGCTTAGATAAAGAGATGGCAGCTCAGTCTATAATAGCCACAAACTAGATAATGTAAGGAGAATATACTGAACAAATCAGTCTGAACTGTGATATTTTTGTTTGAATTTTAGGCCTAGCCTCGATTATTCTTACTAAAGTCATAGTCTCAATTATCGATTTTTGGATTAAATCTATAAAGAGAGAGCGTTGAGCAGCAAATCAGATTCACCTCAAGACACATAAGATGTCATCGAGAGTTGATTAAGGTCTCTAATTAATAGTTTATAAAAAATTTCAGGCCCAAAGAAAGACATGCAATAGGCAGATTTGTTTAAATAGAATAGTTCAGTTAAGTACCTAAATACAGAAACAGGCCTGCAATAAGGTAAATATTTCAGGCCAGTAACGAAATGATATGATTTAATATTGGTTTTTGTGTCGGCCTTGACTGTCTTTAGAATAAGGAATACTTGTTCGATTTGAACAATACTCTCAATTACAAGATTGGTCATTGGTAAGCTATATATATATATATATATATATATATATATAGACCTATTTATTATATACTACAGTATTTTAGAAAGAGAGCATAGAAATGGGTGATTGATTTGATGAAATAGGAGTAATCAATATTATCAGAAATCCTTAAAGTTAATTTTTGATTTAAGTTAATTTGGGTTGTGATTGTCTGTTTCATGTTTTCATCTTTATTTGATTAAGTGCAATAAAAAATCAGTTATAATCAATCCTGTAATGAATTTCATGTAAGGGTAAGCTTACCATGTCTTATGGATGACACCTGTCACTACTGTCGTATTATTTAACTGTCGAGTGTGATAAAACCGAAACATTAACTTGGACCAAAATAGATTTTGTAAAAAAAGCAGACAACGATCAACCCTATCATTTATAATGGCAACTATAAAACTTTTGAAATGCACATTTTAAAGGCTATAAATATTGATGTTTTATACAATATTCTATCTCACAATTGCTCATAGTGAATATTTCTGAAGGTGGATGTTAAGAAAAGATTAATTTAAAAACTGTTAACCACTTACATTGTCCTTAATACAGACAGACTAAATGAGTACAATGGACAGAAGTTGGGGGTGGGAAAATTGGTTCATACCTGATAACATGGAGTCAAATTTTCCAATATCGACAAAGAATTTCGTGAGAAGATAAACCCTGCCAATATTCAACATTTTGCAACCTTTTATTATAGAGTTATGCTCCCTTTTCCAAAAGCTTGTGAACACCATGGAGGTCACAGATTTGAATGTATGTTTTCAGATTTTGTGTGTTTTCAGATTTGGGGTCATGGGAGAAGGAACCCTGTCAATTTTCAGCATTATGCTCCTTTTTCTGAATACCTTGTGAACATGATAGATGCTACTGTTTTTAATGGATACGTATATATATTTCAATTTTTGTGTGAATCACAAAGACTGGGATCAATATATACGTAGTGTGAAAAATAGGGGTCATTGGAGGACAAACCCTATCGATTTTCATCATATTATGCCCCCTTTTCTGAAAACCTTGTGAACATGATAGATGTTACAGTTTTTAGTGATTTTATTTCAAATTTGGTGTGAATAACTAAAAATGTGATGCATTTTGTGTGAAAGAAGACGAACTCTATTGATTTTCAGCATTTTAGGACACTAATTGGAAGAGATATATTACCAGGTATGTGTCCGGAAAACCATGTGAACACGATAAAATGGATAGATTTGTTGAAGGCATAAAGAATCCTTTTCAAACTTGGTCATCATCCAAGTTTTCCTTTCGGAATGGGCCCACCTGTCCACCTGTCTTAAATGCTAGGAAAATTGGTTTGCGGTTGTCAATTTTCAAGATTTTTTAAGGGGAGCCCCCCCCCCGACCCCCTTCGGATGCTCGCTTCTGTGAGCCTGCTTTCGGATAAACTGCTGTCTATGGCTATATTTTTTCTGGATACATAACGTGTGTGTGTGGGCGTATTTCCAAACTTTGCAAACCTATCTTTAAAAAAGTATAATCACGAGTGTCTCTTAAATATAAGCTAGGGTCTGTTTGTGAGTATATTGAATGCCTCTGGCAACCTATATTTTGAATTGAGTTTATTTTTGAAATCTTTTGTATGAAGTATCATTTCATAACCACAACTGGAATGCTAGTGATTATTTTAATATCTAAATTGTGTGTATTTATGGTAATTCTTTATAAATATTCCTGAAAAGCTTCCTATTGAAATAGAATTCTGCTTCCACGTTTGATAACTGATCAATTCAATTCACTCTTGTTACAACCAATAATAATGACTCAATTTATTTGAGTGTACAATAATTCATTCCTCTCGCTCGGTTTCTCTAACTGCTTACTCCTGGAGGATATAAAATACACAATATTTTCTAAATAGAGTAATTGAATTGTAATATATGGTGAATTTTCTTGTCATAACTGGATAATGATATATTGGAATGTTTTATGGGGAAAATGGCTGTTTACCGTAACATGTCTTGTGCATGTGTACACTGTGTAGCGTCGTCTGCTTGCTTGTAGAAAATGTTTTGCTGATTAGTGCAATTATGCATTTGACCAATTAAATCACAGGGTGCAAGATAACTTAGAGAACCGTCTGAATGTAGAATCAATCAAATAATGCCTGAAAGGAGAATTTGATATCCGTCGTCTGCTTGAGTAAAAAATATGCGATTGATTTTAGATTAACAGTGACTGTCGTTTTATCCATTATATATGAAAGATTTTGAACAGACAATCATCTGCCGTCACATTTATTCCGAAACCCGTCTGCTTTTTCTTAAGAAAGTTAGAACCAATCGGATTGGACTCAAGGCGGGAAAAGATGGTGATTAATGTATGTGCTACCGTATATACATTGGTTCTCGAATATTATACTTGATAGTAAATTAGTTAATCAGTATTGATGATGTTGGACCGAGGAGGGACATCTAGTGGATTATGTGATGAGTTTTTCTGTAATATTAGTCTTATAGGTAGTTAATACACCAGCTTCATTGCCTGACATATTCCAGAATCTGTTACTGAAATAAGAAAAAAAGTTACTTTGTTAAAGAGGGATATTTAAATTTTGAATGAATCATCAAAATCAGATATAGTAGAATTTATAGCAAAAGAAAAATCTTTTTTGCTTGCTTAGAGTAGGATTCATGATGGCAAGTTTTATCAGAAATGATATGAGCTTTCCTGGCAAGGATTTCTTCATTTTTTCTGTTCCTACAGTTATCTGAATACGCTTTTTTATATTTTAATTGGAGATCCAGGTTTTCACATTATTTATTGACTTGGATATTGGTGAAGTTATATTGCTTACAAGTTAATTATAAAGAATTTATAGTGGAATTATCTTAAATCTGTTATCATGGCAGTTTACTACCATACATCACTGGTCAACCAAGATGCCGCCTGCTAGATATTTTCAGTAGTAAAATCTCATTTGGCAGCAGTTTTATCAGCTGTGTTTATGTTGATAGAAATAGTTTTATGAGATTAAACTAAGTGATAGTTCAAGTTATTTAATAGAAATGTTGATTTAATTTGGATACCTGGTGAAACAAAATAATGTTCTCCAAAAAATCCAAACAGCCTAAACAATCAAAGCAGTCAAAACAAGTGAAGTTTGTTACGCCTGTAAAACATGTTAGAGATGTTACATTAGAGAAACTTCCTGTTCCTAAACCAACAACCAAACAAAGAGAACATAAGGTTGGTTCAATTGTTATTCATATTTTGATTTTGGTTTCCATGTCAATTCCAATAATGGTTGGTGCGTTTTAATGTTTTCACTTGATATTTGTCTAGAAAAAGTATAAGCAACCATAATCATAAAAGTCACTCATTTCAAGATATCAATTGAACATCCAATGTTTTATGCAGGATTTTTGATAGAGTCAGAAATATTTTTGAAATTGATATTAAAGGGAGAGCGGGGACAAAGATATTTTTAAGTTAAATGCCGCAAAACCGCATGGATTATTTAATTTAGTTATTCAGTGTGTCTGGATAAACAAATATACCACTTTGAACAATAGAAAAATCTTTCTTAAACAGAAATTATTTTCATGGAATCATTTTCTTATATTTTTCAAATAGTATTGAATATTTTTATGATTGTTATGAGGGAAAAATCTATTTGGTCAAATTTTTAAACACATTTAAATGAAATGGGGTTTAAAGTCCTATGAGGAAAATTTTGCCCAGGCAGTGGCACTATGGCTTACTCTTATATCGATTCCAACTGGCAAGGCATCTTTACGTGCATGTCACAGGATCTTGGTTTCTATTCCTCCGTCCGCATCACTGACAAAGAGAAAATCACAATGAACTTTCTCGGCCAATGCAGGGATCAAACACTAGACAGCCAGGCTAGCGAGCTACCATCTTGCCCACTTAGCCCCTTTGGCTCTTTAAACACATTAAAAATATTTTAAAGACCGAAATAGTTTAATATAATAACAGTCTTCTCTATATTTTAATCAATAAAATATAGTAATAGGTGTACCCTTCACTTTAAGGAAAAATACCAGTAGTTTAATTGGTAGTCAGAAGTTCATATTAATTTCAAGTAGCTAAATTTGGCATTTGAATTCTATCATTCTGACAAATTGTTTTTTTACAAATCATAGGCTTTGTTTCTTTCACATGTCTGGTCCCCATTTGTCAGATACTATTCCTTCCATAAAATGTATATCGATTCGTGTGGCATTGCTAAGCCATGCAACTAATTCGATCTTTACGGTTTAATACTGAGTTATTTTTAAAGAAATAATTAATGGATTGATAAACTGTTGTAAACTAATTTCAAAGACATTAATTTAAACACAGTCAATATTTTCAGAAAATTCAGTTAAATCAATAAATATGGTTACTTGGCAGTAAAAGAGGAGCAATGGATTGGGTCCAAGCCTCCTTGTAAACTGCAGGGGGTTGGGTGGCCGAATGGTTAACGTGTGCATGTTGAACCAGAAAGTCTGTTTTTGATGCCCCGATTGTACATGATAAGGAGTACGGTCAGTTGTCCAACATTGTGGGTTTTCTCTGTGCCCTCCCGTTTCCGCCTACTGCTAAAGACCCCATACGAAAGCAAATTATTCGAATAGAATTGAACCATATGTTAGTCCCGAAATGACCTAATTTGTGTGAAATGGACAGTATATCCTTTTCTCTCTCTCCCTCCCTTGAAAACTTCAAGTGCCCTTTTTGAAAACAACTACATTTGTCCAAGAATGCTTTGGATCGCTGGTGTGAACTGCAACGTTTGTTATGACTTTGTTATGACGACTTCGCAGTGTATAACCATCTTGGAATTGTGACATCAATCCATGTAAATATTTGTCTAAGGAACAGTCATTCCAAGTTTCATATCCATTGTAATTGAATTGGCAGGGCCTTAGGCTTTTTTAGACGAGCAACGCCCAAGAGAATGAGAAAAACAAGAAGATGAGAGGCGTTTGGGGACCAGTTGCTGGTTCAAAAATATGGTTGGTCTAACTTCCTCACAACAAATTATAAACTGGGTCTCAATCAATTTGTGAATAATTTGGATTAACAGGAGACCTAATAAAGATACAAATCATCAATTTAACAATTTCTCACAGCAGCAAAACTTTATTATGATTCATTCAGGACAAATAATTGTATTTAATTTACAAGCTATTTTCAAGATCGATACTGTCTTGTTTCCAAATTTGATAATTATTATTCTGGAAGAGACATGTCGTATGATCATTTGCACCGTTTTTCTAAAAATAAATTTGAATTGCCTTTTTAATATCCAGACATTAAAGATACATCCTGGGGATTCTCACTATAATAGTTAAAGACTAGATAATGTAAAGGAAATTTGCTGAAAATTTTAGTCGAATTGATCCATTCTAAATAGAGAATTAGCAATAAAAAATAGTCTTGCTTATCCATTTCATGATTTAATCATGAATGAAAGTTGAGCAACAAATCGGATCCTAATCCAGTAAATATCTCAGGCTAGCAATGGCATTGCGAGTTGATTATGGTCTAGATAATTAATTAGTAATAGGCAGATATACATGTAGAGTAATTTACCTCTGGTTATTAAATTGCTCATAAACTCTTGAATTAAAAAAGCAACAATTACAGGTACTTAAAATCTGTCAATTAGATAGACAAATGGTCTCTTTCCGGTTATATTTTGCTGGTTTGCTGGAGGGGGCATAAAAAAAAAAATCCCTATCTGGTGATGTTATTTTATGGTTATTTATAAGTTCAGATGTTGGGTTTCCTATAGCAAAGCTGCTAACAAACTTTCTGGTTGATATATTTAGATATTAGAATAGGTCAAGACTCTAAGGAGAGTTTGGGGGATGCAACTGATACACCAGGTATATTTGAAGAAATAATTATCTGAAATTAGATGCCTTACAAACGTTGCAGTTTGCACCTGCGATTCATTTATCTCCTTTGATAAATACATAATATTTATTCATCCTGTAGGTAGTAAAAATTCTCACTAAATATATTTTTTTATTTGATTAATCGAGAGTACGTTGATAGATTAAAGTTGACAGTTAGCAGACTGATAAAAATGGCCACCTGATAGTTTTACAACGTTAACAGCAGAATGAAGTTGGCATTGAGAGCTATATCAGTTGCCATATTATTGATGTCAAATCGAAGCCATATCTTATTTCACGGACCCTGGAATAGAGTCTACTACTATGGTTCTAATCACTGTCACTAAAGCCAATAGTAGACTAGCACAAAAACACAAGACAAGACAGTAGCCGTATGGTCCTCATATTTGTTGAAAAGGTCAGACAGTGTGCCAGGAATAGTAGCAACTATTGATTGTTGCTGACAAATTTAGATGTAAATCTTTTCTAAAAGCACTATAGTTGTAGTGAACCCTGATAGTAAATGTAGGTCTAACGTCTCTATATTATCTGATGATTGTAATACCAAACCGTAGAATACCTTTAATATCTGAATTATGCTGTCTCAGGTCACATTTGGTAAGTTGAGTTTATTTTTAGAAGTGTTATTAAAGTATAGATCATAGCAACTGCACTTAATAGGACATTGAACTGAAGAATGGACCGATGTGTAAGTCTGATGATTCTCCCATCATGCTCCATATAAGGAAGGAATAACTAATGCTGGCATCTTGACAGCAGGATAATGTATGTGATGGAAGAATTTTGTTGTCAAGGAATCTCTTTAATCAACAGAAATTAAAGATCTGTTGTCCTTTCCCATGTGTACACGCCTGGATTAAGCAGAAAAATAGGACATTAAACCTTATTTCATTTTCTTTTATATTGTCCTTCAAAATGTATAATGCTGTCATATATTTGGTACAAAGTTTGATTAAATATTATTAAGATCACACCAGATCGTGTCCAAAGATATTGCAAAAACGTTTTTGATCATTTACTAAATTAAAGTAGCATGCTCTAGAGGGGAATCCACTCTGCCGCGTGACTACTTAGAATCTTGCAAAATGTAAGATATAATATAGATCTTGGTCATGAAAATAGTTTTGTTTTTGGATGTTAATCCCCCCCCCCCCTTTGTATAATTCACCATAACAAAGTTTAGTCTTTCAATGGGTTTGGGGTTAGAGAGTATGTTGTTTATAAGATGGTAGCAAGTGATGATAAACTGTAGAAACAGAAGACTCATGTTAAGGTTAATAGGTAAACACACAACAATATCTGCATCAATAAAGTCATGTTTTAGTGGCCTGCTTGTTAAAGTGCCACTGCAAAATTTGATCAAAGTTGACTAATAGAGAATTTTATAGATGGTGACAGGGAAATGGGGTTTAACATCTACTCAACACAAACTAGGTCTTTTTGGGACTAACATATGGTTCTATTACATACTTACTTATTAGAATAATTTGCTTCCACGTAGAGGTATTTAACAGTGGGAGAAAGCCAGAGTACCCACCTACTCTGATGAAACCCTTGTTATTGGACAGTTGGCCCTACTCACTGTGACCATGAAAATCTTGTCCCCCATGAATTCTGTAGAATGATTGTGATTTGGAAGATGGAGAAAGCAAGTTCCCTTAATTTAACGTTGTTGCCCTATCTGAAATAAGCTATGAAATCTTTATACCTCCATGCAAATAACTAGTTAATTACCACAACAGAATGAATGGTATCTAAGCTATTAGTGTCTAATTATGATATGCCACTGCAGAAAGATAATCAGCTATTCTGTTTTTTTCATGCTGCACAACAATAACAAATTATGGTTCCATAACCAATTATAATGGATCTAATAGTGCAATTAATATGGATCTAATGGTGCAATAATTAACTTTCCGCTACAGAATTGGTAAATTGGTTGTGAAAATACACACACAGATTAATTATAATAACTAATACTTATTATTAGTGCAGTCTATGAATATTATATCTGGGTTAATAAACTATAAAATGAAGTTAATGAAACTCTTTTAATCACTTATAGTCATAGTAATTTGAAATAATTGATGCAGTTTTTACAACTGAAAGCACACATCAAAAGGATTTGATAGAAAATTAAGATAATGAACTGCAACAGTATTTGGCTTTAGGGAATACCACCTAGTTTAGTTATTAGGAAAAGTAGTGGAATTCATGATAGAAGATACTATAGGCAGCCATCGACATTTGATAAAAAAAATTTAGAAAGGAAGAGGTGGAGGTACCTCTAAGACTAAAAGAGGTTTACAGATAAACATCAATTTTGACACCCTTTTATTCCTTTCTGGAAAAGAGACAGATGGGGTTTCACAGATAGATAGCATTTTTGACACCATTACACCCCTTTACTCTTTTCTGAAGAGAGAGGGGTGCATCGATGTACAAAGAGGTTCACAAATAAATAGCATCTTCCACAATCCTTAATGTCTTTCTGGAAATGGGGGGGGGGCACCAAAGATTAAAAGAAGTTTACAGATAAATAGCAACTTTGACACCCCTTTATGCCTTTATGGAAAAGGGGAGGAGGTGAGATGCACAAAAGAATAAAAGAGGTTCACAGATAAATAGCGACTTCGACAAAAGGGAGGGGTTGGGGTGAATCTAAGAATGAAAATGGTTTACACATAGATAGCAACTTTGACACCACTTTTATGTCTTCTGGAAAGGGAGGGGTGGGGGTGTAAGAAAGGTTCACAAATAAATTATAACTTTTACACTCTTGTACGCCTTATTGGATCCTCTCCCGACCTAGCTCACTACATATTTATCCACTAATATCTCTGTACCATAACCAGATGGAAATAAACGGTTGGGCTGCTTTAAGCAGTTAGTCACAAGTGTGTTTTTTCAGCTTCCTGCAGTATAAGCAAGATGATTTGTTTTTTCTTGTTTGTATTAAGACCCTGCATATGGCGAGGGAACATCAATAATTACAATCTGCTTGTTAAAGCAATGGGGATGAAGAATTGATCCATTACATCCTTGTAATTTAAAACAACTTTATGTCATTACGTAACATACTTCACTGAAAGGTTTGCTCCTCTGCTTCTCCTTATATTTGTATGGCTTGGTCATAAAGGTTATTGTATTCCTGTTTTATAGCTTGTTACATTGATTATGTATATTTATGGTAGAAATTTGCTGTAAAGTTAATAAAATGGAGTTATAACATGAAAGTGAAGTTATTTCTGTCTCATGATAATACTTGATTTGATTTGACTGATTTCTGATATCTTGTAGACCCATTTTAGCAATCATGTTAAATTACCGTACTCAGTATATATTTATTTGATCAAATATACAAGATTATCACCATTGTATACATCAATCTCACCACCACAAGGGTCCATGTTCACCATTGTATACATCAAACTAAACCATACTCACACCTCCCTTGAACTCAAAATCTCAGTACAGAGTCTACAGACTTAAACTCACCACCACAAAGATCTATGTTCAAACTAGGACAAAATACTAAGACTTTCAATTTGAGATTGGACAGACACACCGTCATGTAGTTTAGTCCGAGAATGGACACACCACCATGTAGGTCAAAAAGGCTAGTTGGAGTGCAGACTCAAACTCATCACCAAGAAGGTGAATTTAAGTTCAGACTAAGATACTCCACCAAGATTGTCATTAACAAAAACTATGAGTGCAAACACACAACAAGAAGGTCAATCACAAATTATATGAGTGCAAACATGCAACACGGTCATTCATGGACACTACATGAGTGCAAACACACAACAAAGTCAATCACAGACACCTTTGAATGCAAACATACAGCAAAGTCAATCTTGGACACTATAGATGTGCAAACACGTACATAATAAGGTTAAGCACAGACACTGTATGAGTGCATACACACAAGGTCAAACTCAGACACTGTATGAGGGAACAACAAGGAGACTATATGAGTGCAAACACACAACAAGATCAACCAACAAACACTATATGAGTGCAAACACACAACAAGGTCAAACACAGACACTGTATGAGGGAACAACAAGGTCAATCTCAGACACTATGGAGACAATATGAGTGCAAACACACAACAAGGTCAAACACAGACACTACATGAGTGCAAACACACAACAAGGTCAAACACAGACACTGTATGAGGGAACAAGAAGGTCAATCTCAGACACTATGGACACTATATGAGTGCAAACACACAACAAGGTCAAACACGGACACTATATGAGTGCAAACACACAACAAGGTCAAACACAGACACTATGAGTGCAAACCTAATATAAACCCCAATTATTCAAACTTTGCAGAAAGCTGTACAGATTAATGGGTGTTTTCTTACACTATCTGTTCATGGAAATTTGTCAAGAATCTGATCGAGAGAATTACTAATCAAAACAAGCAGACATTATTATCCACAAGCCGCTCTTAATTGAAGGGAATACAATCGCTATTATTTCTCAAATATCACCCTTCAGTTAAAGGGACAATAACATTCTTGCTGGCTTGTTAGCTCCAGAAAATAAATAATACCCTTATTATAAGTACTAGATGTTTAAGTCTCCTACCTGTTGTGTAAATTACCCATTACAACCTATTTTACTTGTCCAGAGAGTTTGAAAATATTTTAAAATCCAAGTCACATTTGAAAAGGTTTACGTTAGACTTTTCAAATCAATTGGTTGAATTTTTCCAATTTTTCAAGATAGTTGTGTTAAGATGAAATTTATATCATCATTTAATTGGAATATTGTATAATAATACGATTTGTTGACCAGAATGAAGATTGGGACATATTATTCAGTTACAACAAGAGTGTTATTGGGGCTTTAAGTATATCATACAAAATTGTTATTAATGTAAAGTATATCATACAAAATTGTTATTAATGTCAATTTAAATGTAATTGATACGTGCCTGCACGTTGAGATAATGTGTTTGTTTAGAAGAGATAGGGAAATACCTAATTACAAGAGTATTAAGTTTGTTTACAATATGGATAGTAATTATAAAGTAAGGTAACTCTGTTTTCATAAAGATAAACCGATGCTGTTATTAATATAATGATGTTCTTATATCCCTCTTATATTTACGATAATTAAGATCAAAGATGATAATAGACACGATCAGCTCAATATTCAAATTTGTCGTGTAGCCAATACACAATAAATATGATGAATACAGTTTGTCTGACGAGAAAATTACTGGGCTTATAAAATCCAAAAATAAGACGCTTTATCAGTTTTCTTCCGATCAATAGAGACTATATTTAGCAGACACGACTTCAGTCTTGACCAACATAGTCAAAATGAAATAGAAAAAAATATTGATGAATTAGTCATTACTATTACACCAGAAGTTAATGCTGGGGGATATATGGTGACAACAGATATTGTTAGTGGGTAATTTTTGGTGAATACCAAGAGGTTAATCGTGACATCATCCAATATTGAGGAGGATTAGCAACCGCAAATCTCCATATTGGTAGTTAAACTGGTACAAAATGACCTACTTGGTTCTCTATATTGATTACTGAATAGACATTGTTCTAGCTGTACCATGGTACCACATAGTACTACATAAACTACTTTCTATCACCCTCAATAACAATGCCGATTCAGCTATTTAGTTTAGTTAGTACATCAATGGCGGATCAAGGTGGGGGACAGGTCTTTATTTTAGCTTGGAATGCTTTATAAACTATTATTTAGACATTTATTCAAGCCTGTTATGAAGTCTCTAGAACACTGACATCTGATTGGATTGCCGAGATTTATATGGATTAAATATTAAACGATAAAATTGATAATGGAGATTCAGGTACCATTGCTTCCATAATAAACAATCTACACTGCATCTTCCAACATAAATAACTCAGAATAAAGTAATTTGAATGAATTTTTCAATATAATTATTCTTATGGATTTGAAAATCCGCAAGATTTTGAAATTTAAAATGGATAATTGAGACTAAATCTTGGTTGTCAACTACCATTACTACCATAATTAGTTCAGAATAAAGGATTTAGAATGAAATTTTCAATATTCCTTTTACAATATCTATTTTTGAACCGTTAAAGCAAGAACAGACATCTCTTTATCTAAATCTTACATAATGCATCTTTAATTTGAGGAGAACAATAATAATAGAGATTTGGTGTAAATATTAATGCATCAGTAACAGCCACGGATTTAATGGTTTTATACTTCATGAAACATTTAGGTATTTTAGTAATAATGTTCAACGAGAGTAACAGCTACATCCACAAATCTGTTTAATTTCAAATAGAAACATTAGTTTGAATATGGACGTCAATGGCAGCTGTGTTGACCCATGAACAAAAAGATTGAAATCTGCCATGCACGGCTATGATGTGATGCAAATGAAAAAAGTTCTATTTGCCAGGTTCTGTTAGTTTAGGTTATTCATTTTAAGCCAACCAGAGTATGCTATCAGTGGTGGATTGGGTCTGAAAATATTGGTTGCCAGGAGACAAAGACCCCACCCACCAATTTTTTAAAATGAATATATTAAATTTTCGAAAAATATGTAGAAATTTTCTAGTATTTTCATGCTAATAATTTTTTTCTAATATTTATATAATTTTTGATAATTTATATTTTAAATATATTGTCTAATGTCTAAGAGGGCCCCCTTTCTCAGGGCCAACTTGCCATGGGGCAAGCTGACAACCTGGCTAGTCCGCTACTGTATCCCATCATGGTTTGATTTGAACCATTAAAGAGTGTAGACTAAAGAAACAGTCCTAGATTTATTTAAAGCCAATCACAGTATCCGAATGGCTCTAATAAAGCAGACATAGGCCATACAGTGTGTTATGAGGGAAATTTTGCTCAAGCAGCAGCAGTCTGGCCTACTACTCTTATATCGAATTCTAACTGCCAATGTATACAAAGGACCTTGTTTTTTTTCCCCGTCCGAACAACTAGAAATCATTTGGCCAATGCATGGATCGAACACCTGACCTCCAAGATAATACAGAAGGGATTAGTAATGGCTTATTCACAAACGACAAAATAATGATAAGAAATGGGCTAAGCAGCCGCAAACCACTATCTTTCAGTTTGGACTGTTCACATATTTCACTGAACAGAATTGATGAGAAATGAGAAATTACAATAAAAATGTTAAAAATGTAATATAAATCACTTTATATGTACAATAATATGTGCTTTTAGATCCATTTTCCACTATATTAAGGTTCCAAAGAATAGAGCCATAGGCCTCTTTAATTCAAGAATCAAGACTCCCTATGTCTGCGTGTATTGTGTTGACTGACAACGCTAGTTTATACTATAAGTATATAATTATTATGATTACAGGGTGTGGTGGTTGAAGAAGTTGATGATGGACAACCATGTGTAGCTTGCGGTGATAGATGTCCAGGTTTTCTTACTCATGAATGGAGGTAATTAAAGATAATTTATGTTTTGTGACAGCTACCTGGTAGGCAAAATCACTAAACTTAAGTTTAATGTTGTGTGAATGGGTTAAATGGTTCCTGTCGACCACTGAAGTGAGGTGGTCTTGTAAACGCTCTGAGAGCATGGTTATTATATCTTAACCCTTTTTGCCATAGTCTTTGCATACAAGCAAAACATGCTATAACCCAATCCCATTCAGATATCCTGTCAAAAGTATGTTTATAACAATAAATATTATTGAAAACTTGATGAGACTGCTGAATCATTCAAGATGCACATCAAGTGGTCATTTTTAGGAATTGTTTTTCTCAACCAAGTGTTAATATAGTTTATAAGAAGAGTTTGAGATAGGGGTTAAACACGACCCCTTTTACATGATATAGTTCTGTTGTGACTTTATATAATCATAAATTAGCCATTCTTCAGAACAGAAATCAGCAATTTGAACTGATATTGGTTACTTACATAAAGATAGATTTCTTCAAAAGGTTAATTAGCAAAACGTTATATTATTTTAAACCATCAGGTGATCTGCCCTCGGGCTTATGTTTTCACTTGTCAGAGTTGGTCACTTTTAACCTTTTCGTAAACTACATGTATTTGATGGATTGAAATGAAATTTGGTAGTTATATATTGCAAGGATGGTCTTTTATTCAGATTTGTTCAAATTTAGATTGTAGTCTTGAAAATCGTTCTCCATGAATCAATTACTTTGAAATTTGATAGAAATCATCCTTAGATGATCAAGATGAAAGTTTGTTAAGTGAAAGGCTGAAGCAGGACAAGAACACCACAGATGTGCATACCGGTATTTAAAGGTCACAGGAAAAGCTTCATAAATAAAACAGGTAGACTTCTGCTGTTCTCTTTGAGTAGTCAGAACTTTCCACAAATAAAGAAACCACAACACAATTATAATCCTTCTGCTCATATTCTAGTCTATATTTCTATAAACAGAAGGACTAAAATGATGTCACAGCTTTTTTATTAGGGGAAAATCACGACTACTCACGGAAAACCGGGGAAATTGCTAGCGTTGAAATTTACTTGTGGCAGGTAACATTGACATTCAGAATCTTGTTATATTATGGAAAGGATATATGTTGACATAATTACTTGCATTATTTAAAAAAATTATGAACTTTTTCCAGTGACCTTTAAAACATGTTTTTAACTTCTCTCCTTAAAGCCGTTGACATATCCAGTGGTTATATGTGTGCAACACGATAGGGTGAATGTCATCAGAATGTCCACCAATCATTTTTTCGATTCCAACTACAAAGGGTTCTTTTATATGCATGTCAATGTAACACTGGTGATCGTCTTGTCTATTGTCAAATTCAAACAATCAGTGACATTTCCCGTGCAACAACTGGGCCAATCTGTGCACACATACCCGTCTATAGACTGGTGGCCAGTCTTCTCCACACACCAAAAATTGGCCAGTCCTCTCAAAAAAAAAAACGAAAAAAAAACGTAATCTCTAGAGACTGAGCAAATAGAGCTTCATTCTCATCTAGTAGGTCAATCTGCATTATGTAGGTCGTGTGACGTCGTGCACGGGATTACTGCATTTGCACTGGCAAACTGGTGTAGGTGCGAGATGTTTGTTGTGGATAACAGTTATTGTTATTTAGTGATACTTTAACGATCTAAGAATTTTGTTGACGGACAATATCTGTCGAATGAACGGATACAACGTATGGGATGAGGTGAATGAACATAAATTATTACACACGACATCATTATAACAACTTAACGAAGCCAGTTCATGCGTATCGGGACGAAGCCGAATGGCGAATGGAAACAAAAACGTGACATCAGCCCGCAGACGGTTTCAGCATGACTGCTTTGCACTCCATTCGAGACGCATGATTCATGAAGGTAAATATCGAACTTAATTTATCTTAGACATCACATTTACAAATTCGTGTCACGTGACTCGGGGCTTGCTTGACAACTGTCAATCATTCCAAATAAGGAACAACGTAAAACAGGACAAGAAATGCCCATTTTATTGTGAAGCTCGCAAATTGTCCAGTCTCTGGTGCTGGTTACAGGTTTACTCAAATTTTTTTTTATACAAATGGAAACAAAAGTGCTGGTTTACTAAAAATTACTACTTTTATATAAATCGAAATGTAAAATAAATAGAAGAGACTGGGCCAGTCTAACCCATCTACTTCATACTATATCTCTGCCCTAAATGGCCGCCATATCCAAAAATTAGTATACTGTTTTGTAATACGGTTCTACTCCATTTAACATCTCATAAACACAAAGACAAAAAAAACTTCTTCAATTTCATTAAATGTAAGCAGAATAAATACGTAACAAAATTTTTGAAGTATACATAGTGTTTTCGACTAGAATTGACAATTGAAAACTTAAAATGTTGGTTAATTAGCTTAGTGTAAGTTCTCAAGCAAAGCTAACTGTGGACAGACAGCCTTAATTTAGCATGTAAAAAATCCCAATGGTTCATCTCGTTCCACTCCAGGATTCAACCCGTAACATTATAGTTGAGTTGCTTGTGCCCGACTTCCATGGGCCAGCGATTTTACAATGTTTCCACTTGTTTCTCACTAATATAAATCTTGAATGCACATTAAGATATTTTAAACTTAAAATATTTCATAAGATAAGATATTGGTAAATGATTAGGGTGTAGTACATGAACAGATTATATTTATAAGGGATGAGTCCGATTACAAATTACTTTTAGTTATAGAATATGAGAGATGCTTTAATTTCTTTTTTGTAATCTGATGATAGTATCCATTGAGATCTATTTAAGCTGAGAAAACTACTTGTAAACTACAATGATGTACAGTATTTGCTAAAAAGAGCGATGTGACATTTTGTTGATATAGTCGATTTGTTGACATTTCACACTATTTATATTGATAATGGTTTCAACTATGCCTCGTTAATTACACGTATTGCGTTGTTGGATTGAATTAGGAATAGAGTTGTAACCCACAGGAAATATCTTGTTGAGCTATTTATCCCAGTCCGTCCATCTGTCAGGTCACTGTGGCTAATTGGGTAAGACGCTGGCCTGCTAGCCTGGATGTCGACTGTTTGATCCTCGGATAGGCCAAGAAAATTCATCTAAAATTTCTGGCATGTTTCCCCCATTTTAGTGATGGAGAATGAAGGGCCTGACAAGGACGGCTGACTAGTCTTTCAGATGTAACGAAAAATAGAGATCCCGTATTCACATTGGCATGTACGTAAAAGATCCCTTGACAGTTGGAATTCGATATAACAGTAGGCTGTACTGCCACTACCCGGGCAAAATTTCCCTCTCATCGCACACTGTATGGCGTATGCCCGTCTTCATTAACCCAGTTCGAAGCAGAACTGTAGGATGTTAAACCCCATTTCATTTCATTTCATTTCATTTCTGTCCGGACACAATAATTGTACTTCTAATTGGGCTAGAATATTCAGACTTTGTCAACTAATTAAGCAGGTGAATACCTTGATGGAGTTCAAAGATGAGTTTTTTCTGCTAATGCTAATTAGAGATAAGCAATTTGATTGGTCAATGTTTTGGGACAAAATAACTTTTATTTTAATTGTTCGATTAATTGATATATTTCATAGGCGGGGTACATTAGACTTACTCTTGGCTTGTTTTTATACGTTTCATTTTTAAATTGAAAAACATGTATTTAAATTATCAGGTTTTCGAATTAATTCTCTCAGCTGGAAAGTATGATACTTACAGGTTCCAGTGAAAGTGTGTGCTGGATTTTCTGTGGTTTTCAAAACCATTTGTATAAACCGTTTAGAGAAATCACAAGCCTCAATTGTTGATTATATCAAACCATATCAGAGGAAGCCATTATCTAGTGGTTCTGTTTTCCCCACTGTGATTTTAGTGCCAATTTTATTACATAACCACTAAATTAGCCTTTTTATCTAAATATTTTTACACATGAACTTGTTCTAACGTTTGCGGGCATAAATTGCTCTTGGAATTATGATGTGTACTTTGAGAACACCGCAACTTTTTAAAAACATTTACATTTCATTCCTTAAAAACGAAAGACATTGAATAAATAATAAACAGGATTTCAGGCCATTTTCTTTAAAATGCAACCTTTCCTTATCTTGGAAATTCCAAAGCCTATTGAGGAAATGTTTTTTTTTTTCTTGTTTGTATCCAATCATGGAATAGGATCACAAAATTGGAAGAGTCATTTAAATGATAAAAGAAAAATAATTGCCAACAAATTTACATGGCAGAGAAAACATTTTATAAAAAATAAAACAGCCATTTACGAAAATTAGTCTTATAAATCAAATTTTATCATTGCTTGTTTCTTTTATCAGAAACGGAGAGAAATTGTGACTAGTTCTTATAGAGAATTGAATTGACATTAATCAAAAAAATTAAATAAACCGATAAACTATCAGCTACCTTGACTCGATAGATTCGGAAAGGTTCACATCACAGACGTACAAATCAATAAACATTTACATTGATTTTCATTTTACTTCTGATTTTTTTTATGTCGGCAATGTGTTTTGACCATGTGTACAATTTGGTGGATATTAACTTCTGACATTTTCTCGACACCAACTTAATAGCGTGATGGAATCTTGTTCATCTTAATTATTTTCCCTCCCGCGAAATTGCCACTCCTCATTAGAATCCACTTAATTAGAGATTGTAGCACCACGCTACATTAAATTGTTAATTGTTTTGTAGACTAATTCCATAAATTGAACATCAGAGAATAGTCAGAGAAGATGATTACTAGCAATTAAGGAGGAGTTGAATGGTGTATCAACATTTTCTATAAATAATCATTATTTTCCTTGAGATATAAGGAGATTTGCGTTATGTTATCAAGGAAGATTTAATCAGTAAGCGAGAATAAAACGGAAATTACGTAATTTATTATTCATTTCAATAATTGAGTAGCTAGGTGAGGAAAGTACATGTGAAGTCTCAAGTAGGTGAAGAATTTTAATGAGAATGTTTAAGTGCTTATCTGATAAATCATTAAAGCCCCAATAACACTCTTGTTGTAACTGACTAATATTTCCCAATCTCCATTCTGGTCAACAAATCGTATTATTTTAGAATATTCCAATTAAATGATGACATAAATTTCATCTTAACACACCTATTTTAAAAAAATTGGAAAAATTCAACCAATTGATTTGAAAAGTCTAACGTAAACCTTTTTAAATGTGACTTGGATTTTAAAATATTTTCGGACCCTCTGGACAAGTAAAATAGGTTGTAATGGATAATTCACACAACAGGTAGGACACTTAAACATCTAGTACTTAGAATTAGGGAATTATTTATTTTCTGGAGCTACCAAGCCAGCAAGAATGTTATTGTCCCTTTAACCATTTGACTGCTGAGTCCTTTAACTTTTCATAGTCTCTACATTGCATTCCTGGGACCAAGTCTGGACGTATAATAGTGAGTGGAGCGGGACCGCACCACACAAGTGAAGGTAACATCCAGAGAACCGAATGCTCTATATTGCCACAACCGCTTTTGTATTAAGGGATGTGAATTACTGAATGGTTAGCATGTGCATGCTGTATCATAAGGTCTGTCATTAAGTCAACTGGGTGGTTTCGATTCCCCAGTTGTTTGTGACAAGGAGTCAAGTCGCCTGTCCAACCTTGTGGGTTTTCTCCGGGTCCTCTGGTTTTCTCCGAATGCTAAAGACCTCTACGGGCAAGAGAATTATTGAAATAAAATTGAGCTATGTGTAGTCCCAAAATGACCTAGTTTGTGTCAATGGAACTTACATTCTCTCTCTCTCTCCCTCGCTCCCTCATGCTCAAAGGGTTAAAATTGCCTCTTCATTTTGTTTTGGTTCACTTAAATTGCATAAGATCTAAGGGATGGTGACTTGGGGTGACCTCACATTTTGGTTGGCTTAAACTGCATAAGATCTAAGGGATGGTGACCTAGGGTGACCACACATTTTGATGAAATAAGGATCTAATGAAAGACTTTTATAATTGTAAACCCACAGACTCAAAATAAAAGTGAAATGGTTAAACATCAGCGGCTTCAAAATATCTCTACACCTTGTACACAAGAAACAAACTTCTGAAAGGGTGAATTATCCACTACACTGTTTACCAATAAGTTGAAAAAAAAAATTATATTTGAATATTAGATTGAATTCACAGGCCTTAGATTAACTGTAGTTTACTTTGTTTAACAAAACTGTTTATTTAAACAGTTGCATTCAATTCAGAGAACACGAAATCTGTCAATGGTTTGATGAAATTATAATTTACTGGTAATCAGTTCAGTGTTCGAGAGCACTGATGAAATGTAAAATGTCAGTCCTTGTATAAGATTATATTGACATTGCTCACATTTATCTATTTCTAGAAAAATAAACACACAAACAACCATAGTATAATGGGGTTTTGGTGACCTACAACTTTTTTTTTATTACTTTTAGAATTTACTCATACGGTATATGTTAACTAAATTATATTCCTTTATAAAACTTTTATTGTTTTAATGCATCAAACACATAACTAAGAAATTATGTGCAATTGTGCTTCTGGTTCAAAGACATTTCTCATAAAAGGTAATTGAAAGTTGAGTAAATTCTTAACGTAAGTCTAAGAATGCTTTGTGAACCCAGGACCAGATGCATGTTTATTATGAATTTTGTAATATTCATTGTTGAGATATAAAATTGTTTGGCAACGCAAGAGATTACAACGGTTAGCGATTTAGATATTTAATTTAAAGATGTAAACCACAGTGCACACATCTTAGAAACGGTGATAACTTGTCTAAGAATGAATTAATGAAGTAATTTGAATGAAATTTTCAATAAAACCGAGGTACCGTGTACACATTGGCGTGCACATAAAAGATCCCTTGGCAGTTGGAACTCGATATAAGAGTAGGTTGTAGCGCTGCTGCCCAGGCAAAATTTCCCTCGTAGCACACTGTATTGTGTATGCCTGTCTTCATTGGCCTAGTTTAGGAGAACAGTAGGATTGTCAGCTCTTTATCTAAATGTTACATAGTGTATCTTTTAAGTATTTGTAATAATATATTTCAGGTACACATGTCAAAACTGTAAATGTCCTCGTCAACTACATGATGTCTATAATGAGAACTTTGTTAACATTTGTGACCGACTTGGATGGAAACGACAAGATGATATTACTTTACAAGTTTCGAAAGAAGATACATTAAAATATGGTTATACATGGATACCTGCTGGCCTTTCACAAGAAAAGGTAAGCTGTAGATATGCTGTCGTTTCATTGATGAGGTGGATTTTTTTTAACAAAATGGGTCAAATCCATTTCGATTTGATTTTAAAACTCATGTTTTATTCAGAAGATTTGTTCATTATTTCTTAAATCTCTTGAATTCTTAAAATGGCACATCTGTTTTGATCTGAATCAAAGATAACATTTTTCAATTTCATTGATAAGCTGTCTTCGTTCAAAACTCCATATCCATCAAAAAAGCCAATATTAAGATAACCAATTATGTGTGCATGTGCCGACAAAAATAAACTGACATTGGTAAACAAACCTATTTCCACTCAATCTTTCAAAAAAATCACTAATCAAAGTAACACATCAGATCCACACAGTTCAGTGGTTTATATGATGTGTCAAGGGAAATAACTCTTCAATGAATGCTCCAATACTCTCCACCAGAATCCATTAATGTTGGTATAGATAGAAATGAAATAAAATGGGGTTTAACATCCCATTTTTCTGCTCCAACTGGGCTAATAAAGTGTGCCATGCAGTGTGCTATGAAGGAAATTAGCTGGTACAGCGAATTCCAACAGTCAAAAGTTCTTTTACATGCAAGCCAATGTGTAAATAGGACCTCAGTTATTCTTCCATCTGAAAGAGAGAGAAAAGAGGTTTAACATCCACTCAACTCAATCTAGGTCATTTCGGGACTAACATATGGTTTTAATTTTATTTCAATAATTTGCTTGCGCATAGGGGTCTTTAGCAGTGGGGGGAAACCAAAGTACCTGTAGGAAACTTGAGGTTGGATCTTCCATCTGAACAATTATACATTGTCCCTTGCCATGCCTTCTGTCCCACAACACTGACAAGGGGGACCCAGCCAGAAAATCCTGATGAACTTTCTGAGTCAACGAAGGGATCGAATACAGGACCTCCAGGTTAGCGAGCCAGCGTCATGACTCCCCCATTATTGTTACATTGCTGACTCTCTTATTCTCCTCTTTTATTTTACAGATAGACGATTATATAGATCAACTACCTAATCATAAAGTGCCTAAAATAGGTACACAGGGAGAAAAATATCGAGATATGCAAGTTATAGTGCAACTACCCAAACAAGATCTCTCTGAGGATTTCTGTAAAACATTAGAAAATGATTGGGAAAAAAAGGAATTTAGAATATTTCGAGATTTGCGAGACCAAGTAGCTATGGGAATAGGATGTATTAAAGAAACAACTTCGATGACAGTAAGGGATTTTTTATTATTTTGATAACCAGATAAAGATATAATTCCTTGGAAAATGAAATGAAATGATGTTAAAGGTCGTACTTTTCTGCTCCATAAGGGCTAATTAAGATAGGCATAGGACATGCAGGAAATTTGCCCTATTCTTATTTCAAATTCCTGGTTCTTTTACCAACATGCCAAACCAAAGTGTGCACAGAACGTTGGTTTTTTAACCCATCCAAAAAACTAGACACTGTCCTTGACAGGCCCAATTTCCTTGGCAATCTTGATCCTTGATTAGAAAAGATGTCAAAACTACTGAGAAAATATATATTTAACAACAGACTTTAATTAAACCAGGCATATTTTGACTGATACAAATATTAACGCTGGTGTTGTAAATGGAACTTCACTATAATGATAAGGCGAGCAAGTGGATGATTACACTGACATGAGCACTGATACACAAGTTGACAAACAGTGGTTAACAGTGTGTAAAAATTAACATACTTGATTTATTGTGGTCTTAGGTAAAATAGGATTTCTGGGTCAAATATATGACCTAATTATTTTTAAGCTTATCATTAATGATAAGATCATATATTTTTTTACCAGAACTTTATTATTTGTATTTTCTTTATATTAAATGTCATTAAAAAGTTTCTCTATTAATTCTATTTAAAGCAGGGCTGCTTTGACAGTAGTAACTGTTATGCTTAAACTGTTATGATGTTGTGATCTTACCGGAAAAAGAAGGGCTTCTGATATTCAATATTTAAGACAAAATAAACATGTTACCATTGGTACATGATTGAATGTAAATCAGTTTATGTACATTCATATTACATTATTTTATGTGTTGCGATCGTTTTGTGTCAATTTTTAGGTTCCAAATATTAGTTATTTAGCTCTTTTAAATGTCTTAGTAAATTTGATTTTCAGCATTCAAATTTTTATGGGTACCAGAATTAAAATTTAAAATGTTACTGTCTTGTTTAGCATTTAATGATATAGTTTGGAGGATTAAAAAGTGGTGGAAGACATTCTTATAATTATTTAGTATAATTTAGATAGATCAGATTCCATTTCAATAACTGCTAATTATATCTGTCACAAGAAGATTAATTATTGAAGCTTTTATAATTTCCAGCATAATGAGTAGTTCATCAAATACCTTTAATAGATGTTTTCATGAGATGAGGTCAACTAATTACAGTAAACTTAACATAAGTCGGATGTAAGTGGACTGACCAATTTTATCCGAGTTGAGCAAGATCCGAAGACCGAAATTCAATCTTAGCTCGATATAAACTGTAAGAGCTGGAATATAATTGATTCAGATGCACATTTCAAGCTTTTGTTTGTATGTGTGTGTATTAACGCGTTGGCTCAAATAGGCTGATTTGTGCCCAAATATTTTGGGGCTCTGTGCATGGAATACCTAACCGCGTTTTAGACCATCTGGACAAAACTGACTTAGTCAAATTCTGAAATTAGGCGAAGGAAAAAACAGGGAATTAGATCAAGTGGACTGAACATTTTGATCTGAGTTGAGTAAATATCTGACTTATGTGAAGTTTACTGTATGTACAGGAACATGATTTTTTAGGGAAATTTAGAAGTTTGAACTTGACTAATTACAAGATTGAATTTGACTAATTAGAAGTTTGAATTTGACTATTAGAAGTTTGAATTTGACTCATTAGAACTTGGAAGCAAATTTGATTAAATAGAAGTTAGAATTTGACTAAACTTGTTTCATGGTCCAAATTTGGATGGCACAATTTTCAAAAATATTTATTTGAATACTACAACATTTAATTCTTTACAAATATTATACATGATCATAATTTGAGATAATTATTTTCACTTGTGAATTATGTTTTTTCAGACATGTGCTAACTGTAAAGGGGAGATAGATGAAGGGGAACTTGCTGCATTTGCTCCAAAGATGGGTACCGAGACCTGTTGGCACCCAGCATGTTTTGTTTGTGACGTGTGTGAAGAACTTCTTGTAGATTTAGTATACTGTGTCCACAATCAACAGATATATTGTGAACGGCATTATGCGGAGATGATACGACCCAGGTGTCCAGGTTGTGATGAGGTAAGAAATATTATTTCGTCTTTCTGTTGCTATCTATCATACACCTAATTAATTTGACTGCTAATATATCATAATATGCACCGATGTACTAATTATAAACATCTGAGTCATATGAAATAAATGCACACTTAAGCTGTATTATTTAATAGACCAGGAGTCAGAGGGCTCACTCAAAGTAGCTGAAGAGTATTTTCTCCTATATGGTATCAATGCATGCATATTTGGTATTGTCAGAATATAAGTCTGCTGGGTATCTGGAGGTGGGTGTTGTATTCCAGGCCCAAAATGCAGTGCCCACGAACTAAGCTAAATTAGTTCAAAAGTGTACCACATGAAAATCATTCCGACATTTCTAGTGGTGGGTTACCCCTGATAGCTATGTAATTGCCAGACATTTGTAGTGGGTGAGTATCCCCGACAATAGTTATCTAATTTCCAGACCACAGCTAGACTAGATTAGCTGAAGGGATACTCCACCACTACACATGTGGGGTAATTACATAGCTGTCAGGGGAACCCCACCACTAGAAATGTCTGTCTGAGTGTTTTTATACGCCCACATTTTTATGTGGACGTATATTGTCGTCGCCCCTGTCCGTCCGTCCGTCCGTCCGTCCGTCCACATTTTTTTGTGAACAGTCTACAGGTCACAATTTTTATCCGATTTCAATGAAACTTAAAATATAGGTTTATCACCATAAGATCTCGGTTCCTTTCGATATTGGCATGTATCGGACTGTAACTTCATGGGTTATGGCCCCTGATTGTACGAAAAATCACGTTTTTTAGCTTGTGAACAGTGTAGAGGTCATAATTTTGAACCGATTTGGATGAAACTTGACATGTATGTTTATAACCCAAAGATCTTGGTTCCTTTCGACATTTGCGCCCATCGGATCGTAACTTCCTAAATTATGGCCCCTGATTGTCCGAAAAATCGCCCTTTTTAGCTTGTGGTCCCTCTGGAGGTCACAATTGTTATCTGATTTAAAAAATCGTTTGATTATATCACCGTTGCATGGTTATGAAGGTTGAGTTCGAATTTCGTGAAAATCGGAGCAAAATTGACGGACAAAATGGCCGCCTTTTGTACGCGAATAGTGTGAAAATATGTTATATCAAGGTTGTGGACCTTATAGAGGTCACAATTTTGAACCGATTTTGATGAAACTTGACATTTATGTTTATAACCCAAAGATATTGGTTCCTTTCGATATTTGCGCCCATCGGATTGTAACTTCCTGAATTATGGCCCCTGATTGTCCGAAAAATTGCCCTTTTTAGCTTGTGGTCCCTCTGGAGGTCAAAATTGTTATCGGATTTAAAAAACCGTTTGATTATATCACCGTTCCATGGTTATGAAGGTTGACTTCGAATTTCGTGAAAATCAGACAAAAATTGACGGACAAAATGGCCGCCGTTTGTACGCGAATAGTGTGAAAATATGTTATATCAAGGTTGTGGACCTTATAGAGGTCACAATTTTGAACCAATTTGGATGAAACTTGACATGTATGTTTATAACCCAAAGATCTTGGTTCCTGTCGATATTTGCGCCCATCGGATGGTAACTTCCCGAATTATGGCCCCTGATTGTCCGAAAAATTGCCCTTTTTAGCTTGTGGTCCCTCTGGAGGTCAAAATTGTTATTGGATTTAAAAAACCGTTTGATTATATCACCGTTCCATGGTTATGAAGGTTGAATTCAAATTTCATGAAAATCGGACGAAAATTGACGGACAAAATGGCCGCCGTTTGTACGCAAATAGTGTGAAAATATGTTATATAAAGGTTGTGGACCTTATAGAGAACACAATTTTAATCCGATTTTGATGAAACTTGAAATTCAGGTTTGAAACCCAAAGATCTTGGTTCCTGTCAATATTTGCGCATATCGAATTGTAACTTCATGAATTATGGCCCTTTATTGTAGGAAAAATCACTTTCTTTTTAGCTTGTTCTCTATCCATCTCTCGAAAATGTGGGCGTATCCTGCCTGGCAGCCGCTGGTTGTAATAGGCCTACCTGAAGATGTACGGTACACTGCTGTATGATTTTCATGTGGCACACTTTTGAGCTAATTTAGGCTAGTTGGGGTTGTTGGGGGGGGGGGGAGCATGGCTTACATTATGATGATACAAGATATACATGTACTGATACCATATAGGAGAAACTTTTGAGCTAATCTAGGCTAGATTGTTGGGGTGGGGGTGGGGGTGGGCATGGCTTACATTATGATGATACCAGATATACATGCATTGATACCATATAGGAGAAACTTGGTACACTTTTCAGCTAGGTTCACTCCTCTCGTAGTTAATTTACTATTTTTCTTGGTATATTGCAACAACAATAAAGCACAAACAAAACTTGCTAAACAGTTTAAATGTAGTAATGGGTGTTCTGGAAAGAAAAACTAAATCCTGTCACATGCATGACACCCATCAATACATTTCAAAGACATTTCTCTTAGAACTTCATTATTGAAAATGTGAATAACTTTGCAATCTAAGAAAAAACTGAGTACAAAAGAGCTTCCCAAACTGATTAGCTTCCCAAACTGATTAGAAGTGATAATGGGTGTTCTAAAAAGAGAAAGCAAATCCTGCCACTTGTATGACACCTATCCCAACATTTCAAAAATTTGTCTACCTACTGTAAGAATAGAGTTTTGATGAACCGACATCTTTATTTACCAAGAGTTGTAACATCTGTAAACTACTAGCCTTGTTTGTGATATAACGTGTAATAGATATTCGGTCAGTTCACAAAGTAAATAACCGCCAGGTGAAGAGTTAGAGAATACTACGTAACTTATTCATAACAGATATCTACTAATACAAACAGTTCCAACTCTTATACAACTTCCATATTATCACTTTATACAATAACATATCCATGGCGGATCCAGGAATTTTTGTTGTAGGGGTTTTGCCAGGCTCCTGTTAAAGAAATTTGACAGTTGATAATGCTTAATGCCATCATCGTCTTTTAGGCATACAGACGTATTGAGCTTTTTAAAGAGAGAAATTCAATACCTTGTTTGATGTCAGTGAATTAATAGCATGACATTGTGATTCAATTTAATTGATGCAACAAACCTGGTGGGTTTACTCTGGGTCCACCGGTTCCCTCCCACTGCCCACTGCTAAAAAAACTCTTCTTCAAGCGAATGTTGAAATAAAATGGAGCCATGTGTTAGTCCTGAAATGACTTAGTTTGTGTCGAGTGGGCGTTATACCCCATTTCTCTCCCTCTCTGTCTCATTGATGCAAAGTAGTAATTGTGATATCACACATATGGTTATTTCACACTTTGAATGCCAACCCCCATCCCTCTATCTGATGATAGAGGACAGAGCATGACTGTTTACACTTTTCTCATGGAGTGTTGTTTTACCATTTTTTTTATGTAACTGAGCTCCTGCATAGTCTAACTTTAACCTTTCTCTTATATCAAAGATTATTTAAACTTTATTAAAGAAACTGATAAATTATATAAATATTTGTTTCAAGTTGAAATAACTAAAATGTACTTAATACATGTCTTGGATGTTAGATGTACTACAAGAAGTAGATAACATTATGTTCCTTGAGATTTGATTCTGAATACAAAAGCCAAAAACTTTTCATCATATTCTGGTTTAGTCCGCCCACAACAACGACTGTATTAGACTAATTTCCATCATTATCCTAATTGAACAAATAACTTTAACATGTTAATTTCCTAATTGAACAAAGAACTTTAACATGTTAATTTCAAAGTCACATAATTTAATGTGTTTTGGTGGCTGAGAAAGGTCCTCACAATTTTCCGCTGGCTTGTATAACAATGATTTCAGAGTCATTATAGCAGACAAAGAAAATTTGTGACATGACAGGAACCAAAACTAATGTGAACAGTTAAATTCATGGATCTGAATAAAGAACAATAGTACCGTAATAAAAATTTCTTAAAATACACAAATAAATCATTAAAATTTCTCCAGTCGCAAATATTCAGATAAAAAATAATATCTCACAGAGAAGCTGATAAAACTCTTTAGGAAAAACTTCCAGAACAGAGATTCTTTATTGGTCGTACTTAAAATCAAATGGCATCCTAATTTTGGGAAAAGAAATGATTGCTACTTGATAGAATCTGTGGTCTATAAATTGAAGAATGTTGGCCGAGATCTCAATAAGAACCACATGTTTATTAATTAGTTGTGTTCTAATTAGAAGCAGGTATTGCTTATCTTTGCATTTGTAATTGATTTAGAATATTTGATGAAGATTCCTGCCCTAATTAACAGATTCTATATATGTTCCACTTTACTATTCACTACATACACTATAATAATATACACCATAATCCCTAACTATCTATTATAACGTTCACACAGCTAACTAGGAACTATCTGGCAGCATCTGAGTCTGGTCCCCACAATTAAGAGATCTTTTTTTCACTCGCCTGGCATGATTTTTTTTCTCGGAAAAACTGACTGTAAATGGGGTTGAACGTCCTACTTTTCTGCTCTCAATGGGCTAATGAAGACGGGCATACACCATACAATGTGCTATGAGGAAAAATTTGCCCGGACAGCGGCGCAACAACCTACTGTTATATCGAATTCCAATTGTCAAGGGATCTTTTACGTGCATGCCAATGGTTATACGTTTTTCATCCCCATCCGAAGGATTTTACATTGTCCCGTGTAAGGCCTGCATCATTAAGAAGTGGGGACCGGGCCGGGAAATCCCAGAGATAATTTCATGGCCAACACAATATATAGCAAAAAGCAATTTTTCCAATTCATCAAAAAGACAACATAAATTGCAGACTAAAAGGGGTCCTCAGACTATTTGAGATGATTATCTTCTTTAGAGGCCCCTGATCTTACCATACTTGCAGCCTCTTCTCAATCTATCCCTGCAACACTTGCGCTTTTAAACCACTAACTAGCTTAACTGTTCTGACAGCGACGATTAAAGGTTATAGTTCATTGTACATGCATACACAGGTACTCTACTTGGAATTGTCAATTTCCTTCAAAGATTCTATAATGTACATGCCCCAAGCCAACTGATTTTATGCTGATCAACATAAGCCATCTTGGGAAATTAACTCTTGCCAAAGAAAAGTTGGAAGCAGGAATCATTAAACTGATTTCTTTGCTGAACTTTTGTATTAATACAGTGACAAAGTTAATGATCGACCAGATTTTTAATCCATCTTAGCTTAATCCCTTGAATAGCATATTAAGGAAATTGCTTCAAGACAGCAGCCACCCCAAAATGAGCCCAATGAACAACTGTTGCTGGGGGAGAAATAATCCCTGTGAACATCTGTTCCTGGATGAAAAGTAAGCATCTGCCTCAAGCATGACACCTGTGGAACCAGAACATACTGGCTGGTCTCACTATTAATAGAAAACCTGTTCAGATACTTCAGATAATTTTATAGAAATTCTTGTCAAAAACAGAAAACTATCAAATTGCATAATAACGGGCTATCCAATTATATACTAGCTGTCTTTATGACTGTAGAAGAGTAATGTGCTCAATACTAAACATCAGACAATGTCCATATTAACATTCAACTCTATGTAAATATTATATTTATGATGTGTCTTCATTAGCCTTGATTGTGCAGAAAAGTAGACATTAAATTTGATGTTGATGTTGATATTTACCATGATAATTATTCAATATAAAAAGTTCAGACATTGAGGGTCATTGTATTATTCATGAGAGAGAGAGAGAGAGAGAGAGAGAGAGAGAGAGATTTCAATCCACTCGATACAAACTAAGTCATTTTGGGAGTAACACGTGTAGTATTTTGTCTATATGAATGCATTGTGTATGTGCATGTATTAATTATTAAATGTATGACTATACTATGCATGCTGTCCATAATGGACGTTTTGATGCAATAAACTTCTTCTTCTTCATGGTTCAATTTTATTTCAATAATTCACCTGCATGTAGGAATCTTTAGAAGTGGGTGGTTGGAGAGGCAATGACAGACCTTATGATAGAACGCGCACACCATTCGGCCATCAACCCCCATAAAGAGTTAGAACTTGTAAATATGATATGTATAATGACAGTTGATGTATTATTCATTATAAGGAGTTTAGACATTGTAAATATAATATTTATGATGACGGTGATTGTTTTATTTAATATTTATGATGATGGTGATTGTTTTATTCAATATTTATTATGACCGTGACTCAATGTGTCTAGTTGAATACTATTACATGATATGTTTGTCTATAAATAGATGGTGTTCATCTTGTAATTTTGACATTCAGGGGTAATATAGGTTAACATGTTGCTACATGATTTTCACTTTACTTTGTTTTTATTATGTAGCTGCCAGATTATAGGTGAAATCCTCTAGTCTAGCTGATTCTAGAAGGCCTTAGTCCCTTCTGTATTATTGTCCCTTGATCCTTAATGAAGTTCTCTAATCCTCATCAAATGTTTAAATAAATTCATTTGAAATTTTTGTATGTCTGAGAAAGGTCAAAAGCTATGATGTCTTGCTTGTAATTTGAGTTAAAGTTAAAGTTTATTTTGTTACCAGTTTTTTTAAATGTTAATCTCTAATGAACAGGTAAGTATCATTTACAAGTCAAACATTTTTTTCTTCCATTTAAAGATACATTATGTAAGATAAAGAACTAACCATTCTTGCTATAATAGTTCAAAAGTAGATAATGTAAAATGAATAATTTGAAAATTTCATTCAAATTACTCAATTGCAAGCGAAGATATTAGCCTTTGAAGTTTTGACAGACGTGTGCAATAATTTCAACCATCGTACTGGATGATCAAAGCGAAGTCTCGGTCCTCCATATTTGATTAAATCAAAGTATCTCTGAACCATCCTAATCTGTTTAATATCAGAGAAATCTGATGCCATCGAGAGAGTTGATTAAGGCCTAGATCAGTTAATAATGTCTAATTAATACCTGTCTTCCATTAGCCCAGGTTAGGTGCAAAAGAGTAGGACGTTAAACCCCATTTCATTTCATTTCTAATTAATACTTTAGAAAACATTTCATGCTTAAAGAAAGACCTGAAATAGGCAGATTTAGCTCTTGCATAATGCGTGTTTAAAGGAGATAAATCCTTATTCCTTGACACCTAGAAATGGACACAAATGGGTGGCAACACATAGAATAATGTAATATGAATGCATATAAACTGATTTATATTCCAAAGTTTTGGTTTTTACTGTAAATTTCTAATCAGCCTACACCGTTGGTACTCTGCCCTGTGGAGTATTTTTAGCCTTTCATCGAGTTGCTTCATTACAAGTAGCGCTAGAAGGCATTCTGTCATGCAATTCATGTGCCAACTTAAAAATTTTATTGTTGGATATTGGAAGCCCATCTTTTCACAGTAAGATAACAACATCAATGTTGATTTAAATGGACCAATAAATCGTTTTTGTAATGTCAAAGACTGGTTGATATTGAGCCAAAGACTTGCCTCCTTTAATATTGATCTTTATGTCATTTGTAGGTTTGAAGTGATGAAATCTAGTGACATTTCCATGTGTCTTCTTGTATTCATTTTCTTGTTCGGATATAATAGTCTTTCACTTGGGTTGTGTGTCTAATAATTGGAATGTCGGTCTGTCATTTAGTAACAGAAAAATAATGATGACAACTAAGAAAAATGAAAGAAAGAAAAAAAAAACCCATTGTTGCTATCTTTTTATTCCAAAATTGTCTGATTAAAGTTTCTGATTGTTATTTGATTCCATTTTTGAATTTGAATCTGTAGAAGAAATATGAATCCATTTACAAGGATGTGATAAATTGCCATCCACTGTATGCCCCAATTATAATTTCCATTGAAATGTTTTGATCAGGCGCGGATCCAGAGGGGGGGTCCAGGGAGTCCGGACCCCCCCCTGCCGCCCCCCCCCCTCCCCCCGCTCAGGCTTGAAATTTTTTTATGCGATTTTATTGGCGATTTAGACCTGTAATTTTGGAATTTACCTTCCGGAAATACGCCAGAATGAACCAAATTGAATCTAATTTACCAAATTAATCGGTTCAGCGCAATTGGTTAAGCAATTATCAAGCCTAGACCCCTCCCCTCTGCAAAAAAATCCCTGGATCCGCGCCTGTTGATGGGCCTTTGATTAATTTGATACAAGCAAACTTGGTAGATTATCGATTGTTAATATTTTGATTTTGTTGTCAAATAAATGGTTTCATCCATCTATCTGTCACATTCTTTTGGACCCAATAACTCTCCCGCTATGGTAATTGCGTCAGAGTGTACAGAGACTTGGTGTAGTTATTTATTATGTGAATGTAGTTTGATGATGAGCAATTTGATTGGTTGGTCCTTTGTACATGATAACTTTGATTCTAACTTAGTGCAAGTGATGAAACTAAGCGCAAGTGCTGAAACTTTGTGTACTTTTATTACATCAAAACATTGACTAAGCATGATTGTGAGCATTTTCTGCTAAGTCTAAGTTTGTTTGTGTGATGCAGTTAATTTGTATGTTTCATCTATTTATTTTGGGACTGAGTACATTTTACTGTGAATTAAGACGTGAAAAATTAGATATAGTCTGCAAAATGCTAGTAATGCTCAGCAACTTTTGGTAAGAGTCCCAATCCGCATGCAAAAATGTTTAAACTTAAGTGGATGTTCATTAGGTGAATAGTGTATGGCTATAAGCAGAAATAAGCAATGAGATTGGTCAATGCTTCGAATATGATCAGTTTGAATCTAATCGAGTTAGAAACCGCAGTGATTCAGGAAATGAGATGCTGGCTGGCTGGTTAGTCAGGAGGTCTCATGTTCACTCCCGGTGTTGGCAATGAAAGTTCCTCAGCATTTTCTTGCGTGGTTCCCCATTGTCAGTAGTGTACACATTTCCATGCATTTAAAAGAACCATTGACAGTTGGAATTCGATAAAAGAGTAGACCAACTCACTCTTATATAGCACACTGTATGACGTATGCCCAGCTTCATTTAATTAAGTCGTGAAAAATGATGATGCGCAACTTTATTTGGATTGTAGAACCAAATCAATCATGATGACAAACTATATATTTTTATTGAAATGTTTTTGACATAATGAAGTCTTTTTCTGTGTTCTTTTTTTTGATTCCTCATAAAAATCCTCTAGTGAGGTCGCCTAGACATTACAGCCCAATTAATTCCATTTCATTAACATGTATTTTATTGATTGAAGTGGTGGTGCTGGAACAAATTTAAAAACAAGATGAGCTCTGGTATAACATTATACATGTACATGTAGGAAACCAGAAGACTAATAAAACTAATCAATAAACATCATACCCAAAAATAAACAAAGGTAGGACGGACGTCTGCTGACATTATTTATGTAGATAGAACAATATGTAAGTAATATGTAAGTATTAGAATAAATGGTCAGACGTGCACGTAGATATATAGAGAAGCTTTTATATATAGAGATGGTTCCTGATAATGCCTATAGTGGAATAACGTTGGTAAATGAAGATTGTACCAACTTGTTAGCACCACATGTTTAGACTATCACATTCTATGGGGAAATAGGTAGGTATAGCTGTTTGATTGAAAGAAGACGCGAGCGTATAGGTACTACATGGATCTTAATCTTCTACTCACATTAGCACCATTTGCACTCGGCACCAAACCGGCTGCAGTTGGTCAGAGTTTGGAGGTCTGTTAATGCGGTATCAAGATCCATCACAAAAGGAAATTTGCACACATCTCCTACGGTGTATCACATAAATAGGAAAAGAAGAAATGGATAATCAATTTGGGTATTTTATGGCTGGTATATCGCAATTCTCTCTTAGACTTTATCATAGTTAACATATTGAGGTAAGTACTCATTTTACATATTTTTTGTGTTTTTTGTTGTTGTTAGAAGTTGGAACAGGTGTCTTAATGTTCTGACATTAATTCATCTTTGTGTTGTAATATGATCTGTCAATTTTCTTTAAATTGAAAGGTAGACTACTAATTACTGAATTAAATATAGAGGTGGAATATTTGCATTATTTATGTTAAAGATGTATGCATTGAGAAAGAAGGTGTGCAGATATCTTATTGACAAAAACTTCAATTAAAATATTTTAATAATGCAGGTAATTCATTGGGTGAGAGTTGAAATTGTAAACAAATATGAACCCTTATCCAATGAATGGGGCTACATTCTTAAAATATTGTTTGTTAATGCATAATAACGATTAAATACATGTGTCTTTTAATAAAATTTTTTGTCATACATAAGTTTTGTTTGTGCGATTTTGTTTTTGTGAAATATACTGGTTAGGTTTCTGATTGTGTTTATTTAAGACGATTGTCTGACACGTTGCTAAATACTATGATTTGTTCATCTAGATATTACACAACAAGTTTTCGTTTTCTCGTATTTACCAAGTAAACAAACAGGATACTGACTGTATTATCATCGAAATCTATAATATCTTTTTGTATGTTGTAATAAGAAAACCAATCTAGATACATGAGTCTATTATTTTATCGTAAAATTGGATGGAAATGTCATGAAACATTTGATAACATTCTTCCTTTTCTCCTTAATACTGTGTTTCTTCACAATGAAGAACTGCAGAGTTCCATCTAAGTTAGATTTTATTGAATGCTACTGACAGTTTTGTATAGTTCTTACATTTTTCTCCAGTTGATATTCCGTTTTTTAATCATGTTGAATCAATACAGTTTGAATCAGTTGATTATATGTATACAGGGGATCAAATTTGCAATACAGGTAGATCCAATTAAAGGACCTAGAAGCAGACAACCTGACTTCAATATTCAACTGCCCTATACTCAAAACTATAACACCACTTGCTCTTCTTGTTAACGTAGTTGTAACACATTATAATCTTTAGTCATCACTGGATTATTGTTAAGGTGTATGAACAATAAAAGGTAGACTTACTTTAAATTGATATAAAGTTGATCAAATGCTTAGCCATGCCTTAAGGCCCTTTTTAATTCATTACCTGTACTTATCTTATGTTCTGTTGAGTCAGTGACTCCTCTACCTCTCTAAGTTTGTACATAAGTAGACCTATAATATAAACAAATAAAAGTACAATTATATCTTGGACAAAATTAATATTCTTATCTACCAGTATATATATTTTAATTTACTGGTATAAGGTGTCTTATTTTCTGTTTTAGTAAACCTTCAGAGCAACCCTCAGGGCTTATTATTCTAGTAAAATACCTTTCTATACCAAGCAAGAGCATGACATTTGAGATGATTTTCTCGTCTTTTCACACAGTAAATATAAATTTGAAATTTTTATCAGGTCTTATTACAAGACATTTAATTTAAACTAAAAATATCTGAAGGTTTTATTTGCTTTGATTATTTGGTTTAAAATTCTCAAGGTCATAGAGGTCAGCCGTTTTCTTTTTCCTCTCTGGTTTTCTTGTTTAATTGCATTTAATAAGTATTTGTTGAACAAATAGAAGGTTTTTGCTTTTATAAATTTAGCTAAACAAGCAATTTATTGTTAAGGGTTGTATATCTATAAGATTAAAGAATTTTTAAGTTTAAGAAACATTTAAATTGTGGTTTCATTCTATTTATCTCCACTCAATGCACAAGCGATTACGCAGTAGAGAGAATATACTTTTGTAATCTGTACCAGCCCACACCAATATTTTCAAATCATTATATTTTTTTGCGTCTGTCTCAGCAGTCTATAAAACAAGTATAATATCAATGGTTGATTTCTGTCTCGTAAGAGATGTGCGGAAACGAGTATCAGTGGCTGACCAATATAGAATTTTGGCAATATACCAATTCTATTGTGTTCTCCATAAAAGTGAATCTGAAATCAGTTAGATCATACTATCACGGTTCTATTACAACAATATGAGGTACCTCACATACACAGTATTCATGAGATTACAGTGAAAATTGTGGTGCCAAATGCAGACTGTCTTGGAAATTGTCTGAAAATATTAATAGTTTTTTGTATGAAAATGAATTTATGCAATTCTATATGCTCAAGTTACATTACACTCCTCTTTATTCATTAGTCCAGATGTATATTACACTCGAGAACGATGTTTAATTATGTAAAAAAAGATCTCTAATATATAGTGTAATATTATATAAATGAGAATGTTCGAATACATTACCCATGTATCTAGGTTTTTGTTAATCAATTTTAAATGAAAATGAAAGTTATAAGATTTTTAGCATTTTGAAGGTAGACATTTTGTTTGATGTTGTCATCTCAGGTGTGCTTTGATAAAGGTCATATGGGAGTTAGTGACTGCATTTGACACATTTTTTAAATGAAAAGAATTACATCAACAAGAGGGCAATGTATCTTAAATAAACCTATTTTTTTTATTTTAGCTTTTTAAAGCGTAATAATATTAAAAATAAATGAATTTTAATGTCTTATACCTGTCCGACCTGTTGGGTACCTTATGATGTGATAAATCAGGTGATATACTTTTAGTCGTTACATGGGGAGTTTATTGGCTGAATGGTTATCAGGAGGTCTGTCATCCACTCAACTGGAGTGGTTTTGATTCCCTGGTCTGCATGACAAGTAGTAGGGTCGCCTGTCTTACGTCTTGGGTTTTCTCCAGGTTCTCCGGTATCCCTGCGACTGCTAAAGACCCCTACACGCAAGCAGAATATTGAAATAAAATTGAACCATGTGTTAGTTCCATACTGACCTAGTCGTTATGTGTATATTTTTCTTAACCTTCTTCTGGGATCAGCAGTAAACAATGAGAATGCTACAATGTAAAGCTTGACGTACTTTACAGAATCTCAGAGATATTATTTTCATGACCGATATACTTACTGGTACTTATTGGCACCTGAGTAAACTAGAATATCAGAATATCATGATAATATTTCTTTAGTCAAGGACATGCGTATTTTGCACCTGGGAATTGATACCGTGTATTGAGAATGTCAACATAAGGTAGAGTTAGTAAAAAGTGTTTTGCCAACTCATACAAAATTCATCAGGTTACTTTTCTGTCTGTTAGTATTGCTATACAGTTTATTTGTGAGAAAAATGGGGTTTAGCATCCTTTACCATAAACTAGGTTATTTCGGGACTAACATGTAAATTTTATTTAGTAATTTGCTTGGATGTAGGGGTCTATAGCATTGAGAGGAAACTTTAGGCCAAGGAGAAAATACAAGGTTAGACAGACAACCCTACTCCTTGTCTGGGTACAAGCTTGGGATCGAAACCGCACCACTTGATTCAGTGACAGAACTTATATATACGATCTAAAGCATACACCTTAGAACACTTAACCACCCAAGCCTAACCAATCCCAGTTTACGTGAAACATATATTAATACTCTTCTGTCTAGTCATTCAGATAGTAATAAAAACAGGTCATATGGGCGTGTACATAAAAGATCCCTTGGCAGTTGGAATTCGATGAAAGAGTATGCCGTAGCGCTGCTGTCTAGGCAAAATTTCCTCATAGCAAACTGTATGGTGTGTGCCTGTCTTCATTACCACAGTCGAAGCAGAACAGTAGGACGTTAAACTCCATTTCGTTTATAGATACACAGCGATATTGGTATACAAAAACTCCTAAGTATTTCAATATTTCTACATATTTATTTTGCATCAGTATTTTGAATTGGTTAAGTATTTGAACTCAGTCTGTAGATTATAATACACAGAAATAAATTATAAAGAAAACACATTCACCTAGAATTTCTAGTTCCACCCACAAGAACAACATAGTAGAGTATAAAGGTTTTCTGGTCAGTGTTAACTGTTTATCCCTACAGGTGTTATTTGTATATTATGTTATGATACTGACTACCCTGTATTATTTATAGTTGGTCCGATTATTATAAACCACTGTTACATATGGTACAAATCAGAGCTAATCTCTGGAAGATATCACGTTCTATTTATCTGGTTTTACCAACATTCTACTTGTCTCATCTTTACTTCTTTTACTTTGAAAAATGAGTAAATCCAAGATTATTGTGTATTAGAGTTTGCCAAATAGTTGAGTTAAAATTTATGTAAAAAATGTTATTTTTGGTGGTATTTTGATATCAAGTTTCATTATGTTTAATGTCAATGAAATGTGGTATATTTCTATCAACAAAAATTTACCCTTAAGAAATACTGACCAGAATCTTTCTATACCACTGAGTTGTATACTCTGCTGGTGGCCCCCTCGTATTAAGTGTCTTTTAGCTGGTAGGTTTTGATATGTGAAAACCAAGCTTGATAAAACATATCTAATAAGGTTGCAATAGTGTGTCGTGGGATGAGGGGATGAGGGGGGGGGGAGACTCCTGGCATCCATTTCTGTGAGACATCCCTTCAAAGGGTGAAATTAGAATAATGTTTTTTAATATTTGAAATTAGATAGACTGAACTACTTAATTCTATTAAAAAATTGCTTTCAGTTATTTAATTTTACACATTTAAAATGTCTTCCTGTCTCACATTTCCAAGTACTTGGGGGCATGCAATCAAGGGGTTAGGCAAACCCCTCAGTAGGCTAAGTTCTCCTTTGCCATTTTTTGAGTTAATGTCCAAATACTTTTTTTATGAAGATATAAACAACCAATAAATTCCTTCCAATATACTGACTAATGGGCATTATATGATAATATTTATATGGTTGAGGTTTACTAAGTCTAAAAATTATTCAGATCACTGGGTTTCGGCGACATTCATCTGGTCAAAGTGGTCACCATTCATAAATCTATTGGATCAGACCTATAAGCATTGCTTTTTAATGGCCGTGTAATATGACACGGTCCCATATTTTCTGTATGATTATTCTAATTCCTCTCCTAACTGAATCCAATTTTGAATCATATGAACCAACTGGAATATTGTATAAAGTAGAACAGACATTCCGATATATTCAGTCAGGTAGAATTGCCATATTTAGTTATAATATTCTTTAAAGATAATTAAATTAAGCAGAATATTCTTCAACTACCATATAATCAACATAATTGGATAATTTTGTATTTAAGAAATTGAATGAAAATGAAGATTTTTTATATATTTGATACAAATATTTTGTGAATGGAAGGATTAAATTTCTGTATTGAGTTCAAGCAGACCATTTAATGTACATTGAATGTGGTTGGCCATCACACTTTGATCTCTATATAATAGAAAGAGTGTTGTCTAATATAGGTATAGTATATGAGGTTATATAAGTACATGTATATAAAACTATAGTAAATACTGTTGTGTATACTATATATCTATAGGTAGATTCATTGAGATAGAAACTTATTTAATGTTGATATATACATAGTACACCAACAGGGTGATAGTAATAAAAGGAAATACTTTAATTAAGTACCAGTATATAATATTTGCTATTTTGTCCAAGGCCTAGATTAATGAATCCATAGTAATAGAACGTCTGAAATATGTTTAAAACATGAAATCCTGATGTATTGTTAAAATTTTAGGTGAACACTAAGAAAAGAGGTTAGGGTGTAATATTAACTAAAATTGTTTTAAAAAATTCTATGACTGAAATCAGAATGGGCAATGGAGGTTTATGGGGTAGGAAGAGGTGAGAGAGTGACTTACCTCCCTCAGTTCAGGTGAAAAAAAAATTAAGAATAGGGATTTGATTGGTATATGTAAGGTAAAATATTTCTGTAATGCAATATGCATGCTTGTATCCACCAGGCAAGTTATTACTAGATCAGAAATATTTATCTTTAAGGTTAGAATTCCAATATTAATACATAACTGTAATTTTAATCATTAGTAATAATAACATGTCGAGATAGCATCTTGTCATTATATATATTAAATCGACCCAGAAATGATTCAGACATGAAAATATTGTTCACCATCTGCTCAAATATATTCCTTAGTTTACATGCTATAATGATAATATATTGCAGGAATACTTGGAACTATGTTCTTCATGTTAGAATTAGTTGTGTGTTGATTTAATATACGGTTAGCACAAGATACAGTTCACATGTACACAAGAATACAGCGCTGGTGTGAAGTTACATACACCAGTGTGGTGTTACTATTTGAAGGAGGTTTAGTCTAGACCTGGGGTTTTTAAGTGACAGGAATGATTCAACTGATATATTTATTATATATGATATAGTATATTATGATAACTTCAATAATCCTATGTCTCAATAAGTTTCTTATATTTAAGTTGGTCAAATAAATGTCTAGTTGTTAAGATGGAACAAAATATTAGTTCCAGTTATTGCAGCAGCCTCACAACCTAATGATGTTATGTTTATAAGATATCAAGGTTCATTTAAATTTAAGAGAGAGGAAGAGAAATGGGGTGTAATGTCCACTTGACACAAACTAGGTCATTTTGAGACTAACATATGGTTTCATTTTTTTTCAATAATTCGCTTGCACGTAGGGGTCTTTAGCAGGGGGATGTAAACCAGCTGACTCAGAGAAAACCCACGAGGGTTGGACTGACAACCTCACTCCTTGTCACTGCTAGACAAGCAGGGAATTGAAACTACACCAGTGACAGACCTGTGCTAACCTTTCGTACCTCCCTCCCTCTTAAATTTAAAGATCCTTGTGGGGGTTGGATGCAAATGGTGGATCAATGGTAGTTAAGATAATCCACCCTTTTTTCCAGTTATGTTTCATGTTAGGTTGATATTTAATTTTGTGTACCATGGATGGACAGTAAAGTTAAGAGAGAAATTTAAAAAATTGGAAAGGAGCTGTAGAGGAAGACTCAAACGATGTTAGTTTGCAAGAGTTCAGAAGATTTAAAAATTTATTTTATTTTTGACAGACCTTTGCTTTGGTCCGCCCATAAATACATAGTCTATATAAGATAATCCAGCACTGCACTTCGGACCACCAAGGGTAGCCTTTACAACGTGCATAGAGATTAATGTATTCTCAAAGTTGTAGGTGTTCTAGAAACCAGTTACATATCACTATAATCATTATTGAGTGATAACTGTTATGTACAGCAGTCACTTGATTCCTATAATAAGTCCATGATTGAATACATACATGGGAAAGTTTATCTAAATATCCCACATAAAGGGGCTATCATTGGATTTCATATAACTCACAAAACTTGTTAGATCAGCTCTATACATGTAGATATATATATATACCCTAGTTTGTTTAGCCTTCTTCACACCACAAGAGAGTAGTGCAAAGATATAAGGAGATTTTTTTCATTGGAAAGTTAGCCAATTAGATTTAAAAGATGGGCTGGGTCTCAATATACAGGACATGCAAATGAAGCTATCCTTCCTTCCTCTCTTGGTTTGTAAGCTCACATCGGCTGCAAAGTTAGACTTGACTGTTTGCTATGTAGATAGACTTGGTGATACAAGGAGTGTAGTTAAATGGCTGACAAGCCTATCACTGTTTAAAATCCTTTTGTTCAACTCCTATTTTATATTTTGAGTCACATATCATAAGTTGATTCACTTGTAAAACATAAAAACGTATATTAGTATATACTCAAGCCCAGTAAAAGTTTCTAAGTTTATCTGTGTATGGATTTATAGTAAGAGTGACATATCGAGGATTAATCATGGAAGACCCATCAGAGGTTAGTTTTCTGCTTTTATCTTTTCAACATCAGTTTCTTTCTTTACAGCTAGTGAAAGTTAGAGAATTATCCAACAGAAGTTAACTTACATATATAGGCATATTTATATAAAGCAATTTACCATTGTCGTATGACAGAGAATAGTAATTATTTATTGATATCTAAAGTCTTTTGAAAAGTCAATATATGGTCTATTACATGATTTGACAGACAAAATTTTTTATGTTGATTAACTAATGTTTTCAAGATGACGTAGGTTCATTCTTTAGTTCTTATGGAAGAAATTCACCAAGGCAGTGGAATAAAAATGTTTATATGTCCAATTTAAGGAAATCTGATATAACACCCCGTAGGTGATACATCTTGGGAAAGGTGTATGATTAAACCAGTTTGGAATTGACTGATATATTTTGACAAACTAAGAAAAGTGTGTAGTTTGTTGAATAGGCTGACAAAATGAATGTGAATTTGTTTACTTTATTTTAACATAGTCACATTAAAGATACATTATGAAAGTGGTAAATCTGCCCATTTTCTGGGACTTTTTCAAGTTTCACATGTTATATAAATTAATTTTTAAACATTTATAAACATGCCAGACTCATAATCAACTCTTTGAACCATTGGATGACTCTGATTTTAAGTAGATTAGAACACCACAGGCATTTAAGAGTTTAACAATTAAATAGATGATAAAGAGTTCGCTACAATTTGTCATAATCTCCCACAGAATAAAGTAATTTGACTGAAATTGTCAATATATTCGTTGGGAGTATTAAAATGGGTTCGTCCGTCTGTCTGTCTGTCTGTCTGTCCGTCACACTTTTTGGGACACAATAACTCTCTTCCTAATTGAGCTAGAATGTTCAAACTTGGTGTATATGATTATTAGGTCAATGCCTTGATGGAGTTCGAAGATGAGCATTTTCCGCTTAGGGTAAGCAGAGATAAGCAATTTGAGTGGTTGATGCTTTGGGACACGATAACTTTAGTTCTGATTTAGCGAGATTGATGAAACTTGGTGTATAGTTTCATTACAGTAATACCTTGACTAAGTTCGATAATGAGCATTTTCTGCTCAGGGTAAGCAGAGCGATACGCAATTTGATTGGTCGAGACTTTGGAACGCAATAACTCTCTTCCTAATTGAACTAGAATGTTTAAACTTGGTGAATGTGTTTATTAGGTCAATGCCTTGATGGAGTTCGAAGATGAGCATTTTCTGCTTAGGGTAAGCAGAGATAAGCAATTTGATTGGTGTAAGCAGAGATAAGCAATTTGATTGGTTGATGCTTTGGGACACGATAACTTTAGTTCTAATTAAGTGAGATGGATGAAACTAGGTGTATAATTTCATTACAGTAATACCTTGTCTAAGTTCGATAATGAGCATTTTCTGCTCAGGGTAAGCAGAGCGATAAGCAATTTGATTTGCTGAGACTTTGGAACACAATAACTCTCCTTCTAATTTAGTTGAAATGTTCAAACTTGGTGTATATGCTTATTAGGTCAATGCCTTGATGGAGATCGAAGATGAGCATTTTCTTCTTAGGGTAGGCTGAGATAAGCAATTTGATTGGTTGATACTTTGGGACAAGATAGCTTAGGTTCATCTTCATACAATGACTGCATTCTCATTCAGTAATGGATTCGACAGTAACAGTGTATAGAAATGATTGACTCGGACACAAGGGCTCTTTCCCTTGGCCAGAGGGGCCCTTTTGTCAAGCGTGGGGGCCCTTTTGTCTGCCTTTTGGGTTCCCCTAACTAGGCTACATTTTCATTTTTCTCCTCGGTTTTAGCATTTTTCTTTATAAAACACTTTTGGATGACACTTCATGTACAGTTTGATTGCTCGATACATTTGAAAAAAATAAATGTGCGATTAATTTAATGTGTCATCTATTTATTTTGGGTATGTTGGCAGGGGACATCAGCCTCACTGTTGGCTTGTCTATTTTTGAGCTTTTATGGCAGAATGCATCTTTAAGCTGTCAGACAATTGGATTACGTGATTATTGCATGTACATGGCGGGAATATTGCATTTTGTTTATTCAATGTGAATAATGTTGATTAACTAATGTATGTTTATTGGTGAAATATTTTCAAGTATTTAAGTAGTGAGAAATCGTTTCCTGGTGGATTGTATAAAATAAATGGGTTGGTAAAGGATTGGTCTGTCAAATAATACTACATTAATAAAACCATCTACCCCCACTAACAACATATTGCGTCTTGTCATAATAGATTACACACCTTCACCTACGTTTTATTTCAAATTTACACAATTTAAAGGCCATATTTTGTTGATGTTAATAGCATCAAGTCTTGACATTTTCATAATTCTTAAATCTTTTTTTGTTTTCGAAAGATTTATAAGTATGTGTACCAAACATGAGAAAGCTGCCAATTATCATGGTATATCTTCATTATTTAAATAATGAAATATACTGGAGTTTAACTTCCCACTGTTCTGCTTTGACTGGACAAAAAAGGACGGGAGTGAAATTTTGCCGTGGCAGCGGCGCTACGACCTACTCTTATATCAAATTCTGACTATTAAAGTTCTAATAGCATTTTTTTAAGTTATATTTTTAAAATGTATTAAAATAAAGCCCTTAAATAGATAGAACCCATAAACAGTCCTACCTTGTTAAAGAATTATCCTATTAATCCTATAATTCACTATTGCCAGTTGCGAAATTGGCAAAAATATCATTTTCAACTTCAAATTCAAACGTTTGAAGATGGCCGTCCATGGAGAGGAATGGGAAAACAAGGGAGGTAATTGAGTAACTATTTCCTCAATCCGCCTCTGTCAACCTTTCTAATGCCAAAAAAATGTTGCCCATGATCGTATAATAGTGAGTTGACAACCTTTTGAGCAAAAGACATAGAAATAATTATGTTTTGACTTTCTTTAAGGGATTTTTTATGTGCATGCCGTAGGTTTTTCGTCCCGACTGACTTTCAGTTGGCCCTTGCCAGGCCAGCTGGCCTGCATCCACTGCCATGGAGGAACCATGCCAAAATATCACAATGAACTTTCTCAGACCTCTTATACTGACCCAACAAATAATGAAAATGTTGCTTTTAATGCGTTTTTCAACAATTTTCTCGATTGTTAATTATATCTTCACTGTTTGTTTTTTTGTTTAAAAAATTGGTCTGTTGGTGTTTGTTTCATTGCCTGGCAACCTACATGTATCTTTATATTTACTGATGTCTGGTTGATCTTACACAACCCTCTTTTCATTTTATCTTCAAAAAAGAAAAAAAAGTTCTTTTCGTTATAATTGGATAAAGTTTTGTAAAGTTTGGAAAGTTGGTGATAATTATTCATGACATTTCAAATGTTGGTCATGTCCACTTATGTGTTAAGAGGGCCAAAATCTCTTTATTTGACCTTAACAATAAAAGTTGATGGTGGGATTGAAGTAATGTAATATAAGCAAACGGTACTCAGGGACAGGTAAAAATCAACATCACCTTTGACAAATCCAGGTGTATAAAATGGGAAGTTGAAGGACTTATTTTTATTTATAGGGTCAGTCGGAGTGATGTTTGATTAAGCCGTAAGGGTATATCTACATAAGTGTACATTGAGAGGGTATGTGGGTATTACTGACCAGAAAACCGTTTAAAGTAAACAAGCCACCCTGGTGTGAACACCATCATTAAGTTGGCAATTAAAGAGAGATTTGGGCGTATTATCTGGCTCTACAATATAATTTGATTAGATCCTCTTCTAACTGTTCTCATTAAGTGGCTTGTTTACTATATATATTATACCTACTTATGTCTCATTAATATCTTATTGACAACAATATTCATACTGTTCTATTGTACTAACATTGTAACAGAAACGAAGAACAGTCTACTTATAAGAATTATGAAAAACCTTTGACAAAGATAATAAAAAAAATAAAAACACAGAGATAATTTTTCATAAGATCATACTAATACCAGATATCATATAATAATACATCTCCATAGAAGGCTTGATTTCACTTTAAAGGGACAATAACATTCTTGCTGGCATTGGGGCTTTAACTCCATACATCTTATCAAGGCCTTTGCGTAATACCCAGCAGTTTTCAGAACAGATTTTGATTGGCTACTCACTCAGATTCCTTTATCATCGCTTTAACTGGGGCTTTAACTCCATACATCTTATCAAGGCCTTTGCGTAATACCCAGCAGTTTTCAGAACAGATTTTGATTGGCTACTTACTCAGATTCCATTATCATCGCAAATACCAAGTCTCGTGCTTTCCAGCTTAAATTTCTGCCTGTAATAATCGAGTTGCAAAGTCAAAGGTTTGTTCAATGTCAAATTTTCCTTAGGAGGTCGCCAACTTTGAGTGTGTTTCTGTCACAACTTCTGATTGGATGCTATACTGATCCAAATCTGTTTTAGCGAGAGATAACATAGCTATAAGTTTGGGAATTGCAAAGTAGCGTTGCAACGTCTAGATGTTGTAAAACTGATGGTTGTAATGAAATGAAATGGGGTTTAACATCCTACTCTTTTGCACCTAACCTGGGCTATTGGAAGACGGTCATACGCATACAGTGTGCTATGAGAGAAATTTTGCCCAGGCAGCGGCACTACAGCCTACTCTTATATCGAATTCCAACTGCCAAGGGATCTTTTACATGCATTTCAATGTGTACACGGGACCTTGTTTTTTGCCCCATCAGAACGACTAGGCAGCTTTCCTTGTCAGACACTCCTTCTGCATCACTGACGAGGGGAAATCACGCCGGAAAATCGAGATTGTAAAATTAAAGGTTATTATAAAATCTTTAAACCTACGTCTGATAAATTGTAATTAACAACCAAATAACTTGATCATCTTGAGACCTGAGAATTGGAGACAAAATTGTAAAACTTGAAACTTTCTGTTGGAACTGCTTGCTTAAGCATGAGAATGATTCTGATAAGTACCACTGGGCTTGCAAAAACATGCCTACCGGGCAAACAAATAAAATATTATGACTGTCTGTCTGGTGATACTTAAGTTTATATACAATAAAACTTCGGCTATTTCCTCATTGAGAGGCATCAAGAATGAGAATATGTAATAAATAAGACTTTTATGGATGCATGTCTGTTGATTTATTAGAATCACATCTGAAAATTGATGATAAACCATGACAAATGATTCCATAAAATTCTTACTTATTCCATTCATTCCATTTCAATCCTGACAATGATTCAAGGGTAGGAAATAGTTACATTTTATCGTTATACCCGAAATTTACCGAAAGATGATAGTAAAATGGACATTTGATATCTTTGATATTAATACATTGGATACAAGCCTGGAAATAAAGCACCTGTCACAGACATTGTGAGGCACAAATTTAGGATCAGGGACATTCCCTCTGCTAGGTCCTGTCATTTTGTCTGGCACAAATTTGTCCCTTTTCTGTGGCTTTATTGATCTATTTAATACAAGTTTGGTACTAGTATTGTATGTCATTTGGTCAGGTATATTTGCAAAAGTTCTCTCCAGGCATGATCAGAGGATATGACATCAAAATATTTTAAATGATATTTGTCTTCTAATCTCAGATAAAGATGTTTTATGTAAGCGCTAAATCTGCCTATTGTAGGTTTTGTATAAATTATTATTTAGACAAGCCTAAAATTAACTCTCTAGAACATCGGATGATAGAGATTCAAATGGATTAAAATACTCGCAAGATTTAAACACAATAAAATGGAAAATCAAGACTTAGACTCGATTGTGAAGTACCAATGCTACGATAATAAACAAGCTATACTATATCTTGTCAACCTTTCAAATACCCAGAACTCCACGTAGAATAAAATAATTAAAAATATTTCTGAATTATTATTCCAAGAACTGCCAGCCCTTTACCTAAATCTTCAATAATGCAACTTCAATATTTTTAGATGTTTAGATATAATAATGTAGTAAAATGTTATTTGTTTCTGTTTTTCAGTTGATATTTTCTGGCGAATATACCACCGCCATGGATCAAAACTACCATAAGGACCATTTGGCATGCCATAACTGTGAGAAGAAACTGATTGCTTGTCGTTATATCTTAAAAGATGAACATCCTCACTGTATTCCCTGTTATCAACAACTGTTTGCTAGTAACTGTGAAGAATGTACGAAACCAATTGGACCGGACTTTAAGGTGAGTTGAAGACCTCCATTCTGAGCTGGACGACATCAATATGAATTTGTTACCATCTTCCATGGTGAATCGTTCAGTGGTTACACCTTCATAATTGATTACAATACTGTACAGCTTCTTTTGCTCAGTAGTGACTTGGCAAGTGTTCTCAGGTTCTTTTTGTTTCTTTTTGGTTCTATCCAAATGACTAGACACTGTTCCTTGCCAAGCCCTCTGACAATGGAAAAACATAATGGAAAATCTGAGAAACTTTCTTGGCCATTACTAGGAATGAACCCTGAATATTCTGGTTAATGAGCCAATGCTTTAATCCCCGAGTCACCATGGCTCCCATTATAGACCATTATTGCACCTATAACATTTTTTCCCAGGAGTAAAGATATTTTCCATCTAGTTTCTGAACAAAATTCTAAACTCAAATGCCACTTCCTTTTTCTGAACAAAATCTAAACTCAACCTACGCTCAGCCTTTTCAGAACATCAAATGCCACTTGATAGTTATTTGCAAGAGGCTAAGAATGGTTGTTATATCGTGCCATATGTTTTTTACAAGAGGGATCTGAGAGCATGCGGCTCTAGTGTGGTAATATTACATTAAATCTACCAGGAATTAAATGTGGTGCATTATTGACTTTACACACCAAACCCGAATAGTAGCCCCATTATATTACGATAAAACCAAAATAAAAACACAGGTGTAGTAGCGTAACAAACAGTGAATCATGGAGAATTTTCAATTAAAACATTTTAAATGCCTCATTTCCAAACAAAACCCTCTGCTTACAAGATAGGTTTCATGTGATGAGTAAGACTCTAAATTTGGAGAAAAGTAAATGGCAGCAGACGGTCTACATGTGAACCTGCCATGTGTACATGAACATATATAATAGACTGTGTGTTGGTCTGAAGAGTAGGATTGTTTCAGAAGCTATACAATCAAGGTGAAATATTATCCGCTCCAAGTGTGGCTAATAGATTAGGATAGATAAGTAATTCGCCACTTAAATACAGACTACTGTCCAATAACCATAGTTTTCACATATCTTTATCGGTTAAGCCAAAGAATGAGAGAATAATTTGCTTTATCAATACGCTTGAGTGATACATACAATTAAATTGAATTGATTTAGAAATCTTTAAAGAAAATTTCTTCAATTGAAATAATAATGCAGTCCGCATTTATTAGATCATGAATTGATATTTTCTAGTTCGAATGAAAGTCTGGTATCAGCACACACACCACTTAATTATATAAAAGTAGTGTCTAACGTATTAAATTAGATAATTTTTATTTCCGCTCAATAATCAAAAACATATTTAGAAATCAATAACACATGGTAATATGGCCAATATTATAACATTCACCCAGCATCCCGTATCATCATCACCCACCACCACCAGTTGGTATACACCGGTAATTGACAAGGTTATATCAACTGATAAAATATTTAAACCATATTAACTAATTACAGTTGATTTATTTTGCTAGATTAAAGTCAGTCTATATTATCAAAAGACTCCCTCTCCAGGGTAGATTAAACCAAATGTTATATATACTTTGTTTTTGGAGAGCCACAAAGGCTCAGTGAGTACGACATTAGATCACTTATCCCATTGTTGATCAATAAAGTCCCCATCAATATTCCACCACTAATTGAAAGTTAGATGAATAAAATAAATGCTAACACTTTTATGTAAATTACCCCGTAGGTTTTTCACTGGGTCCTCCAGATTCTTCCCACTATATTTACCTTGTAGGTTGTCTCTGGGTCCTCAGGATTCCTCCCACTGCTAAAAACCCCTACGCGCAAATTGAACCTTGCGTTTGTCCTGAAATGACCTACTTTCAGTTGAGTGGAGGTTAAACCCTATTTCTCTTTCTCTCTCTTAAATTTAAGTGAACCTTATAATAAACATAACAAGATTAGTTTGAGTCAGAGTGGACGTTAAGCCTCATTTCCCTCTCTCTCTGTCTATTATTATGATATAGTTGTGCTAGGTTTAACAGATACCATAATTAAACAGATTCATATAATAGATAACATGTCTATATGCTATACTGTTTAATGGCAAAGTTCAGATTGTCATCAAGCTAATTTACTAAATATAGAACTATAAATTGTGGGAGGTGATTTATTCGACTGTTATAAGCAAATATCAAGCAATGTAGAAATAGAGAACTTGCAGATTTTTTCTGTCTGACTTCACTTGGAGAAATCCAATTAATTCTGATTTAATGGTCTGATTTGTTGGTTTGGAATGGGTTTGATTTGCTGGATAGGTAGAATTAAGCACACACAAAAATAACTAACAGAATAGCTTTAATTTACTATAGTAGTCTTGATTATCCATTTTAGGATTAAATCATCAATAAGCGTTGAGCAATAAAACAGATTCAGATCCAGTAAATATCACAGGCTAGCGATATCAAGAGTTGATATGGTCTGGATAAGTTAATAAATATTTGTTTAATAATTTAGATAATATTTCAGGTCTAAAGAAAGCCCTGCATTAGGCAGATTTAGCGATTGCATAAACCTTAATTGTTAGGTTCTCTATAATCTTCATCATAATATATATATGGAAAGAGTCAGAGAGAGCGAGTTTAACGTCCACACGACATAAACTAGGTAATTTCACGACTGACATGGTACAATTTTAATACAGTAATTCAATGTAGAATTCTTTTATCAGTGTGAGGAAACTGGAAAAATCTTGTGTAAACTTGGGATCGCATCCACATCATGACTCAGTGACAGACATTATGATCTAAAGTGTATATGTTAAGACTATTGAACCACCCAATCCTGCTTAAATACAAACATGAATGAGGTCATGTCAGTCTAACATAATGTTCATCATACTATGATTGTATTGAGACTTCATAACTACAAGATATTGTAATGTAAATGTTTTGTATGCTGTCCAACTGGGGTGTTCAAATATCTTATCTTATCTTAGTCAGCTATTGTTAGACCTTTCTTTGAAAAGATCTTTTGACCTATGTCGACCCACACTGTTTGCTGATTGATAAACAATTACCTCTCTTGTTTTCTCCAAGGGATATCGCAGGTGTGGGTTACTTGGTTCATATTCTTGCTGACGGCTACAACCAGCTTTGACTTCTTGACTTAGCACTGCTAGACTAATCCAACAAAAACATCCTGATCTCTACAACAAAAAAACATCTAAGAATATATAGACCTACTGTTAATTACATAAAACATGTGTTAAGATACAGTAATTTAAAATGTAATCTTTCACAAACCAGTTTACCAGACATAAGAATTAAAAAAGAACGTTATAAAATCTACAAGAAAACGCCGCAAATTAGGTTTAATAATATTTTTATAAGGTAAGGAGCCTGTGAGAATGTATTTACCAGTGCACCTCAGCACTATGTTTTTAACGTTTTACTTTTCTTCTCCGAACTATGCCAATGAAGATGGGTGTATGCCATACAGTGTGCTATGAGGAGAAATTTTGCCTGGACAGGACGCTACGGCCTACTCTTATAGTGAATTCCAACTGTCAGGGATCTTTTACGTGCACGTTAATGTGTACACTGGACCTTGGTTTTTCATCCCATCTAAACAACTAGACAGCTGTCGGGGAACCATGCAGGCCAGTGCAGGGATCGAATGCCCAACCCCCATGCTAGTGAACCAGCGTCTTAACCACTCAGCCACTGTGACCCTGCTAAAAAGTAAGGAGAATCTGTAATAATTCATTGGTGCTGGTAACTTTTAGAGTATTAAAAAACAAAAGGTAATGATTCCTCTACACTGGCAAAACCAGATCCATATTTGATTACCATAGGTAAAAAGAACCAGATAATTTGAATACGGTAAACATTTAGAAAAAAAAGCAAACAAAAACTTAAAACTGGTGAATTAAAGGTGATAATAAAATAAGCATCTTTAGTATTTGGCATCAAGATAATACTAGCTATTATAATCAATTAGTTATGGTATACAAGCTCTTATAATCAATTAGTTAAACATACATTATGCATGAGCTAAATTGCCTATTTTAGGTCTTTCTTTAGGCCTTAAATGTTGTCTAAAGTATTATACATTTTAGGTCTTTCTTTAGGCCTTAAATGTTGTCTAAAGTATTATACATTAATTAACTTATCCAGGCCATAATCAACTCTCGATCGCATTGCTAGACTGCAATCTTTTGTGGATTATGATCTGTTTTACTGCATAACTTTCCTTCTAGATTTAGATATTAAACGGATAATCAAGACTATGCTTTAGTTATGATGATCGAGGCTCGTAGTGGATCAATTTGACTGAAATTTTCAGTAAATTACCTTTAGATTATCTAGTTTTTAACTATTATAGTGAGAACTGCCAACTCGTTATTTAATCTCCTATAATATCTTTAGGGTATTATATACTTGCTATTAAAATTAAATGGAAAATGGATAATGTGTAAAAGATGCAAACTTGAGTTATATGTAACAACAGCGTATTTACTTTCTCCTGATCCTGCATATGTACATATAATTATAATGTTAAATTATCTTTTTACTCACAAAACACGGGAGCTCGGGTCAGGTCAACCTTGTGAAGATTTATCTAGTAGGATAGTTAAGTACAGATAAATCGGGAGTATAATTTATTGGAGTATAATTTATATAGTAGATAGCGTGAAACATATGAAACAGTAGAAGGAAAGCCTATAGCCATTGGAAATAACTAGAATCTTAGTCAGACGGCTAACAAGTCTATATCAGACGTCCATATTAGGTTAAGCATATGTCTATCATTGCTACACAATATCTATCATCATGTAGATAATGATGATAACTTCACCCCTGGTAGATTCATGTATCTTTTTGATATGTTTTGAATGAGGTATTGTAATTCCACTGAAGAATATTTTTACAGACATTTTCGTGAAATAAAAATTATTAAAAAAAATATGCAACAATCTATGTGCTAAGTGAAGATATTTTTCACCAGAATTGTATAATAAGGATTTTCTTTCTTGAAAAGTCAGTATCTAACTTTAAATTTAATTAATTAAAAAATAGACAACAATTTATAAACCAAGTAGAGATTTTTTTCAACAAAAGTGTCGAGGGAACATTAAACCCCATCTCACTCTGCATGGCCTGCTATCTATGCTGGTCATGTGTTTCTATCCCAAGCTAGTTAAAGCTACAATTTCATATTTTTAAGTTATATTTCAAAGCCTTAAAATAGATGGCATCTATAAACAGTCTAACCTTGTCAAAGGATAATCCTATTAATCCTATAATTCACTATTGCCAGTTGAGAAATTGGCAAAAATCTCATTTTCAACTTCAAATTCAAACGTTTAAAGATAGCTATTGCATGGGGGGAATGGGAAAACCACGGAGGTAATTGTGTTATTATTTCCGATGTGAAAGATTTTTAAGTGTGGAAAATAATGCCCATGATCGTATAGGTAACAGTGAGTTGACAACCTATTGAGCAAAGGACATAGAACAAATTATGTTTTGACTTTCTTAGAAAATATGAAATTCTCATTAGGGTGATTTGTTGTTTGAGACCTTATATTTTTTTCATAGGGGTGTAACAATCAGACTTCTACTTATGTGAAACAAATTATAATTTCACTTCAATATTTATAACAATCTATAAGAAACTCTTTCGAAAAAATAAAACCATGGAATTATTTCTTGTTATTTCAGGACTTATCGTACAAGGAGAGACATTGGCATGAATTTTGTTTCAAGTGTAGTGAATGTCAGAAGTCATTGGTAGATCAACCCTTTGCTCCCAAGAATGAGAAGATTTTCTGCTCGGATTGCCATGACAATATTTTTGCTGCTCGATGTGACGGGTGTAATGATCCATTCAGAGGAGGTACAACTTTGATGCTTTACTTTAATACTAAAAGTCTGTCTTCGATAGCCTTTGTGGGGGAACTGTAGAATTTCCATATCCTGTATCATAGGCTTCTAGCAAGAAAATAAATAAAGCAATTTATTTCTCTTCATGGTTTAAACAAGTGACTGAAATGTGTTTTGGCACATGCTAGTTAAGGTGCTTTTCAATTGACTAGTATGTAGATTATTAACAATAATTAACATGTGAATAAACAAATGGATAAATATTTAAAAAAAAGTCAGTTACACTTAAACATTAACTACTGGAAATAAGTAAAGTCAAAAGGGAAAGCTGAAAGAGAATTGACAAGTGTATTGATTTGGAACTCTAATAGTTATAGATGGAGAACTCTAAGGATGATAAATATATATGTATAACATTGATGTAATTACTTCAGAGAGAGAAATGGGTTTAGCATCCACTGGACACAAAGTAGCTCATTTTGGGACAAACACATGGTTCAACTTTATTTCAATAATTCGCTTGCGCATATGGGTCTTCAGCAGTGAGGGAAAACTGAATGATCCAGAGAAAAGCCAACAGGTTGGACAGGTTACCCTACTCTTGTCACGTACAATCAGAGAATCTTATTACTTCAGTAATAGTAATATGCGATAATTACTCCCTGATTGGTAGCCGCTCTGAAGCGGATGCATTGGAATTACTCAACTGTACATCACGGAATTACTTTAAAGTTTAATTGTAATATTGTTGTATATTTAACAGGAATGAAGAAGTTTGAATATAAGGGTAAACAATGGCATGAACAATGTTTCACCTGTACTGTCTGTAACCAAGCTATCAGTAATAAAAGCTTTATACCTAGAGACGAAAAGGTTATCTGTGTTCCCTGTTATGAAGAAAATTTCGCCCAAAGATGTACTAAATGCAGCAACGTATGTAACTCTATTTTCTCTTAATTCTCAATTTAATCCAAGTCTGTCCAAATAAATAGTTTCAAAGACATTTAGTTAGGGAACTGGAATTAACACAGAGAACACAATTCAATGCAATGCAATTACTGTATATGACTGAGCGACAATTTGACTAGGCTTGTCAAATCTTTATCAAGCAATGATTTGGTAATCAGTAGAAAAGCCTAATCAAAATGTCATTCAGTATGAGTAATTTTATCCAATAGAATTGTGCTCTGTGTATTTGTAACATTTACTGAAGTATCTTGATTCAGGGATAATGAAATTACCTAAACAGACATTATGCAAGAGACTTAGTTTATCATCGTAAGAAAGGTAGTAATGATAATCGACGCTAGACTATAATCGTATCACAGATATCTTGCCTCAGAGTGAAATAATTTTACTGAAATTTTCGACATGTTCACTTTACATTATCTATTTGTAACTATTTTAGCAAGAACTGTCAGCTCTTTATCTAATTCTGATATAATTCCACTTTAATGAAATATTCAGGTGATCAAATTTTGCAAGTTGAAAAATTGGATGTTTGTCAAAGAAATAAAGTTTCAATTTTCTGTCCACTTTGTAGGAATTCATGACTTGACCAATGCATCAGTCAACAGTTGAAAACATGAAAGCTTTTGCATAGGGATTAACTGTACCTGCCATGAAGTATAACATATGACACAATTATATGGATTACAAGTTACTTTAAGGGTTTGAGGTTTCGACGAGGGTTCTCCCCATTTTATCAAGAAATAGTGACTTGACCCCCCGGATAATTGAGCAGAATACTTCAGTTTTCTCTTTGTTTATTTTACAGGTTATTAATAAAGGTGGAGTAACTTATAAAAATACACCATTTCATAAAGATTGTTTTACTTGTACTAACTGTAGTAAACTGTTGTCTGGAGAGAAATTTACATCCAAGGACGAGAAACCCTATTGTGCTGACTGCTATGGTGAACTCTTTGCTAAAAGATGCTGCCAATGTACCAAACCCATTACTGGTAGGTTTGCTATGAATTTGTTAAATATTAAATTGCTTCTGGACGAGTAGTTAAATGTCCACCAAACAACAGGCCATGTCACTCTTAAATTTGGCTTAAAAAGCAGGCAAGGATTGAAGATATGACTTGTTCAACATGTTATTTTGAAATGAATTTTGTAATTTTTGGCTTTCATAATAATAATTTGGTCAAATATTGTCATTTTTTTCCATGCATCTGACATATTTACTTTGATAATAGCAATCATATCATATGAACTTTTTATTCAGTCATTTTTGGTAACACACAAAAACTTTGCAAATTAAATTCATATTTCAGTTTGTTTTTATTTATGGACATGTCTATACTACTTTGTCAACATGGCGTACACAAACAGTTATATACTGTATTTGAGTCATGAAGTATGAGCATTTTAAAATGGGTTATAATTTGATATTATTGTCTGGACGAACACAAGTCACAAGGTCAATAAAAAGTGGATTAGAGTGTAAAGAAGGTTATAATCCAATTTTAATTAGATTGGTAATTTACAGTGTGATTGGGAACTACTTTGATTTAGGACTGGGTATTCCTGTTATAAGACTTAGTGTTCTAACACAATGAGGTTCATGAACAGAGTTATCAAACAGACACTAAAATGTTGATGTGAAGTTCCTCTTGACTACTTGACTTTGTTATGACGGAAGTACTCACTTGACACTTGACGAAGCGCATCACACACCCGGAATACAACAAAGAGAAACAACAGTACATTCACCCTAACTGTTCTGTTCATTTACAACAATTTACATTCAAATCAATCATCATTTAAAATATTTAAAATAAGTTTAGTTTAATGGTCAAGCAATATATTGATATTGAACGAGTGTATTAGTATGAGTGCTATACCCATATATTACGCAATATTTTGCATGAGACCATTAAACAACTTAAAATACAGACACTATCCAGCTCATGCATTTCAATGAAATATGTCACACAGATCCTATATTTCAACTAGTAGGCTCTAAATAATGTACGCTTGGCACATTGCCTATAGGCCTATTTGAAATAATGATACACCAACCATAACCCAACATCAAAGGATGACTGACGTCAGATCTGTATTTTAAATTTATTTATAATATCTTTCTTTACAGGTATTGGTGGAACTAAATTCATTTCGTTTGAAGAACGTCACTGGCATAGCGAGTGTTTCAACTGCGCTAAATGTAACGGATCAATGGTGGGTCGTGGATTTTTGATGAACGGAGATTCTATCCTCTGTCCTGAGTGTGGTCGCAGTTAGATGTACTTATGTATAATGTAGCTTTAATTTATATATGAAATGTGTACTTATTTTAGTTAGATTGTGTTAGCTATTGTGAAAGATTCGACTAGAAAGAGGAGATAATCCTGTAGTGAACTATTTTGAAATGAACTTGTAAGCAGACGGACGACATATATATCTAGTTAAAAGAAAGATGTTCATTCTGCCAAAAAATAAATGAATGAAATATGTATAAATAATATATAAAATTAATTAATATTTACTAGGTTTTTATATACCCATACATGTGGATCGTATATTTTAAATAAAACCTACTAATATCCAAGCTTCATATTGTGTAATTCAATATAGATATAAGCATAAAATGTTAATATATTTAAAACAGAACTTTCAATTATCAACAGTCGTGAATGCTTTTATTATTTATCTTTTATTGTTTTTAAATTTTAATATATTGAGCAGGGCAAGACTTTTAGGCAGTCTATAATTTATCTCTGTATAAAGCCCTGGGCCATCATAAACCTGTGATTATAAACACTAATAATAAATATTAACATTAACTTAGCATTTGACTGGATGAAAGAAAAGCTTAATAATTTTAAGAAAAGAAATGAAATGAAATGAAATGGGGTTTAACATCCTAGTGTTCTTCTCCTACTGGACTAATGAAGACATTCATACAGTGTACTATGAGGGAAATTTTGCCCGGCCAGCGGCACTGTGGCGTACTCCTATTTCGAATTCCAACTGCCAAGGGATCTTTGACACCAATGTATACATCAGTCCATCTGAATGATTAGACAGCTGTCCTTGTCAGGCCTTATTTTAAGAAGGTTCATAACTTGTCCATTTTGCCCCTAATGGATATTTGTAATTTCTTAATAACCTACATGTGAATAAGCGCATGAGAAAGTGTGATATGCATCCGGAGCTATGATATACAGAGGGTGTGAGGAAGAAAGCCATATGTCACAGCAAGCATGCGTCTTGTAATCATTTTGTTTATTTGTAATAATAAAAGTGTACAAGGTGAGAATGAGCTAACAAAAACTTAGCCAATCCATTTTGTCACTCCCCCCCCACTCGTCGGTCAATAAATACTTTGTAAGCTATGTGAAACAAATTGTTATTGTAATCTTTTACATTTTTACTTAGCTATTAATAAAAACCAATGAAGTGCTTCTACAGCAATCTATATTTATTATTATGTAAATGTCATTGTTCAGAGAATATAAGTTACCCTTCACTAAACGACTTGTTATATTATATGCATTGTCACTTGTCAGTAAATACAGGATTCTGTGCATTAGGGTATACTACTACTTGGTGTTTAACGTCTGCTTCCACATAAGTGATATCGCAGACAAGACTTAGGAGAGCCGAAGCTGATTCCTGTTTTTTACAATATGATTTTGCAATCTTTCCATTTGGCTTTAAGCCATGGATTGGGTTTAGTGGGAAATTCTTCCCTCTATTTTATAAAAAAACATATCATTTGGTAGATGATCTCGTCTGCTTCTGGATTGGTTGATGTCATCGTTTGGGGTAAGTGTTTAGGTGCCAGGCCCGTCTTATCGTGGCCTCCCCTTACTCCACTATCCCACTCTATGGATTTGGTATCGTTTTTATTTACAGAATAGTGTTTAAGTGCCGAGTACGTCTGACCGAAACTCCCCCTTGCCCCACTATCCTGCTTAGTTTGGTAGATGTCATCTTTGTAGGATCTGTGTTTAGGTGCCAGGATCGTCTTAAGGTGACCTCCCCTTACTCCACTATCCTATTCTGTAGGTTTGGTGTCTGTTTTTGGCGGAATAGTTTTTAGATGCCGAGTCCGTCTGATCGTGACCCTCCCTTACAGGGTATAATTCCCTTCTACTTATATAACAATGAGGTTCATGGTACCTCAAAACTAGAGTGCATCCAGGTGTTTAAAGAATAACAAGGAACATTTGTCCACCCCCAACAAACCCCATGATGTAAAAATGATAGGTAATACTTATGAGGACCCTTGTAGCTGGATTAGGTGGAAACATATTATAACTATCCAGGCAAAATTTGCATCTCATCATGTAACTATATAAAATAAAGGTCCTCTGTAAAACTGCCCTACAGATTTTAGATATTCTTGCAGTGGCGGATCCAGGATATTTTTGAGGGGGGTGACAACCCCATATTTTGTCTCACCGACCGCGGTTTACAGAGCTAATTTCTGCCGATAGTAACATAGATGCTGATTGGGTGTCTGATAAGATGTGCACCATGTGTAATATAATATATATACGACCATGCGTGTGCATGTCCTGTTGGAAGCTTGTAGGACCCAGGATTCCCATACACTGGTGGGGACTGGGTATATAGTCACCCCCCGTGGTTCTGCCCCGGACTTGTTATAAAATCACACTGAACTAATTTGGTTGTTTTGGTCCTTTTTGATAGACTGAGGAAATGAAATAAAATGCAATAGGGTTAACATCCTACTGTTCTGCTCCAACTGGGCTAATGAAGCTTGACTTACACCATACAGTGTGCTTGCCAGACGATGGTGTACGTAGGACCTCGGTTTTCGTTCCAACCAAACAAGTAGATAGACTGAAGAACCGAGGGAGCAGACATGAAATCTACAGTTGAATTTTTCCATAAATGACTGCAATTTATCTTCGATTTTGTAACAGAGCACTTTTAAATGGGTTGGTGTCAAACCATCCTATAAGGGTTATAGGTAGTAACAAATCATCAACCAAGTTCTCTGGATTTAAAGATCAACAGAGAACTAAAAAACAAAATGGAATGGAGTTCTTAGTCATACCCAAACGTCGAATTTACAAGTGGGTATCAAACCTCATAAAAGAAACACAATTTAGTCATGCAGCTCCTTGTTCAATGAAAGTTTTAAAAAAAATAACTAACCTTGTGACTATAGAAAACAAAATACTCTTCGTGTCGATTAAGTCTTAAGAGGCCACTAATATATAGCAGACCTGTAAGGCTGGGGTTACAAGCTTCCCGAAACATTTGGCATAAGCCAGGCATTATATTGAAGTTGAGTTAACAACAGGTAACTATTCAAGGGAGGTAACTGAGTTATAGAAAATAAACTTGATAATTGAGTGAAATGAAATTGGATTTAATGGCCTACTTTTCGGCACCGCACAGGGCATAATTTTAAGCCACGTCGTGTGTTATGAGGGAAATTTTGCACAGACAGCGGCGTCACGTTCTAAAATCAATATGAATTTACTGTGTTTTCGTCCGATCCGAACAACTAGACCATATGTTCTTGATCAGGAGTAATTTATGAATCTCTGTGTACAACAAGAAGATTACAAACAGTAAATACTGCCCTTACAGTCTAATTTTCAGACCATTTTATCTAAAGGTTATTTTATCGAAACTCTAAAATTGTTTACCGGCAACATTAACTGGGCAGGAAAGGGTGTACCGTACATAGGTATCGGTAGCACATACACTTATTCATTCTGGAACAACTGCGTTCAGCTTTCAATATTTTTTCTTTCACATTGCGTTTGCTGGAATTCGACTACTTATTATTCTCGATTGGGTGCGACGAAAAATCGAGGTCCCGCATAATTAGCGGGCATGTAAAATAATCCTTGGCAATTTGAGTTCGAAAAAGGAGTAGGCCGTAGCACCGGTATCCGGGCAAAATGTCCCGCGTGGCACATTACAGAGCATAATATTAACCCAGATTCGGTTAAAAAGTAGGACGTTAAACGCCATTTCATTTCATCATTTCACACGTAACGCATGCAAATGCAATAACATGATCTAAAGTGAATAATATCGGGGAACCATCCAGGAAATATAAACATAACGATGTTACAAAAACACAATATACACAGCCCTTTTTGTAATCGCCAGATTAATATAAAAAGAATTCTATGACTTTTCGATTTGGTCAACATCCAATTTTTCCTTTCCGATAAGCTGTTGTGTTTGGCGATCTTTATAGCTATTGTGTTGGCGTATTTCCAGCTTTGTGTGCTATCTTTTCAGGTTTTAATTTATATACTTTTTATGACCATGTATCTTATTATAGATAGTAAAACGACATGTTAAACCTTTGTGAATGGTGCGCTATACAACAAAAATATCTATTGCAGAATGCACTTAATAGCAGAGGCGTACGGGCCCTGACAGTTAGTGGGGCAGAACCTGAATTGCCCGAAAAATTTTCGGCTTTACAGACACCCCCCACCCCTCCTCAAGAAAACTTGGAATATTTGACGGATGCAAACACGCTTTCCTGCTATTTCAACTCGTGAACAAAGCAATTTTAAAGTGGTCTAGTACAACTGAATTAAGGTGACTGACTCGAATTTCAATGAATCGTTTACAGTCCACGAAGACGAGAAAACTTTTGAAAATGTAAAAGCCGCAAACGTGCTTCCCTGCTATTCCAGTCTGTGGATAAAGCAGCTTCAATTTGGTCCAATACAGCCTACCTGCTGAGCCGAATTCCAAACAACCAATCAATCGTCGCGTGGTATTGGGGCCTCGCCCTCCCGGAGAAAATTTTGAAAATTAAACCAACGCAAATGCGTTTTCTGCTATTCTAGCCCGTGTAAGTAACTCCAAAACTATCCAATGATTTTGTAAGCGAAATCCCACTCAGAATTCCAACCATCCAATCAGACTGTTGCAGGTGCATTCACAAATACTAATCGGTGCGCGAAAAATGTCGCAGAAAATAGAGTGACTCCAGACAAAATGTTTTAATCCATAGTCAACTCAGTACAAATTCGTGGTATTCAATTAAAGAAGAGTAATATTAGTGTTTTATTAGGGAAGTTAGGGAAGCAAAACTAGAAATGCCCGAAAAAATTTCAGGTTTATAGACAGCGGCGCCGGTTTTCTTCCATAGGCGAAGATGCGGAGCTGACCTTGTGTAGACCCCCACCCCACCCCTAAGAAAATTTTGGAATATTTGACGACTGCAAACGCGTTTTACTGCTATTCCAGTCCGTAAAATTAGTGTTTCATTAGTTTTCGGGCACTTAATTTTGCCATGTAGATGAAATAATTTTTTTTTTTCTCACTTTACCTGTCTGCCCGAAAAGTCGGCTCGCCCGAAAGTTTGGGGGCGGGGGCTGCCCCCTGCCCCCCCCCCTGGTTAGTACGCCTATGCTTAAAAGGCAGGGCCATTGGTACCTTTACTCTTTTGGCCTTGCCTATAGAGCACACTAGAAATGGTTCCACTACTGATGTCTTCCGTCTTAACTTACTTTACACACAGCTGTTTAACGTTACCGTACAAGTATATAAGGAATAGAGCACACAAGTCGCCGGTTCTTCTAATATAGCATCTTGGTTCCAGATGCACCTTGGGCTTTTAGATTTGGGTATAGGTTTGGTTGCTTTGGGGAAATTTGTGCCACCCTTTCGTGGTTTCATACGGTCACAGACTGACAGAGTAAAATTCTTACTCTGTGATACGACCACGTGTCCTCCTTCATTGGCCCGCCTGGGGCAGAAAAGTGGGACGTAAAAAAAAACCATCGCATGGGATCCATTCATATTATGTACATTTCCACCTCTGGTCTATTTAATGATTTAATCATTTAGCTTTGTACATATGTAGGCCTACTTCACCACATAGATCGGTCTGTCTGTTTTAAAATATTTAAAGTTTATAAGTATTTATGTCGTGTGTGTGTGTGGGTGGGGGGGACCTAGTGGTCTAGAGTGCCGCGCTTCGACCTCTAGCTGGTCGGTCACCTCTGGCTTGCGGCTGTGGTTTAGAGCCCTTGTGTGAGCGTATGTGGCATGGAGATTGGGGCGCCTTCTCAACCTTGTGGGTTTCCTCCGGGCACTCCGGTTTCCTCCCACTGCTAAAGACCCCTACGCGCAAGCGAATTATTGAAATAAAATTAAACCATATGTTAGTCCCGAAATGAACTAGTTTGTGTTGAGTGGACGTTAAACCCCATTTCTCTCTCTCTCTATAAGTATTTAACTCAATATCATCCAAAATTTTCGTCATTGAAAACACGAATTATTTGTCAATTTAAATCAACATTGATGGTACACCAACTGTAGGTACGTATACCCATGGACCTTATAATTATACATTATAAGGTCCATGGTGTACCATAATACGATTCAGCGTCATTTGTAACAAGTGACTCTGAGTTGGGCATGACAAACGGAAACTCTATATATCTGGCTGCAGATTCCCATTCGATTGGAGTCGAGACTGCTGGCGTAGGCCTGTTTTTTTCCGAACATGAATTACATGATTTGAAGTCAGAGTAAAAACATAAAAAAATGAATATAAATCAATTTATATTCATTCATAATACATTATTATTATATGCGTTAGCCTAATTCATTGCGACCCATTTGTGTCCATTTCTAGCCTATCCCAAATAGGCTATTAGCGATTTAGATACTTTAAATGCTGTCCTTATGATGTAATGCAGTTTATTTTATTACTATTATTCATTAATAACCCATATTTTTCTCTTCATCTGCAGTAGCCTAGGACGTTAAACCCCACATCTTTTCATTTGATTTCACGTCTTCGCCGTTCAGCCGAAATGTCAAATCATCGAGTCAGAGCAGTTTTTATAAATTGAGCCAACGTCAATGTGGCCTTGAACCCATGACCCGCATGGCATAAAGACGGAAGTTTCAAAGGGGAGGACTGTAGTGTAAGAAGGAAGTGTGAGAATGTTGTCACTTTGAATTCTGGAAATATTGTGGTAAGAAAAGTCTAATGTGTCCATATATATCAAATCTACCTAAGTTGATCCAATGACTAATTTTGTCTTGAGAACACATCGTACAAATGTTTTCACAAAGTATCAAAAACAAGCATTTTGGGGAAGTCAACAAATACGGATAAAAGGTCCATGGTTATGACTCATGCTTATGACAGTACCTATATTTTCGCAAAATAAATACAATTGGTGCTTGGTAGCTTCATAATCTGACGGGAATATATTTAATTGTTGTACTTGTACCTTTATTGGGTCAAGCATGCCCATATGGGCTTTTAAAAGACTAAAACTAAAAGAATGATTAATACCCGGTACTTAACTTTGTTAGACATACTTAATTATTAAAAGCCTATAACTCTTACTCAACCTCTAACAGCAGTGAAATTATCTGGTATAATACATAATACATGTAGATGCAGAGAATATACCATAGCCATTTCCATCTAAATCAAAAGCTAAAGGAGTGCCTCACAAAGGTGTGGATATCTTGTACTTGTACAAGTACATCTAGGTCTACTATAGGTCACTAATTGATCAACTTGCTTAGAGCCAACAGAGTTGAATCAGAAAAGTACAACCTGCATTATTATTACTCTGAATCCTGTATGATTCAAATGGATTTTGTGCATTTTTCGACTCTGAAATTTTCTTGTTATATTATACCTGAAGAATCGTCATCAATATAATCTGTGATAACAAACTTTCTTGGTTATGGTAGGTTTTATTAATATGATTAAATATCAAGGAGAAATCAATCACCTGTGCTCATGTTAGACTATCTTGATAACGAATATACGAGTTACTGTCGTAAAAAATTAAAGATTTTCACCATGAGTTATTAAAAGAGTTGTCTGAAATATATTTTAGTGAATAATTATGTGTGAAAGACTTGGAGAAAGTTATATTATGGTGCTGTACCTTCAGTGTACATGTGGCAACTTGTCCATACACAATTCGAAATCCAACCCTTTTCAACAGATGCCCTGTGAAATTTAGGACTGTTTCATTAAGATTTCTTCACTTGATTGTATGATATATGTCTGTTATTATTTTCAGATTGATCAGTTGTAAATATATTGTAATTTGTAAAGATGTGGAAAGCATCAGCCGGTGTCAACGTTAATGCCAAAAATTTAATTCAGGATGATGATGATTGGGAAACTGACCCAGATTTTGTTGTGAGTTAATTATTAAAGCATAAGAAATTATAGACAGAAAGAGAGAGATGGTGGTTTTAATTAATGCATTCATCTTGTCAAACCTTCAAAGGCTAGAGCAATTTGAATTAATTTTTAATATAGGCTATTCATTTTGAATTATCTGTTTTCGAACTATTAAAGCAAGAATGGCTATTAAATCTTACATAATGTATCTATGAATTAGAGATTTATATTTAATTAATGCATGTATTTGAAAAGTTATTTTAGTTTGCATTATATTCATATATTTATGTTTATATTTTCTAAGAATGATGTGACTGAAGAAGAACAGAGATGGGGAGCTAAGACAGTTGAAGGCTCAGGCCACCAGGCTTCTCTTAGGTAAGTAATAAAGGTGTATTTTTATCATAGATGGACGCAACGGCACATTGAGAAGAACTTCATACTTCGCAGAACAGATCAAAAATCTCATTTTGGGCTTTGGAACAAATAATTCTGCTTCTAATTAAGATGGAATAATCAAACTTGTACTTGTTTATTAGGTAAATGCCTTGACTCAGTTCGATGATGGAACATTTTCTTGTAGGCTAAGGAGAGATAAGCAATTTGATTGGGTGAATCTTTAGAAAACGATAACACTGCTTCTGTTTGATAATAAGAATTTTCTGCTTAGGTTAAACAGTGATAAGCACTTTGTTTGCTCTAAGCTTTATAAAAAGATAAATTCTGAAAGTAATTAGTATGTTTCATCTGTTTATTTTGGGATTATTTTTATTATGAATAGTTTAAAAGAGCTGAGACAAGATGTAACCAAAAATGACGAAAAGTTGAAGAAAGCCCAGTATGAAGCTGGTCCGAAAGCATCGCATGGTTATGGTGGACAGTTTGGTGTAGAAAAAGATAGAATGGACAAAGTAAGTAAGCTATGGAGTTTTGGGTGAAGCAACACCAATCAACATTTTTATACGCCCACATAGAAATGTGGACGTATTTTGCCGTCGCCCCCGTCCGTCCGTCTGTCCGTCCGTCCGTCCGTCCGTCCGTCCGTCCATCGTCCACAATTTTTTGTGAACGCACTAGAGGCCAGGGTTAATATCCGATTGACTTTAAATTTATACACAGTGTTTAAGGTCATGAGACGAAGAAGCCTATTGATTTTCAGCAATATCCGATAATTACTGCCAGAGTTATGACCCTTGATCACTTTGAAAAATCTTGTGAACGCTCTAGAGGCTAAAGTTAATATCCGATTGACCTTAAATTTACACACAGTGTTTAAGGTCATGAGACGAAGAAGCCTATTGATTTTCAGCGATGTCCGACAATTACTCCCAGAGTTATGACCCTTGATCACTTTGAAAAATCTTGTGAACGCTCTAGAGGCTAAAGTTAATATTGGATTGACTTTAAATTTATACACAATGTTCAAGGTCATGATACGAAGAAGCCTATTGATTTTCAGCAATATCCGATAATTACTGCCAGAGTTATGACCCTTGATCACTTTGAAAAATCTTGTGAATGATCAAGAGGCTAAAGTTAATATCCGATTGACTTTAAATTTATACACAGTGTTTAAGGTCATAAGACGAAGAAGCCTATTGATTTTCACGGATTTCCGATAATTAGTGCCAGAGTTATGGCCCTTGATCACTTCAAAAAATCTTGTGGATGCTCTTGAGGACAAAGATGATGTCCGATTGACTTTAAATTTATACACGGTGTTTAAGGTCATGAGACGAAGAAGCCTTTTGATTTTCAACGATCTCTGATAATTATTGCCAGAGTTATGGCCCTTGATCATATCAAAAAATCCTGTGGACGCTCTATAGGCCAAAGTTAATATCCGATTGACTTTAAATTTACACACACTGTTTAAGGTCATGAGACGAAGAAACCTACTGATTTTCAGCGATTTCAAATAATTACTTCCAGAGTTATCTCCCTTGATCACTTCAAAAAAACCTTGTGACACTATAGATGCCAAACTTATCATCCGATTGACTTCAGATTGATACACAGAGTTTAAGGTGTTGAAATGAACAAGTATTTTGATTTTCAATGAATTTTGATAACTGAACAGCTAAATCCATGATATTAAATATTTCCTATACTAATTGTTAGCGTATGGCAAAACTTTATAAAAAGCTAACAAATTCTAATGATTTTCAGATAATTACATAATGAGTTGTTACTCTTAATCAGATTTTAGTGTATTACAAATGTTTCATCCCCCCAAAAAGTAAAAATATGCGACAACCCTTGTTGACTGCCCGGACGATTTAGCTGCTGTGGGCGTATGTTTCGTTGCCTGGCAACCTATCTTTATATTTTCACACCACATTCTTTTTAAAATGTTCCATTATTATTGAAATTAAGAGATCATAGTAACAAATTTTGATGATTATCAGCTTAAAATGTCAAACTTGTTGATTTGAGCCTATATATTTTTTTTTGATATTTCTTTGGATTCTTTATGTTAATTTGATTTGTGGGGCAACAATCTGTTTTTGTTGAAAATTTTATATCTTTATATCTAATTTTATGTTCCTTTCTCAATATATTAAGACAAAATGGACTGTCTTCAGCCATGTTAAAAAAATGCTGCGGTGTTCTAGGGACTCTTCCGCCCTTCCTTTCCTTAGGGAGTGAGATTGTTTCGTCACCTTCTTGGGATTTTTAAATAATTAAGTTTTTAGCTAATATGAACAAAATTGTTGATTATTGTTATTCTATTTACCAATATGTTGAAATTTCTCCTCGTAAAATATAATCTCTTGTACAATTAGACATTCCAACAAATAAAAAGTTCTCTCAAATTAGTAAACATCCCAATGTCGCATATAGCTTGCCCCATTACTGATCAAAATGAACCCAAATCAATCCAATTCAATACTTTATTTTGACCCGAATCAAAGCGATTCACTGTACATTTAACTAATTACTTGTTTCTTGCAATAGTCTGCTGTAGGACACGACCACTTAGAGAAGCTGAATAAACATGCAAGTCAAACAGATGCTGCTAAAGGTTTTGGAGGAAAATATGGTGTACAGACAGACAGAATTGATAAGGTAGATTATGTATTATAAATGATCATGGGAGGTAGGTGAGGATCTAGTGCTATAGATTCATATGGTCTGTCGTTATTGGTTCAAGTGGTATGGTTTCGAGCCTAGGCTAGTACATAAGACTAGTTAGCTGTTAAACCTGGTGGATTTTCTCTGGAGGACATCTGCAAAGATTTCTAGGAATTGATACCACTGTAATTGATGGTAGTCTTAATTGGTGAATCAAGTGCATATGAACAAAAAATAAATAATGGTATGTCATGCATCTTTTCCACAAATTCAAAATTCATGATTATTGTGAATATTGCAATAATGATTTTATGTAATATCGTCCAGATCTAGATTTTTTTCATATTTTTCTGTTCTTTTACTTTTAAGTCTGCAGTTGATTATAAATATGAAGGGAAAACAGAGAAGCATGCATCTCAAAAAGGTAAAATACCATTTTTATTATTTGCTATAAGCAATTTTTAAATGATATCTAAATTCTGTACCAGATAATATATCAAAGTTGCACCAACTATCACTTGACATTAATCTGTTCCTGAGAGCACCCTCCAACAAGAATTCAAATTTACAGATATATAATAGTATTTCTCGGATATGAAAATATTTGGCAGCATTGTTGTAGAAATATTGGCATGATTTGAGATTATAAACACCCAACAAATACTAGTGGAGGAAGTTAGTTCTAGTTGATTCTTGAAAAAAAATTAACAAGGATGAATTCCTTGCCAGTTATGAAAATTTGTTGTAACACTGCTAGTTGCAGATGGTTTTATTCTGTTTGAAAATTCTGATGATTCAAGAATGTAATTTTATGTCATATCTCTGATTTCAATCAAGGCAACCATGTTTACATAGAGCAGGTCGGTCAGTAAACAAGTAATGAAGCTGAATGTGGTCTAAGGGGAGATAATTTGGGTATGTGGAAGAGTTATTCTATACACCAGTTGTTCACTTTTGAAATTTTTCAACCGATAATTGCAACTTTTTCTTTCAGATTATAGCCAAGGTTTTGGTGGAAAATTTGGCGTACAGAATGATAGACAGGATAAATCAGCTGTAGGTTGGGAACATAAAGAACAAACAGCAAAACATGCTTCACAAAAAGGTATGTAATGGCATTTAGTAACTTATTTGTGTATATGCTTGATAACGACTTGTGAAATCTTGTTGTAACGCCACAGTGAAATAAAACACCATAGTAATTGTTATTCCATAAAAGTGTGTTTTTTAATTATTTTATATTTATAGTACGGTAGTTTAAAAGAAATGAAATCGGGTGTAACCTCTTACTGTTTTGCTCTGAGTGGGCTGATAAAGACGGGCATAAGCCATAAAATGTGCTATGAGGGAAATTTTGCCTGGACAACAGCACTAAGACCTACTCTAATATAAAATTCCAACTGCCAAGCAATCTTTTACGTGCACACAGTGTGTATACAGAAGCTTGGGGTTTTTTTGTTCATCCGAATGACCAGACAGCTGTCCTTGTAAGGCCCTCTGTGATTTCTGTTTAACCATACAACTTAGTTTTATTTGAAAGTTTACTTTTTCTATTGCATCAGTAAAGTAAAGATGATTAATTGAATTTAATGAAAGATTATTTATAATTGATCTATTGTCAGTCAGCCTTCAATAATTCAAACATCAAATATACTCTGTCAATTGATGCAGTAGTCTAAGCAGGTTGTTGTGGCAGCGATAATGACTGCTTACACCTATCAGTCTCACTAAAAAGAATTAACAAATAATGTTGTTTTTTTTTAAAATTTATTTAAAAGATTATTCAGTTGGTTTTGGTGGTAAGTATGGTGTTCAGAAAGACAGACAAGATGCGTCAGCTCAAGGTTGGGAAGGTGTCAACAAAACAGAATTACATCCTTCACAGAAAGACATGAAAAAAGGTTTTGGTGGAAAGTTTGGTGTAGACAAAGACAATATGGACAAAAATGCTGTGGGTTATGGTGGAGGTGTCAATAAGACGGAACTTCACCCATCCCAAACAGACATGAAAAAAGGTTTTGGTGGGAAATATGGCGTTGATGAACATATGGATAAAGGAGCACAGGGTTGGGATGGTGTTAATAAGACGGAACTTCACCCATCTCAGACAGACATGAAAAAAGGTTTTGGTGGGAAATATGGCGTTGATGAACATATGGATAAAGGTGCACAGGGCTGGGATGGTGTTAATAAGACAGAACTTCATCCATCACAGATTGATATGAAGAAAGGTTTTGGTGGAAAATTTGGTGTAGATAAAGAAAATATGGATAAGGTACCATTATAAACAGTTTATATTGTCTTTACTTCAGAATGTATGTCGATGTTTCCATCTGTGTTTGAATGTACCATATTATTTATTAGTACCACAATATTTTCCAGGAATATGAAAAAAAAGTGTTATTCCAATGCTTAATGCCATGATAAGTCAAGACAATTTATATAACATTTAGTGAAACAATGTTTGCATACAAGTAGTGAGAACGAGGGAGAGAAATGGGGTTTATCGTCCACTTGACACAAACTAGGTTATTTCAGGACAAACAAGGGTCAATTTTATTTTATTGTTAGCTTGTGCGTAGGGGTCTTTAACAGTGGGTGGAAACAGGAGAACACATGGCCCTACTCAATAACAGGCCTAATGACGCAACATGCACACAATAACCATTCATCTCAACCCCCCTGCATACAAATAGAAACATAAATAAATCATTATCTCATCGATTGATCCAGAGGGAGGGTAGAGTAATTCATCGCTGTATCTAAGCAAACATTATTTATGTAACATAATAATTTATATAGATCAAGGAGAGTGATTTTATTAGAAATATGAAAATGTTTAAATGTTGATATATTGCAGTCAGCTGTTGGTTATGAAGATAATAAAGGAGTTTCTAGTAGTTATCAGAAAGTTCGAGCTAGTGGTAGTAAGTATATATAAAATATTAAATTTAAACCATATCCTGCTAGTAGTAATATTAACTGCACGACCATATCATATATTTATGTCTTTAATTATTAATCCAAACATACTGCAAGTCATTGTAACAAATATTGAAATAGAGATGTGCCATATGTTAGTCCTGAAATGCAGTAGCTTGTGTTGAATAGCCATTTTACAATACTTCTCAAATTTGCACATATTTTGGTTGAAAAATCTAACTTTTAATTTGAGTGTTTATTTAAATATAATTTGTGTTTATAAACTGTTTATGATTTTTGTCAATTAATCATCAAAATTATGTTGTAGAATGTGGAATCTGTATGATTTCTTAACTTATCTGTCATGTTGAAAAATCTATAAAGTAACTATCACGTTGAAAAATCTTAATGATTTCACAAATCATGAACAGACTGTGACTGTCATGTTTTCTAGGTTCTGAAGGGGCAAGTAATTTAAAGGCCAGATTTGAAAACATGGCCAAATCATCTGAAGACGAGAATAGAAAAAGGGCAGAAGAAGAAAGAGCAAGACGACAAGCTAGAGAAGAACGAGAGAAAGCTGCTCAACAAAAACAACAAGAGGTAGGCCTAAACATCAACAACTTTTGTTAATATTATATGTTTAACAATTGCTAAATGTCATAGGCTGCATTAATGATGAGAGAGAGAGATTATTTTGATAATTACAGTAGGCCTACTGCTAGAGGCGGCACACTTTCATTCAATCCTATTATCAAACTTTGTAAGAATATTACTGACATAAATTTGAATACAAATCAGGAATTAAATATAGTTTTTATTATGAACGAATTTGAATATTTTGTTAGCACATGATGTTTAATTGTGGTTTGAATCCGTCTGCTTAAATATCGATTAGAGTTATGTTATGCACCTTCATTTTTGGTAAAAATCTCTGACAAGAAAAATTTTGAAATAGCAACTCTGGTTCACACATCAGGTTACATGAAAAATTATTTTTCATATATTTGAACAGGAGAGACAAAACAAAGAAAGATGGAATGAAGAAAATGAAAAAAAAGAACCAGAACAAGAAGAAGAAGAAACAGTTGAATATGAAATTAAAGATGATGAATATGAACCAGAAGATCATTATAATCAGACAGGAGATGAACCACAGTCACCTGTACAGACTGTTAGCCCTACCAAACAAGAAGAATACGAACCTGAAGACCATTACACAATTACTGACGAAGATTCAGTCTATAATGAGGCTGAAAGTGTTGGGGATCAAAACACTAAATCATTAACAGCTGTAGCTTTATATGATTATGAAGCCAGTAAGTATAGAAATTTACCTATCAATAGGATATTTTATTAAATTGGGTCCACTGTGGATCAGTTTGTAAGACATTGGCTCGCTAACCAGGATGACCCCTGTTCGATCCTGATGTTAGCCAAGAATGTTAATCAGGATTTTCTGCTGTAGTTACCCCTATTTAATGGTGCAAGGCGGAGAGTTTGGCAAGGGACAATGCATGTTGGAACGGAAAACAAAGGTCCTGTATACACATTCAACCTTTGACAGATTGAATTTGAAATAAGAGTAAGGATGCTGTTGAGGCAAACTTTCCCTCTTAACACACTGTATGGCATATGCTTGTCATCATTAGCACAGTGGGTGCAAAATAGTAGGACCTTAAACCCCATTTCTATTTTGTTAATCTGGATATCTTATTTTATAGTGACCTTACACTTCTGGCAAACTTGATTGGCTATAAGGGCTGTAGTGCCGCTGTCCGTGTAAATTTTCCCGCATAGCACACTGTATGGCATATAGTATAGTATATGACATATACCCTTCTTCATTAGTCCAGTTCTGAGCAGAACAGCAGGATGTTAAACCCCATTTCATTTCATTTCGATTGGTTGTTACTGGTTCCGTAGCCAGCTCATAAAATTTGGGGGGGGCTACCAAATTTTTTGGAGGGGCTGAGGATGCTCCTAAGAAATCATTATTGTTGGCGAAAAATGGGGGGGGGAGGGCTAATTTGACATACACATGATACCCTCCTTACTTCTAACATATTCCTGAAGCAATGGTGCGAGAAATCCCTCTCTTACCATTGCTGGATAGAAGTCATATTCTTGAAATTGGGCGGGGCGTGTCTCTCTTTAACGTCCAATCAAATCTCTCTTCTCTTCTCGCATTCGGCATAATTTTCAAAATGGCTGACGAAGAAAACATGTTGGCACTGGATAATCGAGCATAATAAATTTCGTGGGTTATGATGTAAACAAGTCGCGATTGTCACTAGATTAGATACATTGCGGTAACATATTTTGAGGTCTGGTTAACCCCGATATTGTTTGTTACAATGTAGGTCATTGGTTGGTAATGGCACTACTGACCAATAATAATTTAGCACAACAATGTTCACTCAAGATAGCAGTGTGAAGTGGATTAGTTCTAATCAAACGAAACACTGCGCAGGAGTATGTACTTCTAAATGGCTTATAAAATCTTTCTTTTTAGCTGAAGATGATGAGTTAACATTTGACCCAGATGAAATTATTACAGATATTGAAATAGTAAGTCTCTCAATACTAATAGTATTGATTTTTAAGTACTTCAGACAAACCAACTGAAGAGAATTAAGCAATCTTATAAAATGTATTTGAGCATTCTTCAAACAGAGATCCATCTATTTCTTACTTCGAGAATAGATCTCGACTAAAATCGTTGATTTAGAACTTAAAATGTCGGTCAACTAGGTTAGTGTCTGCTCTCAAGCAGAGCTATCTATAAACAGGCAATCTAAGTTGAGTATGTCGGTCAACTAGGGTAGTGTCTGCTCTCAAGCAGAGCTAACTATAAACAGGCAATCTAAGTTTAGTATGGTATATTAGTTGACAAGGGGAATGTATTTTTATACGCCCACATTGAAATGTGGTCGTATATTGTCGTCGCCCCCGTCCGTCCGTCCGTCCGTCGGTCCGTCCGTCGGTCCGGCGTCCACAATTGCTTGTGGACGCTCTACAGGCTAAAGTTAATATCCGATTGACTTTAAATTTATACAGTGTGTTTAAGGTCATGAGACAAAGAAGCCTATTGTTTTTCAGCGATTTCCGATAATTAGTGCCAGAGTTATGGCCCTTGATCACTTCAAAAAATCTTGTGGACGCTCTAGAGGCCAAAGTTAATATCCGATTGACTTCAAATTTATACACAGTGTTTAAGGTCATAAGACGAAGAAGCCTATTGATTTTCAGCCATTTCCGATAATTAGTGCCAGAGTTATGGCCCTTGATCACCTCAAAAAATCTTGTGGACGCTCTAAAGGTCAAAGTTAATATCCGATTGACTTTAAATTTATACACAGTGTTTAAGGTCATGAGACGAAGAAGCCTATTGATTTTCAGCGATTTCCGATAATTAGTGCCAGAGTTATGGCCCTTGATCACTTCAAAAAATCTTGTGGACGCTCTAGAGGCCAAAGTTAATATCCGATTGACTTCAAATTTGTACACAGTGTTTAAGGTCATAAGACGAAGAATCCTATTGATTTTCAGCGATTTCCGATAATTAGTGCCAGAGTTATGGCCCTTGATCACTTCAAAAAATCTTGTGGACCCTCTAGAGGCCAAAGTTAATATCCGATTGACTTTAAATTTATACACAGTGTTTAAGGTCATAAGACGAAGAAGCCTATTGATTTTCAGCGATTGCCGATAATTAGTGCCAGAGTTATGGCCCTTGATCACTTCAAAAAATCTTGTGGACGCTCAAGAGGCCAAAGTTAATATCCGATTGACTTTAAATTTATACACAGTGTTTAAGGTCATAAGACGAAGACGCCTATTGATTTTCAGCGATTTCCGATAATTAGTGCCAGAGTTATGGCCCTTGATCACCTCAAAAAATCTTGTGGACACTCTAAAGGTCAAAGTTAATATCCGATTGACTTTAAATTTATACACAGTGTTTAAGGTCATAAGACGAAGAAGCCTATTGATTTTCAGCGATTTCCGATAATTAGTGCCAGAGTTATGGCCCTTGATCACTTCAAAAAATATTGTGGACGCTCTAGAGACCAAAGTTAATATCGGATTGACTTCAAATTTATACACAGTGTTTAAGGTCATAAGACGAAGAAGCCTATTGATTTTCAGAGAATTCCGATAATTAGTGCCATTGTTATGGCCCTTGATATCTTCAAAAAATCTTGTGGACGCTCTAGAGGCCAAAGTTAATATCCGATTGACTTTAAATTTATACACAGTGTTTAAGGTCATAAGACGAAGACGCCTATGGATTTTCAGCGATTTCCGATAGTTTGTGCCAGAGTTATGGCCCTTGATCACCTCAAAAAATCTTGTGGACGCTCTGGAGGCCAAAGTTAATATCCGATTGACTTTAGATTTATACACAGTGTTTAAGGTCATGAGACGAAGAAGCCTATTGATTTTCAGCGATTTCAAATAATTACTGCCAGAGTTATCTCCCTTGATAACTTCAAAAATTCTTGTGACGCTATAGAGGCCAAAGTTACTATCCGATTGACTTCAGATTGATACATAGAGTTTAAGGTGTTGAAACGAACAAGTATTTTGATTTTCAATGAATTTAGATAACTAAACAGCTAAATCCATGATATTAAATGTTTCATGTATATACTAATTGTTAGCGTGGGGTAAAACTTTATAAAAAGCAATCAAATTCTAATGATTTTCTGATAATTACATAATGAGTTGTTACTCTTAATCAGTTTTTAGTGTATTACAAATGTTTCATTACCGAAATTAGTAAAAATATGCGACAACCCTTGTTGACTGCCCGGACAATTTAGCTGCTGTGGGCGTATGTTTCGTTGCCTGGCAACCTATCTTTCTGTTTGTTGCTGGTCGTACTCGTCACAGATTTGTAATTAAAAAAGATAGATTGTTGGAATTGATAGGTGGTATCTTTACATGAAGATAACGTCATTCTTTTGAATAGGACAGTTTCTTCAGGGTTAAATTACGTTGCTATCGTCAAACTACCAATTAAAAGACAATCAACAGGAAAGTTGGCATACTTGTTCCTTGGACAATTGCACAACAATCAACAAAATTTGATTTTGTGATATGATGTCTCAATTCCAAGATAATTGTGATGATGATATTCCGTTCCTGGTCAATGGTATGGTGGTACTTGTCCAAAAATGATTTTTTATTGTTTGGCTCTTAAAAAGCATGTTAAGATTCTGTTTCAAGAGAGGTATTGCCCAAAACTGTCGTCATATTGTTAGATATAACTATGACTTGTTCTATTTACCAAGTAAGAGGAATTATTAGTAATATTCAAGTTTACATATGTATTATACTTTGGTTTTTTTTTTTCAGATTGATGAAGGTTGGTGGCGAGGTAATTGTAGGGGAAAAAGTGGATTATTTCCTTCAAATTATGTGGAACTACAGAGCTAAGACTTCAGCAGTTGGTTCTTTTGTCATTTAACTTAAAAACATTCTTCCAGGTCAACATTACCATAAGTGCTCTCTAAGATTGTATATTGTCAAATTTCATGTAATATATTCAATAAAATTGATCTAATTAATCAAGAGCACAAGAAAGACATTCGGGTCTGTGGAACGATAAATTAGCTTCTTTTCTAGGGGTAAATAGAAATATTTTTAAATGTTTCTTTGCCGCAAATGGTAAAACATATTAGAGAATAGTTTGCATTAATACCAATCTTAGCTTATCTTATAATAAAAATTCAACAACATTAGTCGACCACAGATCTTTATATTTGTATTTTCTTATGTAAAGTAATTTGTATGTTTATGATCTTCAAATATTTCTAGACCAATATAGACCGTGTTGGTTTATTTAGTTACTTATATCTCTGACCACCTCAAAGACTATGTAACCCTACGATTTGTTGTTTGTTCTTCTCGATTCCTGGAAATAGATGACAATATCAGATAACATCATAAAATGTATATTCATGTCTTATTCATCAGAATTTATAATCATTTTACTAAAGGTGACTTGTATATATATTTTTAAGAGAGTATTTACAATAAAAGATATTTAAAAATTCACGCTCAACAGCAGTACAAAAACAGACTTTGGTTGAATATTCATCTTTATAATGTTTTGGTTTAAAAGACCCTTTATGAAATGTATCATGATCTTTCTGTTGCTGCTTGGTCTGCAGGTCAGAATGAACCAATGTAACGATATAAAAATAAATATACAAAATAATGTCTAAAATTTTATTACTGTCATTAGAATTTAGTAAATGCAGTATGTATTAAAATAACAGGTTTAAGTATTGTAGAATCAATGTAAAGTTGAATCATACTTAATTAGCAATATACGTTTACGTCGAACAAAAACATGTTTATGTATTATGAGTTGCTTTATTTGTAGCAGCAACATACTATTACATATTTGTTTAATGGGATACATTTAATTTTTATATTTAAGCTTAATATTATGTATTTCTATTTTAATAAAATATTGATTATTAACTTGCTTTATTTAGTATATATAATGAAATAAAATGTTTAAAGTTATCTAATAAGTGTCAATTTGAACTGTGTAACGGCATAGGATATAAGAGTAAAATTGTGCCATTTACCCTGAAGGGAAGATATGGGTGATTTTCTGTCATTTTGTTTCGGCTAAATGCGTGTCTTAAAGTTCAATTTATTTCTGTCTAACCTCCCTTAAAATTATTATAATCTGAAAATGTATTTCTGCTAAGGCAAACAAAAAAAAGTTTTTTTACACTGTGACTGACTATAATACATCTGCTTTGCTGACACCTGGTAAATACACAGGTGCTCAAATAGCAAATATTATACTCTGCTGAACAATGAACTATTTTTGTCATTCGGTAAATTTTATTGTTCTTCAAGCATTAATTGTCAACATAACAGCAGTCTGCATACACACGGGGGTTGGGATGGCCTAGTGGTCTAGAGTGCCGCGCTTCGACCTCTAGCTGGCCGGTCACCTCTGGCTTGCGGCTGTGGTTTTGAGCCCTGGTGTGAGCGTATGTGGCATGGAGATAGGGGCGCCTTCTCAACCTCGTGGGTTTCCTCCGGGCACTCCGGTTTCCTCCCACTGCTAAAGACCCCTACGCGCAAGCGAATTATTGAAATAAAATGAACCATATGTTAGTCCCAAAATGACCTGGTTGTGTCGAGTGGACTTTAAACCCCATTTCTCTCTCTCTCTCTCTGCGTACACACCAATCATGAGCTAGGACGGCTTCAGAATGTGTGCACAATTCTCTACAAGCTCTTGATATTTATGCGGGGCAGATCGGTGGTACCATGTTTCCAACTGGGATTTGGGAATGAGTATGTTAATTGAGCTTTGTGGGTCTGGAGTAGTCTGGAGTCTGGACAACTTTCACTTAGACACATGCATATATGACCTTGATTCTGAGAGATCTTAGTAATGTCGGATACCAGCAGGGCCATCAGATGGCATGTTGTACTATTGTAGTGCAAGTGGCCCATAAGATCAAATACATAAAATCCTCCATTTTTCCGTTTGAGATCCAAACTTTCAGTAAAGCATCGAATTAAATGAACAATTTAAGTGTTTGCTAATTTTGTGAAGATCTGGCGAGGTAAAGTGTCTTGTGTAGTTTGGATGGGATGAAAAACCAAGGTTGAACCCCTGACAATTGAAATTGCTAGATCTGTATACCATATTATATTATATGCCTGTCTTCTTTAATGTTAGGGGGGTTGGGATGGCCTAGTGGTCTAGAGTGCCGCGTTTCGACCTCTAGCTGGCCGGTCACCTCTGGCTTGCGGCTGTGGTTTCGAGCCCTGGTGTAAGCGTATGTGGCATGGAGATAGGGGCGCCTTCTCAACCTCGTGGGTTTCCCCTGTGCACTCCGGTTTCCTCCCACTGCTAAAGACCCCTACGCGCAAGCGAATTATTGAAATAAAAATGAAACCATATGTTAGTCCCAAAATGACCTAGTTTGTGTCGAGTGGACGTTAAACCCCATTTCCCTCCCTCCCTCTTTAATGTTAGGGGGGGTGGATGGCTGAATGCTTAGCGTGCTTGTGCTGTATCATACGGCCTGCCATTGAGTCAACTGGCGTGGTTTCGAATCACCAGTTGTACGTGGCAAGGAGTAGGGTCGCCTGTCCAACCTCGTGGGTTTTCTCCGGGTACTCCGGCTTCCTCCCACAGCTAAAAGACCCCTACGCACAAGCAAATTATTGAAATAATATTAAACTATATGTTAGTCCCGAAATGACCTAGTTTGTGTCGAGTGGACCTTAAACCCCATTTCTCTCTCGCTCTTTCTCTTTATTGTTATTTTACCCCAATGGGAGGCCTTTGGATCAAGGGCAATAACGTCATTGTCCAACAGTAAGGGGTTATAACAATATGGTCGTTCAGAATGCAAGAGAAGTTATATTATATTGGACAGTTTCAGCTCTGAATGTTTGGTTGACTGGATAACAACGTCTATTTCACTGAAATTTATCCAATGGCATTGCCATTGCCAATGGAACAAACGTGTCGATTTACTGCGGACCTTTCATGTCAACCGGAAACAGTGTTTAAACCGGTGGAAAGTAAATATTGGATGAATTTCATCACATTATATTTGATCAGATGTCTGCAAGATGATAACAGCAATTATTTTAAGATTTTTACATTATGTAATAGCTCTTAGTGTGTTTATGCACGATCTGATTTTTAGCATTCCGAATTTATATGGCATGGTATACAGTAAAAAGAACCTTGTGGCTAGCATACGATCAGATGCTAAACTTTTAAAGAAATTACCCATGCATGTGGGTCTTGTTATGGTTGAAAACAACTTTTCTTATAGAGACATAGCAAATATAATTGTCTGGTCAGTGGCTATGGGTATATCATATGTAAGCGTCTACGATATAAATGGTGAGTAATTATGACATAATTTATGTGCAGCTGTTTTCATTACGACATTAGAAAATAAATGCTTGACAACAGAACAACTAACAGAGGGTGGATCCAGGAATTTTTGCAGGAGGGGGGTTGCCAGGTTCTTGTTAAAAAAAAACTCTTGACAATGTATGATGCCATCATTCTCGACAAATTACGTAGACATACGTACACACCCCTTTTGGATCCACCCATGCCATGGACAAACCCATGATGATATTCAGAATCAAGAATAATAATAATGATGAATATTTTTTTTTGTGTGTGAAGCAGTAATGTGACCCATTACCTTGATGTTTCATATAACTAAAGAGACAGGTCAAATCATCTGCATCATGTGTTTGAAACATAATTACCATAATAATCCCTACTAATGACAAAGTGCTAACAAAACTGTATCATAAAGTCTGTCATTAAGTTGATTGAGTCAACTGGCATGGTTTCAATTCCCCTGTTGTACATGACAAGGAGTTAGGTCGTCTGTCCAACCTCTCATGGGTTTTCTCCGGTTTCCTCCCACTGCTTTTAGACCCCAACGAGCAAGCGAATTATTGAAGTAAAATTGAACCATATATGTCCCGAAATGACCTAGTTTGTGACGAGTGGACAATAAACCCCATTTCTCCCTCTCTCTCTTTTGTGGTGGGCTTTGTCACTGACTTTGACCTTTTGTAATGTTTGTGTTCTGTGTTTTTGCTTGGCAATTAGTCCTGTGCTGTATCTTCAACAAGAGGGTTTTTTTTTCTTCTTGATATTTTTACGTTAATCATTATTTTATTTTTTTTAGGTGAAATAAAGAGAAATAGTATATTATTGCAGCAGCAAATTGAAAGAAGTAAAGAAGAAACTTTTGCTTCAGAAGAGTCCAAGTTTGAAATCAGTTTATCTGTTAGCAATAACAAGAAAAATGCAGCTAACAATGAAGGTTATTGTTAATAATATAAATAGTACATGTATATAGTTCCCTTTATTATACTTTAAATATATCAATGTTTGTACATCAAAAAATTACATGATGGAGATGTACAATATGTGTGGACCACTGTTGGGTTGTTCCATTTTAAAAATTTAGTGAAAGTGAAGTGTTCCATTACAATATAAAGTAATAAAGTAGATGATTATTCATCTTGTATGAATGATGTTTCTCTTTTGTAATCTTTTGTTTTGTAATCTTTGATTTTAATATTGCAGAGGGCAGCAGCTCTAAGCAGGCTAGAGTTCATTTAGTTGCAGCAGATGATGGAAGAGAAAATTTAGTAAAAGCTACTCACAGTTTCTGTGAACTTGTTAATAATAACCAATATCTTATAGAAGATATAGTGCCAAGTAGTGTAGATTCACATATACAAAGTAAGTTAGGTATAGTGTACTCTTCTACATATCTCATTCATTATTATATTTTTTGTTTGCTTTTGTGTGGGCCAGTGTGGGGTGGATGGACGAATGGTCAGGTTAGCACATGCACACTGTTTCAGAAAGTCTGTCATTGTGTCAAATGGTGTGGTTTCAATTACCTGGTTTTATGTGACAAAGGGGTAGGGTAGGCAGGTCGTCTGTGCAACCTCGTGAAATGAAATTGAACCATAATATGTTAGTTCTGAAATGACCTAGATTAGGTCGAGTGGGTGTTAACCCCCATTTCACCCACACTTGCTTTTGTGACTTTAAAATTAAAATTCACATGATTTGGTTAAATTGTAATTTAAAGTCGATGTGGGTCAGTGAGTAAGGCACTGGCTCAGTAACCAGGACCGCTGGCAAGGACAGTGTCTAATCATGAGCATGGAACAATAAAACAATGTCCCATTTACATATTGATGTGCACGTAAAAGAACCCTTGACAGTTGGAATTTGCTATAAGTATTATAAGGGTAGCCCGTAGTATTGCTTTCCAGACAAAATTTCACTCACAGCACACTAGCCCAGTCCATGCAGAAAAGTGGGATGGTAAACTTAATTTAATATTATATATTTATTTAAAGGCCTCAACACATGTGATTATGTTCTGCATTAGTAGGTTGTTTAGTATTTCATTGTTTGTTTATGATTTCAGAAATATTTCAGTTACCAGACCCAGATTTGGTTATATTAGTAGGTCATATTGACAGTCTTCTAGGTTATTTACCGTGGCAAATTAGATTATCAGAAATTTTGTAAGTAATAAATTGTGCATAATGCAATTTAATTTTTTTCTTGTATTTATCATGTGTACATGTATAGATGAACATAATGAATTTGAACCCTGCCAAATATAGAATTTATTGATTTTTTTCCTACTAATCAATAACAGTTGTCAACTTACAGTATTGATTATTTATATTGATTAGTTACCCTCACTACAATTTTTATAGATACAAAATTCAAAATTAATAATCAAATTAAAGGTGCCATCAATTGGGTATCTGGAAATTCTTATCCTAAAATATTGATCTGTATTTAAAGATAGTGTCACTCTATTAGTGATCTTGCCTCCGTTATATATGAGAATTCCAATTAATATATTCTGAATTCATTTATTCCATGTTATTTCAAGATATTTTCTGATATTTTGAATTGAGCCATCATCCAATAATATATTTGCACACTCTACAGACCAATGTTGCCTGGCTTTAATAAATGCATTTGTTGCAAAAAGCTTCAGCAAGCATGGTTCGTCATATGAGAATTGATATTCTCAAAAAGAAGCATGTTAATGATTTAACTATTATATAATGTAGCAGCCTATTGCTGATTGGGGTTTACTGTTAATCTTGGGTATTGTTCTGGTAGAAAAAGAGTTCACTTCCTGAAATTGGTGACAACTGTCTCTTGGTGCTAATTCTTTATTTTGGGGGTTGGATGGCTGCATGGTTAGCACTTGTGTGCTGTATCATAAAACCTATCATTAACTCAATTGGCGTGGTTTCGAATCCCTGGTTGTACTTGACCCCGAGTAGGGTCACCTGTCAAACCTCGTGGGTTTTCTCCGGGTCCTCTGGTTCCTCTGGCGAATTACTGAAATAAAATTAACCATATGTTAGTCTTGAAATGGCTAGTTTATGTCGAGAGGACATCTCTGTTTCTCTCTCTTATTGAAAATTTTAATTTATTTTGTTTCAGAAAATTGCCTTCCCATAAAGGTGTAAATTATAAAGCTTTCTTGTCAGTTATGAATATATATGGAAAAACAGAACAACGGTTTGGAAAGTGAGATATTAAACAAGATCATTTGTCTCAGCTTGTATTATCATAAAGCATTGAATGAATAGTTATGCAATGAACATCCTTTAAGTCATTTTATTACAGGACCTTAGAATTCCATTCATACAGTTACTAAATGATATACATGTAAATTGGAAAAAAGATCAAAAAATATTATTTTGTAAACTGAGATAATAAATTTCTGATCTTCAACTTACTTTACAAATCAAGAATAAAATAGATCTACATAAATGTTTTATATATTGTATAATGTAGAGAACTTTGGTCAACAAACTTAATCAAATTTGTTTTTTTAAATTTGTATCCATAACAATTTTAAAGGCCAATATCTATTTTTTTTTAGCTGGAATGTTGTTTGATAATGATATCTTTAAAAACAGAAATATTTCATTAGAAACTTTATTGGGTAGATTTTAAAGATAATAGGCTTTGTTAAATTAGGGCAATTCGGTTGAATTAAAAAGTATTTTTTTATTTACATAGTACATGTAATCATTGTTATTTATACTGACATATAGTAACGCGATGTTAAATTGTTCTTAAAACTTGAGGGACAGTGTGTGCTATAAAATCAAAGGAACATCATGATTATCAAATAATGCCTAATCTTGCAATTTATTTCATAAGAAATCATACTTGTTTAACATTCATTGTAAAAAAAATTTGCCAGATTTGATGATTGTTTGTTTGTGTCACACGTATTTGACAGGGTATCAAGCCAGATGTATCCCCTTTTCCCATTTGACAATCGTCGCTATTCGACTCCTTCTTATTTTTCTGTCTGACAGAGCTAAGTGAAAGGGATGCAATAACGAGCTTTGCGTCATGGTTTTGGGCTTTTTGCGCCCCTTTGCAAATATCAAAAATCATGCAGTTTTCAATATTATAATCATGATCATAATGCTCAACCAGTGTCAGACATAAACCATGGGTTAGATATGCTACATATCTACTTATCTACTCTAGCATGTTCCATACAACCCAATATTATTACCCCAACAGCACTTAGAGGGACCACCCCTCCCTTCCCGGCACACAGAGATAAATATTATTTTGTGGGGGCCTGGTCAGATATTGACAGATATCCTACATATCTACTTATCTACTCTAGCATGTTCCATATAACCCAATATTGTTACCCCAACAGCACTTAGAGGGACCCCCCCCTCCCTTCCCGGCACACAGAGATAAATATTATTTTGTGGGGGCCTGGTCAGATATTAACAGATATCCTACATATCTACTTATCTACTCAAGCATATTCCATAAAACCCAATATTATTACCCCAACGGCACTTAGAGGGACCCCCCCCCCCCTTCCCGGCACACAGAGATAAATATTATTTTGTGGGGGCCTGGTCAGGATTTTGTTGCTTAAGCAAAATCATGGGTCACCACGCCCCTGGTTTCTGACCAATAATGATAATATAATTTTAAAATAATAATATCCGATTAGTCATGCCTGTATATTTTTCATGCTGTATTAAGCTACAGTAAAAGGAATTCAGCTATCAAAATATTTAATTCTCGTCAAAAAGATTTGTTGAACATTTTTTGTTATGACGAAACAAAGCATCAAAAAATCACTGATTGGATTAATTATTACGAGTAAATAATGACTGGAGATCATTGGCAATTATCAATCAACTAATCATTAATCCAAGACAGTTAGTTAGTATTACGCATTGTTACAATCAGGATTATCAGTAAGTTGATCAGTCTGAATTTGACATTGTTCTTCAAGGGGTTGCGACCGAATGATGGTTTCTGGAATATGGTCACAGCCAAAAAAAGGTTGGGACCCACTAATGTAAAATGTAGTAAATTTGTAAATGGTCATAATATAGTAACCTTTAACTGCATGCAAAGACTGGACTGGACATGGTGAATCTTTATAAATAAATAACAATATTGCTAGTTTAAAGTGTGCTGCAGATTAACTAAATCTGATAATGTTGTAAGATGAAGTTGTTAGTGCCATAGTATGAATACAAGTGAAAAGTCCAGGGGAAGAACGATCTAAGTCACATTTTTGTCTTTTTGCATGAAATGCAAAACAGACTTGTATGTGAGAATGTTTGACGCGGACAGAACAACGAGTGGGTTTAATCACAACGAGTGGGTTTCATTACAAATGACAAGAATAATTACCAGTACAACTGACGTCAACTTTTATAATGTGAATAATTGGATTGTCCTTCCCCTGGTTCAAGTATAAGTGTGTTATTTATCAAATATTACCATCATTATGTATTTTTTTTTAAAAACTTAACAAATGTTTTTATTAAATAGAATATGAAATAGTATTGTATATGTAGTCTAGAGAATTTGTCAATGACATGTAAAGAAATGAAGAAAGTAGTTTTCTGATAAAAAAAATTTATATTTGTCTTCCAAATTGTCTTTTATTACAATGATGTGTTGACATATCCAGGAGCTGAGATCTTTGGGATATAAATACTATTCGAATGTTTGACAGGTCTAGTAATTGGTCTTCGAATAGTACTGGAATATTTTCAACTTCTGACTATTGAAAGGAATGAGCAGCAGATATCTGAGAGGTAGGTTTGGGGGGGGAAATTATCCGTCATTTCCTTGCATCTGTAGTCATTCCAAGAGCTATTTGGCTGATATTTTCGTCTAAGTAAACGTTCGGAACGGACGTATTTGGGTCTGAGAAAAGGTACTTTCAGCAGTAAAAAAGGGCACTGGCGAAAATATGAGGGGGAGGGCGCCTCTTGCCCCCTTGGATCCGCCTCTGATATATGCAATTCATTCCACAGATTCTTTTCCGAAAATGAGTCGATTCCTCTTGTCTTCCTCAAGATCAATCAAGCAGCAGAACACTTTCAACTTAATTGATACGGTGATCCAGCGGTGTTCCAGTTAATTAGGGGCCTGTGTACAATATTATTCATGATGGTCCGTGCATTATAACTCATGATCGATCTAGACGTAATATATTATAACCGGAAAAATGCTCTTGTCCGAAATCCGTACCTGAATGGTTCAAACTTGCCAAAATCAAGAATGGCTGCCAATTTGGACTGGAAAATGTAAATTTTTTACGAAATATCACGATGTTGCTGAGTTTGCAAGGGTTTCAAAATGTACCTCTAGAGAATACAAATAGTGGTCATTAGTTATACCGCGGAGTCAATATTTGGGAATAATTCAAGGTCAGTTTTGCCAGGAAAATTCGAATTTAACAAAATGATCTAATTTGGTGTCAAAATATAGGACAAGGTAGCAGATTCCATTTTCTCATATTTGGTGATTAATTGGTACCCCTGGGTCGATCTAGGAGGAAAACCAATCAGAGAATGATGGATTAACAATATTCAGATCTACTACAATGGTATTCATCAACTACATTCTATTTGGACTCTCTTGGCCTAGTACCACTGGCCTGACTAACAGCTCAATGCCGAAGTGTAGTGGGGCGTGTATGTTTGGTCACCAACCTCGAAAATTGAGTGAAGATGGTCAAACCTATTGAAGAACGTGGGAATGTATTGAAAAAAAACAATTAATAACGTTTTTGGTGTGGAATTGTTTGTAAAAAAGATTATATATACCCGCTTTAAAGCCCCAATAAGACTCTTGTAGTTGTAACTGACTAATATGTCCCAATCTTCATTATGGTCAACAAATCGTATTATTTTAGAATATTCCAATTAAATGATGATATAAATTTCATCTTAACACACCTATTTTAAAAAATTGGAAAAATTCAACTAATTGATTTGAAAAGTCTAACGTAAACCTTTTCAAATGTGACTTGGATTTTAAAATATTTTCGAACCCTCTGGACAAGTAAAAAAGGGTATTATTTATTTTCTGAAGCTACCAAGCCAGCAAGAATGTTATTGTCCCTTTAAGTACATATAATTTTGCTTGAACCGTACTGTTAGGAACTTCCCATCGTCATCCCGAAACTAACTGGTATTGAGATACCTTCTATTAATGTGTCTAAACTGAGAAATTGTGGTCGTTTTTCCAGCACGGTGACATCATGACATGGTACAGGCAACTTGCCAATCGTACATTATTTAAACCAGTGAAATATTGGACTAGTGTGACGTATTTCACTGAAAAGCACGTGCGGTGTGTCTGTATTTAAGGTGTATAATGGTCCCGAGCGTAAGACGCTGCGTAATATATTGTAAACACAGTTGTTACAATAAAATAAAACCAAATACGAACAATCCACACCATTATAGCGTGGTTTTTCCACATCGGTAGAGCAGGACAACGGACCCGGCAAAGAACAGTGTCTAGTATTGTAGATGGGACAACAAAAAAACGAACTTCCTCTGTATACATTGACGTTCACATAAAAGAACCCTTTACAGTTGAAATTCGGTGAAGAAATGATTTGTTCCGAAAAATAGGAAAATGGTATGAAATGATTTAACGGCCACTGTTAGAAGGATTGGGTAAAGACATGACGTACCCAAAAAATATTTTGGGTCACTTTGACCCAATAAATTTGGGTAGCAATGACCTTAAATTTCTGGGTCATTTTGACCTATATTTATTATAGGGCCAGTTTGATCCATATATGCATGTCTGTACCCAATATATTTGGTCAAATTGACCCATTATTTTTGGGTTGAAATTGAAATAGCGTTTCTGGGTCGCATTTCCTATAGAGAATATAAAATGAACTACATATTTTGATAAATAAAATTATTTTCATGTCTTATAGTAGGATAGTAGTGATACTTTCAAAGTAAGCAGCTGGTCAAGCATGGAATTCCATATAACTAAAAACAAAACAAAAAAAAAACAAAAAAAAAAAAAAACAACAAAAAAAATTGATACTTGTTAATAGGAATGATACTTGTTAATAGGAATGGACAAGAGCGACCAGAACAATGAGAGACGTTCGGAAAGAATATAGGACAAACAAAGTGACAAATTAAAATGTTTATTAAAAAAGAATTTACGTTGAAATTGCTCAAACGATCGACAGAGTAATTGCTAGATTGTGTATCGATTTGTAAATATACTTGAATATTCTGTTAAAATGCACAATGTTAGACCTATTTGCTAATTTAACTTTAAAATGTTGTTAAATAACACAATCTCAGATGTTAAAAGTTAAATTTTTGGATAAATGTTTAAAAACACCGTTTTTACGTAATTTTACATTTGATAGTTTTCTAACAGGACAGTTTATAAAATTCTACAGTAATTTCATGTTTTTATACATATAATTTTTACAGTACAGTTGCTTATGCTAGGGTTGGGACAATAATGCACTTTTTCGTATGCCACTGTTCTGCATGGGTATTTCTTAGGCCAAATTGACTGAAAAATACAAAAATTGAAGAATTTTTGGTATCCGACAGTTTTTTCGGTCGGAAAGGGGGCACATTTTCAAAATGGCCGCCAAAATATGTCAAAATCGTATTTTTAAGCTATAATTTCTCATTAATGCAATTTATTTTCAAGTATAGATCATTAATGAGATTTTTAACGATATTAATCTTATAAGACGTTACACAAACTTTTCTCTAGCTCCTGGAATCCAATATGGCGGCCAAAATCCAAGATGACGGCCATATATTGCAGGGATTTCCCGATATTTACAGAATAACGATAAACATGTCGTGTAATATATTGATTTATAGGATGTTGCTGATGCTTTTTCGATAAGTCACTATATTTTACATTCCAGTAGGATTTTCCCTTTTAAATCCAAGATGGCGGCCATATATTGCAGGGATTTCCCGATATTTACAGAATAACGATAAACATGTTGTGTAATATTTTGATTTATAGGATTTTGCTGATGCTCTTTCGATAAGTCACTATATTTTACATTTCAGCAGACCATTCCCTTTTAAATCCAAGATGGCAACCATATATTGCAAGGATCATCGGATATTTACAGTGTGAGGATAAGTCACTATATTTTAAATTTCAGCAGACCTTTCCCTTTTTATATAATAAATCCAAGGTGGCGGCCATATATTTCACGGATCACCGGATATTTACAGTGTGACGATAAACATGTCGTGTAATTATAAAATATCATTTAGAGGTTTTTGCTAATGTTCTTTCAATAAAAGTCACTATTTTAACGACACTTGGCAAGTGTTAATTTTAACAAGGTTTCAGTGTCACAGACTTGCTTACATTCTGGAAGAACAACAGATATTATGGAGTTTCTGATTTCTTGTACAATGAAATTTTGGAATTGAAACCGCCCATTGTCAAACTTGACAAGCTATTTCGATTGATATATACGGTGCTGTATTTTATAGTTATCCTCCAATTCAGATATTAGCTATCGTTTATTTAGTTTCTTCAACGAAGTTATTGAAGAGTCAGTGACTGGACCAACATGTAGTTTTTGCATTTTAGAAAATTTTAGCTGTTTCAATTTTTCTTTCTGCTATAACTCTAACTATTTGCGTATTTTGACAGTGGCCAAGAAGTAAGCTTCTAATTTTTACGTCCCATCTGAACAATATATGTTATTCCTTGCCTTGCCAGGCCGTACGGTGCAACTGTAATATTCGGATAATAATTGTTCGATGGATAGATAGAGAACAAGCAATACCGAAAGTGATTTTTCCTACAATCAAAGGCCGTAATTCATTAAATTACAATTTGATATGCGCAAATATCGAAAAGAATAAAGATCTTTAGGTTATAAACATGCATTTCAGGTTTTATCAAAATCGAATTAAAATTGTGACCTCTACAGGATCCTCAACTTTGATATATCATATTTTTACACTATTCGCGTACAAACGGCGGCCATTTTGTCTGGCAATTATGGTCCGATTTTCTCGAAATTCGAACTTAACCTTCCGTTGGGTGTAACGGTGATAGAGTCAACGTTTTTTTTTTTTTTTTTTTAATCGGATAATAATTGTGACCTCCAGAGGAACCATAGGCGATTTTTCGGACAATCAGGGGCCATAATTCAGGAAGTTACGATCCGATATGCGCAAATATCAAAAGGAACCAAGACCTTTAGGTTATAACCATGCATTTCAAGTTTCATCAAAATCGAATTAAAATTGTGATCTCTACGGGGTCCACAACCATGATATACCATTTTTTAACAGTATTCGCGTACAAACGGCGGCCATTTTGGTCTGATTTTCCCGAAATTCGAACTCAACCTACCTTACGATGTAACGGTAATATAATCAAACGTTTTTTTTTAAATCGGATAATAATTGTGACCTCCAGAGGGACCACAAGCTAAAAAAGATAGGCTGGCACTGCCAAACAGGATACGCCTACATTTTCGAGAGATGGATAGAGAACAAGCAATACCGAAAGTGATTTTTCATACATCATTAAGTTAGAATTTGATATGTGCAAATATCGAAACGAATTAATATCTTTGAGTTATAAAGTTGCATTTCAGTAGGCTTCAAATTCGACTGGGGATCATGTTGCCAAGTGGGTAAGAAATTCGAACTCAACCTTCCGTATGGTGTAACGGTGATAGACTCAAACGTTTTTTTAAATCGGATAATAATTGTGACCTCCGGAGAGACCATAGGCGATTTTTCGGACAATCAGGGGCCATAATTCAGGAAGTTACGATCCGATATGTGCAAATATCGAAAGGAACCAAGACCTTTGGGTTATAAAAATGCATTTCAAGTTTCATCAAAATTGTGACCTCTATAGGGTCCATAAGCTAAAAACGTGATTTTTAGTACAATCAAGGGCCATAATCCATGAAGTTGTGATCCCATACATGCCAATATCGAAAGCAGCCGAGATCTTATGGGGATAAACCTATATTTTAAGTTTCGTCAAAAGCAGTTAAGAATTGTGACCTGTAGAGAGTCCCAAAACAAATTGTGGACGGGCGGACGGACGGACAGGGGCGACGACATAATACGTCCACATGAAAATGTGGGCGTATAAAAATGCTATCTATACGCCAGGTATACGGAATAAATATGCAAAGTTCAAAATTACAGCTTGTAGACGATAAACACAAAAATTGAGCGTGGCTCTGCCAATTTGGGAGCCGGGATATTATATATGCAGAATCAATAGTTGCCAATTTCCAAGACGATCCATTAAACGCACACATTCAGCAGCACGCATACACATACTCTGTTCGCTTTTTGTTATATTAGTTTCACACACGGACCGTTTTCTTTTTAGACTATTTGTAACTCCTACACGACCAGCTGCTGCTTGCTTCTGGTATTTCTCTTTCATTTGGTCTATTAAAGGGTCAACAATCTTCCCCCGTTCCCTCCAATTACCAAACATTTGAGAAATCGCCTTGGCCCTTTCCCGCAAATCATTAAAGCATATATGCATTATTTCAAATTATTGTACACAAAAAAAGAGTGTAATTTTTCGACCCACATATTCTTTTTCATAGATTCAAGATTAAAGCTTGTACCTTGTCCAACCACGCATAGCGGACAGCAGTTAACCCCATGTTAACGGATCGTTAACTTTAACAGAGAGACAGACTGTTGCTGGAAGTCCCGTATGTGTCGTTAACTTGGCGTTATATTTAACGGAGGTTTGGGGCTCCGTTATCTGTTTAATGATGGCATTAGTTGGCTGTAGCAAAAAGTCATAGATTACCAATGTAGTTTTCTATAGAACATTATAGAAGGTTGAGCGATGCGGGCCTATTCCATTTTCTATAGGATGAAATTCTATACTATTCTACAGAATTTTGGTGGACTATAGGAAATAATGGCCCCATAATTCTGTAGAGTAAATCCCATAATTTTTCCTATACAGATTTACGTTAAAATTTCTAAAGAAAAAAATAAAGTATTCTAAAGTTTTTTCTGTTGTAAATTCTACAGTCATCTTTTTGTCTTTAATCTAGTTTTATGAACAGACTGCATAGCAGGGCTGTAGTGGTAAAGTTTTTAGTGAGTAAGCCCTCACTTTACTGACCGCGGAGCCTGGGGAGGGTTCGGGGGGTTCTCCCCCCGAAAAATTTCGAAAATCAGATGCCTGGAAACGCCATCTGCGGCCATTTCCGAGGCCTGGTCATCCTGGAAAATCCTTCGATTTTTACCAAACAAATCTAGAAATTCTCATAAAAATGGAAAAAATTCAATCCATTTATCATAAAACAGTAAAAATTGCGCACACAGTCAGTCCCAGAGAATATGAATTTTGGAAATATATAACATTATTTTCTTGCGAAAAATGCTTGAACTGGATTCAAATCGCCAAGAGTCTCTAGCCTGTGAACTCGTGATCTGGTATCATTAATTTGCATCTCGATGCTTCGAGAGCCACTTGGTCACAGACTGTTGTGAATCCCAAATATGGGTTGGTGGACCATTCATCGAAATGAACATCAGACTCGATAAGTTGACAATCAGCAGACAATTCCCCAGCGGAGTTAGAATCAAGTTCATTATGGAAAATCCTCTTATAGGTATGGTCTTTTGGAGACCATTGATTATGTTCCTTATCAGGTCAGGTGGATGTATTGGGTCATGGCAGAATGTCGTCAGGCCGCTCACCTTACCGTCACACTCCATGATTAGACTGCAGCAGAGCAACGAAATAGGGCCTTTTTTTCAGTGGGCCTCACAATGCCTACTTTTTCCCGCCGAAAGGAGGGTAGGCCGGGCCTACGCACCACTACAGCCCTGCTGCACAGTTGTCTCGCTGTCTTCAGTTTCTTGTTAATAGTAACTTCTATGAAGTTGTTATACATGTACATTGAAATTAAAAACTTTAAATTCAGCCAACGAACAAACAGTCTTATCTTGGATAATTTTAATGAACCCGATGGCTAACGGATAATGAAATTGACTTTCCAGCAACCGAAATTTAACGAACCGTTAACAAACGACAAAGATAACGATCCGTTAGAGTTTAACGGATCGTTAAAATAACTTAGTTTTGAGCAACCGAGCCCTGAGGGGTAAAAAGGAGCTAATTTCAGCAAGCTTAGCGTGATGTCGGGTTGCTTTATCGTGAACACCGAGAAGATAAAGATAATACAAGATATCCATCAAACGATGATGATACTGTGTTCAGCTTTCTTCAGAAATGTGGAGATACGTCAGAAGTTATAAACAATTGTCATCTCCCAGTCCCATATGTTACACAGAATATTTAGAAAATGGAGTATGGCGGTACTTCTTAACTGTGATTGTCATTTGAGTTATTCGCACGACAATGGAGAATAGTAGAAACCTTCTGTCTTTGATTTAAATCAGATTAAAATGAGGTCTATCAATTTAAGGTTTCACCATCTACACATAATCGTCTACTGTTGAAAAATGGTCAACCCATTACTTCTTTATAAATACTGAAAAGGAATTGACAAATTTTAGGACTGATATTGCTTTTAGAGATTCAACTTTCAAGAGATTTAAAATCTCTCAAATGATGTGACCTCATGAAAGGCATACTGGTCCCCCAAATCTGACTGTGACACGCATTTTTAGTTTCTGTAGCACCTATAGACATTATACTATAGTTCTGCACAATGCCTTACTAATATAAAACGTTGTTAATAGTATAACCTACGCAAGATAAACATGTATGCCTACTTATTAACAATATTAGATTAGTTAATACGAAAATACATGTAAATATATAAGAGTGATTTTGAATCAACAATTTGTAAGATCACGTAGATGGCTGCTCAATGCACCAGAGCGTAGGCTGGTAAAGCGCACGAATATCTATGTCTGGTTGATTTAGGCTACACTATATCCGGTGAGAACGAGTCAACGCGAAATGATGGCGACCGAAAAGGCAAGACCTCGAGTTTGGCCTTGATTATTATAATAAATGACCATGGAAAATATGCAATGATAACGGTATATAACAGTATCAACAGTATTAACTATTTGGCCATAGTTTTAGCTTAATTAATGCCGAATGCCACATTGCAGAGAAACTGCACAACACGCAAAACAAAAAAAAAAAAACCCAAAAAAACAAACTTTGCAAGAAATTAATAATAAACAACAAATCTGCAAATCAAATCTGAATCACAATGCATGGATTCGGTTGGCAAAAGTAAAATGTAGAGCACTACTTAATTATACATATTACTATTAATTATGTTTATAAAGTATGCCGGCGGTCTATGTCATCTCTCTCGACCCTGTCTAGGAATGATATAACATTATAACATATTTTTTTAAAATTTTATTTTATCTCATATGTCATATTCCAGGGACGGACCCAGAGGGGGGGGGGACCACCTGGCAAACCCCCTCCTGCAAAAATTCCTGGATCCGCCACTGTACTCATAGCTTGCATGGTTGTGCCTGTTCTGTTATTGTTAACTGAAACTCACACAAAACGAAGGGAATTGACTGGCAGTCTTTGTGATTTTGTCCCATTTCAGTTGTGTCTCATTCACAGGAATTTGCTGTCACCATAAACTTATGTTATAAGGCCAAGAAACAAGATTGCCAGTTTTTAGCCTGATAAGGCTGATATGTTTCGGAAGCGAAGGATGGCAGTAACTGTCAATCAGCACCTGCTTGTCATTAGCCCAGTGGTCTTGATTAGGTTTTTATTTTTATAGCTTGTTCCAGGAGTAGGCTTTGAGAAAGGCTACAAATTCCAGTGTTCCATTAATTATACGCTAGAATAGCTTCTTGAAAACGACTGGCTCTTTTGCCATATTGTTCCCGTATTACCCACGAATGAACGAGCCTTCATGAATCACAGCAACATGTGTAAACTTACTGATTATTGTTATTTACTCAGTTTCCCCCACTACAATTAAGTATCCTGACACACAAGGAAATCATTTCTTTTAAGAAGTTGTTGCTAGGCAGCTATTTTCTTTACAAGTCCAAAACAGAAGACATGCATAGATTATCGGGTAATATTAAGGTATCTCTTGGAGGGTGCAAAAATAATGCATTTTAACTACAAATTAAAATATTAAAGTTGGTGGAAAAACAAATTTTGGTCATATCCATCTTTCAAATGCAAATTAATTTGTGCAGAATGATTTTTGAATAAATTAATCATTTATAAGTTTACTAGATTTTTTGGTTATATTACAGGTTGCTAGCTATATGTGCAAATAATAGATAAAGACTGATTATTTTACAATTAATACAAAGATGGATGGTGTGCCTGCAGACATTATACCCTTACTGGAAGAACCGTCAGATAAATCTAAACAAATCAAGACAAAACTACAAGAGGAGATTAATATTAATAATGGAGAGGTGGCCAGATTAGACAAAGAATCTACTGATAATGGGAAAGATGTAAATACGCATCATCCTTCTCAATCCATTGTAGATGAATTATTTAAAGATTTTTTAGCACAAAAGAATGCGCAAATTAAAACTACATCAGTTGTTGCTGCACCAAATAAATCCTTTGAGCATGCTTCAATAGATGAAATAAACGCTCTCTTAGATCATGAAATCAATCTTATAAAGACACAAAACTCAGATGACAGTAAGGATGACAGTCATCGAAAGAAAAAGCATAAAAAGAAGAGAAAGTCCGAAACTTCTGATGATGTTAGAGAAGGTAGACATAGTAAACATAAGAAAAAGAAACGTGAACACCGAGAAGATAAAGATAATACAAGGTATCCATCAAACAATGATGATACTACCCATTTTTCAAGCGTAAAAGATGGTGGAAGTCGTCTGTCAGTTGATTCAGATAATAGCAAAAACAATGATCTTAGTGACCTGTCTATATCAGTGCCGACAAAAATAACTGCTACAAAATTAAGTGAAATTAAAAAGTCCAAGTCTGGGCTGGAATTATTGAGCCAGTATTCAGAAGTCAATGAAGACAAATCTGATAAATTGGGCATTATCAGTAAAACTGTTGAAATTAAAAAAGGTGAAAACACAAACAATACGACAAATACTGACGTTTCAGATGATAACAAGCAAAGTTCTGTGTCCATTCAATCGTCCGTGTTCGAAAAGCCAGTGAGGAAAACTAAAGATCTTCTTGACGGAGATAAAGATGAACTTCTGTCTGCTCCAGTTATTAAATCTAAACCAGCTATTAACAAGACGGGAAATATAAGCCTAAAAATAACTAATAATAGTGCACAGTTTATAGCATCGGGCGAAGTTTATGATAAAAAAGGAAAAAGGAGAGAAGAAGGTAATTGCTATAGTCATGCACCAACATTTCATGTGGAAGAACATTGATTGTTTTTTCCTGCTAGGCCGTCTGTCCACTTTCTTAAGTATCTCAGCATGTCAGAGTATTTGAGATCTGTTTTGTAACTTGCCTTGTGTGGCAAGTAATATTAAAAAATGTTGAATAGTACATCAAGTTTCCACTGTCAATGGAAGAATTTCAGTTACCAACGAAAGATTTTCTCAAGTGAAAAAATGAAATTGGTGAAAAGTTGGTAACTGTGTTGATGTCATTACTCTCGGTTTTAACCAATTTCATTATTTCACTTGAGAAGTAAAATTAATTTCGGTAAAATATAAATTGAACGAATTGAAAAGTATCTGATTTTGTGTAATATCTATTAAGGCCACACAAAAATAGACAATTTCCTTTGTAAAAAAAAAATTGATGCAGGAGGGCAGTTTTTGCTTTTTGTGTTTATTTGACAAAATTCTAGTTAGTTTTTCATATTAAAGCAACACACAAAACTTTTAATTAATATTTATTTTATTCTTAATAAAAAATAACAAAATAAGTAAGATTTTGAAATAACGGCCAAATAATTCCTTGACTTCATTTAGATTCATTCTTGGGAAAATGTTTTCAAATCTGTTTGTTTTGTTTTAGCGATCATTACATGGTATCGATACCATAAAGTCTGTACCTGTTCTCTGGAAACATACGTAGGCATTTTGATCAAAAGTGACAGATTGACAGCAAAATGTCACAATATTGTGGAATATCAATTTAACCATCCATTATCCAGTGCCGTTCATGATTGTCAATACATGTAGTGTTATGTACTTGATAGCAGAATCTTGTTTTCAGCTCCTCTTTTAAAAAAAATGCATAGTAAAGCTACGTCAATTGATGGCGTAAAATAAGAACATGTGGAAACGGATAACTTTTTATTTTCTTAAAATATAAACATGTGACGGGACCCATTTTTGATGGTGCCTAATCTGTTGATTTGTTTTTTTTTTACTGAGAAAAAGAAGTGATTATTATTCATTTTTTCTTCAGGTGAAGTGATATCTTCTGGTAGTGATGATAATTCTAATAGTAATGATGATGATGAAGACGATGACGATGAAGAAGAGGGAAGTAAAATGTCAGAAACCGGTTCCTTGCCAGAAACAGATGATGAAAAGAATGGTTTGAAGAAAAAGAAGAAAAAACACAAGCATAAACACAAGAAAAAGAAAAAGCATAAAAATAAAGACAAGGACAAAGACAAAGAAAAGGACAAATCAGAGAAAAAGAAGAGCAAAAGATCACGATCAAGGGAGGGTTCGAGAGAAAAATCAGAAAGTTATAAAACAAGAAAACGAGATAGATCTAGGTTTGTCGATGTTTAATTCAGGAATAGGTCTAAGTACTGTTCTATGGTTTGTCTAAGCAGCTCAGCTATTTGGTTATAAAACATGATAGAACCATGTATGTTCTAATTGCCTGGGTTTATTAGTTAAATGCATTTATAAAATGTGATAAATAGATCCAGGTACTGGTAGTGATCAAATGGTGTGTAGAAATAGAGTTGCCTTATTTTAACTTAATTTTCCTTGGCAATTCATTACTTACAAAATGAAATATTTTACATTGTGAGGTGAATAATTCCATCGTTCATATGAGCATAATTTATATATTTTAGATCTAGATCACACAGTAGATCAACCAGTAAAACAAGACATCCAAGTAATGAAGTCTTTGATAGGTTAGTTTTATTATTTCTATAAGCTTATTGTTTATTTACTTACATGTAGTTAATTATCTATATTTATTTACCTAGTTAATTATCTTGTTTCGTGTATTGTTTATCTTGTTTACATTTCACTTCTCATTGTTATCATTAAAATAAAACCATCGATTGTTTTTCCCATAGAAGTTGTATGTATTCTGTTAAAGTTTATCCAATATTAAATGGAAGATAATTTGGAATGACACCAGTTTGATTAAAACACAGATCCTATTTCATTTGGTTTTTTAGTTTAAAATTTTGTTTCACTTGTCTTTACTACACTAGGATCTTGAAAAATTGTTATATAATCCGAGTTCTGGTTGATGTTAGGCATTAGCCAATGAAATGGTATGTTGTGGCGAGTTCTTTACACATTGTGGGTATCACACTAGAAACCTCAATGCGGATTGGTTAATCAAATGTCTTTTATGCAACTTCTCACTACAACCGGTCAAAAGGATAAAAAACGAAACGAAATATAGATCAGGGGCCTATTTCACAAAATTTTAACTAAGATTAAGATCTGAATTTTAGTTATTTGATTGGACAATATTAGATTGATTTTAGTTCTTAGCCAATCAAAATTGAAGTATGTGCTAAAATTTGGATTTTATCTTGAGGTAAAATTTCGTGAAACAGGGCCCTGTATTTTAATCAGATTCAAATTGTAAAGACACTAATAATACAGTAGTTAAGTAATACCAGGTTGTCCTATTAAACGGTTAAAAATTCAAATGGATTTGTTTTATATGTAATCTTATAATGTAGCAAAATTTTTGAATTCATTTTATTAAAAATTAGATGTTAAGAATAAGTGACATAATTTTGATATAGGATATACTTTATATTGATATAGAGGATGGGATGCTCGGTCTTACATGAATGATGTTAAAGGAGAGAAAAGTACTTACAGAAAAAATGATAGATATAAACGTAGTTCTAAATACAGTCGATCAAGATCAAGAACGAGATCAAGGTCCCGATCACGTTCACGTTCTAAGACTAGAAGAAGACGAAGATCAAGATCCAGGTCACGGTCTCGATCTAGGTCAAGAAAAAAGGAAACTTCCAGTGATCTTCGACTCCAGATTGATAAGAAAAAATTAAGAAAGATTGCTATGTAAGTATAATAGTAAATGCACACCATAAAATATCCCCTTTAATGTCCATTCATGTTATTACACATTGTCTTACCGACCGTCCTGCATTACTGACAAGGGGTAACCATGGCAGAAAATCCTAATGAACCTTTCGACCAACACCAGGATCGAACACGGTACGTCCAGGTTAGCGAACCAATGTCTTACTTACTAAGCCACTGTGTCTCCCTCTGTGAACCACAAGACGGCAACCTATAAAGCAAGAATTTCATATTTTTAAGTTATATTTTTAAAATGTATTAAAATAAAGCCTTAGAATAGTTGATATAAACAATCCTACCTTGTTAAAGAATAATACTATTAATCCTATAATGCACTATTGCCAGTTGAAAAATTGGCAAAAAATGTCATTTTCAACTTCAAATTCAAATGTTTGAAGATAACTATTCCATGGGGGGAATAGAAAAACAAGGGAGGTAATTGTGTTATCATTTCCGGTGTCAATGATTTTTAAGTGTGGGAAATAATGCCTATGAAATTATGATAGTGAGTTGACAACCTATGTTTTGACTTTCTTAGAAAATATGAAATCCCGCTTTAATACTGGGTTATTGAGTAGCAGAGATCATTTTTATAAACAACCTGTGTATACAGCTGTTATTCTCAACACTTTAATTTCAGTGCCAATGCTTTAGCTAATCTTAAAGGTGGTAATGTTAATTCAGCTGATATAGCCAGTCTTAAATCAGGAGGAAAATCAGTAGAAGAGTTGACAGGTAATATTCCACTCGACATTTCATAGTTTCCATTCCCTCATAAAACTACATTAAAAAAAACACAACACAAATTATATGGAAAACAATCACTGGTTTATACACATATAGCCACATACAGTTATTGTTTTCCATATAAATTGTGTTGTGTTTTTTTAATGTGCTCATGGCAGTCGCTAAATGCCACTCAAGGATTATGTAAGTGTATTGACTGGTTAATTTTTGTTCAGGCTGTTCAGTGAAATAGTTTTGAGAATATCTTTTAGTCCTTTTTTGATAATCAATGTTACGATATGATGGAATGAGGAAGGAACTTGTCATTTTGAGGTTAAACATGGGTTAGGTGACTTCGATGTGTGTTGTAAATTAAAGAGTTTCTTATCTATGTAAGTCATGGATCTGTTTCCCCATGTGTAAGTGACAAGTAAAATGAAGCATCTAGTCCCGAAATAACCTGGTTCATTTTGAGTGAAGGTTAACCACATTTCTCTCTCTGTTGCATTAATCTGAAAGTGAGCATATGATTGCCTTAATCATGTTGCTTAGCATTGTACAAAAGTCAACTAATAGAAACAAATGTGATGTTTTATAGGTAGATTTATCACATTAATAATGGTATATTAATTACCATATTTTTACCATAACTGTCGGATCTGAATTAAGAATCGATGCCAAGACTGTTATACTGATGAGTATATAAAGTGATAATAGAATAAGTCCATCTTTTCATCTTTAAAATTTCGTATTAACTTTGTTATTGAAACCACTGTACTTGCTTGCTCATGATGATGTTCAAAATATTTAAGTCATTAATTTCTTTTTATTTCATCAGACTTCTGTAAAGGATTAGTAGGAAAAGATCATCTTTTTAGCAGCAGTGATAGTGATTCCAATATCAGCCATTCAGATAATGAACAGGATCAGCCATTTATACATCATCCATTTAAAGTTAAAGAGGCAGCACCTATTATTATGAATATAAGGGTAATTAATAAAATATCTGTCTGAGATTTCTGTTTGCAACCCAATTATTTCTCAAGTTTTACTGATTTGCCGTCTGCTATTTATTTGATCAATCTGTACATGAGTACTAAATAACTATATCATAATGGAATCAAATAACACACTTTTATAGAATAACAATCACTGTGAATTATCAACAAGATTTCACCTGTTGTTAGCCAGCATATAGGGGGGTTAGGATGGCCTAGTGCTCTAGAGTGCCGTGCTTCGACCTCTAGCTGGCCGGTCACCTCTGGTTTCGAGCCCTGGTGAGAGCGTATGTGGCATGGAGATAGGGGCACCTTCTCAACCTCGTGGGTATCCTCCGGGCACTCCGGTTTACCCCCACTGCTAAAGACTCCTTCGCGCAAGCGAATTATTGTAATAAAATTAAACCATATATTAGTCCCGAAATGACCTAGTTTGTGTTGAGTGGATGTTAAACCCCATTTCTCTCTCTCTTTTATCCAGCATATACAAATATAACAACTTGTTAAGTCTTGTTGAAACATCGCTGTGAAATAGCCCGTAGTAATTGTTATCCATAAACGTGTGTTATTTGATTATGTTCTAATTACTAAATACCATCTAAAAAATGATAATAGAATATAAGGAACAATTTGTGGAGAAATAATTCAGATGTTAAATAAAAAATGTAAGCACATACCTGGCACAACATATGGTTGATATTGTATGTATAGTTTGTTTATTCTCAAAAATCAAACTTCATGACTTTGGGTCTAACTGCTGAATTCACATTAGACATTAATAATACTTCATTTTTATCAACAGAACATGAAGCAAATACCAATTATGACGCAGTCCGAAAAAACTGTTAGCGTGTTGCGCTCTCAGTTCCCTGTTTCAAGTGGAAACCAACATCGTTTAAAAGAATTAGAATGGGTGCCAGTTGAAAAATCTACAACTCCTACTGTCCCAGCATTAGAAACAGCAGTTGCTAGAACAACTAGTGCTGCTGTAACCACCACAACTTCTGATCCTACTGCTACTGCTACTGATACAACCATACCAATCCTGCCTGTCGGTGAAACTTCTACACAACCAGAACCAGTTGTTGCTGATCCAGTTTTTCCTCAACCTGTTGCTTTGGTATTTATTTATCTTATTAATTTGAATATTGTTGTGACAAGTTTTGAAATGTACATGCAGGTTAATATCACTGGCTAATTCAGAAAAGAAAAGAATCCTGTATTGTCAATACATCCTATTGAATTTTGATATGTTTCAGACGCATTGCCCTTTGTTATAAAACTGATTTCCCCTTGTTATAAGATATCGTTTGCACTGTTAAGAGGGTCTTATTGTTTTGATATTTTTTAAAACTTTTAAGAGTTTATTAGCGTGAGAAGAGTTAATTTAGGAAACATAATGTATATTGATTGTGATAATGTATTTCAGCCTATTGATATTGGAGCTATTGTATCAGAAAGATTACAAGCAGTTAGAAAACTTCAAGAAAACCCTTATGATGTTCAAGCTCTCAGTAAAATGCATCATTCTCAAGAAAAGGTATATTTCAAATTTTAAAGGTAGAAAGTGGCTAACTCAATATCCTCTACAGACTTGCAAACACGACTTATTGGCCAGTTTAAATCAACATTGTTATCTTACTGCTAAAAGATGAACTAATATCTAATAATTAAGACAAAATGAAAATTGTGTGCCAGAATGCTTTCAAGTGCCATTTGTCATAAAGCGACTCAATTAACAATTCTAGCCATATCCCACAGGAGAATACTACCAGTGTAGCCTGAAATAACCAGATGCCAAAGACTGTCATTTAATTTGGATTCTTTGCCGAATGTAACTGATTAAAAATTGCAATAAAAACAGAAATGTTCGAATGTAAATGAGTTTATATACATTCATATTACATTTACAGCCCCTTTGTGGCCCTTTCCAGTTGCCAAAGAAAGCTCCTTTAAAGAAGTTATTTTTATCCAACTAATTGTATATTTGAATTAATTTTTTCATTATCTAAATAACACCAGATTCGCGTAATATTTAAAACTTATTTAATGTATAATTTTCAACTTTGTTTCTTCTTGATTGCTCCAAGTTGTGTAATGTCTGTAGTTGAGTCAACTGGCATGGGTTCGATTCCGTGGTTTGTATGTAACAAGGAGTAGGATCGTCGTGGGTTTTTCCCTTGGTCCTCTTTTTTACTCCCACTGCTAAAGATCCCTACAAGCGAGTTATTAAAATAATATTGAACCATGCATTAGTCCCAAAATGACCTAGTTTTTGTCAAGTGGATGTTAAATCCCATCACTGTCTCTCTCCCTCTCTGTCTCTCCCTCTGTCTGTCTTTCATGAAATGATAAAATGCATTTTAGATTGTACGACATATTAATATGTAATCTATTTCTATTTTTATATTGTATAACATGTTTATATGTAATCTGTCTCTATTTTAGGCTAGTCGATGGGCACAATCACAGTATCAACCGGGTCAATTTACTGGTAGTACCGGTGTTCAAATTCTTACAAAACAAGAACTTGAAGGATCAAATAAAAAGAATCAAGCATGGCTTAAAAAGGTTAGTTATACAAGTGTTACATGTTGTATTCTGTTGATGTCAAATTTAATTCATAAATACATTGCATATCCCCTTTTCCCCAAAGAATTTAATGTGCTGAGACATTTTGCTCAAGAAAAGTTTAAATAATTCGTCATTGGATTAGATCATCTTCAATAAATTTAACAAGTATACGTTCTTCATTCCTTTTGAAAGGAGCCATGAATTATGTTAAACTTTACAAGAAAAGTTGGGTGGTGAGATAAATCAGTGTAGATACATGTTTGTATTAAAGCCTCAGAAACGGGTTGTATAGTTATTAAAAGGTGTAACTGACATAGCTAATATCTAAAAAATACATACTTACATTTACATTGTTAATTGACTAAATTATTAGAAATAGAATATCTGTTAATTCACTATCAGTTGAATATCATTACTTGGTAGATAGACCTGAGGTTTTAAGTGAGACTTGCATCAACATATTGGAACTGATATTTAATATTTCTTGAGCAAAATGTTTCTGAGGTAATAAATGTTTTTAATTTACAAATGTTGTAGATTAAGACAAGAGCCTAAAATAAAAGAACTAATACATAACATTGCCATCCAGATATTTGCTTGTTTAATTCTGTTATAGGTGTAAAATAAGGCCATGTAACATAAGACTTGAAATCTGTGGCATGGGTTGAGCTAAATTTTCCTATGGATTGTATTTTACGGTAATGGTTAAGAGACGTCGCTCATATTCATGAAGCACTAAAAGACTATTAGTACAGAACGTCATTTAAACCCTTGATTATATAACTGAACATCAAAAATGATTACTTGCGCAATGAAAATCCTCATTGAAGTAGACCAATATAAATATTTGCTAAGGAACACTAATAATAAATCTGACTTGCTGGGTTCATCATTACCAAAAAGCCACGGAATATGAAAAAAATAATAGAAAATCAATCTGTATACAGTAGCCAACCACTTGATGCTAGGTTTTGAGTTTTGTGTTTTGGCCTTAATTGCATTTTAAGAGAATTTTGTTCCTATTATCTGGATGACAGTGCCATGTATACCTGCAAGCTAGAGGCTTTAAGTCTTAGCTGGCATGTTATAAATCCACTATTTCAGGTACAGATGATTCTCGAGTTATAAGTATTATAAGGATTGAAAGTAAAATTAATATTTTGTTGAGAAATTGGTGAGAAGTAAAAGGATATCTGTAATGGACGTTATTGTATGTGTATTATATTGTAAACAAATATATTTGACCACCTAGAAATTATCCTGGCACAGTGGCATGGTAATACCAACATACATTTTATGTGGTTGTCTTTAATGGGGGAGTACCAGTAGGAACATAAGCTTTATAGTTCTATTCTAGGTATCTGTCTGATCAGGGCTTTTGGAGCAACATCCACTTCTCTTCCCACATAATGTACAATAACGTGACATTTCCAGCAGTTTAATAGATCTATGTTGGTGTGTGTGTCTGAAATAGCTTTATTTAAATCCGCTGCCACTAAAGTGATATCACAGACAATTACAAACTGATAAGCAAAAAAGTGAACAAATTAGTGAAATATTTATGTACATATAAGAACAGATGAAACATTTACTGAAAACATGATATTAAGTTAAAGTAGTCATGATATAAAGTAAACATATGGACAGAGATATTTAGAATCTGATTTCTTTTATCAGGACTCATACCAACTGAAACCATTAATCCAGGTCACTTGGTCAGTATTACTCATTGTTTAGACAATTTATTTACAGATGGTCAAGCTAGAATAGTAGGATTTTTTCCGCCACTTCTCAAAAGTATTGCCAGAATCCCTTAAGTTATCGCCAAAATTAAATTGACATTTTGATTGTGACTTTGATGACCAGTCTTTCATTTACATTCAAATTGTTGTGTCACAAGACTCTCAACTCTACGTTTAGCATATATCAATAATTAGAGATTTCAATTGATGATTGAATGATATTGAATGAATGGTTATCGTTATTAGAATAAATAAACAATCATCTGAAGTACAGAATAGATAAACAAAACCAGGATGTACTCCCCTATTAAATATATGTAATACACTAGAAATGAATATGTTTTTGAAAAATCAGCCATACATTCTATGCTGCTAAATTGAAAATATAATTCCAACATTAAAGGAACATCGAACCTAATTGGGTTGACCTAAAGTGTTATTTTAACTGGTGATGAGCCAAACTCAATAGCCATTGTGCCAGGGAAACTTTCTACCGCAACAAGTTTTCATGTTTGCAAAAGAAATAACCATTTTTGCAAACCAAAATATTTTGCTATGTTTGGTAATACACAGTGTAAAATAGAATTGTTATTTTACGCCATATTGTCTATTACCAAACATAGTATGAAAGCTTGTTGCAGGTTATCATGAGTTTGATGGAGTATAGAGAGGATTGAAAACTAGTGACTAAGTGGATAATTTGTTTCTCGGCAACTGGCTGTCGTACAGTGGTAAGTAAAAAGCTGTACTTGTCACCCAAATTAATTACACCAACATTCTTCATTTTATTTGCTTTTATCGGGAGGAATAATTGATTTTAATAAATTTAATTTATCGTAAATGAAGTTGGGTGACTTGACAGCTTTTAACGTTATAAAAAAAAGTGTTTGAAGTTCCAACAGTCAAGAGTGTTGTATTACGTTTATGTGTGAAAAGACAGTTATAGAGTAGATTGTAAACTGATCAGCAGTGAATATTCCCTAGGCTGTTGGAATCACAGAACGGGATAACATTGGTGGGGGGTTAATTAGCTCACAGTATATTTTTGAAGTATTAGAAAAATAAATAAAGGTGTTTAAAGGATATTTGCATAAAAATACGCACTGTAAACAATGTACGCTCCATTGTGTCAACTATCGACTCAGTGTGATGCGAGGTATAAAAAGGCTTTTGGAATACCTCTATGAAACAGATTGAGGAGATTGTAATATTCAATAGTTAACAATGGGGGGTAACTCTAGTTTAGCTTTCCATTAGCTCCATTATTAGTGTCCACAAATGAATGGTCTTGTTTATTTAAAGGGGGGATATGGCTATTAATTGTACATTTTAATTTTGATAGTTTACATGCTGTACAGAATGGGTAATTAAAATCCCAATCAACTCATGGAATTTTTTATGTTTTTAATATTTAATATGTCAAGTTCCCAATTTAAAGAATGTCTCTCTTCCAACAGTACCCATCACATGAATTTTGAAAATATCGGTGAATCCCTCTGTACCATGTTCTTGAAAAGATCAAATTCTATAACAGTGATATTAAATCTTATATTTAAAATCCTCAAAACATCCCTATGCTTAGTTTGTGATAAGTATAAATTTATACAGCTGTTGATTTGTTGTATTGTGCAAGGTTTACTTTTATTAATTGTCCCCCGCCTTTCGAAGAAAGTTGGGGGACTATTAAAATGGGTTCGTCCGTCTGTCTGTCTGTCTGTCTGTCTGTCTGTCTGTCTGTCTGTCTGTCTGTCTGTCCGTCTGTCTGTCCGTCCGTCACACTTTTTGGGACACAATAACTCTCTTCCTAATTGAGCTAGAATGTTCAAACTTGGTGTATGTGTTTATTAGGTCAATGCCTTGATGGAGTTCGAAGATGAGCATTTTCCGCTTAGGGTAAGCAGAGATAAGCAATTTGATTGGTTGATGCTTTGGGACACGATAACTTTAGTTCTAATTAAGTGAGATTGATGAAACTTGGTGTATAGTTTCATTATAGTAATACCTTGACTAAGTTCGATAATGAGCATTTTCTGCTCAGGGTAAGCAGAGCTATACGCAATTTGATTGATCGAGAATTTGGAACACAATAACTCTCCTTCTAATTGAGTTAAAATGTTCAAACTTGGTGTATATGCTTATTAGGTCAATGCCTTGATGGAGTTCGAAGATGAGCATTTTCCGCTTAGGGTAAGCAGAGATAAGCAATTTGATTGGTTGATGCTTTGGGACACGATAACTTTAGTTCTAATTAAGTGAGAGTGATGAAACTTGGTGTATAGTTTCATTATAGTAATACCTTGACTAAGTTCGATAATGAGCATTTTCTGCTCAGGGTAAGCAGAGCGATACGCAATTTGATTGGTCGAGACTTTGGAACACAATAACTCTCCTTCTAATTTAGTTAAAATGTTCAAACTTGGTGTATATGCTTATTAGGTCAATGCCTTGATGGAGTTCGAAGATGAGCATTTCCGCTTTGGGTAAGCAGAGATAAAGCAATTTGATTGGTTGATGCTTTGGGACACGATAACTTTAGTTCTAATTAAGTGAGAGTGATGAAACTTGGTGTACAGTAATACCTTGACTAAGTTCGATAATTAGCATTTTCTGCTCAGGGTAAGCAGAGCAATACGCAATTTGATTGGTCGAGACTTTGGAACACAATAACTCTCCTTCTAATGGAGTTAAAATGTTCAAACTTAGTGTATATACTTATTAGGTCAATGCCTTGATGGAGTTTGAAGATGAGCATTTTCCGCCTATCGTAGGCAGAGATAAGCAATTTGATTGGTTGATGCTTTGAGACACGATAACTTTAGTTCTAATTAAGTGAGCGTGATGAAACTTGGTGTATAGTTTCATTACAGTAATACCTTGACTATGATCGATAATGAGCATTTTCTGCTCAGGGTAAGCAGAGCGATAAGCAATTTGATTTGCCGAGACTTTGGAACACAATAACTCTCCTTCGAATTGAGTTAAAATGTTCAAAATTGGTGTGTATGCTTATTAGGTCAATGCCTTGATGGAGTTTGAAGATGAGCATTTTCTTCTTACGGTAGGCAGAGATAAGCAATTTTTGGATGACACTTCGTGTTCAGTTTGATTGGTCGATACGTTTGAAAAAAATAAATGTGCGATTAATTAATATGTGTCGTCTATTTATTTTGGGATTTCGGCGGGGGACATCAGCCTCACTGTTGGCTTGTTCATCATAATTTCAGGTTATATCCATGGTTATATTATTGAAGCTTCTATTTTACCTTGCCGTGAAATGTTATTGAATATGGAGAAAATGTCTGCATCATAAAACTGAATGAATGTATGTGATAGGAATGATATTTATACTGGGTATTTTATTTGAAAACAAAAGGAACTCTTCACACATTTTTTCATTATATACCTACAATGCTATTTCTGGTCATGAATTTCAGGATCAGTTTAAACGAGCTGAACCAGTGAAAAGTGGAATTGGAATGTTTTTACTTCAAAAAATGGGATGGAGAGCAGGAGAAGGATTGGGTAAAAATAATGAAGGATCCCTGGAACCATTATTATTGGATCTTAAAGTAGATAGGAAAGGTAATAATACATGGTTGATGAACTCCATTTGTTGATTTAAAATAAAATACATATATCAAAATTACCAATAAATGTTCTGTTAACATCTTGAAGAACTAGAAGCCAATCAAGTTTTAATTATTTCTGATAGTTACTATAGTTCCGTGTTCGATTGCTGTGTTTGCCAAGCATGTCCCTTGAAATTTTGCGCAGTGGTTCCTTCTAGTCAGTGGTGCAGGACAGAGGTTGACAGGAGACAATGTATAATCTTTCGGATGGGATAAAAAAAAACTGTGGTCCTGTGTACACTTTAGCATTCATGTAAAAAGATCCCTTTGGAGTAGGAATTTGATATCAAAGTAGGCCGTAGCACTATTGTTAGGGTAAAATGCCCCTCATAGCACACTGTGCAGGGTATGGATGCCTCTCTTCATGCCATAGTTTAATGATGCAGTTTAACTGAAAAATTGTTTTAAAATGAAATAGGCATTTTGATTAGTTTCATTCATTATTAAAATGTCAAATCTGTTTACTTCATTATTCTCTAATTTTTAGGTTTACAAACACAAAGTGAAGTGAAACCTTATCAGCGAGGCTTTGGTAAAATGAATCGAGGTAATCGTGGAGGAGGAGGGCTTGGTGGTCCTTCAGCTGCTGGTGGTGGTGCTGGTGGTGGTGGTCAAACACTACCTAAAGATCTTTCAGGTATTATATAGATACTTGAAAATAATGTTTTTGTATTCATTGGATTAATATGAAATCAGTATTTGACGGTTGTTTTTAATATGAAAGGTTAAATAATTGTAAATAGATCTAGTTATATAAGTTTGTTTACATTGATTTTTTTTTTTGTCAACAGGCAAACATCCGGTGTCTGCTCTATTAGAGCTGTGTAACAGACGTAAATATGGAGCTCCATATTTTGAAATGATTCACGAGAGTGGACCTGATCACAAGAAAAACTTTTTATTTAAGGTAAATTTTATATCATAACAGTATTTACAATATAATTTTAGAAACACTTAAAGGAGCTAAATCGCTAACATTTGGACCCTAGAAATTGACACCAGTGGGTCGCAACGCATATAATACTGTAATATGAATATAAGCCAGCAGTTTCAATCGAATGCAAATTTCTAATGTCTGGTTATACCAGTCTACATACGCCGTTTGATTTGGTGCAATGTTTCTAGCCTCTTTCCTCAAGTTTCTTGCTTGAACTGGGGCTGAAACGCATTATGGTAAATGTTTATTTTGTCTTAAATATTGGATATCAGAAGCCCATCTTTTTCCGGTAAGATCACAACATCAGCGTTGGTTTAAATTGACAAATAATTTGTGTTTTCAATGTGACAAGGAGTGGGCCAACCTTGTGGGTTTTCTCAGTCCTCGGGTTTCCTCACACTGCTCAACACATCTACACACAAGCGTATTATGGAAATAAAAATTTGATCATGTTAGTCCTGAAATGACCTGTGTCGAGTGGATGTTAAACCCCATTTCTCTCTCTTATTAGTATTAAGAAAATGGAAAATACATCGCTTTTGTAATGATTTATATCTTTTTTTTTAGAAAAAAAATTTTACTTGTAGAAAATGGGGGTTTCATAGCAATTTGTAAATTTTATAATAAAATTGTGCCATTTCATTTTCACTTCATCACAATGTGTATCTATATATATATAGTTCCATACATATATAAGTTCAATGTATGACTTAAGCTAGCGGAGAATTTTTGACAGTAATATTTTATATTTGTAGGTGTTGGTAAATGGTGTAGAATATCAACCATCAATAGCTAGTAATAATAAGAAGACAGCTAAAGCTCAAGCTGCTACCGTTTGTTTACAAGAACTAGGAATGGTACCACGTCAAGGTCCTATATAGTCCAACACCGTTTACTTAATAAAATAGTCCATTTTTATACAAAAATCTAAGTTGTATCTTTTATAAATAATCTGTAAAATTACAGAATATTGAAGTTACCTGGACCCGGTTTCACAAAACATTCTCTGACTTAAGTTAAGAATTTACTCAAAATTGTTCACATATGGCTCTTTATAAATCTTTTGTTTTAATGTACCAAATACATCAATGAGAAACTATGTGTAAAGTCTTGTGTTTCTGAATCGAAGATATTTTTCATAAATAGTGATTAAAGGTTGAGTAAATTCTTAACTTATGTCTGAGAATGCTTTGTGAACTTGGTGCTTGTATGCTTTCACACTGATCAACAGTGAATGTTCACTTGTCAGCTACAATCACAGAAAGGGGAAAACATAGGTGTGGGTTAATTAGTTCGTAATATTAACTTTTTTCTTTCTGAAAATTAAATTCTAGAACATTTTTGGGGAGTATTTTTTGAAGAATAAATAAAGATGTTTGAAGTATATCTGGATAAAAAAAAAAAAATTTCCTTTTGAGTGTAAATGGGTATATAAAATGAGTAAAAGGCATCATTCTGCCCGGATCAGTTTACGTTATGTAAACAATGCATATGCCATCGAGCCAGATGTTTTGTAATGTGACGTTGTATGTGAACTTCATAAAGGTCACTCATCTTATACAGAGTTATTATAGAAAGCTTTCATGTAGAATACCTCTGTGAAAAAGATTGATATTTACAAAGTTGGGTATTATATTGAAATCGAATCTTATGGGACATTATTCATATTGAGGTGATGCAAAAATTATGATTCTTCACCAGGCATAATGCATTATTTGTAATATTTGTGGCCTCTTTTAAGAGCCAACGTTAATAATTTGACAACCAATGAGAATAACTCCAGAAACAGTCATTAGAAATTGTTTTTTCCCCACCTAATCTACACTACAGTATGGTCACATGTTCTGTGCTTGATCAGTGGATAAATGAGTATGCCTATCAGATTGTGTAGGTACATGTATGTTGGGTCATACACAAGGTAACTGTAAAGAATTTAAAGGGGAAGACCAACGATTTTCAACAAGGTTTCCATAAATTTTAAATATATATTCCGAAATAATCCGCTCTGTAACACAAGCAAAAAAGTTTTTGTAAACGAGAAATTAATTTAATTAAAACCAGAAGTGACATAGTTGGTTCAACACGCTCACTGGGTTCTATAGTAAGCATGCAGATTTGGCATAAGTTTACTGCTGTATTGTGTTCACGCCTCGCGTCCTTGGGCCAAAAATCATATCGAATGGGTTGTTTGTTAGGATATCATAAACACGAATTTGTGTTTTTTTAATTTTTAGTACACAAAGCCGTGGCGTAAATTCACTCATAATGAATAGTAGGCTGTGGTCCAATTCATGGCACAGTCGGCACAAGGCTAACTGTTTATATCACGTGGTTTGATTGACAGCTTGCAAGTGACATGTATTTCGTCTGCTTCAATGTTTTTGAGCTTGCTGACAGTGCTTTTCAATATAAAGACAAAAATTATGGGCATGTGAGACATAATATAGTGCATTTTGGCACATAATGTCGAGGTGAACGGCTTTTTCCTTTTTTCTCCAATTTCCTCTCGAGAATGTGTAGGCCCATATGTTTATACGACATTACTGTTACTGTAGATCCATAGAAGAGACATTTTATATTCCAATACGTTGGTGCCGGACGTTGACATCCTTTCGGATTTACGTATTTATTTGCATGTGCTACAGCTCGGTTGAAATAAATACAAACACTGTCAGCAGACTCGGCACGCACAAAAACATCGAAGCAGACGAAATACATGATACTTGGAAGCTGTCAATTAAACCACGTGATATAAACAATTAGCCATGTGCAGTGAATTGGACCACAGCGTACTGTTAAGTATGAGTGAATTTACGCCACGATTTTATGTACTAAACGTTAAAAAAACATAAATTCATGTTTATGATATCCTAACAACCCATTCGATAAGATTTTTGGCCCAAGGACGAGGCGTGAACACAATACAGCAGTAAATTTATGCCAAATCTGTATGCTTACTATAGAACCCAGTGAGCGTGTTGAACCAACTACGTCACTTCTGGTTTAATTAAATTAATTTCTCGTTTACAAAAAAATTTTGCTTGTGTTACAGAGGGGATTATTTCTGAATGTATATTTAAGATTTATGGAAACCTTGTTGAAAATCGTTTGTCTTCGACTTTAAATGTTAGGAGTTCCAGGGCTGTTATAATCTGTGATAAGCTGAGAGCATAATAAGATGAATCCAAGAAATTCTACATCCTCTAGTATAAAATACTAGGTCAAATATCGACTAACAAAATTGCATAACCAAGGGCAATAACTCATACCAGTGATCAGACTAGTAATTCTCTCCTCAATTACCATTTCAATTTTTTGAACTCATACCAGTGATCAGACTAGTAATTCTCTCCTCAATGACCATTTCAATTTTTTGCTAGACGGGATCAAAGGAGTCTGTAAGTGATTCATTTTAGTGGGGGATTTCCCTAATTCATGTCCCTTTATTGTTCCATCTCATAATCGTGTATAATGACCAAAACTCTTCTTTGATTCTAGATCAACAAAAATGCTGTGCAAAAAAGGGAGATTGAGCGAATTGTCATAGACAAACTACCCGTACAGGAGATCAGGATTAGCAATTACTAATCCATCATTGGCATAGTAATGCCAGAAGACTGGAATATCAAAAATGAGAGGGGAAGGTGTTGTGGTGCTATTATTTCACCTAGAGGCTGAGTAGAGGGTTTAATACTTTGAGAAATTGGATCAGTCAGTATTTTAAGACTAAGTGAGAGATAAAAGACTTTATTCAGCTGAAAATTATACATCTGATTTTAATGAAATGCACTATTGACTGGGTCACATTAGTCAAAAAATTGACATTTTAATCAGGAGTATAAAAACAGTATAGTATATTCAAATTTGTGCATAAAATATCACTTTGTATAAAACCCCATTAGTGAAATTTTCACAATATTTCAGACTTTCAAAATATAAAACAAAAAATGTATTTTAAAATAAAATGTGTAAGACACTTCAAAATATAAATTAACAACTTTCAAATGATAAGTTTTTTTTTAAAATCAGTTAATAGTTTAGCTAACTTTTTATAAAGAAAAATATCTGGGAATTCCATCTCATTTTGGTTTAAAATATATCATTGAGCTTAGGACTGCCTACATAATGGTATATAAATAAAAAATGTCAAAATTATATGAATATCACATTTGACTAAACATGCCAGCTACTATATGATCTATTAATATTGCATGTCCAGTTCATAATCCTTAAGCTTAAAAATGATGTTTAGATGTTTTAACAACTGGTAGATTTTCAATACTTTCTAATTGGAAATTGCTGGCTCTGTTTCAGAATGCATTTTAAAGGTTGATTCTAGTAGATGTCATCTTTATAAATCAATTGTTAAAATAGGTGGACCATATTGTTAAAAGTAGAAGTAACAAAAAATGAAATATATAGGCAGATGTTATGCTATATGCCATGGTAAAATGTAAAAAATGTTAACAAGTTTATGAAAGAAAATATAGTAATATTATGTCAGTTAATATACTACTGAGAGTTGAAAAAGTTCACAAAATAAACATATCTTCTACTATTATAACAATGATAGGTCAAATCTTGGTCGGTAGTTATCACACGTTTGGTCATTACATTCGGCTCCATCGAGAAATATGTTGACGACAATTGGGGCAACTATGGACAACATCTTTACATCCATCAACACAGAATGGTATCAGGCAACATCCCAAATTACATCTGAAATTGTAGGATATTACATATGATGAAAATAGACTAAATTCAATGATTTTACCTTCAAAGAAAATATTGAGATATGAAAAGACCTTTTGCTTCAAAAAGCAGAGAAGACAACATGGAATAATAACACAAAGTGGCATCACTAGGATGTGAGTCTTCTACATTTCAAACCAAAGCATAGTTTACAGGAAACTGGTTGCTGTTGCTCAGCGAATAAGGTAGTTGCTCGTTAACCAGTAGGTCTTGGGATCACTGCTGTTCACTGAGAAAGTTCCTAGGTATTTTTCGGCATGGTTTTCCCTTGTCAGTGGTGCAAGACAGGGCCTAGCAATAACAATCTAGTTGTTTGGATGAGGTGAAAAACTGAGATCCCATGTATATTGTTTGAATTTGAAATAAAAGTAGGCCTTAGCAACGCTGTAGGCGCAACATTTCACTCAGCATTCTGAATGCCATCTTTATTAGCCAAGTCGGTGCATAAAAGTTGGACATTAACCCCATTTCATTTTTGATCAAGGTTATAATTAATAGAATCCCATACATCTTTAAAAATATAATTACCCAACAAGGCATAGTACAACACAAATAATCCAACTCAGAGTGCCAGTCTCATAATGAGTGGCTGTCACAATCTCAGCTTGACAGTGTGGACATCTGGTATGAACTGGTGATTCACGGAACTGTTGTACCACAGCCATTGTAGGTTGAGCAACTACTACGGTCGTGTTTCCTGAATAACCTTGTTGAGGAGCACCATATTGTTGTGGTGGTCCCATACCATATTGTTGTTGTCCATAACCTGGTGGAGGAGGTCCATAACCTGGTTGTTCTGTAAATTTAGAAAAAAAAAATTTTAAAATGTTATCTGGTTAGACAATGAAGAAAACTGCTCATTGAAGCACAGACATAATTAATATGAAGACAGTGTAGAAAGTGGTGATTTTGTGATTTATATTAAATCGATTCATGTTTAGTATTTACACAGACATGATCACAACATTCTGCAGATGATTTATAAACAGAATATCGTCAAACCTAACATTTGCCAAAACAGAATAAATTCATTTCTTCAAAACCTTTACTGGTTTTTAAACTTTATATAAATATATTGCTGATTTGACTAAATGTTTCATCTGTAACCCATTTCAACAAGCCAGTGCCACTTATAAGTCTTAGTTGAATCTAAGCCAGCAGTTTATCCATCGTGGATATTTTGATTTCTCAATTAAAAGTTAAATAAGCAAATTTAGTGCATTTTAGCAAGGACTAGCAGCTTTAACAACAGATTAAAGGCCTTTAAGAATGGTGTTAAGTAAATAGAACAAAATACTCTGTACATGTACATCTTTTTTTAATTGATGAGATGAATGATGTTATTAAGATGACCACAGATATTAAAATAGAATGTACTTCATTTACCCATCAATTCCACAACCACGTTGATAAAGTCATTCAGGACTAACACATTTTATTTCAATAATTTTCTTGCAGCTAGGGGTCTTTAGTAGTGGAAGGAAACTGGAGGAACTGGAGAAAACTCACAGGTGTTCCTTCTTTGTCAAGTATAACTGAGCAATCAAAATCAAGCCAGTTGACTCAAAGACTGACCTTATGATACAGCTTGCACATACTAACCATTCATTCCTTCATCCATCCAACCCCCTTCATTGTTGAAAACGTCAATGGGATATACAGTAACAATCCAGTTTGACTAACAAAATTTAATGCGTAAACTTACAGTATAAATAGCAAGAAAACAAGCAACAAACTTTTGTTTTTATTTGATAAAAGTAGTTTATATACTGTTATTTGATTGTCATGTGCTGCTATATTTTATAAGGAGTTTAATATTGGACATATTGAAATGAATGGGGTTTAATATCCTACTGGGCTAATGAAAAGAGGTTTAACGTCCTACTATTCTGCTAAGCCTGGGCTAATGCTGTGTGCTACAGTGTGTTACAAGGGAAATTTCGCCTGGACAGCTGCACTATGGCCTACTCTAATATCATATACCAACAGCCAAGAGATCTTTAGCATGAATGCCAATATGTACACAGTACATCAGTTTTTTTTTATCCCATCCAAATAACTATATGTTGTTCCTTGCAAACCCCTTAGTTCTGCACCTCTGACAAGGAGATTCAAAACAGTTCGTCTCGGTTAGTGAGCCAACGTCTTACTCACTGAACCACCCCAGCCATCTGGACATATCGAAGCAACACATTATAACACATGCTGGTACTAGAACTGGTTATATTGGTCATATTTCAAACAGTATTTACTAGAGGCAAGAACTTTTCAAGGTTGATTAACACCCGAAGTCAAAACATGGAGAGTGTAACTTTTGTTACGAAAGTATGTATAAAGGCCTAGTATAGAGAAAAAGGAAACAGAAAAAAATTTGGAAACTACATTTATTTATTTATTTATACATGGAATTATGTTTAACATTATTATAATATATTGTAAAAAAGATCGGTTGGTAGGCAACAGATTAGATACCAACAGCAGCAAAGTTGTCCACAAAGGTTGTCACACTGTGGATCTTTGATAATACCCTTGACATAAGGGCAATATCATTCTTTGGTTTGATAAATATCAAGCAATAACTGACATTGATTCTACAGGTATGTATATATTAACAAGAAATTGTCAATGGTCGACGGATAAGAGCTGGATAAAAAAAACAATAGGCTACCACAAATCAATGTGGGCGTGTAAAAAAACAACTTTTTACATATCTGTAGACACCAAGACTGTTTAATGCTGATCAGATGTTAAAATTTGAAAATGTTCAAAAATTTAATGGGCAATGAAATAATAGTATGTGCTCAACTGCAACTAAGTCATTAATAAGCGGTTTATAAAGTTTATCTCTACAAGTAGTTGGATTAAAAAAGGGACAAAATAAATAGCAGGTGCTACAAATTGTAGTTAGCAAAATTAGCAAAATAATTATACTTGCCACTTTCTATTTCAATAAGGTTTGGGCTATTTTATAAACAATCACAGAAATATAAAAATAAAATCAATTTATGTAATCCGACTTTCATTCCGATATAATTCATCCTTATTACTAGTCAAACGAACCTAACTGATATGGCTCGTCCTTATTACTAGTCAAACAAACTTAACTTATGAGCAGTTGATGAACAAGCACAACAAGTTTCAATCCATATCTTATTGAAAGTTTGATAGGTACCGGTACTTTCATCAGAAAAAATTGAAATAACAGCAGACGGACAGACACCAACTGTGTTGGAAATACATATTAAGAAAAAAAAAACATATTAAAATACATATTTAAAATTTTTATAAATTATAAGAACTATTTGGTCCATTAGACCTCTTAAAAACTTATGGATTATGTAAGCAGTACAATAACACTAAGCAAAGCAAACAAACTTATTAGAGCAAACCTAAATATATAGCATTACATATAATAACAAACATTTCAGTGGAATGACAATGGATAAAACTACCAATAACTTGATTTTACATAGAAAGTTGTCAAAAATCTGGTTCAATTTATGGTCGTCTTATAAAAGTTTTCCTTTTGATGACTTCAAATTAAATAGGAGTGACTTTAACTCCTGTTTCATTCATAGCAAATAACGGAATCAATCCAAGAGTAGTTTTTTTTATACAGAAATTACGGTAATGTGGCATATTAAATTTAAAAAAAAAATGTCATGTAAAAAGAAAATCATGGCAAGAATTATTAAACCTGAAATTATTATCCTTTGTGTTTCATAAAAATTTCTTCATAGATATATATATATATTCAAAAAATTATAACATATCACATCAATCATTAATTAAAAAAAAACATAACGCTAACGCTACAATATACGTCCACATTCCTACTTTGATTGATATGGTACTTTGTCAAGAAGGCTAGGCGTTTGGTTTGTTTAGCGTTGAGGGTCGTGCACCAACATTAATAGTTGCCGTCCTTAGAGTATAAGGAATAACTATACCAAGATAATCCATTCAGAATTGTGCCTTCCTAACACTAAAGGCAAAAAGTGGGCGTGGCTCTGCCCCTAGGGGTCGGGACATTCGTCAAAATCAACAGTGGACGCCCTCAGGCTATAAGGAATACATAAACCAAATGGGTGTTGCTGTCCCATGGGGGTCGGGCATGCACCCAAAACAAAAGGGGTCATCCTTAGGATATAAGGAATAAGTATTTTAAGTTTCAAGATGACCGATTAAGAATTGTAGCCTGTAGGCGACACACAAAAAGAAAATGGGCGTGACTCTGCCCCTGGGGGTTGGGCATGCACCCAAAATGATAGAAATGTTCCTTAGGGTACAAAGCATAATCATTCAAAGTTTCAAAATGATACGTTAAGAAATGTGGCTTGTAGACGACAAACAAATAAATACAAGGAATGGGCGTGGCTCTGCCATTGGGGGTCGGGCATGCACCAAAAAACAATACGGATCATCCTTAGGGTAAGTATACAAAGTAAGAAAATACAGTTAGAATTGCGGCTTCTAGGCGACACAGAGACACACAAAAAGAAAATGGGCGTGGCTCTGCCCCTGGGGGGTTGGGCATGCACCCCAAACGATAGGGATCATCCTTAAAGTATAAAGAGTAAGTATACAAAGTTTTAAAGAAAATCCAATAAGAATTGCGGCCTGTAGGCGACACAAAGACACACAATAAGAAAATGGGTGTGGCTCTGCCCCAGGGGGTTGGGCATGCACCCCAAATGATAGGGATGTTCCTTATGGGTACAAAGAATGCGTATGCTAAGTTTCAAAATTATAAGTTAAGAAATGTGGCCTGTAGACGACAAACAAATACATACTAGAAATGGGCGTGGCTCTGTCCCTGGGGTCGGGCATGCACCAAAAACAATAGAGATCTTCCTTAGGGTATAAGGAATACGTATACCAAGTTTGAAGAAAATCCAGTAAGAATTGTGCCCTGTAGGCGACACAAAGACACACGAAAAGAAAATGAGCGTGGCTCTGCCCCTGGGGGTGGGGCATACACCCCAAATGATAGGGATGTTCCTTAGGGTACAAAGAATGTGTATGCTAAGTTTCAAAATTATAATTTAAGAAATATGGCCTGTAGACGACAAACAAACAAATACTAGAAATGGGCGTGGCTCGGCCCCTGGGGGTCGGGCATGCCCCAAAAACAATAGGGATCTTCCTTGGGGTATAAGGAATAAGTATACCAAGTTTGAAGAAAATCCATGAAGAATTGCGGCCTATAGGCGAACCACAGACACATACATACACACACACACACACACACACACACACACAGACAGGGGCGACGGCATAATACGTTCACATTATGAATGTGGACGTATAAAAATAAAAAATGTAAATTGTAAAATTAAATGTATAAAAAGTTAGTAAGTTTGTAGGAATTGTAGTTTGAAATCTGGTCATCAAACTATGTCAGCAACACCATTACATTCGGCTATAACGAGAAATGGTTTGTCGACAATTAGGACAAGTATGGATTACATCTTTGCATCCATCGACACAGAATGGTATAAAGCAACATCCCAAATCACATCTGAAATAAAAGAATATTACAGCAGCTATTATATTTTACTCAAAGTAATTTTCATTCAGAAATATCTATCATTGAAATCAGGGAGGGGGGGGGGGCTCTGTCCTACTGTTCTGATCTCTTTAGTACTATAGAACTGCATTGTATTGTGGAACTTGAATATCTTGTAGGAATATCAGCCAGAGAATGATTATGTATTTACAAAGTTATGATAAATTGAAATTTCATCGATCAGTGTTGCTTCATACATCATGTATTGGTAGCAGAGTAACCTGAAGGGCTTACTATGATTCCAATTGAATCCAAATCAGGAGATTGTTTACTTAATTAAATGTTAAATAATGAATCTGTGTATATATTTAATGTTGGATTGAGCCATGTGAAATTGGACATCTTGGCGAAAGTGCTGATGACACATCAAGTTTTTCAATAATATCTAGCATTCTTTAAAATCATGAAATGTATCATATACTTTTGAAAGATGGGTTGCCCACAGCAGCTAAATCGTCTGAGCAGTCAACAACAGTTGTTGCATATCTATTCTTTTGTAGATAATGGGTGCAATTACAAGACACTGATATTAATTTCATACAGATAGGATGATATCTCTATCAAGATTTGACAAGGTTCAACAAAGTGAAACAGGGGCCAAGTCAAATGATGCATGTAAATTTAATATAGATCAGGTGATAACTTCTGTCATTCATAGAGCATGCACAAGGATCCAAGAAATAAACTAGGGCCATAATTCTAGAAGTTATCAATAAAAACGGTTGAAATTCAATAGGTTCTTAGTCTCACTAATTTAAACAATATATATATAAATTTTAAAAGTGCTGATAATAAATGTAGTCTGTAAGAGTGTTCACAAGGATTTGTGGATGACAAATGGGGCGACAACAATATACAACATTTCCATAAAAATGACCAAGCAATACATCTCTGAATGTTGATTTTCAATATTGTCATGCATGTATCATAAAAACTTCATTTGGGCTTGATACTTTTCTAATAATCATAACTTGTAAAATACAGTATAATCTAAGAAATTATGTATTAAAGTGAAAGAAAATATTCTGTCCTCACTTTGATCACTCATGCAATTGTATCACATTCGCCTAATGGAGGTAATGAAAATAACATCATAAATGAAACAAAAGTCATTTTGCATATGGACAAATGTTAATAAAATCAACACTTATTTTCGCAGTAGCAAGGTTCTTCAAGCCTTGTAATTTTTGCGTAATTTGATTCTAAATTTATTTGAAAGTTTTGCCCCGTTTCAGTATGCGTTTGTTTTATGATTCATTAAATACCCAAAGTTTTGTTCTCATCTTTTTAAAACATCCTAGAAGCCACGTTAATTCAATTTAGAATAACATCCTGTCCCAAGTTACTGGATTACGTCAAGACAAAACAGAAAAATAAGGCCCTCTTACTGTCAATTTTTCACAGACTAAATTCTTAAAAATAGATCTAAAGCGTCTTTCTTTTATACTTTCAAATCGATACCAGCACTATTGACGATAATTTTGAAAAAATATTGATATTTTGTGATACTTGTGCGCTATCTATCTATAATTATAATCTCTATTTACTTACCCAACAAAGCAAAGTACCAAACAGATGATCCAAGTCAGAGTTCCAGTCTCATACTGAGTGGCTGTGATAATGTCAGCTTGACAGTGTGGACATCTGGTACGAACTGGTGATTCACGGAACTGTTGTACTAAAGACACTGCTGGTTGAGCAACTACTACAGTCGTGTTTCCTGAATAACCTTGTTGAGGAGCACTATATTGTTGTGGTGGTCCCATACCATATTGTTGTTCTATAGAGTAAATATCTCAACTTAGAAATTTCATTACAGAAATCTTTTAAATTAAAAAATTAATAAAATGCAGTTCTGTACATGTACACCATCCAACAACTTGTCTGATGTCACCAAAGAAATCTGTTATTGGACAAAGCTCCAATGTACTTCTTTAAAATCATATGGCATCTTTAATTTGGGTAACTGTGAATCTCAAGTCAAGTTACCTGATAGACCCAGGAACTGGCTTTATGTTCATCAGGTTAAAATCACACAAAATTACATGTATTCTTAAAAAGCGTTATTTGAAGACATTTGTCTTTAAGATATTTTAAGCTATAGCAGCTGTTGCTAAGACATAAATATTGCTACACACGTACACGATAAAACTTGGTTTGCAAAAATACTAATAAATTTTAGTTGTGACAAACCTATTGGAATGATATTTAACATAATTTAGCCTTATGAGATTTATTGTGATAAATGTTCTGTGAAAATTTGACTCAGTGGTCATGACGGGCATGCAACAATAAGTCTAAGACACGCCAGACTGTAGTGATAGTGTCCACAATATCTTTGGATTGTGAAAGCCACATGAAATAGTGGTCTATGATATTCATAATCATAATACTGAATTGGTAGCCTACTACATACTTGTATCCGTAGGCGTACGAGGCCGAACTTGTTTGGAGGGGGGGGGCAGCATATTTTCCCCGACAGATATATTTACTTAGAGTCCTCGAGCGCTGGAGGTGTCAAGCGTCCGATGAGGGGTATGGGGGGTATGGGGGGCCTCGCCCAGAAAAATTTTGAAAACCAGACGGCCGTAGACGCGATTTCCAGGCATGTCGAGTACTTTCTAGTAATTTGGAGTGAGTAGTAAATTATGTCAGTTGCAGCATAAAAACTGGTAAAAAATTTTGAAAACCAGACGGCCGTAGACGAGATTTCCAGGCATTTCGAATACTTTCTAGTAATTTGGAGTGAGTAGTAAATTATGTCAGTTGCAGCATAAAAACTGGTTAAAAAAAATCAATTGAACTTGAAATTGATTAAGAGAAACTAATCAAATTTAATAACAATTTAGTAAAATTGGATTCAAATATTACATAATGTAATAAAAAGCTTATGTAATGATATTTAACATCTACATCATAGTGGTTTGGGAACTTTTTCCTTGAGACATTTATAAGTAAAATAAGCGTTGTTGAGCACATTATCTTTGTTGTATAACTCTTGCCAGTGGCACGTTACATTCACCTATGAATATTTATTTCCAAAGAAAAGGGCTCAATATAGAATTATTTATGGACTATTGAGCCATCGTACATGTATATAATATGTGACTACAAGGTACAATATTATTACAAACTTATCAATTATTTGACAACAGTAGAAAACTTCAAAAAATAACAAATATTTATTTAAGTTCCATCATCATCAAGTTTGTAGTAAATGTATAATTTTGGGGTTTTTTACATTTGTAAATGCAGAGCATGCTCATAATTGAACTTATTCCCAGTATTGGTGTAAGGAAACTATACACCAAGTTTCAACGCACTAAAAATATCAAAGTTATTATGTAGTAAATGTATCTTCTGGAATCAAATCTCAATATAAAAAAAACAAAACACATTACAGATGAGCAAACAAATGTTTTTTAAAACTAAATGTTTTTATTGAAACTTTTGAAAAAACATTAAATATTTGATTTCACATTTTTATAAAGGAACATATAAAAATGATTTATGCATAATATCAGTTGGTTGTAATCACATGATATCACATGGCCCTAGTCACATAATATCACATGGGTCTGTTCTAGCCATAGCAGGTGGTTGTAGTCACATAATATAAGGTGGTTCTAGTCACATATTATCACTAGGTGGCCCAGGTCACATATCACATGGTTCTAGCCACATAATATCAGACAGTCATGATTTCAGGTGGTCCTAGTCAATATGATAATATCACATGGTTCTAGTCACAGCAGGTGGTTGTAGTCACATAATATCAGATAGTCACATAATATCGGGTTGTCATATGATATCTTGGTTCTAGTCACATAATATCAGGGTTCTATAGTCACGCAATATCAGGGTTCTATAGCCACGCAATATCAAATGGTCCTAGTAAAATAACAAATGCAAATAGACTAATTTATATAATATGCAAAAATCAAAATGAGACAGAAAATTCCTAGGAGACAGACCTACACAGAAATGGTTTTTTATTGTAAAAGTTTTCCTACAAATAAAATGGGGTTAAATATCTTATTATTCTGCACCAAAAATATTTTGCTTGAAGCACGTCACAAACTATATCCAAATATGGACTTTGTCAGAAATAACTTCAGTCAAATTTCCACGAGTTTCAAAGTGTGAACACTAAAAACATTAACAAAATTTAATTGGTTCATGAATTTTTTTTATAAAACCAGAAATAATTAGAATAAGCAAAAATTTAAACCATCAATTTTGAACACAATACATTTTATGGTATAATTGACGTAAGTCACGTTGAATCTTAAAGCCAAACATCTGTCACCCTACCACGCAACACAAATGACGGAACGATCAAGTGGAGCTGATCAGTCGTAACTACCTGGGTTATCTGAGAGCCCTTATGACTGGTCTACATCGGATGGCACTATTTGCCGGCCAGTTGCTGTGAATCGCACATGTTCTATTCCTACGACTGGAAACAACTAGTTATCCCTAGTCCCAAGTCACATTAGCACACCTACAACCACCAGCAGTCAGCGATTTGCTGAAGTAAGTAGCCAATAAGATTTCGTTATTTAGTCACATGGTACCAAGGGAGAGGAAATTACAGTGCAAGATGTGAAATTCCCCTCTTTCAGCATGTCCGTAGTCATGTGATCAGTTGGGGCTCTGATTCTGTAACTGACACTGGGTGACATGAGCACGCTTACGACTATGACAAAATGGTTGCTTGTGGTTGTGTGGATAAGTTCAGTCATAGCAAGAAAAGCTCTCAATCGCCGTTAGTTTCATCGCGTCGTAGGGCGACATAAGCTAGTGATTGTTGTTGAAAACTTCTACATGAATGAATGATGAAAAATCTTTTTAAAATTGACATAAAACACACAACATTAAAAAATATATCCAAATTGAAGCAATAAAAGCTGAATAAAATCAGAATATGTTGGATGGATTATCCAACTTTGATTTAATGCATCACGATTAATACACATCTTCATTATATCTTTGTAATGCTTACTACCAACAACATATATATTAATAAAATTATGATTGTAACTCAGTTCTCTTGAATAATGATTAATATTATGATAGCGAATGCTGTTTGTTCTGTCCAAGTTCATCAAATTGTTGTCATGTTGTGTAACCTCTTATCCTTGTCAGGACTTGTTCACATACTGTCTTACATACACAATGATATCATTACATTTTATCAAAAGTGATTTTTAAAAAAAAAAATCAAATGAATAAAAAGATCATTAATTGTGTGACAAATTTTCAAACAATTTTTGAGAACTATTTTATATTAGTGAGGTTGTAATATACACAGGCAGTTTCTTAAATACATGAATCAGATCCATCATACCCTTCCATTACATTCGACCCCATCGAGAAATATGTTGACGACAATTGGGACAACTATGAACAACATCTTTACAGCCATCAACACAGAATGGTATCAGGCAACATCCTGCGCTACATCTGAAAGGAACAAAATATCATTAATTTATTTTATCCAGAAATCTAAGAATATTTCTATGAATTATTGCAATATTTAACAGCAGGACCTGCTTTTCCAAAGTAAACCACATATCGGCAGTGTCAGAATGCTAGCCATCAACAATCCCAGAAAAATTCTTGAAGAAATACTGTAGTATATTTATGATACACCTATGGATATTTGATATTAGAAATTGTTAACTGTCTATGTTTTTGTCTAATACATGACATTGTAAACTAGTTTATTTATCAGTTTTATTTGTTTAACAACTCATTGTTGATTTTAATACCTTTATCCATAATATAAGGTGCTACATTAGTTTCTTATTTCAGGTGAATAATTACCACAATTATCATTATTTATATACAGTCTGACACCCAATCATAGTTACATGTACTTCGATTGGCTTCTGTTACTCGATTGTATATTACATGCTGTAATGTTTGATCGTATCACTGAGAGAATCATCATTAAAATATTACAATCTGTTTCACAGAGAATTACTTACAAATTAACTCTGTGACAGATGAGTGCGTTGACTGCTCACAGCGCCAGTCATTGGCTGAACCGCCCGTGCAATGTTTACTTAACACCTAACTGCTTCGGGCAAAATGATGCATTTTACTCATTTTAATATCCATTAACACTAAATTTCAAATCTTCAAATACTTCAAACATAATTATTTATTTTTCTTTTACCTCAAAAAAATGGTTGAGAATTTAATTTGTCGGAATAAAAAAGTTAATATGCCGTACTCATTAAGCCTCGTCGATGTCATGCTTATCAGTGATTGTAGCGGTCAAGCGAATATTCACTGCGGGATCAGTTTGGAAATATTATAGTTAAATAACACAGTGAATTATATCCATAGAGTTTGTATTATAATCTGAATTCTGCTGAAAGTCCCATGTATATTACCTACAAACAGCATATATACATGCACATTTGCTTTGTCTTTCTACAAGTACAACATTGATAGAATTTGCCATTTGAGGAATTCACATACCGGTAATAATACATGCACTTCAATTATCGTAGTTTTATTATTTTTAAACATACTTTCTTAAATTTTTAACATATAATCAATGTATCAATAATTAGATTCGACAACAGAGTATGCTTGTCAATTTCTTTTCTATCAGTTATTATACCTCTTTGACTTAAGAGTTCATACTAATGTACTGAATTGAGTTTTGGACAAAATCTACATACATGTAGTTGTATTGTTGTTTCGAAATATTTTGCGGAAGTCGATTTGCTTAGTAATTTTAAATCAAGTCATATCTCAGCATGGGCTCAAACTTTGGACCTAAATTTGCAGCTACCTACTTCACGAAACAAATCAAAATACTGAACTTAATTGAATTACGGTAATTTTTTTTTTAGCGAAATCAAAGATCTATGTTTCAACTTACCCTACAAAACACAGAATCAAGCAAATAATCCAACTCAAAGTGCCAGTCTCATAATGAGTGGCTGTCATTATCTCCGCTTGACAGTGTGGACATCTTGTATGAACTGGCGATTCACGGAAATGTTGTACAACAGAAGTATATGCGGGTTGAACTACAACTGTTGTCGCTTGTGGTCCTCCATATTGTGGTGGTGGTGGATTATACGGTGCATAACCCGGAGCACTAGGTTGTCCATATCCTGTATTGTAATTAGGAGGTGGTGCATATCCTTGTCCAGGTGGTGGTGGTGAACCAAAACCTTGCATAGCTGAAAAGATGAAATTAATTTTAGTATTGAAGATTAAATCAAGAGAACATTTCATAAAATAAATTACTGTAAATCTGTCCGATATATGGATTTTAACTGGAACAAAATATTTTGGTTTCAATAGCCAGTCTTTCTGATAGTATTTATACATGTATTTCAAAGATCCTATGTAATTTATTTCAAACAATGCTACTTATATTTCTCCTTTAATATCAGTTTTAATTGTAATCTCTTAAACAAGATTATATATATGTTTTTCTTAACAACATGTGATCAATAAAAATCCTGTTAGACAAATGTATATAACAGATATTTGACATTAAAATTTGTTAACTTTTGACATTTTGATTTACGAAGAAAACATTTATCCGAAAGACTCTTTGCAGAGATTTAATATTTTCTTCCTTGGCCATAATAGCAGCTATAGCAGCTGAGAAATGCCTGACCCTACTTAAAGTAGCATTATGGAAGTTTGATTCAATTTGTGGAAAATCGGATCCATCAGACGGCACTAAGAATTGCTTATGTCTTGTCATGTTAATAAATATCTACAGGCGCGGACCTGTTTCATTAACCCTTTTACGTGCCACTGTTCCATCATTAGGACACAGAAATTCTTCATATAAATAAATAGAAATACCCATAACTAATACTAGCTATATCTACATAAGAAATAATTCTGAAGACAGAGACACAGAAGTTTACAACAGAAGTGATAGTAAAAGCTCTATAGGCTAAAAAGGTAACAAAGGTGATATGTTATCAAAACGCAAAAGATACATATAATTACATTTAAAAGCATAGGTCTGCAGTTGAGAAAATAGAGACATCATAAAAAAAAAGAAATTAGGATGTAATTTGTATGTATTATCTTTATAGCCAGGATGTATATATATATATATTGATGTTGTTTTTCGACTGGTGTTGGTATCATATACATGTAATTGTACTTTGACAATAACAACCTATAACATGGCCTGTAGTCCAATGACACAAACAAATGAAACAAAATCAGATCCCTATAAGATAACACAGGATCAGATGTCTATTGAATCAAAACATATATATGACAACTGTGGATAAATAATTATCCCAGCAAGTAGAGTGGAAAAACATTTAATACTACATATATAGCGATAAACACTTTGGTTCATCTCAAACAAGCCAACAGTGAGGCTGATGTCCCCCGTCGAAATCCCAAAATAAATAGATGACACATATTAATTAATCGCACATTTATTTTTTTCAAACGTATCGACCAATCAAACTTAACACGAAGTGTCATCCAAAAATTGCTTATCTCTGCCTACCGTAAGAAGAAAATGCTCATCTTCGAACTCCATCAAGGCATTGACCTAATAAGCATACACACCAATTTTGAACATTTTAACTCAATTCGAAGGAGAGTTATTGTGTTCCAAAGTCTCGGCAAATCAAATTGCTTATCGCTCTGCTTACCCTGAGCAGAAAATGCTCATTATCGATCATAGTCAAGGTATTACTGTAATGAAACTATACACCAAGTTTCATCACTCTCACTTAATTAGAACTAAAGTTATCGTGTCCCAAAGCATCAACCAATCAAATTGCTTATCTCTGCTTACCCTAAGCGGAAAATGCTCATCTTCGAACTTCATCAAGGCATTTACCTAATAAGCATATACACCAAGTTTGAACATTTTAACTCAATTAGAAGGAGAGTTATTGTGTTCCAAATTCTCGACCAATCAAATTGCGTATAGCTCTGCTTACCCTGAGCAGAAAATGCTCATTATCGAACAGTCAAGGTATTACTATAATGAAACTATACACCAAGTTTCATCACTCTCACTTAATTAGAACTAAAGTTATCGTGTCCCAAAGCATCAACCAATCAAATTGCTTATCTCTGCTTACCCTAAGCGGAAAATGCTCATCTTCGAACTCCATCAAGGCATTGACCTAATAAACACATACACCAAGTTTGAACATTCTAGCTCAATTAGGAAGAGAGTTATTGTGTCCCAAAAAGTGTGACGGACAGACAGACGGACTAACCCATTTTAATAGTCCCCCAACTTTCTTCGAAAGGCCGGGGACAAATATCAAAGAATGGACATTTTTGATTAGTCATAAAAAAACAAGTTTTGACTTTTTGTTAGTAGTGTTTTGTCAACTGTGCTTATTGTATTAATATGGATATAATAACAGACAGCTTTACATAAACGATATTCACTAAGTTTATTAACTGTGACGAATCAATGACGATACTCTTAACATTATTAAGCAATGATACAATCAAACATATTACAGAAGGTTACATTGATTAGTAGGATTTCAATGCTCCTGTAAATAATATTGAAGATTAACAGTCGTTAGTAATAATTATCAAACACAGGATTATATGCCATATTGATTATAATATGGATGATGAGTTCAATCTATATAGTTTTTACAATATTTTTGTTAAGTGACTGAAAGGGCAATAACTATGGAAGTAATTATCAGAAATAGCAGTCCAAATCTCATGAAAATAATCACTGTAGAAATTTTGAAGAAAATCATGTAAATCTAGAACATTAAAGTTCAAATTAATTTTCTTATGTGATCGATTGCAGTAGAAAATAAGTTTTGAAGGAGTTTTCTCTCCATTTATTTTGTTAAACATTGTACAGTATAGCCTGTTAAACAACAAGCTTCATCCATCATCAATCAATTTTTTAAAAGTTTTTTATTCAGTTTATAGAAAATTGATATTTAGACCAACTATTCCTCATGTATCCATGTACTAAATGATTTTTAGAAACATTTTGTATTTCAGGAACTACGAATGTTATATTCATGCTGGGAGATAGAATGGTGGGGGGGGGTCTGGGAGGTTGAATGAATGGATCAGGGAGATAGAATGATGGGGGATCTGGGAGGTTGAATGAAGGGGATCTGGGAGGTAAGAATGAAGTGGGATCAGGGAGATAGAATGATGGGGGATCAGGGAGGTTGAATGAAGGGGGATCAGGGAGGTAAGAATGATGGGGGATCAGGAAGGTCGAATGAATGAATCAGAGAGGTAGAATGCACGGATCAGAGAGGAACAATGAAAGCTCCTTTACAAATGTTCAAGTGATTTCATTGTTCTTCAAAGCCTGTTTCATTCTCTTTTAGGGTTTCTAAATGGTATCTCTATTAGTAGTAGTATTATTTGCAATTTTAATGGATTTTTTATACCCCTTACTGTACACATATCAATCATATGTTTCCACTACAATATATTTTACGTATAGTGAATACAATATTTATATTGAATAGATGTGAAGTACAAAATCAGTTTTGGTATCATTACATGAATATACCATATATCTATCTAGATTGAGGTAGAAGGGTGCCAAAGACTCGATCACACTCATGGTAATTTTGAATGCTGCATATTTCATTATTTTAATATTATAGATGATTTGTAGACCCTATGCCGTAGTCCTTAATAGTGACATGGACAAAGCATTTTTCACTTTTCAACCTTTTTATTATTGGTCACTATGTCACCAGATTTGTATGCCCAGTTCAATTACAGGTTATTGATAACAATAAAGCAGTCACACGGAAAGTTTAAGTAGTAGTAGTGATCCTGTACCAAGACCCTAAATGATGAGAATTCTTTATTACTATTGGACAATATGACGAGTTTACATTTGCACACAGCTTTCTTAGACTCTTCATTATACAGATAGAAAGGGGGCAGCTGACCAGGCCCCCAAGTAATGAAAACTTTTTGACTTGAAACATTCTTTTAAAAGATTATCAAGTGACTGATTAACTTTACATGAAATTAACAATGGCAGAAAGTAAACATCTGGGGTTTAGTTTTTAAGGTTACATGTACACGATTTGGGTTTAGTTTTTAAGGTTACATCATAGACCTCATGGTTACACGATTTGGGTTTAAGGTTACATGTACACGATTTGAATTTAGTTTCTAAGGCTACATGTACACAGTCTGAGTTTAGTCTTAAAGACTGTTTCTCGTGAAATCTTTGGTGGATCTGTATTATTGCAAGAGTCCACAGTGCTTCTTAAAGTACAGCTAACGACAGATTAAACTGGAACAAATAATTTCTTTGCTACGGACCCTGCATTAATAGTCCTCTTGCAGTTCACTGTATTTGTTCAAAACACTTTGGCCAAATTCTCAGAAGCTAGGTGTTACTGTTAAGTGCAATTTGAAAATACATTTAGGATTATTGAAAGAGAGCATCTAATAAACTACAATAAATCACACTTCTCATAAAGGATGCGAAAGTTATAGAGAGGCTGTTTTATTAAGAAACAAGGACAGAGAGGAGTTTAAAGCATTTATCATATTTTTGTATTATTATATAAGCTAATCTATTACCAAGTCTATTAATTAATATTTAGTACCTACCTCAATACTCATATTGTTGTTTCCACAGTACCACTGCCATGCAATATTGAATAAATCGCGTCAAGTTGAAATGTACTAAGTTCTTATTTTATAGTAAGTCCGGTATATGTATTGCTGGTTGAGGTACGCTATAATTTTGTAAGCAATTGAAAGAAATTCTATTATGTATTATAATACTCTGTCATACTTAAGACATATTTTCTATAAGCTTGATACACAGTCTTTATATTCACTTCACACTCAAGGTGACCAAACTATTCGTAAACACTGATATTCAATAGTATAATTGTCCAGACTGAACACCACATCATCGTATTCATGTAATATTAACAATATATGATTGTCCAGACTGAACACCACATGGTATTCATATATTAATATACGATTGTCCAGACTCAACACCAATATGGTATTCATGCAATATTAATAATTAATATATGATTGTCCAGACTGAACACCAATATGATATTAATATATTTGTGTTTCTTGTCTTGTCTATCGATCATTTCCATTCAAATGTCACTTCTAAAGGTTGAAGAGTTCAACTTACAAATCTCCCTTTATGCAGGAAGAGTACATTTTATTTGAAATTAGTCAGGCGAAAAAAAACCTCACTGGCATTTTGTTTTAAAAGGAGTTAACGAGGCTCAACACTTAGGATACTGTAAATACAATCTAATCCCAAATGATCAGAGAATTAGATTACGTTCAATACCATCCTGTGTTTGATAAGACAATTAATAATGAAACTAGGCCATGACAAAAAAAAAGTTCATGAATATTTAATGTAACAGTGCTGGATAAATTTCCCTTTTCATATGCTAGTCAGTGTTCAAATAAATGAGTTTCCATGGCCTACTAATACTAGAAAGATAACCATTCCCAATACAGTCAACCCTGAATAAATGTGAAGGTTTCGTAAGATTTTGGCAAATGTCCAATTGATTAAAAACTGGGTGGGGATGTTTTATTATATCAATGCTATGATACATGTTGGTCAAAGTGATAAATCATTGCTACTAGTAAATGGGATTTATTGTATTAATTTTGAAATTAGCCCCATAACTTTTGATATCCAGGTAATATCCCGGTATAATTTCTTATATTTCAAGTACTTAAAAATAGGGAATTGAATTCAATACACAAATTTCTTCTAATCACATTGAATAGAGCCTGACTTTTATAATTTCCTCCTCCCACAACAAATATAATGCCAAGGGACTTATGCCTGTGGATTCCCACTATAAGGGATATATCAATGTATAGTTGCAGCTTGAAAGGTAAACAAACACATCTCCATTTTGTTTTCCAAAATGGTTGTATTTGTCCCTTTAATTAGGTTATCATTAGTGAGCCTCATTAAGCTAATTCTATTCACACTGACATTTACTAATAATAAACACAGAAATAAGTGTTAGACTTGTACCAGTATGTCAGTCAATATGATCATTTATCAATATATAATACATAGGGTAGGCTATTATACATACATGTTATTGAGAATATAATATGTATTTATCAAGTTGCTAATGTCAATATATAGGCTAGGCTATATAAAAAGGTACTTTAACAAGGATGTGCTCTTGAATCAGTCACTATAAATAGAATGAATAGCCTACCCCATTTCGCAACAATCCACAATAAAATGGGCATGAACTATGTTAGGACATAGGTACAATCCTGCTCTTAGTTTAGTCAAAATAGAACTTTAATACGTATACCAAACACTATAATGAAACTCAAGTACCTATAGAAGTGTATTGTAGAGAAATGCATTATAATGGATCATATACATAGTATCTAAAGTGTACATGTTCACAAATAACATTTGATTATTGTTCATGAGGTCATAACCTCATTAAAAATACATTACGTAAGAGCTAAATCTGCCAATTGAAAGTCTTTCTTTAGGCCTAAAACGTTAATGTTAATGCACACATCTTGACAAACCTTCAAAGACTAATATCTGCACTCGCAATAGAGTAATAAAGATGAATGCAATTTTCATTATATTAATATTATATTATCTATTTTTGAATTATTATAGTAAGAATGTCCAGTTCTTTATCTATCTCTTACATAATGTATCTTCAATTGTGGCATCTTATCACAAATGTTGACAAATGGGAAGTCCCTACTGTATGTACTTGACCTAGATTATGATGATGATTAACAGTACAAACACATTAAAGGATCTGAACATCAATTGAAGGATTGGTATTCATTGGTAATCCCTTGTAAACTACAAGATTTATAGTCTGTGTGTACAAAGATCTGAGGAAAATTTCGCAATGATAAAAATTGTCAAAACAGACGTAAATCGAAGGTTTGCTTACATTCAATCAAAAAAATCAAAGAAGATAATTGTGGTTGTTACAAGAATCCTCTTTTATTTATGAAATTGTTCAATTGTGAAAACGATTTGAAGTGAACAGAGATAACATGAGGTTCACTAGTGATAAAGAGTTTTAAAAATGTTTATTGGCAGTTGTTCGGTTTTAAAGTAAATTAAAATCTCAGTCTAAAAAGCAATTGGCTTCAATAGAGCATGCCAAAACATACTGAAAAGAATAAAACATAGCAAGCATGGTTGCACCCAATAAAAAGAAATGTGTGAATTGTTGTTTCAGGTTGACTAGGGTGAATAAATAGGTGAATGAATCTGATGTACATGTACTTTCGTAAATTGTTCATTTTGTGTTCACAATTCTGACAATATAACAGAAATATTCTCATGCTTCTAAACTACTGGTAAATACATCGAAACAAAAACCAAACAAACTTACGTGGGGGGTAGGCTGCGTTCGGTGGAGGAGGATATCCTAAATAAAATTAAAAACAAAATTTATTTGAGTTTGCAGGTATAGATGTTCAATTAAGTAATCTGAAAAGGAAAAACAATTTGATTGAGGCCACAGGCCTAAATTTTTCTATCAATTTTGATGTCTATCGGAAACCTAGTGCCCATTTCCCTTTATACTTAAAATTTATGGTCATAATTTAAGATTGATATCAATTTCTTATTACACATCATTTTCCTTCTTGAATAGCCCCATTTCAGCCATTTGTGCCGGAAAGTAGGATACCAAACTGAATTCTAGTTATTCACATTTTGTTATCCACATGAATAGGCTTAATTCCACAATAACAATTCTCTTTAAATTAAATTAATATGGATAAAAATTTTTGATAGCTTAATTAGAAGAAAATTTTTGATAGCTTAATTAGTTTGAATATGTTTTAGTCTAAATATATCATCAAATCACCCAGTTTTTACACAGAATGAATCTTTAAATAACATGTTCTACAAAATATACATATTTCTTGGTTTAACAACTTAAAATAGAAATTCTTCAAATCTCGCACATCAAGCGATATATTCTCAAGACATATTAACTATCTGGACAGATTCCCCATCCTGTGCATCCCTTATTCAGTTAAGTTTCTCCAAGAAATGTCAGATTTGTTTTATAAATTCAACCAAGTACAAACCTTTCTGTTCATTTCCTGGATATGGTGGAGGTGGTTGAGACATGATAGATAATCAATCAACTTTCAGTTTAACAATAAAATTAAGTACCCGGTACAATGTTATCTGAAAATATAAACAGTTGAGTAAACAAAATCAATCTATGAATCTTAACGGGAGATTAGATAACGAGTTGGCAGTTCTCACTACAATAGTTAAAAACTAGATAATGGAAAAGCAATTTGCTGAAAATTTCAGTCAAATTGATCCACTATGAACCGAGAATTAAGCGAATGAAAGTACCGTCTAGCCTCAATCATCATTAATAAAGTCGGTACGACAAAAATCATAGTCTTGTTTATCCAATTAATTGTTAAATCGTGAAGGAAAGTTATGCAGCAAATAGAATCATAATCCAACAAATATCTCAGTCTAACGATGCGATTAAGAGTTGATCATATGGTCTGGATATATTAATTAACGTGGTCTAATTAATAATTTAGATAACATTTCAAGCCTAATGAAAAGACCTACAATGATTTAGCTCGTGCATAATGTATGTTTAATAATGTAAAACAGTACTATGCTGATTAAAAATAAATTGTAACCTAATAGGATTAGGCCTTTATCATCAATATAAAGTGTCTGGTACTTGCATGATATCAGCGCGTCAGTGACTCTTCAAGTCAATTAAATGTCAGACAGTTTTTAATCTAACTCTAACTTACTTAAAGACCAATTATGTAAGATTTAGATCAAAAGCTTGCTAAAGTATTAAAAAAATTCATAATGAAAAACTTATATGATGAAAAGTTAATTCAAATCATTTTATTCTCAGTGAAGCAAGCAGTGTTTGAAAATGTAGCATAGGATGTTTATTATCGTACATGTAGCTACATGTACATTACTTGATAATCAGGATTAAGTCAGGATTATCCATTTTTATTAAATGGTGATCGTGTTTCAATCCATTTAAATAAAACAAAAATAGACAGATTCAGCTCTTACAAACATGTAACTAAGAGTGACAATCTTTATTAAGACTTTGCATACTTTAAGGTCTATAAAAAAAAAACCCAGAGGATACATAAACAGTCCAAATGTCCAACCCTCGGGTGTGTAATAAAGGGAATACATGCAGAAGGAAAAAAACTATTTGTAGAAGAAGAGATGGATTCTCCAACTACGATCGGTTGTTGAATAAATTATGATGCACATCAGTCACGTGATCCACAGTAATCAAACACTGACCGGTATTAAATAATGACAATCTATGATTACTCTATTATTATGGATGTCAAGAAAGATAGGTTGTCAGGCAATGGAACAGAACCACGATCAGCTACATGTAAGTCATCAGTGCAGTCAACAAGCGTTGTCCTTTGGCTTCTTCTTTTAGTTCTGCCCCATGCTAACATTTACAAACTATTTAATACAGTACCATGGATTAATTTGCTATTCAAGTTATCAAAAATCATTGAAAATCAATATACTAGTTGATATAGACTATGATGACGACTTTTGTCATGTAGGGCATCTGCAATATTTTTTTTCAAGGTAATCAAGGACCATTAACTCTGGCAGTAATCATCGTAAATCCTTGATAATATATATACATCTCATGACCGAAAACACTGTGTGTATAACTTTGAAATCAATTGGATGATAACTTTGGTCTCTTGAGCATGCACAAGAGTTTTCAAAGTGATCAGGGGCCATAACTCTGGCACTAATAATCGAAAATCGTTGAATATTAATAGGCTTCTTCGTCTCATGAAATTCTACACGGTGTATAACTTTTAATGTGAATCGGATATTAACTTAGGTCTCAGAGCATTCACAAGATTTTTCATTATGATCATCTGGGAGTAGTTTTGCGGAAATCAATTAAAATATCTCAAGGAATTATAAGTGAGCAGAAGTTTGGCTATGTACGGTAGGGATATATCTGCAGCGCTCGAAATTAACCACGGCAAACGGCAAAGCCGTGGTAAAAGCCGACGCAACTCCCGTCTGCCACGGCATAATTAATTTTTTTTTGCCGTGGTAGATCTTACGATCCCAAAAATTATAATGACTAAATGTACCAGTTATAGAATAGTGCCAGGATGATGTCGTCTAACCGTGTAATAAAGTGACATATTTATCATTTTGTAGACGAAAGTCTGACAAATATATTGCAATTACCGAATACAGATACACTTTTAACCATGTGTTGTACACGTAGGCGTATCCATGCTTTACCGTTACAGTGGTGTTTTTTTTCAACGATTATAAACTAAAAAAGACACAGATGATAGAAAGCACGGACTGTAAAGGCCCCCGCACACGAGCCGAAAACTGCGTACGCAAATGGCGCAGCGTCATTTTCGGCTCGTGTGCGGGGGTATTTTCGAGCGCATTTTGACGTTCGCCAAATATCTGTCATGTTTGATATTTTTTGACGCAGCGCCAACTGCGCTCTCGTGTGCGGGCGACTCAGCGCTATTTGCGTTTCATTCGTCGTCAATGCGCATGCGTCGTCACTACTGCAAAATGGCGGCACCCAGTGAGTTCGTCAGTGACGCAATTTTAGAGGATAGAATCGTCGATTTATGGCAAGAATATCCTTGCCTATATGATACAAAATGGTAGAATTTCGAGACCGCTTCCATTTTCGGATGAGTGGTGGTCACGTGAACGACACACTTGCCGCAGTAGCTTTCGCGCAGCGTCGTTTTCGGCTCGTGTGCGGACGCCGTATTTCTGCGTCAAATGCGTACGCATTTAGCGCCGCGCTAAATGCGTACGCAAAATGCGCTCGTGTGCGGGGGCCTTTACCTAGTTAAACTAGCTAATGCATGAACAATGTTACCATTCTCGTCATTTGTATTTTTAACTGCATCGTTTGTCACATACGATGGACCTGGACCGATTTACACCCTTTGTTTATAATTACTACGCCCTATGTAACGGAGAGTAATAGCCTCAATGATAGGTAGCGACTGATTGACGAAATAAATAGTATTTATTAACCTCGACACTCTACAAACCAAGTTTCAACAGGAAACAGAATAATTTGTTGTGATGAAATCATATTAAAATATACATACAAGACAAGACAGTAAAATCGTTTACATTATAGCAGTCAAGCGATGACATGTGTCAAAGTAGACGACCTACATACGGGTCAGTACTACCATACAGCATGGCTATAAGTGAAAGGAACACGGGCAGTAAATTCTTTGGAAATATAGCTGACACATTTAAATATTTATGGCACTACTAATCATTTAAAGAATTAAGGCTTAGGGTATTTTTAAATCAACCTGCTTACAACTGGTCAATACCTGATCTCAAAAATAGGTCATCTGTCAAACTCAAATTACCGGTAAGACTGATGGAGAAATGAAATGGCAAGAATGAAGAATGAATGAATTGAGTTTGTTGTATAATATTAATAATTTAGACCAGTGTCACAAAGTCATCCTATATAAATATTGATCAAATGTGAATAAACTTGTTAACGAAATTTGTTAAGGTAACCGATCTTTTAATTTGCGTAACCAGGAATTCGATCACATGTTTTTGAACTGCATGGCGCGACCACACGTAACCGATTGGTATCATTTGCGTCAAATTTTGTGGGGTGAATAAATAAGTTTTATCCATCTTGAAAAGTTAAAAAAAAAGCATTGATTTTGAAATACCAAAAATGCCGTGGTGCCGTAGCAGTACTATTCTGCCACGGCACTTTTCATTTTTTTGTGCCGTGGTAGAGAATTCTTAATTTCGAGGACTGTATCTGTTACCACTCATCACTCCAGTCAGTTACATTTGTAAATAAGGGTGTTTTCCTTTTGAGTTAGTCAATTCCGATGCATGAAACCATTATTACGCATCTATTGTAGCAATTTCTGTGTTAAAATTATATTTGGAATGTGTTCAACCAGTTCTATCACATATTATGTGATACCATATTCCTGAAGCAACAGCCCGAGAAATCCCTCTCCTCTGTAAATGTAAAGCTTTTGTAGGGCAGCTGAGTTAGTGATTGGTTGGTAGATGGACTACTGACCAATCAAAATTTAAAACAACAATATCCACTCCTAATAGCAGTGTGTAGTAGGATTACCTCTAATCAAACGTAACACTGCGCGGAGTATGCGATAGGCCTACTGACTGACACCAATAATATTGTCCTTTAAAAATCTAGACTTAAAAGAAGAGTCGTGATAATTGAGACTTTCCTTGTGCAATACCATAGCCAAACAAATATGGCGGATATTTATATTCCACTTCAGGTCAATTTTTGTCTTAAAAACCACAGAAAGATAATTTCAGCGTCATAATGATTAATAAAATCAGGCGGACGTTTATACCTAATATAATGCTCTGACCGACTCCCTATGAAACGCAACATGTCAACGAAACGACCGGGACGAAAAGTTGAGGTGTGAGAAAGGGAAAATATCTCGCAAGGGATGGGTCCCACAACACCACAATCTGAGTCTAAAATTTTGACAGCACCTTCCAAACCGAAATACACTTTACGATTATAAAACCAGAGCACAAAAAAACAAAACAAAGACCATTTAATTCTTCAACTTACTACAGGCCTATCATTCAAATACAAGCTGAAGTGTGTCTCTCTCAACTGAACTTACCGTGTGTGTTGTCAAAACAGAAATTAGGTTCGTGGTGCCGTGTGCAAAAGAAAACAAAATTGCGACATACGCCAGTGAGTCGTTTCGCCCTAAAAACATTTTATTTTGGTTGTTACAACCGTCAACTATAGTCGTTTCAAACCGCACGCAGCGATGTCGACAGGCAGCCTATGTAGATATTTGAGATGCGAAAACGCTTCATACATTGAGTGAATCGGGTTGATCTGGATGGCAACCAACCAACTACCACCCGACTTTAGGAAATCTAAAGGAATTGATCTTCACAGTGAAGACATTAAACAAACTGCTTTAATACACAATAGGCCTACAATAATTGATATAAAATTGAAAACTTTGAATGTAAATAAAATGAAATATAAAACAAGACTGCAAAATCAGAGTTCTCCCATAATAAGGGAGATAACTTTTAATCATTGCAAATGAAATATTTGCATTTTTATTCTAAATGATGCAAATGACAAATAAGTAAACATACTTAACAAACTACATCCCAAATAAAATTCAACTATGCATATTATTCATTAATTTCATACTTTCTCATTTCATCTTGAAGTGGATCCAATTGCCACAGACACCAAACGTAACACCAAGGTATCTTAAAATTCTCAGGGGTGGGGAGGGGTGGGGTGGGGTGGGGGCTGGGGGTTGGATGGCTGAATGGTTAGCACGTGTGCTGTAGGCTACCATAAAGCCTGTCATCGAGTCAACTGGCGTGATTTCGAATCCCTGGTTGTACGTGACAAGGAGTAGGGTCGCCTGTCCTCCGTTTTCCTCCCACTGCAAAAGACCCCTGCACGCTAGGGAAAAATTGAAATAAAATTAAACCATATGTTAGTCCCAAAATGACCTGGTTTGTGTCAAGTGGACGTTAAGCCCCATTTCTCTTCCCCTCTCTTAAAATTCTCATACCATAAATATTGTTTCTGTAGCTGTTATACCAATACATATATTGTTCATATAAATTGGAGCTTGTTGGCAAGAACCCTAAGGTTCAATCTCGGTGTATCTTCTCCATGTCAGTGATTGCAACCGAGAGCCTGGCAAGTAACAGTCTCTATTCATTAGTCTCTATTGTCATTTCCTTCCCTATGCGCTGTTGCTTAAAAGTAGTACTCAGAATTTAAAATGGGCCGGTGCACAACAATGACTGGTCACTATGTAGCTAACTACTTTGCTTCATACTAGATATATTTAATTCGTGAACAACACTGACAAATCTTGAGGCATTTAATCTTTATTCATTATCTTACAATGCTTTCAAATTGTCAACAACAAAAATCTATTTAATATAAATATCTTTCTCAGTCTTTTTCATTTCATTAATAGTTGTACAGTATTCTCATCGCTTGGTATGTTCATTTATCCAGCCAATAAATGACGCAACTCGTGAATATACACCCGGTGAATTTGGTTTAGCACATCCATTCCCAAATGAGGTAACTCCCATCAGGGTAAACTTATCTAAAATTATAGAAAAAACTGATTAAATGGTATGTATCACACATAAAAGTCATTTCGGGACTAACACATGGTTCAATTTTATTTCAATCATTCGCAGTGGGAGGAAAACAGGGGACCCAGAGAAAACCCATGAGGTTGGACAGGCGACCTCACTCCTTGTCACATATTGAAACCACACAAGCTGATTCAATGACAGACCTTATGATACAGCGTGCACATGCTAACCATTCGGCTACCCGCCCCCCTCCCCCTTCATAAAAGTAAAATGTACATAAATATACAAACATATAGACATTATCATAGTGATTCTTGTCAAAATTGCAATATTTTATAAATCTTATTTTGAGATCACCCAAGTGATCAATCTAAATCTCATATTTTAGTTTTTTCGTAGCCGAAAATTATTTTAATGAAAATATGTATCAACATCACATGAACAATTGGATGAATAAAGTTGCATTGAAGACATACAAATGACTAATTTTTTCAATAAACATTTAGTTTTTAGTATGGATGATATTGGTTTAATATCCTACATAATTAATCATTACAATTTATACTCATTTCCAAACTAATTATTATGTATGAGTATTGAAATGTACAATTTTCATGTTTGATAATAAGATATCTTTTACTTTGTTTAAATTATAAATGTCATACATCTACACCTGCATTGTTTTTTAAAGATAACATATAATATCACATATGAGTAATAATTCTACTACAGTATGGAATCAAATTCGGTTTAACGTCATACTATTCTGCGCCGAATTGGCAAATGAAGACAGCCATACACTATATATGCAGTGTGCTATGAAGGGAATATTGCCTGAGCAGCAGTGTACAGCCTACTCTTACATAGAATTCCAACTGGCAAGAGATCTTTTATGTGCACGCAAATTTGTACACAGGATCTTGCTAGGAATCTCTGACAAGGGGAGTGAACTTTATCTGCCAACATCAATGGAACATGGGACCTCCAGCTTGGTGAGTCAATGCCTTACTCATTGATCCACCCAGTGGCGTGTGGCGATCGGATTCTGTTACCACGTCAGATTTATTATAGTAGTGTTTAATATTACCGTTTACTCTACAGGCAAGTGGTCCACCCGAATCACCTTGACATGTGTCAATACCACCTTCAACATAACCAGCACATAACATTCTATTAGATAGACCATATCTATATAATCTATTACATAATCTGGGATTTAATAATGGTACTACAGCAGCCTTTAATACATCGGGATAATAACCTGCAATAAATATATAGTCTTTAAAATATCAGAATCTAACAGAGTAGCAACAAACACTTATGTAGTATATGTTGTGCATCACAATTTTTTATTGTCTTAATTTAATGTATTATGTATCGTGACAATACTGACATAAAGTGCATTGAGATGCCATCATTGAAACATGTGCTTGTCATCACCACAACTTACAGGAAAGGAAGGTTGTTACAGGTACCAGGTATGCTATATATGCAAATAATTTGATATCAAATAGAGCCAAAATATTAATTTATTTTGTTGAGTTTTCTACTATAGGGATCTGTACTGTAAATATTGTATCCCAAATGATCTGGACGCACATCTCCCTCATCATCCCTGTCAGTGGAGAGAAACTGGGCTAAATGTCCACACAACATTTCAGGACTCATGAATGTGAAATTAATTCTTTCTTATTTACTTCCATACATGGTTCTTTAGCAGAGGGAGTACAAAAGAGAAAGAGACATGGGGTTTAACCGCCACTCGACACAAGCTAGGCCATTCTGGGACTAACATATGGTTTAATTTTATTTCAAAACCCATGAGATTAGACAGTGACCTTACTCCTTGTCATGTACAACAGGGGAATTGAAACCATGCCAGTTGCCTCAATGACAGACCTCCAAGTGTCCAATAAATATTGATACAACGTGCACGACCTAACCATTTGGTCATCCAAGCCCCCTTGAGAAAAAAGAAAGCCAAGGTAAAACCAACAAAGTTACGGTTAGCATGTTAGTGACTCTACTATTAGAGATATAATATCTTGGGTTGAGGTTAGAATCACTCTATCCACAGTACCAATGGCTATGATTAAAATAAATCAGGATATATAAATGATATATCATACCTCTACCAGTATCTCCCCAACCAGATACTAAACATCTTTTACCAGTTGTATATTCTGTATCTGAACTAGGTAGACATATTGGTTGTACATAATCACTGAATATAATACCTTTCCCATTCTTGGGTTTGATTCTTATCAATGCTACATCGAAATCATGTGTTCTTCCTGTAATTAATGAAAGTAACATCTTACTATTTTTCAAATTTATCAAGGGCATTAACACTGATAGTAATTATCAGAAATTGTTGAAAATCAATAGGATTCTTCATCTCTTGAAATATGAATCTCAAATGCGAATCAAATTCACATCTGTAATAACTTTTGTGTCTAGAGATTGTCAAAAAGACTTTTCAAATTGATTAAGGGACACAACTCTGACAGTAATTAATGGAAATTGTTAAAAATCAGTAATGATCTTGTCTATAAATAGGACAACTTTGGCCTTTAGACTGTATCCAAGTATAATTAAATTAATATCATACTGTTGTAGTTAAAATGAGGTATAAGTTCTGCAACATCAAATTGTTGTTCGCTAGTATCCTCTCTCTTGTGACTGTGATCTCCAACTTTTACAACTATTCTATTTTTTCTTAGATTACTGCAACAAGATATATAAATAAATATTTACAAAAGAAAATTTTAACCATCTAATTGCAGCTATTTATGTCCATGGACAGCTTATTAGAATGTATCCCCAACCACAGATTAAGTAGCCTAGCCTATACCAGTCGTAGAATCAGCACCATTGCGAAACTGAATCTCACTCTTCATTATAATAGACCAAAAGAGATATTCATTTTTACATTAGCCTTGTAACAATTTAAACATATGATATAATATATTCACTAAAGGGATGAAAAATACTGTATAAAGATTTAAACCATACAATTGAATCAAACACCATATTGCTTTGAGATCTTGGATCTTGTCAAATATATCTGCTTTGAAAGCAATAACAATCAGGCCAATTGATTATATAATCTACATTTTCTGTTTTGATTAATCTTCTTCAAAACAGCCCTTTTGGTTCACAATTTTATTTCAATAATTCACTTGCGTATAGGGGTATTTAGTATCGGGAGGAAATCTTAAGACCCAGAGAAAACCCACGAGGATCAAAAGGTGACCCTTCCCTTGTCGCGTACAAATGGGGAATAAAAACAACGCCACTTGACACAATGACAGACCTTAAGATATAGTGCACACATGCTAACCATTCGGCCAACCAACACCCCCAAGTCTGAAAGGAGTTTTTTGAGATAGTAATCTGGAAGATTAAAATCAAAAGCCCAGGTTAGATGTAATCTTAAACTTACCTTATAACTGATCAATTTTATTAATGTTTAGAGCAATATATTTTAAAATAAAACCTTTTAATGTGTATGAATTTAAAGTCTCTATTTATCCTGTAGTCTATTACCTTCTACTTAAATTATGATAAAATATATATGGTACTATGTGTTCATTCAGTGTTTTTTGATTATATCTGTACAAGCAGTGGTAGAGCAACAGTCAAAGTCTTAAGAAAACTTACTCATAGCAATGGGCTGCACTTATTAACCACATATCACTCAAAATGGCTGCCCCACACTGACGCTTTATAAAAATGCCAAACAGAATTTTGATTACATTAGCTTGCCATGGAATGGAACCATCTACTGTTAAAAAGCCACCAGCTATTCGAGGTGTAGGTTGATTTATGGCACGCTGACCACATGTATCTTTAGCTACAAGTAGATCTTTATAAGTTAAACAATTTTAAAGCTACGATCATTTATTGCTCATGGTACATTCTCTAATTTTCTACAATAATGTATAAAACTGCATTCTAAATTCTAAGCCACATGCCTGTCCTAAACACTCTGAAAGTCTTTATTTAAATGTTTCATAAATTATAGTAATTGTACATTCAAATACGATTAATAAGAAAAATACTGCCAACAATCATCACCAAATGTTCCCTATATAGTGCTAGATTTATTATTAGTATCAGCTATGATCATTTATTGCGCATGGTATATTCTCTAATTTTCTAAAATAATGTATAAAAGTACATTCTGAATTCTAAGCCACATGCATCTCCTAAATACTCTGAAAGTCTTTACTTAAATGTTTCATAAAGTATATGATTAATAAGAAAAGTGCTGCCAACAAACATGACCAAATGTTCCCTATATTATTAGTAGTAACATTCTTATTCGAGAAATTTATTTATCTTTTAAAATATTTTTTCAAAAATGCAGAAAGCTGAAAGGTATAAAACATAATTTGCTAGAAATGTTGTTTCCATGCTCCCTAAAAATGAGAGATTGTACTATTCACATAATATAAGCCATAGTAATGCTGTCCATTGCTTCGAGTAAGATATTTCAAAAGTCAGTTTTGTTGTCATGGATATTAAACATAAATAGTTTGAATATATATATCATATTACCTATATACAGGTTAAGTTTCAATAATTGTATCACAAATACAACATGCTTTAGATAATAATATAAGCTCATATTTCATGAAACTTACATTTAATTAAAATTTAATGAATTTTGGTTGTGAGGTGTGATATGAAACTAAAGCTATTGTGACATGTGCAATAATAAAAAATTTGTAAGTGATTTTTTTGTAATTATTTTTGTGCTTTCACGTGAAGGGACAAAAGACTTCAATTTGTTTACAATGTTTGGTAAATTAAATAGTCTTGTCAACATTATTATTTACTGCACATTTATCAATGGCTACCCTGTGAAGTATGAGGAATGTGTCCCTTTAACATGTGTATTGTGTCAAATTATAAGGTCTGTGCTACAAGGTGTTTCATAATAATACCTACGTGAAGCAATGGGCAGCACTAATAATCCAACTATCACTGATAATAGATCCCCCACACCAGTGGCCAGATATAGTTTCACCGTTGTCATAGCGATTGTACACTTTACGGATGCCAACTTGCCATGGATATCTGCCATGTTCAACAAGATCTCCACCAACTATTTTCTGGGCAACTGGGTAGTAAACTTGCTCAGTTTCTCTTCTGATTCTGGACGAGAAATCTGTTTTTTCGAGCGGTATTTCACCGCACTGTCCAGCTACAACAATAAGATCTACTTTGTTCTTAAATCTGGTTGAAATGCATACATAAAGATGAAACAGATAGTAGATTCTTTTATACACAGAGAGTTTTTAGTTGACTTAGAGAGGTATGTTAAATCAGCCAGGCCCCGAGTTCACAAAGCATTCACAGACTTAAGTTGAGAATTTGCTCAACTTTCAATCAGTCTTTATGAGAAATATCTTTGATCCAGAAACACAAAATTTTGCACAGAGTTTTTTATCGATGTGTTTGATACATAAAAAAAAAAAAATTATTATAAAGGGCTCTATTTTAGTTGAAATAAGCTGAACAAATTTGAGTAAATTCTCAACTTAAGTCTGAGAATGCTTTGTGACCTCGAGCCCTGATAGGTCTTTTTTACAGTCTTTACAATATTAAGGTAGTTTAACTATTTTTGTGGTGTGATGTGCCTTATATGGCCGATCTGGGGTACCTTATTTTGAAGGTCTTTTTCACAGTCTTTACATTATCAAGGTAGTTTAACTATTTTTGTGGCGTGAAATGCCTTTTACGGCAGACCTGGGGGGTACCTTATTTGGTAGTCAAAGCATAGTATTTTCATGCCAGATTGCAGGATAATGCTGCTATTGTCGAGAATTTAAAAATGGAGTCTTAGCAAAAGTTGTACATAATGGATTAGCAGAAAATAGATGTTTATTAATAGTTAATAATAGGGAGTGCATTCAGATGAGTATAGTTTTGGTGTATAAAGCATGTTTAATTGCCCAGTCAATGTTTCTTACAAAAGAAAACGATTCTGTGATTGCGACTGACATTGGTACAGAGCTAATGAATATAAAGAAAGCATGAAAAACACCCGCTGCAACCAAGCGGTGTATGTTCGGAAGTTTTTGGAGAAATTAAGTATGCAGTTGGGAGAGTGATCACTGAGGTTCGAGGTAGGAAATAAATCTGCACTTCAATTTGGATGTAGAATGGAGCGTGAGAGTGACAACACGACTCAAACATTAAGGCCTGATTAAGACATCACTACATGCTCGGCTGTGAAAGACAGCACTTGCGATATTATGTTAACTTTCGTGTGGAAGATTAGCGTTGTGATGTTAAGAAACTATTCCATAAAATGTAATAACAGTATTATTAATCATATGGTAATATATATCACCTATTGAGGCAGTTTGATTTTTATCTGGAGCAAGAAAACAATGAACTCCAGCATCTTCATCGTGATCACAATCATGTTCAAACCAGTGAGATGTATCACATTCTTCCAGTGACCTTTCTCTACCAGTACAATCAACTTCATCTGTAATAATAGGTAGACTTGATCGTCCACCACCAAATGCTGATTTTGCAAAGGCTTTTCCACCTTCCCTAAAATTATAGATAGAAATTTATCCTATTTTATATACTAAAGCTGTATCCCCTTTCCTAGTATATAAAATAAATTGTATCCATTTTTATCGATGAATATCACATTTCAAGGCACTACACACTAGGGACCGGGTATCATTCAGATTTGATGAAAAAAGGAAAGAAACTGAGCTTACCATCTATAAACTAATACATATATTCAGTTAATAGATTGCTGTCCTGAAAGTGTTAAATACCATCAAGATTCATCAAATAATGCCTAGTTTGCGCTACCGTTTAGTTTAAGAAACACTGTTTAGTTTTGACATCAAACATTTAATTTATGACCATTTAGTTTAGTTTTGATATTAGTTTATGACCATTTAATCTAATAAACTAGACAACCGATGTCAAACTAAACGGTAGCACAAACTGGGCGTTATTTGGTGAATCTTGATGGTATTTAACACTTTCTGGATGGCAATCTATTAACTGAATATGTGTATTAGATTATAGATGGTAAGTTCAGATTCTTTCTTTTTTTCATCATATCTGAATGATACCCGGTCCCTAGTGACATTTTTCTCATTACATTGTTAACTGAACATAACCAAGACTTATATTTTGAAATCTACAAAGGATTGATGACTTTCACTAATGTTATATATAAAATTAAGTTTATCCTCTTTAATCTATACAGTATACAAAAGCACAATAGATAGGAGATAGAAATTGGGGATATTGTCCAAATTCTGGATTAACTTCAGTGCCATTTATAAGATTCTCTAATTCCCAAAAGCTAATTAGGAGCAATAGTTATTAGGGGCTATATCTTACTGATATCCCAGCATTCTACAAATAACTGTAGCATCCTTATCATCCCAGCCATCATCACATATAGTTCCTCTCTCTCCATTTAATATGACTTCTACACGACCTTCATTTGGTGTTTTACCATCTACCAATTCAATTTTTAATTCTGTAAAATCAACTATTTTTATCAATACTTCATACTTCACATACAAACTGTCAATGGGATTTAACATCAACTTGACACATATGGCTCAATTTTAGCTGTGGAAGGAAACCAGAGGATCCACAGAAAATCCACGAACTTGGACAGGTGACATGCTTGTCACATACAACCGGAGAATCAAAACAACGCCTGTTGATTCAAAGACAGACCTTATGATACAGCGTGCACGTGATAACCATTCGTCCATCCACCCACCCCCAACTACAATGATATGAACATGAAAGTAATCATGTAATCATCAATTACAACAGTTACATCATAGTAGAATGTGTCCTTCATCGCCCGAAACACGTTATTAACTATCCAGTCTTGTCGAGCTTGTTACTGGGGATATTCTACTATGATTTGTCACAGAGATACCATACTCCTGCACAGTGTTTCGTTTGATTAGAACTAATCATACTCCTGCGCAGTGTTTCGTTTGATTAGAACTAATCCACTTCACACTGCTATCTTGAGTGAACATTGTTGTGCTAAATTATTATTGGTCAGTAGTGCCATTACCAACCAATGACCTACATTGTAACAAACAATATCGGGGTTAACCAGACCTCAAAATATGTTATCGCAATGTATCTAGTGACAATCGCGACTTGTTTACGTCATAACCCGTGAAATTTATTATGCTCGATTATCCAGTGCCAACATGTTTCCTTCGTCGGCCATTTTGAAAATTATGCCGAATGCGAGAAGAGAGGAGGGATTTGATTGGACGTTAAAAAGAGACACACCCCACCCAATTTCAAGAATATGACTTCTATCCAGCAATGGTAAGAGAGGGATTTCTCGCGCCATTGCTTCAGGAATATGCAGAGATCCCAACTTGCTTAAATTGTAATAAGGTTTTTTTCGTCTCCATTATTTAATTTCAACAGATTGTGTGACAGTTTTATCTATGAATATCTGACAATCTTGAAACTGACCTGTTTCTGTCTCAGAACCAATATAACAGAAAACACCTGCATCTTCTTCATGATCGCAATCATTTACACCCCATGCTGGTCCATCACACCATTGTATGGATTTCTCACTTCCATCACACTTGACATTATCTAACCATATAATACCACTACCTTGACCAAATGTCCCTTTCTTTACCACTTTACCACCTAACCTACCATAAAATAATTTAACATTATGCATATATAAAGTCACAAAATCTACACTTAAGATTTATTAAAATTCCAATTTTCTTTGTTACTATCTAACTAAATTCATATTACAATTTAATTTTGGTTCCAATACGTTGGTCCTAATAATCTATTACATTTATATTGATACTACATTGTAATCTAATATACTTCTAATATATACAAACAAGACAACACTTTAAATTATACTTACTTATAACCTAACTCTTTACATACAACTTCAGCATCTGGTTCACCCCATTCATCATCGCAGACCGTGCCTTTAATACCATTTCTTATAATCTCTACTCTACCTTCATTAGGTCTCGTACCATTCACTAACTCTACTATTATTTCTAATAAACCAACAATATGGTATAATATATAATACCTGATTATATGTAAATCATATACACTTTTTTCCTTATGGGTGGGCTATGTGTTGAAAAGAGAGAGAAAAGGGGTTTAACGTCCACTTGACACAAACTAGATCATTTTGGGACTAACATATGGTTCAATTTTATTTCAATAATTTGCTTGGGCATAGGGGTCTATAGCAGTGGGAAGAGATTTTGAATATTTTGGATATGCAATTAGATAATTTACCACATCCAAGAAGTGTCGCCCATTAGGCAAATGCCCCCCCCACTCATTCACCCCCCTCATTCGCCCCACCCTATGTGAGGGCTCTGCTTGTGGATTGGGGTGCTTACTATTCTATTGGCATGAAACCGGAGGACCAATGAAAACACATGAGTTGACCTTACTTGTCAGGTACAAGTATGAGGCAATTTGTCTACACCCACCCCCACCCCATTTGCCAGATCATTCTATTAATGTTAAGAAGACTTACGACTACAACCATCCTCTGTCTCATCGGAATTATCACCACAGTCATCTTCTTCATCACAAACAAACGTACCCGTTATACAATTACCATTATCACATAAAAACTGTTCACTTTCACATACTGTAAAATATCATGGTTAAAAATAGCTCAAATACAGATGCAACCCTTTGATGTTGACAGATCATTATTTCACATAATGGAATGGGCAATGTGTCTAGCGTACATTATTTATACTAGTTGAAATATTGGATCCACATGATGTATTCCATTGAAATGCACATGTCTGTATTTTAAGTCATTTAATGTTCTTGTGCAGACATTGCATAATATATGGGTTTAGCCCTCATGCCCTATCAATTTCTTACTTAATGTCTCCCACTCGACCAAGTACTGGTTTATCTCAATTCTATTAGAAAGCCATTTTTTTAGACAATCTGTCTTAAAAATCTAATGGGACAGGGAAGTTCTTGTGATTTTATTTTGTCAAAGGATCACTACAAGGTTAAATGACTTTGAAAAGGTACTTCATTTATCTCATCACATTGATCAATGTATGATTATCCAGTATCATTTAGGATTGTCAATAATATTCATCAGGGTAGCACATTTCATAATTGAGCCTATGGTATGTACATTTGCAGATTCATTCAAATTTTTCCATTGAGTTAATTCCTGTAAACTGAGGAAAACATTTAATGCAGTAATTACGGAAACAGTTGTTATTTATTGGAAATAAAGACAACTCCTTGTGTCTCTTTTTAAGTCATGACACATGTGGGAATGTCTCAGAACCAGAATATAAATATCATTACCTTTTTCTGTTCTACAATATAAACCAACAGCTTCATATATGTTACAAGAATGTTTTCTCCACGGTGATTTGTCACATTCCTCTAAACTTGTCTCATTTCCAATACATTGTACATCTGTTAACAGAATGTTCCCATCACCAGGACCAAACTCGGAAAATACTGATAATTTCTCAGCACCTCTGAAAATAACAGTCAAATTATTTATGACAGATCTACTGTATAATTTTCATTATATCTATAGTAATAACATGAGAGGGAGAGAGAGAGAGAGAGAGAGAGAGAGAGAGGGAGAGAGAGAGAGAGAGAGAGATTTACATGCACTTGATACGAACTTGGTCATTTCGGGAAAAACATATGGTCCAATTTTATTTCAATAATTTGCTTGTGCGTAGGGGTATTATATAAGCAGTGGGAGGAAACAAGAGGACCCCCAGAAAACCCCATTACATAGGGCAGGCGACCCTACTCCTTGTCACATACAAGCGGGGAATCGAAACCACGCCACCTGACTCCATGACAGATCTTCTGATTTAACGTTCACGCGATACCAGGTCGGCCATCCAACAACGCTGTTCATAGAACAACCAGTATTGTGAATTAGCTTATTTATACTACTATGCATTGAAATGGAATTGTTGAGTTCACAGACTCGTATTCAAATATCGAAGAAACATTGGAAATTTGCTTAAATAAAACTGCCGGTGTTTTCAGTAATGATGTTTCAATCCCATAATAATCCTAAATTCTTAAATATACATAGAATACTTACGGATATCCCAGCATTCTACAAGCTACGTGTGAGTCTTGAATATCCCATCCATCATCACATATAGTTCCCCATTCATCCATATATTTAATCTCTAATCGACCAGAATGTTCTTCACTTCCTCCAACTAATCGTGCTTCTAATGGTGATATTGTTGTATCTATAACAATAAAAACGACAAGAATATGAGCAGAAGAACTCAAACGACGTCACCTCATTGACACCCATGTGCAATGGAGGCATAGTCGCAATGTTACTGCTATAATTATAATTTATTAAGCTACATACCACAGTCCTCTTCATCTGAGAAATCGTTACAATTATCTTGTCCATTACATACATCTGTCATTGGTATACATTTGTTGTTTTTACACATATACTGTCCAGTACAATTTTCTACAAAACATAACATAATTCTGTATGAGACATACAATAGAATATTTACAATTATGCATTCCATGGCAGAAACAAATTTACGGTAGTAAGCCAAATGTCTGGGAAAATGTCACTCTGTTATGGAAAAAAATACATGGTTAGGACAAATTTGAGAGCGGAAAAAGATGTTGTTTTCCCAGCAGTTAGAATCAGGTTTGCATTAAGAGTCTAAAACTAGTCAAGAAGGGTCAAATAATTCCTATTAGGTCTTTTTTGTAAATCATAATTATTTGTTTTTTTTTAATTTGAGTGAAGCCTCAATCACTTGATTTGATATCTGTTTATATCTTGTAGTTTGTCTGGGTGAGAGAGAGCGGGGGGATGGGTGTGGGGGTGGATATCGTGCACTCATTTCAGGACTAACGTTTTGTTCAATTTTATTTCAATAATTCGATTCCGCGAAGGAAACCTGACAACCCAGAGAAAAACCATGAGGCTTGACAGGTGACCCTTCTCCTTGTCACGTAAAACGAGGGAATCAAAATCGCACCAGTGGCATCAGTTGTCTTACAAGTTTGGTTGTGTGTAGTGTGGTTCTCCAGAACTTATTACTTATTCTACATCATACCTGTTTGTGATTTAACTTGATAGTAATCATACTTCGAGCTGAATACAAGGTCACCATTTTGAGCATTAGAATCAGTAAAGAAACAATCCCCACTGTCATCACCATACTGGACAGATCGACATACAAAATCTCGCGTCTCTAAACATTTCTTGGCACACTGTAAAAATTGAAACAAAAAAAAAAGAATTATTACTCAAACCTCTACTACTAATTATGTTAATATAAATGGATGTGTTATCTTTGTTGTTTCTTTTGTGTACATCAGTACATCAATTTAAATGAAATGGGGTGTAACGGTAACGTCCTACGGTTCTACTCTGACTAGGCATATGCCATAAAGTGCCCTATAATGGAAAGTTTGCCTAGACCGTGGCACTACGGCCTACTTTTATATCGAATTCCAATTGAAAAGGGGTCTTCTATGTGCGTATGATGTATATTAATATAAAAACTTGGGTGAAACAGATTACAGACGTGAACTAAAAAAGAAAAATATATAGATTGTGGAGTACTTACAAATTCTAAAGTTGAATTAATATAATCGATTCTATTGCTATATTCTGTTACAACACGGTTTTGTAGTTGAACAAACTCATCTATTGCATACTCTGCATTTTAAAAAATAAATCAAATTAAAAAAGCCAATAGTGAGGCTGATGTTAGATGGCTAAATCCCAAAATAAGAGAGGAACAATAACAAAAATAGGATAATCTTGATTACTCCACAAAAACAGATCAAAAAATCCTTTGAGTTTTGCCAAAAAACACCTCAACTTCTACAGCAATTATAATATTTAGAAGACAAGGGTAATAACTCTGAAAGCCACTTACCGGGCATTTCAATATGGTTCATGGTTATGACTAGTACAATGAGAGAGAGAGAGAAATGGGGTTTAACATCCACTCGACACAAACTAGGTCATTTTGGGACTAACATATGGTTTCATTTTATTTCAATAATTCGCTTGCACGTAGAGGTCTTTAGCAGTGGGAGGAAACTGGAGTGCCTGGAGAAAACCCACGATGTTGAGAAGGCGCCCCTATCTCCATCCCATGCCTATCACACCTGGGCTCGAAACCACAGCCGAAAGCCAGAGGTGACCGGCCAGCTAGAGGTCCAAGCGCGGCACTCTAGACCACTAGGCCATCCCAACCCCCCTTGTACAGTGAGAGGGGATGATAAAATACAATCACATTAACACTTGCTTTCAACAAATGGCCAGTTTCTTACAAATTCTTAGTTGCAATTAGAGAGAGACACACAGCAATGACATATGGTTCCATTCTATTTCAATAATTTACTTGCAAGTTGGGGTGTTTAGAAGTTAGAGGAAAACGGAGGACCTGGTGAAACCACACAAGGTTAAGACCGGCAATCCCACTTCTTAAGTACAAATATGACAAAATGAGAGACCTAAAGCACATGTTTAGAGGTCTTTGGCAGTGGTAGAAAACCAGAGGACCCACAGAAAACCCACAAAGTTGGACAGATGACCCTACTCATTGTTATGTACAAGTGGGGAGTTCAAACCCTGCCACTTGCATCAATGACAGTCAAGCCTGGAATTAAATATAAGGCACCTCTTACTGACAATGTCTGGCACAGATACAGACTTTGTCCGGCACAAAACCTCTGGTGTCTGTCATTTTGTCCGGCACTGATTTGTCTTATTTATTGATATTATTAATACATGTCCAGGTTGAAAATGTCAGGTACTATTTCATTAGTGCCTGACATTTTGTCAGGTACACCTGAAACTGTTATTTCCATTCCTGATGACAGCCCATTCGACCAATCAACCCCCCCCCCCCTTGTTGCAATTAAAAACTATAGTCAGTATTTATTATCAGTGTCAACGTACCACAATCTTTCTCATCTTCTCCTTCACTACAATCTTGTTCTCCATCACAATGCCATTCTTTATCAATACATCTAGAAATAAAGTAAAAGAACAGATCAAGATGATATCTCACACAAAAAAAAGGCTAACAGTCCAAATATTATCAAAATCGATCAATCTCAATGAAAGTTGCGGCCATCTATGTGATTCTAACACTATAAGCCTTATTTGTGAAGTATCGGTGTATTAAGAATGCTGCTTTTAATTGGATAAAAACATAAAATTTTACTAGTATTTTAACCACCAACCAATTAAAAGGATGCATCCTTTAAATACTTTAGATTAAACTTTTCATGAATATTGCTCCTGAAGAATAATTCATTTCTATCCATGAACATGTAGGCCAAGATAGTATCTAATCTCAGTATTTTGTTTTAATCATCTAAATTATTATCTAAATAACATTTTTCAACCATTCTTTTTGTTAAATTTTTAAAAAAATTAAAATAATTGGAATTTTAGTGCATTGAAATAATTTTTTCTGTTCAATATTTGACAAAAAAATAATACATCTGAACAATACAGATAAATTTTATAGTAAGTTTTAATACCTGACAAATTGTCCAAAAGATAAAGAGATCCATCACTTACGTTTTTTCTGCAGAACAAAAGAATTCTTCCCCAGGACAATCAGCATGTGTTTGTGTTTCTTAAAAACAAAAAATTATATTCCAGATAAATCGTGTAGAATGTTGGAGATACATATAAGAAATCTAATTTGCTTAAAGCGATAATTTCATATTTTCAAAATCATTTCTGTGTCTTTTGCTCAATAGGTAGTTAACTCACTATTATACAATCATAGGCATTATTCCCCACTCTTATAACTTTTTTCTACCCCCGCATACAATAGCTATCTTCAAATATTTGAATTTGATGTTGAAAATGACATTTTTTCCAATTTCTCAACTGGCAATAGTAAATTATAGGATTAATAGGATTATTCTTTAACAAGGTAGGACTGTTTATAGATACCATCTATTTTAAGGTTTTATTTCACTTAATTTTAAAAATATTATGAAATTGCAGCTTTAAAAAGTAGCAATTTGTAAATTATATTCCAGAGGAAAAGTGTAGAATGTTGGGGATGTGTGTAATTATTACAATTGACACTTGAATAAATGCAAGGTATGGATGAAAATTTTCTGATAAAACACATCATATAATTATTGAACATGCATTAGGCAAGAGCTAAATCTGCCTATTACAAGTCTTTCTTTAGGCCTGAAATTTGATCTTAATTCTTAATTAGACATTAATTAACTTATCCAGACCATAATAAACTCTTAATGTCTAGGCTATCCTTCGATGTTGACTGGATTAGAATCCTATATGCTGCTCATTGATAATTAAAAAATAGATAATCGAGACTATATATATATGCTGTTTATCTTACTAATTTTAGTAATGATGATCAAGGCTAAGCAGAAATTTCAATCTCTCACTTCATGGCACTATTATCTAAAGCATGGCAAGAACTATTTCCCGAATAGACAAGAAAAGATTGGAACAATTTAACAAATGATATTTGGCAAAAACATTTGGTTTTGCAATCAGATTATATAATATACTAATACCTTCTGTAACTGTATCGTTGCTACAAGCAAGCACAGTACAATAACCAAATTTCATCAATCTATGATCAACCCAACACCAGGGTTTAGTATCACCATCTGGATTACGACATAAATTGTGTTCACCTAATCCCTGTCAAAATAATACTTTAAATTATTGCATACTGAATCATGGTTACAATAATGCTTTCTGATTAATCTAAAGTCATTCAATACTTTAGAAATTGTGTAGCCTATATAGTGACCAGAAAGAGGTTAATTCTATAAGGAAATTTAAATAAAACATTATGGATATACAGTACATCACCTAAGATACTGTATACTGGTAATTTATATTAGCCTAGAAAATAATTGCTATTAAAAATCTCATACACTATAAAAACAATATGTTGTGTCTATTATTTTAAATCACATTTTACTACAATAGAAAGATTTTTTGTAATGTTATAATATTCCTTATCAGGATTAGTCAATATGAATATCTTTACAGGCTTAATCAATAGAAATACAGTTATATACCTTATCAGGGTGGGTTCGAGGATTGACCAATCTAGAATCTGTCCAGTTTAAACATAATGAACCTTTCTCTGTGACTGATGCAAACCCTCTATAATCATTTCCATTATCACTTTTATAACATTCTATAAGATAATTATAATAATTTCATATAAAATACATTCTATAAGATAATTGTTACATTCCATAAGATAATTACAACATTCTGTATGATAATTCTATAAAATACTTATAACAGCTATAAGGTAAGTAAATCATTCTGTAAGATAATTAGTATAAAATTCTATAAGACAATTATTAAATCATTTTATAGGATAAGTTTAACAATCTGAAAGATAATTATTATAACATTTTATCAGATAATCATTATAACACAAATATCATTGAATTTGTATTCAACTTTCTGTAAATTAAAAAATATTCACAAATTATGTATTCAGTCATGAAACAATAACGACCAATGGTTTACCAAAATGTAGCATAAAGAGTTCCACTAGTTATTTGTGCTACATGCAGAGAGAGTTGTTATGAAAGAAAGATTTAAATCAGACTGAATGATTCTGTATTAAAAGGAGTTCAGCCTCTTTGATAAAGTATTGAATTAAGTTCAAGTGAAAATCGACTTGTTTACTACACCGGTTATATCTTAACACTGCTTTAAATACAAAAGTAAAAATCATTCATTTATAAACAAAACAATAAACATTTTCATATTACAAACCTAATGGTTCAGGTTGGCCTTCCTTTTCACAAATAAAGTCAAATCGTAAAACACGACTTGCACAAACTTTAGCTGCCCAGTAGAAATAATCAACTTGAACTTGTGTACCATTGGGATGTAAAAACATATCTGTTAATACCAGACAATAATATCTTCTAAGCGATAACGGTTCCGCTGCATAATTGTTTGGACCCCAACCTAATAAATTTAAATAAACGGTAAATTAGCTGAAAAAAATTGATGTGTATAATTTTCGAACAATGCATTATATTTACCAAATAAATGAAAATGGAACCTACACCATTTCCACTGCATGAATATGAAATGAGGTTTTAACGTCAACTCAACACAAACTAGTGCATTTAGGGACTAACATATGGTTCAATTTCATTTCAATAATTCGCTTGCGTATTGTGGTCTTTAGCAATGGGAGGAAACCGGAGGACCTTGAGAAAACCCGCAAGATTGGAAGGCAACCCTACTCCTTGTCACAAACAACTGAGGAATCAAAAACACGCAAGTTGACTCAATGACAGACCTTATGATACAATGCATCGGTGCTAACCATTCGGCCAACCACCCACCCTCCCTCAATACGAAATCCACTGCCAATGAACTCAGAGCCACATCCACCACATTTTCTAATTTTTGGCAGAAGGGTCTCTATTAATGCATCTATTTGGACTTCTAGAACATTAGATTTTATTAAATGCCTCTGTTTTGCTATATTCATAGTTTTTAAAGCTGGAACTATTTTTAGGGCGGATAAACACTAGTGTGTATTGACTGTACAGTCTGAGCTTTTGACAATCAATTGGATCAAGAGATTATGGTCAAAATGGTACTGTGGTGAGACTGCATGAAACAATGCACATGTAATTAATCATATGAACAGACTGCTAAAAAAAATCACAAACATCAAAACCTACAATATTTTCCTGCTACTTAACTTATCTAAAATCGATGAAGTATACCGATAGTTTCAGTTAAGTCAGATTATAACCTTTATGGAAGTAAGCACTGTGAAATCTATTATTTTGATTTTAAAACACAGTTGATATAAAGATCTAGTAGAATTACCTGGAAACCAATTATCAAACTCCATGGCAGCTTTAGTTAATAATGGAGATCTGGATTTTTTTCTACCACGTAAACGTAATGTTGATGTGAGAGCTACTTTAAACCATTTCCAATCTCTTTTCATTCTTTTACCACCGGTATACCATACATGAGATGCTGTTAATAGATATCATGTAAGTAAAAATATAAATAAATCAAACAATATCAGTTCCATAAAGGGTGACAGGGCTACTGTCATAATATAGTTGTATATTGAATATCATGTGGTCTTAAACCCTTTACAAGTTGTCTCCCTTATGATGTAGTTATGCCTTTTTGAGTAAAGACGATAGAGATTGGAATTCTAACATGGAGAATTGTTGTTTTTCCGTTTCACCCACTGTCAAATATAACAAAATCTCTAACAATTTCCAATACAGAACATTTTAGTGGTGGACGGTCTAGTGCCCTTACCGCTTGTCTACCACGGCCTTGTTGCATCAGGGTGGCACACAGCTTTTGACCCTATGACATCCGACATTGTTTAATCAATAAGCGATGACGTTTCTAGTGGTTTAACCAGTGTTTTGTGTGACGAATGTCAAGAAGAAGTCGCCATAGCAGACCGTTTTATTGGCTAATTCCTCACATCAATACAAACGCGTATTATATAACAACTCTTTCAGATCCTAGTGTCACTCGGCTAATCTCGACAGATTCTGTAAACTACATCTAGTCTCGGATGTATGACAGTAAGTGATATGTACCTACGCCCATACATTTGCGATGCGGCTACCGGTTTACTTTAACAGGAAAACTAGACGCTATTACACCAATTAGGAACCTATTCGGCTAGCGACCTATTTGACCGATCGAGCTGCAACCTGTTCGTTGGAAACCTATTTAGAGTAAAGACAACAGTCTCTATTTATCAACCAATAAAATCCCACGTTATGTCTATCAAATGAAAGTAGAATATATTATTTTTTATCCATTCCTTCAGCTCAGAATAGAAGTGTAATTTCGTCATTATCTTACAGCTGGATCGGTCAAATAGGTCGCCAACTTGTGTTTGGAATGGGCGCAGCCATGTTTCATCTGGGACCTTTAAAGTAGTTCCAATATGGCAGAATTCATCATACAGCCGAGTTTAGATTGTCCGAAATCTTACGAGGTTTGCCGAGTGATCCTAGTGTAGTAAAGACAATGTAATACGAAATTTTGAACTATAAAAAACGAAACAAGAAAGGATCTGTGTGTGTCACCGTGATGCAAGTAGTCTACAGACTTCAAGTACAGTATATTTAACTCGGCTTTATTAAAGAATATCAGACAATAACCATACCTCTTGCAGTCAATTTTATTACGTTTGAAAGAAAATTGTTTTCTGCTTGTGATTGTATCGTAACCAGACCAGCATCTAAAGCAGCACATTTTTCTATAGCTTGTTTTAGATTTCTGGCACCACCGAAGAATTTATAACAACTACCATCCCAGGCTACCCATCCAGGATCACATCCTGTTAAAAACAAAAAACAAATCCAATATCACAATCATTATGTTATTTACAAATTCTCCATTATTTGAACATATACATGATGCTCTTTGTCTCAGATGTTTGGCAAATGTTGCTTTTCACACTGTTGTCCAGTTAAGCTATACTCTTAAGTAGTATATGCAGTAGCATGCAAAGGTTTGATAATACCCTGATCCGGCAACTTTACTGTATGACCCCAAAACTCAAGTACAAGGCCTAGTATTAAGAAATGTAAGAAATGTGAGAAATAGGTGACAATCTAAATATATGTAAATGTAGATAAAATAAACTATTTATTCAAATTGGGTTGGGCAGCTTGTACACCAAAGTTAGCATGACTTTGATTGGATGCACATCCTCCATTAGATGCTCGGGGTCCCCACCCCCTCTGCAGGTATTATAATATTAAATCCATGTTTATTGAGTGATATAAAGAATAAAATGGGTTACCTTCATTAACTTTACATACAACCGAGGCAGCTTCTGATTTACTACAGTCATGTACAGTGGTATAGGGACATGATTGTAACGTAGACTCTGATCCCTTACAGTTGACATTATCCATTAATATATCTGTATTCTCGGCTGGAATACCATAATAAGCCTTTCCAACAGCTGATAATGCTCCTCTAACAAAATATAATTATACAGATATAAGAGAGAGAGCTAGAGGTTTAAAGCCCACTGGATTCACTAGGGAACAGAGAGAGAGAGAGAGAGAGAGAGAGAGAGGGAGGCTTAATTCCACTGGATATAATTTAGATCATTTCGGGATTAACATATGGGACAATTTTAGTTCAATAATTAATTTGTGCATAGTACAGGCCCGGAAATAACAGTTTTAGATGTAGTTGACTAAATGTCAGGTACTAATGAATTAGTACCTGAGATTTTCAACTTTGTGACATATTAATAAATATCAATAAAAAAGACAAATAAGAGGTTTTTTGTCAGACAACACCTGAATCTGTACCTGACATTGTCTGTGACAGGTGCCTTATTTCCAGGCTTGGCATAGTAGTCTATAGCAGTGGAAGGAAACTGGTGGGTTAACAACCTGGGTAATCTAGACACTGGACTAGTTCTTTTTCACCTAATCATTCATGTGCTTCTTCAAAACCATACAAAAGAAGGGTAGTATCTAAATATTTTCACCATGCCTCCATCATTATGCGTCTTGCATTAAATAGCACATGTCATTTGAAATACGTGTGAATAATTTGGTTACTTGTGTTATTTAATAATTGTTAGAGGAAGAGAGAGAAATGGGGATTAGCGTCCAATCGACACAAATTAGGTCATTTCTGGACTAACACATGTTTGAATTTTAGTTCAATAATTCACTTTTGAGTAATAGTCTATAGCAGTAGCACCTGGGAAAAGCCACGAAGTTGGACAAGTGACCACCCTCCTTGTCACGTACAACCTGGAAATCAAAACCATGCCAGTTGACTCAATGACAGACCTTATGCTAACCATTCAGCCATCAACCCCGTTAATAACTGTTAGAAACAAAAGAAATATGAAGACAGGAATAAGAGACGATAAGAAGTACATACTGTTTGAAACCTAATTGTCTACATGCTACTGATGCATCTTGTAAATCCCATTCATCATCACAGACAATTCCCCATTTTCTACCACGATAAACTTCGACTCTACCAGCATTAAACGATGATGCATTACCACGCAATCTGAAAATATTCCCAGCTTCAAATATATCTAATTATACCAGTTATTGCTATCTTATTGAAATACAAATCGAGTTCGTTGGCATTTTTTAGTTCAAAATTAGACTTTCTTTGTCTACACTAGGATCTGGAAACCGTATTTTGGTTGATGTGACAGAATTATAATAACCAATGAAACGGTCTTTTAGGGCAATTTCTAGGTCTGCTCTGCAGGGAACTGTGGGTATTCCACAAGAAGCATCCACACTGATTGGTCAATCAATTGTCTCACCCCTCACTACAACTGGTTAGATCTTCATGTATTAGAGGCCATCGTAAGTATATCGTACTAACCTGATATAATCTTGTTACCACTATAAACTATAAAACTAACCAATTATATTTCCATTTTATACAATATTTTATTCATAAAAGAATGGTAATAGAGAAGCGGTATAATCTATTTAACCCTACTTCTAACCAGTTATCTTCACCGTAACCTGGTATATTTACCTCTGGAAATGTTATATATAATTAACCAGTTATCATTGTACAGTACCACTACAGTTGTGATGTGTTATCATATACTAACTAACCTAATATATTCACCACTATAAGGTTCCGGTGGTGCTGTAACAGATCTAGTTATAGGTCTCTCAGGTAGCCTTGGTACCATCCTAAAACCAGGAGGAACTCTCCAATAATATACTTTTGGTGTCCGTGAATTCTCCTCTCCTGCCTAGATAAAATTAATTAAATTTGAAAGTTCAATTCTAGCTGACTATTTCACTGACAATGATATCTATTGCGATTTCAAAAGTTTGCCAACTAGCATTCTAAGGTGTTGAATAGTTTGCAGATTTACTGTCCAAATATACAGTCCTACTGTTATTTCCAGGTCTAGTAGAATATATCAAAGGGAATATACCATCACTACATTGATTTGTACTATACACAAACTGTACACAATCTATGGCCAAGCAGAAGGTTCTAGTTTTAAAAAATTTATGACAGGCATTGTTTAGTGTGAATACGATCTTTGATTGAAAGAATCAAGATACTGTACGACATGATAGGATATGAAATTTGGTTTAACGTCCTACTCTTCTGCTCTAAGTGGGTTAATAAAGATGGGCAAGCTCCATTCAGTTTGCTATGAGGGAAATTTCGCCCATGCAGCGGCACTATGGCCTACTCTTATATCGAATTCAGACTGCTATAGAATATTTTACGTGGACACCAATGTATACACTGGAACTTGGTTTTTTTTTATCTCATCCCATACTTCTCAGGTCCTCCTTCCTGCACAAATGACGAGGGGAAAAACCTGATGAACTTTCTTGGGCAATGTAGGTTTAGAACACCCAACCTCCAGGCCAACAAGTCAGCATCTTAACCCCTGTGGATCCCCAGATACTGTAGGACAAAATATTAACACATCCGATCTTCAGTGCTGTTAATTTAAATATACATTTCAGTTTTAGCCATAAAAATTTAAAGGTAAACAATAAAATCACTGTAAGTTCATTAAATCACTTACAGGTTGTGTTCTTGCTGTGCTGCTTCTATTTCGTCCATGACCTGCAGTAAAATTATTTTTTTAACCAATTTTTTAAATCAAATACATCTACATCGAGAGTAGACATCAATAACAATAGAGAGTAGATATCAATAAGAAATGAAATGGCGTTTAACGTCCTACTCTTCTGCACCTAACCTGGGCTAATGGAAGACAGGGCATGCATACGCCCTGGCAGCGGTGCTACGACCTACTCTTATATCAAACTGCCAAGGAATCTTTTACGTACATGCCAATGTGTACACAGGACCTTGGTTTTCCGTCCCATCGGAAGAACTAAACAGTTGTTCTTGTCAGGCCCTCCGCTCTGCATGACTGACAAGGGGAAACCATGCCGGAAAATCGAGATGAACTTTCTCGGCCAATGCAGGGATCGTACAACCGACCTCCAGGCTAGCGAGCCATCACCTTACACACTTACCTACATGATCAATAACACCAGAGAGCAAACCTAAGAATATGTTAAAACTAAAAGAATAGAGATTTAAAATCAATAAAAATAGAGTGCAAAAATCAATAAGTGTAAAAGGGAGAATAATTATGAAAGATACCTATCAAAGGAGGATGAGGACCAGGTCTGCGTTTACCATATGTATCTGTACGAAACTGAAAGATTAAAAGGTTAATTGTACTTTAAAGGTACTTGCTGTTATAGTTCCAAAATAGATAATGAGAAATGAAAATATTGAAAATTTCAGTCAAATTACTTTATCGGAGTTATGAGTGTTTGAAATTTTAACAAGATTGTCGAGTACCATTGCTACGATAAAAAACAAAGTCTCAATTACCCATTTAGTTGTTAGATATTAAATAGCAAGAGGGTTCAAGTCCATTAAATATCTAAGTCATCTGATGTTCCAGAGAGTTGATTATGGGCTTATTATGTGAATAGAGTCGCAGTGGGTTAGTGTGTAAGATGGTGTCTTGCTAACCTGGAGGTCCCGTGTTGACTGAGAAAATCCATCAGGATTTTATGCGGTTCCCCCTTGTCAGTGGTATAGGACGGAAGGCCTAGCATTGCCAAAAGTTGTGTGGATTGTCCAGAAAAACGACGTTCCATATACACAGTTAGAATTAGAATTAAGAGTAGTCTGTGACACTGAGGTCTGAGCAAAAATTCCCTCATAGCACATTGCATGGCAAATGAGTGTCTTTATCCAGTTGAATCGGAAAAGTAGGAAGTTAAACCTCATTTCAGTTCAACTCATTTGTCATATGAATAAATTTTGCTTTTACATAATGCATCTTTAATTTGTTTATATATAATGAGAGAGAGAGAGAAATGGGGTTTAACGTCCACTTGACACAAACTAGGTGAGAGAGAGAGAGAGAAATGGGGTTTAACGTCCACTCAACACAACTAGGTCACTTCGGGACTAACATACGGTTTCATTTTATTTCAATAATTCGCTTGCGCGTAGGGGTCTTTAGCAGTGGGAGGAAACCGGAGTGCCCGGAGGAAACCCACGAGGTTGAGAAGGCGCCCCTATATCCATGCCACATACGCTCACACCAGGGCTCGAAACCACAGCCGCAAGCCAGAGGTGACCGGCCAGCTAGAGGTCGAAGCGCGGCACTCTAGACCACTAGGCCATCCCAACCCCCCGACACAAACTAGGTCATTTTGGGACTAACATATGGTTTCAATAATTTGCTTGCGCATAGAGGTCTTTAGCAGTGGGAGGAATATATATAATGAACATCTACTAACCTTTCTCCTCTTTTTACCATCGGCAAATAATACAAATACCAACACCACAATAAGTAATAAAATATATCTCATATTGTCTATATTATAGTATATCTATTAGTACATGTAGTAGTGCCTGTTATTGGTCCACATTAAATCAGTTTAAAATAAACATGAACTTAACGTACACAACTATATACATACATGTACTTATATAATATACATACAAGGATATAGATATAGGAGTGGATCTTTCCTGTAATGCTGGTGACCTTTGTAATATGATGCTGTTAATCAGTCCATACTAATTATCTTCCTTACAAATCTTAATTAAACTATATCTTTTACTTATCAAATGTGCCAATTGTCATCATGTCAACACCAATAAAATGAGTAACAAACTAACAAGGCCTTTCTTTGTATTCTGTTATCGCAGAAACACCCTTAGTAATAATAGACCAGTTAGAATTTGACCTCCAGAATCTGAATAAGGTAAAATAAATGCATCATTCCAAGTGATTAATTTCTGGTCTCTACAAACTGAAATGTTTTTGTTAGTAATATTTATAAAGTTTTATTGTACAGTATACAAAGCTGATCCGTGCAGTCAATTTCTGCAACACTTCCTTTAAAGGGGGAGGTTTCTCATGAGTAACAAACTAACAAGGCCTTTCTTTGTATTCTGTTATCGCAGAAACACCCTTAGTAATAATAGACCAGTTAGAATTTGCGAGTGATTAATTTCTGGTCTCTACAAACTGAAATGTTTTTGTTAGTAATATTTATAAAGAGTTTTATTGTACAGTATACAAAGCTGATCAGTGCAGTCAATTTCTGCAACACTTCATTTAAAGGGCAAGGTTTCTCATGGAATTTTTTTGCCTTTTTATACGCCCACATTTTCATTTGGACGTATATTGTCGTCGCCCCTGTTCGTCCGTCCACAATTGTTTGTGAACAGTCTACAGGTCACAATTTTTATCCGATTTCAATGAAACTTAAAATATAGGTTTATCACCCTAAGATCTCGGTTCCTTTCGATATTGGCATGTATCGGACTGTAACTTCATGGGTTATGGCCCCTGATTTTACGAAAAATCACGTTTTTTTAGCTTGTGAACAGTGTAGAGGTCACAATTTTGAACCGATTTGGATGAAACTTGAAATGCATGTTTATAACCCAAAGATCTTGGTTCCTTTCGATATTTGCGCCATTCGGATCGTAACTTCCTGAATTATGGCCCCTGATTGTCCGAAAAATCGCCCTTTTTAGCTTGTGATCCCTCTGGAGGTCAAAATTGTTATCAGATTTAAAAAAACGTTTGATTATATCACTGTTCCATGGTTAAGAGGGTTGAGTTCGAATTTCGTGAAAATTGGACCAAAATTGACAGACAAAATGGCCGCCGTTTGTACGCGAATAGTGTGAAAATATGTTATATAAAGGTTGTGGACCTTATAGAGGTCACAATTTTGAACCGATTTTGATGAAACTTGACATGTATGTGTATAACCCAAAGATCTTGGTTCCTTTCGATATTTGGGCCCATTGGATCATAACTTCCTGAATTATGTCACCGGATTGTCCGAAAAATCGCTTTTGTTAGCTTTTGGTCCCTCTGGAGGTCAAAATTATTATCCGATTTAAAAAAACGTTTGACTATATCACCGTTACATGGTAATGAAGAGAGAATTTGAATTACGTGAAAATCTGACTGGAATTGACGGACATGATGGCCGCCGTTTGTACACGAATAGTGTGAAAATATATATTATATCAATGTTGTGGACCCTATAGAGGTCACAATTTTGAATCGATTTTGATGAAACTTGACATGTATGTTTATAACCCAAAGATCTTGGTTCCTTTCGATATTTGCGCCCATCAGGTCATTACATCCTGAATTATGTCCCCTGATTGTACGAAAAATCACCCTTTTTAGCCTGTGGTCCCTCTAGAGGTCACAATTATTATCTGATTTAAAAAAAAATGTTTGATTATAAAAACCAAACAAATTATAATGATTTTCTGATAATTCCTTAATATGCGACAACTCTTGTTGACTGCCCGGACGAATTGGCTGCTGTGTGGGCGTATGTTTCCTTGCCTGGCAACCTATTTTTTTTATTTTATAGCTATTGAATTGAAAAGGTACTAGAAAACTAACTTTAAATATAAAAATTGTGTACATCTTATCTCTATATCATTACTTTTTCTCTCATCAAAACTTTCACATCTTATCATCTTATTATCATGTAACTTCATATTATCACCTCTATTGTCATGTTTGATATGCCTCTTAGAAAAATAAATAAATAAATATAAATAAATAATGTTAACTTTTGCAAGGTTATAACTCTAGAAGAAATTAACAGAATTAATCAATTAGGCTTTTTCATCTCACTTATATAAACAGGATATATTAATTTCAAAACAATAAGATGCAAAATGTAGCCTGCAGAGCGTTCACAAGAAATTGGCGACGACGACGGAAGGGGGCGATGGCAATATACAACCACATTTCCATGTGAGAAACTTCCAATCAATAGAAACAGGTAACACAAACCATTTAGAGAACGTTTGATGTGATCAATTTTGACTAAGTCAAATGATGTATTTGATATTTAGATACATGTAAGTTAATATACAACAATTAATAGAATACAGTATCAAAGAACCATCGTTTTATCCCCAACATTTTGTTAGTAAAAATATAAATATCTTCAGGAATGAAGAACTAAATACAAAATTTGTTCTTCATCCCCAAAGAAGTTAGTTCTTTTACATTGGAAATAATGATATTTTTTCTGATATTGTATTCTATTAATTAAAGCATATCACATTTCCCTATGGGCCTATAAAAATCATTTAAGATCACAGATTATATAAACATATCCATTAATAAATAATATTGTGAAATGTTTTATTTACACACTTATCAATAATATCTACATGTATAAACATATAAATGTAGTAATAAATAGAAATAACCTATTGTAGTCTATTCTGAATTTGTTTCTTTATGAAATCCACAGACGTTCTTAAAAAAGTCAATTTATTCAAGTCATTCACTCCATCTTCTATTCTTTTAGTACCAATTGATTACAAAACTTTGTCCTCCCAGAAATTCACTTTATCTTTTCCACGATAGCCTTATGATGTAAAGTTGAGATATTTTAAAACCATTTATGAACTCGGCTTCAGTGTTTCTTTCTTCCATAACGTGATTTAGCATTTTGTAATATATCAGAAAATGGTGTAGAGCTCTCACTTGAAGTCTTTTCTATACGGAAAAAACGTCTGACTTTTGGAATTCTCAATGACACATTCTGTAAACACGCTAATAAACTTGAGGAAACCCAATAACAACACATACTCTGAAAAATTCATTGTTTTCTTTTGTTAAAATAACATGAGTTTCAAATTTATTTGTTAAATAATGTTAGAGATTAATCTAAAGTACTGGATTATATAAATGACATACTTTCAAATACATGTAAACCTAGCACTCATACCCTAAAATGATACGTCATAAGTAATCTAGCACAGTAAGCACACATACCATAAAATGATATCTTATAAGTAAAGTATGCTAGCACATATAACATTAGTAAAGCAATCTATCACACTTGCCTAACATTATATTTTATATCTACAATGTAGAGTAATTTAGCACACCACACATAAATGATATTTTACAAATAGACTAATCTAACAAACAGAATCTAAAATGATATTTCATAAAAAGATAATCTAGCACACAGAACTTAAAATGATATTTCATAAATAGTGTAATCTAACACACATAACCTAAAAAAATATCTTATAAGTAATCAGTACATACCGAAGGTACAACACTGGCAATAGGTATCATAAGAATTGACATTACTCTAAAACAATATGTCACCCTTTTAACAAACTTGCTTACATCTGCTCTTTGTAAATAGAACATCTGAAAAAAAAAGTTTAACGAAGGAAATAATATCAAAATAAAGTGCAGGGCCAGTACACATCTATATAAAGCTCATATAATATGCAGTTTATATTTCAGTAAACAAAATAAATATTCAATTCATTTATTGACAAAGCATATTCTGAAAGATAAGTTAGCAGACAATGAAGCATACGTTCAATAGAACATAGCTGTCTGAGCTGTTTATAAACTTATAACAATTTTAATCGTTTGTAATTTTTTTTTTATTCAGGCTCACACAAACAAGGCTTTGATGAGCAGAGCAATACAGAAGGAGACTTTGAATTTGGATATTATAAATTGTAAAAGTTCATAACAGGGAATTACAAAAGCAATAACTGGATGTTCGTAAAAAATATCCAAAAAACCCTGAGACCTGCAAAACCCCGAGACTCTGGTCATGATCTGTAGAGTGATTACAAAGCAGTTGCATGATCCAATGCATGGGTGTGACAACAATTTATATGTACAACAGACTTCAAAATAAAAATCAGGATATTAATCAAAGGCCTTAAAGGGACAGTCCCGATAAGAACAGAGTCTCAAAAATTAAAGTCCGAGACTTTATGAAATTTATGGACCAAAATATAGAGGCATGGTGTATTTACCTTGGCTCAAAGTTTCAGCTCAAAAGATTGAGTCGTTTTGACGTTAACGTCAACACTGCTTATCCGGACATGTAACCCTTTTAAGATTTTGGGTCAATTTTTTGATTGGGTGACCTAATAATCGATTCCCGTTTCTTGAGAGGTCTATACAGTGAATGACCGATGTACTGTACTTGATAACAAAAGGTAAATTTCACCTACATATCATTTTTATAGAAAAAAGTCTGGTTGTATCCAGATACTGTATGTTACAACGGTCTCCATTTCCAGATGAAGACTGGCAGGTTTAAGTTATTTACAAGCATATCACAAATATCGGGTTAGTTGGTCGGCCTTAGGTAATGGGATATAAGGGATTTTAACACAAAATTAAGCAGTTTTATTCCCCAAAAAGTTATCGGGATTGGCACTTTAATAAATTGCCTATATTATATAAAGAGTTGAGATTACCTCAATATTTGTAAAGGTAATAAGACCAAGTAATACAGGTAAAATATAAGTTGAATCAGGTTGAGTTAAGTCTGTAAACCATAATGTTCCTTCCGTTTTAAAATCTGCATACTGAACCGATGATTCTACAATAATTAATACAAACACCTAAAAGCACATATATTGGATATATGATTAAATTATATATTTATATTGTTACCCGCGCACCAAGAAGTTTCACAAAACACCATCAAACAAAACAATATTTATTATATAATAACGGTTGGGGATGTTTACAGCGGTTTGGGTAATAGGTGTGGAATCGGGACGTTTTGTGGACGTCTCTAACAATATCAAAAACAAAAATATCTAAAAATCACCTTCCGTAAATACTTACAAATAATTAAATATCAAATCTTCGAATAAAATCGTATTATCAAAACCATAAACTCACAGCGAAAACAAGTTCACTAATAAACCCATAGAACGAAACAGTTCCTTATAAACCCATAGGACATGGGGAGAAACAGTTCCTTATAAACCCATAGGACATGGGGAGAAACAGTTCACTGACTACGGGTACGTTACCTTCTATTATGCAAAATGGCCATAATTAATCTTAATGGTACAATGCAACATCAAACCAAAGATCAACAAATAAACGAACCCGCGCCTCACCTAAAACTACACATATAACTAATTACTAATACAATATATAAAATTTGGTATCAATAAAATGTAAATATATGCCATCTATAAAGCGTGCCACGGATAAATAAACATTTTACCTATTTTCCGAAGAAATGAGTTACCATGCCGAACAGTTTAAAACAGTTAACAAAAATTGCTTATAAATATCGGCACGTAGTCGGCACACTAAAAGTAGCGATAGGCACAATCACAAATACCATATATCTATACAAAAATCATGTAAAAACTTTAGTAAGTTATACAATAAATATGTGCCGATCACATAATAAAATCAACCCATATACTTCCATTATAAACATATGGTAACAAATATAACGCGGCCAGCCAACCCTAAGCAGCCTATACAAATAATATTTATACTGATAAAAAGAATGTAAAACTACAAATTATATTCATTTAGAACATAAAATATATGTCCACCGTAAGGAAAATCGAATCACCGAGGGAGGCAGTGTATACAGTAAAATGACGTCACATAATTTAACCCTTTCCGTCACACTACCCACGCCTCTGAGAATCGATCGTCCTCGATCGACATAACACAAAACAACTGTCAAATAATACATGGAATAAAAGTAAAATAATTAACAATGTAATCACAATGACATATCAAAATAATGTCCCTATTATCCGATACCGAATGAAATAATCCACAAAATTAACAGTCTCTGAAATACAGTTACTAAAATCACACGCATGAAAATTTACAGTTCTTGAAAATATGAACGGTACGATCGCGCACATCAATAAATAACTGTCATAAAAACACTAAACAAATCTTTTCTTTACTGATGAATCTTCACGAACACGAGTCAAAATAAATTTACAATCAAACTAAAACACACATCGATCACTAACGTACAGTTACTCAGCCTTCTCGCGAAGTCTCTTCTCCTCGGCGATTTCGATCGGTGGAGGCGGTGGCATACCAAGAGGCCAATACAACGACTGGAGAGTAGTAGTAAACCCAGTAACTTTACCCTGGGCGTCAAAATGGGCTATTTCCTGTCCCCACCTGGGTATTAATCTGTACGTAGTCTTATTTCCTTGTGAGTCTGTAATAGTTTGAAGTGATTCGTTGATATCTGCTGGAAGATTCGCATCTGACGAACTGACGGTTGTGGGAACAAGTCTTGGAGATCTCGGTGCGACGGAAATAGTTGCCTCTGGAACAGTTTTGGCTTGAGATTCAGGAACAGTTAGTACTGAAGTGGATTTATCTTGTGGCGCAGTATAAAATACATGTCTAGTGGCTTCCCAGTCTATTATACTGGCGGGGCTAGAACCAATAGATCGGTTAGCACCCGTGTCTTGACAAACATCTGTTTTGGAATTAGCCCTCTCCACTTCTTCTACAACCATTTTAGCATACATATCGTTAGCAGCCTCGGTTTTCGGCAGGTGTGTCGCCATGTGACGTCTCCAATTATACGAGGAAGTATATTCCTCTCTGCACCCTGAAACCGGACATTTACGAATCTTTTCTGGTGTGTAGTGGTATACTTTCTTGTGTTCCTCATATTCTTTCAGAAAGGGAAACGAAGCCTTACATTCGTCACAAGTTACAGACGTATCTGGTCTTTTATCTCTGCTTCCACCCCGTCTTTCTCTTCGCCTTGGTGATCTGCTGCGATTCCTCTCTATCTTCCTATCGGTGTGAGCCCTTTTCATCCTGTCTGTTAAGGTCTACAATGAAACAAAAATATCTCCTTAATCATCTACAGCAATAGCAAGCAAAATAATAATCTACAAAAATTCTTAAACAAACAAGGAACATTAATCCATAAAACGCTGAGGTCGGTGAATAGTCCTAGTCCGAGTTCGGGTTAGGGTCTCCGAAGGGTCCGATTCACATTCAGGATACTCTAACGGATCTTCCCTTAAAACTAATTCCCCCGCTGCAGACGAACTAGAATTGTCAGATGCCGTCTTTTCTACTTCAAATGACTTCCTGAGTTCAACTAATTTCAACTTGTTATGGTGTACAACCATTCTTCTTCCATCTTCACAATTTTCAACAATGTATACTAAGTCAGATAGTTTACTTCTGACAATAAAAGGTCCAGTCCAAAATTGCTGGAATTTGTGGGTAATACCGACACGTTTCCGAGGGATATAAACCCATACACGTGCTCCAATTTGGAAATCATGTTGCCGAGAATGTTGGTCATATCTCTTTTTCATTCTGTTTGCACTGTTTTGAAGATTTTTTCGGCAAGCTTCATACACAACATCCATTCTTCGTACAAGGTCGTTGACGTATTCTACGTGTGTAAACAAACTACCCGGAGGTCTTCCGGCAACAATGTTTACAGGCAGATCAACCTCTCTGCCAAGCATCAATTTATTGGGTGAAAACCCAGACGATTCGTGTTCACAGGACCTGTACGCCAAACAAACAATATCGAGAAAAACATCCCAATCACGCTGAAATTCTTCAACATAATGACTAAGCATACTTTGGAGAGTTCGGTTGTATCTCTCAACTTGACCGTCCGAGGCTGGGTGGTACGGTATGGCGGGGGAAAGCGGCAAAAACCTAATGCTATGTAGAAATGTCTAATTCAAAACACACATGTAACATAATGCCATACCAAATACTTAAAACGTCTAATGCAAAAAACAAAATACAAGAAACCTATAATACAAAATACCTCATACGTCTATTGCAAAAGACAAAATACAAGAAACCTCTTATACAAAATACATATAACCTCTTATGCACAATTGATTTTACAATCTGAAACATCTACCATAAGCATTAGATGACATATCTCATTGTCATTACTTACGTTTCTCCACTGAATTATCTTTATTTAGGTCAATGTCAAGGTCACCGAACACAACTTGGCGACCTATTCGGCTAGCGAGCTATTCGACCGATCCAGCTGGCAAACTGTTCGTTGGCAACCTATTCAGAATTAAGACAACAGTCGCCCAAACTCATCTATTTTTAACAACCAATAAAATCCAACGTTACGTCTATCAAATGAAAGTAGAATAATATATTATTTTTATCAATTCCTTTAGCTCAGAATAGAGATGTAATTTCGCATTATCGTACAAAATTCTAGACACCCAACTAAATGTATTCTGAAAGGTAATTAAATAGGCTTTCTAAGTATTATCAGTAAAAATTGGCACATTCATACTAAAGGGATGCACTCTCTTCCTAAATTTTAAAGGGAAAAACTGTTAATATCCCGTGTCAAAATTCGGACCATCGTACAAAATTCTGATGATCCAACTAAATATATTCTAAAAGGTAATTGAATAAGCTTTCCAAATATTATTAGTAAAAGTTGGCACAATCATATTAAAGGGGTGCGCTCTCAACCTGAACATAGCCAATTTTTCAATATTTTAAAGTGAAAGAACGGTAATATTTAGAGTCGAAATTTGGACCAACGTACAAAATTCTTAGCAACCAGCTATATATATTCTGAAAGGTAATTGAATAAGCTTTCTAAATATTATTAGTAAAAGTTGGCACAATCATATTAAAGGGGCGCGCTCTCAACCTGATTTTTAGAAAGCTTATTCAATTACCTTTCAGAATATATATAGCTGGATGCTAAGAATTTTGTGCGATGGTCCGAATTCGGACTTCGAACAAAATACCGGTCTATCTTCACATATAGAATATTGAAAAATTGGCTATGTTCAGGTTGAGAGCGCGGCCCTTTAATATGATTGTGCCAACTTTTACTAATAATATTTGGAAAGCTTATTCAATTAACTTTCAGAATATATATAGGTGGATGCTCCAAATTTTGTACGATGGTCCGAATTTGGACTTCGAAAAAAATTCCGGTCTATCTTTACATATAAAATATTGAAAAATTGGCTATGTTCAGGTTGAGAGCGCACCCCTTTAATATGATTGTGCCAACTTTTACTAATAATATTTGGAAAGCCTATTCAAATACCTTTCCGACTTTATGTAGCTGGATGCTTAGAATTTTGTACGATGGTCCGAATTTTGACTCGGAATATTACCGTTCTTTCACTTTAAAATATTAAAAAATTGGCGACGTTTGGGTTGAGAGCGCACCCCTTTAATATGAATGTGTCAACTTTTACTAATAATATTTGGAAAGCTTATTCAATTACCTTTTAGAATATATTTAGTTGGATCATCAGAATTTTGTACGATGGTCCGAATTTTGACACGGGATATTAACAGTTTTTCCCTTTAAAATTTAGGAAGAGAGTGCACCCCTTTAATATGAATGTGCCAATTTTTACTGATAATACTTAGAAAGCCTATTTAATTTTGTCTTAATTCTGAATAGGTTGCCAACGAACAGGTTGCCAGCTGGATCGGTCGAATAGCTCGCTAGCCGAATAGGTCGCCAAGTTGTGTTCGGTGACCTTGACATTGACCTAAATAAAGATAATTCAGTGGAGAAACGTAAGTAATGACAACGAGATATGTCATCTAATGCTTATGGTAGATGTTTCAGATTGTAAAATCAATTGTGCATAAGAGGTTATATGTATTTTGTATTAGAGGTTTCTTGTATTTTGCAATAGACGTATGAGGTATTTTGTATTAGAGGTTTCTTGTATTTTGTTTTTTGCATTAGACGTTTTAGGTATTTGGTATGGCATTATGTTACATGTGTGTTTTGAATTAGACATTTCTACATAGCATTAGGTTTTTGCCGCTTTCCCCCGCCATAGTATGGTGTAGTTCTGGTCTTTGTAGTCCCCAAAAGTGTACATAGCTCTTCAAAGAGATCTGACTCGAATTGCACTCCTTGGTCAGAGTGGATACTTCCTGGGATACCAAACCTTAAAATAAAATTCAACAAAGCAGAAGCTACAGTACAAGCTCGGATATCAGAAACGGACACCCCTTCAACCCATTTGGTAAAATAGTCTTGGATCACGACGATGTACTTATTGCCATTATAGGTCTCTGGGAGAGGTCCCATGATGTCTATAGCAATTCTCTCCATAGGGTATCCACTAATCGAAGGTGACAGTGTGGCTCTTGGAGATTTATTAGATGGCTTCCTTTTACCACAGGAAATGCACGTTTTCACCCAGTGTCTAACATCATCCCGCAAGCCAGGCCAATAGTAACACTGGCTAATTTTGGAATGTGTTTTGTCTGCTCCAAGATGTCCACCAGTAGCCTCGTCGTGACATTTCTCGAGTATTACTTTTCTCAACAGTCGTGGCACAATAATTTTAACTATTTCATTGGCTTCATATGTCATAACCCATTTCCTAACTAAAATATCATCTTTCATCGCCAGTAATTTCCACTGAGACCAAAAAGCTTTTAATTCAGGGGGTTTTCCCGAAATTTGGTCCCATGTAGGTTTTCCATCAATGAACCAATTTCGAACTTCGGCTAACACTTGATCCTCCTTTTGGGCGTTTATGATTGTGTCATTGTCTGGAATAACTCGCGGGAGGAAGACACCTAGACTGCCATCCTGTGAGTCAGGGTTACCACTAAAACAATAACATTCTTTGCAGTGCTTCCGCGATAATCCGTCTGCATTTCCATGGAGCTTTCCCTTCCTATGGACAATGATGAAATGAAATTCGGATATCACTTGAAGCCAGCGTGCTAACTGCCCCTGTGGATCCTTGAATCGCATTAACCAACAGAGTGAAGCATGATCGGTCCGAAGAGTAAATTTCCTGCCATATAAGTAGGGTCGAAAGTGTTGAAGAAAATGTACAACAGCCAGGAGTTCCTTCCTCGTTGTACAATAATTTCTTTGGCACTTGCCCAGAGCTTTGCTGGCATAAGAGACCACTCTCTCATCTCCATCATCATCAGTCTGTGATAAAACAGCTCCAAGCCCCACATCGCTAGCATCTGTATCCAATATGAATTCCTTCTCCGGTTCGGGATGCTTTAATATCGGGGACGATGTCAGACGATTCTTCAATACCTCAAATGATATGTTGCATTCATCGGTCCATATGAACTTTGACCCCTTGTCTGTTAACCTGTGAAGTGGCTCAGCAATGTGAGCGAAATCCTGAACGAAGCGCCTATAATAGGAACAAAGTCCTAAAAAGCTTCTTACTTCCGTTACACATCTAGGCGTCGGCCAGTCTATCACGGCAGATATCTTGGAGGGATCCGTAGTTACCCCATGTTTACTGATTTTATGACCCAAATAAAATACTTCGGATCTAAACAATTGACATTTTCTTGGTTTAAGTTTTAGACCAGCATCAATAAACCGTTTTAAAACCTCTTGTAGTCTTGTGACATGTTCGTCAAAAGTCTTAGAGAACACTATGACATCGTCGAGATATATAAGGCACGATCGCCACTGCAGTCCAGCCAGTGTTGACTCCATCAAACGCTCAAATGTAGCTGGACTTGTGGTGAGACCCATAGGTAAAACCTTAAACTGAAACATGCCGTATGGCGTAGTAAATGCAGTCTTTTCTCGATCTGCTTCCGCCACTTCAACTTGGAAAAATCCGCTTTGTAAATCAAGGCAAGAAAACCAACTTGATCCAGCTAAACAGTCAAGAGATTCATCTATTCGGGGCAGCGGGTATGTGTCCCTAATAGTAATCTCGTTAAGTTTCCTGTAGTCCACGCAGAATCGTGTAGCCCCGCATTTCTTCTTAACAAGGACTATGGGCGACGACCAAGGCCCTGAAGACGGTTCGATCATATCCCTTCGTGTCATTTCTATTAGATGCTTTCGCACCTCCTCACGAGAAGCAAATGGTAATCGCCTCGGTGGCTGCTTGATCGGTCGAGCATTTTCGGTATTTATCGTGTGCTGTACCGAATTAGTCCTTCCGACATCATCTTCATCCTTTTCAAATGCGTTCACATTTTCCATCAGTATTTTACTGACAACGGTCCTTTGTTGTTCAGTCAGTTTGTCACTGGAATCCAACATTCCTTGCATAAAGTCCGGGAAAGAATCATCATTAGTCTTTACAATCGTATCAACTTCGCGCAATATTGCAAGTACGGTTCCCCTTTTCAAAACTGAAGGCTCTGCACCAGGGTTAAATATTCTTAAAGGAACATTCCCCTCTGAATTGGGATGAACCATACTCCTACCCACAAGAGGGTAATTAGCCGGTGGATTATCAATAGGCTCTATCAACCCATCCACTAAACATGGCCCATTTTTACCTTCCTCTACTATGGCATTAATAATCTGTTCATGACCCGGTAGCAATGAAACATCTTCCGCTACTTTAATTCGACACACACCGAAAGATCCCTTGAGACTGATTGAAAATGAGGATTCATTCATGTAAATCTCAGATTCAGGAATATTAATAACCATCTTCTGATCCCAGGCAAAATCAAATCCAATAATAGCAGGCGTTGGCATATCAACTACCGCAAATGGAAATTTGATTGACTCACCACCTATAACAACTTCCATCACTGCTCTACCAAATATCTTCAGAGGAGTTCCGTCGGCCTGTGTAATCTTGCAACTTACAGGTAAAAGTTCGGGTTTCTCTTCAAAACTGTTGTAGAGATCGATAGAAACCATTGAAATGCTGGCCCCAGTATCAAGCAATACATCCGTGTCTCGGCCTTCTATTACTCCATTTAGATACATACCTGCAGTTGATGAACTTACTATACTCACTGTTCTTCTTGACTTGTCGTTATCATCTGTATTTGACTTCCGCATTTCTTTGGGACTCCCATCTCTCCAATTATTCAGCTCCATCCTCTCTCTACGTTTAGAAGGGCACAGGGTGGCATAATGACCCTGTTCTAAACAATTAAAACAAGTTACATGCGAAAAGTCAGGCTTTCTAAGACATCGATCCTCTTTCTTTTGCGTCTCTATAACCTCCAACTTATGTATAACCTCTTTAAATTGCTCTTCAAGGACTTTCAGTCTTTTCTTTAATTCTTTATTTTCTTTTTCTAATTCATCTTCTTTATTATTCAAACCCTTTGTTTTTGCAGATGCAAGGTTAGCTGTCCTCTTCGATTCGCCTGAGCTCTTTATTGCTTCTAATTCTAAAGCGTGATGAAGAGCTGAGTTGAGATCTTTGGGCTTCGCTTGGCAAATTATCATTCGCATGTTCATGTCACCAAAATGTTGAATAAAATGATCTTTAGCCATTTCCTCCTTCATTTCCTCACTACATGATGGATAAGCGGAACATACCAACCGTCTAATAGCCTGTGCGAAGTCGGATAAATTCTCGTTGGCTCCTCTTCGCCTCTGTCGGAACTGAACTTTGCACATATCTGCTAATTCAGGGGGTTCAAACTTCTGCTTAAGAGCTCTCAGTAAATAATCATAATTTTTGATGTTCTCAGGCTTCATGCCTCCAAAGATTTCACTAGCTTTCCCCGTTAAACTGATTGCTAGAAACTTTGCTTTTTCTTCATCATTCCAGCCATTTATCTCTGCAGTCACTTCGAACTGCACTAAATAATCTGAAAGTCGGCCTTCTCCACTGAAGGTAGTCGGCATAGCAATAGGTCTCCCCAGTCTTTCTCTAAAAGATGGGTTGCCCCAATCTCTATCTAATCTTCTCGACTGTGTTAGACTACCGTGTTGAAACTCGTTCGGAATTCTACTTGCAGGTGTTGACGTTTCAGGTATAATTCCTCTGTGTATTCGTTCACCTGGGATAGTAGACTGCTGGTACAGTCTGTTTCGAGATGATTCGTCTCTGCGGGAAAATAAAGAAGGTGTGAAAACACCTCCAGTTGTTCCACTAAACTGAGTTGCTGGAGACACATTGTGTCTAGTGTTCGTCCTAGAGCCCACCAGACTTTCCAGCCGTTCGATTTCTCTTTCATAGGAATCCATTATGCTGTTGATCCTTCCGATCTGTGTTTCCATAGATGCTCTTGACATTATGATTCAGCAATCTAAAAACACTTCAAAACTTCTAGTGATTTAAATCAAACATTCAATACTTTTCAAAAACGTTGAAATATCAAAAATATTTTTCCACTTTAATACTCTTCTGTAAACATCCCACTCCAGCCACCAATTTTAAAACTTCTTTCTTATAGTGTTACCCGCGCACCAAGAAGTTTCACAAAACACCATCAAACAAAACAATATTTATTATATAATAACGGTTGGGGATGTTTACAGCGGTTTGGGTAATAGGTGTGGAATCGGGACGTTTTGTGGACGTCTCTAACAATATCAAAAACAAAAATATCTAAAAATCACCTTCCGTAAATACTTACAAATAATTAAATATCAAATCTTCGAATAAAATCGTATTATCAAAACCATAAACTCACAGCGAAAACAAGTTCACTAATAAACCCATAGAACATGGGACGAAACAGTTCCTTATAAACCCATAGGACATGGGGAGAAACAGTTCCTTATAAACCCATAGGACATGGGGAGAAACAGTTCACTGACTACGGGTACGTTACCTTCTATTATGCAAAATGGCCATAATTAATCTTAATGGTACAATGCAACATCAAACCAAAGATCAACAAATAAACGAACCCGCGCCTCACCTAAAACTACACATATAACTAATTACTAATACAATATATAAAATTTGGTATCAATAAAATGTAAATATATGCCATCTATAAAGCGTGCCACGGATAAATAAACATTTTACCTATTTTCCGAAGAAATGAGTTACCATGCCGAACAGTTTGAAACAGTTAACAAAAATTGCTTATAAATATCGGCACGTAGTCGGCACACTAAAAGTAGCGATAGGCACAATCACAAATACCATATATCTATACAAAAATCATGTAAAAACTTTAGTAAGTTATACAATAAATATGTGCCGATCACATAATAAAATCAACCCATATACTTCCATTATAAACATATGGTAACAAATATAACGCGGCCAGCCAACCCTAAGCAGCCTATACAAATAATATTTATACTGATAAAAAGAAGAATGTAAAACTACAAATTATATTCATTTAGAACATAAAATATATGTCCACCGTAAGGAAAATCGAATCACCGAGGGAGGCAGTGTATACAGTAAAATGACGTCACATAATTTAACCCTTTCCGTCACAATATATAGAAAGAGAGAATTGGGGTTTGATGTCAACTTATCAAAACTAGGTCATTTTGGGACTAACATATGGTTCAAGTTTTTTATTATTTCAATAATCCGCTTGTGTGTGTATGGTCTTTAGCTATTTTAGGACGTGGAAAAGAACACACAAGGTTGGACAGCCGACCCTAACCCTTTTCATGTACAAGCGGGAAATTGAAACCACGCCACTTGACTCAATGGCAGACCATACATTTAATGTGTATGTGTTAACCCATTAGGTCCCCCAAACCCCCAAATTATATGCATAGGTATCTATAGTTAAAATTTGCTGAACTACCTCTAAGCCCCATTATATTTATGTATGTAATATTATCAAGTTTTCAACTACTGTAATCCATTTTCAAATAATAATATTATTATCATTTCAGTTCAAAAAAAGGTTTTGGTGTAAAAGATAACATGGACCTAGAGGTTTGTTCTCTGAAAGTCTTCTCTGGATATCTAAAAAAATTAATTTCTATACAACTATATAGAGTTATTTCTTGCATGTTTAAATCCGATTTTAAACAAAAATCTGAGATATTGAGAAAGCAGAAACAATTGATTGAATCACAGACTTTTAAGTGCATTGATTTGACCATTCACGCTTCCCCACAAAACACAAAAAAAAAATCAAAACAATCCTTCAATTGAAAATTAATTTGCAGTGAGTAAATTCTTCAACCTATAAATATTATTCCGTTTTAAAGAGATAATGAATGGTTTAAAAATGAGTGTTGAAAGATGTGTAAAGGGAGATAACAAGGAATATTTATGGGTTTTATTCACCAAGAAGCCATTCTACCCATCATGATTTATATAATCACCAAGTTCACCAGACAACTTACCTGCATTCATCACTGGACTAGCTCCACTCATATTTCTTAAAGCAAAGGATAAACAAATCCACATTGGCAGTTGAACGTAAGCAACTATATTTGTCTTTCTTGGATGGCAGTTTTCTCTTATATACAATTCGGATACTTTATTCCTCATCTGATAAAATATAAAACTAAAATTTAGACTGAAACTATAAAAAAAAATTGTGTCAAGGAAACCCAAATGGTTTCAAAGGGATATGTCTATCCAGCAAATTACACAAATTTAGAATAGATCTGAAAAAATCTAGCAATAAATGTAAGTTATGAATCCATTTTATAGAATCTATTTTATATAATCTACTCACAGTTGATTTATACATCATCCTAGTTTTATTTTCACTCCAATTATATTGCGATCTAGCATGTTGAGCATCGAATCGTACACGGTTCGATATTTTCTGTATTTCTGGCTGTAATTTCTCCAGTCTAGTCTGTATTTTTGCGGTATAAATACTTAGAGGAAAGGTTATAAATGTTCTTAATGTAAAGGCTGTCAAAACTATACTTCCCCACCATGGGAGACCAGTAAAATCGTGAAATGTGTTTAAAGTTTTTTCTGCAAAACCGATAGGTGGGACATCGGAAGTAAAGTATTTATTGTATGTTTCAATAGACAAATGTCTTTTCTGGCCATTTGATAAACTTTTCCTGTGACAAAAATATACATTGTTAACACATCTGTTATTATCTGTTGAAAATGTTGGAAGATATTTCTGAGATAAAATAGTTAGATTTCTGTGCTGTATATGGTTGTGGATTGCTAATTTATGTAGATGACAAATACTCTCTTTACATTTATGAAGTGAACTAAAACACCTGATCTGAAACATAAAATGAAATTGAACTTTTTAATTAAGGTGATTGAAATTTGAAATTGGGTATTCTAATTTTGTGATTATTATCATGCAGCTATTCTATTTTTTTTTTAGTAGAAATGAATTAAAATGGGGTTTATACGTCCTACTGTTCTGCTACGAACTGGACAAATAGTAATACGTACATACGTTAACGTTACTAATGAAGATGGGAATGCGCCATAGATCGAGACGTTTTGCCTGGAAAGCGGCACTACGGCCTACTCTTGTATCAAATTCCAAATCTCAAGGGATCTTTTACGTGCACGCCAATGTGTACACGGGACATCGTTTTTTGTCCCATCCGAAAGACTAGACACCCCTTTTTTTTTTTATGTAGAAAACACCATCAATAGCATTCCTAATTCTTATGATGACGATGGCAATATATAAAGAAAACGCTAAATAACAGTATAAGAACTTAGAAAAGACGTTGGCTTACGAATAACATCTGCGGTGTGCAAAAAGGGGTAAATTAAACCAAGTTGATTGAGTTTTTATAATTTCCTTAATTTGCTTACCATGGGCGCTGCCATTTTGAAAATAATTTGCATCCATTTTGTGAATTGTGAAAAACACGCGATACGAATACTGCGAAAAAAAATAGAAAATGATTCTTATCACAGCATCAACCATCAGATTCCATAGCATATGAATTGATACTACAATATAACGACGAATTAATATTACAAAATATGAGAATATTGAGAGAAGATAACTAGTATTGACTCCATTTGCGTCTGTGCTAAATTTTAATTCAACCTACGGAAACAAACACCAACTTCCGCTTAGTCTTGATTATCCAGGCATAAAAATTCTTCGTCCCCTGGATCTGTGGAAGATGACTGACCTTTATAAAATAAAGCTCATATTATTGCGTTCTAGGCGTGACGTCACATCATGTCGACCATTGATTGGCTCAATAGCTCCAGTCCGTTTCACAGAAGATTACCAAAGTGCGTAAATATCTCTGTAAAAAGATGACTGCCTTCAACACTTGACGTCACATCACGCAACGTCAATCATTGGCATAGAGGTGTATATTGACCTCCATGACCTCCATGGCTCCATGGCCAAATAAGAAATAATTTCTATCTACAAATACTTCAAACGTCTTCATTTATTTTTCTAATACATAAAAAAAAATGTATTAGGATTTAATTTGTGAGTGGAAAAAAGTTAATATTTGTGACTCATTAAGTCGCATCGATGTCATCCGTATCAATGATTGTAGCTTTGCCCCCCCCCCCTTTGTGAAAGATTGTCGCATCGATGTCATCCGTATCAATGATTGTAGCTTTGCCCCCCCCCCCCCTTTGTGAAAGATTGTCGATCGTTAAAATAGTTGATGTACATTGTGACCACCAATTTTACAGTACCCCCGAGAACACTTCCCGCCCCATCCCTGATCTGAGCTAGTTAACGGCCCTGGTGTGTGGAAACCCCATTTAATTCATTCATTGATTGTAACTTATAGACATATATAATAAAGTACGAACATTAGTATAGGTGATATATATATATGTATTCATGTATATACTTTTCCAAATATGTTTTTTATATTTTAGTAAAATTTAGTAGAGAAATACTGTACATGAAATTGACAAACCGTAAGGATCTTCCGAGATAATAACTGCACACAAAAAAATGCAATACAGATATTCATATATATTTCAATGACACAGAAATATTTAATAATGCTAACAAAATTATTATTTATTAAAAGCTGGCCAATTCCTTTAACAATTAAATGTTATTATGAGGCTATAACAATGCTTGTTAAACCATTTATGAGTATGTCCATTTATTTCATCCGAATATTTCGAATTATCGGATTAAAGTACAATAAAGTAATTATTGTTTTCATGCATGTGTACTCGTGTTGAAGCACGCACTAATATTATCATTATTATTAAAGCGGCTATAATATAGACATAGATAATATATAGATATACATAAATATATGTTATGTTTTATCTGTATGTATGTGTTTTTTTATTGTTAATATGGAATAAATTTTAAAGCCCAAATGGCACCCGGTATCTACTATTTATGGTATACAGGCCAATAATTGTTAAATGAAATAAAATGAAATTGGTTTAAACGTCCAACTGTTCTAGTCCGACTGCACTGTGGAGGAAACTTTGCCCGGCAGCAGCACTGTGGTCAGGTGGTCTTTTACGTGCACACCAATGTATACACGGGACTCCGGTTTTTCGTGCAACCCGAACGACTAGACAGGACCTGTTCTTGTAAGGCCCTCCTCCCTGCACCACTGACAATAGGAAACCACGCCGGAAAATTGCGGTGAACAATTACTATCCTGGCCAATGCAGTGATCGAGCCAGCATCTTACTCACCGAACCACCGTGGGCCCCGAAAGTGACTAAAGGTGGAATAATCATTGTGTGTAAATAACATATTATGCAGCTAATCCAAGAATATAGAGTTCAAGAATATAAAAAGCATTGTACCCCAGAATTACAATTCTTAAAGATAAAGAAATGAAGCAATGGGATAAACCTATTTACTACCGTTTTCAAATAGGTACCATAACAAGAGGCGTAAACCATGCAGTTTTACAAGATCTCCTTCTTTATTAACCCAGTCGGCGCAGAAAGGTTGGACGTTAAACCCAATTTCATTTCATTTAACCGAACTCAATGCGCCCAGAATTGTGCCTTAAAAGGAGCATTTACTCAAATCGCGACACCGACCTGCTCTGCAAATACAAAACCTGACCCCAGCATATAATCTCTTTAATGTAAATTATCAGCCGTGCGAAGAGTTTGATTTATAATTCAATAAATTTTCTCTTATCAATGAGTAATATACTATTGTAACCCCGAAAACGTAACGGGTCTACATATGTTGATTTCTCACAACAACCTTTACCAAAAAGAATGAATTTTATAACATCGTTTATAATTCAGGTGGTTTGGTTTACACAAGGTAAGATTCTCATTCTCGATTGTCTGTCAATCTCAGTAAAGTAGGATGGTTAAACTCTGTTTCATTTTACTTCACTTTCTATAGTTTAAGCCTTGTTTGAGGGCGTTTCCTTAGAAACTTACAGTAAATCAAACGAGATGTTATCAGTCTGGACATTATTTGACAGCTAGATTGCTTGGAAATAAGGCAATAGAAAGATTATTGTTTTTACCTTGAAAGATTTGTAAATCTTACTGTATATAAAATACAGATCTAAATATTAATGTTGTTAGATTCGTAACCTATTAAAGCACAAGCCAGTGTCCATGAATGCCATAAAAAGAAGCGAATCACTACGTTTTTACTTTACGTTTTGTTTGTTTGAATTTGGTTTAAGACATATTATTTGCACGAATACGCCGATTACTTCGCCCGATTGAAATCCTTCATATGTGGATAATCTGAATGTTTTAATCACACGTACAATCGTTATCTGTTTTAATTTGTAGTTGATGGAGGGACAGTTACATGCGGATCGCCCGTAGTACAAACACCGACTACTTCTAGAATTATTGGTGGATCTGCCGCGAAACTGGGTGCTTGGCCATGGCAAGTAAGTAGTCTGGTATAAATCCAAGATTTTAAATGGGTGATACAAAGGAAATAAAATTAGCGTTGAACACTTTTCTGCACCAAATGGGACCTTAATTTTGACAAGGACAAATGGATATTTCCTCAAGGTCACGAGATGTAAACATGCTGGACACGTAATGGTTGCAGAGGATTCGGTATTATGGTAAAGCGTGGGGCTAGGGCTTGGTCTTGGCTTAGGGTTAGCTCAGTTTACATCACATAATTGGCCTGGTCAAATTGATCTAACCATAGTCCTGGCAAGTTAAAAAAAACCCCAACAAAATAACCCGATCAGTTTTTATCGACATGTTTCCAAAATAACTGGATTAGTATGTCGCTTTATCATGCACTTTACATTCTATCGTCTGATTTGCATATTTAAAGTTACTCGTGAAATCCAGGACTGCCCAGGGCCCGATTTAAGGATGACTTTTTATGAAAAATACGGTACAGGCCCAGATCCAGGATGTTATGGAGGGGATGGGGGGATACAGACCGATCCTAAACAGAAACTAAAATCTGGGAATCCCATTGCTGGCTACATGTGCTGGTCTGAACAGTGATGACCAGTCTCACTGGGGCAGGAAGGGGGAGGGGTGCCATGCCCCTCCTGGATCCGCGCCTGTGGTACCTGTATAGAACACCGAATTTTTCTCTTGGATGTGGTTATCAAGATGGTTGGCGGCAGTTCATTTAATCATTGAAAGTACTTGTTGTTTTGTTGACCCATGCGGTCATGTTTTTAAGGTATTATTAACAGAGATTAACTTACCAGTATGTGGTGGAGCTGTTATATCAGAAAATGTCATACTGACAGCCGCTCATTGTTTTGAAGAGTAAGTGCGTTGTTTCTATGCTTTACATCAATTGAAATGATTTATCTTAAAGGCATAGAACGCCTAGAAACGTTATACTTTTTTCCTAAGCATGTCTTGCCCCCGGGTCCATTCATTTGATATGTAAATATCGTGTCTAGTTCGTAGATTTGTGGGGAGTTGGATGGCCGAATGTATCATAAAGCCTGTCGTTGAGTATACTCCGCGCAGCGTTTCGTTTGAGTAGAGGGATTTCTCGGGCCATTGCTTCAGGAATATGGTCGTTGAGTCAACTGCGTGGTTTCGAATCTCCGGTTATACGTGACAAGAAGTGGGATCGCCTGTCCAACCTCGTTGGTTTTCTCCTTGAAATAAAATTGAACTATATGTTAGTCCCGAAATGACTTAGCTTGTGTCGAGTAGACGTTATACCTCATCTCTCTCTCTTTCTCTCTCTCTCCCCTATCTCTCTCTCTCCGTAGGTTTATCTTGTGTAATTGTTCCAAGTCCAAAAGACGATGAAACCCCCACACTCAAAAACTAGGAGGGCGGAAGATTCCCTGTGACAGTGTAATCTCGTTCGGATCTCAGTGATACATCTGAGGGAGAGCAGGAACCAGTCCGTGTAGATAAAAGTATAAAGACAATTCCCCCAGGAACAAACTAGATCAAACACTGTAAAGTTTTATAAGGATGTAATCTAGTACAAGACGCGTTTCGGGCTTAATAGCCCTTCATCAGTTGGTGTTACAAAACAATATGATAAAAATTAATCCAGATCTATGAAGTATATATACAAAATTTAGCGCATTTTTAATAGAATCCTAATCTAAGGATTATTTAATCCAAATTAAGTTTAAAGCGCATGCGCTAAATTTTGTATATATACTTCATAGATCTGGATTAATTTTTATCATATTGTTTTGTAACACCAACTGATGAAGGGCTATTAAGCCCGAAACGCGTCTTGTACTAGATTACATCCTTATAAAACTTTACAGTGTTTGATCTAGTTTGTTCCTGGGGGAATTGTCTTTATACTTGTGTAATTGTTTGTGTGTGGTGCACTTAATATTAACATGTTACAATGATGAAACATTTTATTAGTCAGTTGAGTCAAGATCCCAAAAGATGGATGGCAACTGTTGGAGGAATCCGTACCGACGTTTACGAGTACACACAGCGTACATACCACGTACAGAAGATCATTGTACACGAAGCTTATAATATAAGCACGGTGGAAAATGACGTGGCTCTTCTTATCCTCTCTAGTAACATGGTGTATTCTAACTATATTCGACCTGTCTGTTTACCGGACGATAACGAATCTGTACCCGTAGGAACTATTTGTTACTTGGCAGGCTGGGGAGCTACAAGAGGTAAACTGTTTACACCTATGCTACCCGTAGCACACAATCTGATTAAAACACAGATGCTATTTCGTTTCGTTTTATAGCTCAAAATTTTAGTTTTAGTTTTCTTTACTACACTGGAATCTGGAAGAGTTGCTATATGTACAACCCGAGTGTGAGGTGCATGGATCTGTGTATAACCCACTAGAAACATCAACGCGGATTGGTTAATCAAATGTCTGACGTCATACGGTCAAAGGCCGCTCGTATGATCCCTGACGTGACTTTCCACTACAGCCGGTCAGATCTTCGTATAGTACAGGTCATCAAAAGCATTAATAAAAACCCCAGGAAACGATATACAGATCTGTATTATCTTTGTCTCTATTAAACAAAGAGACACTTTAATGTGCACTCATGGTGTCTTATACATGGTAGAGATTTTGCTAATTATTTATGTGTTGGCGGTCCAAAATACATTAACTGTTGCGTTTACGTTAAGTTAATTTGATCTAATGTTTTTTGTTGTTTTATTTTGACAACTGTTTAACGCAATGAAAAGGGTTTTAACGTTAAACTATAATCTTTTAGAGGCATTTAGTAACTGGAAAGAGCATTAAACTATAACACATACTTACGGGTTTTAACGTCTAACTTAGCACATTGTATCGCCCAAACCCATACGGCCGTCTTCATCAGCCCAGTCGGTCCAAAACAGTAGGACGTTAGATTCCATTTCATTTCATCTCGGTTTGAATCGCCCATTCTTTTGGAGTACATGTATATGGTTACACTGAGGACTTTATGAACGATGCCATATTGTTGCAGGAACTGGCAATCCCAAGACATTGAATCAAGTTGCGCTGCCAATTATTGGAGATGAGACTTGTTCTAGACCAGATTGGTATGGTAAAGATTTTTCTCCAGAAACATCTTTCTGTGCTGGAAGAGAAGCTGGTGGTATAGATGCCTGCACCGTATGTATACAACTTTTTTTTGTATTATTAAATGTATTAGTAAATGATACAAAGCTGCTATTTGTTAAATATGAAGCAACATGCTGGAGCGCTGTTATTTTAGAATTATATTTCTATAATATATGGTCTCATTCTCAGACGATTGTGCCCGAAAACCGAAAAACGGAAATACATTGCACGAAAATTTGACGGCAGACCAAGGGGTCGGCTCTTATACGCCTCTTAGTTATTTATTAAGAAAAAGATACAATTTTCTGGAGCAGATACGTTTTGTTCCTGGAGATATTGGTTTGTTTTTGTTCTGTAACTTAAATATATTGTTTGGTTCATTCTAGATTACAGCAGCTCTTTTGCATAGGCTGGTCTTAATAGTTTGTCCTGTGTATCTTTTCAGGGCGATAGTGGATCGCCACTAGTTTGTAAGAATGGTTCTAAGTGGACAGTCCATGGTAGTTATTCTTTCATTTATAGTCTCAACTTTTAGTGTTCATGGTTTGTTCGTGAGATGCAGACTCTGTCGTATTTAATGGCCTATTCTGATTTTATGATCTATTTGAGCGATCGCCAGAGGCATCACCTTACAAGTGATGGAAACAAAGGGAGATAATCACAGTTTAGTCCGTCATCAAAAGGATGCAGACCACCACTAATTTCAAATTTTGACCTGTGACTGAAAACTTTTACCTCCTGACAGAGCAACCATTGGTCATGTTTTTTGCTCCTGGTTATGTATGAGGCTGACCAGTGAGATTTTGAGATAAACAAACTGGAATTTCATACTAAAAAACATATACATATCCACCATACATATCACCGTAACAATCAGCTTAACTCTGTTATCCTTCCGCCCCTAAATCATGACTATTTACCAAAATCTGGCAGACAATGTTAATTCAAACCCGCTTCTTCAATTTTAGGCCCAAAAAATCAACAAAAATGGACACCCAAAGAGTCGACAAGAAGGGGGGGGGGAATTGCTATCAATAGACGAACTACAATTAAAGGTATCAAGATGGTGAAATTTAATGGTGGTCTGTCTTCAAGGGTCCATTACTTTCCCCAACGATTTTAATGTTTATTCTGCTATGTTTGCCTGGCTCCATCGGTGGAATAGGAGAGAACAAATATGCCATAGATTTTTACTTCATAATAGCGTCATCTATGGGTTATGGGTGTCATTGTTTTGGGGGAATGATGACAAATCGGTGGAAGTTGTTGCCCCATGTAGAAGTTTCTTTTATACCACTATAGCTGTCCTTGTCAATCACTATGTTTTACAAATTGCATTCAGGTTAATTATTATTGTAGGTTTATCTAGTTGGGGTTATGGTTGTGCTGAACCAAAATGGCCGGGAATATATACAGAAGTCAGTAAATATACCAAATGGATTAAACAACATCTACATAAAAGAGCTTCTTTATTTGGTTAATAAATGTCTCCACTTGACCCGTGGTTCATGAATTTGATTTTTGTTTTGTCGTTGTGTCATCTACCTGACCACTGATTACGTAGACGGGAGAACCCTCGTCGATACGTCGCTGTAATAAATCCTTCAAGTTACTTACATTCAATATAATCGAGTCATGTGTTACTTCTTCGTTGATTGGAATAGTTTCCATGAACATCGATGGGTTATTTTAGATTACAGGGGCATGATTAGGAAATTAGAATATAATACAAGTCATCATGATTATTCGTTTCTGATTTATGATGTTCCGACGTTCCTGATTTGTTAATTTAGTTAAAAGAGCTATAATCTCTTTGATGTCAAAATAAAGCTCTGCGATGATTTGATCTGATTTGTAATGAGACAAGCTTTGTCACCGAAGACAGATTGATGCCTCACTAATCTAATCAAAAACCGCGTGTCCGTCTTTTTGGTGAATCAACGCAAGCACGAATAGCTTCCGAAATAATCGTTAATTCGGAAAATGCAATATGTTCATAAAAATATGTTTACCAATAGAATATTACATGTACAATGGCCAGGGTTTGTCATTTAAAAAACAGATTAATTAACGGCAATCCCGGATTTATTGTTATTTTCTTTTTACCCAGTTAATTAACTACTACATGTACTTACGGGATTTGTGGGGGTGTTACGATGAATGACAAGATGGTATCATTCAACAATGGCTATTGAATGGGCGATGTTTGTTAAATTTGATAGTAAAATAGTTACCGCTGGCCGCGTTACCGGAGTGACCGTTGATTAAAGAACAACAGCATTTTTACCAGGGGCGGGGGGGGGGGTCGCTAAAATAGGAATGGCTGCTCATACAGATTCTACTGCAACACGTTTCTGCCTGATCTGTGCAAGGACTGCTGTGTATTTCCTAACTGTAGGATCGTCAATGACATTAACTAAAAAGAAACGTTTCTACATTTTTAAAATTGTTTATTTACACCCACGTTTTTGAATGATATATGAATATTATACTATTTACATACTTTGATCATTATAAGTATCACAATAAAATAAAATAGGGCTAAAAATAAACACCCTTTTATCCCAGCTTGATTAACGTGTGTAAAATAACAGTGATATTACAATATGTCTGATATAATATGATGGTTTAAACATGATAAAAACCACGGCCATGTATTGGTTTATTTTTACAAAAAATTATTTACACTTCGATATGCACTCTTTTGTGAATCCATGGCCTTAATTTCTGTTTTCAATAACATTCAAAGTATAAATTATAAATTTATAAAAGTTGAATTGAAAGCTGTATATGTTTTATAGTGCAGAAATTCCATGATCGGTTTCGGTTAAGTATATTGTACCATAAGTGCTGCTCCGTATATCAATTTCTTTCGATTGTTGGTCATTTCTTTGAATCCCGAATAAAGCAAACCATTGATGAACAAGCAGAAACATATTATAGTTATTATATTACAGTAAGGTATGATTATGTAAGAGTAAAGGGAACAATTATGAAAAAAATAGCCACACCATGAAATTGCATATTTCGGTTTCATCGATAATATTATTTAGGGGCGGATCCAGAATGGGGGTTGGGGGGTTAGAGTCGAATTCAGTTTTTGCGTTAGAGATTCGATCTGTGGTGCGGCGTTAAGACATTTCAAGGCGGGAGGTTACTTTGTCCCAGGAACGTTTAAATATTCCTGGATCCGCCCTGTTATTGGTTAAAAATAATGATCGATGAAGTGGTGAAAGTTTCACATTAAACTAATAACATTGATAAGCTATGTACACGCAGGCGACGGAATATTGCAGCCATGACAACTTTTTTTTACACAGAAATGTAGGCACTCTAGTGCACTGATATGAATTGACCGCGTAATGACGCGTTTTCGGTGATCAAGTATCCGCAAAAATGGCATTATATCCCTGCATCTTCCAGAAAACCGTAAGAGTTGTACGGACCGTATCTTTTTAAAACCCCAATGTCTGCAGCATAAATTTAAATATTCAAAATTCCTATTTTGTTGAACTCAGTTTTGTGTTAGAGAGATTTGATCTGTGGTGCAGTTACAGGTCAATAAAACACGTGCTATCGTCGTGATCTGAGAATTGCAAGATTAAAGAGTATCTCTCAAACAAGATTTATAATCAACATTCAACAATCATCTATTCATAATATGGTGGTGCGTTTTCATTGCCTACATTATATTAAATCAGCGATTCAGATATCATAGCATTAGAATTACAAACGATTCTATTAAGATAAGCACAGTGATGCATACAATTACATAATTTAAATTGAATATACACATTACATCCATAAATTATCACATCGACCGCATGTTATCAATGATTAAAACACAGATCCTTTTTCGTTTCGTTTTTTACAGTTCAAAATTTCGTTTTACTTGTCTCTATTACACTAGGATCGGGAATTGTTTATTAAATTACCGGTGGTCTGGTTGAAGTGAGTGATTAGCCAATGAAACGGTCTGTTACGATGAGTTCTTGGCGTGCGATACACGGAACTATGGATAAATCACCAGCAAAGTATACGCCGATGTATGACGTCATTGGTTGAAAAGCCGCTCGTACGTCCCCTGACACGACAGTCCAATACAACCAGTCAGGTCTTCATGTAGTGTAGGTCATCGAATGTATAAATAAACGAAACAACATCAAGACCTGTATTTTAAACAGATTGACATGCTAATACTCTACATATTTATTATGTTTGGCGCCTTCATAATAAACGTATACATAATTATAGAACTACTAATGATTAAAGCCTACATATATGTATGTTTACAATTTACTAAAAATATTACAGGTTTATAAAGAGTAAGTTTTAAAAAAACCCAAGTATATCTCTTGGTAAAAGCTCTGAGAACTACAAATTACAAGATGTGCCCTCCACGTCTGAACATTTCCTGATCTGAATTTATACAATTTTGGCTAAGAGGAAACAAAGCGATTTCATTCATGTAATCCTTAAAGGGAGAGCCCCATATTTCACAAAATGCTAATAAGTTAACGTGCTCTAAAGCGAAAGTTGCCGGGAACTTTCCATTATAAATATCTGATTTGGAAATGACATCGTCATTCAGAACCGCGCAAGAGGACATCTTGAATTCATTTAATGGATATGACATAGACTAGCCTTTGGTAATGTTTATACTGTTTCATCCATACACATTTACAACAATCGCAAATCGAATACACATAAATCTTAAAGGAATAACGTCATAAATTTGGTAATTTGTGGAATGATTCCCTGTAAAATGGGGTTGGAAAGATGAACATTCAAAAAAAAAAAAAAAAAACCCAACAATTTTGTGCGCTCACCAAAACGACATTATTAAAAAATAAAATTGAATTTTGTTGATGATGGTCTTTTTAAAATTTTGTACCCAGTACCGAATCTTATATAGATACACTATCTTATAAGAATAATATGAAGGCCTATGATACACAATGTCCAGGTTGAAGTATATATTCGTTATATATGCAGGCCTATGAACATTCAAAAAAAAAAACCAACAATTTTGTGCGCTTATCAAAACGACATTATTAAAAAATAAAATAAAATTTTGTTGATGACGGTCTTTTTAAAATTTTGTACCCAGTACCGAATCTTATATAGATACACTATGTTATTAGGATAATATGAAGGCCTATGATACACAATGTCCAGGTTGAAGTATATATTCGTTATATATGCAGGCCTATGTTACACAATGTTCAGTTTAAAGTATATTCATTTTCGTTTTATATGAAGGCCTATGATACACACTGACTAGATTGATATATATCCATTTTCATTTTCATTTTATATGAAGGCCTATGATACACAATGAGTAGATCGAAGTATATTCATTTTCATTTTATATGAAGGCCTATGATACACAATGACTAGATCGAAGTATATTCATTTTCATTTTATATGAAGGCCTATGATACACAATGACTAGATCGAAGTATATTCATTTTAATTTTATATGAAGGTCTATGATACACAATGACTAGATTGATATATATTCATTTTCATTTTATATGAAGGCCTAATAATACACAATGACTAGATTTCAATGGTTTATATAAAGAATAATAACAATTTGTGACACGTTTATTATTTAACACAGATCTATCACAGAACTAGGGGGTAATTATTTAGCTCGTCGAATTTTGAACACGAATGATCCACTGAGCACAAAATATGCGGCTGTAACTAGAAATAAGATGATATAACCCAGACCAATTTCACAGTTTACTTTCTCAAATATATCCAGAATAACACCACCGATAGGTGTCGCCAATGCTTGTGGTAGAACTAGCGCCAAATGCCAAACGGCAATATCCTTGGCTTTGTCTTTCTCGTCTGGTAAAACGTCCATGACCAAAGCGAAATCTACACTCGTAAATGCACCAAATCCAACCCCTGTACAGAAAAAAGAAATCATGAAATTACTAATGACTGTCATGTAGTGAAACTGGCAGGGAAAAGGTGAACGATAAACACACCATTTTGAACGCGAAAGCAAGACCATGTTTTGGTTGGTTAGCGGATCGCCTGTCCAACGTCGTGGGTTTTCTCCGGGTTCTTCGGTTTCCTCCCCCTGCTTAAGGCTCCTACGGGCAAGCGAATTATTGAAATAAAATTAACCATATTATGTTAGTCCCGAAATGACATAGTTTCTGTCGAGCGGACGTTAAACCTCATTTCTCTCTCTCCCTTTCTTTGTTTGGTAAGTCCGTGAAATAATCTGCCATATGCACTATCAAGAGTGACACCCAAGAGAGTAAGTAGGAATTCTATAAAGGTTTTTTTTTATAGATCATACAGTGCACACATGCAAGATACCTTTTTATAATGCCGGATTCAAATTAGTTGATGTATATGGCCATACTTATAGAATTTAATAATAGCCAGGTTGCCTAGCAATGGCCAATCTAATTACAGTTATTGATTTAAATTGCCATAATGCCGTTTAATCTTACCGAAAATGAAGGCCATTACAACTGCAACGTAGAAGGCATAATCTCCTTGGATGAATGCATCTGTTAATGCACTAGTTGCCATGAAAAAAGCTGAAAACAAAAAACAAGGTATATTAAATTTTACTGCAGGTATCAACTGCACAGACATTGATATATAGCTTGTCGGCCATTTTTTCAGGCTATGCGCATATGCAATAATGACAGTTACAGAACGCATTTATTATCTACATCCCTCATGATAAAAAGTGAATAACAGAAAAGTGTAGTTCATACTTTGGACCCCAAATTATACACATCGTTGGTACACATTTAGGACTTGCGTTCATATTTAGGACTTGCGTTCACATTTAGGATTTGCGTTCACATTTATAACTACACAGATTTATTCAATTAGCTAAAAGAAGCTAAATCGCCATTATTTGGTACCTAGAAATTGACACAAATGAGTCTCAACGTATATAATAATGTATTATGAATGTATATAAACTGATTTACATTCAATTGTTTCTGTTTTACTGTAATTTCTAATCAGTTATGTTCGCCGAAATACGCGAAGAGTCCAAATCTAATGGCAGTCCATGTGATCAAGGTAAGAACACAACACCAGTGTTGATTTAAAATAAGTCGTATTTGCAATGTCGAAGACTGTGGATGATATTGAGTTAGGCTTGTCTCCTTCAACTTCATTTTACGACGGGTACAATCATGGACCCGAGAGTGGATCCACTTTGACGCTAACATTATTAACTAGGATTCTAGTCAAGTGAGCCCGCATCTGGATGATATTGAATTAAGCTTGTCTCCTTCAACTTCATTTTACGACGGGTACAATCATGGACCCGAGAGTGGATCCCCTTTGACGCTAACATTAACTGGGATTCTAGTCAAGTGAGCCGGCATCTACCCGCCTTGTTCGCTGCCCAGGGAGTGGAGATCGTAAGTTCAAGAAGCTAAGAGCTTTGAATTCCCGTTGATATTTGGCACGAATGTGGGCTGTTATAATTTGTAATGATCGATTTAAAAAATTTTATGAAGCTGTACGGGATATAACCATTAATATGTATCTATTTTTCAAAAACCCGAATACGTACCAGCAGACATGACAATTATTTTACGATGACCAGTTCTATCAGATAAAACACCAAATATAACCGAACTGTAAAAATGTAAAAAGGAAATGCGATTAAACAAAGATATAAACTGATCTCCTCACACTAAGAAAACTGAATATGTTTGTTGTTTAAAATTAAAATGATAAAACTTCCCGTAATGAGTAAATAATAGTTAGATGGACACACAGTTAAACACAACGTGAAGCTACAATGTACCTTTGTTAAGTCAATCAATTATATTATACAGTTAATCTCCTACACATTTTTTTATATTAAAAAAGACGAGTAGGAGATTTTATTTATCACGCAATCCTTTCTTACATGCACAAATAAATAAGTATAATTCTTTGGTATAGATTATGAAAGTTATGATACAAGCGACATCTACGGTAGAATTCGTTATTAAGTGGTAACGTTGGTTATCACATAGATATATGGAGGGATTGTTTTCCATTTTGCACCGACAATTAACTTAAAACCAATAAATCCTGTATTCCACTTCATGACTTATAACTTTCCACAGACGGGCGTAAAATTGTCAATAATTGGCGCGATGATTGAGAAAATCTATTTACCTGCAAGCAGCAGCAAATAAGAGAGGTAGTAACATGACAGCTACAGATGTAGAAGCTGTCCAACAGTTCGGCAATTGGACCATATCGCCCAACCAATACTCTAAAAACCTGCATTTCAATGGAACAAAATATAAAATCGTGAAATTGACAAATACAATAAAATAGATCCATACAAGATGGAAATGGGGTAATTGTTAATTTCCATGATTGAGAAATATCCTCAGATGCAATATGGTCTTTCTTAATTATTTCTTTGAGGAAACTCCACAGCAATAACAATGCATGGTGGATATTATCGTAAGTATAAATGCTTGTTTTTTTTTTTGTTTTTTTTTGATTGACGATCTGAATCATGAGGATCCCCAACTTCAAAGAAATACACGATGGAGTACAATCTGTTTCACAGAGCATTACGAAAGTTTTTCTAGCAGCCTAGTGAATAATCACTGCTGATCAGTGACCAGTGTGCGTGGAGTAACTTTCGTGTGGGTAATTTGAAAACGAATCTTCGAATTAAACCAACTTCAAAGAAATACACCGTGGGATAATTTTTGTGTGTGTTATGAGAAAACTAATCTGCGAAATGAAAGAATTCAACAAGTACAACACGTTGTATACGTACCCTGTTATTGTTGAAACACCTTGCTGCATTAAAAAACGTGTAAGGAAAACCCAGCGAAAATCATGCTCTGAAAAATATTATAAAAAATACAGAAATGGAATGGAAATGAAGTGAATGTTTCATCTCAACAAAAATCCAATCGTCTCGAGTCAAGCATTATTTTCATTTCCGATTTCACATTTAAAATTCTCCGAATACTAAGAAAAGGGTTCGACCCCGAATAACCACTCGAATAGGGATTAATTATTTTGCTTTTCCAACATATCATGGCTGGTTATATTAAGGATAATACTCCCCTCCCCTACCCCCTAGTTCTAGACTATCAAGGGGCTGAACATCTTGTAGGACTTGACGGTATCTTGCAAATGACCACACACCGGAATCACCTACTCCGTTGTCTGTAACCTTCCAGATAAGCTATTTGCTAAGTAAAACTTCAAACTACACTATTATTGGCCGTTTGATTCACAGTTGATTTATATTTACCTTTTAATGGTTCCCAAAATCCACAAAAGATTAGTTTACAATCTGAAAAAAAGAGATAAGAAAATAAATTTGAAATGTTCACTTGTTAAGATAAGATAAGATAAGATAAGATTTTATTGTATCTAAACACCCCATAAGAGGCAGCATACAAATATCCACAAGAAGAAAAAAAGCATGGACATCATTTATGACAAAGGCTAATAATTAAAATTAAAAAACAAAAAAACAACATAGCATGTAAATATTTACATATTGTTATGAATTTTATGAATTTTAATATAACATGTAAAAAAGATATTTGCACAGTTTTCCTCTAGGAAGGGTTTCTGAAAATATCACTCTACCCCCACCTCATTTGTATATTAAAGTCATTTAAATACATAAAAATTATATAAAACTTAAAATTGAGTCATTCATACTTCATAATGATGTGAAGCAAAAATATCCCCATTTATGTTTCCATTAAGCGCTAATTTATCCACGGTATGATATTATTGGCTATCAAGAATCGACAAAATGTCCTCTAACATTCTGGCGGAGTTGATAAGGTTTAACTGCTGTTTAATTTGACCAGTATTTTTTATTTTATTTAATTTAATTTAATTTAATTCCAGGGATGTATATACTAATGGGTAGGGCAATGTAAATAATAAATGTATTGATTGAGAATATATTTACCTAATGGGTGTGTATTTATATCTTCTTTACCAGGTGTTTCACCAGTAGATATACATGTTATAGTTACACTTAATATCAATATACCAATAATACAACCATATATACTTAATACACCAATATGCTAAAATATAAAATACAAAAATTACAAACAAACAAACAAAACAAAAAAAAAATTGACTAAGCATTGTTAATGAGTTATTGCACTCGACAAACTTCAGCAGATTCAGGTACCCTACGTTAGATTGTACCGCAATCTGCCGAGGTTTGCCGATTTGAGTAATGGATGTTGTAATATACTTATCGTGTTTCTTGTATACAAGAGGGATTGGGTGCTGTCATTGAGTCAACTGGCGTGGTTTCGAATCCCCGGTTGCACGTGACAAGGATCGTCTGTTCAAACTCATGGGTTTTCTCCGGTTTCCTCCCACTGCTTAAAGACCCCTACGCGCATGCGAATTATTGATATAAAATTAAACCATATGTTAGTCCCGAAATGACCTGTAGTTTGTGTCGAGTGGACGTTAAACCCCATTTCTCTCTCCCTCTCTTGTATACAAGAACTGTTATTTATATAACGTACCACGTGTACGACACCCACCACGGTTGCACGTGACAAGGAGTAGGATCGTCTGTTCAAACTTATGGGTTTTCTCCGGTTTACTCCCACTGCTTAAAGACCCCTTCGCGCATGCGAATTATTTATATAAAATTAAACCATATGTTAGTCCCGAAATGACCCGTAGTTTGTGTCGAGTGGACGTTAAACCTCATTTCTCTCTCGCCCTCTCTTGTATACAAGAACTGTTATTTATATAACGTACCACGTGTACGACACCCACTACCGGTGAAAATCAAATAGAATGATATTCAGATTCTGAACTTTGATTTAATTTAAGAATCTAAAGCTATATTGATTTGATTGTATCTATTAAATTCATATTCTTTATTTTTATATAATGGAATAAATAGAATTAAATTTTTTAGAAGGGATTTATTGATTCAATAACTAGGTATTAAGGTAGGTGATACTTACTGAAAAACTGAGACCAACAGCTGCACCCGATACATTTCCTAATAATATCATAGCACCCATGACCCCCGAATTAAAACCTGAAATATATTATTGCATTGAGTCATACTAAATCGGAATGAAGGATATTTTGTCCGGACAGCGACTCTATGGCCTTCTCTTATATTGAATTACAACTGCCAAGGGAGCTTTTACATGTACCCCAATGTGCATACGGGAACGACTATACGTTGTTCCCACAGGCACTTGAAGGGATTAAAATAAATTAAAATAAACTTCTTACTACTGCTTGACTATAATACAAGAATACAAAGTAATTCAGACGCCATCTTTGTTATGACTGATTTACCATGTATCGTCTGATATCATCTCACAATACTCACTAGTTCTAGCACTTCATGTCATTTTTATTGCTAACGAGACTTTATTTGATCATTATTCACATTCACATGTAATTAAATTGGTCCTTTTACAGCGTTATTAATAACAAATCAAACTTAAAAAGCTATCATTTATCGATATTCAACTTGACGAGCCCGGAAGTAACCCGAAATAAGGTCAAAAGAAGCCTGTATCACCCAGTCCCTTTATAAACCTATCATTACTCGATATGTGCATAGGAACTGGGTGATCAAGTCTCGCTCAACAGCGGCCTCGCTTCGTAAGTTCTATCACGTGATAGTCAAGCAGTAGTAAGAAGTTTTATTTTAATTTATTTTAATCCCTTCAAGTGCCCGTGGTTGTTCCTTGTTATATCCCCTATCCTGCACCACTAACATGGTGTAACTACACCGGAAAATCAGATGAACTTCCTCAGCTAACACCTCCAGGTTGGTCAGTCAACTTTTGTTTACCCACTTAGTCACATCGGCTTCCTTATACTAAATCATTATCGACGTCTTTTTAAAGTTCCAATTTCACATTTTCTAAGAAAGTCAAAACATAATTATTTCTATGTCTTTTGCTCAAAAGGTTGTCAACTCACTATTATACGGTCCTGGGCAAAATTTTTTGGGCATTATAAAGGGTGACACAGGGTGATTGAGGAAATAGTTACTCAATTACCTCCCTTGTTTTCCCATTCCTCTCCATGGACGGCCATCTTCAAACGTTTGAATTTGAAGTTGAAAATGATATTTTTGCCAATTTCTCAACTGGCAGTACTGAATTATAGGATTAATAGGATTATTCTTTAACAAGGTAGGACTGTTTATAGGTTCAATCTATTTTTGGGCTTTATTTTAATACATTTTAAAAATATAACTTAAAAAAATGCTATTGGAGCTTTAAAGAACTTGGTTTCATCGATCAGTGTTTGCAACAGTTATGCCATCTTTTGTGGAAGGGAAATTCTTTAAGGGAAATGTTAATGTGGCTGTGTTTATACTGTCTGTTTTGATTGTTAAATCATTCACACAAAATAAAAAAAACAAGGGTCTAATAATACAACCCTGTGGTATCCCAGTGTGACATTCTAATATAAAATGGGGTTCGTCCAGCCCACCACAGCATTTTACAAACTCCTGTCGATATTTTAATATCCCTGAATCATCATGATTGTCTGATAAATATACTAGTATTATAACTTACCTCGTTGTGAAGGGTGTGACTTATCTGCCACTAAGGCATTAAAAGGGACGGTAACAGCAGATTGGGATAATATCACCAATAGGAAAAACACAATATATAAAGCTGAAAAATAAACGAATTATACGCACTTAAAATATGGGATAAACAGCACAAATTTCAATCATTTTGGTTGACGTTCTTAAAATATGAAGCACTATTTCATTGTTCTTGACTTCAACAGAAGAAATATCTTCAAAATCTGACAATTTTCACTCCGTGCACAGACGTACTGGATAGATGTGATTCTTTGAAGACATGATCTCGGCCATGTTTAATCAAGTGAATGGAGATGCAATGGTTGGTGAATCGGTCGAAGGAATCTGCTCTGTCTCCACTCATTCGGCTACAATTTGGCGCCGATTGATTCGGCTCGTGTGTCCACCCCTCTTGTTAGCAAAGGAGAAAGGTGAAAAAGATGAAGCGAAATGAAATGAAATGAATGGGGTTTAACGTCCTACTGTTCTGCTCCGAACTGGCACTATGGCTTACCCTTATATTGAATTTAAACTGCCAAGGGATCTTTTACGGGTCCGAACGATTAGACAGCTGTCCTCGGTCCTGCATCACAGACAACGGGGAACCACGCCGAAAAATCTGGAAAAACTTTCTCGGCAAATGAGGGATCGAACACGCAACCTCCAAGGTAGCGGAAAGATGAAGCACATTAATATTCTTCTTGACATCTTTATAATAAAAATCCGTTATGCCACGTTCCGTATTAAGATCTGTACGTACCTAGATTTCCAACTGGTTCTTGTAAAGTTTGGGGTGTATCTCGACCCGGTGTTTTAGATGGTAATAATACTCCTCCAGGTTGAGGATTGATTTTCGTTGGTTGATAGTTAGGAATTGTACCATTCCAAAAAGCCTGACATCTCCCTAACACTAGATCACGATGGCACTAGAAGAAAAAATCCATGCGTATATAAATATAAAGCAGGCTTTAATTACCGTCATAGACAACAAGAAATCTTGATCATGTTTAAACAGAAACGTAACAATTATTTCTTAAACAAAACATGCATATAATGACAAAATGTTACAGAATTTGTTAGTTCAGTGAATATAAGCTGTTCTAGAAATATGAACCCAAACTTCAGATACAGTGTCGATTCTAGCGAATGTTAAAATGGCTGTCCAAGAACTGTATGGTCCCGATTAGGCCCACAAATTAAGATTAACTTCAGATGTAAACCGGGCTAACCCTAATCCTCGACTTAACCCTAACCCACTCCTTCATTTCTTTCGTACTCTTGATAACCAAAATAAAATTTAAAAAAAGATGGGCCAAATGTAACTAAATCCCCCGCCATAATATTATGATTACACAGAGGAATAAAGCGAAGAACTTACAGTAATATTATTTGTTATAACGTCACCATCAGTGGACCTAGAAAATATAAACAAATAAAAACTCATAATAATCAACGCTAGTGTATTACACTGACTCATGAGTGGTCCATGGCCGCATATCACAATGATCGATGGCTGTATATCACAATGATCGATGGCTGTATATCACAATGATCGATGACTGTATATCACAATGATCGATGGTTGTCTATCACAATGATCGACGATTGTATCACAATGACATCGATGACAGTATATCACAATGGCATCGATGGTTGTTTATCACCAGCTTGTGTATCATAATGATAAATGGTTATGTAGCAAAATGATCGAAGGTTGTATATCATAATGACATCGATAGTTGTATATCACAAACTTGTGTATCACAATAATCGATGGTTGTATATCACAATGATAAATGGTTATGTAGCATAATCATCGATGATTGTGAATCACAATGTTTGATGGTTGTATATCATAATGATCGATGGTTGTATATCACAATGATCAGATGTTGTATATCACACTAAAAAACTTAATGAACCGATAGTTTTGGCCTGGGTTTCAGGCAATAGTAAATAACAAATTACATAGTTAAAGTATCGACTGGTCATTAAATGCGGGCTAGCAAAAATCTCCAGTAAACGGGACTTGATGTTTGCTAGGAGACTCGGGCTATTCAGAATATTAACTGGATCTATAATAGCTATAGTGGTGCTCGGGTAATCCAAAATCCATGTCTAAATGTATCTACTCAATACAAGGTATACCATATGCCATCAAATACTTATAAATCTATATTCCTATACAATACGTTATGTTCATTTATCGTGGTATAAATATATATATAGGTATTGATATTAAAGTCTATTGTTAAAGTTATAAAACCAAACTATTCGTATACATATATAAAACTTACACATTTACTTGTGGAGCACTAAAAGCCATGCCTATTAAACCAATGCTGTAAAATATTAATTACAATTATACATACATATGAATCCATATAATTTCATTTTTATTTTAAAATTTGGACTTTTCGTCACGGTGAACACTGAGCATATTAATTTGAAGTTTTGACTATATCCAATATTTTCTCCAGACGAGACAACAAGGCCTAAATTAGATACTTTTTGTTCAGTCAGGGGAAATATACGCCCCCTCCCCTATAAAGATGCATCATATTGTATTGTAGGTGGACTATTTTAACTACCATAATAAAAGGAAAACGCCTCGCATATAGTCATAATAATGGATTTATATTTTTAATGAAACATAAACGACCACAAAAGGTGACTCATCGTGTCTTGTAATTGTTTTGTAGACCCCCACAGTGAGATAGTCGACAAAAGAAAATTAGTAATTGCTGTAGGCTGTGGAAAAGAAGGAAGCATGATATTTACCAAGAGAATAGTGTTCCTATCATCATTACGGGCCTTCTTCTGCCCATTTTATATTTTAATCTGTCACTTATCATACCAAATATAGGACTGAAGAAAAACGTTATAGCTGAAACACAAAATAAGAATGATTAACGCGATTGATCACAATGCTTGTCATTGATTCAAGCGGCATGGTTTCGAATCCCCGGTTGTACGTGACAAGGAGTAAAGTCGCCTGTTCAACCTCGTGTGTTTGCTCCGGGTCTTCCGATTTCCGATTTAAATTGAATCCATGTTAGTACCGACTTAAAATGTCGGTCAAGTAGCTTAGTGTCTGTCTTTTTTAGCTGAGGAAACTGCAGATGGACAGCCTAAGTTTAGTATGTGGCAGGTTCTTTCTACTTTCAGGAAACACATTGACAGACGGACAGATGGATACTATACAATACACATCAAATAACACACTTTCCATGAAAAAACAATTACCATGGTTTATTACTCTGTGACGTTTCAACAAGATTTCATTCTAAGTGATCTATTTATGTATATGCTTGATAACAAATTGTGAAATCTTGTTAAAATGCCACAGTGTAATCAACCATAGCAATTGTTATTTCAATTAATTGTGGTATTTGATTGTTTCTATTACTAAATGCTATACATACCTGCCCCACCTGCTACCATAGCACCAAACCAACTACCTTTAGCGGTATCTCCAACCAATGCCTCGATTTGAGAAGGTATCACTGAAAATAATATATTAATAACATCAACCCCGCAGAATAATTTATCGAGAAAAATATAAATTATATAAAGATCACTTATTGGATCTTTTAAGGCCCATACGTATTATTTCGAGGAGTTCTCTTTTAACTTAAATTCGAGATAGACATGAGCAGAAAACGTTCCAACACAATCCTTCAATCAAGGTATATGATGGATTCCTTATGACCGGGCTAGTTCTTTCGAATTATTCTTTTAACTCAAATTCGAGATAGGCATCAGTAGAAGACGTCCCAACAAAATCCTTCTGTCAAGGAACTAGTTATTTCGAATTATTCTTCTAACTCGAATTCGAGATAGATGTCTCAATATATTCGAGTAGAAGTAGTTCCATCACCCAAGGGTCAGAATTGATTGATAATCAGATATAGTATGATAAGTATAATACCTACCTACCTTCTGCAGACGGTCATTGATAATCAGATAAAATAAGATAATACCTACCTTCTACAGACAGTAATAGCACCATAAAATTTAAACCAAAAGACGTCATATTCAGTAGAATAACTGATAATTTACTGAGAACTTCTGGTGGGGTTTCAGGAATGAGTTCGTTGTATGGAGGGCTGTAATGTAAGTATAGGTCAGTCATAATAAATTGGGATTTAACGTCCTACTGTTCTTCTCCGACTTAACTAAAGAAGACGGACGTACGTCATACAGTGTGCTATGAGGTAAATAATTCCCGGACAGCAGCGTTACGACTTACTCTTGTAGCGCATTCCAAGTGCCAAGTTAGCCAAGCCCTTAATCCTGCACGATGAAAGTTCGGCCAACACCAAGGCCAAATCAAGTTAGCCAAATTAGCCACAGTCAAGTATATTGCATTAAATATTTATCATTCTTATATTATAAAAAAGCATTATCATACAGTGATATCAAAAGAAAAGACCCAAAACAAACTAAACAGACAAAAATGAAATATGGAAAAGATAATATAATAAGTTAAACGTAATATTACATTTTTTCTGTGTTAATCCATGAAAATGGAGGCGACATGTTTAACCGACGCCTGTTTCATTAACTCCCAGCAAATTTTATTTTTAGACCCGTTTTCAATAGCCCAGCCGTATAAAGACGTTAAACCCCATTTCGTTTTCTTTCATTAAACGTATTTTTAGAAGTAGCATAAAATGACACTGTAATGCAAAATGTTGTAAACAATAGTTTACATGTCTATAAGGAAGGAATGTACCTTCTATTGTTCTTTGTAAACAATTGGGTTTAGATATGAATTAATGGCATTGAGTCAACTAGCGTAGTTTGAAACCCCACTTGTACGTAACAAGGTATGGGGTCGCCTTTTCTCTTGCGGTTTCCTCCCACTGCTAAAGACTCTTACGCTCAAGCGAACTATTGAAATATAATGAACCATATATTAGTCCTGAAATGACCCAGTTTGTGTCCAATGGACGTCGGAGTTTCTTCCTCCCCCCCCCCCCGCCCCTTTCTCTTTCTCTTTAGAGTATCTCTTCCCCCCTCCCTTTCCCGCTCTCTCTTTCTTTGTGTGTAGCAAACAATGGATTACTATATATATTATTACTTACCTAGCCTCTTCATCTGTATATAATTTCTTCATGTTTATAATATAGGTGTTATATAACTAGTCCGAGACAGATCAGATAGACGTTGATTCTGTCTCTTTAGTTAGTTATTTATTACATACTATTCATCTGAAATATAATATCAGATAAATAATTTGTTAATTATGTAGCACAGTTGAAATTACTATGTCCCTTTATTAAGGGGGGGGGGGGTATGACACATAAGATAAAGAACTGACAGTTCTCACTATAATAGTTAAAAGATAAATTATGTGAACGGAATATGGTGCAAATTTCAGTTAAATTGCTCAACCGAGATATCAGCGATTGAATTTTAGACCGAGTCTCGGTCGTCGTTACTTAAGTCGGTATAATAAAAAACACAGTCTCAATTATCCATTTTTGTATTTAATCACCAATAAGTGTTGAGCAGCAGATCGGATTCAAATCCCGCGAAAAACGAATACATAAAATGGCATCGATGGTAGATTATGGTCTTCTCATGTTAATAAATGTTTAATTTATAGTGCATTTAACATATCATACCCAAGACATGCAATAAGCAGATTGCTGAAACTATTTTTGAAACATAAAACGTAATGATATGTGATTTTTCAAAAAAAAAAAAAAAAAAAAAAAAAAAAATACATTAATGAGCGCTCGTTTTCCCCATACGGGTCGTGTGGGCCTCCGTTAGTGCAGTCGTTTTCAATGGCGGTGTCTATGTTTGAGTCGTTACCCGCTTCCTGACGCATGCAACTGGAGTGAAACTTTTTTTTATATAACGCCTGTTGAATAAAAGTATTGTTAATTGTATATTATTGTGACAAAGTTATATGTCGTTTATTTCGTAAGTAAAGTAACGGTTTATGTATCAAATCGTGATGCCGGTTCACACTTGTCAGGGTAGGGTGCTAATAGGAAAAGTGTACCATGTGTACCCCAACTAGAAAATACAATCCCCATCAAGTGTTTGTGTAATTATCCCAATATATTTCACCCAACCCCGTTAAATACAAACTTCAAAGTGTTTGTGTATCTCACCCAACCCCATTAAATACAAACTTGATATTGTGTATCTCACCCAACCCCATTAAATACAAACTTGATATTGTGTTGAATATCTCACCCAACTCAATTACATACAAACCAGATATTGTGTTTGTATATTTACCCCAATTAGTACAAACAATTTTCATGTCATGATTATAAATCTTGCCCACATACTAAATAAAGTCTGAATATTGGAACTACAGCCAACAACAATATTCATTATAATTTTATTGTCTCTCCTATATTCATGTTAGCAATTCAGCGCTTCTATAATTGTATTATTAATGTCTTATAATGTAGTCATCGATGAATATTTCTATCCATCATAATCCCTTCTATAGGTTCTATAGGATATATTCAACCATTCCCTTGTCACAGCTGTTAGTTTTATATAAGTCACAACCTTTCTTTATATATGCATATACGCATTTTTATTTATTTATACATATTATTATTTATATGGGAGATAAAAGAGTAAAAAGATGAAATTATTATGTTGAACTGAATAAAAACCCAACAAAACAACCCAGCGTCTTTTCCTACATTGCGATATGAAATCATCTATATGAAAGTTACTTCAGTTTAACCTTAATATATGTTTTATATTGACATATTTATTTTATTGATTTTTATAACACAGCTGTATGTCTTGTTGGGTTTGTATGGATCAATATCCGATCTATGTTTTACCCAATGCAAAAAAGAAGTCCGCATGAAACCTGTATTCTATTTTAAAGACAGTGGACTATGCAATTTGTCTTTTGCAACAAAAATTTGAAAATTTGAATTTGATTAACGTGGTTAAGAGTTAAACGTGATCTAGGTATGGGCATTAGCACGAATTTTAGATGTCATTTATTTCTTTTGCGGTTTTCACACATTTAACAAATTCGTGTTATTGTTTCGTACTTCATTCGCTGGCTATGTCGAGTATTGTGCAATCCAGTTTTCCCTATTACGCAAGGCTTGTTTCCCATCTAGCCACGTGGAATAACAACTTGACACGAAACATCCTCCTTTACACGGTAATTAAGAAATTAAATGGGGTTTAACGTATTACTGTTATGCCCCGAACTAGGCTAATGAAGACGGTCATACGCCATACAGTGTGCGATGAGGGAAATTTCGCCAGGACAGCGGCACTATGACCTACTCTTATAGCGAATTCCAACTGTCAAGGGATCTTTTATGTGTACGCCAATGTGTACACGGGATCTCGGTTTTTCGTCCCATCCGAACGACAAGACAGCGGTCCTTGTCAGGCCCTCTGTCCTGCACATTATGTTCTTCAACGCCTGCTTCCACTGAATTGGTATCGCAAACAAGACCTAGGATAGATAAGGATACGTAAAAGGCGGATAGTTGTTTATAGATAAGAATAGATGTATAATACATATTATTATGTACGATGGCACGACGAGTTTTATTGCCTTTTTCTTGAATAAATCTATTCCATACTTTTTTATTTGTATTCCACATGTATGAAAATATAATTACTTTAATTCATTTGGGAGTCATGGATATACTGATATAAATATATCGAATCTGTATACTAAGCGGATTATCTCCCTCCAATCGGATTACACTGATCGCGTGTAGTCCCCCCCCCCCCTTCTGTTTCTTCTACCCTAGTGTAGGACGACTACATGTGACGCCTTTATTAGTTCAAATGCCGTCTACATGTGACGTCACATAACAAGTTATGTTTACATAAGACGTAGTAATACTTCAAAGAAATGGTCTTGAATTTATTTTGATGAAGGAAATAAGTTAATATCGTGAGATAATTAACTCGCACCGATTCATCGTTTTCAGTGATTGTAGCTGGGAAGCGAATATTATTCATTGTTGATCAGCATGGAAACTTCCCTGCAGTGAACATTTCGAAAGAAAGAATCGACCCTAGTTTTTATCAGTGAAATTTCGCTGTAATGGGTAGGTCGTTAAAGAATTAAGTTTATTCAAATATTTTACCTGTTCTGAAATTTTTCTTAACCGGTAATTCTTATAGTTATCGCTGCCGTAGGACGCGAAACCGCATTTCATATCTTTATTATCGCGGGTTTCAGTTTATTAAAATGCATTTTTGTATTTGGAATCTTGTTCTTAAATTCGTATCTGTTGGGCAATAAAACAATTATTACTCTATTAGATGGTGGTCGTGTACAGGAAGGAGGAGGGGGGGGGGTAAGGAAGCACTATTCTATTGTCCATATTATTTCTGCTGAGGTCAGTCATATTTTTGTTGATTTGAATATCTGGGTCTATAGCGGTAGCTAAAGAAGGCAATCTATATAGATATAATGAAATCGATTTTGAAGCAAGGATTCTTTCTAACGAGTTCACTACAGGTCTACAATTAGTGTTATTGGTAGATGTATCGTGTAGCCAGGAAGTTACACAAACGGCCCAGAAATCTCTCTCTATATCGATCGCTATGCTACGACTTGTAATGACTACCGACATGAACAGACCAGGAACAAGATCAGGCCATATTACTTGTACTTTAAAATTTGTTTTTGAACTTTTAACAAAACGAAAAAAAAAAAAAATCCCAACAACGACGAATGTTTACATGCAAATGTTTTCGGTTTGTCTGTCCTGTGCTACAAATGTATACGATTAATAAAGTTCCAATTAATTTCACCGGACACAGGTCAATAAAATGAAAAGAAAGAATCCTCCTGGTTACTGGTTGCCAAACATTTGAAGTGTCAAAGGGCAGCTGACTAGCTTTCTAAGGGAAGTTGTCAAGAATCTGAAGAGAGTTGCTAGGTTGTACCCAAAGATCAATACCCGTCTCTACGATCTAAGAAAGCATGAATACGGGTTAACAAGAAACGGTGGATGCAATCACCCTATAGAACATTTTATTTGAAATGAACGGAAATGGGCAGTTGGAATTCGATATAAGAGTTGGCCGTAGCGCCTCCGGCTGCCCTGGCACAATTTCCCCCATAGCACTGTATGGCGCATGCCCGTCTTCATTAAACCAGTTCGGAGCAGAAAAGTAGGACGTTAAACTCCATTTTATTTTATTTCACATCATTAACTATTAGGGGAGTTGGATGGTCGAATGGTTAGCGTGCGCGCGCTGTATCACACGGCCTGCCATTGAATCACCTGGCGTGGTTTCGAATCCCCGGTGGTACGTGGCAAGGAGTAGGGTCGCCTGTCAAGCCTCGTGGGTTTTCCCCACGTCCTCCGGTTTCCTCCCACTGCTAAAGACCCTTACGCGCAAGCGAATTATTGAAATAAAATTAAACCATATGTTAGTCCCGAAATGACCTAGTTTGTGCCGAGTGGACGTTAAACTCCATCTCCGGTTTCTTCCCACTGCTAAAGACCCTTACGCGCAAGCGAATTATTGAAATAAAATTAAACCATATGTTAGTCCCGAAATGCAGTTTGTGTCGAGTGGACGTTAAACCCCATCTCTCTCTCTCTCTCTCTCTCTCTCTCTCTATCTCTCTCTCATTAACTATTACATGAACTACAGACAATCTTATCAAAATACCAGTGATAAGAACCACATATCATATGGTATAGGTAAATATTATTGTCTTTCATACATCGCGATCGAGGGTTCAGGCCTAGTTCATTTAACACAGGATTGTCTGGTAAGTGTATAAAAACTTAACAGGCGCGGATCCAGAGGGGGGGTCCAGGGGGTCCGCCCCCCCCCCCCCCCTGCCCAGACTTGAAAAATTTGTATGCGATTTTATTTGCGATTTTTAGACCTGTAATTTTGGAATTTACCTTCCGGAAATACGTCAGAATGCTCCAAATTGAATCTAATTTACCAAATTTTTCGGGGGGAGGGCCCCCAAACCCCCCGTTAATTGGTTGAGTGCCTTAGCCCCCCCCCCACCTGCAAAAAATCCTGGATCCGCGCCTGCTTAACGACAAATTAAATTATCAACCAAATAAGTTTCCTAGATATTAAAAGTCTTCTACTCATGTTATCAAAATTAGATAGAGAGTTTGTCTTTAAATTTCAGTCGGTCTCATCCAATGGTGCACGTAGGACCTGGGGTCTGACAATGTCACTCGGATGGGACGAAAACACGATGAAACAACTTTTCATTCAAATCGAGTAGGGCAGCTTATAAATCTAAGTTAACAGCAAAAATTTTAATGAAAAAACATATCATTCATTAATGCAATATCAATGTCTCCCCCCCCCCCCCCACACACACACGGAATGATGGTTGTCAGCCCCTTCCCCACCCCACCATCTCTCTACGCCACTATAGCCTAGTCTCTACTCGTATGCGCCATTTAATGATAAATCTGGTGTTGTTTTAATCTCCTGCTGTTTTGTATTATATAACTTATATTATATAAGAGTGTAAATGGATTATATAATATACGGCTGAGATAACTCTTATTATTTTTCTCAATAACACTATCTATATAATACCCAGTATGTTTTACTTATATGACGTATATTACACTGTGTATATAATAATATTACCTTTCATAATAAATAAACATATGTATATATCACCCTAATTAGTTTCATATTAATTAACAACTCTCATTAATGTACATATATACGGGTATACATTAAAATACCCCCCCCCCCAAAATGTATATTCACCGTAATATTTCACAATGGGAGCCGCGGTGACTTAGTAAATAAGGCGTTGGCTCGATACCGACGAGGTCCCTTGTTCCATCCTTGTGTTGGTAAAGAAAGTTTTTTCGGCGTGGTTCCCTCTTGTCAGTGCTGTAGGACAGAGGCCCTGGCAATAGACAGCGTATAGTCGTTCGGATGAGACGAAAAACCGAGGTTTCGTGTACAATTGGCGGTTGAAGTAGGCCATAGCACCGCCGCCCGGGCAACATTTCCCTCATATCATAACACACTGCATGATGTATGCCCGTCTTCATTAGCCTTGACAATGACGCAGAGTAGGACGTTAAACCCCATTTCATTTGTCATTTGCGTTTCACAGTGAATAATTTTAGTCACGTGATTTAAACAATGATGAAATCTATGAATATTAAAGAGTTTTCAACCAAGCAGCCACAGTGGCTCAGCGGGTATGACGCTGGCACAAATCAATACCCACAAGCCAGTAGTTGGCTGCGTTGGCTTAGAAAGTAACACGCTGCCGCATGTGACCCTGGTAGTTACTGTGGAATTTCTAACTTGATTTCACCTTGTTAAGTTGTGCCTGAAGATGGCCCCGGCAAGGATTAACGTCCACCTCTGTAATCTTTGCCGCGCATGTAAAAGAACCCTTGAACGTTGGGGATGACGAAAGTTTTTCCTTAATCGTGCATGCAATAGAACCCTTGAAAATAAATTTGAATTGAATTGGAATGACCAAAAGTTTCCACTATTCGCACACTGCATTGCACACTAGTGGCCATAGTTTAAATTCATCCTCGCATAGGCCCAACGGCACCAAACAATACATGTAATTCTTATTATAAATCCGAGCTTTACTTATTTTATATAATATTGGATGAGCTTCCTAACCTACAGATCCCGTGTTCTATCCGGGTGTTGGCTAAAGAAGTTCAACGGGCTTTTACGGCGTGGTGCCCCCTTTTCAGTGGCGTAGATTGAATTCGATAAAAGAGTAGTCCCTGGTGGGCGAACTAATTGCTCATAGCAAATTGTATGGTGTGTGCCCGTTTTCATTGGCCCTGTCGGAGCACAATAGTTTGATGGTAAAGCCAGACTGACACTTGCACGATTCCGTGGCACGCAATGGCACGACTCGAGTCGGCACGACACCGTCCGATTTGCGCAAACTCGTCGTGCCAATGCGGGAAGTGCGTAAACAATACGCAAACTATGCGTGAACTCGTCGTGCCAGTTTGTGTCAATGTAGACACTGATGGGCACGACAAAATCGTGTTCAAAAGTCGTGCAAGTGTCAGCCTGGCTTAAGTCCTATTAAAGTAATTCAATCTAAGTAAATCAATCTTTAATCTATATCTAAGTCATAGTGTTACTGTATGTATGAAAACTGTGCGTGGGCTTTCGAAGTGAAATTGTTGACGTAAAAAAACAATATTTATTATACGCGGCCAGATGCTACCTAGTTAATCTGTAATATCGTTCTATATGGATTAAATCACATGAAAATGTTTACTGACGTATTTACAATAATAATAACACTTAACATTAAATGTAATATTTACATTACGTGAATAGCATTTTATGACAGAAATCAAAACTGATATAATAGCTTTTTGACGATATAAAAACTGTTTGAAAATTCAATTTAAAATTCCTCCAAGTTCCGACAATCAGAGCAGTTACCTGGGATTCTCTTAAAGCCCCAATAACACTCTTGTTGTAACTGAATAATATGTCCCAATCTTTATTCTGGTCAACAAATTTTATTATTTTACAATATTCCAATTAATTGATGATATAAATTTCATCTTAACACACCTAATGTAAAAAATTGGAAAAATTCAATTTATTGATTTGAAAAGTCTAACGTAAACCTTTTCAAATGTGACTTGGATTTAAAATATTTTCGAACCCTCAGGACAAGTAAAATAGGTTGTAATGGATAATTTACACAACAGGTAGGACACTTAAACATCTAGTACTTAGAATAAGGCCATTATTTATTTTCTCGAGCTGCCAAGCCAGCAAGAGTGTTATTGTCCCTTTAAGAAAAATACGAAATTATGATTAATAAACAAACATTCTGACCTATTGAACCCGAGTCAGTTAATGTTTACAATGTATTTGGCTGAGTCAAGAATTTCCAACCTCATTGATAAATCTGTTTAAATTATCATGACGTCATAGTTGTCTGCAACTAAGATGTACTCGTATGAAGCCAATAAATTTCGTAATAATAACAAGAGCCGCCAATATATATATATATATAGGCTTAATAATATATTGTTATTACGAAATTTGTTTACGTTTAGTTTACCTTCAAACGAATTGGGCCTAGATATCGTGTGTGTTTTGAAACCAAATGAAAGTACGCCTACATCAATAGTGGATTAATTATGAGGTTCTGGCTTGTTCTCATCCAGTAGGTTATTTACTGACCAGAGCATGACAGTTCCCTTGTGCACTAGAACTGTTATTAGTTAATAATTGTATGGTAGTAGTTCCCAGTTGCCCAGACTCGATTACCACTTTGTATTGTAACTCCATTAGGTTTATTTACATTTAATTGGTATTTGTGGCAAACTGGTTGTCAAAACAAGAATCCAGAAATTAATGTGGTTGAATTTAGATAAAGAGTCGGCCATGAAAAGGGAATATATTGAGCATTTCAGTCAAATTACTTTATTCTGATCGAAGTTATCAATGTTGGAAGTTTTCAAAAGAATAGCGTAATCTCGATTTTCATTGCTACCATTGTTACCATAATAAGCGAAATTAAATTAAATGGGGTTTAACGTTCTCTGGTCTGCTCCGACTGGGCTAATTAATACGATCGATAATAAAGAAAGTCTCGATTATCCATTTTTCAATTAAATTTTTACATGCCGATCGCATTTCAATCTATTTAAAATCGCGCCCATCCGATGGTCTAGAGAGTTGATTGGGTCCCTGTCATGTAAATAAAGGTCTAATTTGGGACAAAAAGAAAGACCTTCATTAGGCAGATTAAGCTCTTGCTCAACGCGTATTTAATGACATCACTAAAAGACGAAGACAGATCTATTTTAATTAGCGGGGAAGCATTTTATTGTGAAGCTCGCAAATTGTCCAGTCTCTGGTGCTGGTTACAGGTTTACTCAAATTTTTTTTTTTATACAAATGGAAACGAAAGTGTTGGTTTACTAAAAATTACTACTTTTATATAAATCGAAATGTAAAATAAATAGAAGAGACTGGGCCGGTCTAATTAAGCTCTTGCTTAACGCGTCTTTAATGACATCACTAAAAGACGAAGACAGATCTATTTTAATTAGCGGGGAAGAATTGGACTATTTATATAAACACTCATCTCAAGAGAGAATGACAAGTACAGGCGGTACATCAATACATTCTAGTAAATAACTTAAATATATTTCCTCTGGCCAGTAATCACATCAGTCAATGCTCCTACAAACTGTTTTTTCTATCTAAAATCGCAAGGCGGTTATAATGAATGGGGAATAGAATTAACCTATTTGTTATGATCCATCATTCATTCAAAAATTCCACATTTTCTAGTCGTATTTGTTAAATAAACACACAGAAGCTTTGAAAAATTATTTCTGCTGATTTAGCCGGCATTGACCGAGAAAGTGCATCGGCATTTTCCGACGTTGTTTCGCCATGTCAGTAGTACATGAGGGGGGGGGGGGCAACATGGACAGTAGTCTAGTCGTTCTGATGGGGCGAAAAAGAAAAAAATGGGGTTCCGTAGATACATAGGGAATCACGTAAAAGGTCACTTGGCAGTTGGAAATCGGTATAAGAGTAGTCACAGTGCAGCTGCCCGGGCAAAATTTCTCTCATAGCACGCTGTATGGCGTATGCCCGTCTTCGTTAGCCCAGTTAGGGCAGTAGGACGTTCAACTCTATTTCATTTCATTTTGCTCATGTGGCTGCATATACGTATACGATTAGAGCCAAAGCGGCGTATTTACACCAGTACACGAGGCGACCCCATGGACACCCTCACCCTCTGAACACACGCCTGAAAATTTAGTACAGAGAGAGAGGGAGATGGGGTTTAACGTCCACTCGATACACACTAGGTCATTTCAGTTGTAACACCCGGTTTAATTCATTTCAATGATTCGCTTGCGCGTGAGGGTCTTAAGCAGTGGGAGGAAACCGGAGTGCCCGGGGGAAACCCACGAGGTTGAGAAGGCGCCCCTATCTCCATGCTAGCTAGAGGTGACCGGCAAACTATACCAGTTTAGCGCTTAACATTTAACCATATACTTTATACATACCGGTACCTTATATAGACCTCAGAATGAATATTAACTATTAGCAGTATGTTTTTTTTATATTGTGATTTTATTTCTAATTTAACGGATCAAATGTTACCATCAAATTTTAATATTCTGTTTTTAATATCTACGTAAAACTGATAGTCCAATTTAACAATATAGATATAAAACATCCGATAAATAAATATTAACTCCTGAGAATTTATTTTTATAATTATAATTTATAAATCAACAAACCAAATGTTGCCATCATATTGTTAACATCATGTGGAAAGCTGATTAAAGTAGTTTAGTCTCCAACTCAATGAAAACACGAATAGTTTGTCAATTTAACTTTACATTGATGTTGTGACTTAAGCGGGAAAAGCTTGGCTTCTGATATCCAATATTTAAAACAAAATAGATATTTTACCACTAGTACACGAATCGTGTACCACATTGGTTCCAGTGCCATTTGCAACAAGGGACTCGAAGAACATGGCTAGACATATTTCACAAGTCATGTCAAACGTTGACATGTTCTTATCCGGAGAGCATGTGCAATAAATACTATCGGTGTAGACTGGAACAACCCGACGTTGGAGACTTCTGGCTGGTGTATTTCGCAGAACATAACTACAGTTAGAAACTACGGTTAAACGGAAACGATTGAATGTAATCAATTTATATACACGTTCGTATTACATTATTATATGCGTTGCGAGCCATTTGTATCAATTTCTAGGTCCCAAATATTAGTGATTTTTTTGTTGAATCTGTTAACATTTTCCCACACTTTCTAATTTCTGTTAACGTTGTTTATAATCTAAGATGGACGTCTTCAGTTTAATTAAAGCCATGTGACCCGCCTGATTACTATCACCCATATCAGCCTTGATATGCTCGTAAATTGGCTCACTGGACATCGTATAACACAACTTATCTTAATGAGAACCATGTATAATAAACTCAGTTCATGGTTGAGAGATAAGGAGTTTTCTGGCGCGCAGTAGTGGGGCAAAACTGAAGGGTCCATAGAAAATCCTACTCCCTACAGTAACCATTATTGCCCCCCCCCCCTCCACACACACCTTATTTAGCACATGGTCACGTGGCAGAGGAAAATATAAATATATTGTTCGATGGCTTGTGGTTTGTTTGGAGGACTCAACATAATTAAGAAGGGACGCTTAAATTGTAGATATGAAGATTCAGTATTATACGGAAGGTGTCTTTATCATCATTAATAACAAAAAAGGGCATCAGATGTAGACTTTATAGCATGACCCCATCACGTAACGTACGTCTGGGGCGAAAAATACACACAATCCAAAAACATGCGCTGTAATTTGGGGTTGACACATGTTCCTTAAAGCCCCAATAACACTCTTGTTGTAACTAAATAATATGTCCCAATCTTCATTCTGGTCAACAAATCGTATTATTTTAGAATATTCCAATTAAATGATGATATAAATTTCATCTTAACACACCTATTTTAAAAAATTGGAAAAATTCAACCAATTGATTTGAAAAGTCTAACGTAAACATTTTCAAATGTGACTTGGATTTTAAAATATTTTCGAACTCTCTGGACAAGTAAAATAGGTTCCAATGGATAATTTACACAACAGGTATATAGGAAACTTAAACATCTAGTACTTAGAATAGGGGTATTATTTATTTTTTGGAGCTACCAAGCCAGCAAGAATGTTATTGCCCCTTTAAGCAACGTCCGCGAGTTTTACAACATGTAGTTAAGGCGAGATCAAGCCTTTTATTGAAGATGGGGTTGACGATGCACTTTTAAACTTGACCTCTGGTCGCCAGTATCCTAGCTTCTTGTCAATGAGACTTGACAATCGACAAACGGTCGTAGGTTCAATAAAGGTCCGTTGTTTGTAAGTAGGAGATTGTAATCAAGATTGTTATTGAGATACGCGAAAGGCTATCTAATGACTGCTTCAAAGCCTAACCAGACGAATGGGTAGCCCTAGCTATCATGCATGATATTTGTTCTTCATCCCGAGACAACAATACGACGATAAACAATGGTGGTCCAAAACTGTAATTGTAAAAATTCTATTTTGGTATCTTGAAATCAAGATTTCGCAAAAATTAATTAAATTCAATTGGGCTTTGTATTTTTTCTATTTTAAATTACTGCAAATCATACATATAGATAGTGTATTTAATGTATTTCAAAATTTAAGAAAACAAAGATTGAAGTTGATTTAGTACAAAATATAAGTCCAGTATATATTTAGACACGGGGGGGGGGGGGGTGAATTAGTCGTATCTGATGTTTTTCTTGAACGAAAGAACAAACATACTAAGTCAGAGTAGAATGTACATGTTTGTAGATTTTCAGTAAAGGCTTCATATATCTTAAAAACGTTTCAAATCAAATTAATTCATTGTGTGCTTACTATTCTAAATTGCTTTCTATTTTTAAATCAATAAGATTGGTGAATCGACTTAAGAACTGAACACAGCTTTATGGTAACTTTATGAAGATAGTAAGCACCATTTTGTAAGCGTTTTAATAATTATATATATATATCACGATAGATTCAGTCTTTTTAATAATGAATTATTTATTGCGGCAGATTCAATCTTATTCTATAGATAAACCTAAGAACTACGAACGTCTTAATTATAACATCGCCATTCATCATCGCCACCATCTTTATTCACTTGGAGGAGAATGTATAAAAAGACTAAACGAAGATCAATATAATTCTCGTTATTAAATGTATACTAGCAAACTATTATTTATCCATTAACCAAATTTAATTCAAGTCATAAACTTATACATTTTCTGATAAATATCCATTTAGACATTTTCAGGGGCGGATCCAGGAATTTTTGCAGGAGGGGGTTTGCCAGGTTTCGGTCACCGAAATCTGCCATCATTGTCTCTAAATTACATAGGCATACATACAAATTGAGCTTTTTAAACAGAGAAATCATTTTCATACTGATGTAGGATCACTTTGCGATGTAATTTCATTGATGCAAGGCATTATTTTTTTTATGTAGCTGAGCAGGAGGGGTCCCCCACCCCACCCCCCTCTGCTGGATCCGCCCCAGATTTTATTTTATGGCTGTATAAAATTCAAGATTATATTAAAAATGAGTCTTGTAGAATTATTAATCGTTGTATACACTGAATAAAGATAGCATACTTTCTAATTTGAATCTTTATTGCTTTTGTATGAGAAATGTTATAAAGATGGTTATTTTTGGTAATTACTTTTCCCTATCAAATCAATTTGTATTTCAAAACTGCCAAGCAAAGGATAAGTGCGCATGTCGAATCTCATCAAACTAAAGCCAGGAAACATTCATGTAGGTCAGTCTGTAGTCACGTTAGCTATTAACTCGCTATTAATATTAATAATTATTTTAAAGTGAGTTTTCTTAACCACAAGTTTCTTTATAATGACTATTTATAGTAGAAATAATCTGATTTCTTATGATTCTCTAATATAACTGAATTATCCGCAAACAACAATTCAAGCTGAAAGTTAGCCCGGGAAATAATCATATTATCTTCCTTAATGAAACCAAGCGTAAAAACGTTATTCTACGTATTCCTTGTTGATGTAATGATATAATCATTACTGAATACTTTGGTGAAAACGATTAAAACACGATCGGATGAAGTCGTTCATTGGGACTATCAGTAATATGATAAAGGCCTTTTAATTTTCTCCTTTACCGTCGGACAAAAGGACTGCCTTAAATGCTGAACGGAGATTATTTTGAACCCGTTATGGAGACGTTATCGGTTTCGATGATATTACAGCACTTATGGTTTCTGATTAATAAAATGAACTAAATCCCAGACAATGAATGTTTGATATCGCAGCAGACTTTCTGGCACATCTCAAAGCATTTAAGATCTTGAACAGATGGCCAAATGATTTCAAAATATTATGTAAAACTATACTCTCTTATGCAGTTGTGGTGATATTCAAGCAATGTCCAACAGTTCAACCAAAATGAACGTATCCGTCTCTGGTGGTCATGGGTACACTGTCGATTAGATAACTTACATGCCCGATTGTAATTAATCGGATTAAAATAAACATCTTTATTTCGTTTCGTTTCTTCATACTTTCGATAGCCTACACTATACATGCAGATCTGACCGGACTGGAAGGTCGTGTCAGGGGTCGTGCAAACGGCTTTTAACCCTTACTTTACTGTATATTATATATGCCTACCATTTTACTAGCAACAATATCATGGCTTGCGGTGCTTTTATGTAAAACAAAATGAGGGTAGTGCCTACTGATTTCATTAGCCACATTGATATTCATAACGTCTGAAAAATAGATCGGATTTTGTCTAATATATATAACTTTTAAGAAATCGTCCTCAGTCACTTTGTATATAAATGAATCTATTCATGGTAGGGCTACAATACAGCACTATTATTTTAATCGCTTTAGACTAAGAAACTATAAATATATATAACTTCCTTTAATGAAAAAATATAGGACTTTAAAGGTTGTTTTTTTCTGATGCTTATTGCCACGAGTGTACAAAAAATCGATTGGCTTATAACGGCGATGCAATCTGTCAGAAGAAAATGTCTCTTTTGGCTGGTCGTAAAGCATTTGTCAAGGTAGTTAAGAAGACATTTCTCTAATTGAGAATAGAGAATTAGGCGATAAGAAGATTCAGTCATGCAGGATAATAACTCTTATTGTCTACACTTGATTTCCATTCATTACACCAAAGCTTTATATGACTCATTGAAGTGGTTCACAAATCAATGGACGAACCAATTCAGTTACATTTACATGGCCCTGAGATACGTATACGATGAAGACATTTTCCTAGAAATAATTATAAGACCCAGTAACTCACCGTATATTAATAGGAAAGGGTCTCTTCTGTTAAATGCACTTAAGACGATCGAATTGTATATGGACATATTATTTATTAGTCTGTCATTTTTTACGCTTGGTGTGATTGAGGGCTCGAGAGGCAACACTGAGTAGAGTTTAATCTACTGTACCAGATGATGCATCTGTCAAATAATCACTATCTTCTATTCTTTGTTGTTGTTGTTATTTATTAGAATTTTAACGTCCAGTATACATTTTTTATAGATATTGTGTATGATTTAATTTAAATTATTTACATATTATGAAGACGTCACTGAATTTTAAAGAGACGATTTACTGTAAATACAATCTAAGAATAGGATTATCGCTGTTATTTTTATGTATAAAATGTTTACTTTCTTTATTTAAATAGATTTCGAAATACAATATTTGCTTTTAGTTTATCTAAACAATTATACGTTTAAAGGGTGGCGTATTTTAGGCATACATTTCACAATACGAATTTTGTTCCACGACTAAAAATCTAGCACTGTATACTGCTGCTTTAAGGAGAAACGGGGGTATTGCTTGTATTTCAATAGTTTCATGTCACTGATGTGCTAATTCTGTCCTATTGGATGTCAAACATTGCAGCTTTGCCTAAACAAAGACACAAACGATTCAAGTACAAAGGAAGGAATTTGACTCATCCCTTGGTTTATACCAACCCGCTGATGACATTGTGTGCTTTAAACGTCCATTGTCTTAAATATAACCACTGACCATAACACAACAATAATATACCATTTTACAGTTATTTTCATTTCAAAATATCAGATTACTAAAACCCAACATCTGTAAGTAAATAAATACTCCAAGGACTCACTGACATGTATATCTATGATGAAATTTGAGTCAGTTAAGTAAAGAAAACCCAAATAACAACCTATCAGACATTTGATTCCATTTAATTATTCCATTAATATTTAAGGAGTAAGTGCATTGATTAATTGAAAGGGAGAGCATTTAAAAATGGAGGAAGCCTCACAATGCATCCGTATTTACCGTCGTCTTCCGCCTTCTAACATCCCCAAAGCAAAGATAAATTTTGATGAATCCAATATTTACTGACCTTGATAAGGCTTCCTGCCGTGATGTCATTTTCATATCTGCGATATTATGTTCTCCAATCGAATGTCATCAAAAAGAAATCATCTTGTAAAATCCACACTCGGCTTGTTATTGAAAAGTCTTCTAGTATTATAAACGTTAACTTCGCCCAGTGTTATGTCAAGCCACACACAAAATCAATATGGTTCGTGGATACAAGGCAAAATCTACTGTACACTGACTGCTTCACACAGAGCAAATGTAGGAAGATACGTCACATTCAGCTGTTACAGATCCCAATCAATAAGAAAGCCTGCTAGTTTTCTGTCCCGATCTTTTTTAAGCCACAAAGTTTGTTTATGGGGTGCCGCTCTACGTTCTCCGTTAAGTTCTGCATTAGCGTCTAAATCGCAACAAGGAAGGAAACAAAGAACTTAATGTAATGTATACGGCTTTCCTCTCTGATACTATTAAGTGCATTTATTCCAGATTTCTACATCCTGGTGAGCCTATAGGTACCTATAAATCATTGATCATTAATTATATAACACGGTCATGCATTCAATTTGATTGTAAATAGATTTAGATACTGCTATACTATATAGCTGTCATCATTTCGGTTATAACGATTTATGATGTAATCCCATAATTACACAGAGGTATAACTTGGCGATTTTAATAATGATACAGCCTGTGGCATTATAAAGATATATACTGTTGATGATCTGCACCGTGGCTTAAAAGATCTAATGAAATTCAGTTAATATATTTGAATAATTCATAAAAAGTGCGATTTTGTTCATAGGTACACTCACAGTCGGGAAAAACCCCAAGGGAAGATTTATTGTCATATCGACAGATCATGTGTAAATAATTCATAAAAAGATGATTTTGTTCACAGTTGAGAAAAACACCCCTAGGGTGGATTTATTGTCATATCGACAGATCATGAGTATAAGCGGTGTCATAATGCGACACCCTTCAAATCTTTTATATCATTAAACCATGGTTATTATACAACAAGACTGACACTCTTTAGATATATATATTATTATAGTCACAAAAGAAAATGAGTAGGATTTCGGTTTTTAATTATACGTTTCGCTTTATCATCGTTAGAAATATACGGTAAATGATATTTGTATTATTTGTTTCTTTTCATATGTTATAAATCACGTTGATACAGATTCCATAACGACTAAATTAATATTCAAACGTTTCCCAATGTAACACAAAAAAAGGAAACTTTTAACAATACTATACAGAAATAACACTTCAGGAAAGGGGTGGGGGGTATAAGTTTTCTTGAGTCCTATTTTGAGATAAACATAGAGTATTATGTAATTCGTGGGATATGGACTGGTCAAAATCTCCTATAGGGCATTACTATACACTATACGTTTTATAATTCCTTGTCACGTAGTTTTGGTGACATAACGGTAAATAAATAAGGGGGTGGTGCAGGGGTCTGTACTTAGTCCATTACATCATTACATTTCCTTACTTACATCAATGACGTTCAGTTCGCTGTCTCACGTGTTCATCACACTTGATAACTAAATACTCCTTGAAACATTTAATCTTAACCTTCCTCTCGCTATGATCATGATTTTACAAACTCTACTCATTTAAAATGAAATATCTCGCTTTATTTTTGTAAAGCCAAAATTAAATTAATCGGAGCAACAATATTTGAAATTCACAAACCACAGAGACATGGTATCGGTTGTCATAGCTCGATAGACATGCCTTGCTTCATAAACTACACCAATTTCTTTATAGATATAGTTTGGAGTCGATTATTTGTCGCGTAATACTAATATCCTTGCAACCTTGTCCCGATATTGATGGCCATGCAAGATGTCAAGATAGGAGGAAAGAGAATTTAATAAAATGCGCTAAACTGTAAAACAAAAAATAAAAAAAAAATTAATCTAGTGATCTACACCTCTGACCTCTAAATTGATTAATAATTCAAAACTCACAGTTTTAATTAATGTGATGCTTTTCATTCTGGGCACTTTTTATTATGTAGGCCCAGTATACATTACGCGGGGTATAAAACATATATTTCTTTTGATTGGACCTTTGTCAAAGAATGCCTTTCTTTATTTGGGGTGGGGGTGGAGGGAATTCGATATAAAAATAGGCCATAGTGCCGCTTCCCGAGAAAAAGTCCCCCCCCCCTCTAGCGTATGCCCGTCTTCATTACCCTGGTAGAAGAAAGAACAGTGGGACGTTGAACCCTATTTCAGTTCATGTTGTTGTGAAGATTTCTACTAGCTTTTATCACGCAACTACTAGCATTCTTGATTGCTCAAGTAAAAAAAAAAAACAAGGACGAGTTTGAAATCAATTGATTAATTTCCGTCCTTTCATCCTCAAGAATAACTAATAGGTTAAATGAATTAAAGTCATCCATTAGCATAATGATCAGAGAATATATGTAGATACAGACTGGTCATCAATTTGTCATTAAAGAAAAAGAGGAGTGTGGCCGAGGGAGTTGAGCCGGTTGGGCTTATAAAAATTGTCATGTGGTATAGCTATAATTATACTAATCGCTATATCCAGTTATTGATCATCTAGTGTCCATATGTTTCTATGCAAATCTTCTTTTGGTAATCAATAATTAGAACAAGAAATAAAATAGGTTTTAAAACAAGTTTTCATTAATTATTATTTTTTTGTTTACAGCTAGACAATTAATGTATGGTGTTATTTGAGAAATAAAATTTCACCCAAATCAAGTCTAGATATTTGATAAAAAAATAATGAAATGAAATGGGGTTTAACGTCCAACTGTTATGCTGCAAATTGGGCTAATGAAGACAACGGTATAAAGAAATATGACAGCACAATATAATAAGCGTGTAAAAAGGTTGAACAATTGATATAAATTTTGAAAGGCTCCTATCCAGATTTAACAATTTAATGTCTTCTAAGTCGTGCGATGGGAAGGAGTAACTATTTCATTAATTTTATTTTGGAACTTATTTTGGAGTCTTTGTTTATCTAGATATTTGATTTTGCTGTTTAACGGGTTTTGCCCATCGATGTGGAAGTATTGTAGGCTACATGCATTACACCTATTGATATGAAATCAAATAATATTCAAATAAAACTAAAAGAGTTATGTCCCGTTGTTATTAAATCAGATTACCGATGTACGTAAATCATAAACTAATTGACCAATAATATGTTCGGATAAGGAGGAGAGGTGCCGGGGGCGTGCGCAACACACCACACCCTCCCCAAACACACATGCAAACATACAATGTACCCAAAGCAAGCTTTAAAAAAGAATTGTTTTCATATATTGCTTTGCCTCAACTGCCAATACACAATTTTTAGCGCTTAGTTTACAAGGCGATACAGGGTTGACAAGAAAGTTCCCCAAGATTTTCCAGAGGGATTTCTCCTTGTCTGTGGTTCAGGACGAGAGCCCAGACGGTGCAGGAAAATGGGACGTTACATCCTGGAATAGGAGAAGGTAAAATATAGCAAACAGTGGAAGCTGTGTTTTATGATCTGTGATAAAAACAAGACTCAGAATAAACGATTTAGACAAGGTCAATACGGTTGTTATTGGTGCTCCGACTCCAAATGATCCAAACTGTAATTACCTCCCCTTCAATATCGACCTGACAAGCAACACAAGAGCTGGCCATTTTTGATATAGTTCAAAAAATAGATAATTCAATCCTGATAACGCCAAAATTTCATTCAAAATGCTTAATTCTAAGCGACACTATCACTGTTTGAAGTTTTGACTTTTAGATTGTTTATTATTGCAGAAACGTCACTTGTTAGTAAAGACTCCCCAATATTTCAGCCGATGTATTCGCCACCCAAGTTACTCGAGCAACGCAAGGCGAATGTCTAGGTGTCGTGGCGAATAAGTCCAATTCGTGCATGCGCCGATGAGCTTTTGGTCGCTTTATTGAGTTTGTCGAACGATTTTGATTGACAATTAACTCCAATTCGTGCATGCGCCGATGAGCTTTTGGTCGCTTTATTGAGTTTGTCGAACGATTTTGATTGACAAATAATTTCTAAGATTCTTCACCGATGTGAACAAGGGTGATCACTCTAGAAGGGATGAAATCAACATGATGGTAACCCAAATTGGAAATCTATTCCACCTTGGCCATTGAATGTGTGAGGCATTGCCGGACTGGTGGGTCAGGTCATTGGCCAAGGCCCACACAAGTACGCGCGCGAGCGTCTGATCCCCCCCCCCCCGGATAATTTTGTAAATTGACAACCGCAAACCCACTTTCCAAGCATTTCAGACCAAAGCATAAGAAGGCAAATTTTGGGGTCAAACTCATAAATGAGGTCAAACTCTTAAAGTTCTTTCCTTGTATATTTCTTTTTGTGTGTTATTTTCTCCTATCTTTTCTTTCTCCTGTTCTGTGTCCTGTCCTGTACTCCCTTCTTTCTTCTCCTTCCTCCACCTCTCCTTGCTTTCTCTTCTCTTTTTTCCTGTTTTCTTTCTGTTTTTTGTTATTATAGGCTTAGGCCCACTTTTTTTTAATGAGTTTAGGCCCACCTGTCACGGAGTGGTGGCGCCAAGAGGGGGGGGGCATTAGCACCTCCAAAAATCTGGCCTGCCCTCTGTTTGCCCCCCCCCCCCCCAATAATTTTCGAAAATAAAAAAAATGTGATCTGGCCATCTCTTTTTATCTCAACGACCATAGTCTGAAATGCTACCTGGCTGCATTCCCGGCAGTCTATTTTACAAAATATAGTGGCGAAAATATTCATTCACTTTGAGTCACTCTTACACCGCCCGGTCGACACTTTCTTCTCTGGTCGGATAAACTAGTGATTTGGCGACAGACGGTATCTGTTAAGCTCTGTTTATCTCGAAGATCAATGCCTGAAATACAGCCGCCAGTCTGCATTTCGGTCCGTCTACTTTTCAAATTATTGGGGGACTTCGTTGAGGTTCGCAGGTCCGTTCATTTCACAAAATATAGTGGCGAAAATATTCATTAACTTTGAGTCACTCACTCCGCCCGTTTGTCACTTTCTGCTCTGGTCGGATAAAGTAGTGATCTGGCGACATGCGGTATCTTTATCTCGACGATCAATGCCTGCCAGACTGCATTTCGGGCAGTCTACTTTTCAAATTATTGGGGACTTCGTTGAGTTTCATTTGACATTTTCTTCTCTTGAGTAGGAAGGACTAGTGATCAGGCCGACATCCGATCAGCGCTATTTATCTCTACGATCGGTGCCTAAATACTGTCAGGCAGCATTTCCGACCAGTCTATTTTTCAAAATTTTTGGGGGGAGGCCCCCATACCCTCCATAAGTACACCCTACATTGGCGCTCGTGAGTGGGATTCGTTTGTCACTTTACCTCAACGATCATTGCTTGAAATACTGCCAGACTGCATTTCCGGCAACCTATTTTTCAAAATGTTTTGGTGGAGACCCCATCCCACCCCTAGTTGAAACTCGTGCCTTTGCCGCCTTAACCTTGGACTTTGCCCCAGCTTTGCCCCTCCAACCATCGACGGCTGGCGCCGCCACTTGGGCCCAGTCCGGCACTGACGTGAGGCGGGATTTCGGCTGCTTTTCCATAGCCGCTCGATTTTCTCCTATAGTGGACCTGCGTATTTGACTTTATCTGAAACCACGAAACGATGCTATGTGGAAAAAAGAAATGAGAAGTTACAAAGGAATTTACTTAAGTAAAACAGATAATAAATAAATAGCATTCGGCAATAAACCATTTGCCGTTCGACGACTGACATGTGACCCTTTTACATCTTACTTCGTCTTTAGAGTTATTTTGACTATCATTTCACGTCTACCAATGGAGAAGACATAACAGATCATTTAATATTGGCAGTTCAACGCTTCAAAACTTATATTTTGTTACTGATTTACAATTAAAATATACCAAAGCTGCGCCACATAAACAAACTGAATGAAATAGTGTTTAAAGTCCTACTGTCCTGCACCGAAATACACAATTCCAATACCCCGAAATGTTTTTCCAATATACAAAAGTATTCATTGCACTTTACACCTGTATAACATCCCATCTGAATTTATGGCAAAATGGGAAACTGTGGTTTAATATAACATGTGATCATAAACGTAAATTAACTGGGTGCTCCCAAAACATTTGTTCTTAACTGTCACTTAAACACTCTCGTCTCCCCAAGTTGTAAGGCGAGACATCAATCTCAAGAGAACATTGTCATAGCTGCCGAGAAATGATACAGAAACAGTTTTGCTCACTTTAGTTTACTTTCCTTGAATTGTACTTGGTAATTTATTTATTGAAATACTCATAAACAGAGTCGTCAATTTGATTCCACCAATCTGATTAAAATACAGATCTATATTTCGTTTCGTTTCTTTTTTTTTACTTTCGATTGCCCCTACTACATAAAGGGTCAAAGCACCGTCTTTTGACACTATGACGTCAGGCATTTGATTACCCAATCAGCGTTAATGTTCTAGTAGGATACCCATAGTCCCGTGCATCGTACGCCAAGAACTCGCTGCAACAGACCGTTTCATAGGATCTTTGTTTTAACCAGATTGGTCATTCACTAAATAATAGTACTCATAAAAGGAATCATCACTCTGATTCCACCGGTATATCAAGCATAACGCAGCGACACACCCTCCCATCACCGTAGTCCTTTATATCGTGGATCCCATTGTAACCCCATAGTAAAAAGACGTTTCATTAATTTCCTTGCTTGAGAAGTGGCTGTCCAAATTTATCAATACATAGTGTGGTTCCAATCTCCAAGTTGTACTGGCATGTGTCATAACCTAAATTATGATGATATGTACAGACATGGGCCATTTTACATTCTGTACTGGAGTTGCATTTTACATACGGCATACATATATCATTAATACATGTTCCGTCCGGACAACCGAGTTCACAGTGAATCTTGGGATAACAGATAGAATGGTAGGCACAGTACTCGTGTATACAACAGCCCTCGGCACAATATCTATACTGAAATAGAAAGAAAGAACATGGTTATTTTATTTCTGATTTTATAACTCTTATGAAAACCTACAGTGTCTAGAAAACCTACATATTTTCTTTTGCATCTCGCCCCGTAGAGTAAAATTAAATGGGCTTCATTTAACTGTGTGAAAGAAACATCAGAAGGGGGCCTTTGGCGAGATCTGCATACAGGATATCCGCAGCTTATCAGGTCCAAACCTGACTATTACTTAAATGATTTATGAGACTTCAATATTTGCCATCTTTCTTTTGGAGGGTGCAAACGGTTGCATCTATTTGCGACATCTGTCCTCAAACTCTTCACTTGAATATAAATTTGCCACGTCTGTAAAGGAAATATTGTGCGAGTAACCTTGAATGTGGTATGTACCAAAAGCTACCAGTCTTACATATTCTTGAAGGAAGGGATTAGCTCTAGTACAACGAAACACTGCGAGGAGTATGCCAGTCCAACTATACTCGCCGACAAGAACTTACAAGAGCGTGTGTCTGTCAATCCAAAGTAACCGACACGGAATGATATGTTATAAATATGTATATTCTACACATCATATCCAAAATATAACAGATTTCATTTTGTTTGACTATAGCTCATAAATTTTAAAAGATCGTTATAAAGAATTGTATAATGGATAATTGAAATTTTAGAGTAAAATTGACTGATTCAAAAGCCTGCCTATCTGCATATCATAATTCAAGCAATTTTTATTTTGAAAAATCACCATTAACATTTATACTCAAACGTAGCCATATTTCGCCATGATAAGCACTATGTTGATATGCCTAACTCTGTATCTTGGTCCTTGCAGGGGTGGATACAAGATTTTTGCAGGAGGGGTTTGTCAGGCTCCTTTTATGGGAATCTAACAATTGACGATCATAATGACATCATCGTCTCTAAATTACGTAGGCATACATATACATACAAACTGAGTTTTTTAAAGTGAGTAATCCAACACAGCGTTTGGAGTCAATTTTTATAATGAATAAGATCACACCGTGATTTAATTTCCATAATGCAATTCATTAAAAAAACAAATGTAGCGAATGAGAGAGAGAGAAATGGGGTTCAACGTCCACTCGACTCAAACTAGGTCATTTCGGGACTAACATATGTTGGGTTTTTTTAAAATTTTATTTCAATAATTCGCTTGCTTGTAGGGATATTTAGCAGTGGGAGGAAACTGGAGTGCCAGGAGGAAACCCACGAGGTTGAGAAATTTTTGTAGCTGAGCAGGATGGAGGTTGGACCCCCACCCCACCCCCTTCTGGATCCTTCCTGCCTTGTCTGTGTTTTTATCATGCATGTTTTTAAACAAGATGGTTTGTTCTCATACACATGGCCTGTTACAACCTGCAGTTCTTCCCTGTTTTTTTATTCAATTAAACTGACATATCTATCTATCACCCTGTCTGTGGGTTTTTATAACTAGTTTATCCAGTGTAAGCTATAGTTCCTCCGTGTCTGTATTCCGCCACTTTTTCAAAATTTCAATTATCCTTAATAATGCCATTTTTATGAAATCATTGAAATTTTAAAATTGTAAAATCTTTGTCGATGCCTTTTACAATATCTTGCAAGCTCAGGGGCGGATCTAGGAATTTTGAAAAGGGGGGAGGCGCACCGCAAAATGAGGAGATGGGGCACGCCGCTGAGAGCGGGGTTAGGGGGGGGGGGGGCAAGATTATTATCCGTCATTTCCTTGCATCTGTAGCCATTCCAAGAGCTTTTTGACTGATACTTTCGTCTAAGTAAACGTTCGCAACGGACATATTTGGGTCTGAGAAAAGGCACTTTCAGCAGTAAAAATAGGGCTATGTCGAAAATTAGAGGGGGAGGGGCGCGCGTCACATGCGCCTCCATTGAATTCGCCTCTGAAGCTATTGAATTAAAACGCTCTTGTCGGTGATAATGCAGAGTAATCGTTCTTATCCTATTGGATTTTATCATATATTGAGGTCCGTCCAAGCAACCGTTTTGGTTGTATCGAAACGTATCCAAAGGTACTTGCATGTAGCAGATCGTAGACAATCCTATAGTAACGCATCGCACGACGGTGGGGACCTAGCATTAGTCAGGGGCGGATCCAGGATTTTCAGAAAGGGGAGGCGTGCTGCACCCACTTGGGAGTGCGAAGCCCGGTCCGTGATTTTAAAAATGACCACAAGGACTAATTTCATACCAGTACTGTAAATTACGATTTCCAACCTTAACTATTTTGTTCTTTGCTGCGAAAATATAATTATGGAGCTAAAAATTGTTCGCCACCCCCAAAAATAGAGGGGGCGTGCGCCGGGTGCGCCCCCCGCTGGATCCGCGCCTGTTAGTAGAACTCTCAAGCGGGGAACAACGGTGGCTCAGCGTGGCTCAGGTCTAGTGTTCGATCTATGAGTAGGCGATAAGGTTCATCGCGACTTTCCGGCGAGGTTTCAACTCGATGGGGCAATGTACAGATGCACGGATGGAGCGAAAACCTAGATACCATGTACACATTGACGTTCAAGTAAAAGCACACTTGACAGAATTCGATATAAGAGTAGACCGGGCAAAATTTCCCTCATAGCACATTATTTGGCGCATACCCGCTTTCTTTCACCAAATCGGAGCATAACACTCGGTCGTTAAGCTCCATTTTATTCCAGGACCTATAGTATCAGATATTATTATACACAGCTAAATATTCTCGTCGATATTTGTACAATGGCTGATAGTTCGTGTTATCCATGTAACGTTCCTGATTATAGAAAGACTCATTGATTATCTACTTTGTTCCAACAACCAGAATATTTGCTGATCCAGATAACATTATCAAAATCTCCTTGTGGTTCGCCCAAGACCTGCGTTTACTTAACATGTCTTATTCGCTCGCGGTTTCATTTGGATTCCAATAGAAACAATGCTCCATACAGTTAGCATCTAAACCAAAAAACTAGTGGTAGAATACAACAATAGGTCTTCAGAAATTTCTACGATCTATTTGTCGAATGTTGGTAGCATTAAAACTTTCAATTAAGTGTAAGTCGTGGATCGGATCCCCAAGAAATACTCCAAAAATTCGAAACAATCACCAAAGTGAACTATCTTTTTAAATAATTAAAATGATTTTAAAGAAGTACACGTGGCACTTTATTTACGTTGATTAATTCGTGTCTTGTAAAAGGATTTGAACGGAACAAAGAGTGCTTGGGGCATGGCCACGAAAATTACACCAATTAGAGCCAAACAATTACCCTGAAAGTTCCTAAACTGTTGAAAATATCTATTGTTTTGCTATCGTCAAACATTAAAATATAACCGGGGGAGGGGGGGGGTCTAGTTGTTCGGGTGGGACGAAAGCTGCGTGTGCGTAAAAAACTTTGAAATAGGGGACGGCTGTAACGCCCTGGCAAACTTGCCCGTCTTCATTATCCCAGTCAGTGCATTTAACCCCATTTCATTAATTTAAGTTTAATTCATTTGTATTTAGGGGGGTTCGCGTGGCTAAGTGGGTAAGGCGCTGGCTCGCTAGCCTGGAGGTCGGGTGTTCGATCTCTGAATAGGCCGAGAAAGTTCCGTCGTGGTTTCCCCTTGTCAGTGATGCAGAATGGAGGGCCTGACAAGGATAGCTGTCTAGTCTTTCGGGTGGGACGAAAAACTGCACATTGGTGTGCACGTAAAAGATCCTTTGGCAGTTGGAATTCGATATAAGAGTAGACCGTAGCGCCGCTGCCCGGGCAAAATTTCCATCATAGCACACTGTATGGCGTATGTCCGTCTTCCATTAACTCAGGTTAGATGCAGAAGAATAAGACGTTAAACCCCATTTCATTTCTTAAAGTGTAAATTCATTTGTATTTATTTACAACGGATACATCCCATAAACATTGTAAACAGACATCATATCAATAATCCAGATGTATAGTTACATCACTTCATTAATAATTCTAACACTAACAGAAAGGTAACGAATACATCCGCAATTTGGTGCGTTGGCTGGCAATTATCAACGTTATACAGATGGATACTACTGACAGTCTGAAGACTCATTAATCTTGATGAATACGTCTGCTTTCCTTGCATGGAAGACATTTTTCCGACAACGCTAATGAAGCAGGACAATATCTCTACATTATTAATAGTATTAAGGTCCCCGCACACGAGCGCATTTTGCGTACGCATTTAGCGCCGCGCTAAATGCGTACGCATTTGACGCAGAAATGCGGCGTCCGCACACGAGCCGAAAACGACGCTGCGCGAAAGCTACTGCGGCAAGTGTGTCGTTCACATGACCACCACTCATCCGAACATGGCAGCGGTCTCGAAATTCTACGCATTTTCTATCATATAGGCAAGGATATTCTTGCCATAAATCGACGATTTTATCCTTTAAAATTGCGTCACTGACGAACTCACTGGGTGCCGCCATTTTGCAGTAGTGATGACGCATGCGCATTGACGACGAATGAAACGCAAATAGCGCTGAGTCGCCCGCACACGAGAGCGCAGTTGGCGCTGCGTCAAAAAATATCAAACATGACAGATATTTGGCGAACGTCAAAATGCGCTCGAAAATACTCCCGCACACGAGCCGAAAATGACGCTGCGCCATTTGCGTACGCAGTTTTCGGCTCGTGTGCGGGGGCCTTTAGTGTTAGAGAGACCAAGAAGGTATTGTCGCTCGGTGGTTCTCAATATTGATTTATAGAATAAATTATAAGGCTGATTGATCAGCTTCATTAAAAAAAACCCCAAGTATTCACAGCCACCATAGGATAGATGAGTATTTAATATTTCACAGCCAAAGTTCTGTACACCATAAGTATGATGGATACTGACACCAAAATTGTCGCGTTTATATACTAACTTGTCCAGGACGCAGATGGTTTTAAATGAATTATAGTCTAAATTCTCACTTGATGTCAGATTGATTTACACGCTAACCAACCCATTATATATCTACAGACGCAGACGGGGCTGTTAGAATAAAGTGGGTGTCCAGAAAGCACAAATGAAATGAAATAGGGTTTAATGCACTGGGCTAATAAAGACGGGCATAGCAAAATCTCAAGGGTTCTTTTATGTGCACGTCAGTGTATACGGGACTCCTGCTTCCGTCCCAACGAATACGATGTCCCAAGTCAGGCCCTCCGTCCTACACCTCTGACAAGGGGGTACCACGCACCAGAAAGCAGAATATGGAAAACGGGATAACTTTTATGAGACACTCTTGGTAACAGATAAAGGAATTAAATCTCTATACTTTTGTTACCTAGAAAGGGACACAGAACGCATATAATAATGTTGTAATATGAATGTATAATATCTGATTTAAGTTCGGCGAAGAGTCCAAATTGAATGCCTGGTTATTCCCCTCTGCACTCGTAGAATTTTCCCGTCGGATGCGTTTAGGGCCGTTCATCGAATCGTTCATTACAAACGGCACTCGAAAGCATTCTAGCATGCGATTCGTGCGCCAATTTTAAAGTGTTCATTTTGTGGTAAATATTGAATTTCAGAAGCCCAACTTTTCGCGGTATGATAACAAATCCATGTTGATTTATATTGGCAAATAATTCATGTTTGCAATGTCAAAGACTGTGAATGATATTGAGTTAGAGACTCGCCCCCTTTAAATGTTGTTGTTTATGTGTTGTCTGCTTAAATCATAATTACTGTGTATCTTTACCCAAATTTCCATGTGTTTATCACATAACTTGCTACGATAAAATTACTAGAAATGTTAGAATCTGTAAATCATGCAATATAACGTACATAAAGATTATTTCTATTAGCTGTAAGTTATGTATTTTCAACAATTATTTACAATTTTAAAACTTTATAACAACGTTCGAGAGATTCGCAAATTTAACTTTGCCCTGAATGTAGTAATTCTATTAGAATTAGATTAGCGATATCGCTGGAAGCTAATTGTCGCATTGTCGAGTTTTTTTTGGTGTGTAAGTTGACAACCTCTTTGTAAGTGTTAAAATTAATCAGGCGTTGATTAAATAGTATTGATATTTTAAGCCGATAATGTGTGAAAACCTTTCGCTTTCTGACGCAAAAAAGACACAACATATTATTTGTATAGTTCTAATGTAAAAAACAGCCTCAAGGGGTCAATACTTTATATAGTGAATACTTTTGTGTGAAGAATCCTATCTTAGAAATACTACCATAGTTCTGTCGGTAGTTCTGTCTGGAATTACAAATTTTCAATTTCGGTAAACATGCATTACTCAAGAACTAAATCGCCTATTACGGGTCTTTCTTTAGGCCTTAAATGTTATTTAAATTATTAATTAGACATTAGTTATCTCATCCAGACCAAAATCAAATCTCGGTGCCATCGTTAGCCCGTGATATTCAGTGGATTTGAAGACATTTTGTGATGATAATTTAAGGTAAAAATGGATAATCGAGATTTTTGTTTATTATCGTGCCACCTTAGTAATGACAATCTGGACTAGCCTAAAATTGAATAGCTAATATCTGATTCTGCTTTCATTATCCATTTATCTAATCTTATGTATAATGTCCCTTTAAGTGGCCTTGGCGATAGGTTTCCATGTTATTGACATACCCAGTGGTAGATCAAGCATCCCACACTAGGCGGGCGGACAGGGAGACGACAATGTTGGGACTTTTTTAACTGAGCCCATGTCATGTAATATTGTGTATGTAATTTGATCAGTTTTTGTCTTTTTATATAAAAAACATGGACCGAGAGAGAAAAAAATCAAATCCGCGATAATGAATGAAATCCCAAATGCGCAACTTATTGACGTGACCTTCAGAATCCAGCAGACTATTTTCCTAAGCAAAAAATACCATAGTGACGCAGAGGCTTTCTGTCAATTGCACAAAATGAACCAATAGCATAATTTCTTTGAAATCTTAACGATTGGTCCCACAACTGCGCAAAAGGCGCAGTCCTGGCCGTGGTATGAAAAATCGACAACTTAAAGTTCCAATAGCATATTTTTAAGTTATATTTTTAAAATGTATTAAAATAAAGCCCTAAAATAGGTTGTATCTATAAACAGTCCTACCTTGTTAAAGAATAATCCTATAATTCACTATTGCCAGTTGAGAAATTGGCAAAAACATCATTTTCAACTTCAAATTCAAACGTTTGAAGATGGCCGTCCATGGAGAGGAATGGGAAAACTAGGGAGGTAATTGTGTTACTGTTTCCTCAATCAGCCTGTGTCAGCCATTTTAATGCCTGTGAAAGTTTGCCCAAGATCGTATAATAGTGAGTTGGCAACCTTTTGAGCAAAAGACATAGAAATAATTATGTTTTGACTTTCTTAGAAAATATGAAATTGGAACTTTAAAATTGAAATGAAATAAAAAGAAATTGGGTCGTTTGCGTAACTAGACGGTTGTGACAAGAAAATTCATGTGGGAGTTGAAAAACGACTTATACTCAAGGCCATGTTTAAAATGAAAACACACGTAATAAATAGAACACGTTCATCTGAGTTGAGAATTTAAAGTCATTTTAAATCCAACTGGGTGTAATCTTTCTCGTTTTTGTCGCCCGAAAAAATGTCAACTGGTTTATCTTGGTTCATTCCCATAAAAGCAGTAGACAATTCAGTATCTTTTGAATTCCTGATGGGCCATTTCGTCAGTTTTAAACGTGATTTTGGAAATCACCATACTGAGATAAATGTTGAAAGCTACGTCTACATTAATATATGCGACCTTCAACCCAGTTAGGAACAATGAGTGGAAGACAATCATGGGATAGATTTAAGAAAATAAATGAGGCTAATTGCCAATTGTTACTTATTGACTATTAAGTCGAGGAACGTTTTTTTTAATAAAATGAGTTTCCGTTAATTTCCTTTTCGTGGTGTCCTCGTTTTTCATTTTATAAAAGGGAAGATTTGGAATTTTATTTGTATAGGTGTTGCGCATATTTAAAGATATGCCTATTTACGAAAAGGGGCCATTTTCAATATTATAATCCCGTCGATGGTTGCGTACTCCCCGTAGATATATGAGCTGCTCAGTGCAATAGTGGTCTAACTCCACTTTTGGTAGTTTTGAAAAAAACACTTGACAAAGTCAAGAGATCCTAAACAAATTCGGTGGACGGTGACCATCGTCTTCATTGGCACTTTTGAAATCTTGGAATCTCCTTTGTTTGGGTCGAAAAATCAATTTTAATGTGAATAATCGTGTTAAAAATTGCACCTCTGATCTAAGTCAATACACGGCCGGGTGTTCAATCTATTATTAATAAGAACGAACAGTAGCAGACGTAATACATGTAAAGCCCCAGACATTTTATTTAGGATCTTCTCTTACACAATTCCTTACATATAATCCGCCTGTGATCCAGAGACATGCACGGGTTTTAAAAAATGGTAATATATCATTCTTAAGAATGAAAACTAGAAGATGTAATGTCTCAGACCTTTAACCATTTAGAAAAAGAAAACTAAAAAGAAAGTTGATTTAGGATCCTGTCTTACAAATATTATTTCAGCAAACAATATTTAGAGAGACAGTATAACGACTATAATTTTATCTTAAGCAAACCCAAACGATAATATATTATTTATATAGAAGTTAGGAAACATGTGTTGGTGTTTTACATGTAAATACATTAACGTGCGTCCGTTACATGAGTTTCACAGATAACTAAGAACCTACTCTTTCGTACAAGTGCCTATTTTAACTGTTAAGTCTAAATTAAAGTTTTTCTTGGATCATAGTGAGATTTATTTGATTTCATGAAGGTGTCATCCTTATCAAACAGGAATATGTACTATAACATCATCATGTCAGGAAATTGAACAGCCTTATTCAAATCTGTCGCGCTTTTATAAGTGCGTTTGACATATATATATATGCATGTAGTTGGCGTATATGACAGCGACTTTGGTGCGCTTGAGTCTGGAAGAAAATATAAAAAGATCTTTCACCGGCGGAAAACACTGAGTTGATTTTCAATATGGTGGAAATATTCCGAATAAATAAAATAGTGATTAATGGCACTTCAGCACAACAAAGCGAAATCGTAATCTAATTCTAATTAAACTGGAAAGCTGACCTTACTCGAACATATATACCACTGTATTAGTCATAAATAACGTCAATTTGTTTCGCATTATTTTATGAGTGAATGAAACGTTATTTATGTACTTTATCTTCTCATGTTATATATGGAGCACCGAGAAACAAGTAGATAATCGTCAACACCACGCGACATCAACAACATCATAATTCCAGGCGGGGATCCAAGATTTTTTGCGGGGGGGGGGGGGCTAAGTTTGATAATTGCTTAACTTATTGCGCTCAACTAATTGCGGTCTCCTCCCCCAGAAAAATTTGGTAAATTCGATTCAATTTGGTTCATTCTGGCGGAAGATAAATTCCAAAATTTCTAAATCGCCAATAAAATCGCATAAAAATTTTTCAAGCTTGAGCAGGTGGGGGGGGGGGGGGATCCGCGCCTGAATTCCTATAAACCTTAATTTACAGAGCATGCCATATACATCATTCTATATTTCTCTTTAAAATGTCAGTCAAGAAAAAGATAAATATTAAGATTGTAGTAAATCAACACATTATTATGACGTTTAAAAATATTTTTCAAGTCTTAAACAAGACATGATAAATTGAAAATACTGCTAGTTTGAATGAAGAAGTCCACTTCCCAAGGGTTTCTTCTTCGGAAAAAAATAAATGTCGTTTAATGTTCTATTTTTCTGTACTTATAATATAGGGAATGAAAACGGGCTAAAAATTTTGCCCGGACAGCAATTGAATTGCCAAGAGTTCTTTTACGTGAACGTCAAGGTTTACACGGGACCACAATTTGTTCCTTGCCAGACCATTGATCATGAAGGGGAATCCACGCCGGAAAAAATCAGAGAAACTTTCGCGAACAAGGAGCGGAATCGAACCCGGGAACTGGTTCGTGGACTAGTGAGTTACTCAATGAGCCACGGCGACCCTTTCTTAGTATGCTTAGTAATAACCTACTTTAACCTGAACTCTTTACATCTGAATTATGATATCTGCCTTGATCAAAGAGATAATATAAGAACGTGTATCCATGTTGCTATGGATATATGGATTGCCATATTTATTTTTAAAAAAGCTAGACAAAATGAGAATAACAGAGATTAATTAATTATCAGTAAACTTATACCTACCCGTCGACCATCAACTGGAACCACCATCAAATAAATAAGGAAAATAGTAAAAACCAAAGGCCGAAACGCCTTCATGTCTGCCTTATCCAATTTCCACATTGTTGAAGAAAATGATTTCCCTGTAGATTCTGTTCCACACAATACCTGGCAACCCTTCGATTATTTTCTCGACAGACCATAGAACGATGTCGAGATGATGATGTCCATCTATTTACTTATTTATAACAGATGTTTTATAAAAATAACACAACTTTTATACCATTGATCTGTGATTAGTCATCTACCTGCGTCGAATCCTGACAGACACAATTGTTAAAGAACACAGACCTCACACCATTGTGCTCAGTTGTTGCTGCAGGAACAAGGTATTGCAAACATAAAATAATCTTGTGGTTGGGTTTATATATAAATGAATAACTAATCTCCCTTGGGCTTTATCTTTGAATAATGCCAGTTAAAAGCGACACGACACCTTACTCTCTGCTTCTCCCACTCTCTGTATGTTAGCAAGTTTATCGCGTGTTGGGTGATATATAATAGAATGTTATCTGGGACATACTGCTGGTATAACGGTAGGGATAATACCATATCAATGTTATCGATCTTTAATTAGACACATTAGTAATACAGTATTAGATCATACACAGCATGGTGTTGTCTCATTCGATTACTTCAACTAAATCCACTGGCATCACAGGGCACGTGCCACGGTGCTTAAATAGTAAGCACGGGAGGACGGCACCATACACAAGTAATTGTTACAGTTCTACGGCTAGGGCACAAAATACATCCTAAACAACAAACGCACAGATTTTTTTTTATAAGCAATATTTTTATTCAGATTTCTATCTGAATAGGGATTGGAGAACAGGCACAGAATATATTAAACCCTTCTCCCTGTCAGATATAGATACATGTATTTACATAAAGAAACATACAATGTACAAGTGCAAATATTTTACAGTTAGTTTGTTATAGTTGTCTCTATAGGCAAATAATGTACAATAATATATATATATTTACAATGAATGGTTATAGTTGTCCCTGGAATCGTCTGGTGATTTCGAAAAACGAGTGAACAGTTTTAAAAATAATGAATGAGTTTTCTATGTTGTCAATTCCATACAATAGGGTTGTAGTATTTCGGTGATTTGTAGGTAAATTATTTATTGTTTATTTCGGGCATCTGAATATAAGGAGCAATTCAATAAAAAATGTTTAGTGTCTTCAAATTGATGACCATCAGAAATATGGCGTAAAAATTTATGTCCGTTTAGATTGCTGCAAGAAAGACGCAGTTTAAAATGTATGATTTGGTTTACACGGGTTCCAAAAGAGAATGTTTTAGGTGGTATCGGATCTTGAGCCATATGTTTCGAATTGAAAATATTTAGAGATGTTGAATTTTTTGTCTCCGAACTTAATTTGTTCCATTCTCTTATTGACGATGGGGTGAAAGAATTATAGAATATATTTGTTTTGCATTTATATTCGGGTAGGCTTGTTTTTCGGAGATTATAGTGTGCGCTTTTTGTCAAGATTAAATCATGGAGATAGGATGGGGAAAGGCCGTTTATAATTTTATGTCTTCTGCGTCTCTCTTTTAGCGTAATAAAACCGGTTTCTGTATAATATAACAGTCTATGGTTTGTACCCTTTACAGCACCATATATGGACCTAAGTACATCCAGCTCTAGTTTGTTGGCTAGTTTGTCTGTGCAGTTGTCACAGATGACGTCGCAATAATCAAAATGGGGTAGGATAAAAGAGGTATAGATAGTTTGTAACGATTTCCGGTTAAGTCTGTAGTTAAGGGATCTTAAAAAATTGACAGATTTGCTGTTTTTTTTTCTATAACGTCAATGATGTGTTGGTTCCATTTACAATTTTGTTGAAATGTCAAGCCTAAATGTTTATGATGGGGACTTCCTTGATGGGAACATTATTTAGAGTGAGGGTAGGTAAAGTGGGATTTTGTTTGGTTGTCAGTGCTAGTGTTTCGGTCTTCAGTGGAATAAAGGATACCAGCCATGTTTTAGCCCGCGCATTAATTTTATTCAGGTCATTGTTTAGAATATTCGCCCATTCCGTAGGGTCATCAATTTTCAGTATCATCAGCAAAGCGTCGAACATTTGATGAAATATCATTCACAACGTCGTTGATATAAATGAGAAAAGGGAGGGGACCGAGAACAGAACCCTGTGACACGCCCGAGGGAATGTTTTTTGCGGTGGAAGAGACACCCCCAGCAACAACTGATTGTTGTCTTCCTCTAAATAGTTGTGAAACCATTGAAGGATGTCTCCCCGTATCCCCGCAGCTTCAAGCTTGTGACAAAGTCCAGCATGCCAGACCCTGTCAAAAGCTTTACTGATGTCACAGAACACTGCTCTCGTATAGAATCCCTGGTCAATGGCTTGACAAAAGTAGTGTGCAATATCTGTAAGTTGGTAAACACATGAATCATGCCCATGCAAAAAGCCACTCTGGAGGTTAGTTAGAACAGAATTCTCCCTTAGAAAGTTGAAGACATTTTTGTAGATGCATTTTTCGAATATTTTAACTAGGATACTAAGTTGAGATATGGGTCTATAATTTCCACAATTTGATGGGTCACCTTTTTTAATATGGCAGTTACATTGGCAAATTTCCAGATGTTCGGTACTGTTTTCGTCGAAAGAGAGTAGTTAAATAATTTCGCTGGATATAAGTTGTATTAGTTTTCCACTGATGTTATCGGGACCATTGGCTTTCGAGGGATCAATAGTATTAATTATGTCTTCAACTTCCTTCTGGTTGAGGGTAATAGTAGTTAATGAGTTGGGTATTCTTTCTAGTGGAAGTTGTGCATTGTCGCTATCAATGTTAGATTGGCTAATAAAGAAATCGTTAAGGCAGTTACCAGGCGCGGATCCAGAGGGGGGGGGGGGGGGTCCGGGGGTCCGCCCCCCCCCCCCCTGCTCAGACTTGAAAATTTTTTATGCAATTTTATTGGCGATTTTTAGACCTGTAATTTTGGAATTTACCTTCCGGAAATACGTCAGAATGCACGAGATTGAATCTAATTTACCAAATTTTTCTGCGGAAGGGCCCCCAAATCCCCCGGTAATGGTGGCGGTGGCAATTATGAAACCTGGACCCCCCCCCTGCAAAAATTCCTGGATCCGCGCCTGGTTACATTTGTCGGAAGGTGTGTAATATGTGGTGTCGTTCACTGATAGAGGCGGCAGTTCATTGCTAGTGCCAGCACTTTATTTTTCATAAATGAGTTGACAAGCCCCACCAATTTTTATTTCCAAAATTATTGCAATTATTGATTTTGTCGATTTTGTCAAAATATTCTTTTTTACAATTTCTGATTAGGTTTATATATTCATTTCTAATAGCTCTGAACTTATGCCAATCTAATTCTAAATTTCTTTGAACTGCCTTTTTATGTATTTTATTTTTTTTCCTATAAGATCAAGTGAATAGAAATGCAATAAAATGGGGTTTAACGTTCTACTGCTGCTCCGACTGGGATAATAGAGACGGGCATACGCTATGAAGGAAATTTTGCCCGAACATCGGCACTATGTCCTACCCTTATATCAAATTCCAACTGGCGTCAATGTATACACGGGAACTCGGTTTGTCGTCCCATCCTAACGACTAGACAGCAGTCCATGTCTGCCCCTCCCCCCCTGCATCACTAATATGGGGAAACCACGTCGGATAATACTGATGAACTTTCTCGGCCAATGCAAGGACCAAACACGCGACATCCAGGTTAATGCGCCAGCGTCCTACCTACCTAGCTACCATGGCTCCAAGGTGAATAGATCCGGGGGCTGTAGTCGTAAGCGCCCACATAACCAGGCACCCAAAATAAAAAAAAAAAACTAATAAAAATGGAAGTAGCTCAAGAAAAAGGGAATGTTTCCCAAACGGTGTATAAGGAGATGTGTAACACTACATACGGGCCATTAAGTTTTAATTTTTCTTGGGCATTTTCCTTTATAACCCTAAAACCTAAACGCGATTTTACACATATTCATACCTTAACCATACGCGGTTAAACACATATACATTACTTGGACATAACACTACATTACATTATTACGATCTATAACTTTATAGAACGGAGACTTCATTTTATTTCTTTTAGCTTAGTTATACTGTTTCAGTTTTAGAATTCTTATCTATACCGACGTTTATAGAAATTATTTACCCATGTGTAAAACTAACTCTTATTTACTTAACTTAATTATTTACTAGTTTGACATTTTTTTCGAAAACTATATATTGATCAAATCCCTAATCTTTAAACAATGTTAAAATTATCCCTTGGTCATTTTTGGCGTTCCATTGTCAGTTACAAGGAAATATGCACCTACCTTAAAAACGACTGGAAACTTCTTCTTCCAAGGGTTTCCTCCCGGGATCGAACCCGGACGTCAGTGATTCCATGACTGCTGGCTGTGGCTGTAATTATTGGCCCATGATCACTGGTAAGACTTCCCGCTGGTATGGCGATTCACTCACAGGTTCATATAGTTACGGCATCCAAATCTGATACGACCCAGGACGGTCACGGCAACCAAATCTGATATCTGTAACACTACATACAGATAACAGAATATCAGCATAGTTGATAGACCTTTATTGAGAGCATGAAATAGGCATACTCCGGGAGGAGCGCCATTCCAAGTCTTCTGAAACTAACAGTAAACTCTGGCTTATAAAGCATACAATTAATTAAGAAAAGTGATACACAAGCGATGTACATATTTGGCATTGTTTATTTATGAGATTATAGTATCTGTAACTGCACTGCATATTTAATTAGATCGTGCCTTTTGTCAAAACGAGCAGAGGCCATTCGTGTGTAGTCCGTAAATAACATATTGAACACATTAGATGTTTTATTAAGTCCGTGCCTTGAAGAAGTTGTGTCGAGTTGAACACGTCAATATCATTAATGATCAAAAATCAGCGGAGGTCAGAAAGTTCTATCTGTATATTTATATTTCAATATGATGTAGAGATCACTTTGTCACAGATGTTCAGAATAAGTAAGATATAAGTGTGTAATGGTTATAATGGGAAACTAAGAAATATATCAGCAGGAATATTAACTGTCCCTTTTCTCGCGATCTCGTTTAAATCAAACAAAAACAAAAAATCAGTTACTATGCCTGTTCCCTGTTCCCGTTTTATAAATTTACAAAAAAGAGAAAAAAAATCAATACGTCTCTTACCGGATTTCACCGGTCAACCTAAGATTAACTGAGGGATGCATGAAAAGGCCAACATACGCGGTGTTGCGTTGTGATGCGTCTGTGAAAAAAGCCCGTTGCAGTTAGTTGCACATGTTCTGCCCACCCCCATCTCCACCCCCATCCCCACCCCGACATACACACACAACCTACACCACCAACACCTCTCTCTAACTCTATCTCTCTCGCCAACCACTGCTTCTGAATTCCGGGTTAAGTGTATTGCTCCAGACTTGATCTGTATACAGTTAATGTGATGCCAGACATGCGAAATGGTCGTTTGCTTTAAGAGCCGGATCTGGATGTGAATAATTTATAAGCTTATGGTGACACAATAATTCTATTCTCTGTCTGTTTTTTTTATCACGCATCGAAGGACTTCACGTGATCTGGTCATTAATATCTTCGGGGAAAATAATAGTTATGTTAATCAATAACATTATGAATTTATAAGTATCATAAAATAATATATATTATAATACTTATAAAAACACAACCTAACTGATAGTTTAATTATGAAATTCTACAGAGGAATTTTAGTTAACGGATCCTACAAATGTGAAACGGTCCCAAATAAGCTATTTTACGAATCGCTGTAGTTATAAGGGTCGGGGCTTTGGACATCTCTAGAACAAACTGGATTCAAATACAGAAGCGCGCAGAGTGGGAAATGATCAAAGGGGGCTACGAAACCTATTTCATGGAGACATACAACCCAAGAAAGAATTTAAAATTAAGTCTTTAAAATAAAATTATATCATTTCTTCTGTTAAGACGTATTATTTAAAATGTCGCCCTTTGTAGCAGTATGGCCTTTGCGGCTATATTGTATCTTCAATCTTAAAATATCGGGCTCACAAACACAATGTAGAAGTCATATCTAATACATTGATACATACATAGATTTATAAGCCCAAAACAATAGTTGGACCTGTGTGAAAAACAAAATATCACCAGACCATTCGCGGTGGAAAATTACTATTATATCATTTGGCTTACCATTCAATCAAATCAGTAATTGCACAGATTCAGGGTCGTGTATAGTCTGATCTGTGCGTGATGTCCATATATGTCCTTCAAGATCAGATATCATTCGGTTCCGGAGAGCTTACCATCTGAGTTCCTGTACCATATGTTGTAACGGTTTCCTGTGACTAGCAATGCTGGTCAGACTTTTACAGGAGTTGAGGCTGAGAGAATTTAAAGTATGCTAATATAATCTATTATGCATTGTAACCATACGGATCCAGCTTAACATACAACTGTAGAACTTAACTCTTGAATTGTTATTCCTGGTAAGACAAACGTCTTAACTAAAAAGACGATATCCTTCTTAACGACTAAGATAGTAGAAACAAGAAAATACACAACGTGAAAAGGAATCCAAGAAGAGAATTACAAATACTGGACATCACAAGGTTATTAAAATAGCATTATGCAAGAGCAAAATCTGCTTATTACAGGTCTTTCTTTAGGCCTAAGATGTTATCTAAATAATCAGTTAGACATTAATTAACATATCCAGACCATAATAAACTCTTATTTCTAGCCTTCGATGTTGGCGGATTGAATTCCTATATGTCACTTAATGGCCGTTGATAATTAAATCAATCAAGTGGATAATCGAAACTGTGTTGTTTATATTAATGATTTGAGTAATGATGACCGAGGCTATGTGAATATTTCAAACGCTTTTTTCTCGGCTAATAGTGGACCAATTTGACTGAAATTTTCAGCAAATTTACTTTACACTATCTAGTTTTTAACTATTATAGTGAGAACTGCCATCTCTCTATCTTATCTCCCATAATGTAACTTTAAGATATGTAGTAAAAAGAGAGTGCATGGGTCATACGTAGGATGTGGCGACCGGATTTGGTGGCCGATTATCAGGGACCGATTAAGCTTCCAGTGCCATGTCTGAAAATATCATAGGGACCCTTGCATCAACAGTGAAAAGGCGGCATATTGTTGTCATTGTCTGTTACAATGCAATTTGTAAGTCAGTATGGTAGATAAATTTATTTGACTCAAACATATACAATATGATAAATAACATATCTATTCATAGTACAAAACTTTTTTAGAATTAATTTGCAGCCCCTCCACACCCCTTCTCCCTCCTTTTAATCCGGCCCTGACAGTAACGCTGCAAATTGTGTGCAATATGTTTATTGTTCTTTATGGGTATTGAAACATCTTTATACAAACATATTTCCAGCAAATCAACACATGGCGAGAATTCTTAGTTTTAGAATCCCTTGCGTGTAATATTTCAAATACAGCATTGACAACCCGTCAACAATATGTCACTATTCGCTTAAAAAATCCAATAACATCACAGGTTTTGATGACGTAACATTAGATTTTATCTCTGTGGAAAATGGTTGCGTGTAGGTTTTATGGGATACACGTTTGCTTTTGACAAGTTATTACATTCGTCTTTATTTGAAGAAGACTTCACATAGACAGGAGTGACATGGAAGGGGATAAGATAGCCATTCACAATTACCATGCTTGCTCTTTTAGAAATCTACTTGTATTAAATAGCTTTAGAATCTCGGCTTGACGTGTGGACTACAGGGAATCCATAATAGCAATGTAATTCAATGTGGTGGTTTACATTGATAAAATGTAAGTGTGCTTGAAAATAGAGCAGCATAGATTGTCTATGAAGGTACTTGGTGCCAATTCAGATTCCAGATTCAGTATTTCGAGTATTCCACCGAGATTGGAATATGGATCACCTTGTATTAGAACAGTTGCTGGGAATCTAGATTTTCCTAAAAATAGTATCAGAAATAGTCGTGTCCTTCACCTATTTTAATCTTATTCTGTATATAAAGAAAGTATTTATGTGAACTTGGAATAAGAGAAAGTTATTCAACTCATTTCAAACGCAACCGGGTGACAAAATTTCTTGTAGGCCTACATAACTTTATATTTTTAAAGTTTTGAACAAATAATATAGATTGAACGTCTTAAATTATGCTAGCTATGGTATACAAATTCGTTATATATTAAAGATACATGGAGATTAGTTGGCAATTCTCACTAAAATAAGCTATAATTTGCTTCAAATGCCCCTCAAGACGATTTGATGAATTACATATTTGAATTCATCCAACAACATGGCAAGTTTCTGGCCCATAGTACGATCGTATTTGTTACAGAACGTCGTCGGCTGGAGATCAGAAATTTCTGTCCCCACCTGAATGAAAATCCTCGACCCGCCTCTATGATTGAATAAGCCGGGAAAATAATGAACGCCGGTATACTACATTACATGTCCTTTTAAAAAATGAAATGAAATGTTGTGTTATGGCACGTCAGCTCCAATCGGGCTATATTGTGCCAAACATATGGTGAATTTAACGAGAGTCCCTGTAAGAAATCCAAATTGATCGTCCAAATTGTACATAGGTTTAGTACTGTATATTTGTGTCTATATTATGATGGCCAGTTGCAAATCTGTTAAAGATCAATTTTAAGGAAGCGATTTTATAAAGCGTGTTATCGTATTCTGTATTTATTATATAAATTTTGTAAATTTAAATTCTGACCAAACTTATTCCCTAGTGACCACGAATGATTGTTCACCATTAACTAATAGAGTTTCTCCAAATCACTGTTATTTATAGGTTGTGGCGTGCCCTTTAGAACTAATAACTGGTCAACTGTCTGGGATTAATTAGTATGTCAGTCAATATTTTACGGCTTAAATTCCCGGGTGGCATCTTGTTAACAATGCTTTAAAGTTCCAATTTCATGTTTTCTAAGAAAGTCAAAACAAAATTATTTCTATGTCTTTGGCTCAAAAGGTTGTCAATTCACTATTATACGATCATGGGCAAAATTTCACAGGCATTAAAATGGTTGACACGGGCTGATTGAGGAAATAGTAACACCATTACCTCCCTTGTTTTCCCATTCCTCTCCATGGACGGCCATCTTCAAACGTTTGAATTTGAAGTTGAAAATGATATTTTTTCCAATTTCTCAACTGGCAATAGTGAATTATAGGATTAATAGGATTATTCTTTAACAAGGTAGGACTGTTTATAGGTACAATCTATTTTAGGGCTTTATTTTAATACATTTTAAAAATATAACTTACAAATATGCTATTGGAACTTTAAGAATCTTAAGCCGTGGTAAATCACAGGCGAAAACTCCATCACAAAATTTAAAGACATCTTAACAAGGAATCTAAATAAACCCACGAGCGGATATAGCGATTGGTCGGGTGAATCAAATCTTAAAGGTATACAGGAATGGGTTCAAGCATGATTTTTTTTTTTTTTTTTTTTTTTTTTTTGATATTTCTAACGGTTTTCCGATGTTTGTAAATTATCTGACAGGAACCAAATAATAGCAAATAAATGTAAACTGACTTGCATACATGATTTATATTAAAGTTACCTGGAAAATTCTGTATTAGGCTTAAAATCTACTTCTACAAGCGCAAACCGCGTATAAATGAAAATCTCGAGGAGTACTAGGACATGTTCTACGCCGAACTCTGTCAATTGCCACAGAACGTTCTTGATCTGACAGAGCCCGAGTTAGTCGTAACGCCGAAGCATGGGAAACGGCCTGGAAAACTGCAATGACCTCTGCATCATACACACCGCCCGATTCCTTCAGCACCCTCGTCAGTGTAAATCAATCATACGGACCAAGGGACCGACGTCTATAGGCCGCGATAAATTTCAAGAAATTGACCCGTTTACATTAGCCTAAACCTCATTTTGTGATAATTTCCTACTTCATAAGTGTTTACATTCGACCTATTTATGATCTGACTGTGAACTCAATTAGGTTTTAAATTACCAGAATTTATGAAAGAAAACTGACTTAGAAACAATTATACAGAGTCAAAGGCCTATATGTCTTTCTACAAGTCAGTAATATTATTAGTATATTTTATCATATAACAATATATATTTTGTAGAGATTAATGTATGAACGTACTTATCTATATGATTAATAAATTATTGTCATTACCATCCACTTGTAGCACTCAAAATTACAAACATAGGTTGCCAGGCAACGAAACATACGCCCACAGCAGCTAAATCGTCCGGGCAGTCAACAAGGGTTGTCGCATATTTTTACTTTTTTTGGTAATGAAACAACTCATTATGTAATTATCTGAAAATCATTAGAATTTGTTTGCTTTTTATAAAGTTTTGCCCCACGCTATCAATTAGTATAGGAAACATTTAACATCATGGATTTAGCTGTTCAGTTATCAAAATTCATTGAAAATCAAAATACTTGTTCGTTTCAACACCTTAAACTCTGTGTATCAATCTGGAGTCAATCGGATGATAAGTTTGGCATCTGTAGCGTCACAAGGTTTTTTGAAGTGATCAAGGGAGATAACTCTGGAAGTAATTATTTGAAATCAATGAAAATCAGTAGGCTTCTTCGTCTCATGACCTTAAACAGTGTGTGTAAATTTAAAGTCAATCAGATATTAACTTTGGCCTCTAGGGCGTCCACAGGATTTTTTGATGTGATCAAGGGCCATAACTCTTGCAATAATTATCAGAGATCGCTGAAAATCAATAGGCTTCTTCGTCTCATAACCTTAAACTTAAACACTATGTAAAAATTTAAAGTCAATAGGCTTCTTCGTCTTATGACCTTAAACACTGTGTATAAATTTAAAGTCAATCGGATATTAACTTTGGCTTTTAGAGCATCCCCACAAGATTTTTTGAAGTGATCAAGGGCCATAACTCTGGCACTAATTATCGGAAATCGCTGAAAATTAATAGGCTTCTTCGTCTTGTGACCTTAAACACTGTGTATAAATTTAAAGTCAATCGGATATTAACTTTGGCTTTTAGAGCGTCCACAAGATTTTTTGAAGTGATCAAGGGCCATAACTCTGATAGTTATTATCGGAAATCGCTGAAAAACAATAGGCTTTTTCGTCTCATGACCTTAAACACTGTGCATAAATTTAAAGTCAATCGGATATTAACTTTAGCCTCTAGAGCGTCCACAAGTAATTGTGGACGCCGGACCGACGGACCGTCGGACGGACGGACGGACGGACAGGGGCGACGACAATATACGACCACATTTCAATGTGGGCGTATAAAAATGTAATCAGTTTTAATGATATACTCTTCTGCACCGATGGACATTTGCCATCAGTTTTGCCCCAGTTAGTAGCCCGCCCCTCTCTCTGATTGGATCCTTCTCTGTGCCGTACCCGTAGCCAGCTCATAAAATTGGGGGGGGGGGGGCTACAGAATGTTTTGGAGGGGCTGAGGATGTGGCCGACTAAGAACACTCCTAAGAAATCACTATTTTTGGCAGGCTACGGGGCCCCTCCCCTTCAGCGATTTAATGCTTCTTTCTGCTCCTCTCTCTGTGATGGATGCCCTCTACCCTTTCTCTTTGATTGGATGCCTTTTCTTTGACCCCCCCCCCCTTCACAAGCTCTGTGTTTGGATGCCTTCTCTCTGACCCTTCTCAGTGATTGTATACCCATTTTCTGCTTCTCTCTTTGCAATTGGATGCCCTCTCTGCCCCCTCTCTGTAATTTCTTTGCACGCTACTGGACACTTTTCACTTTTTATAGCCATACATTAAAACGGTTGTAGGTGGCAAGGAGTAGGGTCGCCTGTCCAGTCTCGTGGGTTTTCCCTGGTTTCCTCCCACTGCTAAAAACCCCTACGCAAAGCGAATTATTGAAATAAAATTAAACCATATGTTAGTTTCTGTCGCGTGGACGTTTAACCCCATATCTCTCTCTCTCTCTCATACATTAAAAAAAAGTTACATGTTAAAATAAAAGGTGAATTTTGTTCGGATAGGCTTATTTCAGAACCACCTACACCAGCCAGACAATACTCTGAAGCACGGTTTTGAGGGATTTAGTGGTACAAAATTCAACGTTAACCTCTCTATCCCAGGGATCGACAACAAAACCACATCTCTCGGGCGAATCGTAAATGGCTTACAGACATTAAGAGATTGGCATGCATCTTGCATTCTTGGATGCTACATCATTATTAGATTTAACAGGTTGTTTTACCCATAAAATTAAGTTGATACTAAGGGATAAAAATTTAACGGCTTGCAGCTTGTTCATGCTATTGGAAATAATTTTATTTACTGATTATACGATTGTGTTGCTGGTTTTTATAGCTTCTTTGAGTGTTTGACACACAAACTAGTACATTTATATTTCAGCCGAACTCAATAGCTTGTATTACAACAGAAAACCGAAAGAAAAAAATGACCTTTACTATCGCCATTGAAGAGACGGCCATTGTAAAGATCGGTCGCATTATTTCTGTTACTTTTTTTTTTTTTTCAAATCATTTTTAGTGAAGCCTGTACCATAACAGGCCCGGGACTGTACAGCGCAGTGGACGCTTACGGCTGGCCCCCGGATCCATTCACTTGATTTGATGTTTTCCGCAGGTTAATCTTATAGGTTTTTTGTTTTTCGTGTAGTGCGGCACTTAGAGACACTACTATTACAGATATCGGATGAAAAGTAAACGGCTTTTAATAGCTATTTTTTCTTCAAGCTTACCGCAAGACCAAAAAGTTCATACTCAAACCAAATTGAAGCAGGACGTGATTTGCCGTAGTGCACCTGCTGTATGTGCGATAAAGGCAGTGTCATCAGCGAACAACAGTTTCCTGATGCGTCAATCTGTCGACACGGGGTATGTGTGTACAGTCGCCTTTAGTTGAACAGACTGTCATTTGTACGAAAGCGTATATATGCACCACCTTCGTCATCCAGATGTGCATTAGCCTGTATTACAGTATGCTTACGAACACTTATTCTCGTTCTGCTCACCATGTGAAATGCCTTGGGCACGACGATTCTTTGTTTTACAGCTTGTGACGATTGCATCCTTGAAGTCTTGCGAATATTTACCGTAATTACCAGGAACACATAAGAAGTTGGTTAAATCTTGTGTGCAATGCGTAAAACCGCCGTTTTTCTGAACTTCCGGTTGAAAGCCATGATGCCAGCGACTTCTCCTATTTTTCAGTGCTTCGCTTGCGTTTTTGATTTTTGGGAGTATGGATTACTCGCCCAGTTCCGTCTTGTCAGGTGTGTGCCAATGTTCATTAACCCCATTTACATTACAAATTTTAAACGTGCCAGGTACCGGTCCTGGTACGGCACGGTTAATTATTTTGTAGTGTAAACGGGTCCAACACAAGCGTGCTAATCTGGCCCACTGAAATGGGGTGGTCTCGAAACCGTACCAAGAACGGCTCGCTTTAAATTTACCTAGTGTAAACGCTAACCGATCTGAGTACGGATTACTGTGCATGCGCCAAATGAACCTTGACCCTTTTCCATTGCAAACTTTGACAGTTCTGTCATCAGTTCTGTCAAAATGACTGCCCAAACTAAATCAGTCGTCATAATTGTTTTCATATAGGTAATTTGTACAGGGACTGAAATTAACTTTTCTGTGAAGAGTTCCACATTTGGCATGCTGAGACCGGTTATTTTAGAGTAGGCCTACTTCTAGGGCATATTACTAAACATACTGCCTGGCCGAAATCTACTTTTGATTTGCTTGAAATAAGTTGCAACTCAGCTTTACATTGAATGAAAACCAATGCTATTAGTATTTACTGTTCACAGCCATATTAAAAGGCTAATTTTATTTTATAGTTCAATAAACAGGTTGAATCATGAATGCCCATAAAAGAAGAGAGCTAAATAGGGTTCAAACTCCACTTGACACAAACCAGGTCGTTTTGGGACTAACATATCGTTCAATTTTATTTTCCAGGGGCTGGTTGCTCAAAGCTCTGTTAACTTTTAACGATCAGTTAACATGGAGTAAACTGATCGTTAACTTTAAGGGAGAGAAAGGATGTTAGTGGAAGCCCCGTTAATTTTAACGGATAATAAAATTGACTTTCCACCAACAGAAATTTAACGGACCGTTAACAAACGACACATGAAAGAGATAACGATCCGTTAGTTCAACGGATCGTTAAAATAACTAAGTTTTGAGCAACCAGCCCCAGGTCATTTTTGAACTAACAAATCATTCAATTTTATTTAAATAATTCGTTGCGCATAGGAGTCTTTAGCAGTGGGAGGAAACTGGGCGACCTGGAGAAAACCCACTTTGTCAAGTCCAACCGGGATGCCCATAAAACTAGTACATTTGCCTGAATATAGTCTAGAGACAGGGTGTAGATTTCTAGCACATTCTGTATTTTCATACTGTGTACTTCCATATAAAGATATTTAAATGGATTTGGTAGATATTTTACACTAGAAGTATGTCTGTTGCACAACCTCAATTACCATGGAAAAATACAATGTCAATTTCAACATTGCAAATTCAAGGCAACATATAGGTAGTACAAGTTAATGAACAAGCGAACAGTCAGGCTGATGTCCTCCTGCCACTCAATCCCAAAATAGATAGACGCTCTTCATGAAAGTCAATCGAGACATTCACATAATGAATATCTTCACCAAAGGCCAACTCGATTTGCCACTTCCACAAGCAGTAGAAGTTCTCCAGGAAGACTCTTTCAGACATGGAAACACAAACAGCACAAACAAATTTGGCTGATACGACAAGACAGAATATCTTCTGAGGGAGGAAGAGTCCAAATCGAGACCACTGTAGACATCTTCCTGTAGAAGAGACAAATCTAGTCTGTCTATAGTTTGAACATTTGAATTCAGAGCACTTGTTTTGTAAGGTTGTAATGGGTAGGTAAACAGTTAACATTGTAATGTTTATGTTTTGATTATGTCTGTAAGTTTAATGACAATCTGGAAAGTTTTGCCAAGTTTGGAGCACTAACAGGTGGGGCTACATCTATTCTCACTTTCTTCGCCCTCAATTTACTTAGGCTTATTTCGTTGATATCTCGACAGTCTTTCACTTGAAGTAATTTTAAAGATGAACAATATTCTCCTAACAACCTGTAATAAAACCCAGTAAGCAATATTTAGTCATAAACAATTGGTAAAACTACCATCTATATAAAACTACATACATGTATAACCGTCGATGTTACGAAACCAGGCCTGTGCATCAACCACCTAACCAGACATGCAAGATAAACATAATCATCTTTTAGAGGCATTTAGTAACTGGAAAGAGCATTAAACTATAACACATACTTATGGAAGAACAATTACTGATTTATTTAGGCGACGTTTCGAAGAGTATTCTCTCAACGTTTTCAAGCAAGTGCAGCAACAAATGTGTATGGCAATTATATATAGACAAGCAATAACAACAATTCTGAAATCAGTAATTGTTCTTCCATAAGTATGTGTTATAGTATAAACATGATCCTTTTGACATTAATTAGGGTTTATGATCCTACTTTACTGCTTCATCCAGGAGTATGAAATTGTTAGTACTTTGGAATGATTTTATAACGGGGATATCAAAGTCCTTAAAAACTTTCAAAATATCATAGTGTGCAAGATATTCTTAAATGATGTGTATCAAACCTTTAAGAAAAACAAAATCAAAACATTGGCAGTAGAGAGAGATAGGGAGGGGTCCATTTGAAACAAACTAGGTCATTTCAGGACTAACATGTGGTCCATTTTTACCCACGAGGTTTGACATGCGACCCTACATGTACTCCTTGTCAAGCAGGGCTGGAAATAACAGTTTTAGATGTACCTGACAAGATTTCTGGCAATAATGAAATAGCACCTGACATTTTCAACTTAGTGCTTGACATGTATTAATAATGTCATTAAAAAAGACAAATCAGTGCCGGACAAAATGACAGGCACCAGAGGTTTTGTGCCTGACAAAGCCTTAATCTGTGCCTGACATTGTCAGTGACAGGTGCCTTATTTCCAGGTTTGTTGTCAAGTACAAAGAAGAATCAAAACCATACCACTGAACTGAATGACAATGATGCAACATGCGCACATCTTCACCATTCTGCCACCCAACCCCCTTATTTGATATGAAGGTTTTTATAGTTAATGGAACAATATTTACCAAATAGCATCATTAGTGACTCTCCAGCAACCATGTATATTTAAATGTCTTAATCGTTTACAAGTCTGTGCTAGTATGGTGATTGTATCATTCGTTACACCATATATTTTAGCTAAAGATAAAACCTCAAGACTGAAACATAAATTCACTTAATTATTAATATAGTTCCCAATTAATCATAATACAGTAAAAGAAATCAAAGGAAGTGAATTATCCAACTGTTCTGTACCATGCAATGTGCTAAGAGCAACATTTTGCCCTCACAGCAGCACTACAGCTACCATTATTTCAGATTCAAATTCCAATTTGTGTACATAGGAGTCAATAGGACCTAGGATTTTTGGCACATCCAGTCCGTCCTGCACCACTGACAAGGGGAACCATGCTGGACAATCACAAGATACTTTCTTGGCCAACATGCTCAGACAGTCTGACTCAGAACCTCTATTTTGTTTTAAGTTGTCTGCCAGTGATTTCAGTTGTAAAATATTTGCAATCAAGTTTGTTTCTATCAAGTAACAACCAGATAATCACATTAAAAAATCACTTACTTTTCAAGCTTGCCAATTACAGTTTTTAATGTATTATTACCTAAGTTCCAACATCCGGTCAAATCTAAAGTAACTAGTTGATCACATCGTAAAGCAACACTCAATAAACCATCGTCGTTCACCCAATGACAATCTCGTAATATCAAAGTTTTTATGTTTGGACACTCCGATGCCAGCGACTGCAGACATATGTTACTGAGACCCGAACACGAAGTGAAGTTTATCACAGTTAAAAGGGGATTTCGCCTCAACACTGGGACTAGCCCATCATTGGACAAAAAATTTCGAGAGTTACTTAAGTTTAATACTTTTATACAATAATTATTACAAGTCATTATCTCAAAAGCCTCAGCTGTCATTCTCCCAGAACACCGGGAGATGTTCATGGAAAACAGAGTGTCAAAGTAAAGTTCTCCAGGAAGACTCTTTCAGACATGGAAACACAAACAGCACAAACAAATTTGGCTGATACGACAAGACAGAATATCTTCTGAGGGAGGAAGAGTCCAAATCGAGACCACTGTAGACATCTTCCTGTAGAAGAGACAAATCTAGTCTGTCTATAGTTTGAACATTTGAATTCAGAGCACTTGTTTTGTAAGGTTGTAATGGGTAGGTAAACAGTTAACATTGTAATGTTTATGTTTTGATTATGTCTGTAAGTTTAATGACAATCTGGAAAGTTTTGCCAAGTTTGGAGCACTAACAGGTGGGGCTACATCTATTCTCACTTTCTTCGCCCTCAATTTACTTAGGCTTATTTCGTTGATATCTCGACAGTCTTTCACTTGAAGTAATTTTAAAGATGAACAATATTCTCCTAACAACCTGTAATAAAACCCAGTAAGCAATATTTAGTCATAAACAATTGGTAAAACTACCATCTATATAAAACTACATACATGTATAACCGTCGATGTTACGAAACCAGGCCTGTGCATCAACCACCTAACCAGACATGCAAGATAAACATAATCATCTTTTAGAGGCATTTAGTAACTGGAAAGAGCATTAAACTATAACACATACTTATGGAAGAACAATTACTGATTTATTTAGGCGACGTTTCGAAGAGTACTCTCTCAACGTTTTCAAGCAAGTGCAGCAACAAATGTGTATGGCAATTATATATAGACAAGCAATAACAACAATTCTGAAATCAGTAATTGTTCTTCCATAAGTATGTGTTATAGTATAAACATGATCCTTTTGACATTAATTAGGGTTTATGATCCTACTTTACTGCTTCATCCAGGAGTATGAAATTGTTAGTACTTTGGAATGATTTTATAACGGGGATATCAAAGTCCTTAAAAACTTTCAAAATATCATAGTGTGCAAGATATTCTTAAATGATGTGTATCAAACCTTTAAGAAAAACAAAATCAAAACATTGGCAGTAGAGGGAGATAGGGAGGGGTCCATTTGAAACAAACTAGGTCATTTCAGGACTAACATGTGGTCCATTTTTACCCACGAGGTTTGACATGCGACCCTACATGTACTCCTTGTCAAGCAGGGCTGGAAATAACAGTTTTAGATGTACCTGACAAGATTTCTGGCAATAATGAAATAGCACCTGACATTTTCAACTTAGTGCTTGACATGTATTAATAATGTCATTAAAAAAGACAAATCAGTGCCGGACAAAATGACAGGCACCAGAGGTTTTGTGCCTGACAAAGCCTTAATCTGTGCCTGACATTGTCAGTGACAGGTGCCTTATTTCCAGGTTTGTTGTCAAGTACAAAGAAGAATCAAAACCATACCACTGAACTGAATGACAATGATGCAACATGCGCACATCTTCACCATTCTGCCACCCAACCCCCTTATTTGATATGAAGGTTTTTATAGTTAATGGAACAATATTTACCAAATAGCATCATTAGTGACTCTCCAGCAACCATGTATATTTAAATGTCTTAATCGTTTACAAGTCTGTGCTAGTATGGTGATTGTATCATTCGTTACACCATATATTTTAGCTAAAGATAAAACCTCAAGACTGAAACATAAATTCACTTAATTATTAATATAGTTCCCAATTAATCATAATACAGTAAAAGAAATCAAAGGAAGTGAATTATCCAACTGTTCTGTACCATGCAATGTGCTAAGAGCAACATTTTGCCCTCACAGCAGCACTACAGCTACCATTATTTCAGATTCAAATTCCAATTTGTGTACATAGGAGTCAATAGGACCTAGGATTTTTGGCACATCCAGTCCGTCCTGCACCACTGACAAGGGGAACCATGCTGGACAATCACAAGATACTTTCTTGGCCAACATGCTCAGACAGTCTGACTCAGAACCTCTATTTTGTTTTAAGTTGTCTGCCAGTGATTTCAGTTGTAAAATATTCGCAATCAAGTTTGTTTCTATCAAGTAACAACCAGATAATCACATTAAAAAATCACTTACTTTTCAAGCTTGCCAATTACAGTTTTTAATGTATTATTACCTAAGTTCCAACATCCGGTCAAATCTAAAGTAACTAGTTGATCACATCGTAAAGCAACACTCAATAAACCATCGTCGTTCACCCAATGACAATCTCGTAATATCAAAGTTTTTATGTTTGGACACTCCGATGCCAGCGACTGCAGACATATGTTACTGAGACCCGAACACGAAGTGAAGTTTATCACAGTTAAAAGGGGATTTCTCCTCAACACTGGGACTAGCCCATCATTGGACAAAAAATTTCGAGAGTTACTTAAGTTTAATACTTTTATACAATAATTATTACAAGTCATTATCTCAAAAGCCTCAGCTGTCATTCTCCCAGAACACCGGGAGATGTTCATGGAAAACAGAGTGTCAAAGTAAAGTTGAACTAATGCTTTAAATTCTCTGCTTACACAACGCAAACCAAATACTGTGCTAATTCTCAAACATGGAAAGATTTTTCGGCATATTATATGTTCCCATGGTAAATCAGTTATCTTCACATTCGACGACATGGTGCTCATTTCTGGAAGATAAATTCAAAAAGACATTAGACTCTCACACTTGTAAAGTATTAGAAGTTGTAGAGTGAATAAAAAAAAAAAGGTTAGGCACTTTTTTTTAATTATTTCTGAAAATCCAAGCAGTATCCTACTTAATTACAGTATATAGAGAGCAAATCTTTCTTCAAAAACAGTATATGGGTCTTTTAAAAATCATGAACCTTATGAATAGGATATACTATAAGGTCCATGACCAAACAGTATAAAATTCACACATAACCTGAGAGGGCGGAATCCAACAGCTTTGGTTATGCTTCTGTATGCACCAACAAATCAAGTACGGCGAATGTCAAATTCTCCCAGACCTTACAACAAACCGCTTCTGAATGACCATTTAACGATTAAATGCATCATTTATGATTAAAGGGGCGCCATGCGTACTTTAGTATTTATATCACTGTTGCTTCTTATTGTAAACAGTGAGAAAAATATCATTACCTATATATTTTATCGTCCCAATTAACTGAAACAACTTCCGTCTGGTTGTTCGAAATCCTGTTCAACTTGATTTATAAACTACAACTTTGTATTCGCTCGGCGCCGTCTCTAGGCTTACATTTAACATAGAGAGAGAGAGAGAAATGGGGTTTAACGTCCACTCAACACAACTAGGTCATTTCGGGACTAACATATGTTGTAATTTTATTTCAATAATTCGCTTGCACGTAGGGGTCTTTAGCAGTGGGAGGAAACCGGAGTGCCCGGAGCCGGAGGAACATTTAACATACTATGCAACTTTCTTTGGTTAAAAATTTGATCCCATTCCCGTGAAAAGAAATGAATGAAATGATAATGTTTTGAATATTTACTACATTAATGGTTTACAAAGTAATTATGTTCGAAAATCTACCAGAGAGAGATAGAGAGAAAATGGGGATTAACGTCCACTCGATACAAACTAGGTCATTTCGGGACTGACACATAGTTCAACTTTATTTCAACAATTCGCTGGGGGGTCTTTAGCAGTGGGAGGAAACTGGAGCCCTGTGAAAACCAACGAGGTTGGATAGCTAGGCGACCCTACAGCTCCTTCTCACATACAACCGGCAAATCAAAACCACGCCAGTTGTGCGACTCCATGACAGACCTTAGTTTTGGTTTACCACTGCAATTGTTTGTGAAAATTTTGCTATATGTCTACCAATATTTTTTGGTTAGCTATGTAATTGTGTTTGAAAATCTACTAGGTCTATAAATAACCTTTCCGTGTGGTTCCATCTTGTCAGTAGTGCAAGAAGAAGGGTCTGGCATGGGCTAGTCTCTAGTCGATCAGATGGGACAAAAAAAGTACTGATGTCCTGCATTGGTATGCAGATAAAAGAATTAATGACGCTTGGAATTCGAAATAAGAGTAGGCGTAGTGCCGCTGCCCAGGCAAAATTTTCTTCTAGCATACATTTATTAAGTGCGCTTATTTTCATTAGCCCAGGGGGTCATGATGGCTAAGTGGCTAAGACACCTACTGGCTCGCTAGCCTGGAGGCTGTGTGTTCAGTCCCTGCATTGCCCTAGGTAGTTCATCCAGATATTTAATCCTGGTACTTCCTTGTCTGTGATGCAGGATGGAAGGCCTGACCAGGACAGCTGTCTAGTCGTTTGGATGGGACAAAAACCGAGGTCATGTGTTCACATTGGCATGCACGTAACCCTTGTTAGTTGTGTTAAGAGTAAGTCTTAGTGTTGCTGTCTGGGCATGCCGTCTTCATTGGCCGAGTTCAGAGCAGAACAGTAGGACGTTAAACCCTATTTAATGTCATTTCTTTCGTTAGCCCAGTCAGTGCAGAAAAGTAGAATGTTTTTTATTTCACAAGATCTACCATTATTTAGAAATGCATTCTATTCTAGCTCAACGATTCTTCATCTACATGTATATACTTCTCTATAAATATTCATTAAAACCCTAGGCCTTTCCAGTTAACATAATTTTATAATTTTATAAGTCAATCTTATTTGTAACTTGGGAAAAGAGCACTTTAAACTTTAAATAAAAATTCTCCGTTTTTTGGGTGTATTTATCTCACAGCATTTGACTTTGAAGCAATAACCTGGATAATAACCAACATTTATGAACTATCACAGACAGTGTCAATAAACTGATGATAATGGACACCTTTACAATTAATAAACCGATGATAGGCTAGACATGTTCACCCAGGATAATATTAACCCATCATTATGCATTTGTACAAATAATACCTACTCTTCAAATCAATTGTTTTAACTGTTAGCCTGTAAGACATGATAATAATTTTACACCACACTGGATGTCCATGCAATAGAATGAAGAGAAACTGATTATAACATTTTAACTTTAAAAAAAAAAAAAATGTCCAATAATACGACAAAAAGAAAATGGCAAATTATGGGGAGAATATTCGATATGCAACCTCCCATGACCCCATGGAAAGAGAGAGAGAGAGAAATTGGGTTTAACTTCAACAAGGGTCATTTTGGGAGTAGGGTCTCTAGTATTGAGAGGAAACCTTACTCCTCGTCACACACAAGCAGGGAATCAAAACCATACCACTTGACTCTATGACAGACCTTATGATGCTACGCACACGCACGTTAACCATGCGGTCACCCCTTGGCCAAATGACAGACCTTATGATACAACCACCCCTATCTTCAGTACTTCTTGCTAGTAAATTTTTACATGAGTCACTCATGAGCCATGTCTCGCCCCTTTTTTCTGGGTCGAGAATGTCTGATGCTTTAATTACCATCAAGATGTCAATCTGGTATTTTATCAGATGTCAACAACACATATCACTAGTTTGTATCTTAGACTGAGAGAAAAGGGCCCTGTATTTCATCTACAGCCATTCCAACTCCTGTGGCCAGTCTATTACATTTTCAACAGCATCTAAATAGGATTATAATAGGATTAGAAGGTTCCCAAATTGTCTTTTGCTTAATTGACAGGCATAACTCCAGAATGAATGGTTCGATGGGCACAAAAATGGAACTTATCAGAGATCTTTTGAATCTTAACCCATATGGCAAGTTTCATCTAAATCGGAAAAATTATGGCCTCCAGTGGGGCCAAATCATTGGTTTATGTAATACATGATTTGCAACCTCTAGACAGGCTACAAGTTAAATATGCAATTTTTTGTACAATCAGGGGCAATAATCCATCAAAAACGGTCTGAAAGGTGACAAAATCAACTCTTCTGAGATACTGGAGAAATAACCATACATTTCAAGTTTCATCAAAATTCGATAAAAATTGTGACCTGTAGATTGTTCACAAACTAATGTGAATGGACGGGCAGACAAGTGAGATAACATAATATATCCACATGAAAATTTGGGCGTATAAAAAAATCAATTAAATAAATTTTAAAATCTGATCTTTATTAACAACCCCTGCCATTCAACATAGAAAGATCCAGGCTATTAAAACATATCTACATTACAAAACAATGCCAAGTATATGACCAACTTAGACCTTCTGTATGTGTATTCTGTAGTATATTTTTGTTATAACACCAAACATCCCTAAAAACATCTTCAAAATAAAACACTGTCTTATAATTAATTTTAAATGCATGGCATGTAGTTGAAATACATTTTGATCACTTTTGTTCTATTTTATTAAAATTGTGCAATTTTATTTCTTCGATAGAAATATTTTAAGTTTCTAAATAACTGGTACATTTTTTCCTATATATATATCATCTATTTTTATTTTCTATATACAATTTATTAAAAAAGCTCAAGAAATGTACAAGTACCGTCTAAAAATATCCAAATTTACATGCTAAAGAGGCACTTTTATTGCAAGGCTTGGCTACACTTACTGACTTATCAAAAACTTCTCTGTATAGTGAATCATTTATAATTATTTTATTAAAAACAAATACAACACATTTACAATATTTTATTATAATAAATACGACTACATTTACTCTCACTTGCAATGAACTTTGTATTCATGAAAAAGCTGCTGTTTTATCCCAAGAGAATATTTTAATATCATACAATCTTGCATCGTCAAAAAATAAATTATCTTCCAGAAAAAACTATTTTAAGGTTGTTCTTTAATAAGTTCAATAATTTCAGAAAGTTTAAAACATATGCATTTATATATAGAAGAATTCATACAAATATATCACTAGAATTTTAACTCAGACAATAGCAGAAATGTGAACAGATCTTGCATAGCAGTAGAAAATTGAAATATTATTAGTGTTTTCTATTACAAAATATTAACAATGACAGTATACCATATCTTTTTTCCTAATTTAAACATCTCCAACCCCTTTATAATCGAAAGCTAAAATCAACAGCAATAGATGAAAATGTATAAATTAACGAAATAGAAATCTTAATTCAAGAAATATATCTCTCCTTATAACAAGATTTCTAATATAAAAAGTCTTTAGCTGTCATGTCTCTCTTTAATGTATATCCATGGTTTGATCTAATAATTGAGATAGCTCTACTAAATGCATGTGTTTATTTCCTGTAGCGGCTGCTGCTTGTGCATAACGTCCAGCATACCTGTAATAGAAACATGTTTATTTACATATCGGAGAGAGGAATGGGGTTTAACGTCCACTCGACACAAACTAGATCATTCTGGGAGTAACATATGGTTCAATTTTATTTCAATAATTCACATGCGCATAGGGATCTTCAGCAGTGGGAGGAAACCTGATAAAACAGAGGAAACCTGATGACACAGAGAAAACCAACAAGGTTGGTCAGCAACCCTATTCCTTGTCACTTTCAATTGGGGAGTCGAAAACACGCCAGTTGACTCAAAGACAGACTTTATGACAAAACGCGCATTGATTCAATTCAACACCTTACAAGTAGAAATTATAGCAGGATGTAAATTCTCATGAAAACCCACGAAGTTGGACAGGTGACCCTACTTCTTGACACTTCCAAGCCGCTTGACTCAATCACAGACTTTCTAATCCAAACTGCACGAATTAACCATTCGGCACCCTAACCAACTCCCAGCAAATTGTTTGAGGAATTAGAATATATGTCCATTTATAGACTAAAGGGAGGCTTACTCTATTTCCTTATCAACATTAACTTTACGTAAAACTGTTCTAAGTCTTGGTTCAACATATTGCCAAGCTCCCATATTTTTATGTTCTTCTTGTGCCCAGCACAATCTAGCATTAGGATACTTTAAAACTTCAGCTTTAATCAGATCAAAAGGGAAAGGAGATATCTGTAAACAAAGAAAAACAAACTCAAACTAATTATGTATACATGCTGTGATATATTTGAACCTAAATACCACATAAAACGGAAGAAGACAAGCACATGTTTCAATGATGGCGGCTTTATTCCACAATGTCGATTCCACAGACATTTTACCCTTCGTTCATCTCTGTTAAAACTCACGAGATCAGTTCCTAAGCCCGCCCACCCCTTGCCCTGCAGATTTCTCGACAAATAAAGCATTGATTCGTTGCATGAGTTACATATTAATAATCCAAGAAGTTACGGTACGAAATGCGTCAATATTGAAAGGAACAAAACATACATTATAATTTCACCAAAATCAGATAAAACAGGATTTTTCGTACAATCAGGGACCCGTATTTATGAAGTAACGGTCCGATACATGCCAAGATGAAGGAATCAAATTACCTGTTCAACTCTAGTTATAGCAAGCTCAGAGTCCAGATTTTTCTTTTGTCGTTCCTTCACCAATTCATAATAGATTTTTCCTGTACAGAAGATAACTTTTTTCACTGTATCAGCATTTTCAGCAGCTATGCCAGCTTCAGGAATAATTCTCTTAAAGGTAGAGCCTTCAACCATATCGTCAAAACTTGAACGTGCTTCTGGTAGACGTAGTAAACTTTTAGGTGTCATCACAATAAGCTGTACAGAAAACATGGTGTTTCGAATAAATTAATTTACAGGAAATCATATAATCAGAGTTGACTTCCATTTTAAAAGAGAGAAATTGGGTTTAACATCCACTAAGCCTAAACAAGGTCATTTTGATAGAGAGAAATGGGGTTTGACGTCCACGCAACACAAACTAGGTCATTTTGGGACTAACATATGATTTATTTTATTTCAATAATTCAATTGCGCGTAGGGGTCTTTAGCAGTGGGAGGACACCGGGGTGCCCGGAGGAAACCCATGCAGTTGAGAAGGCGCCCCTATCTCCATGCCACATACGCTGACACCACGGCTTGAAACCACAGCGCGGCACTCTAGACGACTAGGCCATCCCAACTCCCCCAGGTCATTTTGAGACTAACATATGGTACAATTTCATTTCAATAATTTACTTATTCTTATGGGTCTTTAGCAATGGCAGGAAACTGAATGACCTGGAGAAAACCTATGAGGTTGAGCAGGTGACCTTACTAGTCATGTACAAGCGCGGGTCAAGAAACCACACCACTCAATGGCAGACCTTATTATCTGGTTAGCTCAAACAAATTTTAAGCCAAATTATTTGCATAAGTGGTTCCAGCATGGATTTGTGGGAAGAGATATAGGCTGACTCAATACTTACTGGTTTTCTAAATGGAAGAGCAATCTGACGTCTCATAGCATGAAAGAAATTGGCAGGAGTTGTAAAATTACAAACAAACCAGTTGATTTCGTGTAATTGTTGAATTTCAAAATTAGGACCTTCAGGCTTAAAAAAAGAGAAAAGTCAGAGCTATAATTACAAAAGGAAAATTCAAAATGGATCATAAATTTAAAAAAAGATGAAAAAAATCAACCATGGATTGGTTGATTTTGAATAACTTTACTTCTTGCATATTTTAATACTTAAATTGTTTTGAGTCAGGATTAAGTAATTGAACTGGAATATACAGTGAAGTTTTGTATATCATTAACACTTAGTCACAAGCTAAATACTTACTGGGAAATATTCAGAATCATCATTACTTGACTGTAAAAATCTTTCCAGTCTGGCACTGGAATGTTCAGGGCCCTAAAAACATCAATAACAGATAAATCAGGAATATAAAAAAGTTTTGAGTTTTCAAGATAAGGGGCATATAATTCTGCAAACACAGATTTTTCTATATCAGGACTCTTGAATGGTTTTTGAAAATTAAGTTAGTTTAAATTGACTAATGGGGTACGAGACATTTTAACTCAAACACTCATGACCCACATATACGGTGGAGGTATCTTATTTCCTGACGAATATACGTGGACTAGTGTATATGAATATAACCTACCATGCCTTCATATCCATGAGGTAATAATAGAACTACTCCACTCTGTCTAATCCATTTAGCTTGTCCACTACTAATAAACTGATCTATGATACACTGGGCTGTGTTAGCAAAATCACCAAATTGAGCTTCCCATATTACCAAGAAATTTGGATTAGCCATAGAATAACCCAATTCAAAACCTGTTAAAAAAAAGGAATCAATAATTTATTCATAATGTTTCATCAAATTGCTTTTCTCTGCTTAGCCAAATCCGAAAATCCTCATCATCGAACTCGGTAGATAGGCATACAAGTAGAATCATCAGTAAGTTTGATGATTAGACTCGGATTAAACTGAGAATTATCGTAAAGTGAATTTATTTTAAAAATTATGGATACGAGAAGAGGGAAGGCAATACTATTGTGAAAATCCCCTCACAACAGACTTCGTAGAAGTGATGATAGTTTAATTTCATGTTGAGATATCCTTTATTTGACCCTTTATCTACCCGAAGTGAAATAAATAAATTCATAATAACACAACTTCATGGATTTACTACTCCTTGGTATATTAAATACAACGTTTCAATACTCTTACAGGTATCTTTATCAAGCAATCGATGAATCTAACCATACATTTACAGAACATTCATGATGTTGCATGTAATAAACTAAGAAGTTGTGTTTTAATGAACATTATATCTCTACTTATTAATTAAATTCATTACCTAGTACGCCATATTCTGAGAGTGAACTGTTACAAACAGTATATTTAGCTTGATCAGGATACAGATTATTTAATGGAACAGCCCAACGTTTATCTTGATTCTGATCGTGTAATACATGATGACGATGACTGAAACACAAATAAATTGATGGATTAAATACAACTGATTATTGAAATTGTACAGGCAGTAAACAGTGGTATTGATAAATAGCTGACGAAACGGCCAAAAGACTGGTCTGCCCCTGACTGGGCTAATGAAGACAGGCATATGCCATACAGTGAGCTATGAGTATAATCTTGCCCGGACAAGGGCAGCTTGTCTTATATTATATCGAATTCCAAGGGCTCTATTATAATTACGTGCTCATTAATGTGAACACAGGACCTTGGTTATTAATCCCATTTGAATGACTAGACAGCAGCGCTGCCCTTGTCAGGCCCTCCGTTCTGCACTACTGACAAGAGTAAACCCTTTCGGAAAATCCTGATGAACTTCGTTGGTCAATGCAGGGATCAAACATGTAACATACAGCCTAGCAAGCCAGCGCCTTCCTACTTATTAGTCACCCATGAAACAGCTAAGTTAGATTTTTTAAATCATTTACCTGAATGTTCCTCTTTCCACATCTTGACCACTTAGTCTGACATGAATTCCTTCTTTTAAAAGTGAACCGAAAGCCAGTGCTTCACCTAAAGCCCAATCTACGGTTCTATTAGCAACCATTTCATTTCGACTCTTCAGGGCTCTCTTTAAACCTACAAACATACAATAATAATAATTTATATTCAGAAAAGAAATACTTTAGAATGATATATTGGTTTCTTATAAGATACATTATGAAAAATTTATACATGTATATAGAGATGACCGTTCTTTCAATAATAGTTCAAAAATAAATAATGCAAAATGAAATGTATTTAATTCAATATCTCCAGATCCAGACTTTTTATGAAATTAATAAGGGAGAGGGCGAGGAATGGGATTTAACGTCCATTCGACACAGACTAGATCATTTCGGGACTAAAACATGGTTTAATTTTATTTAAATAAATCCCTTGTTCTGATGGTATTTAGCAGAGGGAGGAAACCGGAGGATTTGGAGAAAATCCATGAGGTTGGAGAGACGGAAATTCATAAGGACTTCTATTTCAAAGCAGATAAATTACCATACCAATAATATCAAATTATTAATCAAGTACCCTGTACTATTAACTATTATCTTCTATCCAAAAAATACTTAATCTTTCTATAATTCCAGAAAAGTTAAATGGGCTACAAAATTAAGTGTAAACCTACCTCCGTGTATAGTAAAATCACCACCAGGTGGGGTACTGAACTTTACACCAATGTCACGCAGAGTATCTTCAGATATACCAGTACTAGGAAGTTTCATGGGGTCACGACCCTCAAAAAATCCAGTCCATGGAGAATCTAGCCAATCCTTGTTGCTGACTGCAGTCTCTTTCTTGGCTAATACGTAAGCTTCTTCACAAATTTTATCATATTTGGCAACTTCTTCCTATAATTATGAAATTATTAAACTATAAAGCACTTAAAAACGTAATGAGGACAGACACTGACCCAGTGAGTAAGATACTAGGTTCGATCACGATTTTTTGTTATAGTTCCCACTTGTCAGAGATGTAAGATGAAGGAGGCCTAGTAATGGAAAATGGATAATAGTCGTTCAGACTAGACAATAAAATGAGGCTGCACGTACATGATGACTTGCATGTAAAAGAACCGTTGAAAGTTGGAATTCAAGTGCTGTCAGAGCCAACATCTTACTCACTGAACCACTGTGTCTCCCGAAATGTGTACAATGTGTAAATAATAAACATACATAGCACTTTTATGTGGTCATTTTTTTGTTTTCTTTAAATATTTTTCATTCAAACTCCAAATTTTACTGAGAATTAAAGTTTCATTTTTATCAAAATAATGATATTACCTCGTATTCTTGTTGAGTAACAACACCTTCATTGATGAGTTTCTCAGCGTATTTAGCTATCACAGTTGGTTGTTTGGTTATCTTTTTGTACATAAGTGGTTGTGTAAACATAGGTTCATCTATTTCATTGTGTCCATTTCTTCTATAACTGACCTACAATTACAGTTTTAAAGACTCCATTAAACAGGTGAGACTCAACAAAGGGATCACCTTGTTTTTAAACCAAAGGAATGAAATGAAAGTGAAGCAAAGATCTCACTCAGCAAATCTCGACAGATTCCGTAACCCACATCTAGTCTCGACCGTATGACGAATTCCGCCATATTGGAACTACTTTAAAGGTCCCGGATAAAACATGACTGCACCCATGATGTCTTGGAACTACTTTAAAGGTCCCGGATGAAACATGGCTGCGCCCATGGTGTCTTGTTTGTTTGTAATAGCGTTAAGTTTTCCTGTTAAAGTAAACCAGTAGCCGCATCACGAATGTATGGGCGTAGGTACATATCACTTACTGTCATACAGCCGAGACTAGATGTAGGTTCCGGAATCTGTCGAGAATTGCCGAGTGGCAAAGATCTAAACGAATTCTGCCTTTCACTAATCCATTAATATTTCTATAGACTACTACCATCAAATTGGGTATATTCTTTAAATACTCCAGCATCAAAAATGCAGAGCATTTTCATATTAAGACCTCCAATTTTCTAATCTGTTGAACTAGTTTTTTTAATTTTTTCATTTCCAAAATATATCAAGTTTTAACATACCAAATCAATGACTACATCTTTTCCAAATGTTTGTCTCCACTCAGAAGCAACTTTACAAACATAGATGGCAGCTTCTGGATCATCACCATTCACATGGAAGATAGGAGCATTAACTACACGTGCAACATCAGTACAATATGGAGAAGATCGAGAAAACCTAGGATCTGTTGTAAATCCAATCTAAAAAAAAAAATAATTAAACAAAAATCAAACCTTGTGTTTTACAAAATTGTTGAGTAAACCTAAATACATGTAATAAAATACTTGCCGCAAAGCAGTGAGTAATAGTAGAAAATACATCAACATTAAATCATCTTTTACAGGCATTTAGTAACTGGAAAGAGCATTAAACTATAACATACTTAATGGAAGAACAATTACTGATTTATTTAGAATTAATGCATAAATAAATCAGTAATTGTTCTTCCATAAGTATGTGTTATAGTTTAACATTAAATCACTGAATATACAAAAAAAAAGTTTAGATCAAACACAATCAAAAACTATTCTAGCCACTTCAAGTTCTATATGGACATTCAAAGTTCATAATTGATTCTAATGAAATAAAACCCATATTTGTGTCTTAGACAAATACAGTTATAGTAATAATAATTTTGTTGTAAAACCCAGTCGCTTTTTTAATGGTATCTATAGATTTCAACCCTTCGTCTACGCAATGAAAACATACTACTGATGATTTGACAGGATGTTCTGGCGAGACATAATGTGTACAACATGATTGTAGGGTTGACATACCAACACATGAAAAATCAACAACACGCTGGGGTCATAACAACTTTACTTTCCAGTAAATCGTAGTCACAAGGGGTAAAAAGGGAGGTCAAAAAACATGTTGACATTGACTCTGAGTCAGTATTGGCCACAGTTTAGGCCATCTGGCACTCAGTTGGATAGAACATCATGGTGACAAAAACAGTGTCACTGTTGTAGTAGTATGGAAAGTTGGCAGATGTTGCCAGATAATGTTCCAATTTTGTCAAGACTCCATTGAACCCTGTCTTCTGGAAATGATCCGCCATTCTCAGGGTGGTAGTGTGATAGCATCAAGACTTTTGGAAAATTGAATATACAGCTTACAAAATACATGGTGAAATGACACACTTTTTGTTTTGTACATTTTGTTACACAAACTTACAAAACTGTGTGAAACGACCCACATGTTGTTTTGTACATATTTTGAGTAATATAGTACAACAATTGGTATTAAAAGTTAACTATAATTACCTGGTTATTAACGACAATATGTATAGTACCATGTGTAGTATAAGCTGGAAGATCACTCAAATGAAACGTTTCATATACAACACCTTGACCAGAAAATGCTGCATCACCGTGTAATAAAATACTCATTACCTAAAACACAACAGAATACACTGGTATTTAAAACTAGATATAGAATCAAGGCCAAACTGGGGACATTGCCACATATACAACAAATACATGTATTACATCAATCATGTATTTATATTAAACCCATTTGTATACATTTCCTCAGGATTTTCCAGTGTGGTTTCCCCTTGTCAGTAACAAAACTGAGGTCCTGTGTGCACATTGGTGTGCAGGTAAAAGATCCCCTGACAGTTAGAATTAGATATAAGAGAAGGCAGTGGCACTTATAGCAAACTGTATGGCGTTTGCCCGTCTTCATTAGCCCAGTCGGTGCAGAACAGTAGGAAATAAACCCCATTTCATCTCATTACATTTCTTTGAAGGGCGTGAGGTAAAAAACAGAGAGAGAGAGAGAAAAGGGGTTTAACGTCCACTCAACACAAACTAGGTCATTTCGGGACTAACATGTGGTTTAATTTTACTTCAATAATTCGCTTGCGCGTAGGGGTCTTTAGCAGTCGGAGGAAACTGGAGTGCCCGGAGGAAACCCACGAGGTTGAGAAGGCGCCCCTATCTCCATGCCACATACGCTCACACCAGGGCTCGAAACCACAGCCGCAAGCCAGAGGTGACCGGCCAGCTAGAGGTCGAAGCGCGGCACTCTAGACCACTAGGCCATCCCAACACCCAGGTAACAAACAAGATGAACATATATAGAAATAATCCAAAAGTTACCTTTTTTCCATCTCTATCACCACGTAAGAACTGTTCAGCCCTAACTTTACCCTGTACTATAGGATCAACAGCTTCTAAATGGGATGGGTTAGCTACTACGGCTATTTTGATGTTTTTATTTGTGACTCTATTCAAACGTTCATGACACATTCCTAGATGATATTTGACATCTCCAGATCCTTCATCTGCTGCTTCTAGTTTGGAGTCAAACTGACAAATAATTTTCTCAAGTGGTTTTCGGCAAACATTTCCCAGAACATTCAAACGTCCTCTGTAATAAAAGAGGAATTTGTATATCATGTTTGGTTTAGAAACCTTTATGCATTAAATCTAAATAATCATATACAGCTGCTTTTCAGCAAACAATCTGTTTTTTACCAATCTGATTAAAACACAGATCCAATTTCGTTTCGTTTTTTATAGTTCAAAATTTCGTTTTTACTTGTCTTTACTACTCTTGGATCTGGAGGACTTGTTATTTATCTTGTGTTCTGCCTGTAATGAGGGGTAAGCCAATCAAATGGTTTGTCGAATCGACCGTTTGACCTTTTCATGCGTGGAACTGTGGGTAGATATTACCAGCGGATAGAAATCAAAACAAAACAAAAGTAGATTTTAAAAAGCATGGCGGTCGCTAATTGGTTAATCAAATGACTGGCGTTATCAGATCAAATGTCCGGTGCTTGATACCTGACGTCATAGAACGTGAGCTCTCACTATAACTTATTAGATCTACATGAGTGTAGGCCATCGAAAGTATAAAAAACGAAATATAGATCTATATATTAATTGGATTGGTTTTTTACCTATTTTTAGATTCTATTGAATTATCAAGATTCATATCAATTTTATGCATGAAATAAACAATCCTACCAATACTGAGCACAATCCAAGCAATTCTGAACCTATTTACAAAATATATTTTCATTGGTTAGAGAGTTCAAACCTTTAGCTGGGGTTTAGCCAATGAAACAATTTAAGTCGTCCATAATCATATTCTACCTGTGTGGCATTCCAATAGCAAAACTATCTACACCCTGAGCACTACAAGAATCAATTATAGTTTTCATAGCAGGAATCAATACTTCACATCCCTCTAATCCAAATCTCTTCTCAGACGACCATTTTCTTGCTAAAAACTCTTCAATTCTGAAAATAAATCCACACTAAAGTTAAACAATACTGAATTTCTTACAATTGAATTAACATACTACTTCCTTGAAAATGTTAAATGGTTTAAAAAATCTTTCTTATCTACAAGAACTAGATGTTGGCTCGCTAACATGGAGTTCCAGTGTTCGTTCACTGCATTTTCCAGTATGGTTCCCCCTCGTCATGGGGACGAGACGAAAAACTGAAATTCAGTGTACACATTGGCGTGCAGGTAAAAAAAATCCTGTGGCAGCTGGAATTCAAAATAAGAGTAGGACGTAGTACCGCAGTCTGGGCAATATTTCCCTCATAGCACACATTCTCCACGCAAGTCTCGCTCTATCAAGCATTCGACTCTGCCGTTGGCTCACATACTACATCGGTTTGACCCGGAGGTCATCGATCACGTGATTTACTACATTATCAAAAATGGCGTCTGTCAGAGAAATGTACTTGGCTTTATAAACACTTTATGATTTTATAAATGTTAGGCGTTATATACAATTTATGTTTTTTCGATCATATTTTAAACATATATCGAGAACTCTTTGATTTTAATTATCTACAGACATTTCTAAATTAATTGTTGGGCCTACCGATCGCGTTGTGCAGATAAACAAACCCACGTGTATTCATTCTAAAATTAGCACGGCGACATGCGCAGGTCTTATTTCTGACCGATTAACTAGTGATATTATGCGAAAGAGTTCCGTGTAATATTTGTAAATATATTATTACTTTGCAATTGCGACCACATTTCTATTTAAATATGGTAACAGTATTAGATAAATTACCATTTATGTGTTTTAAATCGCATCATTAAGGATTGTCCATCAACACCAAGAATCTTGGTGGCGTAGTCAATTGAGCCGTTAGCAGAGGTTAGTGTGGACTGCAAGGGAAGACAACTCTGTTTGGGAGATTGCATAGCACACTATAGGGCTATGCCTGTCTTTATTAGCCTAGTCTAAGCAGAACTTAAAGCCTATTTCATTTCTTTATCTACAAGATGGACATATCAACAACCATCAGAGAAATCGGTCATATGATCATTCCAACATCTTATTTCAAACTAATTTTTATTGAAATTGTTTTTTTTTTTTTTACCTAGTTGATCTGATAAGACGTGCCATAATTAGTCTTTTTTCTTCACTATTAAACTGCATAATACCGGGAGTTTCAAACCGCTTTCTTATCCAATCCGTTTGTTCCAGGTTATTTATAAACATAAACTCAACACCAATATGTTGACAATAAACTTGCTGAAATAACATAATATAAAATACAAAACTTTAAAAAAAATTTGACAGCAAGCATGTTACTTGCTAGGATCGTATTAAACCAGGGCTTCCACTTCAAAATTTTTCCAGTCGGTCATTTCTCATGGTAATAAGTAGTGCTATTTTTAGCACATGATAAAAAGCCACAAAACAACACGATATTGAAATGTTGACCAGGTTTAATGGGGTCTAGGACAGTCACAAAGAAATTTATACCCACCCACGCCCATAATTAATGGTGAAATCCAGAATTACGCTTGTTTGACATTATAAACCATATGACATGGGTTTAAAACAAAAATAACAAACAAAATTGTCATTTGGCTTCATTTTTGAAATTATCATTTTCCCTGTATTTTCAGATCAGACATGAAATATAATTTAATCCTATCTCATACCATTTCCTCATGTCTATAATAAAACCTGTAACAAAAATATAATTTGTGAAATTTTTATGAAAACAGAAATGTTAAAAATAAATTTACCTCTAATCTTCTGATTATTTCCCGTAATTGTAATTGAGATTCTTGTCCACCGATATATGTAGTTGCTGGTAGTCTAAACACACGATCTAAATCCTCTTCCTCTACAAGTCATAATATAAACTTTAACATAAATTCACTGACCTAACTTAATTAGAAAACTTAACATTTTTTGTATGCTATACCAAATGCATTAATATATAATATTCTTACTAGCCGCAGAAATAATATATGTCTAACTCTATGCTTATTGCTAATAAATAGGATATATCTATAGTATTATATATGTGAAAAAAAATAACATTTATTGATAAAACAATATCTATGCAGCAGATATATATATGACTAGAAACATCAAAACAAATGTGGGAGCAGTGCGGAGCCCTTGGGTGGTTTTAGTGTGGAAATTACTGGGAATAGAATGATCACAGTTGCTCTACTATGTTAATCGAGGAATTAAATTCTAGAGATGTGTTTTAAATGAAATGGGGTTTAACATCCGACCGTTCTGCTCTGACTGGCCTACTGAAGATGGGAATATGCCAAACAGTGTACTATGAGGCAAATGTTGCCCCTGACAGTGGTGCTACAGCCTACAATAATATTGAACTTCAACTGCCAAGGGTTCTTTTACTTGTCATGCATGCCTATGTGCACACATGAAATGTTAGTTAAAATATTCCAGTAGGATGTCATGGTGTTTCGTTGAGTGCTGCTTTAAAGGTAAATACTCTTGTAAATTTCTCTTCTTTTATCCTTGGTGACATTAGGCAAAAATATTTATTTGGATTTAATCTCATTGAGAACTACTACTCCGCCAACAGATCTCTAATGTCACTATTACAGGGGAAATGAAGAGAAACTGATAACACTATTAACCTCTAAGGCACCAACATAACAAATGAACACTGTACCAGAACACTTTGACATGCATCTCTAGAAGTAATCCCTCAATTAACGGGATCGATCGCTCGTGATGATAGAAACAAGTAGAACATGTTCACTCTTTACAATAACTGGACTTGTTTCGCTACCTGTATTTGTAAAGCAATGACAATGTGTTAATTTTCAGTATATTTATTTGTCTTACTACCAAACACTGATAAAACTGGTCCAATAATTAAAGATTGTATGTGTTGGAATGTTATTACAATAGAGAAACCAAATTACTTCATGCCAAATGCAACTCCATTTCCCTTTGTTTTGATGAATCCAGACAAGCAGCTCTAGCAAATTTCATGATCAAATATAATCTAATGCGAAATAAAGTTTGAAAATTATACAAAGCTCATAAAGAGAATATTCTAATTAAAGAAACAATTTACACAAAAAAATCTGAGAGTTTTACTTTAAAACAGTAATAAACTTCAACCAAATCTATAAAAAGTGTGCTACGTTTAATGTTTATTATTAAAAGAATGAACAGTGATTAGTTGACAGTAATTCTAAGTTTTCTTTGACTGTAGGGAGGAAACCAGGATACCAAGAACATGATTAGAGAACACAAACCTCGGAACAGAATTAAACATTCTAAATAATCAATGTTTTCTCACTACTAAATGCATTGTTCATAATTCAATCAATCTGACTAAAACACAGATCCTACTTCGTTTTGTTTTCTTTAGTTCAAAATCTTGTTTCACTTGTCTCTACTACACTAGGATCTGGACGAATGGTTATCATGACGTTTTCAGGGTAATGTGAGGGATTAGTCAATGAAGCAGCCTGTTACGAAATTTTTAGGCATGTTTTGCATAGAACTGTGGGTAATCCACTAGAAACATCAATGCTGATTGGTTATTAAAATGTCTGACATCACGTGGTCAAAAGCCACTCATATGACCTATGAATGAACCTATTGCTAACTGGTCATATCTTCATGTAGTGTAGGCCATCGAAAGTATAAAAAAACAAAATGAAATATAGATCTGTATTTCAATATGATTGGTAATTCAATCTATCAAATATGAGTCCATATATAATAGCAAACCAACTAATTGATCATAATAAAGAATACATTAAGCAGGCCATTTCATATAAAATATTGTACGCACAAACAATTGAGGTCCTTGTTAAATACAGCTTTTTCTCATCTTCAATAGAAGGCTTGATCTCGCCTTAATTACATACATCTTATCAAGCCCTTCACGTAATATCCTGCATATTTCGCTACTAAGTTCGATTGGCATAAGCCCAGCTTGTGAACCTATCAGATTCATCAGTCGTTGTGAATACCAAGTCTCATGCTTTTAGCTAAAATGCCTAATTGTGACAATCGAGTTGCAAAGTTCAAAGATCGATCAATGTCATGTTTTTCTACAAGTTTCTCAATTTAAAAAAACCCTGTTTGTTTATAGTGTGTTATGTGCCACAAACTAATTAATCACTTGTAAAAACAACGAGCGCAAAGTTCGGGAATTGCTGAGTATTCAAGCAATGGTTAGATGTTGTAAAACTCTCGAACATTGCTTAAGGAACATGGCTTTTTCCCAGACTGGCCAGAAACAACAGTCTGATAACATTTGGTGACAAAGCAACAATACCTACCAGCAAGTTTCATAAAAATTAGTTTTAAAAAGTCTACCGTTTCAAAAATGATACTAAACAGCAACCCCACCCCCAGCCATTATTAGAGGAAAGCATACATTACTGTTCTACTTAATTTATCTGAGGTTTAGTAATTTTCAGTTTATTATGTAAAATTAAGAGACCTTATTATGACTACGTCTACAGTGTACTTTATATTGACAAATCAGTGGACTTAAAAATGCATTATGTAAGATTTAGATAAAGGTCTGCCCGATCTTGCTATAATAGTACAAAATAGATAATGCAAAATGAATATTTTGGAAATTACATTCTAATTAAATCTGATTAATTATGAGTGCTTTAAGATTTTACGACAATCTGCGCAGATTATTCGGTACTTGACTGTCAAAACTAACCCATTTTATCATTCAATTTATAAATTGACGACAATTTGCCCAGATTATTCGGTACTTGACTGTCAAAACTAAGTCTAGATTATCAATTTTATCGTTTAATTTATAAATCTCAAAAGTATGTTCTAATCCAATTGAAGCTTTTTTATCGATGGTCTAGAGAGTCTGTTACAGGTTTAACATGTAAATCCCACGGTCTATATAATATTTGTATAACATTTAAAGCCAAAATAAAGACCTGAAGTATGCGGATTAAGCTCTTACATAATGCATCTTTCATAGTAAGAAATAACGAAAAATCAAGCATTCCTATCATGGGAACAGTGCAAGGTGGGGTGGGGGGGACGAGGGCACAATGATAATTTCGTCCAATCCATTGTATATAGACCCTATCCCCAGGTTTATTTCTAGGACAAAGAATGTGCATTTAGGTGAAGTAAATTTAAAACTGCATCCTGACATACATCCATTCTAAGGCCTCTTTGAGGGTAGATTATTGTTTCACTTCAAATTTAAATCTTCATGATATTGGTCTGGGTTTTAACAAGTAAGTACATCAAAAGTAAAAAATGATGTTAAAAATACCAATATTCAACCAAAGAAATCATCGACACCCACTATTGTATTTAGGTGTGTGCTAAATTTGTGCATTTATTCAGTTGAAGAAGGTATTCATCCATTTCATATTACATACATGAATGAAAATAAATAAGAATAATTAGCTAAGGAAACCAAAAACACACCACAGTAAGCCAAGCCATTTATAAAAGTGATAATCGTGTTAAACAATCAAAATACTCTAGACTTGCTTCAAGTTCCTGTTGTATAAAAATCTTTACAGCTACATATTTAGGCATATAAAAATGTCAACAAAAGAACTTTCCTGCTTTCAGTTGTTTTTTACAGTTTCTGGTGTGATAGTTTACTAGTTTTATAAAATAATAAATACTGCAAATTGTCAACATTCTTGACTATTATTGACACATATTTTAAAAAAGATTCATTATGTATGACAAAAGGTATTATTAGCCAATATCTTCTTTAATTCCAACAATTAATATTAAAAGTGTAATAAAAAAAATAGAAGAATTTCAACTATATAATTCTTATAATGAATATCAAATCTTATCAATTCAGTTTAAATATTCATAATGCTTGTGAAGTTTATTGTGCAATAAGGATTAAGGACTTGGTTAGGTGGTGGGAAAACAAGAGCAAGTCTAGATGATGTCTTACCAAAGTGATAGTGACTTAGAGAAAGTTCAGATGGTGGATTTTTCTCTAAATCAGCGCTGTTTATTCCAAGTGGGTCAAGATCTGCTAGATTATGTCCGCGAATCTAAGACAGGATGAAAGACCAATGGTGGGAATTAAAAAAATAACTGTTCATATAAATCTGCATCTTCGATAAGCAAACCCAAATTTAATAGCAATCTTATAACGTACATTATATGCAAATAATAGTGTTTCAGTAAAATATGCATGGAAAAGTTAAGTTTTTCAACAAATCTTGAGCACTTTATTTCAGTTTTTATCTATTCTGGTGGATATTTTAGAAATGATTTTCCAAATTTGATTTTATAATTAATAGGAACATTATGAACAAATAATGTACGTAAAACTGTTATAATATTTGTTTTGGTCAAGCTGATCAGGAGGGATGAAGATAAAGCAACAGAAGGGTCATCAAACTACATGTATATTTCAAGCAAAAAATACAATGCATAATTCAGAGTAGATACAGGTATAATATGAATTATGCATTGTATTTTCACTGATAAAATAAATATAGGACTCAAAACCTCAAAACTGGACATCACTTCTTACTGAAAATTGAAAAAAAAAAGGGCCAAGCCTTTCGGGGTATTTCAAGTTATTTGGAGCTTGAGCTTCAAACTTGATGCATTTTCAGAAAATATGGATAAGTTATTTGTTTCTCTTTAAGTTAAGAACTTGAGGGCCATTCAATTAATATCTAATCGTTCAAAATTACATTAATGTTTTAGTAAATATATAAAACTTATGGCAATGCTTTTAAAAAAAAAAAAATCAAAACGGGAACTACTTGACTACAATGTACCATCACAACCCATGCCCCTACTATAAATTATGCCATTTATAAACATTTTTTTATAATGCAGTACCCATGGGATAAAAGCACTGCATCCCCAAAAAGCTTACCCCTTAAATTAAATAAAATATAAAACTATGCATACAAAAAATGTACTAATTTCAGCTTTATCAACTGCAATGACTGTATCTGCACCTACAGAAAATAATGTGTGAGTAGTCCTAAGTAGAAGCTGATAAATAACAAACACATGATTTTGAATGCAGACACAGTATACATACCCAAATTATAATTGGTCAGCATCAACTCTCGTGGAGTTTCTGAGTCCAAATCTGCATCGGCTATTTCCAAGGGATCAAGTTTTGCAACATTATGGCCCCGTGTCTAAACCAAAAGATGCAAACATTATTAATAATAATCTAACGAGATTAATATCCATACCAGAGTGTTTCAAGGATTAAGTTGATCAGAATTTACAACTAGAATTGAATTAACTATTTAAGGTCTTTGTAGTTTTAGGGAATATGGAAATCATGTCCTCATAATTTTGAATTCGTCTAAGTAAACTAACAACTACCAATCTCTTCTGATGGATACTACACTCCATTACTCATTATTTCACATAATTTATGCATCAATTTACCCAAAAATCCACCCAATTAAAATTTGTTTGGAGGGGCAGTCTGCTCTTTTGTCGCCACTTCAAATATAAATTATATTATTGAACACGTTAAGAAAGTGATATTTAACTGAATCAGTCCATCATATTATTAGCTTATTACAGCAGACATATCTAAAATACTGCATATCTGAAACATTTCATACATGGACCCATTTGTATGCAACTTGTTTGTACAAAACGATTTGAAATGTGATATGGAATCTGAATAAAGCGGCATATTTGGCCTAAAATCACTTGGCAAATAAAAAGCAAAAAGCCCCAATAAAATTGATGGCATGGGTGCAAAGAGCGTACTGTTAAGCGACACACATACTATTTTCTAGGCATCTGCTCCATCTGTAAATATGACATATAAAAGAAGTAGTCTGATTACCTACACATACACTTTTTACTTACTTATAATATCCAACACTTTGAAAATATACAAAATAGCAAATGAAAACAATATGATTTTCTACAAATCACTAGATGAAAATGAAACAAGAAACCAATATTTATTTCAGGTATCTTTTAGTGAGGGTGGGGTAAAATAGAGAATTTATAAAAAAATTGAAATTGTATGTCTTTGGAGCTACAAGAAACAACTTATAAACAAGATATGACATTTTTAAAAAGACTTAAACTGATGTGTAAACTTTAATTTACAAAATATATTATCATTCTTCAGTTGCTAATGAAATTTGTTTCTTGTTTCTGATCATATCACTAACCCTTAAAAAGCGCAAAAGGATATTCTCACCTAGCTGACACAATCAGTAAGGTATAGAAATTTGTTTACCCTCATGGAGTTAAATGAAAAATGTAATTTACTAGTTAAATTAATGCAACTTTTTGTATGTTTCTTCTTACAGAGGTAATTACTGCCTTAAAAGAGCACGTTTTAAATGTATGTTTCTTCTTACAGAGATAATTACTGCCTAAAAGAGCACGTTTTAAATTGAAATCTTTTCGAAACTTCTAATGTTTTACGGAATGTGCTGTAGGTGAGAAAAATCTAACTTTGAAAAAATCAAGACAGAAATGAATAAATTTGTTAGTAGAATAACTCATGTGCCTTAAAAAAAAAATAAGATTCTGTAATATTGATTTTTTAAATATTCAATATTGGTACATTTTACCAATAGTGTTGAGATTGAGAAACTTCTGTAATTGTAGTTGGTGAAATTCTAGCTAATACTAGCAACTAGCAACATGAACAAGCTTATCTATACATAGCTTTAACATTAGCTGTCTTCAGAAGCAGAAATGTAGGACATTAAACTCCATTTCATTTATTACTTTTCCATTAGAAATAGAGAGGGATATGGGGTTTAACGTCCAAACGACACAAATTAGGTCATTTTGGGACTAACATATGCTTTAATGACAGGTTTTATGATAAGCACACATGTTCTAACCATTCAACCCTGCTTTCCCATTAGAACATGGAGTCACTGATCGATATGAAGGCAAACATTATTGATCGATTCTTATGTAAGTCAGTTTCAACTGGTACTCTAGTAGAATCAATCTCTGGCCAAACACTATTCATCAATAATCAATATTATAATCTGAAATTCACATTCTTTAAAACGAAATCATTGGAAAGAATGTCAACTTCATGTTTTTAAATTTTCTATGGCACTTCAAAATACAATTCAAGATAAGAGTTTCAAGTGGATCCCATGGTTGATATCACTTCAGTTGTTGCTAAAACACGCACCAAATCAATTATAAAAAATGTTAGTATTTAATAAATTCAGAACTAATCTTTAAATAAATACCTGAAAATAAACCACAATTAAAATTTGAAACAATTTTATAACTATGTATCTTAAGTTATATTATAAATAATATTAATCCTTAAAAAAAGCATTATTTATATCTAAATAAAAAACTTGGAAAAAAGGCAAATGATGCCAAAATTAATACTTAAAGTTCAGTTCAAGTTGGATGTTACAATTTAAAAGAAATTTTCTTTCAAAAAAATTTTACTAATTGATAAAACTGCTAATAATAAAAAATAATTTGTACCTGATAAGATCTAATAATAGATTGAACGGACAAATGATCTTCAATGGTCTTTTCATCTACTGGTGCTCCCTGAGCCACAGCATGAACTGGGTATGATACCTGCACACCAGGACTTCCATAATTTAATGTAGGGGGTCGGATATAAGCTTGGCCTGGAAGAGCTCCACCTGCTGTTTGTCGAAAAAAGACATCCCACGACTGAAAATAAGATCCACGTTATACACAAATTGGATTAAATGTGATCAAATATTTGAAATTGGTAGTGCTTCAGTTTTTCAAATCATAGTTAAAATACTGATAAAAATCAATAGGATATTATACATGTATGTATCTCCAAAAGTGAAAATATACTAAAATCAAGAAGCCAACTGCGAACAGCAAAGCTGATGTCCCCAAGCATTCTCGGTATCTCCAGTGGTTTCATTCAGTTCTACTCCCCAAACACCTGGGTTAATCTATTGGGGGACACGTTTTTCTGATGTTCATGTTTCACCCTTGATTATTGTGGTATTTTTATCGATCAATCTCATAAATCATTAATTGCGGAAGAAATTACCAAAAAAGGGAGGTAAGTCATCGGACAATGTTAGGAGTTAGCCTTAAGATGAGAAGTCCAAATTATTTGAAATATTAACAACAAATTGTATTATTACCGGTATATTACATTAATGAATACAGGACGTTTTTAAGTATGTAGGGTCAAGAGTTTTATTGAGAATAGTGTGTTCCTTCCTGCAGTTTTAAGTTTATGTAATATCATGGACAAGTTAGTATGAATCAAATTGCCAAGCATAAGTTCAATAATAACAAGTAACAGAATGAAACATTTCAGACAAAAAATGAACAGTAATAATAATAACGCAAGTCAAGCATATAGATGTTATTTCAAATCAGAGACACGCACTACAGATTTTGATAATACAATTAAATGAATCAGAAATATATACATTATTTACATAAATCATTCAATAAATGGACATGTTACATATATCTACTTTACAAAAAAGAAGGCGAAACAATTGGTGTATAAACTCTTTTTTGATTAGTTCATAAAGTGTCTAGACTGTGGCTACAAATAAAATCAAGGCCTGGGCAGATAATATGAAATTGTGGAAACCCTATGGAATAACCCAGGGTAGAGGAGTAGAGCGGAATGAGATACGGAGGATGGTCCTAAAGTGGAAAATGCATTGATATTTCGTCATGAAGTAAATGGTGTGCAACTTTTCAAATTGCATCATTCTCAATTTAAATTGTTATATTAAACAGTCCTTCATGTTTAAGGTGAGCTTTTGTTCCTGCTCCTTTCGGCACACCTCAGCTTTTCTTCATGGTAGTCATTAAACAGACTACTGAAAATTAGCTAAATCGCTCTCCTAAATATTGCAATTAATAAACTACTTTCAGTTTTTGTTTACTTTAAACTGCATACATTCGAGGTATCAGTCTTCCATGTTAATCATACTGACGATACCATATTCACAAAATATTAACCAAGGCAAAAGTATAAAAATACAATTTAGCTGTCCTTAATTCAAGAAAATGTAGCATTACTCTTGCAATATGATTAAGAAGAGTTTTATTACAGGAGATTTTTTCTCATTTTCGAAACTGGCAGGAGCTTTATATGGCTCCAGCACAATTTTATTAATGTGAAGTTCTGATTAAATACAATATAATCGTTTCTTTAAGTGATGATAAATGGGGCAACAACATGTACAGGTATATGTAAAAGGCTTGTAATAAATGTATGAATATTGTGGATACATGCATGTATATTTATATTCATTAAAGGGTAAGACACCCTAACATTAGAGCGACCATTCATGCTCGACAAAAAGTGCTTGTTATATACCATCAACCAGAAGAAATGTAACACATGGATGATTTACCTGTATATCTATCCCCCGAGGTTATATTTATCTTTGGGGCATATCATTATAATGAACTAGTAACTGACCTACATGTTATTATACTCCATGTCAGAGATCAATAAAGATTTGAAATACCGGTACATGTATGACACAAATTTTCAGAATTTAAATGTCCTCTCCAGAAGTTCCCTTTAAAGAACAATATTGGTGTTAGCCATTATCACACATAATAAACACAAAAACATAATATGGAACTATTACTATTTTAATTAAAGCGACGTTTCATTGAGGATCTATCAACATTTTCAAATAAATGAAAATAATAATTCTGCTCCATTTTATGGTTTTGTGTTTATTATGTGTTTTAATAGCTAAAATGTCACTAAAAAAAGATTAATACATAAACGATAGAACTGGTTAAACATGTTCCAAATCTGTACATTACCATATTTTTATTGAGTATAGAATTAATGAAAACAAGGGAATGTACAGGCTATTTCCATTTCTCTTGTTTTCTCTTATATAGAGACATTCAATTATATTTTTGAATTGTCAGATATCCTTCAGTGATAGTTAAGAAGGATAGCTTAAACTTGTGCTTTCCTTTTGCTTTTGTCACTTCCGTTTCTTCAAATCTTTATTACACAATGATACCTGTGTTAAAATTATATTTGAAACACGTTTAACCAAATGTATTACAATATGATGTGATAATGGCTAATATCGATGGATTGATGTTCATTTTAATAAAATTAATGTAACTCACCTTGTGTACTGAAGTTGGTTCCTTCTGCCATGATAGGTACATTTCCTCCACGTATGTAGAAGAATTGCCATTGAGAAAGGATTCAGCCGCTGCCTGAGATGCATAACTTCTATTATGTTCATGAGAGTTATAACCCAGTATTCGTACAGGTGAACCAATGTGTCTTCTAACTGCTAACGGCCGAACCTGTGCAATGACGGTTTGTAATCTATGCATCATGGACATGATCACCTCTTACTAGTCTTTAAAATATGAAAATGTCTTTTATTGTGGGTCAGGGAGTGGTTCTGCATTAAAACACTGCAGATAGCAAAGCCTGTTCACTGACCACCAGGCCTCTTCTCATCAACTTAGACAACTATAGCCTATGGCTTCTGTCAATATGGGATTGCCGGCTGATTGGTGTGACCTTTTATCTCCAAGGTGATATGCGGATTAGAAGAGAAATGAAGGACAATTATTTGGAGCCAATTTCATTCTAAAGTAAGGAAACAAACGTTAGATGATGTTTGGACTATACTTTTATAAAAAGCAGAGATTTGTCCTTCAAATGTTTTCTTCCAGTTTCCAGAATATCTAAAAATATGGCGACGTTCGAATGCCTTGGCCTTGACTTGATTTTCTTGAGATGACAGGACCTGGAAGAAAGAGTAATACACTGATATAAACAAAGGTAACAAGGGAACGTATTTTGTGGCAAATTCTTCGCAAAGTACAAAGTCGAATTAGGTATTAATTACCTCAAAGTCGATCGAAACTGGCGAAAACACCTCAGTTTGTTGATAAGATGCCGAACTCATTCGATGTAACTTCCGGTTGATGGTTTGACACTTCGTGCCAGACCAGTTGTATGACTAGTTCGCGTTTACGGCGAAGACGTTTCGTCTAACAGACCGAAACGCCTCAAAGTTGAAACGAGTTCGCATTTACGTGCACGCCCAATGTAAAACCGGGATCTCGGATTTCAGTCCCGTCCGAACGACTAGACAGCTGTCCTTGCCAGGCCCTCCTTTGTGAATTTCAAATAACAGTCAGTCAATTCAATGGTAAATTTGGGAATATATGGTAATATTTGTCTTATCTATAACATACAAAACAAGAATGTTATTATTCATGTTAGGGACTTTAACTGTTGAACAGATTAATTGCCCAGTTGGCTGAGTGGTCTTACCCATATGTTTTAGATCATATGGCCAGTCATTAAGTCAAGTGAATTATTTTAATCCAATAATTATACCTGAATTTGAAGGGTCACCTGTCTAATTTAGGCCTGCCTCAGCTTTTTTCTTCTTTGGGTACATCAGTTTGTATTTTCTAGTCTGGAATGAATAACATCCTATTTTTTGCACCAACCAAACTTATGAAAATGGGTATACGACATGTAGTGTGCTATGTGGAAAAATGGGTCCAGAATTCACACTATCATTGGTAATTGTTTTACGTACACAGGGCGCACTACCATCGATGACAGACACTGTTCTTTTCTTTGTCTGCATGGCCGCTATACTGCACCACCGTCCACCAACAAGGAGAAACACACTGGAAAATCCTGGGATCCCTTGGTTAGTGAGCCAATCTATCATAGACTGAGCAACTTTGGCTCTAATCCCACGTCTAAAAAAGACCAGAGTGAATAATAAAATTAAATAAAGAGAAATGAGGCTTAACGTCCACTCGACACAAACTAGGTCATTTTGGACAAGTACATGGTTCAATTTTATTTCAATAATTGATTGCTTGTGAGTAGGGATCTTTAGCAGTTGGAGGAAACCAGGGGACCTGAAGAAGGCCCTAAGGATCCTTGTCACTTACACTTGACTCAATGACAGACAATTCAGCCAGCCAATCCCCCTTTCTCTCTTTTACATTAGATTACAGGCGTTTTTATCGACCACTGATTAGCCAAAGTGATTTGCATTCAATCTCATTTCCATCTTTAACGTCCATCTAATTCAAATTGGTTACCCTAATGAACGAATTTATAGACACCGATTTCTGAAGTGATTACATCAAATCGCCAAATCACTTCAGGGTGCGATTTGATCGGGTGATCACATGTTTTTTTCAACTGTGTCAAGCCACAAGAATTGTTTACAGCTAATCAGAGCATTTAACGAACTCGCCAATGTACTTTGAAATCGACTATATTGTCACATGAAATCTCAACTAAATTGAAAACAATTTGGCAAGTCGATAAAAAAGCCTTACATATATTATACTGTATATTAAATGGAGACAGCAATAGCAGATTTGTCTGTGATGCATCAGTTGCAGGTAGACAACGAGCATGTAGCTTGTTCACAAGCCAATTTGTGACAGACCAACGAACAGATGGACAGCACAATAAACAATATGTGTTGATTATGCCAAGTTCCAAGATGATCTATTCAGGATTCCAGCCTGTTGACAGAAAACACAAAAATTGGCAGTGTCTCTGCTCCTAGGGATTGGACATGGATCAATGTAAATAGGTGCAACTTCATGATGCATTATGCCAAAATTGAATAAAATTTGTCAATAATTGCAACCTGTAGTGAACATATAAAAAAGAAGATAATTCCAGCTAGCAAGATTTATTTATTATCTCAATTTTAAGCTTTGTAAACTATAGTCAGACAACAGAATACAATGGCAATGGGCACATATTCATTAATGTAATATTCTTTTAAATAATCAAAGACAATAATTCAGAGTCATATATTCAATCAATGTAGAAACACTGACAATTACGGACAGAGACAACATGATTGGTTGTGGAAATTCTAAATTTATTATTGTCACACACATTCCTGTAAATGTATAATATTTGAAATGATCCATCAATATTCTTTTCTTTTACTGAATCTGATGGATCTGCAAGCCTTTATTATACAATTAAGAATCTTCTCTGTAAATTATGTATATTTAAAATAGCTAACACCAAAAACAAATACTAATGGGATCAACAATATCAAATAGTTCCATTTAATGGAACATAGATCTAAATTCAGCTTGAATATGTTTTTAATATTTGAACTGGTAATGGGAACAACGATATCAAATAGTTCAATTCAACTGGAATGTCTTTAATATTTGAACTGGTAATGGGAACAATGATATCAAATAGTTCAATTCAGCTGGAATGTCTTTAATATTTGAGCATACAATTTAAGTAACACATTCTTGTTATCACAAACGCATAAAGTTAATAAAATCTGAAAATTATTTGGAATGTATTTATGTTATCCATATTGAAAAATTTCAATTAAAAAATAGAGAGTAGAAACAATTAAATAATTGAGACCATATAATGACATACTATTAAATTTAAAATATTAACGTCAAAAATGATAAATAACATACTACCGGGACTCTTTGTCCAACAAATTGACAAATAAATCTGAGAAATATTCCTAAAAATACAATTTCATATTTTATTCTAAAGTATGGAATATTTTACAATAAATATAATATTAGACCGATGAACAATAAATAAATTCATACATATAATATTTAAGTACAATTTATTAAAATTGTAAATATCTATTAAATTACTTGATATAAATGAGACACTTGGTGATTTCTTCATACCATATAAATAACATAAAACTAGAGCTATGTATGGTGTATTAACAATAAATCCTTATTAATGTGCTCAAATTGTCTCATAATCTGTAACTATTGTATAATCTGCAACTTGTGTAAGACTGCATAATTCTTTCAATTAAGTAACATAATGTCATTATTTCTTGCATTCAAATAAAGTACACACAGTCGTCAATTTCAGAAATACACCAAACTAATTTAAGATCATTTAATCTGAACAAAGTAATTAAATGCACTCAAACACTGGATAAAATTATATAATTCTAAGCTCACCATATATTAAGGCCTACCTTGGCTTAATATCCATTGAATAACATCTTCTGTGTTCAAAGTCAAACAGCTAGGCCACTGCTATTAAAGATATGTTGTCACAAGAAAAGTCTAGTGCAGCTCTTCGTATAAAAGCCTATTTAATTTGTCTACACCAAATTTAAAGCATTTGAGAAGCTTTTTAATAGAAGCTTCCGGTATCTAATAAAAAAAAATTACTTTTAGAGCCTTGTATCTTTCTAACGCTGATTTTTTATTGTCATGCCAAAATCAAACATTATATCATTTATTAATACACATGCTGAAATAAATTATTTTTCTAAAAATAGAATGACATGATTTTGATATGTGACAAAACCCCTTTAATTGTTTTATTTTTTGTGTTTATATAATGTACATGATTTAAATACAGTAAAACAATAAATTAACATGAACGAACAACTAATGCCAATCGTATCAAATTCCATAAACCGGTATGCATTATATCATTTAAAGTACTGATGAGTAGTTATCATGTAGATCAGTACTTGTACTGTGTAATATAACACACTTCAATATGGTACAGGGTATCTTATAATGTCATATTGTGGTATAGTGTATCTTACTGATATGTAAATATTAAAAATAGCCACACATTTTAAATAGAAATAGAAAACATTATACATTAATTCTATGTCACATTAATTACTTGTCTTAAAGAAATCTCTGATTCTTGTATCATGCCATTTGTCACTTGTTCTATATTTAGAAAACGAAGACTTAACAACAAATAAACATCTACAATATAAAATATGAAACCCGACCCAAAGATCAAATAATTATTTAATACATATTAACTTATATGCACCCTGTTTATTTCCATTAAGAAAAAATATCCTTTTAGTAAAATAACAAATTTTGCATAGAATAAACAGGATGGACAGTATGTACTTGATCTATAAAAAGAGATCTTAAGTAGTTAGTTTCTCTTTAATGCACAATGGTTTGTATTTTTAACTTTAGGAAATGCGTAAATTTATATCAATCTAAACAAACAACAACAACAATATCTGATTGTGCATTAATTACCGTTTAACATTTTAATATAGATTTTTAACAGGAAACAACAGTTAAAGTTTAATAAAATCAATATTTGGTCAATAACAACAATTAAAAATTCAGGGGCAGATCCAGGATTTTTGCAGGACGGGGTTTGCCAGGCTCCTGTTGAGGAAATTTGACATTTTGGTTCAATTTCACTGATGCAAGGCATTAATTGTGGTATTATACATGTTTTTATCATTCTTTCGCGCTTTGATTATCCCTACATCTGATGATAAAGGATCAAGCACACAACCGTTATATAGCTGAGCAGGGTGGGGTTTGGACCCCCACCCAACCTTCTGGATCTGCCCCTGCAATTCTTCTGAAAGTTTACACTTCAAGTCTTTTTGTAAGTAAATTGGTACTAAGTCTTATATTAACAGCTACTTTTACATCACATGTAGATGTTTAATATATGAGATGTCAATAACATAGTTTTGTCTGTAAAGCCCTTTCAATTATGGGTACAACACCTACAGCATATAAATATATAAAATATAAGTAATGATATGGTATAATGACCACCTTAATACAATAACACCTGGTATATTTATATACTAAACTTAATATTCAATGGTTATTCCTTTTCAGTTCAAGCATGGTTGTTACAATGTACTAACAAATTCATAACATTGTACAATTAGTCTTAATCAAATCAATAGTGATAACATAAAATGATGTTTTTGATGAAAGACCCTGGTTTTTAAAATATGAGGTCTGTTTGCCGCTTATTGCCTTTTGAAAAAGAACGCTTCAATATAGCAAGCTGACGTGAATTTGACATTACTTTTTACATCAGTTTTAGGCTAGCATCTGATAATGTTAACATTTTTCTGTTCAATTTAAGTTACTTTTTAGTCAGAATGGTTGTGGCTACTTTTACGTTACAAATATGACCTAGGCTAAATCTAACTATAGGCCTAAATTCTGCAGTATGATACTTGTTGCACACACTAATATTGACATCGAGCATTATCATTACAGCCACAAGCTAACAAGGAATAAACATTAAATGGTAGTTTTGGTGTCAAGTAAAATGTGCGCAGTTTGTACGTTTATATTATTCTTTTTTAACATCTATTTGGATATACCAAACTTTTGTTGTAAGAATTTCGATGATATTTTGGCAGCATTTTTCTTCAGATAAATCATCCCTCCATTCTTCTCCCATTCATTCTCGAACTCGTTTTCTAGTATTTCAGCACCCTGTTTTTTGGTGAGACCAGTTTCTTCCATACTAAGTTCACACATTTGTATATCATCTATACCTGAAAGTAATTAAATCATGTATAATTAGCAGGTATACTTAAAATTGTCTACACCCAGACTAATATGAAAGAGAGAGAGAAATGGGGTTTAATGTCCACTCAACACAAACTAGGTCATTTTGGGACTAACATATGGTTCAATTTTTATTTCGATAATTGGTCGGCACTATTGGGTCTTTATATAGCAGTAAGAGGAAACCGGAGGACCTGGAAAAAAACACAATGGGTTGGACAGGTGACCCTATTCCTTGTCACAAACAGAGAGAGAGAAATGGGGTTTAACGCCCACTCAACACAAACTAGGTCATTTCTGGACTAACATATGGTTTAATTTTATTTCAATAATTCGCTTGCGCGTAGGGGTCTTTAGCAATGGGAGGAAACCGGAGTGCCCGGAGGAAACCCACGAGGTTGAGAAGGCGCCCCTATCTTGTCACATACAAATGGGGAATGGTTTGAATTCCTTGTCACATACGGGGAATTGAAACCATTCCACTTGACTCAATGAAGCACCTTATGATGGATCAAACCCACGACCTCCAGTCTAGTGAGCCAACCTCTTACTCATTAGCCACTGTGACTTAGTACTATTGACTGCAGGCCTACACTTATTTGAAATTGCAACTGTCAAGGTTTCCTTTACGTGTACACCAATATTATGTACACATGATCATGGTTTTTCTTCCCATCTGAAAAACTAGATGCTGTTCTGTGCTAGGTCCTCCACCTGATAGGATTGACACACCAGGATTGTACCTCAATCACTGAGCCACACCAGGTACCTCTTGTGTGGCAAGTCAAGAACAACATCAACATAAATTAAAATCTTACCTGCTATAAGTAAAATAGATGCTTTATCTGGATATATCTCCATCTGTCTGGCTATCCATTTACCATCAAAATGAGCATACCACATACCATGACTCTTAGCTCCAGTATCTTCTCTATATTCATCTGCTTTACGAGCAAAAGGTATTCGGAAATATCTTTGTGGTGCATCCTTTTCTGAAATATGTTTCCTCTGGGGTGGTGGAGGTGCGTGATCAGCTATAACATAAAATACAAAGTAGATTAATAAACAGCAAAGTCCTTTCAACTACAGCAAACTGGTTGTCAGGTACTCATGTAATATCGGTAATTTTTATACCATGATTACTGTACATGTGTTATAAAAGTGGAAAAGTAATTATGTCCAAAACAAGTGTTCCTGTTGGTCACAATCCTGCTAACTCAAATTTTCTCTGCTTATATTGATAAAAGAGAGACACTAGTTGATTTATTTAGTGTCAAATGTAATACTGAGATAGAGAAATGGGGATTAACGTCCACATCCACTTGACACAAACTAGGTCATTTCAGAACTAACATATAGTTCAATTTTATTTTCATAATTCGCTTGCGTGTAGAGGTCTTTAGCACTGGGAAGAAACCCACAAGGTTGGACAGATGACCCTACTCCTTGTCACTTACTACCGGGAAATTGAACCCACGCCACTTGACTCAATGATAGACCTTCTGATACAACACGCAAACGCTCACCATTCGGCCACCCAAAAGAATTTAAAGAAGACTAACCATTTGCAACCAATTCATTAGGTGCTCTCTGTTCTTCTGCATCTGCTCCATCTGTTCTTTTCTTATTTTTGGATTTCCAGGAATGGTAAACCTTAAGACGTCTGTGAAATTCTTCACGACAAGCATCTAAGAGCTCCAAATCTGGTGAAACAAAATCAAACAATATCTTTACATATTTGATAAATATCCTATGACAAATCTCCAACTTTAATTCGCCATCCATCTTATTGATATACAAAACAAATCAGATTATCACTTTATGACCAAAACTTAATTTCTACACAAAATATTGATTTCTTATTGATACATGCGGTTTTCTTGCAAGAGATGGAAGCTAAAATGCGATTATTTCATACATACAGGAGTCTTAATCCAGAATGTTACAGTCTGACATGGCAGTGCGTCATTACCAAAAGGAACCGAGATTTTTGGGCCATGAACATATGTTTTCAAAATTTCATTAAAATCAGATAAAAAATGTGACATTTGGAGGGTCCATAAGCTAAAAATGTTATTTTTCGTACAATCCGTAGCCATAATCCAGGAAGTTACGGCCCGATATGCACCAATATCAACTGGATCCAAGATTTTTGGGTTATAAACATACATTTTAAGTTCCATCAAATTGGATAAAAATTGTGACCTCTGGCATGCACGGACAGACAGACATTAGTGACAGCATACTACATCCGCATGAAAATGTGAGTGTATAAAAATGTAATAAATATAATTACCACATGATGTATTGATGGCATCTCTTAATTCAGCATACTTCCATTTTGTAAGATCATACTTCTTAGAGGCAGCTGCTTGTTGTCTAGCTTTGGCTTCAGCAGACCTGGAAGTAATCAATTAAAAAAACAATAAGTCTAAATTCCTCAGCAACTATAGATCCAAATCAAAATAGTTTAAATTTCTCAGTAATCATATATCCAATCAAATTAGTCTAAATTCCTCAAACTTTATATATCCAATCAAATAAGTCAAAATTTCTCAGTAATTGGGAGAAAGAAGAGAGATAGGATTTTATGTCCACTCGACACAAACTAGGTCATTTCAGGACTAACATATGGTTCAACTTTATTTCAATAATTCAATTGTGCGTCAGGGTCTTTAGCTGTGGGAGGAAACCGGATGTCCTGGAGAAAACCCATGATGTTGAATAGACAAAACTATTCCTTGCTGGGAGAGATTCTCACAAATCATACATCCAATTAATCTTTTAAAATAATATGATACATATTGTTTAAAATATACATAAAAATACTGTAATACCTTTGTAATGGCGGTGGAAGGGTTATATCCTCTACTTCATTTTGATCTTCTGAGGCTAAACGTAAGGCCAGCTCACGATCACGATGTTCTTGCTCCAGAAGTTGTTGTCTAATAAATCACAAATTAAAGATTTAATAAAAGATTATTGGCTTTTTTAACCTGCACATCTGAACAATCATTGAACCTCATAATCTCTAATACAAGATCAAAATATTTAGAAATCTTATGGACTGACGTGAGAATTTTCCGGAAAATATAATGCATACATTGATTTTCTTGACATTTTGTTTAGGATTGTGTCAAACTGCTATAAAGTTTTAATCAGTTTACTGTCATAATAACAATATTTTACTTCCATAATAACAATAGTTTACATTCATAATAGCAATAGTTTATTGCCACAATAACAAGAGTTTCAAAATAACAAAAGTTTACTGTCATAATAGCAATAGTTTAATGCCACAATAACAATAGTTTACTGTCATAATAACAATAGTTTACCAAATAGTTTATTGCCACAATAACAATAGTTTACTGTCATAATAACAATAGTTTACTGTCATAATAACAATAGTTTACAGTCATAATAACAATAGTTTACAGTCATAATAACAATAGTTTCCTGTCATTATAACAAAAGTTTTAATTAGTTTACTGTCATGAGTCTTTATCAGATTACTGTCATAATAACAAAAGAATAATAATGTCCTTGTAAAATCAGTAAATACACAGATAGGATAACATTACCTTTGAGCATTAGCTTTTGCATCTTCTTTTAACTGTGCCTGAAGAATTTCCTGTAATAAATCATTTCATTACCAGTTAGTTTTACTAAAATTGGCTAAAATATATCACTATTAAATCATTTAATTGCAAAAGCAATCAATAAAATTTGTATTAGGTGTTCCAGAAAAGTTAGTATGCCATTTCTGGGGCATGACGTCCACCTTAACAAAGAGTTACTTTTAAATTGAGAAAGGACTCTAAATGTATGTTAATATTTCCAACTTACAGCTGCTTTTCTGTCTATTTCTTCCTGTTTCTTTCTTTCTTCTTCTTCTTTCTTCCTTCTATTTTCCATCTCAATTTTACTGAAAAATACATTCAAGCAATGTAGTTGTTTGGATGGGACAAAAAAATATGTGGTACCATGTACATATTGGCATGCACGTAAAATAACCCATGACAGTTGGAATCGAAATAAGCAGAGGCTGTAGCCACTGTGTATGTATAAGATAAGATGTTTATGGCATCAAAACGTGCATTATGGATAGCTTGCATACATATACATTTAGACATAGCCCAGTCTGTTCAAAACAGTAGGACCTACAACTAACTTCTTTCGTTTTATACATTAATTGCATCATTTGCTAATATCTCAGTACATCTTTATCTAGTTTTCTAATCATTATCACTGGAGATTCATTACCAAGGCTGAAAGGATAAAGGAAGACTTACAGTTTTCTTTGTTTTTCTTCTTCCAATCGCTTTTTCTCTTCTTCCAGTTTTCTTTTCTTCTCTCTCTCCATTTCTTCCTGAAATCCAACATTTATTTAAATGAAAATATAATTTGTTACCGTTTTTAAAGTAGAAATGAAATGGAATTGAACATCCTGAACTAACCAGTCTATATATATGGTTTTGAATTCCAACTTTTGGTTTGTGAACCAAAGCCCAACTTAAACATGGGCCTGAAAGGCCCAGCGGTTCATAACAAAAAGAGGACAAATTAAAATTCCAGGTGAAAGTAATTAATGAGATTAGTAGTCATAAACAAAGACGCAATCTGAATATTTCATACAGAACTGAATATATTTTTTCGCATGTGATCAGATATTATGTAATTATTCTTATATCACAGACTGTTTGATTGTGTGTTACGCACGAAGGTCAGTCAAAAGGATATAAATCATCTTTTCGTCACGTTTGGGGCCCTGTGATTCTGGGCTTTGTAGTGAACCAACACTTTCAAAAGATGTGTATGTCATAGAAGCCACATACTTGGGACCAACAGGTAAAAAAAAAAGAAAATGTACACAAACTTTTTAGCGGGGATAAATGAAATAATTGGCTAATATTAATCATATACCTGGAGTTTTCTTAACCGTTCTTGTTCCTCTGCATTTTTCTGTTCTTCCAGTTTCTTTTTCAGCACAGCCATTTGATTATCCATATTAATGACCAGATTGTTATAAGTCTTGTCTAATTCCGGACGGGTCATCTTAACAGTCTACAAATAATATAATATATAATACTATTAAAGGAGCACTATGGAAGATTAGATAAAGAGGTGGCAGTTCTCACTATAAACTCAACAACTAGATAAAGTAAAGGGAATATGCTAAACATTTCAGTCAAACTGTTTCACTCTGAGTCAAGAAAACTTTTAAAATCATTGTACCCTTGATTGTCATTGTTAACGCTGTTAAAATAATTAACAAAAGTCTTGACTATCCAGGCGCTCTGAACATCAGATCTGATTCAAACCCAATGCAAATTCGGACACATATGGCACCAAGGGTTGATTATGGTCTTTTCTAAAATGTTATGCCTGGACAGCTGCGCTACAGCCTACTCTTCCATCAAATTCCAACTGTCAGGGTTTATATTACGTGCACGACAATGTATACATGGGTATTCGTCTTTGTTGTTCCATCGTAACAAACTAGACAGGCCCTCTGACTTGCACCACGGACAGGGGGGAAACCACTCTGGAAAATCCTAAATAGCCTCAATAAGCAACAGAAATTAGTTTTCATCAATCTTTAATAACATAAAATAATTACTCGTATTTTCTTGAGATGATCCAGGATGACATTATCAATATCTTTAACTTGTTTCATGGCAGCTTCTTTATCTTTCTTTAACTGACTAACAATCTGTCCCATCATTGCCATTTGACCTTGTAATGCCTTAACTTTCTTCACATATTCAAACCTAAAAAAATACAATAAAACAATTTTATGCATTGGGTTTAAAAGAGACTTTTAATCCAAAATTGTGCATTAACTTGCTCTCCCTAACTTTGTCCCAAACTTTTTATGGATACACATTTTGTTTTTTGTTCAAAGAAAAAATGTTTCTGGAAACAAAATCTACAAGTTTAGTAACATTTATACTCTATTCAAGTCCAGATTATCTAAAATGCTGTATTTCATTAAATGCAACTACAATAGGCCATGGACCAAAATATTAAATTTTCTCGAAACCCAAAAAGACTTAATTTGCTCATGCCCAATTTTGTGAATGGACGAAGGACATAAAAACAATATGACAATTTAATTTCTTTACAACCAATCAAAAACATCTGATGTGATATCCAAAACATCAAATCAGAATTTTAAAAATATCTTATCTACTTACTTAGGTTTGAACTGTCGTTGACATTTCCACATACGAACGGTTTTCTGGATTTTAATATACATACTGTTTCTATACAGAATTTTATTCTTTACTGAAAATTATAAAAAAAACATCACATGACCACTAGTAAATTATATATTTTAATTTGCCAAAGGAACCAATCAGATTTAAGGCCAAAGCCTTTAATTAATGTTATATTTCATATCATTTTACTAGGAACCAAGTCTGTAATGGGTTGTGAGTTGTGAAAAAATAATCGACAAAATTAAATTTTTAAAGGACTACTTTAGAGATGGACCATTTTTTTAATTTTTCGTGTTGAGATTCTTACATTTTATAACTGATAGAGCTCCCCATTGAGCCTTTCTCCATCGAGCACAGATCAGCCATTTCTTGACTTTTTTAATCAGTTCAGCAAGATTTTCTGGGTCACTCTTCATAATCTGATCAAACTCTGCAAATTTACCAGGACGGAAAAATACTTTTGTCAAACCAAATTTGAAATCCTTATCACTTAAACCAAGAGCTTTGAACAGAGACTGAAAGAGAAAAAAATGTTTCAATAGCACAGGGAAACATATTCATTATTCACAGAACACCACTCATACTTCTGTGGATAAAATTTTCATATACTATAATTTCTTCTACCAATGCATCCTTTCAGACTGCGATGTCAATGACTGAACAAAAACAGATAGCTACACAATAATCAATAAACACCTGCCTAATGATATGAATAAATGGTGTTCTCATTGAATAATTAATTTCATTTATTAAACGGAACATGACAAAAATATAGATTGTGCTCAAATCTTACCTTACAGAAAAGTCTAGCATCTAGACGTGAGAGTTCTGGTGGTAGATATGACTTGTACATACTATATAAATCAGCGAATTGTGTTCGTGAAGGGAAACCTTGCTGCATCAAATCTAATACCGATATCATACCTAAAACAACACAAAATACACAATGTCATACAAAAATAGGTAAAGAAATGTATTGTGTGGTATATAAATGTAATGTGTGGTATATAAATGCAACATATGGCATATAAATGTAATGTGTAGTAAATAAATGTAATGTATGGTATATAAATGTAATGTGTGGTATATAAATGCAACATGTGGAATATAAATGTAATGTGTAGTAAATAAATGTAACGTATGGTATATAAATGTAATGTGTGGTATATAAATGTAATGTGTGGTATATAAATGTAATGTGTGTCCAAAACCTCCACATAAAAGGTTTATCTAATAAATCTTTGTCCAAAACCTCTCCATAAAAGGGTTAATATCTAATTAATATATATTTATATACCTGCACACTGCAGTTGACTCAGAATTTGTGCACCTTCATACAAATGGTCAGCCATCTTTGAATTTGGTTTTATACATCTAATAAAATTTGTGCCCTAAAGATATGAATTAAGAAGAAAAACATTGAATCAGTTCACTAATATAATTTAAACAATATTCATAAATGATTTAAATAGAAGCAAAAACTAAACCATTGTTCTTTTTATATATACCCTATCAAATACACAGTCTAACTGTAACTCAAATAAAACTAAGAACAATTCAAAGGCATTTAGTAACTGGACAGAGCAATAAACTAGGACACATACTTCCAGAAGAATAAATATTTGTTTATTTGAGTGCAATATTGTCTCAACGTAATTGCTCTTCGGCATATAATTTCTCAGTGTGGCCTGACAAGGACAGTGGTCTAGTCGTTCGGATGGAAAAACAAGGTCCCATGTACACATTTGCATGTATGTATAAGATCCCTTGGCAGTTTGAATTTGATGTACAAATAGGCTGTAGCATCACTGTCCAACCAAAATGTCCCTCAAAGCCCACTCTATGGCATATGCCTGTCTTCCTTAGCCCAGTCAGAGCAGAACAGTAAGAAGTTAAATCCCATTGCATTTCATTTCACTTCTGCATATAGGCTATATATATATATATTTCCGTTACACATCGTAGAATTCTAGTACTTGCTTGGTAACTTTGAGAGAATACTCTTTAAACCATCAATATAATAAATGATTAACTGTTTTTCCATAAGTGTTTTATAGTGTTGTTAATATAAAGAGAGGAACTCACCGTACTACCTAATTTCTCCATTAGAACTGTAAGTTGTTGTCGGAATTTAGTACCAACACTACTAAACTGTAGTTTACCAGAATTGATCTTAGTTCCTTCAAATAATTTTTGTACCATTTTATTTTTACTATCTTGTATAAGTAAAACAAGGTAGGCATGTAAGGCATCATTATTCTTATCAATAAACTGATTCTGTAAACAAAAATAAATAAATATTGATAAGATTAAGAGCTGCCATTATATAGCACTCTGCGAGAGCTTAAACTACCATATTAAGATAGAATTGTGAATTATTGTAACATTAGATAGAGAGCTGACAGTTCACACTATAATAGTTAAAAAATATATAATGAAAAGAGAATATGGAGAAAATTTCAGTCAAATTGCTTCACTCATTCAATTTTAGGCTAGCCTTGATTGTCATTACTACCATTACGATAAGTTAATTAATGTCTAATAAATATATAATTTACATAATATTTCAGGCCTAAAGAAAGACTTGCAATCAGATTTAGCTCTTGCATAATGCATGTTTAATCTAAGGGGCTAAGGGTTACCATGGAGAACATAATTACTTCCTTCTCTATCTTTGACTTACTGTATGATAGCAGACAGCGCCAGCAAAATGGCGAATCAGGAAACCTTCATCGTCTCTCAAACCTCTGTGACTCTTCAATTTGGATTTTCGAGGATGCTGTAATATTATATAAAGAATTCAAAAATACTTTAACAAGCGGACCAAGTACCTTAATCAACCATTGGTAAAAGGGGCATTAGATAAGATTTAGACAATATGTGTGCATCATTCAAGTTGTGCCTTGAGACAACAAATGAAATGAAATGGGGTTTAACGTCCTACTCTTTTGCACCTAACCTGAGCTAATGGAAGACGGGCATACGCCATACAGTGTGCAATGAGGGAAATTTGGCCCGGGCAGCGGCGCTACGGGCTACTCTTATATCGAATTCCAACTGCCAAGGGATCTTTTACGTGCACTCCTATGTGTACACGGGACCTCGGTTTTTCGTCCCATCTGAACGACTAGGCAGCTGTCCTTGTCAGGCCCTTCTTCTGCATCAGTGACAAGGGGAAATCATGCCGGAAAATCGAGATGAACTTTCTCAGCCAATGCAGGGATCGAACACCCGACCTCCAGGCTAGCGAACCAGCGCCTTATCCACTTAGCCACCGTGACCCCCATTGAGACAACAAACTTACACTGAGCCTGAAATGGTTTTTATTTCTATTGTGTACTTCAGCTGTAAAATGATCAGGTTTAGGTGTAGGTAGTTTACTTTCTTCATCTAATAAATCAAATATTCCACTACCTTTCAATTCAACCAATTCTAGATAAAAAAAAATAAACAAATATTAATCAATGATAATTCCTTAACAAACCAGATTATTGTGGAATACTGTCTTATCAATATGATTATATTGATTGGTTTCTAATCTGTTGATCAAGAGTTGATCATGATCTTGTCATGTTGATAAATGTCTAATTAACAATTTATATAATATTTCAGGCCCAAAGAAATAATGCATATTTAACAAAACAGAATTATCAAGCGATGAATAAATGCCTTCTAGCATTTGGACAAAAAATTTCTTTACTTTATTCTGTGAATAGGATTAAGGAAGGGGCTTAGCCTTTCTATGTAGCCTTTATAAATGTTTATTGAATTGATTTAAACACATACCAATACAGTCCTGGTTATCAGTCCATTGAATTTTGCGTACATTTAATCCCTCTTTTTCATATAAAATTTGTTCCTGAAGAAATTAATGGGAGCATTATTGTTTGCCAAATTTAAAAACTTTGTCTACTTGTTAAATAAGAGAGAGAGAAATGGAGTTTAAAGTCCACTCGACACAATCTAGGTCATTTCGAGACTAACACATGGTTCAATTGTATTTCAATAATTAGCTAGCGCAGTGGGAGGAAACTTGAGGATCCAGAGACAACCCACAAGGATGGACAGGCGACTCTACTATTTGTAAAGTGCCACTGGGGAATTGAAACCCTGCCAGTTAAATCAATGACATGATACAGCACGCACCTGCTAACCTTTTCGGCCATTCAGCACTGCAACAGTGCAGTGTTGGGAAACGTTCATATAATGACCATAACAATTGAGATTATGGTCTCGAAAACTGGTGGAGTAATTTGTGCATTGTACAGAACTTACCTCATTTAGAATTCTCTCATTAAAGAATTGTTGTAGTTTTTCATTGCAGTAGTTAATACAGAACTGTTCAAAGCTGTTTACTTGGAAATATTCTGGAAGACAAAGACATATATAATCAGCATAATCGTACAATTAATACAAGTATCTTTTTCCATAAAATGTTCAATTTACTATCATAGCGTTAATTATATCACCTTACAGTCAGTTTCTCACCCCTGTTAATTAACTCATTGTATGTACACATTTTAACCTCACAGTATTAGATTTGTTGCGATAATTAGAATGTTACCGATATTTGCAGAAATTTACTAAATTAGGTAGAAATCTATACCCTGTTTGCACAAAAAACACTTTTGATACTTCTCAGTGTATGATGTTTTACAATTTTGTTAACTTGTAAATCTATAACATCCATGTAAATAATATATATCCACACTAAAATCTATTTATGGTATAACAACTGGTTTATTAGCATGCAATGTTTCAATGATGATACTCTCGTCTTTATCAAGAAAATGATAACATATAGCAATAGGTTCCTTCGTAATTTGTTTCTGAAGTTTAACACCAACTTCCACCTTGGGTAATTTCGTAAAAGGTAAAACCTTAAGTTATTTATACGTTAAAGGGAAACCATAAATATATACATTATAACAAGCACTTGATCAATTACTAAATGCCACTCAAAAAAGTAAATAATATCCACTTACCAAAACCAGCAATATCCAAGACACCAATATAATTTGAAGAAGAACCAAATGGAATAGCTTGGTTAACACGATGCACAATATAGTCAAAAAGTTTAGAGTAAATAGCTTTAGCCAAGGCATCTCTTCCACTCTGAGCTTCACCTACTTTCAATGGTACCCTAGTAAAAGAAATACATATACATCTATAACCTATACATCTATTGATCAGGATTTTTTGGTATAGTTTTCCTTTGTCAGTGGTGCAGGAAGGCTGTCTAGTCATTCAGATGGGATAAAAAAAAAAACGAGGACCTGTGTACACATTGGCTTGAACTTAAACGATCCTGTGGCAGTTGAAATTCGACAAAGGTAGGCCTTATAGTGCCACTGTCCCTGTAATATTTGCCTCGTAGTACACTGTATGGCGTATGCCCGTCTTCATTAACCCAGTCCGATGTTAAACCCCATTTCATTTCATTTCAAATAAGAAGGTGGTGGATCTTCGAAGAATGCTGTTGGACTATAATTGAAAGATAGGGAACCAAACAGAAGATACCAACAGAAAAGTGGTGGGTAACTGTGATAGACCAATGGTGGACCCAAAACGAAACATGGGGGGGGAGGGGCATTTATGTGTAGACCTTCAGAAGAAACACAGCTCCTAACAGAAAGATGGTGCTGTCTGATAAGTGTGTGAGGTCTGTGTTTAAACGATGGGGTAAAATACTTTTTTCATTAAATCAATGTATAATAAAGAAGTAAAATTAAATTACTTGATAGCTGTTCCTTTTGATCCTCCTCTGGATGTTTGCATGACTCTAGAAGTGAGAGATTCTCTTAATTCTTCTTTATCTACACCAATAAGTGATGCAACGGTAGTCAAAGTATCTTCTGATGCCTTGGTAACAGAACAACCACCTGTAGATAATTCACAATTTTTACATTAAGCATTTTAAATATATGTTATAATTGAACTGGGATTGGGGCTACCAAAAAGGCAATAGTCAGCTAATTATATCTCACGCATTTAAATTTAAACCCAGGCTCAATAAAAATAAAATGTGATAAAATATCTTTATTAAAATAGCCAGAGACTTCACAAATAATTCAAAAGTAAAAAATATATTCTATTTCAAAGATGCTTATGATTTAGATAAAGAACTGATGGTTCTTCTCTATATTAATTTAAAGATAGGCTGGCACTGCCAGGCAGGATATGCCCACATTTTCGAGAGATGGATAGAGAACAAGCAATACCGAAAGTGATTTTTCCTACATCATTAAGTTAGAATTTGATATGTGCAAATTTCGAAATGAATTAAGATCTTTGGGTTATAAAAGATTCATTTCAGTAGGCTTCAAATTCGACAGGGGATCATGTTCCTAAGTGGGTAAGATGCTGGCTCGGTAGCCTTGAGGTTGGGTGTTTGATCCCTGCATTGGGTGACAAAGTTCATCTAGATTTTCAGGCGTGGTTTCCCTTTGTTAGTGATGAAGGATGGATGGCCTGACAAGAACAGCTGTCAATTTTGGTCTGATTTTCACGAAATTCGACCTCAACCTTCATTACGATGTAACGGTGATATAATCAAACGTTTTTTTTAAATGGGATAATAATTCTGACCCCAGAGAGACCACAAGCTAAAAAAAAGGTTATTTTTCGTACAATCAGGGGCCATAATTCAGGAAGTTACAATCCGATATGCACAAATATCGAAAGGAAATAAGATTGTTAAGTTGTAAACATGTGTTTCAAGTTTCATCAAAATTGAATGAAGATTGTGACCTCTACAGGGTTCACAACCTTGATATACCATATTTTTACACTCTTCGCGTACAAGCGGCAGCCATTTTTTCAGTCAATTTAGGTCAGATTTTCACGAAATTCCACCTCAACCTTCATTATGATGTAACGGTGATAAAATCAAACAGTTTTTTAAATGGGATAATAATTCTGACCTCCAGAGGGACCACAAAAGGTCATTTTTCGGACAATCAGGGGCCATAATTCAGGAAGTTACGATCCAATGGGCGCAAATATCGAAAAGAACCAAGATATTTGGGTTATAAACATGCATGTCAAGTTCCATCAAAATCGGTTCAAAATTGTGACCTCTATAGGGTCCACAACCGTGATATAACATATTTTCACACTAATCGCTAACAAACGGCGGCCATTTTGTCTGTCAATTTTGGTCCGATTTTCACGAAATTTTAACTCAGTCTTAATTACCATGTAACGGTTTTTTAAATCGGATAATAATTTTGACCTCCAGTGGGACCACAAGCTAAAAAGGGTGATTTTTTGTACAATCAGGGGCCATAATTCAGGAAGTTACAAATCAATGAGCGCAAATATCGAAAGGAACCAAGATCTTTGGGTTATAAACATGCATGTCAAGTTGCATCAAAATCGGTTCAAAATTGTGACCTCTATAGGGTCCACAACCTTGATATAACATATTTTCACACTATTCGCGTACAAACGGCGGCCATTTTGTCCGTCAATTTCGGTTCAATTTTCTCGAAATTCGAACTCAACCTCCCTTAGGGTGTAACAGTGATATAATCAAATGGTTTTTTAAATCGGATAATAATTGTGACCTCCAGAGGGACCACAAGCTAAAAAGGGTGATTTTTCGGACACTCAGGGGCCATAATTCAGGAAATTACAATCCGATGGGCGCAAATATCGAAAGGAACCAAGATCTTTGGGTTATAAACATGCATGTCAAGTTTCATAAAAATCGTTTCAAAATTGTGACCTCTATAGGGTCCACAAGCTAAAAACGTGATTTTTCGTACAATCAGGGGCCATAATCCATGAAGTTTTGATCCGATACATGCCAATATCGAAATGAACCGAGATATTATGGGGATAAACCTATATTTCAAGTTTCGTCAAAATCGGATAAGAATTGTGACCTATAGAGAGCCCACAAACAAATTGTGGAGGGACGGACGTCCGGACGGACAGGGGCGACGACATAATACGTCCACATGAAAATGTGGGCGTATAAAAATAGATAATGAAAGGGAATATTTTGAAATTTCCAGTTAAATTACTTCATTCTGATTGAAGTTATGACTGTTTGTAGAATAGCGTAGTCATTGCTATTGATTGAGTTTAAAATAATTGGAACTAGATTTGTTAAAAAAAAAAATAAAAGTAGTTTTGATTGTCTATAGACCTACACCCTTTATACGCTCGTATAACTCTTTATTCTGGTTTGTTGGGGCTTTAATAATGAATAAGGTGTTGCATAAATGTTAAGTATATCAAAGTTCAAATAACACACTTTTTATGGAAAAACAATTACTATAGTTTATTACTGTGACATTTCAACAAAATTCGTTCTAATTGATCTATTTGTGTATATGTTTGTGAAATCTTGTTGAAACGTCACAGTGTAATACTAATCAACCATAGTAATTGTTATCCATAAACAATAAGGGTTTTAAAAGGGGGGGTGCAGCAGAGTGGTGGGCGCCAATATAAAGTCCAAGTAACTGTCGCAATCATTGTAGCTAGCAAGTTATCTTGTAGGGTCGCCATTTCTCGGGGTGCCCTATTTTCCTGGGGATGCAATATACCCCCTACACACTCGCTTAATACGGCGCTGTCCATAAATATTGTGTTATTTGAATACATTATGTGCAAATTATGAAATGCCATTGATGGAATATATAAAAGATGATTAAAATTAATCCATGTAATGCTTACCTTTTGTACCTTCACTGTCTTCAAATGCTATATTACCCAGATGAAGAACGGCACCAACTATAGTAAATATGGCTAGTTTATCTTCAGCATTAACACCCATCTTGGTCATGGCGTCATCACAGACTTTATAATCTCTAACATCATCTAATACAGGATCCCTTAAACTGCCTTTCTTTAAATACTGTTATAATAAAAATAAATATGTCCATATTAATGCCTATTTTAAAAGCAACATTTTTAGAGAACACTCACCTTTTAATTTCAGAAAAACTCATTTATCAAGATTTGGGTTCTGATTTATTAACCAAATCAATAATCAATACAACCAACAAAGGTGGGGTGGTGCTTGTTCTGCAACTCGTCTTTTCCATTACATCCTGTGTTTTCCATAATAGCTAGATTAACACCAATACCCATCATTAATCAGGGTGACAATTTTTCTGATGTCTACATTGATTTATAATTCCTGTGTTAAGTGATTAAGTACAATCTTAAAAGGAATTAAGCATTACCAATAAAACAATATTGCGATGATAGCATCTTACCTCTTTACTTTTTCTATTGTCATTCAAAGCCTTTTCTGAAGCTCGTGAAATAAAGTACTGTGTACATCCATTTTTCAGATACTACACAAAAAAATCACAATACTAAAGCAATCATGCATGCAATGTGAAAAAACAATAAGCTCTATACATACAATCCTTAAAGAAACTCTTAAGAGATGCAAGAGAAAATATTTTCAACAAAATAAAATGGATCATAAATGAAAATATTTTTGAATTTGGCCTTGATTAAAGATACATTCCAGTGTACAAACTGGGTGAATTGATCACATATTTGCACTAAAAACATATTTAAACTAATTACTCTAATCAAAATTTTGCTTCAAATTCTTCACAAAACACAGTTTACGTGACGGAACACCCCTGCTATAAAAAATCTTATGAAATCTAAAAAGGCAGATGAGAAAAGAGTGGTGTTTTACATCTCTAAATAGTTTTCTTTGAAACAATGTATGATATATTCTTACTCTACTAAGTGCATAATCCTAAACCTTAACTATAAAACACCTTTACCTATTGATTTCAATGATAAAATGTGTTTTAAATATCAAATAAAGCAATTCACATAAAGTGAAACTTCTGCAACAAGCAAATAATAATGCATTGCAGATTCCCATGGCTACCATTCATGCTGTTCTTGAAAGCAACATCAATAAATTTCTTTTAAAAATATTTTCAAAGATGACGAAATCCAATTTAAAATACCTTACAACATAAAAAAAAGTGTGAAACATACACCAACCATTCAAGCCACCAATTTAAATGAAAGTACGAGCAGAAAACTATGGTTTACTTCCATTGTAGACATCTAATTATCTTTAAAGAATCATCCATTTCTGACAAGCGGTTCACAAGAAATATCAAATCTAATTGGGGAGTTTCCAATTTGTGTTTGTAAAGGGGGGCTTATGTCGACCTAGCAACTCAAAGCAACTGGCGTTTCGGCAACTGGGCGCAACTGGGCGCAACTGAATGCAACTGAAAAAAGTCTACCTGAGTGCCTCTTGCAGTCAGTTGCACATGTTTAACTTTCTGCAACTCGTTGCAACTAGCGGCAACTAGTCCTTGTCTGGCCCTCCATCTTGCATTACTAATAAGGAGAAACCACATCGGAAAAATAGTTTATTGAAATTGGTCATGTTTAAAAACATGTGTGGAAATTTCATAAATAAAGCAGTGGGACTGCTCAATGATTAAGGATATCCATTAGATTTTTATCATTGTTAATTGCCACAAAATTAAATTTTCGACCATTTGACCTACAGATAAACCAAACTATAAGATGTCTACTCGTACTTTCACTTTAACTTAAAGGCATAACATATACCAGTTTTGTTTTAATCTATGAGAACAACAGTTTTTCAAAACAATTTAAAATATATGATCCCTTTAAAAAAAATTCTTCCATGCAAATAAATACAATAATATTCAAAATAAAATTTTCTAATACTACAACACAATAAAATATATCCACGACATCAAAAATTCAGAGAATTAGTTGATTCATTATAATATTACATCTATGTATCGTTGGACGACAACCAACTCTCTGATAAAGTCAGTACATAGGCCTATATTATGCACTTGGTTTGCCGTTACCTACCTGGAAACTATCAGGAGCTCCTAATTTCAATTTCTGTTTTAAATCCTCCGGTGCCCCAGCACATAGTCGATAAAATATATGATAATTTCTCTCCTCGCCACTTTGAATACAAATACGTGATTTTTCCAGTAGATAATGAGAAATAAAACCTCCACAGACCAATGACTAAAAGTATACAAATATATGAGTTTTTGAAAAACTTTAAAATAATAATAACTATCTATATGTTATTGTTGAATTATTTATACATCCATTATTATCTACTTAATATTAATGAATGATGATACCCAAGGGATGTTTGCACGACACATTCTATGAAATACAATAACTGTTCATTACTGAATGCCGTTTCAACCAGGATTTTCTGGTCTTTATCGAAGCAAGCAGTTTCATTCCGATTTCAACCCTCATTATAGTTAAACGTTTAGTTTAAACAGACAAAAATTGTGACATCCAGGGGCCATACAGGAAGTTACGGTCCAATATGCACAAATATTGAAAGGAATTATAAACACATATTTTAAATTTCATCAAAATTGGATAAAGCTTATGACCTCTCAAATATTCAGAAGCTAAAAACATGATTTTTTATACAATAGGGGGTCATAATCCATGAAGTTACAGTACGATATATGTCAATATTGAAAGGAACCAAGATGTTTTGGACATAAATCTACATTTCAAGTTTCGTCAAAATTGTGACCTGTAAAGTCCACAAACAAATTGTGGATGGATGCGACGACAATATATATCTATAAGAAAATGTGGGCAGATAAAAGACAGTATCAGGAATAAATGGTAATTGTATTCCAGTGTATTTTCAGTTCAATTACTATAAATGCTATTGAAACAATTCAAGGTATGCTACATGATATAAACCCATTTATATTCAACATATATTTGACTGATGCAATGATGTCTACCTATCAGAATTTTCATTTTAAAAAAATGTCACTGACAAAGGCAAACCATGTTGGAAAATCCTGATGAACTGAGAGCAAACCCGGGACCTCCAGGCTAGCCAGTCAGCGTCTTACTCACTAAGCCACTGTGACACCCTTTTAAAAGAAAATGACATGATTTTAAATATAATTACCTTTTTATCAAAATGGATTTCTACAAATTTTCCAAATCGACTACTGTTGTTATTTCTGACTGTTTTAGCATTACCAAATGCTTCCAGCAAAGGATTGGCTGAAATGTTTGAAAAGGGTCAACAATTAATAAAACACCAAGAAAGTTATTGATAAATTCATCGTTTGTTGATTAAAGATACATTATGTAAGATTTAGATAAAAAGCTAGTCAGCCTTGTTATAATAGCTCAAAAATAGATAATGAAAATGAATATCAGGTTAAAAATTTCATTAAAATTACTTTATTTTGAGGGAACATATTAGCCTTTGAAAGATTGACAAGATCTGTGCGCTGATTGTAACAACTGCACTGGTTGTTTGGGGCTAAGCCTTGCCTAACCATTTTTGAAGTAAATTATTAAAAGGCTGAACCATTTTAATCCACTTAAAATCAGACCCATCTGATCGGGCCCGTAGCCAACTCATAAAAGTTGGGGGACTACAGAATTTTTGGGAGGGGCAGGGGATGTGGCAGGCTAAGAATACTCCTAAAAAATCATTATTGTTGGCGAAATATTTGGGGGTTAATTCGATTTGGGGGGGCCCCCATAGCCCCTCCGTGACTACATTTATATAACATTTAAGGCCCAAAGAAAGATGTGCAATAGGTGAATCTAGTTCTAAAATAATGCCTATTTAAATTAATCGCCAACTTACAATCTAATATACGTTGTTCCACTGGTCCGGCATGCGTTCCCCAACTCTCAGCTAGATATTTGAGGATGTATTTGGTTGATTCTGTCTTGCCAGCTCCTGACTCGCCACTCACAATAATGGACTGACTTGTTTTATTTACTTTCATATCTCTGTGAGCTTTATCAGCTAAAAACAAAACAAAAATATATCTAGATTTCTTTATGGCTTGGGCAGAAAAACAAAAAAACTCAACAACACCAAGTGTGCAAAAATTACATTGATAACACAAAACTCCCTTGCTGAAATTGTATTGTTACCTCAATTTACACACTCACAGCTAAATGCTGTCTTGATTATGCACGGAACTAAGGGTATCCTGTGTTGACTGGTTAATCAAATGTCTGACGTCAAAGGGTCAAAAGTCTCGCCCCCCTCCCACTACAACTGGTCCGATATTCATGTAGTACAGGCCATTGAAAGTATATAAAAACTTCAAGAAATATAGATCTGTAGTTTAATCAGATTTTAAATTAACATAAATAAGTTCAAATTACAGTACAAAGTATTTCTGTCTTTGTGGGTATCAATGCATGGTTCTTATATATTAATCTTTAATGTATTCATTTGGAATTTGTCCAAGCAGTTTTCCTGTACAGTCGATTAAATATTATTCCCATTTATATGCATCTATCTTTCAATTGAATATTATTTTAAAATATTCATTTTCATTCAAACAACTTACCAATAGCAAAGACATGAGGTGGCAGTGTGCCAAGAGATTTTCCTTGATATTTTTTAATGGTGTTTGATGAATACAAGTCCTGCATTTCATAGTAGGGATTCAAAGCTATGAGGATGTTTGCTGTATATGTCTGCAAGGATAAAAGATATTCAAAACATGGAAAATAGTCATTTTGTTATTTATTTCACAATATGAATTTATAAAAGATCTTGGCAAAAAGTTTATTGTGACATAAATTTAAACATACATTATGCAAGAGCTAAATCTGCCTATCGCAGGTCTTTTTTTAGGCCTGAAATGTTATCTAAATTATTAATTAGACATTTAATAACATATCTAAACCACACCATAATCAACTCTCGATTTTAACTAGATTAGAACAGTTTGACATTTAAAAATTTAATTTAAAAATGGGAAATCAAGGCTAAGTCTCAAATACACCAGTGCGCTAGTTACCACAATGCACGCATCTTGTCAAAACTACATGGCTCAGAACGAAGTAATTTGAATGAAATTTTCAATATTTTAATTTCAAATTATCTATTTTGAACTATTATAGCAAGACTGGTCAGCTCTTCATCTAAATCTTACATAATGCATCTTGAATTAAAGCTTAATACAGAGATAATAAATACAACACCAATGTAGAAATACAATAATTTGATTAGCTTTAAAAGCTTTTTGGTGGGGTTTTTAATAAAAGGTAATTTACAGCAAATATGGAAACTTTAATGGCCTACATCATCTGTTTATTACAGTCTCGAACAATAAATAACAAATACACAATAACTATTACTTATATACCAGCTTATATACATGTATATATCAATACTTTTAGTTGTCATGGTAACCAATAATAAGCTGTACTTACATAGATCTGATTTTTCATATATCTGATTCGAACATTATTAAGTAATGTAGCTTCATTTAGATACATCAAGCCACCTGTATTGTAAATTAATACATTGACAATAATGACACTAATTATCATAGAATGATTAATATATTATTACTATATAAATACAAGTTCATGGATGTCATTTTAAACTTGAGATATTTTGACACTTTTGTCTTTATTCCAATATTCTCACAAAAAAAAAGAGATGAAAATAGTCTTTAATAGTAAGTGCAAGAGGACTGCACTACATGCAAAACAAAATAGACAGGACAAACCTGCCGACAAGAAAAACTACACAGTTATTACCAGAAATAAACAACAAATAACAAATCAATTGAATGGAACAGGGGAGGGCCAGCGAGAAAAACAAGATAATTTGAAGGTTTACAAACGAGTTTATGCTCTTTTGATGGGAACAAACTACATTCTGTATGGTCCTTTTTTTTTAATGAAATTAAATGGAATTTAACATCCCACTGTTCTGCTCCAACTCGACTGGGCATACGGCATACAGTGTGCTGTGAGGTAAATTTTGGCCGGACAGCGCTCTACAGCCTACTCTTATATCGAATTCCAACTGCCAAGGGATCTTTTATGTGCACCCCAATGTGCACATCAGACATCGGGTTTTCCATCCCATCTGACTGAAAATACTGGAAAATCGGGATGAACTTTCTCAACCAACAAAAGGAGTGAACCAGCAACCTCCAGACTAGTGAGCCAGCATCATACTCACTAATTCACTGAGGCTCCCTAGTGATAAAGGATTTCCCAGACAAATTTATGTATTTCCATTAACTTTTATTTGATTTCACTAAAATATGTATATTTATGTCATAAATGCTGAAGAGTGTGGGAAATAAACTACATGGTTACCATGGAGATGAAGTCAATCAGGTGGGTGGGGCAACTGGAGTTATTTGCTGATAATAGCAGATCTCTAAGTAATCCACATCATTGAATTTAGAGATAGATCAGTTTGACTGTAAATATATATTGTTGACATGTAGCAGCATGATTATATTGTTACATGTATTTGGCGACAGATTATATTAGGGTTCAACAGCTGATAAAATGGGGAAGTTCAAGTAGAATTATACATACAGTTATCTTCACAATCTTTATTATCATATTCTTCCGCTGGGAATGTACGATCATAAATAGCATTTATTGTCTGTTAATAAAAAAAGAAAAATAATTCATATTTTCAGAAGCAGATACTTTCTTAGAATAGTCCTGGTTTGGGGTGTCTCCACTCACTTCAGATGTGGGCATGGGATCCTCCACCGAGAAAAAATTATTTAAAGACGCAAATACAACATTCAATTTCATCAACTACATGTATCATCAAAACCAACAAAAAGCTCAAATTACACATTTCCTGGAGACAAAATATGTGTTTTTATACTGTCATTTAGTGAGGTAGGGGTGGGGAGGGCTGGGATCTCCACTGAAAAATGTATAGAATATAGAGCTAATACAGTATGTTAATAATTAAGAATATGTCTAAATGTTGTCAGAAGTCAGATGCTGTACAACAATTCATTGACTCTCTCTTTCCTTAATCAGAAATCTATAAATCTTATATAAGGCTTTCTTTCCCAACATAAATAATTCAAATACATTCAATTTGATTACATTGTATCTTCTAGAACATCTCCAACACAAACTGCAGGGAGGTAATTTTACTGGTAATAACATTAGCTAGAATATCAGATCACTATGTCTATCATTGTGAACTTATATGTCTAGAGATTAAATTAAATTGAGATAACTTACTGTTCCTGGTGCGTCAAATGGTTCTATAGCGATAGAATCTGATCCAATGTCTACTATACGCCCCAGTTTAAAACCCTCGGTGGGATGAGGCACCCACACTTTCTTTCCACCATCCATGGCTGACCACCTGTAAGCATAAATATATAGTTGCATTGCTCTTAATAAAAAAAGAGAGGGTCCAAAATAGTTGGCGTTTTGCCTCATGCTTCTTATTGCTATTTTCAGGCCTGACATCCTGAGTTGTCCTGTGAAGTGTAGGCTATAGGGATTTTTTTCACAAACATCTTACTTTATATATTGTATATTGAAAGGCTAATTAACTGCATGTACCTTAATAAAATATATTTCAAATCTTTCTACAACTTGTGGTGGTCAAAATGATACCACCTATTGAAATTACATGTCGGAAAAAAAATATAAAAATAGCATGGTGTCGGTCTTCCGATTGTTATGTTTTAGGGAAACAGAAAATGTGTCTTTTGAAATGTAAATGATTCGGCACTTGAACAATAAGAATATATATGGGAAAATTCTTGATAACTATCAAGGTTCAGAAAAATATGAATCTGAAACTTTTATGGTCATCAACCATCACAATAACCATCAAAAGGCAAAAGAGTCAGACACTTCAAACTAACACCTCATCCCAACACCTTTATATTCAACAAACCTACATTGTACTATGATTAACAATGTATATATAGATCATTTGCCCTTCCATCCACCATCATATTAAAAGATAAAAGTAAGAAAAAAGAATGTAGTTTTGGACCACTTATCAATGGAAATCTACTGTGAAGGCTCAACAATGTGTGTTAAACTGGGAACAACGATGGTTTTTCACTATCAGGCTAATGCGTTTTACTTATTTGATCCGTCATACTTCTATATTTAAAATGTGATAAACCTACACGTATATAAACAAACGATTTCTATTATATTATACATAAAAGTACACACTCTCCAATATTTACATTATTTAAACAGGTACATAATTGTTTGTGTAATTGGTAACAGTACAAAATGAAAAAATGTCGAGTGCATGAAGAAAATGGTTGCTTGGGTGTAACCATCCATGATGTGTTGTATTTTGGATAGACAAAGTACAGTCCCATTTACACAGTTTTCTTCAGCGACAGCCTACTCCTCCTATTTGACCAAATGTGTGGTTCAATATTGACTCCACATGTCAACAAACATTGTTTTACTAGGTCTTATTCTCTTAAACAATGTATCGTTTTAACACTCCTCACAAAATTCTACTTGCTCAAATTTTTAGATATATATGTACACGTTCCGGAGTCAATATGTGTTGGAAATAAAGGATACAGCTTTAACCATTGTTCCAAAATCAAAACATACATTTTATTCAAGAAAAATATCTCATAGTCCTTAAACAAAGGCAGAATTGTCCAGGTTACAGACGTACATAATGTCCCTACATACTCGGAAATCTCTCTTTCACTAGCCTTTTAATGGCTGATGGTCAGTGGAGAATCAAAATGACTGACAACAGAGAGAGAGAGAGAGAGAGAGAGAAAGAGATAGAGAGAGAGATGGAGTTTAAAAAGGACCATCAAAGATGGTGGGGTCCAGTAAGCAGGATGTGAATTTCCATAAAAAGCTGTTGGATAATAGAAAGATAGGGAACTCAAACAGAAGACACCAAGTGGTCGAAACATAGAGAGAGACAGAAATGGGGTTTAACATCCACTCGACACAAACTAGGTCATTCAGGACTAACATATGGTTCTATTTTGTTGCATTAATTCGCTTGCACAAACTGGTCTTTAGCAGTGGGAGGAAACCGTAGGAGCCGGAAAAAGGTTGGACAGGCGACCCTACTCCTTGTCACATCCAACCAGGGAATCGAAACCGTGCCATTTGACTCAATGACAGACCTTATGATTCAACACGCTCATGCCAATCATCGCACATCAAACTCCACTAAACAGAGTGAAAAATAGAGATAGGGAGAGAAATGGGGCTGAACATCCACTCGACATAAACCAAGTCATTTCGGGATTAACATATGGTTCTATTTTATTTCAATAATTCGCAGAGGACCTGGGAAAAACCTTACAATTCAACAGGCTCATGTTAATCATTTGCACATCCAACCATCCTAAAGAGCAAAAGAAATAGAGAGAGGAAGAAAAATGGGACTTAATGTCCACTTGACACAAACTAGTTCATTTTGGGAATAACATGATCCAATTCAATTTCAATAATTTGCTTATGCGAAGGGGTCTTTAGCAGTAGGATGAAACAGGAGGACCTAGGAAAAACCCACAAGGTTGGACAGGCAAGACTACTCCTTTTCCATATTCCTGAAGCAATGACCTGAGAAATCCCTCTCTGGCCATTGCTGGAATAGCGTCTGTTTCTTGAACTTATGCGGGAGTGTGTCTATTCTTTCCGTTCAATGAAAGCTACATGTATCACTTACATGTAAGTACAGCAACATGACAGTCCTTCGTTTTAATCTGGGTCTTCCCTAAAACTTTGGACAGTGATTTAATGTATTAAAAACGGTGAAAGTATGTTCGTTTCCAAACAGTATTGTTTACATTTCATTCGACTTGATAGCCTCGTTTGTCACGCAATTAGTTTTACTACAGTATTCTGCTATGCACAGGTTAATTAGGCATAATAAAATCGTGAGCCATGACGTTACGTTATGTAAACATATTTGGTCCAATATTGGCACTTGTTTTAAATCTAAAGCTTTTGTAGGGCAGCTAGTGATTGGTTGGTAGACGGACTACTGACCAATCAAAATTTAAAACAACAATATCCACTCATAATAGCAGTGTGTAGTAGGATTACCTCTAACCACTAACCAAACGCAACACTGCGCAGATTATGCTCCTTTTCATATACAACCGAGGAATAGAAACCAAGCCAGTTGACTCAATGACAGACCTACTGATACAACTCCCTCGAAGGAGGTTGAGAATTTGGATTAAACCCTTATGCGAATAAGAATTAGTTTTGATCTAAATAATTTTATTACAATGAAACAATTTTAGAGAGTAAAATACTGTTTTGTATCATGATGAATACCATTATAGATTATTTGAAACACAAGTTAACTAGAATATCTTGGGTGTGACGCATGATCAACAGATAATTTCTACTGCATTAGGGTTAAGGTCATCAATCAATCAATTTACATGCATATGTACTTAATAATCAATACTACTCTATTATTTATGTAATGTAACATGTCAGAGTTAGCGCACTGATTCAAATTCATGCATAAAAATATCGTATCTATTTTGGCTTCAAAAGTTGTATTAACTATTTATTTAAAGATGAAGACAATTCCCCCAGGAACAAACTAGATCAAACACTGTAAAGTTTTATAAGGATGTAATCTAGTACAAGACGCGTTTCGGGCTTAATGGCCCTTCTGAGATCCGAACGAGATTACACTGTCACAGGGAATCTTCCGCCCTCCTAGTTTTTTAGTGTGGGGGTTTCATCGTCTTTTGGACTTGGAACTATTTATTTACATTACAAGCCTATATTATTCAACTCTATAGATCAACAGATGGCAGAGACTTCTTTGGATTTAAACAGTTTTGCCAATTTATGATATAATTTTAAAATGGTGAAGCGAGTCTAAGTCTTGAATAACAAATACCACTGTTACAATAATAAACAATCTATGCCACAACATGTCAAAACTTCAAATGGTGATAACTTTGCTCAGAAAAAAGTAATTAGAATGAAATATTCAATATATTCCTATTGCATTATATTTTTTTTAAACTATTATGGCAAAAACCAAATACAGCTTTTTATCTAAATCTTACTTAAAATACAGTTGTGACGTAACCCTTTGATGTTAAAGTAGGCCTACCATTATTTGAAATGGTACATGACCAATATGCCAAGCGCATATTATTTATACTAGTTGAAGAATTGGATCTGTGTGATGCATTTTATTGAAATGCTTGTGCTGGATACTGTCTGTATTTGAAGTTGTTTAATGTTCTTGTGCAAGAAATTGCGTGATATATAGGTATAAAACCCGGGCAATATCAATATATTACTTAATGTCTTGCCCTCGACCATTAAGCCATATATGATGCATCTTTAAGCAATCAGGTAAATCGATTAAAACTCAAATATGTTTTTATTTGTCGCAAAACAAATCAAATCTGGTGAAGTACAAAAAAGGGTTGTGAGGCCATATTATAGGGCCTACAAATATGTATGAATTAGATATGCTAGAAATTCTTTATAAAAGATGTGGGGAGACAACTCGTTATAAATCCGGTTATCATAATCTATTATATTCCTAAATATTGATAATCATCGTAATCTCGATCATACATAATATCATAAAAGATTACAAATAAAAACAACAGACTCTAACCCTTCTTCAAACTTCAAATCAGCTATAATAATTTGCAGTTATGATAGTTAGGTCACACAACTGAAGGTCCATCGTCTGCAACAACCGGGTTTTATAAAGATAGTGTCATAGCTATTTTAAGGAATGGCCCGGATGATTTTAATTGGCTTTCAAATTCAACAGTTTAACAATGACCACCTTTTCATCAAAGCCTTTATTTTAAGAGATAATGGTAGTAGGTCTAAAACCAATCAGTAATCTAAAATATGTAAATATAACATACCTGGAATCTCTGTGAATGAAAAACAATTGATTAGGTTTAGTCCAGACAGTGACAATACACCGGTTGTACTTCGGTTTACCTGTAGGGCGGGGTACAGTATATATTTATACGCGCACACCTGGACAAAGAGTCCTGTGGCTATATCGATTTTATTCAGTAATACACGGTAACATTAAATTTTAATCAACTATAATATATTATGTCATATTCTACAGGACATGATTAACATTAATTAAGAATGAAATGATTCATTTGTGTCGCATGGTCCTTTTTACTTTGATGTCACTGTGATTAAGTTTGTATGGAAACAATTATGGGACAAAATATTACATTCACCCATTAATTCACTCGCGTACTAAAGGCATGGCGCGCTAATTGTTAGTTATGGTTTTATTTAAAGGCGTAAATATAAATAATAAAATCACTTATCGAATGCATTCCGACTGTTGTTATACACAATAAACAGTACATACAACTCAAAGCAGCGTTTAGAATTAATCTCGGGGCATAAATTAAGTGAAGGAACTGGGCCCATGTTTCTCGAAATCTTAACTAAAGATTAAATCGAAATTTTAGCAGCTACTTCAATTTTGATTGACTAAGCGCTAAAATCAATCTAATATTATCCATTTAAATTACTAAAAGTAAGGGATTACATGTATGCTATGAATGATAACGTTTTGCGAATACATGTATATAAGATAAGATAAGATGTTTATTGCACCAAAACATCCATTTTGCACAGCTTGCTTTGACATATTCATATACATTTAATAATAATTAATAGACAATTCATCCATTCATACAAACTACTACATGTATATCTAATAATATATGAGAATTGTAACAGTATTTTATGGCCTGGGCAGAAACAGGTTAATTATCACGTAAACCAACGAAAATGTGTGGTTACCATAAAATTGTGAACTATAGGTTTAGGTTTATAAACACATTTTGTCTTGTGTCTTCTTCATCGTGGTCAGAAATATGTTATATATCACACCTGCTCTTCTTTATGAATCTGCACCGACAGTAATAATCCCCGCCCGTATGCGTTTGCAAAGTTCTTATTGCTTCCCTCCCACTTAGACCCTATAGCATAGACGTATGGGCATATAAGTGTTTCTTTTGTTTTTATATACGTATAAATATTTTCACTATGGTCACTGTTTTTCCATACTCACTTTGTAAATATTTCATTTGTCTACGATATTACTTCGATTGGAAGTGGGCTAGGCGTAAAATAAAGTTATTTCACACACATACCGCAGATAGAAATTTGTCCAATATAGCCTTATTTATGTGGTTTAATTACCGAAATCCCACGCTATACCGCTATACCCGTTGCCATGCCCACCCCAATTCCAGATTGCTTGTTAGTAATCAATCGGAACGATGCTACATTCGTCAGACACCAGAATAATTTCCCTTCCCGACAATTTTAGATGTTTTCAATTTAAAGAAATCTCGATTCCCCAAAATGGATGAAACAAATAATGATCGATGCCCCCAAAATGTTGCGGGGTGGACCTAGACAAAATGTTTAAATCTGTAAATATAGTGTGATGTGGGCAGCGGCGCTACGGCCTACTCTTATATCAAATTCCAACTGCCAAGGGAGAATTAACGTGCAAGCCCATGTGTACATGGGACCTCGTTTTTTTTTTTATCCCATCCGAGCGTCTAGACAACTGCTCTTGTCAGGTCCTGTGAGTATGGTGTACAGACTGTACAGACAGTGCTTATACTATTTCCTTAATGTTACTGACTCTCCTGTTCTTCAAATCTTTGTTACGGATAGGGCATAGAAAAAGATCTCTATATTTTAATTATATTTTAACAGTTCTATCAAATATAGCGATAATATCTTAGGGGCACCAACCTTAAAGACTCAGTCCCTTATTAAGAGTCTTTATTATTCCACATATGGTTAGGTTTAAAATTAAGACCAGCTGCAGATTTCATCAAGGTCACGAAATGTAAACGGAGCTTCAGTTGGTCTTATTAAATAGATCTAGCAAAGTTAACGACTGTGAGAATTTGGATGACCGAGACTAGATTTGTCGACGCTAGATCTAGGCTCACAGTTTCCGGTGGAAATAACTGAGAGGTTTCGATTGTTGTAAATCGAAACGACGCGGCAAAGCCGAACAAAGCCCTATTACAGAAAATAATCAAAGTGGCTTTAACTGCAGTTGTTGCTGTAGGGTTTAATTCGTTGAGACAGTGTGTCAGACAGCGATCTTTGTTCTGCAGCAGATACATAAATTCTACACTAAATATGCCCAAAAGAACAAAGAAAGCGGTAATGATTACTTTTACCGTTATGTTGTTTTTAAAGCCGGCGTACGGAATGTAATTGCGGCCAAAATGGAAATTAGTAATAAATAGTCATTACTACATTCTTACATTGTTTAAAATTGTTAATCAAGAAATTTTGCAATGTGGCAAATTGTATTTCCCAATTTTACGCTCGACACAATTGGTGAACTCTGACAGTATGCTTCAAAATTAAATCATGTTTTTTGCATGATTTTTTCTCTTTTTTGTTTCTGTAATGATTTGATTACTAATGTTACATTAGCTGTAGCTTTAGCCTGTTCACAGTGAATGGTAGCGTACCGTATAATTACACAAATTGAAGTTGTACAAAAGTCAAGTCACTCGATCACTGCACATGATTTTTGTTTTACAGATATTTTTTTAAAAAAACTGTTGTGGGAAAAAAGTTAAGTTCCCATTATCTCAAAACTGAATTCTTTATTTAAGGTTGTGAATGATGAAGACAATGAAGATGTAGCGGAGGTATGCTGAATTGGCCAAGCCTATTTATATTTCTGTATTTTATAAAGGAAAAAATAGAAATGACTACACATTGAGCAAACAATGGCAATGCAGTGTCTTGAATTATGTTCACATATTTCTTCTTATTCTTAATACATGGTTTCAAATATCAATTATCAATCCAATTTCTTTGTTGGATAAATAAACAAATTAAAATAGATTGTTTGGTATCAATGGTATAAGTTTGGAGTTTTGGCTTAGATGTAAGGTAAGGTACAAAATGTAGTGTTATTTTCACTGCTTAGGTAATGTGTCATATGTAAAGAAAATATAAAAGCAAATTTGACTGTTTGTGGATATAACATGACAACTTTATATTCTAGGCGAAACCAGCCAGTAAAAAACAGAAGAAAGAACCAGCAGTAAGTGTTTTGTTAACCATATATTATATTCGTGTTTTATCTATCAGAGACTATACCAGGGAAAGTCACCAGGACGCAGACCACCAATTCATTTTCCTATCTGTTTACCCACAAGTATATTTCTTTCTATTTATTCACTTTAGCTCTCCCTCTCCCTTTTCATAATACGTGTTGTCTTCTAGACCTAGAATTGATGAAGGGGATTTGAATTGACAAAGAGGCAAGAACTAACTTAAGTCAATGGGGAAGTTAATGGTGGTCTGCATCAATGATTGTTATCGGGTGCTGGAGTAGTCTACCTTTACTATGACATCGCATGCATGTTGGATCAGAAGGTCTGTCATTGAGTCAAGTGGTGTGACTTCCGGTTTCCTCTCACTGCTAAAGACCCCTATGCACAGCGAATTATTGAAATAAAATTGAACCATTTATTAGTCCCAAAATGACCTAGTTTGTGTCGAGTGGACGTTAAACTCCATTTTTCTCTCTTTTCCCATTTTGCTAAGTACAATTTATTAGTTCAAATAATTTACTTGTTTAATAGGAGGGTGCTAAGCCTGCCAAAACCCCTAAAGGCAAGAAGGAAAAAGAGGAAAATGGTGATGGAGATGGAGATACACCAGCATTGAAGAAGGTACCATCAGTTGATGTGTCTGGTATGGATTTTACATCCGATGCTAAAACAGAAGATGGTAGAGCATGGAATGTGAAGATAGCATCATGGAATATAAATGGTATTCGTGCATGGATGTCAGTACGTATCGAAGTTTAGTTTTAACATTTCTTAAAGATATATTCACAGAAAAGTATTTATTGGGTGGTTATTTCCAATAAAAATTTGGCAATACTTATGGAAAGTATAGACACCCAGTCTTACTGGGATTCCCTGAAAAACAACCATGGAGTGTATCCAGGATACAAATGTATACATTCCAATGATTAGTGATGTCAGCTTGAGTAGGATCAAAGCTTGCATGCGAAGATTGTCTAACCCTCCAGTGTTGTTGAGCGCTTGATGTACATGTGTATATGTTGATGTACATGTGTATATGTTGATGAACTTGATGGAACCACAACCCTTTCTGAGATAAAAACCACGAAAAAAGACTTTAGTAGTGAATAATCTGAGAATTTGTTAGGAGAAGGTTTTGAAACAAAATTATGTTAAAATGATTAGTTTGAATATGCTTTTAGTCCAAATAGTTTGAATTAGAGAAATAAAATTGAAGCATATGTTTCTCCTAAAATGACCTAGTTTGTGTTTAGTGAACATTAAATGTCATCTATTTTTCTTAATCTTAATTGAATACTATTGTGGAAAAATAGCTTAAACTTAGTCTTGTAATTAAATTTGTCAATTTTGTAGAAAGATGGAACAAGTTATATTAAAGCAGAGGCACCAGATGTTATGTGTTTACAAGAAACAAAATGTGATACATCTAAAATACCTGCTGAATGTAAAATAGAAGGATATACAGCTCACTGGTTAGCAGGGGATAAAGAAGGATATTCAGGTGTTGGAATGTATACAAAAACAAAACCTATAAATGTTACCTACGGTATAGGTATGTATTAATTAGACTCAACAAATATAATTACCGTTCAGTATGAGTGCGGAAAAAATATTCAAATGATATTTTTGGAATTGTATTTTGATATCAATTAAAACTAATTAATCATTTACTATATTAGAATACATATTATATCCAACATCTTAACAAAACTCATCATATTTACGTATTAATAATTGTAATCTGATGCCAAGTAACTGGATATTATAAACACAAAACCATGTCATGGAACACGATTACTATTTTAATTAAAGCGACGTTTCGTTGAGGGTTCTCTAAACATTTCAAACAAATGATGTTATTAGTATCGCATGCTTCTATTTTAGATGTTTCAAAACACGACAATGAAGGAAGAGTAATTACAGCTGAATTTGAGAAGTATTATGTTGTCACGGCATGTAAGTATTTTATTTAAGTTTAAATGATTCATATGATGATGAAGATTAATTGATCAAAAATTACTTCACTTGGTTTGGAATTGTGAGTGAGCTACGTCTTCACTAGACTAGGAACGTACTCAACGTAGTGTTAAATCTGTAAATTAAATAAATATTGTGGCATAATTTTGCCCTGTAAGTAATTTTCCACAATTTTTACATGTCATTGTATGAGTAATAAATATTTTTGGGTTGAGGCACTCTTTTTACATCTAAAGACACTAAAGAAACGACAGCATAATAATACCCTTGACTTTGAGTTCTTGTTCTACAAAGTCAGCATAATGTCATAATGATACCCTTGACTTTGATTCGACAGCCAATAAGTCTCAATAATCAAAACCTTTCACAGAAATTCTGTATTGCAGGTTTTTATTAGAAAGTTATTTATGGAGTCGACCAATCACAAAATGAAACAGAATTAGATATTTGTAATATTTGACTTATGCTGGCTTTAAATATATTGATAATTGTGTGATGAAAGAATTGTATTTATAGATGTACCTAACAGTGGAAGAGGTTTACCTAGATTAGACTACAGAACAAAAGAATGGGATGCAGATTTCATCAAATATCTTAAAGATTTAGACGCAAAGAAACCGGTTATAATGTGTGGAGATCTAAATGTTGCTCATCTTGATATAGGTAATGTCATGCAAAATAGATCTTTACTTTTCAAGGCTTGATTTTTATGTTCACAAAAATATAATGTTAAAGACTGAAAAGCAATTGTATATGTGACAAAGTCTGGGGTTTGTCTGAGTGAAGGCTGTTAATTTTCAATTGTTATTTCAGATTTGAAGAATCCCAAAACTAACAAGAAGACTGCTGGTTTTACACCACAAGAAAGAGAAGGTTTTACTAATCTATTAAATGAAGGATTTGTTGATACATATAGAAAGTTATATCCAGATAAAGAAGCAGCCTATACATTCTGGGCTTACTTTATGAATAATAGAGCTAAAGACTGCGGTTGGTAAGTCACTGAAATTTTTAAGATTTTGCTTTCAGCGTGAACTGTTGCCACCGAGAGTTCAATCTGAAATCCACAGGAGTATGTGGTTATTGATAGCACATAGCATTATTTGATGTTTGCTCCTGTTTCCAATGAGAGGGTTTGGGTGGCCGATTGGTGAACACCTGTGCTTTGTAACATAAGGTCTGTCATTGAGTCCTCCCACAGCTAAAGACCCCAATGCTCAAGCAGATTCTTGAAATAAAATTGAACCATAGTCACGAAATGATCTTGTGGACATTTAACCCCATTTCTCTTCCTCTTTCTTACATAGCCAATTGAACCGTTTGATTGTAAATAAAGTCTAATTATAAATATGTTGTAAATAAAGTCTAATTATAAATATGTTGGTCTATTTCAGGAGATTAGATTATTTTGTTATATCAGAAAGATTAACCAAAGATCTGTGTGATAGTGTTATTAGAAAACATGTAATGGGTAGTGATCATTGTCCAGTTGTACTATATATGAATCTTTAATCAAATATTAGAGAGGTTTCGCAACTTAACAGTTACACTTACATTTACATTTAGATAACCGAAAGTGTAATTGTACAGAATGACCTTTCGCTAAATTCACAGTTAAATTTACTCTTAGTAGGTGGCGACACAAACTTGGTCCTGGATCTTGAAAGACCTTCATCACGGATAGGTTGTTGAAGATGAGACTGATAAAGCACGCACATGCTTTGTCCTAGCCTCTTTTTATTTTGTATACCCGAAGGAGAAGTTTTTTTCTGTGAATTTAGTTTGTGAAAACCACAATTTAGCGAAAAATTATGGGCTGAATCATAGACATTAAACAAAGTTCAGCTAAGTGTTGTGAACGTACAGTTATGGAGGCTGCTATCCGTCAGCCACACTTTTATGACGTGCGCTCCACGTCATACGTCACAAAAACTGATGACATTTAACCCTCTAAATGTAAATGTAAGTGTAAATGTAAAGTTGCGAAACCTCTCTAATGTCTACATCTAGTTGTGAGATAGTTGGTTTGGTTTTATTAAGTGAAACATAATGTGTTTATGTCATCATTTTCTATATGTAGGGAGATAAAGGGTTTGCTTTTACCATATTGAAAATGATGTTATTTTCTATATGTTACTAGATTAAAAATGTTATATAATAATCCATGAGATATTGGTTATTGTTTTATTCGAGTGGAAAATAAGGTTATCAATTTCTTTCAATCACAAATTCTTTTTAGAATAATTCCTTATTAAAATAATAAGCTTTCTATGTTGTATGTATCAATTCATTATTTTCTTCTTCAAAATATTTCATTCATAATAATTTAAAATAATTGTAAGCATCTGAATAATCAAAAGCATTTTAAGATATTGGGGTTATGAGAATTGATAAAAGTTTTAACAATTGTCATTACCTCTTAAGTCCATTCAACATCATATTACTATAGCTGGTCCCGAGTTCACAAAGCATTCTCAGACTTAAGAGAAGAATTTACTCAAACATTTTCACTTTATTTTAACTAAAATGTGCCCCTTTATAACAATTTTGTTGTTTTAATGAAACAAATACATCAATAAGAAACTATGTGCAAAGTTTTGTGTTTCTGAATCAAACATATTTATCATAAACAGTGATTGAAAGCTGAGTAAGTTCTTAACTTAATTCTGAGAATGCTTTGTGAACTTGGGTTAGGTAAGCTGTCATTTTTTCATTCAATGTATTATATGAGTGTTTTTTAAATCATGCTCAGCAGACATAGTCACAATGTCATCAGTATGATAAAATATATGTATATGTTTTATTCTGTATTATTGTTTTGAGAATGAGTGTAATGTGTCAGGGATGAGACCACGATAAAGACAGTTTTAACTAAACTGTAAAACATTTTATGGTAACAAATTATTTTTATTTTATTGTTACATTAATGATGGTGTGTGTGAAGCACATGCACCAAAACATAATGGGTCGGGTATTATTTTGATTAAATAGTTATTGGGCATGGTTGATAATGAAACAAAGATTTTGTTTTGTTCAGAATGTTCTGCACTTGAGTTACATGAAATAATATTGACTCAGTTTAGGCTGTACTCATAACTGCAATTGAGTTACACAGTCTTGAGTTCTGCCAGTTACAAAAACAGATGTGGTCTGAACCCATCATGAGATAATCTAAAAGATTTTTTGCTGTGATGATAGGTCGCGATAGAATCATTGTCACAGAATATAGGTGCCTTTAATTTGATGTAGAAATTGAAATGTTCGTCAGCCTTAAATGACCTGTTTTGTCGTTGTTGGCCTAGAAATGGAATCGGTTTAACATTGAAATGAATGGAGAGAGGACTGGTAGTCCAAATTCTTAGCAGGGGTTATCCCCCTTTAGTGCGTTTTAAATGGTCACAGCATCCCATTGATTTCCTCATTAATTCATGTCTTTTTAATTGGCTCAAACTTTTCCCCGAATTTTTTTTGAATTTTGATTAATCCCCAAAATCTGACAGAATCACTTTCTTTGATTCCACACGATAAGTAAACACAAATCGCCATACAAAAATGAGCTACATCCATTATCTAGAAGGAATTCCAAATGTATAGTGTCCAAATCATGAATTTTCCCAATGTTAAACCTATTTCAAGTGAAATTTTAAAAGTACAGATCTTTACTGTGGTTATCGATCCGTAATGTCCAAGAGCAAGTTCCGGATGTGACCTAAATACCAGAGGCAGATTTAAATGTACTGAACGTTTACAGAGACGAAAATATCAGCCAAATAGCTCTTGGAATGGCTACAGATGCAAGAAAATGACGAATAATTTTCTTGGAGACACCCCAACCCCCTCTCAGCGGCGTGCCCCGTCTCCGCGATCAGTGTTCTCATTTTGCGGCACACCCCCCCCCCCCCTTCAAATTTCCTAGACCCGCCCGTGAATACAGGAGACTTGTTAATGATAATAGTAGATAATGATAACGTGTAGAGCTCCGAACGGAAGACAAGTGGGTTTCAAAATGAGAGGATGTAAGTTATAACCCAAATATCCACATAACAACCGATTACATGTGTATATAGAAGAATAAAAAACAGAGAGTGTATTATATTATTAGGCTGCTGTCGGAACTGTTTGTCCTGTCATTAAATAAGTAGTTAATGTTGGTATATAATATGTTATATATATATATCTATACTGCAACTGTCTCCACCATATGGATATCAAATCGTAATTCGACCTAAATCTGTACGCCAGACGATCTCTATTGATTTAATTCTGTAATTGTATACATTCCACATCCGATATCATAAATTTCTACAAATCATGCAAGCATGGAGACAGAGAGAGACGGAGAGAGAGAGAGAGAGAGAGAGATGGGGGTTAACGACACAAACTAGGTCATTTCGGGACTAACATATTGTTTAATTTTATTTCAATAATTCGCTTCCGCGTAGGGGTCTTTAGCAGTGTGAGGACCCGGAGAAAACCTACGAGTTTGGACAGGCAACCCAACTCCTTGTCGCAAACAACCGGGAATTCGAAACCTCGCCAGTTGACTCAACGACAGGCTTTATGATACAGAATGCATGTGCTAACCATTCGCCCCCGCCCCCCCCACCCCCACCCATCAGGGCTTACACTGGCTTTCATTTTTTTTTTTTGGCGCCAAAATGTTTCGGGGCGGGGGGGGGGGGCAGCAGCTTCGACACTAAGACTTGTCCAGGGACCGGAGCCCAGAGTAAAGGGACGTGGAGGTATACCCAGTAATGTTTTCAATGTTTGGTTTAAATTAAGGAACAAAATAGTACACTTTTACTTGGAACTAGAGGAAACTCGGTAGCCAACTTAATCATACTCTATGGGGCAGGGTGATTTTCCCAATTCTACCCAATACTAACCCAATACCACCTCATTGCTAATTCCGCAAATTAAATCAATTTCTTTTCATATAATTCTGCTGTTCTGTCCTTTAAATGTCTTCATCAATACCGCGCAGCTCTTCATACGCATAAATAAATGAAATAAATCAGCTGTAAATATGGATCAATAACGCTTCCTTGTACATTTAACAAATTGCTTGGTTTTTATAATTCACAAAAAATTTGTTTTTTGATTTTGAATAAATGAGATTTCCGCTTGTTTGATTCTTAAGAATAAATCACAATAACAAATACGACGCACGTCATCAGTTATATGGGAAATCGGTTGATTATTATATTATTGAAGAAATGAAATTACATTTATCGTTGCATACACTATACATTTATAATGTATAAATCACATACATTTAACGAACCCACACAGTCTAGACCAAATCGTATAATCATCATGAGCGAACCGAAGAAGGTGGGTTGAGGCTTAGTTGGGTGGGGGGGGGGAACTGCGCGTAATGAGTAATCAGAATTTGATTCACAACGTTTGATCACAGAATGGATGCCGAAATCTCGCCGGGAATGGTTTGGCTGTCGTCCATTGAAAGACACGTTCTTCAATAGCCCACAGCCCACCGAGAAGTCTTTGGTCTTAATTGAATCACAGGAATCTGACCTTCTATCCGTATATATATATATATATGCATACATCATACCGAACTAGACAATATATAATAAAAAATTGTCTCGTTCGGTATGGTGTAACAGATCCGTCAAAAAGACGATTAGATCTATTTGTTAAGGCCATCTGAATTTTCGTCAAGGTTGCCAATATGTAAAATATGGTTATAAGGCACGTGACTGCCCGCGAGATTGTAGGTTAAGGCCCGGTCCAGGGATAGGGTTAGCACTGGCTCTGTTTACATCTCGTGACCTTCGACCAAACTTGAAATTGGCCTTATCAAGTAAATCTAACCAAGGAAGACAGATTTGAAGATTCTACTTCCGGTAGAGATTCATCCTCTACAAAATCCGATACTTTGTTTATACTTGACCTTGTCGATAGAAAAGGAATACTAGACAGACAAATGGTAGCTAGTAGTCTAGAGGTCGCATGTTTATACGAAAAGAAATTGATTTAATTTGCGGAATTAGCAATGAGGTGGTATTGCGTTTGATCCCTGTATTGGTCGAGAAATTTCATCCCGATTTTCCGGCGTGGTTCCACCATGTCAGTGATGCAGGACGATAGGTCGGACAAGGACAGCTGTCTAGTCGTTCGGATGACACGTAAAACACTGACTGGACAATAATATGGAGGTCGCGTGTTTGATCCCTGCATTGGCCGAGAAATTTCATTCCGATTTTCCGGCGTGGTTCCCTCCTTGTTAGTGATGCAGGACGGAAGGCCTGACAAGGACAGCTATGTAGTCGTTTGGATGATACGTAAAACCGAGGTCCCGTGTACACATTGGCGTGCACGTTAAAGATCTCTTGGCAAGTGGAATTCGATATAAGAGTAAGTCGTAGCGCCGCTGCCCGGGCAAAATTTCCCTCATAGCCCACTGTATGGTGTATGCCCGTCTTCATTAGCCCAGTTTAGGAGCAGAGCAGTAGGACGTTAAACCCCATTTCATTTCATTTCCGTCTTCTTCTCTTGGTAAGTCAACCAATATAATTTCTATCCCCATCCATAATCGTCTTGTCGGAGGGGAGAAAAATAAAAAGACACGCAGTTGGGGATCGTCGGGTTTTGGGGAACAATGTCTCGAAAATGTGCCACCCCCTCTCTGCTCCCCGCATGTTTTACTTTGTATGTAATCGCAATATATATACATCTGTAGGTATTTTGCTTTGTTCCAAACTACAAAGTACATTAAAAATTAACCCATTTGCCAGAATTCTTATGGTAGTTCCCACTTGTATAGTTAAAATAGGATTGGTGGATCAAATATTAAATTTTAATTTGTTAATTGGTTGGCTGTTTTCAGAGTAAGCAAATGGAATGAAATGAAAGGAAGTGGGGTTTAACGTCCAACTGCATCAGCTCAGATGAGTATACTTCATACAGTGTGCCATGGGGGGGGGGGGATTTTGCCTGGTCAGCGGCGCTACGGCCTACCCTCAAATCTGATTCGAACTGTCTGGGAATCTGCACCTGCACCCTGTTTGTGGAGATACGCCAGAATCCAAAAAGCAGCTTCTATGAATTTCACTTTCGGCACTCTGTATCAATGTGTCTCGTGGCCTTACATCGCAGGAGGAATCAACTAGCGCTTCCAGCAACAAAAATGGGACATTTTTCAATGAAAATATTCCTACTTATTTAATATTCCAAACTGGTTAATCAAATGGTCAAAATTTGGGGTTCTTCTTTCAAAAATTTTCAGGGGGAGAGCCCCGGACCCCCCCCCTCCCCCCTCCCCCCCCCCGGTCAGTAAAAGGGGCCGGTCCGACACCGGAGTCCGGGGCGGATCTCGGCCCGAATCCGCCCCTGCACCTGATAGACATGGAAGTCTCAACTTTAAGTAAACTATGATAGGTAAAAACTGCATAATGTAAAGTGAATTTGTTGAAAATTTCAGTCGAATTGATTCCATTATTTGAACCGAGAATGTAACGACTGAAATTTAGGCCTGGCCTCGATCACCTTAACTGACGTCGGTACGATTAAAAAAAAAATAGTCTCGATATCCAATTTTTGATTTAATCATCAATGAGTGTTGAGCAGCAGATTGAATTCTATTCAAGTAAATACGTATATAGCGATGACACCGAGAACTGATTATGGTCTGGATAAGTTAATTAATGTCTACTTAATAATTTAGATAATTTCAGGCAATAGCAGGCGCGGATCCAGAGGGGGGTCCAGGGGGTCCGGACCCCCCCCCCCCCCCTGCTCAGACTTGAAAAATTTTTTATGCGATTTTATTGGCGATTTAGACCTGTTATTTTGGAATTTACCTTCCGGAAATACGTCAGAATGAACCAAATTGAATCTAATTTACCAATTCATCGGTTGAGCGCAATTAGTTAAGCAATAATCAAACCTAGACCCCCCCCCCCTGCAAAAAATCCTGGATCCGCACCTGAATAGGCAGATAGATTGCATAATGTATGTTTAAATCTCATGTTTAGAAATATATTTAATATGAGAACGCCATTATTGGACATGCGATATTATTACAGAAATGATATACTGTAATATATATCTAGAGAAAAATGTGCGGGCGTACAAAAACAAGATACATCCAATCTATAACACATATACTCTTCAAAAAATGAAACGCACAACCCATTTTTCGTCATTTTTTTTATTTGAACGAGGTCTTTGTTTCTGTAAATCTTACTTGTTTTAATGCCATTATGTAAGGATAAAAGAAATTCATTATTGATTTTAAAGGTAGGGTCACTAATTGTGACTGGTCATCCTTTTTGTCGAAATTTGTTATCGCTTGATTCCATCAAGAAACATGAATTTAACAACTTTGCGAGCTTTTCGTGTGGAATCTAAATCTAAGGTCTTTAAAATCCCGGGGTTCTCGTTTTCCAAATCAGTTGCACATGTAAACACTCAAAGACCCAAGTGATGCCACATCCGAACGAAGACCAACGCAACAGCGCTATTAGTGGATTACAAGCAGGTGACTCCAAGACAGATGTAGCACGGCTGCTGAATGTTTACCTTAGTTCCATTTCTCGCCTTTGGGATAGGTACCGACAGCGAAATTCAACACCTCAACGCCCTAGCCCAGGCCAAACAAGTGTGGTCCCACTTGTCCTGGATCGTCACTTCCGGTTACGTCATTGGCGTAAATGGTTTTCAACAGCGACCTCTACTGCAGCAGCAATTCCCGGACGGCGTAGAATCTCGTACCAGACAGTAGGCAAACGCCTACGTGAAACCGAATAACGAGGCAGACGTCCCTGTTAGAGCTTCTGTTTAGAAATACGCCGACACCATGAAATCCAACTTTAATGGGTTCAGGCACAGAGGTATGGTCACAGCAATACTGGAGAGCAGTCTGGTTCAGCGACGTGTCACCTTTCTTGTTGCAACAATGTAACGTTGCGTTTCTTTTTTGGGAGAGTATATTACCGGTATATGAACACATCAACGCTTGACATTCAACCATTTATTTAACATTCAGCATATCCACGAGATATTTAAAGAAAGTTAACACAGTTTTTATATTTCATAAGTTAAAATATATCATGTTAAAATAAAATATTTTATATACTGCTATGTTAAACATTTCGTTCTCAAATAGAAATATACTTCATGGATGCTTCTTTATAAATATGTATTTCTGTATTATAGTTATGACAGGGTCGTATTTAATGCAGAATACACAAATGTCGTCATTTTGATTATTGTAACAGGAATGTACAGTTTCAGAAAATATTGAACAAACAAGAAGAAATAAGTTTGATATATTCAAAATAAATTCATTTTAATAACATTAACAAAAGTATCGGAACCAAGCCTCCTGGAAGAAAAATGGCACAGAAGGAGCAATGTGATAAGAAAGACAGAGGAGTGGGGGAGGGGGGAATATCGGGATTGAGGAACTGGCAGTTTTCATGGTGAGCTTTTGACCGCTTAAATTAAACCTTTAAGCTGCTTCATAAGAAATCAGATCGAGTGAGGCCAGGAAGGTTAGAGCTGGTGTCAGTTGCAGATGAACCGTGAGTCCAATAATAATAGTCCTTGGTTCCGTTACTCATGAAATACACGTACATTTATATCACATTACATTTAAATAACTTTGTAACGTGGTCCTATAGTATAACATCATAAAATACCCCAAAAAACATAATAGTAATTTAAAAAAAAAAAATTATACGCTACGTTCACCAAAGTGAGTATCTTAAAAGTATTTCAAATAATACTGACTACATAACAACAACAACTGGTTCAACAGTATTACATACTGAAAATAAAGCCGACATTTAAAAAAAACAAACAAATTGTACGGTATTTCCCCGATATATCCCTCCTACTCTCACACTATCAAAAATATAGCCTTTACATCATCTACTTCTTCTTCTGGTAACCCTAATAATATACAAATTACAGGAAGTTAGTTGCAGCCGCTAGCGTCACATTATAATGTTTATATACAACAGATATATAATTATGGCAGTGGCAGAATTGAGGTGGAAATTTCCATTGGAAACTTCAAATTATATATCGATCAAAACAGAATAAATTGTATATCCGAGTTCGATATAGACCGAGAGGGTTGGGTGGCCGAATGATTTAGCGCGTGCGCATTACATCATAAAGTCTGGCATTGAGTCAAGTGCCGAGGTTTCGATTCGACGCTTGTATAGAAAAAGGAATAGGGTTGCCTGTCTCACCTCGCGGGTTTTCTACGGGGCCCCATACCTAATAGTAAGTGCAGGGGGACCGCACTACATGAAAGACAAAAACCTATAAGATTAACCTGCGGAAAATATCAAATCAAGTTCGTACATGGTAATGCACAGAGTTTTTCAATTTTTCTCGTTTTCTCTTAATATCTAGTGAGAGTCAATTATTTTTTGGAATTGTCAGATATACTTCGACAGTCCCAAATAACAACTTTTGGGTTGAACGAATTTTTCAGTGAGCAAACATTCGCGTTCATCATTTCCCTGTGTGTTAAAAATATATTTGGAACGGATTTAACCAGTAAGATTTCGTGTACCTGAATATTCCAGGATTATTTCAGTGTAACGCCAGGACACGAATGTCGAATGGCGTAAACACTTGTCGTGGACAAACTCTTTGCCATGAGAAAACATTCGGCTACACACTCTCGCGTTTCAAACCATATGTACTCGTCTTCCAATTTCCGATGCCATAGGAAATTTCGTAAATGGGGCCCGATATTGACTCCAGGTCTGACAAATGGGGGAAAATCTTCCCGATCCACTCTCATCGAAATTACTGATCTTGGGACAATTGGAGTTATTGCCAATGAATCAGAAATTAATGTTTGCTAAGGATAGTCTTTGATCGTGGCAAACAAAAAGATGGAATTGGTTTTTTTTATTAACATCCTATCGAAATTCTGAAATAACTCGGTTTGATCGCACTGGGAATAAACAAGATTTTTCACATTTTAATTGAAAACGCAGGCTAATAAAATGGATCAAGCCATTTCAGCATTTTTTTCCTACCTCGTTTGTTTATAGCATGAAATGCGATAATGTACGTGATGGAATAATTTGCCTCCCCCATAACAGGAAGGTCTATAATTGCAATGTTAAAGAATGGGGGAAAGCGAGTTGGGGAAATTTGAGGAGATACAATTCAGTTTGATTCGAATTAAATGACAAAGCAATGAAATGGTGTATAACGTTCTGATGTTCTGCTCCGACTGGTCTAATGAGACAGGCACACGCCATACAATATGCTATGAGGGAAATCTTGCCCGGACAGTGGCACTACGGTAACCCTTATATCGATTTCCAACTGTCAATTGATTTGTTACTTGCGCGCCAAGCTGCACATTGGCCTGCACCACTGACAAGGTAGAAATCCCGACGAACTTTCTTGGCCAATGCATGTTAGCGAGCCAAGATCCAAAACACTGAGCGACCGTTGCCCCAAAATGTTCTTACATGTTGTACCTGTCAATATAGAGACGCATCAATGTGTTCTATAGAAAACAGGTAAACTGGGCGGAATATTCAGAGTTAAATGGAATATTTTGCGCTTCTCTATACAAGTGCAATATGCTCCTGTGAATGCAGTTCCGCCATTGTAGATCGACGTCTAAGTCGTTAAACCCAAAACAGAAAGTATTATCAAAATGGAAAAAGGTACTTACGTCATATATATCTGGGTAATACGAATCCTGATCAGCTAACGCTTTGGCTAAACGAAGAACACGATCATAGGCATTATAATAATCTCTTTTTTGTTCTGGAACAAAGGCTCCCCAATGAGTTTGTGGTTCCTTGTTGAAGGGATAGAAGTATCGTTTTCTCATTCCTGGTAATGTGCTCAACATTTGTCGTTTCACAGGTACAAATACCGGTTCTTCCTCTGCTTCCTCTCGAGCCTCTTCTTCTGCTTCTTCTTCACGTGCTTCTTCTTCCAATAAACGCTCATAAGGATTTTCAATTTCATAAGCCGGTTCTTCTTCTTCGTCTTCATACAATGAAAGAAGATAAGCCAATAGATCACCTTCATTAACTTCTGTTTCTGGTTCGGGGTAAAATTCCAATTCTCCATAGCCAGGTTCCTCCAAAACAGGTGCTTCCACCAGGTTGGGGTAGTAATACTCATCGTCGTCAAATAAATCTCTCTTTATTCTTTTTGCTCTTTTTACTGCTTTGTTGGAATTATACCCGTTTCTTTTCATGTGTCTCATAAGACTTCGTCGTCTACGGTAATTATAATAGCTACGAGGATATTGCTCAAGTCGACTGTATAGATCTTCCTTCTGTGGGTTTTCTGAAATCATAAAATAAAAATATAGGGAAGAATATCATTTGCCTTAACTGGAATAAAAACAGCTGTTTTGGTACTGTATTGTGTAGGTTTACCTCTTTGGGGTAAGCTGTTGCTAAAAACAGCGTGGAATCGAATTAAACCGCGATACCGGCAGCGAGTTCTGTAATGACCACAATGCAAAAAATATAGCCACACCTTTAGTAAAGTGGTGTTGGAACCGAGGAGGGAGGGGGGGGGGGGGGCTAATGTGAGAATAGATTCATTATAATAGAGTGGACTCTTAGATGAACGCTGTATCGGTACCAAATAGTCACCTCGAGTGGAACGTTAAACTAAAACTAAAATTGGATACAAATTCCACATAAATTCACTGATGAAGCCATATCATCGATGAAAAATCGACTTGGTGTGCACCTGGTATTTTGCCAGCTTATTATCGGCAAAGAAAACACATAACCGATGGTCGACGAAAACTGCTGTCTGTGAAGATTGTACTAGGAATAAATTGCCATTTCGGAATAGCGATTACTTTTTGTGCAGTGTGTCATAAGATGTCATAGAACCAGTTACGATTTTACTTCGTTACAAAATGCCTTCTATATAGTCCTACAAGAGAAATGAGAGGGTTTAACGTCCACTCAACACAAACTAGGTTATTTCGGGACTAACATATGGTTTACTTTTATTTCAATAATTCGCTTGCGCGTAGGGGTCTTTAGCAGTGGGAGGAAACCGGAGTGCCCGGAGGAAACCCACGAGGTTGAGAAGGCGCCCCTATCTCCATGCCACATACGCTCACACCAGGGCTCGAAACCACAGCCGCAAGCCAGAGGTGACCGGCCAGCTAGAGGTCGAAGCGCGGCACTCTAGACCACTAGGCCATCCCCCCCCCCATAGTCCTACAATGCTCACCACCTTCCGTATAGGCTTGAAAGTCGAACCCTACATCTACCCCTGGAATTGCATTGGGTTGTGGCGTACGTACTTATGATAAACAGTTTTTAACGTATCCATAATGTAAGACTGTTTACTTACGATATCTCATGAGATACTTGTAAAAGTCGTTTACATCTTCGGGATTTTGTGTGTCAGGAACTGGCATTAGACTAACTTCGTCTTCCTGCTTCTCGTCCCCACCCTCGCTTTCAGAGTCTTTATTGGTTTCGCCAGAATCAAGCATTTCTTTAACATCTGGATCTATTTCTTCTTCAACAGCATCCCCCTTTCTCTCTTCGGCACTGTTGGCTTCAGCTGCTTCTTCTGCAGTAGCCTTTGCGTCTCCTAGTTCCTCTTCAACCGATGACGAGGAAGCCTCATCGGATCCTAGTGTATCACGAGCAGGCATGGCAACGACCTGTCCCTTTAAGTCTACATTACTTTCATCGTCATCACTATCATTATCGCTAGCACTCTCACTTTCAACATTTTCAACATTATCACTTCCAACAGCGTCTTCGGGGTCCCTCTTTTTAACTCTGGGGGCATTTTGTTGATTCCCAAACATAATAGTTTCTTTGGCACGTTTGGCTGAAAAGAACAAAGTTTTAAGCTTGATAAACCTCCGTCTTTTATCAAAATTATATCAAAATTTCGTTACGTTTTAATTTGCGATGCTTTAACCCATCCCATCTACAGTTCAGTTCAAAACACGATGGCATCGATAGTTGATTACCGCCTGGATTAATTAATGGGTAATTAATAATTTAGATAATATTTAAGGCCTAAAGAAAGACCTACAGTGGGCAGATTTAGCTCAAATAACCCTCTATGCCGACCTGAATTCTAACAGTCCTATCGGACTGTTGCAGCTGCTTTCAAAAATATTGCCGAAAAATGTCACACAAGGTAGAGTGACTTCAGATAAAATATTTTAATCCATAGTCAATTCAGTACAAATTCGTAGTATTCAATTAAAAGAAAAGTATTTTTTCTGTTTTATTAGATTTCGGAGACTTTATCTAGATGAAAGAATAATTTTCGCTTTACCCGTTTGCCTGAAAATTCAGATTATCCGAAATGTTGGGGACACCTGTCCGCCCCATTGGCTTGTACTTCTGGGAATTATTCAACAACAAAATCCAAACGGTTGTTGGCATCATTTCAGAAAAATAATTAGTTGTTTAATCGCGGTTGTAAATTTGTACATTACAGGCTAATTGGATATCTTTTACACAATAAATTATAAACCAGAGTTACAGAAATGTTTGTAATGCATTTCTTTTAATAGTTACTACAACGTTTAGTTTCATGAATTGTTTGTCGTTGGTAAATCCTATATTCTAAAGATGGCATCTTGTACTATACCCAATTAGCCGATCGTTTTGTTTTCATCTTCATTTTTAGCTTCAGTTTTGGATTGTTTTGTTCGGGCAGTCAAAGCCGCATTATCTTTTAAAGTACTGATTTGTCAATGCCGCATTGTCTAAATGTCTATTAAAGTACTGATTAAACATTGTAGCAACCATTCATTAGTTCATTAGTTCTAAAAACCAATTTGATAGCTACATCAAAACCAGCGACGGGGCCGTGTTATCAATGATTAAAATCCTACCTAATTCTATTTCATTTTCATCTACGAAGCTTGTTGGTGATTTGTCTACTGGTGCTGACCATACTAAGGCCGTGAATACAACAATCGTCAATAAGATCACATACAGCTTCATACTCACAAGATACTAATATACTCTAATCTGTAATAAAAAATAAATAGAACAATACATAACGCATTTTCTACATATAGTCACAACCTGTAACGCGTAACAATTTCCGTAACAAACAATCAACAAAAAAAAAGAGACGACACAATACCAGCGGTAAAAGGAGCTAAATCGCTAATATTTGGAATCTAGAAAATGTACCGCAATTACTGTAATTTGTAATCAGTTATGTTTGGTAAAATGAAATGAAACGGGGTTTAACGTCCTCCTTTTCTGCTCCGGAGACAGGCATACGCAATACAATGTGCTATGATGGAAACGTTGCCCGGACAGCGGCATTACGGCCTACTCCTATATCGAATTCCAACTGTCAAGGGATCTTTTACGTGTACGCCAATGTGCACACGGGACCTAGGGTTTTCGTCCTATTCGAACGACTAGACAGCTGTCTGTCCTTGTCGGGCCCTCCGTGTTGCATCTGGATGAACTATCTCAGCCAATGCAGGGATCGAACACCCGACCTCCAGACTAGCGAGCTAGCGTCTTACTCACTTAGCCACCGTGACTCCCTATGCTCAATGAAATACGCCAGAAGTCACAATCGAATAACAATCCCACCGTCTGGTTATTCCAGTCTACACCGGTAGTGTTTATTTCGCATGCTCTCCAGATAAGAATATGGCGACACCGTTTGACATGACTTGTGGAATATGTCTAGCCTCGTTCTTCGAGTCCATTGTTACAAATGGTGCTGAAACGCATTATGGTACCAATGGTAAAATGTTCCCTTTGTCTTAAATATTGGATATCAGAAGCACATCTTTTGCCGGTAAGATCACAACATCAATTTTGATTTAAACCAGTTCTATCACATATTTGATAATGCCTGACATCAATATTTTCCTTTAAGAACTCAGCAGAACGTTTAGTGGCTAACACTTACCAAAGATGTGGGCGATAATGCAATTTATAACGAAACAGCTTTTTGTCGAACTGTTGTGCACATAAATTTGGATCGTAGAAATAATGTAGTTCATAAATGGTTTTTGCGCTGAAATACACGGCACTTATAAATCCAGAAGAGTACTGACCTCTATGATTGTGGACAAGATAATCAATAATTATATATTGGTCAAATTGTAGTTATCAAGGGACACCAATCAGACAGCAATACCGGTCAATTCTTGCAGGTGGTATAACAATGACGTAAGGGAGTTGTTTATATAATCAACATGTTTATAACAATATGATGTATAGTTTGTATGATAATTGGATGGTCTGCACGCCGGATGCAATAGTAATACGCCATGGTCCATATAACATTATTACATGCCCGTTTATTAGGGTCGAATTTCAGGTTAATGGTATGCTTTATTTATAGCTATGTGTCGTCTATTTTGGTATGAATTTCAGATCGTAAAATATATGGAAACTTTTTGCATCCTTTTCAGATCAGTTTTGCTTTATCAACTGCCACCCACGCCGGAAAGATACACCATTACATTATGAAAACTAACATTAGAGACGTAGATTATATATCATCATTTTCTATTGCACAATACAACGCCCCAGCTTATCTCTAATCAGAATAATTACATTGATGTTGTTTCCTTTTGTTCTGTTATTTGTTTGTATTTGTGATTTTATTTCACACAAAATATGTTTTTTGCTCTAAAAAGTCGCCTATTGTAGACTTTTGTAAGATTGTTTGAAGGGGTGGTTAATTCTAGAAATTACCTTTTGCATCCCAATTAGGCCTACCATTTCAAAGGACCTTTTTTTTACATTCCTTAATACTAATGAAATAAAAAAAAGAACAGGAAATATCGACCAGTAAAAAACGTTTACTAATTATTTTTGGTCGCCTATAAAACATTACTTTCTGGAGTATTCATCTGGAATTCTTTTCGGCGTGGAGCTTTACTGCGTGTTTTTTAGGGAGACAGTGAAAAGTATGCTCGTTTTTTTCTAAAAATATACTGCATTGTCTAGAGTTTTATATTAAAATATGGACGACGGTGTCAGCTGTACTGGTTTATATAATAACATGACACACGTTAATTAACTAGAGGCGTAACGACAGATGATTTCAAAATATATTCTATAAACATAAAGATATACATACACACAAATCAGAGGCGCCCCTCCCCCTAATTTTCGAAGGTGCCCTTTTTTACTGCTGAAAGTGCCTTTCCTGAGACCCAAATATCCAAATATGTCCGTTCCGAACGTTCACTTAGACGAAAATATATCAGTCAAATAGCTGTTGGAATGGCTACAGATGCAAGGAAATGACGGATAATCTTCTTGGGGGATGGGGGCATCCCCCTCTCAGCGGCATGCCCCGTCTTAACGATCAGTGCCCTCATTTTGCGGCGCCCCCCCCCCCCATTTCAAAATCCCTAGATCCGCCCCTGCAAATTATACAGTAATAAAGCAAGTTTGGAAACTTCAAGAGTTGAATGATTTCAGGGGCGGATCCGGGGGTGGGAGGCTCAGCTACATGAAAAAATTGTTAGCACTTTTATCTGAGAAGTGTCATGATCGCAGGTTTTATCCTTTATCATCCGATGGTGAGATGGAGGAACATTCAAACCGCGAGATAATGTAACTGAATCAAAATCCCACCCTATTACGTCATTATAAAAATTGAGGTCAGTGTGTATGACCCCCCCCCCTCCCCCTGCAAAAATCCCTGGATCCACCCTTGGATTTCATAACGAATGTTTAAAGCAGGAATTCTAAACCTTAAACATACATCATTGTGGATTCTGATATCAAGCTAAAGAAACGTTAGACGCAATCTACCCACATCCGTCGTCTCAAATTTTCATATATTTATTTATTCGTGATGAAAAGGAGTTATATTAACGACAGACCAAATCTGAACACAAATCTAATTATGAAATTGAACCTACGTTCGCACTAGACCTCATCAAATGTAGTTTATTGCTCCTAAAATAAATTTAAGCGGTGGCCATCTTGATATTACAAATGTTCTTATTATGTCGTTTGGCTGTCACAGAATAAGATGACGGTTTCCAATGAAACCTGATGGTAAAAATCGATCTACCGGCAGACGATACGAGTCTATCCCTTAATCTTAATATGAATGTAAACCAAGTGACAGATGGAAAGTAATCTGAAACGATCAATTTTTGACACTGTCAATAATTCATGGCAAATGATTTATATTCGCCCACATTTTCATGTAGACGTATAATGTGGCTGACTCTGTCCGCCCGGTCAAATTTTTTCTGAATTTGACTAAACTTGAATTATTTATTGATATCCCAAAGATCTCGGTCCCTTTTGGGGACCGTAACGTCGTGCATTGTAGATAGTGTATAAACTTGGATTATTTTTAGATCGTTCTCTGTTTATCTTTCACAAAATGTAGGCTTATCTGGCATGGCAACTGCATGTTTACTAATTATATTTATAGGTTTTTCTTTTCTTGACATAATATAAGAATCTTTTTTGATAGAAATCGTCGTATTAAACTTAATTAATAAATGGTCTTGCAACAACCCCCTCCCCCCAAAAAGAATCTTTACTCGCCGCTGAGGGGAAATGGCCATGTAATTAAATTCAATGATGCATTCTTCTCAGTCTCTATTAGGGGATACGTTCAAAATCCCATCCTGTCAGAACCCACTATTTGACAGCAAACAAAAAAAAAGAAGAAAAAAAAAGAAGAATACCAGGCCACCAGGTCTGCTCCAATTTGACATTGTCAGAATATTTTTCAAAAACAAAATTGTACATTCGCATTAGACGTATGGGTCCAATTTCGATCATTTAATCATAAATGAATAATTCATTTAATAAGGATTTAAACAAAATTTGGGAGAAAAAAACAGCGCAACCTTTCCTTTCCCATGTAATATTCTGCACAAATTTGTGATAATCCTTCATTATTCTCAAAGGATTTGTTCGCTATCCCAAGATTAACTAGATTAAGGCGCGATCATCGAAGAAAAGTGGACAGATAGATTTTCTATGTGATTCCTCCCAGCTTCATTTCATGCTATATATCATTTTGATTGATTTTGTCGTTGATCTTAATAATTTAGTTGCTTTGGATTTTTTTCTGTCTCCTTGTAAAGATGATTTACGTTAACGTGTGCAATATCCACTGTCAACGGGACAGATTAAGGGAGAGATAAATGGTTATGTTTATAATGTATTTTCCGGTTTAAACGTGGTTCAAGCAGTATATATTGATCATATAATCAAGTTACAGGAAACACAGATTGATTTGTTTAAGATTTACGTTAACTTACTTTACACGCTGTCTTTAAAACTAATCCTTCTTAACTCACAGATCGTATCAACGTTCTCTAGCACAATCTTCCTCGCTGGATTAGATTTATCAATCTGAATGATTTTAGGTATCTCACCTTCACTGCATAACATGGCGTCCATTGGGATGTTTGTGCCACAAAATGTTATCTAATTGGAAATAATACCTGTATTAGATTCATATATCCCATATGCCGGTAACTTACACTAAAGGTTCAAATATCTAAAACTTGCAATTATTAGTATTTCAGCAGGCAAAGAGACGAGAGAGAGAGAGAGAGAGAGAGAAATGGGGTTTAACGTCCACTCAACACAAACTAGGTCATTTCGGGACTCACATTATATGGTTCAATTTTATTTCAATAATTCGCTTGCGCGTAGGGGTCTTTAGCAGTGGGAAACCGGAGTGCCCGGAGGAAACCCACGAGGTTGAGAAGGCGCCCCTATCTCCAGGCCACATACGCTCACACCAGGGCTCGAAACCACAGCCGCAAGCCAGAGGTGACCGGCTAGCTAGAGGACGAAGCGCAGCACTCTAGACCACTAGGCCATCCCAACCCCCAGGCGAAGAGACAACCTTCGGTTTGGGTGTTTTTCAACCATTCTATTTGCTAATAAGATAGATAAAGATGTATTATGCAAGATTTAGAAAAAAAATGTCCGTTCTTGCTATAATAGTTCAAAATAGATAATGAAAAGTTTCATTCAAATTACTTTAATGTGACTGAAGTTGTGACTGTTTAAAGATCTGGCACATATCGTTTATTATCGTAGTTCGGTCAATTTCTAAATCTAGCGGGAGTTCAAATCCATTTAAATCTCGGTCATCCGATGATCTAGAAACTTTATTATTGTGCTGAATTAATATCTAAATAATAATAATTTATATCCGAAGCCCCCGCAAAAGACCTTCAAATAGTTAGGTTTAGCATAATGCATCTTTAATTTGAAAATAATTATAAAGGCAATTATAAAACTTGTTCAAAGATTATTTAATTAAATATTCATTAGGGTGAAGATTAAATGACAGATCTACTCATGAAGGAGAAAAACTGTTGGGTTCATTTTTCAAGCTATTACAAGGTGAATGTTGGTCTATATTATGATGTTAACGAGCAGGGCCCCCATACTTTTCCTGCTAAATAATTCAATAATAGATTGAACATGTGACGTTAATTAGATGTTGTTATCAACTTCCTACGTCATTGTTTCTATATTAAGTCTACCAACAATATGTCGATCGATAATTAATGGCTAATTTAATTTTGCTGATTGTTAAAAGCTCTACAACAGAATATACTGTGGCAGTTTTATTCAAAACCATGTTTGTCACACGCAACGGTTTGAGGTGTGTAGGACGAAAACCGTTAAGATCAGCTGCGCTATATTTTTGACCAATCAAGTCTACATAACGACATTTTGATTGAATAAATATGGACGCCGGATCTATGTAGAATGTTATATGTTATTATATCAATGTCGGTTTGATTAATCGTATAGTCATGAATAAATAAATCAGAAAGTAAGTAACCACCTCAAATCACATTTCTAGTCTGTGAATCTATCAATTACCCGCGTCTCCTCTCCCATTATTTAAATGATACGACGAAGAGAAGAGCCAATTATCAATTCGTCTATTTTCTCGGGCTATATGTCTTGTTTACGTATCGTGGTCTAGGCGTTTATCAATACAAATCCAAAGTGAATGAACGGTACTGTACAGTTCATCAAATATATGACATCTAGTGTAAAGAAAGAGAGAGAGAGAGAGAGAGAGAGAGTATTAAACGGACTAGGTCATTTCGAGACGGATAATGGTTCATTATTTCAACCATTCAATTCCGCGTAGGACTGTAGAAGGGACCGGAAGTGATTAGTCAGGCGACCCTACCCTCCGCCATGTACAAGCATGGTTATTGAAGGCCTACGCGGTATACCACTCGGTTCTGAACATCTTTACTTGAAATATCTTTATGTCAAGCCAAAGTCTATCTCAATAACTAAAAACAGACCCCAAAGACAAGTTGTCAGCTGACTGTAAATTGAGTAATTTATCAAATGACGGACCACATATAGGCCTAATATGGTTTGATATATTAAACCTGCATTATGCAAGAGCTAAAACTGCCTATTGTATGTATTTCTTTTTGGACCCGAAAAGCAGAGGTCCGGTTTGGACATTGGCGTGCGCTAAAAAAATTTTGACATTTGAATTAAAAACAATAAGAGTCGACCGTCTGTCCGGCAAAATTTACCTAATATGACACTCCCCCATCCTACATGGTGTATATTCCAGGGCCGTACGTAGGATTTTAAAAGTAAGGGTGCAACAGAGTGGTGGGGCGCCAAAATAATGCTAAAGTTATCACGTAGGGGCCCCATTTCCCAGGGCGCCTTATTTTTCTGTACCCCCTGCACCCCTTCTAAGTACAGCCCTGGTATGTTCGTCTTCATTAGCACAATCGAAGCAAAAAAGTAGGACGTTAAACCACATTTCATTTAATATCCTTATTGATTAAACATCGAGGTTGATATTTACTGTTTTTTTTTTTATAAAAGCGTCTAGTTGACTGAACATCAGTTAAATTTGAATCATCCAAGTGGTTGTAGGGTTTATTAAGTCGTGATGGAATCAAGTTAATCCTGGTCGACGGTTTACTTTTCATCTGGGTCAAACTAAACTTTATTTAATAATATCTATACAAGGCAGATCTGTGGTTCGTTTCAAGTCTTCTGACCCCAGAAATTGTTTGCTTGAAAAAAAAGCCGACCTAACAACGCTATTTGGCAAAGTGTTTCTAATAAATATTCCCAAGGCTTGCATGTCATATATATTTCTCAATACTTGTTTTACCATCGTATTATTTTTTTTAACTTGAACCGTGAGATCTATTTTCTAATCAAACTGCGCTTCAATGTTTTGTTAGTATGATGCCTGTTGTTTAGATACAATGAAATCTTATCTTATCCTATCTAATATCACGATGGCCTGAAACGCACGGGTCGGGTTGATTGCTTGGCATTTTGTCACCCACTAACGGTAATATGTTTCAACTGAAATGATTGGAATTTGTGAAAGAACAGCTCCGTTGTCTGCTTTTGTTTCACCAGGGGAAATCGCCACCGTTGCTTTAATTACAAAGCTTACGTCCTCATTTCCAATATGTCGTACTTAAGAGCAATAATGTACATATTGTTATATAACTATTTATGATTTACAATTAATATAGCTATTGGAACAGAAACAAGGCAGATTGCTTGAATAACTTCTGATCATATATTCTGCCGGATATTAGTCGGATAAGGACGTCTGTCATTTACTTGTGTCAACAATACCTTGTTTGGATATAATCTAATGAAAAATAAGATGTAATTTAACTCAACTTCAGTGTTTTAAATGTTTCTATTAATACAATACAAGAAGCTTGATTAGGTGTTTCAATAATGATATTTTAAACATTCCCCACCGGATATTAAAATCATGCTTTCTTTAATGTCAAATTTATTTCAGCAATCATCAATCCCCCCAAGAGCAATTAAAGGCATTGAAAACATTAATAATAACGAGAAGCAGGGGATCTCGGGTATATTTCTATAATATTTTACAGTTTCCAATGTCATGGTTCCCTACTAAAATGTTGCACAAGGTGGGTGTTGTCTTTCATAGGATACGCATATGTGCTAGTGCATTCATTGAATAACCAGAAGATCCATGAAGGAACATTTGATTATCTATTTGGATCTACACGAATTAGTAAAGCGATATTTCTTAGAAATCGCGAAAGCCTATTGTTACCCAAACCCTTTCCTGGGTTTTGTTGTGTTTGGTGGGTTTTTTCTTTGTGTTCCAGAAGACGAGTAATACGAAACAACGGTAACTTACACTGCGTGCAATTTCTTAACAACTTCCATCTGTGTATCCATTCAGGAAGACTTTCGATATTAACAAATGACAGCTTCAACCTTTAAACTAGCAAAGATCATTGCTTTATTATAAGATATAATATTCTCTGAAGGACTCAGCTGACATATTATGACTAAAAACCAGTATTAAGAAAAGTTAATTGTTTTCGACTTGACCTTTAAGCGCCACTGTTTTTTGTTTCTTTAAAGAACCATATCCGTTGAATGTCATAGATTAACTTCGATCTATTCTAAAAGAGAGAGAGGGAGAAATGGGGTTTAACGTCCACTCAACACAAACTAGGTCATTTCGGGACTAACATGTGGTTTTAATTATTTATTTCAATAATTCGATTGCGCGTAGGGGTCTTTAGCAGTGGGAGGAAACCGGAGTGCCCGGAGGAAACCCACGAGGTTGAGAAGGCGCCCCTATCTCCATGCCACATACGCTCACACCATGGCTTGAAACCACAGCCGCAAGCCAGAGGTGACCGGCCAGCTAGAGGTTGAAGCGCGGCACTCTAGACCACTAGGCCATCCCAACCCCCCGATCTATTCTAAAAGATGGTGGGTGAGGTGGACGAATGGTTAAAACGTGCGCGTTGTATAATAAGATCTATCATTGAGTCGCAAAGAGTAGGAGCGCCTGTCCAACCTCGTGGGTTTTCTCTGAGTTCATTTAATTTCATTGTACAAACACTGTAAATGCATTCACGCCGACAGTCAGATTTCTCTTGGGACAAGACACACAGCAACGGCGTTTGGATCTCATACATTGTCACGTGGCGATGGCACCTGTCCTGGACACTGTCAGCCTCACATTATCACACAGCGTATATGTTATAATAATAATAATGATGTTGTCTGACAAAGTCGGTGGCAGGTGTCTTATGTCCAGACTTGACGATGTTATCGAGTCATTGTAAATTCTAGGATGAAATGCCATTGAGTTGACTTGGGGTTTAATTAGCCCAGGGTCGCAAGAAAACAAACAATGTCCAAATACGAAGGGAACAATCTTAAATACTTATATGTACGAATATATCTGTGTATGATTGCTTTGAATTGATATCACAATACGCTCCAGTTTTTCAAAACTCAAATTAGTAAAAATTGTTATGCGTTCCTTAATGAAGCAAGAAGCCCTTTTAACCACTAGTAGTTAAAAGGACTTCCCGTGAGTTTGACTTGCGTATGAGTTTGACCTGACGGATACCTTCGATTTATGTATATTCACTACAAAAATATATCGAAGATATAAGTCCGTGTAAATAATGTAATTATTATCACTTTCATAAGTTGTCATGGTCACAGATTCACAGAACTTCGTACGTCCTTGCAAAGTTCTTATATAACATAAATTCCTATGCGTAGTACTCTATTTTACTGATGTTATACGTGTTTTCTGACCTCCAGAAAATCCCGGAAATGGCATTTCAGGGACTCTAGATTTGAAACTTTCTCTTCGGGTCATGTACCAGGAGCCCTCTAGAGAGCTCGCACTGCACAGTTCGGGACTTCGTCACTCGACAGGGGCCAGTCAGTCTCGTTTTGTCGTGTACGCCCTTGACCGAGTCAAAGTTGTGTTATCAACCTATATAATTACTAGCTATATATTTATACACGGAATCGATCTTTAACACTTCTTTCAATCAAGAGTTACTCTGGGTATTGACTCGCGAATTAGGCGCATAAACTAGACACGCAGAACTGAGATTTTGACCTCTCGTTTTTGTTCTGTTACTTAACTCATTGAATTTAATCAGAAACAAACTGTAAAACTTTGGGATAGGTGTTTGGGGTAATTTTTAATTTAATTTCGTTATTTATGTTATAGACTATTAATGATCCATTTTTGTGGTGTTTGAACCTAGTTATCGCTTTCATCTCGGACTTAACACGTGTCAACCATGTGAATCACTATTAAAATCATTAATTAACACTTCAACTCTGATATTGTATCAGCCAAGATGAAAGGAAGACGCATCGTCTTTTGTCCTGTTCAAGACGTTTCCTCCTTCAGCACAACTTCATCTATATTCTAATTACATTGGGAGTAAGCTCAGTACACGGTTTATTGATTAAATAAAGATGGCAGCAACAAGTCATAATGGCACCAGTAGAGAGCTAATCGTCCAAGAAAATCATCAACAATAACTGAAATACGACAATTATTCTCATTGCGAATTTTGTTTTATAAAAAAAAATCGAAATAATGGATATCATTGTGTAACGAATGACCTAACTTAACAGAAGGACAAGAAAACACCGACAAAGTCTGATACGTGGCTCGGGCAACTGGAATCTTAAGATTAGATATATCCTTTTATGCTCCTAATATGTATAATCTGCTCGTAATGGGTGCGGCCACTGGAATACAGACGTTCAACAGTAATAGGAAGTGGTATTTTAGGTTTCAGCTAAATTACAGAATTTTGATAATAGAAATCGGGTTACCTTTCTGCTCCATTCCGACTAATGAAGATGAGCATACTTTATCTGAACTGCCAATTATTATTTTACCTGCACGCCGATGTGTATACGGGACATTTTGTTTGTCTCCATCCGAACGGCTAGAAACTGTTCATTGCCGGGCCCGCCGCCCTGCACCACTAACAAGTGAATACCACTGTGGCTTTCAGAATTTGATGACGTGGTAACAATAGTCCTTTAGCAAATACAAAATGGCGTCACATTCCCACCTCTCGAAGTTGTCACCGGCAATTCAAGACATATTAAAATCTCTTAAGAACGGTTTGACAGATGCCAAACTCAAACCACACGAAGATTGTAAAGTTTGGCTTCGAGAAGATGGAAAATTGGTGATAGAAAGACCAGAAGACCTATGGAAAAAACATTTTGACAGACGCAAAGATAATTGCGCAGATGGTTTCTTCACGGCACCGTGTGAACCATATAGGTGTTTGGGCGGATCTTTAACGTTAGAAACAAGCGATTTATTGTATCAAACTCTTTCTGATTATCTGAAAAGAAACGAAAAATGTAAAACAGAAGATTCTATAGGTGAAACCTCGGTTCCGAAAACAGAGGTAGCAGCAGTCCACAAAGAGGTAAAATGCTGCAACAGTCGCAGGCGCCCGGCCACTGGATTCGAACTGATACAAGAATCTTTAAAGATTGGTACTGAACGAATAGTGGCATTGAGAGGTGGATTACCCTACATGGAGCATATAAAGAGGACAGAAAAGCGTTTAGAGGATAAAGAAGAGAAACCGATTAATGGAATGATTTTGATGTCCACGAACGATTTAGCTTTCATGTTTCATGCTAAAGAATCAACAACGTCGCGCTCCGCTAGCAGTTTGAAGCAATCACGCGATGGTGGTGATTCTGATAGCATCAGGAGTAATAAACAGGATTTAGAAAACAAGGCTACCCCCGAAAAAGATACCAAAGGTCAAACCAAGGAAACTCCAGTTAAATCTGAAAAATCAGTAGACAGTTTGTTGGGGGTTAGTAGCGCTTTAACTGAAAGGTTAAACAGACTTCGAGGGGATAATCTCGAGTTCCTTAAAGCAGTTCACAGAATAATGATTATTTTGAGAAATATCAAATCAAAAGATTTGAAAAGTCGACACCCACTTACTCAAACTCAAATTCGAGATATGGAGAAAGAGCGAAAAGTTGGTAAACTGGCTGGATTGTCGCTTCTCCAGAAACGTCCTTCAACCGACACTAACATGTCTCCCGATATGTCCCCTCCATGCATACCTAGTAGACATACTTCACTACTCGCACCCACTAGACGAAAAACTCGTCTTTTGACTATATTTGGTCACGGGGGTCCATTGGTGTCTCTAACTAGTCGTATGAATACAACTAGTGATAGAAGGTCACGTATGGCGGGGGAGAGAGAAGTTCGCGTGGAAACATGGGACGATTTATTGCGAATTGGTGAGAAAACGCCCGAACCTCATCCTATCCCCGAAGTGACAGTAAATGTGATACCTGATATAATTACTCCAAAACCTACAAAGTGTTCCAGGTATACCAGTGCAAATGAACAGACCGTCGCAGAAGAGAAATATAAACCCACCATTTGGCAAGTTATAGCCAACGAAAAGGTCAAAAGCAAAGGATTTCAAGACATGAACAAGCATGTCAAAGCTAAGGACCCTGCTAATATCTGCCAACGTCTACAGAAAGAAATGGAAACGTTGAACGCAAATTTAAAAGAGAGTTGTAACACCGAATTGAAAAAGTTAAATAGGGAAAGGCTCAGTGCATTTCGTTACAAATTCGGTACCCTTCGTGAAACGTCTACTCTGGAATGTCATTTCGCGAATATGAGGCAACCCAGAGAATACATCGTGAACCGCCTTCACGAAATGCCAGACGTCATTCCTTCTAAATGGTTAGATGAATTAACAGAAAAGATCCACAATCTCGTCGGACCCGAAGAGTCCGAAATTAACGTAGCTTTAGCACATCTTGGTCAGCATTCCCAGGCGAGTGTAAAAAACATACCCCAAACCAAGGCTCGTTTATGTTTAATAGTCATGTCATTACCAGCTTATGAAATCTGTAAAATATCAACCCAATTAGCGATCAAATTTGTACTCGAGAAGGTTTTTCAGGGCCCTGTGGAGGAATTCTATCATTGGTTAAGTTTAAGGAAACTGCCATTAGCCATAACAAAATAATTGTATAATGTAACCTCCGCAGTAAATAAACAGAGCACATCCTGTTTGTTAATTTTGTCGGTAATAAACAACAATCATATTGTGTGATTTTATCTCCCCTCTTTTTACCTTGAATGTAATTATCGTAAACAACTCACCACCAACTGAACAATCAATAAAATATAAGGTTTCATCAAATGATTTTCTCTTCTTTGGAAAAAAGGTAGCTCAGAACTTTTCATAAGATTATATATATATATATATCATAGTATAAAATATAAAAATAACACCGATTTGCTTCTACATGTTTCAATATATTTTCATCAGGAAGCCATTGATACTAATATATATATATTTTACAAAAACAACGTTGAATGGAATAAAAGAACACATAATGATTGCGCCATCTTCCTACCTCTTAAAAGATTACAGAATATAACGCAATAAAACATCAGGGAATATTCATCGTTTCGTTTCTTCTCATTTCGTATTTCATTTGTTTCCATCAAAATCTGCCTTATGTAAATACGGTTTCCATGGTATTCCATAAACTATGGTTTGTTATTTTAAGCGTAGAGTATCAGTAATTGGACAGAAACATTATGAGAGAGAAATGTGATATTGAGTGAAGCAGGGTCGTTATTTGATTAATCTATAAATCTTTTTACTATCATAGAACAGGCACGTCCACCTCTACTCTTATCTTGAGTGGACATTTTAAAAAATCCCACACGAATCGATAATTCAATCGACTGAGTGTTAATAAATAATTAGTTACCCGTTAGAATTGTTAGAGACGCCGTTACAGCTTGTCTATGGATACTGTCATGGGGCTGAATGCCGTGTCAAGAGAGATGAGCGAGGAACAATTCGGAAGCTTCCCGGTGCTAAAAGCATTAGACGTGTATGAATTATTGAAAACGTTCGACCACAACTTATATTGTTGTGGATAGCTGAAATTATCACACAAATCTATCACGAAACATCTGTCCAGCGTTCACAAATTTCAACTACGCATTGTTAGGATAGCGGAACATAAAACAATTGCGGCTATTCCTTCTGTAAGGACAACACCATTACACTAGGGTTAAAATTACCACAAGTAACATATTTCGTCTAAAATGAATTGCAAATTGATATTTTATTTTGTTTTGTCGTGCCCGTCTTTACTATAGTCCCATCAGAGCAGAACAGTAGGTCGTTAAATTCCATTTCATTTTGTTTTGTCTTGCCTACTACTATTTAATATGGTTTTTATTTCAAGTCATGTACACATAAGTTATTAAATATTTATCCCCCATTCCATACAAATATCTCCAAAGCACTTAAACACAATAAATGATATTGTACATGTAGATGATAAACTCCTAACAGTCTGTTCAAATCGCCATGGTATTTTTCATAGTATATATCTTAATGTCCAAAATAAAAGGTCATATCCACAAAAACGTCATCCCCTCTCCGTTTTAGATTTCAAAATCACTGGAAATGAAATGAAATGGGGTTTAACGTCCTATTGTTCTGCTCATACAGTGTGCTATCAGAAAATTTTGCCCGATATTCTCTTATATTGAATTCCCACTGTCAAAGGATCTTTTACGTGCACGCCAATGTCTACACGGGGCTTCGGCATTTCGTCCCACCCGAATGACTAGACAGCTGTCCTTATCAGGCCCTCCGTCCTACATCACTGACAAGGGGGAACCACGCCGGAAAATTTGGATGAACTTTGTCGGGCAGCGTCATACCCACTTAGCCACTCTGCCCCCCCCCCTCCGAGATCACTGTACTCTTAAGACTATTTAAATTCCTATCATTCATTCCACCAGATAGTAATTAACCAATTAGCTAGTAACTCCAACGTCCTGATCGTGTCATGTCATGGATCCAAATAAACATCATCTCTGTTCGTGTAGAATATCTGTTTCAAACTAATAGCCACCGTTAACGAGCATTATGGCTGACAGTCCTGTCCACGACATATCCTGGTAGACATATCGCAAGGGTCTATATAAATGGTTTTGCGGTATAGTTGATTTATTCCAATCAACCTCTCTTGATATATTTCGTCTGATCTGATAAGAATTTAAGCAGAGGATTGGGGTAATGACATATTCATAGAAACGTTCTTAATCTGGACATACACAGTAAAATAAATTAAGGTTCATCAATTTTTTCACAAAATTAAATCATGTCTTAACCTCTGAATAAACATTTAACTCAACTGAAATTAATGGATCATCGTCTTTGTATAATAAGATAGTGTTTTCAGGAATTTGTTAATCATGTTTTTTGATAATAAACGTTAGGAGACGACGGCAACTCTCGTATCGGTAGGTCTAAAGTAGCTGGAGACTATTGGTCGGAGAACATCTGGACTGGGTTCTCAGCGATGCACCAGGGGTTCAGGAGGTAGATAGATAAAATGAAGTAGTAACCCCTAAAACCAGCGAAGACAGACTAACTCCTTGGTAGTGGTAGATAAATTTATTTTAAAACATTTCGGAGTCTAATTGGGTTCATTTTCTATGAAATAGAACAGTCTAGCTTTTAATAACCTTCATCTTGATAATTTCCAATACATGTCATTTCGGGAAACATTCGTAAAATTTTATTTTTAACTTGAATGCTTCAACTATTGATCTTATTCAGAAGATTTGGATTTTGTTAGGATAAAGCTTTCCAATATGTGCTATAACAAAACTATCAATGGTCTAAGATACGGTTAAATTCTCGTAGCACGGTTTATGTGTCGATGCCGACCGCCGGGAGCTCTGGTGATGCGAAATGAGTCGGTGGGGGTGGGGGAGTAACCGAGCTGAAAACGGCATTTTTGTGAACTATTATGGCGCAGTTTACATAGTGGTTTATTTGGCTCGTCACCTTCACTTTGGTCCATTACCCTTGCCCGACCCTGGATGTGGCGGTGGACCAAGCCCCGGTTTCCCATCCATATTTCAATACTTACAATCGTGAAAATTATGTCAAAAAATATTTTTCAAAGTGAAAGAGAAATGACGATCAAGGACGCAGCGGTTCCGATACCAAGCCTACTAACACGACCAGTGACCTGAGCTGATCTGATCTGTGCAACTGACCTCCTCCAGCATCCATTACGGACGAGGAGGCATCGCTAGCTTACACTTTTTCAGAGCACTATACCATTTTGTTCGGAACACGGTTTTTCTTATTCTCCAAGCACGGACTTTTCATTTCGAAGTAAGTTTGTGCTCCAGGGCACACTATTCTAGGTCCTGAAACTATGGCACAGGATTCCGGACAAAATCTCATTCTTTAATCCTAAAGCGATAAAGTCATTCATGAAGATAAGCATTTGTAAATCACACATTCAAGATGAATAACCACAGTTCATTGACTTGTAAACTTCTATGACACGATCAATTACAGTAATCAGATTCCGTTGTTTCTCACAGCTAATCTTAGTATTGAAGGATTTCTTTAAATATTGATACCGAATTTGTTATTGATATATAAATTAATTAATTAAAAATGAAAATAGAAACTTAGTCCCATTAAAATATCTAATTAAATTTTTTCATCAATATATTATGTATATGGACATTGATTTAGAAGCTACATTATTAGAATTAGTATCCATGGTAATACGACGACTGTCTGTGGAAGACTATACAAATTTTCTTCAGCCACCCCAAAAAACGACGTTCATTACGAAGAAAATGACGACCGGCTAGTTCCTTTTTAATTTTTTGGAAGTCGGACGGAGCCAAATTGGATGAGTAAGGTGGATGGATGATCAAATGACTTCGAAGTTACAATCAATTATCTCTGACAATAGCAATCACCGATTTATGAACATGAGCATTGTCTTGGTAGAACAGGGCGCCTTTAATGAGCATTCCCGCAACTTTCTAAATACGTCAGCATACCGTATGTCACTGGTATTCAATCACCAGAATAGCCTTGAATTTCTAAAAGACTGAAGCCATCACCTTTCCCGTACAGGGAATCGACTTGACATTTTTTGGGAAGGGGGGGGGGGCTTTCGTTGTTTAGACTGAGTTTTGGATTCTGGCTGAAAGTGATAAATCCAGGTCTCATCGTCATCCATGGTTACAAATCTGGCCAAAACAGCGCAGATTGACACGGGACGAAAATGTGCTCAAGCATCTCGTGATAGATGCCCACAACACGGACAATATGTCCAGTGGTTAATTAAATCTTCGATCGGCCACCACCATGTCATGCACCCGGGTAATGTTTCTTGAATGGTTGCTGTTGATGTGGGTAAGAAAGGAAAACCATCCCCTAAGTGGAGAGACCATGTCGTGATGTATCTGTGTTGGGGTATTCGATGAATGCCCTGTACATATCCAGTTGACCATTTCTGGTAATTTCAATAAGTAGGTGCACGGTGATCTGGCGTGAAGACAATAACACTACAGTTGCAGTTCTTATGTGTATGATTCATTCAATTGCTGTATTTGTTAGTGACAAAAGTTTGTTTCAACCCAATTGATCTATCCTATTAAGGCTTAGAACATTTCAGCCAGCTCTCCTATATGAGCTATCCATCATCACTTTTATCTAATTTAAAAACTATTTTAAAAATTACAAAGAATTAATTCTGGACCAAGAATTAAAAATTGGAGCCCGAAGGAGAAGTCTATAATATAGATAATAGGTTTTAAAATGATTAGCACGTGGTTAAGCTAGATTAAATTATACAAGAACACAAATGTGAAAAAACTTTTTAATTACACACGATTTTGTTTCAGCCGAACATCTATTGGATCCACGATATGATTTATCTTCATGCATTATCAAATTATTTTCGAAAGCAATGAGTTGTGAAACACACAAAATTGCAGCTTTTAAAGGTTTGTTGCACCCCTGTAAAAAAATATATTCTATTGGTGGGGATGCATGCCTGAAACCATGTAAAGCTTTTCAAAAATATACTAGACTATTTCACGGTAGACTATTTCATTAGCTCTATAATTTATATCAAATTGGTGCCTTGGGTATAATTGTTGTTTTCCAAAATGGCGGATGTGTTTGTTATTTTCTGGAATGGCGGATGTGTTTGTTATATTCTGGAATGGCGGGTGTGTTTTTTTTTTATTTTCCGGAATGGCGGGTGTGTTTATATTATAGAAATAAATATGTTATAATGTTAAAATCCACAGTGGTATAAACATTAAACTATAAAAAACCAAGTAATTATGTATTTATACAGATATAACATTTGTCAGATCTTTTCTTGAAAAATATATTCAACAGATTACGTTTATGAAATGCTGCCACTATTAGATTACTTTTCTATTAATGCTATTCTTTTTGGTCTGTCTACATAATGTACAGGGATATTAACTCCTGTAATCTAAGACAAGAAATATTATCTGCCTACATTAAACTCTGGAGACAGTCATGAATTCCGTGATAAAATCGTTAACCCTTGAAGGAAAAAAAAAAGGATATATCCGTTCTACGTTCTGCTATTGCGTCAATGTTCTATGGAGAATAATGTATAATGCGTCACAAATAGCTGCTAATTTCCATACATCAATAGTTTTCTTGCGATAACAAGATTATTTGTTATTGAACAAACAGTTCGTTGCGGGTCCTAACATATAATTACAGATTTTACCAGTATGTAATTTCTATAAAGCTTCTGGTATAAGGAATTGTTTCTTGGGAACAAAGTGACTTCTTTGGCTGTTTGACAGTAACTCAACACATTGAAATGAGATGCTATGATGAATACCTTCTGAACATTTTATGTTCCTTCCCGGGTATTTAATGAACGTTTAAACCCGAAGAAAATGCTGAAAAGCAGCTGCACACGTACCTTAAGGTTGACATAAAACTCCTTCCCCTCCCCACTCGGTTATATATTGGAAGGTTGGAATGGAGGCCTTAAATTTTAATGATCTACAGGGAGAGGCGGCTATTTATATTAATTGGCAACCTGATGATTAGTACGAATCCCAATCGGCCATACTCAGCCTTCAGTGATTTAGGTTGCGAAGTTAAATATTCTGATCTGATGTTGCCATTGGCGATGGAACGAGCGACATACGATTCAATGTTTGACACAAAAGATTCTACACGGAAGTCGGTTTGTTTACAGATTTTAGTTTCATTGTTGGCTTACTGGGTCGACGCGGCTCAACCAATTATTTATGGAACAGAATTTGGAGCAATAACAAACCAACGTACAAAGCACCTTGACTCAGATTAAAGATGGCTGACATTCTAAAAGTCTTTGGAGAACTACAAAATCAGATATCTAAAATATTGTAATCGATACGAAACTTGTCAAACGAAATGTCTGTCACTCAGATAACCTGTTCATTGAAACATTCAAAAGGAATTGTGTTTGCCAGAAGGTGGATTTGGCCAGCTATCCCCATCGCTCCTGACCTTTCAGCAGTGAATACAGAGAAAGACAACAATCCATACCACAACGGAATAAGCTGATTTTGAATGTTATTCATGACTGATTGACGTAGTTGATCTTTGTGATAGGTCGATGGTAATCAATGTTTATTCACAGAAACCATAAGGCGCTTTCCAATAACTAACACATCAAAGACTTGACAGGTTTCACTAGCTTGTTTAATACAAAAATAAACGTTCTAGACAAATTAAGTCGTCAATTGGATTTTTTTTTTTTTTTTTTAACTGTCTGTTGTTCCTTTTACAGATTCTATTACACACGGCTTCAAAATATTCTAATTAATCACATTTTGTTAACAATTGACAGAGATGCATTATTATGTGGTAAATTGATAGCAATCAATGTGAGTTTTATTCAAAAACAATTCCCAGGAGTTTGACGGATTACTGTAATTATTTTTCTATCTGCATTAAAGGCCTTGAAGGTAGAATATGATATCATTGTGTGTTTGCCTAATTGATCCCAGTGTTAGCAAACAGACCATGAAAGGAAAGTCAACAGCATACAAACCATATGGGATAAAGTATTCAAGAACGCCATCGATATCCGAGCTTTCTCCAGAAGCGGATTCACTGAAACTTACTTTGTATTTGTGATTAGATATGTAATAAATCATCCCGTGTAAACATTTCATAAGTAAAAACATTAATATTTGTGACAAATAGCCATTACCTACCTTATAAAATGATACCAAAATTCTTGTTGTACCGAGCCAACCTACTCTGTTATCTACACACTCGCGTATGGCGGACAACCTCTAAACAGAACTCCATAGAAATCGATTCGAAGATAGCGATGGATCACACCTACACATGCGTCTGCGCGACGACCATTTTCCTGCAAATGCCAGTACCATTATTCTGAGAGCAACCTAGAAAATCAATTAAGCATTGCGATAATAACAGACCTTTGTATCAACCCTAGACTTATTATTTTCCAGTTCAACGAAACAATTATGTTTTAAAAAAATTAAACACGAATTTCTATATAGATGTCTTTGTTTGAGAGTGACAGGCCTGTAGAAATATCGACAATTAGTTTAAGTGGTCAAGTCGAAAGTTTTTTGTGTGACGACAAAAATTAACAGCATGTAGATTGTAAGTAAAAAGAAAATACATCAAAAGGAAATATAAGTAGGCATTGACATTTGATAAAGGACAAAGGCATTCATAATTGATTTTTAAAAATATATAAATACAATACTTAATTGAATGTTTGTTCCATTCCACAGTTTTAATATTGATTTATAATTAATTTAATTGTAAGTACAGGAGAACCACATTACACACAAAACAAAGCGACGAAGTCAGGGATTAGCTCTAATCAAACAAGGACTGTGTGGGCAGTAAGAAGAAATGAAATGAAATGAAATGGGGTTTAACCATTCTACTGTTCTGGGGCCTGTTTCACGAAATTTTAACTAAGATAAAATCAAATTTTAGTAATTTGATTGGATAATATTAGATTAATTTTAGTTCTTAGCCAATCAAAATTGAAGTATCTACTAAAATTTGGATTTTATCTTTAGTTAAAATTTTGTGAAACAGGCCCCTGTTTCTTAACTGGTCTAATGAAGACGGGCATACGCCATACAGTGTGCTATGATGGAAATTTTGCCCGGGCAGCGGCGCTACGGTCGACTCTTATGTCGAATTCCAACTGCCAAGGGATCTTTTACGTGCACACGGGACCTCGGTTTTCGCCCCATTGGCACGACTAGACAGCATCACTGACAAGGGGAAACCAGGCAGGAATATCTAGATGAACTTTCCCGGCCAATGGAAGAATCTAACACCCTACCTCAAGGCTAGCGAGCCAGCATCTTACCCACTTAGCCACCGTGATTACTAGGGAGTATGAAGAAGACCAAACCACGGAACATTAAATACTACATAGACATTGCAAAATTATACGAATATCAGAGCAAGTGAATGTAGACAATTAGAAGGGAGAACCGCTAAGAACAATATATTATAGAGAATTATACGACTGGTCATCAGAAAACTAGTCAAGAGGGACGCGTTATGAGACATGTTTTTCTAAAGACACGCTTTCGTATTACTGAACCGATGACTGAACCAGAGTTCCACAAACTTCATCTGGATTTGACATGTTTACGGGTTGTTTTAATAACTATAGAGACGTTGCTGTCGTCGGGGGATGCAAGCTGGCATTTTTTTCTGGAAAACTGTCAACAGTCAATAACTAAACAAGGCATGTGATAAAGTTGTCAAGATGTTTAATCTTTGCTTATATCATTTAATCCTCGGTTGTACGTGACAATTACTAGGGTTGCCTGTGCAACCTCGTGGGTTTTCTCCAGGTCGTTCGATTTCCTTTCACAGCTAGTTGATTCAATGATAGACCTTATGATACAACGTGCTAACGATTCGGCCATCCAACGCCCACTGTTTGGAGCAGATTTGAGATGGTTGTCAACGTTCTGGACAAAGGCGCGAAATTTTCTACATCAAGATTGCGGCCCCAATCAACGGAATTAGGTTTTTACGTAGCATAATATAAAGCTTATGTAAAGCTTTGGCAATGGATAGCATCTTTGGCAAAAGGTGGTGTTTTGTCCCAAACGTTCACACAACTTGTTAATTTACCTTACTAATAATAGGTCTATTAGGCCCCTAATTGTCCACATCAAGTTTGTAGGTACACGCAGTTTAATATATTTGGAGTAAGTTATGCCTATAAAAAAATGTAAAGCCAAGGCAATAGATGTTACCCTTAGCAAAGCATGGTGCTTTTGCCCTGGGAGCTTACATCAACCTTCTAAGTTGCCTCACTAATAGTAGGTCTATTATTTTGCACACAACTTTAAAAAAAAAACAGAACTAAGAAATGTGGGAGAAAAGCCGATCGCTTGGCACCTCAAAATAATATAGAATCTAAATAATTAATCATAGCCAGGTCCCCAGAACGAGGCGTCAGGCGTTTAGCATTGACGAAATATTATTAGAATATCACAGCTATAGGTGGCGCGTAAACATGTCTCCATAGAAGGATATGCAAATTGACTATACATCGTAGATTCTAATGAATGGATTTAAAATCAATAAAGATTGAAACCCAGTAACTGAGTGTATATGTTAAGAAAAACCAGAATAAAGCAACGTAAACACGAATTAAATTCAGATTCTGAAGAATATATGTATGTATTTATATACCCAAATGACTGTATTTATATTTGAATCAATAAAGATTATAGATCCACTTCAAAGTAAACACAGTTACAAAAAGAGCCACAAAATCTGAATGTTTGGGCGCCGTGGGAAAATTATTGCGTAAATAAATATATGCGCTTTGAAATCAGTTTTTTTTATTTTCCGCAATACATAGTCGTGAAAGCTGTCAGTGCAACACACAACAGACCTACAGCGCAAAAAAAAGCATGAACCACTTGCGTAACTAAAAGAATGCTTTGAAAATCAGCCGTTGGGGAAAGGGGTTTAGTTGATGTGTTCACTCTCTGTATTTAACAATGAGATACAGTGAAAAGATAATAAATTATTGTTATAAAGAATGGCATATTGCATCAGTTGGGCCACCATCCTTCGACCATCAACAGACTAATGACGCAATGGACCTTCAATGTTCTGATAGACTCCACAGTTCGCCTGCTGGACCAGATTGATCGATTATTAGACCACAAGGCTGCATGGGTGCCGACACGTCATCATCGGAACATGATGTCACGAAGAAAGATTCAATGGTCGAATGAGATTCACTCGGTGGAACATGATTGGGATTTTCAACACAGCCCAGAGCAAGTTCCATTCAGTTCCGGCTGTATAACATTGGGTGGACTTTCATAATATGATTGTTAACGTCCACTGGTAACAATTATAGGTAGTCCCTAATCATCTGAAAGGCTAGTAACTACTGAAAGGCCAAAGGTACCAAATAGAGATTCTAGACCAGGTAACAGTGTTCCACTTAACAACATCTTCTTCTCGCAACCTTTCCGGTTTCCTCCCACTGCTAAAGACCCCAACGCGCAAGCGAATTATTGAAATAAAATCAAAAACCATATGTTAGTCCCGAAATGACCTAGTTTGTGTTGAGTGGACGTTAAACCCCATCTCTCTCTCTCTCACACACACACACACACACACACACACAACCCCAATCTTTAAGGACGACAGTACTCTACTAGACAGTGTGTGGTGTGTGTGCCATTGTTGGTTTCTGTGGCAGGAGGCTGTTGCTATTCTACGTTGGGCAACCAGAAGCCCTGACCGGAATCCATTAGAGCCAATCTGCGACGTTCTTGGGCGTAACTTGAGCCAGAATCCATCAGTGCATTATCTTGATCCGGGCTGGTGGAGACACACCAATTACGGGTGATGTGATATGTTTTTCTCGGTGTATACATGAGCTGCACTTACTATGAAATTGAAATGATATTAAAGGAAAATGTTTTCATATATATACTATGACGACAAGACAGTGACACAGCCTATATCATGGAGACCTATTTAGATATGTCAACAGTTGAAAACCGCCTTCAGTTCCAAATTATTTTCAATATATGAGACTCATAACGTTAGTTATTGAATGTGTTTGGTAAAAACAAAATAGCACAATACTTTAAAGTGCTTAGTCTGGTCTCTCGCAGAAGAGTGTTTCTATAGACAAACGGGGCGTTTAGAAGAACGGTGGAAGGGCTTTGGCAATAGCACATTGAATGACGTATTAAGCTGGAATGGAGCAGAAAAGTAGGGCTTTAATCCTCAATTCATTTTAACTCTTTGGATGTTAACAACATTCCGTAAATCAAAGTCTGTCGAATAACCATAAAGCTTATAAGCTTATATCCCTACATCCATAAATCGATATATTTTTTTTATCGGACTACCAAAACGAAATTGATACAGATGCATACATGTATATCATGTAACCTCGCTACGAGAGCGTAGCTATAAACGTTTAAATATGCTGATGTGTTCGAAACACGAAGGCTTGAGAGATGAGGGTCCTATATAATCTACATAACCTATTTCAAGCAGGCGTTAAATAAATGACGTGCTACAGGGTTTCTTTAAACTGCTGGAAGTAATAATTGAAATATACGACACTAAAGAAGCTTAAACAAGTTGATTTATGTCGATCTAGACACTTGCATGCGGATGTATTATATTGACAACCTCGCCGTCAAATATGTTTATATCTTAAAGATGTCGTATAGGTTCAATTTGGACGGTAACATTGTTCATTATTGCAGCCGATTGTACGAAAACTATTAATTATAGCCTGTATATTCTTTTAAGCATAAACAATATTGTGATAGTTGAATCTCTAGAGGGAATACCAGTCAAACAATTGGTTCAATTTTTCAACATTCTGCATCCACTGCAGCAGATGGTAAAATATATGCACCTCTGTGGTCTTTTGATATGCCACCTTTTAATCTGATTGATATGTTATCAGGCCCGGATCCAGGATTTTTTCGAGGGAGGGGCCATACATTGAAGCGAAGGGTAATAATCTATGGCGGTATATTAGTGCCAAAATTCCAACATGCTATCGTCTAATTTCTAACCTCCATTCATGTAACTTCTAACTTCCATTCATGTAATTTCTAATTTAAGACAATGTATAACACAACTTCTTTATTTGTTCAGTGTAAATTTCAATTCTGTTCCAACTTGTTTCTATTATTTAAACGAAAAATGTCTTCTTTATAGATGCTTTACATGTTTAGCATCAACATCAACGAATTTAGAATTTATACATTTCTGCCTAGCAACCATCATTATGAAGACGTTTGGTGTCGCCGTCGCCACTGCGTGCTCAATTGGGTGATTGCGCACCTGATCGGGACCATTATTTGATATGAACGACCCATTCTTCGTTTGGTTGAAGGTTGGAAGGTGTGCTGAGAGAGAGAGAGAGAGAGAGAGAGAGAGAGGGGGGGGGTCACTTAGTATTAAACTCAGTGTCTGTGTAGGCCTATCCAAAACATTTATACCCTGTGTTAATATAGACCAACTGCATATAAATAGGCCTATTAATTATTGGCTCAACCGTAAAAAAAAAAATCAAATAAAATTCTCCAAATCCCGTTTAGCTTATATTTGAAATAGAAAATGAAATGAAATGAAAGAGGGTTTAATAACGTCCTACTGTTCTGCTCCGAACCGGGCTAATGGAGACGGGCATAATCCATACAGTATGTGCTTTAGGGAAATATTGCCCGGATAGCGGATCTACGACCTGGACTTATATCGAAGTCTAACGGTCACGGGATCTTTTACGTCTTACCCACTTAGCCACGGTATTCGAAATAGTATTTGCAAACCATACATTTATATCACGTTCAATGTTGTTTCGAGGGTAGGATAGCCGAATGGTTAGCACGTGCACGCTGTAACATAGGGTCTACAATTGAATAAACTGGCGTGGTTTCGATTTTCCGTTTTTACGTGACATGGAGAAGGGCCGCCTTTCCAACCTCGTGGGTTTTCTCCGGGTCCTCCGGTTTCCTACCACTGCTAAACACTCCTACGCGCAAGCGAATTATTGAAATACAATTGAACGGTGTTAACACCGAAATGACCTGGTTGGTGTCGAGTGGATGTTAAACACTATGTCCCCATCTCTCCCTCCCGATGTTGTTTTCAATTTTAACACTCAGGCAAGCCACTCAATCTGACGAAGAGTGAGTCGTTTGTATCTATAGAATGGTCCCGATCAGGTGCTCAATCGCCAAACTGAGCACATGGTGGCGACATCAAACGACATCATAATGATTAATAGTTGGTTCGTGTTCTTCAGGTATTAAGAGCAAAATGAATTGAAAACTGCCCACTCAGATCACCGGCTGGTTTACATGTGACCTTCAGATTCATCTGGCAGCAGATACTAAACCCAACCCGGGCCATGTTACAAATCTTGGTCTGCTTGCTGTGACCACCCCACTATGTCCCACTGATGACAATCATAGATGTCTTCAAACCTCCATGAACAGAGGATGACCCGGTACTGTCTGTATTGTGCCCGCGCTTTTAACTCCGATACCGGAAGCAGTAGGTCAACGCCACCTAGCCTATGTTGCTCCCGGGTCTGAGCTACCGATATACACATGGCCCCAAGATCACAAAGCATTCTCAGACTCAAGTTAAGAATTAACTTAATTTTCAGTCACTATTTATCTGAAATAGTTTTGATCCAGAGACACAAAAATTGGCACATAGTTTCCTATTGATATATTAAAACAAAAAATGTTTTGCAAGGGGCTATATTTTAGTTAAGACTAACAGTTTTGAGTAAATTGTTAACTTTTGTCTGAGAATTCTTTGTGGGCCAGATTTCAGCCTCAGGACAGCCCTAGTCCATCTGCCATCCCTGAACAGGTGTGGGATCGAAACCATGCCATGCACTTTACTCAATGATGCCCTATATGATCTAAAGAGCACCTGATAGATCACTCAATCAAACACCCACCCACTGTTAACATGTGGGCACGTGAAGACAACGACTTTGTTCACAATAATAAATGACTTTATTCACTATTTTAACAATAAAGTTTACAAGGAAAAAAAAAACAAACTAAAACAACACATAATCATCAGTCATGAGATTACTAATTATAATTTTTATGCCTTTATTACAATACTTGCTCGCTTTAAATAATTAAAGATATTTAAACCTTTGTTCCTGATTTAACTCACACCACTACTTTAATGTATAAACATTAAAATAAAGATAATATAAATTCTTATAAGCTAAAAATGTGACCTTATAATAATTGTAATAATGAATGTATCTGTCAACTCTTTCTTCTTTTGTTGTTACCTTATTTAAGTATCTTTACAAAATTCTCGCAAATATTCTTTTAAACCATCAAATCATGACATTTTCAAAATCTAAAAACAAAATTTACAAGGACTTGAATCTTTTATTGTTCTTTAATGCCAGCCATCATAAGATGATAAATACTGGTCAAGCTCATTTTGATTTTAATTACATCTGTTTAATTATAATGAATATGAGCCTAATCAAACGAGATTTGTTCCTGACATCAGGTCTAAAGGTAATGATTACTGGGCCTTGTTTATCAGTGATCGCCATAGCAACACAGACACTATTTTAACATTGTTTATTCATATGTATAATGTACAATGACAATTATTTATTGTCTTGTCTTAGCCATTAATTACTGCATTCATTGATTAAAAACCTGCCATTTGGTGATAATGACTTCAGGTTAATGGGAACATGCTGGACACATCCTCAATCAGTCTATTTGTAGAAACTTCTAATAGAAGAAATTAATATAAAACCATAAAATCTTGGAATATTTTACAATTAATTAAAACCTAATAATATGTTATTTGTAGATTTGATGCCTGGAAAATTTTGTAACAAACATTTTTTATACCAAATATGTCTATACTCCTACACATGTCCAGGGGGGTTGGGGTCTATACAGGAGAAACTGAGGAGCGAGCTTAGCAGAGAGTATATAAATTTAAAAGAGAAAATATCCTCTAGAAATAACCTCAGATGCCAGGAAATCAACTTCAAACTCTCAAAATTTTCTCAGAGGGGGGGGGGGCGGACACACCGAAACAGCTCCCTACCCTACCCTCCCTCACCCTGCTCACCCTGATACTGGATGATGATAAGAGTGTTAAAATATTTGATAAAAAAAAGTTGAGTTTTTGTGTAATTTACTACTCAAATTGATTTATAAACAAAAGAAAAAGGGTGTAATAAATATTTCAATAATGACAGAAATCTAAGAACTTTTTTTTTAATTATTTTATATCACATGATCAAAGATTCTAATATTAAAGTTAAAACATAGATAAAAACAATATATTATGAGCATGTTATTCATATTGGACCCTTTTTAGTTGTAAATAATACATTTAACTTTTCAAAACATCTTGGGGTTACTTTTATTATTATAATACTTTTAATAATTAAGCTTCTATATAAATATTAAATAATAAGTATTATGCTCAATCTCATTACAGACAATAAAAAGTATCATTTTAATCTATTGCACATTGGAAGATACCCTTTAATTTTTTTCCACATAGGTACTTATCACTTTTACATGGATTTCAATTACCAATAGCACTTTCTTTGTAGTTTAAATATATTTAAATAAATAGATTAATGGAATGTTTGTTGAAAAAAAATGTCTATAATAATGGACAATGTGTACATAAATGTGGAATTTCTGTTTTGAATTTGGAATTCATTGATATAATAGAATGTAAGAATAGAAAAAGCTTAAAGTAATTAAATATCACAGTAAGTTTTTACATGGAGATTTATTTTTTAAAAAACTGATAATTCCGAACAACAGAGAGTTTATTCACATTGGAATTGAACTTCATCAATAATTCCTATATTTTGAAATTGCCAGGCGGTTAATTGTTTCAGAGAAAAGGTTTAAAATAGTTTGACATACATTTGTTGGCTCTCAAAGAATCTATTTTTAATATAATTTTAATTCCTACAACCGAAGTAAAGAGAGTAACAGATAGTGTTATTTATGTGGGGTGTGATACATTTAACTATAACAACTTGGTGATTATATATATTATATATCAACATATACATACAATAAATATATATATACATTAAATGGAAACAAAAACCTCTCTAGTTGACATTATTATTTGATTTTAAAAGTCCACATTTAATTAAATGCTACTTGGTTTTGAATTTCTTCCCTTATTGATGTCAAATCTTGAGAATTGATAAATGATATACCTTATGTGTGTGTGTAATTAATTATTTTTTCAATAACCTATCTTTGTTGTTATGAAACACATTCTCTATATATACACATGCTTATACATAAATTGAAACAGGACAAAATGAATGAACACATTTCTAGTTTGAACTGCAAAGTAGCTTCTAAGCAGACATTTCCATAATATGCTCATTCATATTGTCATGGTCACTTCTTTTACTTTTATAACATTCTAAACCACCATAACTATTATTGCTTGACCTTTGAACTATGTAATACTTATGGATTAAATAATAAGTATAATTGTGTACATCAGAAAAGAAGCTAAGTGGGACAAGCATATAGCTACCTACTACACACAGTGTTATAATTATCAATCATCTCTCTCTAGTTATAAATACTTAGTCACAAACGCCTATCATGACTATGTAATTCAATCATTTGTCTTTCCCATTTATTCCATCATTTTCAATAAAAGCATTATGCCATTGTTAGTACCACCAGCTGTTGTTAAAACTGTTATTCTATTCCTCTATGGGATACCCAGTATTAGTTATTAAGTAGTGACATGAGTCTGTCTGTCTATAACGATATATCGATCATGTGACCAACTATAATTATATATGTATTATCAACCACCAATAAATATATATAGACGTTATTTTATCAGCTTAAAACAAATATGTGACTTGTCAGAAATTCTTGGTTCCTTATAACTGTGTAAATTTCACTGAGATTTCTGGCATTCTCCAAATGAATACAGAATGTATAATTATTATGTGCAATTGAGATTTCTGGCATTCTCCAAATGAATACAGAATGTATAATTATTATGTGCAATTGAGATTCCTGGCATTCTCCAAATGAATTCATTGTTTAAACCAATGTTTAATGACTGTACCATAATTGAAGTTTCCTGACATTGCTATTCAATATAGACATTCACCATACTTTTGGACAATAGATTTATTGTCTGCTTTTGTGAAAGAAATTTTGACAAGTCAATGTCACATGTACACATAGAAATACTCTTGGGCACCTTTTTGTTAAAAAGAAACCAAGGATAATAATTGAAAACAATATATATGTTAAGAACTGAAGATTTATGAAAAAATCTTCCTGGAAAAGATGACATGATTTAGCTCTTTTCAGGCACCTCCTGTAGCGTGTGCCACTGAGCAATAGGTCTTCTTGGATTGGCCAACATGTCACTCCAGTGTCTCAACTCCGTACCAGTTGAGTTGCAGCCTAATAGGACTCGTCCAATGGGTTCAGAGGTACCAATCCTGTCATAATCTACTACTGTGATAATCAACTGAACTTTCTGAAAAATACAAAAAAACATATATTAATATATGATAGTTAGAAAGATGTAGCATACTTATTATGTACCACATCTGTTATGGTAATACCCAGTACACTGCAGAATTCACTCATGAATTTATTCACACATTATTGTGATTGAAGCAATAACTCTAGATTCTGTCTTCATGGTTGCTGATCAAAGCAAGATTTATTGCATTACATGGGCGGTAGTATGGAATGAAAGTATTATCTACTTAATTGACTTGGGCCATTTTTAAAAAAAATAAATATAATAGATTTTCTATGATAATGTATGCAATTCGGACTGGGGAGTTTTATATGCATTACCAATTTGTATGCAGCCTCACAATTACAGGTTAACAGCTTGATCTGGGGAGAAGCCAAACAAGGGTTATTTCCCTTTATGTGGGAAATATTCAAGTAGTGTGATAAACTGGGTACCTGGTTATCGATTTAATTTATCTTAAAGCATTATAAATAAAAATCCTTCAACCATTTGGTTCTAATGGATAATAATCGTTTTAAAATATTAGCAATAAGATCTATACTATAAGCTTAGCTTGCACTGAAAATGAACAATAAATAGCATCATATTAATACTGTACTTACATTCCTTGTCTGTATAAATTATGTTAATAATAATAATAATAACAAACAATAAACATGCAGATAAAGTGTTAAAACATGCAGAGTTGAAATATTAACATTATAGAGTATTGTTTATTAGTAACGTAGGTTAGTTCAATCATCTCTCTTACGGTATATAGATCCTTCATGTATCTCACAAATAATTAAATAACTTGTTTATTCTCATAAATAAGTAGTCTGTTTGTTCATAATTTGATAACTGATGTATGATCTAAAGTTGATATTTACTACTAAAGGAAAAGAATGACAGGGTAACACAGGACACCAATGAATTGTTTTGTAGGGTATGTGGGGGTTTATTTTAACAATGATGTGTGTAACCATGTATATTTGACTAGTGAAGAAAGATGGAGGGAATATTGTCTACATATACTTATTGTAGATTTAAGTATTCAGGGCCTTATTCACGATAACTTGAACCAAATATTTTAAAGAGGAGAACACTAGATCAGAGACGGTCCTGATAATTTTAGCACAAATGACATGGATTGAGGGTTAGTGTTAGACTTTAGACCTGCTGATTTCATCAAGATGTAAACATAGCTAACACTAACCCTAACCCTGGACCAAGCCTAACCCTTACACAAAATCCACACATGATATCACATGTGTAGGACCCTCTCCAAGATAGTTTTCTCATTTTAAAGATCACTGGAAAAGCTTCATAAATATTTTGAATAACGCAAGTAATTATGTAAAAATATCCTTTCCATAAGTATAACATTTTGGAGATTTCCCCGCCCCTCTCCACAAATAGTTGTAACTTTCCGCTTATAAACAAGCCGTGAAATTATTTTAGTCCTCTGGCTCAATGAAATATGGACCACAAGATGAACAGAAGGACTAAAATTACATCACAGCTTGTTAATTGGCGAAGTGTTACAACTCCTCACAGAGAATGAGGGAAAAACTACATGTTGAAATTAACCTGTGACAGGTAACATTGACATTCAGGATAATGTTATACTTGTAATGGAAATGATATGTTGACATAATTACTCTCATTATTTAAAAAACTTATGAAGCTTTTCCAGTGATCTTTATGGATGTAGCATTGTAATAGGCTTGGAGCTAAAATCTCACTACAAATATTAAATCCAGGCCAATCAAAAAGCTGCATCCTAAAAATAATTAAGTTTAAGTTTTCTTGAACATGGCCGTCTGGTTTTACTAACTAAATCTATACAACAAATCAATGAATTATTCTATCTGTTTATATGTAAAGTTATTGAGACAACAATCAACAAAATATTCTATATAAACCAGTATTTTCTTATACTACACACATGAACATCCTTTTATTTAATATCCGTTGAATTTGTGGAACGTTTTTTTAAATCCAGTATGAAATATCTATCACTAATTTAGCCAACTTAAAAATCATAAGCTCTAGATGAATAAAATATGTTTCGAATATTGTGTGATCAATCCTATGAAATGGAAAAGATTCTTCGAACATTCCAAAATGAATTTCAAAACTGGCCTTATTGTGTATGCTTCTTTCTCTAAGTAGATAGATAACATAGAACGAGGAATAAGAGGAATAAATACAAATGTTTAACCTAAGGATGATAAAACAACTATTATACAAGATATTGTCGCATGTTACATAATTTTATATATCTCTCCACACAATGTGGTGATTAAACAAGTGCTTTAAAAAAAATGAGATACTTCTTTAACACATTCTTGTGATTACTGATTAACAAAGTGTTTTAAAAAAAAAATCAGATTATTTTCAACCAACATAAAGAATTCTTTGTAATATCAAATCAAATTTCTTTCCAAAAACCAGGCAGTGAATTAAACAGAATAAAAAACAGACTGATGATTCCATAAACAAATAAATGTGTGAAAAAAAAATGAAATTCTGGCAAGTCCTAAAAGTGATGTTGTTTCATGACTTTCAAAATTAAAAAATGGTGAATCTTGTCAATTTTAAATTATCGCATTCAAAATTTCAAGTGATTATCGCATTCCCTATATTAATAAATTCAACTACCTGCATTACCATAAAAAATTAATGCTAATTCATATAGCAATGGCAGGCATTATTCAATATGCTATCAAGCAAACAGCAAGAAAAGGGAGGTAACTAAAGAGAGTAATCTATAGGGTGTGTTGTATAGGGGGGGATATACATGTAGTAGCTGATCTATATATCTATTGACTACATCATAACATTATAACAGTAGATATATATATATACTATATGTTTGTACTTTTACAATCTGTTCGTATACCTGTATTTGTTCAAAGGGCACCTCGAATGTAAATGATTCGTTATAGTATGGATTCAGTGTACACTTCTTGATAGTTGTCTTCTTCTTCTTAATTCTCTTGCCATTAAGATTCATAGAAATCTTAACATAAGGATCTAATAAACGAAGAGAGAGTCAGAAAAAAAAGAAAAAAAAAAGGATCAAAAATGGCATAAAATAGCCAAAGCCACACAATGAGAAAGAGACCAAACCCAGGAATATTCAGTGTCTAGTAATAGTTTATCAACTATTCAGATAGTTGGATTAGTAGGTTAGAGGTTAATCCTTTCTTAAGCTGTCTATGTCTCAAAGTTTCAAATATCCAATATATTCTCGAATAGATAGACTATTAGTAAACACTGAAAGCACAGAAAGACCCTTGATGCAGGTAATTAAAAGCAAAAAACAATTCTCCTCATTCAAAATACCTGGATCTGCTCAAAGGGTACTTCATATGTGAAGGATTCATTGAAGTAGGGGTTGAGGGTTCTTTTCTTAATGGTTGTTTTCTTTTTCTTCAGGCGTTTGGAGCCCTGATAGAGGGCTATTTTCACATAGGGATCTGAGGAGGAAAGACATGTGTTTAAATGATATTTTGTTATTAACACTAAAACCACAATGTACTTTACTTCACAAACAAATACTATGCTTAAAGGAGCTAAATCGCTCATATTTTGGAGCTAGAAATTTACCGAAATGGATCGCAACGCATAAAATAATCTTATATGAATGTATAAAAACTGATTTACATTCATTCATTTCCGTCTTTAGTCCAATTTTAAATCAGTTATGTTCAGCAAAATATGCCTGAAGTCTTAATAGCATGCCAATCTGTAGTGTTTAGTTATTCCGGTCTATATTAATGTGTATGCTCTCTACGCGTTATCGTCTAGCCTCGTTCTCCAAGTTTCTTATTAAAAATGAGCCTAAAACGTATCATGGTACACAATTTGTGTACCAATGATATTTTTTTAAATTTTGTCTTAAATATTGGATATCAGAAGCCTATCTTTAAGCTACTTTAATCTTCATCCTTAAATTTTGAAAAGTTTTGTACCGTCCATGTTCTACTGCGCTATCGTCTTTTAATCATAAGTTGAACAAGGTCAGATAATCAACCAATCGTTGATTGAGATTCGTAATTAACCAGTTGAAAAAAAACCCCTTAGAACGCAAAATTGACCAATATGGCTTTCAATGGTAAAGTTTTAGATTCGATCGATGATACAACATGGGACAGTAAATGTTATATTATAGACAACAAAAAGAAATTTCCCATCTTTATAAAAAAAAGAAATATCAAAGTATTTTTTTGTCACAATGAAACGCTATATAATATTTATATCCAAAGTGATTTCATTTAGACATTTTGCTATTTATTCATCATTAATGGCCTTTAAACAAAACATAGTGGAAAAGTTCCATTTCTTCCTGTTTCCATTGCTGCAAACAAAGCTTATAATACATTTATCATTCTGAACAAACATGATTTTTATTTCATAAACCATTATTCTATCATGACTGTCTCTAGAGACTTCTAGTTCATTTCTATTAATGATTTTATCAACAGAGCAAATAATATGATAGCTATGTTGAATAAAAAAAACATTGGATCGAGCTTGTAGCAATTTGATCAATCATGTTATACTCATCCCACGATAACGAGGAAAGTTTTCGTTGTTTGATCTTGACTAATTTGCTATTAATTTGTATCCACACAAATCCATTTACAAATATATTTGTACATAATTACTTTATTGCTAGTCATATACATGAAATGAAATGGGGATTAACATTAAATATTTCTGCTCCATCTGGACTTATAAAGTCAGACCCACTACACTATGCAATGAGCTGAGAGTGAAATTTTGCCCTGACAGCACATAACTGCCTTCTCTTATTGAATTCCTATTGTCTAGGACTCTTTACGCATACAGCAATGTGTACATGTAACATTGTGTTTAGTTCTTTCTGATGACTTGACACTTCTCCTTGCCAGGCCCTCTGTCCTGCACCACTGACAAGTAAAATCACAGCAGATAATCTGTAGAATCGAACCTAGGACCTCCCAGTTAGCAAGCAAGTGCCTTAATCAATGCAATGAGCAACTGTGGCTCCTATAATAAAGTTCTGTAACACTAGTATAAATTATAAATTATTACCTGAAAGACCACCGACATCCATTTTCTTGAGATTTTTGGCTTCCAAGATAACAACAGTGAGTTTACCAGCGGTAGGTACATAACGTAGAGAGAAACAGATATCTCCTAGTTTGTTTTCCTAGTAAAATATTAATATAATATTCATTAATATACAATAGAATTTATCTTAATATGTGGCGGCAAGAGATTAAATTTATGTAAGGCAAATTTTTCAACAGACATTGATGTGTTACAGTATCTTGAACTCTGGAGATTTTTCATATTCATTAATATATAATAGAATTTATCTAAATATGTGGCGGCAAGAGATTAAATTTATGTAAGGCCAATTTTTCAACAGACATTGATGTGTTACAGTATCTTGAACTCTGGAGATTTTTCATATTTAACGGACATATATGGGACTGTAACATGCTTAAGGGTGAATCTTGCATTGTGATTGGTCAATTAGACACTGTCGATTGGACAATAACATCCCTCAGTTTTAGTAATTGAAATGTTTATCTCTTACATATGGAGAAATCAGACCTGATCTGCCTGTAAATGGAGGGTGGGGGGGGGGCTTGGGGGTCTATGAGTAGTGAATCAAATTTAACTAATGAACTCATATTGCAAAGAAATACATAATTCCAAAGGGCCTGTTATTCTCCCAGATTGTTGGAACCGGTTTGACTATTAATATAAAGAGGTTTTAACAATGCAAACATCTTTTCAAAAATACTGAGATTATCTGTATAAGGGTTAAAAGAATTAATACAGGTACCTTTTCGGCCTCATTATCAGGGCTAGTTAGATCCTGCCATTCCTCTGTAACACGACCAAGATCAATGCTGTTTAATGGAATCTTCACCTGACCGATCTGATCATGTTTAGAGAATCTGTCAAAATCATACACAGCAAATACTAGTGTCTTGGCACCAATCTCTGCATAAGGAACCTACAATTAGTATAAATATAGTAACAGATTAAATCATTACCCATAATAAATATATGTTTTATATAATAATGTGAATTCTGCATTGTGACTTATGTACAAGTTATTCTCTGGGTGCAATGATTGCAAAACAGGCCATATTGACCCTTTGGCTTCCATTTAGGTGATGAAAATATGATTTTCTAAATTCAATTTAGGTACAAATACAAAACAGATAATATATTATATTCTGAATATTCATAAGTTTTCAATTTGGATTTTTTGAATAACAAAACGGTACTATTGAACTCTGGATAGACAAAAGTAAAAAGAATTCACCGTCACACTATTTTAACGTAATAGCTTACAACGTTGTGCGTTGTAAAGCAAAGGAATTAAAAATCATTACCTTGAATGTGAAGGTTTCATTGAAGACTGGATTGAGAGTTTTTCTGTGAACCTTAGTTTCGTACTTTTTCTTTTTGTCAGGTAGAAGGTAGACCTTGACATAAGGATCTGAGGTACCACTCATATCCATACCAGGGAGATCAGCTGCCTGTATTACACCTACCGATAACTGAAAATATAATCATTCAAATCATTAAACATACATTATGCAAGTGCTAAATCTGCCTATTGCAGGTCTTTCTTCATGTTATACAAACTGTTATTTAGACATTAACTAACTTATATTCAGACCATAATTATCAACTCTCGATGACATTGCTAGCCTGCGATATTTACTGGATTAGGATCTGATTTGCTGCTCAACTTTAGTAATGATGATTGCAATCTAATTAAAATATAGATCTATATTTCGTTTCGTTTTTTATACTTTCGATGGCCTACACTCACGTAGATCTAACTAGTTATAGTGGAAGCTCACGTTCTATGACGTCAGGTATCAAGCACGGGCCATTTGACCCGATAACGTCAGTCATTCGATTAACCAATTAGCGACCGACGTGCTTTTCAAAATCTACTTTTGTTTTGTTATGATTTCTATCCGCTGGTGTTTATAGTATAGACGTCGTTGGCTGGTAATATCTACCCACAGTTCCACGCATGAAAAGGTCAAACGGTCGATTCAACAGACCATTTGATTGGCTGACCCCTCATTTAAGTCAGAACACGAATTAAATAACAAGTCTTCCAGATCCAAGAGTAGTAAAGACAAGAAAAAATGAAATTTTGAACTATAAAAAACGAAACGAAATTGGATCTGTGTTTTAATCAGATTGTGATGATTGAGGCTAGGCCGAGAATTCAATCATTTGTGAATAGAATGATAATATATTCTTGAAATTTATTTCTATATCAGATAATATCTTTGTAAATTCTATTTAAAGGTATATCAAAACCTGCATTTAATCAAATTTATTTCTTATAGCTATATCAGAAATAACTTTTTAAAAATTCTATTTTAAAATAACTTTTTAAAAATTCTATTTTAAAATCAGCAAATAGCATATTAAAACATGCATAGTATAAATACGTTTTTCATGTATAAATTACTACACGACTGAACTGTAACATGTAGGTGTAACAGCTTAAGTAAATATTCATGAATAGCAATTTACTTATACTGCATGCTATAAAAGCAGTAATAGTTGTTTATAAAGTAACAGCTTTACTTCATATTACATAAATTGAAATATTAAATATGCCTGTTTATATACATGTATATTCTACTCTAAATTCAATCATTTTAATATATTTCAACCATTATATTGCCGATACAATGTTAATATATCATAATTCACCACTTCATAAACTAGGACAATATAGTTAAAGGAGCTAAGTCTTTCAACTCAATATCATCCAAAATCTTCAACATTGAAAACACGAATTATTTGTCAATTTAAATCAAAATTGATGATGTGATCTTACCGGAAAAAGATGGGCTTCTGATATCCAATATTTAAGACAAAATAAATATTTTACCATTGGTACACGAATCGTGTACCATAATGCGTTTCAGCCCCAGTTCTAGCAAGAGACTCGAGGAACGAGGCTAGAAACATTGTACCAAATCAAACGGCGAATGTAGACTGGAATAACTAGACGCTAAAAAAATGCCTTCGGTTGACAATGCTGGTTTATTTCGCCGAACATAACCGATTTGAAATTAAGTAAAAACGGAAACCATTGAATGCAAATCAGTTTATATACATTCATATTAGAGTATTATATGCGTTGCGACCCACTTGAGTCAATTTCTAGGTCCCAAATGTTAGCGATTTAGCCCCTTTAAAACATCGAGAATTAAATCCCGTCATAATCCTGCAAGTCCCTGAAGCTTCGCCGAATCGTTCGGACGAATTAATCCGCACCGAATTGTAGCTGAATTCATTCGACGCATGAGTGTACACACTAGGAGAATCCTTCTGCCGATTCACCAATCGATTACATCTCATTTCAAGTCACATGATTAAACATGGCAGCGACATCAATGATCTTCAACAATCACGTGACTTAGCAACATCAATGGTGACTGGCTGGTGAAATCTTCAATCGGGCGAATGCTTTGGCGTAGAGAAAACACCAGGCAAATATAATTCGGCTGAATATATTAAACCTGTTCAATTCGGCAAACAGAAATTTGGGTCGTCAAATGACACCGGATTCTCTAGGTGAATTTCGGTGGCATTGATTCAGATGGTGTGTTCACCGCATTAAACAAATGTGGAGTGAATAAAATCATGATATGTACCGGTAATGGAATGAAGTAATGAAACGGGCAACTTATTTCAGCTATGCTGATTGGTCAAGATAGTATTATATTCTGTTGATGCTAGTCTTGTCACTTGAAATTGTCATATTTACGCGATTGCTGGGTTAAGGGAATTGAATCTCAGTATCTAAGTAACTAGTTTTAAAATGAAAATCATTACATGATGCTTTGAGTTAGATTTTCCGATAGAATATCAACAGTTCATTGACATTATCACTATCAATAGTTCATTGAAATTATCACGTTTATACTGTACAATGGACATTTCGTTTGGATTCCAATTCTTCAAAAGAATCTTCGCTATACCCAGTCTTTTGTTAAGTTCCTTCATCATCTTTCTCATAAACGTTTCTTTATAAATTGTTAGATCACATCAAGTAACTAGTATCTAACACTTTTTATATAATCAAGATTACAAAATAACACTACTTATCAAAATTAAATCACTAATGGGTGTGTCTTCAAGCTTATCCTTAACATTAAATATTTATTTAATGGACGTATTTATAAGGCACGTGGTTTATATCTAAAAACTGTGAATAAAGTGTAGACTTGCTTCAATAATCATCAAATAATTAATATCTTTATCAAAATAAAAAATCTATTTCAACTATATTTGTTATTTGATTATCAGAACTCAATCTTAATCGGCAGTGTTTAGTCTGACAATGCATTAGAGACATTACTAACATATTCATAAAACATTTATTGCAGTATTTCATTTAATCTACGTTATATTCACGATTTCAATAACTTCTTCAGTTATATAAGACTAAAATAACGACAGATCTCTACTTTATATCCTACACAAAATGTAATTTCTGACGTATTTTATTTGCAATCTACGTAATTCATATTCAAGACATCGATAACTTCTTTAGTTATAAAATACTAACATAAAACTTCAAAGACAGATTTCTACTTTATATCCTACACACAACAAGTTATCATTTGTGCCAGATAACGATAAGAGAACAATCCTAATCCTAGCTTTTTGCTGCAACAAAACTGATGCCGACTGGTTCATGATCAAGTGGAACTGATCAGTCGTAATTATCTGGGTGAACTGAGTGCTTTTACAACTGGTGAAAGCCGGACAGCAACCAGTCACCGTTAAGTTGCCTCCAGTTTCGCGACATAGGCACTAGATGCATTTAGAACCTGGATAGAGTATAAACTATAACATATAATTATGGAAGAGCAATTACTGATGTTTTAATAAATCAGTCATTTGTCTTCCATAATGATGTGTTACAGTTTTTGATAAGCTTATTTTCCATATAAATTGTGTTGTGTTTTTACAAAATGACTAGTCAATTTCGCGAAATCATCTTTTTTTTTCAGCACATAATAACACAGATCTTATAGGGCTTCATAGAATCCACAATCGTTTGTTTATGTAACAAATGATTTATTTTTTAGACAGATGAGATATTATATTGGTTATATAACTAGGATTAAAAACACTTATTAAATTTACATTAAGTAAGATGTTAATCTACCTATTGCATGTCATCTTATATCAATTTTTAATTAGACATTTATTCACATGTTAAGCCCATATTCAACTTAGTATACTGTCATCGCACTCTATACCTTATAATTGGGTTAAAGTTAATGAACATCAAGGCTTTATTTATTATCATAGCAATGGTACTTGAAAACTAAGATTATTCACGCTAAAATTTGTCAAAACTTTAAACATTCAAAACTTTGCTCAAAATAAAGGAATTTGACTCAAGTTTTCAATATATTCATTTTCCGCTATCCAAAATTGAAAGACAGATAAGCTCTTTACCTAAATTTTTTATCTTTTTTTAAGTGTTATACTGTTTTTAATACACAACGCAAATCATATTCATTCAAAAATTATTGCATAATATTCATTAGATATTATATTTTAAAGCCAATTCTTAATATTCAGATATGCTTTGTTTGGGGGTATCTATTATTTTTGGCTGTCAGAAAATATCATTTTTAACCATTTCCTGCTGTTTCAAAATCTGTTATTATATCATAGCGACTTCAAAAGATCTAACATAAATATGTTAGTTACTGGAGATCTTTTTGTGACATGCATACCTCTGCTTTCTGGAAGTCATAATCGAGTGAAAATTGTAATTTTCCAAGTTTAACTTCGGATTTCGTACTTTCAGCATCCTCGTTATCTTCCATATTAACTTGGAGTTCATCTAAATCAGGCTGCACCTAAAAATATATTACACAATTAATCAAATCTACTATTTCTAAAAGTTTTTTTTTGGTTTATATGACATGTATATTAATGTTTTATCTTCAAAATAATTGACAAAACTTTGAATCAAAGTACCTGTTATGTACCTCTCAAAACTCATCAATTTTTTATCAATTTCTAAACTAAGATAATATGAAACCACTCTTGTTATATAATAGCATCATGATTTCATATAATGTGTGCACAAACAATATTTTCATAACACATTAAAATGAATGAACACTAACTTAATTCATGACCGTCAAAAGTTTCCACTGCTTTGTACTAATTTCATGATGTCCAATCAAAAAATCAAAAAAGTAACATCAAATTCAGTTTATGAAATTATCGTAATTAATTCGATGTTTTAAGATTGTATCATTAAGGTTGACTAGGAAGTGTTTTTCGGAAGATATATTTTACCTTTTCTTTGTAAGCATTTCCAAGTAATTGGACACTCTTGAGATCAACAGCTCCTTTTAAACCTTTCTTTCCTTCTTTCTTTTTTTTCTTGCGACAACATCTCTTACACATACAGTAAGTACAACATACAAGTATAAGTAACGAACCAGCACATATTAATATTATAGCCCAAATAGGTACTGAAAGACAGAGAGAGAATAAAAAACATTGTTTATTAAATTAATTAAACCAGCAAAGTAAATTAAATCAGACTGAGATAAAATCGGGTTTACCAGTTAACATCCTACTTTTCTTGCGTTGATTGGGATGTTAAAGGCGGCATCAGACATTTCCAGAGAAAATAAGCACACCAGGGAAATGCAACACTCACGTTATATAAGAATAACATACACATAAAGTTTGTGATATTTATATTTGTTTGATATTTACCGAGATATTTTTTTATATTTATGTATATATTGTGATTAAATTTTTTCGAGTAACATTATCAAATGTTTGTCACAATATACCGGAAACCTGGTTGGCACTGATGTGCTATTAAACAATATTTCATTCATTCTTAAAGTACACGAATGCATGACGTAAAACCCATAAACTCAATGTAATTTATGATGTGAAATCGGTGTTCATTTTCAGCTGTCCCTACAACCAACGATATTATAAGTTCCTGACTCTATGGAAACCTGAACAGCTGCAAATATGACAATAAATAAAGAGAATATTCACTGCATATAATATATTGATTCAAAAAGATTGCAGAAATTTATAAAACTATAAATTTCAACACCTAATCCTTGCATAATCTGAACTAATATTTATGATCGTCATTTGTTCGTCTGTACGACATTCTCTATAACAAATTACCTAGAATTAGTTTTGTTGAAGTCTGGTTATATTAAAGGGAATGGAAGGTTATAATTAACCTATTTCTTATCTATTTGACCCAATTCTGGCCAGTTAGTTTCAAAATAGATTAAGAACCTAACCCTGGTTGGCAGATACACTTGGGCTCTCCTGAGGCTGAAATTTGGCGTATATGGGTAACATGGACCGGCAGTAACATAAGCGACTTCCGGTTTCGCAGTTATGCTACTTCTGGATTCATGGCTATACCCATGCAATGCCTGCTGGTCAACAAGTAGTATAAAGAAATCTTACATTTTTCAAATTGTTCCATAAATTTGTCTTTTAATTTGTCGAAGTTCGTCTGTTGAGGAGTGCTGGCAGTACTATCATCACCAGATGTGGTAACACCACTATCAGCGCCATCTGCTGATGCTTGGGTCATTGTCTCAGCTACATTTTTCGCAACTTGCTCAGCTGCCCTCTGCACACGGTGCAGGTTCTCCATCGTTAAAATCCTCATCTTGATGTTTCAAGGCCCTGGGACCTACAAATAAAGAAAAAATATCTTTATAATAATATCATTCAAAATATACAAGAAATTATTCAAATCTGTATAATAATGAACAAAATGAATGAATGAATGCAACTGGGTTTGACATTCTACTTTTAAGCTAACTAGGCTAATAATAACGGACAGATGGTATGCAGTGTGCTTTTCGGGAAATTTTGCCCGGACATCAATTGCATTCAAATTGTCAGGTGTTTTTTTATGTAGACATTTTGATTTTTGTCCAATCTGAATGACTAGACACTCTTCCTTGGACAACATGGCCAAAAGCAGTTTTTCATAATTTGGATTCCTATCAAGCTTTATTTATCACTGACATCAAACAGTGCTCAACACCTGGGTGGTTTAGGCTTTAAGGAAATTGTTCAATAAATTGGTCCACTATTCCTCTTGAGTTTTAACAAGTTGAGCTAATAAAATATAATAGCCTAGCTAACTCAACAATATAAAATAATATTGGAGAATCAATTATTTTTTTTCATTTAAATAAGTTATAAATCTTGAAAACGTGAGACTGTCACGTGAATATTTCATTTAAAATCCAGAATATTAACTTTATGGCAACATAAATTAAAATTAAATACAAGTTATGGCCATCATGTGTAGCCGTGTTAATATTTTTTATTGTTTAAATGACATAAATAAACTGTAAGCTAACACATCATCTTCGTTAATAAAATCATTATCACAATAAATTTATTCTATCGAAACTGATTTGGGATCTATTTTTATATGCTCTGATGTCATCAATAATTGTGTTTTGTGTAAAACTATTCATGGGGAGAAATCAGAGTCAGAAGTAGACTTGATCAATAAGGATAATCATGTGCTAATAATATAGAATTCTATTAACTAGATATTCATTGATTTAATTATGTAAAAATGTTTTATATAGAAGAGTTCCACAGAATTATGAAAATAATTTCTTAATTAACTTTACTTTTTATTTTTATGACAATAATAGTTTTATAGCATGCATGATTGAATAATAAGGTTAATGCAGATGTGTTGTGAAAAGGACCAGATAAGGAAACTTTCATTCTAATATTTCAACCCATAATGTTACAATAGCTACAGCTTATTTCTCATTTTATCAAGATTTGTAAAAGACTTAAAATAAGGAGACATAAAAATCCATAAATATATTTTTTCCTACATGTACATGTATATGCAATCGTCTTCACGAAAACCTCAACAAAGGAATGAAAAATAAATAACAGCAGAGAAAACAACAAAACAAGAAGAGAGACCTCAAATGTCATATTACTTTTTAAACTTCCTGCCTGGTGAGCTAGTAATAAGATGAAATAGGGTTAAATGTTCTACTTTGACTGGGCTAATGAAGACGAACAAATGCTATACAGTGTGCTATGAGGGACATGATGCCTGGGCAATGGCAATTGGCCTACTCTTATATCAAATTCAAACTGCCAAGGCATCTTTTACGTGCATGCCACATCCTTGTCAGGCCCTGAAACCACGTCAGAAAATCTTGATGAACTTTCTCGACCAATGCAGCGATCAAGGACTCAACCTACAGGTCTAAAAATATCTGTAACATTGAGTATACTAAATTTAAATGAAGCTATTATTATCTTATCCCTCTAAAACCAGAGATGAGGTTGAGAACTTGAAATTCATAAACAATTGAACATTCCACACCAAAACATGGATTATAGCAATAGTTGACTATTTTAATAGAGTAAAATAAATTGGTTTACATTTAATTACAGGATAATACCAATGCTCAATACTCAATACTTATATTAGTAAGTGATTTGGTATCTAAAACAAAATAACACCTATATAATCCAATACAATACATGTACCTTATCTAGACTGTGTGATAATAATGGGTTTATACTGTTTACACATAATTCCTATATTACAACATATTCACCATGCCTTAAGACATCCGCGTACTCATTATCTATTATAATGACATTACCCTATAAAGGATATATGTGGGCGGGTATGTTTTTTATGTCTATTCTATAGGCAGGATTCTTAATATCACTATACTCTAGGCAATTTATAAGCTTACACTTCGTGACTAAGTTACATAAACAATATTTAGTATGGTATTCTTCTATGTACAAACAGTATATCATGTACGTATTATTTTCATAATTTACAATAGAAACCTCAGGCAGTATGCAAATGATTTGTTGCCCGGAAACAATCCTTAAAAACTTTCCAGATCACAAATCAAAATATGAAATTCTTCTTATTTATAAGTAATCTTCAAATGCCTTTTTTTTTTTATTATTATATATTTGAAGTGAGAAGAAGGAGGACATCAATTGAACATTTCAAATGTTAAGTGAATTAAGTTAATGATATTTCTAAATGTCACCCCTTAATAGTGGAGTAAGATCAATTCCCAATTGCCTCTCAATATCGCACACATGTACATGTAGGATCTGATATTTTAATTGAAAGAAAGCCGATAGTCAACTTATTGATAGCATATTGCAGTTTTTAGTTAGGATTTTAAACAATATTTCATTGATCTATCCTATGCATATTTATTGTTGTAAGGTAATTTGTTCGAGAAAAGATCTTATTACGCTGAGGATTATCCAGTGCTGAACAATAATGGAAATGCAATAACCTCTCCAACATTGTAGTCTAGGTTAACCATTCCATCTGTATTGAGTTCGAGAATATATATTATATTAAACACTCCAGAAATTATAAGAATACAAAGCATGAATAATGAAAGAATGAATAATGATCGAATTATAACCCATGTTGAGTTGTATCCCATTTGCTTTCAATTTGGGAAGATACAAACAATCAATCACAAATTCAAGGCATCAGGAATGCAAACTGCTGTGGTTTTGTATCACATAGAGATGCTATCAATGCCATGTTGTAATAGAACAATCTTAGCCTGTTTAATGATTCAGTAATATTGATCTAGAAAGCTTTGTGCTCCTAGCAAAAAGGATCCCCTCCCCCCACCCCTGCCAACAACTTTAATGAATAACAAACACAAGCGTTGTTGTGACATTTAATATACAAAATGACGATATAAAAACATGAGATGAGAAAGCCAGCAACACTAAACTTTAAATTAAAATTTTCCAAAATATTTTCTTGATCTCATATTTTCTGAATGAACTGGGTTCAATAAAAACAATAATCCCGGCCATACACATCACTACGAGAGAAGTCATGCCCAACTCACGACACATCACTGGTACAAGGGCTGCTGTGCCCAACTCAAGATACATCACTACAAGAACTGCTGTGCCCAACTAAAGACACATCACTACAAGGGATGTCGTACCCAACTCAAGCCATATACACTGTAACAACAAGGGATGTTGTGCCAAAATCGAGACACATCACTACAAGGGGTGTCGTACCCACCCAACTCAAGACACATCACTACAAGGGCTGCTGTGCCCAACTAAAGACACATCACTACAAGGGATGTCGTACCCAACTCAAGCCATATACACTGTAACAACAAGGGATGTTGTGCCAAAATCGAGACACGTCACTACAAGGGGTGTCGTACCCAGCCAACTCAAGACACATCACTACAAGGGCTGCTGTGTCCAACTAAAGACACATCACTACAAGGGATGTCGTACCCAACTCAAGCCATATACACTGTAACAACAAGGGATGTTGTGCCAAAATCGAGACACATCACTACAAGGGGTGTCGTACCCACCCAACTCAAGACACATGACTTCAAGGGATGTTGAACCAAACTCAAGACACATCACACCAACACAACTACACTATTAATTACATGATAGCGATACTATAACATTACTTATGTTCAGCTATATAAGTGTAAACGAATCGTGGACAATACAGAAAGTTGTTGTAGCAGAGAAAAAAAAGTCAAGATTATCTGTTACTGTGTAATTGAGAGCATTGTCTGAATGTCATCAGGTACTTGGTACTTTGCTTTAGGATATGTTGTGGTTTGAAAAGAGACTTTGAAGTACCAATACTACTTGTTTTTATTCAAACCAGCTCACATAGGTGACAATTGAGAAGGTTGTTGTTTTTTTAGTTTATCATCCACTTCTTCCAAAGGGGATATCGCACACAGGTCTTATTTTATTATATTTTGTGCAAGCATAGGGGTCTTTCCAGTGAGAGGTTGCCCTCTAGGGTTCGAAACCACAACCCTAAGTCAGATATGACTGCCAGCTACATGTAGGGATCCAAGGGCAACAGTCTAAACCACTAGGTCACCCCACCCTCCTTACAATTGAGACGTTTAAAGACTTAAATACCAGAACAATAAAAAACAAGATGTGATATCTATTTATTGTCATCTATAATATCTGTACAATAAAGTTATCACAGATTGATCAATAACCTTGTCAATAAAACAATAAGAATGTCATTATCATATATCTAAACTAGCGTTTTAATTCTTTATTCAACTTCAACCTCGTGGGTTTCCTCCAGGCACTCCGGTTTCCTCCCACTGCTAAAGACCCCTACGCGCAAGCGAACTATTAAAATAAAATTGAACCATATGTTAGTCCCGAAATGATCTAGTTTGTGTTGAGTGGACGTTAAACCCCATTTCTCTCTCTCTCTCTTTATTCAACTGGCAAGAAGCCACCCTACTGTAATATTAAAAATTTATATTATGCAATCTCCATCATTCACTTATAATACTCATTTATATCCCCATCATTAATTTCAATACCGATTTATCTCAACTGACTTAATTCTAATAATCAGTACGCATATCACATTTATTTCAATTAATCTCAAATGCATTTATTTCAATAGTCAATATGCATGCGCATATCACATCTATTTCAATACCTACTTATCTCAACTGCATTAATTTCAATAGTCAATATGCATATCGCATTTATTTCAATACCTATTTATCTCAATTGCATTAATTTCAATGCGCATTTGCACTGACAGTCTTTATACGCATGTGTGTCAACATCATTAATTTTCAATAGGCATTTATATATCGACCGCATTTATTTCAAGTCCCATTTATCTCAACAGCATCAATTTCAATACGCATTTACATTGTAAGCCTTTATACGCATTAATTTTAAATACTCATTTATATTACTTTCATTTTAATATCAATACGCATTTCCATCCACAGCCTTTATACGCATTTACATCAACAGCCTTAATACCAATACGCATTTATGCAGAAAAGTAAAACATTAAAACTGATTTATTTCAGCACTAGTAATTTCAATATGTTTTATATGTCAACACCATTTTTTCAAGGGAAGCACTTTGATTCCATCTGTAACTTCATCAGATATATTCTGATAGTCAACTCAAGTCTTCCACCACAGCACTGTTCGCCCATAAATATCAATTGACCCAAATTATGTATTTATTTTTGTGTCTGCCTACATACATGAAGGAACTTAAGTAGAAAATCAATACAAGTAGCCAACAAACAGCCTTCATATGTTCACCATTCTCTATTCTAAACATACTTCAACATAACTATATTCTATCATCATAGCTGATTTTATAACAAAATACAGAATATATAAAGCTTATTATCTGTAACATTTTGAAATAAATATATACTTTATAATAAATATATACTTTATAATAAATATGCACTTAATATAAATATACCCTTTACACCAATAATATACACTTTATATCAATACTTTATATAATTATAGATGGAATCAAATTAATATACACTTTACATGGATATCAATACTTTATATAATTATAGATAGAATCAATATAACTACTCTAATTTAACAATCATGTACTGTCATTCATAAAAAAAAACTGTGCTTTCTAAATACGGTCAACTCTATACCGCTGGGTGAATGGAAATCAATATATTTCAGAAAAGATATAATCTACAATACGTAGAATCTGAGCACAGTCCCTGGATAGAAATATACAGAGGCATCCACAAAACAGACAAACAAACCTTCAAATTGTTATCTCAAGTTCTTCACAACATTTAAAGCAGAAATTCTTTAGAACCTTAAAATGGTCGAAAAAGACATATTATTAATCTAATATAAATATATAAACTCAAAACTGATTCAAGTTTTTAAAATTTTGATTGTAATTTCTACTAATCAGATATGTTCAGTTAAATATGTGAATGGCAGTTGTTTGTGTCAGTTTAGTACATATCTCTAAATATCACCATTGATTAAAACGAACCAATATTCAACTCTAATTCCTGTTTTTAATGTTGAATGTATTGATAATATTGAGTTAGAACTTTTTTAAACCCTTTAAAACTATAAACTTAACATCAAGCATTCTAAATATAGGTTATTTTTTGTTTCCATCTCATGAAGACTCACTAATCAATCAGATTCATAAAGAGAGAAGGGGGATCACTTACACACAATAACATGTTCTAGAAATGTCATTATTTCCGTTCAAACTTTTCCTTTGAGAAAAGGAACCATAAAGCAAACATTAATTTTTAATTATTTCATTTCAGCCGATTGAGTAATATTCTAATATTTTGGTTTTAAAGGATTCTCTTTTTATTTGTCAATTCAGGCTAATTTTTAAATTATTACATGGTGATGTTTAACATAATGTTAATACCAGATCTTTGCAAAATTAAATAAAGAACCAATATTAATGTCTAAGAGATTATATCTGAATTAAAACATATTTCATATTCTAAATCTGATTAATTCCTTGCAAATACAATTATGATGTTAGAAAAGTCTACATAAAATGATCTGGACAAGTTAATTTGAAAACCTACAAAAAAAAGACTGAAACTAACTCGACATTCAAAAAGATACAATTATTTAGAAACCAAGTAAGATCTATCTGAGTTTTTCAGCTTCATTAACTATTCATTGCATTGCTGGCTTTACAAAGCTATTAATGAACACAGTATGAGTGACTAAAAGGGACATATGTCTTCAGAATTGAAAATAAGCTAATTTAACTGTCAGAAAATGTAAGGCAAAGATTTAGGCTTGTCAAACAATTCCTATGCAAATTGTCATTTTGCCTAACACAAATCAGTTTCTTTCCACATATATATTTCGTTTGCTTTTTTTATACTTGCATTGGCCTACAAACATGAAGATTTGACCAATTGTAGTGGCAGGTCACGACCAGCTTTTGACCTAATGATGTCAGACATTTATTAACCAATCAGCATTGATGTTTCTTGTGGGTTACCCAAAGTTCTGTTGACCTTACACCAAAGACTCGCCGTAACAGACGGCTTCATTGGCAAATCCCTCACATCCTCCAGAACTTTAGTGTTAGATCACTCAACCACACTTCATTTCATCTTCAATAGAAGGCTTGATCACTCCATACATCTTATGAAGCCTGTCATGTAATAGCCTGCATATTTTGGCACTTATTTCGATTGTCTACTGACAAACTAGGGGCCTCTCAGATTCCTAGATAGAAACTGGGGGCCCCTCAGATTCCTAGATAGAAATGTCATTACGAATACAAAGTCTTTTCATTTCCAGCTAAAATGTCTTATTGTGATAATCTAGATGCAAAGTTCAAGGTTCGTTCAATTTAAAGGTCGCGATGTTTGATTTGAGTGTGTTTGTGTCACAACCTCTGATTGAACAACACTATTGTTCATGTGTCACAGTAGAGGCCGATAACATACCTATACCTTTGAGAATTTCAGACAGATGAAATAACGGCTAGATGTTGAAAAACTTGTGGTTGTTGCTTCAGAAACATGCCATCCCCCAGCATCAGGACAGCTTCTTAAACATTGTCCACGTACCCGATTCATATGTTTGTTTGTCTTAATTCCGATTATAATCAAATCTACTATTATATTTAAATGCCTGTATTTAAATACCAACTAACACCTGTTCGCTTTAATTTACAATTATTAATACTTTCAACAAATCCACAATTGTAGTAACAGGTGTTGAAATTATGATAATGTGGAGTAATATAATCATACTACCAACAAACATGTTTCACAAATGGCTGTCTAAGCTGTTTCTTAAGATTGTTTTTGTGAGAAAAAATAATTCTTCTTGAAAAAGTAATTAAATTGATTAAAAGACGGCTTAAATTTAACCAGATTTAGTCTGTTGTGTAATTATCATTATTTATCATTATATGAACAATATGCTTTACATGATTTCAAGATTATACATGCTGTAAACCGAAAAACCTTAAAATAAGAAAAATAGATTAACAGATTTACATATCTAAAAAAAATTGAACAGAGAAGGATTATGTTTGGTTGCATAATGTGTTTTCATATGATTATTCCTGGAGAAGTTACATTAAGTTGACCACCAGCTAACATATGCCATGTGAAAATTCCGAAAACATGGGTACCCAGAACATATAACATCATATGATATAGCACTTGTATTTTAATTTTCTTTTAAAACAGATTAAAGATACTTTATGATGGGAGATTCATTAACCAATTGGCAGTTCTCACTATAATAGTATTAATAGCTAAAAACTAGGTAATGTAAAGGAAATTTGCTGAAAAATTCAGTCAATACTCAAACTGATCCACTATGAACCGAAAATTAAGCTAGTGAAATTTCTGCCTAAACTAAAATCAGTACAGTAAAAAGCATAGTCTTGATTATCCATTTAATAATTAAATCGAGAAGAAAAGTTATGCAGTAAATTTGATCACAATGCATCTAAGATGCGATCGAGAGGTAATTATGGTCTAGATATGTTAATTAATGTCTAATTTCATCTGAATAGCATTTCAGGCCTAAAGAAAGACCTGCAGTAGCTCTTACAATGTATGTTTAATATTAGGTAATATCTTTGAAGTGGAGATTCTTCAACATTGTTTATTAACTCACTCAGACGTTACCTAAAACCTGGTGCAAATACATTGTAAGCTGGCTTAAATCTAACAGCTTCTGAACTAAATTAATTTTACTGTGTTGAGTTTCAGGAATATACATGTACAACCCCACATGTCAGGTGGTTTATCAGTGCAAGATTTGAAGACCAGGGTCCGTATTCAAAGGATATCTTAAGTCTAAGATAGTCACTTAACTACTAGCTTTCACTTAAATATACGTAACTTCCTGTAAGTTAAGGGCAAGTGGTATTCAAAGGCACTGTTAAGTATCAAATTTTCCCTTAAAGTTAAGCTGCCTTAACTTTTAAGTGTTAGTCTTCAAGTGGTATTCAGAGGCCAGTTTAAGTGAGAAATATCCACTTAACTTTAAGTGACCTACGCGAGGTACCTTAAAGTTAAGTGAGATTATAATGACTTATTTTAATGCTGTAGAAGCAGTCCCGTAATGGCGATTTTAAAAGATAGGGAATTCAGATTAAAACAAAGACAATGTCGCTGAGCGTAGCTGACCTCCAATTTACTTTTTCGTCGTCAACTTTGATGTTGTAGTACCATAATAGAGTATAAGGTTATTACCACCGATGTAGTTAAGGATATCTTTTGCCGATCATTTATCATGTTATGTTTGTATGTTTCCATGGCTGTCATAAAATATAGTTAAATTCATTTGTGGAGACTTGGCTTTATAGATTTCGGAAATTATTTATACTACCGCTAGAAGCAAGGCATGACAGGCGCGGATCCAGAGGGGGGATCCTGGGGGTCCGGACCCCCCCCCCCCCTGCTCAGGCTTGAAAATTTTTTATGCGATTTTATTGGCGATTTAGGACCTGTTATTTTGGAATTTACCTTCCGGAAATACGTCAGAATGAACCAAATTGAATCTAATTTACCAAATTATCGGTTGAGCGCAATTAGTTAAGCAATTATCAAACCTAGACCCCCCCCCCCTGCAAAAAATCCTGGATCCGCACCTGCATGATCTAATTTTTACAACTCATTCCCATCTATACATAATCGGTAGTATTTATTTTGGTAAAATATAATGAAGCATGAATATTCGTACCGTCAATGCCAGACCTGTCAAAATCTAAAGTGTAGGTACTTACACAATATCTATGAATGTCTCAAATGATAGATTTACAAACAACACTGTATAATTTGTCCAGTCTAACTTAGAAGGCGAGGGCCATTGTGTATTGCTAATAATAATATGTTGTTTTCTATTCGCTTTATATTGTTACAAAAATTAAAGCTTACAATATCCATCATTATACTACCACTATTTATTGTAATCTATTTGAATTGATTTTATTTTTTTTAAAAAAAAGTCTATGAAAACAGCTGTTCCGTCAAAGGATGCACACTATGATAATTTATCTTATATTATAATCATACTATTTTCATGGGTTGCAATATAATATTTCGACAAACATTTTCCTGGTGATGTAAACTAAGAATTTAATAGAATACAGCGATGCTCTTAAGGGGGCATAACTAGCTGACAATGTCAGTAAATCGTGATTTTTGGCAGTGGAGGGTATTCCATAAATAAAAAAAATCATGCTTTTTGGCGAATGTGAGTATTCCATAATTTAAGTGTGCAGTTAAGTTTTCACATAGCCAAGTATGTGTAAAGTACAACCTTTGAATACCGATTTAAGGCAAGACACTTAGTTAAGTGGAAAAATTAAGTATTTTTACTTAACTTTTAGAAAACCTTTGAATACGGACCCTGTTCCAGATTCATGTAGCTCATCCTTTTGTTTTCATCTTTTTTTGTGGCCCTTGATGCACTATATAAAAAATAAACCTTTGCCATTCTAAAGGAGAGACAGGAATGGGGGTTAATGTTCACCTGATAAAATAAGTCACAAAGGATTCAGTTTTACTTCAATAGAGGTATTTAGCTGTGGGAGGTTTGACAGACGGCTAATCCTTTCAACATACGTCACTAAACTCAATAACAGACATCATGATCTGAAACGCACACTTAAACCATTCAACCACCCGACCCATCATTGCAAATGACTTTGTCAATAACTTTTTATTTTTTCTATTGTTTTATATGTTTTAGTTGGGCATTTAGTATTTGATTTACACTTATACTAATATATATTAATTCCTGCAGCTTCAGCAGCAGCGCTATCAATTTACAATATCCAAAGTCAAATAAATTATAAATCTACAAGGTGCTATATGCACTTAAAAGAAATAGAATTTAATATAATATAGCAGCGTAAATCATGATGTAGTTAAATGTCAGAAATAATCATAGTGATATTTATATAAGTACGTCAGTGAATGAATATCAAGTTATTGTATTATTCTAGCTAGGATATGACAATAGTACATGTATTTAAGATAATCACTGTTAATTACTATATAATTAATGAGAATAATTAACTAAATCTATTAAACACTATGTAAGTTTCTATATGATTATGAAATGATAATTTGTATTCCACATTCAGTTAACCTTTATAGAATATCCTACGCCTTCACATCACAATTAATAAAATAATAAACAGCTTGAATACTGCTAACTTGACGTTATAACATCCTGTTATAAACCAGACCCAATTCCCAACAAACAAAAAGAAGGTTATTGACTTTTACCTATGGGAGGCTATACCTCACACCATCAACATATTTGTCACAAAAATATAAACAGTACAAAAATGGAAAAAAATGGAATCTTGGGTAATTTTCATCATTTGTTCAACATACCTACGTACATACATGTATTGTCTGTGGAAACATTCTAATCTTCATTTATTTATTTTGACAGACACATGTGTAAATTGTAAAGATATTTTGATTTTCTGGAAAACCTCAAGACAAAATAATATGGTTGGCTTATTTTTTTCAAAATACAAAATGGCATCCTATGTTTTTCAGAAAAAGCAATATGTCTGTAACTCATACAGTCATGGTTTATCCAGTACTAGTACCAATAAATAAAACAGGGAAAATTTCTAGAGAAAGTCAGTAAACATGTCCACAATTCTACAATATTGATTAAGAATCTATCATTTAATACTTCATGTCAATTAGACCGAGTCGCACATTTCTAGCAACATCTACGAGGTACAGACTTCATTACATGGTCGAGAAAATCAATACACTAGCTTCATATTGGGTTAAAGAAATCCTTGAATGCCAAAACAAAACACTATCAATTACTGCCATTAACTTACCTAAAAACCTCACCAACAAATCCACTTTATATCCAAATATGGGTGTGACGCAATTCCAAGTAATTTTTTAGTAAGGTGCTGGCATTTTAATAGAATTACGTTGGCCTATGAAATGATAGAGACGATGGTTAACAGTTCCTCTTGGCAGCCATAACTTGTACCAGCTTGTGATTATTGGTAATCAATATACAGCCTGATGCATTCTGGGAAAATAATATTATGCTGATGTGAACGGCTTGGTAGCCATTAGTTAGATTCAGTTAATTATGATAATTATCAATCATATACGTATATAAATCAGATCAATAATTATGATAATTATTTTTCTATTATATTAACACAACTCAGTAGTCTTAAATTAACTTAACATAAACTGGTGAAGTCAAGACCAAACATAAATTCTGTTATACATTATATTCAGTTAACAACAGCTTACAAAGTCATCAGTATTTCAAACTTGAGATACCGCCATTAAAACTATTGCAAATTACATTATTTTCAGATAAAAATTTAAACAGCCATCAGTAAGCTCATTCTCTAAACTACCCATTTCAAACTTGAGATACAGTCATTAAAACTATTGCAAATTAAATTTTATTATACAGGTACATTATTTTCAGATAACAACAGTCTATACAGCATTCTCTAAACTACCCATTTCAAACTTGAGATAGAGTCATTAAAACTTTTGGAACAATATTTACATTATTTTCAGATAACAACAGCTTATAACAGCAACCAATATTCCCTAAACTATATACCCATTTCAAACTTAAGATACAGTCATTAAAACTATTGGAAATAAAATTTTTCTTATACATCATTTTCAGATAACAACAGGTTAAACAGCAACCAGTATTATCTAAACTACGCATTTCGAATTTGAGATACAGTCATTTAAACTATTGGGAATTAAAAAAGAAAGTTTTGGAATACCTTTTATCTGTGACAAGCTGTTCCTCTCACAGCAAAATAAAAAAATACCTAAAACTGAAAAAGTAGTTTAAGAGCAAAGATAAAAGTCTGACCTGATATCATCAAGTATAGATTTGAATTCTTATTAATGACTGTTACCAGTTCAATATGAGGTCTGCCTATAACTGCTAAGACAATGGAAGCAATTAAAGGTTATTGTTGAGTGAGATAATTAGTTGCATTTATAGATATAGTGACATATGGTACTCAACAACTCAAGTCTATGACATTTATCCTAACATCACAACTCATGTATAATTCAAACATTGGTACACTAAGTAATAAATGTAGTCTAATAAACCAAATATTCAATGTCTTAAATTGATTAAATGTCATTTGCTTATACTGCACTATCACTGTCAGGAATTGATACTACCTAATTAAAGGATGAAATCCTTCTACAATAAATTCAAAAGAAATTAATAAAGAATATAATTACAATATTAAGATTTAACGTTTAATTTACATGTTTTATTAATCTTAAATTTTAAAATTTTTCCAGTTCAGAACTTCCTTTTCGTATAAAGCAAAAAAAGGGAGATTGGAAAGATTATTTGTGTCAAAGAGAAAAGTTTTGTCATTATGTTGTTTTACTGAATACTTTATCTAATTCTGTAGAAATAAAATGAAAAGGGGTTTAATGTTCTACTCTAACTGGGATAATGAATACAGGCATACACCATACAGTGTGCTATGGGGGACATTTTTTCCGGACATTGGTACTATGGCCTACTTTTATTTTAACTTTCAACTGTCAAGGGTTCTTTTACTTGAATGATAATGTGTAAATGGGACCTTGTTATTTGTACTATCCAAATGACTATACATTGTCCCTAGTGAGATCGTCAATCCTACACCACTGACAAGGGAGAATCAAGTTGGAAAAGCCAGATGAACTTGCTCGACCAACACAGGTATTGAACAGGAGACCTACAGGTTAGCAAGACAATGACTTAATCACTTAGCCACCATGGCATCTAAGAGTAACATCAGTCATGTGATCTGTATCTGTTTAGGCACCTCCCCCTATTTCAAGATAATTTTATTTTTCAGATGGCAAAAGTCTGTCATTTAAAGGAATGGGGTGTAACTGAATATAAAATCTATTCAATAATATCAATTTATTAAATGAAATCAACTAATATTCAAATTCAACAAGCCAACAGTGAGGCTGATGTCCCCCGCCGAAATCCCAAAATAAATAGATGACACATATTAATTAATCGCACATTTATTTTTTTCAAACGTATCAAGCAATCAAACTGTACATGAAGTGTCATCCAAAAGTGTTTCATAAAGAAAAATGCTAAAACCGACAAGAAAAATCAAAATGTACCTTAGTAAGGGGGGCCCTAAAGGCAGACAAAAGTGCCCCTCTGGCCAAGGGAAAGGGTCCTTGTGTCAGAGTCGATCGTTTCTATACACTGTTACTGTCGAATCCATTACTGAATGAGATTGCAGTCGTTGTATTGGCATAAGTTATCTTGTCCCAAAGTATCAACCAATCAAATTCCTTATCTCTGCCTACCCTAAGAAGAAAATGCTCATCTTCGAACTCCATCAAGGCATTGACCTAATAAGCATACACACCAATTTTGAACATTCTTCAAAATTCAATTCGAAGGAGAGTTATTGTGTTCCAAAGTCTCAGCAAATCAAATTGCTTATCGCTCTGCTTACCCTGAGCAGAAAATGCTCATTATCGAACTTAGTCAAGGTATTACTGTAATGAAACCATACACCAAGTTTCATCATCTCACTTAATTAGAACTAAAGTTATCGTGTCCCAAAGCACCAACCAATCAAATTGCTTATCTCTGCTTACCCTAAGCGGAAAATGCTCATCTTCGAACTCCATCAAGGCATTGACCTAATAAGCATATACATCAAGTTTGGACATTTTAACTCAATTAGAAGGAGAGTTATTGTGTTCCAAAGTCTCAACCAATCAAATTGCGTATCGCTCCGCTTATCCTGAGCAGAAAATGCTTATTATCGAACTTAGTCAAGGTATTACTGTAATGAAACCATACACCCAGTTTCATCAATCTCACTTAATTAGAACTAAAGTTATCGTGTCCCAAAGCATCAACCAATCAAATTGCTTATCTCTGCTTACCCTAAGCAGAAAATGCTCATCTTCGAACTCCATCAAGGCATTGACCTAATAAACACATACACCAAGTTTGAACATTCTAGCTCAATTAGGAAGAGAGTTATTGTGTCCCAAAAAGTGTGACGGACAGACGGACAGACAGACAGACAGACAGAAGGACAGACAGACAGACAGACGGACGAACCCATTTTAATAGTCCCCCAACTTTCTTCGAAAGGCGGGGGACAAAAATAAAATGACTGATCAAAACAATCTGTTTTACAGAGAATTACGACAGCCTTCTAATATCGCTGTAAAAGATGTCTGTCTTCAACACATGCTATCACTCACAAGGCGTCAATCATTGGCTCAATGGCGAGAGCATTGTTTACACAAGACGTAACTGCTTAGGGCAGAATGATGTCCGTTACTCATTTTAATACCAATTTTTTTTACCTACAAATTCTTCAAACGCCTTTATTTATTATTCTAATACATAATAAAAATGTTTTAGAATTTAATTTATCTCAGGAAAAAGATAATATTGGGGACTCATTAAGTCGCATCGATGTCATCTTTATCAGTGACTGTAGTGGCCCAGCGAATATTCACTGCTGATCAGTGTGTGATCAGTATTCAGTGTGACCAAACCCTACAATTTGCAATTAAAAAGTACTCAATACTCAATTCCTACAGAGTTCTTCATTATATCTGAGAACACACCAAAACCACTAAATATTACACAATTCCACTGAGACATTATAACTTCATGGCATTCTGAAGATTTTATGAAAATCGAAATGGAATCACAAAGATGAATCACACATTCAATAGGATTCTTCCTTGTGGCCAATAACAAATTTATGGCATGTCCTCAAGAAACCTATTCTGTATGATTCTGAACATGAATGGGGGATGTACATGTAACTGTCCGAATTGTAATACAAAATCCTGAATTTCAAGAATGTCTTCCAAAATTTATATCAAATTCGAAAATGATGAGCTTTGATAGGGTTTTGCCTTGTGAACAAATAAATATAATAAAGCTCTAATGGCGCTTTAAGGCTTTATAAATTTCACTTTACAGTATTCATTAATGAAAAATCCAACCACGTTTTCAACAATTTTGTTCAAAGTTATGTTATTTTTAATGAGCCTATGTAAAATCCCTTTCTGAATCCAAGTGAAGGCGATATACGTCTAAAGTAATTGTTGGAATATAAAAAAGATAATGCGTGTCTCGTCTATTGATTTTGATCGATTTCTATTGTTTAATTCCGGATGTTCAGAGTTTATATAGTTCCCCTTTGTTATATCGTTTAAGTGTAGAGATAGTAATCAAACATCTTGGCATTATATATTAGGTATTTTGTTCAAGCTGATTGTTTTGTAGTGATAACTATGATTACTTTCCCTGTCTTCATTAGCCCAGTCGCAGCAGAAAACTGAAGAGTAGGACGTTAAATCCTGTTTCCATTCGTAATTATATTCCAGAATTGTGCTCCACATGCCAAATAAAAGGAGAGATTTGGTTTGATGTTCAATCATCACTAGCCACGTTCAGGAGTCATGACATACAGTATATTTTCATTTCAATAATTCTCTATTCAGGGCTCACACTGTCGGTCGCCAAAGTCGCAATTTGCGATTAAATTATGAAAGTGGCGATTAAATTTTCATTTTGGCGAAAATTTTTGCGATAAACTTTTGGGGTACTGGCGATTCTTTTTTTAGAATTGGCGAAAAAAAAATTATAAAATTCTAACCGTATTTATCCTTGATTAACCATATAGCGGCAAACTATAAATCTATCAACTTGTTGATAATCCCGAAAGTGTCATGAGCAACACTAAAAACTTATCTAGGATTAATGGTTTCAACTGATTGATAATTGTCGATCATAAAGCCTATATCTAACCATTGTTCATCATTAATTAACCCTAACAAATAGATTAGCGGTGACTATTTGATGTTGTGTAATGAAAACAAAGGGGAGTAATCAAAATGGCTGATCATTGCCGGCAACTCTTTTGAAGGAGAGTTACATGATTTGATAGTTGAATTTCGTTTACTGTACGTGGCTTCATACATCATGTATAAATATTACAGCATGGCTACTTGGAAATTATTATTCCAAATTATATATCGCAATGGGTCGAAAACGAAAGATTGAGTTGAATAGCGACGATTCTGGAGTGAGAAAACTGTCTGCCTTTTTTTTTCATTACGGCCGCCGAAGTGTTCCAAAGTTAACAAAGAGTCTGACGTCGGCTCCTCTAGACGAAATGAACTTGATGCTACGATTAACGATTCAGATGCTGATACCGTGATAGTACCCGAAATCAACAATAGGCCTATTGTACACGCGAAACCGGAATTCAAAGAAAACTGGAAATTTGGCAACCCTTGGCTTGTCAAATTTGATGTCAATCACATTAACAAAAAATCAACCTGATCTCAATACATCATTTACAAAATGGGCTAATGTAAAGCAAAGGAGAATCTTGTAAATTGTAAAAATGGTTGTTAAAGAATGTTAAAGAAATAAAAAAATATTATGTTATTACAACATGTGTTTTTTTTATCATATATTTTTGGCAGATAAAATATTCAAGTTGGCGGAAAAAAATATCATCATTGTTTTACGTAAAAATTAGGATCCATTTTGGCGGAAAAAAAATGAAAGCCAGTGTGAGCCCTGTTCTCTATCTTGCATGGTCCGAATAAATGGAAAGAAACCAGAAACCCAAGAGCTAGGCACACTTTTATCCTTGTCAACGACAAGCCTTGAATCAGTGCCAATACTTGCAAAGATAGGACCCCTTATGATCTACAACAGGGACATACTGGGTGCTGGAGGTCCCCGAGTAAGGTGCCATAAAGAGCCCTGACTTTAGCTGTGTGTGTGTCATTGTAAATGGTGCTTTCAAGATTACATTCTGAGTCTGATGAGGTACCGGTAACTAGCTTATTGACAAATCAAAACTAAAATGGACCCAGAAACTGCGTAAGAACATTGTCTTCTTTAGAGGTGCCCGAGACTACCCTACTTGCAGCCCCCCTCTCAGCTTTCTGATCAGATCAAAAGGACTGTCGCATAGGCTATTTGTTCTTTTGTTGGTAATGAATAGGAGTAACATCCCCTTAACCAATTATCAGGATTTATTTGAATTTAGCTGATCAAATAAATAGGCTTCTTCATCTAAAGCTCATAAACAGTCTGTATAAATCTTAAGTCCGTCGTCAGATAACTTTGGTTTCTAGAGCATCCACAAGATATTTCAAGGTGATCAAGGATCATAACTTTGACAGTAATTATCAGATATCTTTGAAAATTAATGATTATTCAATTAAAGTCAATCGAATGACAACTTTGAATTTTGAAAGTGTTTATGGGCCATAACTCTGGCATTAATTATTGGAAATTGATGAAAGTCAATCAGAAGACAACTTTGAATTTTGAAAGTGTCACTGTTATTGAATATTAACTTTGGTCTCTAGAGTGTCCACAAGCAATTGCAGGTGACCAACCAATGGACAGGGATAACAACAATTGTACAGTTAACGACTCTGTCTTTAGTTTAATGTGACACACTCGATCATTAATTAAGCTTAAGAGTTGTTCCGCATTGATTTTAAGAGGCTTGCTTTCAAACATCTACTTCATAGAGTAGTAAGTCACAATATAAATAAATCAACAACCAAGGAGATTACAAATAGACTTTGACAACTGATCATGGGTTGGATCGAATATATTAGGCGTGTAATGGAATCATTCCTTCAACTAGGCATCAGACATTGCTTTCAATTGTGTTTCCAAAAATTCAAATATTGATAATGTTTTTAAACCTATGGAATTAAAAATCATATTTGGGAAATAAAGTCTGAATTGTCTTGTATTGAGAATTATATAGATATTCACACTTGAAAGCAATTATGTCTGTGTCAATCAATAGAAGGGTTGTGATCAATAGTCTCCTTGGTAACACTGACGTCAATAATAGATATTGGGTTTGTAAACAGGAGCAGAATATAAAGCCTGAAGAGAACATTTCTGTTGTCATCAGTACATTTAAAGTGACATTAAAGATATTTGAAATGTCCACCAAAAAAAAAATTACGGTAGCCATTTCCACTTATGTCATGAATATGAATCACAATTAAGTTAAGCTCCTTGTTTTGGCATATTTCTTGTTTTAATCTAACTTTTCAAGTCAAGATCGATTGCAAAACAAAGTGATCAGCTTCCTTGCTGCCTGTACCATAAGCTTTTTCATTCCAATTTTTACAGGAGTCAGGATTAAAATATGGTTGACAAAATAATCACAGCAAGTTAACTCAATAAATAACTTCACCAAACGAATAATAATAAAGTAGATGTAATAGCAAGAATAACGGTTAATCAAGTATAAATAACACCTAGGGCAGGTGTGAGCAAGTTGATTTATTATTGAGATAAAATACCCTAGACGTTTTTACTTAAGAATTGACCCTTTGGATCTCTGATCTTTGGTCATACACTGGTTGACATACACATGCCAGGGTATGGTTATTCTTTACACAAATACTAGGCATAGGAGCAGTTCTATGTCTCTGGAACAATACATAAAATAGTCTTTCAGTAGTAAAATTAGATAGCACCTTACTAATTATTCCTAAATATTTGGAGAAAATAGGTTAAAGTTACAATTTCATATTTTCTAAGAAAGGCAAAACATAATTATTTCTATGTCTTTTGCTCAAAAGGTTGTCAACTCACTATTATATGGGCGTTAAAATGGCTGACACAGGCTGACTGAGGAAATAGTAACTCAATTACCTCCCTTGTTTTCCCATTCCTCTCCATGGACGGCCATCTTCAAACGTTTGAATTTGAAGTTGAAAATGATTTCTCAATTGGCAATAGTGAATTATAGGATTAATAGGATTATTCTTTAACAAGGTAGGACTGTTTATAGGTACAATCTATTTTAGGGCTTTATCTTAATACATTTTAAAAATATAACTTAAAAATATGCTATTGGAACCTTCAGAACTTAAAAGACTATGGATCAAGTGATAAAATCGATTTAGAACTTAAAAACTAAGGACAGGAAGGAAAAAGGTCAACAATAGAATAACCTACCCCCCCATGTGGACCAAAGTAACTCTTCTTATCATAGCAATATGTATAAATCTCTCAATCAATCAAATTCCAGTGCCTGACAAGAAACACTGTACCATGGCTAATATGAGGAATGAAATGGGGTTTAACATGCTATTGTTCTGCACCAACTGGGCGAATGAAGATAGGTACATGTATATGCCCAAACTGATCCCGCAGTAAATATTCGCTTGGCCGATACAATCACTGATAAGCATGACAGCGACGAGGCTTAATGAGTACGGCATATTAACTTTTTTACTCCGACAAATTAAATTCTCAAACATTTTTTTGAGGTAAGAGAAAAATAAATAAAGACGTTTCAAGTATTTGTAGTTAAAAAATATTTCCTATTTAGTGTAAATGGGTATTAAAATGAGTAAAATGCATCATTTTGCCCAAAGCAGTTAGGTGTTAAGTAAACATTGCACGAGCCGTTGAGCCAATGATTACGGCACGTGCAGTAAACGTACGTGTTGTGGACAGTCATCTGTTACAGAGATAATTCGTAAGTAATTCTCTGTGAAACAGATTGGTATATGCCAAACAGTGTGGTATGAGGGAAATTTTGCCCTGACAGCGGCACTATGGAATACTGTTATTTAGAATTCCAATTGCTAATTTTACATAAAAAAATTTAACTTCAATAACCAAACTAAGAAAGAGAGAAATAGAGTTTAACGTCCACTCAACACAAACTAGGTCATTTCGGAATTAACATATGGTTCTATATTTATTTCAATAATTCGCTTGCACTTAGGGGTCTTTAGCAGTGGGAGGAAAGTGGAGGATCTGACAAAACCCACGAGGTTGGATCAATAACCAAAATACTAACTTTTATAATTAGTAGAAACTTCCATAAATTCTGAGTAAAATGACGCCATTTTTCCAAATATTTGTTTTTCAAATGTACAAGATATACATGAATACCTTTGCCCTGTTTCTCGAAATCTTAACTTAGGGTACACGTAAAATTCAAATTTTAGTAGATACTTCAATTTTATTGGCTAAGCACTAAAATCAATGTAATATTATCTAATCAAATTCCTAAAATTCCAATTTTATCTTAGTTAAAATTTCGTGAAATAGGCCCCTGCATAGTGTTTAAAATGTATTGATAATATACATGGTGTATAAAATATATGGGATGGTATGTCTAACATGTATAAGATATGATACTTGGTGTTGAAAGCGAGAATGTCAAATTTTTAAGTTATATTTCTAAAATGTATTAAAATAAAGCCTGAAACGGGCCCGTATCTAGACACCATTAAGCGGGGGGGGGGGGGGCATTACCTTTCGGTAGGGGGGCGAAAATTTTGAGGAAATTTTCAGACAGGTCATTCTAACAGACTGCTGTAATCATCATGCTACACATGTATGTAGTTACCTAGGCATCTAATAAGCATTTTAAAATAAGTATTCAAACAACAAAAAATAGTATTTTTAGGTTTATATAAGAAACTGTGTATACTTTAATGATTGTTCGCCATTTCTGAGAGGGGGGAGGGGGGGCCGGCCTTAAAATAGATGGTATCTATAAACAGTCCTACACGTACCTTGTTAAAGAATAATCCTTTTATTCCTATAATTCACTTTTGACAGTCAAGAAATTGGCAAAAAAGTGACTTTTCTACTTAAAATTCAAACGTTTGAAGATAGCTATTGTATTTGGGGGGGGGGGGGGAAGAAAAACAAGGGAGGTAATTAGGGCTTCAACGATTCATGATGAATCACAGTGTTCTAAAAACCCACGATGCATGATACAATCAATGAAATTTTACAAATATAGACTAATATTCCTTTAAATGCACAAATAAGTACATGAGCAAAATAACTTTTTTACTTTCAGTGAGTGTTAAGGCGTTTTTGACTGAGAAAACGCCACATTTGAAGTAAACGACAAAAGAAGGCCTATTTTTAACATTTATTTCCTATCACGATATTTATTGTATCGTAGACTATGAATCGTTATGGGCATCGAATCCTGGCCTGGCGTGTCGTTGCAGCAATGCAGCCCTACAGGTAATTGTGTTATTATTTCCGATGTGAATGATTTTTAAGTGTGGAAAATAATGCCTATGATCGTATAATAGTGAGCAACAGACATAGAAATAATCATGTTTTGACTTTCTAAGAAGATATGAAATTCTTGCTTTAAATGTCCAGGATAATACGATACCTGTGCGCTTTTAATAATGTCACTTTAAATATCCAATATCGACCTAGATAATCAATCAAATACAAAGAGTAAATTTATTATGCTATACAAACTGTATTATATGAGAAAATATTTATCTAAGCTATTAAATACAGTATTGATCAGAACTTTATACAATCAATTCTTTAATCTTCTCCATGTGACACACAAAAAATTCAATCCAGAAAAACTTAAATAAAGCAATATGGTAGCAACAAGTTTCTTCTCTCCGTGTGACATACTCATAAAAAATTTAATCCAGAAAAACTTGAATACAACAAAATCGTAGGCACAAGTTTCTTCCTCAATTTTAATTACTTCTCCAATTTCAGTTTTACATAAACAACTATTGCCTGGCACAAAAAAACAGCAGCTAAATCTTCTGACCAGCCATCACATTTTCTGTCTTTTGTAGGTAATCTGATAACAACTTATCATTCAGATTTGATGAAAAAAGGAAAGAAACTGAGCCTACTATCTATAATCTAATACACTACACATATATATTCAGTTAATAGATTGGATTCCAGAAAGTGTTAAATACCAGAAAGTGTTAAATACCAGAAAGTGTTAAATACCATCAAGATTCGTGAAATAACGTTCAGTTTGTGCTACCATTTAGTTTAAGAAATACCGTTTAGTTTTAACATCGGTCATCTAGTTTATAACCATTAAGTTTAGTTTTGATATTGGTCATCCAGTCTATGACCATTTAGTTTCATACATGTAAACTAAACAACCGATGTCAAACTAAATTGTAGCACAAACTGGGCGTTATTTGGTGAATCTTGATGGTATTTAACACTTACTGGATGGCAATCTATTAACTGAATATGTGTATTAGATTATAGATGGTAAGCTCAGTTTCTTTCCTTTTTTCATCAAATCTGAATGATACCAGGTCCCTAGGCTTTCAGATGCTTGAATCATCGGATATCATTGAAAATCAAGAGAAAATCATAAACATAAAAATCATAAAAATTTCAATGATATTGATAGCCTTCTAGAATGTTCACGACATCTGTCAAAGTGATCAAAGGCAATAACAATAAAATAATTATTAGAAATCAGCGAGAATCTATAGGATATATCATCACATGAACAGCCACAACATCTTTTAAATTTATATTTCAACGTCCCTAACATCAACAGTAATGAAATGATTTCATTTTATAAACAGAAATAAACACTATGTATAAATTATCAATCTATTTCACAGAGAACTACTTACGAATTATCTCTGTCACAGATGACTGTCCTCAACACGTGCATTGACATCACATGGCAACAATCATTGGTTCAAAGGCTTGTGCATTGTTTACATAACACGTAACTGCTCCGGGCAAAATGATGCCTTTTACTCATTTTAATACCTATTTACACTCAATAGGAAATACTTTTTAACAGAGTTAAGGGTATCTACAGCAATTGTGGGCAACAGACTGATGGGCAGGGGAAGTGTCTGACTCCTTCTCTTGCCTTTCTGCAGCTACTTTATATGTGATAGCCAATGCTAGGAGTGCCCAGGAGAGAAAGACTTTGACATTCCCCCCTCCCCAATTCTTTATTCCAATTATTTCACATTTAAAAAAGCTTGATATCTTATAGTTTATCTAAGCCACATGTTTGCTTTAAGGGACAATTCCAGTAAAAGTATGTTTTATATAAACTAAAATGAACATTTGGGTTTATGAACAGTTGTTTTGGGTAAATCCGGAAGTCAGAAGTCTTAATAAAATTACAAATATACTAACACAATTCTATAGCAATCAAGCTAGAAATTGAACAAATGTCATATGAAACGGCAAGCGTTATTAAATAACAAATCAAAATTAAATATGGACATGCTAGAAATTGAACAAATGCCATTTGAAGTGGCCGGTTATTAATAAACAAATCAAAAGAAAAGGACAATTACATAAAATATGAATAAGCCAGGTGATTGTCGTTGAGGATGTGTCCAAAATATCACCGCTCTAGGCCTACAGCTGGTACCAATTTTGTGCTTATTATATACTTCTGTTGGCCAAGATACATGTATACCTAAAAACTCATAAACCAGACAATCGCTATTTATATTATAATGTAAATCTTAGTAATACAACTTAATATGTAAGATAAGAATAAAAAAATCTATTCACATTCCTTTCCCAATCAATATTTAAAAATTCTTTCAAATAATGTCAAAGATACATTTTATAAAATTTCTAAGCAATTTTTATCGACCATTTTCCAGTTGCCTTGATACACTGAGTATTAGTACTTGTAGTACTACAATATATGTATAGACCTTAGATTTAGAAGCACTTGTTTTGTTGTACTGTATTGACTGTATGTAGCATTGGTGGTCAACATAAATTATATTTTATAATGAAAAAGAAATACTACTTACGGAGTCTCAACTAATAATGGACAGCATGCTGGTAAACGTCTTCATGAAAAGGATTAATTTGAGGAATTACTCGTCAATGAAGAAATACTACAGTCAGTGGCTCGTTTGTTGTTTACACTCAGAAATAAATAATAATAACATTAAATTTCTAATCGCAAAGACTTCTCTGTCTTGGACTTCCAGTCTCTTCAGAAATTCACTCGGAATGTCGAGGAGAATTAAACCACTCGGTCATACCGAGTCTAATGCCAAACTGATCAGCAGCAAATAATATTAGCTACCGATAATATTACCTTTTTTTCTTCTGCAAATCAAATTTTAAAACAATCTTTTTGAATTACCCTGATTTTGTTGAAAAGACTGAAAAGGGTTTAAAGTCCCACTTCTGTGCACCGAAAAAGAAGACGGGCGTTACAATAAGAAGACTTTATAACTACTCTTTTGTGTGCACGCCAGTGAGAACACGGAACTCCAGTTTTCGTACCACCTGAATGACTAGTGTAGCAATATGCAGGGATATGCGTCGCTGGTCAGATATGGAAAGTGAAATCGACCAGGAAAACTCTCCACACGTGTAGCTAACGCATACGCTCTTCAATCTACACATTTTATGATCGTCTAGAGTTGTCTCTGGTTATATTTGTAATTCTTTCTTGGGACTTTTGTTACGTTGTGAATTTACAGCTTACTTATGAGGTTTATCTACCAGGAACAACAATGCAACACTTTTTATGTCAAGCACTGTATACATAGCTTACATTAACACAATTAAAATCAACTCGCAGATGGTTTACTGACGGACCACACACACAACATATGGTTTCTCCTACAAATCAGATGATGTTTCTTGAACCTCGGCGAACTCTCCAACGAATCTAAATGATATGCTCCCCAATGATCTAGCGATTGTTTACCGACAGCACAGCACTCAATGATGCAATAGTAATTTTTCTATCATAAGTGATGGTGATATTTTGTTTTCAGATAGAATCATATGACTTTTCTACAATATATGAACTCAATAATTAGTTATTATATATAATAGACCATATTATTACACTAGACAATGTTCCTTTTCGGACCCTCCGTTCTGTATATTAACGTCAGGAAACCGCATCAGCAAATCCTCGTGAACTTTCCTCTGCAACACCAGAAGCGCGAACCAGAGACCTCTTGATTAGACTGCCAGCGCCTTAAAATCCCTCTATTATTTTGGACCGCGTATCTGAATACTTGAATTTTCACACAGACCCTTTTGGAGAAAAAAAGGTTGTTTGAATCTTCTTCCGTATTATTTTATACATATATTAAAAAACCGTGTGTCGAGCGCAGCGAAGCGAAAAAATTATAGTACATTCATTTAATTTGTACTTACATTTCCATCATCCAAAAGATCCGACAAACAACGTATCTGACAAAGCTATAGATTCAAATGGATAGACGAAGAAATTGTGGAAAGCAGTATCAGGCCTACTTAAATTTCGTTTCATCTTAATGGCCGAGACCGTTTAGCAGTAAAAAGATGCCCAGTAAAATTGGCCAGATAGCCAAACTTTTTCGGCGAGGATTCAATAGTACCGTCCCTGAACGTACAGGGCGAGTGTAATGAGACCTACGTTCAGAGCTGAACTAGTGAAATACTAACTGACGGACCCAAACTTACATGTTTTACAAAAGGGAGGTTTCTTTGGTCAACCTGGATAAGTGAATTCGTTTCTCTGTTGGTCCAAAAATTTAAACATATAGTCTGACACAAAATCATGGATATCTTCGCTTGTTGATAAAACGATAATTTTGGATATTGCATAATTGAATATTCCCGAAAAGGCTGAATTATGCACAATAAAATGAGGTCCACAATTCCAACTTGCCCGGGAGCTGCCGTCGCTCAGCTCCCGTTGTTGGCCGAGAAAGCTCCGCGACATTTTTTTAGGCGCCGTTTCCCCTTGTCAGTGATGCAGGGTGGAGGGTTTAACTAAGACAGCGTCTATAGTCGTTCGGATGGCACAAAAAACGAGGTCCCGCGTACACATTGGTGTGCACATAAAAAGTCCCCTTAGAATTCGAAAAAATAGCATACGCCTTAGCGCCACTGTTCGGGCAAAATACCCGTGCAGAAAACTAAGACGTTAAAATCATGACGGTGTATATTGTCAATATAACCTCTATGGTTAAAATCTATTTCATTTCCAACGTGGCGGAAATTACCGGAATATAGGAATGCACAAACCATCTTGGCAATGACTAGGCTTCTTCGTTGAAAAAAAACGGAGAGTTGCGAATGTAGGCATGTTGACAATCAAGATATATCATTGAAACTGAAAACATCCAAATCATGTTTTTAATGCTATTTATTCTACTTATTGTAATTGTTTTAGTCGCTCTTCCCAATTATTCAAATTATCTGTCTAATGTGGTGAGTTATTTTTTGTAATTTAATTTACTTCTGTTGAAGGTTGTCACTACCTATTTCGCCTCCCACATTCTTATTCTTTCTTTATCTTGTTTACCGGTACTATTTAAAATGGCAGTGGCTAAATACCACGCTCCAAAATACCACGCTCGTTCCTATTGCTTCTATGCAAATGTAACGTGGTACGAGATTTTGGTACCACGTTCTTTTTAATTATGGTGATTTTACCCTTTTAAAAGCTAATTTTGGAAATTACATTAATTATTTAAATAATTTCAATGTTTTATTCTATTTATAGATCATATTTACACTTGATATTTAATATAATATAATTCAATCAGTCGGTTAAAATAATCGCCATTAATATACGGTGTACACGTTATTGTTACCTATTTAAAAAGGCCCCACGTGGTATATTGCACTACTGCGTAGATATACTAAAACGTAGCAGTTAAAAACGTGGTATAATAAAGAATGAGAATGACACGAAAGAACAGTGAGTTGATAAGTAGAATAGAATCTGAGGCTGAGATAACAGTGCCAAGTTCATTTACTGTTTCTATGCAAACGAAACGTGGTACGCGACTTTGACTTATTTTAAATTATATCATGCTTATTTTTCAAATTATTTTGATTATTTAATCCATTTTGTTGTTTTATAGGCCCTATTTTCACTTTATGTTTAAATAAATTACAATACAAATAGCCGATCGGCCCGTCAATTACCATACTGTTAACAATATTGTGTAAAACAAACTTCTTGATATATTAGAATCCGAAGCGGGGATAACCCAATCAACCCCACATTACTGCTTCTGTACAATTGAAACGTGGTACGCGACTTTGGTACCACGTCCTTTTTAATTATTGGGATTTACATTATTTGAAGCAAATTTTCCAAATTGTAATGATTATATATTCCATACAAACGTGGTATAATAGAATCCGAGACTGATATAATCGTACCACGCTCGTCTTATGTGTTCTATGCAAACGGAATATGGTGCGCGACTTCGGTAAATAAAGGAGTGGTATACTAGAATCAGAGACTGGGATAACCGTGACACACATGAAACGTGGTGCGCGACTTCGGTACAAAAAAAACGTGGTATAATAGATTCAGAGACTGGGATAATCATACCACGCTCGCCTTACTGTTTTTTTTTTTAAAAACGGAACACGGTACGCAACTTCGGTTCAAAAACGTGGTATAATAGAATACGAGACTCAGATAATCGTACTGCTTCTATACAAACGGAACGTGGTGCGCGACATCGGATTCTATTATACCACCTTTTTAAACCTAAGAAGCGTATCAGTATACGGCCTATAAAACATCAAAATGGATTAAATTATCAACATAATTTTAAAAATAAGCCAAATTGGTATACTAGAATCAGAGACTGGGATAACCGTGGCACGCTCGCCTTATACTGGCTCTATACAAACGGAACGTGGTACGCGACTTCGGTACAATAGAAACTTGGTATAATAGAATCCGAGACTGAGATAATCATACCACGCTCGCCTTACTGGTTCTATATGAACGGAACGTGGTACCAAAGTCGCGTACCACGTCCCGTTTGCATAGAACTAGTAAGACTTCGGTCCAAAAAACGTGGTATAATAGAATCCGAAACTGAGATAATCGTACCACGCTCGCCTTACTGGTTCTATACAAACGGAACGTGGTAGGCGACTTCGGTTCAAAAACGTGGTATAATAGAATCCGAAACTGAGATAATCATACCACGCTCGCGTTACTGGTTCTATACAAAGGGAACATGGTATAATAGATTCAGAGACTGGGGTAATCATACCACGCTCGCCTTACTGGTTTTTTAAAAAACGGAACGCGGTACGCAACTTCGGTTCAAAAACGTGGTATACTAGAATCAGAGACTGGGATAACCGTGGCACGCTCGCCTTATACTGGCTCTATACAAACGGAACGTGGTATGCGACTTCGGTACAATAGAAACTGAGATAGTCATACCACGCTCGCCTTACTGGTTCTATATGAACGGAACGTGGTACCAGAGTCGCGTACCACGTCCCGTTTCCATAGAACTAGTAAGACTTCGGTCCAAAAAAACGTGGTATAATTAGAATCCGAAACTGAGATAATCGTACCACGCTCGCCTTACTGGTTCTATACAAACGGAACGTGGTACGCGACTTCGGTTCAAAAACGTGGTATAATAGAATCCGAAACTGAGATAATCATACCACACTCGCGTTACTGGTTCTATACAAACGGAACGTGGTATAATAGATTCAGAGACTGGGCTAATCATACCACGCTCGCCTTACTGGTTTTTTAAAAAACGGAACGCGGTACGCAACTTCGGTTCAAAAACGTGGTATACTAGAATAAGAGACTGGGATAACCGCGGCACGCTCGCCTTATACTGGCTCTATACAAACGGAACGTGGTACGCGACTTCGGTATAATAGAAACTTGGTATAATAGAATCCGAGACTGAGATAATCATACCACGCTCGCCTTACTGGTTCTATATGAACGGAACGTGGTAACAAAGTCGCGTACCACGTCCCGTTTGCATAGAACTAGTAAGACTTAGGTCCAAAAACGTGGTATAATAGAATCCGAAACTGAGATAATCGTACCACGCTCGCCTTACTGGTTCTATACAAACGGAACGTGGTACGCGACTTCGGTTCAAAAACGTGGTATAATAGAATCCGAAACTGAGATAATCATACCACGCTCGCGTTACTGGTTCTATACAAACGGAACGTGGTATAATAGATTCAGAGACTGGGATAATCATACCACGCTCGCCTTACTGTTTTTTTAAAAAACGGAACGCGGTACGCAACTTCGGTTCAAAAACGTGGTATAATAGAATACGAGACTGAAATAATCGTACTGATTCTATACAAACGGAACGTGGTGCGTGACATCGGATTCTATTATACCACGTTTTTAAACCTAAGAAGCGTACCAGTATACGGCCTATAAAACATCAAAATCGATTAAATTATCAACATAATTTCAAAAATAAGCCAAATTGGTATACTAGAATCAGAGACTGGGATAACCGTGGCACGCTCGCCTTATACTGGCTCTATACAAACGGAACGTGGTACGCGACTTCGGTACAATATTAACTTGGTATAATAGAATCCGAGACTGAGATAATCATACCACGCTCGCCTTACTACGTCTATATGAACGGAACGTGGTACCAGAGTCGCGTACCACGCCCCGTTTGTATAGAACTAGTAAGACTTCGGTCCAGAAAAACGTGGCATAATAGAATCCGAAACTGAGATAATCGTACCACGCTCGCCTTACTGGTTCTATACAAACGGGACGTGGTACGCGACTTCGGTTCAAAAACGTGGTATAATAGAATCCGAAACTGAGATAATCATACCACGCTCGCGTTACTGGTTCTATGCAAACGGAACGTGGTATAATAGATTCAGAGACTGGGATAATCATACCACGCTCGCCTTACTGTTTTTTTAAAAAAACGGAACGCGGTACGCAACTTCGGTTCAAAAACGTGGTATACTAGAATTAGAGACTGGGATAACCGTGGCACGCTCGCCTAACCCTGGCTCTATAGAAACGGAACGTGGTACGCGACTTCGGTACAATAGAAACTTGGTATAATAGAATCCGAGGCTGAGATAATCATACCACGCTCGCCTTACTGGTTCTATATGAACGGAACGTGGTACCAAAGTCGCGTACCACGTCCCGTTTGCATAGAACTAGTAAGACTTAGGTCCAAAAAACGTGGTATAATAGAATCCGAAACTGAGATAATCGTACAACGCTCGCCTTACTGGTTCTATACAAACGGAACGTGGTACGCGACTTCGGTTCAAAAACGTGGTATAATAGAATCCGAAACTGAGATAATCATACCACGCTCGCGTTACTGGTTCTATACAAACGGAACGTGGTATAATAGATTCAGAGACTGGGATAATCATACCACGCTCGCCTTACTGTTTTTTTAAAAAAAAACGGAACGCGGTACGCAACTTCGGTTCAAAAACGTGGTATACTAGAATCAGAGACTGGGATAACCGTGGCACGCTCGCCTTATACTGGCTCTATACAAACGGAACGTGGTACGCGACTTCGGTACAATAGAAACTTTGTAGAATCCGAGACTGAGATAATCATACCACGCTCGCCTTACTGGTTCTATATGAACGGAACGTGGTACCAGAGTCGCGTACCACGTCCCGTTTGTATAGAACTAGTAAGACTTTGGTCCAAAAAACGTGGCATAATAGAATGCGAAACTGAGATAATCGTACCACGCTCGCCTTACTGGTTCTATACAAACGGAACGTGGTACGCGACTTCGGTTCAAAAACGTGGTATAATAGAATCCGAAACTGAGATAATCATACCACGCTCGCGTTACTGGTTCTATACAAACGGAACGTGGTATAATAGATTCAGAGACTGGGATAATCATACCACGCTCGCCTTACTGGTTTTTTAAAAAACGGAACGCGGTACGCAACTTCGGTTCAAAAAAGTGGTATACTAGAATCAGAGACTGGGATAACCGTGGCACGCTCGCCTTACACTGGCTCTATACAAACGGAACGTGGTACGCGACTTCGGTACAATAGAAACTGAGATAATCATACCACGCTCGCCTTACTGGTTTTATATGAACGGAACGTGGTACCAAAGTCGCGTTCCACGTCCCGTTTGCATAGAACTAGTAAGACTTAGGTCCAAAAAACGTGGTATAATAGAATCCGAAACGGAGATAATCGTACCACGCTCGCCTTACTGGTTCTATACAAGCGGAACGTGGTACGCGACTTCGATTCAAAAACGTGGTATAAGACTTAGGTCCAAAAAACGTGGTATAATAGAATCCGAAACTGAGATAATCGTACCACGCTCGCCTTACTGGTTCTATACAAACGGAACGTGGTAGGCGACTTCGGTTCAAAAACGTTATATAATAGAATCCGAAACTGAGATAATCATACCACGCTCGCGTTACTGGTTCTATACAAACGGAACGTGGTATAATAGATTCAGAGACTGGGATAATCATACCACGCTCGCCGTATTGTTTTTTTTAAAAAACGGAACGCGGTACGCAACTTCGGTTCAAAAACGTGGTATACTAGAATCAGAGACTGGGATAACCGTGACACGCTCGCCTTATACTGGCTCTATACAAACGGAACGTGGTACCCGACTTCGGTACAATAGAAACTTGGTATAATAGAATCCGAGACTGAGACAATCATACAACGCTCGCCTTACTGGTTCTATATGAACGGAACGTGGTACCAAAGTCGCGTACCACGTCCCGTTTGCATAGAACTAGTAAGACGTGCGTGGCATGATTATCCCAGTCTGGGATTCTATTATACCACCTTTTTGAACCCAAGTCGTGTACCACGTTCCGTTTGTATAGAACCAGTAATTTGAGCGTGGTACGATTATCGCAGTCTCTGCTTCTATTATACATTGTACCACGTTTTTTGTAGAATCCGAGACTGAGATGATCGTACCACGCTCGCCTTACTGGTTCTATACAAACGGAACGTGGTACGATCATCTCAGTTTCGGATTCTTACACGATCATCTTAGTCTCGTATTCTATTACATCACGTTTTTTGTAGAATCCGAGACTGAGATGATCGTACCACGCTCGCCTTACTGGTTCTATACAAACGGAACGTGGTACGATCATCTCAGTTTCGGATTCTTACACGATCATCTTAGTCTCGTATTCTACGCTCCGAAACAGATAATCATGGATTAAATAATTTTAAAAAATGTACTACATATAATGCTAAATCCCTATAAATAAAAAGGACGTGGTAACGAACTAGAATCCGAGACTGCAATAATCGTACCACGCTCGCCTTACTGGTTCTATGAACGGGACGTGGTACACGACTTCGGTACAAAAAATGTTTTATAATAGAATCCAAGACTGAGATAATCGTACCACGCTCGGAACGTGGTACGCGACTTCGGTTCAAAAACGTGATGTAATAGAATACGAGACTGAGATGATCGTACCACGTTCCGTTTGTATAGAACCAGTAAAGCGAGCGTGGTACGATCATCTCAGTCTGGTATTCTACAAAAAAGTGGTACAATGTATAATAGAAGCAGAGACTGCGATAATCGTACCACGCTCAAAATACTGGTTCTATACAAACGGAACGTGGTACACGACTTCGGTTCAAAAAGGTGGTATAATAGAATCCGAGACTGGGATAATCGTGCCACGCACGTCTTACTAGTTCTATGCAAACGGGACGTGGTATAATAGAATCAGAGACTGAGATAATCGTACCACGCTCGCCTTACTGGTTCTATGCAAACGGGACGTGGTACGCGACTTCGGTTAAAAAACGTGGTATAATAGAATCAGAGACTGAGATAATCGTACCAAGCTCGCCTTACTTGTTCTAACCAGTAAGGCGAGCGTGGTATGATTATCTCAGTCTCGGATTCTATTATACCAAGTTTCTATTGTACCGATGTCGCGTAACACGTTCAGTTTGTATAGAGCCAGTATAAGGCGAGCGTACCACGATTATCCCAGTCTCTGATTCTGGTATACCAATTTGGCTTATTTTTAAAATTATGTTAATACTTTAATCCATTTTTGATGTTTTATAGGCTGTATATTGTTCGCTTCTTAGGTTTAAAAACGTGGTATAATAGAATCCGATGTCGTGCACCACGTTCTGTTTGTATAGAAGCAGTACGATTATCTTAGTCTCGTATACTATTATACCACGGAAAGGAACGTGGTACGCGACTTCGGTTCAAAAACGTGGTATAATAGAATCCGAGAGTGAGATAATCGTACTGGTTCTATACAAACGGAACATGGTGCGCCACTTCAGTTCAAAAAACGTGGTATAATAGAATCAGAGACTGAGATAATCGTACCACGCTCGCCTTACTGGTTCTATGCAAACGGGACATGGTACGCGACTTCGGTTAAAAAAACGTGATATAATATAGAATCAGAGACTGAGATAATCGTAAAAAGCTCGCCTTACCTGTTCTAACCAGTAAGGCGAGCGTGGTATGATTATCTCAGTCTCGGATTCTATTATACCAAGTTTCTATTGTACCGAAGTCGCGTAACACGTTCCGTTTGCATAGAGCCAGTATAAGGCGAGTGAGTGTACCACGGTTATCCCAGTCTCTGATTCTGGTATACCAATTTGGCTTATTTTTAAAATTATGTTGAAAATTTAACCCATTTTGATGTTTTATAGGCCGTATATTGTTTGCTTCTTAGGTTTAAAAACGTGGTATAATAGAATCCGATGTCGTGCACCACGCTCTGTTTGTATAGAAGCAGTACGATTATCTCAGTCTCGTATACTATTATACCACGTTTTTGAACCGAAGTTGCGTACCGCGTTCCGTTTTAAAAAAAAAAAACAGTAAGGCGAGCGTGGTATGATTATCCCAGTCTCTGAATCTATTATACCACGTTCCGTTTGTTTAGAACCAGTAAGGCGAGCGTGGTATGATTATCTCAGTTTCCGATTCTATTATACCACGTTTTTGAACCGAAGTCGCGTACCACGTTCCGTTTGTATAGAACCAGTAAGGCGAGTGTGGTACGATTATGTCAGTTTCGGATTCTATTATACCACATTTTTTGGACCGAAGTAGCGTACCACGTTCCGTTTGTATAGAACCAGTAAGGCGAGCGTGGTACGGTTATCTCGGTCTCGGATTCCATTATACCACGCTTTGTTTAACTATCAACTCACGGTACTCTCGTATCATCCACGTATTTTATCATCCACGTATTTTATTATACCCCGTTTAACTTGTCACGTTTTATTTCATATCTACCCACTATACCACAAGGGTTTTTTTATATAGGGTACAGTATATGGCCTATAAAATCATCAAAATGGATTAAATTATCAACATAATTTGAAAAATAAGCCAAAGTCGCGTACCACGTTTCGTTTTTGTAGACGGAGAAAGTCGAGTGAGGTACTGATATGCACGTTTTCATTAGCCCAGTCGGAGCACAACAGTAGGACGTTAAACCCCATTTCATTTCATTTCCAATATACCACGTAGAGTCTTTCTAAATAGGGAATAGTTTATTAACTTTTACTCAGTATTAGATTGAACATAAAGTGTAAATGTGGCCTATAAAAACATCAAAATGGATTAAATAATCAAAATTTACTACATATAATGCTAAATCCCTATAAATAAAAAGGACATGGTACCGAACTAGAATATACAAACGGGACGTGGTACGCGACTTCGGTACAAAAAAATGTTTTATAATAGAATCAAAGACTGAGATAACCGTACCACACTCGCCTTACTGGTTCTATACAAACGGAACGTGGTGCGCCACTTCAGTTCAAAAACGTTGTATAATAGAATCCGAGAGTGAGATAATCGTACTGGTTCTATACAAACGGAACATGGTGCGCCACTTTAGTTCAAAAAACGTGGTATAATAGAATCAGAGACTGAGATAATCGTACCACGCTCGCCTTACTGGTTCTATGCAAACGGGACGTGGTACGCGACTTCGGTTAAAAAAACGTGGTATAATAGAATCAGAGACTGAGATAATCGTACCAAGCTCGCCTTACTTGTTCTATAACGGAACGTACATGGTACGAAACTTGGATTCAAAAACGTGGTATTACAGAACCCGAGACTGAGATAATCGTACTGGTTCTATAAAAAGGGAACGTGTTGCGCGACTTCGATGCAAAATCTTACCATAATCTTACCACGCTCGCCTTACTGGTTCTATACAAATGGAACGTGGCACGCGACTTCGGTTCAAAAAACGTGGTATAATAGAATCAGAGACTGAGATAATCGTACCACGCTCGCCTTACTGGTTCTATACAAACGGAACGTGGTACGCGACTTCGGTTCAAAAAACGTGGTATAATAGAATCAGGGACTGAGATAATCGTACCACGCTCACCTTACAGGTTCTATACAACCGGAACGTGGTAAGCGACTTCGGTAGTATAGTATAGAATCCGAGACTGAGATAATCGTACCAAGCTCGCCTTACTGGTTCTATACACACGGAATGTGGTACGAAACCTGGGTTCAAAAACGTGGTATAATAGAATCCGAGACTGAGATAATCGTACTGGTTCTATAAAATGTGAACGGGTTGCGCGACTTCGATGCAAAAAACGTGGTATAAAAGAATCCGAGAATGAGATAATCGTACCATACTTGCTTTACAGGTTCTATACAAACAGGGCGTGGTACGCGACATCGGTACAAAAAAATGTTTTATAATAGAATCCGAGAATGAGATAATCGTACCACCCTCGCCTTACTGGTTCTTTACAAACGGAACACGGTACGCAACGTCGGTTCAAAAACGTGGTATAATAGAATCCGAGACTGAGATAATCGCACCACGATCGTCTAACTGGGTCTAGAAGAACGTGGCCCGCGACTTCGATACAAAAAAATGTTGTATAATAGAATCCGAAACTGATATAATCGTACTACGCTCATTTTACGTGTTCTATACAAATGGAACGTGGTATGCGACTTCGGTACGAAAAAAGGTGGTATAATAGAATTCGAGACTGAGATAACCGTACAACGCTCATCCTACTGGTTCTATACAAACGAAAAGTTATACGCGACTTCGGTAAAAAAAAGAGTGGTATTCTAGAATCAGAGACTGGGATAACCGTGGCACGCTCGCCTTGTACCGGTTCTATACAAACGAAACGTGGTACGCGACTTCAGTTCAAAAACGTGGTATAATAGAATCCGAGACAGAGATAACCGTATAACGCTCATTCTACTGGTTCTATACAAACGAAAAGTTATACGCGACTTCGGTAAAAAAAAGAGTGGTATACTAGAATCAGAGACTGGGATAACCGTGGCACGCTCGCCTTGTACTGGTTCTATACAAACGGAACGGGGTACGCGACTTCGGTACAAAAAAAAACGTGGTATAATAGAATCCGAGACAGAGATAACCGTACCACGCTGGCTTTACTACTTTTATACAAACGAAACGTGGTACGCGAATTTGTCGTATTTCTCAAATTATGTTGATTATTTAATCCAGTGATATAATAGAATCAGTGACTGCGATAACCGTGCCACGCTCGCCCTATACTGGTTCTATACAAATGGAACGTGGTACGCGACTTCGGTACAAATGTAAATCCCTATAAATAAAGGGGCTCAATCGCTAATATCTGGGACCTCGACATTAACACAAATGGGTCGCAACGCATATATTAATGTAATATGAATGAAAATAAACTGATTTACATTCAGTCGTTTCTGTTTTTACAGTAATTTCTAATCAGTTAGGTTCGGCGAAATCGAATGGCAATCTCTAGCGTCTGGTTATATCAGTCTACGTCGATTACGTTTATTGCACATGTTCTCCAGATAAGAATATGCGGTCACCATTCAACATGACTTGTGGAATAAGTCTAGCCTCGTTCTTCGAGTCCCTAGTTACAAATGGCACTGAAACGCATTATGTTACACGATAATTTATTTTATCATAAAGTGTAAATATGGCCTATAGTTAAAACATCAAAATGGATTAAATAATCCACACAATTTGCAAAATCTGCTTCGGATAATGTAAAATCTCTATAATTAAAAAAAGACGTGGTACCAAAGCCGAGTACCACGTTTCAATTGTATATGAGAAGTAAGGCGAGCATAACACGTTTCAGTTGTATAGAAGTAGTAAGCCGGGTGTGGTAGGGTTATCTCAGTATCGGTTTCTAGTTACCGTTATTTTGGTTGCGGGTTCTAGTTTACCACGTTTTTGTACCCAAGTCGCGTACCACGTTTCGTTTGTATAGAGCCTGTCAGGCAAGCGTAGTACGGTTATCTCCGTCTCGGATTCTATTATACCACGTTTTTTGTACCGAAGTCATGTACACCGTTCCGTTTGTATAGAATCAGTAAGACGAGCGTGGTACTGTTACGATTGTCTCAGTACATCATTTATTAGTATCCCTATGGTCATAAAGTGTAAATATGGCCTTTAGTATAAAACATGAAAATGTATGAAATAATTAACACAATTTGCAAAATCTGCTTTGAATAATGTATAAATCTCTATAATTAAAAAAAGACGTGGCACCAATTAGCCTAGTACCACGTTTCAATTGCATATGAGAAGTAAGGCGAGCATAATGCGTTTCAGTTGTATAGAAGTAGTAAGCCGGGCGTGGTACGGTTATCTCAGAATCGGTTTCTAGTTACCGTTATCTTGCTCTCGGTTTGTAGTTTACCACGTTTTTGTACCGAAGTCGCGTACCACGTTTCGTTTGTACAGAACCTGCCAGGCGAGCATGGTACGGTTATCTCTGTCTCAGTTTCTATTATACCACGTTTTTTGTACCGATGTCGCGTAACACGTTCCATTTGTATAGAACCAGTATACGGCGAGCGTGCTACGGTTATCACAGTCTCTGATTCTAGTATACCACGTTTTTTGTACCGAAGTGGCCTATAAAACATCAAAATGGATCAAATAATCAACACAATTTGCAAAATCTGCATCGAAAAATGTAAAATCCCTATTATTAAAAAGGACGTGGTACCAAAGCCGCGTACCACGTTTCAATTGTATAAGAGAAGTAGAGCTAGTTTACCACGTTTCAGTTGTATAAAAGTAGTAAGCCGGGCGTGGTTATCCCAGTCTTTGGTTCTAATTACGGTTATCTCAGTCTTGGATTCTATTTTACCACTTTTCTTGTATCGAAGTCGCGCACCACGTTCCGTTTGTGTACAACCAGTAGGCGAGCGTGCCATGGTTATACCAGTCACTGATTCTAGTATACCACCTTTTTTTTTACCGAAGTCACGTACAACGTTCCGTTTATGTATAGAACAAGTAAGGCGAGCGTGGTACGATTATTTCAGTCTCGGATTCTATTATACCACGTTTTTGAACCCAAGTTTTGTACCACGTTCCGTTTGTATAGAACAAGTAAGGCGAGCTTGGTACGATTATCTCAGTCTCTGATTCTATCATACCACGTTTTTTTAACCGAAGTCGCGTACCACGTCCCGTTTGCATAGAACCAGTAAGGCGAGCGTGGTACGATTATCTCAGTCTCTGATTCTATTATACCACGTTTTTTTTTAACTGAAGTGGCGCACCATGTTCCGTTTGTATAGAACCAAAGTCGCGTACAACGTTCCGTTTGTATAGAATCAGCAAGGCGAGTGTCGTACGGTTGTCTGTCTTGGATTCAATTTTACCACGATTCTTTTTTACCGAAGTCGGGTACCACGTTCCGGTTTTATAGATCCAGCAAGGCGAGCGTGGTACGGTTATCTCAGCATCGGATTCTATTATACCACTTTTGTTTAACTATATTCGACTCAAGGCACTCTCGTATAATCCACATATTTTATTATACCCCGTTTTACTTGCCACGTTTTATTTCATATCTACCCAATATACCACGTAGGGTCTTTTTAAATCGGATACAGTATATGGCCTATAAAAACATCAAAATGATCCAATTTGAAAAATAAGCCAAAGTCGCGTACCACGCTTCGTTTTTGTAGACAGAGAAAGTCGAGCGAGGTACTGTTATGCCCGTTTTCATTAGCCCGATCGGAGCGGAACAGTAGGACGTTAAACCCCATTTCATTTCATTTCCAATATACCACGTTGGGTCTTTTTAAATTTACACAGTATTATTACCGATCGGTTATCTGTATTGTAATTAATTTTAGCATAAAGTGTAAATATGGCCTATAAAAACATCAAAATGGATTAAATAATCAACATAATTTAAAAAATTTACTACAAATAATGTAAAATCTCTATAAATAAAAAGGACGTGGTACCGAAGTCGCGTACCACGTTCCGTTTGTATAGCACTAGCAAGGCGAACGTGGTACGGTTATCTCGGCCCCGGAATACCACTTTTTTTACTGTCAACTTATCGCCCTTTCTTATCGCCCCTATACAGGATTATACAACGTTAGTTTTTACCTTCCGAGTTTTGTTTCATATCTATGCATAGTCGCATACCTAATATTCCAATATACCACGTAGGGTCTTTTTGAATAGGGTATAATAACGGTTACACCGTATTATAAACCGTATAGCATAGGTACGGCTCGATGCATTAACCGACCGGTCGGCTATCTGTATTGTAATTTATTTTAAGATTAAGTGTAAATATCACCAATAAAAACATCAAAATTAATTAAATGATCAACATAATTTGCAAAATTAGCTATATATAATGTAAAATCCGGTTAAATCCCTATAATTAAATAGAAAGTGGTACCGAAAAAGCGTACCACGTTTCGTGTGTATAGAAGCAGTAAGGCGAGCGTGGTATTTTGAAGCGTGGTATTTAGCCGCTGCCATTTAAAATTAAAGTACCAGTCCAGTATATCAATCCAAAGTTTTACACGTTGAAAACACGAATTATTTGTCAATTCAAATCATCATTGATGTTGTTGGCGTAGCTTAAAAAGTAGTTCAGCTCTGAACGTCGGTCTCATTACACTCACCCTGAACGTTCAGGGACTGGCCCATTCAATCAATGTCGAAAATAATTTGGCCCCCAATTTTACTGGGCAACTTTTCACTGCTAAACGATGGGTGTCACACCGTATGGACGCGTGTACAGTGTAAAGGAACATCTCAGTGAGAAAATAAGACCTTGCTCATTTCGCTAGAGTCAGGATGAGCATCACAACACGCTGTGTCATGGTGGCGAAAGTGCAGTGTGATAGGAGGGGACATATTTTAAACAGGGTGTTGTTTCGCTCGTACTGAGTCTAGCGAGGTAAGCAAGGTCTTAATTTGTCACTAAGATGTTCCTTTACATTGTACAGACGTCCACACGGATTGACACTCCGATGTTTCGCAGTGAAAAGTTGCCCAGTAAAATTGACTGGGGTTCAAATTATTTTCGACATTGATTGAATAGGCCAGTCCCTGAACGGTCAGGGTGAGTGTAATGAGGCCGACGTTCAGAGCTGAACTACTTAAAAAGGTACGCTTCTAATGTCCAATATTTACGACAAAATAAACATTTTACCATTATTGGTGTAGGCCTACCAAAGTCACATGTGATAGTGTGTTTCAGCATCATTCGTAATCGGAACAAGTGACCAGAAAGAACGAGACTAGACATATTCCACAATCACAACTTATGTTAAAAGGCGAGCCATAACTTATCTGGGAGCATGCGCAATAGCTGGTTATCACTAGAAATTTCTATTGGGTTGAGACTCATGGCATATTTCGCTGGACATAACTAATTTGAAATTAGAGTCAAAACAGAAACAATTGAATGTAAATCAGTTCATATATACAATCAGATTACATTATCATATGTGTTGCGACCCATTAAATCAATTTCTAGGTCCCAAATATTAGCGATGTAGCTCCTTTAAAGCCTTCCAAGTGAAAATATATGCTTTTGAAAATGACAATTAACATAAACTTAACTATAATTTCCTGTACATCTACTAAATAAATAAAAAATTTAGAAAATGTTAACAGTTTCAGGCAGAATACTTTTGGATTTTAATAATAAGCCTTTATTTTTTTATAGCTCTGCAAAAGACTGTTTAAATTGAGTGATGGTGAATTAGATCTTCGAGCACAAGTAAAAGATTTAAAATGTGAACAAGCTTCAATAAGTATGGCTGATGAATTTGCAAGATACATGAAATTACAGAGGAAAATTGATAAATGTTTGCAGGAAATTAAAACGGAAGGTTGTTACTGTTACATAAGAAATTAATGTAATCATTCTTATTCAAGGAATTACAATATATGCATATGTTGTTACAAAATCATCTATGAGTATTGAGTCTCACAATACAATGTCTGATAATTACTTGCTTTACGTTAGTGCCATTAATTACTTCGAAAAATCTTGTGAACACTGTAGCCTATCACGATGGACTTACATCATATGCAGTTTTTATGTTCATTAGAACCCTATTGATTTTCCAATGAGTAGACAGTAGAGTCAGAGTTAATGCAATTGTTTACTTTGAAAATAAACTACCCATTTTTGCTTGCTTTAGCTATATGAAAAATTACAAAGTGAGAATTTCTATTGACATGGTCCTTAATACATGTATTACAATATTATGTTTTGTTTTGACAGGTGATCCAAGGCAACAGAATGTTGCATATGTCAAGTTAGGAGTAAAAATAGCAATATATGTACTTCATGTGAGTAATAATTTTAATATCATTGCTGTAAGATAATCAGTGATAAAAAAAGCAAATTGTACATTTATTTTGTGCTGCCAATCCAATTACATTTTTTGGACATTTTTCAAACCCCTTTCATGTTGTGAACTCATAGATTGGTAGATATTTTATTACATAAAACACACTTTTCGTGCAGCATGTAAATTAAACAGTATAGCATAACATTGGAGATAAAATATAAATCAAAGTCTTAAATACATCGTTTGGAAAATGAGATCTTTATGAAATGAAATTTTGGTGCTTTTTTTGTGTTTTTGTATTAGTGGTTGTTACGTCCCTTTTCTAAAAAGAATTTGATAGAAAGTAATTTACATCTTTTCACTGATTTTCCGCATTGTTTACAAAATGGCAGACACAGTAATGTTCACTTCACTTGTTTTATTTATTATGTTTATGATATTTTTACAGGGAATAACCATGTTATCATTGGTATTGATGTACAGATCAACACCATTGTTAATGTTGCCACCAGAATGGTTTTCACCCTTCAATAAAATTGTTGCAATTCCAACAGGAGAACCAGGTAATAGAGGATAAAATAGCTTTCAATGCTTGACTGCAGATAGGCCCATAAATTCTTTAGAGGTCAATGCATCAAATTGTCATCAAGCACAGAAGCCCGTTAGATATTTGGTAATATTGGCCAAAGTTGCTTCTTTATTTCTCTTTATTCCTTCAATGCGCAGTACATTCTTCCTGTTCATCATCTTAATCTTTTAAATAGTTTGTAATACATAATTTTTATTACCACTTAATGGTGTATTAGTATTATTATGCAATATTTAGATAAAGATTTGTCGGTTCTTGCTATAATTTATTGAAAATATTTCAATCAAATTACTTGTTTCTTAGCAAAGTTATCCGACTCAAGGTGTTCACATTATAGTCTTGATTGTCAAGTACTGTTGCTATGATAAAAAACCAAGTCTTGATTATCAATTTTTTAAATTAGATATTTAAATGGATTGTTTAAATCCATTGAAAATCACTATCACCCAAGAGTTGATAGTGGGCTTGGCATGTAAATAAGGACCTGCAATATTCAGATTTAGCATCTTAAAAGTTACTAAATATTTTGCATTTTTTGTTGGTCCGATGGTCTAGAGCCTTGATTATGGGCTTTGCATGTAAATAGATATCTAACTATTTATAGAAAATTTGTGATCAAAATAAAAACCTGAAAAAGGCGGATTTAGCATCGTTAAGTTATTCAATAATCTATATTTATTGCTATAGTATATAAAAGTATTATTTATTTTAGGAGGTTGGTTGTTGGATTGTAGCATCTTTAAGTTACTCAATAATCTATATTTATTGTTGTATTATATAAAAGTATTATTTATTTTAGGAGGTATTGGAATTGGTTGTTGGATTGTAGTATGTAATACAGTTGTATATCGTGCTATAAGACTGTCACCTCTACTAAACAGATGATGATTTATTCTTCCACAAGTTTTTATTTACTGGTGGTTGGTAGACTAAACAGAGTGATGGTTCTTGCCTTGTTAATAGATAAACCAAGTGGGTTGTTATGGAGAAATGTTGGATTTAATGAATGTCTTATTTTCACATTGTGATTAAATATCAACATTCCTGTTGCTGATGGGTTGTGGTGTAGAATATTGGTGGTGTTTTCATATTGAACATTAATTGAAAATATTCCCCATTTCATTATCAAATAAATTGTGGTTTAGTACTTTTACCTTGGAACAGTTTTTGTTCCTGTTTTCCAGGCTGGTAATGTATTGTGTTGCCAGTATGAGCATAATACCTTTTAGGGGAAGAAGGGGCTTGGATTTTCATTTGTCTCTATATGACGAACGAACCACAATAGGAGTGTTCAGTAACATATGAAAAATAAACATGATTCCAGACCCTGTATTCAAGCTTCGTATTTGATTGTCATACATACTTCATATTTAACTGTCCATTGAATTTAACATATTCGATATTTATAGATATTTTAATTAATTTATCTTAATTGTGAATTAAAAACATTTTTTTTTACAATGATAATAGTTGATGAGTATTTTTTATGCATAATTAGTCAGACTGATCAGCAGTGAATATTCGCTAGGAATGATGTTGGTGCAGCTTAATGAGCCCACGATATTAACCCTTTTCGCTCTGCAAATTAAATTCTAAAACAATTTTTTGAAGTATTAGAAAAATAAACAAAAGTGTTTGAAGTGTATCTGGCAAAAAAAGTATTGCCTATTTAAAAGGGTATCAATATCATAAAATGAGTAAAAGACCCCATTCTGTCCGGACCAGTTAACGTTCAGATGGGAAGAAAAACCAAGGTCCTGTGTATACATTTGCATGCACATAAACGATCCCTTGGCAGGTGGAAATTGATATAAGAGAAGGCCATGGCTCTACCCATATATTATTAAACAAGGTGAACAAAGGCCATGGCATAACTCTAGGATAACCCTATAAAACACAAATCCCATGGATCCATTTTTATACAGCCACATTAAAATGTGTTCATATATTGTCTTCATCCGTGTCTAAGAGGCTAAAGTTACCATCCGATAGTTTTTAAACACATAGTATAAAGTCTGAGTCAATGATTTTCGATAATCACTGCCACAGTTACGATTCTTGATCACTCCGAGAAATCTTGTAGTCTCCCAATGAGGCTCAAGTTATCATCTGATTGATGCACAATTAACGCTCGTGAGACAAAGACGTCGATGGATAATAACTTTCAGTTATTGTTGCACTTGACCATTTTAAAAACTTGTGGAATGCTCAAGATAATCATGTTATCTTTCGAGCGCCATTATAATAATACACATTATAACAATTGTTCCATTGTCTGGCAACCTATCATTATACGCCCACATTGAAATGTGGTCGTATATTGTCGTCGCCCCCGTCCGTCCGTCGGTCCGGCGTCCACAATTGCTTGTGGACGCTCTAGAGGCTAAAGTTAATATCCGATTGACTTTAAATTTATACACAGTGTTTAAGGTCATGAGACGAAGAAGCCTATTGTTTTTCAGCGATTTCCGATAATAACTACCAGAGTTATGGCCCTTGACGACTTCAAAAAATCTTGTGGACGCTCTAGAGGCCAAAGTTAATATCCGATTGGCTTTAAATTTATACATAGTGTTTAAGGTCATAAGACGAAGAAGCCTATTGATTTTCAGCAATTTCCGATAATTAGTGCCAGAGTTATGGACCTTGATCAATTCAAAAAATCTTGTGGACGCTCTAAAAGCCAAAGTTAATATCCGATTGACTTCAAATTTATACACAGTGTTTAAGGTCATAAGACGAAGAAGCCTATTGATTTTCAGCGATTTCCAATAATTAGTGCCAGAGTTATGGCCCTTGATCACTTCAAAAAATCTTGTGAACACCCTAAAAGCCAAAGTTAATATCCGATTGACTTTAAATTTATACACAGTGTTTAAGGTCATTAGACGAAGAAGCTTATTGATTTTCAGCAATTTCCGATAATTAGTGCCAGAGTTATGGCCCTTGATCACTTCAAAAAATCTTGTGGACGCTCTAAAAGCCAAAGTTAATATCCGATTGACTTAAAATTTATACACAGTGTTTAAGGTCATAAGACGAAGAAGCCTATTGATTTTCAGCGATTTTCGATAATTAGTGCCAGAGTTATCTCCCTTGATCACTTCAAAAAATCTTGTGGACGCTCTAAAAGCCAAAGTTAATATCCGATTGACTTTAAATTTATACACAGTGTTTAAAGTCATAAGATGAAGAAGCCTATTGATTTGCATCAATTTCCGATAATTAGTGCCAGAGTTATGGCCCTTGATCACATCAAAAAATCCTGTGGACACTCTAGAGGCCAAAGTTAATATCCGATTGACTTTAAATTTACACACACTGTTTAAGGTCCTGAGAGGAAGAAGCCTACTGATTTTCATCAATTTCAAATAATTACTTCCAGAGTTATCTCCCTTGATCACTTCATAAAACCTTGTTGCGCTGTAGATGCCAAACTTATCATCCGATTGATACACAGAGTTTAAGGTGTTGAAACGAACAAGTATTTTGATTTTCAATGAATTTTGATAACTGAACAGCTAAATCCATGATATTAAATGTTTCCTATACTAATTGTTAGCGTGGGGCAAAACTTTATAAAAAGCAAACAAATTCTCATGATTTTCTGATAATTACGTAATGAGTTGTTACTCAGATTTTAGTGTATTACAAATGTTTCATTACCAAAAAAAAGTAAAAATATGCGACAACCCTTGTTGACTGCCCGGACGATTTAGCTGCTGTGGGCGTATGTTTTGTTGCCTGGCAACCTATCTTTTTAAAATTGTGAGCCATAATGGTTCCAAGGCATTTACCACTGATTCTATTAGTCACATCTTTCCGTGTACATTTTGTTCATTTGTAGGCCTTGATATATAAAACAGAAAAACGTAGTTTAGTATGAGATTTAATATGTAAATTTGATTAATATATGATATGACACTTGATCTGACTTGCATAACCATTTATAATAACAATCTTCACAAAACATCAAATACAAGACGGATATTTATATTGCAGATTGACATGGTTCTACTCTATACCTAATAGTGTGCATTTTGACACAGCACAAACATGTTCCTAATATGTCGATAAGTATGGAAGAACGGTAGTGATAATAAATATTACTCTTAACTGTTATTACCATTCCAGCTGCCATTTTTCTCCAGTATGGGACTTGTAACTAAGAACAATGTTTGCTTGTTCTTATAAAAAAAATTCTAGGCATGCACATTATCAAATAAAATCATAGGCATACCGACCAACCAATGTCAAACTTTACATTATCTTACATGATATTTTAAATAACATTTGATTTAAACAAAGGAATTGATGTTAAATCATCAGTTTGTGCACTGGAGCATATACCAGGAACTTTCCTGAACCAGTACTTCATATTTAAAGCTAATTCTGAACATAGTAAAATGTACACTTGTCCAATTCACATAATTTTCCCCCAAAATTAACATGGCTCATGAAAACGAAATAATCCATGTTACCATAAATATGTGCAAAAATTCAACAAGATATACAATTATTTTTAAAGTTTGGTCAAATGCATAAATTTACAAAGAAATACACTTAAACAACAAGACAAATAAATATTACAAAATAAGACATAAAAAGTATTACTTTGTTGTGTGTTGAAATATAAAGAGTGATTACAAAATAAATTATGCATCCTTGAATATAAAAATATATCACAGATCTTAATACATATCATCTTCCAGATAACAACACAACAAAATATTAGACAATTAACATAAAAAACAATTAAAAGATAAATTAATTTAGAATACAAAACATTAAGATAAGATTTCATTGAGACACATAATGAGAATTTTGATTGTGAAAAGTTGATAAAAATGTAACGTAAGTATCACTAGAGCATTAAAAATCATTAAATAAAATAAATTAAGGCTTTGTGTTATGTGTTGTATGTATATTATACATTATGTTAAAGTAAGATAACTGATACATATAACTTAATTTATTTTGTATCACTAATGTATCAATTTAATAAAAGTGTTCCAAATGTCTTATTATTGCTTTAATTGATTTTGGCTAATATTATACGGTAGTGTATATAACTGTTAAATATAAAGATAAAACTATCACTACATGGATGGATTACTGTGCACCAACTTCATTAAGATAAGCTGGAAAATGGACGGACAAGCAAAAGAAAATGCTTTCATAAAGACACACCAGTTAGTAGCAATGATGAAGAAAATAATAGTAGGAGTAAATTTGCACTGATAATTTATCAATTCACTTGAATTCATAAATAAATTTATCCACTATAATCTATCAATTTGCACATTATTTTCCTCTTTGTACATTTAAACATCAAATTCTATCAAGGTTCCAGCCATTTTAATAAGATTTCTCCTTAGACTTAATAATCACTGCTTCAATGTATTGGATTATATTCCAATATACACCTTGTAGTATGCAGCTTAAGATTCTTACAAAATGTTATTTAATTGAAAATAATTGATATGTATATAAAATAAAAATGTTTATCCACTATAACATAACTTCTTCAATATCGTCATCCAAATTATCAATGGCAGACACTGCTGGCTTAGAACTAAATGTGGTTGTTACCGGCTGACGTATTCGACGAGGTAAAAGTTTAGATTTATCTGATAAAGCATTATTATCTTCATCTACCAATGCTGTGCCACCAGCAAATAAAGCGCTTGTTTCACGTTTTGGGGGAACCGAGGTGCCATTCGACTTGGGCTGATCGTCCCACGGAAAACCAGATTTTTTGGGAGGTTTTTTAGGTGAACTAAACAGGTCATCTGTAGAAGAGATATCCTCAGTTTTCTTCCCAAAAAGATCACTCATTAACTTAGCTTTTTTATCAGAATTCGATGGTTTGGATGATCTGCGGAAATCTTCATTGAAAATTATTGTATTTTTATTTGTTGGTGACTTGTTGGTGGGTGTACTCATTTTCCGTGAAAATGATGGCTGATATCCACCTAGCTCGATATCCTCCTTCTCCGATTTCAATTTTTTCTGACGTTCCAGATAAGGCAAAGTTATATCTTCATGGGATGGTAATCCATGATGCATGTTCTCAACCGGTTTACTAAAACTATAAGCACTTTTTGTAGATGCATTACTTTCTAAACCGGGTGATCTAGAATAGCTCTGTACGCCATTTTGATTTTCCTTACTTGAGCCAATAAATGTGGCTTGCTGTTTATTAGAGAAAGATTCCTCAAGTGAACTGTCTTCTCTTTCTTTCTTTTTTTCCTTATCTATCACATTCATCTTGGCTAACAAAATTTCTTTTCTCTTTCTTTCTGCTATCTGCACCGGATCATTTTTCATTCTTTCTCTTTCTTCTTCTGCAAGTCTTTCTTGCTCTATTCTAATTCTTTCTGCTTCATCTTGTCTTCGTTTTGTTTCTTCTCTCTCCCACTCCTCACGCTCCCTACGTTCCCGTTCACGTTTTTCCTTTTCCCTGGCTTCACGTTCTTTCTCAGTTTTATGTTTCCTTTCCTCATCTTCACGTAACCGTTCCTCTCTTTCTTTCTCCAATTTCTTTATTTCTTCTGATTCCCTCTTCATCCTTTCTCTTTCTAGTTGCATTTCTTCATCAAGTCTTTTTCTTTCCTCTTCAAGCCTTTTTCTTTCCTCTTTATCCAATCTTTCATTTTCCTTTCTCTCGTGTTCTAACTTTTCTCGTTCTCTAGTCAGCCAAGAGTCGGCCTGTTGTTCCTCTCGCTCTTTATCAATAGAAATAAACTGTGTATCTTGATCTCTGTTATAACTAGCTGACAATCTCTCCTCTTGTTTCCAGATTTCTTTGGCTTTTTTAAATCTTCTTGGTGACTGCAAATATACGGAAAAGCAATTTAGTTATGAAAATATGAAATGAAATGAAATGCGATTTAATATCCTGATTTGTGCTCAGACTGGGCTAATGGAGACAGGTTATGAAAATAAAAAACTTCAACAAAAGTAAAAGTGAAGAAACTTTTTAGGTTGCACAAAGAAATTCATGCAGTGATTAATGCCAGTCCCGAAATGACCTAGTTTCTGTCCAGTGGGCATTAAGACCCCATTATATCCTCCCTTTGGAGCCTTTATCAAACCTATACAATCTATCAGTCTCCCACTCTAGCTAAACATACTGAACTTAAATGGCAGTCATGATTGATTATTAAGTCACATATTCATTTAATCAATGGATGATATTCATAAACTGTTCAGTAATTCTGTTAACAACTATTGATACAGTAATAATTTCAAGCAGAAACATTCAAACAAGATAAATTGTCTTTCTTAACATTTGGAGAAAGAGAAAAATGGGGTTTAACATCCACTTAACATAAATTAAGTCATTTCAGGACTAATGCATGGTTGAATTTTATTTCAATTATTCGCTTGTGCATAGTGATCTTTAGCTGTGGAAGGGCACCAGAGAAAAACTGCAATGATGAACAGGCAATTCTACTCCTTGCCACATATACAAGCTGGGATTCGAAACCACACAATCTGACTTAAAAACAGACCTTATGATCCAACGTGCATGCATTAAAACATTTTGATGCTTGATCTGACTAAATAAACTTCTCCGTTAAGACTGCAAATCACACATTTGGAAAAGAGAAAGCAACTGAAAATTCATTGTTGCTGCAGTAAACTTTTCTTGGTTACTAACCTCTAACTTCTGTTTTTCTTCTTCTCTTCGTTTAGCTTCGTATAATTTGACCTTATCACGAGATGAGAGATCAGTGAGAGACGGATTACGTTTTTTCCTAGCTGGTGGAGGCGTGTGATGTGGTGTACCACTATATGAGGCAGGTAGTTTATGTGGTGCTTTCATTATTCTATTGCTATAAATATTTTTGATTTCCAACTCTTTTTCTTTTTCCTGAAACAATTATAATGATTAATCAAATTAAATTGTTAAACATGCATTATGCAAGAGCTAAATCTGCCTATTACAGGTCTTTCTTTAGGCCTGAAATATTATCTTTTAAGATTATCAATTAGACATTAATTAACTTATCCAGGCCATAATTAAACTCTCCTCGATGGCATTGCTAGCCTGTTATCTTTAGTGTATTATCATCCAATTTACTGCATAACTTTCCTTCACAATTTATTTATTAAATGAATAATCAGGACTATGACTTTTGTCGAACCGACTTTAATGATAACGATCGAGGCTAGGTGGGAATTTCAATCGCTTAATTGTCGGTTCATAGTGGATCAATTTGACTGAAATTATAGTGACAACTGCCAACTTGTTATCAAATCCCTCGTCGTGTATCTTTTAATGATTTTCTTCTTTCTTTTTATATGTGCAGTCTCCAGTATATTGTTATTGTTATAATCAATACATCTTGCAGAAACAATAGGTGAAGGTTAAGAACATACAGCTCTATCTAACCCATTTTTTGATCTGAAAATGTCGATCTGATGATGATGTTGCTGCAAACTTGAATAGTATTTGTAAAATCTACTAGATTACTATGTGTGAAGCCAATCAAAGTAAATATCTTATTTGATTACTTACCCGTAACATCTCTTTCACATGATTTTGTTTATCTTCCATCTCTCTTAAGTGTTTTTTGGTCTCTCTGTGGTGGGCCATCTCTATCCCTAATTCATGTCTATGGTTTTTATTTAGTTTTTCAATGTGACGCTCTAGTTCCTGAAAAAATTATTTTGTGAAGGGAAAAAATGATAAAAATGTATCTTCCAAATCCAGATTAAATAAACTCTATAGACAATGGTCAATAAAACTTAATCTTGTTCTTTTATACCATGGCCTACTGGAATATAACATTTTACCATATTACAGCAGTGGCACATATGCATGGGGCATGTGACCCCTCTATTGATTTATGTATTCTTGTATTCGAAGTTCACTGGACTTTGCTCCCCTACCCCCACCCCCTTCCCTTGTATTCTCTATTTCTAACTTTGCTCTCACTTTTTGCCCCCCCCCTTCTTAAAAATATCAAAAAACATAGCTTTGCAGAGAAATTCCAGGAGAATAGAAGTTAAGCTTTCAATTTTCAAAACATACGTATGATGATTGAAGATTTATATCTGTCAAATACAATAAACTTACTTTGATTTTAGAGTCCTTCTCTTCTAGATCTATTTCTGCTTGGTGTAGTTTTCTACTTAACTCATCTCGTTCAGGCAAACCTTTACTCTCACACAACTTTTTATATTTTTTTAATCTGACTTTATAAGCATCTAAATCATCTTCTGCATCGCGTAAATAACGATCAGTCTTTTCATATTTCTCTTTCATTCTTCGATTCTGTTCCCTTAAAGCACGCACCTCGTTACTATGTTTAGTTAATAACTGTGGAAGCTCACTTTCTTTTTCTTCAAATTTTCCTAAAGCTTTTTCGTGTCGAAATTGCATTTTTTTCAAAGTTTTATTTTCAGTTAATAGTTGTTGGATTTGAGCCTTCTGCTCTTCCAGTTGATTTCTGAATTCATTTTGTTTTATTCTACTGGCTGACATCATTCTCATAGCTACTGAACTATTACCAGATCTGTGAACGTCTTGTTTCATGCTTTGACTAGTTCGCCCTCTTCCTCTCCCTCGGCCTCTACCTCTACTACGTAATGTGTACGGACTTGCTGAAATAACATAAAAAATCTATTACAAAAAGGGTCATATATAACAGAATTATCTTGAATTCAGTCACGGTTTCTATTCAAACACTGAATTTAAAGTCTTATTAGTAGCCCTAAAACAATGCCTACACTTTGTTCATTTTAATATCCTAAAAGAAAAACCCAATATAGTCCAGATTCGCCTACAAAAACTTTACTTACAAAATGACTTATGTCTAAAAATAAACCCTCAAAAAACAGACCTCCAAAGTTTGTTTATAATTTGATACAATAAATCTTACAAAGCAAACTGTTTTTGAAAATTGAATATTTTTTTTTTTTTGTTTCGATGATCCTGGATCATATTCAATGCTTTGGGTCCAATGGTACTTTCAAATGTCTAGTAAAATAAAATGACCAATAATAGATAAATTATAAAGTAGGCTAATCAACCTGAAGTAAATTTCAATAAATTTGAAATGTTATGAACTTAGTAATAGAAGAAACAACTGGTGGAAAGAAAGAAGCATTGATTAAACCTGTCAAACATACAAACATACAGTCCACAAAAATTGTACTTAGTTAATGTTGCTTAGCCACTTATCTCCCACAACCATATTAAAATTAAAACCTAATAGTTAGATCATTAATTAATAAGAGAATAATCCATTTATTAATCTAATCTATCTAATCAGATGATCATTTTTTAGGCTTGACAGTAATAATTTATTTTATGATATGATCTTTCTTAAACATTGGGCTTAAGCTGTCAAATCTGATTTGTGTCTTGATCATTTAAATATGATTTAATAGCAGCAGTCACGGATGACTGAACTGTTTCATTATTAGCTCGCTTTATTTCCTTATAAGCATTTGTTTTGATTGTGCTTTGGGGAATTAGTTGAAATCCTGTACATTACATGTTATCTAAACAATTTAATATTGACTAAATCATGATATGTAAATATTGCATTTTTTCTTTTGATCAAACAGCAATTAAAATAGATAATAACAATGCTCTCTTTAAAGATCATTTTAACTTTTCAAACAAAAATTCATTAGTTTTTTAATCTCATCACAGCATTCTATGGATAATAATTCAAACAAAATTTTAGTTTACAGAAATGCCAGTTGATTAATTAGATTGTGACTTTTTGGGGGGGTCAGACTCAGATATTGCCGTCACAAACGATTACCAAATCTAAGGAAATTTGAAATAACTCCTGCTATCAGCTTTTAACAACTTATATAATATATTGACTGATGATAACGTTACTTTGTTTTTGACAACTTGACATATCTATTAATCAAAATATAGATGTATTTTGGACGTATTCCAAGAAAATTTCATTGATTTTCTGTAGGTAAAACCACTAATCATATGTATTAAAGTTGCTTATCATCTTTCAAGAATATTCTGCACAGAGAGAACTATTTACTCTACTTTGAGAAAAGATCTCTGCCCTAAATTGCTGCCATATCCAACAATTAGTATGCCGGTACTGTTTTGTTATGCAGTCCAACGCCGGTTCACATCTGTTATACACAAAAAGACTAACCTAACCTTTTCAATTTTAATAAATGAAAGCAGAATATCATACTCCTCGCAGTGTTTTTCTTGATTAGAGCTAATCCTACTTAACACTGCAGTAAAGGAAGTAAATTTCTGTTCCAAATTATGACAGGTCAATTGTCAGATTAGCGAAATAGCGAAATGCGTAACAATATCATTACATTTTAAACATAGCTCCAAATTGGACCAAATATGTTTACATAACAGTTATCACATGACTCACAATTTTATTATGTCCAATTAATGAGTTCAAACCAGAATATTGCAGAAAACCTTTTTGGAGACGAACAATACTTCCACTGTTTTTATTACCTTAAAACACTGCCCAAAGTTTTAGGGAAGAACACAGATTAAACGACAGGCTGTCATGTTGCTGTACTTGGAATAGATTTGGTTGAACCGGTAGAATAGACCCGTTATTGTACCGGCCTACTAGAAATGCACTCCTGATCACTGTGACTGAGCCACTGGGCTCTCAGCAGTAGTTTTAAAGAATACATATAATTTACAACGAATATAAATGTACTGTTAATAACAATGGTGCTTGATGTCTTCAAATCTAAGCGGATTAGTGGTAATGGTTTCGTTTTTTTTTTTTAACAAAACGACAGATCCATGATCAATAATCATTGAAGGTCAACTCAAGGTTAGAAATAAAAACAACCGGAAAGTGAAATGAATGAGGTTCACTAACAACCATTTAACTATTGTTTAAATACTGGTGGTACATGAATCAATAAGTTGACAGTGATTTACATCAATCATCAAAGAAGAATATTTGTCTAGTGTAGGTTATCAATTCTATCGGTATTAATGATTCAGCAATTTTGTTTCAACGAAAAAGACACTTAAAAACACCCATTTCAGTAGCGTGGGCATTGAGAGCAATGATAATAATTCACTATAGTCATTTTGGGACTAACATATTGTTTAATTTTATTTCAATAAAAGGGGGCTTTAGCAGTGGGAGGAAACCGGACGACCCAGAGAAAACCCACAAGGTTGGACAGGCAACCCTACTCATTGTCACGTACAACCAGGGATTCGAAACCACAGCAGTTGACTCAATGACAGGCTTTATGATACAGCACGCACAAGCTAACAATTCAGCCATCCACCCCCCACCCCTGGTAGATAAAATTTGGATTTGCAGGAAAATATCGCTTAGTTTTCCTTTTGTCTATTCTAATTTCTATCCTATGTCCCTCCCTGACAAAGAAGGGTCATTTCAAGGATACAAGTATAAATGCCTAAAGAAAGTAACAATTCACCATTTGCTGTTTTCACTAAAATATCAAATCTGTCAGAGCCATCACCCACCCTAATGTACTTAGATTGATTACTTAATACTTAATTAAGAAATTAAAATACCAAAGCTTGATAACCTCCAGGCTTGGATTCAATCAGATTATTTTCGCGCACAACAAGATTATGAGCAGTATAGATCGATAAAATTTCACTTCAATTATTGAACTGAATAGGAAATTCATCTTTTGAAATATTACAAGGAATTCCTATTGATGCAATGAGATGCCTAAACCATCCATCTTACGTCATGTATGTGATTGTGATGCCACAACACATTTAAGATGTTGCTTTTTTTCTGTATAAACAATATTTTTGTTCAGATTTGCATCTGAATAGGGGCGGACAAAGAGGCATAGCCTATATTAAACCCCTCACATTGCTTTCAGTGTACGCTTATCGATTCATCACATTAGTTTTTTGTGTAAAACTTACTTTTCTTGGGAGGCTGTGATTTAGTTGGTTGTTTGATGGAGACAATATCATCATCACTTACAAAATCATCACTATATCTGCTCGAATAATCACCATCACTATACTCAGAGTGATCAGCCATTTTGATGCTGTTTTCAAAAAAGGTCAAATTTAAATAATTCTTGTTTATATAGATGGATGATATTTACTATCATAAATACTTGAAGATGTAGAGCACTTGGTTACAGGATGGTTCATAGTGGAATTATTCACCTTAAAAATAGAATAAAATCAATTTTGGAAAAAAATTAATAAAATGTATAATACAATAAAATTGATTTTTATTTGACAATTTGGTAACAATTTGCCCGTTCTCTAAAATAATGTCACTTGCAGTCACAGTCAGTGTAACCACTTTGCCTTGGCTCCCGATTGTGCATGCGGGTTTGTGTGAAAAATTCCTAATTCTATAGAAATTAATTACTTTGAACAATCTTTGAGTGGAAAAAATACCCACAAGGCCTAATTTCATACTAGTACTGTAAATTACGATTTCCAACCTAAACTATTTTTATTTTCCTTTCGCATGAGAATGTATGGAGCCAAACATTGTTCACCACCTCAAAAAATAGAGGGGGCGCCCCCCCCCCCCTCTTCTGGATCCGCACCACTATAAATCTTGTTAGACTTTCTTGTCTTTTTAAAAATCGACACATATTTCTAAATCTATTTAAATAAAGTTGACTTTAAAATCATATTCATTGGCCTGTCCAACTCCAAGTGTCCTAATAATATTAATTATTGCCCCTGCACATACCCAGACATACGGGCGATTATGCAGGTTGATTTACAATTACATATGTATGGTTTGTGTGAAGATATCTTCAATGACCACATACAGTTGGGTAGGCATAGCATTAAAAAATATTAATATAGTGACACTCAAACTGTCAACGTTCATCAATAAAGCATTGCATCCTGTTCCAAATAAAAAAACCTGTCCAGACTCAATCCAGCCAATACGGCGCGGTAGATATAATACTCGCTAAAATAAGGTTATGAACAGGAAGATTGTATCAAATATAGTATCAAGAATATTCGTTACCTTATTCGAGTCCGCGAATTCATATTTCCCGTAAAACACAGCCCGTCTTCAAGTCTTAAAATTTATAAAACCAATATTTATTGTATGTAAAGTATTTTGTTTATCTGCCCAGCAACACCACCAACTGCACACAAAGTGGTGACGTCAGAAAGACCGGAATGTGAAATACATCACGAGAATATGTGCTGATGTACATCCCAAACTTGGTAAACTTACTACAAGAAATTCTTAATCTGTTCAGCTGACATCGAATATCATACAAGATAATTAAGTAAAGATTACTAGACGATTTTGGTACCGTATTTAATATTCTAAGCAAAATAAGAATCCTCCAAAATGGTTATTAAGGTGTATATGACCAACATAATTAGCAGTAATGTGGTAAGTTTCTTTTAAAGTTAAAGGGGAACTCCATCCATCATAATTTTCATATTCAATTCATATTCATTAATCAAACTTTTTAAACCTAAAGCAATGGTCTGAATGGAGTTTGGGTGACTGGAAACCTGGCGTTTGAGTTATAATATTGCTGTCCTTGTTAGATCTGATGGCTGAGATGAGAAAGTTCATCCAGATTTTCCGGCGTGGTTCCCCGACCCTTAAAATTGTCAGTGATGTAGAATGAAGGAAGGGCCTTACATTAAGGACAGCTGTCTAGTTGTTTGGATGGGATAAAAACTGAGGTCCCGTGTTCAAACTGGCATGCACCTAAAAGATACCTTGGCGGTTGGAATTTGATATAAGAATAGGGGTTTCAGGTCACATGACTTTAGCGGCTGAAATATAGCCAAGTTGAAGTTCAAACTATGATTATGATTCTGAATTACTATTTTATGTAAATGTATTACTAGCAATTGTATTGTAATTTAATGTCAATCTCGATATCTGCAAAGATTCAGGCTAAAACGTTATTGAAATGTAAGCGAAATTACCGTTTGTTTACTTGAGACGCCTGCGGGAAAATACTGCTCTGACGTCACAGAACCAAAAATTTTCCATTGCTACAACCCACTTTATTGGATTTCCGCACCTTAAGTTTCTGGTGGATTCTGATATAGAATCAATCAAACGATAGGATAACATTTTTTCTGATTATTACGTCCTTTGATACCACATGATCCGATAATTACAGCCAAAGAAAACAAGATTTATCTGTTTTGATGACTGAAATTTGCTAAATTTCGACTAAATATAGCCTACGTTTTTTGTCTTATCATCCATATTATAAATATTTGACATATTATCATTCAAATTATTACGATTTTAATAAATCTTAGCTGACAATGACGTATGGATTTCAGTTTTGAAATTGGTACTAGAAATTCTGAAGGGAAAATACCTATTATTATGACGTCACTCAGATATGACTGAAAAGCACTTATTTTGGTGCCATTCCACGCATTGACTGGTATAGAGCGTTTTGATTACATTTTTGACGTCAGATCTAATTGGAATATTTTGATGAAATAAAAAAATTTGGGTAGCATTCAATGTATATTTTCACAAAATATTTTTAAAAGAATTTTTTCTGTCATTTGAAACTTTGACCTGGACCCCCTAATAACAATAGGTTGTAGAGCTGCGGCCAGGCAAAATTTCCCTCATAGCATAGCACACTGTCACTGTATGGCGTATGTCCGTCTTCATTAGCCCAGATTAGGAGAAGAATAGTAGGACGTTAAACCCCATTTATGTCCGTTGGTTACAACCTTCAAACATTGTTGGAAATCACCAATCTGATTAAAATGAAACACAGTTCCTGTTTCGTTTTTTATAGTTCAAAATATCGTTTTACGGTACCGGTTGCAGTGAGGGATTAGCCAATGAAATAGTTCGTTACAGCAACTTCTTGGCAGGCCAAGCACGAAACTGTGGGTAAACCACTATAAAACGTAAATGCTGATTGATTAATCAATGTATGATGTCACAAGGTTAAAAGGTGCTCGTACGTCCCATACAACTTGTAAGATATTCATGTAGTGTAGGCCATCGTAAGTATTAAAAAAATGAAAAGAAATCAGATTGGGAAATCACGTTTTGAATGGCATTTTTGACACGTATATGCTACGATTTTCAATTAAAAAGACAATTAGGCATTTAAATGGTATATTATCAAATATTGTGATATGATATTGTAATAATAATGACCTGATTCAGGTGGATCTGGTTGAATCCTAAGACTCTGTTAAACCCCATTTCTGGACAGATTGAAATAGTAATTCACAAGATAATGTATGGGTTTTTTTAGATTTAAAATACACCTGCTCATGCAATTGTTTGATTGGAGATATCAAAATAGTTATTCTTTATAATATTACATAGCTAGCCTATCATTATATTATATGTATTTAACATAAATTAATCTTATGACAGACAAGAGGAGTTCTCAACCCATTATTCCCATGACTATGAATAAATTCCAGTGATTTCTGATAAATTCCAGCTTTTTGTCGAGCACCTGGCCATGATATAGGCCTATCAAAAACAATCAGTATCTATCTGGACTGGGTAAATCTGGGACTACCTGCACTGTATTTGATGTTTATATTATATAACATAACTGCCTGTTTCCAATTAAAGCTCCCTCCTGCCATTTCGTCTTAGTCTTAGAAATAATTATGATTGGTATAAGCCCCCTATTACTAATATTACTATAAAAATTATTATCTAACAGTATTAAAGACACACATGTAGATCTAAAATAATGCAACAAGGCCCAGAGGATACAAACCACCTACAGACATCTACCTTCGATTTTTTCCTAAATTCCATTTAATGTGATCCTCAATTTTGAACAATTTAATGGCCCAGCGGGCAGTTATTACGATGAATAAACGATTAAAAAAGTTTCTGTAGAATGCACTAATTATTCAATATTGGCCTGTATTTACAGTTAAGAAAACAGCAGTTGCACGTATCAGATGTACTAAATAGTTTACAAATTGATCATGAGAATATTGATGTTTCGGATCCTTCAGAGGAAGAAGCTTTGAAATTTATGAGATCAAATAGTACACCAAAAAAACCAGGACAAAGGCCTCTTCCACCTCAGATGTTCAATGATGATGAATATTGTGGGGTAAGTTGTTATAGAATCATAGATCTACATATTTAAAGGAGCTAAATCGCTATGCTTTGGTAACTAGAAATGGATCGCAACGCATGATAATGTAATATGACTATATATAAACTGATTTACATTCAATCATTTCTGTTTTTACTCTTAATTTCTAATCATTAAATTTCGGCAAAACATGCAAATGGTCCAAATTGAATAGCAATATGTGGCGTCAGGTTATTCTAGTCTACACCGGTAGTACATGTAATTGTATTCTCCGGTGGGGTATGTTTAGCCTCATTCATTAAGTCCTTTTATTACAAAGCGTTTGGTGTGCCAATTTTAAAGTTTTTATATTGTCTTTGACTTTAATATTGGATATCAGATGCTCATCTTTCACGATAAGATTACAACATCAATTGTTGATTTAAAATTGACCAATAAGTCGTGTTTGCATCATCAGGATGATATCTAGTTAGAGTCTTAATTATCTACAAGTTCTCTGTTATTATTCTAAATTACATAATAAGCTATTTGTAACAATAGAGAAATGTGTGCTGGCTGTGATTTCTTATGAACTAAAGTAATCACAGCCAGTTCTTACATTTAAAATTGTAGACATTTATAGATTACATCCAAAGAAGAATAGGTGGAAAAATCACTTGTTTAAGTCTGCATAACGTTGATGGGTTTTCATTAACCTAGATATGCAAAAAGGACATTTTATATTTCTGCCATCAATTAGGATTTTCTTATTTCTTCTTTTTTATAACAGGACTATGAAGCATTTGCTAATGCCATTGAAGCAAATGAAATATTTGAATTTCTAAAATTAGCAGCACCAAAAGAAGTGTCCACAGGCTCAGTGCTAATTGTAAGTATTATGAAATGCTCTGGTTTAGTCTAAATCCCTCTCATTCAAAAGAAACTACCTTATTATTGGAATAGATAAATAGGCTTACACTAAGCATATTTTTCAAAAACAAATTCTTCCAAGATTGGTTCCAGAAAACAGATATGAATACTGTCAGTCATCGATAAAGTCTGATATACGTGTTTATTATGTGTATGGAGAAGTTTGGGGCAAAGATCTAGCCCAGTTTAAAATATCAGAATATTATGTTGTTTAATGGTGTTTGATTAGCCACTTGCTTGAAGTAAGAAAAAAATTGTGAACATTGCTTCCCAGAAACAGGGTACCATACGTTGCTTTGCACATATGCATTATATGGCATGTAATTAAGGTATTGTATTTTTAATTATAAGGAATATCTTACTAAAGAAATCACTGTATTTCTGAAAGCTATGTGGCAAAAAGTATAACATACGAGTATTGACTGGTGGTTTTTAATCAACTAAATTTCAACCTGAATTAAACATACATTATGCAAGAGTTACATCTGCCTATTGCAGGTCTTTTTTTAGGCATGAAATGTTATATATAATTCGACATTTATTAAAGGGACAATAACATTCTTGCTGGCTTGGTAGCACCAGAAAAAAAAATACCCTTATTCTGAGTACTAGATGTTTGAGTGTCCTACCTGTTGTGTAAATTATTCATTACAACCTATTTTACTTGTCCAGAGGGTTCGAAAATATTTTAAAATCCAAGTCACATTTGAAAAGGTTTACGTTAGGCTTTTCAAATCAATTGGTGGAATTTTTCCAATTTTTTAAAATAGGTGTGTTAAGATGAAATTTATATCATCATTTAATTGCAATATTCTAAAATAATACGATTTGTTGACCAGAATGAAGATTGGGACATATTATATTATTCAGTTACAACAAGAGTGTTATTGGGGCTTTAACATGTAAAGACCATTTTAATCTCTTGATGCCATCGTAGGTGTCAGAATTCCATTGGATTTGAATATGATTTGCTGTTCAACACCCATTGATAATTAACTGCGAAAATGGATAATCAAGACTTTGTTAATTATTGTGATAGTGGTAACAATGGCAATCAAAACTACAATAATTTTTTTAAAAGATTTTCTCGGCTTAAAGTGAAGCAATTAGACTGAAATTTTCAGCATATTTCCTCCACATTACCTAGATTTTAAACATTATAGTGAGAACTATAATGTATCTTTAAATAGTGTTTATATGAATGTGATATATTTATGTATTAGGAAGATGAAGAAGAAAAGATGGACAAGGTATTTAATGAATTGATGCATGACAAAAATGTGTGTGATTTCAAGTACTCAAAATCCACCTCGTCAGTTGATATTACCCATTTTTTAGTATTGATTTGGAAATATAAATACCTAGACAGGGGCAGATCCAGAGAAGGGGGGGGGGGGGTCCAAACCCCACCCTGCTCAGCCACATAAAATAAATAATGTCTTGCATCAATAAAATTACATCACAAAGTGATACATGTACTACGTCAGTATAAAAATGATTTCTCTGTTTAAAAAGCTCAATTTGTATGTATGCCTATGTAGTTTAGAGAAGATGATGGCAGATTTCCGTAACAGAAACCTGATAAACCCCATCATGCAAAAATTCCTGGATCCGTCCTTGCTAGATTAGATAACTGATAAACAAACATGAAATTATTGTTCAGTGGAATTAAAGTGTATCTTGAAATGGCAGTAGGGTTTGAAATTAGATAATACAATTGCGTAAGTTGACACAGCTAGACAGTAATATTGATGTTACATGCAATTAAGCTAGAAATCTGTGTACAAAGCATGATGAAAACATTGATTGCCCCAGCTTCCTAAGGACAAAACTTAAAGTGAAATTTGATGGATAGTACATCTATACAGATGTTGAGCATACTGTTAAATGTTTCAATGTTTTTAATAGCATGGTTTATTAGGAAAACCTAATCTCGGAATGAATTACTAATTGTTGTATAACACAACCCTTAACTGGTCAGACAGAAAATTCTTATATCCTCTAGTCACATATTTTATATATATATCAGCTTATACGTCAACTCGACATGTGACATCCAGGTGATTGTGAAGTTTATCAACACCAATTTATGACTGATCAGATAAGAGTTATCCAAATCTAATGTGCAATGTAATTTTATATACTAGAAATTATAGCCAACTTTTTAAATCATATTAACTTATATATAGGTTCTTTATGTAGCTCTTGTAATATTTACTGGGTTATGATTGAGCATTACTGGTTTATTAACATAAAACGTTTCGACAATGATACTCTTGTTTTTATCATCATTTGGTTGATTAAGACAAGAGATCGTCGTTGAAACATTTAAAGGAACCAGTAATTGTTGTTCCATTAATAGGCAAGTGTATTTTGTTAAAAAGGTTACGTTAAACTATGGATATATTTGTTTGCTGTTACTAGGCTGACACACCCAAACACATTGTCCTATACATTTTAACTTTAATTAGAAATACTTGCACATCGTTGTAAAGCAGATAAATTGAAAACAACGAGAACACGTTAAGAGCTTTTCTCTTGCATACTCAAGCTTACAGTATATGTCAACTACTGTCAGCAGTACTAAAATAGACACGTTTTGCAACAAAGAATTGACTGTGACTTTGTAAACGGAGATATAAAGATAATATTCCCTTCTTTGATTATTGCTAACTAAGTTATTAAAAATCACCTTGTAAGTTCTAAAAAGGCATATCAGATTAAGATTGTTATAACTTGCTCTGTGTAAATGCATGAACTACTGCATGGTGAAGATGGGTGTGAATTTAATAATTGTTTGCTCATATAAATAGAGATTTGTTGACCCTACCACAGTTTGCTACCACTCCTTAATCAATTTCAGGTAAGTCTATATTGATTTAACATGTTTATGTCATTATGTGTGGACAAATTTATTACCCTCTTTTCTATAGATAACAGTTCTTCGTTACATTATATATACTAGGTATTTAAAAATCAAATATTTCCTATCTAATATTTTGAATTAACAGAGTGACACCCCCTCCCCCATCTCCCAACTATTTATTGCCCATAAATTTGCTGATCTTTGACTCTAATATTTCTTTTTATATTTTTTATATAAAAAATAAGACAAATATTATTTTTATGTTGTTAGAATATTGATCGATCGACCTCCAAACATGTATTCCTACTAAATTCAACCAACAAATTATCCAAAATGTGAAATTGACCAATTTGATGCAGTCTAAAGGGGTGAACATAAATTCATCAAGGGGTGTTTTACATAAATGAATTATTGGCTGGTAGCAAAATCTGATAAAGCTTGCATCTTGCCCAAGACTGAAAATGATACTGGGACTCTTGCATCAACAATGGAAATGGGTATATTGTGGTCATTGTCCTTCACCATCAAACAAATGCAATTTGTACCTCAGTTTGGTAGATAGATTCTTTGTGCACACACATACAACAATGAATGGCATAGTATTCATTGGCAAAAGAAATTACAGTTTACAACTAATTTTGGGGCATCTTTGATATTGGGGCCTGTGGCTGCAGCCCCATCAGCCCACCTTCAATCTGGCCCTAAATACGTATACTCTTATAGGATGACATTTATGCTGTTATAGGTTGATACTTCTACTGTTAGGGGTTGATATTTGTACAGTTATAGGTTGATATTTCTACTATTTAGTATTTCTACTATTACCAGTATAGGTTGATATTTATACTATTATGGGTTGATATTTATGCTATTTTAGGTAAAGCTGTGTTTGTATTACAGGAAAAGGGTGAAGATGATGAAGAGGAGGATGAAGTAGATGGTGAAAAAGAAGATGATGAAAAAGATGGGGAAACGACAGAAGACGATAAATCTGAAAGTAAGGATGAGGGTAAAACTAAAGAAAAGAAAAATGTTAAAAAATTCAAACGAGATGATGATGAAGAAGAGGATTTATTTGCTGGACTGGAGGAAACTAAGGATGATGAAGAAAAGGAGGAAGAAGAAAAGGAAGAGGTGAAGAAACCAGTGAAGAAGTTCAGAAGAGATGATGATGAAGAAGAAGATCTTTTTGGTGGATTGGAGGAAACAAAGGATGAGGAGGAAAAGAAAGAGGAGGAAGAAGTTAAACCACCACCAAGGAGGTTCAAGCGAGATGATGATGAAGAAGAAGATCTTTTTGGTGGATTGGAAGAAACAAAGGATAAGGAAGAAAAGGAGGAAGAAGTTAAACCACCACCAAGGAGGTTCAAGCGAGATGATGATGAAGAAGAAGATCTTTTTGGTGGATTGGAGGAAACAAAGGATACAGAAGAAAAGGAGGAAGAAGTTAAACCACCACCAAGGAGGTTCAAACGAGATGATGACGAAGAAGAAGATCTTTTTGGTGGATTGGAGGAAACAAAGGATACGGAAGAAAAGGAGGAAGAAGTTAAACCACCACCAAGGAGGTTCAAGCGAGATGATGATGAAGAAGAAGACCTTTTTGGTGGATTGGAGGAAACAAAGGATGAGGAGGAAAAGAAAGAGGAGGAGGAAGTTAAACCGCCACCAAGGAGGTTCAAGCGAGATGATGATGATGAAGAGGATCTATTTTCAGGACTCGAGGAAACAAAGGATGAGGAAGATAAAAAAGAGGAAGAAAAAGAAGAAGTTAAACCCCCAGTGAGGAAGTTCAAACGTAATGATGAAGAGGAAGAAGATTTATTTGCAGGACTCGAAGAAGCAAAGGAAGATGCAAAAGAAGAGGAAAAGGAGGAAGAGAAACCACCAGTGAGGAAATTCAAACGTGATGATGAAGAAGAGGAAGATTTGTTTTCGGGACTTGAAGAAAAGAAAGAGGAGGAAAAAGAAGAAAAGGAGGAGGAAGAGGAAAAAGAAGAGGCTAAAAAACCTATGAAGAAGTTCAGTAGAGATGATGATGAAGAAGAGGATTTGTTTTCAGGAATTGAGGAATCCAAGGAAGAAGAGGAGAAGAAAGAAGAAGTCAAAGAAGAAACCAAACCAGTGAGGAAGTTCAAACGAGATGATGATGAAGAAGAAGGAGATTTATTTTCAGGCTTAGAAGAATCAAAGGAGGAGGAGGTAAAGACTGTGGAATGAAGTGTGATTTCATTGACTTTAATACTACGTTCATATTTTGAAGTGACTTAACACAGGCATCCTTCTATCTCTCTTTGTTTTATTTTTTTTTTTTCATAAATTCCATTAAACTGAATTATTCCTTGATTACATGAGTAGTATTTTAGGATTGAGATGGTTTATAAAACTTCTTCTATATACTGATGACCTTTATGAACTTCTTCTATTCTACCTTCTGTATAAATTCCAAATCCAACCTGCTTTCCATCAACTCTTATTCTAAAGATTGTGCACGCCAACACTCTGAATATTATTTTATTACAACAACCCTTGGATAGGTAACACCCCCTCTTTTGATTTGTGTCTTATTTAAATTCTAATTCTTCTCTACATATGATTGATTTGACCATAACCTTTTCTTAATCTACATCTAACTTGTGTATGGATGTGATAACCCATCATGGAATATAAGGTAAGGTATTAAAAACATTAATCAGAAATTTGGGTGTGATCTTTTAATAATTAACTTTTTACATTAAATAAAGATGAACCAAACATATGATCTGGTGTGATTCTTTTCTGAACATTTTGTTTTTAGTTATACTACAAAAAATATAAAGGGAAATTGACTCATTTGATTCTCAAAATTTTATTTTTATGCATGTTAGTGTTACATTTACCCTATCCAGACAAAAGAACAATATTCTCAAAAGAAATGGTATTAATTTGTCCTTATTCAATTATTGTCTATAAAGTTAACTTAGGTCAGGTTTCCAGTTGTTCGAATATTGATAAGTCAAAAATAATCATACATGTATTAAAAATTCTGCTGTTTCCATTGACTCAGGATTTAGCAAACATCTCTTGCATTAGTTGTCTTTGAGTGATAGCTGATGGCATTTGTTCAGATTCTCCACTTGGATTCTATACTAAAGTGTTATTCATATCATTGAATCACAGAATTCTTTCTTGTAGTGTGGAGCCAGAGGTATGTTGACTACACCTTTAAAGAATTCATTGTTATATATATATAAGATAATTACCATTTGCCATTTACTGTAGATAAACAACAAAATGTCAATTTCCCTTAAAAAAAAAACTTTTATCTTTTGCATCTATTGATTGAATGTCTTTAACAAAAAACTAAACCTATTGCATGATTATAGAACTGGAACATGTTTTATATCAGTATTTTTCTATAGATATCTTGCCTCAGTTGCCTGTCGTACATGACTACACATATTATATGCGGCTAATGCCAGTCTTTTAAAGATGAGCAGTATGTTTTAATAACAGAAACAGGAAGAATCAACCAGGGGGTAGAATTTATACTCCCAGGAGTCAAGAGAGATAAAGAAGAAATTTGAAATGATTCAGTACCAAAACCATAGACATGAGAGAATATAAAATTACATTATCTCATTAACAGAATAACACTAAGAATTACGTTTTTTTACAAAATAAATTTTATAAAGTAATAATTAAAGTTTGTTTTTAACATAAATTATTTCCTTTTGATGATAAAGTAGTAATACGTTCGAATGATAGGACTGAAATCCTAAAAAATTAGTTATTCATAATAATGGTTGTTTTGTTAGAGTAAAGAAGACACTGGTAAAGATGAAGAAGAAGTAAAACCAGTACGAAAATTTAAACGTGAAACAGATGATGATGATGCCGAGGTTGAAAAGAAAGAAGTGAAAGAAGTGAAAGAAGATGAAGTGAAAGAAGATGAAGTGAAAGAAGAAGAAGAAGTGAAAGATGAAGAAGTGAAAGATGACCAAACAAAAGAAGATATTAAAGCTGTAGAGACAGAAAAGGAAGAAGAAAAAAAGACAGCTGCCCCAAGACGCTTCCGTAGACAGTATGATGATGATGACGAGGAAGAAGAGAAGCCTGCTGAAGAAGAAAAACCTGAAGAAACGACTAAAGAAGTAGAAACTCCTGCTAAAGAGGAAGAAGAAAGTAAACCAGTGGAGGAAGAGAAGCCAGCTGAAGAACCAGCAACAAGAAGGCGGCGTCGTAGAGAGGAGAGGTCTGAAGAGCCTGCCCCGGAACCTGAGCCTGTAGAAGATGAGAGAGAGGCAAGAAGACGTCGTCGTAGAGAAGAAAGAGAAAAAGAGAAGGCTGAAGAAGCACCTGCTGCTGAAGAAGAATCAAGAGAAGAAAGGAGAAGACGACGAAGAAGAGAAAGAGAAGAAGCTTAAGTAAGTTACATCATGATAATTGGCATGGTGTGACATCATATAAATAGATAGAAAGAAGATATTAACTGTTTTAAGTGCATGTCATATACCACAGCATGGAGACTAACTACCATGTTCTCAAGTCATTACTAACTTGATCATTATCCTGATTATTGTTTTTAAAAATGTCCAGTTTTATTTGTGTGTGAAATTAATGAATTATTAGGAAATTATTTTATAGATTAATATATATATGTTTGCTTTCCAAAGTTTGTAGATTTCAGACCATTATTTATAGAACTAAAAAGATTTTGTACAGCATCATTTTAACATTTGAAAGTGTTGATTAGAATCTAATTACAGCATGATATTGATTCAAGTTTTGTGTGAAGTAAACAGACTGCATCATGTTGATATTCATCAGATGTTTAATTTTATACAATTTACTAATCTCTTAAATATTATTATGTACTTTATTTTGCAGTTTGCTACAGAATTCTAAAAAAATAAATTGTATTTATATTATAACTATTGTATTGTTATTGATATTTATAGACCAGTTGATCATGCTTAACAAGAACAGAGATTAATACATTGATGCAATTCAGGTGAAACCAAATCATATTGAAATTTGTATCAATTGTTTTATGAGGGTACATTTTGAAAGTGGAACATAGATAAACATGATTGTATGAAGTCCTACTTGATACCATTAACTTATATATTGCTTCTGTGATCAAGAAGTTGACATTATATTACTAATATTAGTAACTTAAAACATATTTTATTAATACTCAAATATATATGTAATACATTTTAATTCTCAATGAACTCTCATACATATTTAATTCTCAATGAACTCTCATACATATATATATATATGTATGAGAGTTCATTGAGAATTAAAATGTATTACATATATATTTTATATATATATATATATCAACAGTTGTTTATGGCAAGCTGTCACAGAAATGTTGACATTAATAATCTTAAGTACAGTCGCAAAATGGTTTGCAAAAATTTAGCTGAATTGGTGAGATGTTTAGTGTGACCTTGATTCATTATTACACTGTTATCATGTTAAGTGCTTGTCGTAATTTATAAATTTCTGTATTTTTCAGACAAATGATTGTCAAGAACAAGAAAATGAAGCTGCCAGTAACTAATATGGTAAAGTATTTAATGCTACTATCTCCCAAAATAAATATATGACTCTCATTAATTACTTTCACATTCATCCTTTTATATATTGGGCAATCAAATTGCTAATCAGTTTGCTTATTATTGAACTTAGTCAAGGTATTGACCAACTAAAGTATACACCAAGTTTCATCACTCTCATTTTTGGAGAATCAAAGTTAAATCTCAAAGCCCCAACGGTGGAATTGCCTATCTCGTTAGCCGAACAAAATCATAGAAACACCAAAATGAGAGTAAAATACCTTCCATTGTCTTTTAAATCTTAAGAAATCACTTGATTCTTACTGATTCATGATGAATTAAGATTCACTTTCATTTTACATTTTGTTAATTGTAGCTTGTGGAACCATACCAATGCTGGGTGCACTGATATTGTTAGGATAATGTGTTGGAACTCTATGTAGAACAAGTGATGGTGACATAGTATCAAATGTGTTAAAAGACTTACATCATGTTTTGTGTATATAAAATTGTGTGATATCGGACTGTTTGTTAATCCTTTATACTAGATGAAGTTGTTACTAGTTTTTAGTAAGCAGATGTATATAATTGTTTTACAATTATTATTATTATTATTTGTTGAGCCATCCCTTTAAAGCTGTATTTCATTGAACAGAAATCTTATTTACTACAATCAATCTGATTTAAACACAGATCCTATCTCGTTTGATTGTTTATAGTTCAATATTTCATTATACTTGTCTTTACTACCCGTGTTCTGGTTGATGTGAAGAATTAGCCAATGAAACAGTCTGTTACTGCAAGTTTTTGTCAAGCAGGTACACGGAACTGTGGGTATCCAAGTAGAAACATCAACATGAACGCTGATAAGTAAATTAAGTCTGATGTCATAGGTTCAAAAGCCGCTTGTATGACCAACTAACTACAATTGGTCAGATCTTCATGTAGTTGAGTCTATTGAAAGTATAAAAAACGAAACGTAATATAGATCTGTATTTTAATCAGATCGCTACTACAAAAATAATCAAAAGAATTTTTTTTATGTGAAGTGGGGTCTGGGGACATGTTGGTACTGATTGTTGATTGTATTCCAACCATTCCTTCGTTCAATTATTTGTCTTTGTAATTCTCTTTTCATTAGTTCATGACCTAAATCATCATTTAGAAGGACATCTAAAAAGTTACACTTCCAGACACTGAAGTTAATGTGAAAAACATTACAGAGTCTACAGGGCAATAATTTTCCCAAAGCAAAAATACAGCAGGGTAATCTATAATGTATCCAAATTATGAGATTATGCATCTAGTCTTAAAGATAATAACAGCTTTAATCCCATACCCCAACAAGTAAACATGGAATACAGCTTTAAAAATATGTTATGACATACTGTGGAATGCATATTGTCAATATTTGCCACTTGTTAAAGCCTAGCAATGAAAAAGATTTAATTGTTGCATGAGTGATATCAAATTATTTAAGCTATAATACTAATCCAAGATTTTTAACAGCCATTGAAATTTGTTTTAATACATTTTGTTAAAGTTTAATGGTAAAAACATACGCTTATTTGGATTTAAGGGTATGATGATTTTTTTTTTTATTTTCTATTACAAATTAATTCCCCTTATTGCTTGCATTGATCAGTTCAATATTTTAATGTATTTAATGTTAAACTTCTGAAGGGTTGAGATGCAGATCACCTGAAAATTATGTTCTATGTAAAATGCATTGTTATCAACTGGAGAATTGTGATTTTAGTCTTTATGCAACTTAGCAAAATACACCACAATGGAGCTGTTATTAATTTATTTAGCTTAAAAGCTATATACATTTGTAATATTATATGTAGTAAATAAAATAAATTTTTATATCTTATCCAATTTTATTTTTTTGGTTGAATTCTTTCCATGTAAAGCATGGAAATAACCCCAACACAGAGGCTATGTCTCAAAAAGAAAAAAATAGCCATAAACAGCAGTTTATCTGAAAGAAAAGTTAGATGGTGACCATCTGGTAATATATCTCTGGAACCGAAAGTTGTATAATGCTATAAATCAGGGGCCTATTTCACAAAATTTTAACTAAGATAAGATCTGAATTTTAGTTATTTGATTGGACAATATTAGATTGATTTTAGTTCTTAGCCAATCAAAATTGAAGTATCTACAGCAGCTTCCAAAATGTTTGGACATGGTACGATAAAAAACATAGGACTGTGAAAGTTGGGCAAGCGAACTTACTCCTTGGGATCAAAACCATCCCACTTGAATCAATGATAGACTTTATTATATAAAGTGCATGTATGGTGAATATTCAAAATTTCTACTGAACAACTTAACATAAATTAAGTACTTTTACCCACATTTAATGTCAATTATGGAGTGGGTGTTCCAATGGTATTATATTCAAAGGAATGACAGTTTCGCTGACCCATTCAATGCAAGTATATCATGATGAATTATTTTAACAGTCAAATTAACAGCTTTTATTTAATTTTTTCATGGCTTTAATACACAGTGGATTCAATCAGATTTAACCTAAGCCCAACAAAAGATTAATGAAGCAGTCGGTATGGATGAATAAAATTCCAATTATCACAACTGAATTGAACCATTTTTGGATTGATATTCCTGGTAGAGATTCATCTTTCACAATTTTATATTTTGCATGTGATTAATATTGTGCTAAATAAAGGCTACACACTGCCACTAGTGGTTGTTACCCTTCCAGGATATTGGGAATTACCTCAATATGTTCTAGGCTTCTATATTTGCCAATCTGGAAAAGTAGTTAAGAGCAATAATAACATACCTTTTTACCAAATTCTTCCAGAAATGTTTTTTTCAGAATATCTGCCCTAATGTAGGATCCTGAATGCCAGTAAACTGTTTATGTTTGAAGTGTTTTAAATAAGGAAATGTATCTGCCAAAGGTATCACAATGTTTGATATTTATTTTGCGGTCAGCTTTGAAGACAGAAAATTTCTATACACATAAGAGAGAGAAATGGGGTTTAACATGGACTTAACATAAACTAGATCATTTCGCGGACTAACATATGGATCAATTTCATTCCAATAATACGCTTCCACATAGGGGTCTTTAGGAACCCAGAGAAAACCCACAAGGTTGGACAGGTGACCCTATTCCTTGTCACTTACAACCAAGGAATTGAAACCACACCAGTTGACTCAATGACTGACCTTATGATACAGCACCACACGCTAACCATCCGCCCCCACCCCATTTACACAAAAGGGATAAAATTTTGGTTTGATCTAATGTGCCGTGGTTTCATTCTTAAAACAGATTGAATCATTGTTGGAACTGTAAGAAAAAAAATAAGACAAAAGTTGGAATACACTTTATTATATGATGATATTGAAAGACCCTCAGCTTTGATACCAATAAATCCTATTACAGGTACGGAAATACATACAATATATAACGAAGACTTGGGGGGAAAAATAGATCTATAAAATAATATTGAGTTTGTTTGTACATGGATTATATTCTGTTATTACAATATCAACAGATATTAACGACAAAATGCCATTTAAAATATAATGTGCATGCAAACTATTCATAACAATCAATCATTATTCACTGATCAAATTTGAGGATTTTACAGGATTTTAATTTCATACATTTTAACATTTATACATACATCCATACATAAATAAGTAAAGAAATGTCATGATTGATTTCCAACATTAAAATTGATTAACTCATTTTGAACTTCAAAATAAACATTAGCATGTTTGTCCAACAAATAATTTTTTTTAGCCAACAAACAGAAATATCAAAGCATCAACCCACCAGATAAATTCATTTTTGATTAAAAAAAAAAAAACCTTGCAGCCCCTTCAAATTGAAAATATGAGTAGCTATTAATGTTAAATATGGATAGAGATTACATAAAATTTATTTTGATTTATTTCATTTGCATGTCAAACTTTGACTATAGATTTAGTCCCCTTAAATATCCCCTAAAAATAAGTTTATTTTCGACCAATGAATGTAGGTATAACAGAATAATACATATCATATGAACAAAGTTTCTACAAATTTCAAGATAATAATTGATGTAAATCAGGCAGTAGAATGAGCACTATTCATATAAACAATACCAGTAAATAATAGAATCTGATATTGTGCAAATAACACACATACTTGCAAGATATACTATTAATATCATAAAAATATAAATGCGAAATAAATGAACTCTATCACCTCCTTTCACAGCACTTAATCAAATTATGACTCTGATATTGAAAATACTGGACGTTGGTTATTAAATGAAAATGAAAAAAAAAATGTACTAGTATTCAAATCTCGTCACAAACATAATCTTCTTCTGTTCACATTCACTCAAACCAAACACTTGACTTAATCTTCACTCAGTTCCAAAATACTTTTGACCAAAATGATTAGGAGCAACTGGATGAATTTCGGATGTGAGAATAGTTATTCCAGGAGATTCAGAGATAACATTTTTGGCAGCTGAAAAACAGAAGCAAACAGGATGGAATGAGGTTTTACGTTATGTCAATACAATACTTAGGTCATCTTGAGACTAACATGTTGTAATTTTTATATTTCATAGAATGTGGAAAGGAAAATTGTTGTCCAGACAGCAGCATTTCACCTACTCTTTTTCGAATTCATACTGCCAAGTTTTAGTAAGTTCACCCCAATGATTTCACAGGTGGTGCTCATTTTTTGCTCTTTCCGAATGACTAAGCACCTCTAGTGAGAACTAGGATTGAAAAATCCTGAAAGTCCTTCTCAACTTACAGAGTGATTCAAACCCATCACAATCTAGTAAAAAAAAATTGGTGGCTGACAAAATGATTCAAATAAAGTTAAGGTGATTTACCTTGCGGTGTGCAGAACAAATTTAATAATATGACATTATCTTCATTTATTTTATGTTCCCTTAAAACTTTCATAGCTTGAGCTACAGTATTGCCAGTACCTGTAAAAAGATAAACATAACAGTAAATAAAACAATCAGATTAAATACAGATCTTTATTTCCCTTTTTTTTCATTCTTTCGATGACTTTCACTACATGTAGATATAACCGGTGGAATGTCATCAGGGTCATAAAGTGGTGTTTACCCCGGTGATGCCAGTCAGTCATTCAATTCACCAATCAGTGTCTGTGATTTATGTGGGTATTCAGAAATACAACTTTAGCTTTGATTGTGAATGTATACGCACAGTTATCACTTGACTCAATAGACCATTTGGTTGGCTAATCCCCAACGTCAACAAGAATTCACTACGACCTACTCTTATATTAAATTCCAACAGTCACAGGGCCTTTTATGAGCATGCCAACAGGACCTCCATTTTCCGTCCCACTATACATTGTCCCTTGCCAAGCCAACATCCCTGACCAAGGGAACCACATAGGAAAATTGAAGTATATCTATATCCACCATGTGACCAACATGATTAATACGATGAAGATATTTCAAAATATATTCATAAATGAAATGAAATGGGTTTAACCTCCTAATGTTCTGCTCTTAAACTGGGCTAATGAAGACGGGCATACACCATACAGTGTGCTATGAGGGAAATTTAGCCCGGTCTTTTACGTGCACGCCAATGTGTACACAGAACCTCAGTTTTTTGTCCCATCCGAACAACAAGACAGCTGTCCTTGTCAGACCCTCAACCTGCATCACTGACATGGGGAAAATATATTTATATTACATACTCATAATAGGGTACATCAGAAGAACTTTTCGTCGGCTAATATCTGGAGGAAGCTTAGCATATAACACTTTCGCTTCGTGTGTATCTTCATCACTCTGTATTAATATTTTACCAATTCTTATTGAACGACAGCAGTCTCTTAATCCTTGTTCCATGGCTTCACCTTAAAAATAAAATTTGGTTATTGTCGTTTATCTAACTACCGGTATTCATTCACGCATACATCTATATTCCTAATATGATTAGCTGACAACTGGTAGTTTCAAAGACATACATGAGGCAGTAGCATACAAGTACACTCTGCAAACTTAACTATTCTGAGAAAGCGAGAAAAAGAGAAACTGAGAGTGGGAGAGAGAGAAATAATTTGAATACCCAATAAATGAGCCCAGGGGTTAGTGGAGTAGAACAAAACAATGCCACAGAGGATACCGAAGAAGGTTAGAGTGTGGTGTAAATATAAACATGTAATTACAAAAATGAAATGAAAGTACATGTAGAATATAATATTGCCTAATTTTAATTATAAATAAATAAAATACTCACCACTTCTCATAATACTGACTCCACAATTTCCTTTTTCATATCGTAACCCGTTGTAGGAATGTCCTGTCAAACATATATTAAATGTCAACTTACATCAGTTATCAATCAAATAATTAATGTTTTCTATTGTATATTGCAATGTGTATACTAAACACCCTGAAACTATTTAAGGTATGTGCTACAGGGCTATTTAATCTTTCATATTTTTAAAACAATGAAATTTTTGTCCATCCAACTGATATTTTGTTAGTAACCTCATAAATCCCCCTAGTTTCACTTTCAATATCAATTGGTCAAAAAATCATCATAATTAAAGTTTGCCCTAGCTTCAATCAGAGACTTGATCTTGCTGTACATCTCATCAAACCCTCCATGTAATGTTTTACATTTATCTTAGTGGACACTTAGGGCTAGCCCCCGGATCCATTCACTTAATTTGATATGCTGGTTTGTTTCTGATTTCTGCGTATTGTGTCTTGTCCGTAGATTTGTTTTTTGTGTAAATTATATATGTGTGGTGCGGTTCCCCTGCACTTATTAAGATAAGATATTGGGTATGATGTCTACCTGTAGGTGTTGTAATAGAACATTCTTTATATGGCAGTTGATTTAAGCCCTCTTCTACTATCAAACGGATCTACAAACAAAAACAAAAGACGTACATGAAACACCCAACATTTCTAGGCAAAATAATATCATTTGACATTAATAATTTGGTACAGCGGTAAGTACTCTGTCTTGCCAATTTTCTTTGAATTGGTATATTGTACAACATTAAATATATGTTAGGAACTCATGTGACAACACAAACAGCCATACACAATCAATAATAGCTAAGTTCATTTTAGAGACAGTTTAATCTAAAGACCATACATTATATTAATGAACCTAACATTAATAAATGTTAATATGCATGTGTAAACAACATTTGATACATGTCTTTATGAAGAAATTGCTGTAAAAATTGTGCATTAAGATATTCAGCAAACTACATAGTACAGCTTTACTTACCGAGTTAGATCTCACATTCTCAATACGTATTTGTTTGTGATATCTTGTCCACAGGTTTATCTTCTAGTATTCTATTTGTGGTGAGCATATAGCCAACAGATTTTGTCCACCCCATTACTACTCCCCCTTATCACCAACTCTGTACACGGATTAATAAAATCATAGACGACTACAAGTATCGAAACTCAAAGAAACGGATCCATGTGTGGGGTGAAAAAATAATTAAATATTTCTAGCAATTGGATAAATATACATACTAGTCTGTCAGCATAGAATATAAAATCACTTCTTGAAGTCGATCTGAAAAAAGACAAACAAATTTAAAAGTAGGCTGGAAAAATAAAAAAAAAATTAGAAACAACCTTTCTTTTATATCATTATTCTATGACTACACTTATATTCATGCAATCCATAACCAATACTTCGGATGAATCAGCCACAAAAATATTAAATAGGCCTAATTAATAAATAAAGCATCAAAGCTCCCCATGGACTATGTAGTTCAAATTAGCTGTCTTTTCTTTAAAATTTCAGTGAAATTTTTCATTCCTATTCAAATTCCAAATATCTAGAGCTTATAATATGTCATGAAGGCGTTGCATGTGCTTGATTTCTCTTTTCCATCCAAATGAATGGAACCAGGCAAGACAAGAGACAATAGAAAAATAGGTTGCCAGGCAACGAAACATACGCCCACACAGCAGCCAAATCGTCCGGGCAGTCAACAAGAAGTGTCACATATCAAGGAATTATCAGAAAATCATTAGCATTTGTTTGGTTTTTATAATCAAACCTGTTTTTTTTTAAATCAGATAATAATTGTGACCTCCAGAGGCACAACAAGCTAAAAAGGGTGATTTTTTGTACAATCAGGGGACATAATTCAGGAAGTAATGACCCGATGGGCGCAAATATCGAAAGGGACCAAGATCTTTGGGTTATAAACATACATGTCAAGTTTCATCAAAATCGATTCAAAATTGTGACCTTTATAGGGTCCACAACCTTGATATAACATATTTTCACACTATTCGTGTACAAACGGCGGCCATTTTGTCCGTCAATTCTAGTCCGATTTTCACGTAATTCGAACTCTCTCTTCATTACCATGTAACGGTGATATAGTCAAACGTTTTTTTAAATCGGATAATAATTTTGACCTCCAGAGGGACCAAAAGCGAACAAAAGCAATTTTTCGGACAATCAGGGGCCATAATTCAGGAAGTTACGATCCGATGGGCGCAAATATCGAAAGGAACCAAGATCTTTCGGTTATAAACATACATGTCAAGTTTCATCCAAATCGGTTCAAAATTGTGACCTCTATAAGGTCCACAACCTTGATATAACATATTTTCACACTATTCGCGTACAAATGGCGGCCATTTTGTCCGTCAATTTTGGTCCGATTTTCACGAAAATTCGAACTCAACCTTCATAACCATGAAACGCTGATATAATCAAACGTTTTTTTAAATCGGATAACAATTTTGACCTCCAGAGGGACCACAAGCTAAAAAGGGCGATTTTTCGGACAATCAGGGGCCATAATTCAGGAAGTTACGATCCGATTGGCGCAAATATCTAAAGGAACCAAGATCTTTGGGTTATAAACATGCATGTCAAGTTTCATCCAAATCGGTTCAAAATTGTGACCTCTACACTGTTCACAACCTTGATATAACATATTTTCACACTATTCGCGTACAAATGGCGGCCATTTTGTCCGTCAATTCTAGTCCGATTTTCACGAAATTCAAACTCAACCTTCTTAACCATGGCACGGTGATATAATCAAACGGTTTTTTAAATCGGATAACAATTTTGACCTCCAGAGGGACCACAAGCTAAAATGGGCGATTTTTCGGACAATCAGGGGCCATAATTCAGGAAGTTACGATCTGATTGGCGCAAATATCGAAAGGAACCAAGATCTTTGGGTTATAAACATGCATGTCAAGTTTCATCCAAATCGGTTCAAAATTGTGACCTCTACACTGTTCACAACCTTGATATCACATATTTTCACACTATTCGCGTACAAATGGCGGCCATTTTGTCCATCAATTTTGGTCCGATTTTCACGAAATTCGAACTCAACCTTCATAACCATGGCACGGTGATATAATCAAACGGTTTTTTTAAATCGGATAACAATTTTGACCTCCAGAGGGACCACAAGCTAAAATGGGCGATTTTTCGGACAATCAGGGGCCATAATTCAGGAAGTTACGATCCAATTGGCGCAAATATCGAAAGGAACCAAGATCTTTGGTTTATAAACATGCATTTCAAGTTTCATCCAAATCGGTTCAAAATTGTGACCTCTACACTGTTCACAAGCTAAAAAACGTCATTTTTCGTACAATCAGGGCCAGGGGCCATAACCCATGAAGTTACGGTCCGATACATGCCAATATCGAAAGGAACCGAGATCTTAGGGTGATAAACCTATATTTCAAGTTTCATTGAAATCGGATAAAAATTGTGACCTGTAGACTGTTCACAAACAATTGTGGACGGACGAACAGGGGCGACGACAATATACGTCCACATGAAAATGTGGGCGTATAAAAATACTTAACGTACTTATCCCTTAGAACAGTCTGTAGTTCCTTGATGTTATCAGTTATTCTTAATTTCTTAACATTTCCCTCAAACTGTTCATCGATAATAAGACTTGGTACAGTATTCTGTATTAAATCTGGTGCTGGTTCAACCATTTTCAATCCCTCTGGCTTCTGTAAGGTTATTTGAGGTTAAGCTATACACGTATTTACAAAAATATATTTTAGGTTTAGCAGCTATATTTATTAATTTATTTTATAGGTAAATAAAGATGCAATACCTGATGATTTTTTGCGTGCCTATAAAATAGTTGACTTTGCTTGCTAAATCCGGCTACCGGTAGGTTTAGTGATATGACATTATGATAAAAACTGATAAGGGACATGAAAAATAATATAATTTGATTTCAAATTCCACCCAAGTCAATTTTAATATAATTTGTTTTTTATAATTTCCACCCAAGTCAATTTTAATATATTTTGTTTTTTATAATTTTCACCCAAGTCAATTTTAATTTAATTTGTTTTTTATAATTTTCACCCAAGTCAATTTTAATATAATTTGTTTTTTATAATTTTCACCCAAGTCAATTTTAATTTTCACCCAAGTCAATTTTAATATAATTTCAATTCTGTTGAATTTCCACCCAGCGCGTGATGTCATCGGATAACGCTAAATCGGATATTATGATGTCATATCAAAATGCCTGACAGAATGTTATGACAGAATTTTTTTTTTTTAAAAATTGTCCTATCTCTTCGAAACTTTAGCTACATCCCCCGCCCTCCATTTCCGCATTGGGGCATCCAAAAATGGTCTCAAAATTAAAATCAAACATCTAGTTCCATTTCTATTTTTTTTTAAACTTTATATACTCCCACCGCTCACTCCCCATGGGTCGGGATCAACATTTTCTTTTTGGGAATTGTGTTTGGCCGAAAGATGGGTGCTTGGGTGGAATACCTGAAAATTTGGTGTCAACTGACCCTCTGGAAGGGTCGGGCGTAGCAATAATCCACATGAAAAATGGACGCCAACTAAAAATAAGCAGGATCGACCAAGCGGTTCCGAATTTAAGTTCTTACGTAAAAATTGAATTAAGGGTAGGAAGGTGTCGGTTTAGAACTCTACTCGTCGACCTGATCTCCTCCCATCCCGATCTCCTATAATTTTTGTCATTTTTAGGGGATTCAGGGGTTTAGACTGAATTCATAGGCCATAATCCTGTTTCTACCCCCACCCTCCGAGACATCTTTTTCTCAAGGTCATGTTTTTCTAAACCCTGCCCCTCTCCGTGGGCCCAGGGGCCCCAAATGTGGCATGAGGATAGGCCTTGGTAATGCCTTCTAACCCCCTGGGGTTTGGACCCCAAAGTTCGAACCCTTAAACCTTTTGACGAGCAGTCCATGTAGGAAACAGAGAACTGGAGAGATATGATCATATTTCCTTTTTGACGAAGTCACGCGCTGGGTGGAAATTCAACAGGATCGAAATTATATTACAAATGACTTGGGTGAAAATTAAAATTTACTTGGGTGAAAATTATAAAAAAACAAATTATATTAAAATTGACTGGGGTGAATATTAAAAAAATCAAATTATGTTATTTTTCATGTCCCTTATCAGCCACCGTACTTTGCATAGTATACACTGTAAATTATGTATTTAGATGTATTACCGTATGTGTTAAATATTATTGAAAAAGAATTATAGTTTGTCGGCCTATGTTTTATACAATGTGAAATATCATATTCGAAGTTTGTTATTTAATAAATATTAAATGTTACTTAAAAACGTCTGTGTAAATTTTTACGTCTTAAATTAATTGAGTTATTTTGAAGTAAATAAATCTGATAAAATTACAATTTGTAATAAAAATAATAACCGTATTACATTTGAAAGTATAAAATACAAACTTTCTCTAAATTCAATCTCAAACAACTCCTTTTAAGTAAAAAATAAAAGAAAAAGAAAGAAAAGTAACACCAAACATGCCTTCCGGTAGAGAAAAGACTTCCGGTTGTACTTGACAGTACCGGTAACACACGACTACTTCCCGTAGTCTTGATACCAGTCTGAAATCGATTTATTTCCACGCTCGACTGTCGTCGTGTTAATACATCACATAACTTCAATTAAAAATTTTGTTGAGGTTATAAGATACACACCTACTTACTATTCTAAGATAAACATATCCTACAATCACTGTAATCATACTGCTATTGGAAATTTTCAATAAAATAATGTCATTGGTCCCAGGGGACGGCGAGACTGTGAATCAGGGGCGTGGTGAGGGCAATTATTGAGAAGAAATTATGAGTAACAAAAAAGATTTTGGCACAAAAACCCTTTTACTGACCGCGGAGCTGTGGCCGGCGAAGCCGGCCACCGCGAGCGCCGAAGGCGCGAACCCGCGGCGGGGGATCCGGGGGGCCCTCCCCCGGGAAAATTTCGAAAATTAGAAGCCCAGAAACGCAATCTCCAGCAATCCAAGACAAGAAATACGGTAATAAAATATGATTAAATTTTCCAACTTGACTCTTTCAAAATTTTTTTAATTGGGTCAGATGAAACAATTTTTCCACTTACAAATGTTTTTCATTTTTTGAGTAATTTGATTGTGATTTTGGCGCAAAAACTTTTTGGCGCATGAGTATGGCTACTCATGAACTCATTCTCACCACGCCCCTGCTGTGAATGATGGAGACACAAGGGGGACTTCTGGAACTGGAGGTCCCTTTGGGTGTCTATCTCATGGCTGTTGAAGAGGTTACGGAGTCCATCCACCAGGGAATATCTTTGAAAATCTGTTGCAGAAACAATGAAATCTGACGTCTTTTGTGGCCAGTTATTTAGTTCAAACCAGATCAGAATTCAACTGAGACTAAGATCCATGAAGAGATTTGTTCATGACATGCATATACATGAGCACTTTGACATTGGCTTACCTCGAACCTCGAAGCTAGGTTCCACTCACCAGCCGAAAAAGTAATTCATTGAACCATTATCTACCATCTCAGCCCAGATGGCCTTGAAAAGATCTTGCCGAAATACACATAAAGGACGATCGGCAAAATTGTACTTGCAACGGGTGAAATGCACCGAGGCTTTAACAGGAGGGGTCGGATGGGATGCACCCCTTCTGGGGGCCTTTGATTGACCCTATAATAACGCTTACGTGTTTATGATGGTTGTTAATAATATGTTTATATGGATGCTTATTTTTATTCATTCTCTATTCCTTTTGTAGGCTTTGGTGCTTTTTTGTGGTAGGCCTACGAATTTTTGGGCCGACAGAACAACAAACAGGACCGATGACTAGCTACATATGCCCAAATTACGATTGGGGTACAGGGCGCCGTTGATTAACAAGGAAATATATGTATAGATATGTATTGTCGCCCAGACATGTAAATGGCGATCTGCAGCTTTTAGCGCCAAAAAGGATTTTCTTTTTATTGTTAATCAATAGTATACATGTATATTACATTTTAAAAATATACAGAAAGAAAGCAAAATTATAATGAACAAAAACATGTCTCAAACTTCATATGCAATCGATATAATCACGGCCTCTTGAAGATTTCAGCTATTTTATTCACCAGTGAAGTTTGGGAATTCATGTTACTCCTTTGTTCTTCGCGTACATCTTGTTGGCCATCATTAGACACATTTGGTGATTGTTTATCATCTAAATTTAATATAGTTGTCGATATTTTCTCACTGCAATAATTCCATTCTTGCTGTTGAAAGAACTCGGAACTTTGTTGACCATCTTCTTCGCTTTCATGTGTGTGTATATCCACGAATTTCTGTTCTATTGACCGCTCTTCTTCATCAAGGAATAAATCTACTTGAATATCTTCAATAGTTCTGGGTAACTTTGCTTGGTTTTGGGCATTTTTCTCTGCAACAAGAAGTTTTAGTTCCTTTGTTCGCTTAGCCGCTTCTACACACGTTTGTTTAATTCTTTTAAATTCCATCCTTTCAACTCTCCTTCTCCTTTGCATCAATTCCACCTATGAATATATTACGACAAAGGAATGTTATGAATATTTCGTTGAGATTGACAGACATAACTTTGTCAGAGAACGAATATACCCCACCCCTACTCCACCATAAACTTTCTAGAGAGAGGTAACGTGGCCACATAATGACATTATATTATAAGGTGGTCGACGACGACTGACAAGTTAAATTCGACAAGGTTACGGTTATCACCAACTGGGCAATTTTTACAAAGGTTTTTCAAAATGTATTTATGGGAAAAAACTACAGTCTGTTGAGTATTTAAAACGTTTTAGCGTCAAGAGCAATGATTCTATAGAACATTAAAATTTATGCGCGAGTCTGTATTTTGATAGGGTTTGGCTAGCCTAACAACACCAGCAGTTTGAAAAACTCTGAACTCTAGCACGATTTCGGTGACAGGAGCAATAACTGAACACATTCGCTGAGGTGCATTTATATAACTATACCAAAATTACAATGAAACGAGGTCGACATCTCACCATTCTGCACCGACTGGGCTTATGAACATGAGCATGCATCATCAGGTCCGTAGCTAGCGGGGGGGGGGGGCAGCTGCCCCCCTGGAAAAATTCGCCCAAGGCGCCCTTTGCCTGTTAGGGAAAAATCGGCTCCCTAAATGGGCGCCAAAGGACGCAATATGAGGCCATCGACAACGTCTTTATATTAGCATGGGCGCCACATAAAGCCGAGTGACATTGGTTGGCGCAAACGACAAGATTGGCGCACATCCATTGTCAATTAACAACTGATGGGGCGCCCAAAACGGTTTGATCTGTGGGGCGCCTTATCATGGAGAGGCGCACATGATTGGTGGGACGCCCACGACTAGTGCATAACGCCGAATCAGATTGGTTGGGCGCCAAAGACTTGATCAATGGGGCGCCCAAAACGGCATGTGGGTGCCTCATCCCAGGGGATCGCCCATCATGACGAGATCATGGGCGCTCATAATATAATAGTGAGACCAAAACGGCTTGACAATCTTCAAAATTCAAACGGAATGATTTAGTGAAGTACCTCACCCCGGAAGGGTGCCCATAATATAATGTACGCATATGGGGGGCACCATATTGACACTTCCATTGCGCGGTACTGTACGCCGTGGACTATCAAATGTAGATACATCGGCGCCCACAGAAGCCTTTGCCCCCCGAACAATTGTGGCCTAGCTAAGGGCCTAATCAAGCAGCGTGCTTACTCTTATTTCGAAGTCCCAACTATCAACGGTTCTTTTACGTGACCTCGGTTACCTGACACGCCGTGACCTCGGTTACCTGAACTTTCTCGACCAACACTGGAATCGAACATGCATCCATTGGATTGGCAAGTCAAAGTTTTACAAACTGGGCCACCGCGACTCCCTTATGTCTACAGCCAGACAGAATGGCGTGATAGGTGCAGGCGCGATAATTTCAATTATCAACCATTCATATGAGAAGACTTATTTAACATTTATGAATAAGATTAAACAACCGTGTAGACTTGAAAATCCACGCAAAGCCTACATTTGGTTGGTTTTTATTAATAACACAACTGATACTTTAACCGTTTGGCGTTTGGTTTGTATATTTTTACACATATTGTACTGGTACATACACCAACGCATATAAGGCCCTAATCTAAAATAATAACAGTACTTACCCTTTCTCGCACATCAGCTACATCGCTTTTTAAGATTTTCAAATCCCCTTCCAAAGGTAGAATATAATTTACTTCTTCACAAATGTCTGAAATATACACACAGAGGTGAAAGCTAAATCTAATTGGTATGACAAGCTTACTGTTCGTCAACGTTGCTGAGATGCAAATAAGGTTAGGACACGTGATTGTTGGCGAGATGGTTGGGGTTAGGGTAAGGATTAGGGCTGGGTCCGGGGTTAGAATATGTATAGAATGACATGTAACAAGGTTTATAATATGTTTCGTCAACACAATACAATGAGACCACAATGTATTTAAGATACATCATGGAAGATTAGACAACGAGTTGGCAGTTCTTATTACAATAGTTAAATATAAGCCAATGAAAAGGCAATTTGCGGAAAAATTCAGTCAAATTGAACCACTATAAACTTAAAACTAAGCGAATGACAGTTCCGATTAGCCTCGGTCATCATTACTAAAGTCGGTAAGACAAAATTAGTAGTCTCAATTATCCATTTAATCGTTAAATCACAAAGGAAAATTTTGCGGCAAGTCGAACTACAATCTGACAACAATCTCGACATCGAGAGTAGATTATGGTCTGGATAACAGGATAAGTTAATTAATGTGTAATTAATAGTTTTTATAACATTTCAGGTCTAAAGAAAGACCTACAATAGGCAGATTTTGATTTTGCATAATGTATGTTGAATTCTATACAATGCGAGTGAGATTTTGCCTAGGCCTTCTTCCAATTCCAATTATCGAGTGTTCCTTTACTCGCACCGTTGCACGCCAAAGTGAACACCCGTGGACCTCATTTGGTGTCTTCTGAACGGCTAGTCACACTTTCATTCTCAACCGCACCGCGGGACTAAAGCAAATAATTACCCAAGTCATCTCTTTCCCATTTGACATTCTCTTCTCTAGACGATCTGAGCAATTCTTTCCATTTCATCAGTTCGGTGGTGGTTTCATTTTCCAATTCTTCGTTGATCAACTAAAATCACAGAACAGGTTTCAATGCTAAAATGAATTACCGACAGTTGCGTCAAGAAAAGCAACATAGCATGTGATACAGTACATATTAATTACTTCATATAGCAATTTTGTGTACAGTTCTAAAAAGATACCAATTTCTTCACGTTTGTTTTTAGAAAATCATTAATTTATGTTGTTCACTTCGAATATATACACAGATAATAATAAGCGCTAAGTCATTCGATATTCAGTAATGTTTCTAACAATTTCAATTATGTTTTTTTATGATAATAAATAATAAATGTTTTCTTGAATCAACATCTGGAGATCAAATCAAGGGAACGAAATGGCCCTAAAAAGAAACTTTGACATTCAAATGATATGAAAAGCTTTGCACGGTGAAGACTAGGAAGCACTGTGGTGGTTCATCAACCAGAAGGTTCCGTGGACGATATTGGTGTTAAAAGAGAAAATTCATCATAGTTTTGATGCACGATGGAAGATGGAAAAAATAGTTCCGGTGGGACAAAAAAACGAATAAGTCCAGGACCATAGTTTTTAGAAAGAGTATTTCTAATGGATTTGGGGGACTATATTTAATTTATTTTCTGGATTACTATGAATTGATTTTCTGGATTACTATGAATTTATCTTCTAGATTACTATGAATTGATTAACCTGGATATGACGAAGTCTGTCATCAGCCTCTCCCAGATCAGCAATGGCACACCTATACTTAGCTCTAAGAAAATTAGCTTGCCGTTCAAGACTTTCTGAAACAACAACAAACCATTCAATAACAAGTTCATAGTTTATTTCATTTCAGATATTTTGTTTTCCGTAAATTTGCCATCGAACCAATAATCAGTAACGAAATTGCCATTTTCTGACTGAGAGACACATCGTTAATGGATGATTATCTAGCGTTTTAAATTTTAGATCTCTGCAAGATTGCTACTCCAGTCTGCCCATGGCCACACAATGGTGGACCTTTAACACCATTGCCACAAACCCTCAAATTATCTATGTTATTTATCTACATAATATAAAGCTTTAAGTGGCATTTAGTGACTGAAGAACACAATAACAGAACACAATTTTTATGGGAAACAATCACTGTGCTTGATAACGATAAGAGGATGCTTGTCGAAACGTCGTGATATTAGAATAAAACCAGTGATTGTTTCCCATAAAAATTGTGTTCTGTTATTACATAATATAAAAATAAAATAAAACCAAGTACGAACAATCCAAACAATAATATAGCCTTATTTCAAATCTAAATACAAAAATATCGAAGTCTTATCATTTTATATTGTACTATAATGTCTATGCAACACAATTAAAATAAGTTTAAACTAAACTATTTAAGGCGTTGGCCGATTAGTTTAGAATTTTGTAAAATCGTGTACATGACATTTCTGCCTAACCTCTTTCAGCACGAAGTTGTGCGACCCTATCTCTTTCGTTAGATTCTTGTTGTTGTAGATATTCTTTCTGACATTCTTTCCACCCGTCTTCAATGGTAACATCGTTAATCTCATGTCGCATCGCCACTAAATAGAATCAAAATAAATCGTGTTAGGATCAATATACTCATGCTCTAGAATTAGGAGACGCATAGGTGAGATGCTGGGGTCGCGGGTTCGTTCCCAGTGTTTGCCGTGGAAGTTCCTCGGGATTTTCCGGCGTTGTTTCCTCCATTGTCAGTGGTGCTGGGCGGGAAGGAATGATAGCTGTCTAGTTGTCCGAGTGGGACAAAAAAAAAATAGAGGTTCCGTGCACATATTGAAGTGCCAGATCCATAGCTAAAGGGGGGGGGGGTCACGTTGGTCGTTGGTTTTGTATGCAACCAATGCAAAGGGCACCAAAGGGGCCCATCGGGGTAACCAATTCTTTCCTCATCGGGGAAAGGCACTCGTTGGGTGTCCCATTTGTTTGGGGCAGGCAACTGCCTCTCTTGGCGCCCCACCCCTAAATATAAATTCTAACAGCCATATTTTTATGAAATGAGCCATGAATTAGCACTTTTACATGTGCACATCGCCAATTTACTCCCTGTCGAAGTTCATTTAATATGCACTAAAAATGCACCCATACGTCATACCAGATTTGAATAGTTTGCAGACGACATAGGTTAATGTAAAGAATCTTACCCACTACATCTTCTAGTTCAGAGGTAGCTTCAACTTGCCTTTTCAGTTCTCCCTGGACATATTTTAATCTGTTGGCAATGGCTTCAGCATTATTGGCAATATCGTCAACTCGATCCGATATTTTCGATGTTAGTTCATCAGTTTTCTGTATATCCTTCCATTTTGACCGAATATTCCCGAGTTCATTGTTAAATATTTGATTGACCCCATGTAGCACTGTAATATAGTTATTACATGGCCCCTCGATACTAAATGGACTTTGAGAAGACGTTTGTGCTGCAATACTTGAGGATGGTTTATCTGAAGCTATTGAATTCATTGTCTTTCGTGCTTCATGCGTCACAAACGAATTACGTCAAAGCATAGATACCGTAAGCAAGTCCTTCGATTTGAAGAGTTAAAAAGGGTATTGATGAAATAATAAATGGAAGAGTGCAGGTCAGCATGGATCGCAGTGAGCGAAGGAATCGGTCCTCTGAAAGTAATCCCATAGCAACAGTAGGCCGATAACCTAACTGTGTAAATCCTTTATTTCAGAAGCCATTGTTAGTGTGTTGCTAGGGGATTATTTCATCGAAAAACTGTAAATCTTACTAATTGTCCGGCAACCAAACCTCAGTTAGAACCTTGACATCAAAATATCTACCCAATGTTGTTGGGTTTTTGTGTGTGTGTGTGTGTGTGGTTTTCTTTTTGTTATTTTTGATGGAATATAATTATCTACCATATCATTATGTGTATATGCAGAATCCGGATGATGATATCGTGGCATCCTTAAAGACATTTAAATATTGAATATGGCATCCATGAAGCATTTTCTGGTTCTTTATTCAGTTGGGTAAAATTCGTGACAAATTCTTTAGGACCTCGATTTGAAGATATTTTTCCCGGTGAATGCAACGATAGAGCCTATTGTCTTCAATGAATTTCTTTCAAATCTGATGTAAAGCATTAGTATGATAATCCTTCATTGCCGGGTTATAGTTTTTTTTAATCAGGTTTTTGTTTTAAGCCTGTTAAGATGCCAGAGATCAGATGTCGTGAAGGCATAAAGTACCAAATTTGGTCAACATCTCAAGTGTTCTTTTCATACAAGGAGCTGGCAAGTGGACATATTACGTGTTTTGCATGCTTTGCGCTTCAGCATTGCCAGTTTTGCCACCTATTTCCCTAATGATTTTCAACTGTCCTTTTATTTGCATTAAAATGTGCACACAGATGGACCTTGATTTTCGTCCATCTAAATGACTAGACGGTGGACCTAATTTCCTTAAATTAGTCATGGCTGCAGTGAAAAATACCACGGTCAGGATATTCAAACCCAAGACCCTCTTGTAGATAATCAAGTTTCCTGGCCACTTTTAATGAATGAGTTCTGAGCTATGTCCCTCTGTTGAGGAATCTTACAGAGTAATAGCGACTATTGTATTTCCAAGAAGAAATTCCAGTAAAACAATAAATGAAATGAAATGGGGTTTAACATACTACTGTTATGCTCTGACTGTGCTAATGAAGATGGGCCTATACCACACAATATGCTATGAGTTAAATTTTATCCCGACAAATTCTAACTATCAAGAGATATTTTACGTGCACACACCATCTTGGGTTTTTTTTCATGTCATCTGAACGACTAGTCTAGACAAGCCTTCTGTCTTGTACCACTGACAATAGGGCTCCACACAGGAAAATCTCCAAGAAACTTTTTGGGTGAAAACTAGGAACAAACCGGATGACGATGGAGATACTACTAGGACAATTTCCACTAACCTTTAATTTTCTCATTATGCTTGAGAATAAGGGTCTTTAGCAATGGGAGTAAACCGAAAAATCCACAATGAGGTTTGGCAGGAATACTACTTCTCAGACATACAAGCCTGGGATTGAAACTTCTCAACTGTCCTCAATGATGTAAAGCAATAACATTAAGACCACTGGGCCACCCAATGACTCATTCTCCAACTTAGGCAAATCGCTGTGGTAATGAAAGTTATCAAATTTTTATCAAATCCAACTCAGTAGTTTGTGTTTTTAAAAATTAACCAAATCAGATGGCCGAAGACAACCGATTTAGCAAATGGATTTTGATAACAAAACAAAAGTTCATTTCCAACTTTGTTATTGCAAACAGATTGCAGTGGGCCAATTAAATATGCATAGCTTTTTACCATATGCACACTTTTATAATTGACTTCCATCAACTTAAATAGAAATGTCTTAGGCCATTCATACCCAAAATTTTGGATGTCCCCTTTTGAATATCAATTGAACTAACTTGAACATGCCAACAGTGAGGCTGATGTCCCCCGCCGAAATCCCAAAATAAATAGACGACACATATTAATTAATCGCACATTTATTTTTTTCAAACGTATCGAGTTATCGTGTCTCAAAGCATCAACCAATCAAATTGCTTATCTCTGCTTACCCTAAGCGGAAAATGCTCATCTTCGAACTCCATCAAGGCATTGACCTAATAAGCATATACACCAAGTTTGAACATTTAAACTCAATTAGAAGGAGAGTTATTGTGTTCCAAAGTCTCGACCACTCAAATTGCATATCGCTCTGCTTACTCTGAGCAGAAAATGCTCATTATCAAACTTAGTCAAGGTATTACTGTAATGAACAAGCCAACAGTGAGGCTGATGTCCCCCGCCGAAATCCCAAAATAAATAGATGACATATATTAATTAATCGCACATTTATTTTTTTCAAACGTATCGACCAATCAAACTGAACACGAAGTGTCATCCAAAAATTGCTTATATCAGCCTACCGTAAGAAGAAAATGCTCATCTTCGAACTCCATCAAGGCATTGACCTAATAAGCATACACACCAATTTTGAACATTTTAACTCAATTCGAAGGAGAGTTATTGTGTTCCAAAGTCTTGGCAAATCAAATTGCTTATCGCTCTGCTTACCCTGAGCAGAAAATGCTCATTATCGATCTTAGTCAAGGTATTACTGTAATGAAACTATACACCAAGTTTCATCACTCTCACTTAATTAGAACTAAAGTTATCGTGTCTCAAAGCATCAACCAATCAAATTGCTTATCTCTGCCTACCCTAAGCGGAAAATGCTCATCTTCTAACTCCATCAAGGCATTGACCTAATAAGCATATACACCAAGTTTGAACATTTTAACTAAATTAGAAGGAGAGTTATTGTGTTCCAAAGTCTCGACCAATCAAATTGCGTATCGCTCTGCTTACCATGAGCAGAAAATGCTCATTATCAAACTTAGTCAAGGTATTACTATAATGAAACTATACACCAAGTTTCATCACTCTCACTTAATTAGAACTAAAGGTATCGTGTCCCAAAGCATCAACCAATCAAATTGCTTATCTCTGCTTACCCTAAGCGGAAAATGCTCATCTTCGAAATCCATCAAGGCATTGACCTATTAAGCATATACACCAAGTTTGAACATTTTAACTCAATTAGAAGGAGAGTTATTGTGTTCCAAATTCTCGACCAATCAAATTGCGTATAGCTCTGCTTACCCTGAGCAGAAAATGCTCATTATCGAACTTAGTCAAGGTATTACTATAATGAAACTATACACTAAGTTTCATCAATCTCACTTAATTAGAACTAAAGTTATCGTGTCCCAAAGCATCAACCAATCAAATTGCTTATCTCTGCTTACCCTAAGCAGAAAATGCTCATCTTCGAACTCCATCAAGGCATTGACCTAATAAACACATACACCAAGTTTGAACATTCTAGCTCAATTAGGAAGAGAGTTATTGTGTCCCAAAAAGTGTGACGGACAGACAGACAGACAGACGGACAGACAGACGGACAGACGGACGAACCCATTTTAATAGTCCCCCAACTTTCTTCGAAAGGCGGGGGACAATAAGCATATACACCAAGTTTGAACATTTTAACTCAATTACATTAGAAGGAGAGTTATTGTGTTCCAAAGTCTCGACCAATCAAATTGCTTATCGCTCTGCTTACCCTGAGCAGAAAATGCTCATTATCGAACTTTGTCAAGGTAATAAGAACTAAAGCTATCGTGTCCCAAAGCATCGACCAATCAAATTGCTTATCTCTGCTTACCCTAAGCGGAAAATGCTCATCTTCGAACTCCATCAAGGCATTGACCTAATAAGCATATACACCAAGTTTGAACATTTTAACTCAATTAGAAGGAGAGCTATTGTGTTCCAAAGTCGCGACCAATCAAATTGCGTATAGCTCTGCTTACCCTGAGCAGAAAATGCTCATTATCGAACTTATTCAAGGTATTACTGTAATGAAACTATACACCAAGTTTCATCACTCTCACTTAATTAGAACTAAAGTTATCGTGTCCCAAAGCATCAACCAATCAAATTGCTTATCTCTGCTTACCCTAAGCGGAAAATGCTCATCTTCGAACTCCATCAAGGCATTAACCTAATAAGCATATACACCAAGTTTGAACATTTTTACTCAATTAGAAGGAGAGTTATTGTGATCCAAAGTCGCGACCAATCAAATTGCGTATCGCTCTGCTTACCCTGAGCAGAAAATGCTCATTATCGAACTTAGTCGAGGTATTACTGTAATGAAACTATACAAAAAAGTTTCATCATTCTCTCTTAAATAGAACTAAAGCTATCGTGTCCCAAAGCATCAACCAATCAAATTGCTTATCTCTGCTTACCCTAAGCGGAAAATGCTCATCTTCGAACTCCATCAAGGCATTGACCTAATAAACACATACACCAAGTTTGAAGATTCTAGCTCAATTAGGAAGAGAGTTATTGTGTCCCAAAAAGTGTGACGGACAGACAGACAGACAGACAGAAGGACAGACAGACAGACGGACGAACCCATTTTAATAGTCCCCCAACTTTCTTCGAAAGGCGGGGGACAAAAATATGTGATCCCTGAGTTTCCCTTTCAGAGAAACCTTGTATACACCACTCAAATAAAGAAAGTGCATGATGAGTTAGATGTAGCAATGTTGCCATCATCCATAACAACTTAAAACAGTAAATATGATAAGATAAGATTTATTATACAAAAAACATCCATTTAAGGAAAGGACGGCATACGATACATAAATAAAGTAAGAGCAATAACAATACAACAATTATTGAACATTGATAATAGACCTACAATAACATTATCAAGTATAAGAATAATATATTGAGATGCAATGATAACACCAGACTGATTTGACGAAGTCCTGACCAGACAGAATGCAGCTGAAATGTGAAATTTTGAAAAATTGCAGACTGGTAATTTATTTTGCAGTGGAGGGTAAGCACAAGGGTTAAAAATCAAAATTAAGTAACAGCATTGAGTCAAAATGGTTTGACTAAGGCCATCTGGCAGAGCATACATGTAGATGGCCACGAAGAGTGTTGCATTGAAAAAACCAATAATGCCCCTTGCTGTCCAGCAGGCCATGGCTCATATCTTGCACATCCTACATGTATTTGCTGGAAACAATAGGCCAAGTCACAGAATGGTACTGTAATGGCAACCAGTCAAATTGCAACTGCTCTGGTACTCACGCTGCCTTGAATTTATGCAATGGAATGTTTTTTGTATTCGAGCTACGACAGAAGAACTGACTCTAGGCCTTGCATTTTAAAAGTCATATTTTATACCACTAGTCTACACTCCATCATAAAATCGTGATACAATCATCCATTTATAAAAGTGCTGTGTTCTCATTGCGTCTCGGTAATGTTTCCATTTTACAGACGGATTACACTAATAAAATACTTTTTAATATTAAATAACAGTTATACTATGGGTTTTCCAAAATAAATTGAATCAATAGATATATACTGGACGGTTTAGGATAAATATAGATCTAACAGATGACTGAATTTACTCCAATTCATTATTTAAAGAGGCATTGTTACTTTCAGCAAGAAAATAATGGAAAATATCATATTTGGAGTAGACTTATTGAAAATCCAAACACTTATCCACTTTTAGAAATGTATTTCTAGGGTACAATTATGGATTTGTTAAAATTCTTGGCCATCGGTTCAAATTCTTGGCCATCGGTTCAAATTCTTGGCCATCGGTTCAAATTGTATTTTTGAATTCAAGTACATATATGTGAGTCTATACATGTAGTTAAATCATGTCAACGAAAACTTTTTTTTTTACTGAACTAAGCACTAATGCCTCTTTAAGTTCGGTCAAAATTTAATTTTACAACAAGAATAAAATAGTTTTAATAAGATATTTCATATAATAGTAACACATTTATGGGTGTTTCAAAAAAAAAAAAAAAAATATCTAATGTAAAAATAACCAGATAAATGGGCAGCAAAGATTAATAGTTTTGATCTATTCAAATAATGGAGATCTAAATTTAATAGAGCTAATGGACCATTCAAATTAATTTTTTTTTAAAAACAATAATAACAGTCTAGCAATAGTTAAACATGTATAAGTGTTTCAAAAAAAGTTTTATCTGGTGTGAAATTAATGGACAGTTAAAAATATTAGATGTACATGCAATGGACGTTTAATATATTAATAGACGGTTCAAAATTAATCTATTTTTTAAAGATTACGAGTAGTCAAGTAAATATTACATTTCACAGAACGATTATACTAATAAAATACTTTTACCCATATAATATTAGAGTTCTACTACATTGGTGTTCCAACAAACTCTTTAGTAGTGTGAAATTAACAGAATTAATGGACAATTGAAAATATTCAATATACAGTATAGTCAATAATAATTAAGTTAAAATAAAGGCTATCAATTAAAGTTACATTCCTTTGATAAACGGGATGGACTGTCATTAGGTTACTATCGTCCACCTTTGGCATTGAAGTTTATAGATGCCAAGTACAAACAAATCCTATGTAGAGATTTGTTGTGGTTGGATTCTGAGGTACAAATGAGGTAAAATGGTTTAAAAATAGCAGCCATTTTTGTTGTTTGGTAAGTCACTTATGTAACAGCTACTGAACTACATGTATAAGTAATATGTCATCACATGTGAATTATGCTGGCTTTTCCTATTCATCACATGTATTCAGCTGGTCACCAACTTTGAGGTTAAAAATGGAATACCCTACTTACATACAATACCATAGGTACCGGTACTATGATTAGATTTATCCTGTATAATAGAAACATTTTTTCAGATAAGCATTGATGACTTCAATATCATCAAAGGAATATATCTTTATGTACTTAATAGTAAAACAGACAAGCTGACTGAGATAATCTACATGTAGTTATGACATCTCTGAGACATGACTTTGGAATGAATTAATGTGGAATAAATTCCTACAATAGGTAACAATTTAAAGTGTCCTCAAATTGTTTGTGCATTACATGCACATTGTGGGTGCATTACTTTTGTTCAGGGCGCAAAACTCCTTGGCCAAAGAGTCAGATGTTAGGCAGGTGACTATTGTAGTGTGGTAACTTGTGTTTCTGTTTTGGTGGATTGTTAGGAATTGGTGATGTAGAAACAGGCGGTGGCTTTAACTGCGGTAATTGTTGATATGCTTGTGTATTGCTAAAACGAGAACTGTAATCCTTCTTACGAAAGGAGTGTAACTCTTTCTGAGCTGTTGGGTCTTTCTCCCTCATTTTTTCAAGATATGGATGTTGTAGTAACTGTTTGCACGTAGCTCTATCTTGAGGATCCATCTTGAGACAATCATTCAAAAAAGATAGGGCATTTGGACTAAAGTTGGGAAATTTTTCTTCTAAAGGCTCCATTCTTTCTGGATTTGGTATTATCATGCCCTTAAAAAATGCATTGCTAGAAAATATATCCATGTGTCGAGGTGTTAGGTCACCTAAAGTTTTTCTTATAAGATATAACTGATCTAAATCTGATCTTCCTGGCCACAGGGCTTGACCCGTCTTTAACTCTGAAAAAACACACCCAATAGCCCACACATCAACTGAAGGACCATATTGCGTATCTCCAACCAATAATTCTGGTGCTCTATACCATCTAGTTGCCACATAATCGGTGTACTCATCGCCAGGACCTGTCAGCATTCTAGCGAAACCAAAGTCACACAACTTGACTTGACCACTTCTTGTTATTAGGATATTTTCTGGTTTGACATCTCTATGTATGGCATTATGTTGATGACAAAAATTGACTGCTAATAATGTCTGGTAAACAACTGTCATCGTCGTCGATTCTCCAACACCACTAGGATGAAGATCCAATTCATGTAATGCTGTATGATCGACATACTCAAACACAAGATGAAGTCGTCGTCTCCGTCTAAATACTTCTAGTAAGTTGACAAGATTGTTGTGTTTTAATTGCTTCAACATTCGTATTTCCCTCATCGCTATTTTACGAATTAAAGGATCATCTTCCGATTCCACAAACTTCTTTATTGCAACAAGCTGTCCTGTTTCTTTATTTCGACACTTAAAAACCAATCCATAGGATCCTTCACCTATTTTACTGATTCTATCATATTTTTCCATTGTTCTATTTAAGGGCTAGAGGAATATCAGAATATATTCAAAATATGAATATTAATAATAAATGTTTAGGCTAGCACACAACCGTGATATCAACACATCAACAGTGCATAATAATGTTCTTTCTGTTTATTGACCACTGGCACTGTTCATTGAAAAATATTCTGACATCATGCGTAGAATCCATTTGAAATTTGACTAGAGTCGAGATCCATACATACACACACAATAAAAATTTGATAGGCTTTGGGCAAGAGGCTAACCTCCTATGTCCTATTATTTTGTTCGTCCTTTCTAGAGAGTCCTATTCTTCATATCTTGTTTAGACTTGGACCAAAATTGTATGATGGTCGTGATGAATATTGCGCATTTCGGTGTATGCCATCTTCGCTTACTCTTTAATCATTATTATCCCATTATGTAAAAGATACAGACGACGTATTCAAATACCTTTTTACTAATTCATATATTATGTAACTATTACAATCATTAACGAAATACTTTCACAAATTCCTTGTTATCTTATCGCCATTTTGTAGTGGTTGTTTGTTTCGGAATGATCCAGAATCAGTGCTCGTGACCTTGCATAATATTTTCTGTCCGTCCTTGTTATTGCAATACATCAGGATAAGACCGAGGGCTGAGATCGGTATTAGCTATTTTCCAAAATAATGTGTTTACGCTCCTCTTGAATTTTAAGGCCATCTTTCACAAGCCAGTGGCATTTTACAGGGCTTTATTTTCGGTAGATCGGGATCATCGAACTTCAATCTCAGATCCCTGTACGAAACAAACGCACCCCTTGCATTCCAAACAGGTATGCTAAGAGCGCATGCGTAAAGCTAGGTCAGTTTCCATAATAGACTTATAGCCCCATGAATGAGACATGGTCATATACTATGCACACATTTCATTGAGCTTGCGCAAAGTAGCATGTACATTTTTCTTCATATTTGATACCGGTAAATAAAACGAATGGTTAATGAAAAGGTGTTCGATTTATTTTTTTACTTTCAATAGATAACTATTAGAAAAATTGCCTCACCAAGCCAAATTCAATAATTTAATTAACTTTATTTGGCAGGTCTTATTGAGTGGTATATATGTATAATGGTTTAAAACATATCCTTTATTTTGGCATTTTTATTTGGTAGAATAAACCATCAAATAAATCACCGGAGGAAGCAATAAATTGTTTCATATACTTGTTATAAAGATGGTCAAAAATGAAATAACTAAATGAAAACGGATAACTAAAACATTTTTCTAAAGCAAATAATAGCCTATTCTAAAGTATTTTACAATATAATATAAAGTGAATTTGGTAAGGCTCATTTTAAATTGTGAAACAGGTAACTTGAATTTAATATACAACTGTGCAATATGTATCTACTTCTCATCAGGGAGGTTGGATGGCCGAATGGTAGAATGTGTGCGCTGTGTCATAAGGTCTGTCATTGAGTCAACTGGTGTGGTTTCGAATCCCAGGTTGTACGTGACAAGAACTAGACTCACCTGTCCAACTGATCGTGGGTGGTCCTGACCCAAACACAAATCTCGACTGTCCAAAAAAGATTTAAAAAATAGGTCATCAGATAAAGGAGTAAAAAAAGTGGATCAATTATTCCCCCTTAGTAATAAACCCCCCTCCCTCAAAACACAATTAAATATCTGATTTCAAATATTTTGATAAGTAGGCTACACCGGCATCGCGCCTCGAAAAGTTTAGACATTTCCGCGAATGCTGGGGACTATTCCTTAAAGGGACAATCCCGATAAGAACAGAGTCTCAAAAACTAAAGTCCGAGTATTTATGAAATTTATGGACCAAAATATAGTGGCATGGTGTATTTACCTTGTCTCAAAATTTCAGCTCAAAATATTGAGTCGGTTGGACGTTAACGTCAACACTGCTTATCCGGACACGTAACCCTTTTAAGATTTCGGGTCAATTTTTTCATTGGGTGACCTGATAATCGATTAATGTTTCTTGAGAGGTCTATACAGTGAATGACCCATGCCCTGTACTTGATAACAAAGTGTAAATTTCACCTACATATTATTTTTATAGAAAAAAGCCTGGTTTTATCCAGCTACTGTATAATAAAACGTTCTCCATTTCCAGATGACGACTGTCAGGTTTAAGTTATTTACAAGCATATCACAAATATCGGGTTGGTAGGTGGGCCTTAGGTTATGGATTTTAAAGTATATTAACACAAAATTAAGCAGTTTTATTCCCCCAAAAGTTATCGGGATTGGCACTTTAAATGCCTATAAGTATAAAGCCAATGGTGTCATTGGTTTTAGCCATATTTAATAAAGCAGAACTTATTATTACTTGGTTCCTATAATGTAGACCACAATCAATAAATCAGATACCAGACTGCCATTGCTCGGTACTAAATTTCTAAAATCGCCTCTTATAATTCGTTTCATGATTACGTCGCCGGGAGTAAAAAATTTGAACTTCGTCAGGGAATACTTTGTCATGACTGATAACACGACGTCTCGTCGTGGGATAAACAATCTAAACATTAAGGAACTCGGTTGTCAAGAATGATACCATTAAGCAATTTCCAGTTCAAGTCTACTTCCGTTCATGAACAGGTCACCACTTTTTAAGTTCCGGGTCACGCGTGCATCCAAGAAAATACCGCAAAATGGCGACCATCGGATCGCTCATTGTTGAAGATCAACGGGAGCCTGAAAAACCCATTGACAGAGAAAAGGTTTGTATAATCGTTCCTCGGCTGCATATAGATTGTTGGATTTGAAATTCAGGCCAGCGATTTTATATTTAGGATGATAAAGCAGTGTGAAAGAGGACCGTTACAAGCCCACCCAACAACCAGACCCACTCCGGCACTACACACACCAATCTCGTTCCCAGAGGCAGCCGCGGAGCCGAAGGCCTCTGGCACATTAGACCGTCCATTTTTTCCAATTTTTTTCAAACCTAAGCCCCGCCCATTCTGACCTCTGATTGGTCAAACTTTTTGGGGGTCGATTTCTCGAAAACTAGAGGTCGGATCGTCGTTTCGTTTGTTGTAAAATGGTCTTTGAGTCAAAGTCAACTCGCTGACATAAAAAATTTGATCCTAAACGAACAAATTCAAGTTTTTGTAAAGATCTATTTTTCTACGCGTGGGTATATTTTTAAGTGATTCGGTTATCCAGGCACGTAAAATCAGTGGCGTACGACGCAAATAAACGAGAAATTTCGCGAGTAGGAATTACATGTCACCTTCCAGGAAAATGGCTACACCGATTCACCAGAGAAATTTCTTCAAAATTTTTTCTGGTTTCGAGATTGTACACACACACCAGGCGACAAGCCTAACCTCGTGGGTTATCACCCATCGGCCATTGCCATTGGCTCAGTAGGTCTATGGAATGAAATCAAATGGAGTTTAACGTCCCGCTGTTCTGCTCCCACACTGGGCTAATGAAGATGGGTGTACATCTTAGTACATACAGCGTTCTATAAGGCAAATTTTTCCCGGGCAGCGCCAGCGGCATGACTATAGGCCTAGTATAGTATATGATGGCAGTGTGACAAAATCATATTCCATCAGCCAAGGGATCTTTTATGTGTACATGAAACCTTGAATTTTCGACCCGTCCAAATGATTTAAAGACAACTGTCTCTGTCAAGCCCTTTGTCTTGCAACACTGTTGACAAGGGGAAACCAAGTTGGAGAGTCCTTCTGAACCTTCTCGGCCAATGCAGGGAGGGATAGAACATGTAACCTCCAGCCCAGGCCAGCGTCCTACCCACTTTACAACCGTGGCTCCCCAATAGGCCTATATATATTGTGTTTCATCACAGTTTTATTCCAGTTCTAAAGATGCAACCGAATTATTGAAATAAAACACGATAGTTCTTGAGTGAAAGGGCAACTCACACTCACGCTATTCTATTGCTGATCAAAATGTCCAAACAGTTTGGTTATAATGGCCCAAAAGTTTACTGTAATTTTATTGATTGTTTTATATATATATATTTGCAGACATGTCCGCTGCTGTTGAGGGTTTTCTGTAGCATGGGACGACATCATAACGTGTCAGAGTTTGCTCGTTCAAATACACCAGCAAACGAATTGCAGATATATACATGGTAAGATTGTTATGTAAATTGGTGCTTTTTAGTACTATTACTATTTACTATGATACAATGTGTATTACAGTGTATATGGAATCAATAGTTCAATACATTATTCAGACACTAGTGGGATTCATTGGTGAGTAAGGCATTGGCTCACTAACCTCGATTTTCTGTATTCTATCTCCATGTTGGTGGAGAAAGTTCATCAGCATTTTACGGCATGTTTCTCCCTTGTCAGTGGTGCGGGACAGAGGATCTGGCAAGGGATAATGTAGTCATTGGATTGGATGAAAAACCATGGTCCTGTTTACACATTGCCATGCATGTAAAAGATTCCTTGGGAGTTGGAATTCAATATAAGAGTAGGCCATAGCACAGCTGTCAGGGCAAAATTTCCCTTACAGTCATAGCAGAAGCAGACTGTAAGGTGTTTCCCCCATATTCATCACTCTTCATTACTCCAGTCGGAGCAGAACAGTAGGAAATTAAATCCCCTTTATATTTTGTTTCATATAATTAGCATCAAATCAACCAGTTTTGGAAAATTTCCTATTTGAATCTCGCATTTTTTTGATGAAATAATGAAAATAAATGCGGAATTGACCTCATATAACGTGCGTTTCAGAGATACATGTATGAGCTCCCGAGATTTGCTAGGGAGTCATGAAAACACATGGATGTGATTTTTTTTTCGACATGAGAATCTTATAGCTTGGGAATTGTGATAGCTATAGAGCTGAAACTTGGTATCCACAATTACTTTCTTCAAAATTACAATAATATGAGATAAGCTTTCACATACCTCCTCCTGCTTTCACATCAAAGTTAAAGGCACCTTTAGTGGAGTGTTAAGACTTCTCTTATTGTGCAGTCCTTTCTTTTAATTAAGAAAAAACTATTTTACCAAACAAATCATTGCTATTTTGATTCCACTTGTTTTCTTTTATAGGATGGATGCCACATTAAAAGAATTGACTAGTCTTGTAAAAGAAGTTAATCCAGATGCTAGAAGAAAAGGAACATTTTTTGATTTTGCTATTGTGTATCCTGATCCCAGAACACCTACATATAGGTTACGTGAAATAGGAACTACATGTTGTGGCAGAAAATCTGCAGATGATATTGTTACATTAGCTAACAAAAAATTTCAGATTGGTGATTATTTAGACATTGCCATTTCTCCACCAAGAGCTGGTGGTGGACCTTCCCCAATGATGAGATCTCGACGTCCATATTAAATGTACATGTAAATCATTCATTATAAAAAAAACATTTGTATATTTTACACACTTTACAGAGATGGTTTGTCTGTTTCTATTCAGTAACTATTGGTACAGTATTTGTTAAATTTCCGGAATAGAATGCATTCATTCCCACCAATAGTAACAGTCATGTGAAAATGGAAATATCGTACACTTTGTTTGAATTGGTCCTGATTGGTAGAACGGCTTCCGAAATTTTCTCTATTCGAAACGTTTTCTGACTCACACAAGTGACACCTCCATTGACAATTTTGTTAAAATCCATTAAACCAGAATTGACCTGATAACAGTAACCCATGTCAACTAATGATTATAGTAAACCACGTCAACTAATCATGAGTAGCGGATGTTAATTCAGTAATGCTAGGTTGGGAGGGGGATGGCTGGCCGAATGGTTAACAAGTGCACGCTGTGTCAAAAGACCTGTTCAACCTCGTGGGTTTTCGTTGGATCCTCCGTTTTCCTCACACTGCTAAAGACTCCTTAGGCGCAAGGGAATTGTTGAAATAAAATTTAATGTGTTAGTCAAAAAAATTACCTAGTTTGTGGGTGAACGTTAAACACTATTTCTCTCTCTGTGTACAGCAGGGGCGGATCCAGAGGGGGGCGCACCTGGTGGTTGCTCCCTCTATTTTTTGAGTTGGCGAACAATTTTTACTTCCATATATTCTCGCGAGAGAGGAGAACAAAAAATAGTTTAGGTTGGAAATCCTAATTTACAGTATTAGTATGAAATTAGTCCTTGTGGGCATTTTTTTCCACTCAAAAATCACTTTTCCGGGCTTCGCACTCCCCCTCTTTCTGAAAATCCTGGATCCGCCTCTGTTGTACACATATGATTGGTATGCACGTAAACGATCCCTTGTCAGCTTGTCAAAATTATAAGAGAAGGCTGTAGTGTCGCTGCCTGGGCAAAACTTCATTCATAGCACTCTGTATGCAGTATGCCCATGGTCATTAGCCAAGTCGGAGCAGAATAGTAGCACATTAAATTCCTTTCCATTCCATTTCATTTCAAATTATGTGAATCATCATTGAATAGAAATAGCAGTAGGTTAAATCCCATTCCATTTCATTTATATATGTGAATCATTATTGAATAGAAACAGACTAAACACTTTTTAATGTCATCAGTGAAGAGTAAATGATGTTAGGAAGTTGGATGGTTAAACTTAAGTTTCTGTGGTGAAAACTATTTCAACAAGATTTCTTTGCAAGTTATTAACATTTGTAAATTAGGCATAAATGATGAACATTTTCATATAGTGTTGTTAAGAAAAGTCAAATGTACATACATGTATACAGAAAACACTTAATCCTTATCAAATTGGTTTTTAATTCTTAAATTTCACCAAAATGGTGTCTTGAACCTAGAAGATAATTGGCTCATATGTAAGGATGTTCATTTATTTTAACTGAAATGAACATCTACTCATTTAAAGTGTAATTATATTTATCTTCTTTTTGATAGATTCCAAGTCAAACAAAAATGTGAATTATTTGACATCCTATTTGAATAAAATGCAAAATAAATTGTAATATTTTATTCCTTATTTACAATGAATGTGGTTGTATTTTACAATTTTTTTCCTCCAATTCCAATGTGTATAGCTGTTTTTTGTTTTTTTTCTTGCAATTTTATCAGTAATCAGTAACAGATTTATATATCCATATTGATATTATGGAGCATTCAATAAAACAAACTTGGATTGACCTGAAATCATGACAGGTTTCAACAGCCATGGAGTAAGTGAGAGAGAGAGAAATGGGGTTTAACATCCACTCAACACAAACTAGGTCATTTCGGGACTAACATGGTTTTAATTTTATTTCAATTATTCGCGTGTGCGTATGGGTCTTTAGCAGTGGGAGGAAACCGGAGTGCCCGGAGGAAACACAGGAGGTTGAGAAGGCACCCCTATCTCCATGCCACATACGCTCACACCAGGGCTAGAAACCACAGCCGCAAGCCAGAGATGACCGGCCAGCTAGAGGTCGAAGCGCGACACTCTAGTCCACTAGGCCATCCCACCCTCCCATTGAGTAAGACATCAGGTGTCTAACCACAAAGTTCTGTATTGACAAAGAAAGTTTAACAGGATTTTCAAACGTGTTTCCCCTTGTAAGTAGTGTATAACAGATTGGGATGGGGTGGGGGCTGGCTGACAAGGTGAAATGTATAGACGGTAGGATAAACAAAAAACACTGTCCAGTCAAAATTTCGGTCCTAGCACACTGTATTGCGCCGTAGCACACTGTATTGTGGATGCCCGTTTTCATTAGTCCAGTCGGAGCTGAACAGTAGGTTTTTTTTTTTTTATTTCATTTCATTTCACATGTTATTATAAGAAGGTTTTTGCATAATATCCAGGAACAGTTTGGTTCCAGCAAAACACAACAAACAATACTGGTTATAAAAAGCTGTATGTCGAATTTATATATACTATTCAAAAAAAGTAGGGGATATTTGATTTTTAAGTGTTATGAAAGTCACCTAATGAAACTGACGAAGAAACAAATGACAAAATGAAATGAAGTTAACATTCATCGATTTATTCCAAATGATCGTTAGACTAAGTAAGGTACAGACTGACCATTATAAGGGTAAAATGATACCCGGGGTCAAACAGCAAAGTTACCACAGCATCACAACAAAGTCAGTAACGGGTAAATCCTCCTCTGTTTGCCAAACAAGCATTGATCCGACGTGGCATACTCCTAATGAGACGTCTAAGGTCATTTTGGTCCAGATCGTCCCATTCCTGTTGCAACGCAGCAGCAAGTTCTTGGATATTGGCAGGACGCTGTTGACGTTGACGTAACCTCTGTCCAAGCATGTCCCAGACATGCTCGATGGGGGAGAGGTCGGGACTCAGTGCTGACCACGGTAATGTTCTGTTGTTGGATGTAACCTGTAACGATCCTGGCCCTGTGACATCTTGCGTTGTCATCCTGGAAGATTAAACGGCGGCCATGACGTCGTGCGAACGGCACAACATGGACTGCCAAGATGTTGTCCCGGTAGTACTGTCCTGTAACACGCCCTGCAAAAACATGTAAAGCCGTTCTTCCAGCAACAGTGATGCCTCCCCACACCATAACAGAACCACCCCAAATCGATCATGTATGATGAAGTTAACATCTTGGAAGCGCTCGTTTCGACGACGTCACACCCTCCTACGTCTGTTCAAAAAATCAACAGTGAACCTTGACTCATCTGAAAACATCACATGCTCCAGCGTCGATTATCCCAGTGTTGACGATCCCTACACCAATGACGTCTTGCCTGAATGTGATGATCTCTCAAACAAGGGATCACGCGAGGACGTCGGGCGCGAAGGTGATCTCTGTGCAGTCGATTCCGAATCGTCTGGCCACTCTCTCTCACACCAGTGTCTGTTTGAAGACGAGCGCTGATCTGATTTGGTGTGATGACACGATTTCTCAAGGCCAAGGTACGGATAAATCGACCCTGGGCTTGAGTTGTCGCCCTTGGTCGACCTGGGCGTGGTCTGTCCTGTACAGATTGTGTATCACGATATCTGGACCATAGCCTGCTTATGACAGACTGAGAAACATTTATTGTCCGCGCCACAACCGCCTGTGTTGTGCCGATCTGTAGCATGCCAAGGGCACGTAACCTTTCATTTTGGGTAAGCCGACGCATATCAAAATTTGTTTTCTGGTCACTAAAACAATTAAACTGATGTTTCCACCCGGGAATTCAATGACTGTAACATTCAGATACATGCCGATGTGGTCTCCACTTTAGGGGTGGAATGCGGAATTTCAGCGTGGTAGATGCTCGAGAGATCCTTGACGATGATTCGCATCCTGGAAGGCCACCAACAGCAACCATTCAAAAAAAAATACCTTGGTGCATGACATGGTGATTGCTGATCGATGATTAACCACTCAACATATTGCCAGTGTTGTGGGCATCTCTCACGAGAGGGATGACCACATTATCATCAACGAGGGAGGAATGATAAAAGTTTCTGCAGGATGGGGGACTGTGCACCAGAAACGTGTGTCTCGTGGCAATGTTCGCCGTTTTGAAGCAGATCCTGATAACGTTTTGACCAGATTTGCAACCATGGATGAGATCTGTTTACAAAAAAAGGGAACTAGTCGGCCGCCTTTAAGTGGCAATGATGACACCATATCATCAGCTGCCAACGACTCGTTTTTTCTCTGGTGCCTGAAAAATTTCTTCCTTACTGGCATAGAGACTTTGTAAAAAGATTGGCAATTTGTACATATTGACGTGACTGTAGAAAGATAAATTGAAACCGCTTAACCCCCTTTTTGGAACCCCAAGAAAAAAATAAATTCTATCTTGGTTTATATTTTATTGCCATAAAGTACACCAACATACAACAATTAAAATAGCACTTCATTATTTGTAACTTAATCACAACAATTTTTCAATTATTTACACACTATAACGAAAACAATTTAACCAATAATAAATATTTCTGTTGACAACAGAAACCAAGAATCAACTAAAACAAAATCTAATACAATCGGCTTTTCATGTTTTTAAATGCTAATTTGTTCAAATAAACATATTTTAACTGCGTGGCTGTTAATTGAAACATTACAGAATGGCAATCTTAAAGGCAGTTTAATAAATAAGGGGGATAACTCCAGAGGTCACAACTACGATTCCGTAATCATATTTTCTATTGGATGATTTTTATTAAGGTTAACATTCAAAACATGACACATTTCTGATATTATACTTTCATTTTTTTTACCAAAACTTTTTCATAAAATTATTGTTTTGCTGAGCACTTTATGCGTTCAACAAACCTCACCGGAAGTAGCATTAGGTTACAATAAATATAGACAAAACGCCAGACTTGACTAAAACATGGTACATAAACAATGGTAAATTAGAGATTTGAATATAATTCGTCTTAGACTTAGAAAAATATTGTTTCGAAGAATATCAAACAATGGTCGTTCGTAGCGATACGTACGAATATTGCACGATTTACTAGCCACTGGTAAGAAATAAATGACACAAGAAAACAAAACTGCTCTCTTTGGTTTTAACCAAAGGCCATCATTACGTGTGGGCTCGAAAACAAACATTTTCAAAAAAGCAGAATAACTTTCATTTGAATTGCCCTGGGGCCTTATTCACGAAATTTTAACTAAGATATAATCCAAATTTTAATTATTTGATTGGATAATATTAGATTGATTTTAATGCTTAGCCAATCAAAATGGAAGTATCTACTAAAATTTGGATTTTATCTATAGTTAAGATTTCGTGAATCAGGGCCCTGGTTTTATAATTATACAGTGACGGCCCAGGTGAGGACACCGGCCGTCATAAATAACATCTTAAACGATTTCCTTTTTATTGTTTTCTTTAGTAGCTTTTTGTTGAGAGTGATGGAGCTGATATTTTTGGATTCAGATATGTGCCACAAATCACCGATGACACCCCAAATTTTTAACCCTAACAAAGTATTCTCCGTCCGTCACAGATTATGTAGCTGTGCTATCAAATGCATGAAAGTGATATACAAATGTATATTAAAATATCCGTAAGGGACAGGACCTCCCTAATTTTTGTATTAAACAAATAAAAGTGTCCATTTCAATAAGTTTGCTTTGAGGTTGTCATCTACAATTCACATTTTGAGGTATGAGGATAGAGGCGACTTCTTGTGCCATTGACAAATTGATGTAAACAGTTTAGCTCAAAGGTAAACTAAAACTCGTTCAGACGCACCAAAAAAGCTGAAAAACAACCGCCTTATATGATAGTTTTTGGATAGTGCCATATTAATATATAAAAGACAAAAAATTAAGTACATCGTTCTGTACAAAGTAACTCTGTAATGTCTTGACTATGTATTGCTAGCCCAGAAAATGTAGATTTTTACCTGGAATAAATTTGCAGAAAGCTGAATTCAACTGTTTTTGTATCTGGGGTACTTACTTATCAAAATACCAAAAGTCTTCCAAAATCTGCTTTGCGGGTCTACGCAAAAATCGATAATCAATCCAAGATGGCGTGAAATGGCTTAAAATATCTCCGAAAGGAAGCGTTTTAGACCATATAAATGTACTATGAGTCAATATAAAAGTGATATCACTGAATCATATGATGGGGTCAAATGGTTGCTATGACGTCATAGTCGTCCGCCATCTTGGATTGATTATCGATTTTCGCGTAGACCCGCAAATCAGATTTTGGAAGACTTTCGGTATTTGATAACCAAGTACCCCAGATACAAAAACAGTTGAATTCAGCTTTACTGCAAATTTATTCCAGGTCATAGTGAGTCGGTTCCATAGATTTACTGGTCTATGCTCTCAGACTCTGAAAACAGACAATTTAGGAGACCACATTATTTCTTGTGACTACTGTAGGGTAAAGGGTTATTAATATTTGTATTCAATAGAAGCACTTGAAATTACAAAGACAGCAGGCCTTATCCTCATTTATATATACATGTATTCGGGAGCTATTGACGGGACTGAATTCTTGTAACCTGTTAAGCCTGCGTATATATCCCTGTACTACAGACAATAACACCGTTTGATGGAGTGACACTATAAATTACATAACGATACCACATTTTGATATAATACCTACGGGTGATCGGAAATGCTCACCGGTTCAAACTACCACATGAAAGTATACCAAAGGAAAGTGTGTACATATACATCAGTCAAAACAGTACAATTATTTGGTCTTAACCCTTGCTCTTAGACACCTTCTTCGAGCAGCATCTACCATGTCTCGAGAAACAGTTCGTACATAACGCCTTTCGGGGGACGGGCTGTCCTCTCTTTTTGGTATGTTTGGAGCATCAAGAATAAGACTACGTCTGTTTGAGTAAGGGTTTTCTGACGGAGGAAGTGGTAAAGACTGTGCCAATGCCTGCTGGCTAGTAGTTTCAGCATTCACAATATGTATACGCGGCACTTTTAACATATATTCATTGTCAATTTTGTCCGATAGACGCTTTGGATCTGTACCGTTTGCGCCTGTCACGTCGCAGTTTTCTTTACCAATATTGTCCTTTCTGTCTTTTGATAAGTCTATTGCCCCGTCCGAATCACTCGTTAGTGTCAATTTGGATTTCTTTAATACACTAGATACAATAGAAATATTTGGCGTTAAGGAACGTTTTAGTTTGTGTGAGTACACTTCGCCATAAGATTCTCTGCGTAAACTGGCTCCCATATCTACCGAATTGCGACTTGTTGTTCTGTCAGAACCACTGTTGCATGAAGCACACTGAAGACAATCGTCCATATGATCTTGCTTATGGGCTGTACTTCTTGGTTCCGCCGACTGTGATCTGTTAACATTCTCACTTCTGGTACTATTGGAACATTTCTGCTTATCGACTTCTTCTTGAGCTTTCTCTTTAAAAAACTGCTCTAATTTCTCAGCCGTTATTGGTAGTGGTAAAGGTATCGGCACCGGAACAGGCAAAACAACCGGATATGGCACCATAACCGTGACCGGAAGAGTTCCAGAACCAACCACAGGAAAAGGATTATTTTGTGGAGGTATTGGTATCCCACCTTCACCGAATGGAAGTTCCCCGTTGTTGAATTGAGGGAATGGAAATGGCGGATATCCAACTGGCAGAAAGGGCGGCATATGTCGTGAACCTGGCATAAATCCACTCATGTTTGGAGCAGCGGGTGGACTACTTCCTAAGGACCCTGTTGATGTCGCTGGTGAAACTGAATTTTGACCCAGTGGTGATGTGGTTTGGATTCTGTTTTCTGACTTATTGTTTGTGGCACTCTGTGGTAAATGAATTGGTGGTCCGTATGGACCCATCATACCATATAATAGCGGATTCATCATGCCTGGTCCCATGCCATTCATTAAGTGCGGAGGTGGAACCCAGGGAGGCATGTATGGTACACCGGGTAAGGGTGGTAGTTGCGCAGGTTTGGGGGAGATTTGGGAACTACTCGAGGGACTAGTAGCGCTTAGAGAATCCCTTGAATCGCCCAGCACCGTACCCGATCTATGTTTTTCTCTTCTTCTTTCTATCGGTTTTATATCCGACATACTTCTAGAAGCTGAATGTCTCGCTGTCAAATGGACTTTGTTTTCAGACTGAGATGTTATGGTACTAGATCTTTCTGGTGGTGCAGAGCTTTTAGTCCTAGGTTCAGAATCCACACTGTTCATTTTATTATCCATTGGAGATTTGTTTTCACCACGATCTTTTAACCAGAGGTCAGGGGTTATGAGAATATGTTTTTCTTTTACGTCACCGTTGTTGTTTTCCTCGGAATCTTTAGATTTGATTTTGTTCAAATGCTCTTGTGTCTCGCGACAGAATATATTCATTTTGTACTGACTCAAACACTTCTGACTACAGAACTGGTATTGAAGGTCGCCATCTTGAAATTCGACATAGTTGACCGTGTGCCGCACGTGTTTACACCAATCACAAATTTTGTTTTTCTTGAAGGATGCCCGACGACACTGGGTAAAACATAACTCGCTACAGAATGGCTTGACACCACTCGGTGATTTGAGGGTAAAGAGTTTTAGACCAGGTTTCTGGCACCAAGCACAGACAATATACTGAGGTGATGGGGGTGATTCTATGGAGCCTGAAATTAAAAAAAAGAAAATACATTGATTCTTGTTCGTTAAAACTCAGAAATTATAAGTATACCCTAATGCTTGTCCTGTTTGTCTAGAAAAAAAAAAACAAATTCAATTTTCCATACATCTATTTAAATCTTTGTGACCCGACAACCAATCAATTTAACTAAGTAACCTTTTGTTCAAAAGACGGGAAATTCTACCCCGGTACATATGGTGATCATTTAGCCAAATTTGAATGACTGTATTATTACAAACCCGTGTTTAATGTTGGTAAACTGATTCTTGAGAACAAAAGAAGGCTTGAAAATGCATCTAAAACTAGGCATCAAATTACCGCCTTTGTCAATATGGATGGGATAGATTTACATTAAGCTGGTATTGTCAACCCGGTTCTCTCTCTTACTCGGTGGATTTAGTCATAGAGAACATTTCAAAAAACAGATTAGTAATCTCTCGATCATATTACTGTATCATTCATCAATGGGTGAATTTGACATAAGTTAGTTGATAACCCACGTATGCATGTAAGTATACGATTACACTGTTACAGCGTGTATATTATTAATTTAGATATGGTGTATTACTATTTCATTTGGGTGGATATTATCATCACCAGTGTCTGTCTGTGTGTGGGTTAGTCAATCTCTTAGTCCATAACTCATGTAAATAGTACGATTGACTAACGACACAAGACGTGCGGACCCATGATTTTGAATGAGGAACAAGATCCAGTGGGAAGCACGAAAAGCGAATATTTATGTGGTCGTGTGACGGCTGGAGATTTTATGGGGCTGCTGTCGACATGTAGCGTATCAAACTGATCCCGCAGTGAATATTCGCTTAGCCGCTACGATCACTGATAAGCATGACATCGACGAGGCTTAATGAGTACGGCATATTAACTTTTTAACTCCGACAAATTAAATTCTCAAACATTTTTTTGAGGTAAAAGAAAAATAAATAAATACGTTTGAAGTATTTGGAGTTAAAAAATATTTCCTATTTAGTGTAAATGGGTATTAAAACGAGTAAAATGCATCATTTTGCCCGAAGCAGTTAGGTGTTAAGTAAACATTGCACGAGCCGTTGAGCCAATGACTAACGGCGCGTGCAGTCAACGCACCTGTTGTGAACTGTCGTCTGTTACAGAGATATTTCGTAGGTAATTCTCTGTGAAACAGATTGGTAGCGTATATGTTCCACGGTTTTGACTAAGATTGAAGCGTTTAAAACCGCATTGAATCCACGTAATTTATTTCCATTTGAGACGGGGCGAAAAAGTAATGACACAAAGCGCGTCATTTTGTTGGTAAAGAGACGCTACCGAGATACCATTTTGCCAACTGTCAAAGTTTGGAGCTCTTTTGGTTTGTCCTGTATTAGATAGGCCTATGCTTATTTAGGGTAGTGCGTATAAACATTTGATTGTCTCCAAACCGGAAGTATACTGCATAGCATTCTTAATTGCCAAATATTTGATACTTTTATTGCGCCTATCACAAACGCCACGTGAACGCTCTACGGGCTTATTTCGGTTTGGAATAGACCCCATCGAAATTCGAAAAGGTTTCGGCCTAACACCGACAAATAAGAAAGAGGGGTAAATACAGTTACTATGGAAATTCATAGTATTAAAATATATAATATCATCATAAGCCTTTGCCCCACCCCACCCGAGCTCATTCTTCTTTAAAAACAAATCCTACCCGATTATGTTTCACTTCAGAGCAGCAGATAGGATTACAAAGCAGACATAATTTATGAAAAGTGGTACACAGAATATGATATAGGGATTATATTAAAGGGTATTATTCTTATGTTATTCGATAACCCCTATCTCATATCTATTTATTTAGATTTTTTTTCAAAAAGCCTTTATAGGATAATTTTGTAATGAATACACACGCTCGCAATTTAAACAGCTGTCAGTTAAGTTGGTGATATACAATAAACTGATGACGTATAAGATTACATATCACGAACATCTACACTTTTAAAATCTATAACGTTATAACGAACTCATTTCGATTCAGGGGCCACATTAGAACTAAGGCCACATGAACTAAAACTTTACGTCAAGTGAGTCGGATATATACAAAAATATCAAGATAAAGAAAACGATATTGATTTATATATTATAATGCCATTTATTTGTAATTTTGAACTGAATTCATCAGAAACAACAGCAAAAAAACATTGTTAACTTCAGACATTTTTAATTTAAACTCTCAGACAATAATAGCTATTTATTGACACTTAGCCCCGTCGAAGCAGACGTTAAACCCCATTTCATTTAGTTATCGACACGTCAGTTTATGGTAATTTCTTACACGGGCCACATTTAAACCCTTGGCGGATCGGACCTGGGTCGCATGTTTGAAACCCCTGATTTGGGCCACACTTTAAAAATCTGGCGTTATAATATTACTTCTTGGTTGACGTTCTCCGGTTTTTGCGCAAATTGGAGTATCAAAATCGAGGTACGTAACTTTGCGCAAACAACAAACAACCTGTTACCCGTCTTTAAACATTAGTATATTTATTAATCAGATATATTTATCAAATTGCTTTGTTTTGATTATTCTTGTTATGGTTTATTGAGAACAAAACATGAGTTGGTTGTATTGTGTGTTTACACGGTGGTGCGTGACATGACACCGTGTATAGCATACTCATCTTATTAGTTTTATCGGCCTATATTACATGTAATTAACATATTTGATTTCTATTTATTTGAATATAAATTTAATACAAATTCATTTTGTTTGTGTGTGAATAAATTAATGCAAATTAGTTGAAAATTGTATTTTATTTCGAATTACTTGCTTTGCGTATTTTACCTACTAACATAAATCTATTTCCTTCTAAATAAAAGTTGAATATGGCCCCATCCTAGCTCTTTAATTTGAGGAAAACCAGTAAGAGAAATATTAACCTCTTGAAGGAACTTTGTGACACCGAAGCCGATGATGGTCTTGGTTGTTTGGGTACAGAGATTCCTAGCTCTTAGAAAAGTTATCGGTGAAAAGATATCTAATAGTAGCCTATTGCTGCCATGGTAATTATTTCACACTGTGACGCAACAATCACAAGTGCGAAAAGTTAAGCTTAGGCCTATTTATGGAAAATTTAATTAATAGAAAAAAAGAATTACCTATTTAAAATATAAACCCGCCTTGTTCATCATCATATGTAGGTATCGACAAAACAACAAACTCTGATCAAATGCAGTCATAGAAATACAGTCTACATTTAGTCTCGTATTACAAGAGGTCGAAGCTTCCTACCTTTGTGAGCCCGCGACAAAGATTAATGCATCCAATCAAAAGCTATATAAGAAGGGGAGACAATACAAAGAACCTCCAATGACAAAAACTGTATCATGTGAACGTATCATGTGACATAAAGGTATTAAGATAAAGCGTAGCTTATACTCTAATGGCCCTTTCAATCACTTCTTCTCGAAGTTAGTCACAAAACACCTTATTTTTTTAGATCTTTCAACCAAGTTACACTCACCCCCCTTTGAGTATCACATGGTTGCTCCTATATATACGTGTGAATTGATCCGTCTAAAATATCCTATTACCTGCAGCCCACTGGGATACATTCAACTAATAATTGAATTATATAATTCTATCCAAAAGTCCGATTTAAAAAAAATAATAATCTCCCTTTGAAGTATAATACCTAGTCTATTGAAATACACAAAATTTTATGAGAAATTATATTACGTTGCCTACAATGACTTTAAATTGTTTGAATAAAAAAGAACCGTCTTGTACACATTTATACATAGAGAATTCGGGTTTAAAGTCCACTCGACACAAACAAGTTCATTTCGGGACTAACATATTGGGCGTTAGGTTTCTTTGGCAGTTGGAGGAACCGGAGAACCTGAAGAAAACCCACAAGGTTGGAAACGAGTCACATACAAGAGGGGAATCGAAACGAAAGAAAGCAATGTGGTTTAACGTCCGCTCGACACAAACTAGGTAATTTTGGGACTAGCATATGGTTCAATTTTATTTCAATAATTCGCTTGCGCGTAGGGGTCTTTAGCAGTGGGAGGAAACCAGAGGGTCCTGAGAAAACCCACGAGGTTGGACAGGCGACCCTACTCCTTGTCACGTACAACTTGGGATTCGAAACCAGTTGAATCAATGACAGTTCGGCCATCCAACCCCCGAGGGGAACCGAAACCACACCATTTGACACACTCCATGACGCACCGCGCACGCACTAACCATTCGACCACCCAACCTCCCACATATTTATAGGGATATCCTTACAAAAATAAGCTCCTTATTAGACACACGCCGTTAGCGTTTGTCAGTTTATGGTAAATGATCAGTTTTTATCATCTTAACATAAATATGTACGTAAGCAAAATTTATTTATCGAGAGCGTTAAGAATTTGTGAACGTTAAAGGTTTAACATAACTCTGCGTTATTTATCGAGAGAGGTAAGGATTCATGAACGTTATAAGTTTAACATAACTTTGCGTTATCACAAATGATTAAAATAAAAACTCATGATTCGTTAACGCTAAAGGTTTAACATAACATTCTCCCGTAATCTGGAAAAACCTAGTAACTGTTGAATCTAGTTTTGAGTAAACAAAGGGAAACTGTTTTGTTAAGCTACTGAATAATATAACCAATTTGATTTTGTCTTTTTAGATGTAGATAATTAGAAGCCCTTTCGGCGAAGGAGAAAAAACCCTATTATTATATACATGTGTACTTATAAGTCCAAATATGGGTCTTACTCAATTTTCACCAAAATTTGACTTGCTAGGTTTTTCCAGATTACGGGAGCATTGTGTTATTACAAAAAAACAAAAAACAACTTTATTTATCGTTAACACCGGAGGTTTAACATATAAACGTCGCGTTATTACAAATGTTTATGTATACCTGGAGATGCATCTTGTCTTTTATTTAATGCTGATACCAAGTTTCTATGTTGGGCTGCTAGAGATGTTTCTCCTGGCTCACCTGAAAATACAGAAAATATATTTCTTTCATTCTACTAATAATCATTAATTTAATGATAATAAGAACTGTCTTTGTCAGGGTTCTATTTCCCCTTTCCGCTTTGTTTATTTTTCTGGGATTATTTTTGGAATTAGGTGCTTGCATTTTACAGGTGAATGGGTGAGACAAAGTTGGAAATTTACACATATAGATAAAGAAATTGTTTAGATACAAATTGTAATTTCTTTGTCAGGATGCTTCTTCCGGGAACAGACAGGTAAAAATCAGTCTATTGGGTGAGGAGTTTTAACACGTGAAACCCCTTTAGTCCAGGTGGCATTATCATATACAAAAACATTATTTTCATATGACACCGGTCTAGTCTCTTTTAACATGACTGAAAGTAGAAACTATAGATCTCCAGGGATATGTGACAATGTTCCATACCAATTTATTATAGTGTATATTGTTATGTTAGTTTCTTGTCAACGAGATAACTATTAGCTTACGACATTTTTTTTTCCGATATCATTCCATATATTGTATATACTTGTACATATGTTGAGTAATATACTACATTAAAATGACCAGAATTCTTGTTTTGGATCAATTCTGATTTTATCTAAATCGTATACAATGTATCTTTACATCAATGTGTGTGTGTGAGAGAGAGAGAGAGAGAGAGCGAGAGAGAGAGAGAGAGAGAGAAATGGGGTTTAACGTCCAATCGACACAAACTAGGTCATTTCGGGACTAAATATGGTTTAATTTTATTTCAACGATTCGCTTGCGCGTAGGGGTCTTTAGCTGTGGGAGGAAACCGGAGTACGAGGCTGGACAGGCGAGCCTACTCCTTGTACAACCGGGCATTCGAAACCACGCCAGTTGACTCAATGCCAGACCGTATGATACAGCGCGCGCTACCATTCGGCCAACCCCCCTACATCAATGAGATTTATCTCCTTTAAAGTGCCAATCCCGACAAATTTTTGGGGAATAAAACTGCTTAATTTTGTGTTAAAATCCTTTAAAATCCATACCCTAAGGCCCATCTACTAACCCGATATTTGTGATACGCTTGTAAATAACTTAAACCCGACAGTCTTCAGCTGGAAATGGAGAACGTTTTATTATACAGTATCTGGATAAAACCAGACTTTTTTCTATAAAAATAATATGTAGGTGAAATTTACCTTTTGTTATCAAGTACAGGGCATGGGTCATTCACTGTATAGACCTCTCAAGAAACATTAATCGATTATCAGGTCACCCAATGAAAAAATTGACCCGAAATCTTAAAAGGGTTACGTGTCCGGATAAGCAGTGTTGACGTTCACGTCCAAACGACTTGAGCTGAAATTTTGAGACAAGGTAAATACACCATGCCACTATATTTTGGTCCATAAATTTCATAAATACTCGGACTTTAATTTTTGAGACTCTGTTCTTATCGGGATTGTCCCTTTAAGTTTTTGCACTGTGGCTGTTGCTGATATATTTTTTTTAATATGATTTAAAATGTGTGATACTAAGAAATGCGAGCACGTTTATAGATTTTGAGCTGCCACGGTCTCATATCATTAGAGCTTTTAAGGCAAGAAAATCATTTTCCTCTCTTAATTCTAGCTTAAGGCGTATCTAGTTTCACGCCAAGTTTCGCCTTTCTTAGAAAATGGAAATTTCTAATAACTTGGATAGAATAACAGGCATCTCATTTTCTCAATTAATAAAAGAATATATATATTTATATCATATTATATCGGCCGTCGAAGCTGGAGATAAATATATTTTTATATCAGGAAGTTGGTTAAATAATTACCACGGTGTATTGGTTGTCAGTGCTGTTCATTTTAAGACGGATTCTGTCCAAATTTAAGACGCTGGCTCGCTAGTCTGGAGATCAGGTGTTCGATCCCTGCATTGGCCGAGACAGTTCATTCAGATTACCCGGCGTGGTTTCCCCTTGTCAGTGATGCAGGACGGAGTGCCTGACAAGTGCAGCTGTCTAGTCGTTTGGATGGGACGAAAATCCGAGGTTCCGCGTACACATTGGCGAGCACGCAAAAGATCCCCTGGCAGTTGAAATTCCATATAAGACTACGCCGTAGTGCCGCTGCCCGGGCAAAATTTCCCTCATAGCACACTGTATGGCGTATGTCCGTCAACATTAGTCCAGGTTATGAGCAGAACAGTATAATGGGGCGTTAAACCACATATCATTTCTGTCCAAATCGTCATTAGCTGTGAATCTAACATTATCAACAGAGCAAACCCGATTCTCCGAGTAACCACCATGTGCCAAATCTTACCGAATAAACACTTCGTTCGTTTCTGGAGTTTAACGTCCACTTCCATCGGGAGTCATATCGTAGACAACGAATAAACACTGATGTAACTTCTCTCCTATAGTTCCGATAACCACCGATCTGTTCTGTCTTACCAATCGGTTTTAGGGAGTCGCCGCGAATAAATGTACTACCACCACAATTAGTTTTTATGAATACCAATACCTTTGTCTGTTTCATAAAATAACTAGATATCTGTTAGATATGCTACAATAGGTGTTTTATTTACATATTGCTTTATATTTATACATTTATTTAATTATGGGTGGAGTTACTTCTCAAATTTATACTGAGTTTTAACGACCTTTTCTCACCTTCTTTTGACAACAATTGATATAGGTAAGTTTCCTAGGGAAACCACGGTAACTTGACTCGGACGGAAAATGTTTATTATTTTGGAACATGCTTTGCATACTTAATTTGTCTGAAATCGGACTTTTCAGTAAAAATAGTTTAAAGCGTCTATGTACATTGCACTCTTTCACCTTTCGTCAACAGCTTGATGACGTTAAAATGTATTTTACAATGTGTACCAGGTTATAATAAGTTCGTTTTTGAAGGTCAACGATAATAATAACCAATTCCACTCAGTCCTGAAAACTAATTATTATGAATACAAAGCGCGGGTTCAGTGTATCACGGAAGTGGGTGTCGAGTGGGGTACAACAAAGTGCCGGATTTACCGTTGTAAAACTGATGCGGGACACAAAATGATACCCCATAAAAAATAAAAACAAGTCAATATTGAGGCCTTGCTTGGTCCCGAAATAAAAAAATGACATTCATTAATTACTTGCACATGTATTTATCTTTATATAAAACATGGAACAACCAAATTGTATATCATTCTGCAAGTAAATACACATTATCGAACTAAGTCAAGGTATACTGATGTAATGAAACTATTCTTCAGATGGCATGTCACTCTTATTCAATTGAAATCAAAGTGCTCAAAAGTATTGTCAAATCACATTTCTTATCTTTGATAGCCTACGCAGAAAGTGTTCATCAACAAAATCAGTCAAGACATTCACTTAAGTATCAACAGCAAGTTTTAACAGTCTAACTCAATTTAAAACAGAGTTACATGTGTATTAAGAGCGCCTTAATCTTTTCAGTGATAGGGGCCCCAATCGCCCTTAATCCCGCCCTGAAATAGGTTAATTTCAGGAAATTTGAATTTGAACGAATCGAGAGAGCGAATATATGGTCTTCCATTTCGTAACTAAAAGTAGTCAAGACAATGATAGCTATATCGTCCTCGAATATTTTGAAATGATAAAAGCAAGGCAAAGCAGAATCTAAAACTTGATATTGACAAACTTAGTATGGAGTTTCAATAAATAGTTAAGTACGCAATGTTTGCCAGTGCACGTGCGCTCCTAACAACTTTCTTAACCCCAGTCTATTGGTGGCCTGTCCCCAAATAATATCCTGGGATATAACATTGGAAATTTCTAATATTTTATCATTTTGTTATAGAGTGAATAATTCCCAATTAATCAATAAATTGTAAAAATTGCCACTGAAATATGATCATAGAACCCGGCTCCTTCATTCCCCCAGTTCTAGAACCTGTCCCTTTTATTATCTCCCTTGGGGGTATGGCTTTTTAATATTTTTAAATTGAATACATTGGCAGGCCGGTATCAATTTACTACTGGACAGACTGGAATGGTATAGGGATACAGTGACCCGATAGCTATGGATTGACCCTTGGTCAATACCAAGACGTGGTTAACAAAGACACAAGACTTTAGGTTGCTAGTTTATCACATCCATTTTGAACGACGGTAATGACGTAGTCTAAACCTACGTTTATTACCCTTTTCGGAAGAGAGATATGGAATGAAATAGGGTTTAACGCCCTGTGGTTCTACACCGATTGGGCAAATGAAGACATACGAGAAAATTTTTCCCGGACAGTGTCAATACGGCCCACTCTTATATCTAATTCCAACTGCAACTTATATGGAATTCCACGACAGTGTGTACACGGGACCTGGGTTTTCGTTGAACCCGAATGACTGTGCGTTATCCCTTACCAGACCTCCCGTTCTTCAACCTTGAAAAGGGAGAACATGCAGAAAAAAATGTTTTTCAAAGGACCTAGTATGTCATACAAAGCCATTTTATTTCTCTTAGTTTGACTAGGATCGTAATTGTCAGATAACAAAAACCAGAATATACAAAACACAGAACAAATTTCATATTTTTTTCCTAAAATAACCTTAAATAAATTAGAAACCTTAACGCGAAGCTGTATGCCGTTTTGTTAAACAGTATTCCACTATCTGTTATAATTAGGTAACTTTTCAGACCGATTTTACATTAAACCAGCAATTCATTTGATAATTGAGATGCGTCTGTAACTATAGACGGGGCGGCTAGTTTCATATTACTCCATTTTTCCATTAAAGCAATATATCAATAAATTAATGTGATATCGAATTTTGGCAATCATCTACATGAATGAATAACTTTTGATTACTTTCCACGAAAATGTATCTTAAGAGGAAGAAGAAAGGGTAATATGATATTATGGCCGATGAGACGGTGGTCATTGTCTGGATGCTGTAAGTTTAGTTTTACAAGCAAACTAAAATCATAGATGTAATGAAAACATCAGCCATTAATCTATTCTGACATTTTCAATGAATCATCCCACATTACAGGTAACCGGATTCCTTTCAAACCTGACTAGGGAGAAAGCGATTACGCTAGCATAGGCTAGAATTTCCCTTGAAAAAAAAATCCACCCAAAATGATACAGTATTATATATTGAGTGAGTCGTGCATCTCAATACAGTCTCGACAAGAGTGTCGATTTCATAACATCCTGTTTTGAATGAGGAATATCGAAGCTGCCATGGTAATCATCTACTCTCTTTTACAAACATTTCCAGAAATTCGCAAAATTTATGTTGACACTTAATCCAAATAGTAACTGATATAACGCCAAAAGGTAATCAATCTGCGATCCATTACGTTGATGCATGGTCTAGTATAAATAATCTTATATAAACTGTACTACAATTACCAGATTAAATTAACAGTATGCTAGATAGGAATAAAGATACCATTGTCTTTAAATCTTTTAATAACTTTACAGACAATAGATCTGAAGAATATAGATTCAAACAATACCCCAGCTAATACTTGTCAAATTTTCATGATGATTTAACTTTAGATGTGTGAGGGGTTTTATTTGACGATATGAGATCAGATATCCTATCGAGGTAGGAATATAATATTTTAAACACGATTAAATATGAAGGATTCTGTTCCTATAAGTTGGATAGAAACCACATGTGTGTCTGTTCCGCCGGGTTTATATATTTATATATATAATATGCCATTATTAACCGCCAATGCTTTTAAAGCTTATGTACCATGTTATACAAAGGTATAACATAAACTAATAACTTTGCGAACTTTCCAAATAAACAGAAGTCATACCAGGTGTTCCCATTGTATTTCTTGCTTTATTTATGTCATTGGACTGTGCCAGAGTTTTGGGTGCATCTTTTAGCGGTAAAGGATCACCTTTTAACCCTGTCACAGCAGCAAAGTTTCATCAAATTTACGTCAAAGCGTTTTTCCGAGACATTTTGAGCTGCATGGAACTTGTCATAAGGTTGGTTTGTAGCATATTTGAGCCACAGTATTATGCTTGACACTGGTTAAGTATTATGATTCGGAGCAACATGATTTCCCACCTAAACCTATGACGCAAACCTCGTCATAGTAATCCATTCACTCAACCCTTAATAGCCCCAAGGTATTTAACACCAACCCTATTCAGTATCTACATAAACGCAATTTTGTTGAAAACAACATCACAGAGAGACAGAGGGAGGCCAGATGTCCCTTGTGCTTTACTTATTATATTATTTTACACTTACAACTTCTAATGCTTTCATTATCATCTTCGTCATCATCGTCGTCGTCGTCATCATCATCATCTGGTAATGTATTCATACTACCATCACTATCATCCCCACTGTCGTCGTGCTTTCGTTCATGCCGTCGTTTCACTTTAGAGGAGTTGGAACGATATTTAGTTAAATTTAAGTGTTCTGTTTCCATACTGCTGACTCCATCATATCCATACCAACCTAATAACTCGTTCATTGTCGTCTCTGCATAATTCTGAAAAATATAATCCAAAATATAATCAAATATAGCTTTAAAATGACAAGACCGTTTTGTTTTGGGGGTAAAAAACACAGTTGTCTATATCTCTGAGGGTTTTAAATGTTGTTTTGTTTTGTTCCACGACACAGTTCCTTTTTAAATGATGATTTGTTTTGCGACACGACAGAGTTCTTGTTGGCACATAACCCGTATTCCGTCTGAGCTCTGTCGAGCCTAAATAGTAGGACGTGAAACCCATTCGATTTAAACGACATACTCACCCTACCTGCAGAGAAGTGACTCTGACACAGTGAATATCCATGATATCCATATTGTGTAAACGTCACGGGTTATGAGGTCACATCAACAAACAAAATGTCAACACTTTCATTATGATCATTATCAACATTACAAGACACAAAGTTAAATTGTAAACAATATAGCCTCCCTGCAGCTTTTAGGACTGTATAATCTTATCGCTTCTTCCAATGATTTTTTTACAGAAATAACATCTACAACTCTCGATTTGACGTCGGCATATTCGCACTATTTTATGGTTCGGTCGTGTCTATTTCAGATATACACAATCAATTCTGTTAAATTTTAAGCGCAGGGATTGACTAATAGTTAATTTATTTCAGATCTAAAAAAAAATCTAAAACTTTAACGCAATTTTTTAAAAAAAAAATGCCAAATTCTGGCTGGGATTACTGAGCAAAATGGCCATTGATTGTATACATGTACGTGCGAAAAAAAAAGCCAGCTATTTAATTTTCGTACGTTAGTTATAACGTACGACCCCCATTTCATTTCATTTCGTAATCCCCTTCACTCATTTATAAAACTTACCAACAAATAAAATGAATAATACTCCATAAGTGCACGAAGTAGTTGTATACTATCTGATTTACAAAATTCACCTTCCAAATGTCTTAATGACCACATCTTATAACTAATCAATGGCCATACACAACACATCTAGTGTAAGATTAGGCGCCATTAGACGAATATATCAATAATAGAACTGCGTATTCTTTAAATTTTACATTTTAATGGTTACTTTGTCAAAAACAAATAATAATAATAAAGATTTACGAGGGCTAGTCTACAATAATGTATAACGTCTGCAAGGAATGGTCTTAGAAATCTAACATTGTATTTGCATATTGCATCACACGATAATATCACCTTCAATTTTGTAATAGCTCGAATAACGTACGTACTTTTGTTTACAAGGTAACAAGTTTCATCATAATAGTCAGTAGAATTATTTACGTGCGGACTCCATGTAGCGAATCTGGTAGAAATAGATTTAAAGCTGCAATTTCATATTTATTATTAAGTTATATTTTCAAAATGAATTAAAATAGTCTTAAAATAGATGGTCTCTATAAACAGTCCTACCTTATTAAAGAATAATCCTATTAATCCTATAATTCACTAATGGCAGTTGAGAAATTGGCTAAAATATCATTTTCAAATTCAAACTATTGTATGGAGGGGGGGGGGGTAGAAAAACAAGGGAGGTAATTGTGTTAGTATTTCCGGTGTAAAAGATGTTTAAGTGGGAGGAAATGATGCCTATGATCGTATAATATGTATTTGACTTTCTTAAAAAAAATATGGAATTATCGCTTTAAAGGAGATTAATATGAAGAGTATGAATTCCGGTCACCCTAAACTGAATCAATTTACCCGAAATTTAAAATTCCACCGTCACTTTAAAGTGTGTATATTCAGAACAAATTCTTTAAAGACGAGAAATTTTACCCTTTGAAACTATAGCCTAATTACGTACATGTTGTACGTGTATTATACATACACATTCATGTTGACCAATTACCAACTAGATTACGTATTTATCAGGTAATTTAAGACGTCAGATCACGTAATACGAGAAAGGTGAACAATATAACAAGCTTTTTTCTCTAAAGCTTTTTGAGGCTACAGTGGTTTTAGTATAAGGCTATCAGTTTTCTTCTATAACACTTTTGGGTATGGATGAGCCTGGATATCTTTACCTAATGCTTCACTATCAAAAATAGCAGTTTAGTAATTTGATCATGTCTGCAACCTAGCTGGTGTAAATAACTTATCTTTCTTACAAATGGCAACCATAAACCCTACAGTCGTCTGTCTTAAAGATAGCTGTACAATTTCAACAGATAATCTTAACACATTTTCTTCCCGCCATTATTACTTTGCCCTTCTGCTTTTTTTTTAACCTGTTCTACTAATTAAAGATACACAACTTCCTTAATTATTTATTTAATAACATCACAATCTGAAGCATAACTTGTTTTAAAACTAAGCCTACTAAGGTATTCTGCAATAAGAAATATTTCAGAATTTTTATTTTTTTTTAGATAAGACTGCGTGAATTTCGGTTTAAGTAAAAAAATACGAATTCCGTGGTTATCTGACTAGAGGCTACTGTGAAAATGATTAAAAACAAACTTATTTTTTCCAACTGGAAAGTGACGATTTAAATCTGGAAGATTTGGAACATGCTCTAGAAAGTGGACATAAACCAAGGCATCAACAATGAAAAGGGTTCATATAGAGCATATTCTGGTCATTGTCTGTTCCGCTCACACATAAACAGTATGGTAGATAGATTTATTTCGCACAAATATATACAACATAATAAATGAATTATTTATTCGTGGGAAAAAACAATTTAGAACTAATCTGGGAGACCCTAGATGCAGCCCGGTCAGTCAAGACCCCCCCCCCCCTCCCCTGGCCCTTGACCAGGGTTGATATTATCTTTTGGTTATCCATACTAATATTTGTGAATGTCGTTTGTTTGTGTATTTGTTGAGGATTGGCGGCTGCACTAAGGCTGTACCGAAGCTGAAATTGGGGTATGAGGTTAGCTTAGACCGAGGATTACCATATAGGTGGCGTCAGATACCACTACCGATTGCAGAGTTATGCTACTTTCAACCCATGCAGCGTTGGGTCATAGTATAGTTTACAACATAAAATTTTCTAAAAGAGTTATATTGTACAGTGTTAGATATAAACAGATGTTTGATCCAGAACGTTAATAGTAATGGTAAACCCAAACCAGGTATTCTTACTATCCCTACAGGTATGTTTATAATAACTACTTATGTTAGATCTAACAGGTATCAGTGCATACTAAACTTAAGCTGTCTGACTACAGTAAGCTCTACTTGAGAACAGACACGACGCTAGTTGACAGACATATTAAAGTAGCTAAGTCTCTAACTCAATATCATCGAAAATCTTCAACATTGAAAACACGAATTATTTATCAATTTAAATGAACAGTGATGCTGTAATCTTACCGGAAAAAGATGGGCTTTTGATATCCAATATTCGAGATAAAATTAACATTTTACTTTTAGTACACGAATCGTGTACCATAATGCGATTCAGCTCCCGTTTTAACAAGAGACTCGAGGGGCGAGGCTAAACACATTGCACCAAAACAACCGGCGTGTGTAGACTGGAATAACCAGACGCTAGAAATTTACATTCGATTGAGACTGCTGGCTTATTTTGCCGAACATAACTGATTTGAAATTAGAGTAAAAACGGAAACCAATGAATGTAAATCAGTTTATATACATTCATATTACACTATTATGTACGTTGTGACCCACTTGTGTCAATTTCTAAGTCCGTGATGTTAGCAATTTAGCTCCTTTAAGTCCTTGTCCGGACAACAGCGCTATGGCCAATTCTTATCTCGAATTCCTACTTCCAATGGATCTTTTACACGCACGCAATGTGTACACTGAACATCTGTTTTTCGTCCCACCCGAACGATAAGACAGCTATCTTTGTCAAGTCGTCCGGCCTGTACCACTGACAAAGGGAAACCACGCCAAAAAATCCAGATGAACTTCCACAACCAACGCCGGAAGTAAACCATGGGGTGGGGGGTGCGTAATTCACCATAGCCTGTTTTGATTTTAGCGGCTACAATTTGTAAGAAAATCCAGATGAACTTCCTCAACCAATGCCGGAAGTGAACCGAATTCCTACTACCAAGGGATCTTTTACACGCACGCAATGTGTACACTGAACATCTGTTTTTCGTCCCACCCGAACGATAAGACAGCTATCTTTGTCAAGTCGTCCGGCCTGTACCACTGACAAAGGGAAACCACGCCAAAAAATCCAGATGAACTTCCACAACCAACGCCGGAAGTAAACCATGGGGTGGGGGGTGCGTAATTCACCATAGCCTGTTTGGATTTTAGCGGCTACAATTTGTAAGATACTGTATGATCTTTAATTCAATCCAGTCTACAAATGCCCTGACAGCAAGTTTCTTTGTCTCGCTAAAAATTTTCTTTGAGGAAAATATCATATAATCATTATTCAAATCCAACAAGATAACTTGAATCACGCAAACTCACAAAAATTACATGACATCCTTTAACACATAACATTATATATCTCTTGGTATAGAACCACAAGGCGTAAAGTAGATAATTGATTAAGGTATATTTTACAGTATTAGACACGGTGGTGAAATTGACAAGTTGTTCAATAAGTTTTTTTTAACATTCACCAGGTAAAAAGATGAAGAAAGTAATAAAGGCCTGTCTTTAACAAGTGACATCAGGTTATAAAAGATAATTAGAATAGAAGAAATTGGACCCCTTTACCTTCCCCACAAACCTGTACGAATCCTAATAGATTGTGATGGCTTCTCGCAGTCGTCTGACGTCTCAATTTCCAAAAGAAAACGAACAAAGTCTATGAGGTTGTCATCAGGTAGGCTAGTTTTACCTGTCACAAGAAATGGTCACGAGATTTGAGCCGACTTCTGAAGAAAGCTATTATCTTAAAACGCCAAGTCTTAGAACTTAAGAAAATAGATTAATCAAAAAGCTAAACAACTAAGTTTGCTTGACTGCATAATAGACAGTAGCTTGGTTCACATTTCACCAGGAAAAGATTTATTAATTTAGAAAATTAATGATTTCATATGTGTCATATAATAGAAAATAGCTCAAGTTTAACTCTAATAATTGTCTTATTAATCAGAAATTTAATCTATATTCTTTTAATACATATCATAAAGAAATATTCGACTATAGAAATATATATTTTGACTTTATTTTATGCAGATGTGGAGTTGATTTTTTTCTGCCTTTATTAATATCATAATTTTTATTAAGTCATATCTTATATACATATACATTTGATACAGACGTTTCCTGAACACATGTCGGTAATACTATGGGAGAGAGAGAGAGAGAGAGAGAGAGAGGGGGGGGGGAGAGAGAGAGAGATTTAAATTTCATTTCAATAAATCTGCTAGCTCGTAAGGTTTGTAGCGTTGGAGGTAAGCGGAGGACCGCAAAAAAAAAACATGAGGTTCGACAGGCGACCCTTCCCCTCCCCCAAGTATAGAACTGTCTATATATAATATACAACACAGACCTTATGATCAAACGCACGCGTTAACCATTTAGCCACACAAATCCTACAGATAAAGCACTAACTATATATGATATATTGGACTACATGACATAAGAATTACACACTGACAGAATGGATAAATAAATAATTCCCACAGCTCGTGACATTTAAATTATAGATATCTCATTTTTTCACATGGTGAATTAGTATGTCATTGATAATTATTCTTCAAATCTTTTAAAGATTCAAAACAAATCTAAACATAAAATCTCTTGTCTTCTGTGTATATTTTAATTTAATGGAGATAGTGTCAAATGAGAAACCCAAGCACTGACTGTGGCTTGGTATTAATTTTCAGTTTGTTTGCCAAAGACTTAGTACAAGTCTCCTAACATTGGTCTCTGGAAGCAACCTCACATTTCAGCTGGCAAAGTGAGCAAACTTGATACGTCAGTAAACATCAGTTCCAATCTATTTTACATGGTTTCAGAAATCCTAGACATGGAAACAATCATTTGTCAATTGTGTGTGGCAATTAGCTAATTAATGATACCTATTTTCCTTCAATTTAAAGCTATTTTCTACTTTCCAATTACAATGTGTCTGGCTCAACATAAAAACTGAAAATGTAGTAGACGACATTTTCAGTTAAAGCATCAATATATTATTAAAATCAGAATGTAATAAGTTTCCATATGTAACGGAGGAAAGTCTCTTACTCAATATCATCCACAGTCTTCGACTTTGCAAACACAACTTGTTGATCAATTTAAATCTACATTGATGTTATCTTACTGTGAAACGATGGGCTTCTGATATCCAATATTTCAGATAAAATGAAAATATTAAAATTAACACGAGTGCCAGAATGCTTTCGAGCGCCATATATAATGAAGCTACTCGATGGACGAGGCTAAACATATCCCACAGGAGAATACTACTGGTGGACACTGGAATGGAATAACCAAACGCCAAAGACTGACATTCAATTTGGAGTCTTTGCGTAATTCTCCGAACATTACTGATTAGAAATTACAGTAAAAACAGTTTATAGACATTCATATTACTGTATCATATGCGTTGCTGCCAAAGAAAAGAGATTTTTACTCCTTCAACTAATTGCTGTCCTGGGTCCTAATTCACGAAATCTTAACTAAAGATAAAATCCAAATTTTAGTAGATACTTCAGTTTTGATTGGCTAAGCACTAAAATCAATCTAATATTATCCAATCAAATAAGTAAAATTTTGATTTTATCTTGGTTAAAATTTCGTGAATAAGGGCCCTGTTGTTAAGTATACACGATCCGTCGCTCGCAAGATACGAAAAATCAATACTGTCTTGTACTTGTCGCCGTACATTTAGAAAAACCCATGTAATTCGGTGAATACAATAAACCGAAAACTTCGCTGTCCGGACAAAATCTACCTCTTACAACACTGCATGGTGAGTGTATGAAAGTCGGCACAGAACATCATGTCGTTAAAGGCTATTTCATTTCATTTGAGTTGAATTAACTGTTCGATTACTTATCGATTTATCCGATTGTTAAACATATTCCTTTACGTGCCACCCACGCAACTATGTCTAGAGTCTTTTCCGGCAATTCTCAGTTTGAAAGCAGATCAATAAATAAATCACGAGGTTTAGAAAGGATACGCATACCCTGCCCCGTGAATGACAGCAAGCTCTCCTTGAAGGTAAAGCAGTGGGTTTAATAATTACCCCCCACCCCGTTTATGCTTATTATAACTTAATAAATAAAAATGATTTAACATAGTTTAGAAGCCTTGATAATACGCAACTATATTAGGATGGAAGCTATTGGATAGAACCGTGATCTTCAAGTCTCCTAGTAACTGGAGAGTAGTGGACTTTAATGGGTATTTCACACCAAACCGACACTCAACTGCCGGAAGGACCCGTAAGGCGGTGCTTACCACATTTGGACTAATCTCTATAGAACGGGGTTTTCTCAAAAATATTACATATATAATTATAGGCTATTAACTATAGTAAAGTAAACTATAGTCCTACCTATTTATATCTTAATATTAAAATCTTTCAAATAAAATCAACGAAACATAAATGATTTTATCAAAAAGCAACTTCCGGTAGCTTGAAACCAACCAAAGTTTAAAAGGAGTTGATCAACTTCCCTTTGACACCCCCTTGGATTATTCACAGAGAGAGTATGTGCTTTGATAAGCAGAACAACAATAACCGAGGTTAGATCGCAGCAACCTTGATGAAATCGAGAGGTGGTCTTACGAAATAGATCTGGCCGGACCGACTGTCCGGAAACAGCTATAACTGTGACGTAATACGCAGCATTCGGCCCACACAGTATTATTATATACAGGGGGTTCAGCCAGTTCGTTTTAATATGGTTTATATTATCTAAACTGTGTGTCCTTCACTTATTATACTTGGCCAGGTAACAAAGCCGATACTTATACCTCGTATCACATTTCAAATTGCCTTTATAGAAACTAGAAGGGGATCCCAGATGTCCCACAGTGTTGGTTTAATCAGAACTTCTCTATTGATTCTAGGGCAAATTGGCGGTAATCCGAGTCCGACCAGCGAGTTAGGAGACTTGGGGCGAGAGGAATTGTAGAAATTCGAGCTGCCGAACTCGGGGTGTTGCCGACTTCATAAGGAAATTACTTGAAAATTTCTTGGCCAAATGTCTGCATCGGGCTAGTCTATCTAGTTCTCAAGTTACCTACCAGATAAATACGGTATAACAAATACAATTATTATAGCAAAAAATCGCGTAACACGATACCGAGGGAAATGTCAAATTTGAACAGTCTCTGTGGATATATTCGTGAAGATCATGTTCGCTCCATTTGCCCATAGTGTTCGATTACAAAAATAGCGCGTCTCTTGTTGCTTCATTTTGGACCTCTCCCCTGAAAATTAATACTTGCTTCCTTCCATCGTGTGTGTTTAAAATACATCATGTCTGGCCAGAAATTTGTGGCCTATTTCATCTTTGTTTTCCGATAGAACTGGTGTTTCGTCATGATTTTCAACCGATTATACCTTCAAATTAGACATGCGATGTGATCTTTCTAATCAGGTCGGTACATTCGGCGCGTGAAAAAAAAACGAAATCCTATCGTTCGACAGCTGTGTACAGAACTAATGTTACAAGAAATAATTGCAAATTTCCATAAAGGATTGTGGTGTACTTTACCATAGAAATTAAAATCCCATTATGCACCCTGAATTAAGACCGATGTATTTTTCTACTGCGCGGCGTGACTTCACAGCGTTACCATGTAATTATTGCATCTCTCTACCTATAGTTATTCTCATCTTTTGACAGAAAATGGCTTGCCAGGCAACGAAATTTATAACAATATGCGGATAAGTCGTCTGGATAGTCAAAACGATTGTCCCGCCGTGAATCATTAGGTCAATTTATATATACCGCATAACAGCATTTGCGCAGTGCAAAATATTATTTCATGATCGAATATTGTATCACGATCAAGGGTGATAACTCTATAAATAATCATTTGTCGATATCTATTTCTCGGTGAACCATAGTTACAACGACTGTCATGAGACGGACAGTGTATGCTTACTCTCCTGGAGCACTTCTACCAACTGATTCATCTTTATGTATTTCCTTTTTTTAGGAAGTCAATGACTTATAATTGTCCGGAAATTGGCATTATAAATGATAATGGTGTTTTAAATCTGGTTATCCCCTGCGGGATCTAATTAGGTATAGTATTTTGCATGTTAGTACTTTGATCATTCAAGTCATGGCAATATATTAAATAATGTACGTGAAAGAAATTGAGTCTCTAGTATATCTACTTCTCTATTTCTCAATGAGTAGTTACCAACCACTTCAATGTCGTACATTATATCCAGGATATAACAAATTGACTTGCACTTGAAAGAATTCTATATACCCTTGTACTTTACGCAAAACAAACCCCTAAAACACAATTATTTTCCGGTGGTGGGAAAACCTCAACATATACAAGTTAGACATGAATTGTACTTATCAAATTGACATAAATTGATTGGGTTTTTAAAACGACAAACAACGGTTGTATTTACAAGAAGGACACGAAGATAAGTTTTAGGTCTCGCGATGAGACCACGTACAAAACTATCAGAAACAAAAGACAGTTAAATAAGTTCATATTCGTTTGCCAACTGTTTTTGGGTTGTTATCAGGACTTTTAAATAGAAAACATAAGTTTTTCGTCGATTGTTATGGTTAAATTTTGATGTTTTCTCCGACAATGTGTATCTGAGTATACAGGTCACAATTCTATGGAATACAATTACTGCTTATTACTGAGTCGAAACGTCGCTCAGTAATATTGTATTCCATAGAATTGTGACCTGTATACTCTAGTTCATTGCCTGTTCATTATTTTATAGTGTCTGCCTTCTGTTTTGTTGTCGGTCTTTATTAGCTTAGTCGGTGTCTAAAAGTAGGACGTTTCATTTCTGTTTTGATGTACAGGTGTCCTGAATAGTTTTTATTATATCTGTTATTTTTCTCATTTGTTTATTCTCTTTATAAAAATGTAATTACATTCATATATCTCAAGATTTGTCTGAACAAATAGATTTTTATTTATCTATTGAAAATGGCGGCAATCTAATCTAGCAGACGTTTATGTCAGTTTTGAAAGAATATGTCTGTCAAATGTCGTTAATCAGGCAATGATTTGTAAGTATGGGTAATAGGTCATAGCTAGCACATTAATGACCATCAACCATCATACCAGAAATAACAATATCTTTGACCCACGTCCAACCCTTTCTTCAAGACCAAGCAGCAGACAGATCCCCATTTGTCAACTGTAGAAGAATAATCAATCTTCATTTCTAAATTCCGGTTTATATAACGCATTTTGTTAACATGGTTCTTAATTCTGGTTACAGAATTTAATTAGCTAACAGCCGTTGTAATTCATTTGTGATAAAGGCGAACTTAAATCAATTTTTTGGCATTTTAACACTGACATTCTGGTGTCTCAAGCCCGTCCATAATGGTTAAATATGAATTATTATATGTTTCATATTAAGTCCGATAATCCATGGATTTTAGATCATCGATTTGCTCAAGGCAGATGAAGGAAGCATTGTGAAATCAACAGAAACAAACGTCAATTTAAAATGGAAATGAAAATGAATTGGGGACTAGCCTCCTTCTTATCTGCACGGAGGGTGGGGGGTGGGGTGGGGGTGGGATGGCCTAGTGGTCTAGAGTGCTACGCTTCGACCTCTAGCTAGCCTGTCACCTCTGGCTTGCGACTGTGGTTTCGATCCCTGGTCTGAGCGTATGTGGCATGGAGAATGGGACGCCTTCTTAACCTCGTGGGTTTCCTCCGGGTACTCCGGTTTCCTCCCACTGCTAAAGACCCCTACGTGCAAGCAAGTTATTGAAATAAAATTAACCCATATGTTAGTCCCGAAATGTCCTAGTTTGTGTCGAGTGGACGTTAAACCCCATTTCTCCCCTCTCTCTTATCTGCACCAATCTTCAGTTAAATCTATTTGTTAAGGCCAGCTCACTTTTCGTCAAGGTTCGTGAAGGTAAGGGCACGTCATTGTTGGCGAGATTGTAGGTTAAGGTTAGCATAGCCTAAGCATTGGGGATAGGTTCAGGGTTAGGGTTAGTATTAGCGCTTATTTGAAGTTGGTCTAATCAAACAGATCTTCTAATCAAACAGATCTAACCCCAATTACCTTGCTAATAAACCCGGAACTTAAAAAAATGCCATATACGTGGTCAACGTTTTGACCGAAATGGGTATTTTAATTCTAATAAATAATAGTATTTTTGACATTTTCGGAATGAGAATTTTATAACAAAAAAAAAAGACATTTGTAGAAATTTGTAAAAAATATTACCAGGAATATACAGAATTCAGTGTATATAATATGATAATTAGAGATAGGAGGGAAAATTTGATCTCGTTTCATGCCGAGTTAAATCTTATTTCATGTATACTGATCACATATATACACGCAATATCAACTTGTTTTTCAATTAGTGAAATCTTCAATAACATAATATCCAATTCATCATCCCATATTATATAATGCGTTTTGATCCACACTGATGATATATGTCATTTTTTTAATTAATAGAGGGATAACAACAAAACCTATCAATAACAGTTAATTAGAATTTATATTATTGCAGTATTTTTAACGGATTCGTCTTGGGTATAGTTCTGTTGATATTACATCAGTAAAACTATTAATATACTTTCTTTATTTTACTTTCATTTGTCAGATTTCCCCAGTTATATCATCAATCATTTGGGCTAAAACTTCCTTCTTTATGTTACAGAAGGAGGAATTGGCATTAAGTAAGTAGGGCATTTATTTCCATAATTCTTTTTACGAGTAGGTGAAAATCCGACTACTCTTTCAAAATCTGCGGGGTAAGACATATTGGGGCGGTGGGGGGGGGGGGGGGGTTACTCAGTGGTGCAGCGAAACATTTATTAATGAGACTGCTCGGGTTGGAATGACCGGAGGTAAAATTTCGATTACCACGAGAAAACCCGCGCGTTTAGGCAAGTGGCACTTCTCAGTAGCATTGTCAGGTGTGAGTGCTGGTTTGAGAACAATGTATTTTCGTCCCAACCGAAGGACTAGACAGCTGTCCTTGTCAAATCGTCCATCCTACACGACAAGGAAAAACAAGTCGAGCTATGACCTGCCGTGCATGCATTAGACAACCAGGCCACCCAGACTGAACTATAATCAACGGTCTATAATCAGAGGACTTCATTTTATTTTTATTAAAATAATTGAAACAAAGCTCAAATTTCACGTAACACTAGTTTGACGGCTATGGTAATCGTATCAGCTCTGATTGGTTTTGGACAAAGCTACTTTGATGTTAGGCATAAATTCACAATGCTTTGATCTTAACACAACCGAAAACAATTTAAGCAATTGGAAAATCATATATATATATATATATATATCCGGCAGACAAGGTTAAAGAAATTTGGTCTGAACTAAAATATAGAGATTCAGGGGCGGATCCAGTGGGGGGGGGGGTGTCCACCCCCACACCCCCTGCTCAGCTACACGAAAAAAACATAATGCCTTGTATCAATGAAATTACATCACAAAGTGATCCTACATCAGTGTAAAAATGATTTCTCTGTTTAAAAAGCTCAATTTGTATGTATGCCTATGTAATTTAGAGACGATGATGGCAGATTTCCGTGACAGAAACCTGGCAAACCCCCTCCTGCAAAAATTCCAGGATCCGCCCCTGAGATTAAGTCTAGCATTAAATAATGTTTTCAGGTAGAAAAGAATCCGTCCTTGGGACTGACTATACTAGTCTAAAGATTAAGTTCAGGTCAAAGATTATACATTAAGGAGACCAATTAAATCTCAAGGCAAAAATGAAACTCGTAGCAAATTATCAAGGATACCTTGTCGTTAATTTAACGACCCGACAATGGTTTCTATTTCACGTTCTACATATATCAATTAATCTAGAAGTGACCCGCTGATCTCTTTAATGAATAAAAGTTATTGGCTGGCATGTGGCATCACTGACAGTTGTTGGAAAAAGACGCAAGAGTTCCTTTTCTATATATAGTGTGTAACGCCATTTTTCCACGATAGGGCAGGACAGAAGGGCGGTATACCAACAATAGTGCTGTCCGTAAGAAAGCTCGACAGTTGAAATGCAACAGTGAATGTTTATTTCTAGAACGCATAACAGTCCTTATAACTAATTTGCTGTTTCATTATACCACTGTAGATCATTATCGCTCCTAACTAGGCAACACTGCATATTTCGTGGGGGGGGGGTGAATGGTTAGGGCGTGTGTGTTGATTCATAAGGTCTGTCATTGAGTCAAGTCGATGCCCTGGTTGTAAGTGACAAGAAGTAGGGTCGCCTGCCCAACTTCGTGGGTTTTCCCCGGGTCCTCCGGTTTCCTCCCACCTCTATAAAGACCCCTACAAGCAAGAGTGTTAATAAAGTAAAATTAAATCGTGAGTTTGTCCCGAAATGACCTAGTTAATTGTGTCGAGTGGACGTAACCCCCACCCCCTCTCTTTCGTTACAATGGAAATAAAATTGAACCTGTTACTCCCTCTCTCTCCTTCTCTCTCTCTCCCTCTCGATCGACTTCTCCAAACATTTGATCATTTTCTAATATTTTATTTCTCATTGTATATGGTTGTTTTCATTGTTACCACGTGTTACAAAATGCCACTTACACAATTTTCTACTTGCAAGTACACATTCCCTTATTTTCTTAAATTTGAATTTCATATACGATTAAGAATGCTTTCTTTCCGATAAATGGATCAAATTTTAATTAAGCATATCAATCTAAGTTCCAAAGTTTAAAACTTTCATTTTTCAATTTTCCTTTTCATAAAGAGTCTTCGTAGACTTTATAAGATTTTCATATTCCACACATGTACAGTTAGAACACTGATTGTTTTATTCATAATGATATTTATACAGAAAATATAACTTTGAAATGCAATAGTTATATTGAGCGTATTTTCGGAATAAAAATCCATATGAATGAGCTCAATTTCAGTTAGCCCTTGCGTCATTAGATGATTGACTGATAAGCAGGCTCACAGGATATTCTAAGGTTACATACCCTGATTACCCTGCTTAGGTTACAAACGCATATGTCAGTCTGCAATCGATAGCCTGTAATTCTAGCTATTTAGGTTATACAAAAATACGTTTATTTCTATACTTCCATGCAGTGCTATAAGTAACTGACATTCACATAATGTAAGAATAAGCCGTATAACATATAAAGTTATATATATTAACAGTATAATTATATTATCTTATATCATATATTAAGCTATATAATATTTCATATCTACATATATATCAATATTCAAATTATACACACGACACGATAAACGCTTTGTGGCAATCAAAGGTTAGCCTTAATAATAATGGCTGAATTTTTAAAACGTGTGAACTTGAACCAATAATGAAAAGACTGGCAATATATTTTTTTAACTACATGGGTGTAATTTGCTATTTTTTGTCTCTTTAAAATGACAAGAGAAACTTTTCATATATGGCAATTAGACAACACGGCGTTGATCTCACTGATGTAAAGTTCAATCCATGTCGTGATTACAGTAAACACGAGTTTGTGACTTGATAGTATCGCTGCAATTGCATTACAAATCATATAATCCTTGAGTGGCATTTAGCGATTGAGCACAATATAAAACACATCACAGTTATATGGAAAACAATCACTGGTTTATAGGCACAGCACGACGTTTCGACAAGTATTCCCTTATCGTTATCAAGCACAAATCCTATAAACCAGTCATTGTTTTTCCATATAACTGTGTTGTGGGGTTTTTTTTTATTACAAATCATATTTTCTTCTCGCGAATGAGTGTCCAAATAACTGTAGATTTTGTAAGTCTAAAATGTTAACTGTGAATTGATTCTGGTGCCATTTTCAGGTCCAAGGCCTGATATTATTGTATAAACACCAGATGGATTAAAAGCATCATATAGATCAGTCAACATAACCGACAAATTGTTGTTAAAACATATACACTTGTAATGGCAAGATCTTCACAAATGCACCACAGTTTAGCAGTCCTTTCTCACCACAACAGTCGAGATCAAGCATGGGCAAACATTAAGCTCGCCGCTTACCAGGGCCCTGTTTTTCGAAATGTTAACTAAAGAAAAAAATCCAAATTTCAGTAGATATTTCAATTTTGATTGGCTAAGCACTGAAATCAATCTAATATTATCCAATCAAATTACTAAAATCTGGATTCTATCCTATCTAAAAATTTCGTGAACATGTCCAAAACTGTTCTATGTCTTTACAAAGCTAGTTTGGGGGTAATAGGATTCAAAGTTTCAGAAGGAAACAACTTAACAGTATTCAACCGAACGCAGAGGGAACTTTTAGATATTGATTTAAATATAGCCAATAACATTCAATGGCATTTCCTAAAAAAAAAAAAAAAACGATTTTGTGACTTGAGTAGTACTTTGGTCCTTAAGATCATATCATATCTTTAACTAATTATTGGTTAACACTGATCAGCGCTCACCCAGATATTCTAAGCAGTTATCATCTATATTGAGAACGAGGGACCTTCGAAGCCAACCAGTTTGACAATAAAGTTGTAGGACAACTTAACTGTAGTTTTATTTACGATAGGAAGTCCGATATTACTACATCTGAGATAAAACAATTACCTAAGAATCAGTTGAGGAATTATTGAAATCAGATTGCTCTGTGGAGATAGCAGGTGGAGAGGCGGGGGGGGGGGGCAGGTTTCGGTTACGGAAATCTGCCATCATCGTCTCTAAATTACATAGGCATATATACAAATTGATCTTTTTATACAGAGAAATCGTTTTTATACTGATGTAGGATCACTTTGTGATGTTATTTCATTGATGCAAGGCATTATTTTTTTTATGTAGCTTAGCGGCGGGGGGGGGGGGGGCTCTGGATTCGCCCCTGCAAACCCACCAAACATAATAATATCGTAGTCTGAAGAGAGAAATGAGGTTTGCCATCAATTCAACACAAACTATGCCATTTCGGGACTAATATATGGTCTCAAGTTTAATCAATCCCGAGGGGAAAATTGGTTCATTTTGGTTCATAACGAGGTAGACCTAATGGGAGAAAACAGAAGGGTCCAGAGAAAACCCACGAAGTTGGACAGGCGACCCTCTATTTGTCACGTACAAGCGGAGAATCGAAACCACACCACCTGACTCAATGCTAGACCTTATGATGCGACGCGCACGCATTAACCCACCCTCCCCCACTCACGGGCGCCCAAATTTGGGAAGTCTCACTTTATAGTTTGAGTTGAGTAGAAGATGAAAACTTCCATTCATGTGTCACTCGCCCAGAATAAACATCAAAAGGCGGGGGGGGGGGCTTTACCGTCCGTTCAACAAAAACTGTGACTAACACTTTTTTAATAATTTGCTAACCCGTAAAGGTAAGGGGTCGGGGTGAACCTTGGAGTCTCCGAATCGTATGTCTTTCAATGGTTATCGTCATAATGACAGATTAACTATTTTGAAACCGGCAATAAAATATATGTATCCTGACATACAAATCACCTGTATATCTCAATTCTTTCAAGTACTATTAAAGCCCCAATAACACTCTTGTTGTAACTGAATAATATGTCCCAATCTTCTTTTTTGTCAACAAATCGTATTATTTTAGAATATTCCAATTAAATGATGATATAAATTCCATCTTAACACACCTATTTTGAAAAATTGGAAAAATTCAACCAATTGATTTGAAAAGTCTAACGTAAACCTTTTCAAATGTGACTTGGATTTTAAAATATTTTCGAACCTTCTGGACAAGTAAAATAGGTTGTAATGGATAATTTACACCACAGGTAGGACACTTAAACATCTAGTACTTAGAATAAGGGTATTATTTATTTTCTGGAGCTACCAAGCCAGCAAGAATGTTATTGTCCCTTTAAACGATTGATATCACGTTCAGTTGACTATTTAACAACACCAGATATCTCACTCTATGATGATAAATTTTCAAAAAAATTGATTTAAAAATATACAATTTGGGGACGATACATCAAAATATCTTCTCCCTTCACTAAACAATCCTATTTCGATTCAATTTTTCCCGCCCTTTCCACTTCAGACATATAATCATTTACCAATACGCGAAGCATTTTCAACTCTAGGCGGTAAGTGCATGCAATTAGTAAGAGTCCAAAACTGTTTTCTATGTGTTTGAGTTTTACAAAAAAATCACCAAACAGATTATTTAATTGAATGACTCAGCGTTTGATTTGGTGACAGACAATCCTTCGAGTCCTATTTGTACAAGAATAATACTATATGGTTAAGAAGAATACAAGCAATAGAGTTACTCTACTGGCAGATGATAAGGGGTAGGCGTAAGCTTTCTATGAAACCGAGTGATCGGGGAAACGGGATAGACAGGGATTTTATACAAACCCATAAGATAAACAGCTCATCCCAGTGCATGAAACTTTATATCCTGGTGTCTGTTTCACAAAATTTTAATTAAGATTAATTTGGATGGATAATATTAGATTGATTTTAGTGCTATTTTTGTTTTGTTTTATTTCGTTTGATAATCTCTTAACAAATGTATAGAAAATCACTTCGTTTCGGGTCCATCGCTTGAAAAAAAAATGGAAAATGCAATATTTCTTCACCCCCACCCCCCCACACGCCTCCCCAATATCGACGAGTACGTACAGGCAACTGAAAAAGGGTGGGCGTGTTTTGTTGTAATGTTGAGCTTTTTCAGAGTGTGTGTGGGGGGGGGGGGAGGGGGTAGTGACTATAGAGACACTGGAGTAATTACAGCAATGATACAATGATATGATAGAGTGGGATTTGCGCGTACCCCTGTAACCTATATTTGATTCGACCTGCTCTCACTGTAACATCCATGAAAGGTATTATTAGTGCCAGCGTCATCCTGGGCTATATTTGTCCAGGATCTCATCGACTTAGATTAAGATTAATCATATGAACAATCAAATCTACAGAAATAGAAAGGATTATCGCCATAATGCCAAGATGTTCCATGAGCCGTTTTATTCAAGATATTCTAAAGTTGGAATATTAATCTGGAAATAACGTTTTATCAGGAAATTATAGTTATTAATGTTCATGTTATACTTAACCTATAAAATATGTACACGGTACTATGCGATAATCTATCCAACGAATTATGTATATGATTTCTATATATAGACTTAATCAGTTCAAATATAGTCAACTTGTGAATTCAACCACATATTAGTCCCGAAATGACCTAGTTTGTGTCAAGTGGATGTCAACCTATAAAATGTGTACAGGGTACTATGAGCTAATCTATGCAACGAATTATGTATCTGATTTCTATATATCGATACTAATCATAGACAGCTTATGAATTGTGTGCATCACAATGCTTACTAACTAGTTTGTTTAAAGGACATTTAGTAACTGGATGAGAATAACACATGACACAATTATCTGGAATACAAGTAACTTTAATAACTTATTTTGTAACTTTTCCAACCTCGTGGGTTTTCTCCGGGTCCTCTGGTTTCCTTCCATTGTTAAATACCCCTACCCGCAAGCGACTTACTGAAATAAAATTAACCCATATGCTAGTCCCGAAATGACCTAGTTTGTATCGAGTGGACGTTAAAAACAATTTCTCTCTCTCTTTCTCTCTTTGTAACTTGTATTCCATATAATGGTGCCATGTTTATCATGTTTATTATATTGGTAACTGTAAGAGATAATCCATCAAACAAATTTCATATATCAGTATTACTCACTATGGTACATCTGTAATTGGCTCGTAGATATGTACATGGTTGGCCATGCAAAGCTTATTGGTCCATTTAAAGTTAACTCGTAAATGTGTTCCTGGCTGGACATGCCAAGCTCATTATAATGGTAACTATAAGAAATAATCTTTTCAACGAATTGCAGGTATGTTGGGTGGTCCAAAGGATTAACGTGTGGGCGTTAAGTTATAAGGTTGTCATTTAGACAAGTGGCGTGCTTTCGATTCCCCGCTTGTACGTGCCAAAATGTATAATCGTTTGTCCAATCTCGTGGGTTTTCTCCGGGTCATCTAGTTTTCCCCCAGAACTAAAGACTCTATTCGCGCAAGCGAATAAGTGAAATAAAAATTGAACCATATATTAGTCCCGAAATGACCTAGTTTGTGTTGAGTGAATGTTTAACCGTTACCCCTCCCCCTCTCTCAAATAATCGCATATGTGATTTCTCTATCGGTACTAGTCCTAGTCATTGTCATCTCATATAACATCAGAAAGTGAACTGCATATTACGTAAAAATTGTTATCTCGAAAAACTAAAACAACACATAAAAAAAGCAGAAATTCAATTAGCAACATTGTTATCATTCCAATATAAATAAATGCGACGGGATTAGATCGATTGAACTTATACAGATATACAGGCTAACAAACAATTAATCTAAATCATTTATTATTAGATAGAATGAAATTAGCATCGTAAAAAACTTTAACCTTAAAGGCTCAATACCACTCTTGCTGTAACTGAATAATATGCCCCAATCTTTATTCTGGTCAACAAATTGTATTATTTTACAACATTACAATTAATTGATGATACAAATTTTATCTTAACACACCTAATTTAAAAAATTGGAAAAAAATCAACTAAATGATTTGAAAAGCCTAACGTAAACCTTTTCAAATGTTTCTTGGTTTTTAAACTACTTTGGAACCCTCTGGACTAGTAAAATAGGATGTAATGGATAATTTACACAACACGTAGGACACTTAAACATAATAAGGCTATTACATGTATTTATTTTCTGGAGCTGCCAAGCCAGCAAGAGTGTTATTGTCCCTTTAAACGGGACACCGTCGTACCATACGGGCGCCCTCGTGGTTTTAAACAGACAAAGACACCACCCGACTATCATTGCATATCAGAAGACAGAAAGGGCTGAGGGTACCACCAATCAATGTCATATACTTTCATATATCTATTTTAAACTACACAACACTATATTTTTTATAATCAGCAAACCCACATCCCCTATACATTCCAGGTCAGGAGGGGCGTTTTATCTTACTATTTTAATACACAAAACGAGGACAGTTGTTGTCTGGTTATTCGTGAAGTAAGACAAAATTAGGTCCCACTCCAATGGTGCTGACGTTGCGTGTCACAGAAAACACCGACAATGTCAAATTATTTGCGGAACGTCAATACCAAAGATAACTTTATAAACATTGATATTTTTAAATTTGAAAGTAAGCTTAAAAAAAAAAAAAAAAAAAAAAAAAAAAAATCATACACACACACACACACAACTGGCATGCTCAATTATCGCTTTTATGTAAATAAAAAAAATTGACATTCGATTTTTAACTCGATCCATACTAAAAGTAAACTTTTTTAGAAATTGATATTAAACTTTATTTGAAAGTTGATATTGACCACTGAAACCTTCAATATTTACCAAAACAACCCCGAATTTTATCTAAATGCAGAAAAGTTGACAATATTGAATGTTACGGTATATAAACTTTCTAACATAAAACATTGCACTTCGGTTATTAACTGACATTAAAGATATTGTTCTAAATATTAAGAATAGAATGTGAACAATGGTCGCAATTTGTTATAGTGTTGAAACTATGGTAAGATAACACTTTCTTCAATAACTTGTAGGATGTTCAAGATTACCGAACCACCGATCGAGGCAGTGGTCGAGATAACTAAGAGAGCTCATTGCTCAACGCTGCCACAGACCGCCTGTTAATATTGTCTCACACTCACTCTCTCACACCCGTCTTACCTTTATATCGTCACTGGGTTCCTGTTTAATTGTAATGTCTTTGGGTTGGGTTGTTTTCCTTCTATCCTTGTCCATGGTCAGACGGCTTCTATCGCGCTGCAGTAGATTTGTTTGCTATACGATCCACGTTAAAACTCGACTGTATTGACTTGTAAACTGAGCTGCGTGCAACCCGATACTCCATATTGATACTAATAATATGCCGGCTATAGAGAAACAGACAGAAAGCTTTGTAGTGGTAAATTACACTTCACCAATGGCGCAATGGATCCTTCCCGCCCCTTTTTTTTTCTTTCCAACACTGGACACTCTAGTTGTGGAATTCAAATTTTATAATACAATGTCTAACAGCACGCTTGTCGGGAAGGATTGTTGTCTAACCATTCTTTTATCTTCGAGTAGAGTTGAGTAATTATCTGATTTCTTACAAGACGTTCAAGTTGATGTTTTTCGACGATCTGATCAAATCAGTTGGCGTCTGGTCTTTTCTATACTTCATATATAGCAGACAATCAATAAAAAATCCATGACTTCAGAACATACATTTATTACATAAATTCTGATAATATTTTTACACAGAATGATCATTATAGCTGAAGTTTGCCGGATTAATCTATCTCTCCTAGATCCTAAAGTAATGCATGAGACATAAAAAATCTCAATACAACTTACCCCCCCCCCCCCAACCTCCAATGCTCCGTAACACGTTTAAATTTCCCTTTGATAATATAACGGATCCTACACTATCTAGTATATTTCCATGGCAATATTTTCATTAAAATCAAAAATCTTTGGCAAGTTGTTTTTTTTTAAAAAAATCCTTATCATTTGTCCACGATGTTTGCACATTCCTGGACTGCTTTTTTCAGATTGGCATGGTACTGCAGGGGTATCGACCCTGTGCTTATTACACAAATATTTAAAAATTCATTTTAAAACCAAAGTCGGAGCATATTTGTTGACTACACAAGTTGCAACGAACAATCATCTCGGATTATTTTGTGATTGACAAACGATTCTGGAAACTCATACCCTTGTAGATGACGCAAATAAATCAAAGGAAATGGAGTTAAACGTCATACGACTCGACTTATGAAGACCGGGCTTACGCAATGCTGTAAGGGGAATTTTTGCCCCGACAGAAGCGCTACGGCCTACTCTTGGGTCGAAATCCAACTTTGAGTGTTGTTTTTTTTTGTTTTTTTTTTATGAACACGCCAGTCGCCAATGTGTAAACGGTAGGAGCAGATAAAGTTAAGATGCATGGCAAAGTTTCCTATAACTGCATGCTTCTATTTAAAAGTGAGTTCTGGATTTATGATTTGAATAAAAAGGTTTCTATGCTAAAGCAGCATTATGGAAGATTAGACGAAGAACTGGCAGTTTTCGCTATAATGGTTAAAAATTAGCTAATGTAAAGGGAATTTTCGGAAAATTTCAGTCAAAGCTCTTCCATTTTAAGCCGAGAATTCCCCATTTAAAAAAATCCCGATTGTCATTTTTAGCGTTACGATAATAAACAACTCTCGATTATCCATTTTTACGGTTATTCATCAACAGCCGTTGAACTGAAGACCGGCCCAAATCTTTTGCAAATCATTAATAAATGTCTAATTAATAGTTTATGTAACATTTCAGACCTAAAGAAAGGTCTACAATAGGCAGATATTATCTCTTGCATAATGTAAGTTTAAGACGGGGGAAGAATAAAACACATTCAATAAGATTGGATTGTTAATGAATATATTGGTGTATTGCGATAATGTTTTAGAGATGAAATATTGTTTGTTTTTGCTATAAATTCGAAATTAGAACGCAATAAATACCTGAAATTCTTCGTCTTAAAAGATACAATAATGATCAACTGACGTCGAACGTTGACCTGTTGCCAAATTATTTTAATTTTGAACTGGGTGTAATTCTATACTTTATGTGTATAACTCGATATATACAGACTATTAAAGTTAACGTATATATCATGTCAGTCGGGAATTTAAAAGAAGAACCACTTCTTTCAAGATGGAATAGTTAAGTTCAGGTATGGCACGAGTCGTTATTTAACAGATTGCAAAAGATGATGTTATCAGAAGCGCTTTAAGGGATAACCTGCTAGAACAAGGGGAACATTCTCTTTCCAATCTTAACCTCTCGCATTACATACAGCCATATCAAAAACAGTGTAAATCTTACGTACATGCACCTCCCTAAGATATTAATAGCCCGACCTTATATCACATGGATAGCGTTAATTCGATATGTGTTGTAATGAACACTGAAGCCGTGGGCAGATATTCTTAGCTTCTTCTATTCTTTGCATTCACGATTGCACGTAGAGAGTATTAATTTACCTACCGTCTTATCACACTAAGGCTTCCCGCGGAGATAGGATTACCGTGCAATTTAATACGCGCCATATTGCAAGGTAGAAAATATGCCAAACAGACAACTGTAACGCAATATTCTTACATAAATGAAACTTGGTCTTTTTGTCGACTTTTTAAACATAATAAAAATATTGAATTTCAAGCCATTTTGGTAAACCTTCCCTGAAAACAAACATGCCAGGCTGAAATGGAGTAATATGATATCAGTGACAGAATATATTGTGTTTTCAGGTCAGGTAAAATTAATGTTCTAGGCTGCTAGGAATAAAGGGGGAGATAACTAACATAAAACCCACACACCCAATGGTGTCGTATTACCTGGAAGAGACAGTCAGTAGTATCCAACAAGTCTTTGACATATTTAACACTTAAAGGTAACACATACCACCCTAATAATATTACCATGGACCATCATATTACACATACTTACAATTTTACCAGAGAGTTTTATTTTCTTCGGTTTTTTTTTTTTATTTTGGAAAAAAAAAAAAATCCAAATGTTTCTACACGGTGATTATGTATGTAAGAATTAGAAGTAGGGAGATATTGGTGTCGTTTTACTTCACGTAACAATGGTCGTTGTTTGTACGATGATTCATTTCACTAACACTTGTATTCTACGTCTAATTGTATCATTATTGATGTTACTCAGGTAATTCTATATGATTGAAAAAAAGACAATTAAACTTAGAATAACAAGGCACTTATTGTTTTCATAATTTCTATCCTTTCTTGTATATTTTATAAGCACAATCTTATTCTTTTTCTTTACTTTCAACTGTTTTAATTACTAGTAAATATCATAAAGAACTGGATGTTGAAGTGAACAGAGGGCGAAAACATCGAATGTTAATATGAAAATAGGATGGGAGTAGCCGGGCCTCAAACAAATATATTAAACTATAGGTTTACACTGACTTCAACTTACATAAACTTTAAACTGGCATAAATTTTTAATGATATTCATAAAAAGTTTCTCTGGTAGATATTTTTACTGAGTGTCGCAGGTGAAACCCAAGGTAATCTACAAAAAAAAGTTCCCCGTAACATACTACGATTATAAAGGTGAAACCAGTTTGAGAAATGTAAGCTGGGCACTACCAGGGAAACCTACTGGAAGTGGTCATTACAAGCTAGTGTTCGATAATTGTCCAGAAGCAGAATAAGAAGCGAAAGCGGTAGATGAGTGTATAAGACCAGCATTTCAGTGTCCCAGGACAGGACAACAGCAAGGACATGGATAGCAACTGCTATGGGGAATCTTACAATGCCAAAAAATTACGAGCCCAAAGAAAAACCGGTTTGCAGCATAGACATCTACGATTTGCCGTAACTATCTACACCTTTTAATATATCAAGTTGGGATGCAGAAAACTGAATAAAGGGAAGCACCAAGTTTGCCAAAGACTAGGGGACAGTAACAACATTTCCAGATAGAATACAGTCTGAAACAGTGTATAAAATAATCGAGCAGTTTTTCCAAACTGAGAAGAAATTTGATGCACTGATCAAACTGAAGTGTGTAATGATCAGTCTTGAAGAAACCAAATCTCTATTCTTTCTCATAAATGGACACAAATGTGTCGCAATGCATATAATAATTTATATAAGGTGATTTACATTCAATCGTTTCTATGGTTACTGTTATTTCTAATCAGTTATGTTCGACGAAATACGCAAAGCGTCTGAATTACATGGCAGTCTTTGCTTCCTTCCAGCCTAGTGAAGTATTCTCCTGTGGTATGTTTAGCCTCGTCCATCGAGTGGCTTCATTATCAATGGTGCTCGCGGACACCCCGGCACGCGTTTCGTGTGCCAATTTTAACATTTCAGAAGCCTATCTTTTGACAGAAATATTACAAGATCAGTGTTGATTTAATTTGACCAATAAGTCGTATTTGCCATGTCTGTGGATAATATTGAGCTTTAAAAAGACTTGCATCCGGAATATTTAGTCCAAAAATATAAGGCATTTATCTTTAATATTTACATATTTTCACAATAATCCGTAGTCTATACTGCAAAATCATAAACTGACACAATGATGAATATTAACATGGATACCTCATAAATTTGGGAAGAGTTGTAGTAGGCCTACCCAACCTTGATAATCATAATTTAATCCATAAGGTGCCGTTGTTGATTTTCCGTAAGGGACGGCCGATGGTATACTACCTTGGTCAGTCAGAATCCTTGACTTGAATCCACTTGGGCGTAAAATCTGTTTTAGGGGTCAACCAGGGCAGGATCTTTATCAGGCACTACACCAGGAACGGACTAACATAGATCAACCGATGATCCAGGCTGACGGCGCCGACACCTGATTATTGACTCGTTTTCCTGTTCTGGCGGTTTTGTGGACTACTTGAAAATGAAATGAAAGGAGTGGAACGGTAGTATTCCTGTCGACCTGTACGAGCTATAATTGTTCGAACTTGGTTTCACTCATTTACCGCCCCTGTTAGGTTTCCATGTACAATTACCAGGCCCTAAATTCACAAAGCATTCTCAGACTTAAGTTGAGAATTTACTCAAAATTATTCGCCTTATTTTAACTAAATCACAGCCGTTAATAATAACTTTGTTGTTTTAATGTAAACAGTACATCAATAAGAAACTTTGTGAAAACTTTTGTGTTACTGGATCAAATATATTTCTTATAAACAGTGATTTAAAGTTGAGCAAATTCTCAACTTAAGTCTGAGAATGCTTTGTGCACTTGGGGCCAGACCTGTTCTGTAGTACGTGATTCCAGCCGAAACCACAATGCTTACTCAAACAGTCCCGAACGCTGATTCTCAATAGAATAACGCCCACCACGTCTACCTGTTAATCTCAAGGAAACCCGGGATTCGACGCCAGTGACCGACTATCCATATTTGGCGTTATTTAGCCCAAGAATAGTTAGCAGTCAAGAAGACAACTTTGACGGCTTGGGCTTCTTAAATTACTTCGATTTCGTGGGCTTCTCAATCGTACCGAATCAAAACTTGATGTATTTGTGACTTCATCCGGATTTTATGACTTTATCAGGGCATGAGTTCTAGCCGTTTCTATAGTACTAGCTAACGTGATATTCACCCCAATACAATAAATTAAATTACTCATTTGAAACTTGGATATCTTCCTCATTATACCGGGGTTGGGAACACCAAATTCTTTAGGCGGTTCCAGCTCCGCCATAATCCAATGGAATACCTATGTGAAATGTCTTGACCCTCCTTCAGCAAATTATTGTGCTCTCATCATCTGATCTGGGGTGGATCCAGAGGGTGGGGGGTTGGGTTCCAAACCCCACCCTGCTCAGCTACATAAAAAACAATTAATGCCTTGCATCAATGAAATTAAATCACAATGTGATCCTAAATCATTATAAAAATGATTTCTCTCTTTAAAACGCTTAATTTCTATGTATGCCTATGTCATATAGAGACGATGATGGCTGATTTCCATAACAGGAACCTGGCAAACCCCCTCCTGCAAAATTTCCTGGAGCCGTCAATGCTGATGCCATCTTCTGGCCCCATGTTTATGTAGATTGGGTTTTAAAGACAACCGACAATCAATCTGCCATTCGCATCCAGCTTTCATTAATGACCATTCATATCACGTGGTACAAACAAGAAATTTCCCAGTGGGATTCCCTTTCGTCATGATAACTAATCTATATACAATAACATTAGGCACCTTGTCAGATTGGGGTATATCCCACATCGCTGACTTCTTCATGTTCTCCTCAGTGCTGGAGAAGTGACAGGGTGGTAGCTTATTGTGATGATTCCGATAAAGTCATCTTGCAACTTCTGCCTTTCGCGTTATAACATCGCCCGTCTAGCGGTTAAGTAGACACGAAATCGTGTTTTGGGTTTTTTTGTAAATGAACCCGGGAACCGGATGTTTAGACTGTCCAGCCTGTGACATCCAGGGGTGTTTTGGGGAAAGGCCCGGCCTATGTAGTTATTGTTTCTCTCACATCATGGTAAGCCCGTAGGTTCGATATGTTGTAATAGTAATAAGGCTTCACCATGCTTCCTCATTCTTGACGATTCTTGAGTGATCAGGTCTTTTTTTTATCTGCACCAACGTTTGTGGTTGGGATTCGACATTATTTACACAGGGTTTTGTTCCTAATACATATGTCACTAGCCCACTTCAAACTTTTACAATCAATATACAAAGGTGTCTCATTTGTTTTTGTTGGTATCTATAAAATTTGGGAGGGGTTGGGATGGCCTAGCCGCGTTTAGACCTCTTGCTGTCCGGTCACCTCTGGATTGCGGCTGTTGTTTCGAGCCCTGGTGTGAGCGTATGTGGCATGGAGATAGGGGCGCCTAATACATATGTCACTAGCCAACTTCAAACTCAATAAACAATAGTGTCTCATTTGTTTTTGTTGGTATCTATAAAATTTGGGAGGGGTTAGGATGGCCTAGTGGTCTAGAGTGCCGCGCTTCGACCTCTAGCTGTCCGGTCACCTCTGGCTTGCGGCTGTGGTTTCGAGCCCTGGTGTGAGCGTATGTGGCACTCCGGTTTCCTCCCACTGCTAAAGACCCCTACGCGCAAGCGAATTATTGAAATAAAATTAAAACCATGTGTTAGTCCCAAAATGACCTAGTTTGTGTCGAGTGGACGTTAAACCCCATTTCTCTCTCTCTCTCCCTCTCTCTATAAAATTTGAAATATACAGATATCTTAAAGTGATTGTTATCAAAGACTTGAAATGGCTACCCAGAAGAATTGAACACGCTATGCGTGCGCAAAGATTGTGACTTCCTGCGGCAGTGATATTATTTTTAGAATAGTTGAGAATAGTTTTACGTATTGTCGTTCCGTGTAAACTCAAATGTCCTAGGGATTTATTTTAATAGCCTACGTAAGAAAATTTCGGGATTAATTAATTTTGATATGCAGGATTAATATCCAATCCATATTTATATAGTTCTTGATATTTTTAAACGTCAAGATTAGTGTATACATGCAGACAGAAAGATTAAGTACGGTAACAATTTAAAAACAAAAACCATCAAAAAATACATCATTCTGCATAGGCGTACGGGTTCGGCTTTACAGCCCCCTCCCCTCAAGAAAATTTTGAAATATTTTACGGCTGCAAACACATTTTCCTGCTATTTCAACCCTTGAACAAAGCAACTTCAAAGTGGTCTAATATAGCTGAATTAAAGTGGCTGACTTAAATTTCAATGAATCGTTTACAGTAGTCCACTGTAATTTAACTGCCGCAAACGCACCTTCCTGCTATTCCAGCCTGTGAATAAAGCAGCTTCAATTTGGTCAAACACAGCCTACCTGCTGACCTGAATTCCAAACAACCAATCAATCGTCGAGGAGAAAATTTTGAAAATTTGACCACCGCAAAAGGGTTTTCTGCTTTTCTAGCCCGTGTAAGTGACTCCAAAAGTATCCAATGATTTTGTCACCGAACTTCCAGTCCGAATTCCAACCATCCAATCAGATTGTTGCAGCTGCATTCAAAAATACTAGTCGATAACCGAAAAATATTGCACAAAGTAGAGTGACTCCAGACAAAATGTTTTAATCCACATTCAACTACAAATTCGTGGTATTCGATTAAAAAAAGAGTAAAATTAGTGTTTTACTAGGGAAGTTAGGGAAGCAAAACTAGAAATGCCCGAACAAAATTCAGGTTTACAGACAGCGGCGCCGGTTTTCTTGGGGAGAAAAAGAAGCGGAGCTGACCTTGTATATAGACCCCCAAGAAAATTTTGGAATATTTGACGGCCGCAAACGCGTTTTACTGCTATTCCAGCCCGTAAAATTAGTGTTTTATTAGATTTCAGGCACTTTTTTTTGCCAAGTAGATGAATTTTTTTTTTCTCACTTTACCTGTCTGCCAGAAAAGTCGGCGTGCCCGAAAGTTAGGGGGGAGGGGGGGCAGCTGCCCTCCCTGGCTCGTACGCCTATGTCATTTTGTCTAAAAGATCAGGCTACTTTCTAGCGAAGATTTCGCGCAATATTCTTTTAAATCTTAATCATTTTATATTTCGTTTGAAATTTGAATATTGGTATAATTTAACTTCACGTTTTCTACTTCCTGTTAGCTAAATTTAGTAAATCTCTGATGAGCCACATTCTGTTGGCCAACGGCATATTTTAACTTCCTGTTTACATTTGAACATTTTCCTGTTATAATGCACTCATAATTTCACCCACGTGTCACAAAACCTATATTTAAAATTATCTAACAACGATACAATTTCAAAAATAAAATTTTGCAATACAAAAAAACCCTATTCAATTAGTTTTAATTTATAAATTATATATTTTGAAAATGTTCAGATTTTTAAATTTGCGTTAACATTCGAGTTTGATTTGTTTTTTTTATATTTTTGGTGGGGGTGGGGCGGTTTTATGATTGATTATCAGGAATATTTGGACATTCTTTGTAAATACTAGTAATGTTACGTATATTCTGATATTACCATTGAATGTTTTGTGCACTTATGAATAGTGTTATTTAACTGATGGCGTATTGCGTTACCCGGAAAACAGAGGTGGTGGCGTCTTGACCTAAACAACCCATTCTAAAAGGGGGGGGGGGGATGGGGTTTAACGTCCACTCGACGCAAACTAGGCCATTTCGGGACTAACATATGGTTTAATTTTATTTCAATAATTCGTTTGCGCGTGTAGGTCTTTAGCTGTGGGAGGAAACCGGAGTACCCGGAGAAAACCCACGTACAACCGGCAGGCCGTATGATACAGGGCGCGCATGCTAACCATTCGGCCAGCCTCCCCCCACTCCCATTCTAAAAGGAACAATGGAGATTTCTGGAAAATCGTTGAAAAACATCCCAACCGCTGAACGATCTTCTGGTAGAGGTAGAAGTTGGCAAACTAATTAGAAAGAGGGTGGGAAAAGTTTATGGGGTTGGAAGCAATGACAAGAGAAAAGAAGCTTAGTCAACCAAACTATTTATTTACACTTCGCACACGCCAGCCTCCTCTCGAAAAAAATCAAAGAAATTGGAAAAATTAAACGGGAGAAAAATGCTAAAACCGATGAAAATAAATGAAAATGTACCCTAGTTAGGGGGGCCCTAAAGGCAGACAAAAGGGCCCTTCTTCTGACAAAAGGGCTCCTCTCGCCAAGGGAAAGGGCCCTGAGTCAGAGTTAAATATTTTTCTACACTGTTACTGTCGAATCCATTGCTTAATGAGAATGCAGTCATTGCATTGACATAAAAATCAACAATAAAGACACCCCCGACCCCCGCGAAAGAGGGCCCTCAGAATTCTATAGCCTCCGCCATGATAAATCTTAAAACGCCCCTGGCACACGCAGTTAAGGGTTGGGACTGTGCCCCGAGTTCACAAAGCATTCTCAGATTCCAAGTTAAGAATTTCTCAAGGTTCAATCATTGTTAATCAGAATTTTAACATGCTTAAAGGTGAATCATGCGTTTTGATTGGTCAACCCCTCTGTTTTAGTAATTTCTTTTAAAATGCTAAAATAGCACGTCACAATGTCGATAAACACTTCCTGTTTCGCATTTAGGGGGGTGCAATTGTCAAATAGACATGTCCTGAGATTTTACATTGGAATCAGCGACCCTAACACGTCTTGGGTCCTAAATCTCAAGACGTGTCTATATTGGACAAAAACACCCCTCTAAATACGAAACAGGAAGTGTTTATCTCCGAAATATCTGTGACCATGAAACACAGAACTTGGCAATACTTTATTATTGATGCATTTTGATATATTAAACAACAAAAATATGATAAAGGGCTATATTTTAGTTAAAACAGAGCGAACAATTTTCAGTAAATTTTTAGGTTATTTCTAAGAATGCTTTGTGAACTTAGGGTCAGGAGAGGCAGCAACGAGCCGTCAGTTATATCTGTACATAGATAAAGAATAATTATCCAGCACATAAAATTTAATTTTTACCTTAAAATGATCTATTACAGAAAAGATCCACCAGTATCGTACAGCACAAGTATATTGTTGCAGTCAACAACCTCTTTATTGTCTCTAATTACCCTTCAACTTTCTTACAACAGAAAGGGCCATACAAGCGGAAACGTAGATGTCATAAAAGGAGCTAAAGCGCTAATATTTGGGACCAAGAAAATGACACAAATCGAATGGCAATCGCTAGGGTCTGCTTATTGCAGTCTACACCGATAGTATTTATTGCGCATGCTATCCAGATAAGAATATGTCGTCAACGTTTGAAATGATATGTGGAATATGTCTAGCCTCGTTCTTCGAGTCCAACGGTAAAATGTTGAATTTTTCCTTAAATATTGGATATCATGGAAGCCCATCTTTTGCCGGCAAGATCATAACATCAATGTTGACTTAAAGGGGAAAATACTTCGTATTTTCCAGATTAGATCACAAGTTCAATGTTGATTCAAATTGACGACACATACGTCGTATTTTCAATGGCAAAGATTTTGGACGATATTCTGTTAGAGACTTCAATACTTTAAATAGAAACTAACAACGTGGAGAAAAATACATTCATCAAGATAAAGTAAAAAAAAAATTACCGGCGCAGATTTAATTTTGTTGAATTCATTGTGGGGTGGATATGTGGATAATGCCTTAGACTTCCCCCCCCCCCTCTCCCCGCCATTCTCTATTTACAGCTTTCAGATCTGCTACTGAAATGAAGGACATTGAGACTGTCAGTGGATACATCATCCCACCAGCTTGTGCCAGAAAGTTGTTCCTGATGCTATCCTATAGGGAATACTTCGCCAATAGTTGATAACAAGCTGATTGGACATTTTGAGCCACGTGTACAGGGGAATCATTCCGGGACTCTATATAAAGAGATCAGCAGGAGTCTGTAGCTGGTTCTTCTTATGGTGGAGAGGCGCTTCAAGGAGTTCTTGGTCGCCCTGATCATCAAGAAAGAGATCGTACTCTTAGTTTTGCGAAGGGTATATTTTTACCAGTTAGCTCTGATTCAGAATATAATCCAATAAATAACAAAAGAGAGATAAGGGGTAAGAGCCTGTCAATTTTATGGTCATGACAGAAGAGGGCCGGGTAGACACCAAGTTTTCGATGACGATATATACATTGAGGAAGCACTACCGTCACTAAAGTAGTTTACATATTCCATCTCTTACATATTCCATCTGTACAAAAGTGAAAATAATCGGACTGCAGATTGTTTCAGATTTCCGGAGACGTGCTGAGCTGGATCGGGCATTTACTCCCTGCCAGACTGTAACGTGTCTCGCAAGGTATTCCAGAGTTTATATTTATTGGAACTTCTTCAATCAGTGTTTTGGTGTGCTGCTGAAGCAGTTCAGGGGGAATGCTTATTTATGGTAATTGATCTTTGTTGAAAGCTGTAGTTATATTGGGATTCAGTAAAAGTTAGTTATCTGATGGGTTCTTTCAGGATGAGTTTATACATACATAGTTCTTACATTATGTAAACATACACTTAGTTCACCTTCGGGCTAAATTTAGAAACCTATTTATTATTTAGATGTAGTTCAAATGAAGTTAATGATAGATTTATTAGTATTATATAGTCCGTGCTTGTACAGGAAAACTTATGTAGAGCATTTTTAAATGCCACGAGTTTAAAATGCATTATGTGAGAACTAAATCTGCTTTTTAACACGTCCCCTTTTTTGGATTTCCAATGTGGGGGGGGGGGGGCTGAAATGCCCGAAAACATTTCGCGGTACGAAATTTAAGAAATTTGACGGCTGCAAATACGCTTTCTTAATATCCCACAGCCCGTGAATACAGCAACATCAATGTGGTCCAATAGAGCCTACAATCGGTGGCTTCCCTGAATCTTCAACGGCCAATCAATCGTTTCGAGGTACGGGGCGCTATCAAAATTTTAACTGCCGTAATATGCGTTTTTCGGCTTTTCTGACCCCCTGAGTTAAGCAACTTCAAAGTTGTCCGATCTTATACCTTCGATGACGAACACTACATGAAGATCTGACCTTTTGTATTGGAAGGTCGCGTCAGGGGTCTACGAGCGACTTTTGGCCCTATGACGTCAAACATTGATTAATCAATCAGCGTAGAGGTTTCTGGTGGTTTACCCACAGACCGCTAAAACGAAATCTATGGTCTATGTCGTAATCAATTTATTTTGCCAACTATATGAAATAATTTTTGTTTTCATTCTACCAATCTCCCCAAAAAGTCAGATTGGCCGAAAGTTAGGAGGGGGGGGGGGGGGGCAGCTGCACACCCACTACCGCTCGTCGGGCTTCTTTGCCTACAAAATTTCGTTTTGTTTTTATTTCAAGAGTTATTTCCCTTAATCATGTTTTATTCTCATGTCAAGATCCTGTGCCGTTGAGTTAACTTCATTAAAAATAGATATGATGTCATTAATTAGTGCCATTGTGACAGAAAAATAAAACAATTTGATATTAATCTTTATAAATCAACATTAACTTTATTCAATATATCGATAAATAATCTGTTTATATATATTAACAATCATACATCAATGATAAAAACAAAATCAATGATTTATTATAAATACTTCTTAATATATAGAGGTACATAAATTAAGAAGATTAGATTTTGTCCACTACTCAAGACTAGCTGCAATTTTCAGTCAAGATAATTCTTATCAAGGACTGCAATTGATACACTTACCGACTCTTTGAGCTAATAAAATAAGGTTCAGTTGCAAAATTTTCAACACATATTACAAATAGTGTAGGGTGGAACACAGAAATCTTTACTGAACAAAAATTTTGCACGGCAGTTGGGTTAAATAAAGATGAAACCTTACCACATAATTATATAATTTGATTTAAAAATCAAATTATATAATTACATGGTAAGGTTTCATCTTTATTTCAATGAGAATTAGTTTATCATATGTTAAGCATTGTACAGTACAGTTTGGGGTCAGTGCATTAAGGGAGTTGCAGGCCAGTAACTTTTTTGTAGTCAAATGTACAAAACTTGCGCAAAGGAATACCTTAAGATGGTCCACTACTGTGGCTCCAGTACTAGACGCAAGCAGTCAGTAGTGAAAACATTTCTAGAATTCACACAACTTGGTCAGTGTGATCTTGATGCAAATGTCTGTATTGAATAAGAAACACAATCTTAGTATAATAATTAATTATTAATGAATTATTCCTTTTAGCTATTCAAGGATCTCTTACTATCAAAATTTATTTCATGGTTAAAGAAAAGTCAAAATTAAAATGACCGCGGAAAGATCATTCCGACATAATTAACATGTCAAGTGGTACCAGAAGCTATAACTATTACACTGATCTTAATAATTTTGAGTTGTAATAATAACAGCTGAGAGAGAGAGAGAGAGAGAGAGAGAGAGAGAGAGACTTCCAATAAACACCCACTAGGCCAGGGGGGTTGGGATGGCCTAGTGGTCTAGAGTGCCGCGCTTTGACCTCTAGCTGGCCGGTCACCTCTGGCTTGCGGCTGTGGTTTCGAGCCCTGTGTGAGCGTATGTGGCATGGAGATAGGGGCGCCTTCTCAACCTTGTGGGTTTCCTGCGGGCACTCCGGTTTCTTCCCACTGCTAAAGACCCCTACGCACAAGCGATTTATTGAAATAAAATGAAACCATATGTTAGTCCTGAAATGACCTAGTTTGTGTTGAGTGGATGTTAAACCCCATTTCTCTCTCTCTCTCCCACTAGGCCATTTTGGCAGTAAGGTATAATTAATTAGCAGTGTGAGGTATAGAGAGAAAACCCAGGCAACCCTAGTCCTTGTCACTCCTTGGTAGAGGAAATCATAAGAATCTAATATGGCCACCATGGGCATAATGTATTTTGAGGAAGTGATAGCTATCAAGAAAAGCAATGAGTAGCAACTGGGAAAAAAAGTGGCACTTGTTAGAACTGTCAGTGTCCTAAGTGTTAGGACAGAACGGTGGACAGATTCTAATAAGTGCTCTAAATTTATTTTATCTATGAATTGTGTGATTTACCGGTTATAATTTACTTTGAATAGCTTTCTGTAATTGATCATGTGATCTAAATGTTTGCCTGGTAACAACTTTATTCTCTAGTCTATGAATACAGTTATATAAACCCTGATTTAATAACAACATACTATTTATTTTACTGGGATATTCTACACTAAAGAATATATCTAAATGGTTTGTTAAATAGCTCCAACCAACTCGATAATCACAATCTGCTAAACCCAGCTGACCTCCAAAACCACCATGTCCAAACTGATACGTCACCTATAAAAGGTTACCATTCACAATGCAAAATTCACTATTTACCAAGAAATTACTGCAAAGGACCTGAAATTAAACCAGTCAGTGGGGGGTGGGGACCTGGAATGTCTTTCCTTGACTGTAGAATGATAAACAACCAATTTAGGAAACCTTTTTTCAAACTGGTTCAAAAATGCAAAATCAGTTTTTAATTCCATCTGAAAGACTATGTTTTCCCTGGCAAGGGGGAACGACGACAGAAATTCCTGGTGAAGTTTCTTGGCCAGCACTTGGATAGAACAAGCCATTTCTTACTCACTGAACACCCATGTTCTCATCTTCATGGGCAATAACTGTTCAGCTGGTTCCAAAATACATGAAAAACAGACAAACCTTATTTCCCTCTAGTGCTGGTATTACTGTTGCACCTAAGCTGTACATATCTTCCATACCATACGACAAATCTACACCCCAAGATAACGGTTTCTGGAATCGTTGGATCAGATTTTCGGAGAGTAAACGTTTACCATTCAATGTTCCACCATTAGCTAATATTGAATGGAATTTGGCCATAGCTGCTGCTGTTCCAAATCCATGAGCTGATCCTGATGGAATATCCATAAAATCTGTATCATTCATGGTATTGATCTGAATGAAAGTAAACATATTTTTTTTAAAGTCACACCCTGAAAGTATTTATCCTTTTTTCAACCAACTCTTTTAATTGGTTTTATAGTATCACACGATCTTCAAACTCTTTCAGATTTGTGGATATCAATTGTAAGGATATGGGATAACACTGAATTATTCAATTGTTTATGTTTGTGGTCTCTTAGTATGATGTTTTGTCTGTATATTTGTTTTTGTGTAGAATTGTGTGTGGTGCAGTCCCCCTGCATTTACTATTAGAATGTTTCGACATGTGATGTAGGTGACTCTTTTCGAATTCTGTATTAGGACTCATTAATACAGATAATGCAGTATGAATAATCTACCGGTATTATCTATTATTCCTATAAATTTTCACTTTCTGGTTGCTGACTTACAAACCTTCTGAACTGCGATATAATCTCACCAGGTTTGAATGAAATCCACTGCCATCTCTATCTTGTATTAGGTTTGTAAAATTGAACCTGGTTAAATACTGCTGTTTTTTGAAAATAGGCATTGAAAATACTGACTAGCATTTCATTTCAGTCTTCAGTTTTTTGGCTTTTGTACCAATGCAAATGAAGAACCAAACCAAGTTTCAAAAATAAATGTCAATTCTCTCATGATATTGGTGTCCGAAGCTAGAAACAATGCCAAGAATATGTAAAGGCATATATAAAAACTTACATGTTTCCAGTCTTGTGGATTCTTTTGTGTTATTTCAGACACTCTAATATCACCTTTAAACGTGTCCAACATAGTCTCCCTATATTGTCCGTATGAATTTCGAGCAGACATCCTTGCACAACGATACTGTAGATGTTTTGGTAGACCAATATATAAATCAAGGCCTGACCATAATAAATAAACAATATATTAGTGATATAACCCAACTGATATGGACATATTGCCATCTGTCCGTTCATCAACCTCAAGTTATTACTGGAAATAACTCGCAAGAGATCTTTATCTTTAAGTAAAGTAATCTTTTCAAACAATCAAGTTTGCAATAGCAAACAAATAAACTTTTTCTTAAACATACATTATGCAAGAGCAAAACCTGCCTATTGCAGGTCTTTCTTTAGGCCTGAAATGTTATAAAAGCTATTAATTAAACAAAAATTAACTTATCCAAGCCATAATCAACTCTTGATGTCAAGGATAGCCTAGATCGATTTGCTTAGAAATTGTCCTTTGTTATTAACCGATTAAATGGATAACCAAGACTACTAGTTTTGTCTTACAGACTTGAGTAATGATGACCGAGGCTAAGCGGAACTTTCATTCGCTTAGTTTTCGGTTCATAGTGGATCAATATGACTGAAATTTTCTGCAAATTGCCTTTACATTAGCTAGTTTTTAATTTTAACTATTATAGTGAGAACTGCCAATTCGTTATCTGATCTCCCATAATGTATCCTTAAATAATTCACTTACCCAAAGAAAGCCCACTAGGTTGGACAAGCAATCTTACTCTTTGTCACGTACAAGCTGGGAATCGAAACCATGCCACTTGACTCAATGACAGATCTTATGATATTAAGTGCTCACATTAAACCACAAGAAACTCCTCCATTCGCTCTTAATTTTAACATACATGTAAGTTTTGTTTCATTTTGAACAATAAGTGCTAAGGTTCTCAAAAGGGTTATAAATCTGATTTAAAAGCTCACTCGGTCTTGAAACTCACCAAATGGTTTTGCGATTTCTTCCTCAAAATATTTAGATAAACTTCGGAACTTGGGATCAACTCTTCTTACAATCTGGTCCAGATACAGGGCAAAGGTAATGGGATGATAACCATGGTATTTTCCTGAAAGTGTTCCATTACTAAAAACATTGTTTAGGAAATATCCAAACATATAAATACATGTACTGGAGGTAATTCACAATTATTTTAAACAATAATACATAAAAAAAAATATATTCCAGTTCTCAGATAATCCTGGTTCACTTAAAAAGGGCTGCATGAGCTGTTTTTTTTTTATTTTTGGGGTGGTTAGGATGGACTAGAGGTCTGGCCCTGGAGTATCACAATTCAGGACTTAGTTAGCCATCACCTCTGCCTCTTGTTCATTGTTTCGATCCCTAGTGTGAGTGTGGGTGGCATGGAGATAGGGACGCCTTCTCAACCTCATGGGTTTACTCTGGGTACCCCTGTTTCCTGCCACAGGAAGGACCCTGCAGATGATAAAAAAAAAAAATTCACTTGTCTGCGGAAGCGGACGTTAAACACCAAGAACAAAAACTGTTTTTATTTCAGAAAAAAAAACAATCTCATTGATAACTACACTTAAATATTTTAGCCCGGTCACAGGAAGTAGCTCTATAAAAAAAAACCTGAATGAATCCAGAAATGTGCAGTAGGTTAATTAACATGCAAACCTGATAAAAGTTACTGCCAATCATAATTGATACTGGATAATCTTACATTCAACAACATGATGAGATAAATGTAGTGTCTTGAAATGTTATTGTTATGAGAAGCCATTTAGTCCATTAGTGACCATTTGACAAAATAAAAACACAAAAATAGAAAGCTCCCTCCAACATCAGATGTTTGTTTAAGATTGTCTAAGAATATTTTTTTTGTAAGGCCTTACATTTACAGTACAACTGAACTTCCTTAAATATACTCTAAAACATAAAAATTGTTAATAAACACACTTGTATGGATATACTACTTCTGAATTTTATTGACATGCTAGTTTCAATACACATACAGATATCGTTATCAAGCAAATAATGATTTTTATATTTAATCTTGTTAATTGTGTTTTATCTTCTATAAACGGTTTCTACTTGTTATCTTTGATCTGGTTAATTAATTGTTGTTATTGTGTTATCTGCTTTAATGTCATTGTCTTTTCTTCTGGTTGTCTATATATTACATCTTTCATCTTGGTTAATTAAGTTGTTATTGTTTTATCTGCTAAATGGCTTCTAAAGTGTCCATCTATATATTGCACCACATTTTTGTTAACTAATCATTATTTGCTTGATAACGATACCTGTATGTGTATTGAAACGTAGCATGTCAATAAAATTCAGAAGTAATATATCCATACAAGTGTGTTTATTTTTAGTGAGATCTATTTCTGTATGTCTTATAAGGATTATAAAAACTGTTGTCCATCAACCATAACTACCTGATTGTGATGTCAGAAGCATTTTGATGTCATCTCATGTCATCATGATCTACTTAATACAAGATCAATTTTATTGTAAAAACACAACAATAAAAAGAACAGCATTTATGACATACAAATTTTTGCCAACCACAAAAAATGTGTACAGTTTGGTCAAAACTGTAGCCAAACCCACTTCTCACAGAGTTTAAAGTGAATTCTTTAATACATATTAAGGTACCTTTCTCAAGCACTGTTTTTCAGAAATGAAATAGGGTTTAACGTCCTACTCTTCTGCACCTAACTTGGGCTAATTGAAGACGGGCATACACCATTCAGTGTGCTATGAGGGAAATTTTGCCCAAGCAGCGGCGCTACATCTTACTCTTATATCGAATTCCAACTACCAAGGGATCTTTTACGTGCACGCCGATGTGTACACAGGACCTTGTTTTTCTGTCCCATCAGAATGACTAGACAGGTGGCTGTCCTTGTCAGGTCCTTCGTTCGGCACCACTGACAGGAGAAAATCACGCTGGAAAATCAAATGTTTTTCAGAGTTACTACAAAACAAAATACATTTACAACAAAGGGATACGTATAATAAAGTAGTGAAACAGGTGATAACTTTAGCATCAACAATGATGGCAAGGATGAAGACAACATACGACCAGATTTCAATGTTGGCACATACAAATGAATTTTTTAACCATACACAAATCTTTTTATATATTTCAGATAAAGATGAATTATCCAATGATTACCAGGAAGCCAAAGTGGTTTTTGTTCTGCCAGGATATATCCCAATTTCCGCGGATTATCTCTTATCCAGGACAAATCATATGGAGTTTCACAACCAGACAAACCAGCCTAAAATTACATCAAATGAAACAAAATAAACATTTGGCTTAATCAATCATTGCTGGGTTGGATGTGGCCAGCGGTGGACATTGTACGTTTGACAGATCAGTACTAGAAAGTGAGAGAAAAATGGGTTTTAAAGGGACAATAACATTCTTGCTGGCTTGGTAGCTCCAGAAAATAAATAATACCCTTATTCTAAGAACTATATGTTTAAGTGTCCTACCTGTTGTGTAAATTATCCATTACAACCTATTTTACTTGTCCAGACGGTTCGAAAATATTTGAAAATCCAAGTCACATTTGAAAAGGTTTACGTTAGACTTTTCAAATCAATTGGTTGAATTTTTCTAAGTTTTTAAAATAGGTGTGTTAAGATGAAATTTATATCATCATTTATTGGATTATTCTAAAATAATTGGATTTGTTGACCAGAATGAAGATTTGGACATATTATTCAGTTACAACAAGAGTGTTATTGGGGCTTTAAAGTCCACTCGACACAAACTAGATCAATTCATTACTAACAAATGGTTCAATTTTGAATAATTCTCCTGCGCATAAGGGGTCTTTCGCAGTGGGAGGAAACCGGAGGACTTGGAGAAAACCCACGAAGTTGGACAGGCGACCCTAATCTTTATCACGTACATTGCTTGACTTACTTACTGACATACCTTCTGATCCAACGTGTATGCGATAATCATTCGGCCATCCAACTTTCCGTCAATATTAGAACGAAAGAATAGTTCTGCATAAGATAAAGTGGACCAGAAGTAGGAACTGTGTCACACTCAGATTAGTCAAAAAGCCATTTTGCTTCCCAAAATCATCATTCAACAGGTATTATTCTAATCAGCATTGATTAACACAGCCCTATAAATATTTTTCAGTAATGAAGATTCGATATAAATCTTTAAATTTAACAACATTGTACATAACTATTATAACAATACCTTATTGCTAACAAATTGTTCAAGTGTTATATTTTCTTTTCCATTTTGAGCAAATTCTGGCCAATATTTACTTATTGTATCTTCATATTTTAAACACCCTCTGTAAAATTAAAGTTTATGTCCATTTTATATATAAATGCTACCTTAAGTCAAACTTGTCTGTGATATCACTTATGTGGAAGCAGACGTTAAACACCAAGTAGTAGTAGTAGTAGTAGTAGTAGTCAATTTGCATTCCTTTTTTTAAAATGTAAATATTCTTTCTTTTTTGATAGAAATGTTTCCGTTTCATTTAATATATTACTGTAATCAATTTTGGCAAGCCAAACCGTCAATTACTTTTAATGTTGTAGTACCTATTATTACATCATTCTCCCTCCTTCCTTCTTCCACAGAAATATTTTTTGTCATAGAAGAGGGTTTTAATTGACATTTTGAGCCAGTGGTAGAAGGATGGTAGCAGCGATATGTACCTCAGATAGTTACATACTAGTATTTTATACCCATGCATCATAATTACATTGATTACTGTGCCATTATCAAACCCGTTCGAGGTAAATGGGTACATTATGTAATGTTGTCCTGTTACGGCGTTAGTAAATCTATATTATAAGCTAAATTAAAATTACCATTGTCTTATATGTAAATATTATTTGTCATATTGTTATTTTATTATATGCACATGTTTATATTGTATGCTGTCCTAAATAGATGTTTCGATGCCATAAAATCTGATCTTATCTTATATTGAGTGATATGCCACTTCAAATTTATGTATCACAAAACTTCCATGGCCAACAAACTTTGGAGTTGCTCAATCTGTGGTAGAGAGCATTCAGTCCATTGAAAATTTGGAAAACAGTTAGAGGTAGGATAAAAGACAAGGATTAAGTTCATTCCAAAAGATTCATGCATGCCAGTGGAAAATCTTTTGTGGGCTATTCCCAAAGTTATTTCCCTTTAGTGTGTCAAGGGAGCTAATCTTTTTCGCCAGACTGATCACATATATTTCAAAAGTCCATAATATGGACTATTTATTGAAAAATTATTGTTATTATTCATTTTTAATAAGCACATCCATCTATAACAGGACCTTCATGGGTTTGCTTCTCAAGAGTTCCTTTATGTGGGTGCCAACATTAGCAAAACAGTGCCATAGGCTACCGGGGGCTACCCTTTGCCATGGTGTTGACTTGTAAGTTACCTTTGCAGACTTTTGCAACGAAAATGGTTATAACTTATTAAATGCAAAATGAACTTTCATTTAGTGATGATAGATGGTGGGAACAAAAAGTTAAGGATTGTGGCATAGATATTTTTTAAAGGCGGGGCATCCTATGTGTAGGACTATAGGCTCTATATATTTTGCATCAAATAATCCAATAATAAACTTACCTATCAACCAAATGAGCTATCACTACTGATGCCAAACTTTTAGTGGTTGAGTAAAAACATGAAACAGTATCCTCCTTCCACTGACGTTTACAAAATGGATCAGCTTCTCCTCCCCATATATTCACCACTAGTTCCCCTTGATAATATGCAGCAAAACTACCACCTTTCTCTAGACCATTTGCTAGGTTTTCTCTTATAAATAATAATATTATCATTTTATAAATAATACTGATAGCTGAAACTAGCCTTCAACCAAAAGTTTCAGAAAATGCATGCAACACAGGTAAGGGATAGACAATGAGCCTGTGAGCGTGGTAAACTTTAAGCCCTTAAGAAGTCCAATGTCGACAATGTTCTCACATATTTTGGAGGATCGTTTTTGTCTTGAATTAACATAGTTTTTGATGCATTGGTAAGGTTGCCAAGCTCCAGTTTTGTACATTAATTAAAGCTAGAAACATCAGGACAGTATAGTCAGCCTACTCGGCATTCATGTTTGATGTGACTCCCATTTTCGTGTCTCAATATTTCATTGTTGTGGCACCAGTGAAAGTAAATAACAAGTAGGTAAGTGAAAAGATTAGATCTTCCATGTATGAGTGGTTTGTTTAAAATTATGTTGAATTTCAGTGTTTGGTCACAGGAATCTGACCTTTTATCTGCGTATATATGCATACACCATACCGAACTAGACATATATATATGTCTAGTTCGGTATGGTGTATGCATATATATAGGCCCTACAGGTAGAAGGTCAGATTACTGTGGTTTTGTCGACAAATATATACGTTTGTGGCACTACGGTTGTTGTGACACCTTTTTCATGTAGGCCTATCCTATAGGGAAAATGGGAAACTGTAATAGAAATTTTCACAGAATGGATGGGAGATAATTACCTTGCTGTTTTTACCACCCTAACCGTGAATTTATAGGTTTTAATCTTACATACCTGACCCTAAACCTACCCCACCCCCACCCACGTACCAGCAGTAAAAGTGATTATGGGATGCAAAAGAGAGTCGGATCAAACATTATTGCAGCCTACTTTAAGGTTAGTCACCTTTTCAAAAATATTCTTGCCCCGTCGGGTGAAATTTGGTCCTCAGTCCGTCCCTGGGTGCAAATTTAAGTTGGACACCATCAATGTTTTTTTTTAAATTGTTATCCAACACAGTAATTCAATTGTGAGCAAGAAAAGTGATTGTTTTTCATTCATGATCGCCAGGAAATAAAATTTCACGGAAATGCCCGTACCTAAATATTTCTTTTACTTCTTCAAATCCAGGTTTTACAAAGCCTCCTGGTAGTAATATTTTGCTTTTTCCTTTCATATTCGAAGCTCTACTTGTCAATTCGTCATGCTACTTTCGTTTTTTCCGTAACCTTTGCACCCTAAGCCTAAGGGAAGTAACTCCTATAGAAATTTGCAACTTCAATAAATTATTAAGCCACTAATTATTTCTCTGAAACATCAATGACATGATATGGATCTCTAGTTTATTTCATTTACAAACATTAATTGGAGTCTAACCTCAGCAAAAAGTCCAATATATCACAATTACATGATCACAATTTTGAAGTGGGTTACAGTAGCTTGACTCACACAGATTCTAGTGAATCAATTGTGGAAATGTTATTTTTCATAACAAATATGGAATACCCCAAATGGATATCTGTGCTCTGATCCTTCCAAGCACAAAATAAATTCTTTATCAAAATATGGGCATAAATAAGGGAGAAAAGGGATTTATTGCTTAATAACTTGCACCACATTCCTTTTACTTATAGTTTTACTCCTATTTATCAATAATTAAAGAAGCGGTTGCTGGGCTAGATACACAGTCATTTTTCGCACAGTCAGGGACTTCAGTAATTTGACTAAAATTTTCATATTCTCTTTTCAATGTCTATTATAGCTAGAACTGGAAGCTTTTATCTAATGCCGGTTTAAGTTTCATCAAAATCTGATTAAAAATTTTGACATATAGATTCGATGGTCCACAATCTAAAAACACCATTTTTCGTACAATACGTGTAAATGGCAATAATCCATGAAGTTACTCTGATACGTGCCAATATCTACACGAACTGAGATCTTTGGGATATTAACCTATATTTCAAGTTTCGTCAAATTCAGATAACAATTGTGACCTATAGAAGGTTGACAAACAAATGTGAACTGACTGACAGAGGGCAAAGACAATATATGTCCACATAAAAATGTAGGCATATAAATAATGGCATGTAATAGTTATAAATACATTGATTTTATTATTCTGTCACTTTACATTATATACATATTACAATTTATATAAAACAAACAAAACAATATAATTAACGAGGACAAAATTGGTTTCTGAGTGCAGTCAATGACGAAAAGAGCTTTGTCCAAATGCTGTATTGTATGGGCCATTAATAATTAATGATTAATTCACAAACAGCGAGTTTATCTACTTGCAGTAAATCAAAGAAAATGGGTTTTTTCCGTATCGTAAAGTTAAATATCATCATAAACAAAGATTGGTAAGAATTCATCAAACTGCAGCTGTAGTTATGTTTGTTGTTCATCAATTAACATCGCTGTATCACTGGGTAATTATTATATCAATATTCATTTCATGTCTTTTGTTCTTTGTACAGACAGGCTAAATTAAAACTCTTAAATTATTTGAATAGGATTTTATAGCAATAATTGCATTTTTTAATAAGTCATATGTATAAAGTGTGCTAAAATAAAGCCTTAAAAATCTATACACACATTCCTACCTGATAAATGATAAAATTCCAAATGTTGTCAGTGAGTAAAAATTAATTCCAATTTTAATTTTAATTTTTTTTTAAAGTGCTAGAATGCTTCCTGTGATTGTGTAGTAGTGATTTGACTACCTATTAAGTAATAGATAAACAAATAATTATGTTTTGAATATTGTAGAAAATATACAATTTTCGCTTTAATATTAACAAGGCCTCAATTTCTTTATACACACATTGCAGCGACTATTAACAAGCCATTATCATCACTTGGAACAAAACTTCTATCAATAAAAACATATACAATTTTATGTAAAAACCAGGCAACTCATGCACATGTATATGCATTTCACATTAACTTTATAAAGATTTAACAAAAAAACAGACAGAAGATAAACTATGGGCAAACCATGTAAAAACAGTATCAAACTCACGGAAAATACATACTATAGTTTAAAATTTAAAGGAGCTAAATCGCAATTTTTTGGCACACAATTCGTTTGCTAATTGGAAAATTTTCATTTTGTCTGGATATCAGGGCCCAGTTTCTCGAAATCTAAACTAAAGATAAAATCCAAATTTTAGTAGATACTTCAATTTTGTTTGGCAAAGCACCAAAATCAATCTAATATTATCCAATGAAATGACTAAAATTTGGATTTTTGTCTAGGTTAAAATTTTGTGAAACCAGGCCCAGAAGCCCATCTTTTCAAGGTTGATTTAAATTGACCAATAAGCCATGTTTGTAAAGTCGTAGACTGTAGGCGATATTGAGTTAGTGACTTTGCTCCTTTAAAATATAGATTTTGATCAGTCTTCGTACAATATTAACAGAAAAGAGAAATACAGATTGTCTTTAAATAGACAATATTCAATATTTCCAGTTTCACTAACATTCACTGTTTGCAGACTTAGTCATTATAATTCATTTTATATTTCAAAATTCTCACAGATATAATTCTCTATTTTCATCCTGAAAGTAGTTATAATCATTGCTACTAAGGTAAACAACAAATGGTTATATTATTGTAGGATACGACTTGCGATAATATACTGGTTTACTTTTCAGCATTTAAGCAGAACTCTCTACCTAGTTTTTGTCATTATAGTATACTAAAAATTAACTCAGTTTTACAGAAAGCAACTAATAAGCTATGTGACTTGTCATTGTGACCTGTATTTTTTTTTTATATGCACTGCATATTCTAAACATTTTATAAGAGGTCATTTGAATTTCAATTTATAAAATTGAAATATTTAACAAATAAGCTTCAAATACATAAACAAAATATACACATAAATCTTTTAAAAATTTTAACAACCCAAACATTTACTTTGCTATATTAATTTCAAGTCAACAAATTATTTTATTTGTCAAATTTCAGACAACTTGCATGATTCTCATATTTGTTCAAGAGTTTAATCTGAATTCATGGTCAATAAAGCATTAATTGTTGTTTCTTTGTTTCCCCGGTTAGCTTCTAATACAGATTTAATAACCTCTAAATCCATATTAGGGAACATATCTTTAAACTCTTTTAGGTCATCATCAGTATATAATGGTCGTTGTTGGACAGGCTGTTGGGGATAGGTCATAGGAATACCTAAAAAAAAAATAGATAATACATTATCAAAAAGAAGTAATCTAGTATTTTACACCTGTAATTTTACTAAATGAATAATATCAATAAATGACTTATTTTTTAAAAAATATAATAAAAAAAATTAATCTAACAAAAACATTTTTAAGTCAAGTCTAGTTATCAGATGTAATATCCTATAATTATGAAATGGTTCTTACCGGGTTGAACAACTGGAGGATAAAACATGGGCATCATAACAGGTGTATTATAAGCAACATTTATAGCTGGTTGCTGTAACTCGGACATCGGCTGTAAAATAACACAATTAATGTGAATTTCAAGTGAATCTAAAATACTGAATAACGTAATAAACATTATCATTTTACAACATATTATAGCATCCATAGATACTAAATCTAAAATACTGTACCACAAAATAAATTATGATCTTATCATGTTCCATCACCACATAATTTCGTTACTTTTCTTGCAACCTACGAACCCATATATTTTGAAATATGCAAACTGTTTTTATCTCTGTGGCCATCATATAACAATATTTATGTATATGGCGTCCTAATGTATGAAATATTAAATCACTAATATATGTTATTATTTGACGGCTCCAGAGATAACAACAGAATGTAAATTTCAAACATTTAAAATATATCAGATTCGCCGGTTCGCAAGAAATGTGACGAAACAGCATTTATATATGAGACCTCAAAAATTACACACAAGATTTTGTTTTGTACTGGTCTATTACTAACAAGTGAATTTAAACAACTTACAGTTAATGATAAACACAGATTGATGGTACCCTCTTTTTCATCACCTTGTCGACCACTTAAAGGAAACCAATCATCAGCTGTTTCCCCAGACATAATTTGTGTCGGAATGTTGACATGAGCCCATGCTATTCTATCATCCATAGTAAATGATCGCTGCAAGTAAAATATCCAAAATAATTTTGACTACTGCTTACACAAAATGTTTCAAATGTTTTTAAAAGCGGTTGCCATGTACATATACATAAACCCACATTATGCTAGAGTGGTCAAAGAACAATTGAACAGATGAAAAAGGTGTGACGACAATATACATTCACATGAAAATGTGGGAACATAAAAAGGTGGTTACATAAATGTGAATAATAAGATCAATGAATATGACCTACCTCATCAAAGATTTCGATATATAGTGAGTCAACACCAGTTGGTAAATAGCTGAAAACAAGTTAACACATTGATAATATATTTCCCTGTACTATTTTACTATATGTACCAGAATATGTGTACAATTATTTTAGCATACTTTTAAATCTGACAAAGGTTTTAATGTCCAATCAACACAAACAAGGACATTTTGGGACAAACATATTGTACTTTATAAATTTATTTCAATAGATCTTACTACAAGCTTGGGATGGAATCCAAGATGCTTGACATAATAACAGACCTTGTGATCTAAAGTGCAACTGATATCCAGTTTGATTTGACATGAAGTTGGAATGAGACTTACGTCTGCATGGATTTATTCCACCTTGGGTTTTTTGCACCATTGTAAGCAGTAGGTGTTTCAAATACTGTGTGACCTATTCTTATGCGACAGTATGGATCCATCTTTGTTATACCATAGTTCTTGACCAATTTTGCCTAAAAATCAAATAAGTATACTATAAATTAAATGGAATGGGGTTTAACGTGCTACTGTTCTGCTCCAAACTGGACTAATGAAGAAGGGCATATGCCATACAGTATTGTATGAGGGAACTTTTGTCTGGATAGCAGCACTACTCTTATATCCAATTCCAATTGTCAAGGGATCTTTTATGTACACGTCAATGTGTACACGGGACCTCGGTTTTCCATTCTGCATCAAATTAGAATAAATGACTAAATCGGCAATGTGTCTGTTGAGTAATGTCATTTTCTCCACATTTCCAAACTGAATTATCAGTACGCTTATGGACGTCCAAGACTTACTAATTCCTTAATTAAAGAGGTTTTTTTTTAAAACAATATCTTTATTCAAGACATCTGAATGAGATTGACAAATAGGCTTAGCCCATGTAAAACCCCTCTCCTTGCAGAGATAACTAATATTTAAAATGACTCATATTGCTTGTTAATCTTAATATTTTAGAATGAATTTCACAGACATTATCTATCAAGCATTTATTGTTCGGCCACAAATTTTTCTATGATTTTAATATACCAACAGTGAGGTTGATGTCTCCTGCTCTATTCCCCGCAAAAATAGATACTGTGTATTAGAAATTACAGATTTACCTCAACTACAGATATACTAAGTCTTCCAACAGCATTAGCTGGTGCCATAGTAAACCCTCCTGCTTGCTGAGCTTGTATAACTTGAGCTATTCTTGCATCTTCCATAACTTGTTGATTCTGGCCTTCTGGTGATGCAGAAACTCGCAAAAAGTCATTTGGCAGATCACCCACCATAACCTTGAGAAAAATAAATTTTACAATCTTTAAACATAAAGCCTATAAACTCATAAAATATTAAATCGGCCAATTAATAAAATCTTTCTTTGATGGCTGTTGAAATTTGTTAAAATCTTGGTATTTTCTTTAGAAACCAATAACACATACTGGTAACACAAATTCTAATGTTGATTAAAAGAGCTATATCGCTAACATTTTGGAACAAAAAATTGACACAAGTGGGTCGCAACGCATATACACTGTAATATGAATGTATATAAACTGATTTTGTAGCCTCGTTCCTTGAGCCTCTTGCTAGAGCTGGGGCTGAAACGCATTATCGTGTACCAATAGTACAATGTTTATTTTGTCTTAAATATTGGATATCAGAAGCCCATCCTTTTCCCGTAAGATCACAGCATCAATATTGATTTAAATTGACAAATAATTTGTGTTTTCAATGTTGAAGATTTTGGATGATATTGAGTTCGAGACTTAGCTACTTTAAGAGGCATTGTAGCTTATACCTTTTACTTTAAGATATGTTGTTCAAATCTACTTGGGTCATCTGTTTGACCCTCTCAACCTATTTTTATCTGCATGCATATTTCTACAGTGAATAACTAGGAAAGAATCATATTATACACTCAAATTACCTAATATTATTATAGATACATTTCCATGAAAGTATTTATAGAGAAATTATTTCCTATTTAAAAAATGGTGTATTTATAGGGTAATTATTAAAAAAAATGGCATTTTTGGTATGCAATGTAGAGACACTCAATCTCACTCCAAAAATACAGCACAATTCAAAGCATCGCCTTTCAGTTATTTGATCAATCATTCTTTTTTAAGACTTTTAAGTTCCTTACAGACCCTTGTACAGACCCTTGTTATGGCGGTATATTAGTGCCAAAATTCTAACATGCTATCGTCTAATTTCTTACTTCTGTTCATGTAATTTCTAACCTCCATTCATGCAACGTCTTACTTCCATTCATGTAATTTCTAATTTAAGACAATGTATAATTCAACTTCTTTATTTGTTTAGTGTAAATATCAATTCTATTTCATCTTATTTCTAATATTGGGGCGAAAAATGTCTACACGTACTTCATTGTGGTATTACATGTTAAGCATGAACGGCAAACAAATTTAGAATTTGGTTACTTCTACCTAGCAACCATCATTATGACATCGTTTGGTGTCGCCACTGCGTGCTCAATTGGGTGATTGCGCACCTTATCGGGACCATTATTTGGTATAAACGAACCATTCTTCGTTTGGTTGAAGGTTGGAAGGCGTGCTAAGAGAGAGAGAGAGAGAGAGAGAGAGAGAGAGGCCACTTAGTATTAAACTCAGTATCTGTGTAGGCCTATTTATAACATTTATACCCTGTCAGGCGCGGATCCAGGATTTTTTGCGGGGTGGGGGGAGGGTCTAGGTTTGATAATTTCTTAACTAATTGCGCTCAACCAATTAACGGGGGGGGGGGGGGGGCGCTCCCCCAGAAAAATTTGGTAAATTAGATTCAATTTGGTGCATTCTGACGTATTTCCGGAAGGTAAATTCCAAAATTACAGGTCTAAAAATCGCCAATAAAATCGCATTTCAAATTTTCAAGTCTGAGCAGGGGGAGGGGGGGTCCGGACCCCCTGGACCACCTCTCTGGATCCGCGCCTGCCTGTGTTAATATAGACCAACTGCATATAAATATTAATTATTGGATCAACCGTAAAAAAAATAAAATAAAATTCACCAAATCCCGTTTAGCTTATATTTGAAATAGAAAATGAAATGAAATGAAAGAGGGTTTAACGCTCTACTGTTCTGTTCCTAAACGGGCTAATGGAGACGGACATACACCATACAGTGTGCTTTAGGGAAATATTGCCCGGAGAGCGGATCTACGACCTGGACTTATATCGAAGTCTAACGGTCACGGGATCTTTTACGTGCACGCCAACATGTACATGGAACCTCTGGTTTTCATCCCATCGGAACGACAAGACACTAATAAGGGGGAACCACGCCAGAAAATCTGGATGAACTTTTTTCGACCAATGCAGGGATCGAACTCCCGACCCACAGCCTAGCGAGCCTGCGTCTTACCCACGGTATTCGAAATAGTATTTGCAAACCATACATTTATATCACGTTCAATGTTGTTTAGAGGGTAGGATGGCCGAATGGTTAGCACGTGCAGGCTGTAACATAAGGTCTGTCATCGAATAAACTGGCGTGGTTTCGATTTCCCGTTTTTACGTGACATTGAGCAGGGCCGCGTTTCCAACCTCGTGGGTTTTTTCCGGGTCCCCCCACTGCTAAACACTCCTATGCGCAAGCGAATTACTGAAATACAATTGAACGGCGTTAATACCGAAATGACCTGGTTGGTGTCCAGTGGATGTTAAACCCCATGTCCCCATCTCTCTCTCCCGATGTTGTTTCCAATTTTAACACTCAGACAAGCCATTCAATCTGACGAAGAGCGAGTCGTTTGTATCAATAGAATGGTCCCGTTCAGGTGCTCAATCGCCAAACTGAGCACACGGTGGCGACACCAAACGATGTCATAATGATGGTTGCTAGGTAGAAGTATCAAAATTCTAAATTTGTTTGCCGTTCATGCTTAACATGTAATACCACAATGAAGTAGACATTTGTCGCCCCAATATTAGAAGTAAGATGAAATAGAATTGATATTTACACTGAACAAATAAAGAAGTTGAATTATACATTGTCTTAATTTAGAAATTACATGAATGGAAGTTAGAAGTTACATGAACGGAGGTTAGAAATTACATGAATAGAAGTAAGAAATTAGACGATAGCATGTTAGAATTTTGGCACTAATATACCGCCATACCTTGTAGGACTACCTGGTACTCTAAAATTAAGTACTTCTGTCTACGAATGAAAGGAATGACTTACAACACAACTCTCCTAATAAAATCCCTCACAATGTCCAAACTGGGGATATATTTTATAACAAGACAATTTTTGAATTGATCAAATAGATGAGAGCTTTATTCAGCCCAGCAGTTAAATATAGAAAACAAAGATTAAATTCAGAATATCATATTCTAATGTCTACAACTGTCTGGGTGAATAAAATTTATTGATTGTATAGGCCTACTTGCTGAAACAAAAAAAATATTGAGTACTGAGAATGATATGCATGATTTTGTTGATGACGTGTTTATTGTGTTGTTTACATTTCACTTCAAAATATTTTTGAAGAAATATATTTAGGAGTTACTGATCTAATGTGCTATAAATGAATTTTTGTTTATTCTTATGTATCATGATTCATATTTGGAATGTTTCATTGCGATAGTGCAATCCATTTTATTATGAACACCAGGCTTAATGGTATTAAATCTCAGTTTTAGAGCACCATTATTGGCGGTATTGTAGTGTCACTAGATTGATTTCAACCGCTCAGCTCAGCCTCATCATCAGAACTGACATTTTAGGGCCTATCCCGATAATATTTTGGTGAATAAAACTGTGTAGTTTTGTGTTCAAATCCCTTATAGAATATAATCACCTTCCGCTTAGGGTCGAACAACTACATGTAACTCAACATATGTGATACATTTTCAAATAACTTAAACCAACCAGTCTTCATCTGGAAATGGAGACCGTTGTCCCAAGTTGTATTATGCAGTGTCTCGATAGAACCAGACTTTTGTTTTATAATGATAGTAGGTGAAATTTACCTTTCATTATCAATTATAACACCAGGGTCATTCATTGTATAGACCTCTAAAGGAATAGGAATCAATTATCTGGTCACCCAACAAAAAAATTGACCCGAAATTTTAAAAGGGTTACGTGTCCAGATAAGTAGATTTGATGTTCACACCCAAACGCCTCAATATTTTGAGCTGAAATGTTGGGACAAGGTAAATACACCATTCCCCTATATTTTGGTGTATAAATATCATAATATAATACTCGACTTTTAATTTTTGAGATTCAGTTGAAATCGGTACAGTCCCTTTAAAACAATATACGACCATGACTAGAAATAAGGTCATTCGCTAATGGTAAGAAATCCGATGACTATTTCTATAATGACTGATACATATTGCATGATTGATCATAAGCTTATGTATAGAGGCATATTTTGTCATTGCTGATACTGATATCTCCAATGCAGTGGACGGCACACTGACACGACAGTGAGACACTCGGTTTGACAGTTCAGTTTTCTCGCAATGAATATATTACCTCAGTCACGTCAAGATGCAGTGACAATGCAAAAAATTAATTACAGATATAACACAAAAATTGATGTTGCCCGAAAGGGAACCCCACGTTAGCCCTTATAACAAATACAATAAATAAATTACTTGAGCTCGCCGATCTTCGCTTCTTGTTGTTGACGCCATTTTGGATTCTAAAATAGAAGTGACGTTTACGAACATTCGGGATACTTCGTTAATGTGAGTCAAAATGTACAGGGCCTTGTCGCGCACGAAAAAACGCAAATAATAATATTTTAATTACAGGTAGCCGATGTCCAGGTTTTACTGATTTCTAGCTGACATCTTTACTTTATTGACTTTTTAGGTCCGCTGTACCCTTCCTGCAGTTTGTGCATATCCACAAGCAAACTCGCTCAAACCATATATACACCTCCATAGTCCATGGTCCAAACGAAAAGTCTAGTTGAAGGGGAATTAGGTAAGATAACATAAAGAGCCGACAATTCTCACTATAATAGTTAGATAATGAAAGTAGAATATGCTGAAAATTTCAGTGAAATTTCTTCACTCTGAACCGAGATAAAAATTTAATGTAGGCTATAGCAGCCTCGGTCGTCAATACTACGGTTGGTACGATAACAAAGTCTCGATTATCCAGTTTACGTTGAATCATCCATCACAATCGAGACAATCGAGAGATTGATGTATTAGATAACATTTACGACCAACAGGCAGATTTAGCGCTTGCTTACTTAATGCATGTTAAAGTCGTTCTCACGACAAATTATAATTTAGCGTATCTATTCATGTAAGGGCTGGGATTAGCTCTAGCCCTGTTTACATCTCGTGACCTTTGACCAAACTTGAAGTTGTACGGCAAATTTGATAATTCCGTAAATGTACACGGTGATTGTTCAAAGGGGGTGGCAAACTGATCTCGCAGTGAATATTCGCTTGGCCGCTACAATCACTGATAAGCATGACATCGACGAGGCTTAATGAGTACGGCATATTAACTTTTTTTACCCCGACAAATTAAATTCTCAAACATTTTTTTGAGGTAAAAGAAAAATATATAAAGACGTTTTAAGTATTTGTAGTTAAAAAATATTTCCTATTTAGTGTAAATGGGTATTAAAATGAGTAAAATGCATCATTTTGCCCGAAGCAGTAAGGTGTTAAGTAAACATTGCACGAGCCGTTGAGCCCATGACTAACGGCGCGTGCAGTCAACGCACCTGTTGTGGACAGAGATAATTCGTAAGTAATTCTCTGTGAAACAGGTTGAGGGTGGATGAAATAAGTTACCTTTGTGAAAATAAGCCACGTGGCAAACGAACACGAACCAAAGAATTTGATAATTTGATAATCCGGTAATATTTAACCGACTGATATCCCAAACTTTTCATATCTAGGGACAGAAATACGAATGGTGCCATATTCGCTTGCCGATCTATTAATCGATATATCAACAATAATCACTATTTCTATACTCAAAGAATAACTTTTGTCGCAACTTCATTTTAAATATGCGGATTTTCCAATGATGACGCATAACAATAGATAGCTCTTATTTCACAACCAATCAACGCTGGGAATTTGGTTGCCATATACGGTTCCGTGCCATATATGGTATTGAATAATACGAGCGTAGTAACTATGGTTACATTTGGTGAAAAAATTGCACGGGCTTGTTAAATAAGAAAATCATCTGATGTACATGGAGTCCATGATGCCTTTAGGTGAGTGGTTAATAAACTGCCAGTTCAATTTGTAAAATAATTCACATTCCTGAAGGTTTCATATCAAATCAATGAAATGTACGTCTAAATATTTAAATGATAAGTTTATAACACCAATTAGGGCCTAACAAACAATACGAGTATACTTTATTACAGAAACACCGGTAAACTAATATAAAATCTAAAATCAACATGTCAATTAACAAATAATAATACGAGTACATGTGTACTTTAATATTACAAAAAGTCAGGCGAACTAATTCAAAATCATAATGCCAATAAAAATAAATAATACGCGAATAATTTATCAGTTTATTATATAAAATTATAACAAACATCGGTGAACCATGCACCATGGATGGACCTTATAAGGTCCATAGGTGAACTATTAGTTGTGGACAACAAAACCAATACGTTTTGGGCGACTTAACCAGTAGTTATGGGCGAGTTTGTGGACGAATTAACCGGCACGCCCTGTGACTTACCTGTTCATTGCGGTTATCTCCCTTTCATTGTTTTGTTATTCAACAACAATCCAAATATTTTAGCGATGAGGAGGAGAATTATATTGTGCACCAATTGGTCATTACAGTTTATAACAATATATTTTTGTTAGCGCTATTAATGAATTAATCACCTCATTAATTAATAATTACTCTATTTTGGTGAGCTTTCTTACGTTTGGATAATCATATTATACAATTCATTATCATCTACCTGTCTGCATGCCAGCTAATTAATTGAAACCGTTTTTCGTTGTAGCTGTACCTGTAAACCTTGTTTGTAACATTATAAAGATTAGCATTATGTGGCGCCGTTTGATTAATATAGATAATTTGATGGTTAGTTTAAAAGAGCTAAATTGGCACAAATGGGAAGCAATGCATATTATTAATGTAGGCCTAATATGAATATATAAATAAACTGATTTACATACCGGTACAATAAAATAATACAATTTACCATATTGAATGTTTTCTAATCAATTAAAGGGACAATCCCGATAAGAACAGAGTCTCAAAAATTAAAGTCGGAGTATTTATGAAATTTATGGACCAAAATACAGTGGCATGGTGTATTTACCATGTCTCAAAATTACAGCTCAAAATATCGAGTCGTTTGGACGTGTACGTCAACACTGCTTATCCGGACACGTAACCCTTTCAAGATTTCGGGTCAATTTTTTCATTGGGTGACTTGATAATCGATTAACGTTTCTTGAGAGGTCTATACAGTGAATGACCCATGCACTGTACTTGATAACAAAAGGTAAATTTCACCTCCATATTATTTTTATAGAAAAAAGTCTGGTTTTATCCAGATACTGTATAATACAACGGTCTCCATTTCCAGATGAAGACTGTCAGGTTTAAGTTATTTACAAGCGTATCACAAATATCGGGTTATGGATATTAAAGGATTTTAACACAAAATTAAGCAGTTTTATTCCCCAAAAAGTTATCGGGATTGGCCCTTTAAATGTTTGGTGAAATATGTCAGATGTCTTTAGCATCTGGTATCCAGTCTACACAGATAGTAAGCTATTTATTGAGTATGCTCTCCATATAAGATTATAATGTCACGGTTTTTCATGACTTGCGGCCTGGAATATGTCTTGCCTCATTCTTTGAGACCCTTGTGTACCAATGGTATTAGTAAACGCCAAAATGTCTTAAATATTGGATATCAAAAGTCCATTTTTTCCCTGATAATTGGATGATATTGAGTTAGAGACTTACCTACTTTTAAGTAGCTAAGTCTATAACTCAATATCATCCAATTATGATATTGAGTTATAGACATAGCTACTTAAAAGTAGGTAAGTCTCTAACTCAATATCATCCAAAATCTTCAACATTGAAAACACAAATTATTTGTCAATTTAAATCAACATTGTTGCTGCGATCTTACCATATGTAGACTGGAATAACCAGACGCTAGAAATTTGTAATATTTCGCCAAACATAACTGATTTGAAATTAGAGTAAAAACGGAAACCATTCCATTGAATGTAAATCAGTTTATATACATTCTTATTACAGTATTATATGCGTTGCGACACACATGTGTCAATTTCAAGGTCCCAAATGTAAGCAATTTAGCTCTTTTAAGTTCACCATGCAGGGATCTATTAGTTACATTAGTAATAGATTCCATCTGATGCTTTGGGTTAAGATAGTTTTGATTCTAAGTGGTAGGCCCTATGGATAGTGATCAAATTTAGTGTATAGTTTCACTACCAGGGACTTCATAATCTTGACTGAGTTAGATTGAGAGCATTTTAGTTCGATAGTTTGTTACTTTTGAAAAGGATAAATATGCAATTAAATTGATATGTTCATCTATTTATTTTGGGATTTTGACAGGGATCATCCCTACTGTTGGCTTGTTTAATTTGTGATGAAAATAACCAGTATTCCATACAAATTATAGATTATATTAGGCATATTTTTACTAATAGTAATAGCACCTTATACTCATTGCCATAGTCTGACTGTGTTTGATTCCTCTTGTACATGGGGTAAAAAGTTCAGTTCAAGAATTTAAATTGAGCCCAGTTTGACTTTTGAAGATATCCTAGCAGCATCAGCAAACTATAATTAGACTTAGAGCACATGTACAGTCTCCATTGCGTATGACTATGATTAGTATTGACATGGACTGTATATATACATATATACACTCCATGGTATGGATAATAATATATAAAACACACTCTTTATTTGATAATTTTTATTTCCATGGCCTTGATTTTCAAGCTGTTGGTAGTAATTTAAATATCAAATTTCAGATTTGTATAGGGTTTTTTTTTTTATTATAAAACTAACAGTGGTCATGCCTCTGCTCGCATCACATTTATGCATGAAATATGCCTTTTTCTTCTATGTTTGATAAGCTATTCTTCATATCACGGCATCACCTTTTACTGCTCTGTGCTCATAAACCCAATTCAGAATTATTTTCTTCTGTATGAATGGTTAGCGTGTGTCCTCTGTATCATAAGGTCTGTAACTGAGTCAAGTGGCATGGTTTTGATTCCCTGGTTGAACGTGACAAGAAGTAGGGTCGCCTGTCCAACCTCGTGGGTCTTCTCAGGGTCCTCTGGTTTCCTACCACTTCTAAAGACCTATAAGCGCAAGCAAATTATGGAAATGAGATTGAACCAACCATATGTTAGTCTCGAAATGACCTAGTTTTGTGTTGAGTGGACGTTAAACAGAAACTCCATTTTTCTCCCTCGACTGAATATTGGGCCCTTTCTGTTATTTATGGTTCTTGATCTTGATATTAAAAATGTTCACCCTGAAAGCCATTGCAAAAATTTTGAAGGATACAATCTTTTAAACCATTTGGATTTTGTATAAGCTTCCAGGAATTTTTTTTTTTTTAAACAATATTTTATTCAGGTTGTTTGAATGGGATTGGAGAACAGGCTTAGCCTATGTAAAACCCCTCTCCAGGAGTTGGGTGGCCAAAAGGTACAATGCAAACATATTGGATCATAAGGTCTGTCATTTAGTGATGTGATGTTGTTTTCAATTCCCAGGTTGCATCGCACAGCTAGAGATGTCTATGTTCAAGCAAATGATTGAAATAAAAATTGAACCATATGTTAGTCCCAAAATGGCCTAGGTTGTTTCGAGTGGATGTTAAATCCCATTTCTCTCTTTATAATCTTTCACATGTACCACAGTTTGCATGGACTGCAGGGCTGCTTAGACATGTAATGTGTTTTTGACATCATTCAGTAAATTGAAATATCTAACAGTCAGCTGGAAGATGAGCATATTAATATTGAGTAGTGGGAACGTCCATCTGCTATAATCATAATCATTTAACCATTAGAAATACCTGTACATCTAGTAAATAGTATCACTGAGACTATCTTTTCTACACTAATATATCAGTAGTTTGTTGTGTGGCCATATTGTAGTACATAGTTTGTCTAATTACCTGACTGATTATTTTAAAGCTGTATGCAGATTGATGGATAAATTAATTAATGGGTGAGAATTGAATATTTTACAATAAACATTAATATCATGCACATATTTCATCTTCATTTAGCAAGTGTAACATACTCACAGTGTTTTGTTCAAATAATTGGATCACATGATTTTCAATATCAACAGGGAGATAAAATAAAGAGTTCCTTAAGGCTTTTACAGATCACTAGAGGTATATGTTTGAAGCACTTCAAGATTATTTATCAGTGAATTATGATAAATATTTGATAAATTGTAAAAAGGCAATGAAGCAAATTTTTGATACAATGTAGATATGCATTGATGATTGGTTCTATAGTAAGGGGTGGGGGGGAGCAAACAAACCTACCCAGCCTACGCAATACATTGTCACCACAAACAGCAAACACACATATCAAATGTAGAAGTAGCAAATATTGTATTGTTATGAGTGTCTTCAAGTGCTTCCAACAGATCATTTAGAGATCAACCAAAGGTCAGACAAGCCATCTGAAGAAGAATGAGAAATTTATTTCCTTAATAGTAATACATTACCACTTTTACCTAACTCTGTTCAACAAAGTTGAAATAATCCTAATAAATTAATTCTACAGAAATAGATAAGTAAATTATTGTCTTGAATAGTGCATATCAAATTGATTTTTTTCATGGACAATAAAAGAATGTTCTGGAAATACAGTAATAATTTGTTTGTAAAATGTCCATTTGTTAACCATTTAGAATCCACAAAGAGTTCTCAAAAGATATAGATTGTATGAATTACTTGATTGGTTTCCATAAGGTGTTCAATTCTTAAGAAACTTCAAAATATTTAAAGAGGCATATTATTATGTAAAATTTCGATAAAGAGCTACTCATTGTCGCTACAAATATTTCCCAAATAGATAATGCAAAAAAAATAATTGAAATTTCATTCCAATCAGTTTATTTTGAGCGAAGTTATCAATGGTTTTAGTTTAGACAAGATGTGTGCATTGATCTTAACCACCTTACTGGTCATTCAAGTCAACAATTTCCTGTAATTACCATTGGAGGTATCGCATGAGATCAATAAAAAAAATCTTGTGGCCTCCTCTATTGACTTTAACTTTATAGTATATACACAGTGTTTATTTTCTTGAGACAGAGTTGAGTGATTTTGAAAAATCTTGTGGACACTAGCAATACTTATTTTCATGAAACAAAGACACCTATTGATTTTCAATACACTTTCTTTAATTGGTTTGAACACAAGGCACGTAAAATCTTTCTGAATGTTAATTTGATAATAAAACAGACTCTTTCTGAAAGTTAATTTGAACATGAAGCACATAAAATCTTTCTGAAAGTTAATTTGAACATGAGGCATGTAGAATCTTTCTGAAAGTTAATTTGAGTAGCCGTCACCATAATCAATCTTAAACGGTCGACCTTAAAGCATGTTATGTACATCTTATTTTTAAAGGAAATGTATTCACATATCTAAGAAAGATAAAACAATTTGAAATGGATAGTCCAAAAAAGAAAAATGCCAAAGAGGAAACAGTGACCAACAATAATGAACTTATAGAAGATAAAGAGGCTTTTGTGGAAAGATTTGAGAAGTTGTACAACAATAAATACCTAAGTGATGTGACTCTTTGTGTTAATGGAGATCGTTATTATGCTCACAAGTTTATTTTAATAACTGTTAGTGAAGTTTTTGAGTAAGTAAATAAAATACTATATGTGCAGGGATCAAGGAATTTTTGCAGGAGGGGGTTTGCCAGGTTTCTGCTACGTAAATCTGCTATCATCGTCTCTAAATAGACATACATACAAATTGAGCTTTTTAAACAGAGAAATCATTTTTATACTGATGTAGGGCCACTTTGTGGTGTAATTTCATTGATGCAAGGCATTATTTTTGTTTATGTAGCTGAGCCGGGTGGTTTCCCCTTGACAATGATGCAGGATGGAGGGGCTGACAAGGACAGTTGTCTAGTCATTCGGATGGAACAAAACCGAGGTCCTGTATACACATTGGCATGCACGTAGAAGATTCCTTGGCAGTTGGAATAAGAGTAGGCCATAGCGCCACTGCCTGGGCAAAATTACCCTCATAGCACACTGTATGCCCATCTTCATTAGCCCATTTTAAGAGCAGAACAGTAGGAAGTTAACCCCATTTCATTTTCCAAAAATGTAGAATAAAGGTCACACTATGAGTACCTCAACTAGTGAAATTATAAGACATCTTGATTATGCCCCACCTGAGTCATGGCAATATCTCTAGGTATTGTATGTTGTTGATGGTACCACAACCATTCACATGACTCATTTTTGAAGTACAACATTTCGTCAACTATATTCTTAGAATAAAACCAGTGATTGTTTCTGTTTAAATGGTTTCCCAACCCCTAAATGCCACAAATAGTCAAAATTTCGAGAGTTTTATTTAAGTATGACATTAATTAATGTTGTTGTTGACAAATATAAAATTCACGTTTTTCAGAGCTATGCTTCAAAATACATGGCAAGAATCATGTCAAAATGAAGTTAATCTGTCTGAAGAAGATGCATGTAGAGATGTTTTTGGTTTGTTTTTGAAGTAAGTGCATATTTTTAAATATGGGCACTTACTGTTGTATAGATAGCGATGCTTTCAATCATTAAAGTTTTTTTTTGAAGATGTATATTTTCTCGCAGATTATGTATTACATTTGTGGCCGAATGTTTAACATACACGCACTGTATCATAAGGTCTGTCATTGAGTCAACTGGCGTGGATTTGATTCCCCAGTTGTACGTGACAAGGAGTATGGTTGCATGTCCAACCTTTTAGGTTTTCTCTGGTTCTCCGGTTTCCTCCCACTGCTAAAGATCCCTACACGCGAAAGAATTATTGAAATAAAATTGAACCATGTGTTAGTCCAGACATGACTTAACTTATGTCATGTTAACCCCATTTCTGCCTCAAAATATTTCAGGATTTAAAACTGTATTTATTTGGATATTTTTCAGATATTTATATTGTGGATCAGTGGAGTTAAATACAGATACAACCCTACCTGTCTTACTGTTGGCGGATAAATATAGTGTAAAAACATTACAGAAGTCATGTGTTAATTACATGTTGACACATATAGTAGCTTCACCAGACACAAATCGTACACTTACATGGTATCAATACGCAAAAATGACGGGACAAAATGAACTTGTGGAAAAATGTCAAAAATTCATTCTTTCGAACTTCAATGTTATATTAGACACACAAGATTGGACGTCATTAACTAAAGCAGAAATCATAGAATTACTCAACAGTTCGGATATGATTGTGAAAAGTGAAATGGATTTATGGTTGCATGTAGAAAGCTGGCTGGTAACGGACAGCAATAAAGACACACTGGCAGTTAATCTGAAAGAAATATTACCCCTTGTCCGTTTTCATATGATATTACCTAAAAACTTATTATTAATTGAATCGTCCGAGTTATGTCATGATTATCCTGAGCTCTTCAAAGAACGGTTGAATTCTGCTTACCGACATCATTCGTTATCCGTAGATTGTGAAGAGATGATCAAAAGTAACGAGCCCTATAGAAATTACTACGGAGACGAATACAAAATTTGTTACCCTTTTAAATTGAAAGATTATAGAAGTACACCAAGAATTGACAGTAAAATATCAGTTAAATGTCAGGTACCTTTAAGATTTGTCTCCCCTAGCCACCATATGTCCGACAACCAATCAATCCCTTTTCAGGTATATTTTTATCCCCAAGGTTTCTTTTCGGTAATTACCTTATATGGTAGTTATATTGGCAGACGTACTGATAAAACATCTCTGCGTGTTTTACATCGTTCACCAATAGAAGTGCCAACTAAAGTTCATGTGACCTTGGTTCTCTACAGTCTGAAGAATTCGTTTAAATATATTTCATTCACTCATACATCCGAACATCTTCTTACAAAAGATCACAATTTCGAAAGTAAAATTGAAAATGTTATAGATGTGGATCATTTTGGTGAAAATTCTCCCTATTTAATCGATGGAGATTTAGAAGGTAAAATATTTATTAAAATAGAAGATGTTGGAGATCATTTAGTGAAACCAGCTGAGAAATAATAAAACATAAAATACTGATGTAACGTCAACCATTGATGTAGGGACAATGTGCCAGACGTATATTATTTATACTGGATGACTATATCAATATATATTAGTTAGTATCATAATATTTAAAATAACTGTATTCCTTAGAAACGCAACCTGTGAATCTCAAGTTCATTTACTATCAGTAAATGTCATTGAAACAACAATATATAAGATTTCTTCAAACCAGGAAATAGAGAGCTATTAATTAAGAAAGCATAATATTAAGAAAGACTTTTCTTGTTCAATGAGAAAACCATATAGAAGTCTTAACTATACATTTATCATATTTATCAAGAATGTGTTCATTGTCCCTGATGTAGTAAAAGTTGTTCTTTATAATCTGTTTATGGCTATTTTATCAAAATAATACATATGTGAATTTAGGCTGATTTGGTCCCGTAGGATGATGAATGTTCTGTTTAACAGTTTGTTGCTATGTATATATAATTAATAGATTTAGATATTGTTACCTATATTTTATTATCGAGGAGCATGTGTCAAATTGCATTTATCAAAATTGACTTATAAAGTCTGTAGGTTTTGCACAGAAATACTTAGCACACCTTAATGTGGTGACACTGTGAACAACAAACTAAATTTTGTGTATTTTTTTCATATTCGAAATTTAGTCATTGGTACCATAATGATCTTATTATTTATTTACAATATACATGTATATAAATGGGACCAGAATCCTAATAAATAGCATCTATGATGATATATTTGGTGTTCCCTATTTATAAGGGATTATTGCCCTTTTTATGCCCTCTTCATTAAAAAATCAAAAGTTTAGTTAAAGTAAGGCGAACAGTTTTGACTAAATTCTTAACTTGTGTCTAAGAGTGTTTTATGAAACCGGGGCTAGGACTTTTTTTTTTACACTGAGTCATGGAAATAGTAGCCTCCTTTAAATAATTCACAGCTATTCATGTGAGGGAGAAGTAGCTTGGAATGGTCCAGGTACAAAAAGGGTTAAACAAAATATATTATCATATAGATTATAATCCGGTTTGGTACAGATTGTCTTAGGTGTCATATTCACTTGTTTATTACATATATGTTATGTATATTGAACTTTTAAACAATTAATGTATGACTTTTATTTATATAATTTATTTATATTATGTGTAACGAATTATTTATTTATTTATTGACTGCTTTGTCTTTCTATTGTTAATGCATTTAATAAATCGATTGGAATTAGACCAGTTTCTTCCATAGGTTAAATAATTCTAGTACAAATTGTTGCCATAAGCATTATGAATCTTGATGGATATTTTTTAAGTTTTTTTATGGTGATATATTGTCATCACCCATGTCCTTCCGTCTTTAGTCTAAACTTATGTGATTGACTTGAAATTTTTATGTTTATGTTCATGAGATGAAAAGGCCTAATGATCAATTTGAAAAATCTTGGTGATGCTTTAGAGGCTAAAGTTTGTACCTGATTGAATTAGAAATTATAAACAGGACTTAAAGAATATGGTTAGCGTGCGCGCTGTATCATACGGCCTGCCATTGAGAGGTTTCAAATCCTTCGTTGTATGTGGCAAGGAGTAGGGTTGCCTGTCTAACCTTGTGGGTTTTCTCCGGGTAGGGGTTTCCTCCCACTGCTGAAGACCCCTACGTGCAAATGAATTAATGAAATAAAGTTAAAAAAACATGTGTTAGTTCCGAAATTACCTATTTTGTGTCGGGTGGATGTTAAACCCCATTCTCTCTCTCTCTTAAAGAAAATGACATGAAGAATCCTATTGATTTTCAATAACTCAAACAGTCAATGTTATCATCTAATAACATAAATGTAAGCCCTTTGAAGAATGGGAAACCAATCAAATTTTAATTATGTCTGATAATTACTGATTGGGTTTTTAAATCTTGGTCAGTTTTTAGTGTATAAATGCTCTTGTTATCTTGAAACGAATAAACATACAACTTTTTGAGTATGTTCGACTTTGCTGCTGTGGGTTTATGTTTTGTTGCCTAGCAACCTATCTTTTGAAAAGTTTATAATTATAATATTTTAATGATTGATGAAGGTGCTGTTAAATGATATTGATATTATATTCCATCCAATGTTAATCTGTAGAGAGTGGATTCATAATATTAACTTAATTTATCTATGTTACTGTCTGGTCATATTTATCTAAATCTGATATATTATTATATTATACAATGCTTACTAAAATAAAGTTATTAATATAAACATGTAATATTTCTCTTATCTTTAAAAATTCATAGTGAACTTTCACAATTTATGTTTATTAGTTCTAGAGTTATTGCCCTTTCTCACATTGTAGAAACATATGCATGCCCTTGCAACAAAACATCATCCAATCAATCACAGACCTTATGATACAGTGCACATGTGCTAACTATTCGCCCATTAATAGGAAATCAGACACCAACCAAAATTCATTAACAAAATATTATAGCATTTCCACTCCTTTTGATATAATGATTTACTGCTGACACAATCATAAATAAATGTTTATAACAAAGTATTTATTGCACAGTTAACTTATTACACATCAAATTTCTCTTCACATATTGTTTGACCATGTTCTTCATATTGTTGTCTTGTGACCACCATCTTTTTCTGGAAATTTGGATCTCTAGATAAAAGACATCCACCTTCCCAAGCATACGTTGAAGGGCTGAAAAAATAATATTGCAAAGATTAATAATAATATGTTTGAGAGCATCTTATCTGCCAGTGTCAACAACAACTTAACCTTTAACCCATAGAACTCGAAATGCCGCAAAACCGGCTTGATGTTGTATCGCATATACCCGAAATGTCGGTTTTGCGGCTTGGGGCATGTTCAAGCTCCAATTACGTTGACGTCATAATTAATATGACGTCCTGTAAATCCAGGGAGGGACGTGCAACACCCCATGTAAAGTCAGTGTTCAAAGGGTTAACACGTACATGTACTTAAAAACATAAATTGGGGGATTGGATGGCTGAATGGTTAGCGCATGTGCGTTGTATCATATGGTCTGTCATTGAGTCAACTAGCGTGGTTTCAATTCCCCGTTTGTATGTGACAACAGGTAGGGAGGGTCTCCAGCCCAACCTTTTGTGTTTTCTCCGGGTCCTCTGGTTTCCTCGCACTGTTAAAGACTTGAACCCTATGCTAGTCACAAAATGACATAGTTTGCATCAAGTGGTCTCTCTCTCTAAAACACAAATTACAACAGCAGCATTTAATTGGCTTGGATTTAACTTTTATGTCTAAAACAAACATACATACCTATTAGGAACTGTAACATTTACATCAATATCAGCATCAGTTAAACTACGAATATCTTTATATCTACAAATATACAGATATACCAGAGATCTTAATCATCTGATTACAGTCGGGTTCCGTCTCCGGATGATTGAAATAGCTGAACCGACCATTATGACATTATAAATCAATCTACTTTTGGCTCCATTACAAAGAGTTAATTATTACTTGTTGATTAAAAAGTTGATCAACTAGCTTGTCAGCTACAATAACTGGTTCATCGGTGAACACAGAAACATAAGAACAAATTTATTTACAATATATACAGTGAATAGAGAGCAAACAAATGAATTAAACATTTCAGTATTACTATGATATGATACTACCTACAGTCATACCTTAGCATATATTAATATACACATATATTTTAATCATTTAAATATACATTGATGAATATAGACCAGGATGGAAAATACACAAAAAAACACAATTTTATTGATAAATGAAAAGCTATAATAATACTTACAATCTGTCTCTAAAACCTGGTAAATGACAGTTTCCTCCTGTTGCAATAATATTCCCTAATAAATGAGGCCTCATCTCTGAAATTTTAAATAATTATGTATAATACAAATCATTAATTTCTCCACAAATGGGTGGAGGCTGTGGTCTAAGGGGAGATAATATTGTGTCAGGAACTTTCATGCAGAGTTACCTCCCCATTGAAACAAGACAACCATTGGGAGAAAAATACAACCATAAATATATGGTAATTTAACTAAAATATGAGATATTAAATACCTTCATCTAATGATTGAAGTGAATGTAAAACAGCTTCACATATTCCCATTTCATTTATACCCACATCTGATGGTTGGAATAATATCTCAGGTACAGCAAATCTTTCATTATTCATACGAATAATCTACAATTAAATCATTGTTATTGTATACTGCCATTAATGCAAAGACAATATTGGTGTCAGTCAGTTATATAGAGGGATAACTCGTGTTTTCCTTTTGTGTTCATCACTTCCATTATCTCTGTGTTAAAATTATTATATTCTAACAAGTTCTATCTCAAATCTGATAATGACTGACACCAATACTGTCCTTTAAAATATATAAAAAATTCTGAATAGAAATGAAGATATCAGATGAAACACTCATGGTTGGTGGGAAATTTCTTTCAAAATCCTTATTTCACACACTGATTTTGTTTCATAGGTACTGGCTTAAAAAATCTGTCTGGATTGGCCAAATGCTAATACGCACTTAGGACATCAGGATATGGAGAAGCAAACTCAAAATTTTCAAAATATTGACTTTACTGCAAGTATAACTATTACTGATCTCAAATTTTTTCTTATCATTGCCAATTTATTTCCATTTCTATCGTTACACAGAAGACAAATAATTATTGAGGAATGTTATTCACACGAACCTGAAGGCAGTAAATATTATTCAGAATATGACACACTAAAATAAATCATGAAATGAATGGAAGTTGACAATGATAATGACTTCTGATGGCCCAGATCTGGCCTCTTTTAACCGCCAACTAAAATGTTTGAAACCAAGATTTAACATAATATCTTATTAATCATTTGGGAAACTAAGCATGGCATTTTAAGTGAACTTCATTCAAGGAGATTACTGAAAAGCATATAATACCTGTTCACTGCCTTGGGCTTTGCCTGTTGTTTCTTCAATTGGCCGTATATAACCTCTTTTAATGTGGGTATAATCAGGTAATACATAATCACGGGCTATGGTATTTTCTTTACCTTTTTTTCTGCAACATAAAACATACAATAAAAAAAACCCTGATAATTACCAGGTTTATTCTTTAACCCCTTTTGGACGGATGACGTGTTGACACGCAAATATTTTCCGTGCCCAGAGACGGTTGACGTGTTAACACGTCACACGTGACACCTTGAATCAGTCCTCATTTAAATATGCTAAATTTAGCACGGGGAATCCCCCTTTGCCTTGCGATCATAAACTAGTTATCTCCCGTTGTTCTAGATGGCATCACCTATATTTTATCGTGTAATTTTCTCGAATTTTCCAATTGTCTGCATAGTTACGACATGTAAACAATGGCGGTTGCCAGGAAGCGCCAGCTGTCTTTCGACGAAGTAAAATAGACAATAAGGCAAGGAAAATTCATTTTGTGAACTCAAAACATCATAAAATTACAACAGGAATTCTTTTTTAAGAATTTAAGCCAAGCAGATTGAAGATAAATTCACATTTTAAAAAAAATGATTTTTTCCCCTAAATAATCCCGTCCAGGGTTACGAAATTTTGTCGAAAATCCCGTCCACAAGGGGTTAAAGATACATTGTGTAAGAGCTAAATCTGTCCATTGCAGGTCTTCAGTTTGGCTTCAGTTGTTATAAATACTATTATTAAACATATATCCACATGACAAGCCTATTATCAACTCTCTGGATCATCAGATGACTGAGATTTAAATGGATTTAAAAATTTAACAACAAAATAGATCATCAAGTCTTAGTCTAATTTGTCCAGTACTGTTGTTACAAATAGTAAGCAATCCACCCTACATCTTACAATACAGAAAAGAGTAATTAATTTTTCATTATCTATTTTTGAACTATTAAGCAAAGAATAGTCAGCTCTTTATCTTCTCCTTACATAATGCATCTTTAACCATGTCAAGCTAGATAATCATACCTCCCAGTGGAATTAATTAACTTAACTCAATCATAGAGCATATGATGATGTCAGATCACATTTGCATAATTCCCAGTGGAATTAATCAACCATTTAAACTTGATATTAATGAGTATGTTAGTCAATCAATGCAATGTAACAACTCTTTTACAAACATCAATATTCTGTATTTCATTCCAGGAGAGAGAGAATCAGAGAGAGAGAGTTTGATGTCCACTCAACACAATCTAGGTCATTTCGGGACTAACGTATGGTTTAATTTTATTTCAATAATTCGCTTGTACAAAGGGAACTTTAGTGCAGTGAGAGAACTGGTGGACCAGGAGAAAATCCATGTGGTTGGACATACAACCATATTCCTTGTCACATACAACCAGGGATCCAAAACCATGCCAGATGACTCAATGACTGGCTTTATGATACAGCACACACACTAACCATTCGGAGAAAACTCATGAGGTTGGACAAGCGATCCTATTCCTTGTCAGGTACATGCGGGGAATCAAAACCACACCACAGGTGTTAAAACCATTCAACCACTCAGCCCCCCTAGCAGTCTAAAGTATTTATTATTGTGCTAACTTGGCTATCTTCATGTCTTCCATAAAATCTGTGGAAACATAAGACACATCTTCTTTAACTTGATTCACTACATACGTTTCATCCATAACCATCAACTGTCTAAATAAAACATATATACTGGATTAAAGGTTTGAGTTAGACCATACACAAGCTACATGTACCTCAATAAACATAGCTTTGCCTGCCAACATGAACACATGCATCAACTGCGTTATGAAGAGTGGTTGTTCATTTTTATTGGTGTTAAGTTTTTGGTTCAAGGGCAATAGCTGTGTATAAAATTGAGATGGAAAATTCAACAGAATTCCTCCTGAGGACTGTTTCAAAAATGGCAGCAAATTTGAAAAAAATAGTTTGTCAGAAAATAACGCATACAGATCGGATGATAACTTTGGTCATTTGAATGTTCACATAACTCTAGAAATAATTGATGGAAATTGCTTAAATTCAATTTGCTTCCGTTTCACAAATTTAGTTGATGCATATAAATTTGATACACATCAGATCCGGAAGATAACTTTCATCAATTGATAGCATTTGTTGAACAAAGTGAAATACAGGCCATAACTCTAAAAATAATTGATGGAAAATGCTGAAATTCAATAGACCTCTCCGTTTTAAAAAATTAAATGATGCATATAAATTTTATACATATCAGATGATAACTTTATCAATTGAGCATTAACAAGGTTGAACAAGTTGAAATAACGGCCGTAACTCTGGAAGTAAGTATTGCAAATTGCTGAAATTCTATAATTCAAGAGAATATTTCCAAAATACAGATTTCCAGTTTTAAATATTTCAATAACAATAAAACTTCTAAGAGAAAGAAAGAGAGAAAAATGGGGTTAACGTCCAGTCAACACAAACTAGGTAATTTCGGGACTAACATATGGTTTAATTTTATTTTAATAATTCAATTGCGTGTCAGATATTTAGCAGTGGGAGGAAACCAGAGGACACAGAGGAAACCCACAAGATTGGAAAAAACTCCTGAATTGGTATCTATATATGTCATATTTCCTGTACAGATTGTCAACCTGAAATTTACATGGCTAGAATTGGTTGAATTACATCTGTTATTTTTCTGACTCTAATTATTATTTTCTGATATCCTGTTAATTTCTGAATATGTATTAGCAGTTTAGACTTGGCAATTCAGACATGCTTTTGAGTACAAATTTTATACTGCTGTCCACTGGTGACCTGATGAACAGACCTAGATGAACAACCTAGATTTAGTGTCCATTTAACCCCCGCCCTATACCAATATACTTTATTAAATTGGGATTTTGTGTATTTCCTTTTTACAACTACAGAATACATTTGTATCCTTATTTTTAACTTCTAAGATCTTTGTTATGAATCTCAAAATGCAGTGATTTTTACTTAGAATTGGCATTAATCCAAGCTAGACAATAATCCCTCTGGATTAGTCTTGCTTTAGTTACACATGAAAGAGGAATTATGTGACAACCATGCGTGGATATTATTATGTCTAATACATTATTAGAGTGATTGAGTTCCCAATTTATTACTTGTTACAATCTTAAAATAGTTTTAGTTTTTTTTATCAAGAATGATCAAATATTTTGTGTGACGATATATGCCTAGAGTTTAATGAATTAATGGCTGCAGGGGTCAATGTTTAAAGATTGTACAAATCAAAGAGACTAAAATTTTCCAGCGTGGTTCCACCTTGTCAGTGATGCAGAACGAAGAGCATGACACCTACAGATGTCTGGTTATAAAAGATCCCTTGACAGTTGGAATTTGATATAAGAGTAGGCTGTTGCTGTCTAGGTAAAATTTCCCTCAAAGCACACTGTATCTTTCTTTATTTTTCATGTCAGTTTTAAAAACTTTAAGATTTTGAATGAAAATTATTGAAAGCAGAGTGGAAAGAGACGTTAAATCTCCAATCAACCATAAAAGACTCACCTGTATGATATTATTTCTTTTAAATGATTTGTTAAAATTTTACCACCGACATTAATTCTACAAAATATAACAAAATAAAGTAATTATTGACAACGTTTGTGTGATAACTTTCATAATTTACATGAATCTAATTGATCAATAAAGAAGGATGGAATGGGTTGGGTGCTAATTGAAATCTTCTACTTGTCAAATAAAGGCTCATAAAAGATTCTATATTAAACAAAATTTAAATAAGAAACATAACTGTTCTTGGATAAACAGTGTACAAATTAAAACTTTGAAAGATAACAAAAACAAGTAGTGAAAACACTGAGAAAATACTCTTCAAAACGTTGTCTAAATAAATCAGTAATTGTTCTTCAATAAGTATGTGTTATAGTTTATTGCTCTTTCCAGTTACTAACAGAAAAAAAAGTAGTGTAAAGACACAATTTAGTGGGGGAAAATCATCAAACGCTGATAAAAATAAACATGTTTTTAAATGTGATTTATTTCTTAGAAACAAACTCACTGGAACCCATCCGATAAAGACAGTAGCAATCTTGACAGTCAATGATGAATGTTAAAGATTTAAAAGGTTGCATAAAAAAAGCGACGGCTATATTATCAAGATCACCAGCGAGCCTGGTACTGACAGTCAAGACTCTTTGGAATTTCCTGCATCGCCCTCTCTCAAGAACAAGAGTTTGTGACCACATACCAACAATCGAGGCCATACCAAAGACCACATATGCCCAGTGCTTTATTAATAATAAAGATCATGAAAGCAAACCTTCTAATTGCTTCTTTTAATTTCTTGCCTTTAAAATATGGTATGATGTGTGTAAATGAGTAACCAGAGTCTATAATTAAATGGCATAAATGCTTTTCTGTACTTTCGTTTTCTGATTTATATTGACTTAGTGTAGATGCTGAAAAAAATTATTCAAGAATCATGTAGTAACTAATTATCTGGTTAATCTGTTATATTCACGTACAAACATTTTTCTTACAAACCTGTATATCAAATTTATGAACTACAGGAAGACTTTTGGAATCTTCTTCAGGAAAGTAGCATAATCTTTAAGAGACGTCCAAATAAAATATGGAACTTGTTTTGATCAGTAAGAGTTTTTTTTCAAAAAATATAACTACTGAAAAATCAATGGTTTTTGCAGGTTTCCAACAGATAATTTTAAACAAATCCACAGTTGTAGATCTTGATTCCGGAATAAAAATTAATCTAAACACTGTCTACTCAGACAACAGTATTGCCCCTTGTTAAATAGTCAAACTATGCTAGTCTCGAGAGGTACTAGGTGCTTCTTCCAATCTTAACTCGACCAGTAAACAATGCTCCTTATAAAATTAGAATTTTGGAAATCTCGTTCATAATGTTGTCCACAAATCTTGTGTTACATTATAATTTCATATTTTTATTAATCACAATGTTATTAGTCAATGGGAGATATAATGTTTCATATCGTGTCACTTTAATACTAATGAAAACTAGGTTGGCAAAGTTAACAGCAAATTTCAAGTTGTGGTAAATGCAATGATTACCAATTACCATTAGTTCTATGTAAAGCTTTAAACTGATACTCTTCAAAAAATACTTCATTCATCGATTCTTGTACTGATGGAAAATTAAAATGTGGTTCTGTAACTATAGCAGTGGTTTCATTAAAATCTACCTGAAATTTAAACAGGTACAGGTATTACTATTAGGTCTGGTCTTCTTGTCTACAAAATAAATACTGAATGTTGATTTTTTTTTTGTCCTGAAAGCAGGCATGGAAATCACAATATTAGTTGTTTCTAACAAAATGTGAGGCACTACTGAAGTTGTAGCTGACATTTATATCTTTGTGGCTGACATATTATAAATATCAATATAAGCAGAGAAAACAGATGACAAAGCTTGAACTTGTGCTTGACATTGTGCCATGTATTCTACCAATTCTGATATTCCTGAAAATGTTTTCTCTATAATTATTGCTAAAAAGAAATGAAGTCAACATTATGTGTGAAATTTTGTACATAGAGGTTACATTTGTTGACTTAATCAATAAAAAAAAGAATCATCAATAAATAATTTCATCCATGTAAGCCAATACAAATTTTTTCTAAATTGTTGAAATATTTGTGAAGAATTTTACCTGACAAACATCTTTACCAAACATATGATCCCATATTTGTCTTTCTATATCCCAATTAACTAAATAACCCTTTTAAATACAAAAAAAAAAGAATAAATAAAATTCTGTAAGGTTTAGTCTATATAAATTACAATATTTAGTCCCAAGAAATCAAAATAGTCAGGTGACCACAAAAAAATATGAAATGAAATGGGGTTCAACGTCCTAATGTTCTGCTTGGACTACTAACAAAAAGAAATTATTCTTTATTACTGGCAAAACTTTAAAAAATATTTATCTGTCTGCTACGATCCACATAAATACTCTATGGATATGATGCAGGTAAAACAATTTAAATGTTAAAATATATTTTGTTTAGCAATGTATCCATATAAACAATATTACCGGACAAATATGTAATAATCAATAACTTACATGTAGCTTCATAGCCTTCATCTTACCTTTTGAAATGGAAGAATGTAATATAAACCTGACAGATCCTTGCATTCATCGATCTGATCTCCAATAAATATTCTAGTCCGAACATTCTTCGCTTTAGATATGCAGTTCGGAACAATTCTAAAAAAAATATAAACAAGCCAACATAGTGAGGCTGATGTCTACCACCTCAATCCCCAAATAAATAGATGATACTGGGTTGACGAAGACGGGCATACATGCACTCCAATGTGTACATGGGACCTTGTTCTTTTGGGCCATTGGAACAATTATGTTGTCACTTGCACCACTGATTAGGGGGATGCATGCCAGAAAAGCCTGATCAATGCAGGCTTCAAAATTGATTTTTACTCACTGAGCCACTGTGGCTCCAATATCATTCATGCCATCATGCAAGAGATGTCATGAATGTAGTGCAGAAGGTCCACACCATACAAAAACATAATACACAATGGCAAACTATGAACAAGTTGTTGTTGTTCTTGGTGTTTAACGTCCGCTTCCACCGAAGGTGATATCGCAGACAAGTCCTATTTTTCATTTTCATTATCTTAGCGCACGCGCAGGGGTCTTTGCTGTGGGAGGAAACCGGAGTGCCCGGAGGAAACCCACGAGGTTGAGAAGGAGCCCCTATCTCCATGCCACATACGCTCACACCAGGGCTCGAAACCACAACCGCAAGCCAGAGGTGACCGGCCAGCTAGAGGTCGAAGCGCGGCACTCTAGACCACTAGGCCATCCCAACCCCCCTTATGAACAAGTAATACCATGGACCTTATATAAGATCCATGGCAATACGCAACAAAAGTGTTCAAATGAAATGGGGTTTAACGTCCTAATTGTTCTGCTCCTAAACTGGGCTATTAAATGAAAACGGGGCACGTGCATACATCATGCCAGGGCAGTGGTGCTACGGCCGGATCTTTTACATGCACACCAATGTGTACATAGGACCTCGGCTTTTTGTCTAATCCGAATGACTAGACAGTTGTCCTTGTCACGTCCTGCATCACTGACAGGGGAACACAACAACGGAAAATCTGGATGAACTTTCTCTGCCAATGTTGGGATAAAACACCCGAACTCCAGGCTAGTGAGCCAGCGTCTTACCCACTTATTATTATTAATTATTGACTCTTCTTAAGCTCTTGCCAAGTCTTGGTCAAGTCAAGTGAAGTATACCGGTACCCAAAATTCAATGGCATTAGGACTTTCCTTAGCAAAGATTATTTCATGACACGACAACAGATTGTGAGATCTAATGACAATTTATAAACATGTTAACCTTGGTTCCGTGTCATTAGAAAACCCTATTTTTATGCTTCCCGCCCCGTTGTCTAAAACAAGCGTGGCCATTTTTGTTGTTTACGTTCCGGTTGATTTTCCGTTATCCAGCCATATCTTACGAATATAGTCTCTATCACCCAGTCCAACAGAAATCGTCTTCAGCACAAGATTGAAGATCCGATAACTGCCTAGTTCGTGGGCTAACGGTACAACGCATGGGGAGGGATTATCAGTCAAGGAGAGATTAACAGCAAAGCGTTACTAACCGTAACAAACAAGTTGGCGAAGGTGTAAAGTAAACATGTACTTGTAATAGACAAGAAACTGTAAATTTATTAAAAAGAAACAATGAATTTTTTAATAATTGAATAGGCTTTAAAACTTTATAAAATTAAACATGACTTCTGCAGAGTGTGGTATATTGCGAGCTAGTCTCCAATCCATTAGTTCTTTAAGACAAAGTTTACCTTCCGCAAATACATATGATTATGCCAGGAAAGATGACATGGAGTTTGAAAGACAGATGGACAAACTTTGTATTTGGTTGGAAGATTGGGATCATAAGCAGGTAATTCTAACTTTGATTCATTATAAGTTTTTATTCTTTTTCTCCAAAAGACAAGAATAAACTTGTGTAGCAATTTAAAAAAACTGTAAATATTATTTTTATAGATCTAGTATGTAGTATACTGTATAAGTTTCAAAATAAAACTAAAAGATGGTAAAATATAAAAATGTTGATTTCAATAAGTCGTATCTGTAACATGCATTGATTTATTAATTAGTCTAAGTTAATTGGTAGCCCTCTAAATTATTATAATTATAGATACATGTAGGTCCACAGATTCAGCCAATTGTGACTTCTGCTTACTATTTCAAAATGAAAAATTTCATCATGCAGTAAAAGTTTTTGTCAAGGGTTCGATCCTGTAGATGCCAATTTAAGATTTTCACAGGAACTCACTTTTGTCCCATCCGAATGACTAGATACTTTTTCTTCTTAAGGCCTCAGTTTTGCATCACTTACAAGGAGAACCACGTAGATACCTTGAAAATAAACCAAATATTGTTATGAAAATAAATGTTCTGAAGAAAAGCAGCCAAAATATAAGACATACATCGAAAATAAACTAATTTCACCTTTTTAATACTTACATGGATATATTTCATTTTTGCTAGTATGTTAAATTTTACATAATTGGAATGATGATCCCAGTAAGCCAACTATGTGTTCTGCTCCCATGCAGTCCTTACCAAAACATAAAATTGGACAAAATACTATTAAACAATTTTATGATTTTCAATCATTTACAGACTTGACGACTATTTTGAGGGTGAGACTTATTAAGTGTAACTTATGCGTTCGATTGGGACCAGACGGACCTGATTTGAATAAAAACATCCGAAGACCATTTAACAATAATTAATTTAAATTCATTGTGTGGTTCAATTAAGACCCCTTATAACTGAACGGTAGGTGACGACGAGATGACAACTCTCGTACAGTAGGTCTTTTTAACTGATGAAGGACACCTTTGTCTGAAACGTTTTAAAATAAATATATCTACGAACAACAAGGATCTTGTCTGTCTTCACTGGCTACAGTGGTTACTACTTCATTTTATCCCTTATAACTGATGCAAATTTAAACAATAACTTTTGACAATTTAATTAGTATTTTTTATGATAACAGTATCTGATTATATTCCTTGATAATAAAGGGTTCCAAACCAGTTCTTGTAGCTAGAAACTGTATATGTGATTGATTTTATTTCATAAAATACTGTTTTCAGGCAGCATGTAAACTATACATTGTGCATAGAAAAATACATTTAAAAAAGTGTCTGAAAAATAAATAAAACTGTCTGAAAAATACATAAAAAATGGATGAAATGTATACCCACAATCAATGGTTTATAAAATGTCTATGTTATGCTTAACAAACTGGTTGGAATGTTTCCTATATTATCTGTTTTTATTATGATATCTGTACAATTGTAAGGTGCTAAAAGCTATATAATGATAAGATCTGTTATTTGTAAAGAAACAACTTAAATCTGATATTGACATAATTTATTGGTGTTTGGTATTGAATAGTGATCAAACATCGATCACACCGGCTTAATAGAGAGGATGTATTAGTTCAGACAGGTCAGCAAACAATAAAAGTACAGTATACACGTATATAGATTCAAATAAGTACAGAGTAATTTATAAGGTGTATTCAGGTAAAATACTAGGCTTAGTATGGTAGAAAAAGATATGGTTAATACAACAAGGCTTTATTGTACTGTTATTATTTTATGATCTGTTGACTGTTGTATATGGCTATTGTTACGCATATATAAGCGTATTTTGTTAAATAAGACTACAAATAGATCAAGAAAAGTAACCCAGTGTTCTTTATAGAATAGATTTTTGTTGCAGTTTTACTTTGAATAAGTTAATATATATATTATTACAATTTTAACTTGATTTTATTAGAATGGGTATAGAAAGTATTATTGTATAATGGTAAAAGATTAGATGGATCCATCAGTTTTATCATGGACGTTTTAATACTATAAGGTCCTTAGTTTTTATTTGATATGAAATATCTTTATTTTAGAGCATTATTAGTTGACTACTCATGAGTATTCACTGTAACTCTATCATGGTACTGCTGTCCATGTAAGGTTATTAACTAATTTTGTAACATTGTACAGTCTATAATTCACTTTTCTGGAAATAACCAAGAAAATATATGTTTGATATATAAATGTGTTTTTTGTTTCAATTTTGCTTACAATGTATATTCATATCCATTAATATTTGTGAGCAAATATAAATACATGCATTCGCTTATTATATTACACAACCCTGTATGCTTTTAGATTTGTCAATAGTAGGAGTTTTTTCCCAATTATTCCAGTTCATCAATCAAGATATTATCTTGAAGCTTATAGATCTCTGTCAGAAGAAAGGGGAATTACTGTCAGATATTTTATTAATAATAACTAATACTCTGAGTATTTTGTACATGATTAACGAAGGATATTCATCTATCAGTCAAACAAAACAAACATGACTAAATGAAAACTAAATATGTAGATTTAAAACATGAACAATCAAAAGTACTTTTACAAAAATATAGTTCTGGTTTCAAAAATGATTTAAACAAATTTATCCATTCCAACTTAAAACACTGTAAACTACAATGGGGAAAGGTGAAACTTTAAAAGGGATGTCGGTCAATAAATGGTCCAATAAAGATGTTATGAATTAAAAATTTGCCAACATTCAGCATCCTCTGCAAATGATATAAACGAGAGATGGTGAAAATCAGCGCCACCTGTAATCTTTGCCACAGACCCTTTATTAATCTGATTAAATCCAGGCCAAGAGATTATCTACTGATTTTATTTTCTTATTTAGTTGTTAAATAATTAATCTGAATATAAGTTATGGCCATTTAAAGTTTACATTACTTTCAATTGATCTCACATCAAAATCTTTATGTGTCTTAGACAATTATTGTAATAATAATTCTCATATCCTTTTAGTATATTCTTCTACGAGTTTTTGTGAGTATATGTACACAGGGAGCAGGAATGGCGCGAGGGCCAGGGTACCACCAAAAGATGAGGGGGTCTCTCCCCCCAAATTTTGAAATTTGTTAATTCCGAGAAGGCTGCTTAAAGTGCATCTAGCATTCTTAATTCCAATATAAAACCCTTTAAAATACATGATAATGAAAGAGGCATCTGACCGTACTGTAGGCCGATAATGAGAGTGCGAGAGTCGGTTTACTACCGTCCAGAGAGCCCCTGTATGTACTGGTACTTGGATATGCTGACATTAAAATGGTACATGTATATTTTTTCCTTGTGCGTTAATAAATTTTCTTTTTATCTTTAATAATAGAGATGTCAGATATTAGAAAAACTTCTACAACAAAGTACTTATACCCAGTTCCAGTTTTTATATACAGTAATGCAGCCATCCCTTCATAGAGATCTGATGTATACAGCTCAAACTGTATTTCCTACCATAGATTTCACACCAGTCAGTACACATACTAGTCGGGAATATAAGGTGAACAAACTTTTATTAATTAATTAGGCTGTGTCAAAATTAGAAGTTATCAATTTATTAACTTTATACATACACACAAGCTTCGTTTTTTCTCCTGTTAGTCAAATGCTGAATACTGCTTCTTGTGCTGAATTCTATCATATATTGTGCATACAGTCTCATAGAAAGAAACTGGAGCCATGGTCTATCCAAAGATGAGAGTCCACCAGAAACTATTCAAGTGCCTATTTGTCCACATTTATAAAAAAAAAAAAGGTAACAGGAAAATAATTGAATATCAATACGACAATAGTACATTTCTAAGATGACTGACTCCATTCTTGAGTTCAGCTTTCTCATTAAAAGTCATTTTAATTTTTTTTTTTTTATAGGCGAAGGTAAAAAAGATTCGTAAAGGAAATATACATCGAGTGAAAAGTGCCTACCTTCAGTTAGATGAAGAGGTAAAGGCTTGGTTAACAGAAAACTCAACAAAGTTACCACCTATAGAAAATAACACAGTTAAAACAAAAGATTCGTAAGTGAATTTTGGGCAGTTAGAAGGATTTAGTGGTTCATAAAATTAATCCTTGCAACCTAAAAAGGTGTCTACATAAAAGTGACTTGTAATTTTAGCAGATTAGAAAATAAAACATTTACCAGAGAATGACGTTTTATCAAAAACTTCAATCAGCCTCTGATCTGATTAATTACCGTTGATTATTATATTTTTTTTTGAGGAGTGTTGTGTTTGAAATTAGCACTGATTTATGGGATAATTACTCCACAAATGTTTTATGATTAAAAACAAAAGTATGTATTTAAATGAATTTTATTGATGTTATATGGTTTAAATGAATTTGATTGATGTTATATGGTTGCATCTAATGTGCTGTTATTCTATTCTAGCTTTGATAAGTACTTTTATTATAAAAAACCAAAGACTTTATGCACAAATTATCTCAAAGCTTTTTCTTGTAGAGAAAGAAAACAAAATGTTATATTAATCTCAGTTTTCTGGACTTTGTTTTTGATTAATTCTGTTTTTATTTAACATTTTCTCTGTTTGTTGTAGAAACCGTAAAACATCACCATCAAGACTAACAACGCTACAACTGACAAGTAACAGATCACCACGATTACACCGGCGTGTAACTTCTTTGAGGAGTGAACAGCAGTTAACAGATAAAAAAGATAAATCTCAGTATGTATTAAAATGAAGAGAGTGATGGAAATGGGGTTTAACATGCACTTGTCACAAACTTAGGTCACTTTGGGACTAACATATGGTTCAATTTTATTTCAATAATTTGATTGCGTGTAGAAGTATTTAGAGGTGGGGGAAATCTGGAGAACCCAGAAAAAAACACACAAAGAAAGACAGGCAACCCTACTTCTTGTCACATACAACTGGGCACAGGCGCGGATCCAGAGGGGGGGTTTAGGGGGTCCGCCCCCCCCCCCCCCTGCTCAACTACATAAAAAAAATAATGCCTCTTGCATCAATGAAATTACATCACAAAGTGATCCTACATCAGTATAAAAATTATTTCTCTGTTTAAAAAAACTCAATTTGTATGTATCCCTATGTAATTTAGAGACGATGATGGCAGATTTTCGTAACAGAAACCTGGCAAAGCCCCTCCTGCAAAAATTCCTGGATCCGCCCCTGTGGGCAATCAAGACCATGCCATTTGACTCATTAAAATCTTAAAGATTTAGTTGTCTATTTATTGTTCCCTTCCTGTCAAAGAAAGCAGGGAACTATTAGAGTGGGTCTGTCCACCTGTCCGTCAGTCTGCCCATCACACTTTCTGGGAAAAAATAACTCTCCTTCTAATTGAGCTAGAATGTTCAAACTTAGTGTAAGTGTTTATTATTAGATGGAGTTCGTAAATGAACATTTTCTGCTTAGGGTGAGTAGAGATAAGCAATTTGATTAGTTGATGCTTTGGGACACGATGACTTTAGTTCTAATTCTGTTAGAGTGATCAAACTTGGTGCATAGTTTCATTACATCAGTACCTTGTATTTATTACAGTTTAAATTTACCAATACGGCGTCATCTACAGGAAATCAATGATGTTGATACAAGTACTAGTACTAATCGTAGTATATCTACTATGAGTTCGGTGCCATCAGAAGCCATCTTCATCACAGCTGTAAGTAGAATTTCAATATTTTGTCATTAATTAGATGGTCCAGATCAGAGGTCGCAGTGGATCAATTTCAAGTTGCGTAAAAATACGCAGACATTCCAAAATTTCGCGTTTTTGCCGTCTACATCTGCGTGACTTCGAGCATCTCAAAATACTCAATAGAATCGAGTCAAGTCGTTTTGTGAAAAAACCTATTATAAAGCGTCCTTATTTCATTGATAGGCATACTGCATTTAAGCTAATGACGACTGGAGGTTAATGGCATCGGCATTAGATCAACATGGTTGTCGACGCAACGATTTCCATCTTTCATTTCAACAGGAAGTAAAGAGAAGACTATCGCTATGAAAGCAAACATTTGATTGGCTGAATGTAAACAGGATACTGTGTCCTAGCCAATCCAAAGTCTTGTATGACATGCGCTTTATTGCTGCCAATGCCGCAAAATAGGGGTGTCCCAGGAAAGCTACGTATAGAAGGCTTCGACTGCTATGAACTTATGAATGAAATAAGCGGAAATATAAAAATCTACGGAGACTACGTGCAGTAGAAGTGTGTAAAAGAAGCATGAAGCACGTAAATTGTATGACATAGAATAATCTAGTTTTATTCTCACGTCGGGGAAATTTTCTGTGTGTAAATTACGCAGCGTCCGTCAATATTTGCGTTTATTTTGAAAAATTTTTTGCGTGACTGCGACCTCTGGTCCAGATACATTTTAGATAGGTAAAATATAGATATTTCTGGTGAAAAAAATGAAATGGGGTGTAACGTCCTACTCTTCTGACCGAATGATGAAAGAACGAATGTTGTCATAAAAATTCAGGTATTACAAGAACATCTGAACAGTAATTGTTGATTCTTTAATTCATTTTTGATTATTTGGTTTTATTTCCTGCATTATAACAGTGCAAAGTAACCCAGAACACGAAAGTGTAAGGAGGGTTATATAAAATTTATAATAATTAATAATAGAGCACTAGCATCTAATTTGTCATTGTAATATTCTATTACACACTGGACACATTTAATCATTATCATATATTTTGGATTTCAGAAAGGAAAAGTAAAGATGAGTTCACTATCTAATGAAGCTAAGATATTGTTAAATTGGTATACAAATGATTGGTCAGGTAAGAAGTTTAATTGAACTCCTGTAATTATTAAAGGAATAGAAATATGGAAAAAGTAGTATAAAGAAATAAAAAAATTAAATATCAACATAGAGGACTGTATGCAACGAAATAAATGCCCTGGTGTTTAAATATAACATTGTCTTTCTCCATTCATTAGTGCTGGTAAGCAGTAGGTCCTTCACCCTGTTTCATTTTATTAGAAAAATATCCTCAAGTGCCTTGCTTGGTGTAGGCCTACTTTATAGTACTTGTACAGGTCATTACAAGTTTATCTTACAAGAAAAATTATCAAAAGAGCATTTATTGGAGCTGGTCATTGTTTGTGACAAATATCACACTGAATAAAGTTTGCCAATGTCTGCAATGCATATATGCTTTATGAACAGCAAAAAGGTTGTAAGATCTGAACTTAAGATTTGGATGAAATTAGATTACTGTAAAGTAGAGCCTAGCGTTACTAGAGAATAAATTGTGAAAGGGTTTACTATATTTCTTTAACTAAACATAAATTATATACCTTACTATTGATCTCTTGATCTTATCTAAATATCTGTACCTATTTATAGAAGATTCGTGCATGTTGAATATCTTATGTAAGTAGAGGATTTATTATTTATGACTTCTGATCTTTAACATGCAATTAAATTTATTACAGATAAAAGAAAGAATGAGTTTTTACACAAGTTCGTTGTGCTGCTAGATCCTAGACAACATTACTATCTCTCTAGTTTCTTATCAGTAAGTCAGACTTCAATGAATTATATAATGCATTAAACACAGATTTATATCATCTGTTAACATAGACTAAATATAAGTAATTGACTTAAAGCAATAAAATATTAAAGAATCACAAGTGTCTTTGATCAACTCAGCGCTTTGCAAGGTTATTTTTATTGATTATGAATTGAATTCAATATAGTATAATGAAACAGAAAAAAAATATATGAATAAAAAAAATACGGCCATACAAAAAAGAAATTTCTGGCTTCCTAAAAGCTGATGTGGGAGGGAGTTTTTTTTTCTAAGGCTAAATGACTTCTCATAAACCATAAACATCACATTTCAAGGCACTACATTTATCTCATCATGTTGTTTATTATTGAATGATTATCCAGTATCAATTATGATTGTCAGGGATGTATACTTGATAATTGAGCCTAAGGTACATTTCTGGATAAATTTGAATTTATTACCTGTAACCTGGGGAAAAACATTGACGTGCAGTAATTAATTTGACTGTTTTTATTTTTTAATTGCTATGGGAGTATCTGAGAACCATAATATATTTTTAATCCTGAAGTTAGCAAAAAAAGTGAATTATCATACAAATAATCAGATTTATAGTTCGAACTTAGAACACTATCAATGGATGTACCCAAATGATCATTCTTGAAATATATGGAATATTGGCAGGGGGAAATCTTTGTTTATTATATTAAAGTCACAAAGACTTTTACAGAATGTGTGACATTTTCCATGTCATCAGAACAAGACATCTTTGAATAATAGTTTGGCTTAATGAGTTTTTGGTAGCATTGCATTGGAACTAGAATAAAAATAAATAGATTATTATTCATTGGGGAAAAGACAATAATTATTTTTCATTTTTATATTGTTCACAAATTTTTTCTTTTTTTTAAAGGTAAAGCAGCATCGAGACTTTATAAAACTTTTACCAGAAAAAATAGCTTTAAAGATACTCAGCTATTTAAATCCTAAAGAATTATTACAAGCAAGAAGAGTAAGTTATTTGAAGGGTACATGCATATACAATTTGTGTTCCTTGTTAGTCGGTCGAGAGTTTCCAAGAAATTTAATATCAAAGAAGTGACAAAAAGATGTACTAAAACGTTTTTTCCAAGTTTACCAGGCCACCGTATAGTTGCAACAAAATGCACCCTCTCACTTTCTATTTATGGATGTTATTTTTTGCTCCATAAAAATAGCACAAGGTCTGATATTTTGACCATGTGGCTCCCCTGTGAATGGACCCAGGGGCTAGTCGAGTAGGGTAGAACTATTGGGGATAACGAGAATGCTTTTTTTATGTGAATCAACACTAATGGGGTATCAAGAAATTGTTCCATATCTCTGTGATTGTGTAAGTAGGGTGGTCTTCCTACAATTACTAATAAAACTGTTTTATGTGAAATTTCCAATTTTAATTGTCAGGTTAGTAAAACATGGAGAAAGTTTGCTGATAATAATGATATTTGGAAAACAAAATGCTCAGAGGTTAAAGTTGAAGTACCAGCGATTCCTGTATGGAAAGATATATATAGAGATAATATGTATCTCAGATTTAACTGGAATAGTGGAATATGTCATACAGTAGACTTAAAGGGACACACAGAGAAGTAAGTGGGATCAAAGACTACAAATGAAATGAAGTGGGGCTTAACATCCTACTGTTCTGCTCTGGTCGGGTGGCTGATTGATCTAATGTGTGCACTATACATGTAGATCACAATGTCTGTTATTGAGTCGGGTGGCAAGGTTTGGATCCTACATTTATAAAATGGGGTTTAATGCCCTACACCAATTTCCCACATTTGTAGGGCACATTCTTAACCTTATTGGTCTTCTTCAAGTCCTCTGGTTTCTTCCTACAGCTAAAAGACAACTACGCACAAGGGAATTATTAAACTCCATGTCTCTTTCTCCCCAGTTCTGCCCCGAACTAGGCTAATGAAGACGGGCACACGCCATACAGTGTACTGTGAGGGAAATTTTGTCCGAACAGCAACAATGTGACATTACGACCTACTCTTATAGCGAATTCCATCTGTCTCTGTTTTTTGTACCATCCGAATGACAAGACAGCTATCTTTCTCAGGCCATCTGTCCTGCATCACTGACGAGGGAGAACTATGCCTGAAAATCTGGATGTACTTTCACAGCCAATGCAGGGATCGAACACCCAATCTCCAGCATAGCGCGTCAATGTCTTACCCAATCAACCACTGCAATCCCTCTCCAGTCTGAAGGATGATCTAACAAACATTAGTAATAACAATATACAGCTAGCAATCTATTTAGATGTGAATGGATGACACATGCATTGTTCTCTGTTTTAATGAAGACCATCTATATATTTTTCAGCGTTTTGTCTGTGATATTTGATAAAAATAGGGTTGTAAGTGGAAGTCTGGATAAAACTATTAAAGTCTGGAACATCAAGACTGGTGATCTAATTCAAACATTGAAAGGTCATACTAAGGGTATATGGTGTCTAAACTTTTTTACAAAAAATCTTCTTGTGTCCGGAGCATTTGATTGTACTATCAAGGTAAGTCTACAATAAACAAAACAAACATCTTGTAATCATCAAATAAAATACTTTTTATGGATAACAATTACTATGGATTATTACACTGTTATTACCCGTTGAGTGTGTGTGGGGGGGGGGGCAACCTTCACAATCTCAGCAGAATAACAACAGAAAAATAACTGTTTCTCTATATACATTTATTCAAATCCACAGTCCAAGACGGGGGTGGGGGGATGGCTGGATGTTTAGCATAGGGTCTGTCATTCAGTCTACAGACGTGATTTCAATTCAATTCCCCAGTTGATTGCGACAAGCACTAGGGTCACCTGTCCAACCTCGTGGGATTTGGCCAGGTACTTTGGTTTTGGGTTTCCGCCAACTGCTAAAGACCCCCACATGCAAGCAAATTATTGAAATAAAATTAACCATGTGTTATTTTCTAATAACCTAGTTCGCTTGCTCTCTCTGTCATTCAGTCAACTGGCAGGCACGGATCCAGAGGGGGGGGGGGGGCCAGGGGGTCTGGAACCCCCCTGCTCAGACTTGAAAATTTTTTTATGCGATTTTATTGGCGATTTAGACCTGTAATTTTGGAATTTACCTTCCGGAAATACGTCAGAATGAACTAAATTGAATCTAATTTACCAAATGAATCGGTTGAGCGCAATTAGTTAAGCAATTATCAAACCTAGACCCCCCCCCCTGGCGTGGTTTCAATTCAATTCCCCGGTTGATCGTGACAAGCAATAGGGTCACCTGTCCAACCTTGTGGGTTTTCTCTGGGTCCTTCCGTTTCCTCCAACTGCTAAAGACCTGTACACGCAAGGGAATTATTGAAATAAAATTGAACCATGTATTATTTCCTAATAACCTTGTTATTGTCCAGTAGATATTTAATAGATTCACCCACTTGTACTCTAAACTTTATTTGTCATTTTAATTCCATGATTTTAATTTTTTTCTGTATTAGATTTGGAATCTGAGAATGGGTACAGCAGCAAGAACTTTACTGGGACATGAGGGACCGATATGGGCTATGGTTAGAAATAAAAATATTTTAGTTTCAGCATCACAAGATAAAACAGTAAGTTTCTAGTGTATCAGTGGAATACTTTATGCAACCCTCTACTTAACATTTATTATTATTTTCTAGCATGGTTTCCCCTTGTCAGTGGTGCAGGACAGACGTCCTGGCAAGGACAGCAATCTAGTTTTTTGGATGGGATTCTATTGTATATTCTAGAATAACGTACTACCTTTTTAGTTGCAAATATATCTTGATTAAGGTTATTTATTATCAAGAGTAAAGTAGAAATCAAAACTGGCTACCAAGAGACAGATGCAAAAAAAACCCCAATGAATTGACAATTAAATTTGCAGAAAAGGAAACAAAAAAAAAACGGTCCAAACAAGGTCCAGACAACATTCACATTCCAAGCATTGGACATGTAAGCATGTAGTATTAAAATATACTATGTTTTTACTGTTCTTGTTACAGGCTGAATGGTGTAAAGCATGCACATTTGATCATAAGGTCTGTCATTGAGTCAAGTGGCATGGTTTCGATTCCTGGCTTGAACATGACAAGGGTCATATGTATCCAATTTTTCATGGGTTTTCACCTGGTCTTCTGGTTTCCTCTCACTGTAAAAAAACCCTACTCAAATTATAGAATAGAATTGAACCATATATTAGTCCCGCAATAACCTAGTTTGTGTCAAGTTTATGTTTAACCTCATTTCACACTTTATTTTACAGGCGAGAGTATGGGATATTGGTAGATGTTTATTACTACAAACATTAAAGGGACATAATGCAGCTGTTTTTTCTGTTGATATGAATGAAGATGGAACGCTGACCCTAACAGGTTCAGCAGATAGGGTAAGATACTATATATTGCAGATGTCATTATTTCATTGTTCAATAACATATTTTTGGTGATAAAAGTTTGAGCAATCAAAATAATCAGTCATAGATTAAAGTTGTATTTAATATGGTGCAGTAAAAACATGTATTTATGTGCTCCACTTATCAATGTTCTGTCCACAGTTATTTTTCTGTTTACTTTTCAACATTAAAATCAATGAATCTGTGGTTGTATAAGTAGGGTGGTCTTCCAGCAATTAATAATGAAATTAAAACTGTTTTATGTGAAATTTCCAATTTTTATTGTCAGGTTAGTAATGGGGAATTTGCAAATTCGAACCTGAATTGAGTTCAATTACATACTTACACGTTACTACACATAGGGTAGCCTGTATTACCTTTAGAGTTTTGCTTTTGGTACTCCTGCTGCGTTTGGGTGCTGTGCACTATTAAATTATTCAAATGTTTAACCTCATTCTTGTTCTTTTCATGATCTTAAGAGTGTTAGAATCTGGGACACTAAATCTGGGAAGTGTAAAAAAGTTGTATGGGCTAGTCAATCAACTTCCATCATGTCTGTTAGTTATAGTAAAGGATTTTTTGCCTGTTGCTATGGAGAAACAATATGTCTGTATCGCGTAGAGGGAGCAAAATTAGTCAACACATACCTTGAACATCATAAACGGTAGGTGAAAGACATTATAGTAACATTTAACAACAAAATTTTGTAACATGTAAATCTATTTGTGGAGGACTTCTTTATTAGTCATAAAGATGAAGTCTAGACATTATACTAGCATTCGACAACTATATTTTTTTTTATACATGTATCTTTATGGGGCTTTTATTAGTCATAACGATGACGTCTATAGAACAAAATGTTCTGGGTCTACAAGTGTTTATGGTCAAGCTAGAGAAGCTCTAACTGATTTTGTAATTTTAGATTGTATGTCAATTTATGATATGATAGTGAAAGAGGATTGCAGTTAAAAACATTTCCTGTAATAATGGTGTTGCAGATAACCTCTATGCTTTAAGTTAAAATAAAGTGTTGAACTAGGTTAATTTGTATAATACTTCGATTCGTGATAGGGCAAGATCTGTATTATTAAGTATAAAATGGAAGTTTGCTTGTTAACATTTTTGGTTGACATTCACAAGAGGGGGTATGGTACTAGGTAGATAAAATTACATCTGAACACTAGTTTTATCATTAAGCTTGATATAAAAAAACTTTAATGACAGATTGTCTTTTCACAAAACAAATCAACATATAAAATGTTATGAAATGGACACTTAGATCCAAATTAAAGCAATCAGGTCATTTCAAGTGTTAATCATATTTGTTAATTTTCTAGGGTTGAAAGTATAAAGTTGAGTATAACTGATAGTAATAGTAGTAAACCTGAAGGTATAATAGTTAGTGCTGGTAAAGATGGTATGGTGAAATACTGGGATATAAATCAGTAAGTTAATCTTCTAACAATTCATCTATAAACAGAGAAGGGCAATAACTGTAGAAAAAGTTCAATTGAATTTTTGATATCCAATAAGGTGAACAAGGACCATAAATGGAAATGAAATGAAATGGGGTTTAACTTCCTACTCTGCTGCACCTAACCTGGGCTAATGGAAGACAGACATATGCCATACAGTGTGCTATGAAGGAAATTTTGCTCTGGAAGCGGCGCTACAACCCACTCTTAAATTGAATTCCAACTGCCAAATGATCTTTTACGTGCATGCCAATGTGTGCACAGGACCTTGATTTTTCGTCTCATCCTAACGACTAGACAGCTGTCCTTGTCAGGCTCCCCGTTCTGCATCACAGACAAGGGGAAACCTATAAATGGAAATTAAACTGGTTTGGTCTTTTCACTGATTTAACAATGCATATACATGTAGATTTCAAGCAGAAAAGATGATAACTCTAGTTGTCAGAGCATTCACCGGATTTTACAAAGTGAACAAAGGTCATAAGTCTAGAAGTAATTAACAGAAATCAATAGACTTCTTCTTTTCACTAGTATTAACCTTCCATGCAATCTGTCTTTTGGAGGAATAGAAATGATTTAATGTACTAAATTTCTTTGATGACGATGTTTGCATAAAATCCTGTTGACTGATCACATAATGTATACTGAAATAAAGGGGCTTCTTTTTGTGGCAAGTTGTGAGAAACGTACAAAAGAGCGATTCAGAATAGAGTTGTTATTATTATTTAGTGTAAAAATCAGAAAAAATATGTAAGTTGTAATCTAACTTCAACTAAATTGTCATGTGTATCCAACATAGGGTAAAGTAATTTTTTTTTTCAGAGACACAAGTTTGAATACCTTTAGTGGACATGCTGAACAGATAAATTGTATACATTTTGATGAACTAAGAATAGCCAGTGCATCTTATGACCATAAAATAAGACTTTGGGATTTTAATGTATAAAGAACTTCATCACATAACCCATGACATTTAGTAACTGGGAAGTACATTAACAGAACATAATTTTTATGGGAAACAATTAGACAATTCAGTTTACCTCTCTGTATTCATTTAATGGGAAAACAATCACTGGTTTTATTCTAAAAGCACATTTCGACATGTATCCTCTAACCATTCTCTAACCATTATCAAGAGGATACATGTCAAAATGTAAACTGAATTTCTAACTACCTTTGATGAATTTTAACTGTTACAAAATCACATTACTATCTGAAAGTGCTATTGTTAGATAGTATTCCGAAATAAATTAAAATATACCATATTTTTAAGAGCATTTATACAGGCTTGCATAAGAGATGTCTATATTTTTGTATTCAAACTATTTTATTAAAACTTATACAACTCCATATAAATCCAATGTCTCCCAGCAATGCATTTGAATTTGTAAATAATGTTATGATATTTATGCTATGTAACATTGTGCCAAATAATATGTTATCATTATTAAATATCTGTGATATAGCACTGTGATAATTTATGTAATATTATAATATACACTATTAATATATTTATTTAACCCAATTTGTTGTTAATAATTATAGGGCAACATTTAGCTGTCCCAGATTTCACGGGGCACCTGTAAGTAGAGTAGAGTACAAATTAAATGCAAAAATTTGAAGAGGTGGCTTGTTTTACATTTCAGCTCAAGATATATATCATTTATATGAGATTGCTAGAATATATCAAGATTTTGTAACTCACTTATGGTATTTCAGTGTGCAGTTATGTGAGAAACTTGGTTAGTAATGTGGTAATCACTTATCACTATAAATTGTGCAAGTGTGGAATGGCATTGGGGGACTTATCACTAAAAACACGTCAGATATTTAGGACTTGGATAAATGTCTCTAAGAGTTTTCGGTAGAAAATATATCTGGGAGGCCCAGTTAATTGTAGACATATGTCCATCCTATCAGTCGAGCTTGATCATTAGGTTGTTTGTGGTGAGGGGGTGGCCTAGTGTTGTGCTTAAAGCTGTACTCTGTAGCTGGCTGAACAACTCTGGCTTGTTGTCGTGGTTTCGATCCCTGGTGTGAGCCTATGTGGCTTGAATTTACTTTGGTTTCCTCCCACATCAAAGACCCCTGCATTTGCGCTAAGATAATAAAAATAAAACAACTCTGTGGAAGTGAATGACCCAAATCATAGTTCTGAATTTTGTATTTTCAATCGCAGAATTATCCTTTGATTTGCAGTAACACTTATAACAATATCTAAAATGGTAAAGAGGAAGAGAAAGTGGGTTAAACGACCAGACACAAATTAGGTCATACTGCAACTAACACATGGTTCAATTTTATTTCAATAATATGATTGCGCGTAGGGGTATTAAGCAGCGAGAGGAAACCACAAGACCTGGCAAAACCCACAAGGTTGGAAAGATGACCCTACTCCTTTGTCACTAAAACTGAAACCACACCAGTTGACTCAAAGACAGGCCTTATGATACGGTGCACACATGCTTACTATTCAACCATCCAACCACCACATATCTAAACAGAGAATAGGCCAGATTGTGGATTGGAAGAACTTGGAATTACCAATTCAACGATATGTGACTGGGAATAAGTGAAATGAAATGGGGGTTTATCATCTTACTGTTCTGCTCCGACTGGGGTAATGACGCCATGACGGTGGTTGGGAATAGGTAATCTTCCTACAGTAATATTTCAAGGAATTTCTTTCAACCAGAGTAGAAGAATTACACCACGTCAACAAAACAAATTTATATGAAGGACAAGACAGACCTTGTAAATTATAAACTGTAAAAACCACACAAGGGAGGTAATCCAAATGATACACACAAAGCAGCTATGGTGTCCAAGCAGACCATTTGATGTATAATGGGAGCATTTACAAGATAACCAACTGATCAACTGTAATGAGAGAAATTCCTAGATCAGTTCCGATCTAATCAAGAGTAACATCCAATTAATTACCAGAAATATTAAAATCGTCTTAGTTCTTGGTAATATGGCAATGTATTTTGCTGTTCAAGCTACTGAAAAGGAAATTCAATAGGTTTCTTCACAAACACTGTTTAATTTTAAATAGATCCGAAAATAAATTTTGCAAATAATGGGTTTAAAATGATCAAATAACTTTGGAAGTAATTTTAGGATTTGTAGTGTTTAAGGCACACAAAAGATAACGTATCATTTTGACTTGAGCATCCACAAGTGTTTTCAAATAGTTAAAAGATAATAATTCCAGAAACAATTATATATGTAAATGGTAATCTTTGCATGTTTGAACTTGTACAAGGAACATTATTTTCATCACATGTGCGAATAACAAGACAGTACCACCATGCCATCTGTCAAGTAAACTCATGCTGGAAAATCCCAGGGAACTTTCTATGCCAAACGCAAGATCAAACCCTAAATCCCAAGACCCATAGAATCCACAGATATACTGGTTCAAAGAATTTCTTCTGTGCTTCTTGGTCTTTATTTCCAATATTTGAATAAAATCCGATTTCAAAACAATTAATGCATTCAATCTTTATTAGGCAAAGAAATATAAATAATATACACAACAACCTGTAGTGATTTTAAATATCTGTTTATAGAAGCATCACTTAAAAACAATTTCTGCACAAATTACCTTTTTGTTGCTCCAATTTCAAAGTGAGTTACTTTTCACAGAAAGTCTATTATTATTATACAGTTTTATATTACAATTGTACATATACACTGAGCCATTCTTTGTACACTAAAAACAGTGCCATAAATTGAACAGAGAAACACATATGGCCCTGTGGTTGCTACAATAAATCAAGTTATAAAGGTAGTACAGTTTTTATTAATTGTAGAAACCTTATTTTTATAAACATTTATTTAAATTTTAAATATCAACTGAAAATAACCATCCACATGCACATAATTTCCTTTTATTCCATATTCACAATCACACCGTATCACATTTTCCGCTTCCTTAAGACACATCTGAAATAAATGGAAAAACAAACATTAAATTCCAGAGAACCGAGCAGGATAGATTTAGACTATGTATACTACACGCATATGCTATGAGGGGATTTTGCACTGACTGTGTCGCTACACATTACAACCAACTCTTTATTTGGAATTGCAATTGTCAAGGTACTTTAACATGCCTATCAATGTGTACATGGGGTCTTGTTTTTTTCAAATTCTATCCAAATGACTAGACACTTCCCTTGCCAGACTCTTCATCACAATGACTGACAATGCGAGACAGTGCAAGAAGATCCTGATCCTGGGGAACAGCCGGACCAACACCAGGAGAAAACCGAAGACCACCTGGTTGGCGGCTTCAAAGACAAAAGAGACAATGGTTGCATTGATCTCGATCTTCACATTCTTGGTATAATCAAATTCCCTATTTAAGTTTTTTTTTGTAGAATGTGATGTGACTAAGTATGAATAGGAAGCATCATCATCACTAATAGCTAAACAGACCTTTGCAAATGTCTAGTTTTGTTTTTTTGCTATTTTATTTGAGAATTCTTTTTTATCTGTTTTCTATTTTAATGACCATATCATAGGTTAGAATAGGTGGATACCTGGCTTCACCCTGTGACCTTGATGTATCATGGCCAAAAATATTTACAAGGTCATGCTCGTTAATTTGATGAAGTGTCATGGGTGAACATAAAGACTTCTTTAATTTCATTTTAATAATAAAAAATATACTTACAACTCATTGGTGCATCACCAAATCTTTTCTGCAACTGGTCATGGTTAAATTTTAAAAATGCTTCATATTGCTCTGAGAAAGAAAAATTGATTTACCTTTTACAAAGTTTAATTGTTGAACAACCTTACTTACAGATTTTTCTAGTTTCATTAATACAGCTGCAGTAATTTAACAGATACCAGTAATGAAATATATGATGCCATTGTACTGGTATAAATGTAATGAATTCCCATGTCACAGTTAGAATTAGAAAAATATTGGTTAAAATCGATGAACTACAACAGTAGCTTTTCCAAAATATTAATCTAGCCTGCAACTGTACTGATAAAAACAAATCGTAAGTAATGATAGCAACTCAAAGTTCCCTGTCAACAATAACATGCTACATGTACAGCACAGTCTCAATATATTGTGAGTTATTCACTTTCTTGGGGATTTTGGTTTGGAACAAAGGTCATTTCCTTATTAGAAAGTTTATCTGTTGGGAATCTGAGGTGGGGTTACCTACACAAGAACCCTACTTTATGTAACTTGGTGTGTGATTAGACCAACGGTAGGCTACATGATGTAAGCTTATGTATTATGGTCTGAAAACACTCTAAATTTTAACGCTAGGTAAACTAAACAAAAGGAGTTGTCTCACATAAAGAGTCTGCTCCAGTATCGCGCCTGGCTGCATCTTAACAGCACAGATTGAAAAGATGGGTCATTTACAATGGAAAGCAGCAGGGGCGTAAAAATCCAATAGCCCGGGACTACCCAAAAAAACCTACGGGCTAGTGACCTATTTAGCCGTACTAGTCCTGGGCTAGTGCCCTTTCATTGTTCATTTTTTCTGTGATTTAAACTAGATAAATGAGATGTGAAATACTTCCCTTTTATTTCTCCAAACCAAAGGAAACTATAATTATAACAATAGTTTTTCTGTAGTGAACACGGCACAGTATTAGATCAGGAACAGTATCCTGTGCGATAACTTGATATGCGGTGGAGTTGAAAAACAGTCGTCATATGGATTGAGACCCGGAAAAATTGTATACTCCACATAGATTTATATACTCCGTATAATATGGAATACAGTTCAGTTAGAAAGAATACATTTAATGTGGTCAAATGGGTGACAATCTGCAGTGTACATTATTGACGATTAAAGTTTGTACATGTACCTTGTCCAACTACGGACTAGTGGAACTGGATGCTGGGCTAGTGTCTGACAGTAGACTACTAAGCCCGGGGCTAGTGGATTAAAAAATATTTTTATGGCCCTGGAATGCAGGAAGATTTTCAATGAACAAAACTTGGGACTTCTACACTAATAAATTTGAAAATTGATCCCAACAATGAAAAAAGGATTTCTGGGCATCTGAAGAAGATTCTGATGTCTGTAAACAATGGCTTACCTGCTAATTTGGAACTAAGTACACCATCATATTCTCCCTGGATCTGTTCTTCTCTATCTTTTATCATTCTATCACAAATCATGCTGACCTGTCGGAAAGTAAATAGTGGGATGTCTTTTTTACTTGGTGAAAGAGCCGAGAAAAGAGAAGTTGAACTTTGACTTGAACTTGGAGGACTGTCCATTCCAGATATATGTGTGTTTTCAGTGGAGAAAGAGCAGTGAGGAGGACTACCTCCACCTTGATAATGAAGCTGGCGACGACGTTGCATTCTTTTTATTTCCATACTAATTCTGGCAGCTATTTGTTCTAAAAAAAAAAATGAAGAAAAATTCAATGTTTACACAACATGAACGTGGGCGATTGATGAACAAGGCAAGAAGGGCCAATTTGCTTAAATTTATTGTTTTCTAAAAATTTACAAGCAATGAATTGGTTTATAATTACCAGAACTGTTGGTAATTCAAAGCCAAAGGTACATATTGACCCAGATTAAACACTAAACTGTAAATTTGTAGTCAGGTTTAACTCATGCTGTATGTAAAGACATTACTCCCTTTTCTTTAGTTGGATGACGTACCAGATAGACGGACATACAAAAAGTGTATGGAACGCTATGCTGAGTGCTATAGAATAGGGAAACTTTGCCTAGACAGTGGCAATATTCATAATATCAAATTCTAACTGCCAAGGGATCTTTTAAATCCATATTAATAGGTACATGGGACCTCCGATTTCTGTTCCATCCAAATGACTCAGGCAGCTGTCATCATCAGGCACTCGGTCCAGCACCACTGACAAGGGGAAACCACACCAGAAAATTTCGATGACCTTTCTTGTTTAACACCATGAGAAAACCTGTGACCCTAAAGCTAGTGAGCCAGCTTCTTGCTCACTTCTATTATAAGCCACCGAACCAATCCCTACCCCTGCCAGTGGAAAATCTGTAACCATGACTAAATTGACCATTGGGGTCAATCTTATCCCTAACTTTGAGGGATACAATAATAATAGTCCTTTTATTTAGGGTTTGGGATAGGATTGTGAATGGTAGACACATTTCAACCACAAAGTGATACTGCAATCCCACCAAGATTTCAAGTTCAAAACTGTATCCGTGGTTAGAAATTGTTTTACTACTAGTTTGCAGTGGCTATTGTATTGAGCTATTGTTATGAGTCGGAAGAATAGTCCCTAGGGTATTGTAACGACAGTGTTTTCCGAGCTCTCCAATAAGCAGTATTTATTTTCAATTAAGAGATGGAAAGCAAGTGCCAATGCCAATGTAAATTTGTGCACAGAAAACTCTTAAAGGGACAATAACACTCTTGGTGGCTTGGCAGCTTGAGAAAATAAATAATAGCCTTATTCTAAGTACTAGATGTTTAAGCGTCTTACCTGTTGTGTAAATTATCTATTACAACCTATTTTACTTGTCCAGAAGGTTCGAAAATATTTTAAAATCCAAGTCACATTTGAAAAGGTTTACGTTAGACTTTTCAAATCAATTAGTTGAATTTTTCCAATTTTTTAAATCAGGTTTTCTAAGATGAAATTTATATCATCAATTAATTGGAATATTGTAAAATAATACGATTTGTTGACCAGAATGAAGATTGGGACATATTATTCAGTTTCAACAAGAGTGTTATTGGGGCTTTAATACCTAGAATTAAAATAACCCAACCCCAACAGTACACTGGCTAACCTAGCCGATGGCCCTGAAAACTTCCAAAAGCCATGCATAACAATAGCCCGAGCTTTACCACTTGTAACAATAGCCACTATGTTACTAGTTTTAGTCGAAATGCGTGGAGGAAACCTAGTTTGGCCCTTGCGAACGTTGGACTGCACCTGCCTTCTGTCATTTACTTATGTTATTATTCGTGATTTCACCGATTTCACTACCGTTCGATTAAACTAAGCTGGTAGGTAGTACGTGATTCGTGGAGTACCTGTAGCGGCTGTGCGCTTGATTTTCTTGTTACAATTTTATCTTTTCATTAGCAATGCGTACCTGATGTCAATTTAGGTGATGCCTCTGTGAAAGCGGATCGCTTTGGGGTCTTTGTTGGTGGTGTTGATGGGGATAATGTCATCGGCATACATCTTCTCCGCTTCGGTGTTCCTTGAGATGGACTGTGCAATGGGTCAAATTCATGACTGCGCTTCATCGTTGCGCCACAAGCCATTTTGGCCTTTTCTGGAGATTAGGCCTTGATTAGTTTTGAAGATGCCCTGCACTATAACACTTCTGAACTTCTGTCGACGATTACTTCTGACCTGCAAAGTCTGATTTAAAGCCCCGACTGAAACTCTTGAAATATCCTTTCCTCGTTTAGATCAGAATAAAAATATTAACTTGAAATAGAAAAAAAGTATTCCTTATTTTTGAAAATCAATGAATGAAATCCGAATTTACAGCATGAAACTCGATGACTGACGATTGGGTTTGCTCTCTTTGAAGCCGTCCTCATAGAAATTCTTCAAAATGGCCGTTGTTTTCTGCAATCTCGTTTTGAAATGTATAGGGTGTACTTGGTTGATAAACTCATAAATAATTTCGCACAGTCCCGGTTGGTGGCGCTGTTAACGATAACCAATCACGGTCGTCCTAGATGAATAAACATCCCATCCAATCTTTTGGTGAACAAAGACGACGAGTGCGGCGTTTCCACTCGCACTGACTTATTATGGAGGAAATAACACAACAGAATTGTCACTTCCATGACCCATTGCTAGATAATGTTTCCATTCCTGATTTATTTGTCAATGTTTCAAATTAATACAAACAAAAACAGAACTTTAAAGTAGACATACGATTAAATACATTATGTTGATAACATGATTACTTTTTAAATTTCTTTTGAACTCATTTATTTTTTCAGGTTTTGACACATATAATTGTCTAAAAGCTCCAATTTTAAACGTATATATGATATTCAAAAGTACATAAAATGTTCAATTGTATCTAAATATTTTCGGGGAGCTCGCTTCCACAGAATATATGTTTTAGTGATAGCTAGGTATACATCTGTAAAAAGTTTTAACAGAAAATCGGGTTCAAGATTTGGAGCGAGGGTGGGTGTGTGTGTGTGTGTGGTGTACAATAGAATTTAAACAATTTTTAGACCAAAAAAATTTGCGACTTGCAAATTAAAAAAAAGAGTATTGCTGGGGATATAATTGTTAACAATTTTAACAGTAAAATTTTTATTTGGTTTCTTTTGAAGCTTTACAAGGTGCACCGAAGATTATAGGAGAAATGAAATCAATTTTTATAGAGATTCAAACCCGAACTAACGAGGGACGCGGGGTGGTGGTGGATGGCCGAGTGGTTAGCGTGGCCGCGCTGTATCATCCGGCCTGCCATTGCGTCTATTGGCGTGGTCGCCTGTCCAACCTCGTGGGTTTTCTCCGAGTACTCGGGTTTTCTCCCACAGCTAATGACCCCTACGCGCTAGCGAATTATTGAAATAAAATTAAACCATGTATTAGTCCCGAAATGACATAGATTGTGTCGAGTGGACGATAAACATCATTCCTCTCTCTCTCTCGAACTCACGCACGGGTCTTTAATTCATCAATGAATAGGAAATACCAATCTGTTTCACAGAGAATTACTTACGAATTATCTCTATAACAGATGACTGTCCACAACACGTGCGCTGACTGCACGTGGCGGTAGTCATTGGCTCAACGGCTCGTGCAATGTTTACGTAACACCTAATTGCTTCGGGCAAAATGATGCATTTTACTCATTTTAATACCCATTTACACTAAATAGGAAATATTTTTTTAACTGCAAATACTTCAAATGTCTTTATTTATTTTTCTTTTACCTCAAAAAAATGTTTGAGAATTTAATTTGTAGGAGTAAAAAAGTTAATATGCTGAATAGAACTCATTAAGTCTCGTCGATGTCATGCTTATGATGTCATGCCAAGCGAATATTCACCGCGGGATCAGTTTGAGGAAATACCTCTGAGGTAGCAACCTGTTTCATAGGGAATTACTTACGAATTATCCCTGTAACGGATGGCTGTCCAAAACACGTGCGTTCACTGCACGTCTCATAGTCATTGGCCCAACGGCTCGTGCAATAACTGCTTCGGGCAAAATGACGCATTTTACTCATTTTAATACCCATTTACACTAAATAGGAAATATTTTTTAACTACAAATACTTCAAACGTCTTTATTTATTTTTCTTTTACTTCAAAAAAATGTTTGAGAATTTAATTTGTCGGAGTAAAAAAGTTAATATGCCGTACTCATTAAGCCTCGTCGATGTCATGCTTAGCAGTGATTGTAGCGGCCAAGCGAATATTCACTGCGGGATCAGTTTGCTGAGGTAGTTCTGATTTCTAAGATTTTTTGTCGATATGTAGAAACACCCACCATTCTCGACAAAACAATATAAGAAAAGAAAGAACCCTAAGCGGACTAAGCCAAACAAATCTATTCTTTAAGCACATTGAAGTTTGATTATATAAATACACTTTTACGTTTTTATATAATAACAGACTGTGCTTTTATAACATTTTATATAATATACAGGGTCGTTTTAATGTTTATCATGGCGGAGGCTATACTTTTTGGAGGGCCCTCTTTCGGTTTTTTTGGGGGGGGGGGGCGGCGACCGGAGGTCGAGAAATTTGGCAAAATATGCCCATTTAATCTTAGGACCGAGGACTAATTCGATACTCGTCTGAAGCCTGAATGCGAAACTTGTTCATACCGGGAGCTCAATCAAATATTAATAATAATGGATGGAATATGGTGGATTTCAAATGATATTTGAAGAAAGTTCAGGGACGTTACCGGTACATATTCCAGTTACACGATAATATGATCCTTTCTAGCCTTGCGAACTTTTTGATGATCTCATCCAAATTAATCCAGTCCAGAAGATTAACTTCAATGCACAAGAGGGCTGGTGCACCCATCCGATCTTGCCCCATAGCTGAACGCAAGTGATTTTTTTATCCGCGATAAGGCGGAGAAGGAACGCTCACGCGAGCAATTGGTAATATGATCGACAAATAAATATGGAGTCCAGTAATGGATTCGACAGTAGCAGTGTATAGAAAACGATTGACTCGGACCCGGGGACCCTTTCCATTGGCCAGAGAGGCCCTTTTGTCAGACGGTGGCCCTTTTGTCTGCCTTTAGGGCCCTCATAACTAGGGTATATTTTCATTTTTCTCGTCGGTTTTAGCAGGTTTCTCCCGTTTTATTTTTTCAATTTGTTTGACTATTTTCGCGAGGAGGCTCGCGCCTCCAGCGCCTCAGCTATCGCCTTTGATAATATAGTGGCAAAGCAGTAATTGCATAATTTTCGGTGTCTCAACAAGAATCGACAAATAAATTGACGAGGATACCTTTTGTAATGAATGCGTGTGTTTATCCCGAGAGTGCCCCCCCCCCCAAAAAAAAAAATAAAAAACAAACCCCAAACAAAACAGCCGAAAAGAGGGATGCGCAATAATATATAAAATTAAAACCCGCACTTCTGTACGCGTGCCCGTGTAGACCTATGCAATTTACTTTGGTGGCATTTGGAGCCATCTGGGAGCCAGCATTCGCCGAACCTAGGTAGACTGCAGAATAAGTGGGGGGAAGGGGGGGGGGTACAAAAAAAAAAGACGGGGATTTGAATTATCATCACTGTTATAAACGAGTGCTTGACAGCTGTTTGTCTATACATTGGTCGAATCTGTTTCACATAGTAATTAATGCGACAGCCTTAGCCATACGACCCATCGCAACTTTTGCGAATGACTGTTACGGAAATAACCGAGGAAATCCGCTTGCAACGACATTCAGCAAGTATAAGTCGGCCGACCCGAGAGAAGTGTGAACGTGTTATCGAGAACCTCCACTGTCCAGCAAGAATATTATACCAAAAATGTCTTCAAGTGAAGTTGTGATAGTGTCAGCAGCAAGGACACCTATTGGTAAATAATTCATTACAATCTGTTGACACAATTTTTTTTTTTTATAAATTAAATATAGTGTGTTAGATAACAAGTTAAACTCTTTCATTCTTATGTTCGACTTTCGATTTTTTTGTGCCTAAATTCATTTTTGTGTTATATTTTATACGATAACCAAGATTCTAATATGATTTTTGAATTTTTATCAAGAATGGGTAGGTTTTTGAATTTTTATTAATTTATTTGGTTGATTTTGGTGCAAGTAAAACTCGATGTTAATTAATCAAGCCGGGTCAGACCATAAATCCATAATATCGATACTATTTATAGATCGATGGTCCGAGGGAAAGCAACTATCTGATTGGCTAACGACAATAGCACCGAAATGAGGTGGGAGACAAAGTTGTTTTTCTTTTGTCCCTTACAAAAACCCGAATGAGTGATTTAGTTTACTGAAAATCAAATATGATTTTTACGGTGTTTTAGTATTTAATCTTGCCTAATTAATGTGGGGTCAGTTAATCATACATTAAATGTATGAACGCATTTAATACCACCGATACGTACGTAACATAGTCATTCGGATAGGACGTAAAAGGGGGAAACCCCCAGAAACATAGCCATTAGCAAATTAATTTTATCTTTTAGGCTATAATAACACTAATAAAACAAATAATTATCAAGCAAATATCAAAGATAAATACACCAACATCCACAGACAAATTAATATGTAAAACCTTTAATAGGGCATAGATTATAGTTGGGTAAAATTTCCCATCTTCATAATAAACTGTATGGCATACACCTGTCTTCATTAACCCAGTTTGTCTGGCTGAGACTGATTGATACTCATTCTCTAATTGAGTGTGAGTTTTGAAACTGTATATAGTTTCACTATTGACTAAGTTCAATAATAAGCACTTTTTGCTTTAAGGCTAAGTATAATTGCTCAATGGATTAAAAAAAAAAATGAACGTGTAATTAATTCAACAGCTATTTATTTCGGGGAATGAGATATGCTAACAGTTGAATTTATTTTTTAGGTTCATTTAACGGTGTTTTATCATCCATACCAGCACATGAGCTAGGTGTAGTATGTATAAAAGAAGTGCTGAAGAGAGGCAGTGTGAAACCTGATGAAGTATCAGAAGTTATATTAGGCCATGTTCTTACAGCAGGTAATTAAATATATTACAATTTATCAGCTCATAGACATGGATGGCACTGATGGGGATATTTACAAGAGGATATGGAATGGATCTAGTACAGCATTCACAACCGAGTTTGATTTTCAAGCAAGTCAAATATATTTGGATTAAAATTTTGTTTGGTAGTGCACAGTTAGAATTTGTGGAATCGACGATTTGGATTCATCGGTTGATATGTATTAAAATATGCAGCATCATCTTAATAGAGATAGCAACCTATAATATGCACTAAGGGAATGTGTTCCTGAACCGTCTGATCAGAATTCTAGTGCCTAATCAAACAAAGTATCTGCTTATGATTTATGGAGCCGAATCGTTGCCATATTAAGAGAAAATATCATAGTTAAAATTGACAAATTATCATGGTCAAAATGGTAAAAATGGCAATTTGCGTGATTTTTCACTTGTAGATATTACATAACACAAAATCACAATATTAGTATCAAAACAAAAATTGTTCGCCAAAAATTAACAACATAAAAATCTACTTGTGTTTTTTTCACTTACTACTTTTCGCATTTGCAAATTCACTGTGACTTTTTCATCTTTGCATTTTCAACTATAAGAATTTCACCATTGTATTTTCAACCACTAAAATTTCTCCAATCTAACTGATGATCATATAAGGAAAGGGGCGTGTTTACGAGTTCGGCCGAAGTTGACGTCATAGGACGTCAATATTTAGCGTCTGGGCTAAAATTAATGTTCCATTGGGTTATTCGTGCCTCTTAGTGTCAAGATTATCCGATTTGACAAAAATCAAATAAATAGCCTACCTTGTCATGTCAGACAACTTTTTGTTTAATGAGATATATCATCGAAACTTGAGGTTGGCCCATTGTCTTAATAGACCCGACAAATCTTTAACTGAACATCGGCATGAATGTGAGTGTATTGCTGGCATTATATCTGAAATAAGTGTCACTACCGAAGAGGTTTCTGATTGTCTTAATCAATTAAGAAAAGGTCTGATTGTCTTAATCAATTAAGGAAAGCTCTACAGTTATTAGACGATGCAATAAATTTGCAAACAGGACAACAAGGACACGACAAGAGAGTATCATGTTTCGTCAGGAATAGTTGGTCCGCCAAAGTTATTTATTCCACAAGAACAGTTACAATATTTAGTTGATAACAATTTTAAATTAGCCGAAATTGCAAATTTATTCAGCGTTTCCAAACGCACCGTTTGTAGACGTCTCAAAGAATACAATATATCCATTTCACAAAAGTACAGTACTTTAAGTGATGATGAGCTAGATAATTTAGTTACTGCTATTATATCAAGATTTCCTGATCAGGGATATAGAAGTGTAAAGGGCCATTTGTCAGCTCAGGGATTTACCTTGCAAGAGGAAAGGGTCAGAGATGCCATGAGAAGGGTAGATCTATAAGGCTTACTTTATCGAAGACTTACCATGAAACCTATAAGAAGGAGAAGATACAGCGTTAGAGCCCCTAATTCATTATGGCATATTGATGGTTACCATAAACTTATAAGGTACGCGTGTAAATTTGTAGGCTGAAACCGATATTGAAATTTGAATTATGTGTGCCAGTGCCACCACTCTCCTGGCAGTCTTTAAATGTTATGTTAGTCTCAATGCCAAGAAACGATTTTAACACCGGTTGTCTGACATGGCAAGCTATTTATTTGATTTTTGTCAAATCGGATAATCTTAACACTAAGAGGCACGAATAACCCTATGGAGCATTAATTTTAGCCCAGACGCTAAATATTGACGTCCTATGGCGTCAACTTTGGCCGAACTCGTAAAAACGCCCCTTTCCTTATATGGTCAGTTAGATTGGAGAAATTTTAGTGGTTGAAAATACAATGGTGAAATTCTTATAGTTGAAAATGCAAAGATGAAAAAGTCACACTGAATTTGCAAATGCGAAAAGTAGAAAGTGAAAAAAACACAAGTAGATTTTTATGTTGTTAATTTTTGGCGAACAATTTTTGTTTTGATACTTATATTGTGATTTTGTGTTATGTAATATCTACAAGTGAAAAATCACGCTAATTGCCATTTTGACCATGATAATTTGTCAATGTTAACTATGATATTTTCTCTTAATATGGCAACGATTCGGCTCCATAATGATTCATATCCTAAGGTACTGCTGTATACTTTTTTACAACATTTGATAAATTGATAATGAATTGTGCAGTGCTATTCAAATTTTGTTAAAGGACCTTGATACAATGGTGTACCTGTCTATTAAATTAATAGATAATCAGCAGAATGATTTTCCACTATGGCAGTACATTTCTGTTTGAGAGAGTCCATTTTATCAATTTGAATGTTTATTAATTTAGAAAATTGCAAACACAAGCCATAATTTTGTATCTACCAAGAAAGTTATATTATGGAATACATTTTATTGGGTAAGGTAGAGCTTGAACTGAACAAAATAGATTTATATTCCTTTAATTTTCATAAAATCAGAATTAGATATAAATAACTGTTTTCTCTCTAGGACAAGGTCAAAATCCAGCCAGACAAGCAAGCATTAATTCAGGTATTCCTGCTGCTGTACCAGCATGTAGTGTTAATATGTTATGTGGATCTGGTTTAAGGGCCGTTGTATTAGCTTCACAAGCTATTAAGACTGGAGATGCAGCTGTTGTTGTTGCAGGTGGCATGGAAAGTATGAGCAAGGTAAGAATAGTGAGAGGGAGAAATGGAGTTTAACATCCATTTGACACAACTAGGTCATTTCGGGACTAACACATGGTTCAATTTTATTTCAACAATCTCAGTGCGTAGGGGTCTTTAGCTGCAGGAGGAAACCTGAGGACCTGAATAAAACGCATGAGGTTGGACAGGCTACCCTACTCCTTGTCACATACAACCGGGATTCGGAACCACGCCAGTTGACTCAATGACCGACCTTATGATACAGCGCTCACATGCTAACCATTCGGCCATACATCCCCACTCCCAAAGGTAAGAATAACTTGGTTATTTTTCTATTGTTATTTTGCTGAGATTGTGAAGGTTTCCCATGGAACTCACACTTTCAGTATTAATTATGTCTTCTAGCAAATAATTCAGGCTTGTTATCTTTCAGGCTCCACATTGTTTAAATTTACGACCCGGACATAAAATGGGTGACGCCAGCCTTGTTGATACAATGATTAAAGATGGTTTAACAGATGCTTTTAATAATTATCACATGGGTATCACAGGTAGATAGCTTCTTTAACTTCTCAAATCATTTAGCGTATTTATCGATTTATTAGGCGCAGTTATTCAGACTTCGATGGCGGCACAGGGGAAAAACCTAGATTTGTTCATGCATTAGGCACTCTTCTCCTATTAATTAAAATGTTTGGTAAAAAAAAGTGTGCCTAATCCACTAATAAATACAGTATATTAATACATACATTAGTTTGCTAATTGCTATACAAAACGTTTTTAAAAATGAGTCATTGGAAATATAGGTAAAATAGGTGGTTAATGTTCTCAACCAATTGGGCTACTAAAGATGGGCATACATCGACAGTATTTTCTTCTAGTCTTATTTCAAATTCCATTTGTCAGGTTTTTTTTGCAAGCAGTGAATAACATGGATTGATCTTGTTTTTTTCGTCCAATCTAAACAACTAGAGGCTGTTTTTTTGCACCCCTAAACTGAGGAACCAGGTTGGAAAATATGCAAAAGAAAGAATGTTGCTTTATATAATTCTTTATAATTCTAAACTTGAATATCTGTTTATCTAATGTAGTACCTTAAAATGTAAATCATGATTTTTGCAGCTGAAAATGTAGCTAAACAGTGGAATATATCTAGAGAACAGCAGGATGAGTTCTCATTAAAATCACAACTGAAATGTGAAACAGCACAGAAGGCTGGAAATTTTGATGAAGAAATTGTTCCTGTAACTATAAAATCAAGATCAGGTAGGATAGATTATACGCTTAGCTATTCAGAAGTTATGAAGTTATATTAGTAATCATACTTTGTTTGTGTAACTGCCCATGAACACTCTAATATTAAACCAGTTGTCCAATGTTTGAGGTGCTTATGTCTGTGTTAGCTATTAAACCACTTATTCACATAACAATCACTTAGTCATTTGAAACTAGATTCACAGTTGCATCTGTAAACCACATCTCTGGTGCGGTGTGTACATTGCTTGCTCATGTTCCACACGTGTGATGTTTATCCAGTAAAATGTTCTGGTGTTAAAAATTGTTTCCGCTCGTATATTCCAAGCCCAGAACATGAAACCTGTTTTCTTTACTAATCATTTAAATTAAAGATAGACCAAACCAAGCGGCCTACTATTCTATAGAATTCCAACTGGCAAGGAATCTTTTACATGCAGCCATATCCGAATGACTAGAATGTTGTGAAAAATGTTTTGTTTAAATTTTCAAAACTTATCAATTTGAAACTAAAAGTATTGAACAGTGAAACCAAAAACTTTTCATTTTTAGAGTTAATTGTTTTATCAAAAAAATAAGAAGCTTAATTTATATAGAAAATCAATTTTGTGTGGTATTCTTTGATTCTGTGTGATAGCTTATAAATATATGGTTATTGTTTTTTATCAATAGGAAGTGATGAAGTTAAAAAAGATGAATTTCCCAGATCAGGAAGTGCCATAGAAAATTTTACCAAGTTAAAGCCATGCTTTATTCGAGATGGCTCAGGCACAGTTACACCAGGCAATGCATCAGGTATGTCATACTCTGAAATCCATCCTACCATATTTATTTTATACGCTAACATTTAAAGAGATGTTGTTGTTACCCCTTTTGGTTCATAATCGTTTATGAAAGCATTTGAATCTACAGTAGAATCTGCATTAAGCAGCCACCCACGGGAAATTTTAGGATTGGACGCTTAACGGGAGTGGCCTCTTAATAAAATCTTGAGTTTTTTGTGCTGACATCAATTAATATTACGCTTGGGTGCACTTGCATCGGTAAATTTGGCCGTCGCTGAATCTCGGATATAACTTCCGTAAACATGTCATTTTGTCCCAACCTTCAATACTACTGTCTACCATTGTCATGGATTCGATAATATTTATCCATTTTTGTAAAATCTCATGGTTTTTTTCTTTTGTGCTGACATCAATTAATATTACGCTTGAATGCATTGGAAGCAAACACCAATGCAATAGCCTGCTTCACTTGCATCGGTAAATTTGGCCGTCGCTGAATCGCGGACATAACTTCTGTAAACTTGTCATTTTGTACCAACCTTCAATACTACTGTCTATCATAGTGATGTATTCGATAATATTTATCCATTTTTGTGAAGAAAATGGATGAATTAATTTTATTTTATCAAAGAAGCACACGCACCAAAAAACATCGCTGATTTAGCTACCGAATCACAGGGGGTGTAACTCTGTATGTAATATTACAGGTGGCGCTAAAACGTCTATTTAACAACATAGCGGCTTTTAGTCGGTACTTTCAGTTTATTCAATCAGTATCAAATAATGTCCCGTTACGTGTGAAAACAATGACCAGGTTTGTCGTTTAATAAAACAAAAGATTAGTTAACAGATAATCCCGGGTTAATTGGTATTTTCACATTTCTTTTTATCTGATTTGTGTGAGTCCAGTTAATTGATTACTACTCACGGGATTAGCGGGGGTGTTACGAAGAACGACAAGATGGTATCATTCAACAATGGCCGTTGAATGGGCGATGTTTTGTTAAATTCACTTGCAAAATAGTGACCGCTGGCCGCGTTAGGGGAGTGACCGTTGAATAAGGAGATGAAACAATAGAATTTTTACGGGGGGAATTTATTGTGACCGCTTACAAGGAGATGTCGCTGAATAGGAGTGGTTGCTCATACGGATTCTACTGTACTTTTTTCACCAAACTTTTATGACGCTTTATAACCACATTTTAGATCGATTTTTTATGATATTTTAGTGAAGCCTTGTCCTAGGTACAAAAAGTTCAAACTATTTTATCAGTTCTGCAAGTTCTCTGAGGTGTTTGAATCTGAATGTGGGAGCCACAGTGATTCATTGAGTAAGATGTTGGCTCTCTAACCTGGAGGTCCTGTGTTCGTTCCCAGTGTTGACAGAGAAAGTTCAGTCATGTAGGACAAAAGGCCTGGCAAAGAACATTGGCATGCTATAACTCATGACATTTGGAATTTAGTTGGACATTAAACCCTATTTCATTTCGAGCCTAAATGTCAGTTATTGGTTATACTAATTTTTTTTTGGACTCACTCAAATAAATATGCTTTTTTATTATATGTTAATAGGTATTAATGATGGGGCTGCAGCACTACTAATGATGAGTAAAACGGAAGCAGAGACTAGAAAATTAACACCATTAGCTAAAATAGTATCATGGGCCCAGGCAGGGGTTGATCCAGCTGTCATGGGAACTGGTCCTATACCAGCCACCAAAAAAGCTGTGAGTTCATAATTTGATTTTTTTACCAATAAATGTGGATAAATGATCACAATAGATACCTATCTTTAATCCATTTGTAAATTTGAACACAAATTAATGATATGTATCAGTATGTACATTATTTTAAACTTTTGAAGGAATACAAAGTCGTTTCATAAGTACTTCAACTTAAAGGGGCATAATGGGAGATTAGATAAAGAGTTGACAGATCCTTATGAGACATATAGAAATAGATTTCCCTAAAAATAAACACACTTATAAAATTCAGAAGTAGTATATCCATATAAATGTGTTTATTTCTTTGAGTTGACAGTTCTCGCAACAATAGTTAAAAGAATAGATAACGTAAACAGAATATGCTGAAAACTTCAGCTACAATAAAAAAACAAAGTCGTGATTATCCATTTTAGCTTTCAATATTTTTCAAATAATATATTCCAATCCGTTAAATATCACAGGCTAACGATGGCATCGTTAGTTGATTATGGTCTCGATAAGTTAAATAATGTCTAATCACTAATTTAGCTAAAATTTCAGGCCTTATGAAAGACCTTTAATAGGCAGAGTTAGTTATTGCATAATGCATGTTCCAGTTTTACAAAAATTTGTTTGATTGTCACATGACCTGATTTAAGTAAATTGAAATGAAAATGAAGGTGATTATTGCAGGCGCGGATCCAGGATTTTTTGCAGGGGGGAGGGGGGTCTAGGTTTGTCAACTAATTAACGGGGGGGGGGGGCCCTACCCGAGAAAAATTTGGTAAATTAGATTCAATTTGGTGCATTCTGACGTATTTCCGGAAGGTAAATTCCAAAATTACAGATCTAAAAGTCGTCAATAAAATAGCATAAAACATTTTCAAGTCTGAGCAGGGGGGGGGTCCGGACCCCCTGGACCCCCCGTCTGGATCCGCGCCTGTATTGATATTAATTATATATATTACAGTTAGAGAAGGCTGGTTGGTCTGTAGGAGATGTTGATTTATTTGAATTGAATGAAGCCTTTGCTGCTCAATCTATAGCTGTAGTTCATGATTTAGGATGTGATATCTCCAAGGTTAGTACATATTTTAAAAAAACCAAAAAAAAGGTTTTTTTGTTAGTTATTTGAGTTTCATAGTGAAAGCAGTGGTCTAGCTCTGAATCATAGTACTGGTAAGCATTCTCAGCCTCGTGCAAAACCCATCACAGTAAGTCATTAGAGGTTTACAGTACATGGAAGATAATTTCATATGTAAATGAAATGAAGTTTAATGTACGACTTTTCGGCTCCATCCGAGGCTAATGCCCGGCATTTGCCATGCTGTGTCTTGTGAGAGAAATTTTTTCTGGAAAGTCTACTCTTTTTTCGAATTGCAAAGGCAAGGGTTCTTTTATGTGCACTCCCTTCTGCCAATTGGATATCAGACAGAATCAGCAGACAGACAGACTGATGTTTCTTTAATACACAGGCCAAAAAAAAATTGCTTTGTAATATGAACTGAAAATTATTGTCAGTTTGATCGTTTTTTTTTTAAAAAAAAAAACCATTACATTCATGATAACCATAATCTTGAAATGTATGAGAAGATATCAGAACTAAATGCCGATTCTGTTAAGTGAGCTACCGTTAGGCACTCATTTTAGTTCAGGAATCTTTCAGCTTAGATCCTTTGTGAACCCCTCTTTTCATTAGCCCATTTTGAAGTAAACAGTAGAATGTTAAATCCCATTCCATTTCCCTTTGTGAACCTTAATTTTCTATTTTATTATTATAGGTAAATGTAAATGGTGGAGCTATTGCTCTTGGTCATCCTATTGGTGCATCTGGTGCTAGAATACTCGTTACATTAATACATGCTTTAAAAAGAACTGGTGGAAAAAAGGGTGTGGCAGCTTTGTGTGTGGGTGGGGGTATGGGTATTGCTGTTTGTGTTGAAATGTTATGAAAGGTGTTGTTATTGTTTCAAAAAATCGTGGGAACATTTTCCATGAAACTTGTTAATGTTTGGTGGAATCATGACATTATAAAAGGAATAATTTATTTGAAGATAATATATTGGTTTAAAGTATGGGTTTTAATGTATTTGAGATCAAGTACAGGAGAAATTTAATGTTTTTATCTTCAGATTTCATAAGGAACAAAGGGGACATGATTTTTGGGGGGAACAATTTAAGTTGTATTTATATATATTATGTAATTTGTATCGCTATATTTCATTTTAAGATGTAATCTTTATTTCCTCATGTTTATGTATTGTTACATTTGTAATAAAACAATGGTGCCAGATTTTATATAATGTTATTCTCGGAATACCGAAGTTTAACGTCCTACTGTTTTGCTCTGAAATGGGCTGATGAAGACCGGCATACACCATACAGTGTGCTGTGAGGTAAATTTTGCCCGGACAGCGGCTCTACAGCTTACTCTTATATCAAATTCCAACTGTCAAGGGATCTTTTACTTGCACACCAATGGCTCTGAGTATCAATCAGTAGGTAGATTGTATGATGCTCACAGCTGGTCCCCTGATCTAGTTATTTATTTCTTGTAAATATCTATGTAGTTTCTCTTGTCCACAGATTTGTCTTGTCAGTTTTGTTTTGTGTGTAGTGAAGTCCTCCTGCGCTTAAAGGGACAATAACATTCTTGCTGTCTTGGTAGCTCCAGAAAATAAATAATACCCTTATTCTAAGTACTAGATGTTCAAGTGTCCTACCTGTTGTGTAAATTATCCATTACAACCTATTTTACTTGTCCAGAGGGTTCGAAAATATTTTAAAAACTAAGTCACATTTGGAATGGTTTACGTTAGACTTTTCAAATCAATTGGTTGAATTTTTCCAATTTTTCAAAATAGGTGTGTTAAGATGAAATTTATATCATCATTTAATTGGAATATTCTAAAATAATACGATTTGTTGACCAGAATGAAGATTGGGACATATTATTCAGTTACAACAAGAGTGTTATTGGGGCTTTAACATTATAGTGGCTTATGACCTGGCCTGTCAACTATGAGAATTATTTTCAAAATATGGAGGAGTGTATTCACCTGGAAAAGATAATGAATTTTGCCCTCTAATCTTTAGCCTGGATTAGGTTTATTTAAATATTGATCTCTCATAATACAAACACAGAATCCTCTCCAACAGAGTCCCAGTTAGTCCTACATCCAACAGCTGGGTATATAAAATAAGACTAGTAACTTTAGTATTAAAGGGACAATAACATTCTTGCTGGCTTGGTAGCTCCAGAAAATAAATAATACCCTTATTCTAAGTACTAGATGTTTAAGTGTCCTACCTGTTGTGTAAATTATCGATTACAACCTATTTTACTTGGCCAGAGGGTTCGAAAATATTTTAAAATCCAAGTCACATTTCAAAAGGTTTACGTTAGACTTTTCAAATCAATTGGTTGCATTTTTCCAATTTTTTTAAAATAGGTGTGTTAAGATGAAATTTATATTATCGTTTAATTGGAATATTCTAAAATAATACGATTTGATGACCAGAATGAAGATTGGGACATATTATTCAGTTACAACAAGAGTGTTATTGGGGCTTTAAGCCAAGTGGGTGGTTTAATATATTATGCTGTAACATGTAGTATTGATCTTATCCCTTTAGCTTAGCCTTAGGGGCATGATTTACCATTAGGTATAGTAGGCCATTTTCATATGGCGCACAGGTATCTGCATTTATGGGCCCACTGAAAACAATTTGACACAGCCTGCCAGCATATCTTGTTTCAAGTGAACAGTGGATATTTAGGAGCCCACTGAAGAAATAAAATGAAATTGGTTTAATGTTCTGCATACGCCATACACTGCTATGAGGAACATTTTGCCCAGGCAGCAGCACTATGGCCTACTTTTACACAGAATTAAAACTACCAAGAGATCTTTACGTGCCCACCCAAACGACTAGACAGCTGTCCTTGCTAAGCCCTCCATCCTGTACCATTGACAAGGTGAAACCACGTTGGAAAGTCCCGATGAACTTTCTCATCCAATGCTGGGATCGAACACACGATCTCCAAGCTAGCAAGCCAATGTCGCAGCCACTTAACCACTGAAGGTTTTGGTCTAGCTAGGGCCCACAGGCAGGTAAATCCAGCCCTGTTTAGTACAGAACTGCATCAAAAGGTAATTAAACTGCATGGGACATTTTATATTTACTACCTCACTTTTATCTCTATAAAATAAAAAACCCAGAATTCTTTTATCACTAAATAATTTTATTTCCAAAGAAATATTAAACATAACACTGTTATACTATTGGCCTTCCCCTGAGTTCGTTATTACCTTGCCAACCCTTCATAAAGATTGGGCTATAATTAGTTTATTAGCACTGGACTGATCCACTATAACATGACATGGTCTTCATTTTCAATCACCTAGTATAGACAGGAATAACTTCATTCTAACTTAGGGTAACTGATATAGAAATGGACTGAGGGTAAGGCCAAGATGATTATTATATGATTTTCAAATAATAAAATCCAATTATTGTAGCCATATCCATAATATATAGGATCTAATGGTTTTCTTGAAATCTAAATAAATATTAATTGCTATAAAAAGCTTGCAATATATTCTAAGTGTATTTAGTGGCAAGTAATGTACCTGTATTACTTATATAAGAGATCATTTATTTAGTTTGAGTAAATGGTACATCAACCATTGTACAATTTCATTCTAGTGGTAATCTGAAAATATGTGTATACTTTTGTGCACTTTTCTGAAGATTTTACGATAATGATAGGTTTATAGATATTAGAAAAGATAAAAGTAGAGATATGAAAGACACAAAAAAGAATTATATAAAAAAAATGTAATATTTTACATGTAAATACTATATAAAATGAAGTCACATTCCAAGTTTTGAATCTATATGTCCTAAAACACCTGTCAGAGAATTTGCGATAATTAATATAATATTAGAAACCATATCCTATGTAATATATAAAATTTATATTATGCATGGTTACACCTTCACCAATCAAAATTTAACAATAAAATATGTCCTGTGTATTATAGTTCATTCATATTAAATATAAATAGAGGTATAGGATACAGGAATGGTGATAGATTTGCTAAAAATACAATGTTATATATAAATGTACATAATAATCTAATATTAAGCAGGGTTTCAACCATTTAGATCTACTAATACTGGCACTGCTTCCTAACAACAAATTAACAAATTCACAAATTAAAAACAAGTAATTGGTTTATTTTGCATACAATATTAATGTGACCCTTGTATTCAAATCTGATTTCGATATGGTAGGTAAAACAACATATATATATTTAAAATGGCATTCAATGAATGACAGGGGAATTAATTTCGATCCATATCATTTTCGGATTAAGAATATTCAATGATCTTAATTTGCTTGAACACACACTGAAATGTCCTATATAATTAATCCATTAAATGTCAATCCGTTTTTACTATCAGTATTTTCAAAACTGTCACGGTAACTTTTTCAGGAAAAAGATGTCTAGATGAAAAAACAAACATAGCTTGCCAGACAAGGTAACATGCACAAACTAACAGTTTCCTCGTCTCTGTAGGGTAACAAGACTCTCCTTTAAAAATGCCTATACAGTGCACAATAATGATCCCATTCTAATTTTTGCTGAGTGGGTAAAATTAGGTAATTTCATTTGATCAAAAATTTGATGATGTGAATAGGTCAACAGTAATATGTGTATCAACAATTATATATAAGTCAAGGGCCATAACTCTGTGAGTGCTTTTGTGAGACCGCTCTAAATTGTTTAGGGCCATTTTTAACCCAATCCTAACTATTCCTGAAATAGTGCGTAATATGAGTTAGTGTAAACGGACAGACAGATCGATCAACAAGTGCAACAACGATAATTCTAGACATCTGGTACACTATGGAGAAATTTTAATTTGTTCAGAGCATAAAGTTAATGTCATTTATTCTTTATATTCAATCTTCAACTCAATATTATCAAAAATAATCACCCAGGATACTAAAACGAATTTGTGAATATATTTTTTAAAATAAAGAAAGGCACTACTGCGTATTGCTTAAATATATCAATAATACTTTCATTGTATAAGATAATACTTTAAAAACTACCGTGTGGTGTACACATATACAAAAACAAACTAAAACAGTGTCCATTTACAGAAGCACAACTATGGTGATATTAACATCACTCTAATAGCACACTAACCATGTTCTAAAGACTACATTACTTATTTACTTGAATGATAAAGACTACATTACTTATGAACTTGAGTGTTAAATATACAGGTCACAATTATATGTAATACAATAACCGCTTATTACCAAGCTTAGTCGAAATGTCACTCAGTATAAAGCAGTCATTGAATTCCGTAGAATTGTGAACTGTATATTCGAGTTCAATTTACTAAATGCTACTGAAACTATTTGATTGCTAAAGACTGCATCACTAATAACCATCATTGTTAAAGACTACATTACTTATAACCTTGATTGTTAAAGACTATTACTTATAAACTTAAGTGTTCAAGACTACATTACTTTTAAACTTTGGTGTTAAAGACTACATTACTTATAACCTTGATTGTTAAAGACTACATTACTTATCAACTATTCGTAAGCCTGAATCTATTGTTCTAAGGAGCATGGTGGTTAGTAAAACAAAGTTCTGATATAGAAAATGGAGACATTAACTTATGTTTTTCAATATAATTATTTCTACTGTAACACTATTCTACTTTTTCCAACAAATCCTGTTCTAGTTTTCTCTCAGCAATCAAGTTTCACACAATCCAAAAACAACAAATGACATATTTTATTATCGTTTTGACTGTGGCACATAAATATTTTCTCTACAACAATTCCTTGACCAGCTCCTGTTCAATAAAATATATAATCTTCAAACAAAACACTACCTTTCCTCTCAAGTCACCGTCATTAACATTCTTAAACGAGGATATTTTCTGTTGTCTAGACCATTCCCTAGCGGACCTGAATTGTTACTCATTACAAATATTGTTATATATATATATATATATATATCTTTATCTTATACACCACTCTAAAACCCGTTAAATATACAAATAATATTAAAGCTAATAACTATAATCCTTTAGAGTACACAAAATGAAAAATCAAGTAGAACCATTATTAACTCATTTCAAACTCATAAGTGTATGGGTGACTAAAACTGTGGCACATAGAAGATGTTAAAGGGACCATCCCGATTTTAACAGAGATCAGCCCTTTAAAAATAAAATGAAATTAAAAAATATTAAAAATTACACCAACTGGGGTTAATCTATCAACTATGTTATACACTAAGCCTGTTTTCCGTGGACACGATACAGCACCCCTCATCAGTTATATGAAAATTGTTCCATTACATATGCATCAGACACGCACGGAAACGCATACATGGAAATCAGGGTTTTACTGTGTTTCAATCATGAGGAATAGCGAAAACATAATGCTGATATTATATATAAAATATATATTTACAAATAATTGAAAAATTATAATATGAGGAGTAATGGAATAAAATTTGAATCACAATAACATAGGAAAACATATAAGGTGGAAATTTACTGTGAAGTAACAAAAGGGGATTAAATATAATTTCTCAAGGCAAGAACAAGAAATGGTTCTAATGCAAAAAGGATAATCCATTAATCCCTGTATATTCAATTAGATCTAGAACGACTTAGATTCCCACATTTTATGGATTAATTTATGAAAATAAATTTTGTCAAAAATACAGGCATAGACAAATTATTTTCAGCAAAATTTTACAATAGTTTTATACCAAAAAAAGCATATATAAAAAAATCATATTGACAGCTACAATATTCAAAGGCAATTACACAAATTATTCGTGGGTGTTTTAGCAAAAAAATATTTTGGCTTACAGCAAGAATCAGAAAAATAGCTAGAAATACTCATTTCTAAATATATGTAACCATTTAAAGACTAATGTAGTCTCAAGCATTTTGTTTTAAAAAATAAATTATTTTTATCATATATTATGAACAACCATGATCAACAAATGTACATTTTATAAAACATTTAAACATTTGAATCAAAATTCACAAACTCATTTTCACTGTTATTTTTCAACAACTGTAATATAAGATTTTCAAAAAATATAAAGTGCCATAATGATTGTATTTTATTTTAATATAAAGATATGTGTGACATGTATAACATGACATTCTGTTTATCATTTCTAAACTAATATAAAACACACATTATGCAAGAGCTGAATCCTGCCCATTGAAGGTGTTTCTTTAGGCTTGAAATGTTAGCTAAATTATTAATTAAACATTAATTAACTTAACTTAATCTACTCTCAATGTCATTGCTAACCTGCAATATCTACTGGATTAGAATCCAATTTGCTGCTTAACTTTCATTCATGGTTTAATCATGAAATGGATAATTGAGACAATGTTTTTTATCGTACTGAATTGCTGCTCAATAATCAAAACTATTTTTTTTATCGTACTGAATTTAGTAATGATGATCAAGGCTTGGCCAAAAATTCAATCACCAAGTTCTTGGTTCTGAGTGGATCAATTTGACTGAAATTTTCGGTAAATTCCCTTTACATTGTGTAGTTTTAAACTATTATAGTGTGAACTGTCAGCTCTTAATCTAATCTCCCATAATGTATCCTTAACTAACAATGATCAAATATTTGTTACATTACATTACGTGTGGTTTGATGGTTGAGCGCGAGACATCAAGTAATATAATAATATTGCATGAGACGTTAGTCTAATACCCCGTTCAGACGCTTATAACTAAACTGGTTTAACTTATCCGGCGATTTTTGCGTTCATACGTGTTTTAAGATACTGGCACTATACTGGATTAACATTCCTGACCATGTTCTTGAACTCGTCGGTCAAGGGTCAGAGGTAAACGCGCATGAGCATTTTTCTAAGATTGTTATTTACTACGCACTGCGCATGTCCAGAGTGAAAATATCCGGATATTTTAATCCTAACCGTTCAGACGCCGAAAGTTAAACCAGATAAAAAAAAAAGCTGAATTCAATTCACCTACGGAGGTGGATATTTTAAACTAGTTTAAAATCTCCACATATGCGTTCAGACTACGAAAATTGCTGAATTAACTATCGCCGGATAAGTTAAACTAGTTTAACTTGCGCGTCTGAACGGGGTATAAGGGTTGTATTAATATATTACACAATGTCTTGCGTAAAACCATTAAACAACTTAAAACACTATATCTCACACATACATTTCAATGAAACTGTCACACAAGTCCAATATTTCATTTAGTATAAATAATGTACCATAAATAGATAACAGTACACCAACATCAAAGGATGACGTCACATTTTAAACATATAGCTATTTACACATATAGCTTGTTCATTAGGCAAATATCAATATATCAGTATCTTTCACACACTACAGTCTACAGTACATTTTTGGACCAGGAACAGCAGCCCAAATCACTGCTTATCTTTTTATTCATCTCCTTGTTCCTCTTGCTTTTCTTCATGGGGGCAGCACTATTTGAAAAAAAAAAGCCTAAGGCTTTGTCAATTCCTGTTCCTATGACAACGCAGCATCGACTGACAGACCCTAATTGTTGATACAACATGACAATTCCAAGATAGCAGCGACAATAGTATGCTCAGTTCTTGGTACGCTACTGCTTGTTTTATCATGTTCTGTCAATGGACTAAGAGATGTGATGTTGTCAACAATTTTATGGATTCTTCAAAAATATTAATTTATGTTTTTAATATAACACAAAACACAGTTCTATGGATAACAATCACTATATTATACACACACTACACACTTATGTTTTTAATACCTAAATTTTATTTTAATATACTGAATGGCCATGAATTTCGACTAGTTTTAATTGAGCATAATATAATATTTATTATAAAGTATATATTTAGCATAAAGCAGAGATTCTATATTTTGCATAAATATTATTATTTATATGATACATCTATGAATATATATGTACAATATTAAAAATTCGATTAAAATATGATAAAACAGTGATTTTCAGCAGTGCATATAGTGCCAGTGTTCATCGATAATGGCATTGAAATAATTCTCTATTGAGTGAGACAAATATATCTATAAATGCAGTACTATTTATATTTCAATAAGTTGAGGATAAAAAATGTAACTAGCATTTTAATTAATGTTTATAAATTGTAAAACTAAAAATGCAAAAAAATAATCCAAAACAATTGCTCGCTAAATTCTAAACAAAAAAAAAAGTCCCAGATTCAAATGAAACAAAGCAAAATGGATTTTAATGGTAAGAGATCTCACATACAAATGAAACTGTCAGTACGATGGTAATGTAAAATTTGAAAACTTGAATAAAGTCAAAAATTCACAAAATAATTGTTTATCAATGAATGTAATGAACATTAATAATGTACTGTAGATATCATTGCATATGTTTATATCCTGAGACCTTATAAAATGGTTGGGGTTTTTTCGTGATGCTCATTAAAAATAGCACTAAATCTAATACATTGATAAATCACAGCAAAAACCTTTCATTATATACAACTTTCAATTAATAATAAAACTAAATGATAAACATATTATTCCCTCCAATATTGTTATCTTCAATACTCTTTGTGATTAATCCTCCCTCATATTACAATGGTGAGGTTTTATTGGGCCTAAATGTTGACAAGGTGCTTTTTAACATTTAAAAATGTCAACAAGGCTTATACCAACAGAAACTCTGTTCTGTAGAATTTTGTCAAGACAGTTAGCTTTTAGGGGTTATTCATGACATTCTTAAGGTAATTGTAATTTCTACTTATTATGTACTTGTTAAAGTGTAGAATATTGTATTGTTGTTTTTCCATCAAATCAACTAGGTCCATAAATAAGAAGGCAACAAGTATTCCTTGGTACTAGGAGCTGGTTCTAAGTTCTCGTCCTTTAAAAATTCTCTGGGTAAAAGAACCAAGTAACCCTTGACTCCTTTAACTTTTTCAAAGGCTTCTGTGGGATTTGATTCTACTAATGCTGGCTCTGCCCAATACTCTTTCATTTCTTTAAATGTACGAACATAGTCACAAGGAATACACTTGAAAACCTGTTAATAATGAGAAAGCTCCATTAAATGTTTAACTCAATGCCTACTTTCAACTATATTTTACGTTAAAATCTTTTACTTCAGTACCTTGAAGTTTATTATTTTGAATGCTAGTATATTTGTCAGTTGTTTCAGTACAAATTGTTCTTTTTTTTACCTATCCCAACCCTTTCTTTACGAACCTACTGTCACTTGCCTGACAAGTGAACAGGGCTTGTAAAATACTATGCCTGATTCAAATCTGGGTCAGTCTAGTTGTGAGCAGCGTTCATAGCTTGAACAGCATGTCAAAGTTACAATATATAATTACACATAGTATTGAAATTAATACCGGTATATATCAACCGGCATTTTTTTTTAAATGTCACAGAACGATATTGTCTAACTCAAATGAGCAGTATGTCCATTTTAGAAAATATAGTTTTCATTGACAGGGTTCAATTACTCTGAAAAATTCACCCAAGGCTATCTTTCTGGTGTGCAAAATGACCGATGGGTCAGATCTAGTTACCGTCATTTTCCATAGCCCTCGGTCCTGACCGGCATATACGGCCGACATGGAAACCTGAGCTCTGACCAATCTGATTAATTTTTTTTTTAATAAAACTGATATTTCCATTCTTTTTTTACAAGGTTTATTGGCATGCCCAGTAACATAGGAAAACTGATGCAAAACTGAAAATTCTTATCATCTTTACCCAACCAATATCATCAATGTTAAAAATAAAAACTCTGAACTGATTCAAGCTTTTTATGACTCGAAAGAAATTGATCTGCATTTCCATCTGCTTGCTGAAGATTATTTATTTCAAAAATGCTTTTTTACAAGAACGGTGAAATGACAGATAGATTGATAGGGGTGTCGACCATATACTCCCCAAAAAAATGTAATGGTATAAAAATATAAAACGTACTGTATCATATATGGTAGTATTTATAGCTGCTTGTTTTAACCATATATTTTTATAGAAATCTTGTCGGACTATATCAGTTATATCCAATGTATCACTATCACTCAATCCTAGATGTTCCCTGTAAAAAGTAATACATTCTATGAATATGAAGAATACAATAATATTTTGGGTTTTATTTCTATTGTCATAAATTAGGAGCATTTTAAAATGGTTTGGAAAATTGTCCATTTGACCATGTTTTTTTTTTTAATATTAAAATATTTACACAACAGTAAGATCTAAGAACATCTTTAAAGGGACAATAAGACTCTTGCTGGCTTGGCAGCTCCAGATAATAAATAATAGCCTTATTCTAAGTACTAGATGTTTAAGTGTCCTACCTGTTGTGTAAATTATCCATTACGACCTATTTTACTTGTCCAGAGGGTTTGAAAATATTTTAAATCAAAGTCACATTTGAAAAGGTTTACGTTAGACTTTTCAAATCAATTAGTTGAATTTTTCCAATTTTTTAAATTAGGTGTGTTAAGATGAAATTTATATCATCAATTAATTGGAATATTGTAAAATAATACAATTTGTTGACCAGAATAAAGATTTGGACATATTATTCAGTTACAACAAGAGTGTTATTGGGGCTTTAATTAGTGTGTACATCTGACATGACATGAGAGAGGTGGGGGAGTTATGGGCTGAAGGCATTCACGTTTGATCATAAAGTCTATCATTGAGTCAAGTGATTAGGGTTCGATTCCCGCTTGTACGTGACAAGATGTAGGTTTGCCTGCCCAATCTCATGGGTTTTCTCTGGGTTCTCTGGTTTCCTTCAACTGCAAAAGACCCTTATGCGCAAGCAAAGTATTGAAATAAAAATTGAACCATATGTTAGTCCCAAAATAACTCCATTTCCCTTTGTCTTTCTGACATGACATGACCTTTGATCTAGCCAATGATCAGCTGCTTGGATTCGGCAAGACCAAATTTAACCAATCACAGTGACTAAATCTTGACATCAATGAGAACAGAGAATTAATAAAGAAGTAATATGAAAGATGAATTCCCAATGAGAATAGAAATTTGTATTTTAACTTTACAGTTTAACTTTCGAACATTCAACTGAATAAACTAGTTTACATTATATTCCACATTCATTACCTGAACAACGTGGTTCTCAGTGATGAGGCAAATCTTCCAACAAAGTGTTCTCTGCCATTGATTCTTACAGGAGTCTTTTTAATATCTTCTACCATAACAGCTAACTCACTATCACGTTTACCCAGCATACTGCGATCGTTTATATTAGCTGATCCTATTATAACTGTATCATCATCGACAATCATTAATTTACTATGAACATATATCAACTCGGATACCTGCATATAATAAACATAAAATGATATAACTAAAACATACATTATATAAGAACGAAATCTGCCTATTACAGATCTTTCTTTAGGCCTAAAATGTTATCTAAATTATTAATTAGACATTTATTAACCAAATGATAATTAACACCCGATATCATCGTTAGTCTGCGATATTTACTGAATTAGGATCTGATGTGCTGGCTGCACAACTTGCATTCATGATTAAATCAAAAATGGATAATCGAGACTGTTTTTTTATCGAACCGACTTTAGTAATGATGATCGAGGCTAGGTCGAAAATTCAATCGCTAAATTCTCGGTTAAGAGAGGATTTATTTGACTGCAATTTTTCAGTAAATTCGCTTTACATTATCTAGTTTTTAACTATTATAGTGAGAACTGACAGTAGTTCTTTATCTATTCTCCCATAATGTATCTTTAAAGGTGAAGTATATATCACAGGTCTTCAAATGTTATATAACGTCGGTGAAGTGTCAAAAGGGTGTATCTTATCTTGGAAAATTAGTCAAATACACTTTTTTGCATTTTTAAAATCTCCAAATTAATATTCACATTTCTGTCTAAGCTGTGTATCTCTACGCCAATTAGAACTGTTCTGGGTATCATGTGTCCAAATGTCGTATCTTTATTTGTGGAAATTTTGAAATGAAAAAGGTTCTATTTCTTAATCTTAGAAATTCTGAGATATACCCTTTTGACACTTCACCGACAATAAACTATCGTCTAGACATTTATTCACATGCAGACCTTAAAATAACTCTCTATTCCATTTAAATGCAATGAAACATGATCGATGTTTTATAGTTTAATTCAAAAATGGATAATCAAGTCTAAACCTCAATTGTGAAGTACCATTACTACTGTATTAATATTAAACAATCTGAGCATTGGGAATTAAAAATAAGGTCATTTTCGAAGAAAAATAAAAACAATTACGTTTGGATCACATATCTCAAATGATGGGTGCCTTGCTACATGTGTCTAATTTAGCCATAACTGGTCACATTTATCAAATAATACTACAGCATCTGTATGATACACTGTAAGTTGAATACAAAATATAATATGTTTAACTTACCAGTCTCCCATTCAGTTCTGCCCAAGTTCTTAAACCACAAAACACAACATAATTCAAGGGATCAGCCACTAGAAGATAATAATATATATGTGATTACACTCTAATCCATCCCCGGCCTGTTTCAGGAAGGGTTGGATTAAGTGGGGGGGATGGACTATAGGCCATACAGTCAGTTTCCTCAGTATTAAATGGGCCCTCAGATCAGTTCAAAAATGTTTTAGTGACTTGACTATAGCCATATAGTCAGTTGCCTCAATATTAAAGGGTCCCTTAGATTAGCTCCAAAATGTTTTAGTACTGTATATTAATGTAATTTTTTATGTTTGTTCCCCAGATATATCTATTGAGTTTGAGTGTGACCGACAATGATCAGATTATGACCCCTTTTCACTTTTGGTGCAAGGGTCCCAGTGAACTTTTCAACTAGTTATTTGCATTATAGAAATTTACCTTCTTTAGATAGTCTCTCTATTAAGGAGTTGCGTCCTCTACAAATTGATGCATAATTCCAGTTAGTAACTGCTTGAAGTGCTGTTCCTCCTGATGTACCAAATTCACCTTCAAATGCTGGTAATAATGGCATTACTACATACACCCGAAACTCTTCTCCACACCTGTATATAAAATAGTTTCAAAATTTTTCACTGGTTCATGTGTGCACTTTGGATTTCCCACTGGTACATGACAAGGCGTAAGGTTGCCTGTCCAACATTGAGGATTTTCTTAAGGTCCTCCTTTTTCCTCCTACTGCTAAAGAATCCAAAATGACCAAGTTTATGAACATTGGTATTGGTTCGTGATGTCACGGTTGCAACCAGAATTAGCAATTGTTCATTGGGAAGCATTCAAAACAACCAAAAGTTAATTTTGATACAAAAGAAATCAACACATTTGTCCAAGTTTTAAAACTCAATATGTCATTTTCAAGATTGAGATATCCATATGGACTCCATATTGAGAGATCTGTTATATAAAGTCTATTTGCTTTAAAGAATATTGTCCTATTAAATCAAAAATTTCTTTTTACTCAAAATGAAATAAAGTATGATAAACGATTTTGATCGAAACAAGTTACCTGTGAGCTCTAATAATACGTCTGTATAAAGCTTCTCCAATACCATTTAATACTGTATATGTCTCATCTTCTATTAATGTGACGAAAAACTGATTCTGTATTTGAAAAAAAAAAACAAACCACAAGTTTATTAAATCTTACCACAGCAATATCTCATCAATAGTTTAGCTTATGAAAATATGAAAAATATTAGTGGCAATACATACATAATACAAATTAGCAATCAAGTTAATACTGAAATTTGTCTTGAATTCCTGAATTTTGAAACATTTTTAAATCATTATAAACTAAGAAAGACTGACATCAAAAGATAATTTTGTACTTGTAGGTATTTGGCTTGAGCTTGATAGCGTACTTACCTCAATGTAAATATAATGTTTTGCATTTTCAATACAATGTATGTAAGCCGTATGAATGGATGCTTCAATAGTACCAATACCTGCTGACCAACTACTGGAACTTCGTAATATCTAAATGAATTAATTAAAGATGCATTATGTTAGATTTAGATAAAGAGTTGACAGGTCTCACTATAATAAAATAGTTTAAAACTCAATCTGATTAAAACACAGATCCAATTTCGTTTGGTTTTTTATAGTTCAAAATTTCGTTTTTACTTGTCTTTACTACTCTTGGATCTGGAGGACTTGTTTTTTAACTTGTGTTCTGCCTGAAATGAGGGGTCAGCCAATCAAATGGTCTGTCGAATCGACCGTTTGACCTTTTCATGCTTGGAACTGTGGGTAGATAGAGATACGTCTATACTAACACCAGCGGATAGAAATCAAAACAAAAGTAGATTTTAAAAAGCATGGCGGTCGCTAATTGGTTAATCGAATGACTGACGTTATCGGGTCAAACGTCCCGTGCTTGATATCTGACGTCATAGAACGTGAGTGACGTCATAGAACGTGAGCTCCCACTATAACTAGTTAGATCTACATGAGTGTAGGCCATCGAAAGAATAAAAAACGAAACGAAATATAGATCTATATTTTAATTAGATTGTTTAAAAGTAGATAATAAAAAAGAAATATATTGAAACTTCATTTTGAGTGAAGCTGTGACTGAAGAATAGTGTAGTCTCCATTTTCATTGCTACCACTGTTATAATAATAGACAGTCTCAATTATCCATTTTTAAATTAAACCATTAAATGGCAATCATGTTTTATCCATTCAAAATTACAAAAATCAGATAGTCTAAAGAGTTAAAGAAAAGGCTTGTCAGGTCAATAAATGTCTATGTTATAATTCATACAACAATCAAGGCCGTAAGAAAAATATGGAAGTACCTGAGACTTGACTTCATAAGTAACACCTTTTATTGACATGGGTACCGTACATCTAGCATTGGTTTTAGGTAGTAAAAATGGGTAAGAATTTTTCTTTTTAAACTTCTTTGTCTGTAAAATTTATAATATACTTTGCTTCAATAACCATAGAGCTCATTTATACATCAACTTATATAACAATACATTGACACAAATAAACTCACTGCATGCTTTCACTACATAGATTAACACAACAGGTTGTTGATTTTATCAAGAAATCAATATAATAAAATAATAACATAACACAATAAGTCGTATAGAGTTATATTTACCTATCTATATCCAAATCAAAATTATTATCAACATTTCCATATTCTATAATATTTTATTACTTGATTCATAATACATGTAATATACTACCAATCTGATCAAAACACAGATACTATTTCAATTTTTTTTTTTAGTTCAAAATGTTGTTTCGCTTGTCTTTACTACACTAGGATCTGGAAGAGTTGTTATATAACCCACATTCTGGATGATGTGAAGGATTAGTCAATGAAACGATTTGATATGGCAAAGTTTTTGGCATGAGTTTCACAGAACTATGCATAACCCACTAAAAACGTCAACGCTGATTGGTTAATCAAATGGATGACGTAATAGGGTCAAAAGCAGATTCGATGACCTTTGACACAACCTCTCACTACAATTGGTCAGATCTTCATGCAATAGAAGCTATCGAAAGTATCAGAAACCAAACGAAATATAGATCTGTATTTTAATAAGATTGAATATAGAGAGAGAGAAATGGGGTTTAACATCCACTCGACACAAACCAGGTCATTTTGGAACTAACATATGGTTTAATTTTATTTCAATTCGCTTGCCCGGAGGGGTCTTTAGCAGTGGGAGGAAACCGGAGTGCCCGGAGGAAACCCACGAGGTTAAGAAGACGCCTCCATCTCCATGCCACATACGCTCACTCACACCAGGGCTCGAAACCACAGCCGCAAGCCAGAGGTGACCTGCCAGCTAGAGGTCGAAGCGCGGCACTCTAGACCACTAGCCCATCCCCCCCCCCCCCCCCCCCGCAAATTGAATATACTACATATACTTTTTACATTCCTACATGTTTATATCATATTTCCATGTAAATATCTGTACTATATATTCTTGTTATTTATGTATTTATCCTTTATTATGTTTGTATTGTTTGCTGTCCTTGATGGATTTTTGGGTACAAAATAATCTTATCTTTGCTGAGACTACCAAAGAATTACCTTAGTATAATTCCAGCGTGTAATGAAATGTCTTGCAACGTCCCTAGCAGATTTACCATATACTACAGCTCCTATATCATGCCATGGCATTCTGGGACACACATTTCTATCTATAAAATCTACAGAAAAGAAAATAACTTTGCTTTAAAACTGATACAAAAATAAATCATAAATGTTGCTATAACTAAAATATACACAAAAACATGTACTACTTATCTATTCGGGCCACATTTTGAACAATATTCTCTCAAGCTAATCCAGTACCAATCATAGCTTGATAGCATTGAGAGACTTACTCTTTGAAACATCGAACAAATAAATAAGTAGCTGTTATTCCATAAGTATGTGTTTTTGTGTATTGCTCTATCCAGTTACTAAATGCCTCTAAAAGATAACTAAAATATACTTCCAACTAACAATTAAACTAAGATATAACAAAGAAATAATAATAGATTTAACACAGAGATGTAATTATATTGTATAAACTACCTGAAATAAGGAATAAACAATCAACTTAGGTCATTTAAGACTAACACATAATAATTTTCATGTCAAGTGGTTGAATTTTGTCCAGACAGGAACTTTTCTGGTTACATAGCTGGAATGTTTGGAATTGGAATCCTACTATGTCCAAATACCTACCTGTAAAAGGAGCATCCAACTGAACAAAATCCTTGAAGATAAAATTTACATAATCTTTTCCAATCCATAATTTAGTTGAACCAACCAATCCTAGTTCATCTATTTTTGTTTCACTGTCAGTTCTTTGCATAGATTTATTTGTTTCTGCCATCTTCTGTCTAAAGCAAAAAATATAAACAAGTTACTTTACTTTCAATAGATATAATTCTTTTTACATTTTTTTACATGGTGTATAATGGTTAGCTTTTCATTATTTTACCAGTGTTATAAAGTAGTAAATGAAAAAGAAATGGGAATTAATGTACTACCGTTATGCTCTAACTTGGGGCAGTCTAAGGAGCTCTAGTTAGGGTGACTTGGGACAGTCTGAGGAGTCCTAGTTAGAGTGGTTTGGGACTTTCTGAGAAGTCCTAGTTAGGAGGGTTTGTGGCAGTCAAAGGAGCCCTAGTTAGGGTGATTTGGAATGATCTGAGGAGCTCTAATTATGGTGTTTTTGGCTGGGCAAAGGAGCCCAAGTTAGGTTAATTTGGCCCGGTCTGAGGAACTCTAGTTAGGATGGTTTGGGGCAGTCTAAGGAGCCCTAGTTTGGGTGGTTTGAGACGGGCTAAGGAGCCCTAGTTTTGGCAATTAAAATAAAACTTACTTATGTTTATTTTGAAGTAAGTTCATTGGTTGATCTATACTTCCTCTTTTTTCCCTTAGTCTATCAACTAAATGAGCAAACTGAAGAAAAAAAAACCCACATCTATGACTGACTTTCATTTTATCAAGAATATAGCTAGTATTTCTCTAACATTATCAATACACAGAATGTTTCATTACAACGGTCCATCTTATAATCCTCATGATTGATTTTTTGGTCAAAGCAACAGAAATCAATTTGACAGGCAGATGTACTAAGATTTTCCTGTAAGACATACTTAAATGTTTTTACATAATAATATATTACAGAGAGGGAGAAATGGTTTAACTTTTAACATCCACTTAACACAAACTAAGTAATTTTGAGACAAACAGGTGTAACACTTGACACAAAATAGGTAATTTCAGGGACTAACATATGGTTGAATTTTATTTCAATAATTCGTTTGGGTGTAGGGGTCTTTAGCAGTGGGGCGCCTTCTCAACCTCGTGGGTTTCCTCCGGGCACTCCGGTTTCCTCCCACTGCTAAAGACCCCTACGCGCAAGCGAATTATTGAAATAAAATTAAACCATATGTTGATCCCAAAATGACCTAGTTTGTGTTGAGTGGACGTTAAACCCCATTTCTCTCTCTCTCTTTAGCAGTGAGAGAAAACTGAAGGTCAGGGAGAAAACACAAGAGGTCTGAAAGGCGACCAAACTCCTAGTGACGCACAAGCAGGGAATCGAAACCTTGCCACTTGACTCAATGACTGACCTTAAGATCTGATGCGCATGTGTTAAACCGTTCGGACACCCACCCCCCTGACTAATATGTTATATAAAACTGTGTAAGCTCAGCTTCTTTAATACCTTAGCTGATTTGCTAGACTTTTGATCATCTAACAATAATTTTTCATTTATAGTTTCTTGTCCTCCTCCATCTTGATTCGTTGATGACTGAAATTTCTTCATATTTAAAACCATTTTCCATCTTTTTCTGGCATTACTTTCATCATCATCACTACTATCAATATCATGTTCTTGCTTCTTTAACCTGCAGGGAAGGGAAAGTAAACAGTCCATTTTCTTACTGATTATGTATTAAAGAAGTATCTTAAAAAGACTGTCAATAAGATGAACAAATAATTTCTTACAGTTAGGCTTCACAATAGTATGCAGATGGTGAAAAGTACAAACAAGTAAAAGACCAAGAAACATGTCAAACTTTAAAACTTTGCACTCATCTTGTCGAAGTTACCATCATTGATAACTTTGCGCAATATAAAGTAATTTGAATGAAATTTTCAATTCATTCATTTTGCATTATCCATTTATAGTGAGAATGGCCAGCTCTTTTTTGTCTAAATCTACATCATGCCCCTTTAATAAATAATTATCATTATATTATCATATTATTATCTGTCTTACCTATTTAACATAGTAACAGTTTTAGCTACTGCTGCCATTCCAGTACTACTAGCAGATGGAGATGAAGGTGGTGATGGTGCTGCCTTCATTAAGTCACTCTGTGAATTCTGTGATGAAGTTTGACTTCCACCACTATTTGTTTTATCAGCTTTAGCATGTTCCTTTTGTCCCGTTCCAGAGCCTTGTGGTTCATTATTTAAACTAACAATTTTTTGGGCCTGAATGTTCTTGTCATTTGAACTGGGTATGATATCATCTAAGGCGTTATAACCACTGGGTTTTATATTAAAGTGAAGCCCTTCTTTTTCAGCTTTCAACTTCCACAAATGTTGTTTATTTTTCTTGCTTTCTTTTTCAGTGGTATTGTTATTTTCTCTAGCGGATGAGCTGACTTCCATGTCAGAGTTTCTATCATGACTATCGACTTTATCTGTTGTATCATTTTGTAAATTGTTCATCACGGCCATGGCAGCATCTGAAAATTTATCGGCAGCATTTTCTTCTGTGCCTGTTGATGAAGATGTATCGGAATGTTTCCTAGAATTATCACATATTTCTTTGTTCTTGTTGATATCAATGCCATCTGGTGTAGGCGGTATGATATTGATTGATACGTCGCTTGGTTCCACGGCATCAACAGAATCTCTAGATAGGTTCATGTCTACAGTGGTCTGAAACAATGGAAGGAAGCAAACAGTAAGGCTGATGTTCCTGGCTTAATCCGCAAATAAATAGATCAAACATGGATGTGCATATATCTTTTTGTAAAGCAATGCAACCAAAATGATTTTCTTTACTTAACTTAAGCCAAAAATGTGCTGACTGAAGTATGATAAAGTGAAACTACACCAAGTTTCCTTACTCTCCCTGAACAAGAATTAGAGTTATCCTGTGTCACCTAATGAACGTCTACACAAGTCTGAACATTAAAACCACAGTTATTGTGTTCAACATGCACACCAACATGTAAACAAGATTTTTTTTTTCACATCCAAAAGACTAGACACTGTTTCTTGCCACATTCTCAATCTATCAACCCTGGAAAGGGGAATCCAGAGGAACAAACTATGGGGTAGAACTGCGGCTAGCAAATATGGAATTTTGCAGCATTGTAGTGATTGTATAAAGAAAACTATGCTCACCTCTGTTGTGACAGAGTCAACTGGTGCACTGTTCAGTGATTCCCGTGATTTGGTATTTCTTAATTGAATACTACCAAGATCTTTCAATCTGAATAGAAATAAATCAAAATAGCTACTTAAAAAATCAAAGTAACCATGTACATAAAACAAAAAAATCTCCCAGTTTTTAAATACAATATGAAGTAACAAAATTTATATTGTCATATACTCCATTACTAAATGAACTTATTCGTATTATTAAGGAATAAAGGTCTAAAGCCTTCTTGAGTTCTTTGTGTTAAATAAGTTACTTCACTTTATCAATAATCGCTTTGATCCTAGATATGGAATTCTTGGATGTAGTGAAATCAAATATGACTGTTTGAGTTATATTCTGCATGTCTTAAACAATCCTGGCCATCTTCTGGTCTATACACCCCAATACCACAATATTTGTTCTTTTCAGTATAGTTTATTAAAGTTCCAATTTCATATTTTTAAGTTATATTTTTAAAATGTATTAAGATAAAGCCCTAAAATAGATTGTATCTATAAACAGTCCTACCTTGTTAAAGAATAATCCTATTTATCCTATAATTCACTACTGCCAGTTGAGAAATTGGCAAAAATATCATTTTCAACTTCAAATTCAAACGTTTGAAGATCGCCATTGCATGGAGGGGAATGGGAAAACAGGGGAGGTAATTGTGTTATTATTTTTTGTGTCAGTGATTTTAATGCCCGATGAAATATTGTCCATGATCATATAATAGTGAGTTGATAACCTTTTGAGCAAAAGACATAGAAATAATTATATTTTGACTTTCTTCGAAAATATGAAATTCCCACTTTAAGTAACATCATGTATCTATAAATCCAATCTTTATATAAATATAACTGTTAATTTAAATTGTTCTTTTTACTACAGTTTATTTAATGATAAATGAGCCTTATCATGTCTCCATACGTAAATGTGTCATCTGTGCATATGTAATCATTACAAAAATATAACTGTTAATCTTACTGCCAGTGATGTTTTTTGTCATGTGTCCAAATGTAATCATTATAAAACATAACTGCCAATGACTTTTGTTGCTCTTTTTTTTTATAGTTTATTAATTGATGAAATGAACAATATAATGTACACTATAATGTACCAACTGTTAATCTTACTGCCATTGATTTTTTTGTCATGTGTCCAAATAATCATTATAAAACATAACTGCCAATGACTTTTGTTGTTCTTTTTTTTATAGTTTATTAATTGATGAAATGAACACTATAATGCACCAAGTCCCCCAATTTCAGTAAGAGTCTTGATATGAAATTAAACAAATAATAAAAATCTGTGAATAAAGTTTTTGTCTACATACTTGTGTTCAGCTGTATCCCATCTACCATAACACAGATCTATTCCACCAATGAATGCTACATTCTGATCTATTACGACCATTTTCTCATGATGAGCCCACAATAACACTCCTCCTGGTAGATGGTCTGGGTGACGCATTATCTGTTGCAAAATAAAATTAAATAAATTGAAACTGGGTTTAACGTCCTATTGTTCTACACTGACTGGGGCAATAAAGAAGGGCATATGCCATACAGTGTGCCATGAGGGAAATTTTACCCCAACAGCGGCACTACGGCCCACCCATCTGTCAAGGGTTCTGTTATGTGCACTTCAACGTAAACACGGAACCTCGGTTTTCTATTCCATCGGAACAGCCAGACATTAGTCTTAGCCAGGCCCTCCGTCCTACATTACTGACAAGGGGAAACCATGCCGGAAAATTGGTTTGAATCTCAGATTCCTTCTTAATGAGCAAGCAACTTCTATGAATTTCTGCGCACATTGCCGCTTTCAGTAGGGACAATTATTCATGTCGAAAGTCAAGGTGGTCAGTGATTGCATTCAGAATAAACAGTTATTTTGATAAACTGCTTAGAAAAAAAATATTAATAACAATCAATAAATTTTTTTATTATATACCTTTATATTAGTTGGATGTAAATTAAGTAAAGTTGATTTACTATAAGCACTGTCAATACCTAGAGCCATAGTTACTTCTTTATATAATAATATATAGATCTTAACACCAGCTTCCTACAAAATATAACAAAACTCTGTAATAAATATTCCACACCCTTGCAACATTGGTAATCAATAACCAAATACTAGTAGTATATATGTTATATATAAGCTGTACAGCAAATAGTATCAGGCCAGGCAAGGATCCAGTTTAATTTTTAGAAGTGACATCCACAGTGGTCCAGTTTTCCAACTATTTGGCCCCCCCCCCCGTTCCATGAATAATTCTTTAATTGTTTATCTGCCTGAATAATAATTGTATACCAAAAAAAGTAAAATTTGTTTCCACATGGAAAGAGAAAAGTTATGCTACTGAGAAAGTTCACAATAATTCATCACATTAGCATGTATTTCACAATAACTCCTTTATTAAACATTCATAAATAATAATTATATCTTACAGCCTTTCTCTTCAATATCATATCTAATCTCCATTTATCACCTTCTGTTATTGGTCTCTTCATATAGATTTCTGGACTTAACCTGTTAATAATTTCAGATCAAATATGAAATATTTATTGGTGATATTGTGACTATATATAACAAATCATTATCATGCATTTACAAATTCCTAAACAGACTTGATTAGTTCAGATTGATTTTTCAAACTTTTATTTTCTTCGCCAACAAAATAGCTTTCGTTAAATTCAAATCTCCCTCTTAATATAGTTAGAGTCGTACTTGGGAAATTCTGAATTTTTTGATTTCAACACTTATAATTGTTTGTAAATATTATTATTTTAAAATCAAAGTATTTCACATAATGTGATTATCTATTGGGTAAATTTGTTTTTCTGCATCTAAACATGATATATAATTTTAACTTTTAATATATCAGTAAAGTACAACTTTAGCTACAGCCGGAAGGCAACACAATATCTGTCAAAGTTAAATAGTGGGGGGGGGGGAGGAGAAATGGGGTTTAACATTCATTTGATACAAACCAGATAATTTCGAGACTAAAATAAGGTTCGATTTTATTTCAATAATTTGCTTGCTGATAGGAGTCTTACTTAGTGGGAGGAAACTGGATGACCTAGAGAAAAGCCATGGCGGGTGACCCTACTCGTTGACACAACGTGTTAACGCCACCACCCCATACCCTAGCACATTTATACATACATACCACCAGTCAGTAATAAATATTTCTTCTTTGGCTTTATCTAGAGATTCAGCTACAGCTTCAAAGTATGATGCAGCATCAGCAAACCTATAAGTAGATTGAACATTTAATTGGGTTTAGTACAAATCTTATCACCTTATTTAATCATTTGATGTAATATCAGTAGCCGTTCAAACATTTGTCACTGAGATAAAAAAAATGTTGCTTTATCAACAATCAAATTTTGAGATTTGATTTCATTAAATGAAATGGGGTTTAAGGTCCTACTGTTCTACTTCAACTGGACTAATAAAGACAGGTATTTCATTAAAAGGTACAATCAATGGCAGACTAAAAACTTACCAATGAGCATAGGACGGATCTCTTAATGGAGCAAACCCTTCAAATCTGTTAATTGTAGTATATTCATCAGCTTTTGTTTTGGCCTTCTCTTCTATAAGATGAGCCCATTCACGGGCCTTTCTTGATGTCCAGCACTTTATGAGTAAATTTCTACGAGACAAATTGAAAAAAACAATTATTTTTATGTTCTTTAACTGAGGAGACATAATACCATCAATTTCGCTGTTTATTTTATTTGGCTATACTCCATTTCTAACAAATTTGTAAAAATTATATTCGGTACTGTAGTGATTGCGAAAAAAAGCATTTATATTCAAAACTTAAACATGCATTATGCAAGGGGTAAATCTGCCTATTGCAAGTCTTCCATTAGGGTTGAAATGTTATATAAACTATTAATCAGACATTTATTATCATGAAAAGACAGGCGCGGATCCAGAGGGGGGGTCCAGGGGGTCCGGACCCCCCCCCTGCTCAGACTTGAAAATATTTTATGCGATTTTATTGGCGACTTTTAGACCTGTAATTTTGGAAATTACCTTCCGGAAATACATCAGAATGCACCAAATTGAATCTAATTTACCAAATTTTTCAGGGGAAGGTCCCCCAAACCCCCCGTTAATTGGTTGAGTGCCTTTTATCAAACCTAGACCCCCACCTGCAAAAAATCCTGGATCCGCGTCTGAAAGACCATAATCAACTCTTGATGCCATGTGTCCGATTTTCTTGGGATTTGAATCCAATCTGCTGTGCAACATCTGTTGATGATTTTAACCATAAACGGACGTTGAACCCAAAACTTTGTTAATTGTCGGACAGCGGCAACAATGACAATCGGGCCACGGAGATTTTTAACTATTATAGTGAGAACTGTCAGCTCTTTATCTAATCTTCCTTAGTGTATCTTTCAATTTAAATTGTGGGGAGTCAAATCTAATAAAACAATTACACAACAGTATGAATCTGCAGTCTTAGCCTTTCATCTTACTTAATCCCAGTTTAATAGAGACAGCAAATTTAAACAGGTGTGAAGCGACCTTTGCCTCATAAATATCTGAATTTATTACTGAACACAATACTAAAATAACTGGTCAGAATTGGTACAATTACTGAAATTTTCAATTTACCACTAGATATATTAAAACTACATTCAGAAGTAGTGTATCCATATAAGTGTGTTTATTTTTAGTGAAATCTATTTCTATATGTCTTATAAGGATTAACTATACTATTCAAAAAAAGTAGGGGATATTTGATTTTGGGGGCATAATACTAAAATATGCAAATGACTACGAAAAAAGTCACTATAGAACCTAACAGAAGAAACATTTCCAGTTACATGTGACGCCCAAATGCACCAATAGCTACGGCATGGAATGCAGGTGATGCTTGAGATCCCAATATTTGCAAGACTCTGACTTTGAATGTTACAGTCATTGTGGCATTGAATTCCAGGGTGGAAACATCAGTTTAATTGTTTTAGTGACTAGAAAACAAATTTTGATATGCATCGGCTTACCCAAAATGAAAGGTTACGTGACCTTGGCATGCTACAGATCGGCACAACACAGGCGGTTGTGGCGCGGACGATGAATGTTTCTCAGTCTGTCATAAGCAGGCTATGGTCCAGATACCGTGATACACAATCTGTACAGGACAGACCATGCTCAGGTCGACCAAGGGCAACAACTCAAGCCCAGGATCGATTTATCCGTACCTTGGCCTTGAGAAATCGTGTTATCACAGCAAATCAGATCAGCGCTCGTCTTCAAACAGACACTGGTGTGAGAGTGAGTGGCCAGACGGTTTGGAATCGACTGCATAGGTGTCACCTTCGTGCCTGACGTCCTCGCGTGATCCCTTGATCATCACATTCAGGCAAGACGTCGTTGGTGTAGGGATCGACGCTGGAGCAATGTGATGTTTTCAGAAGAGTCAAGGTTGATTTTTTGGACAGACGTAGGAGGGTGTAGCGTCGTCGAAACGAGCGCTTCCAAGACGTTAACGTCATCAGACATGATCGATTTGGGGGTGGCTCTGTTATGGTGTGGGGAGGCATCACTGTTGCTCGAAGAATGGCTTTACATGTTGTTGCAGGGCGTGTTACAGGCCAGTACTACCGGGACAACATCTTGGCAGTCCATGTTGTGCCGTTCGCACGAAGTCATGGCCGCCGTTTCATCTTCCAGGATGACAACGCAAGATGTCACAGGGCCAGGATCGTTACAGGTTACCTCCAACAACAGAACATCACCACAGACAGAGGTTACGTCAACGTCAACAACGTCCTGCCAATGTCCAAGAACTTGCTGCTGCGTTGCAACAGGAATGGGACAATCTGGACCAAAATGACCTTAGACGTCTCATTAGGAGTATGCCACGTTGGATCAATGCTTGTTTGGCAAACAGAGGAGGATTTACCCGTTACTGACTTTGTTGTGATGCTGTGGTAACTTTGCTGTTTGACCCCGGGTATCATTTTACCCTTATAATGGTCAGTCTGTGCCTTACTTAGTCTAACGATCATTTGGAATAAATCGATGAATGTGAACTTCGTTTCATTTTGTCATTTGTTTCTTCGTCAGTTTCATTAGGTGACTTTAATAACACTTAAAAATCAAATATCCCCTACTTTTTTTGAATAGTATTCATTTATATTTATATAAGCTCCGGCTTATTTTCAGACCCCACAATCATATAGTGTACTTTTATATTATGTAAATATTTATTAAGTGTGAATAAAAAGTTTTTACCTTTGCAGTGTTGTAATAAGAACACCATGGGGTGCCCCAGAAGATGCCATTCCACATTGTACTCGAAAGTCAGAATCCATTAACAAAACATCACTGATATGTCCATCTTCTGGTCTTATATAAGCTAACCAGGAATCTTTTACAATCAACCATCTAAATAAATATATTCATTCAATTAAAAACTATGTATATCTTAAACTGCATATCCAATTCGTTAGCACAGGAAACCATAAGGTCTGTCATTGAGTTAACACGCGTGGTTTCGATTCGCTGCTTGTACCTGACAAGGAGTAGAGCTGTCTGTCCAACCTTGGGGGTTTTCCCCAACGCACAACCAAATTATTGAAACATAATCGAACCATATGTTAGTCCCGAAATGACCTAGTTTGTGTCAAGTGGACATTAAATCCCATTTCTCTTTCTGTGTCTCGATAATTAAATTAAAAGGAAAAAGAGTGAAAGTATAAAATAGTAAAAAAAACAGTTGAGCCTACCTTTTATTCCATGTACCAAAAACGTGTAAATTTCTAAGACAACCACAACAACCGATACTAATGCTTCTACCACCAGAACATTTCTTTATCATACCTTCTTTTCCTTTAGAACCCAACATACTCACAAATGAAAGTGGACTTACTTCAAAAAACTTTATCTAAAAAGATAAACATTATACGCTCTTACACATATGGTAACACTGAAGGAACTAAATCTATTTGAGCCAGAATTAGGTGAAAATAAAGTACTGAATAAGGTTGATTTCAGCTGGTGATAAACGTGTATTTTGATTGTGCTGTCAAACGTTCATTTTGAAAGATTAAGCGGAAGGAGGTCAGGTTGTTTGCTAATTTCACAGTGAAATACCTACCGTTTCATTATGTTCTCGGTAGGAACGAACTTTTAATAAATTCTGTAAATATTTTTGTAGTAATTCCTGTAAAATATAAAGTATGAAACAGATGATAGTTGTATTGTTTAAAAGTCATACGTTAAAAAAATATGCTAAAATAAAGCCTTTAACTACATGGCATCTATACACATAGTACTACCTTAGACAAATCTTTCAATCCTATAATTCACTTGTATCAGTTGAAAAATTAGTAAAGATATCATTTTCTTTTTAAAATCCAACGTTGTTTTTTTACGGTATTATTATCATGTGTGCAGGTTTGAAAAGTCTCTCTTTGTTTTTTTACGGTATTATTATCATGTGCGCAGGTTTGAAAAGTCTCTCTTTTTTTAAACACTGTCCTTGACAATTGAAAGAACTCCCTCTTTCATTGTGTAGACTTAGTTCTCCAGTGAAAAGAAATGATAACAATTTCCAAATACTGTCAACGAGTAGAAATTAATTCCAATTTTTAAGTGAATTTTTTTTTTTTGATGTGCTAGAATGATTCCTATGATTGTATAGTAGTGATTTGACAACCTATTAAGTAATAAATATAGAAATAATGATGTTTTGACTTTAATTATGTTTTTATTTCAATAACAATATCAATGTTCAACACCCATTTAAAGATATACTTTGATCTTGAATGATGATGAAATATTACCATTCGTCTTGGTATCGTATCTTGATGTACAAGGGCTTCTGGTCGGGAAGGAAACTTCATACTTAATTTTTCTCTGTTAAACGTCTTTCTCTTATCTTTATGGCTGTTAAAGAATGATATTAACAGATGGGATCAAATTCATAATATCTACAAGGCAGCTCTGTGATTGAGCTATTAGAGAATTTAAGGGCACTGCCTTGTAGAAGGAACAAAAAACAGAAGGCCTTCCAATGTACACAGTGGTCGATTTCTAAGAATAGATAGGAAGCTCCTGTTTAGGCAAACTTCTGCTCCCAAGTATACACATGTTACATAAAAAATAAAATTCTTGCTCCCTGAATCTAAAAATTGATTTGAGTTATGTGACTTCTGTCTATCTGTAGCCAGATTTAGTGGTTTCACTCAGCATTAAGGCATGACACATGTACAGAATGTGCATACAGTTAATACTTACAGTAGTACAATACAATTGGCATTAGTATAACATGATTGGCAGTACAACATAACTAGCTCTAGTAAAGCATGACTGACAGTAGTATATCATGACAAGCTGTAGTAAAACATTACTGACATTAGTACAGCATACCTGGCAGCCGTAAAATAAAAGTTCTACTGTAAGCAAAAGCCTTTTAACTTCTACTCAGTTTAAAGCTGATGTCAGAACATTTCAGAATGTGCATGAAACTTACTCAACCACATAGAAAAGGTACACCGAATTTGAATCCGCTTTCTTTATATGCCAGACAACTGATTATATTTCCAAAGCAAAATGATATATTGGGCCATCATGGTACCAATATTGACATATGTATATAAGGAAAACACCCCAAATAATTCAACATACATACAATCAGAGATGTAACATTCTGTACTTACGTTTTTGTAGGCATTGGTATACTTAGTTTCGCTCTATATAACAAAAGATGTTCATGAAGCTGTCTAAAATGTTTGTAGCGCTTTTTTACAGCCCAGGTAAAGTTTCCATGTTTTACTACTATTTTATATCTGGAAAAAATGTGATTTTTTTCAATGAGTAATATAACTCAAAGCTTAATAATTTTACATTTGACACAGATATTGGATAATTAAACTTGCCCCTTATTAAATAGACTCAATTGTAAAACTTGTCACTTCATTTTAAGCATACTATCAAATTCACTAAATTATCATTAATTTTGCTCATTCTGACCACAGATGCTTGTAAAATAGAAAATTTATTTCAAAGATAGTATTAGTATTATGATTAAAGTCTATCATTAAATGATTATGACAGCAGTCACAAAGGGCAGAATACTTACAAGTTTGGATTTAGAACCTGGGTTCCTTGTCGCTCGTAACCTGTTATTTCAACTTCAATTGGAACTCTGGGAATCCAACAGTTGTTACGGATTGTATCAAACTCTGTCGGTACTTTTTGAGTTGATGTAAAAGGCAAGGTTAATTCGTCTTCATCTGTAATGTTATTGAATTAGATGTAGATGTGCACAATTGAAAATGTATAGCAAAAAGGGCACAAAAAATGGTAGATATTTGAAACCAGTGTTGATAAACATTTTCCACCAATTTCACACTAATTGAATTAAAGTTATTTGATATATAAGTTTTTAGACGTCAGATATTCTTACTGATAATTAATCACAGCTTATCAGTTGATATATATATATAGTTCCTCTGAACCAGGTGGAAGTTTGTCTACCATATCACCCTAGATGGAAATGGACATTAAACCCCAGGAACAAATGAACAGGTGGAAGTGGACTTTAAACCCCAGGAACAAATGAACCACAAATGGTCATTCCAAAATGGCAAACGCTCTGGTTAACTTTAGATAAGTTATGAATTTTGTTGTACTGTGAATTGTCATGTTTATCAAAATGTTTATAAATATTTATACTATACAAATATATTTATTTAGTTACTCATTTTAACATATAATATATTTGTACTTATATGTAATAATTTGTATATCATCAAAATTCTGGAAATGGTACAATGTAAGAATCCGTATTGGATGTATTCTTTTACATGTAATTTTTTTCACTATCATTATCATTTAAATCATTTTGTTGGAGTGTCACAAACTTGTTACAGGCTATACTTTAAACCCCCTTTGTTGATTAATTAGTCATTGCCTGGTGGACCTAGACTCTAAACAATAGATGTGGAGAAAGTGAGGTGTCCCCAACTTGACTGCATCTAAGCTTCAAATAAGCAAACATTACCTCAAATTAGTGTATTTAGGGCATGTCTTTCTATATTTGTGACTGAAGATGTCTCTATGAATTATGAATGGTGTGTAAAGTGTATAAAATAAACACTGGCTTCAAGTACATTACATCATCATATTAGGAGCTCTATTTATAAATGACCTGAACTTTGTTGATTTTGATCACAAGAAATGGCTGAATTGGGTTGAACTGATGTGTTAATTTGATGAGTGATGGGACAAAATCTAAACGATTAAAATTATGTTTTTGACTTGAACTTCTCATCACTGGCTAAATGTGTGGTTCCAAAATTTTTAAATGTTTAAAGATATATACGTATGCTTATCTAAATAGAAACATTTATATTTTTGAATATACAAAGTATATGTAAATATCAACAAGTGTCCACCGAAATATGATATTTTAATACTTTAAATAACAAAATCTGCATAATAAATGAGTCCATCATGGTTATTAATATTTAAAATTACACTATCTGCTTAAGTTATTTCACACTTATTCTATATCTATGCTTGATCCTAAAGTACGGTATAAATTCTATTCTCAATAATAATTACCAGAATTTAAAATCAATTGACACTGAAAGACATTTCAATAAAGAGAGCAGAAGCTTTGGTTAGGTTTTGAACATTGTGTTTTTCTAAAGTCGTTATTTGGTACCTAGGGTATTAATGCTAAGTTATAAATAGTAATAAATCAACAGACAATTTATGGTTTTGAGTAATGTAACAATAATAATGTTTCACTAATGTTTGAATGAACAACATACTAGACTAAATATCTTAAGAACTTTTGGAGACATTTCTCAGTACTTAAGATAAAATTTTTGCATCACTAATTAAAGAAACAGCTTCATAATCAGATCGCAGATGCATTTCAAAATCTTCTTTTAAAGTGTGACATGATATTGTTATTATGTTCCCTGTCGTCTTGAGCAACAGAATATTTAAAAACTTCCTGACACATATGTATAACTGTGTAAAGTATTCATTCCGGTTATATAATTTTATTTTCTAGCTTAAAAGCTAAAAATTGTGCCATCTCTAATTCATAATGGACACCTACTTAAAGATTGTATTCTTGCACTAGATCTTGCATCTTGAATATCACCATCTGCTGTATCAATTTCATCGATCGCAGAAAGAACTGAAAATTCATCTTCATCTTCATATTCAGATATCACAGACACTGATCGCAGGAAGCTTCGTGTGGTATTTTCAGCGCCGGACTGATTCATTTCTTCACTTTCTGGAAAACATGCAGATATTTTTTTCTCTATAACACTACTTTCTAACAACAACTGTTTTTAATTATAAACTCGGTGATTATGATGAGTCACCATTATTTCATTGACAGCTGTACCGTGGCCAGACATAATATACAATGTCAATATTTTCAATTTTTATATTTTCAATAATTTTGTTTACCTGGGTAGGCCTACTACACCTCTCCCTTTTGAACATCAGAATAATCTTTCACAAATTTGTATCCAAAAGCTACTATGATCTAAAGGGTCACTTCCTATTCATAGCATCCAATCATATATTAAGACATATCAGATGGTAAAAAACTTGACTCTGATCTGTTGAAAAATCGGCACTCTCCTGTCTCCATTTTGTCCTTGTTGGCGATCACGTGATACAACCACGTGACATAAAGTGGATAATTACGGAAACCCATTAGCACCACCATTCAATCAGTATTATAATGATAGTAATGACCTTTTCTCCGAGGGGACATGTCCTACAAACGCTATAAAACTAGTAACTACACAGTAACCATATTTACACATATTTACTACAAAGTGGAGGATATATAACATTATATAACCTTATCAAGGGGAAAAACCAAACAAGAATTAAAAATTTGTCAAATAAACATACATTCGACAGAGGGCACTAGTAATTAACAACGGTCAAAAGATTTGACATGTTTTACTAACTTCTTTTTGAAAAGAAAACATTAAAATCAAAGAGGAACAAACAACACAAGAATACAATCTCTACAATCAAGCAGGTGAGAGGATATTACTAGAATACTCAGAAGGAGAAAAGGATATAGGGGTGTTAGTTGATAGGGCATTAAACTTCAGCAAACACATACAGCAGCAAGTAAACAAAGCCAACAGTATAATGGGGCTGATCAGAAGAACATTTACTCACCTAGACGAAACCACTTTTAAATACTAATTCCAAGCTCTAGTACGTCCAAACCTGGAATATGCAGAAGCAGTCTGGTCACCACACAGAAAGAATGACATAAATTCAATTGAAAACGTCCACAGAATATCCACAAAACTAATACCGTCCCTGTCCCTCAAGAATCTGGAATATCGGGAAAGACTGAGGAAACTGAAAATACCAACACTTAAATACAGAAGAAGAAGGGGGGATATGATAGAAGTTTATAAAATATTGGCAGGAATATACGATCAGGAAGTAGCAGATGATCTGCTCGTATTTAACACAAGATCCACAAATACAAGAGGGCACAACCTAAAATTAGAAAAAAGGGCAAGCAAAACAAATCTAAGAAAATATAGCTTCACAAATAGAATAACACCGAACACAAATTGGCCGCCTATTCGGCTAGCCAGCTATTCGACCGATCCAGCTGGCCACCTGTTCGTTGGCAACCTATTCAGAATTAAGACAACAGTCGCCCAAACTCATCTATTTTTACCAACCAATAAAATCCAACGTTACGTCTATCAAATGAAAGTAGAATAATATACTATTTTTTATCCATTCCTTTAGCTCAGAATAGAGGTGTAATTTCGCATTATCGTACAAAATTCTAGACATTCAACTAAATATATTCCGAAAGGTAATTAAATAGGCTTTCCAGATATTATTAGTAAAAGTTGGCACAATCATATTAAAGGGGTGCGCTCTCATCCTAAACGTCGACAATTTTTCAATATTTTAAACTCAAAGAACGGTAATATTCCGAGTCAAAATTCGCACCATCGTACAAAATTCTTAGCAACCAGCTATATATATTCTGAAAGATAATTGATTACGCTTTCCAAATATTATTAGTAAAAGTTGGCACAATCATATTAAAGGGGCGCGCTCTCAACCTGAATATAGCCAATTTTTCAATATTCTATATGTAAAGATAGACCGGTATTTTATTCGAAGTCCAAATTCGGACCATCGTACAAAATTCTGAGCAACCAGCTATATATATTCTGAAAGGTAATTGAATAAGCTTTCCAAATATTATTAGTAAAAGTTGGCACAATCATATTAAAGGGGCGCGCTCTCAACCTGAACATAGCCAATGTTTCAACATTTAAAGTGAAAGAACGGTAATATTCCGAGTCGAAATGCGGACCATCGTACAAAATTCTGAGCATCCATCTATATATATTCTGAAAGGTAATTGGATAAGCTTTCCAAATATTATTAGTAAAAGTTGGCACAATCATATTAAAGGGGCGCCCTCAACCTACAAATAGCCAATTTTTTAATATTTTAAAGTGAAAGAACGGCAATATTCCGAGTCGAATTCGGACTATCGTACAAAATTCTAAGCATCCAGCTATATATATTCTGAAAGGTAATTGCATAAGCTTTCCAAATATTATTAGTAAAAGTTGGCACAATCATATTAAAGGGGCGCGCTCTCAACCTATAAATAGCCATTTTTTCAATATTTTAAACTGAAAGAATGGTAATATTCTGAGTCAAAATTCGGACCATCGTACAAAATTCTGAGCAACCAGCTATATATATTCTGAAAGGTAATTGAATAAGCTTTCCAAATATTATTAGTAAAAGTTGGCACAATCATATTAAAGGGGCGCGCTCCCAACCTACAAATAGCCATTTTTTCAATATTTTAAACTGAAAGAATGGTAATATTCTGAGTCAAAATTCTGACCATCGTACAAAATTCTGAGCATCCAGCTATAGATATTCTGAAAGGTAATTGCATAAGCCTTCTAAATATTATTAGTAAAAGTTGGCACAATCATATTAAAGGGGCGCGCTCTCAACCTAAAAATAGCCAATTTTTCAATATTTTAAACTGAAAGAATGGTAATATTCCCAGTCGAAATTCGGACCATCGTACAACATTCTGAGCAACCAGCTATATATATTCTGAGAGGTACTTGAATAAGCTTTCCAAATATTATTAGTAAAAGTTGGCACAATCATATAAAAGGGGCGCGCTCTCAACCTGAACATAGCCAATTTTTCAATATTATATATGTAAAGATAGACCGGTATTTTATTCGAAGTCCAAATTCGGACCATCGTACAAAATTCTCAGCATCCAGCTATATATATTCTGAAAGGTAATTGGATAAGCTTTCCAAATATTATTACTAAAAGTTGGCACAATCATATTAAAGGGGCGCGCTCTCAACCTGAACATAGCCAATGTTTCAACATTTAAAGTGAAAGAACTGTAATATTCCGAGTCGAAATTCGGACCATCGTACAAAATTCTGAGCATCCAGCTATATATATTCTGAAAGGCAATTGCATAAGCGTTCCAAATATTATTAGTAAAAGTTGGCACAATCATATTAAAGGGGCGCGCTCTCAACCTGAACATAGGCAATTTTTCAATATTCTGAATGTAAAGACAGACCGGTATTTTTTTCGAAGTCCAAATTCCAACTATCGTACAAAATTCTAAGCATCCAGCTATATATATTCTGAAAGGTATTTGCATCAACTTTCCAAATATTATTAGTAAGAGTTGGCACAATCATATTAAAGGGGCGCGCTCTCAACCTACAAATCGCCATTTTTTCAATATTTTAAACTGAAAGAATGGTAATATTCCGAGTCGAAATTCGGACCATCGTACAAAATTCTGAGCAACCAGCTATATATATTCTGAAAGGTAATTGCATAAGCTTTCCAAATATTATTAGTAAAAGTTGGCACAATCATATTAAAGGGGCGCGCTCTCAACGTGAACATAGCCAATGTTTCAACATTTAAAGTGAAAGAACGGTAATATTCCGAGTCGAAATGCGGACCATCGTACAAAATTCTGAGCATCCATCTATATATATTCTGAAAGGTAATTGCATAAGCTTTCCAAATATTATTAGTAAAAGTTGGCACAATCATCTTAAAGGGGCGCCCTCTCAACCTACAAATAGCCAATTTTTTAATATTTTAAAAAGAAAGAACGGCAATATTCCGAGTCGAATTCGGACTATCGTACAAAATTCTAAGCATCCAGCTATATATATTCTGAAAGGTAATTGCATAAGCTTTCCAAATATTATTAGTAAAAGTTGGCACAATGATATTAAAGGGGCGCGCTATCAACCTGAACATAGCCAATTTTTTAATATTTTAAAGTGAAAGAACGGCAATATTCCGAGTCCAAATTCGGACTATCGTACAAAATTCTCAGCATCCAGCTATATATATTCTGAAAGGTAATTGCATAAGCTTTCCAAATATTATTAGTAAAAGTTGGCACAATCATATTAAAGGGGCGCGCTATCAACCTGAACATAGCCAATTTTTTAATATTTTAAAGTGAAAGAACGGCAATATTCCGAGTCCAAATTCGGACTATCGTACAAAATTTTCAGCATCCAGCTATATATATTCTGAATGGTAATTGGATAAGCTTTCCAAATATTATTAGTAAAAGTTGGCACAATCATATTAAAGGGGCGCCCTCTCAACCTGAACATAGCCAATTTTTCAATATTCTGAATGTAAAGACAGACCAGTATTTTTTTCGAAGTCCAAATTCGAACTATCGTACAAAATTCTAAGCATCCAGCTATATATATTCTGAAAGGTAATTGCATAAGCTTTCCAAATATTATTAGTAAAAGTTGGCACAATCATATTAAAGGGGCGCGCTCTCAACCTGAACATAGCCAATGTTTCAACATTTAAAATGAAAGAACGGTAATATTCCGAGTCGAAATTCGGACCACCGTACAAAATTCTGAGCATCCATCTATATATATTCTGAAAGGTAATTGGATAAGCTTTCCAAATATTATTAGTAAAAGTTGGCACAATCATATTAAAGGGGCGCCCTCTCAACCTACAAATAGCCAATTTTTTAATATTTTAAAGTGAAAGAACGGCAATATTCCGAGTCGAATTCGGACTATCGTACAAAATTCTAAGCATCCAGCTATATATATTCTGAAAGGTAATTGCATAAGCTTTCCAAATATTATTAGTAAAAGTTGGCACAATCATATTAAAGGGGCGCGCTCTCAACCTGAACATAGCCAATGTTTCAACATTTAAAATGAAAGAATGGTAATATTCCGAGTCGAAATTCGGACCATCGTACAAAATTCTGAGCAACCTGCTATATATATTCTGAAAGGTAATTGAATAAGCTTTCCAAATATTATTAGTAAAAGTTGGCACAATCATATTAAAGGGGCGCGCTCTCAACCTGAACATAGCCAATGTTTCAACATTTAAAGTGAAAGAACGGTAATATTCCGAGTCGAAATGCGGACCATCGTACAAAATTCTGAGCATCCATCTATATATATTCTGAAAGGTAATTGGATAAGCTTTCCAAATATTATTAGTAAAAGTTGGCACAATCATATTAAAGGGGCGCCCTCTCAACCTGAACATAGCCAATTTTTCAATATTCTGAATGTAAAGACAGACCAGTATTTTTTTCGAAGTCCAAATTCGAACTATCGTACAAAATTCTAAGCATCCAGCTATATATATTCTGAAAGGTAATTGCATAAGCTTTCCAAATATTATTAGTAAAAGTTGGCACAATCATATTAAAGGGGCGCCCTCTCAACCTACAAATAGCCAATTTTTTAATATTTTAAAGTGAAAGAACGGCAATATTCCGAGTCGAATTTGGACTATCGTACAAAATTTTAAGCATCCAGCTATATATATTCTGAAAGGTAATTGCATAAGCTTTCCAAATATTATTAGTAAAAGTTGGCACAATCATATTAAAGGGGCGTGCTCTCAACCTGAACATAGCCAATGTTTCAACATTTAAAATGAAAGAACGGTAATATTCCGAGTCGAAATTCGGACCATCGTACAAAATTCTGAGCATCCATCTATATATATTCTGAAAGGCAATTGGATAAGCTTTCTAAATATTATTAGTAAAAGTTGGCACAATCATATTAAAGGGGCGCCCTCTCAACCTACAAATAGCCAATTTTTTAATATTTTAAAGTGAAAGAACGGCAATATTCCGAGTCGAATTCGGACTATCGTACAAAATTCTAAGCATCCAGCTATATATATTCTGAAAGGTATTTGCATAAACTTTCCAAATATTATTAGTAAAAGTTGGCACAATCATATTAAAGGGGCGCGCTCTCAACCTACAAATCGCCATTTTTTCAATATTTTAAACTGAAAGAATGGCTATGTTCAGGTTGAGAGCGCGCCCCTTTAATATGATTGTGCCAACTTTTACTAATAATATTTGGAAAGCTTATTCAATTACCTTTCAGAATATATATAGCTGGTTGCTCAGAATTTTGTACGATGGTCCGATTTCGACTTCGAAAAAAATACTGGTCTGTCTTTACATTCAGAATATTGAAAAATTGGCTATGTTCAGGTTGAGAGGGCGCCCCTTTAATATGATTGTGCCAACTTTTACTAATAATATTTGGAAAGCTTATGCAATTACCTTTCAGAATATATATAGCTGGATGCTTAGAATTTGGTACGATAGTCCGAATTCGACTCGGAATATTGCCGTTCTTTCACTTTAAAATATTAAAAAATTGGCTATTTGTAGGTTGAGAGGGCGCCCCTTTAATATGATTGTGCCAACTTTTACTAATAATATTTGGAAAGCTTATCCAATTACCTTTCAGAATATATATAGCTGGTTGCTCAGAATTTTGTACGATGGTCCGAATTTCGACTCGGAATATTACCATTCTTTCAGTTTAAAATATTGAAAAAATGGCGATTTGTAGGTTGAGAGCGCGCCCCTTTAATATGATTGTGCCAACTTTTACTAATAATATTTGGAAAGTTTATGCAAATACCTTTCGGAATATATATAGCTGGACGCTTAGAATTTTGTACGATAGTCCGAATTCGACTCGGAATATTGCCGTTCTTTCACTTTAAAATATTAAAAAATTGGCTATTTGTAGGTTGAGAGGGCGCCCCTTTAATATGATTGTGCCAACTTTTACTAATAATATTTGGAAAGCTTATCCAATTACCTTTCGGGATATATATAGATGGATGCTCGGAATTTTCTACGATGGTCCGAATTTCGACTCGGAATATTACCGTTCTTTCATTTTAAATGTTGAAACATTGGCTATGTTCAGGTTGAGAGCGCGCCCCTTTAATATGATTGTGCCAACTTTTACTAATAATATTTGGAAAGCTTATGCAATTACCTTTCAGAATATATATAGCTGGATGCTTAGAATTTTGTACGATAGTTCGAATTTGGACTTCGAAAAAAAATACTGGTCTGTCTTTACATTCAGAATATTGAAAAATTGGCTATGTTCAGGTTGAGAGGGCGCCCCTTTAATATGATTGTGCCAACTTTTACTAATAATATTTGGAAAGCTTATCCAATTACCATTCAGAATATATATAGCTGGATGCTGAGAATTTTGTACGATAGTCCGAATTTAGACTCGGAATATTGCCGTTCTTTCACTTTAAAATATTAAAAAAATGGCTATGTTCAGGTTGAGAGGGCGCCCCTTTAATATGATTGTGCCAACTTTTACTAATAATATTTGGAAAGCTTATGCAATTACCTTTCAGAATATATATAGCTGGATGCTTAGAATTTTGTACGATAGTCCGAATTCGACTCGGAATATTGCCGTTCTTTCACTTTAAAATATTTAAAAAATGGCTATTTGTAGGTTGAGAGGGCGCCCCTTTAATATGATTGTGCCAACTTTTACTAATAATATTTGGAAAGCTTATCTAATTACCTTTCAGAATATATATAGATGGATGCTCAGAATTTTGTACGATGGTCCGCATTTCGACTCGGAATATTACCGTTCTTTCACTTTAAATGTTGAAACATTGGCTATGTTCAGGTTGAGAGCGCGCCCCTTTAATATGATTGTGCCAACTTTTACTAATAATATTTGGAAAGCTTATTCAATTACCTTTCAGAATAGATATAGCTGGTTGCTCAGAATTTTGTACGATGGTCCGAATTTCGACTCGGAATATTACCATTCTTTCAGTTTAAAATATTGAAAAAATGGCGATTTGTAGGTTGAGAGCGCGCCCCTTTAATATGATTGTGCCAACTTTTACTAATAATATTTGGAAAGTTTGTGCAAATACCTTTCTGAATATATATATCTGGATGCTTAGAATTTTGTACGATAGTCCGAATTCGACTCGGAATATTGCCGTTCTTTCACTTTAAAATATTAAAAAATTGTCTATTTGTAGGTTGAGAGGGCGCCCCTTTAATATGATTGTGCCAACTTTTACTAATAATATTTGGAAAGCTTGAGAGGGCGCCCCTTTAATATGATTGTGCCAACTTTTACTAATAATATTTGGAAAGCTTATGCAATTACCTTTCAGAATATATATAGCTGGTTGCTTAGAATTTTGTACGATAGTTCGAATTTGGACTTCGAAAAAAATACTGGTCTGTCTTTACATTCAGAATATTGAAAAATTGGCTATGTTCAGGTTGAGAGGGCGCCCCTTTAATATGATTGTGCCAACTTTTACTAACAATATTTGGAAAGCTTATCCAATTACCATTCAGAATATATATAGCTGGATGCTGAGAATTTTGTACGATAGTCCGAATTTGGACTCGGAATATTGCCGTTCTTTCACTTTAAAATATTAAAAAATTGGCTATGTTCAGGTTGAGAGGGCGCCCCTTTAATATGATTGTGCCAACTTTTACTAATAATATTTGGAAAGCTTATCCAATTACCATTCAGAATATATATAGCTGGATGCTGAGAATTTTGTACGATAGTCCGAATTTGGACTCGGAATATTGCCGTTCTTTCACTTCAAAATATTAAAAAATTGGCTATGTTCAGGTTGAGAGGGCGCCCCTTTAATATGATTGTGCCAACTTTTACTAATAATATTTGGAAAGCTTATGCAATTACCTTTCAGAATATATATAGCTGGATGCTTAGAATTTTGTACGATAGTCCGAATTCGACTCGGAATATTGCCGTTCTTTCACTTTAAAATATTAAAAAAATGGCTATTTGTAGGTTGAGAGGGCGCCCCTTTAATATGATTGTGCCAACTTTTACTAATAATATTTGGAAAGCTTATCCAATTACCTTTCAGAATATATATAGATGGATGCTCAGAATTTTGTACGATGGTCCGCATTTCGACTCGGAATATTACCGTTCTTTCACTTTAAATGTTGAAACATTGGCTATGTTCAGGTTGATAGCGCGCCCCTTTAATATGATTGTGCCAACTTTTACTAATAATATTTGGAAAGATTATTCAATTACCTTTCAGAATATATATAGCTGGTTGCTCAGAATTTTGTACGATGGTCCGAATTTCGACTCGGAATATTACCATTCTTTCAGTTTAAAATATTGAAAAAATGGCGATTTGTAGGTTGAGAGCGCGCCCCTTTAATATGATTGTGCCAACTTTTACTAATAATATTGGGAAAGTTTGTGCAAATACCTTTCTGAATATATATATCTGGATGCTTAGAATTTTGTACGATAGTCCGAATTCGACTCGGAATATTGCCGTTCTTTCACTTTAAAATATTAAAAAATTGGCTATTTGTAGGTTGAGAGGGCGCCCCTTTAATATGATTGTGCCAACTTTTACTAATAATATTTGGAAAGCTTATCCAATTACCTTTCAGAATATATATAGATGGATGCTCAGAATTTTGTACGATGGTCCGAATTTCGACTTGGAATATTACCGTTCTTTCATTTTAAATGTTGAAACATTGGCTATGTTCAGGTTGAGAGCGCGCCCCTTTAATATGATTGTGCCAACTTTTACTAATAATATTTGGAAAGCTTATGCAATTACCTTTCAGAATATATATAGCTGGATGCTTAGAATTTTGTACGATAGTCCGAATTTGGACTTCGAAAAAAATACTGGTCTGTCTTTACATTCAGAATATTGAAAAATTGGCTATGTTCAGGTTGAGAGGGCGCCCCTTTAATATGATTGTGCCAACTTTTACTAATAATATTTGGAAAGCTTATCCAATTACCTTTCAGAATATATATAGCTGGTTGCTCAGAATTTTGTACGATGGCCGAATTTCGACTCGGAATATTACCATTCTTTCAGTTTAAAATATTGAAAAAATGGCGATTTGTAGGTTGAGAGCGCGCCCCTTTAATATGATTGTGCCAACTTTTACTAATAATATTTGGAAAGTTTATGCAAATACCTTTCAGAATATATATAGCTGGATGCTTAGAATTTTGTACGATAGTCCGAATTCGACTCGGAATATTGCCGTTCTTTCACTTTAAAATATTAAAAAAATGGCTATTTGTAGGTTGAGAGGGCGCCCCTTTAATATGATTGTGCCAACTTTTACTAATAATATTTGGAAAGCTTATCCAATTACCTTTCAGAATATATATAGATGGATGCTCAGAATTTTGTACGACGGTCCGAATATTACCGGAATATTACCGTTCTTTCATTTTAAATGTTGAAACATTGGCTATGTTCAGGTTGAGAGCGCGCTCCTTTAATATGATTGTGCCAACTTTTACTAATAATATTTGGAAAGCTTATCCAATTACCATTCAGAATATATATAGCTGGATGCTGAGAATTTTGTACGATAGTCCGAATTTGGACTCGGAATATTGCCGTTCTTTCACTTTAAAATATTAAAAAATTGGCTATGTTCAGGTTGAGAGGGCGCCCCTTTAATATGATTGTGCCAACTTTTACTAATAATATTTGGAAAGCTTATCCAATTACCATTCAGAATATATATAGCTGGATGCTGAGAATTTTGTACGATAGTCCGAATTCGACTCGGAATATTGCCGTTCTTTCACTTTAAAATATTAAAAAAATGGCTATTTGTAGGTTGAGAGGGCGCCCCTTTAATATGATTGTGCCAACTTTTACTAATAATATTTGGAAAGCTTATCCAATTACCTTTCAGAATATATATAGATGGATGCTCAGAATTTTGTACGATGGTCCGCATTTCGACTCGGATTATTACCGTTCTTTCACTTTAAATGTCGAAACATTGGCTATGTTCAGGTTGAGAGCGCGCCCCTTTAATATGATTGTGCCAACTTTTACTAATAATATTTGGAAAGCTTATTCAATTACCTTTCAGAATATATATAGCTGGTTGCTCAGAATTTTGTACGATGGTCCGAATTTCGACTCGGAATATTACCATTCTTTCAGTTTAAAATATTGAAAAAATGGCGATTTGTAGGTTGAGAGCGCGCCCCTTTAATATGATTGTGCCAACATTTACTAATAATATTTGGTAAGTTTGTGCAAATACCTTTCTGAATATATATATCTGGATGCTTAGAATTTTGTACGATAGTCCGAATTCGACTCGGAATATTGCCGTTCTTTCACTTTAAAATATTAAAAAATTGGCTATTTGTAGGTTGAGAGGGCGCCCCTTTAATATGATTGTGCCAACTTTTACTAATAATATTTGGAAAGCTTATCCAATTACCTTTCAGAATATATATAGATGGATGCTCAGAATTTTGTACGATGGTCCGAATTTCGACTCGGAATATTACCGTTCTTTCATTTTAAATGTTGAAACATTGGCTATGTTCAGGTTGAGAGCGCGCCCCTTTAATATGATTGTGCCAACTTTTACTAATAATATTTGGAAAGCTTATGCAATTACCTTTCAGAATATATATAGCTGGATGCTTAGAATTTTGTACGATAGTTCGAATTTGGACTTCGAAAAAAATACTGGTCTGTCTTTACATTCAGAATATTGAAAAATTGGCTATGTTCAGGTTGAGAGGGCGCCCCTTTAATATGATTGTGCCAACTTTTACTAATAATATTTGGAAAGCTTATTCAAGTACCTTTCAGAATATATATAGCTGGTTGCTCAGAATTTTGTACGATGGTCAGAATTTCGACTGGGAATATTACCATTCTTTCAGTTTAAAATATTGAAAAATTGGCTATTTTTAGGTTGAGAGCGCACCCCTTTAATATGATTGTGCCAACTTTTACTAATAATATTTAGAAAGCTTATGCAATTACCTTTCAGAATATATATAGCTGGATGCTCAGAATTTTGTACGATGGTCCGAATTTTGACTCAGAATATTACCATTCTTTCAGTTTAAAATATTGAAAAAATGGCTATTTGTAGGTTGAGAGCGCGCCCCTTTAATATGATTGTGCCAACTTTTACTCATAATATTTGGAAAGCTTATTCAATTACCTTTCAGAATATATATAGCTGGTTGCTCAGAATTTTGTACGATGGTCCGAATTTTGACTCAGAATATTACCATTATTTCTGTTTAAAATATTGAAAAAATGGCTATTTATAGGTTGAGAGCGCGCCCCTTTAATATGATTGTGCCAACTTTTACTAATAATATTTGGAAAGCTTATGCTATTACCTTTCAGAATATATATAGCTGGATGCTTAGAATTTTGAACGATAGTCCGAATTCGACTCGGAATATTGCCGTTCTTTCACTTTAAAATATTAAAAAATTGGCTATGTTCAGGTTGAGAGCGCGCCCCTTTAATATGATTGTGCCAACTTTTACTAATAATATTTGGAAAGCTTATCCAATTACCTTTCAGAATATATATAGATGGATGCTCAGAATTTTGTACGATGGTCCGCATTTCGACTCGGAATATTACCGTTCTTTCACTTTAAATGTTGAAACATTGGCTATGTTCACGTTGAGAGCGCGCCCCTTTAATATGATTGTGCCAACTTTTACTAATAATATTTGGAAAGCTTATTCAATTACCTTTCAGAATATATATAGCTGGTTGCTCAGAATTTTGTACGATGGTCCGAATTTGGACTTCGAATAAAATACCGGTCTATCTTTACATATAGAATATTAAAAAATTGGCTATATTCAGGTTGAGAGCGCGCCCCTTTAATATGATTGTGCCAACTTTTACTAATAATATTTGGAAAGCGTAATCAATTACCTTTCAGAATTTATATAGCTGGTTGCTAAGAATTTTGTACGATGGTGCGAATTTTGACTCGGAATATTACCGTTCTTTGAGTTTAAAATATTGAAAAATTGTCGACGTTTAGGATGAGAGCGCACCCCTTTAATATGATTGTGCCAACTTTTACTAATAATATCTGGAAAGCCTATTTAATTATCTTTCGGAATATATTTAGTTGAATGTCTAGAATTTTGTACGATAATGCGAAATTACACCTCTATTCTGAGCTAAAGGAATGGATAAAAAATAATATATTATTCTACTTTCATTTGATAGACGTAACGTTGGATTTTATTGGTTGGTAAAAATAGATGAGTTTGGGCGACTGTTGTCTTAATTCTGAATAGGTTGCCAACGAACACGTTGCCAGCTGGATCGGTCGAATAGCTGGCTACCGAATAGGTGGCCAATTTGTGTTCGGTTAGAATAACGGAGATCTGGAATAACTTACCACAAGAAGTCGTTGCAGCAAAGACCGTGGGACAATTCGAAAATAGATTAGATAAATTTTGGATAAACCAGGAGGTGAAATATGACCATAACGAAGACATAAAACTAATAGGAATATGCGCACAAAGAGAAAGACAAGAAAACAATGAACAAGAAGAGGTGGATACAGAGATGGAAAGGTATCCTAAGGTATGAAGACACATTGTCATGTTTCACAATTTCTTACTTGTTGGAATTGCAAATTCAAGTTGACTTCCTGGTCTCCATATCATAGAAGTGCGGTCAGTTTATACTTTTCACTTCTCTGTTTGCGTGTATGACAAAGCTACTTTCATTTTGTTAGTATTGTTCTATTTGTAGCCTGTGCACTAATAACAACTATATTTAGATGGGACTGGATAAACTTATGAATAGTATGACACCCTTTCTAAGTTTTATAATAACATTGCTAACTGCCATTAATTGAAGCCCATGGCTTGTTATTTAACAATAACATGAATAACACGCAGTTATAATTTATAAACATATCATATGACCTATTTAACGAAATGAATTATACTACTGTATGTCAACTTAATCATAAATCACAGTGTGTCCATATCTGTTAAATAATGTTGAATTTATATTGTTCACAATGTCATCTTCAATAGAAGGCTTGATCTCGATTTAACTACGTACGTCTTACCAATGCCTTCACGCACCCGCTTATTTCGACACTAATTTCGATTGGGTACTAACCCAGCTTGTGAGCCTATCAGATTCCTCGGTTGTTGCGAATAGGCCTACCAAGTCTAGCGCTTTCAACTAAAATGTCTACCTGTGATAATCGGGTTGCACTGTTCAAGGTTCGTTCAATGTCAAGGTTTCCGTGGGGGTTGCGATGTCACAACCACTGATTGGGCGCTACTATTCATGTGTCTGAAAATGGCGTAGCTATAGGTACGGGAATTGTGAAGTAATCTAGTAACGTCCAGATGTTGTAAAACTCACAGTCGTCGCTCCAGGAACATGTGGCAGTGTATTCTTTGTTTACTTAATGTGCGAATAGTTTATAATTTTGTATGACTTAGGTATGGGATCTCACAGTCAGTGCCATCCTGTCGGCACGGCAAGGCGGGCCTGTCATCCCACACCAGTACTAGTAGTCTGGGCCAGTTGTTCCACTGGGATGACAGTCTCCAGGGTCGAAGCGCAGCTTTACCTATTACACCTATAATTCTCGAGAAATGCTCTTTGAGGGAGAGATAAATGGGGTTTAACATCTACTCGACAAAAACTAGGTCATTTCGGCACTCATATATGATTTAATTTTATTTCAATAATTCGCTTGTGCGTAGGGGTCTTTAGCAGTGGGAGGAAACCGGAGTACTTGGAGAAAAACCACGAGGCTGGACAGGCGACCCTACTCCTTGCCACGTACAACAGGATCCGCGCCTGGAATCAGTTATTTCTTCCCAAATGCCGCATTTTTTAAGAGTTTATACATGATCTCTAGTTCATCTTTATTGGCATCACCCCAGACTGTGGAACAGTAATCAATTGTGGTAAAATATAGCCATTGAAAAATGATGATGTGGTAAATAAGGTTTTTACTTTGTCAAGAGGTAGATTTTGGAGGATTTAATTTTGGCAATGTTTGCGATTCTAATTTAATTTAGAGTCGCCAGTCAGTCCTAATAGCTCTGCTTCAGATACATTTTCTAATGATTCTACATCAATTTTTAATGATAAGCTGCTTGTTTTTGTCTGGTGTTTTGAAGTTATTAACATGGCTTTTGTCTTCATATAACATTCATTACCATACCATTAACATTACATCTATTAAGTACAGTACTTTAGAAGGACGGTCTCTATGTATTAGCTATAGATTGTTGTTAGAAATAGGAGCGTTCTGTCATCAGCAAAAGATCAGTATGGCATTTACTGACGTGACGTGGGGGATCGTTTATAAAGATTAGGAAAAGTAACGGATCAGTATTGGTTCCCTGTGGGACCCAACATTTCACATCAGAAACACTAACAGTTGAATGAAATACCCTGAAAAACTACTTTAGAAATTCCAGATTATAGGATGAAATTAGTTTATGCGATTTCAAGTCAAATTTTTGCAATTTTAATTTTTGGAGGATTAAGCTATCATATTTGCTTACTTCTATTCAGTGGCGGGGGGTTTGGATGACCTAGTGGTCTAGCTGGCCGGTCACCTCTGGCTTGCGGCTGTTGTTTCGAGCCCTGGTGTGAGCGTATGTGGCATGGAGATATATAGGGGCGCCTTCTCAACCTCGTGGGTTTCCTCCGGTTTCCTTTCACTGCTAAAGACCCCTACGCGCAAGCGTATTATTAAAATAAAATGAAACCATATGTTAGTCCCAAAATGACCTGCGGTTTGTGTCGAGTGGACTTTAAACTCTCTCTCTCTCTCTCTCTCTCTCTCTCTCTATTCAGGGGCAAAAACTGACCATGTCCATGACAGTTTTATCAAATGTTGGACTTGTATAGTGCGTCAGTGTATTGCTCTGGTGTCGACTATATAGTGATCATGCACACGGTTATCGATCGCTAGTAGGCTGACTGCATCGGAGTCTACCGAGGTTTTCCGAGTGGGCTGACTGGTTTCCGATCATTTTAACTGAAATCGAAACTATAGCTATTGGCAGCGTGATTCGCCACTTATATGTCCGGGGAAGGCTTGTTCTGTATTTTAGCAAAGTGACCCCCAGTTACCCCAGATATAAGCCTACATATAGAGAGCACGGAAAGCACCCCACCCCCACCCCCTTTGTCGCGGCACCGAGTTGTTCAGTGAGAAAGACGCCGAGACGTGTAAACCAGGGGTTCGATTCGGACGAGTTTCCCTTGGTTCGTCTTGCGGTACGGGGGCCCTGCAAGGAACCGCGTCTAGTCGTTCGGATGAGACAAAAAGCCGAGGTCCCGATTATACGTTGGAGTGCAAATAAATACACTGCGTTTACATTTGTGAAAATTCCGTAAAAGATATTTATCTTAAAATTGTGCTGACGCAAATGTTATATATGTGTCTGCACAGTGACTAATTCCATATAGGCCTATACATTATTACGTGAACGGTGGAAATAGATATTAGATGCCCCCCCCCCCCACACACACGCGCGCAGCATGAGTTCATTAGTTTGACAAACCTTTCTAATTTCCGTGTGACATTACAAGATAACTCCTACCATGTAAAATTCAAATAAATCAAATGTTCTATAGATGTAATACTGTCACTGGTATATCCTAAAATAGATGTAATTCGGAAAAGCATCAGTGGGTTTTTCTATAATACCATATATATTATACATAGAGATATACATGTAGATGGGTTTTCCAAACGAAAAGGTGATGGGGCGTACGTAACTAACGTATGAAAATTAAATGGTACGTCGCTGTTAGGGTGAGTCTGTCGTCTGCCATTATACTGATTTATTTAGGCGACGTTTCGAAGAGTATATTCTCTCAACGTTTTCAAGCTACTGGTGAGTACGTGCTGAGAGTAGCGCCATTCGTCATACATCCCTGTCGCTGCCAGGGGCGGAGCCGTGGAATAAATATTGGGGTTGGGGGTACCTCCATAAATTTTGTTTAAAGTTTCAGTCTTCTGTAAACATTGTTTGGCATATTTTGGAATATTTGACGGCTGCAAACACCTTTTCCTGCTATTTCAGCACGCGAATAAAGCAATTTCAAAGTGGTCTAATATAGCCTAATTAAGGTGGCTTGCTGACTCGAATTCCAATCAATCGTTTACACCCACGAAGACGGGACGTTGGGAGAAAATTTTGAAAATTTAACTACCGCAAACGCGTTTTCCTGATATTCCAGCCCGTAGCCTGTGAATACAGCATCTTCAATTTGGTCCAATATAGCCCACCTGCCATGGCTTCGCAGAATTCCAAACAACCAATCAATCGTCGCGGGTTAAGGGAGCCTCACCCTCCTGGCGTAAATTTTGAAAATTTAACCACCGCAAATGCGTTTTCTGCTATTCTAGCGTGTGCGAGCAACTCCAAAAGTATCCAATGGTTTTGTAACCGAAATCCCACTCCGAATTCCAACCACCCAATCACACTGTTGCAGTTGCATTCACAAGTAATAATCCCTGCCCGAAAATGTCGCACAAAGTAGAGTGGCCCCAGACAAAATGCCTATTCAATTAAAAGAAAAGTGAAATTAGTGTTTTATTAGGACACGATGGCAGTCAGGGAAGCAGAGCTAGAAATGCCCGAAGCAGGTTTACGGGTTGCGGCCAGTTTTCTTCGAGGGGCGAAGAAGCTGAGCTGACCTTGTATCGACTCCCCCCCCCCGCCCCCACAAGAAAATTTTGGAATATTTGATGGCCGCAAACGCGTTTTACTGCTGTTCCAGTCCTAAAACTAATGTTTTAATAAATTTCGGGCAATTTTTTTTGTCCAATTTTATTTTTTGAGGGGAGGGGTAAGTATATTCAGAGCCCCCCCCCCCCCTGGTTTGACGCCCACATGGTCGCTGCTTCCGCAGTGAGCAGTTGTTGGCCAGGGAGTTTGGGTGAAATTTAGTTGATACTTGATAAATGCCATCGTATGTTTGATTTGGTGCAGACTTCTTAATCCCCTGATCTCTAATATAGTAACCAGTTAATTACCAAGATAAGAAAATGGAATCCCCCCCCCCCCCCAAAAAAAAAGAGTATATGGTGACACTAAATGTGGTCATTCATTCTCCACGTGTCCCGCTAGCTGCAAGGGAGACAACTGAATGGTGGTCGTTTTCCCGCCAAAACTGACCGCCATCTGGAAATATTTCCCAATATTGATTCCACGGTACATAACGAATCACCAAAATGTACAATGAAATGAATTCAGCTTCCCCGAAAATGTATATTTTGACACCAAATTCGATCATAATATGATAATTTGATAAAAACTATAACATTTTCCATCCAATGTGGTAATTTTGGATTTTGACCAATAATATTATATTCGCAAGCTAGGCCTTCTGTGAAACAGATTATTTTTGTAGGCGAATATCAACGCGTCGAGTGCCAATTCGGCCGATCAGATCAAACACGTTTGATACAGCGATTGATTGGACCGAATTCCGTCTTACATCCAAGATAATATCAGGAATAAATGAAATGATATTATTAGAAAATGGTGTTCCATACTTTTTTATCTTAGAAACATAAAATATAGTAGAAAAACTCTGGGGATTTTATTGAACCTATACTTTGTTAAAGTAATATATATTTAACAGTGATAATTAAGAGATTGAGAGTGTCATTCGATTATTGTCTATACGAAACAATATTCACACTGATCTTTTCATAAGTAATTGTCGCATAGCCGTGTTTAACCAGTTATACATTGTACAGTAAATTTACAACCGGGCAACCAAGACTAGTTGACAAGTGCTCGATAGCGCGTGCGCAATTAGATCATAATGAAGAACGACGAATGGCAATGAATAATACCGAATAGTAAATTATGACTCGAATCATAAACTAATGGATACATATTTTAGAAATTTGATATTGAACAACCTGTAGAAGTATAACTTCAAGGGATGTGATGTTTTGTGAAAGGGTTTGTTTGTCTTTAGACATTAAAAGAGGGAATATAAACGTGGTTTATGTCAATGACTGGAATATCAGAGCTGTCATACACTGTGGTATCCACGGAATCAAACAATCAAAAATCTGACAGCTCAGTTGAAAAAATGCCGAAAAAAGTTCGGAAATGGGAGGTGTTTCCTGGAAAAAACAAATTTTATTGTAACGGAAGAATTATGATGGCGAAACAAAGTGGAATATTTTATCTAACTTGCTCATTAATTGTTGTTACCAGTGGGTTATTTTTTGGCTTTGAGTAAGTATTATCATCATTAGACTTGCTTAGCCCAAATTGTCTGGCACTTTCCATGGCCCTTTTTATAGCTATTTTGGGGGTTGAATGTTACAGGCCAATCAGAATGATTAGGTTATGTATTTTGTGACATTTCCAGGCCCAGGAATTTTTATACATATCCCTGCCGAAAGCATCATATTATGTACTGGTACTGAACGAAAGCCTAATTAATATTCTTTCCAGGAATAGACCTTTCTGTTTTGGAAGTTGTGTGCAATATTGATGTATATATATGATATGTATTTTGGTTTTATGCGCAGCATTAGATAGATGAGTTGTAGAAAGTTTAGAAAGCTAAATGATTCAGTGTATTGTATAATGTAACAAACCACAGCGACCAATTCTGACTTTCATTCAACGGGGAGCTTATATCCTCATAGGTTTTCTATTGGTCATCCGGTTTCCACTCACAACTTGCAATCAAATTATTGAAATAAAATTGTTCTGTATGGTTGTCCCTAATTGACCTAGTTTGAGTGGAGTTTAAAAACAATTTGTCTGTTTCTCTCTCTCTCACTTATAGTTGAACCACTCCTATTCCTGACATACACAAGTATTTTCTGGGTAAAGTAACATAGGCTGTCACTAGTCCAATTAGAAATAGGACAAAAATTTGAGAACATACATGTAAAATATTTTAGAAATAGAAAAAATATTAATTAGCTCTAGTCTGGACTACTATATGTATATACCTACAAGTGTACTTCTTCCATGTATGGTCAGTAGTTAAACCCTGTTTACATTACAAATTTTAAGCGTACCAGGAACGATACTACATGTAGGTACGGTACGCTGTGTGTTTTTGTGATGTAAATGGGTCAAACGTAAGTTTGCCGGATCTGGAACGGTGCCAATCTAGTCCACTTGTGTGAGGTACGGCACCAAGAACGGCTCGCTTTAGATTTTCGTAGTGTAAACGCTAACCGGTCTGTTAAAATTTCTGTTCAAACTAAATCAGTCATCATAATTGTTTTCATCTGGGTAATTTGTACAGGGGCTGAAATTAACTTTTCTGTGAAGAGTTTCACATTTGGCGTGATTGGCACGGTTCTGAGACCGGCTATTTTAGAGTAATGTAAACGGGTCAATTTCTTGAAATTTATCGCGGCCTGGTACTGTGCCCAGTACGGCACGCTGATCGCGGCCAAGTGTAAACAGGGCTATTAACTAGCTTAGGCCTATATAACACATTGTTTTATGATAGACCTGAAAAGGACACATTTGTTTGAAGATGCTTCAATGGTTTGCTGGTAATGTGTACATGTATGTAGTTACATTCTTATTGGATTTATTAGATTAAATTGAAACTAGCATTTTTTTTTTGGATAATTTCTTTAATAGTTTTCTTGACAACAAAATAATTCATGAAACATTATAGTGTTATCTCTTAATATTAATACTTATTAAGTCCTATGATAGGTATATATACATGTATTTATTATTTTTATGTCCTTCTCCTGGCTCTCTCCCCCTTGTTATTAATTAAGTACACTAGTCCCGGTCTCGCTATATGATATTAAATGAAATTATATATTTGGCTATCCTTTGGGATCAATTACATACAAATATTTTATAGATAAAATGTAGCCAATGAATAGATTATTTGACATGTGAGTTTTTATCTCAAAGGTACCTGCTGCCCTTTTGTGATGAATATGTAAAGTACACGCTATGGCTACATATAAACTAGCCTATAAGCCTATAGCAATACTGGTGCAGCCATATGTTTTACTGTATAACAATATAAATTGATTTTTTGAAAGTTGTAATGAATGACAATTTGTGTTATTTAAGCAAATATTTCATTCTTTAGTTTTTAAAACTTATTGTGTTTTGTGAAGAATGCTTCTTGTGGTTAGTTAAAGTTACCGGTACTTACAAAGACACTGTAGGCTGGTTTTCCAGACACTGAAGATTATACAGGTCACAATTCTATGGAATACAATTACTGCTTATTACTGAGCGACGTTTCGACTAGAGAAGCCTGGATTATTTTGCACATGGAACAAATTCTTAATAAGATTATTGTTGAAAAGATAGTGCGTATCTTAATGAATATTAAAATATAGATTTGAAATTAAAAACAGAATTGAAAATAATAAGATAACATATTATGACCTAGACATTGTGCTAAGAGGAAAGTATTGTCCACATACATGTAGCAGCACTATGGCCTATTCATATTCGAATTCCAGCTATCAAGGGTACTTTTACATGCAAACCAGTATTTGTATGGGACCTTAGGTTTTTGTCCCATCTAAAGGACTATATCCTGTTCCGTCCAAGCCACTCTGTTCAACACCTCTGACGGGGGTGGGGGAACCACGTTGGAAACTCCTGATGAATTCTCTCGCCGAACACTGGGATCGAACATGAAACCTCTGGTTTAGCAAGCCATTGTCTTACTCAATGAGTCACCAAGGCTCCCAACACTACTTTTGAACATATGACCAAATTATTCTTGAGGGAAAAACAACATGTATATCAATAGAATAAATGTATATCATTATAATGTGTATATTGTTTTTGTTTACAGTTGTGTGTATTTAGCAGAACATGTAACACCAGCTATACCGGCTATAGGGGTGGCTCTCTTTCTCTTTGTCATGAGCACATTATTTAGAACAAGTTTCAGTGACCCTGGGGTCATTCCTAGATCAACACCCGATGAAGCAGCTGAAATAGAAAAACAGATAGGTAGGTGAAAATTATGTTCATATTGTTAAGTAGACATTGGTTACAAGAATGGTATGGAAAATGGTTGCAGTAATATATCAAATGATAGAAAATTATGGTCAATTTTTGAAAACTTCATGTACGTGTATAATGATGAAAGGAGAAAGGAAAATAATCTAATATGTACCATAAATAAAGTTGAGGACATGTTTGTTACAGAATTATGACATCTGCAGTTTTTATAAAATGAAACATTATTGAATATTGTATTCCATAATAATATTTTCTTTTGTTTCATTCTCGTCTGTTTACTTTTGCCATTTATTCTGTATTTATTTTGCAATTTATGGTTGTTATTAAACCACTTCTGTTCTATTTTATTTCCTGAAATATGTTGACTTAAAATCAATAAAAATTGTGTTTAACGGAGTTGTTTGAAGTTAAGGTTTGAGGTTTTAGATTGAAGGTTGCTATATGTATATGTTCACTGGCATTTGTGTTTTTGGAATTCCATTTTTTATTACTCAATTAGGCCCTTTGTGGAAATCATGTTTCCTCCCACAGCTAGACCCCTTCGTGCAAGTGAATTATTGAAATAAAATTGAACAATGTGTTAGTCCTGATATGACCTAGTTGTGTGGCGTGGAGGTTAAATCCCATCTCTCTCTCTTCTTTTTCTCTCCCCTTCCTTTGTTGAAAAGTCGGTTTTCATGAATTATTTTAGGTTTAACATTGAGGTATTTGATTAAGGTTGGTAGACTGGTCTATATAGTAGACTTAAAGATCACTTTTGCATTTTGTGTGATTCCTTAAATTTTTAATGGAAATCTAGTGTATTAAGTTGTATGGTCAGTGAGACGAAGAAGCCTATTGGATTTCTTCTTCAAAAGTTATGGTCCTTGTTTCACTTTGTAGAACCTTTGTAATGACAAATGTTATTATCTGATCTGTATTGAATTTCTAATTGGAAGTAGAATTTTGAGACTTGGTGTAAATGTTTTTAAGGTGAGTTTCTTGACTGAGTTTGATGAAGATTATCAAACAGTCATCAATTATCACAAGACAATAACTCTTCTATTTTAAACAGGATCAGGTTCGCTATGTGTATGTTTGACTGAGTTCAGTAATGAATATTTTCTGATTAAAGGGAATATGGCTCCATTTTTTGAAACCTTGAAATAGACAAAAATGGTTCTTGATGCAAAAACTAATGTAAAGTGATTTATATTCAATTTTGAAATTACGTTTGGTGAAATATGTGAACAATTCAAATTGAATGTCAGTTGTTTTCATCTGCTTAGTGCATTCTACCCTTTTTAAATTATTATTTTGTCGTTTGTGAAACAGCCTTTTCAGCTAATTATTTTCACATTGTGTTGTAGGATGTTTTTATTTATTCATTACAAAATGGCACCGGAAACCATAGATAACAAAGATAAATAGTTTGATAGGCAGAGATTCAGAACACAATTATTCTGCTTGTAAATGTGGGGGAGTGATGAAACTTGGTGTATAGTTTCATTGCACCAATATAAGTTTGATAATGAACATTTTTTGCTTAGATAAATATTTTGATTGAAAAAGGTAAATGTGCAAGTAATTATTAAGTGTCATCTGTTTATTTTGGGATTGATGCTCACTGTTTGCTTGTTTTTTCTTGATATGGTGTTAAAATACAATAATATAATGGCCGTAGAATTGATGAATAACAACTAGTCTTTACAACAGCTAATCAATAATCTCATCTATATTACATGTAAGCCACATCTTCTATTGACATGTTACATATGGAGCAATTTACAGCCTTTATTATAGAGTTGTATCATCTAGATGATCAATTCAGATTTTCATAATTCAAATGTAAGACTAACAAAAGAGAATCCTCAACGAAACGTCGCTTTAATTAAAATAGTAATTGTGTTCCATAATATGTTTTTGTGTTTATTAGAATGTTAATTAGTTGACTTGGTTGAGGCCTTATTACTGGTTACAGCATACAGTTATTGTCTCTAAAATCAGTTTCTGCTTTCCAGTACCGAATTTATTCCATCTGTAAATACATGTGTTTGGATTCTATATTCACTATTCACAGATGCAAGCATTGTAAAATTTGTAGAGGTTGTTTACTGGACATGTATTGCTTGAGCAATCCTTTCAAAATGTGTGTTATTATGAAATCATAAATAACTATTTCCCAATTTACCTTTGACGATGAAGCCTTAATAATAATATGATTTACAGTGTAAAGTTTCATTAGAGGTTATAGATTAAGTAGGAATGTATTTCAGGTTTGGATATTATATTCGAGTATCTATAGTTGACTGTTTCTGTAAAGAAGGGATCAGAACACAGCTCATGGTCATGGTAATGATACTAATCTATCAGCATTTGTACTACTGGTCAGTGACGTCATAAATATAGATTTTGAAAGCGATGGACTCATTTGAAATATTTATGAAATATTTGAAATTACATGTACATGTATGTCATTGGAATTGGTTGACTTATAATGGGAGTATAAGAAATGATTTTAAAAGAAACCCCCTCTTGTCTTTATTTTATTGTAGAAGTGCCAAACACAAGTTCTCCAGGAACGTATCGACCTCCACCCAGAACTCGAGAAGTTGTAGTAAAAGGTCAAGTTATTAAACTCAAGTATTGTTTTACATGTAAAATATTTCGACCACCCAGAGCTTCACATTGTAGTCTGTGTGACAATTGTGTTGGTAAGTATGTTTGTTTCTCTTGGGGGTCATGGTGGCTAAGTGGATAAGGCGCTGGTTCGTTAGCCTGGAGGTCGGGTGTTCGATACCTGCATTGGCCGAGAAAGTTCATCTTGATTTTCCGGCGTGATTTCACACTGTCAGTGAGGCGGGAGGGCCTGACAATGACAGCTTCCTAGTCGTTCGAATGGAACGTAAAACCGAGGTCCTGTGTACACATTGGAGTGCACGTAAAGGTCCCTTGGCAGTTGGAATTCGATATAAGAGTAGGCCGTAGCGTCGCTGCCCGGGCAAAATTTCCCTCATAGCATACTGTATGGCGTGTGCTTGTCCTCAATTAGCCCAGGTTAGGTGCAAAAGAGTAGGACGTCAAACCCCATTTCATTTCATTTCATTTGTTTCTCTTGATAGCTATTTATTTGTATTTTGTTTTTAATATGTATAATGTTAGATTTCAATAAATTGCTGGAAAGACAATATACATGAAATTAAACTTCATGATTTGGTCAAAGTAACTATGTTTATTTGTTACATTGCTTTAAATTAATTGGAAAGGTGGATTGAATCAGGGGCGGATCCAGGGAGGGTGACTAGTCAACCCCCTCCCCACCGGTGTATAGGAATCCCGGGTCCTACAAGCTTCCACCGGAACATGTATGCATGGTCGTATATATGTATATTATATAGCACACGGAGCACATCTTATCAGACACACAATCAGCATCTATTTTACTAGCGGCAAAAATTAGCTCCGTAAACTGCGGTCGGTGAGACAAAGCATGGGGTTGTCACCCCCCTCAAAAAAATCCTGGATCCGCCACTGTGAATGTGTTACTATCAGACAATATTCTCTTCATTGGCTTGATTATCAGTTGAACATTTTATTGTTTAATCTATTGTATTAGACAATAATGATTACTTCTGTGATTGAATAAGATAAAATTATTAACATAATAATATATTATTTTTCAGAGAGGTTTGATCACCATTGTCCGTGGGTTGGTAATTGTGTTGGAAAACGAAATTATCGCTATTTTTACCTGTTTATCTTGTCACTGTCTGTTCTGTGTATTTATATATTTGCCTGTGTTTTAACACATCTTATTCTAAGTAAGTATAGTTTTTATACACGCATATTTAAAATGGAGAGAAAGGAATTGAAAACTATTTTAGAAACATAATTAACTAGATACAATGACACAAATAGGATACTAGATTGAACGTTATGGAATTAAATAGTGACAATTGAGTTAAAAGGGAGATTTTTGGCTACAAATCAATGGCCGACTGCATAAGAAACTATGTCAACGATTCATGACAGCTGAACCATATTTGTTGTGTTTAATTCAACTCATACCACCTCAGTTGTCGGTACTGACAGAACTGTGACATGGCTGAATTCCCCCATCACTCGATTGCAATTCCGTCAATGGTGGACGTTCTTGACTCAAAGTTGAGTATTCCCTAGTAATAATAGTTGTTAAAAACATAAGTCAAGGAAGGGCATCATCCTTTGTGTATTCTTTTAGCAGCATTCAGTAACTGGATAGAGCAATAATGAATGAATGAGATGTTGTTTAATGGCACGTTCGCTCCAACTGGGCTATATTGTGCCAAAACATAGAAAGATAGAGTAATAAACAATGAACTATAACACATACATGTACTTACGGAAAAACAGCTACTGATTTATTTAGGCGTATTTTTTGTTTCCTAGCAACTTATCTTTTAATTCCATAATAAAAACATATCGGTCGACAGTACACCGATTTAGAAAATATGACCTACTATTGGAAAGTTGTTACATTAATTTCGTGTTTAAAGTCCCAACAAATTGTAATGAATAAATATCAGTCAATTTAGTCATTAATTCTGGGCACAGAATATTCAAATTTTATTGATCAGCAGTTACTTGTACCTGTTGTTTTGTTTGAAATGTAACATTAAATGAGAATTTTTGTCATTTCTATAAACATTTGCTAAATTTGACAATGATTTCTGTTTCAGGAGCCCAAAATGATAATTTCTTAAATGCAATGAAGGAATCACCAGCCAGATATCCTTTGAAAATACAATATGTTAATGCCATTGATTATTTTCTTCTATATAAACACTGAATCTTTAGAAATGGGTTGTGCCTGTCTGCCCATCGGTCACACTTTTTGAAGTGCAAAAACTCTGCTGTTTATCGAGGTAGAATGTCCACTGAAACTAATTTGTCACCCAGCGAGCTAGCTTATAACCTTGTTTCAAGTAAAAACTGAGTATTTCAATATATTCAAAACCATAAGGACCTCTGCACTATAAGTGTAGGACCTGAAGAGTGTGGCCCCTGTACAATAAGTCTAGTGGTCTTCAAATTGTGGACTTAAGAAGAAGTAAATCCGGCCCAGTTAGGGAATTTGATTACTAGATGCTTTGTAAAAAATGAAATGAAATGGGGTTAAACATCCTACTTTTCTACTTCAAATAGGAAAATAAAGACTGGCGTGCTACGAGGGAAATTTTTCCTGGACAGCGGCTCTGTGGCCTACTCATGTATCAAACTCCAACTGACAAGGAATCTTTTTTGTGCACGACAATGTGTAACATATCCTCGGTCACATATCAGATCTGCGCCTCTTTATAATTTTATATTAATAATGTTTAACTTGATATCTTTCATTGTAATTTGATAACATTATGGTATAATTTTCCTTAATAATTAGTACTATTGTAGAAGCCATTATTTGTTTCTTCTCAGTCTGGTCTATAATTGGTCTAGCTGGCTTTCACACATATTTGGCTACATCAGAACAAACCACGAATGAAGATGTAAGTATATTTATGCCTATCTCCAGTTAACTGTCTGTAATTCAATTATCACACCAAAGTCTCAATAAAGTATTTCTGTCAGGTTTAGAAACGTGCTTTCACTGTTACATGGGTACTTGACTATGAAGTGTTTCGCTATAAGTTGAGTTTCAGTATAAGATAATATGGTCAACTTGATTCCAAGCAATGTTATGATAATTTGGTGTTTGCTCTTATATATACAGATTATATCAATGGACCTCAACTACGATATTATAGTGAAGACCTAGTGCATTAGTATTAGGGAATGGTTAGCATGTGAGCGTTGTATCATAGGGCTTGTCATTGAGTCAACTGGCATGGTTTCGATTCCCCAGTTGTACGTGACAAGGAGTGGGGTCGCCAGTCCAACTTTGCTGGGTTTCCTTCCTCTGCTAAAGACTCCTACGCACAAGTGAATCATTAAAATAACCATATGTTAGTCCCAAAATGACCTATTTGTGTCAAGTGAACATTTAACCCCTTTTCTCTCTCCCATTAGTATCGATCACAGCGCTCGAAATTAACCACGGCAAACGGCAAAGCCGTGGTAAAAGCCGACGCAACTCCCGTCTGCCACGGCATAATTAATTTTTTTTTTGCCGTGGTAGATCTTACGATCCCAAAAATTATAATGACTAAATGTACCAGTTATAGAATAGTGCCAGGATGATGTCGTCTAACCGTGTAATAAAGTGAAATATTTATCATTTTGTAGACGAAAGTCTGACAAATATATTGCAATTAGTGAATTACCGAATACAGATACACTTTTAACCACGTGCTGTACGGAGGCGTATCCATGCTTTACCGTTACAGTCGTGTTTTTTTTTTCAACGATTATAAACTAAAAAAGACACAGATGATAAAGAGCACGGACTGTTCCCTAGTTAAACTAGCTAATGCATGAACAATGTTACCATTCTCGTCATTTGTATTTTTAACTGCATCGTTTGTCACATACGATGGACCTGGACCGATTTACACCCTTTGTTTATAATTACTACGCCCTATGTAACGGAGAGTAATAGCCTCAATGATAGGTAGCGACTGATTGACAAAATAAATAGTATTTATTAACATCGACACTCTACAAACCAAGTTTCAACAGGAAACAGAATAATTTGTTGTGATGAAATCATATTAAAATATACATACAAGACAAGACAGTAGCAGTCAAGCGATGCCATGTGGGGGTCAAAGTAGACGACCTACATACGGGTCAGTACTACCATACAGCATGGCTATAAGTGAAAAGAACACGTGCAGTAAATTCTTTGGAAATATAGCTGACATGTTTAAATATTTATGGCACTACTAATCATTTAAAGAATTAAGGCTTGGGGTATTTTTAAATCAACCTGCTTACAACTGGTCAATACCTGATCTCAAAAATACGTCATCTGTCAAACTCAAAGTACCGGTAAGACTGATGGAGAAATGAAATGGCAAGAATGAAGAATGAATGAATTGAGTTTGTTGTATAATATTAATAATTTACACCAGTGTCACAAAGTCATCCTGTATAAATATTGATCAAATGTGAATAAATTTGTTAATGAAATTTGTTACGGTTACCGATCTTTCAATTTGCGTAACCAGGAATTCGATCACATGTTTTTGAACTGCATGGCGCGACCACACGTAACCGATTGGTATCATTTGCGTCAAATTTTGTGGGGTGAATAAATAAGTTTTATCCATCTTGAAAAGTTAAAAAAAAAAAGCATTGATTTTGAAATACCAAAAAATGCCGTGGTGCCGTAGCAGTACTATTCTGCCACGGCACTTTTCATTTTTTTGTGCCGTGGTAGAAAATTCTTAATTTCGAGGACTGCGATCATAATATAGATTATTGATAAATCTGTACAGAAGAATTGATACTTATTAGAACCCTAAATACTTTGTCATTCACCAGATTAGATATTTGAAAATTTTGTCCTACATTCCTTTGAGAATCAAGTGTAGATAATATATAGGACACTTTATGTGAATAATGAGTTGGATTTGAAGTTTTTGCTTGGATGACTTTTTGAAAATTGTCCCAGATTGTTAATAAGATATAAGTTACACTTAGGGCATCCCCATCTATTTGTCACTTTTATTTCATATTTTGCTCAACATTTTCCAGTCATCTACCACTAAGTTTAGTCTGCTATCAGATAACTTGATGCTCCAAAATTTCTCAGTTTACACACAAATTGGTGTTTTTCAGATCAAAGGTTCGTTTACAGCAAAAAGAGGACAAGATAATTTTAATCCATATAGTAAAGGTTCTATAATCAAGAACTGTATGACAGTTTTATGTGGACCAACAGCACCAAGGTATTATATCAAGTCTCTTCATTACGCCCATGCAGGTTGATGTTTTTGTCCTCTATTGTACTTGTCTCAGTTATCAAGACCTGGCATTACATTTATTGTACTTGTCTCTGTTGTCAACACCTTGCATTACTGTAGTATTGGGGTGTATAGGCCACAAGATGTTTTCTATGTTGAGTTAAGCATCTATATCAAATCAGAATTAATAACCAAAATCATTAGGTTGGAATAAAGTTGAGTTGAAATTAATTGTTATTTTTGTTTTATTATTAGTTTACTTGATAGAAGAGGTTTTGTGGTACCAGAGGTATCCCAGGCTTTAGTTGTACAAGTTAGTGAAAACCCAGAGAAGGAACACAATTCTGTGAATGTTCGCCATGAATATTATGGCTCTACAAATATTACTAATCAAAAGGTCAGTGTTCTAGGAGACATTATATCTTGGATGTCTTCATAGCAATCTAAATTTGTTGAACTAATATCCCAAAATAGATTTTTAAGCATTTAAGAAATTTATTTGTTTATTTATTTTTCTAGGAAACCAATATATCCATGACAAAAATACAAAATTATTAAATTATGATATGTCATGAATAATCTGCATCTTAAGGATTACCCATAAAAATCAGTAAAAATTACACAGGTGTATTTCCAATGGGGTTTGTAAAGGAACAAATCAGTTTAGTAAGTACTGAGTATTTTAGTGTTGAGAAAGTATAGAAAGTCTGTGCTGAATGCTAATGTTAATATTTTGATGTTTTAAATTTGAATCAGAGTTGATGAATATGTATTATTATTGTAGACAAATAGTACAGGAATGAATACAGCTGATGATATTAACAATGAAAGTAAAAATGTAGCTAAAAGAGAAATGATAACGTATCAAACACCAGATGGTACAGTTAACAGTAAGCTTCCTCCTAATAGTGGTAAGTCTTAAACTTTCAACATTCTACAATTTCAAATTATTCCAGTCATTGAAAACAATCTCAATAGAGCCATAAAAATATTCTGGTTCTGAGATAATCATGCATCACTTAAAAGAGCCGTGGACCTGTTTTTAAATGTTTTATCTCGGTTACAGGAAGTAATTCTATAAAAAATTGTCTTTGATCCAGTATGATTATTTTGTGTAGCTTAAAAGCTAGGAGAAAATAGTTTGTATATAGCTGAGACAGTTTTTTTGTAAGAATCAATTACCTTCCCATAAGTAGTAATTAACTGACTAATGTTAAAAACTAGCTTTCTAACTTAACTAGTAAAATTAACAACCAATTAACAAGAATTTATAAAACTGTTTAATATTATATAGGCGGTGGTCCTCCAACTTGTACAGGTAAATATATAGATGATGAATATAGAATGTTTAGCACAAACAATGATCAGAACTTTGGTATTAAAATGTTAGTCTGACAATTTGATATATTTATCAGACTCTATTTTAAAAGCATAATTAATACCTTCGGCAAATCTCGACAGATTACGTATACTACATCTAGTCTCGGCTGTATGACAGTAAGTGATATGTACCTACGCCCATACATTTGCGATGCGGCTACCTGTTTACAGGAAAACTTGACGCTATTACACAAATTGGGAACCTATTCGGCTAGCAACCTATTCGACCGATCGAGCTGCAACCTGTTCGTTGGAAACCTATTTAGAATAAAGACAACCGTCGCCGTAACTCATCTATTTACCAACAAATAAAATCCAAAGTTATGTCTATCAAATGAAAGTAGAATATATTATTTTTTATACATTCCTTTAGCTCAGAATAGAAGTTTAATTTCGTCATTATCTTACAGCTGGATCGGTTGAATAGGTCGCTAGCCAAATAGGTCGCCAATTTGTGTTCGGTATGGGCGCAGCCATGTTTCATTCGGGACCGTTAAAGTAGTTCCAAAATGGCGAAATTCGTCATACAGCCGAGTTTAGATGAAGGTTCCGGAGGTTACCGAATCTGCCGAGGTTTGCCAAGTGATAATTAATAGTGTGATTTTTGAATGAACTTAAAATGGCGGCCATTGATAAAATTTGAGTCCTGGTACAAATGTCAGGCACTTGTTAGCATTATTGAAAGAGTACTGTCTGAGTCATGCCATCTGAGCGTATTTATTCATTAACAGTAATTGAAGCTCACTTACAGTATGATATAGAGAGAAATTATCTGTTACAGAAATAATTTTATCATTTTGGCCCAACAGTATATGCCAGAAGCATCATTTGCAATAATTATAAGTCGAACAATATGTCAAAATTAAAACATCTTGATTTATGATTCCAAAAATGTTGAGCTCATGGCAGTAATTTACTTAATAAGGTACCATGAGTTTTAATCGCACAAGAGGAAGGCTTCTCTTCGAAGAAATTATTGCTTCTATATTATAAGTAGAATGGATACACAAACAGTAAAACAGCATGTTATAATCAGTTTTTTCTTTTTTTCATCTTTTTTTGTTGTAGATATATGTGGCAAGTCTTTATTATTTTTTGTATTCTCTTTCATAGGTTTAAATGTATTATCTAAGTCATCCCCCTGAGTATTTTAATTTTGATTCATTTACAAACTATCAGGATTGATATCAGAATGTATTGTACAATCTATCATCCTTTTTGTTTTTTTTAAAATATAAATCTATGAACCCAATTTTAAAGTTCAATTTGTGGATATGTTGATCATAAAGAAGCAAATAAAAAAAACCAACATCACAAATAATTACTGAATATCAACTTCTATCTATTCCCAATCAGATTAAAATACAGATCTATATTTCGTTTTGTTTTTTTATACTTCGGATGAGCGACACTACATGAAGATCTGACAAGTTATAGTGGGAGTTCACGACAGGGGTCAGACAAGCACCTTGTGACCCTTTGACATAAGACATTGATTAATTAATTTGTGTAAAACGAAGTTTTACCCTTAAAAAACGAAAATAAATAAGGTCTGTATTTTTTTTTTTATTGTCATCATATCACCCGTGATGAAAGTGGACGTTAAACTATAGAAACGAACGAATGGGTCTGTGTTTTAATCAGATTGATCTAGTTCATTTTTTCTATTGATTACATGACCTGTGTCTCTGTTATTTTCATGTATATCTAGTAAGGTTGCAGCGATACCCTGGGGATGCCGCATTATCGCGATTATTTTTTTTCAAGTGATATCGTATCGGCCAAAGTTGAATAATCGCAATCCCCGGTATTTTAGGATTTTTTTGGGCGGAGGTCGGTGCAATAAATCCAAAGTTCATTTTCACCGGTGCGGGGGCCGGATCGAATTCGAAATAATAGTTTAATTACTACTTGTAAAATTATACAATAAAAATCGGTGAGAGAAAGTTCCCGAAACACATTTTGTAAACAAAGTCGCACGCGACATCGGTGTACCGTAGCAACGGTGCGGCGAATCCCCGGTTAACAAGACTGAAAATATTATGTTTATTTCAATGTTAAGTTAGTACTGTACGATAAAGAGAATTATCGTGATAAAATTGATAATCGTAGACTTTTATTTATCGCGATAATTCCAAAAGCAGTTATCATGATTAATGGCGATATCAGAATTTGATATCGTTGCAACCTTAATATCTAGTGATTTTTTGTTGAAGATTATTTTCAGTTGTTAGTTATAAGTTATATGGTGTGATGTTGTGTTATTTTTCTTTCATATGTAAAACTGTGTCAGTCCTGAGAAGTCCTCCAATGAAATATCCATTTTATGTTGCGATTTTTTTTTTAACCTCATTGTTTTTTAATGGATCATTTTATCGAAGGAAGTTTTCCTAATACTTTCCCTTTAATGTGTCTAGTCTATAAATATTGAATACAATTAGTCTTTTATCTATGTATCGTTTGATTAAATGAAATATTTTTTAACTAGATTGATTCTTAGAAACAGTTGTTTTTCTTATCATTGTAACCATAATGGCTGTATTTTTATGATTAATTAATAATGACCCTTTCGTGCACTAAATTGATTAACACCTACTTCCGTGTGGTGCTTGCACTATAACCCAAGTATCGTTTAATCTTGTGTTTTTAGCACTAATTTCTTTACATTTGTTTCATCTTCAGATAATTTCTGATGATTTTAAACGATTTTTACCAATTTTTCAACAAAGATTTGATATTAAACGATTAGGAAGGTGAAAGAAATTAGTGCTAAATACACCATATTAAACACTACTTGTGTTATAGTGTTGTGTGATATGCATCATGAATCTTGATAATGAGTATTCAGTTTTAAACAAACGGTCAAAATATAAAAACTGCATAAGAGAACTACATGTTTTTCTAATGAGATAATATTTTTTGGAAAGTAAAATATTACTTGTACTTGTGGGTTTTTAACTGAAAACTATCTGTCATTAACTTTATCATCTTACTAATATTTGCACATCTATTCCCCTTAACCAACAGGCCGCAAAAACCACATATGGGACATGACACTCAATCAACTTAATTATATGGGTAAGCAAATGTCTTTAAAGTGACAGCCTCTATCATCTAGGATTTCTACTTGCAATCAGAATTAAAACAATATACTGTATTTGACATAACAACTGCCTGGGTGTTTTAAATATCATACATTTTATGGTGTATTGTATATGATAGGGATGTTAGACCAGACAATATTATAGTTTATAATATTATGAGAGGGGTTGAGATTATTATTGTTCCAAGAACAAAATGGCAGAATCATTCTTATTGGGGCTTAGCAGTTTTTATGTCTAATACAGTAGTTACATATATATATTTATATATGGAAATTTTAGGGAGCTTTTCAAAATTGAATTAGCTACAAACTATTTATTCCTGGCACATAAATGTAGGTTCTTGTTTTCATAAAGAATCTTTCACTTTAAAACTGCATGTAATTGGTGTTGTCTGAAAATGATTTCAATGAATTTACAATAGAGAGGTTTCACAATTTAAACATAATCAATACAGTTTATGTATACATATAACTGTATACATTAAGGCAACAGTAGGCAGCATTATCAAGTCTGATCTATCTGCTGCTTTACGGTTTTGGACTCCCAAGTGGTGAATTAGTGCAGTTAACTACAAATGTTCGCTGTGAAACCTGTCTAACAATTATTTCTGCGGAATTTTAGAAAGCATTTGTATTTATATCTCTGCTGTGGTCATCCTCGATATCCCCATCGGTATCATTCCGTTATTCTTCATTAGCTCCTTCGTCCATTTGTTCCCTTGATGATTTTTGGCCATGTACGTTGATTCTATGAACGATTTAAAAACAGTTTACATAGACGTTTTATAGTCATTGTTTACTTTTAGCACAATACAGCAACTTGTATTGCAAGACATTTAATATAGACGTGACATGTACACAAAAATATCTAAAATATTATGGTCTTAGTTACAACAAAATGCTTTCCATCACCCTCTCGCTTTCTATTTGTGAAGTTTTTTTATTAGTCAAAACAAAAGATACACAATTATCAAAGATGGACAGTTATGGGGTTAGTGGTTGTAGAATGTCATTGGGAATACCAAGGATGTGCTATGGTTGGGTTGCACATTAAATCTTCAGGTATTGAAGGAAACATCTGTAAACAGGAAAGGGGTCGTATTCAGTTGATTATAAGTCAAAAATACATCATACAAGAACTAAATCTGCCTATTGCAGGTCTTTCTTTAGGCCTGAAATTTTACATAAACTATTAATTAGACCATAATCAACTCTCGATGCCATCGGATGACTCTGATATTAAGTAGATTTAAAATTTTTTTGTGCTTAATGAGGTTACCGTAAAATGGTTAATCGAGATTTTATTATAACAAAGGTAGTAATGACACTCGAGGATAGTCTATAATTGCTTCGCCAAAATCAAGGCTCAGAGTAAATTAATTCGAATGAAATTTTCAACATATTTTCCTTTCATTATCTACTTTTTTTTACCTTTATCTAATCTTACCTAATTAAACTTGCCTTTTGTTATAGATAATCAACTAGGTAATAAGTTGACCAGTTTCCATCTTTCTTTTTTTTTTTAGTTTCTTGTTGACCATTGTGAAGAAAAATGCTGTTCACTTTTTCATATAACAATCTCTCTTATTCCTGGACCAGTTGCTCAAAGCTCTGTTAACTTTTAACTGTTAAATTTAATGGAGAGAAAGCTTGTTGCTGGAAGCCCTGTTAACTTTAACGGATAATGACATTGACTTTCCAGCAACAGAAGTTTAACGGACCGTTAACAAATGACACGTGAAAGATAACGATCCGTTAGTTTAACGGATCTTTAAAATAACTTAGTTTTGAGCAGATCAGTTAAAATTTAATGCTCCACCACCCATGTTAAAGACCCACAATGTATTCTTTCTTGGCATCCAAATTATATTTCATTTTCTCACATTTTAATGTGGCCATATATTGCCGTCACCTCTGTTCGACTGTTTGTCTTTCGTTCATATTTCTTGTTGGCACAGTGAAGGCTACCATGATCTACATATATCTTTTGGAATTAATGTGGGTTACAAAGAATTGATTTCTGATAACTACTGCCCCTGTTATGACTATTGATAACTTTGATAAATTTAGCTGTTCAAAGAAGCGAATCAAAATTTGATTATATCTGATCAGTTTTTACTCACGTTTTTTTTTTATGCTCCCATTATCTGCAAAGCAATAAATATGTGACAAGCCTTATGAAGTGCTCTTACAACTAGCTTAGCTGCTGTGGGCAAATGGTTTGTTGCATGGCAACCTATCTTATCTGTATTTAAATATTGAATATGATTTTAGCTCTTTTATCTGCTGTAAATTCTCCTTTAACTGTTTTGCTACCAGTAGTTTATAAAGTTCCATTGTTGTTACCAAACACAAGACTGCCATTTGGTTCTTTTAAACTTGCAATAGGTACATTGTGAGATGCCACTTCCCTAGTATACGTAACTAAGCTACTGACAACATGTCAGAAGGAAAAACCTAGCTTCAGTGTGGGGCTTGTGGTAGGAGTTTAAAATACATTAAATGGGAATCTGTTGTTATTACTCAAATCTCCCAAACGATTTTCTGTGTGTATTCTTAGTTTTATATCTGCTATAGTGATCAATTTGACTATTATTGGTAGTATAAAAATATAATACGTCATTCCTTTATTCTAAGTTACTATTGAGAATTTATGAACAGGGCAGGGAATATAGATTATCCTGGAATACTTTTATACGCCCACATAGAATACTTTTGTACGCCCTTCTGGTGGCCCCAATTTTTTTGTGAACACTCTACAGACTACACTTATCATCTAATTGTTTTGAAATATATATAAGTATCTTCTTTGTCTTCTTTGAGTGGCATTTAGCAATTGACATACGTAATAAACACAAAAATATAAGTATGTTGTTTACATCTGTAAGATGAAGAAGCCTCTAAAATTTCATTAATTTCTGTTAATTTCTTATGGCGTTTATAGCCCTTCTTTCACTTTGTTGCACCTTATATGCATCAATTATATTAGTGAAAGGAAGAAGCCCATTGATGAATTTGTGTTGGTGCAGTGAAATACGACTTTAAACCCTATTTCATTTGCATCTTTTTGTGACGTTTGGAGCTGAATTAGTAGGCCCAAAACACAGAACAATTTAACCTTCTTGAAATAAGCCATAAAATGTTAAAATATTGGTATTACATTAATCTCATTCTGATGTTTGGATCAGTGTCAATGTAATTAGGGATGTTTAGATATTGTTTATATTTATATTTATCAATGATGTGGTTTTACAGGAAGAAATGGCCAGAATTAAAATGATCAGCAAATAAGTTCTGTATAAGTTATATATATTTTTAAAATATTAACAATAATATGATTCTTTTTCTTTTGTATTTCAGATATCGTCATTCCAATAACAAGTGAAAATACCGAGTCTGGAACCAAGGGTGAAAAGACTGTCGTTTCACGTGGTTGCAGTACAGAATACTAGCTTATTGTGCTTATTACTATAATTAGCTATAAATTAATTACAATATCATATTTATTCGCTTTAATCATGGATCTGTCCGTGATATCTTGCTTACTCTCAAGAGAATCGGCCGCAATTTTCAGGAATTTTCTTGCACCCAGCACTAGCTGAAAAACTAATGAACTAACACTAAGATAATGTTTTCAATATTTTATTGCCATATACTAGTTACAGAAATAATAAAAATGCTTTAAAATTTCTTTGTTGGAACATATAAATATTAAAAATGTGTTTTGGGTGCTTCTTCTTCTTCAAAAAAAGAAATTCATCATGGCTTGATAAAGACTAGTTAATAATAGTTGAAACATCACTTGGTTATAAACTTTTTAATTATATTCCAAAGAAATTTGTTATGTGTACGTATTATTCTCTCACGATGGAGAATTTTGACTAATGCTCTCTAAGAGCACTGAGTCATCTAGCTTCTGGCTTTTAACGCTATCTACTTTCAGCGCTTGTTACCCATTTCGGTCCTTGTGACGAGTCCGGCACAGTTATTGATTGACTCAAGACCTAAAGTAAAGTCTCCATCAATTAAGGATGTATATGGACCGTGTGTGACTAAGGTTGTTAAATGGATTGAGGGGAAATTTTCGGAAAAACAAGCCTTGTTTTGTCTTAATTTGTCTACATTAATATTATATATATATATGTGATTTATAATAATGAACAATAATTGTTGTACATAATGAATGTTATTGTGATTTAATGTAGTGATATCTGAGAATCTAATTGATTGATTCCGTGCAAATCTGCGAATAAAATACTGAAAAAAAACACCAAAAATACAGTTGCTAATAAATACATGTAGCTTACACAAAGATGATATTAAAATAACAATCATTAAAATGATATTAATTTCAGAATTGTTGAAATACAATTATGTGGTTGATTTATATTGTAGCTAGCATGACATTGTTGTGATGAAAACTTCTGAAATCCATGTAGTTTTATTTGTTTTTTATGTCTTAAAGTACATTTAGTTTACTGAATAGGAAATTGTAAACAATACTGAATTGCATGGACATGGATTTCAAGTATTTTTAAACTTCTTTATTTTTACCTCATAATTTATTTATTGTTGACTCGGAGGAGAAAAAAGTTCTTCCCAGTTTAGGTTATTTTAATATTGACGTGCTATATTGAATTATAATTTCATGAAATTGTCATTCATTCATTACATATGTATGGATTAAGCTGATTCATTGATATTAATCAATTCATATGAATTTGTATTACTATTGTTAGTGGGACCAAGTAAATGGATTTAAATATTTAATAATATATGACAGGGCAACAAACATACACAAGCATGTAGCAGTGTTAAAATCTTTGTCTATACTGCAATTATTGCTCATATTTACATGTAGTTATCAGTTAATCAGAGTACAGGAATCTAGAAATAATAACATCTCTAGTATAATAACATCTGTTCGTGCATCGACTGAGACAATATTTTAATCTAGTGATCTAGTTCATTAACAGAACACAGATTTTATGGAGGAAGCAATCACTAGTTTTATTCTAAATATCATTGTACTTGATAACCCTAACCCTAGCCCTGCTTTTAGAATACAACATTGATTGTTTCCCCATAAATTTTTTTGTCCTGTTAATGTGTTTCCCAATTGCTAAATGCCACTCAAGTTATTGCCTTTACTAGGGTGTTCCCAATGAACGAACGGCGTTTTTAAAATACATGCCTTAGTTTAAGTTCTGTTAATGAGGCCCAAAGTTTTCTGTAAGACATATTGTACATAGATTGACGTAATTACATATATTTTATCGTATGAAAACTACATTCGTGGTTCCTTTTAATCTGCTTTTCACTGTTATTTACAGAAATTAAAAAATCATGTTCGTTTCATTAGTATTATAATATAATGTAAACATCGGTAGTATTTATATTAGCTAATGATGTATGTATGTAATACAGTATGTGTGAATTATCTTACTCAGTTGTAAAACAATAATATGAGCTTATTGTCCTTTGTGGTTGCACAAATTCATGTGATAAGGATGTAATTTGTATTGTGTGTAAATATAGAAAGTGCTGGTTAATGTGCTAACAGGTAAATGGCATATATCACAACACAGTTCTATGGATAACAATCACTAAATTATATATACACACAACGCTTCAACAAAAATTCCCAAGTCGACATAAAGCCAGTAAATATTTTTAATTTCTGTGTTATTAGCATTATTTTAAAGGAGCCACCTCACATATATTTTAATGAAATAAACTTGATTCTAATCCATGCAACTTTCGAATTTTTATGATACTTTGTTCCTTTAATCCTTTTAAGGATAAAATAAGTTAAAAGTAAAAGTTAAATGTATTTATTAGTTCACGCATGAAAAAAAGGAGTTTCATTACGCTTAATAACCCTCTAGCAATTTGCAATTACTTGTTGAGGGACTATATTTTGAGCTGGAATTTGTGTATACCCTGGACAATCTTGGGTGACTCCTTTAAAATGAAGCAAGTTACTTAAAAAAAAAAACCTCATCAGTTTAAAATTTTTCAACCAAGCAACAATTCCTTATACACTGTATTATCAATATAATATGTTCTATTTGGCAGTTAAACTTGGAAATTCATTGAATATATTTGATCAGACAATTGCTGAGACTGGGATAATGTGATTACGCTGCTATTTCTATGCTGTTGTTGTGACTTTGAGAAGAGTTATTATGTTTGAAAAATACTGATGTACATTTTGACGAACAACAAACATTATTTTACTGAATATATTTGGTGATTAAATTTGTAACAGATGGTCGGGTAACAAATACGATTTTATTTTTATTTTAAAAAAGTGATATCTGTAGTTAATATCCTGATTGACTTTACTGTGAACAAGCCCAAAACTACATTTTTTTTAAAAATCGATTTATCTATAATACTTGAATCAAAAATTATTAAAATAATAAATTGTCATTATTCCCAATTTGATTTAATGCTATGAGAACCTTAAAAAATATTTAGTTATCAATTATAAAAAAGAATATAGGTTTTATTTTTTTAATAGAAATATTAACAAAAAAGGATATGTAGGTTTTATTTTGAATTAAAATAGTAAAGAAAAGAATTGAGGTCATATTATCTGTGGGAATAAATGATTTCTCTTTTTCGTTCTGACAATAATGGTGTTAATGAGTCAAAAAATGATCACATGATATTATTTGCCGTTCATTTACACTGCCATATGTGTAGCATATTTTTCAAAATTATGTTGTATGTTACAGGTCACATTATAAGGATTTTTTATTTAGATAAATGTTATCTTGCATTATTAATTGTGTACATGCCTAGGTATTATTATATTCCTTTATGGTATCAGTACTCTATATAATAATATGATTAATGTATTAAATACATTTTTATATGCTCACATTTAACATGGTTGTATGTTGCTGTCACCTCTTTCTGTGCGTTAACTTATCTTTCTGAAATTTAAAATAATTGCTAATCCCTTTGAAAGGAAAAACACTATTGATGTTCAGCAATTTTTGATATTAAATTCTGGGGTTATTCCCCATTACAATATCTTTTTGGCACTTTAGAAACTTCAATTGTGATCTGATCTTTTTCAAATTGTTATGTACTGTTTAGCTCATAACTACTCAAGAGCTGTTGGTGGGTGTATGTGTAGTTGCCTGGCAATCTATTTTTTTTATAATGAACAGGTTATTTAGAAATTTTTGAAACTAGAATTTGGTCAATACATTTGTGCATTATGAAGGCTATTCAACAACCAAAAAGTATTTGATATACATACCTGTTTTATTATGACAAATGCCTTTTCATTTTTCTTTGATGAAATTTATTGTAAATACTAAGTGTATAATTTATGTAGTAAGTATTGTGGATGTAGGTACTTGCAAGTTATATTCCATGTCATATACTATGTCTTGTTGTACTGATACTACTGCTATATTGTTTTATAATCTGAAAAAAAGAATGAATGTACCTTCATGATCTTTCTCTCTCTCTATCTCTTGATTTCAAATTGTCCTCTTCATACAGAATAATTTACTTTTTCTACAGCTTTTGTGAATAAAAATTGAATTTGTTTGTATAAAGTGTTTTTGTGTTCAGTATTGCCTTTAAGGAGAAATAATAGACCTGGAACATTGCTTGATGTCATCATCATCATCATCTTGGATTTGCGAAGTTAAGTCAAAATCAAAAGTCTGTCAATCGATGTGCAATTGTATGAGGAACAAGCCTGCCAAGTCTCATGTCGATTGTACTTAAACTGGTAGAACCATTGGATTTTTTATGAGAATGTTCCCCCAAGCTCTGCTTAGCTTTAGCAAAAAATGTTAGTCAGTGAGAATTCAGTCAAGACATACACACAATGGGGTTGGGATGGCCTTGTGGTCTAGAGTGCCACGTTTCGACCTCTAGCTGGCCGGTCACCTCTGGCTTTCGGCTGTGGTTTCGAGCCCTGGTGTGAGCGTATGTGGCATGGAGATAGGGGCGCCTAGTTTGTGTTGAGTGGAGGTTAAACCCCATTTCTCTCTCTCTCTCACATTCACACAATGAACATCTACACCAAGTTTGAACAGTCTTTGTCAGTTTAAAGCAGAGTTGTTATGTTTCAAAGTCTGGGCAATTGAAACTGCTTATTGCTACCTAGCTTAAGCAAAACATATTCATCATCCAACTGTCAGGGTATTGATATGAATCTATACACCAAGTTTCATCACTCTCACTTATCAGAACCAAATTTAACGTGTTCCAAAGTCGCAACCAACCAAATTGTTTATCTCTGCTTAGCCTTAGTGGAAAATGCAGGTATACACACCTACATCAAGTTTGAACATTTCACCTCAATTCAAAGGAAAGTTATTGCGTTTCAAAGTTGCGACCAATCAGATTAAAGTAATAGATACTTAGCAGAAAATATGCTCATTGAATTTAGTCAAGGCATTAGAATCATAGTCATACAGCTCCAAAATCTCGGCCAATCAAAACGCTTATTGCTCATTATCGACCTTAGTCTAGGTATTGATATAATGAAACTATACACCAAGTTTCATCACTCTCATGTAATTAAAACCAAAGTTATGTCCTAAAGCATTATACAATCAAATTGTTTATCTCATCTTACCCCTAAGCAAAAAAATACACATCTTCGAAATGCGAGGGACAAAAATAATATAGGCCCTATATTAACATTATTTGGAATATGACAAGCCTGAGTCACGTCATGAAGCTTGTTACAACTTCACCAGTTAGCAGTGCTATCTAAATACTTTTAAATATTGAACTATTATACCCACAATTTCTGATGAATTCTGTAGAAAAATGTGTCACACTCTTTGACACTATGACTATGGTAATTGAATTGCAATAATACCATAATTTTTTACCCATATCTATTTCTTACGTGGATCATATTCAAAATCTAAAAACATCTCACGAACATCACAGTAATTCATGATCCGGAGATAAATCATTGAAGTTGAGCTTTGGGTTTATAAAAAATAATAACAATGAATCATAAATACGTCATAAAATCTTTTAATTCATTAACAATAACAGATTAAATATATGAAAATTAGTGTTCAATGTTGTGATAGTAAAAACATGTAAAAACAGTGAAGCATGACATTATTTGATGAATGCATACAGACACTATACTTTTACAGTTGCAGACTTGCTGCCTATTCATAGCTAAACCATCATTGATCAGAAAATACATGTATACAGCAATGAAAAATTCAGAAAAGAAAGGGAAGACCTAAAAAGTCTTGAAAAAGCTATGACGCAAAATTTGTGCAACAATATTTTAAGCAAAAGGTCAAACAAGTGTATCATAGTTTCAAAATAATCTCCACATTACAACTTTGTATAAAAGCATTTCTCTCAAGTCAATACCCTATGATTAAGTTCAAATAACTTTTTAAATTCTTTAGAAATTTAATGAAATGAAATGAAATGAATTAACGTCCTACTGGGTTAATGAAGACAGGCAGACGTCATACAGTGTGCTATGAGGAAAATGTTGCTGGGATAAAACACAAACAGTCAGTGTCTTACCCATTTAGCCACCGTGGCTCTCCAGAAATACAATCACATTCATAGATATAATAAAATCTTTATACCATATTCATTGCTATGAAACAATGAGGTTTTATTAAGATATGAATATGAATTAATGAATGCATCATTTACTATACTCATAATCCACACTCATCATTGAACATAAAGGTTCAAAGTTCAATAAGTAATATTGCCTCGACCCTAGAAAAGAAATATTTCACAACTATAGTCTATAGACCTACAGTACAATCTTATAATCATGCACTCCATTATCATCATTCAAGAAACTCATTTATTTCAAACAATTTATAACATAAAGCTAAAGACTCTTAATGATATGTTTCATCAAGCAAAACGAGCACAATCCCTGTGAAAAAGACATTTTTTATTATTATTATGGAGATCTAACTTCTTTAGAAATTTATTGTTCCTGTTGTTGCCACGCTGTAATTGGTTTAAACACTCTTGCTTAAGCTAATAAAGCATCTTATGTATTGGCTAGTTGAAAGATCAGCTCTGGTCAACTGAACACAAACTGAAGAAAGATGTTGCTAGACCTTACTGTGTGAATGTTAAAAGCATAAAAATTACTGAAAAAGTTTGTTCAAATGACCGACTGATGATGAAAATTGTGGTATTTAACTAAGCCTTGAAATAAATGATTTTATGAGAAAAAGACAAGTTGTGGCTGACATATTTAAAAGGGCATTATGTAAGATTTAGATAACGAGCTGATTGTTCTTGCTATAATATTTTCAAAACAGATAATTCAAAATGAATATATTTAAAATTTCATTTAAATTACTATATTTTGTGCAAAATTATCAATGGTTGTAGCTCTGACAGGATGTGTGCATTGATTGTAGTCACCATACTGACTGCTTCTCCCTTTTTAAATTAAATCATTAAATTGCCAAAACCTTCTAATTTACTTAAAATATTGTCATATTAATAAATGTCTAATTAATAATTTATATAACATTTAAGGCCCACAGAAAGACTTGCAATAGGCAGATTTAACTCTAACATAATGCTTGTTTAACACTTTGTTGTTTGTGTACCAGTATTAAAATTATCATATGAGGCTTGCATAATATAAATGAATACCATGGTAAGTAAAATTGCATAATAAAATTATCTAATCAAATAAAATGGCCACAGGATATAAATTAAAATTACCTATCATAACATACATGTAAGGAGTGTATGTATAATAATAACCTAATAAATAATCTACTACTAGCATCATCTCATAGAGTACAGGAGTTAATTATTCTGTATTGTAGTATTTCTCTTCCAGAGTTGTAACACCATAAGAATGCAATAACCACAACAAAATGCCAACACTGGTGACTAGAGCCTATCATATCAAACATACCTGGAAATATACAATAATAATATACATAGATATACATACATTAAAATAATCAAATCTGGAAGAAAAATGACTAGATTTGTCCATTTTTTTGTGGTATGCCACGTTGAAAATTTTACATTAAAGTGGTGGTATGCTAATTAATATTTTATATGAATATAAGCCTTTCTTATTAAACTCCTTAAACTAGTCTGTGCAGAATGTTCAAAATACCTAATTAATATGGCATGTACAGATGGACAGATATATGAGAGAGAGAGAGAGAGAGAGAAATGGGGTGTAACATACACTCGAAACAAACTAGGTCACACATGGCTTAATTTTATTGCAATAATTTGCTAGTGCGTTGGGGTCTTTATCAGTGGGAGAAAACCCACGTGGTTGGACAGGCGACCCTACTCCTTGTTAAGTACAAGCAATGAATTGAAACTACACCAATTGAGTCAATGACAGACTATATAATCTGATACTGCCAGCCACCCCTATACATGAATGAAAGGTAATAGGAATTAAATATCCACTCAACACAAATTAAGTCTCTAGAGAAATACCATTATGATATGTTTTATTTCAAAACACTAAGGGTAGATGATAGACCTTGTGATCTACAGAGCACACATTACATTGCTCACCACCAAACCCCTCGTCATGTTAAACATACATTCACTATAATGAATAATAGTTACTATCTTATATTACCTGGTCTTAATCTTTCTGGGAATCTGGATAAGTAAAAAGCTAATGCTATCATCCCCAGTATATATAAAACAGCTACCTTTGGTATAAAAATCTGTCAAAAAAATATAATGGAATATGATGACCACAAAGCACACATAAGATTAACTAAGGTTACCATCTCTTTGAGATTCAAGTCCAAACCATTGCTTAGAATAGCTAAAAGTAACAGCAGATGTCATGCATGAGTCACAATTAGTCCAACCCTTTTCCAGAGTATTTCATACCATTGAGTTACCACTGAACCACTGCAGCTCCTAATGCAGCCAGACACTATTTCATAATATCTATGATTCATGTAGTTTTCACTAGGGTAAGTAAATAAAAATATTTGTAAAATTTGTGATCCGATTAAAATTGTTTACTCAATGTTATCAAGTTGTGATACATAATTATGTGAGAACCATGTAATTTGGTTATATTAGTCTGTTCCACTAGTTTTTTGGAACAAATTTGCAGGATGACAATAAATATAACAAAGATTTTGCTCACCTGAACTATTGTTGCCGAAAATCCATTATTTAAATAGATCCAATGTGCTGATGGAATAACTCCACAAGCTGCTAATGCAGTAAATATCAATATCCTCATTCTAAACCACCGTTTGGATGAGAAATCTTGAAATCGTTGAAGAAACAAAGTACTGACAGTAAGTAAACATATTATTAATATGTATATATCTCTCCATATCTACAAAATAAAACATTAAACAATTTTTCTTTTAAATGCTCTAACATTTGATATTTCTTCAGCAAGTAGGGAAAGGTGTCATAATGGGATAGGGTATGCTTACTACAGGTCATAGGGCTCAGATGATGTCCTGATTGTTAGTGTTGCACTAACTATTGAACACTGCTGATTACTTTAATTTGTTGTCTTGGTTTTTTTTGAAAGATTTACTGTACATATCACACATGTAAAAGAGAAGCTAACAATAAAAATAAAATATAGTTTTAGGATTTGATATGGCGACAAGTTATATGGTATATTCTTCCAATCTTTGTTATGTTTTATGTACGTTATTTCCTTGATCAGAATTTAAGTTGAAATAAAATGGGTTTTTAACATCCTACTTTTCTTCTACATCCAAGGTAACAAAGACAGGAATACACCATTGAATGTGCAATATGGGAAATTTTGCCCAGACCTCCTCTTATATCAAATCCCAAATGTCATTTAGGGTTCTTTTACGTGCACGCCAGTGCAGACGAGGGATCTTGTGTTTCATTCCATAGCAAAGACTAGATGGTGGTTAGAATTTGATGTAATTGTAGGCCTAAGTGCTGCTGTCCGGCCAAATTTCCTTCATAACACACTGTATGGTGTATGCCCGTCTTCATTAGTCCTGTCAGAGCAGAACAGTAGGATGTTAAACCCCATTTCATTTAATAGCATTGCTGTTAAACACTAGAAGAGTAGATGAAAACCATACTTACTGTCATACAATAAAATGCATAATAAACCGCAGGTATGTAACACCCTATAACACCTATAGATATACCACCCATATCTACACCTAACCACCATTCACACGATCTCTCCGAATGACAACCAAATAAATGATATCCAGTTGAACACAGCATACAATACTGCCAAATAAAATTAAATTAAGTTTATCATTTGTTAACGTGCAGGCTTTAAAGTTAAAGATAGGTTTCTGGACAACTAAACATATGTGACCTGTGATGGCAAAGTGAGCCGGAAGTCGCAAGTCTTTTACTATATGAACATACTACATGGTTCCTCCTTGTCAGTGGTACAGGACAGATTGCCTGGCAAGGGACAACATATAGTCCTTCATCCCAAGTCATGTGTAAACATTAGCATGCACGTAAAAGATCCCTTGGCAGTTGGTATTTAACATAAGGGTAGACCATATTGCTGCTGTCCGGGCAAATGTCCCTCTTGGCACACTGTATGGACCATGCCTGTCTTCATTAGAATTCATTTAACAAATTTTGCGATTTCAAATCATTTTGCTTCACCGGCCACATAGGTCAAATCCATAATTTGAGAACAATTCAGCTCTTTTAACATCTTTTTGTAACATTCTAGAAGCAGGCGTCACTGTCAACATCAATTTTAATAAAATAAGAGGAACCGTTTCATATCATTCTCTAATAACTTTTACTTAAGACATTAGTTATGTTTGATTAATAATAGACTAATAATTTACCTGAAAGCACAACAAACCAAAAGACATTATGAAATAATCTGCTACAACTCCATTAAAATTAGGAATAGTAACAACTATATCATACAGCATTAATGTCAGAAATATGAAGAATCCAATCAAATGTGACCAAATATTAATAGTTTCATTACTCCACACAAACAAACTGTAAATAGTAAAATTATTATTAAATTAACTCAGTGATGTATATCAGGTTCTAAGGCTTAAGGGCATTAATAAAATAAAATGTGCAGGATTTACCATTTATCTTCAGTAATTTGAATGTGTGGATTTTATTTTGTTAAAACAATTTGGGAGACAGGCATATAAGTCAGACAGGAGAGTACATTCAAAGGTAAGGTTCTTTTATTGAATACCTAACACTAATTGGGTAACACTTTTCTAAAAGCATCTGAATTTGAATTATATAGAAATGTTTATAAAACACAAAACATATTTTCCTTATTCCACCAACAGTTGAAAATTACTCAGATCGGACGTAAAAGGAAAGACAATGACTGGCTCTAATTCCCTCGAGAGTTGTTTACTTTTTAACATTTATAACTTATCATCTATTGAGAATAAATGTTTTTTTTTTACCTTTTTATACATAAATTAAATGGAAGATGAACTCTGTAACCATGTAAAATATATGGATTACCACTTAAAAATTGTGGTATTTCTTTATAATGGTATAAACTTATACAATTCTTATGTTGCACTTGTTTCATAAAGTTGACAGGCTCCTCCTCTATAAATACACTGGTATCATTATAAAATGGCCGTACAACTGGTCTGACCTTTACAGACTGAGTGTTTTCTGCTGTCAACATTATAATTCTTTTTTAAAATTCTGCAAATATAACAATAATCAAATATTTTTGCGACCATATGAAATGAAATGGGGTTTAACGTCCTACTGTTCTGCTCCATCTGGGCTAATGATAAGGGCATACACCATACAGTGTGCTATGAGGGAAAATTTGCCTGGATAGTGGCTCTACGGCCATATCTAATCATATCTAATTCCAACTGCCAAGGGCTCTTTAAAGGGCATGCCAATGTGAACCTGGTTCAATTTTATTTCGTTAATTCGTTTGCATGAAGGCGTCTTAAGCTGTGGGAGGAAACTGGAGGACCCTGAGAATACCAGCTGACTCAATGACAGGCCTTATGATGCAGTGTGCACACACTAACCATTCGCCACCCCCACCCCCAAATGTATATTGAACAATGATATGAAAAGTAATATATATAATATATCGATGCAGTTAGCATAAGTATACCATATATCTAAGCTTTTGTGAGTAGCCTATGTACATAATTGACAGATTAATCTAATAATTATGATCTTGGAAATATAAGATTAACAAATTTTGAATTTAATAAGATTCTTTCGTATTTTCCCTTGAAAATTTTGACCTATATTGCATTCACAAGACTTCACAAATTAAAATGTACATGTAAACTAGAGGGAGGGGTATTGGTGTGATATCTATATGGATTAGTGATCGAATCAACTATGGGCATGCCCTCAAGCAGTCCTGATAACCCACCAAGTTAAAATATTGTATGTCTAGACGGAACTAGCTGCATTATGTCTTTCCTGTAAATCATTACCGTATTCTTTTTCATTTTAAGTGAAGCCTGGGACTCAAGTGGGACTGTACAGCACAGTGGATGCCAAAGGCTGGCCCCCGGATCCACTGACTTGATATTTGTGTAATCTGTCTTGTCCAAAGTTTTGTCTTATCGGTTTTGTTTTGCGTGTAGGCCTAGTGCAGTTCTCCTGGACTTACTATTTTAAAAGATGACTATAGGTATTGAAACTGAACACAACTATCTGGGTTGCTTAATACCTAAAGTGAGACAGAGAGAGAGAAATGGTGGGGGGATGGCCGAATGGTTAGCATGTGCATGCTGTATCATAAAGCCTGTCAACTTGCGTGATTTTGAATCCCCGGTTGTACAGCATCATCAGTACATGACAAGAAGTAGGTTCGCCAGTTCAACCTTGTGGGGTTTCTCCTGATCCTCCAGTTTCCTCCACTGCTCAACACACAAGCAAATTATTGAAATAAAATCAAACCATATGTTAGTCACGAAATGCCCTAGTTTGTGTCACATGGACGTTAAACCCTATTTCTGTTTACTCTTGTCAAAAATGACCAATGGTTTGAATTGAATGCACGCTTTAATTAAATGGGGTTTACGTCCTACTGTTCTCCATCGCATGGGATAATGGTGAAAAAAAACACAGTGTACAAATCAAATTAGTTTGAATTCTAACGGTCGAGGATTCTTTTACGTGCACATCAATTTGTTCACAGGAGACTGTACCTAAGTTTTTCTTTCTATGCCCTCCGCCCTGCACCACTTACAAAGAGAAACCATGTAGGGTCATCCGTCTAACCTTGTGCTGCTGTGGGTTTTTTCATCAAAGACCTCTGGTTTTCTGCCACTGTTAAAGATCCCTTCGCACAAGAAAATTGTTGAAAAGAAATGAAGGATGGGTTGGTCCCGAAATGACCTAGTTTGTGTCGAGTGGACTTGAACTTTTAACCCTATATGTCTCTCTTTCTCTAGATCTATAGAATAAAGTTTCAACATCGTGATCGAGATGCCATTTGGCATTAATATAGACATAGTAATTAGTATAGTATAGCTTACCGGGTATTAATTTCGTTTGGGCGAAATTTGGAGTCTTCAATTTGAAACTATAAATTTGGAAAAACTGCTATTAGCAAAGAGGTCCTTGATGTTTCTTTATATGCTACAAAACTTACCCATACGAACCATTCGATTCTTATAAAATAATGATGCCAAATAAGCCAAAGATATACATTTTAGACGTTGTCAAGGATAACAGAAAACAACAACATCGGCCATTCTCAAATTTTAGAAAACCATATCCTAATTCGTTTCGTTTTAAGATACAGGTGACTCTATTTTTAAGTTGGTTGACCTCATTCATCGTCACTTCCGTAAACAAAGATCAGCGTAGCTTGTATGCCCTCTTTTCAGGCTTTGTTTAGATTAATGTAGAAGTTTCGGGAGATGTCTGGATCTAGACACCTATAAATCCAATTCGTACATCAGTTGACAACGACCCAAGCAAAAGAAATAGACAATTACATGTATGTATTGGTTGGCACAACTGTCACTGAAGAGACGTATAAAAGTATTGTTTTTGTTTACTGTTTAGGCCTATAATTTTATTTATATTTATAATTATTTTATACTATGAATTATTATGATATAGCCAATAATTTTTAAGGCAATAAGGCCTAATATTTATTTTATGTCGTGCAATACATTAACACAGCAAAAGACCAGAAGGCTATGTTTATAGTTATATTGACTGTACTGTTAGAATTGTAGGTCAGTCAAATGAACTTGAAGATGAAGTAGGTTGCTGTAGTTAATGTTAACTGTCACCACAGGTGGTTTTCCATCAGGCATCAATATGTCATGTCATGACAATTATTAATTATGAGCTTGTTCTTAGGTAGGGTCAGATAGGCTAAGCAATATAAAATTTGAATTTATGGTAGGCCTTCCTGTCTGGTACCTCATTTTTCACAGACTCTTGAACCCCTGTGTTCCGAGAAGGAATTGTATGCAGGGTGTTCACTGAGCAAAAATTATCATATTATTGTTCAAAATGGTAACTGATAATTGTTATTCTATTTCCCCTTCAAATGACAATTTATATTTAGATATGCATTGATCTAGAGAATTGATGATGGGTTAGAGATGTGAATAAATGTATCAATTATGATTTATATAACATTTGAAGCAAGAATAATAACTGCAATAGGCAAATTTAGCCTTTAACTTTAAATATTTTTTTATATGTGTCTGTGTATTAGACTGAGAGTTATAGTAGTATAAAGTCATCTTTTTTATGATGTTACAGGCATTATATATATGGTATTAAACACAATGAGGTTGTTAAATGAAACTAAATGTCTCCAATCTATGGTTAAAAGCAAACATATCAGACCTTTTTTTTCCATGTTTTTTTGCGACAATGTTGCATCTAGGTTTTTCATTATAAGATCTACATGTCATTACCGGTCTCCAAGAAAATGAATTAATTAACTATAAATAATATAAAAAATATTTAAATAAAAATAACCTTAGATGGGTCCCACTTACAGAAAATCCAGGAATAGAACATAATATGTCTACTTGGATTATGGCATTTTAAATCATCTAGACTCCTTGAAAATCACTTGCAAAATTTAGAAATTAGAAAAGACGAAGGGAACGACAACACTCCCTTGGTGGTAGATGAAAGCTGGACAGGCTTAGACATCTGCATGGAAACTGGATCAAAAAAATGACGCCGGCAGGGCAGAGAGTAGAGTAAAATAAAATTTAGAAATGAATGTAGTAATGATTTTTTTATTGAAATAAATCACATTTTTTTTATAGATAAAATAATGTTTGCTCCATGTTATGATGGGGGTTTTAAATTAGTACAGTGTTAAATGATTTTCAGAATGTGTTCACTCTGTATCAAAAGGTACACACACTTGAAATAAACATTGGCAAACACCCAAAGCTGAATGTCACAACCTTTTATTTAATTATTTATAAAATGGTAGCTGATTTCAGCCTCTTTTGTTTATTAAAGGTGGATTTACACTGTTTGTCACATAGATTTCAAAGTTGTTGAGTTTCCTTTTTTGCAGGTAATCTTTTCCATGTACTGGTACATTAATGCACAATTTTACAGAACTGATTCATGTATTTTGAACCAAAGACCGTCTAATATAGTATAAAAAAATTGATATTTTGGCCTTTGACTCATTGACAGTTTTTTTTTTCATGATAACTTTTAACTTAAGAAAAATTGGTGTATATTTCAGACAAGAAAATTGATATCTGAAAAGGTGAACAAAGATGGCTGACAAGGGAGAAGATTCTCCTGATCAGGGACAAGCAGGCTCTAATGTTGATGCCGATCAGGCAGAGAAGAAAAGAAGGACACAAACACCCAGTCCTACCCCTGGTCAGTCTGCCAGTAATGTATTTATGGTGCCAGGTAATATAATTTAAAACAATTTTTTAGACTAGAGATTTTCTGTTCATCTGTCTGTCATTTTTGTTTTCCCAATTGTGATTTTGTTGCGCTGTATAAATGAATAAATATTTAATTATTAATAGTGCTTTTATTACTATAAAATTTCTACCGTTTATATCTTGACATTAGATATAAAACAATTGAATACCCTTTGGTTTGGGTGTGTGGATAAAAATCGATGGTAAATTCTATTTGACATTTAATAGTAACTAGATTAGTTGCCTAGCAATGGGTAAAAAATGTTTATAGTGATGTTATTTTAAAATTAGTAAATTCAGGCATCTGATTTCCTCTAACAAACAAACAAACCTCCTTTTTTATACATATGTTGATTTACTTAAAGATGCATTAAGTAAGATTAGATAACGTGATGACTGTTCTCACTATAATAGTTACAAAAAAGATAATGAAAACAAAATATGCTGAAAATTTCAGTCAAATTGCTTCTTTCTGAACCAAGATATTAGCAATTCAACAATCAAGAGTTGATAATGATCTGGATAAGTTAATTATTGTCTACTTAATAATTTAGATAACATTTTAGGCTTGAAGAAAGACCTGCAATGGGCAGATTTAGCTCTTGCATAATGTATGATTAAATATTTGAATTTTTGCAAAATGCAAATTGAGTGATCATAGATTTTATAGTTAAACCATTAAAGAGAAATTCATCCCCAGTTAACTCACAGACACAGATGCAGAGTAATCACTTCAAAAAAGTTTCTGTGCATTCAATTAAGAAATTGGAAACAAAAAGATTAAAAATTTTAAACATCTATAACATTATTATTTTTTTTTTTTAGCTTCACCACCAAAGTTTATCTCATTTGAACAGTTGATGTCTGCAGCAAATGGAGTTAAAAATATGACTCTGGCACATGAAATTGTTGTTGATAGTGATTTTGAACTGGAGAAAAAGGTTCCTGAAGAAAACAGGTTAGTAGAGTCTGAATTAATGAAATTAGATTGAAGCATATGTTAGTCCCAAAATGACCTAGTTTGTGCCATGCGAATCTTAAACATTGCTGTACCTGTACGGTATAAACAAATCTTTTGTCCAAGTTAGAAAGTCTCATTTAGATGTTACTGCATGTTAAAACTTGTAATTTTCTGTTTTAGTTTAGAAAAGATGGTAACAGATATTGCCCACAAGGCATTTTGGGATTTACTGGAAGCCAAATTAAGTGAAGATCCACCAGATTACAGGAACGCCTTGGTACTTATACAGGAAGTTAAAGAGGTATGTTATTGTATGGCGTCACATGTGGATTGTGGGTTAGTGTAAGGTCTAGTGTTAGGGTTTGCACTAGCATCCTTTACATTTCAAGACCTTGTCGAAATCTGAAGCCCTAAACCTTATCCATAACCTAACCTATACCCCACATATGACATCAAATATGCTAGACAGATCATTAAGACGTTAAACCCCATTTCATTTCACTTTGTGTGGTAGTTACCTCCACTGGTATGATCACACAGAATTCCTCTGTACTTTATCTTAACTGCATCATCACACTTCCTTCATTTGTGACCATTCTGCAAAGCGCAAACTATTCAATGTAAAAGTTATCACCTTTAAATCTTTTATAGTCCATATTTGATATGAGGGGAAAAAAGGGGGAAACATTTTGAACAATCAAATATGGTAGCCCCTCCTGTGGCAATGGCCTGAGGAATAACTTTAGTGATTAGTTATTATCAAACGAAACACTGGAGTATACTGTTTGCCTAGCTAGACACACGGACCTTTTTTTCAGACTCTATTTATGGTTATACCACCTCAAAGTGAAAGGTTAAAGAATCAGATTAATGATATATTGGATATGGATCTAATACAACAGAAGATGGAGAATGATGCTTTTGATATTCGTTATTATGCTGATTATGTTATTGGTATTATGGCCAGATTGTGTGCTCCAGTCAGAGATGAAAATATCAACAAGTTAAAGACAATTAAAGAAATTGTCCCTCTTTTTAAGTAAGATTTTTTTTGTTATTTGAGAAATACAGTATTTTATAATGTTTAGCTGTACAGCCTGTGTAACTCCATCATATACCTTTTCCATTCAACATTTATATTCCTTTTTTGTGCGCTTTGATTATGTACTTAATTAGTCGACGAAATAATTCATTTATTTTCTGGAATTTCCTGTCCTTTAACTTCCAAATTTAAAGTAAATTATGAACTCATTCAGTTAGCTTTGTAGAAATGGGTACATACTGGTTTGTATGTTTTATTTAGTTATGTTATTAGTTTAAACATGACTCTATGTATTTTAGCAATGTAATTATGGTAATTATAATGCTTTACTTAATAATTGATAACTTTCAGAGGAATATTTGAGGTGTTGGATTTAATGAAGAGAGATATGGCTAACTATACTATAGCACAAATAAGACCTTATTTACAACAGCAGTCAGTTGAATACGAACGCAAGAAATTCACTGAATTCCTTGCGATACAGAAAGGTTAGTTTAATAGTATTGTAAATCCCTAATACTTTCAGCAGGCGGTAAATAAATTTGTTGTTCAAAAACTCTAAATACTTTTCATCATAAAAACACTTAAATTTGCAGACCTTGATCGTGTTTACATCTTACAGAGGCTTCAGAATGCGCTTCCATCTCCTTTCTTAATCCTGTAGAGGCATTTAGTAATAGATCTTGTCTGTATAGAAATACCCTACACATTTATTACTGAACTTGCTTGAAAATACTCTTCGAAATGCCGCTCAAATAAATTAAGTAATTGCTCTTCCCAAAGTATGTGTTGTTGTTTTTTAATCTTTTTTCTTGCTTTTACAAAGCTTTATTATCAGTTACTATGGACGTTAACATAAACTGAGTGATTGACAGTAGGTAATATTTATAATTATGTTATTATTTATAGAGAATAATTTAGATGGTTTACAGTTTGCTAAGGTTTGGTTGAAGAACAGTCATGATAAATTAAAGAGATTGGAAGATGAAGTCAATACAGAAACAGCAACACCTGTATTGATGGCCACCCCCCAGGCCATCATGAATGAAGCGTATATGGAGTTATTACAATGGAATAATAACAACCCTTTCCCTGAGGTAGATAGACATTTTAAATTGAATGAAGTATCATTTATACACCCAGGATATGGTTACAACATCTGTTTGACAATAATATTCTCTTTTCCAAAAGGGGGATGAGAATAATAATAGTAGTAAATTGAACAATCTGATTACAAGACTTGTCTTTACTACACTAGGATCTGGAAGAGTTGTTATATAACTATAACCTACGTTCTGGTTGATGTGAGGTATTAGCAAATGAAAGGATCTGTTGCAGCCAGTTCTTGGCATGTGATGCACAGAACTGTGGGTGTCCTAATAGACATATCAACGCTGATTGGTTAATCAAATGTTGGATGTCATTGGGTCAAAAGCCGCTACAACTGGTCAGATGTTGATGTAGTAGAGGCCATCAAAAGTATAAAAAAAATGAAGTGAAATATAGATCTGTATTTAAATCAAATTATAAATTGGATGAAGGGTCTAAATAGACATACAATAAAATCATTTATGTTGAACATTTTGAGTCTTTTGTACATCGCAGAAGTAGTCTTGACTATTTTGGTGATTTGATACTATAACAAATTTTGACATATATTTTTAGATGTGTTTGATGGATCAAGGCAGATTTCATGATCTACAGACAAGTGTAAATCAGTTAACTCTGGTTGCTAGTATATTACTAGTAACATATAACACAGTTGGAGCACCAATAGCTGGTCTTCAAGATTTAAAACAGACTTTAACATCACATATTTTAACATTACTAGAGGCTAACAAAGACAAGTAAGATTATAGCTTTTATTGTTATATATATTTACATTATAATGTTGTTTTTCATTCATAACTTTCTATTGAGGTCACTTGTCTGAGGACCAGCATATATGTTAAAGAGCTTACTTCATTATTTTGGACTGTTTGCCTGCTTTCTAAGAGTAGCATTTACAAAACTAGGGACATTGTTTGTTTTTAGCAGGGCTCTCATTTAAGTCATATTTGCCAGTCTAGCAGGGAGATTGACCAACTGAAAAATTTAAATGTCAGTCAATTAACATGCTATAAAATTAGACTTTTAAAAAAATTTAACCGAGAAATACAATAAATATAGTTAAAATTTATAGGTTTTATGTGTAAATACACTCAAGGATATAGAAAAAAAAATGGGATAATCTTTGAAAAAATAACTCGATAATCCATTATAAAGAGAATACAGTTAAAGACACATATCATAGAGATGCAATAAGTTAAAAGATAATTTTTTTCTGACAGCATAACATACTGTGTATATCTATTTTAGAGATGTTCGGGAAAATGTTGCTGAACAAGTAAAAGCAGAAGTCAATAAATGTCTTATGACACATGGTTTCCCTCAACTAGGTCAGAAGTCTGAGATATTGATGGGTCAGATAAAAGATGTCTTTAATACAGACAATGCTATACATTCATTAATGAGTAAGTATTGATAACCTGTATTCTTGAACTGGTTATGCAAAACTAATGTATAATTTCTTCTCCTTAATTCACTAGGGGGTCACGGTGTTGCATTGGCCAATTAAGTTCATCCAATTTCCAGCATGGTTCCTCCTTGTCAGTGATGCAGGTCAGAGGGCCTGACAATGAAAGCTGTCTAGTCATTCGGATGGTACAAAAAACCAAGGTCCTGTGTACACATTGGCATGCATGTAAAAGATCCCTTGGCAGTTGGAATTTAATAAAAGAGTAGGCCACAGTGCCGCTTTTGGGGCAAAATTTACGTCATAGCACACTGTATGGTGTATGGTCTTCATTAGCCCAGTTCGGAGCAAAACAGTAGGACGACAAAGCCCATTTCATTTCATTTGTTTAATCGAACTAGACCCACATCATGTACAGTATTCTTGCACTTGTTGTACAAAACTGCAGTATAATTCCTTCTCCTTTTAAAATGAAATATAACAGGCTTCAGCCATTTGATGTTTTTAAAAATAAAAATACTTATTTGGTTCTCTTGCATGATTTTAGACACTGCATCCCTCAGCTAATCCCCTGTCTTAGAAGAAGAAATATATTGCCATATTAAACATTATTACTATAGGGTTGTAGAATTGTATTATTTTTGGCACAAAAATGGTAGAAGCAGGAGGTAGTCTGAATAATGAAATAAAATAAATTTGAATATGTTTTACTGTCCCATTGTTCTGAACCGACTGGGCTAATGAAGCCTGGCATATGCCATGCAGTGTGTCATGAGGGTAATTCTTCTCAGACAGCAGGGTTACCGCCTACTCTTATTCGAAGACCAAGTGCACGCCAATGTGTCGATAGAATCTTGTTTTTTGTCCCATCTAAAAGACTAGACAATGTTCATTGCCAGGTTCTCCTTCCTGCATCCCAGATAAGGGAAACCATGCTACTCTGAATAACAGTAAAGTTTGAATAGACGACAGATCAAGGTATTCATACATTTTCATAGAAATAAGGTGAAAGATTTTTATGCTTATTTATATATCATTACCTTAGTATCTTTTCGTTTAATTTCAGAAAAACGACTGATGGATTTTATCCGTGAAGCCATTAAAACCAAACATGTTTCATCATTAAAAGTGCCAACAGGATTCTCTGCTGTAGAAAGCAAGCTGAGTCAGGTGTTGGGCAAATTTCTTCGGCTCATATCTCACAACCGGTCAGTATTTGGTGTGTATTACGCAGAGATTATAGGTGCTCTGATAGAAAGACATCAAGACTTATCGCCACGTTGATAATACAAACTCTGTGCTATTTGTGATAATTCTAGGTGAAGGGTGAATAAACTCTGAAGTAGAACTATTAAATGTTGTGATATTTTTTACCCTTGTGTATTGATGTTTATTTATAATACAACACAAATATCATGAATTAAAAGAATATTTACGAAGATGACCTCAAGGAAAGAGTCTTGGTTTGTAGTCATGAGGATAGAAATAAAGTCTATTGTGGTGCCTTTCACCTAATTCAATATTAACTAATAGTTAAGTTAATAAACAAAAATCTTAGACCAATGTGGGTGTGTAGTATAAATATCTGAAACAAATTGCATTATTTAAAAAAGAAATTCACTCCAAATTAGTGCTCCCAACTGAGCACTACAGATTCCTCGGTTGTACGTGACAGGGAATTGGCCAACCTCGTGGATTTTCTCTGGGTCCTCCCGTTTCCTCCCACTGCTAAAGACCCTTAAGTGCAAGCAAATTATTGAAATAAAACCATGTTTGTCCAGAAATAACCTAGTTTGTGTCGAGTGGTTGTTAAACCCCATTTCTCTCCCTCCCCAACTGAGTATACTCCTATATAAAAAAACTTTGTTTATCTGATTAGAATGGTATCATCTATAGTTTAATATGTTTATGGAGCTTGATAAATTTGACTGATTTTTGATCAATCTTCATCTTTAAGCTATCTGTATAATTTTCATTATGTATCTCTTACATATCTTCCAGTATATGCATCGATCCATTGTCCACAATGACTTATGGATGCTCGAGAACCTAAATAAAGTTATTTGTTTGACTTGAAATTTAAACACTGTTTATTAGGCAAAGGCAATAGGACGTTGAACTCTGTTTCATTTATTAGGCAAAGATGCTTATGACTTTTCAATAATTTCCGATAACTGGAACAGCAAAGTTGTCTTATTATTGGTACATATTATGTTTATTAGCGCGAGGAAGAATCCTATCAAATTTTTCCAAGAAATACTTCAAGAGTTATTGCCCTTGATCACTATTTAGTGTCTTGGTACTTACAATATAATAAACCAATGTGACAACCATTGAGACGACATAGATGCAGTGGGCATATGTTTTGTTGTCTGTGGCTTTTCTTTAAAATTGAATATATAGTCAGTGTTTCATTATAGAATGTTTTGGTTAAATTTATATTTGTTCCTGTTGTCTATTGATAGAATTATCAGTGTTTACTGACCTGGCAACCTATATTTATAATCGACTTGTAAATCAGGATTCAGCAGCCCTGAACTCTCAATAAAGAAACTTTGCCAGTTGGTTCAATTTGTATATTTAATTTAGGTTACAGCATATATAAAATTCTGTTACATCGCAATTATAATCCTAATGTGTGCTTTGCTAACTTTACAAAACACATTTGCCATGTAAATATTATGCATTAACCCTTACACATAAACCAAAGATCAAAAGATAGGCCAGCATTTTTTCAAACTGTCTCAGCGGAAATATATTTTTAGTAGATAGTAGACGACTGTGTTTCTTCTACCATGATGTCCATTAATAAAACAGCATTCAAACCTTTCATTTGCATTTAAATATTAAAGTCATTTTCTATGTTTAAGTTTTTATTTGTATAATATACATGTAGCTACTTTGCGTAGTCTATGCTTATTTAATCTTGGACATTAACATTTAGCTATGGTATATTGTAAATACAAGACATACTTGATATGTATTGCAAACTTCTGAATGATTTTTTCATATGTATTGTGGTATAGAGTGAGTAACACATGTTATTTATTTGCTCTCACTATAAAAATAAGGAAAACAGCATTTAGCTCAATCAGGAAAATGGAAATAATCACACAAGCAAAAAATGTTTGGAATTTGGATAAATTTATGTTTTTTTTTTTTTAGTTTGAATTCAAAGATGCAGTCTCTTTGTTATCATTGACAAACACATGTATTGTTATTGGAATTCATACAGTTCTTGATATATCATTGCTGCCTTTTATTTTGGAATATGCTCAATCTGGAAAATGGAAATAAACACACAAGCAAAAATGTTTGGAATTTCGATAAATCTACATTTTTTTAATTTCAATTCGAAGATGAAGTCTCTTTGTCATCTTTGACAAACACATACATTGTTATTCATACAGTTCTTCATATATCATTGCTGCCCTGTTTACAACCTTGTTATAGGTTATAATATTGTTTTATATACATGTACCATTTTCTTGATATATCATTCACTACAACTTGGGTGACGTTTATTGTGTTGTTTTAGTAGGAGTTTCAAACCCTTTTAAGCAAATTGTTCAAATTCATTGAGATTCATACTGTTACATAGTTTACAACAGTTGACTTTCACCAGCAGTGTTGAGTAATTAAATACCCAAGTATAGTGATTGTTGCCCTAATGTATAACGTTATTATATTATAGAATAGTAAAATTGTTTTATTTATTAGATTGTAAATATTGAATAATTTTGTTAAAGAAGTTGATGTAAATGATGTCTTTAAATGGGGCATTTATTCACAAAATCTTTAAATTTCTTAAAATCAGATTAAATTACCTATCAATAAGTTACAGTACTGGTGATTTTAAGAAATTGCCTATAAAAGTTCAAAAATTTGTAGAAATGATTATATATATGTGACCCGCTCCCATAAACCAGACTCTGTCATTTTTATAAAAATAGAGCTGGCAGTATACTGAAGAGTCCACAGCCTAAGCTGTAAAAAATACAATTCTTTCGAAATCTAAATTTGGCATATCATCTGTAGTTGAATTCGACTCATTCATGGCAACAAGAAGGCATACAGTTTATGCTTATGTGTCCATAGCGCACAAGTGCCTGGTTTTGTGGTCGCGGGTCACATATTGGCTGATTACTGATAAAGAGTACTTGGACCAAAAATATCATTAAATATACAAATCTTAGTCTTTCACGAATCAAATATATTCTAGATTCAATAAGTTTTTTTAAATATTTTGTTATAGTTACCAAATCATATGTAGTAATATTTAGAATATTAAAAATATTATGCAATAAAAATTAATATAAACTACCCAGTATGTAACCTGCTGTAATTTATCCCCCAATCTAAATCTAGTTTGTGATTACTGTTTTTCATAAATAAAGGATATTGTCAAATCAATGTGTGTACAAATTTTACATGTTGGAATTCATCTTAAACTGGATGGTTTTGATCTATAAGTGAAATTTTGCCAGGACCATGACACTACGACATACTCTTATTATAAATTCAAACTGTCAAGGCTTCTTTTATTTGCACACCAACATGTACATGGACCTTGTTTTGGTTTTCGTCCCATCTGAATTTACTCACTGATCCCGCAGTGAATATTCGCTTGGCCGCTACAATCACTGATAAGCATGACATCGACGAGGCTTAATGAGTACGGCATATTAACTTTTTTACTCCGACAAATTAAATTCTCACACATTTTTTTGAGGTAAAAAGAAAAATAAAGACGTTTGAAGTATTTGTAGTTAAAAAATATTTCCTATTTATGTGTAAATTGGTATTAAAATGAGTAAAATGCATCATTTTGCCCGAAGCAGTTAGGTGTTATGTAAACATTGCACGAGCCGTTGAGCCAATGACTAACACCGCATGCAGTCAACGCACTTGTTGTGGAGAGTCATCTGTTACAGAGTTAATTCGTAAGTAATTCTCTTTGTGAAACAGATTGCCTATGATTCTCTCTATACAAGAAAATGACAGTTAGATTATAGGAGCTTTGTTGTAGTGTTTGTAACAAATGAGGCTAGTTATAACATGTTATGAGGAAACCTTTCCATTTTTTCAACAAATTTGTAGTACATATTCATTAAACTTATTTTTCAAAAAAATGCTGTAAATACAGATGAAATTTCTGTTATTGTGGTAAAAAGGAGGGAGAGGGTGGTGGCCCTTATCTCTCTACACCAGATAATACCCATAATTGTAAATTGTTAATTACAAACTTGGTTGTATATGTACCAAGAATCATGTCATCATTATCTGGAATATTCATCATCTTGAATTTCATTTCCATAGAAACATATTAGTGTCAAACAATAATCAAGATTTTACAGCTGCAATGACCAATATTATGTTCTATGAAAACATGTATTTTGACATTCGGACAACAACGCAGAATTACTTTGACAACTTGATTAGATACAAGCTTTATAATTTACAGATCTGAGTTTGGGATTAGTTTTTAATTGAATAAAATCAACACCTGATTTTACATATTGCATTAAGTAATTTATTACAAAAATAAATATATAATACATAATCATTTGTATTTACAATTGAATAAATGGAGTATTTATCAAACAATAACATTACAATAGAAAATTCGATAACTTTTAATTTGGCACATTTTATACTCATTGAAATCGACAGTAGTAGAATAGTTGAAAGCTTATATTATCTACTCTAAAGCTAAATATTGGTTGTATTGTACAATACAATTAAATCTTCTATCAGCAAATTTGCAAAACCCTGTTTAGATAATTCTCCATAGGATTTAGGCTAAAAGATTATAAGTTATCCAGTATCTAATTAATGTATTCTGATTGAAGTAATGGGGTATCCGGAACTATACAAAAAGCACTAATTTAAATATATACACATCTAGAAACTATTATCTACAATAGAATTAAAGACAGAGAGTAGGAAAATAGATATAGGCAAGAAATAGACATAGTCATACAAATAGTGGATCAACCAAAAAAACATTCAATGCCATTTTTTTTTTAGTATTTTTTCATTTCAAAATGTACAATGCTTATACAAATTTTCAAAACAAAAATATAAAACTGACATATTAATATATATTGTAGGAAAGTTACTTGTAAACTCTGTATCAAGAGTGATACATAATATATGTATAATTGCATAGTTTGAGACATTTTTTTGGGGAAAAATATACTCTAATAAGGCATAATCTTTGTCATAGACAAATTGTGTGAGATCATAGCTATAAAAATTTGCTAGAACAGCATTGTATATAAATGCGATCAAAATAGATTTTGAGATCAAAAATAAATAAGCATGTAATCAATATAGGCCACATAATATTGCCCAAAAAATGAATATACTTCATACAGTATACATACAGAACCATACAGTTTGAAATATTAAATTTCTTAGCACAAACACATTCCAACAAACAAAACACAAAGAATAGCACAATCATTTTCATTCAAAATTCATACACAGAGCACTTATTGCACTATTATAATAATGACTAGAGTTGTAAGAATTAAGCCAAGCCAGCAAAATGTCGTTGATACAGCAACGGATAAAACTTCTGAAACTGTTTCAATTTTTGTTTCTTTTCCTTGAGTGGAAGCTTGATATCATCTAATATGGTGTTCATTATTTCTACAATGGCCAACTGTGTTTCTTCAAACGTTTTCTTTTCATATTCTTCTTTTGAAATTCTTTCACAAAATGTTGATTCTAAAATATTTTAAAAAGGTCCATTATACAATTGCTTAGATCTAAAACAAAATCAATTTCTAAATAATTTATATAAATACACTTTATATAACTTTACTAGTTGAAAAGGTTTGGTCATATTAAATTAAATGGGGTTTAACAGCCTACTGTTCTGCTCCGAACTGGGCAAAGGAAGACGAGCATACACCATACGGAGTGCTGTGTGGAAAATATTGTCTGAACAGCAGCACTATGGCCTACTCTTATATAGAATTCCGACTGTCAAGGGATCTTCTACGTGCACAGCACTAAAAAGCTGTCCTTGTCAGGCCCTCAGTTCTGCATCACTAACAAGGCGGAACCATGCCGGAAATCAGGATGGACTTTCTAGGCCAATGCTGGGATCGACCACCCGACCTCCAGGCTAGAGAGCCAGCGTCCTACCCACTTAGGTCATATTAAATGAAAACTCACCTAAAATTGGTAAATTATCTCCAGTTTTGAGGCGATATATCTTCAAGGCAACTTTATCTTGAACACTTTCAGGTACCCTGAATATATCTGTTAAATTATCCATCATGAATTGTACAAACATTGTACTAAGGTTAGATGACATCACTTTATGTTTAAATATAACATCAGAAAACATTTGTAGAACGATCTCACCATTACTGCCCTGAAAAAGAGGAAACAAAGAATTAATATAAATTTTAATTTTAGATTGCCTCTAACAATTACAATCAATCTGTTTAACGAAAATACATATGGCTTGATTTAAACAATCATTGCTTAGGTTTAAATTTAGTAAAAAAAAAAGTGTCACACAGGCCAAACTAAAATGTTTTTTCTTCAGGGTCTCAATAAATAAACAGCCACTTGAGTCCCATGAAAAATGTTTTATTTATAATTTCAAACCTTGAAAATATGCAACTAAATGCTTTGAGTAGAGCAACCAAGTAAACTTTCGTTTTTAAATTATTATTTCCCAATGAAATAAGACACAAAATTTTCGATGTGTTCTTGAAAAACAATTATTCAAATTTGTGTGGCCTCATTCTTGTAATTTCTGTAATAGATTGAAATGAATTTACCTGTTGATCAAGTTTTAAAGTGTGATCTTTACATACAGCAGTCATAAACTTTAATAATCGATGTAGTTCTTCTCTTACGGTCCATGGTAATAATATCATATCTAATTGTAGGGCTTGTAGCGCTACAGATTCACGTTGAGAAACAATCAGATTCAAAATAGCAAGATGGAGATCAACAAATCTGTCTGGTAAAATACACTCTGATAAGTCTCTGTAATGTTTAGCAATAATATTAAAAACTTTGTTCTTAGCCTTGGGATTCGATTGTCGAAGGCAGTCATCACTCAGCAAGTTCAAACCTTTTGGCAAGCACTCGATACAATCATAGCCAGCATGTAAGACAGAATCTTCAAAAACTGGAGCACTACCCTTATATGGTGATGTATAGCGTTTGGCAATGGTATTAGAGATGATAAGGTTATGGCGTGGTTTTTTGGCAGGTTTTTCTTCGGATAGAGGACCATCCACAAAAGACACATCAACTAGTGTGAGTAACTGAGCTAGGGCTGTTTCCTTCCAAATCTCTTCAATAACTGAAATAATAAAAAACATGAAGATTGAAGGACAAAAATCAAACAGTTTTGTAATATATGTAATCGATTTAGACATTTTTCTTTATCAAATATTAAATTATCAAAATTAAAATAAAAGGTTTTAAATTGAATTAAATAAATGGATCAAAATATATTCAATTGATGTGGTTATGATTAAAAGAAATACAAAAATACAAACCTTCATTAGGTATATCTAAACAATCTTCACGTAATGATTTATCAGATGCTGTCGAGTAAATGGATGTAATACTCTTCGATCTCATCAAACCACGAATACTTGCTAGAGCTGGTATTATATGGCCATTTCTATCTACTGCTATAGGATTACATATATCATCACCAACTAAATCTACTTCACTATACGCCATCCTATAAATTATAATACACTTTATATTAGACACACATCATTAAATACACTATATTCAATTAAATCAAAATATATAATCACCAGTACTTTCAACTAATGGAGTTTAACTTCCTACTTTTCTGCATTCACTGGGCTAATGAAAACAATGCAGTTTTCTATGACTGAAATTTTGCCAAGGCAGCGGTACTGCAGCCTACAACTATTTCAAATTCAATTATCAATGGTTTTTTTACATGCATACCAAGGGACATGTGTCTCAAGTTTTTCGTTCTATCCAAATAAGTATACAATATTCCTTGCTAGGACCTCTGTCCTACACCACCGACATATTTTTAATATTAATAGACCTGATCGAAATGGCTTTACTTGCTCCTGAGATAAGACACTGGATTATAACACAAAATCTATGTTTTACTGAATTATTTAATAAAATTAAAAGGTTTTATTAATACTTACTTCATTCCTTCATCTTTCCTACCAAGATCATCAGTTTCATCGTACATCGATAAATCATCGCAAACATCGTCATCATTTAAACTATCTTTATCATCTTGTAAAAACTTATATAATTTACCACTACTATCTTCAAATATACGTTTACATTCACTAGCACGACATCCTGCTGGTTCAAATACATTCTTATCCATTATTGTCTGACATAACTGAAATAAACAATACATAAACTGTACGTTTAACCAAAACGATGAATACTCTTGCCAATACCATGTGGGCGGGTCAATGAATACCCCGTGTGGATGATTCAACCAAATAGACTTTTTGTGTGGACGAGTTTGCATATGGATGAGTTAACATGCATTCTACATTTTGATTGAACAAATACTGACTTGAACAATGTTTTCAATAAAATTACAATCAAGTATTTTTTGTAATTAAATCATTTTTTCTCAACCCAAGAAATAATAAGTAAAATTTTCTTCTGAAGTACAATTTTAATAGGTTTTCCCAAACAAGAAACAAACTCGACTTTGGTATGGCTCTATGTGAGTAGTGTTTTGGAATAATACAATTATACATTCTGAACTTGACAGCCATTAACAATTGATTGTTCATTAGGCGACATTGATGGTTAATTACACATGTAACTATATTACCTAAATTTCCTTAATTCAAATACAAGCTCATTTAGTTTAATTAAGCCAAATATTCTAATTACCTTGGCTGCTTTTTCTCTAGATAAATCATTCTTAAATGTATCTCTATCATTTAATAAATAATGTAATACAACATCTACAGCATCAGCTCCAGTAAAACAATTATCATACTGTCGTAATTTATGGCGACGTTTCTTCAATTCTACTCTAGTTTTAAGGTGACAAATAACCTCGTTCCATATTTGTGTTGCACGAAACGGACCTGAAATGATAAAATAATGCAGGCATGAAAACATGTTCATAATGATTTTCTCCTTTTATCCAATAAATGAAAGCTGCAATTCTGAGCTAGAAAGAAGTAAATCTCCTGCAAATATATTGTACACCAGGGAGGATATATTCCACTTAAACATTTGTTTTATGGCCTAACATCCGCTTCTACGAAGGGCGATATCACAGACAATGCCTCTACACCTCAGCACTGAACTTATAAATACTTGAATCTCACAAAGAATTTACACACACACAACACTATTTAAATTTGAGAATAACGTGTACATATCCAAGTATTTCAAATTCACCAAAAAAACCTCCAATTTAAAAACACCATCCATGCATTCTGTGTAATTGGAATGCTTTATTAAATCCTCTATCATTAAAACAAGGCTGTATGTATTACACTATAACTACCTATTGTTTGAGAATGCATCACTGTATATATATAATATCCTTTCTCTGGTAAAACTCCTTGTAAATGACCACATGTAAGAGTAAGAGAGACACTGAAGCCTTAGGTGGTCCACCACCATTATATAGACCACAGTCCTAATCTGGACTCATCCAATAGAAACCAGCTTCAAAAACTACCCCTATTTTAATCCCCTAGTCAAGATGGCTTGTTAAACAAACACCTCTCTACTAATTAAGCCCATGTTAATAACCCAGTTAAATATTTACATTAAGACTTGTAGCTTCTATAGGCCTTAGCCTCAAGACAATATCACTACAGATTTATGGTGGGATTAACTTGCAAGCTTTATGCAAGAATGGTGTGTGAACAACATCTTAGTTTTTAGATTATCTCACAAAATACATCATCCTATTACTTATATTGTACCATTAAAGTTTACTAAATCTAAAATCACTTATCACAATATCCATACCTTATTTCTATATGTCTTTTAAGGATTATATCCATACATGTGTTTGTAATTACAGATCAATCAACCCATTTGTAGGTTACATCAATCTGTTATTAATAACTACAACTTCTTTACTTAATAAATTTAAAAGCTTTAAAGTCAGGAAAGAGAAAGCAAAAATCTTATGGAATTACTGTACACACATAAAACAAACATCTGAATATTGTTTCTGCCATATCTACAAACCTACACAGAGATTTGTTTCCAATAAAATAATTGATAGCATTATTACAATTCTGACTAAAAAACTATAATAATACATGAAATTAAAATTATTGGTTTCTTTTTAGTGTGTTACGGTTTATTTACTGAATTCCAATTATAGAAGAAATTATTTTAATAAGTATGTTCGCATATCGTTAATTTTTTTAAAAACCTAACAGTGCTTTAAATAATCCATATAGTTTTATTTAGTTTGTTACTGTTTAATTACTAAATGCCACTCAAAGAAATTATTTCATTAGGCAAGACATATCTTTAAAAAAAAACACTTTCTACAACTAGCAGATCTGAGACTGAGTTATTTAAAAAGTAGATAAGGTGAAATTTAAAAAAAAGATAGCCTTAGATTATAAGTGTTTAATTAGACCTGTACTATAAAATTAACTGTCCAGATTAACACAGGATTACACAACATACTGCTTAATTACAGCCAGGCAGGTGAGCAGTCTTTTGATGTTTATCATCAAAGGATAACACCTTATTTTTTCAATATAAGTTCATCTACCCCCATGAGATTAAATGCTATTAAACATAGATTTTCTAGGGAATAAAGATTTAAGTCAATAACTTTTAATGTTCTTAAGTATTTGAACTACTTAAGCGCAATCTAAACCTTTTAGTTAAATATACATTTGCACCGTCAAACATAAAATCATAGGCAACCATTTTTAAAACCCTAAGAAACCACAGATTTATCTTAGTCAAGGCAGTCTTATGGTTGGGTATCAATTAGAATATTGGTATATTTTGACAAATCTCTTTCATTATTTCAATTATTCTTCCCATTCGATAAGTCAGAAGTATAGAAATTGAATGTGACTGCCAAGGTCTTAGAAAACTTTATAGTGTTGGAATTTAGAATACTGTTAATTGACCAAATTGTAACAATGACAATCCGATAATTGAGGGCTAACTTTGAATCAATTTATCTCTGTGTGAAATAGCTTTATTTAACTTCCCCTTCCAACGAAGAGATTTTGTTTTGGAATGTCAAACATAAACCTATGAAGGCATTTTCAACCTTTTAGAAAATTTGAAGACATTTTCAACCTTTTAGAAAATTTGAAGACATTTTCACCCTTTTAGAAAATTGAAGACATTTTCAGAAAATTTGAAGACATTTTCAACCTTTTAGAAAATTTGAAGACATTTTCACCCTTTTAGAAAATTGAAGACATTTTCACCCTTTTAGAAAACTGATCTTCCTGACAGCTATGCTTTTAGAAAACTTTAGTGTTAAAACATTAGAATCCTGTAAATTGACCTAACTGTGACAATGGAAATCCAATAATTGAGGGCTAACTTTGAATCATTTTATCATAGGTTGTCAAGGTTTACATGTTTACTTGTATGTCTCCATTTGAAAAGTCAAACATGAAGCTACGAAGAAATTTTCACCCTTTCTGTGTCAGAGAGAGCGTAATCAGTGTCAATGTAAAGTAGAAAACAAGGCAACAATCATGGTAGAACAGGAAGAACCTGTGAAGATGTTTTTGTAGCTGACAGACTGTTTTAACAGTTAGAATCATGGAAAACAAAATGCTGGTGTGACCAACTATTGTCTATTAGTTGGTCTATACCATCACCTTGTCATTGTTCTCGGACTGATCTTTGAACTCTTATAATATACGATACCTTTATCACCTTCAGGCTATTACAACATACATGATACATTCTACAAACAACTTCTATCTCTTATATTTCTATTTTATTAGGGAATTATCAATTTGAGCTCATTGTTTTCTGTCTGTAATAGTTAAAAACATAACATTTCACAGTTTCATTTTTTTTTATCTGAAGAAAAGCTTTACAAAAATGTTTTCTGCTTGAAGAAACTGTCAGTTGAGGAATTTGGAAATTTAGAATCCCTCTAAAATGTTTTGAGAGTCTGTTTTTTATATTTCTAAACGCAATATCATTTCAGGAATATCAGTCCAAAAATAGTTTGGATTTGTTCCAGTATTTACAAAGATATGACTGATTTAAAATTTTGAATCATTCAGCATCCTCTACACCTAGCAATAAATATAAATTTTGGTAAAATTTAAATAATTTAATGAGCGTCTTTTTAAACTGAGCCAATCCAAGGTGGGAGATTATCTATCGTTAATATTTTGATTTTTCAGTTCCTATTTAAATGTTAATAATCAGGGAATTAAGCTACAAAATAATTAGATATTGTCAAATGAAGATCTGTGACTTTCAACATCAGAGAGTCATTAAACACCACAAAGTTACATTAATCTAGTCATAAATTTTAAGCCTGCAGACAAAATCTATTTTTTGAAGCATGTGAATTTGCTTTTTCATTTGTCACAAATTAAGCGTGAAGATGGTTTTATTCCAGTGAAATAAATGATTTAAAGAGAGTATGTAATACTTGAGTGAACAATTTAAAACCCTGAAGGATAAATAACTACATCAGCCTGGTCTGGTAACTACAGTGTTTTACTTGTATTGTTAAAATGTAATTTTATGACACCTGTGTTACAACCTATAAAACCACTAACAGAATAAAATACATTCAAAAGAAGTCAGTTTGTACTTCCTTCTAGAATCTAGACACAAGTTAATGGTAAACTATCTCTAAAACTTCTCAATAAACTAATCAATTACATTGATTTTTAATCAATTCAGGCAATTTTGGGCAAACCCTCCCAATTTATTGTATACATGCACAAAGAACTGTATCTCCTTTCAAGGTTTTCTTAAGAGATGGGCTGACAGGTACAGTACATGTTCCACCCTAAGTATCACGTTACTTATATAATAGATGAATATCCAATACAACTTAAAAGAATAATGAACACATGTATGTAAATTATTATGTTAATTAAACTTGTATCAATTAAATCTAATCAGTGTCCGCAGCTTGAATTATGATTATCAGTAGGCTAAATAAGTCAGATTATTAAAATTATACTGTGGTGCAAGTCCAAAATTTAATTTTTAAAGCAAAAACAGTATTATTTAATTAATTGCATGTTGTCAAGAAATTTCCTCTGGAATTTGCAGCCACATTCCCCGCCCCCTTCCCCATGGTGTATTCCATGTTATTCTCACACACAACATCGATCCTTTGTAGCTTACATGTCACTGGAGAGGGGGGGGTAATTTAGGTTAAGGGATTGGGGTCTTCAAAAGTTTGTTTTTATTGACAATTTTTATTCCCTAATCTTGAACTTGAGATGGACAGTCATATCAGGGCCGTACATTGCACCCCAAGAAAAACAAGGCGCCCTCACTGAGAAATGGTGCCCCCTCATCCCCATCAGAAAAAAGATAATTCTATTATAAAATACACTTGATTATGATCAAACAGTTACTGATCAGTCAGTCAGTCGCTTTTTTTTCCCGATCCAAACTTTTTTATATATTACTTCCGAGGAGGCGCCACCACTCATCTGCATCCCTTTTTTTAATATTCTACCAAAGGCCCTGGGTCATATTTATTTAATGATAGATTAGCTTGGGGACCTATAGAAACCTGCAAAACTAAAACTATAGTCATATTTGACTTGTCAAAAGAATATTTTCTACAGTTTGTAAGCCCAGTATTTCACCGTGACGTTCATTCTTTACTGTGTAAAAATACAGCAGTCTAGTTGGGTATGGTGTCGAAAGTCAGACTCCTGTGGTCAAAACCGTAGTAAACATTTCCTTGCCCTTGGCAGTCGGCTTCATTACACAGTCAGTCATTGCATTGATAAAATTTTTACTTCCGTGAAATGCGATTTTTCTTCCTTCAGCGTTTTCGGTAAATAAGATATACTTACCCATACTGACTTTAGACTCTCGTAACACGGTACCTCTTGTAAATCTAGATAATTGTGGTGATGATTCTCCAACATACGCCATGGTTATTTTATATGTTTATCAACACTCAAGAAAAACAATTCGAAAAGGCCTCGCTTTCTTTCCCACAATGCACTCTGATGTTACTATTTTTAGAAAGGTCAGCGTGTCACAACAGGTGCGTGCTTGAGCACTATTTAGTATACTTGATTACCCACTATGGAACTACCTTATAATCTATTGTGGGAGTCATGATTACACTGTTTACCTATGGACCATTACTTCATCAGATAATACAATGATTAATTTAAAAGTTTTAATTAAATCATTACTAATCACTTAATTCTATTGTGTGTTTTATTTTTAGTTTAATGTATTATTATGTCGTTTGAGATATATTCACGTTAAGATTTCTACTCCAGACTGACAGATCAGACGACGCAACTCATTATTAATAAAACACCGTCTGCATGTCACATCCCAGCCCTGCGTCTAATGAAATTTATGTAAAGCTTACATTTTTTTGTCTTATTGTATGACGGCTGTGAAATATATGGACAGTGGACCAAATAAAGAAATAGGGGAAAATAGAAAATAACAATAAAAATGTGAGCTAAAACCATTCCACACTGCCAGTGAGATATGTGGCATCTGCAAACGGCCTTTTTCATAAATATCAATTCCAATGTAATTATTTGATATTATGATTTAGTTGTATTTGACGAAAATTAATTTGTATAACGATACTTAAATTTTTAAAACCCAAAACAACGGAAAACTTTTATGTATTTTGAAATATACAAAAAATTTTAATTAAAATACCTAAAATTTATATATTGTTATAGATTTAGATTTTTTTTTTTTATTACGCAAACAAACCTTTTCGGTATGATGATAAATACATTTTAAAAAATGTAATTGGTTATTATTAATGCTATTGTTTCTAATTATTATTAGATTAGTCGTGAGATTAAGTTGAGATCTGCTTGAGACTGACAGATCAGACGACACGACTAATTGCTAATGAAACAAATGCAGTCATATCACAGATAGAAATACCCCCTACCCCCCCCCCTTTCTTGGCTGACACACATACACATAAATAAAATAAAATATATTGTTCAAAATCTATTCCTAAATGAAGTATCCCAAATAACATGTTTACTGTAATGGATTAACTCGTGGATTAAGATATATCAAAGATTACAATAATGAAATGAAATAAAATGGGGTTTAATATCCTACTTTTGGCTCCAAACTGGGCTAATGGAGACGGGCATGTGTGCAAAGAGGGACATATTGCCCAGGGAGTGGCACTCGACCTATATACCGAATTCTGAGTGTTAAGGGATCTTATTTTGTGCATGCCAATGTGTACACGTGTGGCATTCCACCTACTTTATACCGAATTCCAACTGTCAAGGATCTTTTTTGTGCATGCCATGTGTACACGGGACCTCAGTTTTTGATATCATCCAAACGACTAGACAGCAGAGCTGCCCTTGTCAGACCTTCCGCCCTATACCACCGACAAGGAGATAAAATAATGAACATCTTTGTGTATGATATTCACCATTAAATAACACAAGATGAAACATTGTATAATAATCAGTCTGCCCATGGGTTCTGTATATTGACCATGAGTTATTATGTATATTGACCATGAGTTGCCATGTATATTGACCATGACTGCATGTATATTCACCATGAGATATTTTGGATATCTTTAATTACACCGCTGATTTACATGATTTATGTGTGTGTATTGTATTTTATTGCATCAGTCACATTGGATATTGCAACTTAAGAAATAAATGATAAATGTGGATGCCGCCAGTAGTTGCCTCATGTTCTCCCATAATCTGAATAAACCTAGTAACACTGTTCAATGTAGATTTGAGAAAACAAAGGAAAACTGTTTTGTTCCAAAATTTGACTTGCTAGGTTTTTCCAGATTACAGGAGTGCTGCTCCGCAGGCCACTCTCTGTACTAAACTGATAAGTCTCATATCAATCATTAACAGGTACACCTGGAAGTCTGTAGTAAATAATTACTTCTTATTGTGTCTTAGATATTTGAATTTACCTGACAAGTGCTCATGTGATTATTTTAATTCCAGACTGACAGAGCAAACAACTCTTATTTTTTAAGACACCCTCAGTCAGAATTCAAAGGGTCCTTATAGTAACAAATTTAAAATAATTTTCTTTAATTTTTATAATGTATAAAGCATATAAGAATTGTTATGACTTGAAAAATATTGTATGAAGCCATTAGGAAAGGGTAATCTTTTGAAAGTTACATAAGTTATCAGATCTACAAAATTGCATGATGAAATAGCCAATGTTAATTACATATTACTACATGCAGGTTTGTATATATGTGTATTTATTCATGAATATCAATACGGAAATGAATTATTAGAAGCCCATGTGACTTGTCACCTAGCTTGAGTTTTATATAAATAAAATTCTGTTTAAACTAAAACAATTAAAGATCTGAACAGACAATGAAGAACACGAATCACTGAAATGTTGCGCAACATTTAGTTAAGGAATTTTCTTAGCAAACTGTAATATATTTGCTAAACACAAACATCTTCTTTGCTTAACATTTGGAGTTCAATAGTTCAGTGAACATGGCTAAGTAAGGTTTACTCCACATTCACATCAAGGAAATCTAACTGGTACCAGTAATTAATTCCTCATCTATAAGGGTATCTTGAGGTCTGTTTAAGTGGAGTATCTAAGAAACAGGATTCTTGAGTTAACTGTCATATATTTAAATCTCTTTGTGGACCAAGAACTTAAGCGGTTTCTGGGGCTGGTTCCAACGTGTCAAGGGTGGCACCTGAGAGATAAGCAAGAAAAATGTGTTGTGGGCGTATAAAAATTTGATGGGAATTCATTAATTCTTAGAGCATGGTATTCATTAGCATCCGTAAAAGTATAAGCCTGAATCTATGTTTCTTTTTCCCAGTAATAAGATAAACAGAAAATTTTGCCCTACTAACAATGTTGATTTCTTTGTTTCCCAAATGAAGAGAAAGAGCAATGGATTTAATGTTTACTAGACCCAAACTAGGTCATTTTGTGACTGACATCTAGTACAATTGGAGGAAATAGGTGGTCCCAGAGAAAACATTGGGAAGGTGACCATACTCCTTGTATAGAAACAACACAACCTGACTCAATGACAGTACTTATGATCTAAAGCGCACACACACATTAGACTATGTGATCGCCTAGTCCTTATTAGCCAAAAGGAATGTGCCATTCAGGTTCACTCAATCACTACAAAGAGAGAGAGAAAGAGATGAGGATTATTGTCCACTCACTGGATACAAACTAGGTCATTTTGGGACTAACATGGTTCAATTTTATTTCAATACATCACTTGCGTGTAGGGGTCTTTAGAAATGGGTGGAAACCAGAGGACAAGGAGAAAGCCCACAAGGTTTGACAGGTGACCCTACGCTTTGTCACATAGATTACCTGCTGACTTTGTGATCAGTTGAAATCGCACACGATATTTGTTTTGTACCCGTCAGGCAGCATGACATTTCGTACGTCATGATCAATGATAAATTCAAAAACAACCAAAAAAAGTGATAAACAAAAATATTTAATGAATCACACCTTTTGATTCATAAATCTTATAATAGTAATATATACACAAAACATAGTCATTTTAGATGATTTTAACATTCATGTATTTTGTGGATGTGTAATAATAACATCTAATGGAAGTATGGTATGAGATATAATATAGAACATTTACAAATAACTTACTCCGTAACATAATAGTAATGCTATACAGTACTTACTGAATACTATAATTAGATAGAAAACAATTAGAAACATTTTTTATACATTGTAAAAGAAATGGTTTCCTACCATACATACATATAGTCCTACACAAACCCTTATATTTAAGATATGAATAAATTGTTCAAATTCTAGAATGCATGATTGGAGATTTATTATTCCAAAGGTATGAAACGGATAAAATATATAATTGTTTGAATGTTGGACAGTGTAACATTTTAATTTAGAAAGTATGACAGTGTAACATTTTAATTTAGGAAGTATGACAGCGTAACCTTTTAATTTAGGAAGCCTGAGAAAATGTTTGACAGTTTAATATTTTAATTTAGGAAGCCTGAGAAAATGTTTGAAAGTCGTCAGTGCAACATTTTAATCTAGGAAGCATGAGAAAATGTTTGACAGCGTAACATACTAATCTAGGAAGCATGAGAAAATGTTTGAATGTCAGATCATACAATATTTTAATCTAGGAAGTGTGAGATAATATTTGAATGTCTTTAAATAATATTTTTATTCTCGGAAGTACGACAAATGTATGAATGTGATAGTTATAAAATGATAACAAAAACAAGAACATTTACAGGAATAATCAATATAACAATGATAGGCAAGTAATACATAACAATAGCAATATTCAAACATCAGTGGTCTCAATAATACACAGAAAACACTTAATAATGTAACTAAATCTTAAAAAGTTTCTTAAGCAAACAAAAAGCACATACTACAAAAATTTTTAAGTTCAAAATTACTAAATTTCTGTTCTGGAACATAATATTTTCTATCAACTCCCCAAGGGTTTATTCTATAAAATGTCTGTGGTTGTAGATCACTTGGGGGAGAGTAGTATTTGAATGTATTATTGTATTATTGTTAATAGGGTACATTTCTTCAATGGGAGTATAAATTGTCGAGATCTGAGTTGGTAACATAGTCTTATTATTTTAGAAAGGTGAGCGTCTATGTTCCTCGATTTCTTCACAGATAACATCTGGATTATCATCACCTCTACAACCTGTTATATCACATCTAGTCAAATAAAAACAAATAAGAACTAATTCAAATATTTCAACAAACTGACTGTAAGGACGTTAAAGTTTATAATAGTATAGGTTATTTCAGAAAAAGTCCAATGTAAATGATCAATGAAACGAGGTTTAATGTATTACTGTTCTGCTCTGACTGGGCTAATGGAGACAGGCATACTCATATAGTGCGTAACGACGCGAATTTTGCACAGACAGTGGCAGTTCAGTCTACTCATTTTTTGAATTCCAACTGTCAAGGGTTCTTCTATGTGCATGCCCATGTGTACACCATAGGTACCAGATTTCTTGTCCCATTCGAATTTAGAAACAGACATCTTTTCTTTAAAACGGATAAATATAGTAGAAAAGAAAATAATCATAATAAGGGATGTTATTGTACTGATTTCTTTGACAATATGTTGAATATCTGGCTACACTTGTCAGATGCTAGGTAGTACTCAAGTAGAAAGGTTAAAGTACAACATCTGATAATACAATTCATCCACTTATTGTAGGATTATTATCCATACTCTTACATAAAGTGAGCATGACTGTTTGAACAAAAGCTTATGCAAGGGCAGTAACTTATAAAAAGAAATGCAAATATTGATCTTGAATCTTTTGTTTAAACATCAGCCTGCTGTCAAGAATTCTCCATATGATTTTTGTCTATTGAAATATATTCTTTTGGTTTTATGGTAAAATACTTACAATTTGGAAACTTCTGCTAACTGCGCTAATCCTTCATCTATAATACGTTGATAAGCTAACTGTAATCCTTTTTCTTCCATCTTCAGCAAATATAACTCAACTGTTAATGGAGAAGTAGCCTGTAAAATAAACAGTGTAATTAATCATACAGAGATCTTCAACAGAAGGATTGATCTTGCTATAACTCTATAATCCCATCAAGCCCTTCACATAATAAACTGCATATTTCTGAACTGATTTCAATTGGCTACTGACCCAGCAGGGGATCCTATTAGATTCCTTGATCATCGCTAAAATGTTTACCTGTGATAAATCAAGTTGCGAAGCTGAAAGTTCATTCAATGTAAAGGTTCCAGGGAAGGTCGCCATATTTGATTTGAGTGTGTTTGTGTCACAACCTCTGATTACATGCAATTATTCACATATTTGTGTTAAAGGGCGACAACATAGCTGTAAATTCAGGAATTGCAGACCAGTCTAGCAAAGTCTAGATGTTGTAACGCTCGCAGCCATTGCTTCAGGAACATGACAGAGAGGCAGCAAGAACTAACAAATAATATTCACCTTAACTTGTGCCAGTAGTTCACTCTGACCAAGTATTTCTGGCATAATCTTTAGAATATCTTTAGTAAATGTTGTCTGACCCTCTGCAGGCATCAAATTAGCTATATGACACCTCATGGCCTGCATGGGCAACTTTTGTAATTTTTTGGGCAATACTCTTAGCCTGAAATCAGAAAACAAGTGGCAATAAACCCATTAAATTCATGCAGATCATTATATATAAAGTATTTATCGATATATTTATCTGCTTTGCTCCCTTTTTATACTTAATATCTCATCAATTCAATACTTCACTGGCGAAGAGTAATATTGCTATTTTTATATATAGTTATGTTTTTCTCTGATAGTAGTGTTTCAGCCTTCTCTTCTTCAAATTCAGTCAAAGGTTGCCAGGCAATGAAACATGTGCTAACAGCAGCATAATCCTCTGAGCAGTCAACAAAGGCTGTCACATATTCATTCTTTTGTGGGTAATGGATGTATTTACGACACACTGAATGATAACTTTTTTGTTAGAATGTTGAACATGGGACATTACTCTAGAAATAATTGAAATTCACAAGGTTCAACTAAGTGGGACAAGGACCATAACTCAAGAAGTAATTAATGAAAATTGTTGGAATTAAATAGGACTCTGTCTCACGTATGTCAAACAACAAATATAAATTTCAAAAAAGTTCCGTGCATAGAGTGTTCACAAGAAATTGTGGACAACTGACAGATGAGCATATAAAAAATAAAGGACCATCAATAATTACCCATACTCCGCGCAACATTTTGTTTGATTAGAGGTAATCCCACTACACACTGCTATTATGAGTGGATATTGTTGTTTTAAATTTTGACTGGAAAGTAGTCCGACTACCAACCAATCACTAGCTGCCCTACAAAAGCTTTACATTTAAAATGAGTGCCAATATTGGACCAAATATGTTTACATAATGTTATGTCATGGCTCACGATTTTATTATGCCTAATTAACCTGTGCATAGCAGAATACTGCAGTAAAACTAATTGAGTGACAAACGAGGCTATCAAGTCGAATGAAATGTAAACAATACTGTTTGGAAACGAACAAACTTGCACCGTTTTTAATACCTTAAATCACTGACCAAAGTTTTAGGGAAGACCCAGATTAAACGAAGGACTGTCATGTTGCTGTATTTAAGTGATAGCTTTCTTTGAACGGAAAGAATAGACACACTCCCGCATAAGTTCAAGAAACAGACGCTATTCTAGCAATGGCCAGAGAGGGATTTCTCGGGCCATTGCTTCAGGAATATGTAATTACCTGTCTAAATGAACAAACTCGGCATTACCATAATCAACAAATAGAACATATACTAGGCTGGATTCTTCTTCAACTTCTATAACAATACCTCTATACCAACAATCATCTACACTATACTGGGCTGAACATACATTACCTAAATATAAATAGCTAAATCATCACAACCAAATAAAATTAGGTTAAACATTCTATTTTTCTGTCCCATTCAGGCTGATGAAGACAGAAATGCAGTATGCAATGAGTGATTTGGTGCAAATACATATTTTTCAATTGTTAATTTTTTTCAACCTATCTGAATGACTAGCTGTTGTCCTGTACCAGGCCCTTCATCCTGCATCAATAAGTTTTGCCGGCCATCAACGGGATCAAACACTGTCCCTATAAGTTAACGAGGCTTACACTGAGCCAGCGCCTTACTCACTAAGCTATTGCAGCTTCTAATTCTTAAAAAAATATCAAAAAAAGAATCAGTGTTTAAGATAGTAAGCATGCCCTTCGTCCTGATGCATTCAATCTAGACAATACTTATGAGGATTTTCATTTATTTTTCTGGATACGATTATCATTCAATAATTCTGTTAATGAGGATTGAATTGTACAACTACAGACAATTAGGGTCCAATCACAAAACATCATTTTATTCTTATCCAGATCAAAACCTGCTGTACGTACCTGGTTTAGGTAAGAACGTCCAGTGATGACTTTGTGGAGCTGAATTATTTAGGTCTATAGATAAGTCTTGTAGTTCTATTAAGTTACTGTTAACACGTTGAGCTTCAACTATATAATCTTCACTTCCAATAGTAGCATCTAATGCCACATGCTGGCAATATACCTGGATTAATATAACAAAACAACATTTTCAAGCAATATGCGTATTGGCGATTTCAGGGCACAAATATTAAGAGTCCCAGCATTGTCTTGACCTAAAAGAGACATAACTAATAATAATGTATCAAATGAGTCCCCCATCCACTAGAAATTATATTCTTAAGGGGAAAATACAGATCCTTTTACAAACTCCTTTTCATGGTGTTCATCAAATTCATAAGATAAAGGTTAGTACCAGTCTTCAAAATTCTTTAATAAAATAAACAAAGAAATCTAATAGCCTTAATCAACCATAAGTTTAGAATATTAAAAATTTCACTAAGAGAATATATATAAATTTGTCAACCAAGTAAGTCCATATAGAACTACAGTTTGAAAAAGTTTGAAAATGATTAAATGTTTAAGCAGAACGGATCACACAGGACAGAAGTGATGACATAAACCAAAAAATAGTAATTTTCCTACCAGATTAGGAAGTTCAATATGAGTGACTAGTACTGGAAACTTCATACCACATGGAAATGGCTGCACCGGTTTTAATGTTAGGGTAGGATCCTGCAATACAATATACATATACCATGCTGTAAATCATCATTAAATCTTACAGAACAGTGGACAGGATGACATTATCACAATTTTAATTCATACCACATTTATTCAACTAACCCTGACGAAAACTTTAGGTTTTATCAACACGTAAAATCAGTCTTCAATGTCTAAAAAATGACAACCATAGTAAGATAGTATTTTGTTGTGTAAATAAGCATGCTGGATGAAATGAGGATTAACGTCCTACTGTTCGCCTCTGACTGCGCTTATTAAGACATACTATTTATGAGTAACTAAAATGTATTCTCGAAAGGGAGAAATGGGGTTTATGTCCACTCGACACAAACTAGGTCATTTCGGGACTAACATGTGGAAGGATACAGGAGGACCGGGAGAAAAACAACGGTGATGAACAGGCGACCCTACACGTCACAAAAAACACGGAACTGAAACCATGCAAGTTGACTCAATAACAGACCTAATGATACCCCCCCCCCCCCTTGTTCTCAAACCATACAATGGTAATAAGCTTTATCAAATGATGATACAAGTTTTTCTTTCTTTTCTCTCTCCCACTAACATTATTGTCGTATATAATAGGACTAATCACCTTTAATATATTTGTTATCTTGGCACTAAAGTTACACTCTACGGACAGATCATCTATACTATATACAGCATCCATAGATATAAGTTTACCAGCTAAATCATTTCCATCCGGTAATTTAGCTGTTATCATTAATAAATTATCTGCTGACACATCCTACAAAATACATGTATATAGATATATTATCATATACCATCAAATTCATGTATCTGTTTGCATACTTTCCTTCTAGTTGGCTTATATATTATTACAATTTTTTTTAGAGCAATGGTTTTGCTCAAACAAGAGATTTAATTGGCTTAAAGTAAATGAGCCAAGACATAAATATTAACTTAAGGTAGAAGAACAATCCACATTTGGATACGGACGCAAAGAGAATAAGCCATATTTTACTTGATTTTTTATGGCAGTATTGTAATAATATGACTGGCCATACACTAACCTTTACAACTATTGTAATAATATGACTGGCCATACAATTACCTTTACAACAATTGTAATAATATGACTGGCCATTTCTTTACAACTGTAATAAAATAATGACTGACCATACACTAACCTTTACAACAATTGGGATAATATAATGACTGGCCATACACTTACCTTTACAACAATTGTAAAGATAAAATGAATGGCCATACACTAACCTTTACAACAATTGTAAAGATAAAATGAATGGCCATACACTTACCTTTACAACAATTGTAATAATGTAATGACTGGCTTTACACTAACCTTAACAACAATTGTAATAATGACTGTCAATGCACTTACCTTTACAACAATTGTAATAATATGACTAACTATAGAATGATGCATGTGTTCTAATACAACAATCGGCCATTTTCCATTATCACTTATCTAAAATGTAGAAATAAATAATAGTTATTCTACATTCAAATTCATTATTTAACACTTGACATTGGGTTGCTTCATGAACTTGGTTGAGCAAAGTTGGGTTGGTATGAGTCAACACAACACAGAACAGGGTTAGTGTATTGAGGTATTCAACCTTATTTGGTTGTACATCTATCTACACAACAATCTTTTAACACTTCTATCATACTGCATTAAAGCCAGGCACAGTTATCTGTTTGCTTGTCTTATTTGACAAGCCTTTCTACAGCAACAATCTCACTTTGCGGAGGAGTTAGTCTACGCCAATGCAATATCAAAGTTACATTTTATTTGTTCCAATATTTAAGAGGACAATTATTTATTAAATATAACATATACTTACTGGTAATATATTGTGTAACATACATTCTAATGATAATTGTGGTATTTCTAATATTTCTGGTGTAGGGGGACGGATACTAGTGTATGACTGCCACGTTACGTTACCATAATCTAAAAATAGTACCTGAAAAATATTTCAAATAATTCATACTGATGCAATAGATCAAGCCATTTGACTTGCATTATCCGATTTGATAAATCAATGAAACAGATTCTTTCACTTTTTAAGTACATGGTATCTCAAACACTGGCAATTTCTTTGCTTTAGAGGGCCATTTTGGGGCTTCAAAAGAAAGGGCATGCATTAGTGACACATGTAGTACTGAGCCGACTTCCAAAATATTTCTAGATATGCTCTGGTATTTTTCAACATAGTCTTAATCCGTGTTTTATTAAATAATCCTATGAAGTAAACTCAATTTAAAATTGTATTCTAGTATCTTACCATAAGTCTATCTTCCTCCATAGTGATAACTTTTCCACGATACCACAAACCATCTCCTTCAAATAAAGCTACACAGGCCTGGCCTTCCTTCCAATCACAAACAATCGGTTCAGAGAGAGTATATGTTGACTGTAACTTCTCATTTAATAAAGTCAGGTCACATTCTATAATATATTAAATATACTCAACATTCAGATCTAGGATAGCCCTTGATTTAATAACGAGTCTACAGAGATTTAATCTCTTTTCTGGATTTTATATCTTATCAGCCATTATCATTATGTATTTAATGTTTTGTTTGTACTTGTATGATGCGTCTTACAGGGTGCTTAGATACAATAAAATCTTATTATCAGGAGACAGACTCACTTCATTTTAATAAAATTAGCGTTTATTTTTCCCGTTGTGCAGAATCTACGTTGATCACAAATTATGTGTCATTCCTATTCCGATCTACTGCATTTGAGCATTTGTGTCAACATCATATTGACCATTACATTGTTTATGTTATTACTTTACATGTCAGAGATTGTACAGGGCAGTGGATGCTTATGTGGATTCATTCACTTGATGTGATACATCCATTTGTTATTCATTGCTTACAATGTTTTTTTTATGTTTGTGTGCCTTGTGTAATTGTTTACTATAAGCAGATTAAACCGACAAGAGTATTGTAATATTCATACCTTCATCGACTATCTGTGCGTAGATTACACCCTCATAATCAACATAACATGGTGTAACATTTAATGTTTTACTCTCTGGTACTGGATGTTTTTTATATTCACAATACGGGTTACTCACTCTCTTACCACTTTCATACATCTTCTCTGGACTAGATCTGGAAAAAATAAACCTCTCATAATTGCATGCAATTTCTATTTTACTAACCGTTTGTATAAATGTCTGAATAATCTAAAGACAGTAACCAAAATTCTATAATATAACTGCTTAAAATATTTCTGCTAGCCAAGAAATTCCCTAGGATATTCAGTGTGGTATCGTCTTGTAAGTGGTGAATAGCAAATGGCCTAACCATTCGGATGGGACGAAAAACATGTAAAAGAAAAAGAATCTTTATAATGGGAATTTAATTTCGGTACAGTCAATTGTTAAAAAGTTTCTTTTTAGCTTATAACTGTCCAAACGACCTCTGGTGGGTCTATGTTTTGTTGCCTGGCAACTTGTTTTTATGTCTTGCACTTAATTGCAATTAAAAAAAAACAGAATTTATTTGACAAAGTAAAACTGAAATAATGTTTTAAAAATATATACTTATATACAACTTCATTATTTTACCTCCAGATTTTTTTTAACAGAAAAACTGATTTCAGAAACACTCTCAAAAGAATAGATAGCATCTTGTAAAGTTATTAATATTAGCCTTTTGTTAAGAGAGCTTTCAATAATGAGCATACCTACGACTGGGGATACACAAGCCACTTTCAATAAATCTATTTTTCAAACTGTAGACTATTTTACGAGCTGGTTCAAGGGCTGTTTCAGGTACATCTTCCTCTAACAACAAATCTATGGGTAGACCTAATGAATCATTGTCAAGATCTCCCTAGAATATATATAGCAAAACAATAATAAACAAAAAGCTATGAGGTTTCATCACAATCGTAACTTTAACAGCTGAAAAATATTTCCAATTTATTGATCATTTTGTCACTACTGCAGACATTATTTATGATGAAGCTTTAGTCTTTTTTTGACAATATTTTTATTCAAGATGTCTGAATGGGAGGGTTTAGCCTTAGCCTTTGTAAAATCCCTCTCCCCATATACTACCATAAATAAAGCTATTTCACACACATATACTACCAATATAAACTAATGATACAGACCTCTTTTTTAATGTAGCATGTTTTGTTCTTAACTTCTTGTTCCATGTATTCTCTGGCAGTCTGTGACCATTTGGTTCTATCAGTTGTTCCAGCAGGATATATATTGGCTAAATGGCATCTGACAGCGGCACAACTCATTTTTCTTAATTCATTTTTAAGAGTTCTAATATTATTACCACTAACAGTGTCCTTATGACCATAATCTACTAAATACACCTGAATACAAAAATAAATATTATTTAAAGTCTCTATACGTTAATTTGAAGCATACAAATATACCAGTAGATTTATCTAAAAGGCTGAAATTTTTCATGCAAATAAGCACAAGTATTCGTAGCACAGAACCAACTAGTTTGTGTTGAATGGTCGTTACATGGCATTTCTGTCACTAGCAATTGTTAGCTAATGATCTGAGTGCTACTATAGTTAATAATATTTTACGACTTGAATGAAATGAAATGGGGTTTAAAGTCTTACTGTTCTTCTCCGACTGCGCTCATGAAAACAGCAACACCTTACAGCCTAGATCTCGTAGGTACAGTGTTTTAATTCAGTATGTTAATATAAACATTGGTGATACAATACACGGCTCTCTTAGACCATGACTACGACAGAATCAAACTCATTGGATAGTTTACATTGCACTTTGCACATATATATAATAACTTTATCATTTCATTTTATTTATTTCTCTTGATACAATGCTTGATAATGACTGGCTCACTAGTCTGGAGGTTGCACGTTTGATTCCTGCATTGGTCGAGAAAGTTCATCAAGTTTTTCCCCAAGTCAGATATGCAGAACAAAGGGCCCGACAAGGACAGCTGGCTACTCATTCAGATGATATGAAAACCGAGGTCTGGTGTATACATTGGCATGTACCTAAAAGATCCCTTCGGACAAAATTTTCCTCATAGCACACTGTATGGTGTATGCCTGTCAATATGAGAGAGAGAGAGAAATGGGGTTTAACGTCCACTTAACAAAAACTAGGTCATTTCGGGACTAACATATGGTTTAATTTTATTTCAATAATACGCTTGCGCGTAAGGGTCTTTAGCAGTGGGAGGAAACTGGAGTGCCCGGAGGAAACCCACGAGGTTGAGAAGGCGCCCCTATCTCCATGCCACATACGTTCACACCAGGGCTCGAAACTACAGCCGCAAGCCAGAGGTGACCGGCCAGTTAGAGGTTGAAGCGCGACACTCTGACCACTAGGCCATCCCAACCCCCCGCCTGTCAACATAGCCCAGACGGAGCAGAACATTAAACCCAATTTCATTTTATTTCCATTCAACGAATATCATGGCAGAATATTCATTATGACAAAACAAAATATTGATAGGAATATAGGACAGAGAGAGAGAGAGAGAGAAATGGGGTTTAACGTCCACTCAACACAAACTAGGTCATTTCGGGACTAACATTTGGTTCAATTTTATTTTAATAATTCGCTTGTGCTTAGGGGTCTTTAGCAGTAGGAGGAAACCAGAGTGCCCGGAGGAAACCCACGAGGTTGAGAAAGCGCCCCTATCTCCATGCCACATACGCTCACACCAGGGTTCGAAACCACAGCCGCAAGCCAGAGGTGACCGGCCAGCTAGAGGTCGAAGTGCGGCACTCTAGTCCACTAAGCCATCCCAACCCCCCAGAATATAGGACAATAATAGAAGTATTTTGTTCCTTACTCTGTATAAATTTTTACTGATTACTTCAACTATATTGGCACGATACCAGAATTCATCTTTAGAATATCTTGCTGCACAAAAATCTTTCTGTTTCCATGACCTTAAACTGGGTTCACTTCCTTCACAATCCTTTTGCAGTTCTTCCATGAGACTACAATACAGTACGATTATAACTGAATTAAATACAACAGAAGTTTAACCAAACATTATGCAAGATTTAAATCTGCCAATTGCAGGTCTTTCTTTAGGCCTGAAATGTTATCTAAATTATTAATAAGTTAAGGCTGTTTTCCTAGCATCTAATGCAAATGTTGTGGAACTGTTTCAATGTTACCAGCCGAAAACATGCCTTTTCTGATACTTAAGACTTAATAATTTTTTCTGAATTCTAGTCAATTGTCAATCAACCTACTTGAGTGATTCACTTTCTCTGATGAAATTATGATATTCTAATACCCACGTGAGAATTCATAATTCAACTACATGCATTGATTTCATATAAAATAAAACTAAGTACGAACGTTATAGGCAAAATAGTGTAATCAGCAAATGGACTGTTCACCGTTTACAAAAATACAAGACAAACAGTGGTAACAGGTGTCCGGAAGAGTAAGCTTATCATGCCTGGCACCACACCCGCCATAGCTGCATCCAAACTATTAGTCGAAATCTCTGTAAAATAGCGTGATTGGCCAATGGACTATCGGTATGCAAAATGCATGTGACGAACAGTGTTAACAATGGAGTAGACATAATCAGGGAGATAGTAAATAGGATACGCGTCAATTAAATATATCTAGAATGATAGCTGAGAGAGACATGTTATATTTACTAATCAAGTCAATATGACGGCCATAAAACATTATTAGTTTAGTGCGCAAGTATCCTTGTAGTTGAAGCTTAGATGAAAAATGTCTCATTCTACTTAATATCATACTTTATACAAAGAAAGATATCAAACTGTCTAGGCAAACTGGGTGACTTACGATTTGAGATGATTATCTTGAGATTTAGCTAACTGTACATGAAATTCAGAGGGTGAAACATATGAGCTGAGAAAAACTTCTATCTGCACAGATGAGGGTCCAGAATCAGCTTCTTTAGTTGTTTCTGTTGGTGTCTTTTCTGCTGCTTTTTGTACATTAACACTTAATTTTTCAGCTACATTTTGTTTGAGTCTTGTTGGGGTTACAGGTGATGAATTACTGGTTATCGGAGTGGGGCTGGTGGATGTGTCTGAGATACCAGAAGCTAGAGTTTGTGAGGTAGATTTAACTTTATATAGAGATTTTGTAGGAGTAGATAATGGTGAATTAACTGGTGTTATCTCAGGGCTTCTCTGCAAATATAGTTCACGATATTCAATATAATCAAAATCAGTAAAATGGGTCAGATTTGAAGAAAAACATGAATTAATTTATTTGACACTTTAGTGAAAGATTTCCATTACACTTGATTGATACTAAATGACATGTAATATAAATTAACTTTGATAGCAGACACTAAAATCAGTGTATTTTCAACACTTTTTTTTTAGTTCATGATTTGGGAAGTATTTTAGTTATCATTCTCAGTTAGTACAAGATGAACTGTAACTAACAATTACATTATATAAGAGGAAGGAAGGTCATGCGGTTTAAGGTCCACTTGACTCAAACTAGGTCATTTCGGGACAAATATATGGGTAGTTTTATTTCAATACTTTGCTTGCGCATAGGGGTCTTTAGCAGGCAGAGGAAACCGGAGAACCTGGAGAAAAAACCACAAGATTGGCAGGCAACCCTACTCCTTGTCACGTACAACCAGGGTATTGAAACCATGCCAGATGACTCCATTAGACTTTATGATACAGTACACACATGCTAATCATTCAGCAATCTACCCACCCACAAGTTATATAGCATGAAAGATGAAATGAATAGGTTATAAAGACTTACATATTTAGGTGTATCTAATGCTGATGATGAAGATGAAGATGACTGGTGGAGCGTGACAATTGTTTCAAGTTTTTCTTTGCTACCCCTCGTCTCCTCTTCAGCTGTTGTTGTACCAGAGGACCTGAAGTAAAAATTCAAAAATTATATACTTTAAAGTACATAAAAGTAGTATAAAGTTATTAACACCAAAACATAATATCAAACACAATTACTACTTTAATTGATAATATTGAGAGAACCCTCAACGAGTCATCACTTTTATTAAAAAAGTAGTTGTGATCCATATTGTTTTTGTGTCTATTGTATGTGTCAATTGCTAAATGCCGCTAACACTTCTAGAAGATAGTATAAAGTTCTTGAACATAAGGTCACACAAAATCTGTATTTTTTAAATAAGCAAAATGCCTTATCTTTTCCGACAAATCTGACAGTGAGACAGATGACCGAAACTCTTAAATAGCCACAGTGTTCTTATCTTCTTCAAATCGAGCTAACAGAATCTGATGGGCTGGTCATGTTAATAAATATTTAAATAATAAATTACTAACATTTGAAAGTAGAATAAAGACCTGCAATAGTAGATTTTGATTTCACTTAATGCATATTGTAGATAGTAATATGAGAGAGAGAGAGAGAGAGAAATGGGGTTTAACGTCCACTCGATACAAACTAGGTCATTTTGAGACTAACATATGGTTTCATTTTATTTCAATAATTCATTTGCGCATAGGGGTCTTTAGCAGTGGGGGGAAACCGGAGAGCCCGGAGGAAACCCACAAGGTTGAGAAGGTGCCCTATCTCCATGCCACATGCACTCACACCAGGGCTTGAAACCACAGCCGCAAGCCAGAGGTGACCGGCCAGCTAGAGGTCGAAGCGCGGCACTCTAGACCACTAGGCCATCCCCCTCCCCCGAGATAGTAACGTAATCTTACCATATTCCTGTTGATTTAGCATAACCTCTAGTTACTATCTGACTATTGATATTGAGTACTGTTACTGAAGGGTTATCTTCATCTATATGATTTAATACCACAGAAAACTGGTTGTCTTCTATACCTGATACATATTAATACAAATTCAACATTAATAACAAAACTGATAACGTGGAAATGAAATCTTTGAATGGTTTTGGAAATATGATTCATGATTTTCATTGTGTACTAAAAATTAAGCAAAATATTATTGACATAAAATCACAAAACATATTCAAATCGAGAAATAAATAGAGAGAGAGAAAGAGACAGACTATTTCATTTCGGGACTAACATATGGTACAAAATGATATCCCACCCCTTAAGTTTGTCAACTTGTTTAAACATACCTTGTATTTTCAGCTGGAATTGTTTAAATGCAACTGTTTCATGCCACCACTGTAAAGCCTAGTTTAAATAACAACAGAAGAGAGATTATATCAAATTAAAGAGAGAACATTGACTGTTATCTCATTCATACATGTTCAACCCGCCACTTGCTTTGGCAAAAACAGTGTGCACCTTTGTGCAACATGCTTTTAAAATAAGGGATGTGGCATCCACTTCTAAATAAACAAAAAATATAATAATAATAATCAACAATTCGTTGAGCTCATTACTTTAAGTTCAAGCTATATACATGTAAATGTACATCTCATCTTTATGTAATTTTCATCCACTTTTTATGTTTTTCATACAGTCTTTTACTATTTTATATTCACTTTTTATGTACATGTATGTCTGTTTTGTATGCATAATATGTACTATTTACATGCTGCACGAAATGGGTGTTTTATGTAATAAACTAACTATCTATATATCTATGCTATTATTTTGTCAAAGGATCACTACTGGGCTAAACAACTTCTCATAAACATCACATTTCAAGGCATCGAGTTGTTTATATTATGATTGTCAGTAACTTTTATCAGGGTTTGCTTGTTAGATAAATGATCATACGGTACATTTATGGATTTATTGAATTTACTTTCAGGAAAAACTTCATTAATTAATGTGACTAATAAGTACAAAAATATTCTTACCTCATTGGTCCAGCCAATTTTTTCATTTACAGGTGCAATATCACACAATTTACAATATACAGCCTAAATTATAAAATATTAAATTCATAATCTTAGAATAATCCCAGTCTTGTCAGTGTGTTGCACGGAGATTTTTGTTTTTGGATTATTTTCGAAGGATTGGTTTATTATTGTTCCTATTGTATCCCTTAGATACATGCTAACCTGCCCTGTTCTAGGGCCTCTACCACAAAATACCACTACATTTAGCAAGAAGTGGATTTGCCGCAGTCTTGGAATTAAGATAAATATTTTGAACATGTTTGTAATTAATACTGGCTTGCATAAACAATAACCGCAATAATGTAACTGATAACATAAAGAAACAGGAAAGGGGACGGCAACATTCACTTAAAATAGATACTGAACAGGTATCTGCTTCTATGTAGCTACTGGATGATGCCAACAGAGATTATGGTTGACATATTTAAAAATACCTGCAGAACAGCAGTACAAAGCAGACTTTATGTAGATATGATAGGTGGTTTATCTATCACAATGTCCCTGGTTGAATCTTTGTCAAATGAATGCTTTAAATAACTGACAAAAGGTATGATATTCTTATCTCTGATAAGATTATATGTATGCTTTTCATGCTGGGGGTTCTGTTGTTCAAACCCTGGCAACTTGTCTGACAATAATAATCTTATGTTTAAAAGTAACTGAAGATAAAATTAAAGACTGTCACTAACCTGTGGTGGTAGCACAAGAAAACTGTCGAGTATTTTACGAATGTTCCAGTATGGAATACGATCAACATAGCCATAATCAACATACTGTACATCTACTAGTTTTCTACCAGGTATATTCACAACTCTAGCTCTATACCATAAACCATCACTAGTATACTGTGCTACACATATCATATCTATAAATATATAGTCATATATTTCGTTACTAAACCAACATAAATAGTGGTCTGAAGCCTCCTTGAGATCTTTGTGCTAAAGTGAGTTACTGCCCTTTATTAATATAAGGCTTTGATCCTTATAGGGAATTCTGGGATGGAGTTACATCAATGATGGCTGTTTGAGCTTTATTCACTATGCTACTTGTCTCAAACAATCCTGGCCATCTTGTTGCCTATGCCCCCCCCCCCCCACACAGTATATATTCATTATTTTGAAAATACCCAGCAAGTTTGAGGAGCGTGTTCTAAATAGCATCAAATAAAGATAAGCACTGTGTCTGAAGATTCTGGACTATTTGAATTTATCCATCACTCAGTGCCTAATACATATATTATAAACTTTACTTCAAAAAAACCGTTAAAAACGGCAACAGAATTTGTCTGCATCCATTTTGTTAATTCTATATTGTGTTTTATACTAATGATATGTAATATATTACCTTTCTGTGGACAATAGACAGTATAAAGATCACCACTATCTACTGAATACGTCTGCTGCATTTTAGTCATCATGGTGGTCAAATATTGAGCTTCATCTCCTAGCTGAAAATAAAATATGATAATTTTTTTATTGTGCTATTACTTAACAATAATAGAAGTATGTTTTTGCATTCAGAGATGACTAAAAGAGATCCACATGTGTACAGATGTTACTAAACCATGTAAATGAAATAAGGTTTAACATTCTGTTCTGCTTTGACTGGGCGAATGAACAAGGGAAACAATTCATGTTCACATTTTAGTGAATTCTTTATTCTCTTACTATATATATTGAAACATTATGTTGTTTAGTAATAACCATGACTTACTGGTTGTACAAAGAAGTTGTATGGTGTATCAGGACTAGTTACAACTACATCAAATATCTCAGCTTCCATCCTAGGTTCTGTTGTTGTATAACTTCTAGCTGTATACACTACTGGTAATACTGAAAATATCACATACTATTATCTACTGATGTTAATTGTTATACACAGATTTAATCTACCACTACGGAAGATAAACCCAATCGACCCATATCAGTAGGTAGAGAGAGAGAGAGAGAGAGAGTTTGATGTCCACTCAATGCAAACTAAGTCATTTTGAGACTAAAATATGGTTCAATATATATCAATAATTCTCTTGAGAATAGGGAACTTTAGCAGTGGGAGGAAACCGGAGGACCTGGAGAAAACCCACAAGGTTGGACAAACGACCCTACTCCTTGTGACCCTACTCCTTGACTCTATGACAGATGTTGATGCAACGTTATGATACAAATAAGAGAGAGAGAAATGGGGTTTAACGTCCACTCGACACAAACTAGGTCATTTTGTGACTAACATATGATTTAATTTTATTTCAATAATTCCCTTGCACGTAGGGTTCTTTAGCAGTGGGAGGAAACTGGAGTGCCCGGAGGAAACCCATGAGGTTGAGAAGGCGCACCCATCTCCATGCCAGGAATCGAAACCACAGCCGCAAGCCATAGGTGGCCGGCCAGCTAGAGGTAGAAGCGCAGCACTCTAGACCACCAGCCCCCACCCCCCGATACAAATAAACATTAACCAGGTTTTATATTCTCTGGATCACTAGAAGAAGCAAATCTTGCTAGTTCTAGAAATATTAAACTCTCTCGTAATGACACTGGTCTATCATCCATTATATCATTATCAGGTGGTTTATGTAGGTCTACTTGTAGTACACCATTTATTTCACGGATAACCTGAAAATATTTTAATAAATAATTTAAATTCACATATTATATTTCTTTCAACCTGATATTTGTAGTTATTCAATGTGTAGTATATAAATAAGAGGCCCATCATTATTTAATTCATTTATAATGGCAAGGGACAGGGTATAGTCAGATGGATGGGATAATAAACCAAGGGCTTGTGTATGTGCACGTAATAAATTCTTTACATTTGGAATAATTTCCCTCACAGCACACTGCATGGTGTATACGTATCTCCATTTTCCCAGTCGGTGCAGAAAAGTAAGACATTAAACTCTTTTTCACAGAGTTACTGTCCCTATCTCCTAAAGCTTGCAAACACTTGACAGGTCCAGATTCTGAATCAATACTCATTTATTTTGTGTCAGGTATGGCCTAGCCAATACCCTACAAATTTGAAATTGACCTTTCAAAATACTGCTCCTGAACATATGTTAATTATTTGGTAACACTGTGTTGAGAACTTCTGACGGAAACCTTGCCAAAAGATTCAGCTGAAACAATCAGCGCCAAAATTTGCATAAACGGTCACTATCATTTGGCCAAATTATACTTGATTACTTACATTCATAAACATGACTTTTCCATCTGTCATTTTCTTCACAGTTTGAGCAGCTTCTTTAGGCCATACAGCTTCCTATATTTATAGAATCAAAATGGTTCGTGTTTTAATTAGTGTATATTACAAACAATCATAATGAATGTAATGAAACTATATAACACATCACTCTCATTTAATCGGGATCAAAGTTATCAACAAATCAAATTGCTTATCTTGGTTTACATTAGATGTTAGCGAATGTCAAGACAATCAGTTTGTGAAATATCTGAATCTCCACCAGTTGGAAACAGCACTTCATTTAATTAATATTCAGATATAAACTCTACTTACATCATTATTTGGTTCTATATCATGTAAAGCACATTCTAACATAAATGATGGTAATTTTAAAAACCTCTGCTGCATGTTCCTCATTCTATACAAACAGAAAACAATGGTTTAAATATTTCTGCTATAACAATTAAAGAGAGAGAGAAATGGAGTTTAATATCTACTCAATACAAACTAGGTCATTTGGGATTAACATATAGTTCAGTTTTATTTCAATAATGCACTTCCATACAGGGGTCTTAAGCAGTGGGAGGAAACCGGAGGACAAGGAGAAAACCCATGAGATTTGTCATGTACTAGCAGGGAATCAAAACCACTCCATTTGACTCAATGACAGACCTTCTGATACAAAGCGTATATGTTAACCATTCGGTGGTTTGGGTAGCGTATATATTAACCATTCGGCTACCCAAACCACCAATTGTCTAACAAGTTCATAAGTGGAGATGTAAACTGAGATGCAAGTCCTAACTGTATTTCTATGGTTGAATTTATCTAGCCTATCTTGCAACATACATTATATTGTATACTTTGCCAAATTAATCTCATTTAAAAATTCTAGTTTCACAACTTTGCTTGAATATAATCAGCCGCGCCTTGGAAACTGTTCTTCAATATTAACAAACTTTATAAATGACGCTATTATTAATATTATAAGCAATAGATAAATAGACAAGTAGCTCCACAATTTTCAAATAAATTTATACTAACTTGCTTAACGGTAAGACTTCAGTATTTCCATAATCAAAGAATAGGACTTCTGCCTTTTCCTCATTATTCTGTGTTCTATTCTTCTTCTTTTTCTTGATTTTAGTTTTATTGATATTATCATCTGTTTGTGAAGCTTCACTATCCTGTGTTGAAGCACATGTATCTGATGAAGCACATGTATCTGTTGCTCTATTGGCATCACCAGCAGATACTGGTGGTATAACACGTTTAACTCGAGCCCTATACCATTTCTTATCACCACTATACATACCTATTACTAAATCTCCTGAAAACATATGTCATTTCAACCGATTTAAAACGAATCAATATCAACTGTTTGGGAACTTATGCCAATCACAAAGTGAACAGTCTGGACAATAATTCATGGTATTTTGCTTGATTTGGGATATTATACAATGGTTCATCATCAGTTTATCATCAGTTTGGGCAATTTATCACCAAATTTATGCGATCTACACACTTATATCAATCTTGAAGATTTACCAACAGCACAAAGATTACTGAGGTCTGAACTTTTTATTTTCGAGCAGCGTGACAGCTAGTTAAATACTTGAAAGTCTTTCGTGAAGAGTGAACATAACAAAATTATACAATATTGACACTCCAAAGTAAAGAATTAATCAACGCTAAATCTGTATATCTCATGGGTTCTAGAACTTAAACTCCATTCTTGGCTCCACCTCCTGCAGAGTAATTTAACTTGAAGTAGTGACTTGTGTTTCATATACAATGTAGAGTAGGCCGACTCTCCCTAGATCTTATATTTGAAATATATGTGAGAGAGTTGTGTTTCTAAAATGTTTCAAGACATTCTATTGTATAGAACATACCTTCTTCAACATGTGTAGGTATATCACACTCTCTAGATAAACTCTGACACCATATATTCATATTTTTACTCATATTATATAGTTTACCCTTATCATTCTTCTTCTGACAATAAAATCGAGTTGGATTTTTAATATGTGTAATATACACTTGTTCACAATGACCTGAAATAAACAACAACATTAAAAGTATTAAAATCAGAACACAATTTTGATAAAGAACTTATTCATATTTTATACAATTGTAAGACAAATTTATATACCTTTATTAAAGGGCCATTAGGTATGATAAGATAAAGAGCTGACAGTTCTTGCTATAATAGCTAACAAATAGATAATGAATACAGAAAATGTTGATAATTTAAGCCAAATTCCGACTAGCCTTGATCATCATTACAAAAGTTGGTTCTACAATTATCCATTGTTAACAAAGTCTCCATTATCCATTTTTATGATAAATTATCCATCACAAAATGTATTCAAATCCACTAAAGATTGCAGGCTAACAATGGCACTGAGAGTTGATTATGGTCTGGATAAGTTAATTAATGTCAAATTAATAATTTAGATAACATTTCAGGCTTAAAAAAGACCTACAATGGGCAGATTTAGCTCTTGCATAATGCATGTAGTAGCAGGCCAATAGCCCATATTACACGTATGGAAACTAGAAAACATACAACACCCATCATAAATTTAAATGCATATCAAACAATATTTATTGGGTGAAGTTTTGAATTTTACTTTAATACAAGAAATCTTACCTGGATATTTTGCTCTATAAGTTTGTTTATCCAGGACAAAGTTTCTTTTTACATTTTTGTCATACTCTTCTAAGAGGACATCTTTACAAGTATCGTCTAAAATAGAAATATGCTTGTCAGACATGTATGGAGCATTTCATTTAAAATCCCCTAATAGTACCCTGTTTGATTTTACTTAATTTGGTGTATATGCCAAATTTTACTTAATTTTTGTGTGTGTGTGTGGGGGGGGGGGGGGGGTATTTGACACAGAAAATTAATTATTAAAAGATCATTTCATGCAAATAATGTTTTGTTTCTTTTATCATCAATAGTATCTTTTAAAATATGTAAAGCACCTGTGTCTTCTATAAGAAATGAGTGGTTTCGAGCCCTGGTGTGAGCGTATGTAGGTTTCCTTCGGGCACTCCGGTTTCCTCCCACTGCTAAAGACCCCTAAGCGCAAGCAAATTATTGAAATAAAAATTAAACCATGTTAGTCCCGAAATGACCTAGTTTGTGTTGAGTGGATCTTAAACCCCATTTCTCTCCCTATAAGAAATGAAAGGAAATGGGGTTGAATATCCTACACAGACTTGGCTAACAAAGACAGGCATACAGCATGCAATGTACTATGAGGGAGATTTTTGCTCAGACAGCTGTGCAACCCCGCATCTTATTTCAACTAATAGGAGTTATTTTACGTGTACTTCAATGTGTACATGGAACCTCTTTCTTTTTTTTATCCAATCCAAACAATTATACATGGTCTTTACCTTCTATAATAACATCTTCTCCACTATTGATAGTACTTGTATGACTTGTATGACTAGAATGACTAACAGTACTTAATGTATCTGTATCATCAATAACACCTACTTCACTAGCAGTCTGTATAGTAAATCTACAAATATTAAACATACATTATGTAAGAGGTAAATCTGCCTATTGCAGGTCTTTCTTTTATATAAACAAGCCAAAAGTGAGGCTGTCCCACGCCGAAATCGCAAAGTAAATAGATGAAACATATTAATTAATTGCACTTATATTTTTTCAAAATTATCAAACAATCAAACTACACGCTAAGTTTCACCACTCTCTATCAATAGATTATCTTGACCCAAAGCATCGACCAATGAAATTGATTAGCTCTGGTTAGCTTCAGCGAGAAATGTTAATCATTGAACTCAAGTTGAGGCTTAATTTCGATTATCCATTTTAATGTTAAATGTTTAAATCTTGCTGTTGTTTAAATCCATTTAAAATAAAGGTGTTATGTCATCCTGTGAAGTTGACGTATGATTATTTCACCTAATGGTACGGGCAATGTGCCAAGCGTACATTATTCATAGCCTACTTCTGCAATATGCTTGAAATAGTGCTATAAGTTTATAGGCTTAAAAGTCAATTTTCTTAATAATAAACGTGTTGCATAATGAAATAGGTTTGGATTAAGGGCAATTTTGCCTTGACAGTGGCTCCATAACCTACTCTTATATCAAATTCCAACTGTCAAGGATTCTTTAACATGTATACCATGTGCACATAGAACCTCAGTTTTTCCTCTCATCTAAACAACTTGACATGGGGAAACCACATCCTGAGGAATTTTCTTGGCTCAAAGGGAGCAAACCCGAGACCTCCAGGTTACGATCCAGCTTCTTACTACCTGAGCCATGGCAGCTCTCCATAGAAATAGGTCTTACCATATTACATCCCATCTGGTTACAATAGTTGTTATATTTCCATATTAAAATAATACAAACCTATTTGGTATTGATCCTTCTACACTACCATGATTATTTATAATATCCTCAACTGATTCACCACAAATCCACCTACAGAAATTAGAATATTTCAAATATTACATGTTTACGTTCTGATCTGACTGGGATAATGAAGACAGGCATATGCCATCTGGTGCGCTGAGGGAAATTTTGCCTAAACAGTGGCGCTATGGCCTATTCTTATAACAATTTTCAACTGCAAATGGATCTTTTACGTGCATACCAATTTGTACACGGGACCTCAGATTTCCATCTTATCTGAACAGGGCAGAGATGAGTGATATGACAGTCTTTTGATATCCCCATATCAATGCGTTCCTGCAGGTTACGCAAGATCTAAAATCAAGACTTTTAAGGACTTCAATTAGATATTTTTAAATAATTTCAAAATCACAGTTTCACACTTTTCTAAGAATATTGTAATGTATTTCAGTCCAAATAGCTGTATGAATTGTGAAAAACAGTTATTTTCATACTGGGTAGTTGTTATTATTGAAGTATTGTTCATCTCTTTAAGAATATTTCAAGAGAGAGAGAGAAAAATTGAGTTTAAGGTCCACTTGACACAAACAAGGACTGACACACAGTTTAATTTTATTTCAATAATTTGCATTGGGGTCTTTAGCAGTGGGAGAAAACCCAAGAGGCGACCCTACTCCTTGTCACGTACAACCAAGGAATCGAAACTACGCCAGTTGATCATGACTCAATCACAAACCTTATGATACAGCAGCACATGCTAACCATTCGGCCCTCCGCGCCCCCTGAATAGTTCAAATGTTTAAAAGAGTAAAATATCATTTAGGTTTTTTATCAGGTAGTATAATTATTACCTGATACTATCTGTTGGTTCAGGTGTTTGTTTAACAGCTATACATGGTATGTCTTTAGCTTTAGTTAAATGATCTAATATTTCTTGTGCATTCAGTACATTTTCATTATTGTTATTTAATATCCTTTGTGCAGCTAAAAACAAAAGAAATAATGATATGTATTCATAAGGAAGATTAGATAAAGAGCTGCCAGTTCTCACTATAATAGTTAAAACCTAGATAATGTAAAAACAATTTGTTGAATCGAGAATTTAGCGATTAAATTTTGGCCGTAGCATCAATCATTATTATTAAAGTCGGTAAGATAAAAATAAAGTCTTCATTATCCATTTCTTGATTTAATCATGAACTAGCGTTGATCAGCAGATTGAATCCTAATCCAGTAAATATCCCAGGCTAGCAATGGCACCAAGAGTTGATTATGGTCTGGTTAAGTTGATTAATGTTTAATTAATAATTCAGATAACATTCCAGGCCTAAAGAAAGACCTGCAATAGGCAGATTTAGTTTTTGCATAATGTATGTTTAATATAGAAGAGCTGTCAAATTATTCATCTCATCTATTTCACTTCATTGGTTTATTTTATCAATTAAAGAAAAAGAAAACTTTTTTACTGATTCATGTAACAAACCTTTCACAGCAGATTCCAGACGCCTTTTATCTTCAATTAAATCTGCTTTCTAAAATTCAATAAAGAAAGGAAAATATATTCAATCGGTCAAAGCCATTAGAATAAATGCCTGGAATATAAAAACACAGTGATCAAAGCAAAATCAACATTTAGTTAAAACTGAATTTAATTTGATTTGGGTCAAGTAGGTTGTGAAAAAAAAAAGAGATGCCCTTAAGCTAAAAAATAGGTTGCCAGGCAACGAAACATACGCCCACACAGCAGCCAAATCGTCCGGGCAGTCAACAAGAATTGTCGCATATTAAGGAATTATCAGAAAATCATTAGAATTTGTTTGGTTTTTATAATCAAACGTTTTTTTTTTTAAATCATATAATAATTGTGACCTCCAGAGGCACCACAAGCTAAAAAGGGTGATTTTTCGTACAATCAGGGGACATAATTCAGGAAGTAATGACCCGATGGGCGCAAATATCGAAAGGAACCAAGATCTTTGGGTTTAAAACATACCTGTCAAGTTTCATCAAAATCGATTCAAAATTGTGACCTCTATCTATAGGGTCCACAACCTTGATATAACATATTTTCACACTATTTGTGTACAAACGGCGGCCATTTTGTCCGTCAATTCTAGTCCGGTTTTCACGTAATTCAAACTCTCTCTTCATTACCATGTAACGGTGATATAGTCAAACGTTTTTTTAAATCGGATAATAATTTTGACCTCCAGAGGGACCAAAAGCGAACAAAAGCGATTTTTCGGACAATCCGGGGACATAATTCAGGAAGTTATGATCCAATGGGCGCAAATATCGAAAGGAACCAAGATCTTTGGGTTATAAACAAACATGTCAAGTTTCATCAAAATCGGTTCAAAATTATGACCTCTATAAGGTCCACAACCTTTATATAACATATTTTCACAATATTCGCGTACAAACGACGGCCATTTTGTCCATCAATTTTGGTCCCATTTTCACAAAATTCATACTCAATCTTCATAACCATGGAACGGTGATATAATCAAACGTTTTTTTAAATCGGATAACAATTTTGACCTCCAGAGGGACCACAAGCTAAAAAGGGCAATTTTTCGGACAATCAGGGGCCATAATTCAGGAAGTTACGATCCGATTGGCGCAAATATCGAAAGGAACCAAGATCTTTGGGTTATAAACATGCATTTCAAGTTTCATCCAAATCGGTTCAAAATTGTGTCCTCTACACTGTTCACAACCTTGATTTAACATATTTTCACACTATTCGCGTACAAATGGCGGCCATTTTGTCTGTCAATTTTGGTCCGATTTTCACGAAATACGACCTCAACCTTCATAACCATGGAACGGTGATATAATCAAACGGTTTTTTAAATCGGATAACAATTTTGACCTCCAGAGGGACCACAAGCTAAAAAGGACGATTTTTCGGACAATCAGGGGCCATAATTCAGGAAGTTACGATCCGATTGGCGCAAATATCGAAGGGAACCAAGATCTTTGGGTTATAAACATGCATTTCAAGTTTCATCCAAATCGGTTCAAAATTGTGTCCTCTACACTGTTCACAACCTTGATTTAACATATTTCACACTATTCGCGTACAAATGGCGGCCATTTTGTCCGTCAATTTTGGTCCGATTTTCTCGAAATTCGAACTCAACCATCATAACCATGGAACGGTGATATAATCAAACGGTTTTTTAAATCGGATAACAATTTTGAACTCCAGAGGGACCACAAGCTAAAAAGGACGATTTTTCGGACAATCAGGGGCCATAATTCAGGAAGTTACAATCCGATTGGCGCAAATATCGAAAAGAACCAAGATCTTTGGGTTATAAACATGCATTTCAAGTTTCATCCAAATCGGTTCAAAATTGTGACCTCTAAACTGTTCACAAGCTAAAAAACGTGATTTTTCGTACAATCAGGGGCCATAACCCATGAAGTTACAGTCCGATACATGCCAATATCGAAAGGAACCGAGATCTTAGGGTGATAAACCTATGTTTTAAGTTTCATTGAAATCGGATAAAAATTGTGACCTGTAGACTGTTCACAAACAATTGTGGACGGACGGACGGACGTCCGGACGGACGAACAGGGGCGACGACAATATACGTCCACATGAAAATGTGGGCGTATAAAAAAATAGGACAGTGTCTATGTATAGTATCTTACCTTGCATAATAAAGGTAGCAAACAATTATTAAATTTATCATGGACTTGTTTTATCAGCGACTGTTCTCTGAAATATAAACAACACTAGGGTTCAGTATAATGATCATTCATTTATTTTCCAACCTGTACCAGGAGCCAACACTGAATTTATATATATATATCTATATATATATATATATGAGAGAGAGAGAGAGAGAGAGAGAGAGAGAGAGAGAGAGAGAGAGAGATCCACTTAACATAAACTAGGTCATTTTGGGACTAACATGGTTCAATTTTTATTTCATTAATTTGGGGTCTATAATAGTGAGAGGAAACCGGAGGACCTGGAGTAAATCAACAAGGTTGGACAGGCCACCCTACTTCTTGTTGCATACAAACAAGCAAGGAATCAAAACCATGCATCTTGACTCAATGACAGATCCTGCGATACAATGTTCATGCATTAATCATTTTGGCCACTCTACACCCCCAAAATACTGTATGAAATTTGGTATTGTAGGCAGTCTATTCATAATTTTTGTTCTATATAATCAGGTTAGTGAGTGACCAGCAGTTGTTCTTCAATCCACTAGAGTGTAAACAGAAAAATTAGTCCTACAAATTCTCATAGATTAGCAAAAACAATTAGCAACTGACAAATTAAAGATTCTATTAAAATTATCTTATTCATAATCAAGTTGTTGTATACAGTAACTGACTGTGGTCGTTACTAATCTGTAAACTTTCATGGATCACTTCAGATTTACCTTAGGCCAATATCGTGACTAAACTGGACCAGTAATGACTTCACTAACATTTAAAAATCAAAATGCTACATAACTATATAGAATAATATTTTGAATATTTATTGTATTTAAAGCTTCGTCAATAATACTCTACTTAACAAATGACACAATTTGTGGTATACAAGTTATTTAAAGGATTTATTTCAGCGACGTTTAGGGTCCTCGTCGAACGTCGCCGAAACAAATCGTTCACATTACTTGTATTTCATATAATTGTGTATTGTGTTATTCTCCTTCAGTTATTTCCAAATAACCTACCTAGATTGTAATATACCGTGTAATGACTGGAAATGTGAACGAATATCATCTATAACGGTACAGGTTTCTGTTTTAGCATTTGGTAGTAAATCATTGAAAGACTGAAAATTAAATAAAATATAAATCAATAATAACCTGCATAGCAATCAAGTATCATTTCTCTAGGAATTGCAGCCGTTCAGTTAATATGATATATCGTATCCAATGTGATATATTCTCTATTAAAGTGAAGGATGATGGAGTCTAATGTTTGCACAGATATAGATAAGAAGGGACTGACGAACTCATCTTACAAGCATGCGAATTATCAAATTAAAAATGTAACGAGAAAATAATACCTGTTCTGTTGTTCGTAGTTTTTTAATCACATGATTAGCTATCTGTAGAGCTGGTTCCATATCTGCTAATACTAATTTATTCTTAAATACAAAAATAAAAAAATTCTCAATAACACACAACACAGCAATTTCTTTTTTTTTATCAAATTGAGAAATTTTCTAGTCAGGATAACAACATGGATATCAAAATGATCATGTTATGTCAATAAGACATCAAATAAATCAATCACTGAGACAGTCTCAAAGTTTACAATTTTCTGCCCTTTATTGTAATCAATTCAAAATTAAAATGTAATACTTATGTGCATAGCCTACCTTATCCTCCATTGAGGTAATGGAATGACCTTTATGTTCACCAATAATAACACAACGAGAACAGATTGGTGTTAAATCATCTTCACAGAAATATTCAATTGGTCGGCTGTCATGTTCTTTACATACATTGGCCGTTTCTTCTTTTATAACAACACTAATTTATAAAACAAAAAAAATAACAAATACTTTGCCTGTATAAAGTCTAGTTTCCCATGAACTTTATGATATTGATTTTAATATTGATTCATATATGCACTTATAAACTGTCTGTTCTGGACATATTTCTTGATATGGATTAATATGCATTACAGTATGTATCAATATTAAAGATGCATTATGAAACAGCTGAATCTGTCTATTTCAGCTCTTTTTTCTGACTTCAAATCTTAAAGACACATTATGTAAGATTTAGATAAAGAGCTGGCCGTTCTTGCTATATAGCTCAAAATAGATAATTTGAAATTGATATTGCAAAATGAATATAGTGAAAATTTCTTTCAAATTACTTTAATATGTGCAACTTTGACAAGATGTGTGACCATCATACTGGTTGTTCGAAGTTTAGCCTCGCTTCACCATCATTAATCTACTTAATATTGGACCTATCCGATGGCACCAAGTCTTGACATGTTAATAAATGTCTAATTATTAGTTTATATAAAATTTAAGGCCTCATACAAATCCTGCAATGACAGATTTAGGGCTTGCATAATTCCTATTTAAATAAATTATTATTTAGATATCTATTCACATGACCAGCCTATAGTGAACTCTCTAGAGCATCGGATGACTGCGATTAAAATGGATTTGAACAAGTAAATCTATACTTACGAATTACCATTGTCTCCTATTTCTAATGCTTGATGCTGACGTAAAGCATTATATTTTGAATGTACCTAAAGTGAAGAAAACAAAAAAACAATTGACCTCCCGTTGAACTAACTCTTGGATCAGTTTTTAAAAATTAAATGAATCACTGAACTCCGAGTTGATCTAGCTCTTTAGAAATCTTGGACCAGTTTTTAAAGGGATACCTTTTAAGTTCAAAATATTGAGATTCTGTATATGATTGGTGACAAATTAGCTTCAATTCTACTTTTTGAGTCATACAAACAGTAAAATTGTTTTCAAGGAGTTTCAATGACCTCTTCTTCAAGTCATTGACTTTCTGTGCCCAAGGACAGGGATTTGATGATCTTCATGTTGTTGGTAACTAACAACCAAATATCAGTAGTCACGGTATATGTGATAGATAAGATATATCAGGCATCCATATTATGCTATCTGGTTACCGTGGACACAAAATTCATTGACATACTACAACCACCATTAGGTTAAGAATAACACTGCCAAAGAATCAAAGATATCTAACCTTAGTAAAACATAGTCCACACATAAAACAATCACATTTAACACACCGACATGTAGCTTTATTCATATTACATTCTTGACAAAATAGTTTATCACTATCTGAAAATGAAATAAAATAAAATGGGGATTAACTTCCTCCTTTCTTGACCCAACCGGACTAATGAAGATGGGACTACATAAACAAGAACAAACATACGTTAAAATGAGGCTTGTCAGAACCTAATCTGATTAAAGCACACATCTTATTTCATTAAGCTTTTGTAGTTTAAAATTTCATTTTACTTGTCTTTACTACACTAGGATCTGAAAGAGTTCTTATATAATCTGCGTTCGGGTTGATTTGAGGGATTAATCAATGAAAGGGACAGTTGCAGATCTGAAAGAGTTCTTCTATAACCCGCGTTCTGGTTGATTTAAGGGATTAGTCAATGAAAGGGTCTGTTGCAGTCAGTTCTTGGCGTGCAATCCACGCTCAGATATTAAAGATTCAAAAATTATGAAATACAATCAAGTTCCATCCTTACCTGTTTTATATAACAAGTTTACAACTATACGTTTGGACTACTTACATTTTCTATCTGAAGTTCTTCTGAGTGTGGATGAGGCACCAGCTGGTATTAATCTACTTAATTCTCTGTAGGAAAAGCAAAAAGATATATATACTACAGTAGAATCTGCATTAAGCAGCCACCCACGGGAAATTTTAGGATTGACCGCTTAACGGGAGTGGCCTCTTAATAAAATCTCGAGTTTTTTGTGCCGACATCAATTAATATTACGCTTGGGTGCACTTGCATCGGTAAATTTGGCCGTCGCTGAATCTCGGACATAACTTCCATAAACATGTCATTTTGCCCCAACCTTCAATACTACTGTCTATCATTGTCATGCATTCGATAATATTTATCCATTTTTGTAAAATCTCATGGGTTTTTTTTGTGCTGACATCAATTAATATTACGCTTGAATGCATTGGAAGCAAACACCAATGCAATACTTCACTTGCATCGGTAAATTTGGCCGTCGCTGAATCGCCGACATAACTTCTGTAAACTTGTCATTTTGTACCAACCTTCAATACTACTGTCTATCATAGTGATGTATTCGATCATATTTATCCATTTTTGTGAAGAAAATCGATGAATTAATTTTATTTTATCAAAGAAGCACACGAACCAAAAAACATCGCTGATTTAGCTACCGAATCACAGGGGGTGTAACTCTGTATGTAATATTACAGGTGGCGCTAAAAACGTCTTTTTAACAACATAGCGGCTTTTAGTCGGTACTTTCAGTTTATTCAATCAGTATCAAATAATGTCCCGTTACGTGTGAAAACAATGATCAGGTTTGTCGTTTAATAAAACAAAAGATTAATTAACAGATAATCCCGGGTTAATTGGTATTTTCACATTTCTTTTTATCTGATTTGCGGGAGTCCAGTTAATTGATTACTACTCACGGGATTAGCGGGGGGTGTTACGAAGAACGACAAGATGGTATCATTCAACAATGGCCGTTGAATGGGCGATGTTTTGTTAAATTCATTTGCAAAATAGTGACCGCTGGCCGCGTTAGAGGAGTGACCGTTGAATAAGGAGATGAAACAATAGAATTTTTACGGGGGGAAATTATTGTGACCGCTTACAAGGAGATGTCGCTGAATAGGAGTGGCTGCTCATACGGATTCTACTGTATGTTGAAAATAAAGTCTTCTTAGCATGAATGAATGGAATGGGGTTTTTAATGTACTTTTCTGTTCCACCCATGCCAATAAAGACAGAGTGTAAATTTCAAGTAAATTGTATGGTAACTTTAGTCTGGACTTAACAATATATTTCAGTGATCAATGGCCATAGCTCTGGAAGTAATGTTGACTTCTTAGCCTCTATATAATAATCAAGGTCCACATCAAGGCTAATATCATTATTTAAAGGACAATATACACTATATATTATAGTAACAAATCATTTAGGTGCAGATTGGAACAACATGTGGTTGTATATTGCTGTCGATTATGCAGCATTTTAAAGGACAATATTGGTGTCAGTCATTACCACATATGTGATAGAACTGGTTAAACACTATGGCAGTATTTTAGATTCAAAATTCTAACATGCTATCGTCTAATTTTTTACTTCTATTCATGAAATTTCTAACTTCCATTCATGTAATTTCTAACTTCCATTCATGTAATTTCTAAATTAAGACAACATATAATCTAATTTATTTATTTATTACTATAATATGTAGTATATTTTGTTTTAATTATCCTAAGTTAAATTCTATACTTACTGATCCACTAAATTTCTCTGGTTACATAATAACATTCCAATCATATAATAATTTGGTGTTAAGGACTTTAAAACTGGCACATCTTCTGGAATATTTGAACCTGCCTGGAAAATTTATGTACAGAATTAAAATATTATATTAACCATAGATCCATGTGAAAATAAAATTGAAAAGCAATAATTAAAAATGGCACACACACACACAAACACAATAAGATGACGTCAATCTAAAGTTCATCTTTATATGCCATACCTTAATTAAAAATTGAATGACTGAAGTCAATATTTTTCTCAAGTTAAGGTATATCATATTGAAATCAAAGTAAAACAGAGAATAAAGTAACATATCTTGTCATAATATGATAACATACATCTACATACTCATTCATGTTCTTTATACAAGTACAAGGAACATTTAAACTTTAATAGCAGGTATAATAATATATGCTGACACTGACTTGGTGATAGGATTCCTCTAAAGATAAACACACTTATATATGATACACTACTTCTGAATTTGATTAATGTTAATAAAATTCAGAAGTAGTGTATCCATATAAGTGTGTTTATTTTAAGTGAAATTAATTTCTATATGTCTTATAAGGATTATGCCTCTAAAGATTATAAAAGGATTAAAATTCAACTGGACATTCTTAAAATACTTAACTTGCATTGTGGACAGGTAATAACATTCTTATCTTCACGAGAAAATCTCAACACACAGCTTTCACAAAATGTGTGTCCACAGTTAAGCAGCAAAGGCTGTTTACTAGCTTTTCGTGAATTTTCTGCAAGAATAAATTATTAACATTGATTTATACTTGATCTGATATGTCAATGGATCCTACGGCTTTTCTAATTTATGACTTCTTCATCGCCATCTTGTAATTGCGACTTTGATGCATAGTAGTCGAAAGAAAATGAAATTAAATGGGTTTAACATCCTACTTTTCTGCTCGACTGGGCTAATGAGGGAAATTTTGCTTCTATGGAATTCCAAATGCTAAGGGGACCTTTTATACATGCATGCCAATATATACACAGGAACTTTGTGTTCCATCCCATCCGAACGACTAGACAGCTTCCTGGGCCCTCCGTCCTGCAACACTGACAACGGAAAACCAATTCGGAAAATCAACCTCCAGGCTAGCGCCACCTTGGAATCTGAATTCAGTTCATGATTAGTCCAAGAAGGAACATCAATGCGTCAAGTTTCATTTCGTTCCTATACTCGAATTAGGAATCTTGGGAGGCACAGCGCCTGGTAATGTGTACCTAGTCGTGAAGTTTGAAAAATCAGGCTCAGATGTAGGCCTATGCAATGGAGTATGTGCACATTAATCGAAGAAGTGGAATCGAAGCTGTTGTCTTGGCCAAATCTTCGTACTTTGCATTGTATACTTTAACACAAAGACAAAATTTGCATGTTTTGACTCAAAATCACTGTGGTACCTGACTGTGGGTAGAGAATTATATTTGATAATCCAATTATTTCACTTATGATTTATTAAATAATATATATATATATCAAAAATTGTTATAATTAAATTAGTTCTTGACTGACACCTCCATTTCTGACGAAACTATTTTTTTTTAAATTATTGGCAAGTCAACCCCATAATGGGCCATAATGGAATAAGCAAAAGTGCTCATGGACCAAAACGTAAATTGGAACTTCAGTGGTACTTGAAGCGGAAATAAGATTTCTGAGTATTCTGACTTTCATTTCGACATGATTCACATCACATTGACATTATACGATTATATTCTTCATTTGGCAAGGTATGTCAGTCCAAGCCAACATACCTCGATGTGTGACAGTAAAGAAACCATTGCACTTCGGACAAGATGGACACTTCTGCATAATGCTATTTTTAACAATTTATATTAAATATTAAAAAAGCCTAACAAAATATCTAAGACTATTATTGACATATCATCAGCCATATTGCCATGTGCAAATATACAACTGTTTGATTGGTCGAGTCAGCAAGAGCGGGATTAGCCCCGATCACCCAGTCCACACTGAAATGCATTTCCAAAGCGCTCTTTTTTATGCGTTGCATTCGAAGACCTGTGAGTCCGAAGAATTTGCAGTAGCCTATTATAAAATATCGCCTAACTGATAATTGATCAGATCAGTTTGCAATTAAATACATGTGACAAAAACGTTTTCATTTAGGTCCGATTCATTCGCTGACAAAACTAGTGTGCATGACCGAAAGCCTGCAGCAGGAACAACGAATTAGTTCTTCGGATGGGACGAAATCCGAGTCCCGTATACACATTAGCGTGCACGAAAAACCCCCAAAAACCCCTGACAGTTGGAATTCGAAATAAGCACAGGTCGTACATACAGTATCGCTTTTTCGAGCAAACTTTCCCCCATAGCACACCGTATGACGTCCATTCATTTTATTTTTGCAAATACTTGCAAAGCATGTAAGCCTGATACATATAGATTGGCCTACCCAGGTTGTTGAACATAACCTAAAATAATCCTATGCGTAAAGGATTAAAAGATTAATGGATAAGTTCAATTTAGGTGCGCATCCGGGTCGCAAATTCTTGCGATTTAGATTATAATTACAGATGAAAATATCTCGAATGAGTATGATTTTAAGTGCGCATCTGGTCTCCTATTCCTGAGTTTTGCCCCCCCCCCCACGTGAACGGTTATAGATTCTAGTTTAACAGTTTTCGAATTGGTTTGGCGCATTGTTGGGGTCAGGTCAGTAGAGGTCGAAAATCAGCGTTCCCAAAACTTTCAATCCAGAGTTATGCCGCCTTGGTCTAAGGATTTGTGACTGTGAATGTGGAGCTTTGCGTTCATGATAGGACAAACCCCATTCAACATTCCGTTTCAGAGTACCCCCCCCCCCCAACCAATCTATTCGCGGAAACCTGCAAATTTGCAGTTTTAATTGGGTTATTTTCAAATTTGGCCCGCAATGAGAACGTTTTAAGGAAAGTTCTTAATTTTCAAATTTTGGGTGAAGCATTCTAGACTTGAGAGGGCAAATCCTTTCGATATTTAGCCTTCCGTGACGTTAACGGATTTTCTTCAAATTTGGACCATAAGAGCGAGCACTAACTCTATCAATATTCGTGGTTACCCCCATCCCCCTCTCCAGCCCTCCAGATTCGCGTGAATTCAGGTATATGAATCGTGTCACCTTTAAGACACTACCCAACCCTAATGGGTAGCAGATTTCCGATTCAGTCTCATGTGAGGCATTTCATTAATTTTAGAAATGAGCGATGTCTCATAAAACGTTCGAGTTCCCATAAAATGGAAATGGGGCCAGAACAAGAACGCCCCCCCCCCCCCCCCTGTACACTATGTACACTCTGTTCCCTCTCAAAAGCAGAAACCGAATTTCACTCTTTAATAGAATGTCCACACTATTAATCTCTCAGGCTAAATATTCTTTCTGCTACTTTCAGTGACAACAATTTGGCCATAACGTTTTCAGTCTGTGAGTGTATGTCATTATATAAAGCATTTCAACATAGAAATCAAACCTCGACCTGATAATATAAGGTACATGTATTACAAGACCAACTTCACATTTCATTTTCATTTTTTAACATCTTTACATACCGAAATAATGACTGATATACATTTTCACTTTGATCACGAACCAGTACTTCATTTTTCATATTCTTATAAATATATAATATATGTATATTGCTATTTATCATGTTCCTCATGTCATTCACTTTTAACAAGAATTTGTATTTCATGTTCATGCTATTTATTTGATGTTCCTCATGTCATGTATATGAATTGTATGCGGCCTGCAATGGGTGTTAATATGACACAATAAAATATTATCTATCTTATTTTATCTTATCTTACTTAGATCGATCTTCAGAGCTATACTTCCACATGGGAATAATATGCAACTCTAATGATATCAAGTGTTCGGTGACAGTCCGTTTCTGAGTTATGCCCCTTTCACGAATACTTTGTGAACGCAAGAGAGAGAGAGAGGGAGGGGGGAGGAGAGAGAGAGAGAGGGAGGGGGGAGGAGAGAGAGAGAGAGAGAGATGGGTTTAACGTCCACTGGACACAAACTGGGTTATTTCGGGACTAACATGGTTTAATTTTATTTCAATAATGCGCTTGCGCGTAGGGGTCTTTAGCAGTGGGAGGAAACGGAAGTATCCGGAGAAAACCCACGAGGTTGGACAGGCGACCCTACAACAATCCCATGTCCTATAGCACGTTTTCATCTTCCAACCATAACGAAATCTACAGGGGGTCATAATATTTAGATCTGACCATCGACATTCAGCTTCTGCGACATTTCGCTCTGGAGTTACCCCTCTTGCTGAAACTCAGAGAACACCTTGCTTCTGAGCTATCATTAGAAAGGTCAGAAAAACGGACAGGAACTCAAAGTAGTCTACATTTAAAGGTATTTTCCATCAGTTATTTCCATTTATGCTGGTAATCGAGGGTCGTTACTTTTTCGACCTATCCGAACGACTAGACTCTTTCCCTTGTTAGGTTTTTTCTGTTTCGGCGTTATTGACAAGGTGAGACTTATAAATATAAAGACTTATAAATCTCGAGCAAGACCGGGTCGTCCTGTTTAACGTGCCACAGCCAACAGAACTCCTGTGCAAGACTATGTTGTAATGGCGATTACCCATATTATTTAACTTTGAAACCGAAGCTAAAACTGGAAAAGAGTGACGATGTAGCCGTATACAAATGAACAAGCAGAGGGAGATGTGGGGTTTAACGTCCAGTGGACACAAACTAGGTCATTTCATTTTCGGGACTAACATAAAAATAATTATGTTTCAATTATATTTCCATGATTCGCTTGCGCGTAAGGGTCTTTAGAAGTGTGTGTGTCTGGGGGGGGGGGACCAGGTGAAAATACACGAGGTTGAACAGGCGACCCTATTCCTTGTCAAGTACAACCGTGGAATCGAAACTACGCCAGTTGACTCAATGACAGACTTTATGATAGACAGTGCACGTGTTAACCATTAAGCCACCCTACCCCCAAATGAACAAGTAATGGGTAGTTCTATTTCAATACAAATTATATAAAATTTGAGAAATAAATACAACAAACTATTTTGTTTTATGTACATGTATATTTTTGTGAAGAGCGTTGACACTCCTACAGTACAGTAATTAATCAAATTTATCATTAAACTACATGTATATACAAATATAGGGATACTCATATAGGCGAATAACAATACAAAATTTCCCCACTGAAAATAAAATTAGAAACACTATTTTAGTTTTCCTTTTAATGAATGGCGACATGGGGCATCTCACTAATAAATACAAATGAATCTAACAATATAAAAGCCGAATACAGGTATATACTTTTTAGTAGTCTCCCCCACCTCCCTTTCCCCTCAAACTCCATCACGCGTGTGTATAGTCTCAATTAATGAATTTGGGCGAAGGAAGCTCATAGTGTACCAAACTGGTTGACCACTTTATCTTTGTGTTAAATCCAACGACCATATTCAGCTATCGTTTAACAAGAACCCGAAATTTAATATTTCTCAAAAATATTCACTCGGCCCGCGGATTATAATCCATGGTATCATCACTTTGCGTGGGGCTACACGTACCTATTGATCTCTCCGGAGTTCAAACAGGAAAGAGTGCTCATTTGCTTAGTCGCCATCCAAAATACAGTTGGAAGAAAATTAGCTTTCATACTTACGTTTATTTTCCGTTCGACATAATCGCCCATCTTTAAATATAAATCCAACACATTTCATATTTACTTCCCTCCTATTACTAGCATTTGGAATTTCATTAATATTTAAATGGGACAAATCGCCTGTTAATTGTCGCCGAATATGTAATCACGTGTACAATAATTACAACCTTCGACACAATGTTTAAATAAAATGTGATTTATCAATCCGTAAAAACAAAACGTGTCCTTTTTTTAAAGCTTCAGCTTGAATCATACTCAATTTGCCTTTAAACAATACCATTCTTAACAAATCATACATAAAGCCTGATAAGAACTATTTACGGGCTTGACTTTATTTGCAGCCAGCCATATTATAATCTTCATTAGAAAGTAAGAGTAACGAAACAAAAATTATATTTCTTTATATTAATCTCTTCAATAAAAACTTGTCTTATTCGAGAAAAGCTGTTAAATCAATTGCCGGTGGGGTGTCTGACAGATGACACAATAATTAGTCAAGAAACATATTCGGTGCACAAGAACTTATCTTCTTGAGAAAACTGTTATTCAATTTCCTTGAGTTGACTGAATTTGTACACCTATTCGATGCATTGAGGTCATTTATTTTGAAACTTATTTTTCCTCAAAATTCATGATTTGTTTCTTCACAAAACATTTGGAGAATTAGATTTCAGCTCCCCGCCCCTTGCCGATCCATTTATCTGCTGGAAATGCTTTGCAGTGGAATAATATTATCCAATTTCTTCATTTTGAAAATTATAATTCCTTTATTGATTTAGGTACGATTTCACTTTCAAACAAATTGGAACTCACCTTGTCCTCTTGCTAAAGAATTGATCCATGGCAATATTTTAAAGAAAATTCCTTAAACATGAAAATAATTTACAGTAGATCATATTACTTACTACTAGATAATACTATTTCTTATTTTAAACACATTTATCATATCTTCTAGTCTAAACTATATCTGGAAAACATTTTTGTTAGTTTTTCTTCAAAAACATTTTTGAAGTTGCTTCTTATGTGTGTATTTCCATCTTTTCAACATCATTTTCATATCACTTCAAGAATGTCTTAAAGGGAGAATTTGCAGTTAATAGATATAAATTAAAAGCAGCGCAAGAAAAGTATCGAATTCATGATTATCTATGCTGGAAAACATTTGAATAGCTAAATAAAGTAAGTAGTAAAGCAGACACAAAACGAAAAACAAGACTAACAAAAAAGCCCAGAAATTATTTTCGATTTTTTATATTTCATTTTTTTTTTTAAAAATGTGCTGATTCAACAGCCTTTGTTTGCACCTTTATATAAATAAACAGAACTATTCACATTCAAAATATTGCTCTCATGAAAAATAAAATCTCCACTTTACATACACACATGTACATTCAATCAGTTAAAAACAAAGTCTTGTAATATAATACATGTACATACAAAAAAACTCAACAATGTATACATCATACTGGGATTATAAAAATCCGCTCACAATGTCTCTATACACAATTTAAAGTCAAAATAATATACATATCAATGTATAGAAATTGTCAATTGTCTTTTTAAGACAGAACTTCATCTAAAATCTTCATCTAATGATCTCTTTGTGCACTTTTTTTTTCGGTTTAAAAAAAAAGTGCCATTATTTTTGAAGAAAAAAAATGATTTTTAACTAAAATCTGTACAAACAAATATTGTTTGTCACAAACATTTTTTTAATAGTACACACAATAGGATGTTGCACTGGTTCGTAATTAGTTATCCTGGTTACGAATAAGCCTGTTCAAATTCCATTACACTCTTGATTTTAAAACAAAAATAGTAATAAAAAAAAGTAATAACAATTCCTTGTCACATTGTCAGTTTTGTAGAAAAGATATGACAGATTAATTTGTTGACCACTAAGAATAACCACTATTAACTATCAGTAGGATCACTTGTATCATTTGATAAATCTGATGGTTTTTCTGCGCTTTTACTTTCAGTCATGTCTTTAGGAGGCGGTTCCACCGATTTGGTTTCAACAAGCGTAGGTGGTGGGTTTACTATACTTTTAGTTTCCACAGGTTCAACAGGCTTTGTTTCTGTTGCAACGACCGGATTGACTGGCACATTAGCAATAACTGGCTGAATAGCAGCAACCCGGTTAGCCACGACTGCAGGTGTAACAACAGGGGTTGTTATTACAGGAGGGGTAACAACAGGGGGTGTTATGACTGGAGGTACAGCAGGAGTAGCTATGACTGGTGGTGGAATAACAAAGGGTTCAATCGTTTTAATGCTTCCAACACTGACATCTTTAACGGCTTCAACAGTTTTGTTTTCACCATTGTTTTTTGTGTTTTTGAAAATATCACTTACATTCTCAGTAGGTTTTACTTCGTTATTTGTGCTGTTATTTTTATTTGAATTTAAATTATTAGTACCTGGACCATTAGGTAGTATCGGCAATAGTGGTTCAGTGTTAGATATCTTTATATCAGTGTCTGTATTAGTCTCTGGGTTGAAATTGGTTTCTGTAGCACCTGGTAAACTATCATTAACAGGAATGTCTACATTCATTTCATCTGGAGTTGCATCACTCCACCTACTTTGACGATTAGAACGATCTCTGTTACGGGGTCGCTTCTCGTGATGATTTCTAAAACCATGATCTTTTTCAAAATGATCTTGTTCTCGATCCTTTCTGTCATCTCGGTCATTACTATCACGTCGGTCATTACTATCACGTCGGAAAGGTTCGCGAACAAAATCATTTTCATTTTCTTCAAATTCTTCATCTTCATTGTTGTCATTGTCTATAAGCATTCTCGGCATCCCTCGGAAATCAACTTCCATCAGAGGTTTTGGTCCACCAAATCGATCTCTGTCGTTAAAATTAGGTCCATCAGCACTAGGACCATCTGGTGTTCCACGGAAATTTGGATTTAGAAATCTTGGAAATCCTGGAGGTCTAAAGCCCAGTAGCCCTGGTCTGGGATTACCCAACATCCTGGGGCTTGCACCCGGGGGATGAACACCTAATACTGGTCTCATAACAGTACCAGGACCGGGTGAACTAGTTGGTACTTCTGTCACAGGTACATTAGGTCGCAACATTCTTGGTGTTCCAGGTCTCTGATCAGGCATCCTCATTAGCGGGGGTCGTGGGCTGGTACCTAGAAGGGGTATTGAATTGGGTGCTCCTGGGCGCGCTGGGGAGCCTGGTAAAAGAGAAGGAATTAACATTCTTGGAGGCATTCCTCTCTGAAGCAAAGGCATCATACCAGGACGAAGAGTGAAATTTGGTGGCATACTAAAATTAGGATTGCCAGGTGGCAGAATACGATCATCTACATCCTCAGCTTCTTCATCTTCCCACTCATTTTCTTCTTCATCATCTGGCTTACTCATAAGATTGTTGAAGGGAGGTCTTAGCATTGGGTTTCCAGGCATCATCATGCGGAACCTAGGTGGTGGTAAATGTGTTGGTATCTCCATACCCCCAGTTTGAGGATTGAAGCTAGGACGACCTACGCCAGGAACATTTTGCATAGCTTGCAAATTGTTGGCTGCCGATGTTAAGATATTCTGGAGGGGTGGACGAACAGTCATTCCTGCTGGCATTGGACTGGTGCTCAACATAACCTGACCACGACTTACAGCTTGACCAGATAATCCTGCCTGTAAACTTGCAATAGACACAGGTGGCATCTAAAAAAAAATATAATAAGAAAATGTTATTCAGTAAAAAATTATTGTAAAGGGAGAGAAATGGGTTTGACGTCCACTCGAAGCAAACTAGGTCATTTCGGGACTAACATATGGTTTAATCTTATTCACTACTTAGCTTGCTTGTATGGATCTTTAGCAGTGGGAGGAAATTGGGGAATCCAGAGTCAACCCACGGAATTGATTTTGCAAGCGATTCCAAGAGGTCTAGAATGACACATCAAGACTTTTATACTTAAGTTATTTTAACTGATTTCTGAAAATCATGACTTTAAGATACAGAAAATAATTCAATATGCAAGTAATTCAGTCAGGTGATTCAAAAATGTGGCATATAGCATAAGAAAAGATAAGCTAATTTTTTGAAGTTAACTGAGTGAGAGGTAAGGTAATTCAATCTACATGAATTCTTTGATTTTAAATATTGAAGATTTACAGCTGCCAGAATTTACTTTCTATCTTGTCAATTGATGCAAAGCTTTATTTCTAGCAATCAAATACTGAATTGAATCAAAAAATTTTTAAATTAAATTTTAATATACATGTAAATAGGCGATTAAAAAATCTTGCAATATAGCATAGAAAGCTGAGATAAAATTCAAGGGTAAATATGTCATCTAGATTACTTTTATATCCTTTAAACAGGAATAATGCAAGAGCTAAATGTGCCTATTTCAGGTCTTTCTTTAGGCCTAAAATGTTATATAAACTATTAATTAGACATTTATTATCATGACAAGACCATAATTCTCGATGTCTCTGATGGGTCTGACTTTCCGCAGATTTTGAATACGATCTGCTGTTCAACAGCTGTTGATGATTACAGTAAAAATGGATAATCAAGACTGTTTATTATCGAAATATTTACAACTGAGGCTCCGGTCTTATTAAAGTGAGGATTTCCCGGCTTAAAGTGAAGTAATTTGACTAGAATATTCAACATAACCCTTTACTTTATCTATTTTCCTAACTATTATAGCCATTACCGTCAACTCTTTTATCTAATCTTCCATAATGCCACTTTCATTAATTTAAATCTTTAGTTCTTACATGAAACAAAGTAAAAAGCATTTGTAACTACCTGAATTCCTCCACTTGCCATACTCCTAACTGGCAACATGCCACCAGGGGGTGGCATTCTTTGCATTTGTCCGGGCGTCAACTGCATACCAGGATGAGCACCAGGTGGTAATTGTAAACCTCTTGGTGGCATTCCTGGAGGCATTGGACCAGGCATCTGTCCTGTCATTGATATCATCATAGGTGGCATCATTCCCGGTATATGAGGTGGCATGCCTGAAATATACATTTTGTGTTAATTATAAACTGTCAACATCAATCTGATTAAAGGTACACTAGGATCTGGAGGAGTTTAACATTACATTACTGACGTTCTGGTTGAAGTGAGGGTTTAGCCAATGAAACGGCGAGTTCTTGGCGTGCGGAACACTGGGTAAACAACTAGAAATGTCATTCTCACTGATAATCACTTGAAATGTCGCACTGACTGATTAATCAATGTCTGACATCATAGGGTCAAAAGCCACTTTTACATCATGGAAATGTTCAGTCAAAATAGTGGTACTTGTACTGTTCAATGGATTCATTTCTTTTTTCAAAATAAGAAATTACAAACCTCCAGGTACTTGATTTGGACCTCCACCAGGGCCACCTGGACCACCAGGTCCATTAGGTCCATTCGGTCCACCAGGTCCATGAGGACCATTTGGTCCACCAGGTCCATGAGGTCCATTTGGCCCACCAGGTCCATGAGGTCCACCAGGACCACCTGGTCCCGGTGGAAAAGGAGGTGGATTAGTCATATCAGGTGGTGGTAACATCTTAGGCATGTTATTCAAATTTTCTTGCATTTGTTGTTCCTCCTCCTCGGTCGGCCCAAACTTCAATCCTTAAAATACATTAAATCAAAATATAAGTTATCTAGATAATGCAAATATATTTATCTGTAGGTGGGTCCTTGAAACATTTTCCACAACTATGTGCCATGATCCAAAATACACCATATATCAACTCATTGGTTTCTATAAAGCTATCAACTCACCCTTTAAATGTTCCGGTAATGTCTCTACATCTATATCACCACCTTCTACTAGCTGTGGTACGTCCTGGGGTAGTTTATCCCATGGTATATATGTCACTCCGAGATCTACGTCCCACATTTGTTTATACTGTGGACCTTTCACACCAAAACCAGGAGCCCATGCCACCTGAAAATACAATTCATTATCACTAACCTAATTTTTCATTTTGTCTACCAGACCTATCAAACCTGTAAGGGATAATATTACAAACAAACGCATGCTTAAAGATGGTTAGACAAGTTTTGTCCAGCACCTCAAGAAAGTGGAATCAAATGTTCTGAAGGATGTTAATGCATGTCTTCATTATTAAAAACCTATTGTCATTTTTTTCTACCAGAAATATCAAATATGGAATGTGTAGTATGAAATCTCAAGATGAATATTTACAAATACAAGCAAATTAAAGACGGTTAGTCAAGTACAATGTCCAGAGAGAGAGAAATGGGGTTTAACCTCCACTCGACACAAACTAGATAATTTGGGGACTAACATATGGTTCAATTTTATTTAAATAGTTTGCTTGCACAGAGGAATCTTTAGCAGTTTGAACAAACTGGAGAAAATCCACAGGATTGGACAGACATCCATACTCCTTGTCATGTTCAACCTGGGAATCAAAACCATGCCAGTTGACTCACTGACACACCTTATAATACAGCTAATCATTCGGTCACCCAACCACTGACTTTCATGAATAATAAATGAAACTGGATTTTTACTCACCTTCAATAAGCTTCCATTTAATTTTAAACCCTGTAATCTATCCACTGCTTTATAAGCATCTTTTCTTTTAGTCATACAAACAAACGCACAACCCCTTGGAGGAATCATCTATAAAACAAGAGATTAGTATATCAATGTTATAATTGAATAAAGAGTGTAATAGATCAGTACATATCCATGCTTTTAGTGAATACAGTGTATCAATGATTAAAATAGCTAAACAAAAACAGGAGCTTGTCAGCAACAAAAACATCTGTCCTTGTCTACAAATCATGACATGCAAGTATTGAAAAATCAAGGTAATTTTTGTAAGACCCCATTGCACGCCAGGCACTCCAAAGGGAAACCAAGGCAGAAACCAGAATATATGTACTTTCAGACTTACATTTATACTCTCTATTGTACCATATTTCTCTATTTCAAACTTCAACTCATCTTCTGTGGTTGATCTGGCTACATGTCCAAGCCACAATGTTTTGCTACAAACTGCAACAATAAAGTTCAATTCCTAGTCATTATCACTAGCAAAAGACTTTAATATTTGGTGCACAGTTACAAAAGAGATGTTATAGAGGAGATGTTTAAATGATACTACATTGAAATTAGAGACAGTCGCTGTTACCAAAATTCATTACAATTGTAATAAAAAGTTCAGTAGACAACCAAGATTTTCAATGATTTGATAGATGACCAGTTTACATAATGCCCATCAATGTTTAATATACTACTATTCCAACTTCATAATTATTAAACTAACAAAATTTTCTGAATAACAATCAATCACACTATGGGCAAATTGATGCAGAATTGTTCAAAGAAGCATGCCAATTTGTTTGTCCATCGGATTTGAATTCAAAGAGCTTCACCCCAAGAAGAATTAGATGTATAGCTTCCTGGTGCCAAAACAATAAATTGACAAAAGCTACATAAAATTTACCGCTGAGGTGTTCATCTTTCATTGGAGGTAATCCTTTTCTTCTCCTTTCACGATCTTTTTCCTTCTGTCTATCCCTTTCTCTTTCCCTCTCTCTATCTCGAGAACTGAAAAAATTAATGTAAATTTCAGTTATTTTATGTGATCTTGAGTGAAGGTATTCAACATTTTACATTTCATATTTCTTTAACCTTTGTTTCTAAATATATGATTGTTTACACTTACCGTGATCTACGATGTCGATCCCTGTCTCTTGACCGTGACCTACGTTTCCTATCTCTTGACCTTGACCTAGATCTTCTTCGTCTTTTTGGTGACCTTGATAAACAAAAATTACATCATTAAGCTGATTTAATAATTTCCCAATTCTTTTTTTAGTTTTAAAAAAAGGATTTTAACGTCCTACTGTTCTGCTCTGACTGGGCTAATGAAGACAGCGTAATGTCAAGAAATCGTGTAGTATTATATATTTATACCTTGAACGATCCCGATGTCTTCTATCTGATCTGTCATCTCGTGGTGGAGGAATCTCAATGATTTCAATACTAGGATCTAATTCCATTGCTTCATTGGAGTTAGGATGTCCGATACCTCGAGGACCATCCATCATCCCTTGCATCATCATAGCAGAACCCTATAAAAATAAGTTGCATCATCATAGCAGAACCCTATAAAAATGAGTTAAAATTTTAAAAATATCTAAAAAGTCTGAATCATAATATCCCATTCTAAATCATTGAAACTGTAGATTATGGATCAAGTAACCACTTGATATCAAAGAAAGAGGATTCTAATGATTAAAGAATGATATTGTGCCATTTGTATTTTCTCTAAATTTTCTCACAGCTTAATCCAGGCTAATATGTACAGATTGATTCATTAATGTACGATGATTTCTAAGCTTGGATTCACTCAAATTTAAAACACACCTATTAATAAATTTTCACAAACAAAATGGTTGCAGGCTTACTATAGCAAAGCAGCGCAGGTGGATGAAATTTCAATTCCACATATTGTAAATACTGAACGAAATATGAACCATTTTTGAACTGGTACTGAAACAAGATGTTAATTTTGCCTGAAAATAGGCAAGAGATATATAAGAGAATTTTACCTGTCCAATCTCCTTATCAAACTGTTCTTGTTGTTGAAGGAGTTGTTGATGAAGTTGTTCCTGTACACTTATATCAGGATTTTGTAAAGACTGAGACATCTGATGTATTCTCTGCATGATGTTCGGGTCATTTAAGATATTTTGCACTGTTCTGTAGAATAAAATGGTAAACAAAAACATGAAATAATAAAACAGTTTGCTTATAATTGAAAAGAGTCATTGAAATAAAGCAGTTTGCTAATATTTGAAACGAGCCGTTCTTAATAAAACAAATAGTTCTAAGTCTACTGCAAGATTTCACTGATTGGTTTTAAAATTATTGTGCAAGAACATCAGTTTATATTGGTTTAAAATTTGAATCTTCAAGAATTATGAGTTGGTTGTCTATGACTGTCAATCTGCTTCAGACTTTCATACAAATTTCAGTTAATAAAATGATGACACAAAACCGATGCATCAGGACATACAACAACTGAAAGTTATTGATAAACACGTCAACCTACCCTTGAAGCACGTGTGTGTCATCTTTCCTACCATCTTCATCGTCGTCACTTTCACCATAGTCGAAATCAAGTAGTTTCTGAAATATTTAAATAAATTGTCAACTCCAACATCTCCCATTAGTAATTATCAAAAGTACCTGATAGCAAGTTAGCCTTGTGTATGCATGTTAATACCAATCATACCTTTTTCTAAAAGCATGTCATTTAAAATACGGGAAAGCACTGCTCACACTATGAATATGAATTTGTGTATTTCAAAATGCAACTCATGAATATAGTGGTTTCTAATATATCTTCATCTTTACTATGGTAACCCACAGATTTATAACATAAATGTTTACTAAATTTCAACGTGGAGTTGGTGTAAGTCAGCACATGGTAAATAACCTGTGAATTATTACAATCTCTTGTCATTGGTGTTAATGTTTCATGCAATTTGTTGTTCCACAAATTGTTTGAAAGTGGAAAGCTGATGGTATTAGTTTAAAATCATACCTAAATAACTGTCCTTTACACATAGTAAAGAAGTGTAATTCAGATAATAACTTACTTTGTTAAAACCTGGTTCTGGTGGACCACCTTTTCCATCAGCAGATGTTTTACTTAATAACTGATTTGTTAAAGTTTGAATCTGGGCTAGAAGATTAGCATCAATAACTGGTGCTTGCTTCTGTTGTGGTTTTTGCATCATTTCTGTTTGCTGCATCAATTGTTTCTGCAATAGCTGTAGTTGATGTAACTTTTGTTGTTGAGCACTTAAACTTGATTGACCCTGAATTGGAATAGAATGAAATGAGGTTTAAAGTCCTATTGTTCTGCTTTGACTGGGCTATGGAAGATGGGCATATGCCATACAGTGTGCTAGGAGGGAAATTGTGCCCTGGCAGTGGCACTATGGCGTCTACTCTTTTGTCAAATTCTGACTCCTAAGGGATCTCTTATGTACAAGCTAATGTATGCAGAGGACCTCATTTGTTCATATTAATAGTGGGGACAACCAAAGTAAACTGGCAAAGAAAAAGATATGCCCTTTCTTTTTAAAGTTCTGTACCTATAAAAACAAACGAATTACCTCCTGAGACTGGTTTAATAACATGGTAACTGTGTTTAACATGTCATTTTGAGTAGCCTTTCCCTTTTCTGGGGCTTGCTTTTTAGCTGCACTGCTACTTTTTTCAGGTGTTGCTGATGTTCGTGGCTGGGTTGGAACAGGTGGGTGTTTCATGTTGCAAACACTTTCAACAGCTCTTTGGGCTAAAATAAATCAACTTCTTTTATTAAAATCGTGTAGGTGTTTGGTTTTTATCATGTCATGACATTCTGGTTAATTTTGGCATTTGGTGCATTATTTTATCAGGATCTGTTGTGAACTTTGACATTTAAGAGTGGCTGTGTTTTTGTTTGTCCTGCACTGTGTAATACCTAACCACAATGAATTTAAACTAACATTGTAATTTAATAAAGAAGTGAACATTAAATATATTCTAAAATTAAAAGACGTCTATTCAAATATTATACCTGCAAGAACTAACTGGACATTATTTGGATCTGCTGCTAGATCCAACAAAGGTTGAATGATTTCTACTCTGAAAACACCATTTTTCTGCCACAAATTTAAAACTCGCACTACCCTACTCTGAAAATAAAAATGCAAAAAAATATTTTATTTCTAAAATTGATAATATTGTAATAATTTAACGTGATATTATCAAAAAGTATTATCCTAAAATTTAATTATTCTTCCAATTACACCATACAATTCCATTACATATTGTATTGTGTAAGCTTTTATTTCAACTAAAATTTAGAAAGACAACATTGCTAGCAGAACAGAAGCTTATTAACCTACCCTTTCTTCAACAGGACATTTGAAGAGATTTTGGAAAGTAGATACAATATTCTTAGTAAATCTTGGAGCAAATACATCTTTATCAGAACCAAATTGATGTCTTGATTGTCGAACAACTGAATCAATAACATATAATCCTGGTACTTTATATTCTGGTTTACACTGAAAACAAAATAGTTATGGTGGTTCAAGTATCTGGATAAAATGTTCGTTGGGAAGCAATAAAGATTTTAAAAGTTACTTTTGACTAATTACAGCCAATACAAATAAAGACATTAAGAACTTGTTAACAATCACAATTATTACTTTCTGATCTCAAATAAGAATACAAGTTGTATTTCAATTAAGGCTACCTTTTGGATAAACTTTTCGATACTTTGCACCACATGTTTGTAAAATTTAATAGCTTTGATGGCTGTCTTGGTGATATGGGCCATTTTGGCACGCGACACTGGTGGTCGGACCTCATAGAGAGAGGATAACTGAAATGACAAAATAAAAAATATTTATAACTTCTGTTTCCATTTATATTAACCATTCCCCTCCAACATCTATTACATGTTTCCAGGAACCAAGTCTATGTCTTAAAGGTACCAATTATTTGTGTAATAACAATCGTTCCAGAAACTAACTACAGAGGTAAGATTCAAATACAAGGGAAGGTGTCTTCTCAAAAGCTGAGTGATGATGACTGCATTGATTGTCTCAAGTTTTTATGCTTGTTACTATGTTAAACAATACCCGGTTTACATCACAGACGATGCCAAAGGTTGACAAATTCATCATAAGTGTACTATTGTAATTAGTGTCATTACAGAATGGAATTGAACCATTTTCTGACTCATATTTTTATGAGATTCAGCTTTCACAAAATTGCAAGTTGCTATTGCGAAGGATTATATATATGAAATGGGGTTTAACATCCTACTGTTCTGCTCTGACAAGGCTAATGACAACGGGCATACCCTATGCAATGTGCTGAGGGTAATTTTGCCTTCAATTGTCAGGGGTTCTTTGACATGCATGCCAATGTGAACAGAGAATCTTGATTTTCCGTCTCATTCGAACGACTATACGCTGTCCCCTGTTCATTAGGCTATTTGTCCAACACTCTTGACAAGGACCAGGGGGAGCCACACCAGAAAATCCAATACCGGGATCAAACACAGGACCTCCCAGTTACCAAGTCCACTTGGTTACCTGGAAGTATATCACTCAAATAATAGTCAGAGATCAAGTAAAATTACCGCTGACAAGAATTTCTCATATTATAACTGGAAGTGATGACCATAATTCGAACACAAGTTCTCAATTTAAGACGACATAGTTCATGATGCAGACGTCAAGGAAACCAAAGCGGAAAATGTTTTAGACTCAGGTTAGGCACTTGTGGAATTTGTTATTCTATACAACTAAATTACACATGACATTAACTTTGTTGCAAAATTGTCTGATTGCAATGACATTCAATTCATATGACCAGTGACAATTATTTTAATGCTTTTCAACTTCGCTAGCTATCAGTATGGAACTAATCTGCAAGGTAAAGCACTGCCTTAATTCCAATTAAAACGATGTTTGTGAAAACGGCATCTCCGACAATTGTGAATGATGCCTGTTGGGATGGCAAATCGAAATTCCGAGTAAGCCAGGCTAACAACATAATGAATATCCGCCACTTTTCATGTTGGGGTCATTTTCTAAATCTTTTAAGCAGATATTATTCGGGATTTAATGTATACCTCATTGTTAAACGCGCGCACAGCCTCCATACTTAAAGAATAGGATATGATGTACTAATAAAGTTAATAAAGAATAGAAATCTATTTCATTTTCGATATTTCATCTTAGCGTGGTACGAAAATGGCCGCATATTTCCATCCCATAATAATAATATCTTCCGATAAATGTTTTAGTAGAAGGTGTTTCATTCGTCGTTATATTTTCTTTAAACCAATGAAATAGCTGGTTCTATTTACACTTGATGCGGTGAGATACAAATTTAAGAAAATAAGACGAAATACGACTGATTTTAGTTTACATTAATATATTTTTTCGAAATTGCAGACTTAAAAGGCAAAATGTTTATCAACATTTGTTTAGGTATTCTGTGTTTTTGTATTTGGCTTTTAGAGGTTGCCTGTGTGCATAAAATTACATTTTCGTTTCGCTGTTATTTTCTTTGATAAATACTGATATTCACAAAACTTTATTTTTATTGCTCTTTAATAAATAAAGTGGGGGACTTTTGAATACTGTGAAACAGAAAATAAGGATGTCTTCTCATCCTCACTTTTAGCTGTGTTCCAATTAAATCAAATTACCATATACCATTCATCAAAGAACTATGAACGAGCGTGTTTTTCAGTGTGGAGCACGATTTATTCACATATATAGACAAACAGATGATACCCGTATTCCAAAGGTTTACATGGTTTCATAAACTTGTCCGGCCTTTAGACTTTAGTGCTTTAGCCATGAAATTAATGCAATCAATAGGAACTGTCTCTGATGGGGCAATGTTAGTTCAGCTCTGAACGTCGGTCTCATTACACTCACCCTGAACGTTCAGGGACTGGCCCATTCAATCAATGTCGAAAATAATTTGACCAATAATTTTACTGGGCAACTTTTCACTGCTAAACGATGGGTGTCACTCCGTGTGGACGCGTGTACAGTGTAAAGGAACATCTCAGTGAGAAAATAAGACCTTGCTCATTTCGCTAGAGTCAGTATGAGCACCACAACACGCTGTGTCATGGTGGCGAAAGGATAGATTGATAGGAGGGGACGTATTTTACAGCGTGTTGTTTCGCTCGTACTGAGTCTAGCGAGGTAAGCAAGGTGTTATTTTGTCACTAAGATGTTCCTTTACATTGTACAGGCGTCAAAACGGATTGACACTCCGATGTTTCGCAGTAAAAAGTTGCCCAGTAAAATTGACTGGGGTTCAAATTATTTTCGACATTGATTGAATAGGTTCCAAAATAGCATGAGCACAGAGCAGTATTTTACTATATTTTTATATTGTAGCTATATATATAGGGACGGATAGGAAATGTCAGAGGACCCAATTCAATATTATCCCTAATATCCAACATTAAAGACACAAAATATCATTCAGAATTTTATCAATTTTCAATATCTCTCTCTCTCTCTCTCTCTCTCTCTTGTAGACACTGATATACATGTATGTGATAGACTGGTGAAATAGATTTCAAATGTCATTTTTATACGCCCACATTTTCATGTAGACGTATATTGTCGTCGCCCCTGTTTGTCCGTCCGTCAGGTCATCCGATTTCAATGAAACTTGAAATATAGGTTTATCACCCTAAGATCTCGGTTCCTTTCGATATTGGTATGTATCGGACTGTAACTTCATGGGTTATGGCCCCTGATTGTACGAAAAATCACGTTTTTATACGCCCACATTTTCATGTGGACGTATTATGTCGTCACCCCTGTCCGTCCGGACGTCCGTCCGTCCGTCCGTCCGTCCACAATTTGTTTGTGGACTCTCTACAGGTCACAATTCTTATCCGACTTTGACGAAACTTGAAATATAGGTTTATCCCCAAAAGATCTCGGTTCCTTTCGATATTGGCATGTATCGGATCAAAACTTCATGGATTATGGCCCCTGATTGTACGAAAAATCACGTTTTTAGCTTGTGGACCCTATAGAGGTCACAATTTTGAACCGATTTTGATGAAACTTGACATGCATGTTTGTAACCAGAAGATCTTGGTTCCTTTCGATATTTGCGCCTATCGGAAAGTAACTTCCTGAATTGTGGCCCCTGATTGTCCGAAAAATCACCCTTTTTAGCTTGTGGTCCCTCTGGAGGTCACAATTATTATTTGATTTAAAAAACCGTTTGATTATATCACCGTTACACCCTAAGGAAGGTTGAGTTCGAATTTCGGGAAAATCGGACGAAAATTGCCATACAAAATGGCCGCCGTTTGTACGCGAATACTGTTAAAAAATGGTATATCAAGGTTGTGGACCCTGTGGAGGTCACAATTTTGATTCGATTTTGATGAAACTTGAAATTCATGGTTATAACCCAAAGATCTTGCTTCCTTTCGATATTTGCGCATATCGGATCGTAACTTCCTGAATTATGGCCCCTGATTATATGCAAAATCGCCTTTTTTTTTAGCTTGGGGGTCACAATTATTATTCGATTTAAAAAAACGTTTGATTATATCACCGTTATACCCTAAGGAAGGTTGAGTTCGAATTTCGGGAAAATAGGACGAAAATTGCCATACAAAATGGCCGCCGTTTGTACGCGAATACTGTTAAAAAATGGTATATCAAGGTTGTGGACCCTGTGGAGGTCACAATTTTGATTCGATTTTGATGAAACTTGAAATTCATGGTTATAACCCAAAGATCTTGCTTCCTTTCGATATTTGCGCATATCGGATCGTAACTTCCTGAATTATGGCCCCTGATTATACGCAAAATCGCCTTTTTTTTAGCTTGGAGGTCACAATTATTATCCGATTTAAAAAAACGTTTGATTATATTACAGTTACACCGTAAGGAAGGTTGAGTTTGAATTTCGGGAAAATCAGACCAAAATTGCCATACAAAATGGCCGCCGTTGGTACGCGAATACTCTTAAAAAATGGTATATCAAGGTAAAGGTCACAATTTTAATTCAATTTTGATGAAACTTGAAATTCATGGTTATAACCCAAAGATCTTGGTTCTTTTCGATATTTGCGCATATCGGATCGTAACTTCCTGAATTATGGCCCCTGGTTATACGCAAAATCCCCCTTTCTTTAGCTTGTGGTCCCTCTGGAGGTCACAATTATTATCCAATTTAAAAAAAACGTTTGATTATATCACCGTTACACTGTAAGGAAGGCTGAGTTTGAATTTCGGGAAAATCGGACCAAAATTGACAGCCAAAATGGCCGCCGTTTGTACGCGAATACTGTTAAAAAAATGATATATCATGGTTGTGGACCCTGTATAGGTCACAATTTTAATTCGATTTTGATGAGGAAGGTTGAGTTCTAATTTCGTGAAAATCGTACCAAAATTGCCGGACGAAATGGTCGCCGTTTGTACGCGAATAGTGTAAAAATATGGTATATCATGGTTGTGGACTCTCTACAGGTCACAATTCTTATCCGATTTTGATGAAAAGTCACATTTCTAGGTTGTGTACCGTCACACCATAATCATTGTCGGTTTCGAATTTCATTAATATCAGACTGGAACTGACCAACTAAATGGCTGCTCCCAATACAGTATGAAATACAGGACCTAAAGATGTAGGAAAAATCACTTTCGGTATTGCTTGTTCTGTCCATCTCTCGAAAATGTGGGCGTATCCTGCCTGGCAGTGCCAGCCTATCTTTTAGCTTGTGAACAGTTTAGAGGTCACAATTTTGAACCGATTTGGACGAAACTTGAAATGCATGTTTATAACCCAAAGACCTTGGTTCCTTTCGATATTTGCGCCAATCGGATCGTAACTTCCTGAATTATGGCCCCTGATTGTCCGAAAAATCGCCCTTTTTAGCTTGTGGTCCCTCTGGAGGTCAAAATTGTTATCCGATTTAAAAAACCGTTCGATTATATCACCGTTCCATGGTTATGAAGGTTGAGTTCGAATTTCGTGAAAATCGGACCAAAATTGACGGACAAAATGGCCGCCATTTGTACGCGAATAGTGTGAAAATATGTTAAATCAAGGTTGTGAACAGTGTAGAGGACACAATTTTGAACCGATTTGGATGAAACTTGAAATGCATGTTTATAACCCAAAGATCTTGGTTCCTTTCGATATTTGCGCCAATCGTATCGTAACTTCCTGAATTATGGCCCCTGATTATCTGAAAAATTGCCCTTTTTAGCTTGTGGTCCCTCTGGAGGTCAAAATTGTTATCCGATTTAAAAAAACGTTTGATTATATCATTGTTCCGAATAGTGTGCAAATATGTTATATCAAGGTTGTGAACAGTGTAGAGGACACAATTTTGAACCGATTTGGATGAAACTTGAAATGCATATTTATAACCCAAAGATCTTGATTCCTTTCGATATTTGCGCCAATTGGATCGTAACTTCCTGAATTATGGCCCCTGATTGTCCAAAAAAATGCCCTTTTTAGCTTGTGGTCCCTCTGGAGGTCAAAATTGTTATCCGATTTAAAAAAACGTTTGAGTATATCACCGTTCCATGGTTATGAAGGTTGAGTATGAATTGTGTGAAAATCGGACCAAAATTGACGGACAAAATGGCCGCCGTTTGTACGCGAATATTGTGAAAATATGTTATATAAAGGTTGTGGACCTTATAGAGGTCACAATTTTGAACCGATTTTGATGAAACTTGACATGCATGTTTATAACCCAAAGATCGTGGTTCCTTTAGATATTTGCGCCCATTGGATCATAACTTCCTGAATTATGTCCCCGGATTGTCAGAAAAATCACCCTTTTTATACGCCCACATTTTCATGTGGACGTATTATGTCGTCGCCCCTGTCCGTCCGGACGTCCGTCCGTCCACAATTTGTTTGTGGACTCTCTACAGGTCACAATTCTTATCCGATTTTGACGAAACTTGAAATATAGGTTTATCCCCAAAAGTTCTCGGCTGCTTTCGATATTGGCATGTATCGGATCAAAACTTCATGGATTATGGCCCCTGATTGTACGAAAAATCACGTTTTTAGCTTGTGGACCCTATAGAGGTCACAATTTTGAACCGATTTTGATGAAACTTGACATGCATGTTTGTAACCCAAAGATCTTGGTTCCTTTCGATATTTGCGGCTTACGGAATGTAATTTCCTGAATTATGGCCCCTGATTGTCCGAAAAATCACCCTTTTTAGCTTGTGGTCCCTCTGGAGGTCACAATTATTATTCGATTTAAAAAAACGTTTGATTATATCACCGTTACACCCTAAGGAAGGTTGAGTTTGAATTTCGGGAAAATCGGACGAAAATTGCCATACAAAATGGCCGCCGTTTGTACGCGAATACTGTTAAAAAATGGTATATCAAGGTTGTGGACCCTGTGGAGGTCACAATTTTGATTCGATTTTGATGAAACTTGAAATTCATGGTTATAACCCAAAGATCTTGCTTCCTTTCGATATTTGCGCATATCGGATCGTAACTTCCTGAATTATGGCCCCTGATTATACGCAAAATCGCCTTTTTTTTTAGCTTGGAGGTCACAATTATTATTCGATTTAAAAAACCGTTTGATTATATTACCGTCACACCCTAAAGAAGGTTGAGTTCGAATTTCGGGAAAATCGGACGAAAATTGCCATACAAAATGGCCGCCGTTTGTACACGAATACTGTTAAAAAATGGTATATCAAGGTTGTGGACCCTGTTGAGGTCACAATTTTGATTCGATTTTGATGAAATTTGAAATTCATGGTTATAACCCAAAGATCTTGCTTCCTTTCGATATTTGCGCATATCGGATCGTAACTTCCTGAATTATGGCCCCTGATTATACGCAAAATCGCCTTTTTTTTAGCTTGGAGGTCACAATTATTATCAGATTTAAAAAAACGTTTGATTATATGACCGTTACACCGTAAGGAAGGTTGAGTTCGAATTTCGGGAAAATCAGACCACAATTGTCATACAAAATGGCTGCCGTTTGTACGCGAATACTGTTAAAAAATGGTATATCAAGGTTGTGGACCCTGTAAAGGTCACAATTTTAATTCGATTTTGATGAAACTTGAAATTCATGGTTATAACCCAAAGATCTTGGTTCTTTTCAATATTTGCGCATATCGGATCGTAACTTCCTGAATTATGGCCCCTGGTTATACGCAAAATCCCCCTTTCTTTAGCTTGTGGTCCCTCTGGAGGTCACAATTATTATCCAATTTAAAAAAACGTTTGATTATATCACCGTTGCACTGTAAGGAAGGTTGAGTTTGAATTTCCGGAAAATCGGACCAAAAATGGCCGCCGTTTGTACGCGAATACTGTTAAAAAAATGATATATCATGGTTGTGGACCCTGTATAGGTCACAATTTTAATTCGATTTTGATGAGGAAGGTTGAGTTCTAATTTCGTGAAAATCGTACCAAAATTGCCGGACGAAATGGTTGCCGTTTGTACGCGAATAGTGTAAAAATATGGTATATCTTGGTTGTGGACTCGCTACAGGTCACAATTCTTATCCGATTTTGATGAAAAGTCACATTTCTAGGTTGTGTACCGTCACACCATAATCATTGTCGGTTTCGAGTTTCATTAATATCAGACTGGAACTGACCAACTAAATGGCTGCTCCCAATACAGTATGAAATACAGGACGTAAAGATGTAGGAAAAATCACTTTCGGTATTGCTTGTTCTCTGTCCATCTCTCGAAAATGTGGGCGTATCCTGCCTGGCAGTGCCAGCCTATCTTTAGCTTGTGGTGCCTCTGGAGGTCACAATTATTATATGATTTAAAAAAAACCGTTTGATTATAAAAACCAAACAAATTCTAATGATTTTCTGATAATTCCTTAATATGCGACAATTCTTGTTGACTGCCCGGACGATTTGGCTGCTGTGTGGGCGTATGTTTCGTTGCCTGGCAACCTATTTTTTTACATGATTTGCCAAGAATTTTTGATATGTCAGATGATAAATGAATATGAATCTATTTTTTTAAAATAAAGGTACTGGCTAGCTAATGGGGGTGGGGGGAGTTGATCTCAGTGATGTCAATCAAAGATAGTTCCCTGGGATTTTCCAGCATGATTTCCCCTTGTCAGTCTTGCATTATGGAGGGCCTGACAAGTAACATCATCGTAGTGTGTGTCTGTTTTCATCAACTGCTTGGAGCCGAAAAGTATGAAATTAAACCTCATTTCATTCATTCATTTCGTTGAAGCGTGCAACCCAGATGTTCCTTGTCACAGTTATCTTTTAAGAGTCAATTTTTATTAAAGAAAACTCTTGAGTTTGAGTGAAGTATATTGTTTTTGAAATATATTAAAAATCACTGAAGAGGCTTCATAAATTTTTTGAATAATTCAAGAAATTATGTCAACATATCCTTTCCATAAGTATAACATGATCCTAAATGTCAATGTTACCTGCCACAAGTAAATTTAAATGTTAGTGATTTCCGACGTTCTTAGTAAGTAGTCGTAAGTTTCCTCCAATAAAAAAGCTGTGACGTCAAGCTCATAGAAATAAAGATTAGAATATGAGCTTTAATATTTTATTGACTATTTTGACTAAATTTTGGTCGTTTTGCCCAAAGTAAATTTCCATTTTGGTTTACGTGACTTCATTTGAGATTTTAAAGTTTCAAAATGAAATCCAAAATGACAGGAAATTGTTTTGTAGCCTTTATTTTAACTGTTTTCTAAGCATGTTATCCAAAGAGCATATCCCTATTGAAAGATTGTAGGTTTGCCAAAAATTCACCATGAAATATATTGATTTAAATTCTATTGAAAAACATTGTATGACATCATTGTGAATTGGAAGGAAATGAAATAGGGTTTAATGTCCTACTGTTATGCACATACAGATCTAATAAAGACTAGCATACATCATACAGTGTGTTATGAAGGAAACTGTGCCTGGATAGCCGCCTTGCAGCATACTTTAATATCAAATTCCAATGGCCAAGGTTCTTTTACATGTACACAGACAATCTGTTTCGCAGAGAATTACTTACAAATTATCTCTGTAACAGATGACTGTCCACAACATGTGCGTAGACTGCACACGCCGCCAGTCATTGGCTCAACGGCTCGTGCAATGTTTACTTAACACCTATCTGCTTCGGGCAAAATGATGCATTTTACTCATTTTAATACCCATTTACACTAAATAGGAAATATTTTTTAACAACAAATACTTCAAACATCTTTATTTATTTTTCTTTTACCTCAAAAAAATGTTTGAGAATTTAATTTGTCGGAATAAAAAAGTTAATATGCCGTACTCATTAAGCCTCGTCGATGTCATGCTTATCAGTGATTGTAGCGGCCAAGCGAATATTCACTGCGAGATCAGTTTGGTACACAGTGTGTGTACATGGGACCAGTTTTTCGTACTATCCAACTGGCCGGGCCCGTTGACCTGCACCACTGACAAGGTGAAACCATGCCAGAAAATCCAGATGAACTTTCTTGGCCTGCAGTAGGATCAAACATGGACCTCCAGGTTAGCAAGCCAACCTTTTACTCACTGAGCCACCACAGCTCCTATTTTTTTGTAATAGATTTATTATGATAAGGTTGTTTTTATATTACAGTGTGTAATATCTTCGTCGGAAGAAATAAAACAATGGTGTACTGGGTCGGCAGACTTAAATTGGTTTCTGTTATGTTGTTGTAAAAATGGTGTTTACAGAGTGGATGATATCGCTATTAAGCGTGTTCTCTCAGATAACTCAACAAATTCAAGGTAGACCACATTACTAAGTTTACCTTTCATAGGCAATCAATTTGGAAAGCTGTCTAGTCATTCGCATTGTATGGAAAACCAAGGCCCTGTTTACACTTTGGCATGCACATAAACGATCCCTTGGCTATTGGAATTCAATGTAAGAGCAGGTCGTAGTTCTGCTGTACAGGCACAATTTCACTCATAGCACACTGTATGGTGTATGCCCGTCTTGATTTCATTTATAAAGCTTGATGTCACTCACAAATTGTCTTTGTATTTTAATGCATGATTACACGGTCACATCTTTGAATTTCTTTGTAAACCTCCAAAACATATACCTCTTCTTTAATCAGTTTGTCAACCATTTTGTTTTATAGTGAAGTTTCAAATAAAGATGATGTTTTTAATCAACTTCTACAAGACAGTTCAACTGAGTTAATACAACTAACAACATTACCTCATAATGTCTACAAGTTAACTGAGAAAGATAAAGTATGGCACGATGAAACAAGCAGTACAACATTTATTAAAACCTATCTTGACTTTGTGATAATCATAACAAAAAGTATAAATAGATTCTACGTAAACTTTTATAAAATTGAAAATTTCAAACCAGAAGAAAAAAGAAGAAACATATCACCTGAAATTCAATTTGAATATCCTGTTAAAACTCATACCATTTTTCTTTCAACACAGCAAGCAGATTGTATGGTGGATTTAGAAAAAATAAAAAATAAGACATCTGTGTATATTATAACGTCACAAAACTTTAATGATAGGTCATGTGAATCCGCCATAAGTCTACCTCATGAATTGTTTATTGCTTTGTTCAATAAACAGTGTGAACCATTAACTTCACCGGTAATGATTTTCTGCAGAGATGACGGTTGTATATTTTTTTCCATCTTAAAAACAGACGTCTTGAGAAACACAGCTACTAATTTATTTTGTGAAATTGATTCCAGTATTGTTGCCATCAATTACATGAATGTTACTTATTGTGAAAACAATACCATTGAGAGCAAAACAGATATACTATACAATGCAGATTCAGATAAAGAGTTACCTGCCCTTGTTCTGCTGTCATCAAGTGGGAAAGTTTTATTATTTATGGTTATCAAATCAAAGAAATGTTGGTATTCCTCACATATTTCTGGCCATGTTTTATCTGCTTGTGTTTGTGATCGTACATATCTCTATCACAGTAATGGACAATTTATTTACAAAACAAAATTTTATTTTATTGAAAGTAATAACAGGATTGAGAATGAAAGCACACTACTTCATGATGTTAGAGTTAAAGAGATGTATATAAATAAAATAAATACTTTACAAGGTAAGTAAACAAAGTTCTAATCTCTTCATACCAATGACTGACTGAAGTAAAATTACGGATACTAAAAAAAATCAAAAAATCTTGATTTTCTTTGTTTACATACCATATGACTGACATAAAATTAACAGTTCTACAAGAAAAAAGAAAAGTTCTTATTATTCTTTGTTTAATGTTATAAGAGAGGCTGTTTACCACAAAACTGGGACATTTTTTCTCTATATGTCTTTGACTAATTCTGTCCTTATCTTCACTTTGGAAAACAAAATTAAAGAAAAGTATGGGGGAAAAAAGACTATCAATACTCATAGGTAATATCAAATGAAGACTTCTGATATTGACTCGATGTACAAATTGACAGTTTTTATCTATTGATAATGTTTTTAATATATTTATTTTTGCAGATGAGCAGGTCTTCCTTGAGTGTCAAACTGTGAAAAACACTATAATATCCCTGCCTGTAGTCAATTCTACTTTACCAAGAGTTTCATCTAATTTAAAAGATATACTACATGGAATTGAAGAAAATCACCAGAAACTAACGGACATATCTCTTCATCAAAAACATCTTAATAACACAATTCAGCAAATTAATTTGGCTGCTAACATTGTTTACAACACATCTGGCAAACTCGTGCAAGCGGACAGTAGACATTCTACAATTTTATCATGTGAAATTAAAATACAACCCATATTGAAAGGAACATCTCAAAGATATTCGCTAAATGTGAATGTTACAAATCAAAGTAAAATAAAGTTCTCATCAGATTGGTCCCTTTTAATTAATTTGTCATTCTCTAATAAATTAAAAGTAGAATCACATTCAGTTAATTTAATACATGGTTTGGAAACAAACAAAAGTATACAAGTTAAAGTTCCAGTGACTTCACAGATTAAAGATGTCCAATTATTGATGGTTCTGAAGCCAATGTTGAAAAGTGATTCACATTTATTGAACCCAATTGAATTGTGTATTCCATTATATCAGTGTGAATTGAATATTTTGGACTTCTTATTGAGTGACGAACACTATAATGGAGGTACATTAGAAGATTATAATGGAATTTTTTGTGAGAATGATGAAACCAGAGTTCCTGAATCTAAAATCTATACATCACATTTACTGGTGTCAGGAAGTCAATTGAAATCTGTTATTTTCTTTAACAAAACTAACCGTAAGTTTATCCTTGTTTGTTGAGTGCAAGCCTTGTAACTTTGTTCCATATACCGTTCTTTATGACATCAGATATCATGTGTAAGGGATTCTTTATTGCATTCGGTGATATCGTAATTGTGTGAGGCAATCATAAATGTATCTGGTGAAAATTCACTAACATTTACATTAAAAAGAAGATGGGAGAAATGGGATGTTCAGAATATTTGATGAGTCTGGAACAAAAGTATATCTAAAAAAAAACAAAATATCAACTAATAATGAAAACAAAAATAGGCAAATATCTGTCAATAAGAAAGGCATTTGAATTAAAAAAAAAGAAAGTGAGACCTATTAGAATGGGGTTTTGCTCGTTCCTCAATATTTCCTTGATCCACATGAGAGTATTACTCTTATTATTTGTCTGATAAGAATTTTATAAAATAAAAATATCATTTTTCAGATGAAATTGCTCCTGACAGCATCTTAAGATTTATCTTAAATAGTAATCAAGATGTGGTTTGGGATATAAAAGATGGGTCATGTAAATTAAGAGATGACAATGGACATATGATATCCTTATCCGTAAATCTTAAACCACAACCAGACACTACAAACACTTCTACCATAGACAAAGATTATGTAGTTAACCTACATTCAGATAACTGTTCATTATTAGCTGGTGTTAGAGCAGCAGTTCTACAAAATTTAAAGGTATGTGCATACTGCCTGATAGTGACCTAGTATATTCAAATGCTAGGACTCGAAATTTGTGCACACAGGTCTCGCAGTTTCAAAAAATCTCCATAATGGTGAAAAGCCATTGTATAATATTTCATTATTTTCCTTTGGTTTCCTCTCGCTGCAGAAGAGCCCTAGAACCCCATATTATGTTAATTCTGAAATTAGTTTGTGTGGAGTGGAATCAGACCCCCATCTCTCTCTCTCTGTCTCAGCATCAGTGTTTTAATTGTCAACAGTAGAGCAGAAGTACTTTCAATACTTTTCAGGGAAAGTGATATTTGAAGTAATCTCAATACCTGTATTATTTTATCTTCAGATTTGTTCTTCAAGAAACTTATCTTTGATTAAACCATCCGATCGTCATCACCATACAAAACAATTTGAGGTAAGTTTTAAATATTAATCGATTCATAGCTGATACAAATAAGGTAAAACCAAGTCAATCAAAAAAAACTTGATGAGAACAATATGTATCAGCCTTCATGAAATGGGGTTTAACTTCCTACTGTTTTGCGTTGAACTGAGCAAATGAAGACGGGCATACGCCATACAGTGTGTGATGAGAGAAATTTTGGCTCGGACAGCATCACTACGGCTTACTCTTATGTCGAATTCCAACGGTCTAGGGATCTTTTATGTGCACGCCAATGTACACAGTCGTCCTGGTATTTTATCTTGTTTTTTTTTATGAAAGCACCCTGGGATGGAAGCGGAAGTTACTCACTAATAGAAGAAAAATGATTTATTCGTTACTTAGAAATCTGGTGTAAGCTTTAATTACATTTTGGTTTTTCAGGAGGTGAAGCTGAATATAGAAGAACTACAGTTAAAACTAAACGAAAATTCGAAAGAGGAAAATATCAAGGAAATGTACATTATATATGAAAAGCTAAGAAAAGCTCAATTATGATTAAATGATTTTAATTTAAATTGTTTTATACACCTGCTTTTAAATTTGGTCATATCATGTCACTATGTCCAACCACCACTGTGGTTATTCATGCTCTAAAAATGAAATAGGTTTACCGTCCTATTGTTCTGACCTTAACCGGGCTAATGAAGAAGGGAATACATCACGCTGTGTGTGTACTATGAAAGGAATTTTGCCCTGACAGTGGTGTTACAGCTGTACACAGTGTCACAGTACCTTGGTTTTCCATCCCATCTGAAATTCCTGGGATCAAATACAGGACCGCCAGTTAGTGAGCAAACACCTTACTGAGGGTAAAATTATCATCAAACTGACTTCAGATTTTGAGAAGGATTTGGGACAGGCACCTCAATTGACTATTCTTTGCACACCATTTACAGATTTAGAATGTGAGTAAAATAGGGAGCCAATCCGTTGTTATATCATCCAAATGTAAATTTGGTCAAACTTTGTGGGATTAATATAAAATTTTCTAAGCAGGAATTCTAAGCATTGGTGTTCATAGTAATCAGAACTTGACTGCTGATGGGTGTATAGTTACTTCTGGATTGAAAAATAGGTTGCCAGGCAACGAAACATACGCCCACACAGCAGCCAAATCGTCCGGGCAGTCAACAAGAATTGTCGCATATTAAGGAATTATCAGAAAATCATTAAAATTTGTTTGGTTTTTATAATCAAACGTTTTTTTTTAAATCATATAATAATTGTGACCTCCAGAGGCACCACAAGCTAAAAAGGGTGATTTTTCGTACAATCAGGGGCCATAATTCAGGAAGTTAAGATCCAATTGGCGCAAATATCGAAAGGAATCAAGATCTCTGGGTTATAAACATGCATTTCAAGTTTCATCCAAATCGGTTCAAAATTGTGTCCTCTACACTGTTCACAACCTTGATATAACATATTTGCACACTATTCGCGTACAAATGGCGGCCATTTTGTCCGTCAATTTTGGTCCGATTTTCACGTAATTCCAACTCTCTCTTCATTACCATGTAACGGTGATATAGTCAAACGTTTTTTTAAATCGGATAATAATTTTGACCTCCAGAGGGACCAAAAGCTAAAAAGGGCAATTTTTCGGACAATCAGGGGCCATAATTCAGGAAGTTACGATCCGATTGGCGCAAATATTGAAAGGAACCAAGATCTTTGGGTTATAAACATGCATTTCAAGTTTCATCCAAATCGGTTTAAAATTGTGTCCTCTACACTGTTCACAACCTTGATTTAACATATTTTCACACTATTCGCGTACAAATGGCGGCCATTTTGTCCGTCAATTTTGGTCCGATTTTCACGAAATTCGAACTCAACCTTCATAACCATGGAACGGTGATATAATCTAACGGTTTTTTAAATCGGATAACAATTTTGACCTCCAGAGGGACCACAAGCTAAAAAGGGCGATTTTTCGGACAATCAGGGGCCATAATTCAGGAAGTTACGATCCGATTGGCGCAAATATCGAAAGGAACCAAGGTCTTTGGGTTATAAACATGCATTTCAAGTTTCGTCCAAATCGGTTCAAAATTGTGACCTCTAAACTGTTCACAAGCTAAAAAATAGGTTGCCAGGCAACGAAACATACGCCCACACAGCAGCCAAATCGTCCGGGCAGTCAACAAGAATTGTCGCATATTAAGGAATTATCAGAAAATCATTAGAATTTGTTTGGTTTTTATAATCAAACGTTTTTTTTTTAAATCATATAATAATTGTGACCTCCAGAGGCACCACAAGCTAAAAAGGGTGATTTTTCGTACAATCAGGGGACATAATTCAGGAAGTAATGACCCGATGGGCGCAAATATCGAAAGGAACCAAGATCTTTGGGTTTAAAACATACCTGTCAAGTTTCATCAAAATCGATTCAAAATTGTGACCTCTATCTATAGGGTCCACAACCTTGATATAACATATTTTCACACTATTCGTGTACAAACGGCGGCCATTTTGTCCGTCAATTCTAGACCGGTTTTCACGTAATTCAAACTCTCTCTTCATTACCATGTAACGGTGATATAGTCAAACGTTTTTTTAAATCGGATAATAATTTTGACCTCCAGAGGGACCAAAAGCGAACAAAAGCGATTTTTCGGACAATCCGGGGACATAATTCAGGAAGTTATGATCCAATGGGCGCAAATATCGAAAGGAACCAAGATCTTTGGGTTATAAACATACATGTCAAGTTTCATCAAAATCTGTTCAAAATTATGACCTCTATAAGGTCCACAACCTTTATAACATATTTTCACAATATTCGCGTACAAACGGTGGCCATTTTGTCCGTCAATTTTGGTCCGATTTTCACAAAATTCATACTCAATCTTCATAACCATGGAACGGTGATATAATCAAACGTTTTTTTAAATCGGATAACAATTTTGACCTCCAGAGGGACCACAAGCTAAAAAGGGCAATTTTTGGACAATCAGGGGCCATAATTCAGGAAGTTATGATCCAATGGGCGCAAATATCGGAAGGAATCAAGATCTTTGGGTTATAAACATGCATTTCAAGTTTCATCCAAATCGGTTCAAAATTGTGTCCTCTACACTGTTCACAACCTTGATATAACATATTTTCACACTATTCGCGTACAAATGGCGGCCATTTTGTCCGTCAATTTTGGTCTGATTTTCACGAAATTCGAACTCAACCTTCATAACCATTGAACAATGATATAATCAAACGTTTTTTTAAATCGGATAACAATTTTGACCTCCAGAGGGACCACAAGCTAAAAAGGGCAATTTTTCGGACAATCAGGGGCCATAATTCAGGAAGTTAAGATCCGATTGGCGCAAATATCGAAAGGAACCAAGATCTTTGGGTTATAAACATGCATTTCAAGTTTCAACCAAATCGGTTCAAAATTGTGCCCTCTACACTGTTCACAACCTTGATTTAACATATTTTCACACTATTCGCGTACAAATGGCGGCCATTTTGTCCGTCAATTTTGGTCCGATTTTCACGAAATTCGAACTCAACGTTCATAACCATGGAACGGTGATATAATCAAACGGTTTTTTAAATCGGATAACAATTTTGACCTCCAGAGGGACCACAAGCTAAAAAGGACGATTTTTCGGACAATCAGGGGCCATAATTCAGGAAGTTACGATCTGATTGGCGCAAGATCTTTGGGTTATAAACATGCATTTCAAGTTTCATCCAAATCGGTTCAAAATTGTGACCTCTACACTGTTCACAACCTTGATTTAACATATTTTCACACTATTCGCGTAAAAATGGCGGCCATTTTGTCCGTCAATTTTGGTCCGATTTTCACGAAATTCGAACTCAACGTTCATAACCATGGAACGGTGATATAATCAAACGGTTTTTTAAATCGGATAACAATTTTGACCTCCAGAGGGACCACAAGCTAAAAAGGACGATTTTTCGGACAATCAGGGGCCATAATTCAGGAAGTTACGATCCGATTGGCGCAAATATCGAAAGGAACCAAGATCTTTGGGTTATAAACATGCATTTCAAGTTTCATCCAAATCGGTTCAAAATTGTGACCTCTAAACTGTTCACAAGCTAAAAAACGTGATTTTTCGTACAATCAGGGGCCATAACCCATGAAGTTACATTCCGATACATGCCAATATCGAAAGGAACCGAGATCTTAGGGTGATAAACCTATGTTTTAAGTTTCATTGAAATCGGATAAAAATTGTGACCTGTAGACTGTTCACAAACAATTGTGGACGGACGGACGAACAGGGGCGACGACAATATACGTCCACATGAAAATGTGGGCGTATAAAAACGTGATTTTTCGTACAATCAGGGGCCATAACCCATGAAGTTACAGTCCGATACATGCCAATATCGAAAGGAACCGAGATCTTAGGGTGATAAACCTATGTTTTAAGTTTCATAGAAATCGGATAAAAATTGTGACCTGTAGACTGTTCACAAACAATTGTGAACGGACGGACGGACGGACGAACAGGGGCGACGACAATATACGTCCACATGAAAATGTGGGCGTATAAAAAGAGTGAGAGAAATGAGGTTTAACATCCAATCGATACAAATTAGTTTATTTTGAGACTGACATAATATGGCACGATTATCTTTCAATAATTTGCTTGCCCAAGTAAGGATCTTTATCAGTAGGGAGAAACCTGAGGACCTGGAGAAAACCCAAGATGCTGGACATACAACCATCTCCTGTCACGTGCAAGCAGAGAATCGAAACCATGCCTCTTTACTCAATGAAAAACATACTCACATGTTAAACAATTTAGCCCAATCCTCCAGATTCAAAAAATAACACAAGATTTTGTTTGAATATTTTTATTTTAGAAGTAATATTCAATGAATGGAATGTTTTAAATAGAAATATTTAAATGATATAGAAATAATATTCTACAGTAAAATATCACCAGGCTTCTACATTTCTATACAGATACATTAAAACATCTAAATCATAATAATGTGGTTAAAATAATAACCTCAAATATCCTAAAAATTGAGGCACAACATATACATGTAGTAATACTTGAAGAATGATTAAAAGAAGTTAGCACTTATTAGAAGTATTATACAAATTTTACAGTAATTACAGCAATGACCTATTTGTAAATATTAAAGCCCCAATAACACTCTTGTTGTAACTGAATAATATGTCCCAATCTTCATTCTGGTCAACAAATCGTATTATTTTAGAATATTGCAATTAAATGATGATATAAATTTCATCTTAACACATCTATTTTAAAAAATTTGAAAAATTCCACCCATTGATTTGAAAAGTCTAACGTAAACCTTTTCAAATGTGACTTGGATTTTAAAATATTTTCGAACCCTTTGGACAAGTAAAATAGGTTGTAATGGATAATTTACACAACAGGTAGGACACTTAAACATCTAGTACTTAGAATAAGGGTATTATTTATTTTCTGGAGCTACCAAGCCAGCAAGAATGTTATTGTCCCTTTAAAGGAAGCGGTCAGAAAATAAATATATGTATACTTTCCACTGCCTGCCAACCTGCATTAGACGAGTGTCTTCCACACAATGTGAGGAGCATTTCCTGAAGCAGAGTTATGAAAAATTGCTATTTGTTGCTTTACAAACAATATTTCACAAAAATTTAAAGCTCACAGAATATTTTGAGTGAAATATTGCTTGTCCTTTAATGCAGGGTGGGAAACAATGCTCTTGGGAGATAATGAATAATAGGTCAGTTATATTATTATCTAATGTAATATGACAATGTACTGTACTAACTTTATCTGTGGTTCAAAAGATGTTCTAATGACAATTACTTAAACATCTAATTAAGTAATGGAGATTCCTCAATGATTTTCAAAAGTTTGTTATGAAAATCATACATGTGTATGAAACCGGTTACAATCGTGTGTAAGGGGGTTTGTCTGCGATATCACTTTTGTGGAAGGAGGTATTAAAGAATTAAGATATGGCTACTGTGTTAGGATGTGTTTGAAAAAAACATCTGTATTCCATTGCTGAACCATATGAATAATCCTAAACTCCAACAACAAATACTTACATGAAAAGCCTTGAATTTGAATACATGCCCTAAATTGGTGACTTTTCTTCATAATGAACAGCAAAATGTCTAGAACACAACTAAAGCATAAATTACTATCCCTTTAAGGAGTGTTTTGAGATCAGAAACTGAAAATTCACATTATATTGTAACATTTGAAATTGTTTATATTATCACCATTCAGTTTCTTCTTTCCATTTTTAATGTATTGCACCATAATTATGACTAGTTATAAAGATTTCTAGTTGAAGTATCACTTCTCTTATAGTTCTATTACTGAATGTGTCTAATAGAAATGAAATTGTGTTTAATGCCCTACAGTTCTGCCCATCTAATAGAAAGCACATTACCGGTACTACTATAGTAATATCTAAGTTGATAATAATTTATGATGATGAACCATGTAGACTACATATTAACTTATCTACATATTTACCAAAAATAAAGATATCTTGTGGTATAAAGATATCTTGTGGTATAAAGATATAAAGATATCTTGTGGTATAAAGATATCTTGTGGTATATTAGACATGTAGGATTTCATAGTCTTATAATAAATGATAGGACTCAGTGATTAACTACTATTTCAATACTTCATGAAGACAAAAGAGAGACCACTTGAACCCAATCTGTCATAATATGAAGAGACAGCTTGTCTTCCACATTTATAATAGTAAAGATCAATGAATATATATAACTATAGATGAATGATGTACTTATAGATAATGATGAAATATATGATATTGCACAAGCATAAGACTACATACTACAAGATAACATAGAAGCAACTGAAGAGTATAATTTCATTTTTACCTTGTGATAAAATTTTAATTTACTAGATCGGTATTGCCATTGACAAGAACTAAAAATAACAATTTCAAAATACAATTTTAACTTACAAAATTAATTACTTTTTGGATTATATTTCTGAATATGCACCAATGAAATACCAATATCATATTTGTGGAGAAATGAATGTACTACAATATAAAGGAATGATTACAAATATGACCCCCAATATATAAGCCCCGAAAACACAACCTCAAAATAAATTACAAATTACATAAGAATATCTAAAATGTATTAAGGAACACTGAAAATACTTTTCCTCTAGATGCTGCAGACAGGTCAAGCAAGAAGAGAACTACATGTGTATTAAAAATTCCCAAGACAAGCAGAAGTGATCTAACAGCGAATGTACAAAAACATCAATCTAAATCATTATCAATATCGATTTCTGGTGCAGACTGAACCATTTGTTGCGCTGAAGTCTATGCTACATTTAGTAGAAGCCAGGTTGTCTTATTACAGAATGAAATAATTATTTTCCAGATCTCAAATTTACTTTATTTTTCAGATCAAAAGTTCACATAAATGTAAATGAAATTATGAATTAGTACTGTCATACCATTACCGAACAAATGATGATAAAACATGCTCTGTAAAGAAACACTAGGCCTAGCGAATCTCCCGTAATCTGGAAAAACCTAGTAACACTGTTGAATGTAGATTTTAGAAAACAAATGAAAACTGTTTTGCTTTAGAATTACGCTACTGAATATTTTATCTTTTTAGATGAAGATAATTAGAAGCCTTTTCAGGGACGGAGAAAAAAACCCTATTATTATACATGTGTGCTAATTCCAAATATGGGTCTAAATCAATTTTCACCCAAATTTGACATACTAGGTTTTTCCAGATTATGGAAGAAATGCTCCACTGATTACTGATTAGTTTATTTAAAATATAAAGATTGAAATAGTCCTGGCTTTCGAGTAGAGTATGTGTCAACCACCAACAAAGTTTTTTTTTTGTGCTAAATCTAAAAGCACTGTCAACTCCCATACAGCAAAATCTACAAACTTTAAAAGTAAATAAGTGAACAGAAAGGTAACTCGAAAAAATTCAGTGGGGTACTTCCTATGCCTGAATGAATAATTTGCATACTTTTCTTTCTTATACTACTGACAATGAGCTATTTTACCAAATTTAAAAATTCATTTTAACATTTTTAGAGTTTTCTCCTTAGGTCCAAATGAACAATACCACTGAGTTTCAAAAAATAATGTGCAAAACTTTGTTCTGGATGGCAGTCATAATTTTTTAAAGTTTGAACATAACTGGCAATATAAAGCAGCAAAAATAAGGTTAAATTTTACAAGCCTCAAAATTATGATATCTGATAGGTGTTTTATTATAGGTGTTTCATTGTAATAAGTAATAAATCAGTCCATCAAGAATTTGCAGTTTTTCCTTAAAACCAAATCAAAAATCCCTGCTATTATGAAATAAATCATTCAAGAATCACATTGCGTAGAGCATTCACAAGAAAAGAGGGTCTAAATAACAGACACGGGTGACAACAATATACATCCTCAATAATTGTGGGTGTATCATAAAATACATGTTTGCTGTATCATAAAATACATATTTGCTGTAATATATACAAGTTAATGTGGCAATATAACCACATTTACATTTCTAGTTCTACAATACATAAAACCTAGAAAATAAAAGCATCGACTACAATAAGTACAGTATAATAAAATATCCTTGCAGCTCAACTGCTAAAACACAAGAATTTGTTCAAAGTGATGCGAAAGAAATTTAAGTGATATTTTCTATATTTGCCATTTTAACATAATTTCTTTCACCCAATATGTGTAATATTGTGGTTTACAGAGTGTAAAGAGATCACTGAGCTTATATAATCAAATCTTATCAGCCTGTTCTGTATTCAACTGCATTAAACACAAACTATGATTACTACTCATTTATAGTATGCATCATGTATAGCAGGAACTGACATTGATATATTTTGAACAATACTTAGGAACACATACTTGTTTTAAGGTATTTTGTTGTCATATGAGGGATTTTTAATAAAGCATTGTTAACATATGGTATTAAATTACATTTATGAATGGTTACTCATATCATTAAATATTAAAAGAGGCGAGTCTCTAGTTTAACACCATCCAGTCTTCGACATTGCTTACTCGAACTATTGGTCAATTGAAATCAAAATGAAAATTTCAAAGTTGGCACATGAATCGTGTGTCAAAGTGCCATTTGTAATGAAACAACTTGATGAATGAGGCTTAATCATACCGGTTTAGACATGAATAACCATATGCCAAAGATTGACATTGAATTTGGACTCTTTCTGTATTAAAAATTACAGTAAAAACCGAAATGATTGAATGTAAATCAGTTTATATGCATTTGAATTATATTATTTTATAGTTGCGACCCATTTGTTTCCATTTCTAGGTGCAAACGTATAGTTATCTTTGCTCCTATGTTTGTAATTTTGTAAAAATATATTCATTTGTTAATATATATGTAAGAATATAAGTGGTTTCTAAATTTTCAAAGAGATTCAGAAATAAAATCATATAACATTTACATAAAACATGAACTGGTTAATGTATACCCTGAATGTCCCCTCCTTTCACTGCATTTCATTTCATGATAAATTACCAATACTGGTATGTACATGCATTAAAGCCAGAACTTCATATTTTCTAAGAAAATCAAATTATAATTATTTTTATGTCTTTTGCTCAATAGGTTGTCAACTCACTATTATACGATCATAGGCATTATTTCCCACATTTTCCTATCATTCAAACCGCAAATAATAACACAATTAACCCCCTTGTTTTTCTATTCCCCTCATGCAATAGTTATAAAAAGTTTGAATCTGAAGTTGCAAATGACATTTTTGCCAATTCTTCAACTGGCAATAGTGAATTATAGGATTATTCTTTTACAAGGTAGGACTCTTTGTAGATACCATCAATTATAAGGCTTCATGTTAATACACTTTAAAAATATAAATATGAAATTCTCGCTTTAACATAGAAACTACATGTATATAGAATATTACATAATAATCTTTTATTCACCTACTGGCTAGACTAGTAAAAATCAATAATAATTGATCATATTGTCATTGATCATTAATAGCTTGATTATTAATCAATACATCAATTTATCAAAACCCACCAGCATACATTTATTTATTCTATGACTACATGCAAATACAAGCAAATATCATTGAATACAGGCATTGAATACAGCCATTGAATAACCTATGGTTGTATTCAATGGCTTGAAAACGTACTACTTTTGCCCAGAATGACGTCATTTTCATAATTACGTCAAACCGTAATGATGTCACCACTAGCAACGACAATTTTTGTAAAAAGGAAAGAAAATAGGGCAGAACCTGTGATGAATTTTAACATTCTTGGTGATGATTTTTTTGATAATCTGAATAGTACAGTGTATTTTGAGATTTGCATGTAGTTATAGAATAAAAACAGAACTCAATGACCATTGAATACCGCTCGGGTTATTCAATGGTTCACTCAAGTGTATCCCTGCCGCATTCCACTCGCTGTCACTCGTGGAATACTTGCGCAGGGATACACTCTCTTGAACCATTGAATAACCCGAGCGGTATTCAATGGTCATTGAGTTCTATCTATATATTTTACTATCAACAATTCATTCTCATTGATAATCACTGATCTATTCTATATTTCTGAATGTTGCATACAGTATTTAAAAAAGAAGTACTTTGTTAACAAAAGAATAATAAAAATAGTTGACGTCTCCACAAATTTAGCAACCCGCTTCACTGCTGCACACAGCAATAATTGGGATGAAGACGATCAAAAACAAACCAATAGCAAAGCTGACGTAAATAAACATAACAGCCTTTTTAATGTCCTTTTGAGCCATACCCATGAGACCTTTGTTCTGATGTCTTCGGGCTGTTTGTGAATATCGTACTGCAATAAAACCAGTGATGATACAACAAATACAGCTTACATAGGAAATGATCAAAACTTGTCGAAAACTCTGCCATGGACGAGGTACAAGATCTGTTGATGGGATTCTTTGAAGGTTTGGATCTGACTCTGTTGTGTCTCTATATGGGTTTTCGGCTGTATTCTGAAATAATGTGTCCCCTGTGTAAGTTCCTTGACCATTTCGGTCTGTAAGGCGACCATGTTGTATCAATGACACTGAAACATGATCTCCATCTGTTCCCTCTTGATGATGATTACCTTCTTCTGTTCCATTTTTATGTAATGGTTGACGTTCACTCTGATGATTGATATCATCCATTCTAGACATGCTGTATTACTACTCACTACCTTAAAAACACAATGGAAAATTTATAACATAGATTGCCAAGCAAGAAACATAAGCCCACTAGCATTATTATTACCTTACATAAATTTTCCAATTCTAATTTAATGCTTATATCTTGTACATTTAATACATGTAGAAAAGTGCCCTGATTCACTTAACATAAATGGTTTCTATTCTATTTAAGATATCTTCAATCTGTAAACAGTTTTATAATGCTATTTAAATTTAGCTTTTTTGAACAGTTGATAGCGATGGGGTAAACATTGTAAGTTTGTAAAATTAATTTCATGCGTTTCCTGGAGCGGGGTAAGGATGTTGACTGCTATTGGTATTAACAGATTACTTTTCGAGCCAATTTCTGTCGCCATTTTTTATTTTGGCGGCCATATTGGATCATCCATTTGTGAAATGAATCAGAAACTGTCAAAAATTAGTTGGGTGACCAACAATAACCATAAAATGATATATTAAAAGGGTCATTTCGCCAATAGTGTTTGTCAAGGTCAATTTCAGACCGTTTTTGGTTGCCATCTTGGATTTTTGGCTCTCCTGGAGGCTGGAGTTAGCCCATGGATTTCAGAGGTAGCAAACAACAAATATCTTTACTAAGGTCCCTTCTATCAGAAACCATCGTCAAACCTTGTTCCCCAAGAAATGGTCACGGATCTGGGATTTGTGACCCAACTAATAGGTTTATTTGTAAATAAATCCCCTACTGTCTGGTTCATGGTAAATAATGAACGGATTTCTACGATTATGAACAAACTACTCTACATGTACTTTGGTTATTTTAAACTTACCTGTGTGTTTGAAATGAACTCCTGTTAAATAAAATCCATTGCACAACTGAATATCCCAACGAATAAAAAAATTCTCTCTTAAAAGCCGGCACCATTGAATATTTTTAATATTTCCTGATGATGAACTTAAGCAGTCCTGTCAATTAAACTCGGCAATCTGCTGTAGCCGAGGTCAAATCCAATGTATTTTACATTTGCCTCCACAAAATTAAAAGCTGGGGTCATTGAATCATTGAATAGGTATATAACGTTAAAAATACCAATAATTTATTATCAACAAATCATACCGCGCATCAGTGTTTATTATTGGTAGATAATTCCATGTCTTTCTATTTCTCTTTGAATACTATTTCTGGTGTGTTCAGAATTTAATAATCGTGAAATTCACAAGGCAGTTTATCCATATGATTGTACTCTCAGTTGTTACCTCTTTTGAAATACACGGAGAATGGAGTTTTCCGATGGCATTTTGTAGATCGCGATCATGCCTCAGTTAATCAATGCTTTGAATTCTATTACCGTAAAAGATACCATGTCATATGAGTTATTGTGTGCTACACAGATGGTTAAATTTGGTGCCGTAAGCTTGCACAAGTTTTTCCTACGGTTTGCATAATTAACACACAAAACCCAATAATACACGCAATCTGCGATGCCTCTTCTGACGTGTGATTTTTTTGTTTTAAATACATTTTTATAAAGACGATAAACGATGTTATCAAGAAAGTTCCGACTTCGATGAACAAAAACTCAATTTAATCAGGAATATTAATGATATGAACAGTCGGAATGTGACTTAAATATGGAAATTATTGAGAAGAGGTGGACTTTTTTCATACGAAATATGATCAATTAAAATTAGGAAATAAAGTGTCTATATAATTGACTGGGCTGTAATATGTTTTATTTATATAATATACGGGGGTGAAATTATGGGGTGAAAAGCAATATTATACATGTATTTACGAGTATTCGTATAATCGATAAATAAAATTTAGTAGACTGACAATCAGTTGGTTCAGAATTAATGTTATTGTCTTCAGTTGCTATTTTCTTGCCCAAACTCAAACGACCGAAAAGGCTGTGCACTGTTTTGTTCACGTGGTTGTCACAAATTGTCAACCTTTACCCCCTTCAACATATTACGATGGTTTAGCCCATATGCAATGTTGTGATGGACACAGACGAAAATACAAGCAAAAACATTGACTTTTCAGGAGAGAACCCTTTTTTTTCGTTGGAATATTCAGTTGTACAATGGATTTTATTTAACGGGAACTCATTTCAAACACACAGGTAGGTTTATAATAACCCAAGTAGAGTAGTTTGTTCATAATCGTAGAAATCCGTTTATTATTTACCATGAACCAGACAGTAATATAAATGAATTTTGCACTCATAGCCTTTCATGTAGCTTACATGTACATGTCCACAAGACAAGAAGAGAATGAGGGTGGTGATTAGACCATGTAAGTAAGAAAGGTCATTGGCTTAATTTACAACTCTTTTGAAATAAAGTATTTATCGTTATGTGGCTAATACCATGGGTTCAAATTAATATTTTTGCAAAACCTGCAAAGACTCTAGACTGAAAAGCACTAGTTATACTTAAATGTATTTATATTTATCGCTCACCCTGAGTGTCTCCAGATGCGGGCAGTTACACACAGTATTATCAGCTTGCTGCTGTGAATCACAGTGCACCTGCATAATAGGAGCTTTTACGCGTGACGTGACATATTTCCATTGTCTATTTTTAGCCTGGCCTTTTTACTCCCGTATCTTAACATGGCAAATGCTAAGGAAAACAGGATTTTCCATCTTTATCTTCTAATAGAAAAGGTATTCTCAAATGCCACCCTTGTTGTAAGATGTGTGTAGCATTCGTAATAAATTACCACTTTTAAATCATGTCTAATTTTTTTTTTTTTTCGTTTTATTGATGATATCATGGACCTTATAATACGTTATAAGGTCCATGATGATATACTGCATTGTAGCAGACGACATTGTGCTAAGCTCGCACACGCCCACACAGTCTGCAGTTGACCGCTGTACACATTATGACTGGTTTAACGAAATGTTGAAAGTCAGCAAAACACTGCTTGATTAATTTTTGCAGTTGTGTCCGTAAATTGGGCTGTCAACTGCAGGGTATGTTATGTATGTTTTTAATTAGTCGTAACTTAATAGAGGTTTAGAGTATGGTATAATATTATCTTCTTTCAAAGATGTTACAGGCATATGATTCAAAGTACGAATTGTTAATTGTATGATTAATATATGTATTTATACAACGATTGAGTTTGCAACTTGCAATGTACATATGTACATGTAAGGTGAAACTAAAGATTAATCGTAGACAACCAAACTCCCTCAAAACGTGAGGTCAGATTATAACGTTTTCGTTCAGTTCTCGTACTAGGGCCAGGGTCCTACTGTTCCCGTGTAGCTTAGTTAGGCGGCTTGGAATTAAAAATATCAAATAGCTCATGGCTCATCAGTCATGGAATTTATTATGCAATGTGTCTCCTTACACTGTTCGCGAGAGAGGGGGGACATTTCTTTTGATATATCCAGTCCTTTCAAATGCTTGTTCAAGATGTCTAGAATATACTTACGATAAATTTATTTTCGGATAAAAGCACTGTGGTATATATATGAATGCCCACAAAAACAATTTCTAGAATGCCTAATAACCTAATAATGTATTGTTGTTTTTCTATTACGTTTCTCGACCGGAAGTGGAAGTTAAGTCATAAAATCATCAAACGCAATTATTCGGCAGATTGCACATTTGGCTCACCAGGCTGTGTCGAAAGTGATAGTAGTGATTATCCAGCCCAAATTGTTCCGGGTGTTGTACCTTCATTATAATTTGTATACATTCTTATCAAGATTTATTTAGTCACTGACATTATAAATATGACCATAGTGATATATTAATTTCATTTTCGGGTTAAATAGATTAGAAATGAAAAAAAAGTTAAAATTTGCATGCTGCAGTGCTGTTTTTTAACTACCACTGAGCAGCTATTAAAATTAAATGAAAAAAAATAAAATAGACATTTAAAGGGACCGTCAAGGGTCACTGAAAATTGCTGCCAGTAGTAGACATATGGTGTTTGTACTCCAAGGTAGTTGTTCTAGTATCAATAGGGTCATTGCAATAGTACCGGTACACGTAGTTGCTACCCCCTTTCACCAGCACATACATAAATGATTACAAATCGCAATACCTGGCTAATAATTTAACCCTTTACTCTAAGAGATTTTTTTATGCCTTTCCCATAAATACAATCAAAGCCAAATACAAAATTAATGAACACTGTTCCTGTTAATATCCCTCTTCTATCTAACTATAACACCCGCTCAAACTGAAAAACCTGACACTAACACAAAACGTGACAACACCCATTGTTTATCTTTCTTCAGACAGTTGGAGTACGATACTACTAAACAGCCAAAAAATCACATGGTCAGTTATTGTGTTCCCTAAAAAGTGTGACAGACCAACATTTAATATTTCCCTGCATTTTTTGAAAGGCAGAGAACAAAAATGTAATATTTCCAATTAGTGGTACATGACCTCATACCCCAATTAAAATCACAGAGAGGGCAATCATAGTGAACAACCTGTACATGTATAAAAGAACACAACTTAAATCAATGTTTTGATTTGATAGCTTTTATTTCAGTGTGCTTGAAAAAAGAATATTGAGAATAAGCCTTTTCATAAAATATCTAAATGTAAGTCAGCTGACACAATCAAAAATATATTGACAATATGTTTACAACAGTTCTTTCTATAAATATTAACATTGACATATGTAAAAAGTTGAAATATAGGCCTTAGTTTTATGGCATTCCAATGTTAATTCTATTTGAAATATAATAACACTAATATATTCTGACAATAATTTTGCAGTAGTAAATAAAATGATCATGATTACATATTGAACAAATAATATTCAAAGATGCCTTATGTAAGATCGAAATCTGCCTATTTCAAGTTTTTATTTAGGCTTCAAATGTCACATAAACTATTATATAGACATTATTTACATGTCAAACCTATAATCTGAGAAAACCTGCAAGATTTCAAAATTTAACGATAAAATGGACAATTATGGCTTAGTCTCTGTTGTCAAGTGCCATTGCTACGATAGTTCTTACTTTGCCCAGAATAAAGTAATTTGAATGAAATTTGTAATATATTACTTCTCCATTCTATTTTTGAACAATTATAGCAAGAATGTTCAGGTCTTTTTCTAAATTTTACATAATGCATCTTTAAATCAAAAGGAACTAAACAACTAAACTCTATTCCTACATAAACTATTCATACCATATGATGTGCAAAACCATTGTTCATTATTGTTGTCAAGTCCACATGTTTTTATAAAAAATTTTTTTTAAACAGGGCATGTAGAACTAAAATAATATCAACGTAACTAATAATTTATAATAAATCTGACAAGTTTATAGGATGTGAGAAATGGACAAAAAAAAATAAAGTTGTCGAATTAATGTATTATTACACGATTAATATTTAACATTTCAAAAGAAATTGCACATTTATTTTTATCCTAAAATGAAATTTTCCAATTCAAAAGGATTTCATCCACGACACAAAAAGTTTTTATTTATACAGATTTATAATTGTTTATCTGATGGAAAGAAAGATTGAAACGGAAAATCGAAGTCAGTACCATAAATACATTAATGTACCTTATAAACAAATAAAATTATCATTATTATAATCTTATTAATATGCACAGTATTCTATCTTAATGCCTAAACCTATTTATAAATAAGTAGCTATGATTTAATACTATTACTAGTTAGAACTCTGACTCTAACTACAAAAGGTAAAATTATTTTACATATTTACAATCCACAAATATAAAGGAAAATTTACATTAAAATTTATATTCACAAATGATATAAAACTGACACCTGCTCATAAAACAATGTACATTCAAGATTTTGATTGTGAACATTTTTTCAAATGCTATATATTTTTAACCTCTTGATCCCATTCCCTCAACGTTGTTGCCAGTCATTTTGGCTATTCGATGTTGCACAAACAATGATCATCTCATTTATATCTAGGTTTGAGTGCTGGCAAATCTATTACATTTATAAACTGGCCAACTGGGCCCAAGTTTATCTACTCGCCAGGAGCTTCAAGTTCAAAGGGTTAATACATCTGTTATATATATGCAATAGTTTGCAAGTCTAAGGATGCATTGCATTTTGTATTATCTTTCATGACCAATATATGTTTTGATTATAATAAGATATTATTCACCAATAACATCACAGTCTCTTCCAATCAATTAATAAAACAACAGAGTTGAAATACAATGTACATGTTACCACCAGTGTCAATGCCGACAGCTTATATATATAGAGCTATCATAAAGATTATACGACAAATACAAGTTTTAAAATTTGAAGCCATAATATAATTTATTTCTTACATTTCAATAAACATTAGCATTAGCATACATATTTATACAAGAATGCACAACTTGATATAAGTTTTTGTTCGAAGGTGGTATCATAACCCCAGAACCCAAGAACAATAATCAGTGACATGCTGTTTCTTTGTATCAAAGATGCATTTTGTAAGAGCTAAATCTGCCTATTGCAGGTCTTCATTTTGGCTTTAAATGTTATATAAACTACTATTTAGACATTTATTCGGATAACAAGCCTATAATCAATTTTCGAGATCATCGCATTGTGGAGATTTAAACAGATTTCAACTTGATCACTATTTACTGATCTAATTAAAAATTGATGATTTAAGGCCAAGTCTGGAATAAAAAGTACCATTGCTAACAATCTATGCCATTTGAATGAAATTTTCAAGATATTCATGTTGTATTATGTATTTTTGAATTATTATAACAAGACCAGCCAGCTCTTATCTCTAAATCTTACATAATGCATCTTTAAATAATGCAAATTTATCACTGGTATCCTTGTGAATAACCTCCTGCTGGTCTCGGATAACCGGCTCCATATCCACCTGCAGTCTGTCCACCACGAGCATACGGATTACCTGCACCTTGTGTAGGTGGTGCGGCAGGTGCTGCAGGTTGAGAATATCCTGGCATTTTCTGTCCCTATTTAAAAAAGAAAAAGCGTTTTGATATCATTATTACAAGATAGAGAGAGAAAGAAGGTTTGATGTCCACTCCATATCAACTTGGTCATTTCGGGACTAACATATGGTTCTATTACATTTAAAAAATTTGCTTTTGCATAGGGGTCTATAGTAGTGGGAGGAAAACGGACGACCCCAAACCACGCGCCACTTGACTCAATAACGGACCTTATGGTTTCATGTGCACACGTTAAATCATTAGACCACCCAACCTCACTATGAAATCCTTATAAGGCATTTAGTAATTAAATATATATTATTAAAACACAATTCTTGTGGAAAACAATCACTGAGTTTATTTTGCACTACATTTCAACAAGTTCCTCTTGTTCTAAAGTAAATCAATGGAAATTATGTGACGGGACGGCTGATTGATGTCGTAATCCGGAAGATACAGAGTCCAGATTTACCAGAGATTTTTTGGCTGAAGTAATAAGGAAATAAATCGGGACATAAAAATCATGTCGGATGTGACAGAGATCCGGATTTATCAGAGATCGGATGTGACAGAGTCCACTGTAGTAATAATGTCCATGATTAGGGAAGCTTGTATTAGAAAGCAATAGTTTTTACCTGTTGTTGATAGTTAGGTGGATAACCTTGTTGTTGTTGCTGCTGCTGCATAGGCTGTCCTGGTTGTCCAGACTGTCCTGGTTGTCCAGGCTGTTGATTTCCATAACCATACGGTTGTTGTTGATAATTTGTTTGTGTTTGTTGTCCAGGCTGTGAAGTTTGAGCAGGTGTTTGACCTGTTGAAGCCTGTTGTGGGTTGTAACCCTGTTGGCCTGCAGAGTAATTATAACCTAAAACACAAGCAATTGTATTACTTATATGCTAATGACCATAAATTCTATGTTTAAATCTAGTTATAGAAGATATGCTATAAATGTTTTAAAAAGCGTTTTTGGATTTTCTCCATAGCTTTAATACAGATCCCTTTTTGACCTTTAGATTTAAGATTCTTTTTTGACCCTTAGAATTAAAATCCCTTTTTGACTTGACAGCCACAAAAACGTTTGATTTTCTGCGGTGATTATCTTCATAGCTTTAAAATATTTAACTAGTAATTTAGACAATTACAACAAATAACCTTGGTTAGATGCCATCTTGGCTTCGATGTTAATAATAGAAATGAGTCAACAATTTCGTCAGAAGAATAGCAAAAATGACGAAAGTAATGTGGATTTTAGACAGCCATAAATTATGTTAGGAAGGATCAATAATGCAACAGTTAGTTTGCTTGATGCTTAAAAAATTCAGTGTAGCAGAAATAATTGTTGATACTTCGGAATTTGGAATCTTTTAAAATTTCAACATAATACATAGAAAAAAAACAGATAACGGTAAAAGCACCTTGTCCAGGTTGATTATAAGGGGTTTGTTGAGCTTGCTGCTGTCCATAAGTAGCTTGAGTTTGATAACCAGGCTGAGGTTGAGGTTGTGCAGATTGATTAGGATTGTAACTACCAGCTTGTTGTGGATATGGCTGTGCTGGTGGTTGTTGCTGTTGTTGTAATATTTGTGGTTGTGAAGCTTGGGATGTAGGTTGAGGGGGTTGAGTAGGTGTCTGTGAAGCGGGATGTACAGGAGTCTGTTGTTGCTGTCGGTATAAATTACTAGAAGACGAACCAATACTGGATAAACTATCTGGAGTACCCGATCTTTCTATACCTGTATTAGTATTAGCTGTACCTACAAATAGTTACATCTTCACTTTATTTCAACAATTCACATGTTATTCATGGTTTCATAATCTACAATATGATCATGTCTCATTTCAAACACCTTAAACATACATTATGCAAAAGGTAAATCTTCCTGAAATGTTATCTAACTTATTAGTTAGACATCAATAACCTAATCCACAACTCTCGATGATGTCGCTAGTCTGTGATATTTACTGGATTAGGATCCGATTTGCTGCTCAACTTTCATATTTATGATTTAATCATGAAATTCTCGATTCAGAAAGGATCAATTTGACTGCAATTTTCAGCAAATTCTCTTTACATTATCTAGTTTTTAACTATTACAGCAAGTTCTTTATCTAATCACCCATAATGTATCTTTTATGTTGTTATTTACATAATATTGTCCTTATTTCCTACCGGAAATTTACATCACTGCTGAAAATATTCATCTGATTTTTTTACTGCTAATGCTACTATGTAATAGACACCTACATGCGGTACTTAATCTACTTATAATGACTGAACTTCTTCTGGGTCAAAAGCAAATTGTCAATTTCTTTGTTGGTTTGTTTTGTACTCTCAATGTGTCTTTACTGACCCTTATACACTGTTTGATATATGACAAAGTAAGCCAAGTACGAACTTAACATTATAGAAAAGTCGGATCAATCTAATTCAATACTTTAGTAGCTGCTTTCCAATTAATTCTCTTGTTCCTTTTTTTTAAAAAAAAATCTACTTTATCATCATAGCTCCAAGTCCAATATTGTTCTTTCTCCTAAAGTTAAAATATTGAACTCACCCTCATTAGAAATATTAAAAGAAGACATAACTTTACTCTGACTATTCTCATCAACAGATCGCTGTGTAGATAATGGATCAAATTCTTTACCACTTGCTACATTCGTTCTTGGTGTAATTTCTTTTTTAAAAGGACTAACTTCCGCTTGTGAATCTGAAAGACAAAAAAAACCAATGAATTTATATCATAAAATAAAGTAATATAGTACAAAGTATTGTAGGGTTATATTTGTGAATGAATTCAAGAACAATGTTATTGTCTACATAAAATCATAAATGAAATGAAATGGGTTTTAACGTCCTACTCTTCTGCAATTAACCGGGGCTAATGAAAGACGGGAATAAGCCATAAATCGTGCTACGTGGGAAATTTTGCCCAAGCAGCGGCACTACGGCCTGCTCTTATATCAAATTTCATCTGCCAAGGGCTCTTTTACGTGTATGCCAATGTGTACACAGGGCCTCGTTTTTTTGTCCCATCTGAACGACTAGACAGCTCACCTTGTCAGGCTCTTCATTCTGCATCACTGACGTTCGGAATCCATGCCGGAAAATTGAGATGGACTTTCTCGGCCAATGCATGGATCGAACACCAGACCTCCAGGCAAGCCAGTCAGTGTCTTACCCACTTCTCCATGTGATCCCCCAATATGGGTAATAATAAATTTATATAATGCATTACACAAGTGACAGGCTACCTGGTGTTAACTGAAGGAGCTTACAATGGCATAAACTTATTTTAGGATAGTTGTTTTGAACTCATTTAATTTCTTTTTTGAAATAAGTAAGAAATCAATTTATACTTGTCAGTTTTTATATCAAAAAAGTTATTGTCTTTTATGTTGTTGATCTGTTTTGCTTGAGGCTGATGCTCTTTGAGAAAAGACTTAGACTCCGTCAATTCAATTGACATGAAATTTGGCATGCCTGTCGTCTATGGAGGGTAATTGATTTTGGATATGCTTCCGAAATGGCTACCATAGCGTCATGTTGGTTCCTGGTCTATAGTATTATCATACTATTGATAATAAACATGGATTATAAGATTGTCTATATACTTTTAGCAATTCTGGTGGTCTCATTTGACTATGGTCAAACAAAGTATCAAGGACTGGTTTGTCACATATTCAGCTCCACAATTTTTAATAAAGACATTAGTCTCCCTGTAACTTATAATTATAATCTGAATTGAAGATGGAAATATTAAAAAGCAAGTGAGTCTCAAATAAAATTTTATTAATTACTACATGAACTTGACTTACAGTAGATACTTACCATTTAATATTGTAGCATCAGTAGAACTTGTCACAGCTGCTGGTGGTTCTAGTCTATCTAATAATCTATTCACTCTATCACGTATTAACTGTAATTCTCGTTTTATTAATTTCACTTCATCACTTTCTAATGGTTTAGGCATATTGTTAACTACAATGGTTTAGAAAAACAAAATATAAATTGTTATATTCATTAAGTGAAATGAAATGGTGTTTAACTTCCTACTTTTCTGCAACGGATCTTTTTTACATGCACAACAATGTTTATTCCTTCCCATTTGAACAGTTAAGACTCTTTTCTTGGCAGGAGAAACCACATAGGAAAATCCTGAGGAACTTTTGTCAACAATGTAAATTGGTTAAAAAGAATGCTTTATTGCACAGACTACTTTATTGCTGACAAACTCTAATTCCCACATTATTAATGTCACTATCAAATTTTAAAGTGTGAAACAGTCTTATTTAACGTCCGCTTCCAACAAAGTGATATCGCAGGCAAGTTAAATTTAAAAACAATCCACAGCTCTAATACAGTACAGCACAATGGAAAATGATGGTTAAATATAGACTGAAGTCTTTATAATTCATAGACCAATAAATAAATGGATAGTTAGATTAAATTAATAATTATCAAACTGTGATGTGAGTACCTAAATTAGTGATTCTCAACAGGTGTGCGACGAGATCTTCCTATGTGTGCCGGGAAATTTTGAACTGCACACTAAGAAAATGTGAAAAACCATGTGATCCCAATTAAACATTCACTGGTGTCTACTGGCAAGTTCATTCATAGCTGTGTTTTTCTTTACAGGTTAAGTCATTCTATGTGTCTATGACTAGTTATGGTATGCTATCTATAACATGACATGTTTTTATTTTGCAAAATTCAAATATTTTTCATGTACCGGTATATTTAGCCAGGTGTCATGCTATTTTTTCATGTGTTTCAAAATATGCCGTTGAGAACCACTGATTTATTCCATTACTCACCAAATAAAGTAATTTTTAAAATCCGACTACACTGTATAGCAAATGATAAATCTGAGCTATCAAAAATCGTAATCAGATCTCCATCTGTAAAAAAATAAAATAGAAAATGTTCATTACAAAGGAAGAAAGTTAACAACACAAATAAAAAGTCCAATTCTAAGGTACTTTAAGTACACAAGCTGTGTTTTGTTGAAAAATATCTAACATGTATACATTTCTGTATTAAGACATGCACACCAGGGCAGGAAGTGTAATTTGAGGGAAACAGACGACGCTACGGCCTACTCTTATTTTCGAATTACAGCTGTCACAGGTTCTTTTTATGTGCACATGAATTTGTACACGAAACCTTGTTATGCAGGAAATAAAGGTAGATAATTCTGGAAGAATCAGCATGTAAAAAGTGTATGTGAACAAATACATGTAACTGTACCTTCATCTTTGTATTTGATAATAATATCATCATTGCTGCCTAACTTTCCACAATAGACTCTTTGCATCATCAAAACTAACTCATCATAAGTGATATCTTCATTATGGATTGGAATACGTCGTATGTCTTCACCTAGTTGTACTTTTATAATCAATTTACCAGTTAAATCAAGATGGGGATCAATGTTGTTCTGCATGTTGAATCTTCTGTAAAAAAATACATTAAATAAATTATACTTGAAAGAAAGAAGTGTTGGATTATTATAAATTTGTGTCAGATGGGGCAAGACATGATTACTTTTGACAAATGTAAAGACTCCAAATTAGCCTTAGTTAGAACAGAGGTGAGGTAGAGTGGTAGCTTCATAGTAATGGTCAGAGAACATCATCGTGAGAGTCCGTTCCGAAAAGTACCAGATGTTATAAGCTTAAAAGCTGCTAAGTTATATTGCTACATCTAGAATTATTATTGTCTCAGTTTTCAATGTTAAGTAAAAGTCAGTGTCATTGTGAAATTCATGTAATGAGAAAACAACTTTGCAATTAATCCTTACATATTCCTATCAATCCTAACATATGTGAAATACATGTAGATTACCACCAAACGTCCAGATTTTACCAGTATTGGGGGGTACCGTTTGTCGTCCTGTCCCGATGTCTTTCTAATCACATACAGGTGAGGTACATGCCAAAAACATTGATTATTGAATATATCACGCCCTTCACTTTCAGACTTTACTTATTATTGGTGGATCTTTTGAATAACAAATCGTCAATTGTCCCGGTGTCTACTGTGAATAATCTGGTAACTCTAGGTGAAAACGGAAATCTCTTTGGTTAAAAAATGGTTAGCTTGCTATAAATATACATATATCTCAAATAGCCGTCTGAACGGCATCACTTTTTACCGGTGTGAATACTAGGCCTATTTCAATATCTCTATCTGTTCTTCAGCCGAATGTGTTGTAATAACCAAGCCGAATGACGTTTCCAAATTCCGTTTAAAATGATCAAATTTAACAGCTTAAATTCGTGAATTACCGATGAGCTGTGGTGGAAAAGTAAAACATCACAATAATATTTCAATAAAATACAAATAGTTTATATCTACCTCTTTCACTTTTATGTAAAATAATGAAGATTCTGATGTCTGCGTGGAAATGACACCTAATTTTAAAGGTCAAGGTTGGTAGTCTCGATTTGCAGGTCTCTCGATAACTCATCTCGGGTATTGTCTCTGTCAAAGAGAATCTCCATTATTATAATTAAAATACAATAAAGTAAGTCCAAATTTTAACGTGTGACACGGCCACTTACGTCCCTATCTCCATGCCACATACGCTCACGCCGGGTATCGAAACCACAGCCGCAAGCCAGATATGACTGGCCAGGTCGAAGCGCGACACTCTAGGCCACTAGGCCATCCCAACCCCCCTCCAGATATGTAAGATGTGTCACTATTAACAGTTGCTCCAAAACAAGTTACAGTACAGACGTTTTATAGCTGAGGCGCTGGAGGCGCCAGCCTCCTCGTGAAAAAAATCAAAGAAGTTGAAAAAACCAAACGAGAGAAAAATGCTAAAACCGATGATAAAAATGAAAATGTACCCTAGTTAGGGAGGGCCCTAACCTCGGAACACATGAAAAAGCGGCACACCAGACTAATATATATTAAAAATATTTGAATTTTGCCATTAAGCTAATTGACCCATAGAAATATATTTCTATGAATTGACCAATCGTTATAATTAATTGCGTCATATTTGACAAATTAAAGAATTGAAATTCCAAAGCTACAAGGTTATCCTCATGAGCATACCGGTACGTCAGACAGCCATCTGACTCCAGAGAGAGAGAGGGAGAGAGAGAGAGAGAGAGAGAGAGAGAGAGAGGATGTAGCAATCGCTTTGTAAAAACGAACTGTTGTATTGTTATTCCTGGTAAGAGAAACGTCTTAACTAAAATGAAGATAACCGTCTTAACTGCTGAGATTATACTAGACATGAAGAAGAAAATATACAACGTGAAAAGGACATACGAAAAGTCAGTGAACAATTCAAATACTAGACGAGCATAAGGCTACTAAAATATGTAGTAAGAAAAGAGTTCATAATAGGTCATACGTCGAATGTGGTGACCTGAATTGAGGGCCCGCGTTCCACGTCTGCTCCGAACTGGGCTTATAAAGACGGGTCTGACAAAAGACTCATGGTGCTACACTCATTCCTCCTAGGGTTTACCATATGATTCAAAGACCAAACGATAGTTTTGTTTTTTTGTTTCTTAATAATCCACGTTTCACATTTTGATAAATCCTAAGCTCGATAATCATCAATTATTGATTGGGAACTATCTATTTTTTTTTATTCATCTTAAATGAAAAAGATTACATTCGTTATTGAGGCGCTAGGAATATCTGAAGCCAAGTGCCGAACCGCGGGATGCACGTATTTTTTTTTATCTTGATAAATTAATTATAAAATATTTGACCAATTAGGCTATTCATGATGACGCAAGATTTGCATGACGTCAGGTTCATGTTTGGCATCTCCAAGGCAGTACGTGTACCAAAAGTTCCGAACGCCTATTCATCCAGGCCTTGGCACGATGGCAGAAAAGTCGTTGATACAAAACCATGCAAGTGGACACGAAGGGGGAAGACCGGCATTAAATTTTCCTAAAGACAGTAAAGCAGCATGGATAGCCTTAGGATGTGGATTTTGTACGCAGATAATAATCCTCGGTGTGCTTCATGCTTTTGGGGTTTTCTTTATTGTCTTCATAAGAGACTTTCAGACCACAAAAGCAAACGCCGGTAAGTGACTGATTGCATCTAGATCTACAAAACTTACCCATGTTAAGCCGTGTCAATGTATAAATGGATACGAAATATAACAAATCCAAATAATGCCATTGAACAGACACAGCCTTGATTGTGTGCAAGTTTAATTTGGCAAGGTTTCCATAAAATCTGATTCATGTTTAGATTTTATCACAACTTTGCTGTCAAAAAATTTGATGTGTTAAAAAAAGATTGTAGACATCAACAAACTGAACGGCAATGTTACCGTCAAAGTGCGGTCAAGTGTCACGTTGGATCTTGGAGGAAGGCGCTTGGTCATTCACTGGGAATCCGGCGTTCCCGGTTTTGGCCAAGAAAATACCTTGTATGTATATGTTGCAGGGTGGAGGGTTAGTGAATGACAGGCGTTCGGATGGGACAAATAGGAGCTCACGTGCACAGTGCACAGATTGTACTGCACGTATTGACGTAATAATAGAACCCTTCGTTATTGGAATTCACGAAGAGTTACCAAGGGTGGAAACACCGTTAGCCGGGTAAATTTTGCCTCATAGATGTAGATGGCACATTGCATGGCATGTGCCCTTTAGACATAGTTAAACCTATTTGATAAGGCCAACTTCAAGTTTGGTCAAAGGTCATGAGATGTAAACGACAGAGCCAGCGCTAATCCCTACCCATCGACCTAGCCCCAATGCTTATTCCAACCCTAACATACACTCTCGCCAAAAAATCTCATGCCCTAACCTTATTTGCATCTCAGCGACCTTGACGAAAATTGAGTTGGCCTTAACAAATAGATTTAACCCGTTCTCCTCTTCATTAAGCCATGCGGTTGGTGCTGAAAAGTATAACGACGTCAAACTCCATTTCATTTCCCCAGTGAGGTAGAAACATAAATGCAAAATATATACTTTATTTATTTCAGCATGGGTTGGATCTATAGCTTATGGATTATCAATGTTGACGGGACCCCTTGCTGGAATAGTGATAAACAAATTTGGACACCGTGTATCGATGATCTGTGGCGGGTTGCTTTGTTTTATTGCATTGCTGTCCTCCTCATTTGTGAACAGTTTAAATCATTTATTTTTTACGTTCTCTTTTATCTATGGTTTAGGCACCTGCTTATGTATAACCCCTACAATGACTCTGGGACAGGATTATTTTGAAAAATATCTAAGTGTATCTATTGGGATCATAACCTCTGGAAGTAGTATTGGAACCTTAGTCATGGCCCCAACATCACAGGCTCTTATCGACTCGGTTGGCTGGAGAAACACATTTAGAATATACGCTGTGGCATGTTTACTTACTTCTCTATTTAACTTCTTTGTCCGGCCCATTAGTAATACTAAGAAAACAGCGTCCGAGACGTTAAGATCATCGCCATTACGACGTTTAATCCAGGAGCTGGCACTGTGGAAGAATCGAGTATTTATAGTATGGGCTACAGGAATCACACTTGTCATGTTTGGTTATTATATTCCATATGTTCACTTGGTAAGTAAGATTATTCCTAATGAAGACGTGTCTACGTCACACAATGTGCTTTGAGGGTTATTTTGTCCTGAAAGTTCTGCGACGCACTGATAGCGAATTCTTAGTCAAGTGTTTTCTCACGTCAATGTGTACACGGTACCTTGTTTTATTTGTACCAACCGAACGACTATACAGTGTCTATTGTCAGACCCTCTCCCTGCACAACTGATAAGGGGGAACCACGACGGAAAACCCCAATAATGAACATTCTCAGTCAACAGAAGGGTCAAACACAAAGCCCCCCCCCCCCCACACACACACACACAGTTTAGTGAGCCAACGTCATACTCACTGAGACACAGTCGGTCCCCTCATATAATAATAACCGATTCAAAATACACCATGTGAAGAATGTGTCAATGTAGCCTCTATACAGCTCAATAAATACTGTAAATAAATTATGTTGTTTTGTAATATATAGTTCATATAAGGCAGTCTAAATATTTTCAGATTTCTTTTGCATTAGATGCTGGTATCACCCCAGATCAAGGTTCGATTTTAATTATGGTTTTTGGTGCATCAACTGCCATTGGAAGACTGACATTTGGGAAGATAGTTCAACTGGGTCTGTTGAATAGATTGCACATGCATCAATTATCTATGATCGTGTGTGGCACTGCCACCATGTTTTTACCGTTTATACAATCTTTTGGTGGTTTGCTGAGTTATGTTGTATTCTTTGGAATGGTTGATGGATGTTTTGTAGTTCTCCTCCCATTGATGACATGTTCGCTTGTACAAGCCGATAAAGCAGTTCTTGCTTGGGGATTTTTGAGTGGTACTTCATCAATCACTTTTACGCTTGGGCCACCAATAGCAGGTAAGGCGAGAATATCGACTTTAATAAGTACACACGGGGCAACTGCATGAATACTTCGAGACTCTCTAACTTATATTTACTCTTTGTCGAAACACACAGCATCATCAAGCTGTTGTAATGAACGCCAAAATATAGAGGAATGGTGTATTTACATTGTCTCAAAATTTCAGCTCAAAACTGCTTATCTGGACACCTAACCCTTTTTAGATTTCGGGTTAATTTTTTCGCTAAGTAATAATCGATTCCCATGTGCTGTATTTGATAACGAAAGGTAAAAATCGTCTACGCATTATTTTTCTAAAATAAAAGTCTGTTTTATCCGGACACCGCATATTACAGCTTTGGACACCGGACACCGAATATTACAGCTTGGGACACCGACCTCCATTTGAAAACGTATCACATATATTGAGTTAGTTGCTTTGCCCCAGCTGTTGAGGATTTCAAGGGATTTTAACACAAAATTAAGCAGTTTATTCTCCAAAATATTATCGGGATCGCAATGTTACACCAATACTGTAATCAATTCAAATATTTGTCGTTGACAACCGAAACGAATATAATATGAACTACCACGTGTTATGACTTTTTTTCAGGATTTATATATGACTCTTTGGGCTCTTATAATGTCGCTTTCCATGTGGCTAGTATACCGGTCATTGCTGGAGCACTGGTTCTGTTTTTGATCCCTTGGGCACAAAGAACTTCCATCACCACGTGTACAATGGAAGCAGTCGGAGCAGTAATTGAAACCGAATCCGACGTCGATGTAGATTTTATAACATTGTCTAGATCATCTTCGGTCGTCCCCCGAAACCAGTGCTCAGACGCAACTTTAGCAAGTCGACTAAACGATATTCGTTATTACAACACACCAAGTGCCTCGCCAAGAAGTCTGCGGACCATTTCATCCAGGGGAATTTCAGAATCCAGGTCGTCACCCAGAACTCCAGTCAAAATGATTGAAATTGATTATGCCATGAGAGCTTTGGAACAAAATGACCAACTTCTTTCTGAAATGCTGGAAGCAGCATCAAGGCGAACAGCTGATACCAACAGCACTGGTAGAAGTATAACGTCGAGTAAGGTATTTCTTCTTTTAGCAATTTTTTCAACTTATTTGATTAGTTAATATAATTAAAATTACGCCGTGTGAAATGCAAACTTTAGGTCGATTTTATCCAATTGATTTCGTTACTATACTTGCCGTTTGGGATAGATTCGGTGTAATATTATTTATTTTAAATAACAATTAGCCTATTCTTCCAGGGGAGTTCCAGTAGAAAAAGTGACATCATAAATATATCCCTTTCTTCTAATGATGGGATCAGGAAGCAAAGTACGTCGTCCAGATCAAAGAAGAGTTACGACAATATTGGTGTTCAAACAGATAACATATCAGAAACTTCGTCTAATTTCTTCCTACCAACGGCTGGCAACTTGCATCAGACCGAAGCAAAACAAAACAATGCACCATCAATTGATGGTGGTTCCAAGATGAGCAACACATCAATGTTAGATAGTTATACTCCCGGTTCAATAGACCAATCTGTTCTAGAACAAATAGAAAGGCTAAGAGATACTATCAGCAGCCCTGCCCGAGCTGCAGAACTTATGGAAGACCCAAGTCCACAGTGGATTGAAAGCCCGGAACAATCTGAAGCACAAACAGCATCAAAGACGTCATCTCCAGGCAAAGATGTAAATAGCACCCCGATGCATTTTGTTGAAGCATTAGTTCCCGCCGAAACCACTTCATGTGCACTCTCTCCAAAGACAGAATGCTTGTCATCAGTTCTAGAACGGTCCTTTGCTATACAACAAACATCGTCTGCAAGAGATAACATTAACATAAAGTCTGAACATGATATATTCTTAATGGATCCACTCAGCCCCCCACGCGCCATTCCTATTGGCAGGCCAGATCAAGAAGCTTCTAGTAACAGACTGCCAAATGTCACGTCACCCCTTTCAACAAATCCTTTTCATGTCCAGCCAGATTGCTTGAGCAGCGAAGCTTTATATGGAACTCTTACTCCGGTGTCTCTCGACGATGTGACGCCAGTTGTTGCAGATACTCGCGTGACCTCGCATTTTCAAACCAACAATACCAATTCAAATATCACGGAACATTCACTTGCAAAAACTGAAACTTTACAATCCAAAAATCCTGAAACAAAACCTAATGTGGAACAAACGCCCCCGTCCTAAGATGAATCACTTGCAAAAACCGAAACTTTACAATCCAAAAATCCTGAAACAAAACCTAATGTGGAACAAACGCCCCCATCCTAAGATGAATAGAGAGAATACATGTATAATATGGAGTACTTAAAGATACATTATGTAGGACTTTGGATAAAAAGCCGGTAGTTTCAAACAGGGCCGTTATGTAGGATTTTAAAAGGGGGGGGGGGGTGCAGCATAGTAATAGGGCGCCATAGCCCCCACGTAAGTGATGTAAGAAAGTTTAGATCAGGGGGCCCTGAACACCGACAGACTGAGCATCACTGTGTGATAATAATCAAGTGTACTATTTTATAATTGAAAGAGTGTCAAATTATTACTTTCCTTGATTGGGGTCTGGGGGAGGGGCATTTCTTGGGGCACCTTATTTTTCTGGGGGTGCAATGTGTCCTCTGAATCCCGGCTAGATACGGCACTGGTTCCTTTAATAGTTCAGAAATGGCTAATGAAATATGAATACATGTATATTGAAAATTTCAATTGAATTACCTTTTTCTAGGCCTTGTTTGTCAACTTTATCCTTGCTTCTTTATATCTTGCATGTGTACGAACCTTATTCACTCGATGTCCTAGAGAGGCCTACAAGGGGCAGATTTAGCTCTTATACTAGACATTTTTAATGTTTTGATACAGTATTTACTTATGAAATAACTTTTCAGTTATCTTTAAAGGCCCTTGGGTTGCAGACCAAAATGACCATGCCTTTATCTGGATCAGACAAAGCATAAAGCATCATCAATTTACTATACGCATGTTGATATTTCTTAAACAATTACCAGCTAATGACAAATTTCTATGACGGCAACCCTGGTTCAGTTTGGGAAAATTTCTTGGGTTGCTTTTTCAGTAACAAACCAACCCACTCCAGGTACATGTAGATATGTTAGCAGTAAACGAAACATACACCCACACCTGTTAAGTACTCAGTGCTATCAACACTTACATTTCTCCAATCCTCTAGATTTCATTTAAAGTATTTTTTTATGTTTTTTTTTAAACATAAATTCAGCCAATAATGGGCAAACCACTTGTGAATCCAGAATTGATCTGGATTCCAGTGGCTATCAAAGGAAAGAAATGGGGTTTACTGTTCTGCTCTGATTCGGCAAAAGCAACATACCAAGTTCCTTAATGTATACACCAAGTCTCATCACTGACCTCTCAGTTAAGTGTTCCAAAGTCTCAAACAATCAGATTCTTTATCTCTACTTAGCCTTAGCTGAAATCATCCATCCCTTAACTCAGTCAAGACATTTACCTGTGAAATGCCTGAACAAAGTTTGCACAATCTATTTCAAATAGAGGAAGTGTTATTTTTGGTGGTTTTGTCATTCTAGCTCATATACATGCAGAGTTACTGATGTGTCTCCAAAAGAGATAGACGGTTGAAGTAACCCATTTTAATAGCCCCTTGCTTTCTTCTAAAGGCACGAAAAACAGACGGTTGAAGGAATCCATTTTAATAGCCCCTTGCTTTCTTCTAAACCACGAAAAACAGAAAATCAATAGAAATGGAATGACATATGATTTATTTGATTAATTTTCTACATGATGACAAGAGCAATTTTTGTTATAACATGTTTTATTTTAAATCAAAGTGCATATTCAGGGTTTGTTGTTAGGGTGGGAGGGTAGATACAAACACAGTAACAATGATATTTCCACACACAACAATCATAAGTACCACACCCTTTCTTGCACATCACATAAACTAACAAGATTATAGTGCATACTATAATTAGTGATTACGAATTAATTTCCTTCATTTAAAATCTTATTCGAATCAATTATAGGCCTTCACTTGGCAATACCAATAACACCACAGGCTAATCTTGGTCCAGCATTACCAGTCTTTAAACTCTCATCATTACCCCCTTGACCTAAATCATCAATCTTCTCGTGTACCTGTTTAAAATAATAAACCATAATAATCAATGTTCTACCTTTTTTCAAAACTTAGAAAACTTTACATCAATGTTCAATTAAATGAAATGGGGTTTAATGTCCTACTGTTCTGCTCTAAATTGGGCTAATGAAGACGGGCATACGCCATGCAGTGTGCTATGAGGGAAATTTTCCCTGGACAGCGGCACTACGGCCTACTCTTGTAACGAATTTCAACTGTCAAGGGAACTTTTACGTAAAGCAAGTGTGTACACATTGGCCTTGGCTTTTAGCCCATCCGAACAACAGCCGTCTGTGTCAGATGATCCGTCCTGCATCACTGACAAGAGAGAACCATGCCGGAACTGTTCAATTAAAACGGCTTAGTTGTTGGCTGCAATATCATCATGAATGGATCATGACTTATCTAATCTTTACCGCATTCGTTAAGAAAAAAGTATTACGGCCGATTCTGTACAATAATGTGGTGTTTAAAGTAGTGAAGTCGTTAACTCAATATCATCCAAATTCTTCGACATTGAAAACATAATTATTTTGTCAGTTTAAATCAGCATTGAATTTGGGATCTTACCAGGAAATGATAGGCTTCCGATTTTCAATATTTAAGAGAAAATAAAAATTTTACCATTGGTACATGAATCGCGTACCAGAATGTGTTTCATCACCATTTGTAACAAGGGACTTTAAGAACGAGGCTAGACATATCCCACAAGTCATGTAAAACGGTAAAGTTATATTCTTATCTGGAGAGCATGCACAATAAAAACTACCGGTGTACATTGGAATAACCTCACCCTAGAGGTTGCCATTCAATTGAGACTTTTCGTGTATTTTACCAAACATAACTGATTTGGAATTAGAGTATAAACTGAAATTATTGAATGTAAATTAGTTTATATTCTACATTCATATTACATTATTATATACATTGTGTCAATTTCTGGGTCTTAGATATCAGCGATTTAGCTCCTTGACCCACTTTTAGTTTTATCAACAGGTAACCTATTATATGTGGGACTTACAAGTTATAACCTATAAGCTACTGTGGATGCACAATGGCAAGGCAAGGGATAGGTGTTCAAGTAAAAATGCAGTATGTTACTTACCACAACAGTTCTTCCAATAATAGAATGAGGTCCTGTAAGCTGTAGTTGTTTATCTGTGATATTAATATTAGCAACACCACTTTCATCAGCAACTAAATTCCCCAGATCACCAACATGCCTGAACAAAAAAATAATTATGGAAAATTAAAAATATTTGATCTGATTAAAATACAGACCTTCTTTTATTTTGTTTTCTATAATTATGGCAATTATGGTATAATTCTAAATGAAATGCATTTTCTTTGGCAGGAATCGAAGAAGGTGATTTGGGGGCATAGAACTTTGTCATATGGCACACCGAGCAACATTTTCAAAGCCAAAATCTTTTGTCTCCCTTTTGTGGGGGTGGATAGCACGTGCCTGCTGTTCTTCATTTTGTCAACTTACTGGTTTCGAATCCCCAGTTGTATGTTAAAAGGAGTAGGGTTGTGTGTCCATCCCTGGGTTCTCTGCGGGTCCTCCGGTTTCCTCCCGCTACTAAGACCCCACCGCAATGGCGAATTACTAAAGTAAAATTAAACCAGATGTTAGTCCCCAAATGACCTAGTCCGGTTCGAGTTGACATTAAACCCCATTTCTCTCTGTCTCCCTTTTGTTAAATATTGACTAACTGATACTATAGCTTCATTTCTTTCGAATTCTCTAGTATATTTTCATCAAGCCAAAACCGTTCAGAATTTTATAATCACCAGCCTCCGTAACACTATTAGAATTATGAAAATCATGAACACATTTTGAAATTTGCATGGCATTCATACGACTGTTCTCTCAATTGTTAATTTCATACTGATTATCCATAGAATTACGTCTTCTTATGACTCCAGTACTTTCCAAATTTCAAAAAGAGCTGGGCCTCGATTCCTAGAAAATTCGTAAGCATGTTCTTGTGCTTAGATTTCAAGTAGACTTTGCATTTAAGTAGACTTTGCATTTTGTTTTCCTAGAAAATTCTTAAGAATGTTCTTGTGCTTAGATTTTAAGTAGACTTCAGTGTAAGCACAAGTACGTTATCATGTGTTCCTACAAAAACCTTAAGCGCAACTTTGTTCTTATCTAAGCACAAGTCTCAAGCAAGGTATAGGGCTTGATTACCAACCATAAGTCTGTTTCTGCCTCAAACAAGACGGCTGACAGTTAGTTATTCCACATTTCATATGTGTATATGGGAAATGTCAAGTGCAACTAAATGGACCATTTGCCAGGAAGCAGACGACAAACTTATGATGTAATTCGCATACTGAAACGCTTTATGATGTTTGAGAGCACCATAGTCTCATTTTACAAGTCACAATGTGCTTAGACTCGTACTTGACTTGTGCTTACGTAAGAAAGGCTATGAGAATTTTCTACAGACGGTATTTTATTAAGATTCTTACGTAAGAAAAAGTGAAGCATAACTTTGTGCTTACTTTAAGAATTTTCTAGGAACCAGGCCCTGTTAATAGTGTTAAAAACTATAGCCTAGTTCACAAGTTTTTCTGCAAATGGTGGTCAACCCTGATATGGAAAGTGGCAGAACTCTGAATTTCGATAGTGTTCATCCTCTCATTAATCCTATGCTTCCACACAAATACAAAGATAGGTTACCAGGCAACGAAACATACGCCCACAGCAGCTAAATCGTCCGGGCAGTCAACAAGGGTTGTCGCATATTTTTACTTTTTTGGTAATGAAACATTTGTAATACACTAAAATCTGATTAAGGGTAACAACTCATTATGTAATTATCTGAAAATCATTAGAATTTGTTTGCTTTTTATAAAAATTTTGCCCCACGCTAACAATTAGTATAGGAAACATTTAATATCATGGATTTAGCTGTTCAGTTATCAAAATTCATTGAAAATCAAAATACTTGTTTGTTTCAACACCTTAAACTCTGTGTATCAATCTGAAGTCAATCGGATGATAAGTTTGGCCTCTATAGCGTCACATGTTTTTTTTGAAGTGATCAAGGGAGACAACTCTGGAAGTAATTATTTGAAATCGTTCCAAATCAATAGGCTTCTTTGTCTCATGACCTGAAACAGTGTGTGTGTATTTAAAGTCAATCGGGTATTAACTTTGGCCTCTAGAGCATCCAGAAGATTTTTTGATGTGATCAAGGGCCATAACTCTGGCAGTAAATATCAGAAATCGCTGAAAATCAATAGGCTTTTTCGTCTCATGACCTTAAACAATGTGTATAAATTTAAAGTCAATCGGATATTAACTTTGGCCTCTAGAGCATCCACAGATATTTTGAAGTAATCAAGGGCCACAACTCTGGCACTAATTATCAGAAATCGCTGAAAATCAATACGCTTCTTCGTCTTATGACCTTAAACACTGTGTATAAATTTAAAGTCAATCGGATATTAACTTTGGCCTTTAGAGCGTCCACAAGTTTCTTTGAAGTGATCAAGGGCCATAACTCTGGCACTAATTATCGGAAATCGCTGAAAATCAATACGGTTCTTTGTCTTATGACCTTAAACACTGTGTATAAATTTAAAGCCAATCGGATATTAACTTTGACCCCTAGAGCGTCCACAAGATTTTTTGAAGTGATCAAGGGCCACAATCTGGTAGTTATCGGAAATCGCTGAAAAACTATAGGCTTCTTCGTCTCATGACCTTAAACACTGTGTATAAATTTTAAGTCAATCGGATATTAACTTTAGCCTCTAGAACGTCCACAAGCAATTGTGGACGCCGGACGGACGGCGACGACAATATAGGACCACATTTCAATGTGGGTCGTATAAAAAGACCTAGTAAATAACATAATAACGTAGCCTCTATCAAGGTCACATGCCAACTATTGACGAATGGACAGGGAGACGACTACATATCACATGCCCAAGCTATGTGTGGACTAGGGCTGCAATGATAAGCTAGGCCACAATTCGACGCACATCATGATTCATTGTCTACGATACGATTTATATCATGCTTGGAAATAAATTAAAACAACAGGCCTTCTTTTATAATTTACTTCAAATGTGGTGTTTTTTCGGTTGACTAATAAGCATCGTCAAGTGTCAAAAACGACTTAACACTCGCTAAAAGTAAAAAATTATTTTGCACATTTAAGGGAATATTAGTCTATTTTTGTGAAATTTTTATTTGGATAACGAATCACGATACGGACATTGATTGTATCATGATTCATGCATCGTGGATTTTTAAAACATCGTGATTCATCAATGAATTGTTGAGGCCTTAGTGTGGACGCATAAAACATAGATTTTGTTAAAAAAAAATATAGCAAATGACGCTCAGTGGTATTAAAGTGTTATATAAGCTTACCTATTTTCACTGTCTGGTCCACCATGTGTTTTACCAAAAGGGTTATAATGTCCACCAGCACTTACACATCCTGAAATTTTATACAGATTGAGGCATTTTTAACCTGACTGACAAATACTAGATGTCAAAGATTATTTTACAAAATCTTATATACAAAGGTAATTGACCTTTTTTTTTTTTTGAAACTGAACCTAAAGCATTTTGGTGAAGAAAGATTAATTAGCATAGCATTACATGTACATTTGTGTTATGGGTCGCAGATTTTATCAACATGAAAAAAAAACTGCCCATAATAAGACAGCCATATCATATCTTAAACCTGGAAATGTGAAAATGAAGAAAACTTCAAAAAACCATAGGTGAACGCTCACAGAAAACCATAGGTGAACGCTCATAGAAGAAAGAGTCAAAATAGCCAGTATTCAACTTCGGTTCAAGTAATGATGAGCCTTGGTTAGAAATTTTCATGAGGTAACAAGAGAGAAGGCATCCATCCAGTGATTCTGTTTCTGGTATCTTGTGATGAGAGGCAAAGAATGAAGCTTTGCTTGTACCGGAATATCAACTTCAAAGTTCCAAAATGTTCCACTGGAAAAAGAACAAAATAAGACTTGCCATTTGTGTTATCTCCAAATTCATGTACATGGAAACCATGTGATCCTGGGCTTAAGTGTTCCAACTTCCCTGTCACAACAACAGCAGAATCAGGATTCTGCAATAGAAAATAGAAATTATAACTATCTCCACCATCAGGTCTACAGTCCACTATATATATATACATGAATATCATGTACCACACACAAAATCATGTACAAACAATGTTTTAAACTTTATCTATTTCGCATCCATAGAACTTGCAATATCTATCAAATACTACACCAACAGCCAACAGAAAAAGTTACTTAAGATTCAATGAAGTCCGTCAAGACAGTAAGAAGACAGAGACTTATTTTTGAACAGCATGTTTTGTCGCTCAAACTGGTTCCAGTGAGGTAAACAAGGTCTTATTTTCTCACTAAGATGTTCAATTACATTGGTCAGGGACTGTCACACGACTTTTTCAGCAGTAAATAGTTGCCCAGTAAAATTAACTTGGAAGCCAAACTTTTTCAACAATCTTTTAGCACTGTCCCTGAACGTACAGGCCAAATGTAAGGAGACCTACATTATGACCGTTTAGCAGTAAATAGTTGCCAAGTAAAATTGACTGGGAAGCCAAACTTTTTCAACATTCAACAAGGATTTAAGAGCACTGTCCCTGAACGTACAGGCCGAGTGTAGGGAGACCCACGTTCAGAGCTGAACTAACCGGAACGTACAGACCAGACCGAGTTATAATAATGAGACCTACGATCAGAGCCGAACTAGGGTCCAACAGGAATTGTCAGTGGACATCGTCCAGGCAGAGACAGTTCCTAAAGGAACTAGCCCTGGTCAGGCAAGATCATATTGTGTTGATCATGGTCATAATAATATAGTATTTAGTTTGGTTTACTAATTAGTGACATGATCTTGAATAGTGACATTCATTGTCGCTAGTCGCTACTGGCAACCGGTTACCCATTGACATAGACCATTGATTACCTCTTGTGAAAAATAGACAACACCTCCAACTTCTGCTGATCCTCTCAGAACACAGACTGCTTTTAACCCAGACATTTTCACTAATTTGTGCAGGACAACCTCTATGCAAGCGTGATTAAGCAATATACTGGTACCGGATATCAAATTTACCACACGATACACATTTCTCGAAAAAATATTTAAAAGACGTGTGCACAAAAAAAGAGTTGCCTCCCTTCAACTACAACGCCTCTTCTGTGATTGGACGCAGGCCACTATTAATTTGCAGCGAGAGTCTTAAGCAGTGGACACATTAGTTCGGCCGAATCAATCGGTGCCGAATTTTATTCGGCCGAATGGGTGGGCACACCAGCCGAATGCTTCGCCCGTTTCCCGTGTCGATTACGTCACCTTTCACGTCACATGATCAAAACATGGCGGCGTCAATGGCTTCAAACAATCACGTGACTTCTCGATATGAGTGACGATTGGCTAATGAATTCTACATTCGGTCGAATGCTTCGGCGAAGCGGACACACCAGGCGAATGTCATTCGGCCGATTAAATATTCGGCCGAATATATCAAACCTGTTTGATTCGGGCGAATCATTCGACCGAATAACAGTGGACAAACTAGGCGAATTCTGACCCCGATTGATTCGGTCGAATCATTCGGCTAGTGTGTCCACCGCTTTAATGTTAGTCTTTCCGCTATTTATGTATTCATAATTATAACACCCATTAATCATACTTGTGTTGAATGTTGTGTTGTTATCAGACCAGTTTGAGGTAAATGTGTATTCTGAGATGACTGTTGTTCCATATTTATTTGTAGACCTTAGGGTTTTTCCTTATGATTTTGTTTGACCTATTTTATGAGTGACACATATGAATCTTATACAAATGTATAAATTGATTTATAGTCAATATTTATTTTTTTTATAGTAATTTCTGATCAATTACATGTTCGGTAAAATCCGCAAACAGTCTATAGTCTATCTTTCTCCGTGGCTTTCTTTCGTATTACGTGTTCCAGTAATACTTGATCTGATATTTGTTTATTTATTTTTTTTGCAATGTCTGTTTTCTGTTTTGTCCGCAGGTTAATCTTGTAGATTTTTGTTTTGCCTGTAGTGCGGTCCTTCTGCACTTACTAATAGAGAACTCTCGGCAGTTGCCATTTGATATATTATTATGTAAGAGTAGGTCTAAGTGCCCCTGCTGTCCGGACAAAATTTCCCTCATGAAGCATGTCCATCTCCATTTGCCCAATAGGGGCAGATCAGTATATATAGCACGTTTGAGTATTTTTAATCAAAATATTTTCATATAAATATAATTTTGATTGTGTTGGCCAATAGGCTAGGCCTTCAACTATATATTTAACCTTAGAACTTAATTTTCCTCCTTTTAATGTGCTCTTCCCCAAGCCCCAGTGGAATACATCTCAAACATGATAGTAGGCCTACTCGACGTCCATGGAACTTCTCTATAAACTATCTATCGAGTCATCATTCAATGTCAAGCGGGCCAGGGGTGGGAAATTGACCGCCTTGAAAAAATCTGGAAAAAATATATGTTATTGTACATCTAAAATCTAGAAAATGTGCAAAATATATGGTCTGTAGCATGAAAATTGGCTGAGAAACGGGCATTTAAGTTTCTTGAGTTACCAATAAGCAGGGGCGGATTGGGCCGGTCGGATGATCGATCGAAGGGCCGGTCGGAAAAAAATAATTTTGTCCAATTCATCTAAAAAAACACCTTTTTCTGTTGAACATTATATGTGGGAAGGAGGTATGGTGATCATGTTGTATGTGGCCGGTGGCTTTAACGGACCGCCACGTCACCACTGGAGTCCGGAATGGGTTGGTATTATAGACTTTCTGGGCCGGGTGTGGGCCAGAATTCGGAATCCTGCAATGGGGATTTCGAATTTCATCCGAAAATTTCATCGGATTCACCCGACACTGTCGCCCGCAAATTTACTAATTATTAGGTCACCTGCACCCTGTTTGTGGGAATATTAATTAACGTATATACAACTGGTAGTAGTTTTTTCTTTGATGGCCATAGCAGTTATATCTCATAACAACCTCTCATGACGTCATCAGCGGTTGATATATTCGGTTCATATCAACCGATGATGACGTCATGGCAGGTTGATATTTCATATCAACCGCTGATGACGTCAACCAAGGTCGATATATTCGGCTCATATCAACCGCTGATAATGTAGATGATCGAAATAATAAAAAGAACACAGGCATAAAATTTTATTCTTTTGACAAAATAAAAGTTATGGTACAGTTTGTAGCATGCAGCAACGAAATAGACGATGTACTTATCGGCATATTTAAATCGGTTGTCCATACTCCATGTCTAAGATATCTTTCAGAATTTTCTTTCCGCCCACATTATTTCTCCACACACTGCAAGACTTGAAAGTATTTATCGCTCAAAAGTTACTTTGTAGAGTATTTTTGGATACAGTCCATTTAAACCAGTCGGTCAAATCCTTCTCTGAAAATACCTAAATTTCAATCACGGTTCATTGTCAGAAATATTAGAAAAGGTTGCCTTTTGATCCAAATTTTCTTCAGGCTTTGGATAGATCCTCATCATATTTGCATCCACATCTATTCCATCGTCAATGTGATCACTAAAAAAGGATTGATTATTCGTCTGACTTCGTTTAATTATCCGTTTTGTTCTTGCTTTCAATTCAAAATGGAGACGTGTAAACAAAATACACGCGCATTATTACATCGGTAATTCTCGCTATTTGGCGGAAACTACCGAGCAATTATCCAATCACTGTTGCCTTTTTTTTTAGAAGAGACCATTAAATTTAAGGGTGAACGTTGTATCTGTCAGATATAAACCTACTCTCCCTCGGATTGATATGATAGAGAACCCTTGGGCTTCGCCTGCGTGTTCTCTATCATATCAACCTTGGGTAGGTTAATATCCTATACATATCATTGACGATACAATGATAATACGTTAATTATTAATATGACGATGATAATTCCACAGTTTGATGGTTGTAAATTACTTGCAGGTCGGGGTTTTGGCCTAAATTAATCGATTCATGAAATATCATTTCACAGAGATTTTATGAGATATACCACCAAATTGCATATTTGGGGACCTCCCCCCTCGTCCGGGCTCCGCGGTCAGTAAAATGGGCCGCTCCGGTTCCCGGCCCCTATTCGCCCCTGCCAATAAGTTTTCGAAACAAAATATATGTTAATAATTTACTTGAGTTTCAGATATCTTGATTTTACCTTTATAGGAAAGATATACCGCTCAAATATGGTAGTCTTGGAGAACTTTTTGTGTAGATTATGAATCTACAATCAGATTACTGGTGAGTTGTAGGGTTCGCATGTTACTTGGCCATGAAAACTATGGCGGTATATTAGTGCCAAAATTCTAACATGCTATCGTCTAATTTCTTACTTCTGTTCATGTAATTTCTAACCTCCATTCATGTAACTTCTTACTTCCATTCATGTAATTTCTAATTTAAGACAATGTATAATTCAACTTCTTTATTTGTTCAGTGTAAATATCAATTCTGTTTCATCTTATTTCTAATATTGGGGCGAAAAATGTCTACTTCATTGTGGTATTACATGTTAAGCATGAACGGCAAACAAATTTAGAATTTTGTGACTTCTACCTAGCAACCATCATTATGACATCGTTTGGTGTCGCCACTGTGTGCTCAATTGGGTGATTGCGCACCTTATCGGGACCATTATTTGGTATAAACGACCCATTCTTCGTTTGGTTGAAGGTTGGAAGGCGTGCTGAGAGAGAGAGAGAGAGAAGAGAGAGAGAGGCCACTTAGTATTAAACTCAGTATCTGTGTAGGCCTATTTATAACATTTATACCCTGTCAGGCGCGGATCCAGGATTCTTTGCGGGGGGGGGGGGGGTGTCTAGGTTTGATAATTTCTTAACTAATTGCGCTCAACCAATTAATTCAATTTGGTGCATTCTGACGTATTTCCGGAAGGTAAATTCCAAAATTACAGGTCTAAAAATCGCCAATAAAATCGCATAGATTTAAGTTTCAAATTTTCAAGCCAGAGCAGGGGGGGGGGGGTCCGGACCCCCTGGATCCCACCTCTGGATCCGCGCCTGCCTGTGTTAATATAGACCAATAAATATTAATTATTGGCTCAACCGTAAAGAAAATAAAATAAAATTCTCCAAATCCCGTTTAGCTTATATTTGAACATGGACCTTATAATATTATAAGGTCCATGATTTGAAATAGAAAATGAAATGAAATGAAAGAGGGTCACGGGATCTTTTACGTACACGCCAACATGTACATGGAACCTCGGGTTTTCATCCCATCGGAACGACAAGACACTAATAAGGGGGAACCACGCAAGAAAATCTGGATGAACTTTTTTCGACCAGTGCAGGGATCGAACTCCCGACCCACAGCCTAGCGAGCCTGCGTCTTACCCACTTAGCCACGGTATTCGAAATAGTATTTGCAAACCATACATTTATATCATGTTCAATGTTGTTTAGAGGGTAGGATGGCCGAATGGTTAGCACGTGCACGCTGTAACATAAGGTCTGTCATTGAATAAACTGGCGTGGTTTCGATTTCCCGTTTTTACGTGACATGGAGCAGGGCCGCCTTTCCAACCTCGTGGGTTTTCTCCGGGTCCTCCGGTTTCCTCCCACTGCTAAACACTCCTACGCGCAAGCCAATTATTGAAATACCGAAATGACCTGGTTGGTGTCGAGTGGATGTTAAACCCCATGTCCCCATCTCTCTCTCCCGATGTTGTTTCCAATTTTAACACTCAGGCAAGCCACTCAATCTGACGAAGAGCGAGTCGTTTGTATCAATAGAATGGTCCCCATCAGGTGCTCAATCACCATACTGAGCACGCAGTGGCGACACCAAACGATGTCATAATGATGGTTGCTAGGTAGAAGTATCAAATTTCTAAATTTGTTTGCCGTTCATGCTTAACATGTAATACCACAATGAAGTAGACATTTTTCGCCCCAATATTAGAAATTAGATGAAATAGAATTGATATTTACACTGAACAAGTAAAGAAGTTGAATATACACTGTCTTAATTTAGAAATTACATGAATGGAAGTTAGAAGTTACATGAATGGGATTAGAAATTACATGAATAGAAGTAAGAAATTAGACGATAGCATGTTAGAATTTTGGCACTAATATACCGCCATAGAAAACTGACTAAAATTTGGTGCAATATATTGTCTGGATTTTGCAGTGCTCCAGGTGCTACAAAGTCATAGATATAGACCCAAATATTGATATGTCCAGAGATTGCCAGTAGTACTACATAAGAAACGCATGATAACGTATCAGTCTTGAATAGATTCCCAGAAAATTGACCGCGAATATGCTTTCAGACACAAATTTTCGAAAATAGTCTCATATTTTCAAGCCGATATAATCCAGTAGATGAACACCTAAAATTCTGATTATATTATAGTTTGTAAATATAGTTTGTGCTAATGTCTTCAACATTATGTGAAAGCCATTCTTGTCCCGGGCCACTTTGATATTTTTCAATTTTTTGAAAATCTTTGTTTTGGGGTCATTCTATGTCAATTATGACCAAACGAGTTAAACAGTAGGCTACCCGCTTCGATTTTGCCGAAATTTATTTTATGTCTTTTAGGGATGAAAAAGCTCATGAAACATTCCCAACTGTCTGCATAGCTGTATATAATGTTTCATTTGATCCTTACCCTTTGAAATATAAACGACGAAAAGATATATTCTTTTTACATACGCTAAGATTTAGTTGTGTCTTTATGAGTAAAATGCTTACTTTATGTCTTTTGACTTTTTTGTTTGCTACGTCATAGCGCGTAACATGGTAGCATACGTCGTCTGTCAGTCAATCTAATTAAAATATAGATCTATATTTCGTTTCGTTTTTTATACTTTCGGTGGCCTACAGACAAGTAAAAACGAAATTTTGAACTATAAAAAACGAAACGAAATTGGACCTTTGTTTTAATCAGATTGTCTGTCAGTCTACCATAAAGCCGAAATGGAGCAGAAAAAGCGTAAACAAAATTGGAACCCTGCAGTTCTCGCCGTTGAGCAGAACTATGGAATTCTAAAAGGAAAGTTGAGCAGAAGTCTGACCAAGTCATCTAAAGACAGAGTTTGGAAGAATATTTGTATGAAGTAAGAGCCTGTCTTTGCCGCGACAGGTTTACTCTTGATAGACTATAGTAGACCTAAATACTAGGCCTAATAGTAATAGTAATACCGGGCGTAAGTAAACCATGAGATTATTTTTTGTTTGTAATAAATTAAATTTAATACTATGTTGTACGTAAATGCTGGCTTAAAACCAAAGGCCTACGAGGCCTTAGGCTTCAGCCTGAGACTGTCTACCAGTGGTAATTTAGGTAAATCCGAACCTGATCATTAAACTTAAAATAAAAGGTGTCAGGCCCCTGTGTTGTGCACCGATTCTAGGTTTAGTAAGGTAAAATAAAATAAAACCAAGTACGAACAATCCAAACCATTAGACAGAATTCGAAGTCCTAAAAACGTTATTAGGCAAAATAGTGTAATCAGCAAATGGACTGCTCCCCGTGTAGAAAATACACGACAAACAGTGGTAACAGGTGTCCGGAAGAGTAAGCTTACCCTGCCTGGCGCCACACCCGCCATAGTTGCATCCAAACTATTGGACGAAATCTCATTAAAATATCATGTTTGGCCAATGAACTATTGGTATGCAAAATGCACGTGATGAACTGTGTTAACGATGTAGTAGACATAATTAGGGAGATAGTAATAGTAAACGTGTCAATTAAATATATCTTAGAATAATAGCCGAGATAGACACATTATATTTACCAATCAAGTCAATGTGACGGCCATAAAACTTTTTAAAGGTTTTTAGAAGTTTAGTGCGCACGTATCCTTGTACTTGACGTTTAGGCGACAAATGCCTCGATCTATTAAAAAATCAGAATAAAAGGAACAAGCTCTCGCGTAACGAAATAGCTGGGACACAAACACTCCATAAGCTGGTGATATTGGAATGTTACTACTAATAAATGGAAAGTTTACAATCGGAAAGTCAAAGTCATCACGTTTATCATACAATTTAACACTCAGTTTATGGCAATTGACAAATTCGAGACGCAGATCCAAGTAGGAAGCGTTATTTGGAGTTATTCCCCTTCAATAGTAAAGGTTAATGTACACTTTCATATCTTGAAAACAGAGACTAGAGAATAAGCGAAGTAGCGTACCAATCTGTTTCACGGAGAATTACTTAGGAATTAAATCTGTTACAGATGAGTGTCCATAGCACGTGCGGTGACTGCAGTCATTGGCTCAACGGCTCGTGCAATGTTTACTTAACACCTAACTGCTTCGGGCAAAATGACGCATTTTACTCATTTTAATACCCATTTACACTTAATAGGAAATATTTTTTAACTTCAATTACTCCAAACGTCTTTATTTATTTTTCTGTTACCTCAAAAAAATGTTTGAGAATTTAATTTGTCGGAGTAAAAAAGTTAATATGCCGTACTTATTAAGCTTCGTCGATGTCATGCTTATCAGTGATTGTAGCGGCCAAGCGAATATTCACTGCGGGATCAGTTTGGTAGCGTACAACGTGGTTAGCATTTTTTTCCGTCCACCGCAGCCTGGTCTTATGCCGTACAACGTCAATGTACGAAAATTAAATGGTAGCTGGCTTTTTTTTTTTCCGCACATATGCAATGAATGGCCATCTTGCTCAGTAATCCCAGCCAGAATTTGGCTATTTTTCTAAAATTGCGTTAAAGTTTTAAATTTTTGTTTAGAACTGAAATTAATTAAGTATTAGTAAATCCCCACGCTAAAAACATCAACATAATTGACTGTGTATATCTGAAATAGACACGACCGAAGCACAAAATAGTGCCGATATGCCGACGTCAAATCTAGAGTTGGAATGTTATTTTTGTGAAAAATCATTGGAAGAAGCGATAAGACGTTATGACTGTACGGATTTTATAGTCCATTGTTAACAACGTAACATTGTGTCTTGTAATGTTGATAGATAACGTGTTGACATTTATTGTTTGTTGATGTGACCTCATGACCTGTGACGCCAGGGCAGCTAGTGATTGGTTGGTAGGCGGACTAATGACCAATCAAAATTTAAAACAACAATATCCACTCATAATAGCAGTGTGTAGTAGGATTACCTCTGATCAAACGCAACACTGCGCGGAGTATGATGTGCCATCAGCAATGAGTTTTTGGAAGCTACCTGTGGCAAAGTAGTTTTTCATTATAATGCAATCTCAGGGCTCTGTTTCTCGAAATCTTAACTAAAGATAAAATCCCAATTTTAGTAGATACTTCAATTTTGATTGGCTACGAACTAAAATCAATCTAATATTTCCCAATCAAATTACTAAAATTTGGATTTTATCTTCGTGAAACAGACCCCAGGTCATCATTACCTTATTCTGGTTCGATCAAGTCTGTACCGCGAAACTAACTCCTCGTCTGTATTTTTTCCGGGGGCCACCCCTGGCTACAGGCCTGCTAACGCCTAATATAAAGGACTTCTTAAAATTATATTTGTAAAAAATTTAAAAATAATAGATAGAATTTTAATTCGTTTGATATAGTAGCCTATATAAAGAACTTCTTAAAATTATATTTGTAAAAAATTTAAAAATAATAGGCTAGAATATTAATTCGTTTGGTATAGTAGCCTAGGTCCTACTATAGAGCCTATAGTAGGCAATAAAAGATTTCTTTTTAAAAAAAAATGTGGGGAACTATCAGCCTGTATGATGACCCTATCCCTATTTTACTTGATCCGGATCCAGTTGTCAGAATTGTAACAGGATAACAAACGACGCTCCACCCCATACCATGAGCAACATTAAATTTTACTTCATTACAGAAATGACGTTGGGTCATTATTACGTCATTATCTCGTAACCTTGGTCGCCAAAGTCATTTTTTGTATACTCATTCCTACACGGATTTAGCCTGTGTTTTCTGACTGAGGATTTCGAAGAATATGATATGAGTGCGACACTTCATGTTCAAACCAGAAAGGACTATCTCAGACCATCCAAAACACTCCAGGATCTAAAGGAGAAGCTAGGAGCAGTTTTTGTTGATGCCAAACTCATAGAATGTCCACAAAACGCATTCGAATTAGCTAGACTTCAGAGGAGAATAGAAGAGCTTGAAAAACAGAGATATCGACGCCTAGCTGATGCTAACAGAGAACAAAGAATTCTGTATAATTCTTTATCCTCTAAATATGTATCGGACAGTTCTGTGTCTACATTTACCGACCCAGTAGTATTAGAAGTTGTTGATAATAAACTCCCTCCGCCTGGTTTTCGATTCCATTCAAACGGTAACCCAAAGTTACAATTCCTCACAAAGACAGAAACAACTGGAAATATTCTGAAAAGTGGTGCTAACATTCCTAATCAAGAGTCAGCGTCGGCGATGACATTCAAATCGGGTACTGATCATGTATGTTCAGGAAGCCCAACAAGAAATTTACAAAATGTTAAAGATAGTTGTGACGCGTACAGTTCTAACAGATCCTCTCCTAGACCAGTTACACCTCACAACCAAGAAGACGACAACCCGCCATCTTTATCATCTATGAAACTGTCTTATAACTCACTGGATTACGAATCTGAAATAAAACATCTCGAGAAAATTATTAAACAATTGCAGAAGGACATCGCAACAAAAAGATCGTCAACGTCGAATTTAGAGATTCCAGTTAATGTCAAACATAATTATCTCCGTGCCCATTCAAGGACAGATGACATTGATGATAAACAGAGGATGATGTTTTACACACCAAACGATCGCCAGAGAAACGATTCTGCGGAACCCCGTCACACCCACCACTCCAAATGTCTGGCCTGTCAGATGAAATTAAAACATCCGGGTAGTGAAAGACATTTTAAACGACGAATAGGACAACATGATACAAAAACCAGGTGGAAGGCGCCCCCTAGAGGAACATATGTTTCATCTCCCAGAATACACGCGTCGGTCCGAGCTGCTTCGGCTCCTGAACTTAAGAGATACAGTACCAATGCGCCTTCTGAGGTGATATTAAGAACGTACAAGATATCAGAAATTCCCCATAGATCTCAAAATGACACGAGAGAGGCTCACCTATCACCAACAAATAAAACCTCTCAAGGGTTTCATTCTTATCATGGTTCCTCCCTCAGACGATTCTCCTCTCCCGCACAACGAGAATCCCAGAGACAGGCATTCAAATCAAGAGCAGTAAGTAATTGTCTGATGAAAGAGCCTTAAGGCACTGGATCCTATTTAAAATACATGTAGAGTATTTAGCTTATAATGCATTAATACATTCTGACAAAAATTTAAACATGGTAGGCCTACTCACGAACATGTTACAAGCGTCTAAGTTTGAACTCATGGGAAGATATAATTTATCATAACCACACTTTACATCCGTCGCATTTCAAGACCCACAACTTTTCATTCAGGCCTGGGAATATAGGTTTGAGATGTACCTGAAAAAATGTCAGGAACTAATGAAATAGTAACTGACATTTTCAACTTAGCGCCGGACATGTATTAAAGATATCAATAAAAAAGGCAAATCCGTGCCGGACATAATGACAAGCACCAGAGGTTTAAGCCTGACAAAGCCTGAAACTGTGCAGGACATTTTTAGTGACATGTGCCTTATTTCCAGGCTTGTAATCATTGGTCTTGATACAGCTATTAATTGATGGGCCATTCCATGTCAAGTGGACCATTTGTTGTCGGTAGGTGCATTGCACCTTCAGAATATTAATTATGAAAAAAATAGATGTATGTATGCTCTTCTGAATTAGGGTTGGCCTACCCATCAATCTGAACGACAGACTCACCTGCAGAAAAGGCCGGCATCCATTTAATTTTCGTACGTTAGTTACGTACGACTACCCATTTGCATGTTTCGAAACTACTATTGTGTGACTCGATTTCGGTGTTCTTGTTTTATTCCTTCTGTTAAATGTTATTCCTCAAATTTGGGGATTTAGGAAGAAATTTTTATGTAGATTAATAATTCCGCACCAGTAGACTTTCCGATTACGTGCTGTGTTGCAACATTTCCCCTGACAGTACCAGTAATTGACTTGAACCTGTTAAATTGCGCAGATGCTGTAGTTGGATGTGGCGATCTTGAGCAGCGATTGTTACGGGTGGCGCTCCAGGTCTGGGTCCATCGGCAACTCTTCCAGATGTGTCCAAACCCCACCCTTCTCAGCTACATAAAAAAAATTAATGCCTTGCATCAATGAAATTAAATGATAATGTGATCCTGCATCATTATAAAAATGATTTCTCTCTTTAAAAAGTTGCATATATGTTTATGCAATTTAGAGTCGATGATGGGAGATTTTCTTAACTGGAACCTGGCAAACCCCCTCCTGCAAAAATTCCTGGATCCGTCCCTGAATTATAGGATCTCATAACTTTAAGTCTTTTAAGTCTGTATTATGGTACTGTAAGATATTTTGACACGAGTCAATCTTATTACGGAATGTTGACTCGTGTGCACAAAGACTTTTGCAAAGAAATAGCAATGACTTAGATTTGATTAACTTCTATATTTTTGATTTTGCCTTTGATTACTCTATGGAATTTGTTGTGTGTATAACAAATAATTCGACAATAAAAAAATAATTTTGAACCATATAAAATTACTTTCGAAATTCTATACATATTTTACAGGAGTGCGAATCAAAAGATGTCGATCTGAAGGTTGGGAGCTTCTTGAAAAAATTAAAAGATGAAAACGAACGACAAATACAAGCTGCCAAACAGAAAAGATATTATTTTTTGAAAACTTAATGTACATTATATACATAATAACAACCGAATAAAAACTTATAATAGAGAACAAAATGAAATATAATTAAATTAAATTAAATGGTTTTCATATTACTATTTTACGGTTAGGCAACAAGTGGGCTAATGTGGACCCCCTTTTTTGACCCCCCCCCCGCCTCCGTGTATATTTTGAACTTGTTTTTGAAGAAAATTGAGAGTAAAAGAAATCTCCCTCGCACGCCTATGCGGACCAGAGAGAGAGAGAGAGAGAGAGAGAGATGGGGTTCAAAATCCACTACACATATGGTTCAAAGTTCTAATTTCATATTTTCTAAGAAAGTCAAAACATAATTATTTCTATGTCTTTTGCTCAAAAGGTTGTCAACTCACGACTATACGATCATGGGCAAAAATTCACAGGCATTAAAATGGCTGACACAGGCTGATTGATGAAATAGTAACACAATTAACTCCCTTGTTTTCCCATTCCTCTCCATGGACGGCCATCTTCAAACGTTTGAATTTGAAGTAGAAAATGATATTTTTGCCAATTTCTCAACTGGCAATAGTGAATTATAGTATTTATAGGATTATTCTTTATATATAAGGTAGGACTGTTTATAGGTACAATCTATTTTAGGACTTTATTTTTAATACATTTTAAAAATATAACTTAAAAATATGCTATTGGAACTAATTTTATTTCAATAATTCGCTTGCGCGTAGGAGACTTTAGTAGTGGGAGGAAACCGTTGGACCCGGAGAAAACCCACGAGTTTGGACAGGTGACCTCCTTGTCACGTACAGCCGGGGAGTCGAAATCACGCCAGTTGACTAAATGACAGGCCTTATGATGCGCGCACGTGCTAATCATTCAGCCATCTAACCCCATCTATACGGACAACCGTATAAATCAAGAATTGCATTTTTGGAATGGGTTCAACCTGTTTTAATTCTAAATTTGGCAACTTTATTCTTTTATATAAAAAGACAGAAAAACGGGATATAATGACTGATTATCATGTGATCAAGGACGTGACGATATGTTTATTTATCATTACCTGCTTAGAGATGAAATAAACCTATAACTATCTATTTATAAAAAGATATAATATATACACTAATACATACATGTATAGGAAATTCTATATATAGTACAGCGTGACAATATTTTTGATGTCAGTCATACCTAATGCGCACTTTTACGATACATAAGTCCATATATATAAAAGTAAATGTTCGCCTTGTGTATATTACAATAAGAAAAGGTGATCATTATTAAACTGAAAATTTCCCAAAGTCTTTGGATAAAAAATATTACGAATATTGAGTGTATTTCTAGGAAGCGGTATGTATTAATTTAGTAAAAGAAAATCTTAGATCACAATTTATGCGTATGTTTTATTATTGTCAAATTTTCACACAGTGAGTCAATTGTTCTTCGTAGTTTGTAAGAAGAAAACAATAATATATAACTACGGACGAAATTACGATCACCAACATTTAGCCGAAACGTTAATTAGTAGTGGTATCAGATTGCTTAGTGAAGGCGCTGTGAGGTGGGTGATAGAGGTATCAAACAATTACTGGGGTAAGCTTAAATTTAACTAGAAAAATAATTTTGCAATTAGCGGACACCCACGTAAGAGATCCCTTGGCAGTCGAATTCGATATAAGAGTAGGCCGTAGCGCCGCTGCCTGGGCAAATGTCCATCATACCATACTGTATGGCGTACGTCCGTCTTCAGTAGTAGAACCATAGAAATTCATTTCATTTCTGTATCACCACAGCCCTCTCCCTCCGCATTATTCAGTCATATATCGAAGGTTCGTTAAATATTGCCCTGGCAGTGGAATGAGGTGATTTTGGAATAGCCCTCCTCCAGCTGAGCATTAAAGCGTAAATTAAAAATTTATATATGTTTATTTTCAGTATGTGATTTTTTAGTTCCTTTTGTATACCCCCGTCTGCGTTATATTTTGGAACCTTTTTCTTTTTCATTGTAATTCCTTTTTCGATTACACATTAATCAGGAGACCAATGTACTTCATTAAACATGCATTATGCCAGCTCTTTCAGAGAGGCGCTGAAATGTTAATTAGACATATTTATTAATACAAAAAGACCTTATACCCAACACTCAATGTTATTTTCACTGGGTTTGAATCCGAATTGCAGATCGACGCTCATTGATGATTTTATCCAAAAATGGACGATTTTAGTAAGAGTGGGGCAATTTGACTGAAAGCTTCATCATATGCCCTTTACATTATCTTTTTTTCTAACTATTATAGTGCGAACTGTCAACTCTTCATCTAATCTGCCCCTGTAATTGTCTAAATTTGTATTCTGTTGCTTTAGTCGACGAAAAACATTCCGGTGGTTTCGAAATACGATTGAACTTTCGTTTATCGCCATTTCCATTAGTGGGGTTTTACGTCCGCTTCCACCTTGGGTGGGATAAGATAGTACTTACAGTTATACCCGTTCGATGGTTAGACGGTAGATTTTTTTATTGAATGTGTTCAATGTGACTGACTAAATTTACATGATGATTGTCAGAAATATGACGTACAAATTTATGTCCGTTAAGATTGGTAAAACAAGAGAGGCGCGGTTTACAGTTGAGGACAATCAGACTATGACGCGGCAAACCGACATTATAATTCAGCACAGGTATGTCAGGAGATGTAATTTTCTTGTCAAACCTGAAGTTGGGTCATTGAGTTTCCCTCGGATGTGGTAAACAAAGAGGACGGGAAATTCGTGAAAAATGACTTTGATGCTTGATGCTGATAAAAAGAAGGAAGTTGGTCGTTATCCTCGATTAGAGGTGCTCATGTTGGATGACAGTGTCGAACTTGTGGGCCAAAGGCCCACTTGTCAGGTTATTGACCAAGGCCCACACACGTACGCGCCGAAAAATTTAGAAGATTGACAACCGCAAACAAATCTTCCAAGCATTTCAGACCATAGATAAAACAAAATCATCTGTCATTCAACTCTCCTCAACGTTTTTAGCTTCGTTCTCGTAGCTATTCAGACCAGAGCAGAAGAAGGCAATTTTTGATTTCCTGATACAATTAGATAACAGAATGAGCTAAGAGCATTATCATTAGATGAATTTGAGATCTCCTGTCCGTGTCCTGTCCCGATAATCTATTGCCGTTTTAGAAGCTCTATACAGTGCATGACCAACGTGCTGTACTTGATAACGAAAGGTAAATATCAAAACTACACGTTATTGGCCCTCTGCCACGTGATCAGTAGGTAGCTTGAATGTTGCATTGAAATTTTAATTGTGTGACCTAAATCGCCTAATTTAGTCATAATTTACTAAAACCTCCAAAACATGGAAACTACTAGCTGCAATTTGTAGTCGTGATAATTTATATATTCACAGCTGCAATTAATACACTATATATATTGAGCAAGTCAAATTGGGTTCAATTCCAAAATTTTCAACAAATATCATCACATAAGTTTCCATGGAACAGAAGTCATAATCTTATATTAATTATCGAACGGTTTTTCTGTATTTTTGACTGACACGAAACCACGTGATTCTGGTTCGCTGCCCATTTTAAAAAGAACAGAAATTTCGCAAAGCAGTTTGGTTTAATCAAATCCTATTACTACACCGCAATTTAAGGTTTCACCCATATTTCAATTGGATTATTTTGTACGGTGGCCTACCAAGTTTGTGCCAGTGTAATTGCAAATTAAGGGAGTTAGGCCAGTAACGTCAAATGACTACAATACTTGCTCAAGGAGTCCCGAACTGTACTGCACAAACTTTAACGTAAAATTAAAATAATAAACTAATTTCCATTGAAATAATTAGTGATTCCTTACATAATTAAGTGATTTGGCGAAACCAAACTGCTACGCGAAATTTCTCTTCTACTCTTCCTTGCCAATTTACAATGTTTGCCCAGGCATGGGCCTAAAAATACTAAATAGTGTATTCCCATTTATGGCTTTAATAATAATAAAGCGTAGTAACACTGCCTTTAAATAGTATATACGGGAAGCGTTGGGATATTTTGATTTTTAGCGTCGGATGTTTGCCATAAAGAAATTTTGCAACTATTTGATAGTACAGAGTAAACGGAATAGCATAAAAATAACAGAACAAAGCGTTCGAATCTTCCAAATAATTCCAAAGCTTCTCTAAGTTATTTACAATACAAAATATAACTAATCTGACCAATTCAAGTTAATAGCCTAATAATATCAAAAATCTTTTGTAGGAAGCAGGGGCGTTGTTTAAAGGTTTATCAATCATGGAGGAGGCTATACTATTTAGAGGGCCCTTTTCGCGGGAAGGGGTGGTCTTGATTGATGACTTTGATGCCAATGCAATGACTGCATTCTCATTCAATTAATGGATTCAACAGTGCGTAACAACAGTGTATAGAAAACGATTGACGCGGACTCGGGGGGCCCTTTCCCTTGACCAGAGGGGCCCTTTTGTCAGACGTGGGGCCCTTTTGTCTGCCTTGAGGGCCCCTCTAACTAGGGTACATTTTCATATTTCTCATCGTTTTTAGCATTTTCCTCCCGTTTTAATTTACACACTTTTTAGTTTTTTTTTTAGCGAGGAGGCTGGCGCCTCCAGCGCCTCAGCTATAAAACGCCTTTGGAGGAAGACCATGAGAAATTATAATAATTGGGAAATTGTGATCAATGTATGTGTATGCATAGAGGTGAAGAAATATGTATAGACTTAGTTAGCTACCCTTAAACAGTTATCTTTTTACTCGGCGTATCGAACCAGTGTTGACATAAATTTGAACCAGGAAGTTTACATCTTCGCGTTGTGTTCTGGGAAATATTTGCAATATTTTCCTGCTTGCAAAGTGACGACGGAGTAAACGCTATAAGGAATTACTACAGCAATTGCAAGAGTTTTCATAAGAATATGGCGTTTTCCGTCGTTATTTATAATGGCCGAAGATGATTTCTTCGTAAAGGGATCCAAGGTTGGAATTGTCGAAGCAACCAAAGAGCGAGTACTCCATTTATTCCAGGTCGATTTATGCGTAAAAAAAGTAATACCCGATAATGACAATGCGAAAGTACACCTTTCTTCAACGAGTATTTCACAGGAAAACATCAAGAAAGCGCAAGTATGTTTATTCATAGACATTTAATGTAGTATTTAGCCTAAATTGCTTCCAAGACACGGGCTACTCATACTTTTTCTTTTGAAATGTTGATTATCGTTTGTGCATTATGCAAAGACAGGTATGTCCTATTCATTCAATTGCTAACCAGAGTTCTGGAATGGCAGAATGACAATATTTTAACACTACACGACTTTACTGGAACTAAGTTTGAAGTTTATTGTCCAGATCATAGTTTGTAAGATTATATAAAATGTAACACATCTATCTGTGCAGTGTGCCATACGTATATAAGTAGGCCTACAGGACAGGTTGACTGCAAAGGGAGGATTGTAGGTTAAAGTGTTTAGCTGAAAGCAGGCAATAGCTAATGATCCGGAGACCTGGTAAGGCTGTGGCCTAGCTTTAAAAGTAAGTCATTAAAGGAGCTAAATCGCTAATATTTGAGACCTTGAAATTGCCACAAATGGGTCGCAACGTATATAATAATGTAATATGAATGTATACAAACTGATTTACATTCAAATGTTTTCGTTTGTGTACTCTAATAAATTTTGAATCAGGTATGTTTGACGAAATAAGAGTGGCCATTTTGAGTGTCTGGTTATTCCAGTCTACATACGCTAGAACTGGGGCTGGAAAGAATTATGGTACACGATTCGTGTTTCAATGGTAAAATGTTTATTTTGTCTTAAATATTGGATATCATCAAAAGCCCATCTCTTCCCGGTAAAATGACTACATCAGTGTTGATTTAAAGTGGAAATGTCACATTTTCTAAGAAAGTCAAAACATAATTATGTCGATGTCTTTTGCTCACAAGGTTGTCAACTCACTATTACTATTATACGATCATGGGCAATATTTCACAGGCGTAGAATTCCGTGACACAGAAAATAATAACACAATTACTTGAATTACCTCTCTTGTTTTCCCATTCCCCTACATGCAATGGCGATGTTTGAATTTTAAGTTGAAAATGATATTTTTGCCAATTTCTCAACTGGCAATAGTGAATTAGGATTAATTGGATTAATTTTTAACAAGGTAGGACTGTTTATAGATACAATCTATTTTAGGGCTTTATTTTAATATATTTTAAAAATATAACTAAAAAATATGAAATTGCCATTTTAAATTGTCAAATAATTTGTGTTTTGAATGCCGAAGACTTTGGATGATATTGAGTTAGAGACTTAGCTACTTTAAGTAGGCCCTAATGTAGTTTGTAAGATGCTTATTTGCTAATAGATATATATTTGCAATATATGTAAATTATGTAGACATTTACTCACTTGACAAGCCATAATCATCTCTTTCTACCCAACGGATGGCAGAGATTTAAAAATTGAACATACACAAGATTTAAAAATTGAACACCCTCAATCTTTAAAAATTGAACACCCTCAATATTTAAAAAATTCAACACCTTCAATATTTAAAAATTGAACACCCTCAATATTTAAAAATTGAATGATATGGATAAACAAGGCTAATGTATTGGTTGTCAAGTACCGTTTCTACAATAATAAATGATAAATACTACATATTCAGTCATAAATTCGTCCAGAATAAAGTAATTTGAATGAAATTTTCAATAAATATGTCATTATCTATTTTTGAATTACAAGTAAAAGAGTCCACTTTATTATAGCAAGAATGGCCTGCTCTTTATCTAAATTGTACATAATGCATCTTCAAGAGATATGTTTATCGAATTAAACTGGAGAGGAAAGACTTAGATATAAATTGTTTGAATAAGATAAATCAAAACATACCTTACTGTATTGTAAAATATTGGTACAACTACAAGAAAAACACAAGAGTTACACTCCTTTCATGGAAGGGACGTTGACTCACAGTCTCACAGTGTGTAGGACATTGGCTCACTAACTGGATGTTCTGTATTCGATCCAGGATGTTGGCTCAGAAAGTTCCCCGTTGTCAGGGATGCAGGATGGAGGGCCTGGCAAGGGACAATGTATATCGTGATTAGGACTGGACTAAAACCTAAGGTCCTGTTTACATATTGGTGTGCACATAAAAGAATCAATGACAGTTGTACATGTAATTAAGAATAAAACTAGACGATAGTGCAGCTGTTCACTCATGGTGTATGCCAGTCATCATTAGCCCAGTTCCTCACATGGTTCCAGGTTGCAAATAAAGATAAGGTCTGATCAAAAATACTAAAGGTATTTTTCTTGCACCACAGATACATGTAAATATTACATGTATTAGATTCAGACTGTATCTTTTGACTTACATGTATACATTGTAGTGTATATGGAATACATCATGTAATATAGCCTAGATCTTATCAACCTGCCACATTTTGACCATCAGACTCTTTATCTGTAAGATTGTCTGCTTGACTATTACGGTATACAAGTGCTAAAGCTGCCTACTGAAAGTCTTTCTTTATATTATGCCTGAAATGTTATTTATATAAATTATTAATTAGACCTGGTTTAAGATGAAAATACCATAATCAACTCTCAATGCCATCTTATGTTTCAATTTTCTGATTTTCATCAGATTTGGATCCAATTTGCTGTTTCTCACCTTTTGATGTAGACTGGTGGCCAGTCTTCTCCACACACCAAAAATTGGCCAGTCCTCTCAAAAAAAAACCCGAAAAAAAAACGTAATCTCTAGAGACTTGGCAAATAGAGCTTCATTCTCATCTAGTAGGACATTCTGCATTATGTAGGTCGTGTGACGTCGTGCACATGATCACGACATATCTAACATCACGTGATAATAAACATGGCTGTCGACTAACTGGCAAACTGGTGTAGGTGCGAGATGTTTGTTGTGGATAACAGTTATTGTTATTTAGTGATACTTTAACGATCTAAGAATTTTGTTGACGGACAATATCTGTCGAATGAACGGATACAACGTATGGGATGAGGTATGAGCATAAATAATTACACACGACATCATTATAACAACTTAACGAAGCCAGTTCATGCGTATCAGGACGAAGCCGAATGGCGAATGGAAACAAAAACGTGACATCAGCCCGCAGACGGTTTCAGCATGACTGCTTTGCACTCCATTCGAGACGCATGATTATAACCAAGAGCCGGTAAAACATTTGCAATCGCCTCGTCAATATCCGCTAATTCGGACATGATTCCACAATTACAACGCTGTGTGTGTGAAGCCGCGATAATCGAGACTTTATTTACAAATTCGCGTCACGTGACTCGGGGCTTTCTTGACAACTGTCAATCATTCCAAATAAGGAACAACGTAAAACAGGACAGGAATGCCCATTTTATTGTGAAGCTCGCAAATTGTCCAGTCTCTGGTGCTGGTTACAGGTTTACTCAAATTTTTTTTTTATACAAATGGAAACGAAAGAGTTGGTTTACTAAAAATTAATACTTTTATATAAATCGAAATGTAAAATAAATAGAAGAGACTGGGCTAGTCTACTTTTGATGATTAACTGCAAAAATGGATAATTGACAGCAATAAGAATGACAATCAAGGCTACAACGATTTTAAAATAAGGTTTTTTCAGCTTGGAGTGAAGCAATTTGACTGAAATTTTCAGCACATTCCCTTTATATTATTATTATCTAGTTTTAACTACATTATCATCCGATTTTCATTAAATTTAAAAAGTGTTTATGGTCTTGATTCAAAATGAGGTCTAGACATAAATGAAAGGCACCTACAGTCATAGAGTTTGTCCAGTATGAATTATTGTACAATATAAAACATGGAAAAGAAGTCACCTATCACAGATATTATCAGACACAAATCATCACAAAATGTGTTACTTTGTGTCTCACAAGATCTGTGACAGGTGCCTTAATGTCTTTTTAAAACAGAAAGTAGGAAAAACCTACATGGACCCATAGGACATAGACTACAGTTGTACTTTTAGAAACAAAGTTTGATTCATTGATTAGTAATAATGATTATGCCATGAGGCAGGTTTGTGAGCTGAACAGTTAACATTTTGATTACAAATGGAACCTAGACTTAAAACTATTCATACAGTACAAGAGAAGTAAGTCAACCATGTTCTAATTTAAATTCAGGAATAAGGATAACACACAGTATTTGATTGCATGTGGGCCTACACATACTTCAATTTGAACACTTTGAAATCCAAACTATTAAAGTTTAAGAAATGTAGGCAATATAGGATTTCTTATACATTTTATGTACATTCTATTTGCGTACGAACCAGTAAACACCTACATTTAAAAGTTTTATGTGGTTATATTTAGGTAGAATACACTACTCACTAGACAACTAATGTGACCCCATTTCTATACAGTCACCTCGGCCCACTTAACATGCTTTAATTGAACTTATTGGGCGTTGTCAGCTGTGTAATATATTGCTCATGTTACTTGAATTGAATTATGCGAAGTTAAGAAATCATTATAATATAATCTTTAAATATTCCAGTGAGTATTTATATGAAATTTATTTCCAATGAAGTAATATTTCTTCACAAGTTAATTCTGATTAAACGCAGATCCTATTTTGTTTTGTTTTTTTATAGTTCGAACTTTCGTTTACTTGTCTTAACTACTCTAGGATCTGGAAGAGTTGTTAAATAACAGGCGTTCTAGTTGAAATGAAATGATATGAAATGGGGTTTAATGTCATACTACATGTTCTACATGTAGTTGAAGTGAGGGATTAGCCCATGAGGTCTATAACGGTGAGTTCCTGGCAAGCGATGAACAGAATTGTGTATAAACCACTATACACATACAAATCAATGCTAATTGATTACTCGATGTCTGACGTCATAGCTTCAAAAGATGCTGGTACAACCCCAGACAGAACCTTCCAGTATAACTTGTCAGATCTTCATGTAGTGTAGGTCATCGAAAGTATAAAAAACAAAAACGAAATATAGATCTGTATTTTAATTGATTATCACAAGCTATAAAGGTTAATGATTCACTGAACGTGAATAGGGTAGGGTATTGTTATAATGATGACTATGAAGACAGCCGTAGATGATGAGATCAGAAGTTTATTACTAGGCTTTATGCTGCAGATTGTTGAGATGGACAGGTACAAAGTACATGTGACGTAAACTACTATTAAGGTTATCAAGTGCATATTGTATGATACATAACAGGTTTTCAGTTTGGGTGACAAACAAAGGAATTTTTTTCCAGTGCCCTACATGTACTTCATACTTCATGAACAGAAACACACCCTATTTTTATGTGTTGGTAAGGAAAATCCCAAAGCCTACACTTACATGTAGTTGTAATGATTTGTACATAAGTTTAACAATATTTTTACCTTGCATAAGATTATTGTGTACGGTACCAGTACCCTACATGTTTTAACAGAAACACAAATTATTTTTATCCGTGGGTAAGGAAAATCCAAAAACCTACACTACAGTGTACAGTGTTGATTTGTACATAAGTGTCACAATACTTTTACCTTGCATAAGATTATTGTGTACCAGTATATATTGAAAGGATGACTGCTATCTTGTGTATATTGTGTAAGTAGTTATAAATAGTAATGTAGGTATATTTCATTTAAACTAATATGATATAAATTGTCACCTATATCTATATTTTTCAGACATATTTACAGGCCGCCTTAGACACAGGTGATGATTTTGTTAAGGAAAAGGTGAAGTTGAAGCAACAAGAATTCAATATGGTGCTAAATGAATATGATAATATTGAAAGATTGACACAAGTAGTTTTGACAAACTGCAAGGACACAGAAGAAATATGTATTAAAGGATGCATAAAAAATGTTTTTGAAGCCAGGAAACGCATTAAAGCTATGGCTAATAAATGTTCATTCAGTGAAACTACCCTTAATCTCGGTGTACAAGATCACTTGGTAGAAACATTCCGTAAAATGAATTCGGACTTAAGAATTACAGATAACAATAATGTTGTGACTTCCGTTCCTCATCTTACTTCAGATAGTTTAAGTGCACGTGGTAGAGACCCTTCTAGCTTTGCGGTCGAGGAAAATTTAGAAACGGACAGTTCGTGTGCTTTTGTGTCGTATATTTATCCTCCTGATCCATTGACACAGAGTAACTCGAGCTCTAGTAGTCTGGAAACAGAATCTGAACGTATACTCTCCGACCCTGAAAATTCTGCTCACATAGAAAAGGCATTAAAATTAGGATATTCTGACCATCAGATTGTAGCAGTGTTAAAAAAACTTGGCGTGACTGCTGCTAGTGTAGATCCAAATACTCTTTTAACAGAATTAATCAAACAAGGTGCTATGAGTCCGGAGGTCAGTGGAAGTGAATTTTTGTTGAAATCTAATGATGACAATAGTTCAGCAGGAGGGGATATGATAAATGATTCCATGGTTGATGCATGCGATGCTGATGATGTGGATAATTTACGACATATTGTAATAGATGGAAGTAATGTAGCCATGAGGTAAGTAAAACCCTTTGGATGTTTTTTCTTATTTGTCCCCCACCTTTTGAAGAAAGCGATTGGATAAAAGCAATAGAATGTATATTTCAAACAAGTGGACAGGATATGCTTGATTTATAATGGACCTATTTCATGCGATGGCATGATATGATTTTTATGTTTTCATTGCAAGTTCTTTCCCTTGAACAAAATGGCCTCCTTACACTAGTTGGTTTTTTTTTGGCATAGAACAATTAAAAAGTTCATTTGCCCCAAAAGAGAATATTTTTAAATCATAATCTAGCCACTGACACATTTTATAAAATTATATTATGTTTCCAAGGACAAATCATAATCTAGCCACTGACACATTTTATAAAATTATATCATGTTTCCAAGAACACATTCCACCAATCTATCCGTGCTTGATGTTCCAAGACCGTCCTACCGACCGACCCTCCTATCCTATTTTCCATTTGTTACAGGAAAGAGAACCCTTTTTATGACATTACAAGTTCAAAGAAAACAAATTCTGGTCAAGATAGAATTCCTTTTGTCAATAACCGTATACGATAAGTCTCCACCGTCCTCGCTATTGATATTACTGTATAATATTAATCAGAACATTTTCAGTTGGATTGACCAATGTTATATATGGTTCACATTTGGTTGATGCTTTCGGTTCTAATTACATATAGTATAATACATGTAGTTTCATTACATCAAGAAGTTTGATAATGCACATTTTCTGCTCAGGGTAAGCAGAGCTATAACTGATTTGATTGGTCAAGACTTTGGAACACAATAACTTTGGTATAATGTTCAGGCTTGCTCTAAGTGTTTACTAACTGAATGCCTCGGTAGAGATGAGCGTATTCTACTTTGGTTTCCTCGCAGTGCTAAAGACCACTTTGTACAAGCAAATTATTGAAATTTAATTAAACCATTCATGCACCTTAGTCTCGTAATGACTTACATGTAGCTTGTGTTAGACATAACACCCAATTTCTCCATCTTCATGGTACACGTACGTGTAAAGCAATTTTTTATTTCTAACACGATAACGTTGGGTGATTCATTATATCAACACCTTGAGAATTTTCTGCTTAGAGTAAGTAGCAATAACGGATTTAATGATCAAGACTTTGGAATATAATAACTCTGCTTTTAATTGCGGTAGAATGTTTAAATTTGGTGTACATGTAGATGTTCATTGACTAGGTTTAATGATTTATGTTTGTTGCTAAAGCTAAGCAGAGCTAAGCAATTTTATTGGTTGATGCTTTGCCAGTTGGTGCACAATGACTTTGATTTTAACTTTTTGAGAGAGATGAGTTAGGTGAATGTTTTAGTTTGATTCCGCAAAGCTTTTCAAAAAGATACACGTGCAATGGATTTTATTCAATGGATGTTGATTTCAAACACACAGTAATTTTGTAATAACCAAAGTTAAGGTAGTACATGTAAGTCATCTAATGTATTATCATCTGTTTAGCTCACTCACGCTTGTTTTATCTGTCCCGTCCGTGACATCAAATTGAAAGGTTGTCTGTGTTGAATATTTTTAGACCTAAAGAAAATGATAAATTATGACAGCTACATGTATAAATGAACATTGACAAGTACAAGTACAAATTTACAATACGCTTGACTGCTTCTGACAAAAATAAAATGCATAGTCATTGTTTCCAAGCTCAAGATAAAAGATTCCTTGACAGTTGGAATTCAATATAAGAGTAGGTCATAGTGCTGCTGTCAAGACAAAATTTTCCTCAAACTACTTGTATGGCATAAATCTTGTCTCCTTTTGCCCAGTTCGGAGCAGAACAATAGGATGTTAAACCCCATTTCATTTCATTTTATTTCTATTAAGTATTAATATACAAAATATTGAAAAGACATGTACATGTCATAAATACATCCTTAGATGTACATGTACATGTCTACACCAACAAATAATAAACGTCTTTTTAATAGAGTCATGCATAATATCATACTTTGAACATTAGTAGACTACTCATTTGTAGATTTTATCTCTTCCTATTTAGTATAATTTTGAGTTAAATTGATTTAGATGTGTATCATGTATGTACGTGTATATCCAGAACATAGGGCCTACGTGAGAAAGATCATTAGATATGTGAATGTGATTATTATCTGAAATGCTTTATTAAACCAGGAAATCTTGCTCGGGTCTCTTACACACATGTACAATAATTACACTTTACATTCAATCAAAGTCAAACGTGTTCTTTATCCCTACTGACAAATATTTAGAACAAGTGATCTTTTTGACTTCAAGGGCAATAATGTCTTTTTATTGGTGGTCATATTGTTTAATTGATTAACAATACTCTAGGCAATAAAATACTGATTTTTATTAGGAATTAAGAATTACTTTACATGTACATATACCTCCCTCTCATAGAGGAAAGTGAAATGGGGTGGAATGTCCACTTGACACAAACTAGGTCATTTTGGGACTAACATGCATGTACATGTATGGTTTAATTTTATTTCAATAATCTGCCAATCTGATTAAAACACAGATCCAATTTCGTTTCGTTTTTTATAGTTCAAATTTTCGTTTTTAGTTGTCTTTACTACTCTTGGATCTGGAAGACTTGTTATTTAAGTCGTGTTCTGCCTGAAATGAGGGGTCAGCCAATCAAATGGTCTGTCGAATCGACCGTTTAGCCTTTTCATGCGTGGAACTGTGGGTAAATATTACCAGCGGATAGAAATCAAAACAAAACAAAAGTAGATTTTTAAAAGCATGGCGGTCGCTAATTGGTTAATCGAATGACTGACGTTATCGGGTCAAATGTCCCGTGCTTGATACCTGACGTCATAGAACGTGAGCTCCCACTATAACTTGTTAGATCTACATGAGTGTAGGCCATCGAAAGTATAAAAAAACGAAACGAAATATAGATCTATATTTTAATTAGATTGATAATCTGCTTGCACAAAGTGGGAGAAAACCAAAGGAGCTGGAGAGAACTCACAACTTTGGACAGGTGACACTACTTCCTGTCACGTACAAGCTGAAAATCAAGACTGGGTCACCTTCTGGTCTATTGTGCACAATGCACATGACAAACTGAAACATTAAAGGGACTATCCCAATTTGAACAGTCTAAAAATTAAAATCTGAGTGTATGAAATTTAAACGCCAAAATATAGAGAAATGGCCTATCTACCCTGTCTCAAGAGCCTGGTTTTATCCAATCACCCCATGGCACAGGTTGGGACACCAGTCTTCATTTCTTGATTAAGATTGACAGGTTTAAGTTGTTTGAAACGTATGACATATATTGAGTTATACATGTAGTTGCTCGGACCAAAGGTAGAGGATTTTAAGGGATTTTAACACAAAATTAAGCAGTTTTATTCTCCAAACTTGAAATTATTAATTATCTGGATTGGCCCTTTAATCCATCCAGCCACCTACCGCCCCTGACAGAGGTCTGTACATGTAGGTGAAAAGATTTCAGTCACCAATTTTCATTCACTCTGTTGGTGTAGAAAATTAGGACATTAAATCCCCTTTATATTTTTATATTAAACCAGGAAGTCTTGCGTTATGTATTATATATTTTAGGAGAATACTCAAGTAAACAAATCTTGCGTACACCATACACCAAAATAGATTTTCTAACATAATGTAACCTTTTAACTTTGTTGTTCAGATATTTCTCGATTCAAATGCCTTACACACACATGTACATGTACCATGTACATTGTACAGGATGTCTCTCAAACAGAGAATTCATCTTTTCAAGTAGCTGTACTATACATATGTCAAGTACAGAACCGCGCTTCGACCGCTAGCTGGTCGGTCACCTCTGGCTTGCGGCTGTGGTTTCGAGCCCTGGTGTGAGCGTACGTGGCATGGATATAGGGGCGCCTTCTCAACCTCGTGGGTTTCCTCCGGGCACTCCGGTTTCCTCCCACTGCTAAAGACCCCTTCGCGCAAGCCAATTATTGAAATAAAATGAAACCATATGTTAGTCCCAAAATGACCTAGTTTGTGTCGAGTGGACGTTAAACCCCATTTCTCTCTCTCTCCAGTACAGAAAGCGCCATTTCTACTACACAGTGTAATACACATTAGGGTATTAATGACGTTACCAGAACTGGTCATTCTATGCACGGTTCGTTATTAAAACACCTGTATCTATAAATGAACTATGTTTATATTTATTTCTCATTGAGGCGGGGGGGTTGGGGATGGCCTAGTGGTCTAGAGTGCCGCGCTTCGACCTCTAGCTGGCCGGTCACCTCTGGCTTGCGGATGTGGTTTCGAGTCTTGGTGTGAGCGTATGTGGCATGGAGATAGGGGCGCCTTCTCAACCTTGTGGATTTCCTCCAGGCACTCCGGTTTCCTCCCACTGCTAAAGACCCCTACGCGCAAGCGAATTATTGAAATAAAATTAAACCATGTGTTAGTCAAAATGACCTAGTATGTGTTGAGTGGACGTTAAACCCCATTTCTCTCTCTCTCTCATTGAGGCTACTGTCACCCTTAAAAGTTAAGGGGGGTTGATTGGCTGAATGATTAGCATGTGCATGCTGTAAGTCTGTCATTGAGTAAACTGCCGTGGTTTTGAATCCCCGGGTCCTCCAGTTTCCTCCCACTGGTATAGGATTTATTAAATTCAGATAACCAAGCCAGAAAATGAATGTATACTTGTAATAACACATCAGGGGTTATTTTAGACCTTAATTTGTGCACAATTTCAATAAAAGTGTTTTTAACCCAGGGTGTGTGATTTTTCTATGACTCTAGCTGTTTACGAGTTGACACATGATGTACAATTTCCTGATGAAATCTAAGTTGAACCATACATGTAGTCCTGTTTATTCTGGATATTTGGCTCCTGTGAACATGATCAAAATAGACCTAGAAACTCTGAATTATGAAAATTTTAATTGACTATTATTAACATTTACAGCCATGGTAATAAAGAGGTTTTTTCTTGTCGAGGTATTCAACTGGCAGTGGAGTATTTTCGAGCAAGAGGTCATAAAAAGATTACAGTATTTGTTCCACAATGGAGAAAAGAATCTTCGAGACCTGATGCTCAAATTAAAGGTAAACTCACTCACATTTAATTTGGATGTATAGTACATGTATAGTATTGCCAGCTACGCCTGGTCACATTCAAAGTGCACAGTAGTAGACTGATTGTTGACATGCAGACATTGTAATGTGAATCCAAATAAAGTAATGAGAGAGGAATCCAAAACCATTTCAATAACATAAACTTGATAACGCTGACACCAGTAGTAGGAGTGGTTAAAAACAAAGTCATTGGTATCGCAAAACCATCTTTTGTAGCATCTAATGTTAAGTAAGTGTAAACACTTACTTCTTCAGACAACATAACTACAAAAAAAAAGTTTTTCCAATTACGAAAGGCTAAATAATAAGATGTTATAAAACATTGATTTGTGATACCCATGACTGTTTTTTAAACCACATTGTAATATCATCGTCAATTGGCCTCTCTGCCCCACCCAGCCCACGCTACAGTACATATATTATTTACATGTAATCTGCTTGAAATTGATCTGCAGTGATCAGATTACTGAACAATTAAGCTTGTCTAATGTATATTCACCCAAAAATATAAAAAATTTTAAATGCAGTAAGTTTTAATTACTTTTGAGATCATGTTTCTTAGATGTGTGATATGTGTAGATTCTTAGAAAACCTGATTGGAAAATCCACATATTACATGTATATTTCTTCAAGCTTGAGAATGTCCTACAATGTATGTACATAACAATATCCTTGACAAGACTTTCATATTGCTTCAAAGCTCTTTACAGACATAGTAAATTCAGGTGGGTAAGAAGAATGGGGTGATCCCTGCATTGGCCAAGAAAGTGCAACCATATTTTCTGGCGTGGTTCTCCCTTGTTAGTAACGCAGGACCTGACAAGGACAGTTGTCTAATCGTTCGAATGGTATGAAAAAGCAAGATTCCATGTCCACATTGGCGTGCACGTAAAATGATCCCATGATAGTTGGAATTCGATATAAGAGTCTGGACAATATTTCCAACATACCATAGCACACTGTATGGTGTATGTCCATCATCTTCATTAGCCCAGTTCATAGCAGACCAGTGTAGGGTGTTAAATTTAATTTCATTTCGCATTATAAATTTGTTTCTTTTTCCTTTAAATAGACCAGGAGATAATGAAGCAGTTAGAAAAAGAGAGAGTTTTAGTGTTTACACCATCGAGACGAGTAGGTGGAAGACGAATTGTGTGTTATGATGATAGATATGTTCTCGATGTGGCCCATTCTAATAATGGCATTGTAGTTTCCAATGATAATTATCGTGATTTATATAATGAAAAACCTCAGTATAAAAAAGTGGCAGAGGAACAACTTCTACAATATGTCTTTGTTGATGATCAGTAAGTACAGCTACATTAAATTAGTTGAAAAGTACTACTTTGGATAAGAGAAATGAGCTGGTAAATTCGGCATATTTGACTTGAAATTACACCAAAATCGCAATAAGTTGTGGTGTGTTTGTTTGTGGGTACATGTCGTACAAATGAATTCTATATATACATGGTAGCAGTTAAGAAGTTAGCAATTTATGTATTTTTGAATGTTTTTTTTTTTTAGATTTATGCCTCCGGAAGATCCTTTGGGTAAACATGGACCTACTTTAGACAACTTTCTAAGAATTACACCAATTGTGAGTGAACCTTCTCAACCCTGTCCTTATGGCAAAAAGTGTACCTATGGCAACAAATGTCGCTTTTCACATCCAGAAAGAGGAAATCGACCACATAGATCTGTGACAGAGCTGCTGTCAGAACAAAGTAGCCAGAAACTGAAAGATAGAGCTGTTAAAATGGAAGGTACATATAATGCTATTACGTTAAATTGTCATGTACTTCACATTAATACCCGCGTGGTTTCTCCTTGTCAGTGATGCAGGACAGAGGGCCTGACAAGGACAGATGTCTAATCGTGGCGTGCATGTAAAAGATCCCTTCACAGTTTGAATTTGATATAAGAGTAGACCGTAGCACCGCTGCCCGGGCTTAATACTAATTGGGGGAGGGTGATCAAACTCAGAAGATTGTTTCATAACATCAATACCATGACTGAGTTTGATGATAAGAATTTCTCATAGACTTTAATTGAATTAATTTTCTGACTATGCATTGTTTTTTTGGTCAATGTTTTTCCACACTGAGTTTTGTTTTTATTTTTCAGAGAAGAAAAAGAAGGAAATTATACGAAAGAAGCAGAGTTTAAGGAGAACACAGTCTATGTTTCCAGAAGAACATGCCAGTATTGAAAGGAAAGTCTCCTTACCAAATCAAGGAATTGAGGAGGATCAACCATATACGAAGGCATCAGAAACTGATTACAATGATATGCTTAACAAGCATCGTTTAAAGTTAGAAGATGCGGAACGGAAATCGAGGGAGGCAAGTCCTGTCCCTAAAGTAGCTGTTCAGCCAGCACCACCACAAACTTATAAAGACAGTATGTGTATTGGGAGTGAGGGTGGTTATGTACGGGAGTTAGAACCGGTAACAGCCACTTTACCACCTCCAACGTTGGCACAGGCCACTAATAATAACTCTGAACAACCTCTACCTGATCATCTTATACTGGCTAAAAAATTGTCAGATGACGCACAAGACAGACCAACAAAATTTTTTGATTCTGATAAAAATCAAAGTTCTCCAGTATCAAGCACTCAATGGCCGAGAAATACTGAAGATCACTCAAGACATAGCCAAGAACAGATACACATTTCTCAATATGGCTATCCTGGATCAGGCATGCCACCAAGTGAGTTTGGCGTATGTAAATCTGGTCCTGCATCAATAATGAGACTAGATCCAGTGAGTAATTATGAAGATCAGTGCAAAAGTTATCCTTTTAGCGAACGGGATCAACGATATCATCAGCTGGCTAGCGGTTGGACAGGTAACCAGTTGACTCAAGCTGAACATCTAACCCTGACTATGAAACAAAGTTGTCCTGAACATGTACCGAGACCGGCAACAGCAGGACAAGGTGCTGGTAATATGATGCGACAAAACAGTACATCAGATCCACAGTTGAACAGTAGAGGCCAAGGAGACATCTTATCAAGTCGTGGCGCTTCAAGTATGATGTATCGAACGCATGGTAGTAACCCACCAGTGCCTATAAACCGTTCTACATCAATACATGGTTCATCATTTCCACAACAACATGTTCAGTACAATAGACAAACCAGTGAACTACCCTACACTTTAAACCAATATTATCCACCAACCCAATATACACAACAGCACCCAGCCCAATATACACAACAGCAACATCATCTAACCCAATATACACAACAGCACCCAGTCCAATATACACAGCAACAACACCCAGTCCAATATACACAGCAACAACACCCAGGCCACTACACAACACAACAGCACAGAGGCCAGTATACACAACCACAACAGCACCCAGTCCAGTATACACATTTTAATTGTATGAATTCTCCTGTACCAGTGGGACAAATGCAGCCTGTTTGGTCCCCAAATCAAATAATGCCCCAACAACAACTGATTCCTCAGTATGTTGGCAACTATCAACCACCTCTGCAACCTCCCAATCAGCCATCAAATCCCATACCTCTCACTGCAGATATTAAACCTACTGATCCCAGATATTCTATATACTATCATCTACTAGGGTTATTTGATGAGACAAAGGTAAAGGCAGCTATGAATGCCCACCCAAATGAAACAAATCCACAGATATTAGTCCACTACATAGCTGACCTCCAGTAAAATAACTTTATACAAGCTACATGTAACTAACTCTTTAATGCCTTTTGACCCAGTTTTGGGGGCTGAAAGACAATTCTCAGCTGGTCAGTATATCATTGTAACTCATTAGTTCTATAGACAGGTTAAAATAGAAGTACCTGTTTACAATACATGTACATGTACTTGATAAGCATATGGGGGGGGTTGGGGTGGTCTAGAGTGCCATGCTTCAACCTCTAGCTGGCCGGTCACCTCTGGCTTGCGGCTGTGGTTCCGATCCCTGATGTGTGTGAATGTGGCATGGAGATAGGGGGCCCTTCTCAACCTTATGGGTTTCCTCCGGGCACTGTGGTTTCCTCCCACTGCTAAAGACCCCTACGCACAAGCGAATTATTGAAATAAAATTAAAAACCATATGTTAGTCCCGAAATGACCTAGTTTGTGTCGAGTGGACGTTAAACCCCATTTGTCCCTCTCTCCCTCTCTGGTAAGCTTATGAAGAGTCATGGGGAAGAACGATCAAAGCAACATTTTTGTCTTTTCACATAAAATGCAAAACAGACTTTTGGACGAGAATATTTGAGGTGAACAGAACAACTTTTCAGGCAAACTAAGTTAAATAAAAGGTATGATGGACTTGTATTTGAGGCAATTTAGGAAGGGCCTTGGTTTGATGCGACTTGGATTGTTTTTACCTGAAATTGATTGTTCCACAAAAAGCTTATACAATTTGCTACCAGATGGCACAATTAACTTGGGCTCATGGAAAAAGTGACTTAGATAGCTTTTCCCCTGGACTCTTCATATATGTTCATAATTAACTTCTACATTTGATCATAATCTGTAAAAGCATTATTTGATTTGTATAAAAACATAAGAAGCACGAAGCTATGATTTACATTCTTAATTGTGACAAATGAATATTTGCTATATTTTAAGTAAAATAATGATTTATTTTGAAATTTCAATTTAGAATTAGTACAAATTATTGAGTGAAATGCAGTGTATAGACTGTACACTAGATTCGGTATTCTGTTGTAAAATGTGTATAATGTTACTGACGCCCTTTTAAACAGGATGCTGTCAGTAATATTGCTTTTAAAATTTCAATTATTATTTATGAGTTATAAGAATTTTACTACTTTGTAGAATAGAATACATTATGTATTGAATAGGTTGTTTGTAGAAATTACTCTAAAGTTGTTGAATAGTAAGTGGGGGTAGCAAATCTTTGTAGCCAGTGGAAAGAGTAGATTTTTAAATAGCTACATATGTAAGTTGTTAGATATGTGCATATATTATAATATAGTAAGTGCAAGGAGACTGCACCACACACAAACAACTAAGAACTAAGTTGAAAGGGATCATTGTGTTTGGACCTTTCTCATTATTCCTTGTGGTAATGACGTGTGTTAACTGATCTAATTAATCATCGACACACACGTACATTGACCGTTGACTTGATGTTTTGTCATCAGTACGGTGACGTTTATCAGTACCTCAATTTGAGGCCATATTGTTTTTGTTTACATAAGGAGTGTATATAACATGATATTTTTGTATGGTAAATCACCCAGTATCAGGTATCATATATATATATATATAAATACCTACAGTTTTCAATTCTGTACAAATTATAGTTTTGTAATGCATGGGATGTAAATTGACAATCTCGATCCTAGAGATAAGTTTATCTGTGGTCGGTTCACAAAGATCCAAAATGACGGCTCAAACTAGCTTTTCTTCGGAAATTTCACATTATTATCTGAGTTCCTCACATTGGGTGCAAAACATAGTTCTCGTAAATCATTATATCATCAGTTTTTGAATGAACTTGTAATGTCAAGATGTGAAAAATAATCAAAGGATCATTCTATCAAATCCTGCCAATCAGTAGCCACTTGGGGCGGAGCTTAGAAACCTATTTCAAGCTGATTAATGACAGGCGAGTTTTACTGGAGATAAACGAAGGGTAAAGTTATCTGTGGGATCGAGATTGGTAAATTGATTGAATTTATATTGGATGGTTAGTTGACAATAATAAACTGGAAAGGAGCCAATTGTTGAACATTTGGAGTACAGTGGTGTAAATTGTGTTTTTGACCAACACTGGTTTAAAGGGTATTTGAGTAAAAATATAAATGGATTCCACAAAATGGTGCTGGAAACGTATATTTTTTAATCCAACTATCCTTTTTAACTCTTTTGTAACGATTTGAATTGTTCGCAAGAATTTGTATTCAAATTCAAATTAGACACATCAATTGATATCAATAACTATTACATGTTGTAATGAAAGTTAAAAACATGTATAGTTAAGTCAAGGCCTTGATTGATCTCTTGTTATGCCAGATTTTGAAAATTGTTTGTTTGCTGTAAATTAGAGCGTTCGGTAGATTACTCTTATTATAGCCTTCGGTCTGAATAAAACACTGATCCTATTTTGTTTGTTTTAACACCTAGGATTTGAAAGAGTAAACCTCTAGAAATGTCAACACTGATTGATTAATCAATGTCTGATGTTAAAGGGTCAAAAGCTGCTCTTATGACCCGTGGCACGAGCTTCCACTTCAACCAGTCAGATCTTTATGTAGTGTAGGCCATCGAAAGTATTAAAAAAAAATGAAACGAACTATAGATCTGTATTTTAATCAGATTTGGTTGGACAATTTTGTTACACCTGTATAAATACAATCTGATTAAACACAGATCCAATTTCGTTTCGTTTTTTATAGTTCAAAATTTCGTTTTTACATGTCTTTACTACTCTTGGATCTTGAGGACTTGTTATTTAACTTGTGTTCTGCCTGAAATGAGGGGTCAGCCAATCAAATGGTCTGTCAAACTGTCAAATCGACCGTTTGACCTTTTCATGCGTGGAACTGTGGCTAGATACGTCTATATACTAACACCAGCGGACAAAACAAAAGTAGATTTTAAAAAGCGTGGCGGTCGCTAATTGGTTAATCGAATGACTGACGTTACCGGGTCAAACGTCCCGTACTTGTTACCTGACGCCATAGAACGTGAGCTCCCACTATAACTTGTTAGATCTACATGAGTGTAGTCCATCGAAAGTATTAAAAACGAAACGAAATATAGATCTATATTTTAATTAGATTGGTATAAATATGAATATGCTTTTGTAATTTGAAAAACTAGTAATTTTGCGCTAAATCTTGAGCTAGATGCTTTAAAAGAGCTACACCCTTTTGATTTAGGTAAAGAGAAAGTGGTGGATTTGGTTTTATTTGGGGTGTTATTTTGGTTAAAATTGTTTAAGTGGCATTTAGTAACTGAATGAGAATAAGACATGTCACAATTATAAGTTACTAAATTACCATCTCGTGAGTAATTTATCCTAGTATTTCTTCTTCTTCTGTGATTCACCGTTGAAAGTTTGGGTACAGCAAACACAGAATTTTGAAAGTCTGGCCAAGTGTATATATAATATATATATAATTTAAAAGATTATATAATATTATAACTGTATCATACTATGTATGCTTATTGTGTAAATATTGCTTTAACATGTTTAATGTTTAGTCAGTTTTAATGTAATCAATCGTGTATGAATAGTTTGAAAATGAATATACTGTTAGCCTAAATTACTTATTTACATATTATACAATTATTAATGGCTATATATTTATCCACGATCTAACGATTCAAAGTGTTGAATTATTAGTTCTCGGAACAGGGTGACATGACAGATGGTTAAAGCGAGAATTTCATATTTTAAGTTATGTTTTTAAAATGTATTGACATGAAGCCTTATAATAGATGGTATCTACAAACAGTGCTACCTTGTGAGAATGATACCTATGATCGTATAATAGCAAGTTTACAACCTATTGATCAAAAGACATAGAAATCATTATGTTTTGACTTTCTCGCTTTAAGTAAATAATAATTGGTTGTCTTTAAGATATATATGTATATATATATATATTTATATATGTAAGATGTATTTATAGCCTGTACATCCTGATGGTTTTATTTTACATTTCTAAGCTAATGGTACTTGGAAAGTCTTTCCTAGAATATAAGTAGGCCTACATGTACTTTTCTTTGTGATTATTTAAGCCAGTAAATAGTTGTATTTTCAATATACCACACTTGACAACTGCAGGATATATTGACTTTTATTTTTACATTTATTATTATTGTTTGTTAGGAGGAACCTTTTAAAGGTATTTTATGGGTAATTTAATCAAGGATGTCACTTTGTCACAGCTCAGTAATAGGGTTTGCTCTTATTACTTTAAATATAAAATTTACTACCTATATTTTTGTTATTTGAAACGATTGTTTTGATCTAGTGACTGCAAAATATTTTCATACGATCTGCCATTGAGTCAACTGTTATGGCTTCTATTCATAGGCGTACGAGCTGGGGGGGGGGGCGCCCATTTTGGGCACCAAATGCTGGGAAAATTTGGGCACACAATTGTACTTTGTAAAAGTTGTATAAAAAATATTGTGTTCTTGAATGTGTCCAATTTAACAGCGAATTTAAATTCAGAGTGTCTATAGTTAGGCAATTAAATAGAAATCTTATGACTCGAACCCTCTTTTGTTTGCAGTACAGTAAGCCACGATTTACAGTTACATAAACAACTGTTTCTAGTTATGTATATTAATAGTAAATAAAGTTTAGTTCTCTTTTATTGATGATTTAGAAATCAAGAACTTATTCATCGCAAAAGAGATATTGTAGAACCTGTTATGAGCCTTCAAATAAAAATTAAACTTTTTTTTTATTTGGTAAAAACTCCTTAGAATCACTTAAAATGCATATTTATTCATACGTGATTTGGTTAAATAAAAACACAGACACCCTTAGCAGCATTCGGATCGGAAATATAGTCGGTACTCGGTCCGTTAGCTTTGTAAAAGAATCTGCACACTTCGTTTCCATCCTACAGGCATGGTACAATGTACGTGAACCTATATTTTGTATTAATAATATTAAAGTAGCTAAGTCCCTAACTCAATATCATCCAAAATCTAATAAAACACTAATTTTACGGACTGGAATAGCAGTAAAACGCGTTTCGTCAAATATTCAAAAATTTTCTTGGGAGGTCTATCAAGGTCAACTACGCTTCTTCGCCTATCGAAAAAAAAACAGGCGCAGCTGTCTGTAAAGCTGAATTTCTGTTTAGTTTGCTTCCCTAACTGTCATTGAGCTCTAAAACACTAATTTTACTTTTCTTTTAATTGACAACCACGAATTTGTACTGAGTCGACTATGGATTAAAACAGTTTGTCTGGAGCCATTCTACTTTGTGCGACAGTTTTCGGGCATCGATTAGTATTTGTAAATGCAGCTACAACAGTCTGGTTGGAATTCGAAGTGGGATTTCGGTTACAAAACCATTGGATACTTTTGGAGTTACTGACATGGGCTAGAATAGCAGAAAACGCATTTGCGGTTGTTAAATTTTCAAATTTTTCTCCGGAGGGTGAGGCCCCCATACTCCGCGACGATTGATTGTTTTTAGAATTCGAATCAGCAGGTGGACTGTATTTGACCAAATTGAAGTTACCCTAATTAAGCTAAATTTGATCACTTTGAAGTTGCTTTTTTCACGGGTTGAAATAGAAGGAAAACAGCCGTCAATATTCCAAAATTTTCTTGAGGGGGAGGGGGGGCATCTGTAAACCCGAAAATTTTTCGGGCAATTTGGGTTCTGCCCCCCTAACTGTCATTGAGTCCGTATGCCTATGATTATTATTGTGTAACATACTAAGAACCTAACTATATTTTTGGGGCACCAACCACCACCGCCCCCCCAGTCAAAAATTCCCCCGTACGCCTATGCTTCTATTCCCCACTTGTACTTGACAAAGAGTATTGTCGTCTGTCCAATCTCGAGGGGGGGGGGGCCTCCCACTGCTAAAAACCCCTACGGACTAAAGAATTATTAATATAAAATTGAACCATATGTTAGTCCCGAATGACCTTGCTTGTGTTAAACCCCATTCCTCCCTATCGCAAAAAGATAGGTTGCCAGGCAACGAAAAACGAAACATACGCCCACAGCAGCGAAATCTTCCGGGCAGTCAACAAGAGTTGTCGCATATTCTTACTTTTTTCTTGAAAGTCTGAATGAAATTGATATAATATTTTTAAGTAACTTTTGATAATATAATTAGTTTAATTAACCCACATCTAAAAACTCAATTAAATTTTTGATTGATTATTTTTGTGGAGCCTAACTTTTGGTAATACTGTTGTTTTATTGTATCTCTATTTTAAAAACACGATTAACTTTAGGTTGATTTATTGTAATCCGAAAGATATGAGCAAGAATGTGTAATTTAAAATATACTTAATAAATTCACTGGTATAAATGATATTATGTTTAATGGTGTTTGTGTTTCTGTGATATAAATCACTCCAAACAATGTTGTACACCCCATTCAAATGTGGTCGTGCGTTACTCTCACCCCACTTTGTTTTGAACAATAAATATTAAGACTAGGAAGTACTAGAAACTAACCAGATTTTAATCATTTTATGGATTGTTGCTCTTGATCAGTCATAGTGTCTTGTAAATGCTCTACAAAAGAATAAATTTATAAGCAAAAATAAGTTGCCAGGCTACGAAACATACGCCCACGGCAGCTTAATCGTCCGTGTAGTCAACAAGAGTTGTCGCATACAATCAAGGGCCATAATTCAGGAAGTTATGGTGCAATGTGCCCTGATATCGACCGTATATAAACTTACATTTCAAATTTCATCAAAATCGGATTAAAATTTTGACCTCTACAAGGTCCACGACCTTGATATATCATATTATTTACAGTCATTTTGTCAACCATCATTACAGTGAAATGGCGATATAATCAATCTTTTTTTTAAAAAATTGGATATTAGTTGTGACCACCAGAGGGACCACAGGCTAAAAATGGCGATTTTTCGTACTGAGGCAGTAATTCAGGAAGTTACATATAATCAAACGTTTTTTTTAAAATTGGATAATAGTTGTGACTACCAGCTGAAAAGGGCGATTTTTCGTACAATCAGAGGCCATAATTCAGGAAGTTACAAACCGATAACAGCAAATATTGAAAAGAACCAAGATCTTTAGGTTATAAACATGTATTTCAAGTTTCATCAAAATCGAATTAAAATTGTGACCTCTATAGGGTCCACAACTTTGATACAAACGGCGGGCATTTTGTTTGTCAATTTTGGTCCGATTTCCACGAAATTCGAACTCAACCTAGATTACCCTGCCCCGGTGATATAATCAACCGTTTCTTTTTTTAAATCGGATAATAATTTTGACCTCCAGTGGAACCACAAGCTAAAGGGGGCGTTTTTGCGCACAATCAGGGGCCATAATTCAGCAAGTTACGAACCGATGGCGCAAATATCGAGAAGAACCAAGATCTTTGGGTTATAAACATACGTTTCAAGTTTCATCAAAATCGGATCATAATTGTGACCTCTATAGGGTCCACAACCTTTATATAACATATTTTCACACTATTCACGTACAAACGGCGGCCATTTCGTCCGTCAATTTTGGTCCGATTTTCACGAAATTCGAACTCAACCTTCATTACCCTGTAATGGTGATATGATCAAACTTTTTTTTTTAAATCGGATAATAATTTTGATCTCCAGAGGGACCACAAGCTAAAAAGGGCGATTGTTCTGACAATCAGGGGCCATTATTCAGGAAATTACGATCCGATGGGCGCAAATATCGACAGAATCCAAGATCTTTGGGTTATAAACAAACATGTCAATTTTCATCAAAATCGGTTCAAAAATGTGACCACTATAGGACCCACAAGCTAAAAACGCCATATTTCGTAAAATCAGGGGTCATAATTCATGAAGTTTCGACCCGATACATGCCAATATCAAAAGCAGCCGTGATCTTATGGGGATAAACATATATTTCAAGTTTCGTCAAAATCGGATAAGAATTGTGACCTGTAAAGAGTCCACAAACAAATTGTAGAAAGACGGACGGACAGGGGCGACGGCAATATACGTCCACATGAAAATGTGAGCGTATAAAAACTTTTGTGGACTGTTTCGACTGAATAACGACCAAACAGATGAATTTTCTATTGAATACAATAAATGGAGACAACCGGAATTTGCAGGAAATATGCAATTACATATTTATCTGCGATTCTGATACAATTTTAATGCAATTGTATAAAAGTTTCCTGTGAAAATTACTTGAAGTTTGACATTGAAAAAAATGTAAGAAGGTATCTTTAGGTTCTGTTTCCACACGTCTTATAACAAGCCGACAGGTTAAATATAGATAATGTAAAGGGGATATGTTCAAAAGTTCAGTCGAATTACTTAATTCTAAGCAAAGTAAAGACTGATTAAAGAATAGCTGCACAGCCTTGTCTCGATTTTCATAACTATAAATAATAAACGAAGTCGCGAATATCCATTTTTAAACTGAATCCGTTAAAAATCACAACCACCCGATGATCTCGAGAGTTGATCAGAGGTTTGTCACGTAAATAATTAATAACTGATATATTATATACATAATGAATCTTTAAAACGAAATATATGTTTCCGACATAATATGATCCAAAATTAGAAATTATTATGGCATGAACAGGACACAAATCTAAAGAAAATTGGATTGAGTGTCCTGGGGCATGGGTAGCTTCAATAATTTTAAGGATATGTTAATAGCATTTTATCTATAAAGGAATGACGGATTTGAGGATACAATCAAGATAAAATGAAAATTACAATAATTATCGTATCCTATTGACTAAGGTAAACAAGGCGGGTTTGATAATAATTATAGTAAATATTTATATACCGGTACGGGATGCCAAAGCGGAAGCAGGATTTCTTTTAAGGCTATATATTTGTTCTACACTGCCCTCCAGTCGGGGGTTGGGATGGCGTATAGTGGTCTAGAGTGCCGCGCTTCGACCTCTAGCCTAGCTGGCCGGTCACCTCTGGCTTGCGGCTGTGGTTTCGAGCCCTGGTGTGAGCGTATGTGGCATGGTGATAGGGGCGACTTCTCAACCTTGTGGGTTTCCTCCGGGCACCCCGGTTTCCTCCCACTGCTAAAGACCCCTACGCGCAAGCGAATTATTGAAATAAAATGAAACCATATTAGTCCCAAAATGAACTGGTTTGTGTCGACTGGTGTAATACCATGAGTCTACTGTCTGACGTGAAGAACGGGCAGGGGTTGCGATGGTCAAACCACATCCTACGTACGACCCATGATCTTTTCTTACTACATATTTTCGTAGCCTTGTGATCGTCTAGAATTTGTCTCTAGCTGTCTTTGCTTCTTCTTCACGTTGTGTTTACTTCTTACTGGTTTCTTAAGACGTTTGTCTTCTTCAGTTATAACAATGCAACAGTTCGTTTTTTACCTTTTTATGTAGCATAGGTATACATACAAGCATAGTACATATTACAATTATAGTCAATACTAACTAAACTCGCGGTGTCTAGGACTCTTAGATGGTAACCCTCTGGAATCTAATCGAAGTCAAATGAATTCTCACGAGTATCCTAATTTTGTATCAACTGGTTTTGGACATTCAATTATCTAATTGGTCAAACATGATGTAAATAATTAGAGAGATTAGTTAATTGAGCCCAATGACGTCAAAACACAACCTTATATGGTTATGGAAATTTACTCTAGAAATTGCGCATGAGATATCTGTTATCGTGTTGTTGACATATAGAACCAGCTATGTTTTGTTTCCATAACCCTTTTTATATAACAATATGTCAATCAAATGTTAGTTGATTTCAGTACACACCTGCATATATGTGAATATGTTAGAAACATAAAACTATATCTTATCTCCTCATTCCTTGTCTATAATCTTTAAAAACAATGTGACCACGACTATATTACTACACTGGACGTTAAACCCGATTTCTGTCCCTCTCTCTGCCCTCCAGTCAATGGAAATGACAGTTCACTAATTTGGTCTGGTTTTCTTTTTTATTTCACTGGAAACAGATCCTGTGTAATCATTGGCGTGCACGTAAAATAAAAGACCCTTGCTAGTTGGAATTTGAAATAAGAGCAGGCGTATACCCGTCTTCATTGTCACAGATGGATCAGAAGAGTGGAAGGTTTCCATCCCATTTAATTTTTAAATATATAATTAGTGTGAGATAAAATATAACTATTTTAATAATTATTCTTTTATTTTATTCCTAAAATACAAATATTCTACACAAATATTCATTCAAATAAAAAATAAAAATTTAACAAGATAAAAATATTGCACTTTATATAATATATGACAACGTGGTTAATGAAGAGATTATTCCTTTAGATTGAATCGTCTGTGGACACGCCTTTTACACAACAACTAAATAAAGAAGAGTTTTTAGCAGATTTTGACGGAGTCTTTTCTTTTGACGCTTCTCTTCCATTTTCTTGTCCTGAAAAAAATCAATATCAATTGACGATCGCGAAAGAAATTAATAATTGGTCTGCTTGGTATCTGAAATAAACACAGCACGTACGTCCAGTCATCTTTCTTAGGTTAGACCTATTTGTTAAGGCCAACTCAATTTTCGTCAAGGTCGCAGATATGTAAATAAGGCTAGGTTACGTGACTGTTGGTGAGATTTAGGTTGGGGGGGGGGGGTAGCGTTAGGGCTAGGTCCAGTGTTAAGGTAAGCGTTGGGATTATCCCTAGACCTCATAACACAATGCATGGGAGTATGACGTTAAAGCCGATTTCATGGACCAAGTAATTTTAAAATTGTCAAATGTTGATTATTTACCTTTATCAGAATTTTCACTCGTCATTACTTCACACTTGGTTTGTTTTATTTCTTTGCTCCCTTTACTCCAGAACTTTGGTCTCTGTAAAACAATTATCACTGACAGTATATAACATCTCCGGTCAATGAATTGGTGTTTAGTCAGTGTTATGGGGATTAATGGTCGCAGTCCTCTTCCCCTATGTTCATATACCCACATAACATTGAACACTGCCAAATAGAAATGAAAGAGGGCAGTAAGCAGGGGGTCATAAAATGACATGATTTTCTGATTAACATCCGGATTTATTAGTATAGAAATTTATTATTGGAAGTAGCGATTTATGCTTAATTTTATACTTTGAAAAACAATTTCATCCCATTTTATGATAATCCTACGATGAGAGACAATTACGAAATTTTATGAAAATATAAATCTTTTTATACTGTACGACCCCTGCATTATATAATCATCGGCTTATATAGAAAAAAAAACACGTATTATGAAATAACTTACTGATAGAAAACATGGTTTTTTCTTCCTTACAACTTGACTAACATCATCTTCATCTGTATCAACTTTACAGATCTCATCACAAGTATCAAGATGATCACAAGAATGTTCCCCATCTTTCGTGAAGTTTTCATTTTGTTTTTCTTTCATATCATCGTAAAACGTTGTTTTCAGATGAGGGTAGTAAACACTCCCAACTCTTTTCAGGCTCTGTATACGAAGTTCTAATTCTTTCACTGTTATCGGATTTGTCTTAAAATTATCTTTTTGATCCTTTAGCTCTTTCTGCTTTATTGGCACAGTATTTGTCGTCAAATCACTGCGAGCACCAGGCGAAGACCTCTCGTGAGGAGTAAGACTTTGATTCCAACTATTTTCAGTTAAATTGCTTACTTTCGAAACCGGTTTTAAGAGCTGAATTGCCGTTTGAAGCTGCGATAGAGACACAATCGCACCAACAGGAACATCGGAACGTCTGGGACAATTGGCCGCAATACTGCGTTTTTTCAATGCAAATTTATTTCCTGCTAAATCTCGCGAACTAAGAAGTTCTGGTGCTGCCTTCCATGGTTGGTAGTCTTGTACATTAGAACTATGGAGTTCCGGCGCTGCCTTCCCTGGTTGACAGTCTTGCTCTTTAGAGTTATTATTATCTTTTGGTATATTAACTGGTTTCAATCCCCGAATAACCCGGTGAAGTTCTTCCAGATCATCAAACTCAGTATTTGGTGAAGTTTGAGATCTTGGTCCAAGAGGTCTTCTCTGACGTATAACACTTAAAGGTGAACCAGGGGGCTGAGCAAGATGGGACGGGAACTGTGGACATTGGTTAGCATTTCTTACTCCATCGTTTTCCACTGCTGTTCTATAATTGTTGTGGATATATGAGTCACCCATAGAATAATAATCTTTTCTGGATATGTTTTCATTATACATGGATGGCGTCTGTTGGTCTGCAATATCAAGACGATTCCCTAATCTCCTGGGATTAGCGGACACCACCAACCGTCGAGAATCTGGAATAAATATAGAAAGGGGTCGATAAGGGCATAATAACCTTTGAGATTTTCTCTATTTAACAACAAAGGGAAACAAATCTGACAAACCATAACTACAGGCGCGGATCCAGGATTTTTTGCAGGGGGGGGGGGTCTGGGTTTGATAATTGCTTAACTAATTGAGCTCAACCGATTAACGGGGGGGGGGGGGCCTCCCCCAGAAGAATTTGATAAATTAGATTCAATTTGGTGCATTCTGACGTATTTTCGGAAGGTAAATTCCAAAATTACAGGTCTAAAAATGGCCAATAAAATCGCATAAAAATTTTCAAGCCTGAGCAGGGGGGGGATCCGCGCCTGAACTAACCGCAAATTAAATGGGGTTTAACGTCCTACTGTTCTACTCCGAACTGGGCTAATGAAGACGGGCATAGGCCATACAGTGTACTATGAGGAAAATTTTGCCCGGCACATTGCTAATTGTTATATACATGAATATATAAATAATTAGCAGAAGCAACACAACAAAAACAGATTATTATTATTATATTACATTTTTATGGCGCACAACTTCCACGCGCGTTTTACAAAATATTTTAACAAATTGATTTTATCTACTACTAATGTATTATTTTACACAATCATAGAGCACAACTTTCACGTGAGATTTACAAAATATACAGAAATTAAATACACAAATGAAATAAATAAAGTAAAATATAAATAAATAATTGTTAATTTGAGAAATTACAGACGTTTAGGGACCGTCTAGTCCGCCATGATTGAAACTTAACAAAATAATAATAAAAAATACCTGTCCGTGCTGCTAATTCATTCATCACAGGAGCAAAATTGCTTCTGAATTGAATCAGATCCTGTAGATTATTCATTTTTCTACCTGTAATTACAAGATAGAGAGGTTTAGGACAATATTTTAGACTAGGCCACTTAGGACAATATTTTAGACTATGTCACACGGGCCGATGATACTAAGGTCTTAATATCGGGAAAATTTAGAGCAAAATTTAACACAATTAATTTATGAAATACACGGATAGTTTCAGAAACGAGAACATTCGTTCCATTGCATGTCCGAACTGCACTGTAAAATGTTGTCAGTACTATAACATAATTCTATTTCTGAATTTCTCTGACTGACTATAATACAGATCTATTGTGAAATTCAACCAGCATGTTACCGATGGATCGGGTGGTGGTCGGGGGTAGGGGGATGCATTAACCAAGTACCAGAGTTGTATCCAACCGAAACTTTACCCTCTAAATCAGAGTGTTCACTTACCTGTGTGTATCTTGAAATTTTCAACAAATCTGTGAATTCGTTAATACAGCTACTTTTTTTTTTCTAAATAAGAGCGAACTATGCGGCTTTCCACGAGAAATACTATTAAAAAACTGAAGGGCTTGACGTTATTTGATTGCATGACGTTATCTGATTATTTACGTCACAATTCCCTATCTTGAGAGTTTGGCCAATACCGAGCATACTTTAAGCACTGTTTTAACGATAGATATCTTTTAACCATTGTTCGAAATTATTACAACGCCACGTTTATTTAAAGTAGCTAAGTCTCTAACTCAATATCGTCCAAAATCTTCAACATTGAAACACAAATTATTTATCAATTTAAATCAAGCTGTGATCTTACCTGAAAAAGATGGGTTTTTGATATCCAATATTTAAGACAAAATTAAAATAAACATTTTACCATTGGTACACGAATCGTGTACGTACCATAATGCGTTTCAGCCCAAGTTCTAGCAAGAGACTCGAGGAACGGGGTTAGAAACATTGCATCAAATCAATCGGCGTATGTAGACTGGAATTACCAGACGCTGGAAGTTTGCATTCGATTTAGTCTGCTGGCTTATTTCGCCGAACATAACTGATTTGAAATTAGAGTAAAAACGGAAACCATTGAATGTAAATTAGTTTATATACATTTATATTACAAGCGGCCAAAGCCGATGAATATCCGTTACTATAGTAACTACATTATTATATGCGTTGCGACCTACTTGTGTCAATTTCTAGGTCCCAAATGTTAGCGATTTGGTTCCTTTAAACAAGCTTTTAACAGACTCTGTACAACGCCGGTTTAACTACGGGGCACCATGCGGCACAGGGCCCGGGGCCCCCACAAAGATCTCAGTTGCACGCCTCGAGCATGGTCGGACCGAGGACTACAACGGCCGGTTACCAAGTTAAGGGGCCCCTCCGATGCTCCTTCATCGGAAGTCCTTGGGCCTCCCCCAATCCATGGCGTGTTGCGATCAACATCCGAGAATTCTATGTAATCCGGTGATGGGTGTAATACATGGTCTTTTATTGTCGTGGGATCTTCTATCGGACCGAACAACGCCTAACTCGAATAATCGTATAACTCGAACAAATTACTCGTCTCCATCATTTCGTGTAGCGCGAATTTTGCCTCAGATTAACGTACGATAAGCTGTAGTTGTTGTTGTTGGTATTTGTTGTGAGTATAAGCTGAATTTGATGAGATGCACATCATGATCACACAAAATATTCAGATTTCTTGATTAAATCTCGTATTACCATTTGGTACTTAATGTTAGACGTTCGTCAAAAATCGAGTCCGGCTTGATCGTAACGTTACGTCCTCCATTCATCAAATCATCGCGTTATCTATCACTGAGCGACTTCAAAATTAGGTTTGATGTCACTCTGCATTCTTACAGTGGCGTATTTAACGGACTCAATGGACTCCAGCCCCCTCCTCTAGAAATGCCATCATTTCATAGCACTCGCATGGATTGGTCCACTGAAATAACGCCAGAATGAGCTTTTTGGGGGCAGAACTTTATTTTCCTTCTGGGGGAGGTACTCTAAATGGCTCCGACACAAGTGCCTGAAATGCCAGAAAATCACGTTTCCGGCATCCAATTTCTGAAAATTTCCTGAGGGGGAGACCCCACCCCCACCCCTTGCGGGGCGTCGCGCCTTCCGTGCTCGCGGTTGACGGCTTCGTCGGCCACATGGTTAATCCGGCGTTGACTCTGTATATTCACCATTTTACACGTCCATAGTTTAGTTGTTTTTTTTTTGTAAAGTACCCATAAAGAGGCGATATGAAAGGACGCACTGTAGCTACAATAATATTAAAAAAAGGCAATACATCGAATCATATATTCTGTCGACAATTACAGTTGAATTTGTAACATGCCGAAGATTAAATGGTTTCGTGGACTTTCTGCCAAATATCGTAAACTTTTTGTATTATCGACATCATTCGTGGAGAGGGTAGTGAATTCGTAACTGAATTCGGCATATCCGTAATGGCTTCAATTCTTACGATTCTTTCAGTTTGCATAGAACCCTACCTTGACATCTGCCATATTTTTCACCCGATTACCCACTAATTATCGCAACTCATTCGTAAACTTTTGTAGCTACTCCTTAGTTACTTCTGCTTTTCTATGATCTTTTAGATTTTTTTGCCGTATATAGCCACGAATACCTGAAAGCCAAGCATTATTAGTGATTATTAGTGCTTGCGAATCTCTTACAAATCTTTGCGAATGTCGTCGAAAATAATAAGATTGATACCGAGTGTTAATAAAGAAAGAAGTGGGGCCCTGCTGATGTTTATCATGTTTGCGATTTTCTTATGAATCATTGCGAATGTCCTCGCAAATACTTAAGAATGCCCTCGCTAATGCTTGCGAACGCCTTGCGAATACACACGCATCCGCGGCAAATAGCACAAAAACCCTTTCCCACGTATGCTGCTCTCACCCATGGATAATAGGCCTAATATTAAATGCAGGGGGCTGCACCACACACAATTCTACACAAAAACAAATATATGGACAAGACATCGTACTCAGAGATCACAAACAAAACAATTCAAAGAACTTAATTCGCATACGGTGATTGCCAAACATTCATATATGTTCATGAGTATTCGAGGTCCTTCATAGGATGTTGCGAATATTAGAAATATGCCTTGAAGGCTTATTCTCAATGCTTTGGGAATATTTTCGAAAACAATACTTTTACCGATAGTTGTGACAATATACAAAAGCGAGGGTCTGTGCATATAAATGTAAATTCTTTTCTCATAGTACCTTAATTCTTTTGTCAAAAATTCCGTCTAATTACAAGTTATTATTTGAATTAAATTGAATAGAGTTCAAGCCTTGCTGTCATTTTGAGTTAACATTTTTACAATGCATGGTTATGTGTGTATTTTGAGACAGAATAATTTCATCAGGACAGGGAGAGAAGCCATCAGATAAATAAAAACAAAGCCATTTAATAGGTTAAGAATGCCAGAGTTTTATTTTTGATATATTCTCTTTGTTCCTGAGATAAATAGTTTTGTTGATCCCCTTGTTGTTTCCAATCTAACCTGAAATAATAATTAAAAGGGTATTGTTACATTGTTCATAGTCTTCTGATATGGTTTAGCTAAGAACACATCATTAAGTAGAATGGTTGCAAACCAACAATTATTTGACAAATAATCCTTGAAATATTATAAAATGAAAAAGTGAATAAAGACTGCCATATGCCATACAGTGTGCTACGGGGCCTGGAGCAGCAGCACTACAGCCTACTCTTCCATTAAATATCAACAGGTAAGGGATCTTTTATGTGCAAGCCAATTCTGCACCACTGACATGGGGAAACAGGCGCGGATCCAGAGGGGGGGTCCAGGGGGTCCGGACCCCCCCCCCCCCCCCCCTGCTCAGGCTTGAAAATTTTTTTATGCGATTTTATTGGCGATTTAGACCTGTAATTTTGGAATTTACCTTCCGGAAATACGTCAGAATGAACCAAATTGAATCTAATTTACAAAATTAATTGGTTGAGCGCAATTAGTTAAGTAATTATCAAACCTAGACCCCCCCCCCCTGCAAAAAATCCTGGATCCGCGCCTGGGAAACCACCTTGCAAAATCCTAATGTACTTTCACTGCCAATGCACGGATCAAACATGCCAGCCATATCATGAACAAAATTCTATAATTTGATCATTTTTTTTTAACATTTTATCTAATGTTGATCTATACCTACCCAAAATCATTCACTGCTTCTTCAGTTGAAGCTTGTGAAATGGTAAAATCTGTTTCTGTATCTGTATGACCCAATTCATTATTTATATCAAGTATTTCTAAGTCTTGATGATAGAGAATCTGACCAGGTAAACAACCTAAAGGCACAGTTGACCAGTCAATATTGCCTGTAGAATGACACAAGAGCATATGAAAAGATGATGATGTATTGTTCCATATTATGCCAATATTTATGTGAAGTAATTTAGGAGAGTATTAGTGTTTTGTTATAAAAATTTTGAAAAGGAAATTTAATCATTCTTATATCCACCTAAATGAATAACATTTTCTGATATAAATAATATACCTGTAAGAATGTCCCTTTAAAAACTCTTCTTGGAATTGAGAAGGGAGGGAGTGGGGCATTTACTTATGCATTCAATATAAGAAAAATTAAATTCATTCCCTCAACCATATCTGAATGAATAATATTGCTGAATCACAACATGAGGCAGGGCAGTAGATTTAAAAATAATTCGCACCTCGTTGGAATTTTAAAAGTACAATGTATTATATTTATAACACATTTAATTGTGGGATTTGCTTTGATAAATTATCACTGTTTCTTCAAAGATAAAAGGGGGTTGGATGTAACGAAAGGTTAGCGCGTTTTCTCCCACTGCTACACGCAAGCGAATTATTGAAATAAAAGTGAACCATATGTTTATCCCAAAATGACCTAGTTTGTGTCAAGTGGACATTAAATCCCATCTCTCTCTAACTTTTTTAACGAAAAATATTTTGTGTAATCTGATTGAATAATATAGTAACAAATACTTGCACATACTATCAGTACAATGTTCCCATCGACCAACTGATTTTTTCTGTTTATGTAAAATATCTGAAACAAAAAACAAGACACATATCAATCACATGTGATAAATAATATAAATTCTACCTTGAACTTCTGCTACTCTTTTTAAGCAGGTAATATTATAACATGACAAAAGCAGACTTTTGTATTTAATAGTTGATATTAAGATGATAACCACATTAATAGTAATGCTCTTAATAATAACTTTCATATCACACAAGGCTGAGAAGGCATTTCAGGATTTTCCAATCCGGTTTCCCCCATTTCAGGTGTAGGCTGGACGGCCTCACATAGAAAATATCTAGCCATTTGAATGAAACGAGTGCACACAAAATAACCCTTGGCAGTTGGAATCTGATGAAAGATCGGTTAAATCAGCACTGTTTTGGCAAATCTGTATGTCAAGACAAACTTGATATTCAGTTGTTCAGGAGTTGCCCCTCCTCCACCTTTCAGAAATCCTTGTGAACACAATTTGGTATGAAGCTTTGGTCTGGAGTTTGCCGCCCTTTTCTGAAAAAGAACTCTATGAACTCTATTGCTGTCTATGTGTGTCTTTTTTTCGAAAGATAGCTGTTTTGTAGAGCATTTCCACCCTTTGCATGGCTATGTTTTTTTTGTTGATCATGCCTGTTTCACTGACCTTGTAAGCTATATATGGTAGAATCCCGGTCATCTGATGAAGTCACAGAGTAATCGTTACTGGTAGTCACATGACTTTTTTCATAAATATCCATTAATCTAACTAAGTCATCTTGTATTTCTTCATAACCTGATGACTGTTTGCAAAAGCTGAAAAATAATTACAGTCATTTAGTTGTGCCCTTTTGGATAGAAAAAAAACAAAACAATTTTCAAGGAACTGTAAAAATTATATTCTACAATTTGTGCAAGGAACTGTAAAAAGCATATTTTACAATTTGCGAGGAACTGTAGAAAGAGAAATAGTAACTAACACCCACTGAACACAAACAAGGTAATTTCAAGACTAATATATGGTTCAATTTTATTTCAATACGGGCCCCTAGCTGTGGAATAACTGAAGGACCTAATGAAAGCCTTTGAGGTTAGACAGGCAAACCTACTAATTGTCATGTACAAGCACAGAATCCAAACTTGACTCAATGACAACATTCAGCCGCTCTTTCCCTTTTATGGAAACCACTCATAGTGTCAAATTTTCAACCAATTAGATGATGGTAAGCTATTACATATGATCAGCCAATATTTAAAGTTGTCTAAGATAATTCACAAAAGAGACCATTCACAATTAGTTTCATGAATTCATTACAATCTGACAATTTTTTATGTTATTATGTGTCAAAGCTGTTTTGGACAAAAATTAATAAAATTATTACAATCACTGAAACACTAAAATAAAATTAATTAAACAAAATAGGATAAAAATGACCTACTGTTGTAAGAGAAGTTTACTGTAGGAATTGGATTTCTGTAAACATTTTTGTACCATTGAAGTATAAGACGGAGATGTAATAAAACACATGTGTATACCCTTCTTATTGTAAGTTATATTCTCCCCTGAAATATGAGACATAAACCTCAATATCAGGTTTCTAAAATTCATACGATAGGTTGCCAGGCAATGAAATATACACCCACAACAAAACTAAATCGTCTGAACAGTTGATAGGGGTTGTTGCATATTTAGTCTTGGTATACAATGGGAGCATTTACAAGACATTGATATCAATTTTACCATTCGAGCGTTGATAATTATATGGTTCATGAAAGCCGTAATTCATGAAATCTATTTTATTAATCTAAATAATGCATGTACTGATTGGATGATAACTTTCCTCAATTTCCCTTACCCATGCTGACGACCAAAAAGGTTTTTGTTGGTCCTTGTCGGTGATTAGTTAGACCAGTATATATTGAAAGAGAGAGAAATGGGGTTTCCCATTTAATATCAACTCGGCACAAACTAGGAGATTTTGGGACAAACACATGGTTAAATTTCAATAAATGCTAACCATTCGGCCATCCAACCCCCCAAAAGACTACGTTTCCTAACAATATATATTTTTTTACTTTATACTGAACTTTCATCAAATATGTTTACATACTTACAATGAAATGTTAAATGATAAATCCAACCAGCTATTTGTCTACTTCTAACACAGTTTTCCTCGTCTAGATTATCTATTAATTTATTTACCAATTCACTTCCATAGCCTAATTTCTTCACTGATTTTAATAATGGTCTCCATAGCAACAATAATTCATTTGGTAAAACTAAACTATCAGATTCTTGTAAATCTGAAAATATCAAACAAATTACAAAATATTGTTAAAGTAGCAAAGCATGATTTGCATTTTTCAAAAAATATCAAGTTTCTCTTAACTTGCTATTACGTACAAAATCAAAATATCAACGCTAAATAATCTCCCGGGTTGGATTCATTTGGATTTAAAAAACAGGCCAGTAAATTTGAATCACAGGCAAATAAAGATGGCGGCGGTCTTGTTACAATTTGTCAGATCTATGTAAATATTGAAAGAAATTGAACCACTTTTGTACTAATATTAGAGATTCAACTTTGACAAAATCATATTTTGCAAGGGATCCAATAGTGCTAAACAGTCTTTAAATATTTTTATTTCATTCAGGGCCCTGTTTCACGAAATTTTAACTAAAGATAAAATCCAATTTTTAGTAAAATCAATCAAATTACTAAAATTCAGATCTTATCTTAGTTAAAATTTTGTGAAATAGATCCCAGGTGTTTTTTGTTGCAATAAATATGTAGAAAGATAAAACCAACGAGAACTAGATGTCCTAACAATATCTGAAAATGAATAATGAAACTTTGTCCAAAAACAACATTCTGAGAATGTATGCTTGAGAACGACTAGTGAATTTTTGTCAAAACGTCGTTTGTGTATAATATAGTGATTGTTATCCATAGAACTGTGTTGTGTTATAACATTCTTTACCTTCTAAATGGATCCCAAGAAATTCTAAATTTTGTGATGATAAAGCCATAAAATCTTCTTCACATAAATCTCTTATCAAAATTTTTCTGCAAAGATATACAATAAAACAGAAGTTTATCCACAACTCAGATCAATTACATGACAGAATATGAGTGATAGGTTATTTACATATTTACAAGTCAACGAACATAAAATTTATAAAGTATTATCTTTAAAAATATACATAATATTACAATTATTGATTGTTTGCTTGAATTAAAAAGTTTATTATATTTAAAAGTATTCGGTCTTGTATAATAATATCTGGGTATATAGTTTTCATGTTCTTTAATAAAATAAGTACAATCTAATAGTGGTATTCATCGCGGACTGAATTTATTTCACATAAAGAACAAATTCTTTGTTCAAAATCTACACTGATCCATCTCCCGCCATATATTATTATACAACTGTAATCTTATTCAGTAACGCCTTGGAATTATTTTATAGCTTTAAATAAAAGATAAGATAAATATTTACAATTCATTTTGAAAACTATCCTATAAGTGAATAAGATGCAGTAACAAGCAAAAGTGCTTATATAATTTCTAAAGAATTTTGTTATAACTCAATATCTTAAATCTTAATACCGGTACAGATTAGTACAAAATATATATGTAAAAGTACTAATAAAAGTTCATATGGTGTGTGTGTGTGTGTGTGTGTGGGGGGGGCATCTTGCAGCTATCATCTTAAAATCACAAGATCTCTACGACTTAGATCATAAATTAAATTGTGGATTTTACTTGGATGACAATCTGTTTCTGTACAAATTTTAAATAAAGTGTTCCAATATAATTGATTTTGTTTTGATTTGTTGACACAGAAATAAAAAAAAAATGAAATGAGATTTATTAAACAAAAAAACTTAATCTTTCCTCATTATTATTGAAATATCACATGAAATTAAATTAAATAGAATTAGCCCATTTAAGTTATGTTACAAACCAACTTTTATCAAGATATATTACTTAAAAAATAAATAATGGCACCACCCTTTACATAAACAAAACAAATAGATACTATCGGATGTGTTTGATTTTAAGTAGATTAGAATGGTTCAGCCATTTTATGATTTACAATCAGTGCACACATCTTGTCAAACCTTCAAACTTTGAATTTCAAAGGCTCATATGTTTCGCTCAGAATAAAGTAATTTGACTGAAATTTTCAACATATTCATTTTGTATTATCTATTTCTGAACTCTTATAACAAGAACAAGTGTCAGATTACTCAGGTTTAGGGGCCTCTTAGAATATTAGAATACAGATTTTTTTTAATGCCACATAGGCATACAACTAATTTGATTAAAGTTACAATGCTAACCATCTAGCATCCAGTGATTGGTGATTGGCGATTGTACTTTGGTGTTTAATTTAATCTACATCGTGTATTCAAATCAGTAAATAAATCAATAGTTTGTTTTGTAGAATTCGATTGGAATATAAACTTCACCTTATTTGGAGAGGAGGGATTGGAAGAGGCCCCCATGTATTCACATGTGTCTTAATCCGAACCCATACATACCTGTGAGTAGGATGAGATAATACTGTTTTTAGATCAGAAAATAAACGGTCTGATGGTCCACTATAACTACCATTCTCTATTTCCTTCGATTAAATAATAGATAAATAAACCAACGAGGTGCACATGTTATAATAACTCTGGAACCAACAATTTCTAAACAAATATTTAGTCAATTAAATATGAAGACTATAATATATACATGCAGTGCTTTAATTTGCTAATCAATGATTTGGTTTGTTATATAAACATACATTATGCAAGAGATAAAATCTGCCTAGTGCAGGTTTTTCCTTGGACCTTAAATGTTATATAAACTATTAATTAGACATTTATTACCACAATCTAATTAAAATATAGATCTATATTTCGTTTCATTATTTATACTTTCGATGGCCTACACTCATGTAGATCTAACAAGTTATAGTGGGAGCTCAAGTTCTATGACGTCAGGAATCAAGCATGGGACATTTGACCCGATAACGTCAGTCATTCGATTAACCAATCCAATCTACTTTTGTTTAGTTTTGATTTCTATCCGCTGGTGTTAGTATAGACGTCATTGGCTGGTAATATCTACCCACAGTTCCACGCATGAAAAAGTCAAACAGTCGATTCGACAGACCATTTGATTGGCTGACCCCTCATTTCAGGCAGAACACTAGTTAAATAACAAGTCCTCCAGATCCAAGAGTAGTGAAGACAAGTGAAAACAAAATTTTGAACTATAAAAACGAAACGAAATTGGATCTGTGTTTTAATCAGATTGTTATTACCATGGCAACACCATAATCAACTCTCAATAGCATCGGACGCCTCTGATTTTATGTAGATCATATAGAATGGTTTAATTGGCCAACTAATGATTTAATTTAAAAATGGAAAAGCAATGCTAAGACTTGAATGGCCAATATGGTGGTCACAATAAATACACTCTATCTTGTCAAAATTACAATGATTGATAACTTTGCTCATAATAAAGTAATTTGAATGAAATGTTCAATATCTTTAGTTTCCATGCATTATCTATTTTTGAAATATCATAGTGAGAAAGGTCAGCAATTTATCTAAATCTTATATAATGCCTCTTTAAATAGCTGTAATCCTAAAGCAGTGGACACATTAGCCGAATCATTTGGCCGAATCAATCGGCGCCGAATTTTATTCGGCCGAATGGGTGGACACACCAGCCGAATGCTTCGCGCTATTCACTAGTCGATTGCGTCACCTTTCATGTCACATGTTTAAAACATGGCGGCATCAATGTGACTTCTCGATATGAGTGACGATTGGCTAAATGAAATCTACATTAGGCCAAATGCTTCATCGAAGCTGACACACCAGGCAAATATAATTTGGCCGAATATATCAAACCTGTTTGATTCGGGTGAATCATTTGGCCGAATAATAGTGGACACACTAGGCAAATTTTCTTTGTCGATTGATTCAGCCAAATCATTCGGCTAGTGTGTCCACTGCTTAACATACACTACAGGAAAAGTATCTAAAAATAGCAGACTTTTATTTAATTAAATGCTAACTTTTTATTTGCTATACTAAAGGAGAACAAAGTTAGATTTTATCTGGTATTTCATCCATGATTTGCTTACATGGAGGTTACTATTCTAGTCTACTTTGGGTTTAATTCCCCACAATCTCAGTTGAAATTGAGGTCACACGATTCACCCCACAGATAATTGGTCATCTGTCAGTAAAGGAAATATCCAAGATGTCACTGTAATACAAAATCAGAACTAAAAACTAAAACAAAAAAAAATTGTATACAAACCTGTAGTCTTAGCTCAAAATAACTTCGCAACAATTTCTTAGTATCAATATTGATAACTTTAGGTTTTTTCTGACAGTTTGAAGTTGTTTTAACATCTTTCATTTGATGTTCCCAAAAGGTTTCCTGAATTATGAAAAACATTATATTATGTCATGTTTTGTACTTTAGCTCTTTCTATGATCAATATTACCATAACTTCAATGAATACTGCCTTGTTATTTTCATCATTAACAATAGGTTTATGTTCCTAGAAATCATAGCAACATCACTAGAAGAACAAGACATTATCGTATACTGTGACACAATAAAATTACAACACTGATTTGACTCGAAATCGGTTTTAACGCTCCACTGTTTTTTCCCCCCGACTCAATTGTCAAGGTTTCTTTTACATGCATGCCAATGTTTACACAGGACGTTTTTTTTTTTTTGTCACATCCTAACAACTATACCTTTCCCTTGCCATGGCCTCTGTCCTGTGCACCACGCTAGAAAATCTAAATGATTGTTCCTGGCAAAAACAAGGACCGAACTTATTGATTTGACTGGCAATATGATTTTTGGCATAATTGTATGCTGGACATTTTACAATATAAAAAAATCAGCCATAATGACTACTTTACAATAAATAAGTTGTTGCAATTCAAGATACGCCCACTATTTGTGTTCAACAAGACACTATATTTTCCGGCACTATATTTTTACGAAATTCGAACACAATCATTATCAGGCTGTAATGATGATATATTGAAATGATTTCTAAAATCGGATAATAATTGTAACCTCTAGAGTGCCCACAAGCCAAAATCATGATTTTTCTCACAATCATGGGCATAATCCATGAAGCTACGGACCGATATATACTTTGATCTTTGGGATATAAACCTTTATTTCAAGTTTTGTAAAAATTGGACCTAGTTTGTGATGAGTGGACGTTAAACTCCATTTCTCTCTCTCGTAAAAATTGGATAAAAATTGTGCGCTGTAGAGTGTCAACAAACAAAATGTGAATGGACGGACTTGAGCCATGTATAATGCATGTGCGTGTATAATGCAAACGAGGGGAAAAATGATAGTAAAAACTCATTCTCACATTCAGAATTACAAGTTACTCTCTCAAACAAGATTTACAATCATCCATTTATGGTGCATTTCATTGCATTTCGGTATATTTATGTATACAGGTGACAATTCTATGGAATACAATTACTGCTTATTACTAAGCGACGTTTCAACTAGGCTTCCCTAGTCATGATCATTGCTTGATACTAGTGCTCCTACGGTTAGGACTTTTTGTTATTCGAATAACCGTGGCTATTAACCGGTTAGTAACAATTAACCGTTTGGTATCAAGTTTCAACTACTCGCATCGCCGTATGATGATTGATTTACAAGCAAGTGGTTTTTAATACATAATTGTACACGTCTGTCAATATCAAGTAATAAGCTTACCGGTACCTACAAATATTATAGCTTTGCCTCTCTCTAAGTTAAATCCAGTCTTTTTCCTCTTTATAAGTATTTGAAAGTACAAAAGAAAACAAATGTCGATCATCGAATTCAGAGATTATCATGGCGGAAGTGTTGTACTATTTGGTGATAGAGTTTATTTCACCAGTTCCACAACTCCAATCTCCACCCTCTGTGCTTTGTTGATAAAACTACTTTATTGTTATTGAAATTATTAAAGACTTATAATCAGGCAACTAGAATTATCTAAAGCTTGTGTGTGATCAAGATGTAATGTAACTCAACTCATAACAGTCGAACCGTATCACACGCCATGGCATGAAAACTGCACTGACTGACTGAGCGAACATGTGACCAACCCAAATTCTCTCTGGCTTCTTAAAATTAAATTGGTAGATTTTTGACAGTAATGATGTCGCATTAATACAGGATGATTATTTTGTAATTGTTCTTGCCTTGCCTTCCCCCGATTATCGAGATTTTAAGATGTGGGTTGTTTTCTACCGGTCCAACAGCAACACGTACCTCTCGACTGCTCGGCGAAATATTCTGATTTCAAGATAGATACATCGTGGAATAAAGTGGAATAGTTATAAAGAAGAAAACGCCTGACCTCAGTAACTAACTTCCTGTAATTTTTAAACAATAATATTTAAAACCCCAGAATAACATTTTTTTTTATTAGATTCCTGTAAAACAAACAGCTGCTCATTGACAGGTCATACACGTTTTAATACTGGGGTAACGGGGGCATCTAAAGTTGACAAATATTTTTCAATTTTTAAAATGGCGCTCTGTCGTCATAGAGACGTCTGTAATGGGTGATAACTCCATTTAATGGGGACATCTCCAATTAACCTTACTGCTCAATTCGAACCGTTTAACAGTCCAATTCTAACCAATTACGGTTATCCGACTAACCGTAGGAGCACTACTTGATACATAATATTGACTAGAGAAGTCAAGTCGAAACGTCGCTCAGTAATAAGCAGTAATTGTATTTCACAGATCTGTGACCTGTATATTCCAGTTCAATTACTAAATTAAAACAGTTTATATTTATGTATAGTATTAAAGTACATACCTTTAACCATTGTAAGGCTGTCTGTACACCTTGTGTTAAGACATCTAAAGCTGGTAGGGTACTATGTGTAACTTCATGTCGTAGATGAACAATCCACTCAGGTATTCCAAACTAAAGTATTAAAAATATACTGCTAAAATATTACTCCATTATTATATATGTTTCACAAAGGATCATGTAATAACAATATTTGTTAGTTGGTTTCACATAGAATCTTGTAATAACAAAATGAACAGTAAAGATAAAATTTAACGAATAATATTTTGTTGACTTTGTTCTGATTTAACGATAGCTTAGTTGATTTTGTACCTCTCTTGCAATGGCTATTATAGGCCGTGCAAATTCCTTTTTTTGACCAGCTTCCGTAACATGATTTACGAATCTGCAATAAAGGATATAAATAAAAAGCATTAGTATATTGTAATATTAAAGTAACAAAAATAATTGTTAGTTCTGTGGTGAAAGATTCTCAAAAACATTTATCCTTTTGGTGTTTGATTTTGATACCCAAAACCACTTTTATCATCCGATGCCAAGTGAAATCTGGAATTACGCCTTTAGAATTATAGTCATCATTTACTCAAGAGTCTAAATAGTAAGTGCAGGGGGACTGCACCACACACATCCTCTTTTCAAGAAAAAATCTGTAATTACAATGATGGCTATTGCTACCTTTTGTTCACTGCTTCTGTGTCAAACTACTTTTGCAAGCTGTATGTAAATGGAATTATCTAATGGAGAACTTTCCTTATAACGAATACTAATGATATCAATCATTACAAATCAATACTTAATTTTGATCAAAATAAATGAAACCCTACAATGAGAAATTAAGACGATATCAACAACACACATGATAAAAATCTAAATTTTATCTATGACGTACCGTACAATAGCCAGACTATATTCTCTACGTAAATGTTCTTCTTCTTCATTTATTGAATTAGTCAACAGAGCTTTCTGGTGGGCTATTATAACCAACTGTAATTCTACAGTAGTTGCTATAGCTACAGGAAGTTTATCATATCTACAATAAAATAAATTCAAAGTTACCGCTCATATACTTGGATTACAATAACTGTGAATGTCTAATATATACCATAAAAACACAATAATCTATACTGTCGTAGACTGTTATGGCCGATGCCCTGTGGCAAGTTCAATAATAGAGGGCTGGGAATTGGCTGAGTTAGATCTAGCCTGGAAATGGCTTCATGTCATTACATTGTCATACATATACTATTCAAAAAAAGTAGGGGATATCTGATTTTTAAGTGTTATTCAAGTCACCTAATGAAACTGACGAAGAAACAAATGACAAAATGAAATGACGTTCACATTCATCGATTTATTCCAAATGATCGTTAGACTAAGTAAGGCACAGACTGACCATTATAAGGGTAAAATGATACCCGGGGTAACCTCTGTCCAAGCATGTCCCAGACATGCTCGATGGGGGAGAGGTCGGGACTCAGTGCTGGCCATGGTAATGTGGTGATGTTCTGTTGTTGGAGGTAACCTGTAACGATCCTGTGACATCTTGTGTTGTCATCCTGGAAGATGAAACGGCGGTCATGACGTCGTGCGAACGGCACGACATGGACTGCCAAGATGTTGTCCCGGTAGTACTGGCCTGTAACACGCCCTGCAACAACATGTAAAGCGTTCTTCCAGCAACAGTGATGCCTCCCCACACCATAACAGAACCACCCCCAAATCGATCATGTCTGAATATGTTAATGTCGACCTGAGCGTGGTCTGTCCTGTACAGATTGTGTATCACGGTATCTGGACCATAGCCTGCTTATGACAGACTGAGAAACATTCATCGTCCGCGCCACAACCGCCTGTGTTGTGCCGATCTGTAGCATGCCAAGGGCACGTAACCTTTCATTTTGGGTAAGCCGACGCATATCAAAATTTGTTTTCTGGTCACTAAAACAATTAAACTGATGTTTCCACCCTGGAATTCAATGCCACAATGACTGTAACATTCAAAGTCAGAGTCGTGCAAATCTTGGGTTGGACCCCCATGATGATCCCAAGCATCACCTGCATTCCGTGCGGTAGCTATTGGTGCGTTTGGGCGTCACATGTAACTGAAAATGTTTGTTCTGTTACGTTCTATAGTGACTTTTTTCGTAGTCATTTGCATATTTTAGTATAATGCCCCCAAAATCAAATATCCCCTACTTTTTTTGAATAGTATATTTAAATTATACGTATAACTCAACATATTTGCAGAACAATGATAATCAACAAGATCCAAATTAATTATCGATTTAGGAAAGATTGATTCTGGAATTCTACAGTGCTGACTCCCAGTAAAGTTTTTTCATGATCAATTTTGGGTAGAGGAGACAAACCAGTCAAGAAATGTGAAGAGAGAGAAAAATGGGTTTTAACATCTACTGGACACAAACTAACATTTTGGAACTAACATATGACTCAAGTTAATCTCAATAATTGCTTGCATCTTTAGCAGTGGGAGGAAACTGAAAGAAACCAGAGGAGAGAGAGAGAAATGGGGTTTGACGTCCACTCAACACAAACTAGGTCAATTCGGGATTAACATATGGTTTAATTTTATTTCAATAATTCGCTTGCGCGTAGGGGTCTTTAGCAGTGGGAGGAAACCAGAGTGCTCGGAGGAAACCAGAGTGCCCGGAGGAAACCCACGAGGTTGAGAAGGCGCCCTTATCTCCATGCCACATACGCTCACACCAGGGCTCGAAACCATAGCCGCAAGCCAGAGGTGACCGGCCAGCTAGAGGTCGAAGCGCGGCTCTCTAGTCCACTGGGCCATCCCAACCCCCCAGAAACCAGAGGATCTGGAGAAACCCCATGGAGGGTAACAGGCGAAACTACTCCTTGTCATGCACAAGTGGGGAATCTAAACCACATCACTTGACTCAAGGACAGCCCTTCAGATGTAACCATTCAGTCACCCAACTCCCAAGTAAAGCATTACACAAAATGTTTTCCCATCTCAACACTGAAAGCTCATAACAACATTTTTCTTTTAAAACAAGTTCAAACTGACACATACATTTACTGTTTAATATTTTAAACAAATCGTCAAATTTATTAAGATAAGATCTTCTATCTATTCTGATTTATATGTATTGGAAGTCCATATTACACTACTGTTCAAAACACCACAAATACTAAAAAAACAATGTAATTTTAATTAAACAGACTAATTTTTAACATTGTTTAAATAAAATGAGAAGGAAGTGTACATATACCTGCTATTCCATGCTTTGATTCGGTTGACTGCATGTTGTTTTTTTCCAGTGTTATTACTGTATAGTTCTTTGTACACTGTGCAAAATTCATCCCTAAAAACAAATTTAAATCAACACTGATGTTGTGATCTTACCGGGAAAAGATGGGCTTCTTTCTTATATCCAATTTTAAGACAAAATAAATATTTTACTATAGGTACACGATTCATGTATCAAAATGTACTTCAGCGGCATTTGCAACAATTTTACATTCCGTTAAAAGAAAAACAATTTAATGTAAATCAGTTTATATACATTCACATTAGTTATTTCATTATTTATTTATTATGATATATAATATTTGCGACCCATTTCAACAGATTAATAGCATTTGTGACAATTTCTATCCCACTCGACTCCTAAACTTCAGCTCTTTAAAGCCCCAATAACACTCTTGTTGTAACTGAATAATATGTCCCAATCTTCATTCTGGTCAACAAATCGTATTATTTTACAATATTCCAATTAAATGATGATATAAATTTCATCTTAACACACCTATTTTAAAAAATTGGAAAAATTCAACCAATTGATTTGAAAAGTCTAACATAAACCTTTTCAAATGTGACTTGAATTTTAAAATATTTTCGAACTCTCTGGACAAGTAAAATAGGATGTAATGGATAATTTACACAACAGGTAGGACACTTAAACATCTAGTACTTAGAATAAGGGTATTATTTATTTTCTGGAGCTACCAAGCCAGCAAGAATGTTATTGTCCCTTTAATAAGCAACCATCTTTAAGAAAGTAGTAGGAATGCTGTCAATCAGCCCGCAGACTACTTTTAAACGTCTCATGAAAGGCATTTTTTTAAAAAAATACCTAAATGGTATATATATTTCAAGGAGTTGTTTGTTATTTTTGGTATGATGAATACGGTATGAATGAGATTTGTTTTTGCTTTGTGTGTCAAGTGTGCGTTCATAATAATAGATAACGAAACGCCTCGGGAATTTTCTAATCATCTATATTTTAATGCACATTACCACGTGAGTACTACAGTCATCTATTTAATTATCAAATTACCTATTTATCCAAGGGACAACAATCGTGTTCATGGGCGCAGCCATGTTGAATCTCGCAACATCACGTGACGCTTTCAAGCTATTTTTAATATGAGAATTTTACATTGACAGAATGTAAGCAGTAGATCTGCATTTAATGGAAAAGGGATTTGTTTTTAGATACTGGTAATTAGAATTATTGGTACGTAGTTAATTTCGATCTTACAATAAGGTCTATTTTTATAAACCGTCTGAAAAAAAATCACAACAAAACAAAAGCACGTGTCAAGTTGGGTCAAGCTGTGCTGATTTGGCGGGAAATGTTGTCAGTGATGCCTGGTGCAGATTAACGGAAACGTCTAAGGGACCCATGTAATATTGATGTTAATGCCTGATATGATGTGTATGTACCCATACATACAGCACGCAGTCATCCTGTATTTCATGTTTATGCTATTTATTTTATGTCCCTCATATATATCATGAATTGTATGCGGCCTGCACTGGGTGTTATGATCATTAAAATCTTAATTCTCCAATCTTGTCTAATACAGAGTACCCGGTGTATACACAACCTGGGTTGCCAGCCGCCTTGGAAGACAAGTATTTTACTTGTATACTTAACTGTATTATTATGTCATAATACCCCCCCCCCCTCCCCCCCCCCCCCCCGTGCTCAGGCTTGATATATTTTTATGCGATTTTATTGGCGATTTTTAGACCTGTAATTTTGGAATTTACCTTCCGGAAATACGTCAGAATGCACCAAATTGAATCTTATTTACCAAATTTTTCTGGGGTAGTTGGTTGAGCGCCTTCGGCGGTGGCGGTGGTGGCAGTTATCAAAACTGCCCCCCCCCTGCAAAAACTCCTGGATCCTTGCCTGTCTAGGTGGCCGGTCACCTCCGGCTTGCAGCTGTGGTTTCGATTCCTGGTGTGAGCTTATGTGGCATGCATATAGGGCCGCCTTCTCAACCAAATGGGTTTCTTTCTGGTTTTCTCCCACTGCTAAAGACACCTACGCACAAGCGAATTATTGAAATAAAATTAAACCATATTTAGTCCCGAAATGACCTAGTTTGTGTCGAGTGGACGTTAATCCCCATTTTTCTCTCTCTCTCCCTTCCCAATTGAACTCCTTTACTTCAAGCATGTATTATATTTTGATAAAGAAAGGATACAATCAAAGGAAAATGCACTTAATTACATGCTATGTGTTTATAGCCAAACTTAATTGAAATTGACTTCTTTCAATTTATTGAAATCTGCATTGAAATATCTCTTAATTATTATGGACTGTAGGCTATTTCCTGCCTTTTGATTGCTTTAAGTTTCAAGAATGTCTTTAACAATTGAATAAAAGGTTAGTTTAAAAAAATCCTTAATTGTAGCATGTAGGCCTATAACAAAGTTATGTTAGCCAATTTATCTTGCTTCTTCCACCTAAACCTGTATAATTAACAACCTGTTCATGGGGATTGACATTCTTATACAAGATTTAGCACCGAAGGTGATTTATTTTGTCGATCTTACTAATTCTTAGCTGCTGCATTTAACTCGGTGTGCTTAGCGCATGTGTGCTGAATTTGTTCATTGAGAAAATCATTATTGTCAATATCCATCAATGTCTAGAGATGCAGGAAAGCAAAATGCTGGTGAAGCATTCATCTGTATTGAGTTGTACAGTATTATTTCTGCCATAGGCTGATCAATTGCTTTCACTTTTAGTTGTTCTCTGTGTGTTTCTTCTAAGGTCAAGCCTGCATCACAAGTCTGCTAAACCAGGCATCTTAGCCCACATCTTCCAAGTCTTCCCACAGTTCCCTTTGACTCTTCCTGACAAAATAGAGCCAATGCTCGACATAAACCAGGTCATTTCGGGACTAACATATGGTTCAGTTTTATTTCAATAATTCGCTTGCGCGTGGGGCTCTTTTAGCAGTGGGAGGAAACCAGAGAAACCCAAGCTTACTCCTTGTCATGTACAACAGGGAAATCGAAATCACACCAGTTGACTCAATGACAGACTTTATGATGCAGCTGGCACGCGCTAACAATTCGGTCATCCAGCCAAAAAAATGCAAGAATCACCAGATTAAAAGGTAGGCCACGACTGACATGATGCAAACTATCAGACTTACTGCATCGGCAGATATTTTTTGTCCAAAATTGGTGTCAACTGTTACTTTGGGATCAATTTGGTGTGGTTGAATGGTGTGACAGGTGATCTTTAGGTCTTGTCATTGAGTCAAGTGGTGTGGTTTTGATCCCAAACTTGTATGTCACCTGCCCAACATTTCATCTTAACTATTAGATCTTTTTCCTTGCTAGTTCTTTCAACCTGCGTCATTGACACCAGGGGAATTTCTTGGCCAACACCAGGATAGAGCCTTGGACCTCCTACTCCAAGGTTAATGAGCTAGTGCCTTGCTCACTGAGCCACTGTGGCTCTGTGTCACAATCTAATAGGCCATGCAATAAAACTGTGCAGCAAACGGTACCGGAATATGGAAGGGTATCGCTGGCAATATTAAATGCTCTACTAAAATGTCTTTATATATTGATTATATGTAAAAAGTACAATGTACAAAATCCTAAAACTGGTACCGGCCAAAGCAAAATGTAAAACGTCAAATATAATGTGCCAAGTGACATATGTTTTATTGGAAAGGCTGTTTTTTGGCGACTTTATGTTTTACATTTCCCTCATTACATTTTACATTTACGTTCTGCGGCATCTTATTTGTCCTTCACGCTTTCTTCATAGCGTCTTACACACACAAGATATTAACCTCACGATATTGGGGCAATTTACATGGCAATCTTTTCATTGATATGTAACATGATATCTGGAATATCGTTTTATGACCTGTATTTTGACATTGCATATACCCACCCCACCCCACTCCTTCTCCCTACTCATGGTAAAATAGTTGAGTATCCCTCCAAATTTGATCCTTATTTCAAGGTAAGTAAATCTCTTATCATATGCTGGCTTACAGTGTGCCAGGTTGATCTCGGCTTCGTTTCCATATATATTCTAATAAGTCACATAATATCTACATTTGTATATCATAGTAAAATGAGATGCAGTAGAATGCAAATGTAAAATGTATTAAAGGAAATGTCACATGAAGACATGTCAAAAACAGCATTTTTCAATAAAACATTTGACATTTGACATATTACATTTGACGTTTTACATTTAACTTGGGTCTTAGAGATATTTTTACTTTATTATAACCGGTATTAAGACTTTGTTCATTGTATTTTTTACATGTAAGCATAAGCAATGAAAAAGACATTTTAGCAGAGCATTTAATGTTGGCAGCGATAATTTTGTTACCCAATTTCACTGACCTTTCTAATGATCACTGGTTAGCATTGATTGTTCATTGATTTTATGTATAAAGTGACAACACAAAATGAAAATTGGGTCATATTCTAGCCTTTAGCAACAGGGAGAATATTTTGTCTACAGGATGAAATTAGATGTTAGCTAAGTTAGATTTTATGTCACCACCGTATAGATAAATTTATAGTGACTGGCAGAAATTTAGTTAAGGATATAGGATATAGGTTATAATAAAGTAGCACAGATTCAGGAAGTCATTAACTTTAATTTAAATGACCTTTTGTATGTCTATGGAGATTATTGACATCTATTAAATGATTGTGTACAAATGTTGGAATTTGATTTATTACAAAGGCAAGTCATTAATAAAGTTAGAATTGTCTCTCAGCTTATGACAATATTAAATCAGTGTCAAAAAGACTTTCAAAAGAAATCAACTCAGACGTAATACACCCACAATTTTATGTGATTATGTATCACTGTCAGTCTGTGAATATTGTTGATACTCAAAGGGCTCCATATCACATGCCAGCAGCATGCTTTAAAATACATTCAGATTACGTCACATTACATTTATTTTTAAATATAAATTTTATTTAGCTGTGTTTGCTTTATTATTTAAGGTTTAGCTGTATGGGGAATAATGTTAAACTTATAATACCAGAAGCCGTCTTGATATCCTGATACCCATATTTACTGTATTAAATAATAGAAGTAGGATACCCTGTGTTTTCACTGGAAGATAATGGAACAAATTCACAATGTACAAACAATTCAAGAAGGAACTGGAGAACAAGAAACTGGAACTGGATCTTAAGGATACTGAAGTAAGCTTTATTAATCTACATAAGAGTCTTATTATTAGGCCCCATGTGCAAAACAGTGCACTGGAACTCCCACCTACACAAAGTGTTAGCTTATACTAACGGATAACCCAGCGCTGCCCAGGTTTTGCCTGTAACTCTGAAACTGGAAGCCGTAGGCCAATGCCTCCTAGCCTATGTTATAGCCCGGTTTGAGGCTAACCCCTATACACGAAATTTCAGCCTAGGGACAGCGCTAGTGTGACCGCCAATTCTGAACAGACAAATCTTGTGTATTCTCTAGAGATTAAATTGATCATATGTATGATTTGAAGTTTATATATGTGTCTTTGTTTTAATTGTAGACCTGTGACAAATTAAAAAGATGTTGGGATATAGTAGATAAACAATGTAATAATTATCGTAAAGATAATAATAAGAAGATAGTAACACCAGTTAAAGCTGGGGGATGGAGAACTGTTCGTATATTCGTCTCTTCAACATTTACAGATTTTTATAATGAAAGAGAAATTCTGGTAAAACAGGTAAATCTTATATGATTCCGCTTTTAAAAAATTCAGGGGCCTGTTTCACAAAATTTTAACTTTGATAAAATCCAAATTTTTGTAATTTGATTGGATAATATAAGATTGATTTTAGTGCTTAGCCAATCAAAATTGAAGTATCCACTAAGATAAAAGTTTGATTTTTAGTTAAGATTTCAAGAAACAAGGCCCTGATGCATAAAGAAGCTGCACTAAGCCATATTTATATTTGTTACGAAAATAATTTTTTTTGTTCAGGTATTCCCTGAATTGAGAGAATGGTGTGAAGCAAGAAGAATACAATTAATAGATTGTGATTTAAGATGGGGAATACCCAAAGATACCACAACAGGAGAAACAATAGCTGTTTGTTTAGAAGAATTAGATGTTTGTTATGAAACTAACGATGGAGAACCCTTTTTCTTGAATATGACTTGTGATAGGTAACGTAATACTCCAGATTAAACATTATGTACGCGTTGGTAAAGAGCAAGAAAGCCTGGAACATTCTCCATATTAATGTATATTGTGGTGTTATCTACATACATCTTGAATATTGAGTTTACTAAAGAGCGAAGAACATTTTGTACATAAATTGCTGAAAACCAAGAATGTCTGACAAATTCTCTACGTAAATCTTACGTATCAATTTACTAAAGGGCAGATAATCTGTAACTTTCTACAGATAAGTTGTATAACTATTTGTCCACTTGTTGAAGATTATTTTATATGGACTATTCATTTTTGTATCAATTTACTAAAGAACATGGTAATCGTAAACTTTCCCTACACAAGTCATATACATATAACTTATATTTATCATCAAGATTAAAGATTATTTTATATGAACTATTCAATTTTGTTAAAGGTATGGTTGGATACCAGCAGAAGAAGATATACCAGATGATGTTAAAGAAAAGTATGATTGGGTACCAGATACTTCAATAACCTTTATGGAGATACTTCATGGTGCACTGAGGTTAACTTTTATGTTGTTGTTTAAAGTCAGTTATAGACAAAGGGAAATAATATAGACGTTCAACTATTTGTAGTAATCACTCCCATAGTTGTTAGCGTTGATCATTTGAGAAATGCTAATAATATTTATTAACCAATTGACTTAGAGTATTGATGATGAATATACATTTCATGCCCATTATATGGGGCACATTGAATATCTATGAATATATTTCCCAATGATCTGATGTATTTGTAGTTAATTATATGATTTTCTTCACAGGAAAGGAAATAGTAATGCAGTATTTTTCATTCGAAATAATGATTTTATTTCTCAAATCCCTAAAGATCATCTTACGAGGTTTAAAGACATTGATACATACAGCCAAGAACAATTAAAAGTAAGTAGATTATTTAATGTACCTATATATAATGCTTTCACATTTTCCTCATTTTGTAAATTTTCTCAGAAAGTTTGTGTATGATAAAATTTCTATACATTTATTCATCTCCCGTAAACTATTTGGAAACAATATGAACATGTAGTTATTCTAATTAATAAAAAAATATTTTTACAGATTTTGAAAGCAAAATTGTCTGAAATTTTTCCGACACAAGTATATTGTTATGATGTAAAATACAAGGGTGTGTCTGATGTAGAAGGTAAAGAAATGGTATGTAGAGGATTATAATAGATTATTTGATATTAATTGATTTTATTTGATTGGATTTTTATGTTAGGGAATGATATTGGAGTAGGCTCTGTGCCGTTGTTACATCACAGTTTGGTTTGCAGAGCACACCTCTCTAACTTTGTATACCTGTTAACCTTTTGTACTTTTGGGTAATTCGAAATTTCTTAGATTAAATATTTTTTGTGTTTCAATGGAAACAAATTCTTGGCATAATTTTTTATTTTGGAGCATACATGTATCTGTTATTAAAGTAATTCTGCCTTTTGCTCATTAGGAATTTCTTTGATTTAAGGATTTTTGTGTTTCCATGAAAACAAATTTGAGTTTTTGGTATACAAATATTATTTTGTTGTGTATCTCATAAACTGTTCACATTTATTGGATTGTATTTTTTAATTGAAGAATGTTTATAATGATTACTGTTTGGTTTTATACAGGTAATTATTGAAGAATTGGAACAATTTGCTGGTCAAGTTCTAGATTTCTTTAAATCAGCCATAGAACAAAAATATCCTGCTCCTGAATTACAAAATGACATTCCAATTGAAGAATTAGGTGAGCCACTGAACTACCGGTATGTTGGTTAGAAACAAAATCTCTTTAGGTTTAATATGATCAGATATTGAATTCGAAAATTGTATACTTTAAGATTTAGAATAACCTATGATGAATGAAACATCGGAATATATTCTACTTCATAATATTTTGTTACTAGAAATACTGTCACCTAAAATAAAACCAATGAGTATAAATCTTTTTGTTATAGAAAAAGATCATCAATGGGCATTTATTACTGAAAGAGCTGAGTCCATGATAGGAAGAGAAAAAGAAGTAGAATTGTTGTTGAATTTCTGTAAAGGTGATCCATGTAATATAAAACAAAAAACAGGTGATTTTCAAACAATTTCTTAATATAGAAAAATATTTATTAAATGTATTTTAGGTAAATTTTGAATTATCTCCCTTGACACATCAGGGGGAGATAATTTAACATGAAGAAATTGTATCCTACAGGGGAGAACTGTGTTTATAAATCATATTCAAACTTTTGTATTAGGTCAGAGATGGATGAGGAATTCATTGTTACTTTAAGATACTACAAATTATAGTAACATACTGATATATGATAATTCCTTTTTTCAGAGAAATGTCAACCTTTTTCAAGTGAGTATTGTACTTCTTTTGTATATGTTGTTATTTTTGTTTTGAAGAGAGACTTGGTAAATTTACCTTCCTGAAAGATAGCCATGCTGTCTTATATAACACTTGTCTTAATTATCTTCCTTAGGAAAATCTGAAAATTGGAATTTAGATGAATCTGATAATAAACTGTGTGTTGTAGAAGCTAAGAGTGGTTGGGGTAAAACTTCTCTACTAGCTAAAGTTACAGCTATACTTGTGCAGGTATAGACATCTATTTTACTCAATTTACTCATAACATTATATAAGATTTAGATAAAGAGTTGACTGTTAGTACTATAGAAATTGGAATATGTTGAAAATTTCACTCAAATTACTTCATTGAAGTGCAATTATACATATTAAATAGTGGTCATGTTTCAATCCGTACAAAAATACAACCATCTGGTGGTCTAAAGATAAATGGTTGTCATGTTAATGATAATTTATGAAACATTTGAGGCCAAAATAAAGATCTTCAATAGACAGATTTATCTGTTTACATAATACATATGTAATTAGTGTAGATGGTAAACCAGTTTTGCTTTCAGAACTATGAATTTGTATTGCACCAATGAAAATGATTGAATCCCTAGTTATATGAAGCAACAGATGCTATATACATCAGGTTTTATCGGCTATCCTAAGTAATATTTTCTTCATGACACCATACTTGCCATGCTTCTCTATTCTCATCTCATGTCACCTTCTCAATCATACAATGCAGCACATAGTTCTTATTTCGTATACATATCTATATTGTTTATTGTCATGTTGTAACGGTTACTTGAAGAATAAATAACTAATAAATAAATAAATACTTTGACTATATTTTCAGGAGGGTTTTGATGTTTTTTATCATTTTTGTGGTGGAACTAATCTGAGTCGGCAGTCTAGTAATTTGATACAAAGATTACTCCACTATCTGGATATACCACCTAAAGGTAATTGTTATTCTTTCACTGAGAATATTATACAAAATTATTTTTATAACTTTCAAGAAAATATTAACCTCTACTTGCCATTAAATATCACAATGTTTTGCAGTTGATTGTGTATTTGGACATTACATTTGGAGATATGATCTATTTTCCAAAATGTTAAGTGTAAAAATGTCAAAAGGAAATGGCATTTAGAGAAATTCTGAATTAAGTTACTTGCATGTGACCTAAGATCACAATATCTTGCAGTTCCGTCTTGAACTTGGTCAGCAATGAATGTGGTTGCATTGTAGAGAATAAAGCACATTTCACGAGCAAAGACCACTAAAACTTGTTATATAAATTAGATTCAAAATGTGTGTTGAGAAATCCATAACCATGTAACATTTTTATGGTTTATTTTGTGCAGCTAAAGCAGAAGAAAATGAAGATGAAACTAAACCGTTAGATTTACTGAAAGATGCATTTGCGGAGATTCGAAAATCAAACAGAAAGATGATTATTGTATTTGATGCTGTTAACGAGGTAATGAATATTCAGATGTAAGATCCTTTAAGTAGGTTATGACAGTAGGATATTTAGGTAACAATACACAGAATTTGTATAAAAAATGAAATGAAAAGAAGTTTTAACATTTTACTGTTCTGCTCTGACTAGGCTGATGATGATAGGCATATGTCATACAGTGTGCTTTGAGGGAAATTTTGTCTGGATAACCACACTACGGCCTACATTTATTTCGAAATCTGACTACCAAAAGATCTTTCATGTTCATGCCAATGCGCACACAGAAGTTGTTTTTCCGTCCCATCCAAATGACTAGACACTGTCCTTGTGATCCTCCATCCTGCACAACTTTCTTGACCTTTCTCGGTAGTAAACCCGATTCCTCCTGGTTAGCAAACCTGTGTCCTACTCACTAAGCCACCATGGCGTCCATGTTAGTGGCTATGAGCATCTTACATATGAAAGCGCAAAATCAGATTTTTATTACTGATTTTAGAACATCTAATATCACTTGTTAATTTGAGAAATTAATTTTCTTTATTTGAACAGTTAACAAGTATGGCACTGAATGATCATTTATCTTGGTTACCACCGACAACACCTTGTAATGTATGCTGTATTGTAAGCTGTAATCAACATGCACCTTCTCTAGCAAGACTTGCTGAACATCCCTGTTACTGGTTTCAGTTAGCAGATCTAGGTGAAAATAATTTAAAAGCATTGGCTATCAGTTATCTTGGTACTTTTAATAAGGTTTGTACCATGATTCCTTGATTTCTTTATTTCTCCTTTTTCTGGTTTAACAAATCAAGACGTTCTAGCAGTAATTTTTTATAGTTTAAGATTAAAGTCCTGATGCACCAGTTTAGTACTGTAGGAATCTCTTAATAGGAACATCAGTACAAAAATGATTCAATTCTATTCTATATTTACTGAGATGTGTAGAACTAAATTTTTAATGAATTATGCTGCTTCTCAATATAATATATAATAAGCCTGCCATTTTGTTGTCTGTTAAAGTTATTGGTAGATCTGTTTTAAATCTGATTGAATATAAGCTGGAACATTATTTAATATTTTGATTGTTTTTTTTTAATTTGTTTTCTTATTTAAATGTTTATAAATTTGGGTACATATTAGTGTGATATAAGCTGTGAGAAAATTTTATATTCTAGCAACAAATGCAATTTGTGCATTGTTATTTTGATATAAACAATTCTGACTTGCAAAGTGAAAATGCAAAAGTTCCAATTGGATCAGATATATTGTGTTTGATTTATTGGAACAGATATGTTTTTCCATTGAACATTTTATATTCATAGATTCAAACAAATTTAAAGAGTATCCTAATTGAAAACATTAATTGTTATCTTTACAGAGATTAGATGAAGAACAATTAGATTTATTAGTTAATGGTACAGGTGTAGATAATCCATTGTGGATTCGACTTATGTGTGAAGAACTACGTGTGTTTGGTGATTTCAGAAACCTAACTACTAAAATTAGAGATTTGCCGAAATCTCTGGATGAATTATTTAGTACTATATTTACAAGGCTGTTAGCAGAAGATAGCACTGGTTGTATTAAAAAGGCAAGACAAATTTTTTATATTCAAGTCTATTGACACATGTAACACTTTTTAGGTCATAAATAATAACAGAGAGACAGTTGGGTTTAAACATCCACTCGACTAGGTCATTTTGAGTAGAGGTCTTTAGCCGTTGGTGGAAACCAGCGATCAGTCCAGAAATAAATGAGTCCACATCCTGAGTCATAAGGTCTTTCATTGAGTCAACTTGCATGGTTTCCATTCCCTGATTGTACGTGATAAGTAATAGTCACCTGTCAAACCTTGCGAGTTTCCTTCGGGTCCTCTGTTTTCCACCCACTGCTAAAGACCCCAAAGCACAAACAAATTATTGAAATAAAATTTAGTACCGAAATGAGGAGGTCTGTATGGAGGGACTTTAAAGTGTGTTTCTCCCTCTCAGTTAACGACTAATGATTGTAATGTGTTTTTATTTTATATTTCAGACTCTATGTCTTATTGCTATATCTTACTGTGGATTACCATTAGCTGATATAATGAAGATATTAGGAGATGTTGTTAAAAATGAAATTATATTAATACCACGGTTACACTGGGCTCAAGCTAGACGCCATTTAAAGCCGTATATTAGAACTATTGGTTATCCTAATGATATTCTTACTTTCTCTCATGAATACTTGTGGAAGGTAAGTTGTATAATATATGTATATCTACTGAAACTGAAAATTTAATGAAAGCAAATGAGTATTTATCAAATAAGATTGATGTTAAATACACATATTGTCACAAAATAAAGATTCAAAAACAAGCCAAAGGCTTACATTAATTTGTCTCCTTATGAATAGATAGAATAAAGAGAGAGAAATAGGGTTTAACTTCCACTCGACACAATTTAGGACAGTACAAGACTAATGATGGTTCATTTTTATTTCAACAATTCACTTGAGCATAGAGGTCTTTAGCAGTGGGAGGAAATCAAAGAACTTTTGGAGAAAACCCATGAGGTTGGAAATAGATATAATACAAAATACAATTACAGTATACACACTTCCTATACAAAATACTTGTAGCAGTATATTTTGTATTTGCGTCACTTTTTATGCTTCGTTTGATAATGCCAATAATTTAAAAGCAGGAGTAAACTGTCCCAGGGTTAATTATATTTATGTCAATATCATTGTTTTTAAGCTTAATTGTAGATACCTGTATATTCTGGAATTAGTGAAAATGTTGATAAGAAAATATCTCTTTTCTTGACAAAGAGAAGCTTATTGATAATAACAGACCATGATTTTATTCTGATTTTAGGCGGTAGAGAAGATCTTACTTACAAACAGGACAGAAGTTGTGAAAATGCATGTTTCACTGGCTGATTATTTCCAGAATATATGTGAAAACCCTGAATTAAGATCGCAATGTGTACCATATCATTTACAATATGGTAACCTAGGACAAAGGTATCAATAAGTTTTATTTTAATCCATGCCATGTAGAACAGAAATAAAAACAGAAACAATTGATGCTTTACAGTAGTATATTGTTTAGCTTCTCACTAATTCGTATATCGGATATCCGAAACAGAGAGAGACTTTGACTACTTTAAAATCACAACTAAAGATTCACTTATTTCAAGAATGCTATGAGAATTAGACTTTCTGTTCACTGTGTATATAACTGTGTCTCATTGTGCTTTGAGCATACTTTTGGTTGGATTTGGCACTCTACAAAAGGAACTTTATTATTTATTATTATATATTCAGATTGGTAGATTTTCTGCGTACTGATGTTGATGCAGCAAGATTACCTGATTTTATTCGCAGTAATTATTTACAAGTATGTATAATAAATTTTTCATTCCTTCATTAATCTGCTTTCCCTCATTAATCTGCTTTCTTCTTTTACTTCACACTTTCTTTCATTTGCTTCCTGCTTTTTTCTTTATTAAAGCTTGTATTGCTTTTTCATGTGTTTGAATATCTAGCATGTATATTTAGTCCTAGACAATGTTTCTGTTTATTTTAGGATTATCGATGCTGCAGTTTGGCATGTCCAGGTTCAAAGGAAGTCAAGCTCTGCTATTTCTGTTCTTACGAAACCAGCAATTATAAAGCAGATAGTTATTGGAGTTGGAGAGATACATGTATTATTTGTGGAGCTTATGTTTATTCTTATCACAATAATAAAGCCAGAGCCTGTACCTATCATTGTTTTGGTTCCCCAAAATGTTTTGTTTGTGAGCGCTATGTGGGCAGTCATGAATCCAGTGCTTCTCTGTGTAATGATTGTGGATTTGGACAAAAGGGTTCTATGTGTGTAGTTATAGACCCTTAAAGGAGCTGTACCTATTTGAAATCTAAGGTATTAATGGGATTAATCTAATATATTATTTTACAGTCTCAGGAGAAGCTCTGCAAGATTAAGGAGACTTCAACTTGTTTACTAATTTTAATTTTTATACGCCCACATTTTCATGTGGACGTATATTGTCGTCGCCCCTGTTCGTCTGTCCGTCCGGACATCCGTCCGTCCGTCCACAATTGTTTGTGAACAGTCTACAGGTCACAATTTTTATCCGATTTCAATGAAACTTAAAATATAGGTTTATCACCCTAAGATCTCGGTTCCTTTCGATATTGGCATGTATCGGACTGTAACTTCATGGGTTATGGCCCCTGATTGTACGAAAAATCACGTTTTTTAGCTTGTGAACAGTGTAGAGGTCACAATTTTGAACCGATTTGGATGAAACTTGAAATGCATATTTATAACCCAAAGATCTTGGTTCCTTTCGATATTTGCGCCAATCGGATCGTAACTTCCTGAATTATGGCCCCTGATTGTCCGAAAAATCGCCCTTTTTAGCTTGTGGTCCCTCTGGAGGTCAAAATTGTTATCGGATTTAAAAAACCGTTTGATTATATCACCGTTCCATGGTTATGAAGGTTGAGTTCGAATTTCGTGAAAATCGGACCAAAATTGACGGACAAAATGGCCGCCGTTTGTACGCGAATAGTGTGAAAATATGTTATATGAAGGTTGTGGACCTTATAGAGGTCACAATTTTGAACCGATTTTGATGAAACTTGACATGTATGTTTATAACCCAAAGATCTTGGTTCCTTTCGATATTTGCGCCCATCGGATCGTAACTTCCTGAATTATGGCCCCTGATTGTCCGAAAAATTGACCTTTTTAGCTTGTAGTCCCTCTGGAGGTCAAAATTGTTATCGGATTTAAAAAGCCGTTTGGTTATATCAATGTTCCATGGTTATGAAGGTTGAGTTTGAATTTTGTGAAAGTCGGACCAAAATTGACAGACAAAATGGCCGCCGTTTGTACGCGAATAGTGTGAAAATATGTTATATCAAGGTTGTGGACCTTATAGAGGTCACAATTTTGAACCAATTTTGATGAAACTTGACATGTATGTTTATAACCCAAAGATCATGGTTCCTTTCGATATTTGCGCCCATCGGCTCGTAACTTCCTGAATTATGGCCCCTGATTGTCCAAAAAATCGCCCTTTTTAGCTTGTGGTCCCTCTGGAGGTCAAAATTGTTATGCGATTTAAAAAAACGTTTGATTATATCACCATTCCATGGTTATGAAGGTTGAGTTTGAATTTTGTGAAAATCGGACCAAAATTGACGGACAAAATGGCCGCCGTTTGTACGCGAATAGTGTGAAAATATGTTATATATAGGTTGTGGACCTTATAGTGGTCACAATTTTGAACGCATTTTGATGAAACTTGACATGTATGTTTATAACCCAAAGATCTTGGTTCCTTTCGATGTTTGCGGCCATTGGATCATAACTTCCTGAATTATGTCCCCGAATTGTCCGAAAAATCGCTTTTGGAGGTCAAAAATTATTATCGGATTTAAAAAAACGTTTGACTATATCACCATTACATGGTAATGAAGAGAGAGTTTGAATTACGTGAAAATCGGACTAGAATTGACAGACAAAATGGACGCCGTTTGTACACGAATAGTGTGAAAATATGTTATATCAAGGTTGTGGACCCTATAGAGAGGTCACAATTTTGAATCGACTTTGATTTTGAAGAAACTTGACATGTATGTTTATAACCGAAAGATCTTGGTTCCTTTCGATATTTGCGCCCATTGGGTCATTACTTCCTGAATTATGTCCCCTGATTGTACGAAAAATCACCCTTTTTAGCTTGTGGTCCCTCTGGAGGTCACAATTATTATCTGATTTTAAAAAAGATGTTTGATTTTAAAAACCAAACAAATTCTAATGATTTTCTGATAATTCCTTAATATGCGACAACTCTTGTTGACTGCCCGGACGATTTGGCTGCTGTGTGGGCGTATGTTTCGTTGCCTGGCAACCTATTTTTGACTTACTGTTTGGACAGTGGGTCATAATATCAGGCCCTCAAAACTGCTCGCCTTATTTTAACTAAGGTATGGCCCGTTATAAAAATTTTGTTGTTATAATGTATGAAATACATCAATAAGAAACTATATGCAAAGGTTTGTGTTTCTGGATCAAAGATATGTCTCATAATAAACAGGGATTGAATTAAGTCTGAGAATGTTTTGTGAACTCATGGCCTGTTATATTTCAGCACAGGCTTTATCTATAGTTGTAATATGTTCATCAAGTTAAATTATCAGCTCACCAAACAAATCCATAAATCAAATCTAATAGAATTGACAGTTTTTTGGAGGATGAGATCAGAGAGAGGGAGAAATTAGGTTTAACCTCCTCTTGACACAAACAAGGTCACTTCAGCACTAACATCTGGTTTAATTTTATTTCAATAATTCGCTTGCGTGTAGGTCCTTGAGCACGGATAGGAAACCCATGAGGTTGGACAGGGGTTGAGATAAAATCAAAAAGTTGTAGTTATATTTTATACTAATAATAGAAGCAATGTCATAAGTTTTGTAAAGGAATGCTATTGATCCTTAACACATTCGTCCTGTGCCTGATATTACAATTAACTACAACATACATGTAACTTCTCTAACCCTCTTCCTAACTCGTGAATATCCAAATATGCATGAATTGACCATATGTATGTAAGGAGAAAACTATAATGTTCTTTTAAATTTGTAATTGGCTTCTTTATTTATTGATATTTGTTCCTAATAATTAATATACTCGAAATCAATAACTTAAACATACCAGAATTAAGACGAGACTGAGTACCATATATTTACAGTATTGTAAACCTAGGACAAAGGTATCAATAAAAGTTTTTTTTAATCCATGCCATGTATAATGTTGCGGATATCACTAGGTTGGAGTTCATTGTTCTGGTTAATAACATGGATTTATTTAATAATAATACATGTATGATCGGTATCTTGAAAATAACAGGAACTATCATGCATTTTATTTTGACAATAGCCTTGATCAGTATCTAGTAAATTGTTTATCACAAAATTGCCAAGGTGGTAATGACTTCTGTAAACAGTAAAATTTAGGATATTTATTAATTTAATTTAAGTCATAAAATGTTCTATATAAGGTTCTCAAGGATGTCATTATGAATACACTCTTTCAACTCCTTACCTCAAGTTTAAAATTTGGTAAATATACATACAGGTAAATTAAAAGGGAGCTGGGGCTGACTGGGATGCAATCAGTGGCCCCAAATTTGCTACAACTCATAAATAAATATATCATTTATCATGTTGTAAATGTTTGTGACAAATAAATCTATCCACCATACTGACAGACAACATGTGTGTCATTGTGTGTCAGCATGACTGACAATGACCAGAATAGGCCCACTTTTAGCTATTGAATCAAAGACCCAATGACATTTTCAGCCAAGGGTGCCATGAAACTTCATCTAGCCCATACATAATCACATTGTACAAAGCCATATTGAATATCTGTTGAAGGTTAATTGATATTTGGAAAATCAAAGCTATGTATAATTATGGATTATATTTCGAGTATCTATTAAGTGATTGGAAATGTATTTATTTCAAACAATGTCCTTTAATTCAAAAGTTTCTTTGATGTAATTGAATTGGAAGTACATATTATAGTTGAACATTATGTACATATTCATAATTGAACATTATGGTGAACTCTTTTCATTAATCAGCATTAAATTTGTGATCAGGGCCCCATTTCTCGAAATCTTAACTAAACATAATATCCAAATTTTAGTAGATACTTCAATTTTGATTGGCTAAGTACTAAAATCAGTATAATATCATCCAACCAAATTACTAACTAAATTTGGACTTTATCTTAGTTAAAATTTTGTGAAACAGGCCCCAGTTGTTTATGATAATGTTAGGTCATGAATTAAATTGTTATTTATTTGGTACTTTCATTTTAGGCATTCAGATGTCCGAATATGGCAAAGTCTAACCTACCGAATAACAAAGAAGTCAAGTTCTGTGCGTTTTGTTCGAGTAAGCGAAGTAAGATGAAATCAGGTAGTTTTTGGACGGCTAAAGATAGTTGTATTATTTGTGGAGCTCACATATGGTCTCGTATGGATGTTCCAGGACGTACATGTGGTTTTCATGGAATGGGACTACCAAATACAACTAAGTGTTTCTCATGTAATAATGTTATATGGGAGAATCATCAAACATCAATGATGGCTGTCAAGGGGTTTTTGTGTAAGAATTGTGGATTTGGAGTAAAAGGTTCAATGTGTTCTTTACTGGTTCCAAGAAATTAATAAAAAGTTGGTCTAAGATATATTTTGAGATGTAATGGTGAATATCTTGTTATAACCAAATTGCTATACTAAACATTCCTGTGATTGAGCGAGGTCTTGTGGTTACTAGCTAAAATGGAATGAAATATTACCCTTCTTTAATATAAGAGCCCCCACCCCCACCCCCCAGTCCCCCCACCCTTATCATGTTCTTGTAGGAAATACTAGATCATTTGATAAAGGGTCTTTTTACGGAAGCCCATAAGGGTCAATCAAATGAAAAAAAAAATTCTGGCTATCTTGTAATTACAAGATAGGCTATCTTGTTATTACAAGATAGCTATCTTGTTATTACAAGATAGCCTAAGATAACCTATCTTGTAATTACAAGATACCGAGATGCCAATTTAAAGGTCACCATACACCGATTTCATGCTCCCATAAATACCATTGCCTTCATACACCCACCAACTGCATATTTATATCATGACTCATCAATTTTAATACGCTCTTTGAAGCCACAGAACGCTATTTCTATTTTTCAAACTTCTTTAAATTTTGATTTTTGAAAAGTAAGTAAGGAAAGGGATATTCTGAATAACGGACCCTCCATCAATGAAATGAGCTGACTGACATAGCGTTTAAAAGCAATGTTTTGAGAGGGATTTGAAGCAAACGTTTGATAGATTAATTAGCTTGAATATATTTTTAGCCCAAATATATCATCAAATCACACAGTTTGTACGCGCGGAAGGTATCTTTAAGGAGAACATGAAATCAATGTATCATAAATTCTATTAATGATGGAATGAAGTTAATGAGAGTATGAATAGTATTTAATGAGGGCACAACCTGGTGATGCCGATCCCGTGACATACAAAAGGTAGATTCGAAACCACGTCAGTTGACTCAATGACAGGCTTTTAAGATAAAACACGCACGTGCTAACAAATCGACCTGCCAACCCTCCAGCTCAACGAAGTATTATTGTATGTTACGGGATCGGCATCATCAGGTTGTCAGTCCTCCGGTTTCCTCCAACTGCTAAACAGAGAGGGGGGATGTGGTTTAACGTCCACTCGACACAAACTAGGTCATTTCGGGACTAACATATGGTTTAATTTTATTTCAATAATGCACTTGCGCGTAGGCGTCTTTAGCAGCGGGAGGAAAGAGGAGGACCCGGAGAAAACCCACGATGTTGGACAGGCGACCCTACTCCTTGTCACGTACAACAGGGGTTTCGAAACCACGCCAGTTGACTCAATTACAGGCTTTGTGATACTGCGTGCACGTGCTAACCATTCGCCATCCAACCCCCACCTCACTACTAAAGATCCCTACGCGCAAACGAATTATTGGAATTAAATTAAACCATATGTTAGTCCCGAAATGACCTAGTTTGTGTCGAGTAGACGTTAAACCCCATTCCCCCTCTCCCTCCCCCTCTATCTCTCTCTCTATCTCCCTCTCTCTCTCTCTCTCCCACACACACACACTTTGGCTTATAACCATCCGATAAATCAGTGTGGGACGACCTTGAAATACAAGAAAACTAATTTGGCTATCTTGTAATTACAAGATAGGCTATCTTGTAATTACAAGATAGGCTATCTTGTAACTACAAGATAGCTATCTTGTAACTACAAGATAGCCTATCTTGTAATTACAAGATAGCCTATCTTGTAACTACAAGATAGCCTATCTTGTAACTACAAGATAGCTATCTTGTAATTACAAGATAGCTATCTTGTAATTACAAGATAGTCAGAAGGCTTTGGCTATCTTGTAATAACAAGATAGGCTATCTTGTAATTACAAGATAGGCTATCTTGTAACTACAAGATAGCTATCTTGTAACTACAAGATAGCTATCTTGTAATTACAAGATAGTCAGAATATTTTTTTTTCATTTGATTGACCCTTATGGGCTTCCGTATCTTTTAACCCAAAATGTTATGCAAATGAATAAATCTCCACTCAATTCAACCAAAGTCTGTTTTTGTACTGCTGTTGCGTCCAGATTTTTAAATAATTAAATATAATAATTGTAATAATTAATACTATGTGCCATATTAAACTTGCTTTTAATATTTTCCATAAAGTATGGCTTTAGGTAAAGTAATTTAGTTAAGTCCATACGGCTATTCCTGCTACTGGATTGATATCGAAATGTTATACATTGTTAATGTAAAAGCCTTAGCAACTGGGATGTTTATTTTACTGCTGATGGGTTTAGTATGGTACTATTTAAACCTAGTGAATATTATACGTTCTTTGAATGGCATTAAGTAATTGGAACATAATCAAAAACCAACTTTTATGGAATAACAATTGAAACGTTGCATTGTAATAAACAATAGTAATTGTTATTCCATAAAAGTGTGGGTTTTTTTTAATATTATACATAAAGCTGTCTGTTAAACATTAATATTAACACTGTCAATAAAAACTTGACATAGCCTCGTTTTGTTTACTTTATCAACGTGTGTTGATATTTTTTGATATCAAAAAAGATTTGTAGGAGATTCTTTATTTATTGTTATATTTATAAGTATTATATATATTGTATTGTTTAAGAAAGAAAGTACTTTTTTTCTCGCTGTTAGTGCTATTATACGTTGCTGTTTTTAATACACCAACATTTTATATCATGTATATTGTTAGAATCATCTGTTTTTATCTTCACAATTGTAGGAATTGTTTGTTTTTTTCAATGTTTTCTATTATGTAGGAGGTTATTTGACCTATTTATACTCGGATCAAAACATACACATTATCAAAATTTAGATATTTTCCATCTTAATTTTATATCAAATTGTTTCTTGAAGTGCTTCAAATAAAATCTGATTAATACACAGACCCTACTTCGTTTCCTACACTAGGATCTGGAAGAGTTGTTATAAATTTATATAACTTGCATTCTGGTTGATGTGAGGGCATAGCCAATAAAACAGTCTGTTGTGGTGAGTTCCTCGAGTGTGATGCAAGGAACTGTGGGTATCCTACTAGAAACATCTATGTTGATTGGTTAACAAAATGTCTGATGTCATAGGTTCAAAAGTCGCTTGTATGACCCCTGACGTGACCTCGCACTACAACTATTCAGATCTTCACGTCTTGGCGGCCATTGAAATTATAAAGAAACGAAACAAAATATAGATCTGTATTTTAATCAGATTGCTTCAAATATCATTTGATATCCTCAAAATATCCTTAATTTAACAGGCCACACATAAGCTAACTTTATGTCAAGATATTACTTTTATTTTTATTGACTTTTGTTTTTCTTTTACATGAAACATTCTAGGCAAGATATTGTTATTAATTTTAACATTGTTATATTTTACAGTGTTTATTCTCGTTTTTAAAGCTATTTTCTTGTGATAATTATTGTTATTTTATCTCTGAAATAAGCCATTTGTAGGCTTACCAGTCACTAGATAGGATTGTACTCTTCAGGGGCGGATCCAGGAATTTTTGCAGGAGGGGGTTTGCCAGGTTTCTATTAAGGAAATCTGTCATCACCGTCGAATTACATAGGCTTACATACAAATCAAGCTTTTTAAAGAGAGTAATCATTTTTATAATGATGAAGGATCACCTTGTGATTTAATTTCATTGATGCAAGGCATTAATTTTTTTATGTAGATAAGCAGGTTGGGGTTTGGACACCTCCTACCCTCTCTGGATCTGCCCCTGCTGTTCATAGGACCGGAAAAGTCATGATAATTTGTATGTTTAATACAATCAACATTCCAGTAGTTTCCTGCATATTTGAATTTCAAATATTGTTGGTGAAGTGTCAAAAGGGTGTATCTCGGGAAATTAGTCAAATACACTTTTTTTGCATTTATTAACTCTCCTAATTAATATGCACATTTCTATCTAAGCTGTGTACCTCTAGGCCAATTAGAACTGTTCTGGGTATCATGTGTCCAAATGTTGTATCTTTATTTGTGGAAATTTTGAAATGCAAAAGGTTCTATTTCTTAATCTTCGAAATTCTGAGATACACCCTTTTGACGCTTCACCAATGATATACATCATAATATGATGCATGTCATGATAGCATCTTGTTATAGCTGAATCATAATTTATACTTCTGTATATATGAGATTCCATAACCAGTAAACTTGAGTAGCTCTTTACATTTATAAGTAGAGAATAAGACATCAACGTTTGTTTGGACTGTTTACTGTAGTTATTGCTCATGTTGCTATTTGATTTTACTATTTATGGTTTAGAGACCCAAAACCTGTTGCCATATTGCAAAGATATGTGGTACTTAAAACTGTAACAGGATTTAAGTCCATGTTGATTAAGTTTCTTTAAGATGTTCTAGTATAATATACATCAAATTTATAGAATATTTTTTAAAAAATTATTTTAATAAAGAAATCAGACCCATTAATGTGTGCTATCTGCATCCAGAACAATTCTGACAAATCACCCCTGTTCACAATTTTATCCAATTTAATGAAACTTAAAAGATCTCGGGTGGGTTCGATTTTGGTACTTTGTGAACTGTAACTTCAAATACATCACGGTTACACCACCATATAATCCCAGTTGAGTTTTAATTTCGTGAAAATCGGACCGAAATTACCCTTTTAAGTAGTCGCCCTACTTGACGCAAATAGTGTAAAAGCCTGGTAATACGTCATCCTTGGTATCCCCAGTGATATCGTTCCATTATACCCCACTAACCCTAGGGTTCATTCTTGAGTAGACACTTTGTACAATTCTTATCGACCAATCCAAAACTTCCATAAATAGTTAATGTAAACATCGACAAAATACTTTGGGACATTTTTCTCGTGTGCATGCAATTTATTTGATATTAATTTTCTTCCAAAATTTCGCAAAATCGAACATACAATTTGTATTCGTTAATGACCCGTGAATGGATCCAGGGGTGAGTGGAGAAGGAACGGAACGATGCCAAAGGGAATATCTAGGATGGTAAGTGTAAGGTTGTGAACTGTTAATGTGGTGGGGATCAGTTCGTCCAATCTGAAGTTGACTTGTTGGGACACATACATGAACTTGTCATTATATAATATAGCCTAACATGTTACAGAATCTGAACAGTCTTTGTCGGGAATGATAGGGGTTCTCACAAATTGGCAAAAAAAAAATCAAAAGTGAGCTACGGCCATTAATATTTTGCAGACTGAAAAAGAAATACGGTCACAATCTATTTAAATGTAACATAACAAATTTCACATTTTAGTTCATTTGCCGTGGGTCACACAGAAACTGTTTCTAAACATTACACGCGCTTTAATGTTGTCACGCCCATTCATTTACCCATGCGTCACGTGTTGAATGAAGATGGTCATCTTTTACAGAGATTAGTTTTTAAAATCAAACGATTTTTAAATCAGGTAATAATTGTGACTTCCAGAGGACCACAAGCTAATAAAGGCGATTTTTCGTACAATCAGGGGGCCACGATTCGGGAAGTTACTATCCAATATGCAATGGAACCAAAATCTTTAGTTTATAAACATGTATTTCAAGTTTCATCAAAATTGAATTAAAATTGTGACTTCTAAAGGATCCACAACCTTGATGATATAACACACTTTCACACTATTTGCGTACAAACGGCGGCCATTTTGTCTGTCAATTTCGGTTCGATTTTCACGAAATTCAACCTCATTCTTCATTACCATATAACGGTGATATAATCAAACGGTTTTCAAAATCGGATAATAATTTTGACCTCCTGGGGGACCACAAGCTAAAAAGAGAGATTTTTTTAGTTCATTTGCCGTGGGTCACACAGAATCTGTTTCCAAACATTACATGCGCTTTAATGTTGTCACGCCCATTCATTTACCCATGCGTCACGTGTTGAATGAAGATGGTCATCTTTTACAGAGATTAGTTTTTAAAATCAAACGTTTTTTAAATCAGGTAATAATTGTGACTTCCAGAGGACCACAAGCTAATAAAGGCGATTTTTCGTACAATCAGGGGGCCACGATTCGGGAAGTTACTATCCAATATGCAATGGAACCAAAATCTTTAGTTTATAAACATGTATTTCAAGTTTCATCAAAATTGAATTAAAATTGTGACTTCTAAAGGATCCACAACCTTGATGATATAACACACTTTCACACTATTCGCGTACAAACGGCGGCCATTTTGTCTGTCAATTTCGGTTCGATTTTCACGAAATTCAACCTCATTCTTCATTACCATATAACGGCGATATAATCAAACGGTTTTCAAAATCGGATAATAATTTTGACCTCCTGGGGGACCACAAGCTAAAAAGAGAGATTTTTCCGACAATCAGAAGCCATAATTCAGGAAGTTACGATCCAATGGGTGCAAATATTGAAATGAACCAAGATCTTTGGATTATAAACATACATGTTAAGTTTCATCAAAATCATATTAAAATTGTGTCCACAACCTTGTGTTCGGGATAGACGATATTCTCAGTTTTATGACAATCATTTATTCAGTATAAACAACCAAATAAACATTACAAAACTCACAGAGCTCCCAATTCAAAGAGGCCGGCTTCTAGCTGGAGGCCACGTTTTTCCCTGACGACAATATAACGAACAATATCCGGTTATATAAAATAACTGACATGGACCATGCAAATTGAATCCAAATTAAGTATCTGGATACCGCACACTCCCCCCTGTTGACTTGTACTAGTCAACATAATCCTTGTATCTAAACAGAAAATCAAATAACATAATAATAATACTGATAAAAGTATGTGTTAATACACAGGAATGTGAGTTCAGTTCAATGTATGAATTTAAACAAAGAGTTCGAATACACTATTAATTTAGCATAGAATAAGTAACATCTTCACAGAGCCGAATTTGAAGCTAAAGTCCATCCAGGCACAGAGTTCATTCCGACAGAAACTATTCCAAAATAGAGTTCAATCCAACACAGAATATACTTCCAATAATAAAATAAACACGATTAGATTCACAAAATGAGCTCAGTCAGAAGACTGTAGTTCCTGTATCCACTGCCTTCGTAACCTATCTCCAACTACAGCAGCAGTTCGTCTTAATCGATGATTATTAGAGTTAGAGTCACTGACACGAACTGAACACGACGATTCTTGAGCAATTTCAGGTTCCACTTGAGTTATAGATTCAGATTCCATCTCTTGATTCTCCATCTCCAATTCTTCAGAAGTATTTGATGAGACTTCTAAAGGATACAAAAGTTGAACTGGTCTCTGAAGCGTATTAGTCTTACCAGTCTTCGTTAGAATTTTGACAGTAGCTCCTCTAGCTTGACCATCATTCCCTTCGATAAGCTTCTCAATTTTACCGAGTTTCCAAAATCCCCTTGGACTTTGGTCATCATGAACGAGTACCAATTCTCCAACAGATACAGACTTATGACCTGTAGGTTTCCTTGTACGCTTGTGTGAATTCCTCAATTCCAAAAGATATTCATTCTTCCATCTATTCCAGAAGTGAGTAAGTACCCCTTTAACATGTTTCATCCTTCTTGTTAAATCATCAGTAGAAACCTTGGGATTAAATTCAAATTCATCATCTTGTGGTATCCCAGGTAGACTCAGAATTCTATGACCAGTAATCAAATGTGACGGAGTGAGTGGTTCGTCCAGATCGTCAACGGATAAGTAGGATAATGGTCTCGAATTCAAAATAGACTCTACTTCGGTTATGCAGGTTAACAGCTCATCATAGGACAGTTTAGCTTTACCAATTGTTTTCTTCAGGCAGACTTTGACTGACATCACCAATCTTTCATAGAAACCTCCCCACCAAGGTGCCTTGGCAAGGTTGAACATCCACTTGATTCTTTGACTAGAAAACAAACATTGTACAGACGTGTTCTTCATAATTGAGACTACTTCCCTTGATACAGGTTTGAAGGTTGTAGCGTTATCTGAGACTACTATAGAAGGTACTGATCTCCTCGCTGTAAATCTCTGAAAGCATCTTAAGAAGGCTTCTGGTGTAAGATTAGGTACCAATTCCAGATGTACTGCTCTTGTCACGCAGCAGGTGAACAGACATATCCATACCTTACTAGAATCTTTAAGATAGAGTGGACCGATGTAATCAAGTCCGATATAAGTAAATGCAGGTGCCTCCTTCACACGAAATTCAGGAAGTGGAGGTGATTCTGGTGCCTTAAATGGTTTTCCACTAAATCTGCGACATATTGTACAATTGAAGACCAGTTTCCGTATGAACTGACGTCCGCGAAGAATCCAAAACCTTGATCGGACATCTGTAAGAGTTGTCTTTACTCCACCATGCATTGTTGTGAGATGAGACTTCCTAACTATGAGTGTAGTAAACCAATGACCTGAATCTAACAGAATGGGAAATGTGGATGAGTAAGGCAATTCTGAATTCTCAAGTCTTCCACCACATCTTAATATTCCTGATTCGTCGCAGAAAAGTCTGAGTTGCTGTTTCCAGGTTTCAAAGTTCTCATTAGACCTTAATGAATTTTGAACATCTCTAATCCATAATTTCTCAGCTGAATCAATTTCTTGACTTGTTATCTGTAACCCTTCAGATCTAACTGCTCGTGATTTGAAAGAATTGACGAATTTCAGAACAAAGCAAGTTACTCTCAAAAGTTTATCCAAGGTACTGAAGTTTTCACAAGTAATGAGATTGTTTATGTTCTGAGAGTTAATGTTCGTAAGAAGTACATAATCTGAATTCAATCCATCCTGACGAATTTTCTCTTTCTGATTGGCCTTTAATTCAATGAAACAATCTTCTTCAACTTCATCAAAATTTAAGTATTCTTGATTATAATCCCTTGAGTCTGATAACCATCTTGGACCATTCCACCATAACTGATTTGAAGCTAATCCACAGGGATTACTTCCCCTTGATAAATATCTGCAGGATTTTCATGTCCAGAGCAGTGATTCCACCAATGTATTGCTGTGATAGAACGAATTTCATTTACTCGATTCTGCACGAATTGTTTCCATTCCTTATTTGGTTGCTGGATCCAGTAGAGTGCCACCTTTGAGTCTGAATAACATAATGGATCTTGAAGTTCAATGGCAGGTTCAAGAGCAGATCCTATGCTGACCAACAATCTAGATAGAATGAGTGCAGACAAAAGTTCAAGTCTGGGTATAGATAACTGTGCAATTGGAGAGACCCGAGTCCTTGAAGCTATAAATCTTACATAAACGCCATTAGTCTCAATAACTCTAAGATACACAACAGCACCATAAGCCAACATAGATGCATCGCAAAATCCCACAAGTTGGCAGGAAATAATGTTCGATTTCGAATCAAAGTAACATCTTTTAAGTCTTACTGGTTTCATAAGACACAATCCATCTATTAATTTCCGCCATGTAATAAGAACACTTCCTTCCAGAAGAGAATCCCAATCTTGCTTATTACGACAAAGTTCTTGGAACAGAAGTTTAAATTGAATGATGATCGGCGAAAGAAATCCCATAGGGTCGTAGAATCTGGATGCGATACTTATGACATTCCTTTTGGTAGGTTCGATTTCTTGAGCTTGATTCGAAACATCTTGTAGATTAAGTACAACTTCATCAGAGTCACAGTCCCAACATATTCCTAATATCTTCTGCTCACTGATTAATAATCCATCTGTCTTGTTACCAAGAAAACTCTTTGTGTAAGTGTCATCTTCTTCCTGTACCAAAGTTTTACCTGGTTCAGAATTCAATGGAGTAGATTCAGTTTCATTTTGACTAATTAATTCTCTGAGTTCCCTTGAATTAGAACGAAATTTTCTCAAATTAAACCCAGCCTCTGACAGTCTAAGTTTAGATTTTTTATAGATTTCAAATGCATCGTCAACATTATCTGCCCCCAAACTCAAGTCGTCCACATAAATAGAGTTCATAAAGAGTTCAACAAATTCTGGGTCTTCTTTCAGGTAAGTTTCGATGTGATGCTTGACAGTTGCGTTCAATAAAAATGGACTGGATGAGACTCCGAAAACAACTCTTGAAAACCTCAATACGTTAACTGATGGATGTTCATTGAAAATACTATCAATCCAAAGAAATCTTAAACAGTCTCTATCTTCCTCGGCTACTCGGACCATCAAGAAGGCCTTTTCAATATCTCCAGTCAGAGCGATTGGATAAGAGCGAAATCTTAAGATGATATCCAAAATCCTTTGTGACAAAACAGGTCCAGTGTACAGACAATCATTTAGAGAAGGCCCTGAAGACTTCGCTGATGCATCGTAGACTATTCGTAGTTTTGTAGTGGACTTGTCTCGTCTGAGTACTGCATGATGTGGGATATAATGAACATTTCCAACTTCAACCTTACTTAATGTCGATGATGGTACAACTTCAACAATACCATTTTGAATCTGGTCCCTTATAACTGAATCATATTCCATTAGGATTTCTGGAGTCTGGCGTAGACGCTTTAAGAGGTTTAATAATCTACGATGACTTAATTCATAATTATCAGGAAGCATCTCGTGAGGACATTTCCATGGAAGGTTGACGGTATAATGACGACCGTTGAAAGTTATTTTCTGGAGAAACTCTTCATACACTGGTGTTGGCTTGATTCCTATTGATTCTAAGTCCCAGAATTTGTTCAAGTCCTGATCCAGATTATCTCTTTCAGATGCTGATATCTTGAGTACATGAGTCGTAACCATATTACTGCTATGAATCTCCTTTCCCATGATTCCCATCGTTTGACCTGAGAGAACCCATCCTAATTTGGTTTGAATGGCGATTGGTCCTTCCTCCCCCCGTTTGACTCTGCCAGTTACAAAGGCCCAATATTGATCAGATCCAATTAATATGTCGACAGTAACATCTGATTGACCGGTCACGTAATCTGCTAAATTTAAATCAGAAAGATGCTGATAAAAGTTCTTAGACTCAATTACCGTTTGATTCTGTATCGGATCACATATGAACGGTACAACATAAGCAGTCAATTCTATTTCTCCTTCATCCACAGTTAAGACATTAAGTTTGACGATATCAACAGTCTGGAGTGATTCTTGATCTGACCCAAAGGTTTTAATCATGACAGTTTGCTGACCAATAGAAGGTAGATTCAATCGTTTCTTAACTTGAATTGTGACGTAAGTACGCTGACTTCCGGAGTCAAAGATGATGCGAAACTTCAATCTCAAATTAGGACAATTTGTATTGAATGCTGTAGCCGTGGCTGTCTGAAGTAAGACTGGTGCAGCCGAACTTGTGTATAGTGTTGTGCCAGGTACATTAGTTGATGCATTTCCAGACTGGCTTCTTGACTGAGAAGAATTAACAGTTTGATTTCCCATGTGATAGCTTGACTGGTAATTCCCGGATGGGTATGATGCTGGAGGTCTTGATTCTGAATTACTGTGATTGCGATTCTGACAAAGACTAATGTGATGAAACCCATTACACCGATAACACCGCTTTCCTTCAGAACAGTCTCGACTGAGATGTCCCTTCTTCAAACAGACGTAGCATCGACCAAATTTAGCTAAGATTTGTTTCCTGGCTGATACATCAGAGACTGTATTACAATTATTAGATGAATGATTAGGTGCTCTACAGTAAGTGCAATAAAGTCTAGAATTATTCTGATTGTTTGTAAACAAGGAAGTCGCTGTGCCCATATTCTTCCTGAATGATTCATGACGTGATTGATTTCTGAATGTAGATGTCCCTTGTGTACATGGATTTCGTTGACTGACATAAGCACGTTCGCGTGCCTCTACTTCACGACCCAGCATTTCCAGTAGACGGTCAAATTCCCAGTCGTCATCTTTGATTTCACGACTTAATATTAAACGAAGATCATTTGGCAGCTTGTTCATGAGAATAGACGTTAGAAGACTTCCATATGACATGGATGGAACGCCAAGTGATTTCAAAGCTCTGACGTGTGATTCAATAGTGTCGTATAAATGTCTGATATTTCTACCTGTCATCTCAATATTCAGAAGAACTTCCATATGTTTGTTGATTATTAGTTGTTTATTACCGAAGCGACGTTTCAAAATGTCCACAGCTTCCTTATAATTGGCAGATGTTAAAGTGAGTCCTGCCACAGCGTCAGCAGCATGTCCCTCCAAAAGACTATTCAAATAACTAAACTTGTCAATATCAGCTAAACTTGGATTAAGATGGATGGCCACTTCAAAGGAATCCCAAAATGTATGCCATAAACTCAGGTTGCCATCAAATTTTCTCAGGTCTATTTTAGGCAGTTTCAAATGTGTTCTATTGACACTTTCTGCAGATAGGTTTACACCAACTGTACTTGAACTTGAAGATTGTGATAAATTATCAGGACCAGAATTTTCCAGAGCTTGTTGACCAAAGCTTTCATGATTCACAACAGATTCAATGGCTGGAGAAGAAGGCTTGTCCTTCCTTTCTTGAGCTTGAGTTTCAATTTGACCATGGTGTCGACTTAATTCACTGATTGAGAGTTCTAATTTTATAATATTTCTATGAATATATTCCGCAAATTCATCCGAAGTCGCAATTTCTTCATCGATTTCTGATTCTTCAACAATATCCAAGAGTTCACTGTCTAAAGTTCGTAGAAGTGACAATTTCTCATTCAGTGATGTAACAGACCCTTTAAGTATCGGTAGATTTTCCAACGTTAAATCTGTGTCATTGGCGACTGAAATACTTCTCTTCACAGACGATCTATGGCCACCGCGAACTCTTCTCTTGCGACTGATTACAGTAGACATTTTCACAGAATTAATAAAGTTTATAAAGAAGCAAAGTTCTATCAACAAAGCGATTCATTTCATTTGACGAAAAGATGACATCATATTCCGATTCGAGACAACTGAGACTGACAGTACTGACCCAATTCTCGGCCTCCAGCTAGAACCGCAATCTTCGATACTTGTTCACAAATCCGTCTCGTCGGACCATGTTCGGGATAGACGATATTCTCAGTTTTATGACAATCATTTATTCAGTATAAACAACCAAATAAACATTACAAAACTCACAGAGCTCCCAATTCAAAGAGGCCGGCTTCTAGCTGGAGGCCACGTTTTTCCCTGACGACAATATAACGAACAATATCCGGTTATATAAAATAACTGACATGGACCATGCAAATTGAATCCAAATTAAGTATCTGGATACCGCACACCTTGATATAACATTTTCACACTATTCGCATACAAACGGCGGCCATTTTGTCCGTCAGTTTTGGTCCGATTTTCATGAAATTCGAACTCAACATCCATTGCAGTGTAACGGTGATATAATCAAACGTTTTTTAAAACTGGTAATAATTTTGACTTCCAGAGGGACCACAAGCTAATAAAGGCAATTTTTCGTACAATCAGGGGCCATAATTCAGGAAGTTACGATCTGATATGCGTAAATATCGAAAGGAACCAAGATCTTTGGGTTATAAACAAACATGTCAAGTTTCATTAAAATCGAATTAAAATTGTGACCTCTACTGGATCCACAATCTTGATAAAACATAATTTCACACTATTCGCGTACAAACGGCGCCCATTTTGTCCGTCAATTTTGGTCTGATTTTCACGAAATTCGAACTCAACCTTCATTATCATGTAACGGTGATATAATCAAACGGCTTTTTAAATCGGATAATAATATTGACCTCCAGAGGGACCACAAGCTAAAAAGGGCGATTTTTTGGACAATCAGGGGCCATAATTCAGAAAGTTACGATCCGACGGGCGTAAATATCGAAAGGAACCAAGATCTTTGGGTTATAAACATACATGTCAAGTTTGATCAAAATCGGTTCAAAATTGTGACCTCTACACTGTTCACAAGCTAAAAACGTGATTTTTTGTACAATCAAGGGCCATAACCCATGAATTTACAGTCCGATACATTCCAATATCGAAAGGAACCGAGATCTTATGGTGATAAACCTATGTTTTAAGTTTCATTGAAATCGGATAAAAATTGTGACCTGTAGACTGTTCACAAACATTTGTGGACGGACGGACGGACGGACGGACGAACAGGGGCGACGACAATATACGTCCACATGAAAATGTGGGCGTATAAAAAGGTTTACAACTGATTGGGAATACGCATGTCAGCAATTTTGATCAATAGGTTATTGAGCTTTTTCCGAAATCGCCAAAATTCAAAGGGTCATATTACCTCAGGAACCTTTACTCCGATTATTGCAGCCAATTATAAGAATACAAACTAAATGTCGACCAAGTCTAAAAATAATCGCCAACTGCAGATTTCGTCAAGGTCGCGACATGAAAACAGGGCATGTGGCACGTGATTGTTGCCGAGATTGTGGGTAAGGGCTAGCGGTTGTCATGTTTATATCTTGTGGCCTTTGTCCAAATCTTAAATTTTAGACCTAACCGCGAAAGAATACCACCAAATTTCATTGTGGACACAGTCAGTGACAGATCATGGCGAGGAGATCAGAAATGTTTCCTTTTAGGTTCCCAGGCCTAAGGCGGCCTTGTCAATGGTGTCGGGTTGCTAGTCTGGCAAAGCCGACGGCAAAATCCATTTGATTTCCGGAGTTAGTTCCCTTGACCTGTGTCCCAAATGCACGGACATCTACATTAGCCTACCGCCAATATTGATAACATACGGGACCATATTATAATCATGTGAACTTGTATGCAATTATTCCCCCAATAACACATTCTGGAATTGGTATTTTTTGATTATTTCTTGCAATGTCTGTGTATTTTGTCTCATCGGTTTGGTTTGCATGTACATGTAGTTCCTTTTGGAACTGTATTTGAGCGAACGATATTCGCTGACAGTTCCTATCCGGCCTTCTGCAGTATGAAAATATGGTAAAATACCGCTATTCCCCACCCCTGTTCTCAGGCTGTTTTAGAACCCGTATGGTCTATTTGTCACCACAATTCTTTTTTCCACCAAAAGGAATCCCTTTTCACTATATTTGACACAGATTTATAATAATTCAACTCCATTTCCACCAAAAGGAATCCTTTCTCACTATATTTGACACAAATTTATAATAATTCAACTCCATTTTCAAGTAGAAATAAACATGCGGTTTGCGCATGTCCGGGTCTTGTAATGTCTCTTCAGTTTAAACGTATTTGTTGTAAGTTTTTAATCGCAGAATTCTACTTGACAATAGTGTTGAATCTTTAAAAATGTGTGTCAGCTGTGGCAAGAAATGATTCCTTTGGCGAATAAAGTAGAATCAAGGTGAAATATAGTAGGTAAGGTTTCCAAAATAGCCTTAAAACAGAGGTGGGGGAAGAACGGTATTTTCATACTGCAGTTATAGAAGGCAGGATAGGAACTGTCAGCGAATATATCGTTCGCTCAAGGACAAAAGGAACTAGTTTGCATGTAGTGCATTTCGTCTCTTTTTAGCATTAGTATAGGGTTGCGACACCTGGCGCATTTAGCCATGTGAGGGCGTTGGGCCATGACATTTCAGCAGAATAATACACCCAGAATTCCCAAGAAAGAGGACCAGTATTCGACCACTCGGATGTAATAGTTAAATAAATAACCAGTCTTCCTTTGTGAATAAATAGAAAAGATGAAAGAATCCAAAAATTATCATACATAAAAGAAATTTCTGATTTAATTACAACAGACAAGAAAAAGAAGGAAAGTCGATAATTAAGATTAAGTAAGCCACAGGATTAAAATAACAATTGAATCAATTTAGAGGCTTTGGATAAAATTTCAAAATAGCCATTTAACATCTACACTAAACCAATTGAACCCACGACATTTTGTTAAGCGAACTTTAAGATGGATTTGTCAAAATTTGATGTATAAATGTAGAGTTCGATCATATCTGTGTAGTTTGGGTATTTATAAAGTAATGTGGGCTGGTGTCAGCATTGCAAAGCGATCTAAAAACGATTTCCAATCAATTAATTGTTCGACTGTTAAAAACTGTCATATACACTAATTCATTTCCACTTGTTACACTGCCCGGTTGCTCCAAGCCATAAACCTAGTTCATGGTTTTGTCTTTATTTAGAATTTAATTTTCCAATATCATCCTTAACTCTGATAGTTATCTGATAGTTTGGAGATAAATGCCTATTAATAAAGTTGCAATATTTTGTCGATATTTGTGGTTATATTTGGTCCCAACAATAAAAAAGCAGTGCCTACACTTCACTTACATCTTCGAATATCCTCGTCTCGCGCCCATATCAGTGACGCAGATCATCGACGATGCTACACTTTATGTTTAAACGTCTTATATTGTTTATGGATCAGTTCATGGTCACACCTCGGTTAAGTGGCAACCATGCAAATTTCGACTTTATTTTTTTTAATAGAACACAGAAAAAACGAGAAATAATTACAAAGGCGAAATGGCACAATTACAACTTGATTCTAACTGTATCCAATTCCAATCGAAAGAATGTTGATGAATCGGTCGAACTAAAGCCATAACAAAAGATTTCTTCGTAATACACCGGGATGCATATCTGAAAAGGCAAGAAAAAGAATTTTAATTCATGGTTTTGATGCAGATAAAAAGGCGCCTGTAGCATTTTATTAAAGTTTAACTACCAGCAACGTTACAAATCGTTTATTGTATCCTGATGGGGGGGGGGGGGGGCTCAACTGGCATGGTTTCGATTCCTCGGTTGTGCGTGACAAGAAGTTGGATCGCCTGTCCAGCCTCGTAGGTTTTCTCCGGCACCTCGGTGTTTACTCCCAATGCTAAGGACCCCTACGCGCAAGCGCATAAAATGTGTTAGTCCCCGAATGACCGAGCGTTAATCTCCCCCCCCTCTCTCTCTCTTGCATCCTGTCATAAAACAATACATTATTACCAAACATCAACAATGTCTACATTGAAAAGCGGGGCTATTTGTAGACAGACAGACGGCGTAACCTTCTGAGAGTCTTTAACACAGAATTACTGGTAACCTACATCCTAGACTACTTAAAATTCGCAGTGATTGTTCTATTGAACATAGGGAACAAACCTATTGAATTTTAAACAAGTGGTTGCTATGTAAGATACACCCACGTATGGACAGATAACAGTGACAATCGATAGGGCTCATCCTCTCATTGTCTCAGTGCTTCACGTCGAATTTGAAAAGAAAACCGTCAAAAACTTTAACCTCTATCGCATTCAAAAGGTTTTCGGAAATGAGGGGTAGGTCCTAAACGTAAGTTCACAAAACGATGAATATCAAGAGGGTTTGTCCTCTTACAACCTTTCAACGAAACCTGCAATAATTTGGCTAAAACTGTAGCCTCTAGGTTCTCGACAAACGGCGGTAACTGTGAAAAGGAAGGTATCGGAAAGCTGAATATCGTTAGGGTTCGTCCTTTTATGAACCAAATGCTATACACATAATTTGAATAAAGATGTTTCTTATATTATCGAAATTTGTTGAAAGGAAATTGCTCAAACCTATATGGAAAAACATGGGTACATGGGTTCGGCAAATCTATGTGTTTTGGACTTTTCAGTATATATCCTATGATACTGGTAGACTATTTTTTCTCCTATGATTTCTTCTCCAGGTCGTCTATGGACGTTATTTTTCATTTATCCAAAGAACAAGCCTGCAGAGTACATTCATATTACAGTATTATATGTGTTGCGACCAACTTTTGTTAATTTTCAGGTGCTAAATGTTAAGATCCTGAATAACATTCTTGCTGGCTTGGTAGCTCCAGAAAATAAATAATACCCTTATTCTAAATACTAGATGTTTAAATGTCCTACCTGTTGTGTAAATTATCCATTACAACCTATTTTACTTGCCCAGAGGGTTCAAAAATATTTTAAAATCCAAGTCACATTTGAAAAGGTTTACGTTAGACTTTTCAAATCAATTGGTTGAATTTTTCAAATTTTTTAAAATAGGTGTATTAAGATGAAATTTATATCATCATTTAATTGGAATATTCTTAAATAATACGATTTGTTGACCAGAATGACGATTGGGACATATTTTTCAGTAACAACAAGAGTGTTATTGGGGCTTTAAGTTATTGATTTCGAGTATATTAATTATTAGGAACAAATATCAATAAATAAAGAAGCCAATTACAAATTTAAAAGAACATTATAGTTTTCTCCTTACATACATATGGTCAATTCATGCATATTTGGATATTCGTGAGTTAGGAAGAGGGTTAGAGAAGTTACATGTATGTTGTAGTTAATTGTAATATCAGGCACAGGACGAATGTGTTAAGGATCAATAGCATTCCATTACAAAACATATGACATTGCTTCAATTATTAATATTAAATATAACTACACCTCTTTGATTTTATCTCAACCCCTGTCCAACATCATGGGTTTTTCCGAGTCCTTCGGTTTCCTCTCACTGCTAAAGACCCCTACATGCAAGCGAATTATTGAATTATTAAACCATGCTAGTCTCGAAATGACCTTGTTTGTGTCAAGTGGAGGTTAAACCCCATTTCTCCCTCTCTCTGATCTCAACCTCAAAAAAACTGTCAATTCTATTAGATTTGATTTATAGATTTGTTTGGTGATCTGATAATTTAATTTGATGAACATATTACAACTATGGATAAAGCCTGTGCTGAAATATAACAGACCCTGAGTTCACAAAACATTCTCAGACTTAATTCGTTCACTGTTTATGAGAAATATCTATGATCCAGAAAAACAAACCTATAGTTTCTTATTGATGTATTTCATACATTATAACAAAAAAAATTTTATAAGGGGCTATATCTTAGTTAAAATAAGGCGAACAGTTTTGAGTAAATTCTGCAAATGTTTTATAATCTCGGGGCCTGATATTATGATCCACTGTCCAAACAGTAAAAAATCAAAAATTAAAATTAGTTAACAAGTTGACGTCCCCTTAATATTGCAGAGCTTCTCCTGTAACTGTAAAATAATATATCAGATTAATCCCATTTAATACCTTAGATTTCAAATAGGTACAGCTCCTTTAAGGGTCTATAACTACACACATAGAACCCTTTTGTCCAAATCCACAATCATTACACAGAGAAGCATTGGATTCATGACTGCCCACATAGCGCTCACAAACAAAACATTTTGGGGAACCAAAACAATGATAGGTACAGGCTCTGGCTTTATTATTGTGATAAGAATAAACATAAGCTCCACAAATAATACATGTATCTCTCCAACTCCAATAACTATCTGCTTTATAATTGCTGGTTTCGTAAGAACAGAAATAGCAGAGCTTGACTTCCTTTGAACCTGGACATGCCAAACTGCAGCATCGATATTCCTAAAATAAACAGAAACATTCTCTAGGACTAAATATACATGCTAGATATTCGAACACATGAAAAAGCAATATAAGCTTTAATAAAGAAAAAAGCAATGAAACAAATGAAAGAAAGTGTGAAGTAAAAGAAGAAAGCAGATTAATGAGGGAGAGCAGATTAATGAAGGAATGAAAAATATATTATACATACTTGTAAATAATTACTGCGAATAAAATCAGGTAATCTTGCTGCATCAACATCAGTACGCAGAAAATCTACCAATCTGAATATATAATAATAAATAATAAAGTTCCTTTTGTAGAGTGCCAAATCCAACCAAAAGTATGCTCAAAGCGCAATGAGACACAGTTATATACACAGTGAACAGAAAGTCTAATTCTCATAGCATTCTTGAAATAAGTGAATCTTTAGTTGTGATTTTAAAGTAGTTAAAGTCTCTCTGTTTCGGATATCCGATATACGAATTAGTGAGAAGTTAAACAATATACTACTGTAAAGCATCAATTATTTCTGTTTTTATTTCTGTTCTACATGGCATGGATTAAAATAAAACTTATTGATACCTTTGTCCTAGGTTACCATATTGTAAATGATATGGTACACATTGCGATCTTAATTCTAATTAAATTTGGATTTTTATCTTAGTTAAAATTTTGTGAAACAAGCCCCAGGTGTTTATGATAATGTTAAGTCATGAATTAAGTTGTTATTTATTTGGTACTTTCATTATAGGCATTCAGATGTCCGAATATGGCAAAGTCTAACCTACCAAATAACAAAGAAGTCAAGTTCTGTGCATTTTGTTCGAGTAAGCGAAGTAAGATGAAATCAGGTAGTTTTTGGACGGCTAAAGATAGTTGTATTATTTGTGGAGCTCACATATGGTCTCGTATGGATGTTCCAGGACGTACATGTGGTTTTCATGGAATGGGACTACCAAATACAACTAAGTGTTTCTCATGTAATAATGTTATTTGGGAGAATCATCAAACATCAATGATGGCTGTCAAGGGGTTTTTGTGTAAGAATTGTGGATTTGGAGTAAAAGGTTCAATGTGTTCTTTACTGGTTCCAAGAAATTAATAAAAAGTTGGTCTAAGATATATTTTGAGATGTAATGGTGAATATCTTGTTATAACCAAATTGCTATACTAAACATTCCTGTGATTGAGCGAGGTCTTGTGGCTACTAGCTAAAATGGAATGAAATATTACCCTTCTTTAATATAAGAGCCCCCCCCCCCCAGTCCCCCCACCCTTATCATGTTCTTGTAGGAAATACTAGATCATTTGATAAAGGGTCTTTTAACCCAAAATGTTATGAAAATGAATAAATCTCCACTCAATTCAACCAAAGTCTGTATTGCTGTTGCGTCCAGATTTTTAAATAATTAAATATAATAATTGTAATAATTAATACTATGTGCCATATTAAACTTGCTTTTAATATTTTCCATAAAGTATGGCTTTAGGTAAAGTAATTTAGTTAAGTCCATACGGCTATTCCTGCTACTGGATTGATATCGAAATGTTATACATTGTTAATGTAAAAGCCTTAGCAACTGGGATGTTTATTTTACTGCTGATGGGTTTAGTATGGTACTATTTAAACCTAGTGAATATTATACGTTCTTTGAATGGCATTAAGTAATTGGAACATAATCAAAAACCAACTTTTATGGAATAACAATTGAAACGTTGCATTGTAATAAACAATAGTAATTGTTATTCCATAAAAGTGTGGGTTTTTTTTAATATTATACATAAAGCTGTCTGTTAAACATTAATATAAACACTGTCAATAAAAACTTGACATAGCCTCGTTTTGTTTACTTTATCAACGTGTGTTGATATTTTTTGATATCAAAAAAGATTTGTAGGAGATTCTTTATTTATTGTTATATTTATAAGTATTATATATATTGTATTGTTTAAGAAAGAAAGTACTTTTTTTCTCGCTGTTAGTGCTATTATACGTTGTTGTTTTTAATACACCAACATTTTATATCATGTATATTGTTAGAATCATCTGTTTTTATCTTCACAATTGTAGGAATTGTTTGTTTTTTTCAATGTTTTCTAGGAGGTTATTTGACCTATTTATACTCGGATCAAAACATACACATTATCAAAATTTAGATATTTTCCATCTTAATTTTATATCAAATTGTTTCTTGAAGTGCTTCAAATAAAATCTGATTAATACACAGACACTACTTCGTTTCCTACACTAGGATCTGGAAGAGTTGTTATATAACTTGCATTCTGGTTGATGTGAGGGCATAGCCAATAAAACGGTCTGTTGTGGTGAGTTCCTGGAGTGTGATGCAAGGAACTGTGGGTATCCTACTAGAAACATCTATGTTGATTGGTTAACAAAATGTCTGATGTCATAGGTTCAAAAGTCGCTTGTATGACCCCTGACGTGACCTCCCACTACAACCAGTCAGATCTTCACGTCTTGGAGGCCATTGAAATTATAAAGAAACGAAACAAAATATAGATCTGTATTTTAATCAGATTGCTTCAAATATCATTTGATATCCTCAAAATATTCTTAATTTAACAGGCCACACATAAGCTAACTTTATGTCAAGATATTACTTTTATTTTTATTGACTTTTCTTTTTCTTTTACATGAAACATTCTAGGCAAGATATTGTTATTAATTTTAACATTGTTATATTTTACAGTGTTTATTCTCGTTTTTAAAGCTATTTTCTTGTGATAATTATTGTTATTTTATCTCTGAAATAAGCCATTTGTAGGCTTACCAGTCACTAGATAGGATTGTACTCTTCAGGGGCGGATCCAGGAATTTTTGCAGGAGGGGGTTTGCCAGGTTTCTATTAAGGAAATCTGTCATCGTCTCTGAATTACATAGGCTTACATACAAATCAAGCTTTTTAAAGAGAGTAATCATTTTTATAACGATGAAGGATCACCTTGTGATTTAATTTCATTGATGCAAGGCATTAATTTTTTTATGTAGATAAGCAGGTTGGGGTTTGGACACCTCCTACCCTCTCTGGATCTGCCCCTGCTGTTCATAGGACCGGAAAAGTCATGATAATTTGTATGTTTAATACAATCAACATTCCAGTAGTTTCCTGCATATTTGAATTTCATATATACATAGAGGATATTTGTCGTTTTAAAGTGAATAACATATTTTATTTCATCCAGTTGCATTCGTGAAAATATAAACGTTTTCTTGCTTAGAGATGAAATAAAATATGTTATTCACGACAAAACGACAAATGTTCTATTTATTTTATGGACTACTTTGCTAGCCAGTGGAATAACATTTTTATTTCACTGATAAAACACGGTATTCCACTACTGATCATAAAATAAATTATCATATGATACATGTCATGATAGCATCTTGTTTTAGCTGAATCATAATTTATACTTATAAGCAGAGAATAAGACTTCAAAGTTTGTTTGTACTGTTTACTGTAGTTATTGCTCATGTTGCTATTTGATTTTACTATTTATGGTTTAGAGACACAAAACCTGTTGACATATTGCAAAGATATGTGGAACTTAAAACTGTAACAAGATTTAAGTCCATGTTGATTAAGTTTCTTTAAGATGTTCTAGTATAATATACATCCAATTTATAGAATATTTTTAAAAAAATTATTTTAATAAAGAAATCAGACCCATTAATGTGTGCTATCTGCATCCAGAACAATTCTGACAAATCACCCCTGTTCACAATTTTATCCAATTTAATGAAACTTAAAAGATCTCGGGTGGGTTCGATTTTGGTACTTTGTGAACTGTAACTTCAAATACATCACGGTTACACCACTATATAATCCCAGTTGAGTTTTAATTTCGTGAAAATCGGACCGAAATTACCCTTCAAAGTAGTCGCCTTACTTGACGCAAATAGTGTAAAAGCCTGGTAATACGTCATCCTTGGTATCCCCAGTGGTATCGTTCCATTATACCCCACTAGCCCTAGGGTTCATTCGTTGAGGAGACACTTTGTACATTTCTTATCGACCAATCGACAACTTCCATAAATAGTTGATGTAAACATTGACAAAATACTTTGGGGCATTTTTTCTCGTGTGCATGCAACTTCTTTGATATTAATTTTCTTCCAAAATTTCGCATAATCGAACATACAAGCTGGTGTATTATGGTGAACATAAACAGTGATGCAAAGACTGGTATGTAATCTTTTTTTTAAAACGGTTCGTAGAAACTACCTGCCTAGCCAATGAAACCATCACGGGTAGATAATTTGTATTCGTGAATGGATCCAGGGGTCAGTGGGGTAGAACGGAACGATGCCAAAGGGAATATCTAGGATGATAAGTGTAAGGTTGTGGACTGTTAATGTGGTAGGCATCAGTTCGTCCGATCTGAAGTTGACTTGTTGGGACACATACATGAACTTGTCATTATATAATATAGCCTAACATGTTACAGAATCTGAACAGTCTTTGTCGGGAATGATAGGGGTTCTCACAAATTGGCTAAAAAAATCAAAAGTGAGCTACGGCCATTAATATTTTGTAGACTGAAAAAGAAATAAGGTCACAATTTATTTAAATGTAGCATAACAAATTTCACATTTTAGTTCATTTGCCGTGGGTCACACAGAAACTCTTTCTAAACATTACATGCGCCTTAGTGTTGTCACGCCCATTCATTTACCTATGCGTCACGTGTTGAAGATGGTCATCTTTTACAGAGATTAGACGACTTTTATAATCCTCCGTTGAACAGATTGACATTAACGCAGAATTCTGCCAAATATAGCTAACCACGATTCAAACAGTCTGACACATCTTATCAATTCTTAAAAAAGGTTTAAAATTGATTGGGAATACGCATGTCAGTAATTCTGACCAATAGGTTACTGAGCTTTTTCCGAAATCGTCAAAATTCAAAGGGTTATAGGCCTATTACTAGTACCTCAGGAACCTTTACTCAGATTATTGCAGCCAATATAAGAATACAAACTAAATGTCGGCCAAGTCTAAAAATAATCGCCAACTGCAGATTTCATCAAGGTCGCAACATGAAAACAGGGCATATATGGCACGTGATTGTTGCGGTAGTCATGTTTATATCTCGTGGCTTTTGTCCAAATCTTAAACTTTAGACCTAACCGCGAAATAATACCACCAAATTTCATTGTGGGCACAGTCAGTGACAGATCATGGCGAGGAGATCAGAAATGTTTCCTTGTAAATGGTGTCGGGTTGCTAGTGTGGCAAAGCCGAACGGCAAATTCGATTTGATTTCCGGAGTTAGTTCCCTTGCCCTGTGTCCAAAATGCACGGACGTCTACGTTAGCCTACCGCCAATATTGATAACATGGGACCATATAATAATCATGTGAACATGTATGCAATTATTCCCCCCATACAGGCGCGGATCCAGGTTTTTTCTGCAGGGGGGGGGGTCTAGGTTTGATAATTGCTTAACCAATTGCGCTGAACCGATCAACCCCAGAAAAAGTTGGTAAATTAGATTCAATTTGGTGCATTCTGACGTATTTCCGGAAGGTAAATTCCAAAATTACAGGTCTAAAAGTCGCCAATAAAATCGCATAAAAAAATTTCAAGTCTGGACCCCCCCCCCCCCTCTGGATCTGCGCCTGCCATAACCCATTCTGGAATTGATATTTGTTGATTATTTCTTGCAATGTCTGTGTATTTTGTCTCATCGGTTTGGTTTGCATGTAGTTCCTTTTGGAACTGTCTTTGAGCGAACGATATTCGCTGACAGTTCCTATCCGGCCTTTTGCAGTATGAAAATATGGTAAAATACCGCTATTCCCCACCCCTGTCCCCAGGCTGTTTTAGAACCCCCATGGTCTATTTGTCACCACAATTCTTTTTTTCACCAAAAGGAATCCCTTTTCACTATATTTGACACAGATTTATAATAATTCAACTCCATTTCCACCAAAAGGAATCCTTTCTCACTATATTTGACACAAATTTATAATAATTCAACTCCATTTTCAAGTAGAAATAAACATGCGGTTTGCGCATGTCCGGGTCTAGTAATGTTTCTTCAGTTTAAACGTATTTGGTGTAAGTTTTTAATCGCAGAATTCTACTTGACAATAGTGTTGAATCTTTAAAAATGTGTGTCAGCTGTGGCAAGAAATGATTCCTTTGGCGAATAAAGTAGAATCAAGGTGAAATATAGTACGTAAGGTTTCCAAAATAGCCTTAAAACAGAGGTGGGGGAAGAACGGTATTTTCATACTGCAGTTATAGAAGGCAGGATAGGAACTGTCAGCGAATATATCGTTCGCTCAAGGACAAAAAAATAGTTTGCATGTAGTGCATTTCGTCACTTTTTAGCATTAGTATAGGGTTGCGACATCTGGCGTATTTAGCGGGGTGAGGGCGCTGGGCCATGACATTTCATCAGAATAATACACCCAGTATTCCCAAGAAAGAGGACCAGTATTCGACCATCCGGATGTAATAGTTAAATAAATAACCAGTCTTCTTTTGTGAATAAATAGTAAAGATGAAAGAATCCAAAAATTATCATACATAAAAGAAATTTCTGATTTAATTACAACAGACAAGAAAAAGAAGGAAAGTCGATAATTAAGATTAAGTAAGCCACATCATTAAAATAACAATTGAATCAATTTAGAGGCTTTGGATAAAATTTCAAAATAGCCATTTAACATCTACACTAAACCAATTGAACCCACGACATTTTGTTAAGCGAACTTTAAGATGGATTTGTCAAAATTTGATGTATAAATGTAGAGTTCGATCATATCTGTGTAGCTTGGGTATTTATAAAGTAATGTGGGCTGGTGTCAGCGTTGCAAAGCGATCTAAAAACGATTTCCAATCAATTAATTGTTCGATTGTTAAAAACTGTCATATACACTAATTCATTTCCACTTGTTACACTGCCCGGTTGCTCCAAGCCATAAACCTAGTTCATGGTTTTGTCTTTATTTAGAATTTAATTTTCCAATATCATCCTGAACTCTGATAGTTATCTGATAGTTTGGAGATAAATGCCTATTAATAAAGTTGCAATATTTTGTCGATATTTGTGGTTATATTTGGTCCCAACAATAAAAAAGCATTGCCTACACTTCTTTTACATCTTCGAATATCCTCGTCTCGCGCCCATATCAGTGACGCAGATCATCGACGATGCTACACTTTATGTTTAAACGTCTTATATTGTTTATGGATCAGTTCATGGTCACACCTCGGTTAAGTGGCAACCATGCAAATTTAGACTTTATTTTTTTTTAATAGAACACAGAAAAAACGAGAAATAATTACAAAGGCGAAATGGCACAATTACAACTTGATTCTAACTGTATCCAATTCCAATCGAAAGAATGTTGATGAATCGGTCGAACTAAAGCCATAACAAAAGATTTCTTCGTAATACACCGGGATGCATATCTGAAAAGGCAAGAAAAAGAATTTTAATTCATGGTTTTGATGCAGATAAAAAGGGGCCTGTAGCATTTTATTTAAGTTTAACTACCAGCAACGTTACAAATCGTTTATTGTATCCTGATGGGGGGGGGGGGCTCAACTGGCATGGTTTCGATTCCTCGGTTGTGCGTGACAAGAAGTTGGATCGCCTGTCCAACCTCGTAGGTTTTCTCCGGCACCTCGGTGTTTACTCCCAATGCTAAGGACCCCTACGCGCAAGCGCATAAAATGTGTTAGTCCCCGAATGACCGAGCGTTAATCCCCCCCCCTCTCTCTCTCTTGCATCCTGTCATAAAACAATACATTATTACCAAACATCAACAATGTCTACATTGAAAAGCGGGGCTATTTGTAGTCAGACAGACGGCGTAACCTTCTGAGAGTCTTTAACACAGAATTACTGGTAACCTACATCATAGACTACTTAAAATTCGCAGTGATTGTTCTATTGAACATAGGGAACAAACCTATTGAATTTTAAACAAGTGGTTGCTATGTAAGATACACCCACGTATGGACAGATAACAGTGACAATCGATAGGGCTCATCCTCTCATTGTCTCAGTGCTTCACGTCGAATTTGAAAAGAAAACCGTCAAAAACTTTAACCTCTATCGCATTCAAAAGGTTTTCGGAAATGAGGGGTAGGTCCTAAACGTAAGTTCACAAAACGATGAATATCAAGAGGGTTTGTCCTCTTACAACCTTTCAACGAAACCTGCAATAATTTGGCTAAAACTGTAGCCTCTAGGTTCTCGACAAACGGCGGTAACTGTGAAAAGGAAGGTATCGGAAAGCTGAATATCGTTAGGGTTCGTCCTTTTATGAACCAAATGCTATACACATAATTTGAATAAAGATGTTTCTTATATTATCGAAATTTGTTGAAAGGAAATTGCTCAAACCTATATGGAAAAACATGGGTACATGGGTTCGGCAAATCTATGAGTTTTGGACTTTTCAGTATATATCCTATGATACTGCTCGACTATTTTTTCTTCTATGATTTCTTCTCCATGTGCTCTATGGACGTTATTTTTCATTTATCCAAAGAACAAGCCTGCAGAGTACATTCATATTACAGTATTATATGTGTTGCGACCAACTTTTGTTAATTTCCAGGTGCTAAATGTTAGCGATTTAGCTCCTTTAAGTTAAGATTTCGAGAAACTGAACCTTAGTCTATGGAACCAGTCTTACATATATACAGACCTACCCACGGGACCCCTCCCCTTTCCCACGTCCACGGATTCTAAACGTTTCAAATAAATCCAAATGATGTAAAATTTATGTTTTCATCCAGTAAGACAATTTGATTTTTTCGATCCCAAAAACATCTTAAAAGACGAACTGAATTAATTTGTGCCGATATAAATAGAAAACAGTATTATATCACACGTATTTTCTTATAACAACCAGTAGAATAACACATCAATCTAAAATTAGATCGCAAATACATTACTTTACCCTGATTGTCAGACAAGATTTGGGGGATTACCATTACACTGATTTAAGGGAATTTCTTCCCAAAGCATAAAGTATTTGAATTTATTTTCAGAAACCACTACGCTCATAGACAAGAGTAATTGTCATTGAGAACCGAAAAAAATTAAGCTATTCGTCGTGTATTCAGACCATGTAAACGAATGTTACACAAGACTGTATAAATTGTCTTTGAAATAGCCATATTCCCTTGAGGGGGTGTTAATTAGGAGAGGGGTATAATATAATTTTCACTGAGAGATATTAGCTATAAGACACAGTTCGACCTTAGCCTCGCTGATCTCTCTCTCATAATTCATAAAACAATTGATTAATTTTTATTTTGGGGACAGAAGACTCTGTAACAACAAATTACTCATGAAAGTCATCGTTTATCATCTCTGCTCGATGACTTAATCCGTCACCCTATTAAATTCCTAGTTAGTGGGCGTAGAACAAACAATTAATCTTTCATAACGCCGCATAACGCATTCAGCTTATCGAGAAGACAATAACCTTATTTGGAGAAGGGATGACGTATAGTCTTTTCTGAATAATTTTATTCTGTCGTATAAGTGTGGTTGTACTCGTACGTAACTAACATATGGAAATTAAATGGTACCGCGTCTCTGATGTTTAGAATACAGTATAGTGATACATATAACTGGGTAACGACGTTCCAAAGTGAAGACCCCGGAATTCCATTACTTGAACTTGTTTATCCATGAATATACATGTACGAAACAATCTGCTTATAAATAAAGGCACATTTGATTTGGAAATAAAATAACGTGTAACGTCCTACTTTTCTACGTGGGGTAACATTTACACTGGACGTCGATCCTTTATCTTAAATATACATTATGCAAGAGCTAAATCTGCCCATTGCATTCTTTTTTTAGACCTGAACTGGGGCCTATTTCACGAAATTTTAACTAAAATAAGATCCCAATTTTAGTAATTTGATTGGATAATATTAGATTGATTTTAGTGCTTAGCCAATCAAAATTGAAGTATCTACTAAAATTGGATTTTATCTTAAGTTAAAATTTTGTGAAACAGGGCCCAGGTATCTAAATTATCAATTAGACATTGCTTATCCAGTCAGCGATATTTAGCAGATTGGAATAAATTTTTTGAAAAATAATTAATCGTTAAAATGGATAGTCGAAATTAGTGTTCGGCACGAATATTCGAATAATTTCGAATATCAACATTATTTATTCTATTTGCCCTCACCTATTATTTAAGGCGATTTTCCTTGCCACATTTACATTCAAAGCTTATTTAGATTACCAAATTGCAGTCTGTATTTAAAGCCCCAATAACACTCTTGTTGTAACTGAATAATATGTCCCAATCTTCATTCTGGGCAACAAATCGTATTATTTTAGAATATTCCAATTAAATGATGTTATAAATTTCATCTTACCACACCTATTTTAAAAAATTGGAAAAATTCAACCAATTGATTTGAAAAGTCTAACGTAAACCTTTTCAAATGTGACTTGGATTTTAAAATATTTTTGAACCCTCTGGACAAGTAAAATAGGTGGTAATGGATAATTGACACAACAGGTAGGACACTTAAACATAGTACGTAGAATAAGGGTATTATTTATTTTTTGGAGCTACCAAGCCAGCAAGAATGTTATTGTCCCTTTAAGGGGGTGGGGTAGTTATGGATTTTCTCCAGGTCCTCCGGTTTCCCCCCACTCTAAAGACCCCTATGCGCAAGCGAAATAATGTGGTCCCGAAATTACCTAATGATTTGTGTCGAGTGAACGTTAAACTCACCACCTCTCCCTCTCTTTCTCTCAGCTAATAAGGGTACTGCCCCTACATAGATCTACCGTCTTCACAGATAGTTATTCAGTAAGTAGCCAGGGAGCCCGATGCTGAGTTCTGGGTGAATGCTTAATCAGTGTATGGCCTTCTTGAGAGACTTCACAGTATGTATGAACAAACGTGTAGCGAAACTCAAAATGCGACGTCATCTCTATACGATACCATTGTGATGAATTGACTTGGATTCGTCTCGAGACAGCTGGGTGAATCCACATTCATCATCAATATGAAGAGACTGTTTTCTGCTTATATGGAAAAGCGACTAGACGACAATGATGGAAATTGCTACAGTGCTAGACCCGCGATTGAAAGAGATGCCATTCGTGTCGGATGCAGCGCGGAAGAAATCCTATACATTAGTGATGGGAAAACTTGTTTTGATGTCTTGAGAGGTCGAGTTCTAGTGTACAAATTGGCAGTATGCGTAAAAGATCCTCTGGTAATTGCTAAAATATTATGATGTGCATTGTTCACGAGTTAACAGAGATTTCACTATTTCATAATTGATTAGGAATTATAATAAATTGAATATAAACCACTTTAAATATATTGAAAATATTCGAATAGTATTCGAATACTATTCGAATACAATTTCAAGACCCGTCGAATATTTGAATAATATTCGAGTTCGAATATCCGAACACTAATCGAAATAAAGACTTTATTTTTGTTTTTTATCGTAACGACTCGAAGCTAACCTAAAATTCAAAAACTAACATCTCGGTGCAGACTGGAGCAATTTGACTGAAACTTTTAGCGAGAACCGTCCACTCTTTATCGAATTCTTTAAATTCGTGTGATTGCTCATTCATATGTAAATTCGCCGAATTGCTCCCCTGTTTACTTCTGTAATTCTGGAAGAAGTTCCTTGAAACTAAGAAACATTGACATTGTGGTTTGATCATAGAGGGATACCGCTAAATACATGATTTTTAAAGCTCAAATCGAAACATATATATTTTAAAAATTGGAGTTGGGGGGGGGGTAGTGCATTAGGTTATACTAAAATTTGGCGTTTAGGATGGGCTCATGTCAAATCCCCGGAAACGAAATATAGATCTGTATTTTAATCAGATTGAACAACTGACGACTACATATTGGTTAGCCGTGTTTAATTACGGATTTAATAAACACGTGCCACAGGTTATTGACACCGTAATATAATCATGACTTCTGTATAGGATAAAGATAGCATCATGACTGTTTCTAAAATAGAATTGATACTATGTTAAGACCCAGCTCCGTATTGTATGTTAGTATCCCGTTTCCCTCTTGTCGGAAGGTAGACAGACTTGGTTGCAATAAAGTTCATATCGTTTATTATGATGTTCTAGCTGTTATCTGTAGTGTTACAACAGTTTGAACCCAAGTCTTGAATGTCTCGTGACAGATGGAGTCCATCCGCCGACGTCTTCTTGACGCAATCTAATTGCAACTTTTACTTGCTACCAGAAAATCACGGGATGGAATCACGGAACTTTAAATAAGTTATCAAGGGTGTATAAAATATATACCAACCTATTTCTATTTATACCCCTACAACAAGCCGGACATTCCGGGTTTTCCATAATTTCGTGTTCTTCGTCACAAGAAACTGTGTAAAACCATTGGTACCCGTCGTTGCCTTCTGATGGCTGATATACCTCTACTTCTGTATCATTTATATCACGTGCGTATCGTAACAACCTCCACGATGTCGTGGAAGGACAAACAGGTTGAGCTGTGACAGGTTGAAAAGCTCTTTTCTGTAAAACAAAGTATTGAGATAATTAAATGTCTCTGCTATTTAGTAAATCTATTTTAAAACACTCCATCATTAATACCGTCATTTTGATTGACTTTGAATTAAAAAAAAACGGAAAAGGACATACAATACAATACGTGTAGTTGAATTCATACTCGGACTTTAAATATACATTATGCAAGAACTAAATCGGCCTATTATAGGTCTTTCTTTAGCCCTGTGTTATCTTAATCAATCAATAGACATTAATTAACTTATCCAGGCCATAATCTACTCGCGATGTCATCGCCAGCGTGTGATATTTAGTGGACTGGGATTCGATTTGCTGCTCAACTTTTAATCGTGATATAATCATGAAATAGATAATCGAAACGATGTTTTTATCGTACCGACATTAGTAAGGTTGATAGGTTATTCCAAACATTCAATCGCTGAATTCTCGGTTAAGAGTGGATCAATTTGACTGAAATTTTCGGGAATTACTTTTATAGAGAAAACTGCCAGCTCTGTATCTAATGTCCCATAATGTGTCTTTAATTATGCCCTAAGCCGCGCAAGTCGTTTAATGTTCGCCTAGACTACAATGCTATCTGGAACAAAACAAAAGCTCAACTGCAGATAGGTATTTCAAATGATGAAACCAATTTTTTAATAGTAGTTATTTTACATCATTAATAAAATAGTCAAGTAAATCTCGGAAATACACTCACGAATGTTCACTAGTCAGCGGGTTCCTTAGTCCAACGAAATCTTTTATTAGGGTTAGGGTTCATTAGTCCACCGAAATCTATTATTAGGTTTAGGGTTCATTAATCCACCGATATCTATTATAAGGGTTAGGGTTCATTAGTCCACCGATATCTATTATTAGGGTTAGGGTTCATTAGTCCACCGATATCTATTATTAGGGTTAGGGTAGCTTTATTGATACCATATTTATAGTATTTCTTACAGCGGCGGACTAGTGATCCCCCCTCAAAACTTCGATGTGGACCAAAGTTGATAACGATCAAAGTCCTTCAAGAAATTATTTCTCTATCAGGTTCAATGTTAAATCCATTTCTTTCCTTGGATTAAATGACAGTTTTGTTTTAACATTCCAAAGATCTTCATCTTTATTAGCAACAAACGGTCCACATGTCGCGATCATTTGATAGAAATATTGATGGGGTTGGTCATCTCAATATGTTGCTGCGCCTGGTAAAAAAGAATCTATTACATGTGATTCTCCTAATTCATGCTCGTTCTTCCTTAGCCTATCTTAATAATGAATTCTCGAAAACCTGGCAGAAATGTAAATTCCCTCCCTAAAACTACTTTACTTTATGTCGACCAGAGCGTAGATTTCCATTTTTATATTTTGCTAACAGATGGAATTATTAGACAATCTCTCAGCTTGAATTCAGTCGGATTTAAAATAGGCCCATTAATAATTATTCGCGGACAACAAATTAGCTCATTATATGGCGCGCAAAATTTCATTTCAAGATATTTTTGTAAATACTGAACAGAATTTAACCATTTTTGGACCGAAATAACCACGAAGGTTCATACTACATGTTATTGTAGTTTGCAAGGTCTTCCTATTGTGATAAATAGATGCAATGAGACTGTATAAATGAATATCCATAACTTCAAACAGACGTGTACCCGTTTTACTTACTTCTATTGGACTACTGAATATTTTAGGGGGTATCTTGGGTTTTTTGGAACCAACTTTTAATCTTCTATCCATTAAAGCTGGGTGATTTTTCAGGAAGGCATACAGTCCTTTCAGTCTATCTTTTATAAATCGGGCTTGATGTGGCGATAGCCGTTCTATTGTTTCATCCTCCATTTCTTGTATAATACTATTAGTGTAAGCTGAAATATAACACACATACATGTTTAAATGTTATTGAATTGACAAGAGAGAAAGAGAAATAATGGGGTTTAACGTCCACTCGACACAAACTACTTGTAGCTCATTTCGTGACTAACATAAAGTTTAATTTTATTTCAATAATTCGTTGGCGCGTAGGGGACATTCGCAAAGGGAGGAAACTGGAGTACCCGGAGAAAACCCACGAGGTTGGACAGGCGACCCAACTCCTTGCCACGTACAACATTGGATCTGAAACCAGATTTGACAAGGGAAATAACAAATAACAGTCTCCTGTAACTACGTTAATGATAAAGGATACGACATTAAACATTTGGGCTTAGTTATAGGAATTATGAAATCATAACGGTTATTATAAGCATCGTCTATTGACGAAAAACTAATAAAGTCCCATGTACACATCGGCGTGCACGTAAAAGATCCCTCGGCAGTTGAACTTCGATATAAGAGTAGGCAATAGCGCTGCTGCCGGTCAAAATTTCTCTCATTGTACAATGTACGGCATGTGCCTATCTCCATAAGCCCAATTTCGGAGCAGAACATTAGAAGGGTTAAACCCCATTTCATTTCATTTTTATTGACCACACATACAAAATCTGCTCATAACGTTATCTTTTGCGAAAATCGGAATCTGGAGTATACGTATGGACAGTATCACTTTGCTTTAACACCCGATATAATCTGAACTGAGATTGATTAATTATCAGATATTCGTTGGTGAAGTGTCAATAGGGTGTATCTCTGGAAATTAGTCAAATACACTTGTTTGCATTTTTATAAAATCTCTCAATTAATATGCACATTTCTGTCTAAGCTGTGTATCTCTACACCAACTAGAACTGTTCTGGGTATCATGTGTCCAAATGTTGTATCTTGATTTGTGGAAATTTTGAAATGCAAAAGGTTCTATTTCTTAATCTTAGAAATTCTGAGATACACCCTTTTGACACGCTGATTCATGAAGATAGTTCTCCCCGAAGTTAGCCCAGTATCAGCCGAAGCATCTTCGAGCGTCGTGATGTGAGTTGGTAGGAGTGTTACATTTTGCAGTGTACCATCTCTCATTATGCTTTTATTTTTTACATTTGCAAACGCGATTCAGAGCATGGTTCGAAAAAAAAAATTGGTTTTCCAAACAAGAGGCCCAATGGGCTTTTAAAATCAAAATCCCCAAATGGTTATGAGAATGTTAACGAATTAGTCACATCTAAGCAACGGGTTTTAGGTTTAGAGCGAGGTCAAGTATTTTTGTTTAATAAAAAAAACGAATAGAACGGGGATTAAAATGTACCACATTTTATACATATAATTCTTAACAGCTAGTCACAAAATATTTTGTAGAATTGGTGGCTGGGGGCACTAAATTCTGGCCGCCATTAATTCCAACTAAAAATGTCCGGCGACCTGCTCTCCTCAGTTAACAATCTCAATACTCCAATCTCGTTTGTTTGTTTTATGGTTTTCACTATTATTACTAATGAAGACGATTTTGTTGCTACAGGGCGTATGATCTATGTTATAATTATCCCAATGATTATCTGCTTGTCGTCCATTTTGTGGATGTTTGCAGATTTCAGATTCGTTAGCCAGCATATAATGATGACCAATACTTTTATTGGTAAAATTTGATTCAGTAGAAATGGCCATTATTTATCATTTTAAAGGCAGATAGCTGGTGATTGAAATAGCCTGTTTATAATGATATATTGCATTACTGTATAATAACCGAAATAACTTGATCAAGATAAGATGATCGTGAAATGACTGAAAATCTCTCAAGGAATAATACAATTTCACACGCTCCAAATATAGACATATATAGATGACCGTATATATATCTTAGCAACTTGTTGGCATTTATCTTAAAAGACCATTTATCTCGCATCAATTCATTAGTTATCATTTTATATTCCGGTCCATGCAAAGACCCTTTCTGTGCAAACGGCCGGCGACTCAAAATAACCTTGGACAAATGTCAGTAGCAAGCATGAGTGGACATTGAAATTGACAAGATGACGGACATTGAAATTAGTATCGATACACCTATTAATTTGCTAATTATTTGATTAGAAGAGTTGACGTGACAAGGCTAATCAAACCGTAAATCACTGGGTACATCTGCTTCCCACTGGACAAACAAATGAAATAACTCGTATATTCAAATTTAATTAATCTGCACGTCATTAGAGGTCATGGCGTGGGGTAAGCGGGAACCACCTGGTCACTGGAATGTTGACCCCACAAACGTCACATCGTACTAATGCCCTTATTAGTTACGCTTTGTTATAGATATCATGTTGCCACGACATACGTAGGTGGAAATCTCCGACGAATTGCAGACGCTACACGCCCAATTACTACAGTAAATACGTTACGCCCCCCCCCCACTGATTTGGATTAATATCCTTTAGATATCCCCATTTCCAGATGTACAATAAATAAATATCAAAAATTCAAAACTAGAACCAAAAATGAGACAAACATGTTTTGAGATAATCAATAACAGAAAAGCGACTGGCGTTTCGTCTAGCGTCCACACTTAAAGACATGAATTGTATAAAATCACATACATTTGAAATGGTTTAAAGCCCCAATAACACTCTTGTTGTAATTGAATAAGATGTTCCAATCTTTATTCTGGTCAACAAATTGTATTATTTTACAATATTAAAATTAATTGATGATACAAATTTCATCTTAACACACCTAATTTAAAACATAACGCTAACGCTACAATATACGTCCACATTCCTGCTTTGATTGATATGGTACTTTGTCAAGAAGGCTAGGCGTTTGGTTTGTTTAGCGTTGAGGGTCGTGCACCAACATTAATAGTTGTCGTCCTTAGAGTATAAGGAATAACTATACCAAGATAATCCATTCAGAATTGTGCCTTCCTAACACTAAAGGCAAAAAGTGGGCGTGGCTCTGCCCCTGGGGGTCGGGACATTCATCAAAATCAATAGTGGACGCCCTCAGGCTATAAGGAATACATAAACCAAGTACCACGCTGATTTTAAGAAAATCCAGTTAGAATTGCGGCTTCTAGACGACACAGAGACACACAAAAAGAAAATGGGCGTGGCTCTGCCCCTGTGGGTTGGGCATGCACCCCAAACAATAGGGATCATCCTTAGAGTATAAAGAGTAAGTATACAAAGTTTTAAAGAAAATACAATAAGAATTGCGGCCTGTAGGCGACACAAAGACACACGATAAGAAAATGGGTGTGGCTCTGCCCCAGGGGGTTGGGCATGCATCCCAAATGATAGGGATGTTCCTTAGGGTACAAAGAATGTGTATGCTAAGTTTCAAAATTATAAGTTAAGAAATGTGGCCTGTAGACGACAAACAAATACATACTAGAAATGGGCGTGGCTCTGTCCCTGGGGGTCGGGCATGCACCAAAAACAATAGAGATCTTCCTTAGGGTATAAGGAATACGTATACCAAGTTTGAAGAAAATCCAGTAAGAATTGCGCCCTGTAGGCGACATAAAGACTCATGCAAAGAAAATGGGCGTGGCTCTGCCCCTGGGGGTGGGGCATACACCCCAAACGATAGGGATCATCCTTAGAGTATAAAGAGTAAGTATACAAAGTTTTAAAGAAAATCCAATAAGAATTGCGGCCTGTAGGCGACACAAAGACACACGATAAGAAAATGGGTGTGGCTCTGCCCCAGGGGGGTGGGCATGCACCCCAAATGATAGGGATGTTCCTTAGGGTACAAAGAATGTGTATGCTAAGTTTCAAAATTATAAGTTAAGAAATGTGGCCTGTAGACGACAAACAAATACATACTAGAAATGGGCGTGGCTCTGTCCCTGGGGGTCGGGCATGCACCAAAAACAATAGAGATCTTCCTTAGGGTATAAGGAATACGTGTACCAAGTTTGAAGAAAATCCAGCAAGAATTGCGCTCTGTAGGCGACACAAAGACACACGAAAAAAAAAATGGGCGTGGCTCTGCCCCTGGGGGTGGGGCATACCCCCCAAACGATAGGGATGTTCCTTAGGGTACAAAGAATATGTATGCAAACTTTCACGATTATAAGTTAAGAAATGTGGCCTGTAGACGACAAACAAACAAATACTAGAAATGGGCGTGGCTCGGCCCCTGGGGGTCGGGCATGCCCCAAAAACAATAGGGATCTTCCTTGGGGTATAAGGAATAAGTATACCAAGTTTGAAGAAAATCCATGAAGAATTGCGCCCTGTAGGCGAACCACAGACACACACACACACACACACACATACACACACACACACAGACAGGGGCGACGGCATAATACGTTCACATTATGAATGTGGACGTATAAAAATTGGAAAAATTCAACTACATGATTTGAAAAGGCTAACGTAAACCTTTTCAAATGTGACTTTGATTTTAAAATATTTTCGAACCCTCTGGATAAGTAAAATATGATGTAATGGATAATTTACACAACAGGTAGGACACATAAACATCTAGTACTTAGAATAAGACTATTATTTATTTTCTAGCACTGCCAAGCCAGCAAGGGTGTTATTGTCCCTTTAAACGAAATTAAAATTAGATAACACTTGGGATATTTTTAAATGATTCTTCAACCGGTGCAGTTGGCCTTTAATTGTCCACTTTGATAACGTAAAATAGTTAAAGATACATTATGCAAGAGCTAAATCTTCCCATTGCAGGTCTTTATTTACAGAGAGAGAGAGAGAAATGGGTATAACGTCCACTCAACACCAACTAGGTCATTTCGGGACTAACATATGGTTTTATTCTCATTTCAATAATTCGCTTGCGCGTAGGGGTCTTTAGCAGTGGGAGGAAACCGGAGTGCCCGGAGGAAACCCACGAGGTTGAGAAGGCGCCCCTATCTCCATGCCACATACGCTCACACCAAGGTTGGAAACCACAGCCGCTAGCCAGAGGTGACCGGCCAGCTAGAGGTCGAAGCGCGGCACTCTAGACCACTAGGCCATCCCAACCCCCGCCTTTCTTTAGGCCTGAAATGTTATATAAATTACTAATTAGACTTTAATTGACTTATCCAGACCATATAATAAACTCTCGATGTCATCGTTAGCATGCGATGTTTACTGGATTAGGATCTGATTTGCTGCTCAACTTTTATTCATGATTTAATCATGAAATCGATAATCGAGACTATGTTGTTGGGTTTTTTGTTATCGTACTGACTTAAGTAATGGCGATCGAGGCTAGGCCAAAGATTCAATTTGATTGGAATTTTCAGTTTTAAACTATTATAGTGTCACCTTTTTATCGTGTATCTTTAATAATGGTCGAAGTTGCGATTTGTCTCGGTTCTATGCGTGGGAGACGCGGGTGAATCTTTGGTAACATATCTATTAGAGCGGAGATTGATTTAGCTCACTGCCTCTGTCTAACTCCCCTCCCCGACTGAGTGCTTTTAAGTAACCCCAAGTGATTATTATATATTGTAAACGTGGATTAGGCGTCTATATCGGTAGTTTTTATTCTCATTATTACTAGGCTTATTAATAACTGCATTGCATATTATGTAGGGCTACCGTATCTAAGGTGTCAAACTACGATACCGGGTGTTAATAGAACTGCCACATGAAACTTACACCGTCAATCTATTTTTAGCTACGCTTAGAAACCGAAGCTAGTTGACATGAAACTTGCACCGCCTATCTACCTACATTTAGCTCAGCTTAGAAAAAGACATGAAGCTAGTTGACCGACATTTTAATTCCTACAACGACTTTTCTGTCGACAACACTTAAGTGAAATTGGCAAATGTTTAGGCTGTGTTTATTCTCGAGGTAGATATATGGAACATAATATGAAATGAAATGAAATGGGGTTTAACGTCCTACTGTTCTGCTGCTAACCTGGGCATACGCCATACAGTGTGTTATGGGGGAATTTTGCCCGGGCAGCGGTGGTACGGCCTATTCTTATTTCGAATTCCAACTGACAACGGATCATTTTCGTGCACGCCAATGTGTACACTAGACCTCGGTTTTTCGTCCCACCCGAACGGCTAGACAGCTGTCCTTGTCAGGTCCATCCTGCATCACTGACAAGTAGAAACAACTCCGGAAAATCTGGATGAACATTCTCAGCCAATGCAGGGGTCGAACACCCGACGTCCAGGCTCTACAGCCAGCGTCTTACCCACTTAGCCACGTGATCCCCTTGTACATAATATTAGTTGTTAGTTTTGTAAACTCTTTTAACTGACGACAAATAATTTTAAGTTAAATACGTGATAAAATATATATCATAAAGAGAGAGAGAGAGAGAGCTGGAGAAAAATGGGGTTTAACGTCCACTGAACACAAACTAGGTCATTTTGGGACTAACATATGGTTTAATTTTATTTCAAAACTTCGCTTGAGTGTAGGGGTCTTTAGCAGTGCGAGGAAACCGGAGTGCCCGAAGGAAACCCACGAGGTTGAGAAGGCGTCCCTATCCCCATGCCACATACGCTCACACCAGGGATCGAAACCACAACCGAAAACCACAGGTGACCGGCCAGCTAGAGCCATAGATGAGAGTTGGGCCAGTGGTGAGGACCAGTGTCAGTAGTCCATCCAATGGATGTGTCCGACTGCTGAAACAAAGGTACTAACACTACACCCCATACACCCCATACACCCCTTACATTGCAAAGACATGCATACAAATGAAACTCATGAATAAACATGCGAAGTGAGAACAATATGTCACGGAATTTGACGAAAGGCAGATAATCGTGTTTATAATATACATTTGTTATAGAAATTAAAACGATATGTATATTGTGTATATAAAAAATATGCCTCGGAGGGCTTTTCCTGTGAAAATATGTCTCTGGGTGCATTTTGAACAGGAGGAAAATATAGTTCAGCAGGCTTTAAAACATAGGAATCGACACTTAGATCACGAAAATCGAACAACTACAAATATTTCTAAGCAAAACATCAACTTAGGGTGACCGTTTTGGCGGCCATCTTGAAAAATGGTGGCCATCTTGGATTTTCAATTGGCCAATCGGGCAGATTTGATTAGTATCCCTTGGAGAACAATTGTGCCAAATGTGATGCTTGTATCATCATTTGCACGACTCTTCCCCAAAATTGCTGTTATCTGCTCCACTATTATAGGAATTTTTCAGACAGCCCCGAGTGTGAATGGGGGCTTCAACAAGGTAAGTTCCAATCTTCCGCTTTCGCTGAAGACCAGCGGTGCCGTCTGTAACCCGAAATTTTTTCTAGCTCTTCGGGTTCTGCAAACCTAACTGTAATCGAGCCGATACGCCAATGGCACTGCAGACATGGGTATTAAATCAACGAGCGTGGGACCAAAGTTTATAAACAAAAGGAAAGCAGTTAGTCTCAGCTTAAATATTTTATTCGGATGCGTCTTGGATGAACGACAGACATGAGGTATGGTACTGAGGTCCTCATAACCCAACACTCGTAAGACTATGTGTTACAAAATAATATTTCCGATAGCTTTCTTTATGAAAACGTGATGTGTGAAGCATAGCGTGCTGAGAAGCAGCTTTGTTTATAATACCGTATTTGGTCATCAATCTGAAGTGTCATTCATCAATATTAAACCAATACAGGCAATTGTTATATATTGATGTTTAGTTTGAAGAGTGATTTGAATCCATGCGTGCAGCTAATATAAAGACAGAATAATTCATTAATGCGTGGGAGACGCGTCTAATCCAGACTTGCAATTCTTCTTATTGAATTTAGTATAATAATAACGATGTGTAGATAATAACACAATTCATGGTCTGGTCGAAGGAAGGACAAAATTATGATAGCTTAACCTTTATTCTGTGACTGATCGTTCGAGTGTCACAATATAGTCAGGTTCAACAGGTGACTTTATTAATAAATAATAAAGCGTCGCCGAGAAAAGTTGTATTATTATACTGAGCGTTGATTGATTGTGTTTTCATGTGATGTGAAACTGTTATTATATATTCCCGTTTTTTCAGATGAGCCATGAATGAGAATTGCCGTCTGTGTTATTTATACTATTAAATTAACGGGATGAATCACGTGGATTGTCTGGTATTTAAAAATCCCAAAGCGTTGCCAGTAAACTGAAAACAGGCGCGGATCCAGAGGGGGGGGGGGGGGGGGGTCCAGGGGGCCGGACCCCCCCCCCTCCCCCTGCTCAGACTTGAAATTTTTTTATGCGATTTTATTGGCGACTTTTAGACCTGTAATTTTGGAATTTACCTTCCGGAAATACGTCAGAATGCACCAAATTGAATCTAATTTACCCCCAAACCCCCCGTTAATTGGTTGAGTGCCTTATATCAAACCTAGACCCCTCCCCTGCAAAAAATCCTGGATCCGCGTCTGGAAAAGCAATAAAAAGATGATCGGATAAACTCACAGATAAGACAGACATTGCAACCACCATGGCGACATTTAGATAAGATCGAACCAATAGATCAAGTCCTAACCATTGTTTATTAATGTCACTAATCTAGGCACCCACTCTGATAGCATATTTGTTTCGGGTACGCTTTGAATATAAATATCAACTAATAATTTATTTACCGGGAAATAGAGCTATTTCATAGATTGGTCATGTGTGGGAATCTGTCAATGATTCTGCGAGGTCATATTGTATAAAGCAACTTTGACGCAGTTACGAAATAATATGTGATTTGCTGCTTGACGAGGGAATTATGAGGATATGAATGGAATTAATTGAATCGAGCATCACCAACGCGTCTCTTGGTCTATGCGGGGTCGTTCTACAAAACAGCATGTTGAATACACAATTCGTAGAGCTAAACATAAAAGAACTACCGAACGAAAAGAATTCATGGTTTTTTTTGTCACAAAAGAAAGTTAATGAAGGCATTGTGTTAAATTGTTTTTTATTGATTTGTTGTTCACTCACCTACTTTATATAATACCCATACCAATTCTTTAATTTGAAGAAAATTGGTCTCGTGTACACATTGGCGCGCTGGAATCGTGTACACATTGGCAGTTGGAATTCGATATAAGAGTAGACCGTAGCACTAATGCCGGGACAAAACTTTCGTCATAGCACTGCTTGCCAATCTGTCAGTAATAGTAATACGCTGGAAACGTGTCACATATATTGTGTTAGTTGCTCGACCCTAAGGTAGAGCATTTTAAGGGATGTTAACACAAACTTGGGTAGTTTTATTATACTGAGCGCCACAGAAAACGCATCACTTAGTTTTTCGTATAACAAAATGATCCTGTACTTTTGTTTTTGACCTCTCTAACTTTGTACCGTTGATTACAGATTAAACATCCATAAGTGTACAAATGTGTTGTTATTGATGTGTTCCCATTTGAATATTGTTCACAATAAGAAGCAAAATAAATAAGATATGTTTACAGTATCATTTTGTTATACGAAAAACTAAGTAATGCGTTTTCTATGGCGCTCAGTATATTATCGGGACTGGCCCATTAAATGGTTGTTTCTTTATTAGCAATCAAAGGGTTGCAGTAGAAGTAAAACGTATCTGGATACTGGATAAACGAATATAGACCCCCAACCAAAGTTCTCGGGTGAATTGTTGAATTGTCCAGGTAATATCGTGGAATCATTAAGGGGAATATAAAAGAATGAACTTACCGTCAATTAAGTACTGAGCGGCACCGTTATCGAATAAGTCACGTAATGGTAAATCAACTAAAATGAAAAATAAATTAAAGTTAATTCAAACGTCTACCGAGAATAAAATAAAGCGTTTCTGCATAAACATACTGACGTCTGTAACGTGGAAAACCCCTTTCAGAAATAATGTTAAATATATTGAAGGAGATCGTCTACGTTACAGGCGCCGATGCTTTAGCCTTCCTCGTGGTAATCTTAACTTGTTGAATTGGTAAGGATAAGACACAGGGACTTGAAGGGATTAAAATAAAACTTCTTACTACTGCTTGACTATAATAGTATAGTATTAGTATATAACTATATAATAAAGGGATGGCACACGCCATCTTTATTATGATATATTGTCTGGTGTCATCTCACAATACTCACTAGTTCTGGCACTTCAGATAGAACTTACGAAGCGAGGCCGCTGTTGAGCGAGACTTGATCACCCAGTTCCTATGTTCTATCACGTGATAGAGCCTACGAAGCGAGGCCGCTGTTGAGCGAGACTTGATCACCCAGTTCCTATGCACATATCGAGTAATGATAGGTTTATAAAGGGACTGAGTCATACAGACTTCTTTTGACCTTATTTCGGGTTTCTTCCGGGCTCGGGAAGTTGAATATCGATAAGTGATAGCTTTTTAAGTTTGATTTGTTATTAATAACGCTGTAAAAGGACGAAATTTAATTACATCGGAAGGTGAATAATGATCAAATAAAGTCTCGTTGGCAATAAAAATGACATGAAGTGTCAGAACTAGTGAGTATTGTGAGATGACACCAGACAATATATAATAAAAAAGTCAGAACAAAGATGGCGTGTGTCATCCCTTTATTATATAGTTATATACTAATACTATACTATTATAGTCAAGCAGTAGTAAGAAGTTTTATTTTAATCCCTTCAAGTCCCTGTGGGATAAGATACGAAAAGCTAATGACGCAATCTATTCAGGTTGTGTTTACAGTAATCACTTGTTTTGGACGAGAATTAAAAATAACCTATATAATAGTTGAAATTAACACATAATCCATAAAGAGACTGGGAATTGGACATGACCCAAGAATATGACATTTAATTTAATTAGTCTAAGTTCCTAAGCTATATTTGCATTGCTTTGTTATATATATAACGTCCTTTGTTAGTTGTCTGTCGATTTTTGTTTATTTATATAAATGAAGAATTTAAATTAGATGTCCTATTAACGTCGCCCAAGCCAGTTCATTCACAGTATCTCAAAATGCAAACATATGACAGGTTGTGTATCCTTATATGCGGTTTTTCAAGCGGAAGGACTCTCTTTTCAACATGGGACGTGACTAAGAAAGGGCGAAAGTTGGAATTTCCCTACTATTTTTAGCTTTTTGCCGTGCGGGCTACCCAAACTGTGTTTCCTTATGTGCGTTATGTGTGTTTACGGACACAGTTTCGCATGCGTTCCCGTACCGAACACGACATGGTCCGTTTCTAAAAACCGCACCGGACGCCGCATAGAGAACCATATCCGCACCCGCACATAAGAACACACTCTTACTAAAATTCTATGAAAGTGTTTTTTTACGTATCCGCAACCGGACCGGAGCCGGACCGGATCCGTACTAAAGGAAATGCGGAGTCCTCCGCTATTATAGAGTGGAGTTTATACTAATTGAATATTTTGCTTATGACTTTGGCAAGTGGAAATATTTTAAAGCCAAATTAACACGGTAGGGATATCATTTTCATAGATAGGCTTGTAACAGATATTTGAATAACGTAAGACCACCAAATTCGGCAACACCCCTTTAAATAATTTCGAAATTATTCACATATAATCTATTTAACAATCTAAAGACTTACTTAAATGAAAGCCCATATCTTCTGGTTGATCATCAAAATATTCCCAATCTAATCTACGACATTCTGTAAAATAAAATATATAGATGTTAAAGAGTTGTCAGTTCCCACTATAATAGTTATTGTAAAGGCAATTTGCTGAAAATGTCAATCAAATTGTCTCACTATGAACCGAGAACTAAGCGAATGAAAGTTCCGCTTAGCCTCGATCATCATTACTAAAGTCGGTAAAACAAAACTAGTGGTCGCAATTATCCATTTAGTCGTTAAATCACGAAAGAAAATTTTGCACCAAATCGAACTACACCTCAACAAATATCGCATGCTAGTCTTGACACCGATAGTTGATTATGGTCTGGATAAGTTAATTAATGTCTAATTAATAGTTTTTATAACATTTCAGGCCTAAAGAAAGACCTACAAATAGGCAAATTTAGCTCTTGCCAAATGTATGTTTGATTTACCAGGCACTCACAATCTGGAAAAAGCAAAAAGAAAACCACGCCTGAAAGTAGTAGAATCGGAATGTAAAGGAGTTCAATCCAGCTAGGGAAAAAATTCGGAACAAATGATTCTTGCTTTTAGTGCACGGAGCTATGTACATGTACGTTGTACTCTAAGAAATAAAATCCACCGAATCTACCGTTTTTATGGACGATATCCTTTACGTATCAGATCTAATTCTGAATGATGCTTGTAAAGCCTTCTTATTTAAGGTATAATCAACTTAAAGCACTCTAAATATATTATCAAATTGTAAGTAACCATACACCCTCACTCAAAAAGGTTGATTTGTTAGATATATTTAATACATAAGATCCACCATACTCATCCGATTTGGCGAAGTAACTGTCATTGGATTAATTGTATGCTGAAATTGTGGTGTTGATAACCGCAGTTTGAGGATAATGTTGAAAAGACTTGTAATAGAGAGATTGATTGTTGTGGGCTGGTTACCTATAAACTGAAGTTTGGGGAATTTGTTGTCTCTTCGGACAATGACATCTGTTGTCTCTATTTATTATCATGGTGTTAACTAAGTTCATTATGTTATGTATTGAGATGATCTAGGAAGGAGTGGGTGGGATGAAGGGTGGGGGGGTCACCAAGTCTACAACATCATTGATGTTATGAAAAAAAAAATGTCTTTGGGGTCAAGTGAGAATAAACATCTGGAAACGTATTGTAGTAGACAGACTCCCGGTAGCACACATGTAACATGGCTTTGGGTGGGTTTTGATTATGCCAGACGTTATTCGGTTGTTGGCTTGATTGGTCCTGAAGAGTGTTGACGTAGCCAGGTGTTTCCATTATTATAGCTGCCTTCCCTTTGTCCGCAGGTACCGTGATGGTGACCCTGACTTCCTTAAGTTCTTTGGGTGCTTAGTGTTCTCTTTTGATCGAATTGTTGGGTTGTTTTGGGGTTTGGAGATGATATTGCAAACTTGATTTCGTAGATAGCCATCTGTACCTTCCGGTGCTGTCAAGTGTGGTCTAGCGATACTATCATCACAGTTCTTAGGTCGATTTTGTGAACAGATTGGAGTTAGTGTGGTAGTAGAGGGGTCGGGTCGCCCGTGATGTTTACCAGGTACTTGGTTGTTGAGTTGGTTGGTTTGATAGTTTTTCTGGCCATTATCATTATATTGAGCATTTTGCAACAAGTTTCGTGCGATAGTTAATGGGCCCACCTGGCTTAGCCTTTGGTGTGGGGCAGTTAGGAACGTTGAATGCGACGGCAGGAAGTTTACCCAATACTACCCAATATAATTATTATGTTTTCACAATAATGAGGTAGTATTTATTTAATACTGGGTAGTATTGGGTAAATCGTCCTGCCTTGCAGGGAAACGCCACAACTGAAAATGTCTTGCGGTGTCCATTCTTGATACATGTGAATTTGATGAGCATTTTGCAAAAACATTTCGTGTGTTTAGTGAACGAGCAATGGGGTGGGGGAGGGGGGCAATTAAAGACGCCCGACAAGTTTACCCCACCACCGAAAATATCTGGCAGCTGCCGCTGTTGACGCAAGCGAAGATCATGAATATTATGCCAAAAATTTCATGCAGCTAGATATATTTACAAATGTAAGCTTGAAGTCTTACCTCACTTCTACAGACACGGTAATAAACAAAAGGTCTCACTATTGAAATTGCAATTTAAAGAATATGTTAGTCACGAAATGACCCTTTACACCCCCCCCCCCCTCCTACCAGAATTAAGCCTATGATAAGACATACAAATTAAGCACATTGTCACACAATTTTCTCTCGGTGGCCTGACTATAGAGACCCACTTTATTTTTTTTCCCTTGTATCTGAATAATTTTCCCTAGAACAAAAGGTTGACCAAAATAGCTTGATTCAATGGCGTGATGTATAAATGGGTCGCTTCAGGAACTGATGATTACATGCATCTGTACACAATCTCGACACAAATAAATCAAAGACTATTTCGGGTAGACGCCATTGATTTGGCTGAAAGTCTGCGATAACTGTAAGTTGACGAGAGACTAATAACTAGATACAAACACCCTCTTTATATACTCTTAGCTCTTGACTAATTTATAAATGAACAATTTACTGTTGTAACTATTATAGTAAGTGTCGGTTTATAAAAGATAATGAGAAATTATATACACAGCCCGAGGCCTTAGTGAAGGCGTGTACATATAATTAGCCAGCAGCAGCCTGTATTTAACCTAACAATTATTAATGGATCCCAAACTGATCAGCAGTGAATATTCGCATGGCCACTATCATTACTAAGAGAGATCACAGCGGGGCGAGTAAATTAGCTCCCAATATTAAAGGGGCTATTCCGAGTCTCAAAAATAAATGTTTGAGTTCGTATGAAATTTAAGCGCCAAAATATAGAGGAATTGTGTATTCACCTTGTCTCAAAATAGCTCAAAATATGAACGGCAATCCTGCTTATCCTGACACGTAACCCTTTTCAGATTTCGGGTCAATTATTTCGTTGTTAGTCCTGATAATCGATGTGCTGTACTTGATAACTAAAGGTAAATATCACCTACACATTATTGTTATAAAATAAAAGTCTGATTGTATCCAGACACCGCATAATACAGCATGGGACACCGATCTCCATTTCCAGATGAAAACTGCGGGTTTAAGTTGTTTGAGTTTGTTGCTCAGCCCTATATGTAGATGATTTTAAAATCAAATTAAGCAGTTTTATTCCATTTTTTAAATTTAAGAAAAATACATAAAAGTATTTGAAGTATATCTGGATAAGAATTATTTCTTATTTAGTGTTAATGGGTACATAAAATAGAACGAGAGGCTGTAAAATGAGTAAAATGTGTTTTTTCTGCTTCGATCCGTGTATGTCAATTGGCAATGAAAAATAAACATTTATCATATTGTGATAAAACTTGAAATAATGTTTATAACCCAAATTGGCGCATATTGGATCGTAACTTTCTGGATTATGGTATCTGATTGTACGAAACAATTTTAGCTTGTGGACCATCTAAAGGTCACAATTTTTTCCGATTTTATAGAGTTCAAATGTCTTGAAAATCTGAACGAAATTGCCTAACTAAATGACTGCTCCTTGTACGCAAATAGTGTAAAAGTATATATTACCAAGGTTGTGTACAAGTATATAATACCAAGGTCGTGGGCTTTCTACAAGTCACAATGTCTGAGGTTTTGTTCTATAACTTAAACATGAATTAGAATTGTTGCATACTTTGTAATTTAAATATGTCCTACTAAGCTGCATGAAAACATGAAAAGAAAAAGATACATTGCCGATCAGTGGCAATAGCCAAAGTGTCTTTTAATAAAAAAAAATATGACAGAAAAATAAACAACACGTTCCCCGCAATGCGTTATTTTTGTTATTTAGTTTCTGGCGGTTTTTTCCAAACGAAAACCAATAGTATTTAAAGGAAACGTAATACCTTTTCCTTTAAAAGTGCCTTATGTTTTATTTATTTATTGTTTACAATTTTTCTATCGGAACGAACCCAAGACCACCTATTAGTATTTAAAGAAAACGTAATACCTTTTCGTTAAAAGTGCCTTATGTTTTATTTATTTATTGTTTACAATTTGTCTATCGAAACGAACCCAAGACCACCTATTAGCGAGCCACGGCCCCTTGACGTGTCGCAGCCTTACACATTTTCAAAATGTTTAGCAAGCGCCGGGGATTTGCTCTTAGTAGGCCAGTGGATCTATTAGGAATATGTCCGGAATACAATATTCTCCACACATAAATGGATTGATAGGCCTAAATAGCATAAAACAAAATATAAAGTAAATGTTTTGAAAGGCCTGAACCATTGCATCAGCAACGGAAAGAAAAGTACGGACAAAGTTGAAAGTTATGGTTAAATTACAAGTAGTAGGCCTATTATAAAGAATTGGATGAATGAAGAAAAATATACAAACTAGAGATCAATGAATACTTTACAAAACAAGAAGTGACAAAAAAATCAATGACGAATATGTCGATATTTTTTTCATACATAAAAAAGTTCAACCCACTATTAAGCGAATATTTCATGAATAAATGAGTAAAGTGAACTGAAGACATGTGTTTAAATGACATTTAAAATACGCCTTCTCGTATCATCAGCACATAACATTTCTTCGTTTTGTTGTGAATTTTCGGTAGTTGTAATTCTTACAGCAGAATAAAAAATAAGAAAAAAAACCTCTCGGGAAATACAGGAATCTCGATCATCAAGTCATATTTCCTCTACATTTTAGCGTTCGCCGTTTTGGGAGAATCATAGACCCCGGGGAGTTACGGAGAGCTCCCCAAAGATTTGATTCTTACTGCCACAATAAATTCTCTTTTCAAGGAAATAGACAGGCAGACATCAACACATCAACCGATAAACTTATATTACAAACAGACCGGAGGTAAGTCTAGGATATGCATATATTATAGGTGTGCAGATTAAAGACGAAACATTTTGTACATCAAAGATCGTGTTTTGTCTTCTTCAACAACTGTTCAAAGACACAATCACTGTAGGAGGTTCATGTATTTTGTATGATTTATTTCAGATAATAAAAATAAATTATTTCTGTATCTGAGAGAAAAGCTGATATATAAGTCTTCCTCCTTTTTTATTTTACAATGTTATAAATATAATCAATCATATTGTAATGTAGCATCTCTCGAAATATCAACCAGAGTTTTAAAAATGACTTCCAGATTAATGTCTTTGACGCCTTAACTTCATATTTAAGGATAGCTACGCAAAGCGTGGACAATACGCCTACACAGGTCCCTTGAAGAAATCTAATCTCTTATCGAGTGCACAAGGTCTATGGAAAAGGGGGCATTACTCCAAACGAAAAGTTAAGACAGGCTGAAAATCGACAGTGTTCGTTTTCTCATGACCGTGATGCTTCACACCAAATTTGAAAAGAATTTGCCGAAAACTCTAAGGGCTCCATAAGGTTATCGGGAAAAGGGGCATAACTCCATCAAAAACCTTAGCCTCTATCGTGTTCACGAGCCAATTGTCGACCAACGGACAGAGTGTCGACATGGTGGTGACGTATAAAACCGATGGATATACGTCGATCTAAAAGCGCTAGCTGCAACTTACTGTTTTTTCGTAGTAATTCATCCACGTGTCCTGTTACTTAGCTTTTATATATATATGAATTATTAGGACAACCGCAAAGTTGCACTACTTTGTTTCACGGTAAATGATAAAAAGGTAAAAGGTATGCCGACACAAACTGATTTCAACACTGGTTTAATAACATTTTAACATGAAAATATGAAAAATATGAAATCATTTTTTTTTTCAATTTTCTTTTCAAGTTAATCTAATACAGTAACAATAGGAAGTCAAGTTATTTCCGATATCAATTCCATTCATAGAATTTGTATTATGAGCCGAGAAACAAAACAAGTAAACAAGTAAATGGATTCAAAGCATGTCCAAAGAAGATATCGTTTGCTCCCACTGTGAGAGACATAATTACAAAGATTAGCCCGTTTATTTAAAGATACTTAGATAGATAAGATAAAAAGCTTGCAGTTCTCACTAGATAAAAAGGAAAGGGAATTTGTTAAAAATTTCAGTCAAATTGATCCACTCTGAATCGAGATTTTAGCGATTGAACTTTCTATCAAGTCTCGATCATCATGACTAAAGTCGGTACGATAAACATATATTCTCGGTTATCCATTTCGTGATTAAATCATGAATGAAAGTTGAGCAACAAATCGGATCCGAATCAAATCCAGTAAATATCGCAGACTTCCGTTGACATCGAAAGTTGATTATGGTCTGGAACAGTTAATTAATGTCTAATGATTAATTTATTTAATATTTCAGGCCTAAAGAAATACCTGCAATAGGCAGATGTAGCTCTTGCATAATGTTTGTTTAACGAGGCATTAGGGACTTGAATTTGACCTGATTTGAGTATATCGTTACATCAGGGACAGATTGATCAATTCATCACAGATATACCCATTATAATATGTTCTAATAGTAAGTGCAGGAGGTCACGCAAAACAAAAATCTACAAGATAAAACTGCGTACAAGTACAAGACAGAAAAAAGACATTGCACAAAATGAACAAATATCAAATCAAGTGGATGGATCCGGCGTCATAGTGGTATAAATATATTTACAGATGTGACGTCATCTTTTGGTGTTGGCGTACCATTATTTCAAATATCAGTGTGGAGAATGTGCCAAGCGTACATTACTTATACTAGTTGCAATATTGGACCCGCAATATTGAAATGCACGTGCTGGATAGTGTCTGTATTTTAAGCTTTACATTGGTCTAGCACAATTTCCATATATTACTTAATATCTCGCACTTGACCATTAAAGTACACCGATATCATTTTTTTGTGTTTCTTCTTCTTTCAACAGTATTTTTATTCAAAATTGAAGTATGAAACTTCTTCTTTGTTCTTGATGATAATAAAAGTGTTGATACCTTTTTTAAATGTACAACAAAAGAATTAAAGCATCTGATGGTGTTTTGTTTTTCAATTCAGACGTTTCCTGTATAATAAAATATTACGAAATTTTATTAACTGCTAATTCGAAATTTCGGTGAAAATGGTTCCAGGATTTATCTGTTTTTTTCATTCTGATATTATACGTTATAAATCATAGCTTCATGTTTTATCCATTACATTATGAAAAACAAAGTTTATTATCTCAAAATACATTTGACTTGTCCATCTTTCCACTAAGGATTCTGACAAAGTGAAATATTGATATTGAATTACAATCTCTCATATAATCCAGACAGAAATTTATCAACAGTATGCCATATTGCTTCCGTATTACAGTAGCACAATATATGTTGTTCTTGGTGTCGTTTTTGCATTAGGAGTTCGTTTCTATTGAAGGGCCAATCCCGATAACATTTTGGAGAACAAAACTGCTTAAAATTGCGTTAAAATTTAAAATCCCTTAAAATCCTCTACCTTAGGGTCGAGCAACAAACTCAATATTTGATACGTTTTCAAACAACTAAAACCCGTCATCAGTCTTCCTCTGGAAATGGAGACCGGTATCCCAAGCTGTATTAGGCGGTGTCTGGATAAAACCAGATTTTTACTTTATAAAAATAAGGTTTAGGTGAAATTTACCTTTCGTTATCAAGTAGGCCCACAGCTCTTGGGTCATTCATTGTACACTAACAAAAAAAAAATCCGTGAAAAACGTAAATTTTATCCGTATTTCTTTTTTTTTCTCTGTAATTTACAGAAATTCCCTTCAATTAATATAAATTCAATTTTCAAATATGGGAAAAAAATCCTGGTAATTTTTGTTTCCCGGGAATGAAAGATAAAAAATTCAATGAATTGACCATTGTTTAAAATAGCTTTATTTAACGCCCGTTCCTACCATCGTGGTATCGCCGACAATCTTTATACGCAACCTCTTTCCGCTGATATAAGAATATGGAATATCCAAATCGGTAGTAGTCGAGAGCAAAGTATCACAAATCTCTACTCGTGAGTAATTGGACAGGTTAGAGACTTCCGGGTATAAGCTTGCATATCGTATTATTTAAACTCTGCCATACGGTAAACCCGGCTTGCCCTGGCCAATCGGTTATATGCACAGTTTTATTTTAATCCCTTCAAGTGCCTGTGTAATATGCTATCCGGAAGTAAGCGTGCTTGATTACAAGATACTTCATATGGAAGACCAAACAGCTCTTTATTCAGTGTTCTTAGTTCTTAGTTCTAAATTCTTAGTCCTTAATTGTTACTTCTTCATTTGTTGTCGTATTTCGACATTTGTACACTAAAGTTAACATTTGTATCTTAAAATCAATATTTGTTTCATAAATCAGACATTTGTCATATCAGATTTGTAAAATTTATTTTAATAGAAGATATTTATTTTTTTTTAGAAAATCAAAAAATAGTCTATATTTACATTTCATCAGAAAAATACAACAAAAGGTAAATATCAAACAACAAGTTTCAAAATACAAATCTCCAAATACAAATCTTGCAAAATATTTCTCCAAAAACATTTCTCTAAATACATTTCTTTAAAAACATTTCTCCAAATACATTTCTCGAAAAACATTCCTCGAAAAACATTTCTCGAAATTCATCGAACCGGAACAACCTGGCATACAATAAGTCACTATACAATAATGGGAATCGAGTATAAGCACATGTACAATAAGAACAATCGCTCGGTGACTGCGACGCTTGTGATACGATCCCCCAATAAGCTCAATCGCTCGGTGACCGCGACTCTAGTAAAACGATCCCTTGGCAGCTGGAATTCGATGTAAGAGTAGGCCGTAGCGCCGCTGCCCGGGCAAAATTTTCCTCATAGCACACTGTATGTCGCATATCCGTCTTCATTACCCCAGTTTAGGAGCAGAACAGTAGGATGTTAAATCGCATTTCATTTAATTTCTCTAGTGAAACCACGTGCGTAGAATGGCTAATCGAACCGGGCCTTCGATAACGAAAATAAATTGAAAGTAGTCTATTTTCAGAAATTAGGCTTTGTCTGATGGCGACATATCTCTTTGTTCAAAGAGAGGGAGAAATGGAGTTTAACAACCACTCGACACAACTAGGTCATTTCGGAACTAACACATGGTTCAATTTTATTTCCATAATTAGCTTGCGCGTAGGGTCTTTAGCAGTGAGGGGAAACCGGAGGCCCCGGAGAAAACCCACGAGATTGGACAGGCGTCCCTACTCCTCGGCACGTACATCGAAACCACGCCAGTTGACTCAATGACAGACCTTATTGTACAGCGTGTACGTGCTATTCATTAGACCATCCAGCCCCCACCCCTTCTTTGCTCAAACGAAAGAATGTTTTACTTCTTCTAAATCATGTTTTCGTGAATGTGTCTGTGAATAAGTTCATACAGATTTTCCGGCGTTATTTCCTCTTGTCAGTGATGCAGGACCGAGGTCCTTACAAAGACAGCCGTGTAGTCGTTCGGATGGTACACGAAAAACCGAGGCCGCGTGTACGCATTGGCGTACACGTAAAATTTCCCTTGGCAATTGGAATTCGATATAAGAGTAGGCCGTAGTGTCGCTGTCCGGGCAAAATTTCCCTGATAGCCCACTGTATATATACCCGTCTCAATCGGCCCAGTTCGGAGCAGAATAGTAGGACGTTAAACTCCGTTTCCTTTCATTTCATTTATTAAGTGAGGGGAGGTGGCAGGGATTTAAATCTTAACAAACGATCTCAATAAGAAATTCTAAATATTTGTTCATATACTACAGGAAAGTATGTTTTTATGCTGGCTACAAAATGTAAATTTATATTTACATAACTTGCAAAAAGAAAAACAATTGACTGGCACTAACAAATGAGGGGTGGGGAGGGTATTTAACGTCAAAATACCGGCCATAACACAAAATACAAGATATCGGGTTGCACACCATTAAGAAGGTCCAAATACATTTTAACAATATACATATTTTTTGACATATACATAATTTAGAAGAGATAAGTCCTCTTTCATTGATCCAACTACTTTCAATTTATTGTATTTAATGCTATATCATATCAACCAATATATTTATATATAGAAACATAACAAGCACATGATTTCATTAAAGTCACAGTCATTGTACGATTTTACGTGTTGTATGCTTGCTTGATTCTTCTTTATTGTATGGTGACTTATTGTATGCCAGGTTGGTTTCTAATGTTCCGTTTAGATGAATTTCGAGATATGTTTTTGGAGAAATGTATTTGGAGAAATGTTTTTGAAGAAATGTTTTTGGAGAAATGTTTTTAGAGAAATGTTTCACAAGATTTGTATTTGGAGATTTGTATTTTGAAATTTGTTGTTCGATATTTGTTTTTTGTTTCATTTTTCTGATGAAATGTAAATATAGACTAATTTTTTGATTTTCTAAAAAAAATAAATATCTTATATTAAAATACATTTTACAAATCTGATATGACAAATGTCTGATTTGTGAAACAAAAGTTAATTTTTAGATACAAATCTTAATTTTGGTGTACAAAATGTCGAAATACGACAACAAATGAAGAAGTAAGAATTAAGGACTAAGGATTTAGAACTAAGAACTAAGAACGCTGAATAAAGAGCTGTTTGGTCTTCCATAACTTCAACCCGAGGCGTTTAAACTTATTTTTATACATTTGTGAAATCTTAGTAACTGATTAACGTATGGTGAATAATAATACATTTTATAGATCCTATAAATAAATGAAATTAGATATACATGACATGTAATATACCATAATTTATAAAATATGATTCTTCATATTTGGGTTAATAAACTCAAATGGATACTATAACGTGATAATTAAAGGGAATGATCATAATATGTATATACGATTACTTATCGTTGCATTTGAAAACAGAAATAATCCGTAAATTCCTGGTCATAGACACCGTTTATAACGTTAAATAACAGACTCAAGTACATCAAAGGGTGGAATAAAACATTTTATCCCTAAATTTCACGGAAATTTCCTGTTTAATACTGAATATTCCATAGCAATACATAAAACACGTTATTTGAAGAAATAATTCACACTGTTGAAAAACACATTTTCTAAAAAAAAAAACCAAAGCCATTAGTTAAAGTTACAATTTCATATTTTTAAGTTATATTTTTAAAATGTATTAAAATAAAGCCCTAAAATATATTGTATCTATAAAGTCCTACCTTGTTGGAGACTAATCCTATTAATCCTATAATTCACTATTGCCAGTTGACAAATTGGCAAAAATATCATTTTCAACTTCAAATTCATTGCATGTGGGGGGGTGGGGGGTGGAAAAACAAGGGAGGTAATTGTGTTATTATTTCCTGTGTCAATGATTTTTATGCCTGGGAAATATTGCACATGATCGTATAATAGTGAGTTGACAACCTTTAGAGCAATAGACATAGATATAGTTATGACTTTCTTAGAAAATATGAAATTCCCGGTTTAACAGAAAAAAGCGTTAAACTACGAAAAGGGATAATTGTTACAGTGTATAGAACTTTAAAGGAACGCGAATCGATTATCTGATCACCCAACGAAACAATTTACACGAAATCTTAAACGCGTTACGTGTCCGGATAAGCAGTCCAAACCAATGAATACACCATTCCTCTATATTTTGGCGCTTAAATTTCATACGTACTGTTCAAAAGGGGATAGTTCCTTCAAAGGGTGTATATCTTTTTTTTATTGGAGTCTTTGGAAACCTGCTCCGTCCATAAAACATTAAAACAGATTCTGGTCCAAAGTCGCAAATTACAATGAAAGACAATACCAAGATTATGTTTTTAAATTCCATTTAAAGGCCTGTGGAGTTTCGTGTTTTAACCCTTTATTGTAACGGATATTCCATGTAATGGAAAAGGCTAGCACAAAACAATGCAGCATCTAATGAAATTATTCTGGTCTTGTTTTATATTTTTTTAATCGGGTTTTTGACATTAGCGGAAGTTTATTGTTATGAAATAATAGCTCATCTATAAATTGATCTAAGCATGTGTAATACAATTACAGTGCATGATGACCCAAGTCTGGCCCATGTTGTTTACGTACATATATTTATGTTATCCGTCTCCAATGGCGTTTATTATCCGTCACATTTCAAAAATCTACAAAACATAGTCTTTGGAAGCAGTTTTTTCCTTGTTATGACGTCTCGAGGTCGATCTATTATTCCATTAGATTACAGACAAACGTAATATCAAATGAGATACTATATTCAGAGACACACATTCCGGTCTAAATCCGCGACTGGAATTACCTGACGACGTCACACACCCGATAAATATAGCCCGCATCACCGCTATACGAACAAATAAAATATAGACGTACTCCCATAAAAGTCATTGATTTACACGTTTTGACAATTTTACAAGACAAACGAAGCGATGCTTTCTTTCTTTACTTTATTTTTTTATAATTATTATTATACGACCTACTACATTATTGTGTTGTTTTGGCCTTTGATCTGTTGTTAACATAAAAGAATCGCCCCTCTTCGTGTATTTTATAGAAAAACAAATATTCTTGGATTACTTTTGTGCTAAAAATAGTTCTTCATGGAACACGTTCTTGTATTTCTGATCAAAAAGATTCCTTTTTCTGACAACTTGTTACTTAATATTTTTTCCCATTTTATCAAGAACAAATATAATTAGACTGACGGCTTTCGTTCAAACTCAATCCAGTTAACCACAGTGTTTGAGCTTAATTAAAGGGACAATAACATTCTTGGTGGCCTGGTAGCTCCAGAAAATAAATAATACCCTTATTCTAAGTACTAGATGTTAAGTGTCCTTCCTCTTGTGTAAATTATCCATTACAACCTATTTTACTTGTCCAGGGGGTTCGAAAATATTTTAAAATCCAAGTCACATTTGAAAAGGTTTACGTTAGACTTTTCAAATCAATAAGTCGAATTTTTTCAATTTTTTAAATTAGGTGTTTTAAAATGAAATTTTTATCATCAATTAATTGGAATATTCTAAAATAATACGATTTGTTGACCAGAATGAAGATTGGGACATACCATTCAGTTACAACAAGAGTGTTATTGGGGCTTTAAAGCGACAATGGTCAATACTTAAAGCGATAATTTCATATTTTTTAGTTATGTTTTTAAAATGTATTAAAATAAAGGCTTAACCAGGGGACACCACCCTGCGAGCTTAATCAAGCTCAGTCTGATAAAAATACAGATCTCTATTTCGTTTCGTTTCTTTCATATTTTCGACATACTCCTGCGCAGTGTTTCGTTTGATTAGAACTAATCCACTTCACACTGCTATCTTGAGTGAACATTGTTGTGCTAAATTATTATTGGTCAGTAGTGCCATTACCAACCAATGACCTACATTGTAACAAAAAATATCGGGGCTAACCAGACATCAAAATATGTTACCGCAATGTATCTAGTGACAATCGCGACTTGTTTACGTCATAACCCGCGAAATTTATTATGCTCGATTATCCAGAGCCAACATGTTTTCTTCGTCGGCCATTTTGAAAATTATGCCGAATGCGAGTAGAGAGGAGGGATTTGATTGGACGTTAAAAAGAGACACGCCCCGCCCAATTTCAAGAATATGACTTCTATCCAGCAATGGTAAGAGAGGGATCTCTCGCGTCATTGCTTCAGGAATATGATTTTCGATGGCTTACACTGCATGAAAATCTGACCAGTTTTACCGGAATGTCGTGACTGGTGTCATACGAGCGGCTTTTAACCTTATGGCGTCAAACATTGATTAATCAATCAGCGATGGCGTTTCTAGTGGCTTACCGAAGTTTCGTGTAAATTCGCCGTAACAGAGCGTTTGATTGACTAATCCTTTACATAAAAACACTTTCATATCCAAGTGTAGTAAAGACAAGTAAAAACGATATTTAGAACTAAAAAAAAAAAACGAAATGAAATAGGATCTGTGTTTTAATCAGATTGAATCCGGTCCAACTCGTTATGCTGTTAGATTTTTTATTGTCCGTTTGAAATACTATGTTGTGTATAATACAACTAAACTGTTCTGGGGTGAAAGGTCATGGTTTAAATTTCATGTAAAATGGTTTGTGTGTAATAAAAACCTAAATGTACCATTTTATTTTTTTTTTTTTTTCAAATAATAAATTTTACTGTAAGGAAAACCCCAAAGTGTTATGACGTAAGATTGCTTAAAAACACGAACATGACAATCATCTACCTAACGATTCTTATTTAGGGCAAATATTAACATCTGTCAAGGTCGTTCAGATGTCCTTGAAATGTTACATAGCGCCTATTTCAATAAACAAATACCATGACAATCTGTTCGATGGATATAAGGTCGTTCCATGAATCATTGTAATATGGAGGGTGGACGTCTAGCTTTTCTGCAACTAGTTTTAATCGTTTTAATTAAGTAAAAAATTGTCTAATCTGGTATATAATGTCATGCTCGGTGGTTATTTTTGTCCTTGACAGTTGGAATTCAAAATAAGGGTTACATTTATAATAATTTTATGGTGTGATTATGAATCGTTCGGGTCATCAGGGGACGAACCTTATGATAGATGCTAAATTATAGATGTTACAGTTTTAAACTTATCAAGTGATAACTTGCTGTCGAAACATCTGCTATACGGACGCATTTCCATTTCTAGCGTTGGGTTTGCAAACCAATACGACCATTTAGTTCCGGAATCATACGAACACCAGGTCTCTCCCTTTACATAATAATCTTTTTTTTATTAATAAGTCCATTTAACGGAGTACCAAACTGAGTGAAACCACAGCACAGAAATACTGATCAAAGAACATTATTTCCCTTTCATATGAGACACTCAGCTTATTAAGAACTTTGTCGAAAGAAATGGTATTTGTGTATTATGTTTTGTCTCCATAGTATTCGATTAGCTTTGAATATTATCTTAAGACTTTTACACTTCTTTCACGCCCAGACAATCTTATTTTAGCTTTGTAGCTTATCTTTTCACAAATAAATTGGATAAAGATGTTTTGCCGTCAACTATTAATATGTTCGCAGTGGCTTATTAAAAACTATAATATTTAAGTGTGGTTAAATGGCCGGGTGCTAGACATTAAATAATATACTGATATTACGCGAGTTTTATATAAGCATTAAGTTGCTTGTTACTGTATCCAACTTATTCATATTATTCCCTCTATAATTGTATATAAGAATTCCGAATAAATACTTTTTTAAATCATATTACGCGAGTGCGAACGCACGAATTTATATAGCCATATTACGCAATGTCTTGCACGAGACCATTAAACAACTTAAAAGATAGACGCCATCCAGTACGTGTATTTCAATGAAATACGTCACATGGTCCAATATTTCAACTAGTGTAAATAATGTACGCTTGGAACATTTCCCGTACCATTATTTGAAATATTGGTACGCGAACATCGAAAGAGAAACGCCAGTTGACTCAATAACAGACGCTTATGATACAGGTGCTAACCATTCGGCCATCCATCCCACCGAATTAGCAGACAATTATCAAATTTGTAAAGACGTGGAGAGCCGACAACACCCTAAACGGTCGCCTTATTCGGCGTGTGACCCATACATCTGCTCTTACTATATATATCTTAGTAGCCTTATGATCGTCTAGTATTTTCGTCTTTTGTCCCCCCCCCCCTTCACGTACTGTATTCTCTTCTTTTTAAAGGGACAATAACACTCTTGCTGGCTTGGTAGCTCCAGAAAATAAATAATAGCCTTATTCTAAGTACTAAATGTTTTAGTGTCTTACCTGTTGTGTAAATTATCCATTACATCCTATTTTACTTTTCCAGAGGGCTCGAAAATATTTTAAAATCCAAGTCACATTTGAAAAGGTTTACGTTAGACTTTTCAAATCAATAAGTTGAATTTTTCCAATTTTTTAAATGAGGTGTTTTAAAATGAAATTTATATCATCAGTTAATTGGAATATTGTAAAATAATACAATTTGATGACCAGAATGAAGATTGGGACATGTTATTCAGTTGCAACAAGAGTGTTATTGGGGCTTAAACTAAATAGTTTTTATGTCTGTCTTCTTGTAGTTAAGGCGTTTGTCTTACCAGGTATAACAATGCAACAGTTCGTTTTTACATTTTATATATCATAGCTGGGTGCACATAAATTCCTCTGAAACCCTCTCCAGCCAGATTCGTCTGCTGATAGAAATTGCTGTATTTTTCCTTTCAAGAATCAAGCAGCTGTGAAGATATCATATGGTCTTGTAGCTTTGGGTTTTGTTGACGTCCAGTTTGTGTTGTTGGTCAAATATGACATAAATAATAACAGAGATTGGATAATGAAGCCAAATGACGTCGAACCCCACCCTTATAATATTGATGGTGGAGAGTAGTTACCAGAAAAATTTCCCACAATATATCTGTTATCAACATAGAATTGAATATATACCAAATTACAACTCTTCTTTTATATAACAATCTGTCACTCATTCACTCATTTGATTTAAAGGACAATGTGTGTCAGATATCGCTCATTATTTCAGTCAGTTATATAAAAGGACAACTCGTGTTTGTCATGTTTGACGTCACTTCCTGTATATTTCAGAGTTTGTTACACATCTCTCGTAGCAATGATCTCCGTGTTAAAGTTAAATTTGGAATGTATTTTACCAGTTCTATCACATATGTAATAATGACTGGCACCAATATTCCCCTTTAAGTACATATCAAACATTATGATTTCTCTACCATGTGTGAATCTATATAATTAGCCAAACCTTGCATAATTTTTATATATTTTTTTAAAATCTAGTTTCTAGAGAAAGGCCATAACTAACAGCAAAACTACTCTCGGAATTGTGTGTATGTGTTTGGTGGGGGGGGGTGTAGGGTAGGGGTGAAATGGCTTTATTTAACGATCGCTTCCGCCGAAGTGCGTGAGTTTTATTTAACGTCCGCTTTCGCCGAAGTTCTTGAGGTTTATTTAACACCAGCGTCAACCGAAGTGCTTGAGCTTTATTTAACGCCCGCTTCCACCGAAATGCTATCACCGACAATTACATTATTATGAGATATTTATTTTCATAATAAAATTGTCGGCGATATCACTTCGGTGGGAGCAGACGTTAAAATAATCCATTTATATACCTAGACGAATCAAGCAAATGTGGAGACGGTTAGGCAGACTAAGTTTTATTGAATTAGGATTATTTCATGTATTACTGTTTATAAATATACATATGACAAGACATTTTGTATCATTCAGAAAATTCAGCTGCCGATAATTATATTAACGCTGGAAACACATGGGAACGTATAAATCTTCTTAATTTCTCATAATGAGTATTCTTTCACTTCCCGTAAACTTCTGGGAATTTAGATCACAGCTCAAATTACACAATATTTCATTTTCTGTAAATGCCAACCTCTTCTTATAATCTTTTTAAACCTACGGGAAAAGTGACAAATGATATTCTAATTTAGAGACACACGCATATACATATATATGAGTTTGCTTTACTGCAGCTGTGACAGTCAAAACATAAAATATATAATGCTTTATATTATTTCGTAACTTATGTGTTATTAATAACAAATGGTCAATGAATGATATTAATATTCCTATCAGGAATGTAAAGCACGAATTCCAATTATGTGTCATTGATACAGTATACATTGTCTAAAGTAGCAGCATGAAAAAAACCCAGTACAGTTGAATATAAATTGATATACCGGTTGGCGTCACATACAATGAGGTGATAGCAGAAGTTAAACTGATACACGTGTTGGCATTATATAATAAAATGTAGTAATAACTGTTCTAGATACACACAGGGGCGTAAATGTGGGGGGGGGGGGAGTGGTACACGCCCCCCAGCAAAAAAAAATAGTCGGTCGCAAAATCAGTGCAGTCGGTCGCAAAGTAGAGGTAGTCGGTATCAAAATAAGTATACGTCACGCTACTCACGCAAAACTTTAGTATAAAAATAGTAGGTCGCAAAATCAGTGCAGTCGGTCGCAAATTAGGGGTAGTTGGTATCAAAATAAGTACTCACTGTATACGTCACGCTACTCACGCAAATCTTTAGTATGAAAATAGTTGGTTGCAAAATCAGTGCAGTCGGTCGCGAAATAGGAGCAGTCTTAGTATAAAATAACCTTGTCAACTTATCATTTTTGAAAAGATGTTATGTTTCACTCTCATTCTGTTGTGAGTATAATGTTAGTCTTAGAACAAAATGTAACCCATGGAGAAAAATAGTCGGTCTCAAATTAAGTACAGTCACTGCAGTCGGACTCAAACACAATGCCAGAATAGATCCCAAATACTATATTATATTTGCGTGAATCCGTGAGCCTAAATTGCATACGTCACTCTTATTCTGTTGTAATGTATGTTGGTCTAACAACAAAATTTCACCAAGGGAGAAAAATAGTCGGTCACAAAATAAGTGCAGTCACTGCAGTCGGTCTCAAAAAACTATGCCAGAATAGATCCCAAATGCTATGTATTTTCGCGGTTCCGTGTGCCTATATTGCATACGTCACTCAAAACTATAATATAAAATAACCATGTCTGCTTGTCACTCTTATTCTATTGTGAGTATGTTGTTCTATGAAATGTTTTCTACCACGGCAAAAAATAGTCGGTCTCAAAAAAAGTACTCATCGCAGTCGGTCTCCGACTAAATGAATTAATGAGATAAACATACAATCATAAAACAAGCGAGCGAAATTGACAGATAAGTCTCAAGATTCTGTCCCATTTCTTATCAACCCCAGTCCCAAAAATTTAAAAGCTCTGTTACATATCTGAAATTTTTTCGCGCCTTCGGCGCGATTCCATTATAACATCATTCTTCTATTTGGTTACATATCTGAATTTTTTACGCGCCTGCGGCGCTCGATTCCATCTTAAAATCATTCTTCTACTCCTCTGTTGTCTTATACTGTCTCAACACTATCATATTCACGATTATAGTGAACTGCCCAGTTTGTAGTACCATTGGTTTGTGGGGCGGGGGTATGTGCATCAGTCGGTCGCATTTTGGCTAAACACCCCCCCAAACGAAATCGTTATGTACGCCCCTGGATACACATGTTGTCATTATATAATAAAAATGGCTAGCAAGTGCGCGCTGTTTCATAAGGTCTGTCATTGACTCAACTGGCGTTGTATCTCGAATCGTAAAAATCTGATCGTTGAGACTGGTGAACCGATTGTCGAGACAAATAGAGCTGACCAGATACCGTTCGTCGCATTATCACTGGCGTATCCAACCAGACAAGAAAGTGTCAAACCTCAACGAAGCCCGTCATGGACGCCAAAGTAGCAAGTCCTTATGGAGGGTATTGGGGAAATCCCCAAGAATTTTTTTTTAAAAAATAGACTGCCGGAAATTCAGTCTGACAATTGATTGGTTGATTGGAATTCTGTGCAGCCAGGTAGGCTAATTGGACCAAATTGAAGTTGCTGTATTCACAGGCTGGAATAGCAGAAAAACGCGTTTGTGGCAGTTAAATTTTCAAAATTTTCTCCCACTGATCCCGTCTTGATTGGAATTGTGCATGGGCTGAAATAGCGGCGCCGTCAAATATTCCAAAATATTCTTAGGCGGGGTGGGGAAAGGGGGTCCATACAAGGTAAGCCACACTTCTTCGCCTCTCGGGGAAGACCGGTGCCGCTGTCTGTAAACTGATAAACATTGTATTGATGTGATGTTTTAGTTTAACTCCGTAAAATATGTCAAAACAGTGTTTACAGAAGACTACTGCGCTACAGATTGTCAACATTTTACAAAATTTCATTTGCGGACGCCCCAACCCCTAATATATATTTCACGGCTACGCTTCTGACCAGTAGAACGTGCTTATTCGCCAAGTCGGTGATAAGAGTTGATGTCAGTCGAAGGGAAAAGTTGAAATTGGTCTTGTTGACACTCTGCCATATTCAAATGGGATAGAGTTGTTACTGGGGAATGGCTTGGCCAGCGGAGCAGTGTTAGACCGGGATCCCAGGCGGTCAGTCTAGCTGAAAATTATACCAGTTTTCTTCTACATGTTATCGATGCATGTATGTCTGGTATCATCAAAATGTAAGTCTGCCGGGTTTCTGGCGGTGGATGTGGTATTCCACGCCCAAAATGCGATGCTCCTCAACTAGTCTTGATTAGCTCAAAAGAGTACTACATGCCGTACATCTTCAGGTATCACAAAAACACTCTGTCAGACATTTCTAGTGGTGGTGTACGCCTGACAGAGCTATGTAATTACCAGACATTTGAGTATTATAGTATTGCTGACAAGAGTTATCGAATTTCTTGTCAACAGCTAGGCTGGTCTAGCTGAAATCTGTACCGACTAAAACAACTTTGGAGTTACAGTGCAACTCGATTATCACGGGTAGAAATTTTAGCTTGAAAGCGCGATACTTGGTATTTGCGATGATGGAATAATCTCATAGGTTCACAAGCTGGGTGAAATTAGTGCCGAAATATGCAGGGTATTACGTGAAGGCATTGATAAGATGTAGGCCTACGTAGTTAAAGCGAGATCAAGCCTTCTATTGAAGATGAACATAGAGGTGTTCCTAGTGAAATTCAAGAATCATAATCAGAGACCCTTTCGATGGAGTTTGTTTTTGCAACACTATAGTTAGTGATCATCCAAATTTCGATGTGTTCCTTTCCTATTTTTCTCTACCGACCAATGAGAGCGTGACTTCCCACTAATAATATGTCCTGGAGACGGTTATTATCCGTTCCATCTGGCAATTTTAAGCATCGAAAATGATGTATCACGTAGTTTACTTAGATGAACTCATTGATGAGTTCATTCCCAAGTGTGCACGAAAAGTTCGTTTGAAATTAGTTCACAACATGTTTTAGGGTATTAAAAAAAAAAAAATAAACGAATAGTTTATGTGATAAAATTATTTCCATTATGATATTTTGACGTTTGATGTCACGGATTGTGCATTTCCATTTATTTACCCGATTAAAATTTCCTGTCGAAATCGTGTATATCTGATTATTATTATTATTATTAAATCAATAACACCTAAATGGTATAGATGTCATTATGTTGTCTCAAATCTCAGTTTCTGTGTTTTAGCCAAGTGACCTCCAGTTACACCAGATATACCCTAAAATGACGCTAGAGACCCTGTATCTTTCAAAAAGTATCGAGACGGAAGTTACGTATAGTGCAAACGAATATACCTCAAACACTGTCGAATACATATCAAAATAAATAAAATCTGTAACCTGCGCTTGAGGGCTTGGGTAATTGAATTTATGCTTCATTTTTATAGCTTCTTTAAAAGGCAGATCAAGCCGGGCATTTTCCATGTGTTTACTATGTAGTAGAACTAGAAGTGTTAAATATGGTTTAATGGTTGAGAGCAAGGCATTAAGTAATATATTGATACTGCTTTAGCCGAGTGTTGTTTCAATATATTACGCAACTCGAGACCATTAAACAACTTAAAATACAGACACTATCCCGCAGGTACTTTTCAATGAAATACGTTACGCTAGTCCAATATTTCATTTAGTATGGATAATGTACGATTGGCAAGTTGCCTGGACATTATTGAAAATAATGGTACGCCAACATCAAAGAATGACGTCATATCTGTATTTGAACACACATTAAAGGGCTGTAACCCTTTCACACATGTTATTTCAAAATTGCCATATTTTGAGAGATGATACTTTATGGATAAAAGCTGTAGAAAAATGAATATAGAATTGAAAACCAGATATTATAGCTTTCCATGTGGAATACTTTTACCCTGACACAGTAGTTCTATCTTGATGCACCATAGCTATTAGAAAATTATACAGTTTTTATCGTATATGTAAACAAAACAGAACACCACTTAATATATTTTAAAATGTGATTAGCATAAGACTTGGAACCAAGAATACAGAACTCTTTATCGTCTATTTTAAATGAGGTACACAGAACTAAGACCGATGTAGAACATTTATTTGCACCCCCCCCCCCCGATACGATACAAGTAGTAAATCTATCATCAATGGTAGTTATCGTATCAGACTGTGCGTAAGTCCAAAGCGTTGCAAGGTAGATGTGGGAAGTCTCAGTGTCAAGAGCGAGAGGGAAATTCGTCCACCTTCCCAGTCTAATTCTGGACCTCGCGCCTGTTTTTTGACTCCACAATTGATTCATTTTCGACCGTGGCTCGTTGTGAAAAGATTACAGGTTCACGTGACATTCTTGAGATAATATAAAACAAAATTTAATTAGATTTATTAAAATGATGTGGTAAATAAAATATAAAATAACTGCAACGATTGATGTTGCCCTTTAAACGAAAGGTTGGAATTTACTCCTACGTCTTACAGCATTTCTGTTTCTAAAGGGAATTGGCGGCAATTATATTCTAAATATTGAATTTTGCCTGATATTTATATTTGTTGGAACAGCGGTATACCAATTAAAACGCCAGCCGTCGATCTTGTTGTAGGTGTACACTAATTAAACAGTTTATGTGCTGCAGTGAAACGGCTATCGCAAAACGAAAAACAAAATGAGCAAGTCATGAAATATTAGTAACATGCACGGGTTATCGAGTTTATATTGTTGATCGGATACGAAATGTTGTTGAATCTGACTACCGCCTACGCTACCCCCAAGGCCAATGTTCAATGAACACCCGGGTTACCGGATGTAAGTTTTTAGTATTAGCACAATTTGTGAACGTATTCTAATTATAATGTTGTTCCATTTGCAGCTACCAAATCTTGAAAATAATGAAGATTTATCAGGTATTCCTTTGTACAGTTTGGCTTTGTGTCACTGTCAACACACTAAACTTCTCGGATATTAAAGCGCGATTGAAGTTGTATTGTCCACATCAACAATTGTTATCAGTGAAGTTAGCATTCAAATCTCCAATTTACACATTCCTTAGGCCCTGGAAGTCTTAAGGTGTTCGGATCGTCGGGGATGCTTTCTTAGCGATTTCTGGCTAGTAAAATTACTCAGTAATGAAGTGCAGTTTAATTCTTTTTAAATCCGTTATCATGAAAGCACAGCAGGTTAAGAATATACACTTCCAAACCATTTTCAATAATAGAATGACCCCGTGTGGTCCGACAAATATTCATTTTGTCCCCGAGGACCATCAACAGAAGTATTTCTTTAGTATACTTCCGCCGACCCGTCTTGTTGACAGTTAACTCTGTGTAAATGCCATTGGTTCTAGGTAGCCGCGATGACTCAGTGAGTAAGACGCTGCTTCGCTCACCTGAAGGTCCCGATCCAGTTGTTGGTCGAGTATGTTCATCTGTAATTTTCGGCATGTTGTTCCTTGTCAGTGGTTCGGATGGTACGAAAAAGTGAGGTCGTGTGTACGTGCACATTGGCGTGCACGTAACAGAACCCTTGTGGGGGGTGATTGTGTGTAGGCAATAGCGCCACTGTCCAGGCAAAATTTACCTATGCCCGTCTTTATTAGCCCAGTCTGACCAGAACAGGTCGAGTGTTAAACCCCATTTTATTTCCCTTCCTTTTCATTTGTCCAACGGCCCACTGTGAGCTATTGGAAAGATAACAAATGTAAAGAATTCCCGAAACTGGTATTTTAAACAAATATTTATGCCATAGCAAAACAGTTCGATAAACCTAAAATGGATATTTATTTTTCAAGCATAATGATTTAGTCAATTTTTTTTTAATTGATTACGTCACTATATTTTTTCATTGATCACGTTACTATATTTTTAGACATGGATTCAGGAATCGTAATATACTAAAGTACAATCTGCCTGGTATGGTTATATATAGTAACACGGTTTTACATTTAATTTTAATTGGTAACATATCCGTTCAGTTATACCGAACTCACGAATGCAAAGATTCTGTATGTTTTTATTTTTGTTACAGACACGGACCTTCAAATGATCCTGCAATAAATTCAAACGGACTTGCATATAATTTTTAACAACTGACACACGATTTTATTTGAATAAGAATTCTAAATGATTTGTCCTAGGCGTGCGTACTCCATACCTCTCGAGTGCTGATCAATAACAAGAAGTTGAATAATTAATCAAAGTTCGAGTTACCCGGTGCGGTACTTAAGGCCCCCCCCCCCAAAAGAAAATGCAACACAATACCTATACCACATTACTTAAAATAGCATTATGCAAGAGCAAAATCTGCTTATTACAGGTCTTTCTTAAGGCCCGAAATGTTATCTAAATAATCAATTAGACATTAATTAACATATCCAGACCATAATAAACTCTTGAGGTTATGTGAATATTTCAAACGCTTTTTTCTCGGCTAATAGTGGATCAATTTGACTGAAATTTTCAGCAAATTACCTTTACACTATCTAGTTTTTAACTATTATAGTGAGAACTGCCATCTCTCTATCTTATCTCCCATAATGTAACTTTAAACTAAAAAAATGTCAGGCGTTAAGCGCAGTTGCTTCCCAACCCCTTTTCCGAAAATCAGCATGAAATATTTCTAAAAGATTCCAATGACTTGTTGATAATCCGTGGGTCTATTTGTATACCAATAACCACATATCTGCTATAAATAACCATGTATAAGAGTTACAAGAAGACCAGTTCATTATATAAGAGTCCCAGAGAAGGGCAGGGATCATTCCGATAATAACTACGAGTCTCACATGTAAAGCGTTTAGAATACCACCTATGTGGCAAGTGCTAATGAAACAGGGGGTTGGATGGCGGAATGGTTAGCGCGTACACGTTGTATCATTAGGCCTGTCATTGAGTCATCTGGCGTGGTGTCGATTTCACGGTTGTACGTGACAAGGAATGGGGTCGCCTGTCGTGGGTTTTCTCCAGGTCCTCCGGTTTCCACTCCACCGCTAACGGAACCTACGCGCTATAGCAAATTATTGAAATAAAATTGAACCATATGTTAGTCCTGAAATATCCTAATTTGTGGCGAGTGGATGTTAAACCCCATTTCTCTCTCCTAATGAAACAATCCAGTCGAAGTTCTTATCTGCGGGAGTAAAGTAATTTCAAGTTTAAATCTAACGAGAACATCACTGAGTTTAATAACGATAAGAGGACGTGTTTATAGAATAAAACTGGCGACTGTTTCCAACAATGTGTCCTGTGTAACCAGAACATTACTTAAATTTCGTAGAGTTTCGATCACATCATTTTAATCACACAAAAAAAAAACCTTAAATAAATAAATGAGACAAGCTCAAGTGAAGCACCACCACACGCCAGCAGGGCCGGTTGTAGAAAACGCGTGGCTCAATTTGGGAAGCTCGAAGTTAAGGGATATGAAGGCCCATATTCATTCATATTTAAGGCCAAATACTTTACTTCACAAATAATAACTGATTAATACGTATATACAGATAAAGTATTAATGGGAGTTTTAACTGCTGCTGGATTGCATGGAAAATTTTTAAGTTGGTGAGTTGCGGGCCCATTTCTTAAAGTAACGATATGACATTGCCATTTGTCGCAAGAATACCAAATTAACAATTCTAGATAATGTCCCAGCTTGGATACAATCGGTTTAAACAAGCCTATCGTTAAAATCACGGTGGACAGTAAATTGGCGGCGGCGGGCCCATTGCATAGATCGACGAAATTTCAGTTCCACATGCGAAATCTATCTCTGAAAATACTGAACGGAACTAAGCCATTATTGGACGGATATTCCTATTAGAGTTTCATCTTTCACAATATTGCGTAGTTTGCAAGTGATTCATATTGCTTAAAATGTCGCATAGAGACTTTAATGATTACAAAATGTTGTACCACTTCAAGTATTAAAATCAGACTTAAATAGAGAGTACGAAGCTTTTTAAAATTTTTTAAGTTTTATTGACAAATCCAAAAGCATGACAGCTAATCTCGCCCATTACTCCAACAGTTAGACACATACCAGCATTAACCATATTATGTTAGTCCCGAAATGGAGTTTGTTTCGCATCCCGTTTTTATTAGTCCGGGTGATGAATAAACTGATCAAGCACTGAAATTTATTTGCGTTTCTCATAAACTAGGCAACAAATATATACTTAAAAACACTAGTTAACACAAAAAAATGTTCCAAACTTACCTGAAAATGTTAAAAATACCAAAATTCCAAGTAAACATTTATTCAGTAATTGCCACAGCTCGCAAAGAGTCAACATTAGACCGTACTTTAAGTCCTAGCACCATCAAGTCCTAATATCATAAATTAACAATCAATTGAAACTATATTCTCTACGACATTGGTCTAACAGGGCAGACGATGACCGCTGGTTTGACAAATATATAATACCGCCATTTCATAAGTCTGTCCAACAACTTGCTGTCACGTGATCTTAAGCACTGCCACCCTCGTATTAAAGTTATGTGACGTTTTTGTCTTCTACGCCGCCCATGTACCCGATCCTTACAATTACCGTCACTAATAATCACGACATCCGACCCAATAACTACCGTACATCGAAGCCGTAATATGTTTATAATGGACCCAGGTGAAGAAATGGTAAATAATCTCTCAATTCCACCTTTAACCAAATCGATTACCATGGAAATTACTACACAAAGCGAGAAGTTTATTGTCTATTTTTTTATTATTCCGTCCCTCCTACTACAACTTAAAGAAATGTCATACTCGACAAATGTATCATGCCTTTTATATCAAAGAGAAGAGAATAGACGCAGTGCGTGCCGTGACTTAAAGTTTGGAATTCTGTTGCTGTATTGTTCTGCCTGCCTGTGTAGCAGAAAAAAACAGAACGAACAACATGTTTCATTAATTGAAATTTCTCTATGATGTTGTTATGTCGTCTTAATGTAATATTCTAAAATAACAGAATCTACCAACACTCGAGTTTGCTCGTCACTTTGTTGTCATTCGGTGTATGTATTGTGACAGGAACTAACATGTGATTAATCTTCGTCGTTGATTGTAGAGTTAGAGGGCGATCTTTATTATTGGAATCGATCTCACGTAGAGGAATATGATATACAGTCGTATTATTTCATATATCTATATCCTCGTACATGTTTTATTCATTCCAAATCATATCGAACAGACTATCTCGATGTTTTTTTTATGTAAATAAAGTGTATCAAAACCTAAAATGAAATGAAATGGAGTTTCACGTCCTACTGTTCTGCTCCGAACTGGGCTAACGAAGACGGGCATACGCCATACAGTGTGCTATGAGGGAAATTTTGACCCGACAGCGGCACTACGGCCTATTCTTATGTCGAATTCAAACTGCCATGGATCTTTTATATGCACACCAATGTATACACGGGACCTCGTTTTTTTCGTTCCATCCGAACGACTAGACAATTGTCCTTGTCAGGCCCTGTATCACTGACAAGAGGAATCATACCGGAAAATCTGGATAAACGTTCTCGGCCAATGCAGGGATCGAACACCCGACATTCAGACTAGTGAGCCAGCGTCTTACCCACTTGCCACCATGAGCCCCTCCCCCTCCAGTATTAAAACTTTAACGAGAATTTCGATACACACTCGGAGCTGCAATCAAATGATTTTGAACGCAATGAACATAAGCCTTCGTATGCAAAGCTATACTATGTAACAAAGACAGACATTTGTTTCCATTACGGACCCCCCGGCACCTCATTCACACCCACAACCATCTTGCCTTCTACTCGGTACATGGCCACGCCTACGATCGGTAGAAATTTTAATGACGAACTCGAAGAAATAAGGACAAAATAGTTGGTAATCTAATATTGAAAGTGGAATATTGCGTTCTCTATGGACACATTTTGTCCTTACTACAAATGTCGATACAATTTTTATATATAAATCATTAGTGAATGAATATTCCGTGTCCAACGGTAATATATGATTTAAATCGTAGGCGGATAAAGGCATCTGCTATGTATGTTCATATCAATCAAGTTGGTTTTTCACTTCTTCATATTCACGTAACTAAAATACCTGTGCATGTGTTTTGTAGAAGCCACAGGCCACTCCGAATCTAAATCTATTTAAGGATACATCAATCTACTTTTAAATATATTGCTGTATCTCGGACGCAGAGCACATACTCTATCATAATATAAAACAACTTTAAACTGGACACGGTAGATCCTTATAAAATTACAAGCAAGAAAGTAGTTAAGCCCTCGTGTAAAAGTCAAGTCGATCTCTGTGTCCAGTTTTGCTAATCCATACAGATTAAGTTGTCCTAGTAGCACCACGGCTCTACGAATAGCTTACACACGACTAGGAATTTCAATAGATTTCTATACCATGCGACCAGCCGAACAGATCTATTTAATATCACAAACTCATTTGCTTCTTTGAGTGTTATGAGGAAGCGACTGGTAAGGGACAACGTATAGTCGTTCGGATGGTGCCAAAACAGACATCAAGTGTACACATTGACGTGCACGTAAAATAACCCTTGATATTTGGATTTTCGAAATAAGAGTAGTCTGTCCGGACAAAATTTCACTATAACATACTGATGCGTGGGCTTTACTGCAGCTGTATGTTTCCTAAAAGAACCCTTGACAATTGGAATTCGATGTAAGAGTAGGCCGTAGTGCCGCTGTTCGGGCAAAACTTTCCTCATAACATAGTGTTTGGCGGATGCCCGTGTTCAGTAGCCCAGTCGGTGCAGAACAGTAGGACGTTAAACCCCATTTCATTATTTCATCATTCATTATAGTGTTACGGGGCTTCAGTGAGAGAAATATAATTTACACGATTCAAGCAATTTCAGAGAGGTTGATAAGACTTTATGATCTGTACAGCCATTACAGTGTATATAATTCCGTTTATCTTAAATGCGACGCGACCAGTGGAATGAAGCAAGAATTTCAACAAGTTTCAATGGGTCAATTCCTGTCTAGTGTTATACTTTGGTTACGATTTGGTTTAAATGGTATAATGCTTTAGGATTTAACCTGAACTGCAGCACAGGGATTAAAGCTTTTCTGAAACTCGACATGGTTAATCTCAATCTGATTAAAACAAACATCCTATTTCGTTTCGTTTTTTGTAGTTCAAAATTTCGTTTTGCTTGTCTTTATTACACTAGTATCTGGAGGTGTTGTTATATTACCGGCGTGCCGAGGGATTAGCCAATGAAGCGGATCTATTACAGTGAGTTCTTGGCGTGCGATGCAAGTAGCTGTGGGTAGACGTCAACGCTGATTCATTAATCAAAGTCTGACGTCATAGGATCAAAAGCTGCTCGAGAACAAATGGACGGATCTCCTGTAGTGTAGATCATCGAAAGTAAAAAAAAAAAAAACGAAATATAGATCTGTTTTTTTAATCAGATTGGCGATGCCCTCTTGTCAGTGATGCAGTGCGGAGCTGTCAAGTCGTTCGGATGGGACTTTATATATACTTCATATACTGTAACATTTACATATAGACCAAAATTCTTTTGAAAACACCGTATTGAAACACTATTATTTTACATCTACAGACCGCATGTGGTTCTAAATCTAACAATGAAATAAAATAACGGTTTTATGAAAGTTCATATTAATCTCAGTTGGTCCCAGCAAAACGATTGGTGACATGTGGTCCCAGCAAAAACAAGTGATTACACGTGGTCCCAGCAAAACGAGTGATGACATGTGGTCCCAGCAAAAACAAGTGATAACACGTGGTCCCAGCAAAACGAGTGATGACATGTGGTCGCAGCAAAAACAAGTGATTACACGTGATCCCAGCAAAACGATCGGTGACATGTGGTCCCAGCAAAAACAAGTGATAACACGTGATCCCAGCAAAACGAGTGATGACATGTGGTCCCAGCAAAAACATGCGATGACACGTGGTCCCAGCAAATCGAGTGACGACATGTGGTCCCAGCAAAAACAACGAAACATACACCAATAGGCAAACCAGTAAGATTTATTTTAGAAACGATATACTATATTTTATTTTTTTTTTATTATTGATTTATGGAGCGCCGCTTCCACAGTACTGTGCTCCAGCGCGCTTTACAAAATAGATATAAAAGCAAACAGGAAAAATAGAAAAACATAAATACCAAAAGATATACAGATACAAAATACAATAGGAAAGGACAATATTGAATGTTTGAAGAATGCATTTCTCGGTTTAAAGTACACGGAAAAGCTACAAAATCATTTAAATTTAATGGCCAATCCCATCAGTCTTTATCTCATAATATCTGATTATATATTACCCCATTCAACAGATGTAAATGTCACATCCAAACTGTATGGAGCGGAATTGACGTAGTAATACGTAAATTTATACATAAAGGAACATTAGATAAATAGCTTGCAGTTATCACTATAATAGTCAAAAAGTAGATAATGGAAAGGGGACAAATTGCTCCACTCTGAAACGCGATATTAACGATTGAATTTTAAGCCTAGCCTCGATCACCATTACTAAAGTCGATATGATAAAAAAAACCCAACATGGTCTCGATTATCCATTATTGTATTCAATCATCAATGAGCGTTGAGCAGAAGTTGAGCAACAAATCGGATCCGAATCCAGTAAATATCGCAGGCATGTTGACATCGAGTGTTGATTATGGTCTGGATAAGCTAATTTATGTATAATGAATAATTTAGATAACATTTCAGGCCTAAAGAAAGACCTGCAATATGCAGATTTAGTTTTTGCATAATGTATGTTTAATATATATCTAGTTATTTTTATATAAGACACAAATATGTATTGCACCTTCAAAAGCAGAAAATGTTACCAATATATGGAGCGAAATCTGTGACACAATTCTAACATTGAACTTCTTTCTTGCACTTAAAGATACATGTAGTGAATTGTTAATTTGTTTGAATTCGTATTTATTTCATCTGAAAGCATATTGTGATCTGTTTTGATGCTTCGAAAGCTACATAATTCTATGTCTGATAACGAATTGTGCTAATCTTGTTGAAACATCAAAGTGAAATAAACTATAGTAATTGTTATTCATAAATAGTGTGTTATTTGATGGTCTAATTCTTATTATGGAAACAGATTCCACTGTTTAAAATTATATAGTGTCTATCTAAAGACTAGTCCTTTCATAGCTGGACTTACATAAATGCAAACTAGGTTAAGAGTTATAATTATGTCGTGAATTCCGCTCCATATTATCCAACTACAAAAATGTGTCTTAATTCATAAAATATTTTTTATGGAACACTAACAAATAAGTTCACCGAACTCTCGACCAAGTTGGCCAGAACATGGATTTTCAGAAATTAGAAATTGAGCACATTAAATCAAAATGTCGATGATACCATGCTTTTTTAAATTTACCAAAGAATAATTATATAAGCAGTGAAAAGCATTTTAAATCGATATAACATGTTATCACGCATTTTCTGCGATTTAAAGATTTGCTTATTTACAATAGACAAGTCTTTAACTTGGTATCATCCAAAGTCTTCGACATTGAAAACACAAATTATTTGTCAATTTAAATCAACATTGATGTTATGTTACCGGGAAAGGGTGGGCTTCTAATATCGAATATTTATGACAAACTAAAAATTTTACCATAGTACACGAGTCGTGTACCAGAGTGGGCTTTTCAGCGCCATTTGTAACAAGGGACTCGAAGACACGTCAAACGGTGACGCCATATTCCTATCTGGACAGCAAGTGCAATAAATACTACCGGTATAGACTGGAATAACCAGACCCTAGAGAATGCCATTCGATTGCGACTTCAAAAACTGAAACGATGGGATGTAAATTAGTTTATATAATTCATATTATATGCGTTGCGACCCATTTCCGTCAATTTCTAGGTCTCAAATATTAGCGATTTGGCTCCTTTAATATCGATTTTCTCTGGTGTATGCACCTAACATCGCATAGGAATTGCTTCTCAGAGATTGAAAATTCAAATTATTTTATGTTTTCTCCACGAAAACCAATTAGAAAAAGGGGTTTAATGAACTGTGTTTGTCAAAAGAGGTTATTTTATTCGAAATAATAGTAGATCAAGATATATATTGACACTAATTTCTGGACCAGGCCTTAACCTAAACTAGCCAAGCAATTTCAATGTTAATTTTTATTGGCAGTTAGAATTTAAAATAAGAGTAGACCGTAGCTCAGTCGACGTTACAAAAGTTCCCTTTCTGTACCGTGGAAATATATACAGACACAATGCATGGCTGTTACCCGTCGTCATTCCCCAGGATGCAGTGGCGGGTCCAGAGCTAAATAAAAAATAAAATGCCTTTCATCAATGAAATTACATCACAAAAGTGATCCTACATCAGTACATAAATGATTTCTCTGTTTAATGAGCTCAATTTATATGTATGCGAGAGAGAGAGAGAGAGAGAGAGGGGGGGAGAGAGAGAGAGATGGGGTTTAACGTCCACTCAACACAAACTAGGTCATTTCGGGACTAACATATGGTTTAATTTTATTTCCATAATTCGCTTGCGCGTAGGGGTCTTTAGCAGTGGGATGAAACCGGAGTGCCCGGAGGAAACCCACGAGGTTGAGAAGGCGCAATTTAGAGACGATGACGGCATATTTCATTACAGAAACCTGGCAAAAAATCCCTGGATCCGTCCCTGGGATAGGGCAGAAAAGTAGGACGTTGGATCCCGTTCTCTTTCTTTCCCTCCTACATATATTCGACATTTCTATTATTTGCAACCATTTAACATAATACCCATATTACAATTCCCAAGGCAAAACAATTTCTGTATTCCTATAAAAAATGTATTTCTTCCAATCAAAAACAATGCATAACATAGTGCGACTAAGCGATAAGATTTTCGTTCCTTACCGTGGTAACTATGCATTTATTGGAAAGATTAATGTTCATATTGGCGATTTCGTCATATTGAAAACCCACAGGCTATTTTAATCATGGTTATAAAACACAAATGTAGAATTACATTAACTAATTTCAGTTATATATCATAAAGAACGTAAGCGATAGAAATTTGGAAAAAAAAGAAGAGGATTTCACTTCTTGGTCTGACACTCGTTAATTCACATATAGTTCATACTTTCACATTTGGCGTTTAAAATATAAGAACTAAACTATTGTTATTCTTTGTGCTAATTGCTGTTTGCTTCATTTTGAAATGTGATAGGGTTTAGCGCCCTGCTATTCTGCTCCGACTGGTGTCATGTGTTTTTCATCTATAGTGGGTGGTTGCAAAGGATGCCTTTATCCTTCAAACTTAGGTATAGACACCAAACTTGTTCCCCTTACATGAATAGTAAGGGCGTTATGGTTAGTTATATGAATGGCGGCCATCTTTGACGCCATTAATTTTCACGTCATAGTGACGTCTTAGCGTAAAATTGATGGGATTTTTTTAAATCTGTGGTATCGATTTCCTACGGGTAGACACCATATTTGTTTGGTTTAGAGGTCAATATCTACATGTTATTTGCGAATTTAGGCAAAAAGTTTCCCCAAGGGTATAAAGATGAGTAACTCCATGGAGGGTTAGTACTTGACCAATAGATCATAAAAAAACCAAAACTATCCGCCCCCCCCTTAATTCCTGCTATATTACAGTTTCCCAACCACACAAACAGGACACGCCATATAAACAGGGCTAACCCTTACCCACAATATCCGCCAACAATCACGTGCCCTATCTTATTTACATTTCAGCGACCTTCACGAAATCTATAGGTAGCCTTAAGAAATAGATCTAGCCAATTGGTACGTTTGCACTGGTTTCTTCCACTCAAGGTATGCAGTCGATACTACTATTACTACTCCTTATTACATTCGCACCTGACTTCACAGACCGTATGACGTAAAGCCACTCGACCACCTAATCCACCATCAAGGTATTAACTGATGTAAACAGTATGCTAATATATTTATAAAACGAATTTTCTAGATAATTGCGTTCAGTTTTTATAAATGTTTCGAAATGTCAGTAAGTTAAACAGACCCTCTAGACGTCCAAAGATAATATTGGATTTTATTGTAAATGTTCTTCTGTACAAACTAAGATAAATTATACTGTTTTAGTGAACAATATTTTATTATAAAAATTCAAATGAATATTTCACAGCTGAGAAAAAAATCCCCGATAATTCTGAAGTTTACGTGGACGATGGCAAAACAGAATTTCATTCCTGTTTTAAGATGTGTAAAATTAGATTACGTGAGCTAGAACATGTGTTGAGATTTAGGTAGTTAAAAGAAAGAAATTGTTAGCATAATATTTCTATCATATTACACCCTAACACAATCAGATGATGCAAAGCCTGCGATTTAGACTGGCTATATCTCTCTTCCTCTGACATTTACAGATGGTGAATGATTGAAAACATCGGTGTCGTAAAAACAAAACACCAAGAATAGCCGTTTAGAATATATGCTCGTGGGTGGGTTTGCTTAAAGAGACACCGCCCAGCTGTTCTCAACATAAGTTTACGTGAAAATGTGTTTTCGATTCCTCGGTTGTACGTGACAAGGAGTGGGGTTGCTTGTCTAACCTCGTGGGTTTTCTCCGGGTCCTCCGGGTTCCCCCCACTGCTAAAGAACCATATACTCACAAGTGAATAATTGAAATAAAATTTGACAATATGTTAGTCCAGAAATGACCTAAATTGTGTCGAGTATAGGTTAAACAGCATTTCTCTCTCTCTGTTCAAAACTAAACCCACAATAAATTTGAAAAAATGCAAACGTTAATTTTAATGGAGAATTTAAATACAGATTGGTGGTAATTGACTTTGATGTAGTTGTTGTTTTTGGTTTTTATTGTTATTTTTATCAATTTAACGTCCAATACATTATGCTTGATGTTATTGACAGGTTGATTTGACTTAGATTATTTACTGGAGGTGCAATAAAACCAAAGAAAAAATGGGGTAACAAAACAAAATATTGAGTCAATAAAAACATGGCGTGGGCTGGCCATCTTACAATAAAATCAAGATAAAACAGGAGGTCCAGCGAAATGTGATTTGAGTGGATACACTTTATATGCAGGTTTAGTCATCGTTGACGTATTCACCCAAACTATTTGAGTGATTTGAATAAAATTTATTAATTTTTGCTCATATTTTGCTTTTAATCGATTGATCAGAACTATTTCCAGGATTTCAATAAACGTAACAATAGTTACACATATATACTGGAAGTGGTAAATACTGGACACCAATGACGTATGTGGAACCCACTAGATGATCCTGCAGTGGCTATTTACAGTACTATAATGATTTATTTAATCACAGTTGTTATATTTCTGGGGGAAATTACCATATTACTGCCCATTTGATATCCTACAATTAGTTATTTTTAGGATTATGAAATATGGCATTAGCATGTTAGAGAATCGTAATCGTTCCGTTTAACCCAAACGCGGATCACACTCCAGTATCGGATTCCTTGATCCATTGGTTTCATATTCTTGTTGGACGCGGATTCTACACAAGTTTTGCAATAAATTGTTTCATAGTCAAAAAATATATATACTAGTACTTAAGTTGTTTCAATGCCATTTAGTACTTAAAGGGACAATAACATTCTTGCTGGCTTGGTAGCTCCAGAAAATAAATAATACCCTTATTCTAAGTACTAGATGTTTAAGCGTCCTACCTGTTGTGTAAATTATCCATTACAACCTATTTTACTTGTTCAGAGGGTTCGAAAATATTTTAAAATCCAAGTCACATTTGAAAAGGTTTACGTTAGACTTTTCAAATCAATTGGTTTAATTTTTCCATTTTTTTAAAAAATAGGTGTGTTAAGATGAAATTTATATCATCATTTAATTGGAATATTCTAAAATAATACGATTTGTTGACCAGAATGAAGATTGGGACATATTATTCAGTTACAACAAGAGTGTTATTGGGGCTTTAAAAAAGCATTATTCAAGCCCTAAATATGTCTATTTCAGGTCTTTCTTTGTGCCTTGAATGTTATATTTATATGAATCATTAATTAGACATTTATTAACCTACCAAAATCATGATTAACTCTCGATGCCATAGGATACCAGAAATTTCCAACCGATTCAAATACGTTTGACAGTTAAAACTTTCAAAATGATTTAAATTAAAAACTGGATAATCGAGGCTTTGTCTATGATTTTAACAATGGTAGCAATGTCAATCGAGGCTACACTATTCATATAACAATCATAATTCGGCTCATCATAAAGTAGTTTGCTTTAAATTTTCAACATATTTCCTCTTCGTTATCTTATAGTGAGATCATAACGCCCCTTTAAGATAATAAAATAAAACCAAGTACGAACAATTCAAACCATTAGGCAAAAATCGAAGTCCTAAAGAACGTAATAGGCAAAATAGTTAACAAAGTAGTGTAATCAGCAAATGGACTGTTCACCGTGTACGAAATACACAACAAACAGTGGTAACATTCATGAACAATAAATTAATTGATGATTTTCTTGAAATTTCTATTTTATTATTCTTGTAAAACGTGTGTTGAATATGTCCATTGTTATGCTGAAGTTAATAAAGTCGTAGCAAATGAAAATAAATGAAATGAGGTTTAACGTCCTACTGTTCTGATCTCTCGGGGCCAACAGGGCCGGCGGAAGCAATTCTTGATTGGGAGGAGGCGGGCTTCCACCCTAGGTCCTTATCGGCGAGGGTACAGGGGCCACAATATCCTGGAGAAATGAGTACTTGCTGCCAAATTATTTGAGGGGGCGGGGCGGATTGGGGCTTTACGACAAAGTGTACTGGGGACTACGGCTTTTCGTCCCACCCGAAACACTAAAATTTGTTCCTTGTCAGACCCTGACAAAGAGGAACCACTGACAAGGGGGCACCACGCCGGAAACTGCCGATGAACTTATTCGACCAATTCAGGGATCGAACACGGGACCCCCAGGTTAGCGAGACAACGTCCTACCCTCTAAAAAACACATCATCGAATGAGCTTCCTGATAGTCTAAAAGTAGATATTTTACTGATTTTTTCCCCACCTTATCATCTTGGCATACACCCCCAAAAGTATGGCCTTAATCAAAAGCCTTAGTGCCAATTTTCATTTTTTAAATATACTCGTACGAGGATATTAGGATCCTGACTCCTGGCAGTCTAAGAGTAGTATTTATAATTTTATATTTTAAATAATCCTTGAAATATCGGTTAAGCAGGTTTCAAGAATTATAAATAACTTATAAAGATCAATCAATCGAAACAACCGATATAAACTCAAGGTGAATTGATCTTTGGGTGTACTATACGTTAATCCGAAGGAACCAGGATAAGGGAATCGAGAATCATAGGTTTCTGAAAGTCGTTGAGATGTTATTTTCACACCAGAAAGGAATGGTCAGAATCAGACACGCTCGAATGCTTCAGTCCACATTTTGTTTTTAATACTACATGTACGAATACATATAACAAAGAGAAATTGGGTTCCTGTTAGTCTAAGAGTAGAATTTATTCTTTTATAGTTTTACATTTTAAATAAACATTGAACTATCGGTTAATCGTTGATGTCAGATTGCTCTACCCCGTTGGAAATAAGCAACGAATATTACATATGTGACCACGTTATTTCTCATCTTATTAAATTAACTTCTATTTGATTTATTAGACATGGTTAATTCAACAGATATTTGCAAGAAAGAGAGGTCGGTGCCAAAGTCTGTTTAATTCAACACGTATCTTACCGGAGAAATAACTAGGTAAATAAAATAGATTTAATATACATTAGTTGGCAAAGATATGTTTACCAAAATGATACATGTAGCATAGGTTTGTAATATATATAGAACTTATGTCGGTCACATATACGTCCGGCTTGATGGGTCATCTAGAGTAAAGGTCACTTCTTGAATTGAAATTTAAGTAAAATGTACTTTAGCCCAAAAGAAACTGAGATCGTAGGCGGGAATCAATAGCTTTGAAGCGATTATCATTGACGACTGGATTATCGGTTGACAAATGCTGCATCTCAATGGCCTTTTCACCTCTGATATCAGGTATGGTGATAAATGGCATGTTCAAGATCAGACACGCTCGAGTTGTTGTTCTTTGATCGTCAGTGTTAGTCTTTAAAGCACTTCCTTTTCGTATCGATAAATAATATTTGTAAAAGTATTTTAAAAAAACCCAGAAACAACGACCCACGCAAAATCGGGATGTATTGATATTTGAGAAAATATACTTTAATCCAAAGGAACCGAGATCGTAGACGGGAATCAACAGCTTAGAAGTGACAATAAAAAAAAACGATGGAGACAGAAAATATAGAAAGGCGCTTTGAAATCACGACTCGTACAATTTACACCGCACTGCGACGAAACGATTCGGTGATGACCGCTGATTGCTTCACGCATATCGATGCCGGTATCGTCGATGTATCCTATATATCCGAATTCAATTCCGGAGAAATACATTTTTGATCTAACTGACTATCTCATGAGATTTGCATGGGCCGCAACCCCCCGAAAAAAAAATCCACAAAAAACAAAACAAAAAACAGAAGCAGTCGCTAAGACTTTAAAAACGGCCCTAAAGTGAATGAAATAACCCACGATCATAATGAGATCGGATAAAGGCAACGAATTTGACAATGGAGAAAAGAGAAAATCTCTTGGATGAAACTAATATGAAATACGCAATAAGGAACGAAGATGCCAAAGCAAACTACACCAAGGGTTTCATTCCCAAGATTAGGGAGATGATGCATAGATAGCTATTTCACGTATAGGCGCGAGATGAAATATATTTCTCACGACCGAGTACTAAAGTACAATCATAAACGCTATATGGTCTTTTCCCCGCGGTCATTAACGAAACGAACGAAACCGAGAAGATTGTTGCGAGTGTATCGCTCGCGCGAGAAAAGAATCCACAGCGGGTCCCTAGAATAACTTTTGATGTATTCAAGTTAAACACTTCAGTTGTGATTGAATTAAGACCATCGCCTTTTAATTGTGCCGATTCTTCCCGACTCGTTAAACACGACGCTTTTAAATGTCTAGAAAAACTCTATCCCATTTTAATACCAGACATGTCTACATTTGGGATAGAAAGCGTGAACGTATATTTATAAATTATCGAAATATATCTTTTGATCGTAGTCTGTAAATGGATCGAAGTTGGTCGAAGAGTTGCTGTTCCAGATGAATAATGCCTTGTTGTTAGTCTACGAAAATACAAGACATCTCGTTATCACGATTTTCGCTGCGATTGAAATCGTGGTTTTAATTGCGGAGTTATCGTAGTGATCCTATCAGGTCTTATCATATACTATTCAAAAAAAGTAGGGGATATTTGATTTTTAAGTGTTATTAAAGTCACCTAATGAAACTGACGAAGAAACAAATGACAAAATGAAATGAAGTTCACATTCATCGATTTATTCCAAATGATCCACTGACCATTATAAGGGTAAAATGATACGCGGGGTCAAACAGCAAAGTTACCACAGCATCACAACAAAGTCAGTAACGGGTAAATCGTCCTCTGTTTGCCAAACAAGCATTGACCCGACGTGGCATACTCCTAATGAGACGCCTAAGGTCATTTTGGTCCAGATTGTCCCATTCCTGTTGCAACGCAGCATCAAGTTCTTGGACATTGGCAGGACGTTGTTGACGTTGACGTTACCTCTGTCCAAGCATGTCCCAGACATGCTCGATGGGGGAGAGGTCGGGACTCAGTGCTGGCCAAGGTAATGTGGTGATGTTCTGTTGTTGGAGGTAACCTGTAACGATCCTGGCCCTGTGACATCTTGCGTTGTCATCCTGAAAGATGAAACGGCGGCCATGACGTCGTGCGAACGGCACAACATGGACTGCCAAGATGTTGTCCCGGTAGTACTGGCATGTAACACGCCCTGCAACAACATGTAAAGCCGTTCTTCCAGAAACAGTGATGCCTCCCCACACCATAACAGAACCACCCCCAAATCGATCATGTCTGATGACGTTAGCGTCTTGGAAGCGCTCGTTTCGACGACGCCACACCCTCCTACGTCTGTCCAAAAAATCAACAGTGAACTTTGACACATCTGAAAACATCACATTGCTCCAGCGTCGATTACCCCAGTGTTGACGATCCCTACACCAACGACGTCTTGCCTGAATGTGATGATCTCTAAAACAAGGGATCACGCGAGGACGTCGGGCGCGAAGGTGACCCCTATGCAGTCGATTCCGAATCGTCTGGCCACTCACTCTCATACCAGTGTCTGTTTGAAGACGAGCACTGATCTGATTTGCTGTGGTGACAAAGTACGGATAAATCGATCCTGGGCTTGAGTTGTCGCCCTTGGCCGACCTGAGCGTGGTCTGTCCTGTACAGATTGTGTATCACGGTATCTGGACCATAGCCGCTTATGACAGACTGAGAAACATTCATCGTCCGCGCCACAACCGCCTGTGTTGTGCCGATCTGTAGCATGCCAAGGGCACGTAACCTTTCATTTCAAAATTTGTTTTCTGGTCACTAAAACAATTAATCTGATGTTTCCACCCTGGAATTCAATGCCACAATGACTGTAACATTCAAAGTCAGAGTCGTGCAAATCTTGGGTTGGACCCCCATGATGATCCCAAGCATCACCTGCATTCCATGCGGTAGCTATTGGTGCGTTTGGGCGTCACATGTAACTGGAAATGTTTCTTCTGTTAGGTTCTATAATGACTTTTTTTGTAGTCATTTGCATATTTTAGTATTATGCCCCCAAAATCAAATATCCCCTACTTGCACGACTTTTGGCAACGATTTTGTCGTGCCCATCAGTGTCCACATTGACACGAACTGGCACGACGAGCTCACGCATAGTTTGCGCATTGCTTACGCACTTCCCGCATTGGCACGACGAGTTTGCGCAAATTGGACGGTGTCGTGCCGACTCGAGTCGTACCAATGCGTGCCACGGAATCGTGCAAGTGTCAGCCTAGCTTAAGCCAGACTGACACTTGAACGACTTTTGGTCAGTGTCCACATTGACACGAACTGGCACGACGAGTTTGCGCATTGCTTACGCACTTCTCGCATTGGCACGACGAGTTTGCGCAAATCGGACGGTGTTTTGCCGACTCGAGTCGTGTCAATGCGTGCCACGGAATCATGCAAGTGTCAGCCTTGCTTTAAGGCATCGCACGACAGTGGGAACCTAGCATAAACTGTTCATGTAGTGTACGCTATGGGACGAAAATCTGTCACCGTTTATTGTTTTGCTATTTTTAGGTCCGCGATTTGGACGAATTCTTCACAACAAACGAAGAACAATACTCGAAAAATACAGAAACAATTTAGAAACATTCTTAGAATAGTAACTGCACAAACCCTATAGTAGTCTTACAACATTGTAGAAAAGATATTGTAGAATTTGGAAACTTGAAATTAATATGAGTAAAAATAAAGTAGGAATGATAGATTTAATATGGTATTTAACCAAAATATAGAAATTGAAGACTCGTACTCGTATCTCGAACCGATTTTGAATTAAAGGGGACTTTTGAAAATTAATTGATTAGTCTTATACATTGACATTCAAATTTAATATACCCTTTGTAGCAGATCTTCAGATCATGCGATCCTGTGACACTTTCTTGAGATCATGCCAGTTAATGTTCTCGAGATCTTGACATCCCATATTCACTGGATTCCTGTTCCTGCTCGTGAAACGGTCCACTCCATAACCCAGAAAAGAGGCGGAAAAGTTGTTTGAACAGTTCAAGATTAACGCGAAGCGAAACGCGGGAAAGACACAGGAAGGAAATTACAGCATCGGATCGGAGAGCACGTTGAGTGGGTAAAGAATCAAACAGAAAGAGCAAGTAGTGTTTTAGAAGAAGCAGAAGCGAAGGCAGAAGAAGCAAAGATGACACGAAGACACAAAAGAAAAGGACGGATCTGGATTGTTTGCCGGTTGTGAAATGATATCCAGTGTCGAACAGAACAGTGACATGGAGTATTTCACAATATGGCCCTTCATTAAAGCTAACGAATCCAGGATCCAATCAGATACTTCAGATCTCTAAAGACAAAAAATTTGAAGACAGTCCCGTGCCTGATTCAACTACAATCCGAGCCTGAAAATCTTCCAAGTCGGTACCATCTTCATCACCATCATTAAATCCGATCGGAGACATCAACCATCAAATTGTATTTTCGACTTGTCGCCGTGTCTTCAGACCTGAGCGTTGGTGGAACGAAGTTTGAGACGTGCGTTCAAGCATGACTGTAGTCCTTTCATAGATAGAGACCTGGCATATTTCAGGTATATCCTCAACTATTTACGGAACAAATAGTTGGTGTTCTTATCGCAGGGAATTCCATTGAACTATATTCAACTGGACACGAACACTTGACTAGAGACAAGTCTAGTTTTTCAATAAAAGTTACCATGAACCGATGAGATGGTTGTTTTATGTTTTATCTTAAAGAATAAGATAGTATGTACATCAGGACATGGGAATGTCTTGTTTTTGTTCAACCACATTAATGCAACTCGTTATTCGCAGTTGTGTCCACTCTTTGCCTGCACTAAACCTGTCCATAATTTCTTCAGCATCAATGTTGTGTGACCTAGACGACAAAGTCTCTTCCCGTACTTCGTCTGTAATGCCAAGCTCAAGGTAACGCTGGTCGGTGCACAGGTGCAAAAACCTACTGTTGTAAGCAAACAGGCAGACAGCATTTCCGAAAATAATGTCTATGAAGCAGCGGTTGTACTCTTAGCGATTTATTGATCATAATGATGTGGTGAATTTCTGTAAACAGATCGAACGTTCTTCAAGATGGCGTAAGTTGTTTGTCTATTTTTTCTCAACTAAAAGCAAAATCAGAGTCGTTAAGGATACTAAAGAGCAAAGGTCGTAGTCTGAAATTCTCCATATCACATAATTGCAAGATGAAGTCCAAATTATCGGATAGATATTCAAAAAATAGAAATATGTGAATTTTAGTAGAACCTTTTATTTTATTCCAATGTGCAGTTACTCAACCAATCTACTGAATTTGAAATGAAACAGAATTGGGTTTAATGTCTCAAAGGTATTTTACGTGAATAATTTTGACACCAACGTGCAACCAATTATTTATTTGCGTTATCCAGGGAGTTCTTCCAAACATTTTTGTAGTGATTTTTGGGACAAATTTAAATGAACGCAGGTCCAATTATATAGCTATAAGCACAGGGCCTTTGGGACGATGTTGAAAGCCACAAGACACAGTAGGAACCTGGCTTAGAATATAAATCTAAGATAATGAGACGAGATGTAAAAGATTTATTCCATTCATTAGAAAGACATAAAATTGGCTAATGGAGACGGACATACTATTACGTCATACAAAGTGCTATGACAGACATTTTGACCGTACAGTGGCGCTAAGGCTTATATTGAATTTCAACTGCTGATAAGAGTTCCTTTACGTGCCATGGCCAATTTGTACACGCTCTTTTCTGTATTCAAATATAAGCAATGGATTAAAAACAAGCATAGCATTTAATATGATCGCTTCATATAAAATAAAAAAAAAATCAAATATTCGAAAGGTCAATTTATACGTAAAACTATAAAAATTTCAAAGTACACGTATTTCAAAATACTATACACGTGCATTTTACAAACCTTGACTGAGTTCCGCTAGGTTTTGTTTAAGATTTGTTCTTTCAGTATTTCAACACCCGTCATATTGTTAAACATTTAATAAAAAGAAAATGCATTTCCATATTTTTTTTTTTAAAAAAAAAGAAAAAAAAAAGATATGACAATTGAATATGGCGGCATCTAATACAATTTATTTGTGCTAAAATAGTTTAAATCTGAATAAAATAGATGAACTTTTTACACAAGATAACAAAATATTGTTATAACTTACATTATATAAATCCCCATGGTAATATTGGAGAAGTTTGTGCGAAAATTGTAATATTTCTTGCAGAAAAACGATATGTGCGACTTCCACTACGATATACACTGTAAATCTGATTGTCATTCTATTGTATTACGTAGAATAATTATATAACGTAGGTTGTTTTAATGTTTGTAGCCCTAAAATTAAAACCGGGATCGGAATTACATAAGTCTTCCGTAGTATTATTTAATTTTTAAATATATGGGATCTCGCTCTAATATAATCTGCTTCTTAAAAGCCCGCCTTTGAGTTACAAAACATTATTCGATTTCGATGCTTGGTCGTTTTATAGTAGGCCTACCAAAACTAAAAAATTGTTTTAGCGTGCAAAATATTCTTGAGGGTATATTTTGAATGGCTAATAAAGTCAAATTTTGGTGGTCTTCGCTTCGCGGTTTGGCGATAAAATATTCAACCAATCGATGAGATTAGATTTTCGATAATCATCATTTATGAACCTTGATATAAATTGACGTTTTACTAATCTATAAGATGATCATCCTTTATATCAATTAATCTCATTCCCCGCTAATTTTAGCTGTCGGACCGCCTTTCTACGATAACCCCCCCCCCCCGCCATACGTTTAACAAAACACTTATCCAAGAGCATCATATATACCTTTTCACCTTACTTTAGACATTAATTTAACCCACCCCACCACCAATATCTCACAAGAGACTGCTTTTGAAAAACTGGGTCTCCGAGCCAACCAACTAAATAAAATGTGGAGCGGACACGTGCCATTAATTGAACAACTGCTCGTTGGCCTACTTGTGGGGATAAAACAACTCCTACAATGATTGTATTATTTTCGTTCTTATCAAGGGATTCATTTAAATTATTGAATTTCATGACTTCTTTTGAATTCAAGTTTCGTAATAAACTATTTATTGTCTTCCAATTATTCGCTAAAAAGTGGCGCATTATAGCATTCTTCAAGATGATTATGTTAAACTGTTGATCTTTGCTAAAATGAGAATTTAAATCGAAGCAAAACACTGCTTTAGAAAACTGGATCTTTTAAGGTAGCTCAGTCTTTAACTCAATATTATCAAAAGTCTTCGACATTGAAAATGCGAATTTTTTGTCAATTCAAATCAGCATTGATGTTATGATCTTAAAGTAGCTAAGTCTCAAACTGAACCGAAAGTCTTTCATATTGAAAGACGAATTATTTGTTAATTCACATCAACATTAATCTTGTGATCTTACCGGGAAAATATGGGCTTCTGATATCCAATATTTAAGACAAAATAAACATTTAACCTTTGTTATATGAATTGTGTTCCTCCATAATGCGTTTCGGTGCCATTTGTAACAAGGGCTAGAAAAAATGAAGCAAGACATATATTTCACAAGGCGTGGCATAAGTGACCCCATAGTCTTATCTGTGGAGTTTGCGAAATAGTAACAACGGTGTAGATTGGAATAACGGCAGGGGCGTATTAAGGTTTATCATGGCGGAGGAGGCTATACTATTTTGAGTGCCCTCTCTCGCGGGTGGGGGGGGCGGTCTACATTGATGATTTTCATGCTTATGCATTCTCATTCAGTTGTTGATTCGACAGTAACAGTGTATAGAAAACGATTGACTCGGACTCGAGGCCCTTTCTCTTTGTCTTCCTTTCGGGCCCTCCCTAACTAGGATACATTTTCATTTTTCCCATCGGTTTTAGGATTTTTATTTTTTCAACATCTTTGATTCTTTTCGCGAGGAGGCTGGCGCCTCCAGCGCCCCAGCTATAAAATGCTTTGAATAACGGTGTAACGGTGTAGACATTACCATTCGATTGAGACTTCTGGCGTATTTAGCCGAATATAACTGATTAGAACTTACGGTAAAAACACGAACAATTGAATGTAAATCAGTTTATATACATTCGTATTACATTATTATATGCGTTGTGACCCATTTGTGTTATTTTAGGTACAAAAACCCACGAGGTTGGAAGGTACCCTAGTCGTTGTCACCTACAACCGAGGAATCGAAACCAATGGAATGACATATTCATCGTGGGGCATCCTATCGTAGATTCCAGAAACCCCGAGACTAAATGTGTAAGTATATGGACAGTTGTATCCTCAACAACACAAACAACTGGGTTGTTCGCTGATCAAGACTAAAAGCTAAAGCCCATTGCAGATATAAATAGGGTTACGGCACGTGATTGTTGACGTTAGCCCTAACTTTATTTACATCTCGTGACCTATGACGAAATCTGCAACGGGCCTTAGCTTTTAGTTCTAAACCCTTGTTCGCTCGTAAAATGTACATCAGCGGAAAATATGAAGGAGGGTAGATTGCACACGGGATGTTCATCAGAGGTAATTACTAGTGTAATTTGTGGAGCTTCTGTGAGAACAATGATCAATCCCTTTGGGTCTAGTTTAACCGACAAAACAGACATATATTTCATTGATTCACCCGGAGATGGATTCTGTCCAATACAGTCAATGGTAAACGATAGTCGCCCACGCAATTGTTTTAAAAATTTTAAAAGCCGATGCATGCTCACATTTCGTGATATCCAGACAAAACAAAATGGACGACCAGAAAGTAACAACAACACCCACCAAAACAAATTTAAAAACCATGCCAACTGTTATTCTTGTCATTAGTATTTTATTGTAAAGATTTCACCAGAAACACGAGTCAATTCACGTTTTCATCATTATATCTGCCTATTGCAAGTCTTCTTAATATTAATTAGACATTTATTAACATGGCAAGACCATAAGCAACTCCCGAAGCCGTCGGATGGCTCTTATTTTAAGTATATAAGAACGGTTCTGCCATTTAATGAATAAATTTAGACTTAACAACGGTAATAGTGACAATTGCGGCTATGTTGTTTATTAACCGTGACAACTCAGTTCAGAATTCAATAATTTGAATTTTTTTTAGATTTATTAACATGACAAGAGCATTAGTAAATTATAACTGTTCTGCCATCTGATGATTTAATTTACAAATGGATAATAGAAACTTAATTTCTTATCTTAATAACTCTCTGTGGAATGGATTTTTCAACATATTCCTTTTTTGTTATCTATTTTTAAAACTATTATGGCGAGAACTGTCAGCATTTATCTAATCTTACACAATGTCCCGGTTATTTGCAGGTTTCTACTTATTTAAGTAGAGATACGTCATCTTAGCGCTTAATTTTCTAGTGTGAAAGATGAATCTCTAATAGGAATATAAATCCAGTATTTGCAAAGGTATCTGGAATTTAAATTTCATAGATCCGTACTGCTCGTTATACAATAAGCTCGATCCAATTTTGATAGGCCGTATGTAAATCGGATTGAATCCAAGCCGGGACATAAATAAATGTTAAATAATTAGTATGTTAGTGAGTTGTGCCCTACTGGTTGCTTCTCTTTAGTTATGTCTTTTTTTGTGGTATATAAGTTTAAATGTTAAATAATCTGAATCAAAATTTATATTAAGACGTGGGAGATTTGATATTTAAGCTAAAAGGGCAAATGGCATATTTAGATAATATAAATGAAATATTTATTGCCGATTTATTCATACAAAATTCTTTACAGATTATTCAAATTTTCGAAAATTCATCTAGTATGTGCAAATATTTGACAGGTCATTTTGCCGATGCATGACGTCGTTCTAGGCTATTGTTCGGGTCAATTATCAAGCCGACCCCCCCCCCCTCATAAGTTCACAAACACAGTATTTATACGCGTGGTGTGAAGTGTTACTAATATACAGCTACATACACCCACACCCAATTAGACGTATGATCTTTATGTTGAACTAATAAAGATTACATAAAGTGATTAATATTTGACAGAAAATTCTCAGTGGACCTAATTGTTAACTCAAGCTGGAGCACATTTTCTCTGTTCAACAGAAATTTCCAGTCGGGAAGTTATAATTATTGATGCTATAATTATTGTCACAAGACCTTCTAAACCAGTAGCCAGAGATTTGCCAATTAGTCAAGTCATCCACGCATGCAAAATTGTATCAGTCACAACATGGATACGGTAACTGCGAACTCAATAAAACCCGGTCCGTCGCCAGGTTTTTTGAAATGGAATTAAATAGAAGATTTGTCGGTGCCCTCCAAGCGTTTGTCAATACTTATGAATGTTGACAGATAACGAAAAGGGTAAAAACGGCCCCAGCCTCAACCCCACCGAATAAATGATATTGGCCAATGACAGAGCAGAGTTATGGCAACCAAAGGGTCATTGGCTTGGTGAAAAAGGGTCATTGGCTTGATAGTTATTGTTGTTGACCATCCAGACTAACAGCACATTGACTTTGGTCAAACAAAAAAGGTGGTACTAATATTCGGCTTCTGGGCACTTTGGTCAAGGTACCAATGTTCGAGTGTAGGAGCACTTATTGCGGTGGCTGCTATCGAGACATGGAGCCAAGAAACAGAATGGATCAAACATTGGGGATACCACATGGAACCAAACTGAAATGACAAAGTACATCTCACTGAGAGCAAAACAGACTCTAGACAAATTTTCTACATAAAGGCCACTAAGACGTCCCAAAACGTTTTCGTCAAAAACAAAGTTAATTGCCACTTTCATTTTTCATGGCAAATCGAGCCTGTGGCGAACGACACAATGAGCATCCGAATATGTTTAGTTCTTGCACATGTTCGTGGCTAGATCTTTTTGTCAAGACCAACTCAATTTTCGTCAAGATCGTTGGATTAGGACTGGATAGGGAAACTTGCATACCTTAAAATCAATTGATCTTTACCTTGTGCAGTCTCTGTGCACTAACCACGGTGGAAATGGGTTCGAGACTGGCTCAATATAATTTGTATTAATTATGCAAATACATTATTGGTCAGTATTTCTGTAATCGCTATCGGCTAGTCATAAGGTGTGCCAGTAATCGTCTTTCGTATAGCTCTTATTTAATTTAATCATCTATACTTGAATGTCAATTACCATAGAGGGGTTTTTATGTTCACCTCAGATGGTAGAGCAAGCTCATAATGATTAATAGAACAGCTGCGACAAGCGGGGTTATATAGCATTATAGAGCAGGGAAATTAGCCTCAAGAATTTGTATAGACTGTATGAATTGGCCTACACAATGGCTAATTTCTTAGATGACATTTCTAGCATCGTGTGAAGTCGCGACTTTGTGAATGAACTTGTCATTTATTGATAAATGTACTTCCAAACTATAAATTAGTTCGATGATATTGGTTTAAAGACCATTTTTTGAAGAATGCAACAATAACTTATGATTGCTATCAGATATCAAATATAACACACGTGTCTCTTTTTATTTATGAAAATCACATAAACTATCTTGTTCTTCTTGTCAATCAAAACATAAATAAAGCATGTTTCCATAGAATAGCTTGCAGAAGTTTCGGTCCTGAGGCTCAGAGCAGTGACTAATGTGAAAACGGTGGCTTTGATCCTCCGAAAAGTGCGAACGACGAACGCCGAAAAATGGCGGAGCTGCGACTTGATGACACTCATTCGTTTATTTCCCGTGTATTTTATTCTGCTCCAAAAATTAGAAATACCAGATATTTCACATTGAAATGTGAAAACTAAATCCAGCTGATCTGCGAAATTATCTTTCAGTATCATGAATATTCAATGGTTTAGTTTGTGGGTTGGCATTTACTTGTCGTTTTTAAAGTACAAGCACCAACAATCGGCGTCCCATGAGCTTTATATCCATAGCATTAGACATTTAATTCACTGTACGAATACAAGATGTAATGGTCCGTTGAGGAATGGTAACACTGAGTTAATAGTTCTTTGTTATAACTTACACATGAGACCCATATCCCTCGTTGCTGTTTTGGGTACATTCACAAATGAAACAGTTTAATTTAGTACAAAACGATTAATTATGTTCATTGAACGATGTGTTGGGAAATTTACAAGAGGCTTTTAAATACTGAACCTGGGAATCGCCATCAAGATGAGAGCGATTAGACAAAGATATTCATCACTGACTGGGGACGAGTATCGATTGTAATAAACTTTTTTGTGGCGTTCAAAAGCCTATGTGTCGATGTAGTCATTTCGAAAGATGATATTTTCCTGGCGTTGATTCGTCCCACGAGGATTAAACTTCCAGTACCGTGTCTGTGTTGGGTGGTAATTTATTAGTTCAATTCTCCCGTAATTCTTCTCTTTTGCCAGGCTGGATTAAATACTTCAAACGATTTTCTATCTCGTTTGGATTCACTATTCTGTTTTCACAATTGAAATTAATGAAATGTTATTGCGTGTTTTTCGGTATCGCAAATACCGTTAAGTTCTTATTTCGCAGTTGTTGCCAATAGTTTTATAAGTGGGTATTTCAAAACATTATCCAACTTAACAAATTACCACAAAGCAACAATTGTCACTTCTATTATTGATGCTGGTGTGTGTTAGGGTTCCATTGGCTTTTTGCTTGATTTCGAGTCGGTGTGTTATTGGTGTTTTCGCCCCAAGATTTAAAACATAATATTCAAAATATAACCAAATATTATTAGTCGTGATGTAGGCTACTGTATCTACATGCAGAAGAGGTAAGTTGCTAGCTCAATATTATACACAGCCTTCGACATTGCCAGCAAGACTTATTGATCAATTTAAATCAACATTGATGTTGTTATCTTACCCTGAAAAGATGGGCTTCTGATATCCAATATTTAAGATAAAATTTTAAAATTGGCACACGAATTGCGGGCAAGAAGCTTTCGAGTGGCATTTGTAATGAAGCGTCTCGATGAACCAGGTTAAACATATCCCACAGGAATTTAGGGAAGGGTTGCACAAAGCCCGTGAAAACAAAAATGAAATGAAATGGGGTTTAACGTCCTACTCTTCTGCACCTTACCTGGGCTAATGGATGACGGGCGTACGCCATAGAATGTGATATGAGGGAAATTTTGCCCGGGTAGCGGCGTTACGGCCTATGGAATTCCAACTGCCAAGGGATCTTTTACGTGCACGCCAATGTGTACACGGGACCTCAGTGGGGCCATTTATAATACAGATTTTATAAGAAAACCAAAATGGATACGTAACCAATGAATATGAATAATTCTCAAAGCTGCTAGTAGATAACAATAATGATTGGATGTCGAATATTTGACGAATTTAGGACTTAAAAATTGACAACAGCCATACCGCCATGTAAACCGGGCTATGGTTTGATATTTCAGAATGATATTTTCGGTTTCGCATATTTATGTAACTCAACAAAGATCAAATGTTCGTTATAAACCCTATTCCCACTGTAGCATAAAGATTATATTTTCTAAAACATTAAAATGGAAATATCTATATATGGTTACATACTTTAATTGGGTGGGCGAAGTTATACGCGATATATGAGATACACGCTTAAAACAATATCTAACACTAACTCTGGAAATCGCACTTCAGAAATTCGTTTAGAATTAATTCCTCAAAAACTATAATTAAAGCATTTTTGAGGTGGTCCGCTGCCGAAAGATAATATACGAAGGCCAGCTTGGGACAGGGCTGACGGGGGTGGGGTGCATAAAAACAAAAGTTAAAATTCCTCTATATGCAGAGCATGGCAGGATTAGTGTTCTGAAACTTCAAGCTAAAATTCCCCTATGCAGGTTTGTTGTCCAGAATAATACTAATCAAGTCAATATGACGGACAAAAAACCTTCTAAAGGATTTTGTAATTTTAGTGGACAAGTATTCATGTAGTTGACAAATTCCTCGATCTACTTAAAAAATCAGGAATAGAAAGATAACAATTTTAGAAAATAAAATGCAAGTATATTTTAAAGCTATATTAACAAAATAAATTATTTTCCTTCCGTATCAAATAAATGTAACAAGTCTTCATAACAAGAATTGGAAAATCATCATTAAAGAATGAGAATATAATAAATTATTAATCTGATTAAAATACAGATCTATATTTCGTTTCGTTTTTTTATACTTTTCATGGCCACTACCACACGAAGATCTGGTGGGTTGTGGCGGACGGTCATGTCAGGGTTCATTGATTGATCAATTAGTGTTGACGTCTCAATTGGTTTACTCATAGATACGCACACTGCACACCAAGAACTGACCGTGACAGACAGTTGTATTGGCTAATCCCTCACATCTATCAGATCCTAGTGTAGTAAATATAAGTAAACCGAAGCGGTTAAGTATAAAAAACAAAACAAGATAACAAAATCTTGAACTAGAAACAAAAAGAAACGAAATAGGGTCTGTGTTTTAATTAGATTGCATAAATTATTCTAAAATACAAAAATGATAGAGAATTATTATGCTAATATATAAATTATTCAAACGTGTATAAATCATAATACAAAAATACTTTATATTTAAATTCATTCGAATCAAGATAATTTACATACACAAAGCAATATTTACCGATTTTTTTGATTTTTTTTTTTTTTTTTTGACAATATTTTTTTTAATTTTTTCATTCAACGATTTGAACACTTTATTCTGGGAACGTTTCCATAGTAATATTAATAAAACACCAGCGAATAGCATACGTCCGGTCATGTGGGGTTTTTTTTATGAAAGGACCTCATCTGGTTTCACTGGTACGAAAATAATGCATGTCTAATCCATTAATTCAGAAAAACACAAGAATAATAGTCTAATCGAGATTTTAAATCATTTGATATTCGTGTTTAACAAAAGGCCCTGTAGTTTCATAGTGTTACAGTCACAGTAGCTTTCTTGTTACCACGGCCATGTGATGCGTTACGATATGGTTGTCCCCAATGAGTCCACGATACGTTCGGATCCGCTTCAATACGATCAACAAGATTCCAACGACCGACCGCACATGATAAGACCCGATAGTGTCACAGCGGTTACTCTGCAATTAAAACAACGCTTTCAATCGCAGCCCGAATCGTCATAGTGGGAACCTAGCATTAGCATGTGTGATATCCCAGCAATATATTTGACGGGTATAGCAACCCATAAACCCTGGATCTTCCAACCTGTCACTGTCGAGGAATGGCGGTTAAAACTCGAATGTAGCGTTATTGGAATTGCCGAAAATGACGAGACTAATTTCATTTGCTTTTATCCAATTCCCACGTGTGTATTGACAATAATCACATGTTTTTACCGATTATATATAATGCATCTGAAATCAATTCATTACATTTTAGTCGAACGTGGGACTTTTGGGTCAAATGAGCCGGTCAAATGAGCCTATATCTAGACTTCGTTTAAACAGGAAGCGGAGATTATTGAAGTTTGGCACTGCGCATGTGCATTTAACATTTTTCCCCAAGTTTATGTCCTAAATTTAAAAAAAAATATCAATGATGTGAAAAGAAAATTATTTGTACGCAATAGGGTTAATTAAGACCACGTGGTGTATTCTTTAATCTGAAATCGACTAAGTAATGTTGCAATTTGTTTTTTGAAGGAAAGAGGGAATTATAAGATCGGCTGTAACAGGCTGTGGCCACACATAACTTTTACAACCTGGTATACACCCGTGGAATTTTTAATAACCTGCATCTTAATGAATCCCTCATTACAGCGAAACCACAGGAAACAGTTCAGCCATTTTATCTTTTTTATATAAACCATATTTAATTCAGGATGTCTGAATGGGGTAGGGGAACAGGCTTAGCCTATATGAAACCCCTCTCCCTTGACAGACAGATACATGGGCATTTAATTTGGCGCCTTGTTTTGGTATGGCGTCGTTATGTAATCACAATATTTTAAATTAAATATCGGATTAATGGATCAGCAAGCATTAATAATAAATTATGCAAAGGTATGATAAAAATGAGTAATATTATAACACTAAATGATAAAACTATGCTTTATATTTAAAATAAGCAAACATTTCACCGGTTGCTATATTAGTCACTACATAAAACCTTGTCATACTTCGTTGTGAAACTCTGAGACGTATTAATCAATAGTTGTCAATAGTTGATATGTTTTAAAATTCGGTTATTTCGGATTCCCCAAACACAAACGTTCCCTCCTCGCCTGTTAATGATGAATGGGGTGAACGAATTTCTTCACTTTGCCAACCTTCTCTCATACCTGTTGTGTCATCTGTTACATCTGGATTGGGTTTGTCATTAGATGTTTGTACTTCTGGTTTCGTATCTTCGTCTTCTACAACCATTTCACTGAACCGAACTCGCTTAGCATAATCCGGTTCCGGTTCATCTGGTGGATTTGTGGAAGTAACTTCTGTGGTACTTGGTTCTTCTTTTGCTTCCATGCCCGACTGACCACTATTTACATTTTCGTAAACAGGTTCAGCATTGTTAACGCTTTCAGAACTAGGTACTGCTTTCTTTTCAACGTCCTCTTCATCGTCAGGATCGGCATCCATCCTTTTCACAGCAGCTTGCAATTCCATTAGGACATTTTGATATGATGGATTTCTTGAAAATTTGGAAGTTGGCTCGACAGTTTTTGGGAGGTCATTTTCTGTGCTGGAGAAAGTTGGTTTTGTCACTTCTGGTAAGGGCGGGGGCGGTGGTATGATTGGATCTAATGAAGATTGGGGTTCCGCTGATGTATCTGAGTTTGTATTTTCTGACGTTACAGGTTCCTGGGGAGTGCTTTTTTGGACACTATGTATATTTTCTACGTTTGTGTAATCTCTTTCGGGCTCACTATATAAGGGGTTACTTTTAGTTACACACGATTCTCCGTTTTCTGGCTCGAAATAACTGGGTGTTATAGCGACTGGTTCGTAATGACCGGATGTTGCAGTGACTGGTTCGTAATCATTGGATATTGAAATGATTGGTTCTTCTGGTTCTGGTGCTGGTTCCGGATCATTCAATTCAACCAAATTATCCACCGTCTGTAATAAGTTATAATATGGCTTTTTAAATTTTTAAAAAAGGGAGATTTGGTTTCAGTGGAAAACAGTTTGTCTCCTTTACAGAATTAGATCGTATCGTATACGTCTTTAGATAAAGTCAGAAATCAGAACAAAAATTTAATTAACCAATCAACAAAAATCTGGCCCGAGTTCACAAAACATTCTCATACTTAAGATGAGAATTTACTCAAAATTGCATGCCTTTTTGTAACTGAAAAAATACCCTTTCACTGTTTTAATGTAAGAAACTATGTTCAAAGATTTATGTTTCTGGATCAAATATATTTCTCGTAAATAGTGATTCTTAACTCAAGTTTGAGAATGCTCTGTGAACTCGGGGCCAGATCAAACTAATTCGATACTTTAATTAGACCTAAAACTAAAATACCATTTTCTTTGAATTAGTACAAATCGTTACCATTAACGAACTGCCTGTATAATCTACGACTAGCTTGGTGTATTTAAAGCAACGTTCTGCAATAGTTCAATATATACAATATACCTCATGCTCAACTCAACATGTTAACCAGGCTATACAACTGAACTCTAGCTAGATGACGCATTTCATCAAATTTTGAACGTAGTAAAGACAATATACTAGACATAATCGAATTATTTCAACCTCATCATATAAAGATTGTCCAGTCCTAAATAACCTTTCCTCCTTTCGGAATGATGTTCAAGAATAATTTCCAAGTGGGCATAAAATTGGCCGAATGTATTGAGTAATAATGATCGAATTAAACCCAAAAAGTATAGGAACTTGGTGGATTCACATGAGTCAATACAAAAGCAAATAATACCTGCTGTGTGTTAATTACTTCATCAGCAGAAACAATGTTGGCTGGTTCTGTTCCCAATTGTTCATCATCGCCAACAAACCCTGCATTCACAACACCAATGGCATGACCATTCGCTAGGTTCACACCTTGTAATAACTCTTGACTTGTTAATGAGTCGGATTTACCATAATCCGACGTTTCTTCATCAATGATGATAGATGTTTCCTGCGTTTCATAGATTGAATTCTTTCTACTTAAATTCGATACCAATCGCTCCATTCTTTTAAATCTAGAATAATAATTTGATACATAGAAACGAAGTTATTATCGATATGGATATTATAGGGTGAGTTGCGTATTTCAGTATGACAACCAAATATCAATATACGTTTTAAAGGTGAGATAGAGACAAATGGAATTTAACGTCCACTCGACACAAACTATGTCATTTCGGGACTAACATATGGTTTAATTTTATTTCAATAATCCGCATGCGCGTAAGGGGTCTATAGCATTAGGAGGAAACCGGAGTGCCCGGAAAAACCCACTAGGTTGGACAGGCGACCCTACTCCTTGCCACGTACAACCGGGGATTACGTTTTGAAGGTGTTCTTTCTTTCAGTGTTATTTCAACGAACATATTCTATATCTGTTAGCGAGTTGCTTCATCGTGTTTCTTTTAACATATAATATTTATGGCAGGTGTTGGAAGCTCGTATAAAGGCGTTTTTAGTCTTTTTATTTATAAACACGGGAAGAGATTAAAATGTCGCGGTTATGATTGAAAACAAAATGAAATATGAATAATGCGTCTAGAGCGAGAATATTTTCACCTGGACGTTTAATTTTCAGGGTCATGCAGCGATGGTATATATGAAGGGAACGGAGATCATAATATCGTCTAATACTGTCATAGCACTATATTTAGAGTGGCAAACAACTTTTTGCGGTATTTTCAATTGTATTCCCCTTTATAATCCCTATAACAATAAATCGGGCTAATATTTATTGGTACACGTGGACTGGATTGCTTTATCTGTATTTTGTTCATTCTGTAGTTAAAGATATCACCGAACATACATGTATAACAATTCTTTGGCCCGGCAGAATTATTCCCCCTTTAGTTGGAGGTTTTCCATAGAAATTTCTTTCTTGCGAATATGCTGGATAGGTTGGTTAACAACATCAGACATTTTTAATCTTTAAATGTGTTTTTCTTGACAATAGTCAGCCTTTTTGGGTGGGGGGATATAGGGAGTACTTATTGGAGCATTCAATAGATTGCCGTGTCGACTTTCAATTAATTTAGAATATGAACCATTTATTAAAAGTTTAGTAATGTCCCCGTCAGACCAGGGTGGCGTCCTTATTGCGCTGGTGCGATGGTTTGACGATTACAAAATGCACAAAGTCACCTTCAAACGTGAAACAGCGCGAACAATTGCCCCCCAAAATTATAAACTTAAAAAACCCGCCTCCAGGTCAGATCGTAGAACTTTAGCGTTTCTTTTGAACATGCTCAAACAAACGCCGTGACTCAGCGATCATTGGCGACCACGTATATCACAGTACGATGTATGGTGTTTCTGTCACGCCTTTACCACGCCCATGGCTATCTTGACACGCCCATGTTGCCATTGTCCGTCGCCGTAACAACGCAGCAAGGACGCCAGACTGTCTAAGAATTAAGCGCCTTATATTTTGTTCTTGGTAAACGAGCCACTATGTTCAAACGATAACCGTAGCATTGTTATGTCGTGTTGAAGTGACGAACATATTAACATATAGTCGCATAACAAGAGTTGTATTTTGCTTACCTTTTAAATTTAACAAAAATAACTGCAATAAGTATTAATGAACCAATTAAAACAATAACAGCTACACAGATTAAAGCAATAGCTTCCTCACTTATTTTATTAGAGGGCTCGCGTCCGGCGACTTCACTATAAAATAAAGCTTGGATAGCATCCATATTTTCATCAGCTAGTCTGAAATTATATAATATCTAATAACTAACTAATAGGTTTATAGTATAATTCAGTAACATATCAAAGATATATTCCCTAGTATATCCTAATATATAGCAGTAGATGTATTTCCCCACAATTGGGTAAAAAATAAGTGGCGGCGATGGTTGGATGGGCAAAGGTGGGGCAAGGTTAAGGGGGCAAAGGCACGAGTTTCAACTAGGGGTGGGGTGGGGGGCTCCCCAAGAAAATTTTGAAACATAGGCTGGCAGTATTTCAGGCAATGATCGTTGGGGTAAAGTGTCAAACGAACGGACTTGCGAACCTTGACGAATCTAACTCACGAGCGCCAATGTTGGGAGTCTTTGTGGGGGTTTTGGCGACTCCCCAAGAAAATTTTGAAAAATAGACAGTTGGAAAGGCTGCCTGGCAGTATTCAGGCAGATAAATAGAGCTGATCAGATGTCGTCTGTGGCCTGATCAATAGTCTTTCCGACCCCAGAGAGGAAACTTCACAGTGTCAAATGAAGCTCAACAAAGTCCCCAATAATTTGAAAAGTAGACGGCCCGAAATGCAGTCTAGTAGTATTTCAGGCATTGATCGTCGAGATAAATAGAGCTTAACAGATACCGCCTGTCTCCATATCACTAGTTTATCTGACCAGAGAAGAAAGTGTCGACCGGGCCGAGTAAGAGTGACTCAAAGTGAATGAATATTTTCGCCACTATATTTTGTAAAATAGACTGCCGGGAATGCAGCCAGGTAGCATTTCAGACAACGGTCGTTGAGATAAAAAGAGCTGGCCAGATCACATTTTATTTTATATTCGAAAATTATTGGGGGGGGGGGACAGACGGCAGGCCAGATTTTTGGTGATGCAAATGCGCCCCCCCCCCCCCCTCATTGTCCCCCTTAGCACCGTCACTGGTAAAAATAGTGACCTCTAGTCCACAACCTTGATATATACTTTAACTGTTTGCGTACAGGGAACGGCCATCTAGTCCGACAGTTTCCGTCCGAAATTTATGAACTGCGAACTCAACCATCATAATAGTGTAACGAGTTAGGTGACCTCTAGTGGCACCAAACGCTATAAAAGAGATTTTTCGTTCAATTGTCATAATCAATGAATTACAACCCGATATGCGCAAATATCGAAAGAAACCAGGATAATGGGGGTTACAAACATATATTTCTAGTATCTTCAAAATCTGGGGCGGATCTAGGAATTTTGAAAATGACGGCACTGACCGCGAAGAGGGGGCACGCCGCTGAGAGGGGGGAAGGGGGGGGGGTCCCCAAAGAAAATTATCTGTCATTTCCTTGCATCTGTAGCCATTCCAAGAGCTATTTGGTTGATATTTTCGTTTAAGTAAACGTTCGGAACGGACACATTTGGGTCTGAGAAAAGGCACTTTCAGCAGTAAAAAGGGCCATTTCAGTCCCAAGGAAAGACCTCCAACAGGAAGAGTTATCTCTGACATAATGAATATTCAAGTCTATATATACCTGCTGAGAACATCAATAGGTATCATCCCATCACCCGTTTTATTTTTACCAGTTATGTAGATAATAGATCTGTAAATGGATATTTTAAAAATAATATCAAACACTATTTTCACCCCATTTTTATTTACAAAATCAAGAGGCACCATTTGCAATTGTCGATAAAATATCAAACTTCCACGTTATTATGCACAAAGGTGGATTATTTTTTAACGTTTAATTGAAAAACAAAATGAAAATGCCAATCCCGGATTAAAAATAAGCCTATTTCTAAATTTTCGAGGGCAACAATCTGGCACTGAGCTTATTTCAGTAACACATATCTTTGTAAATACACACCGGAATTGGACCATTGTTTTGACAGATATTCCTAATAGAGATTCATCTTTTACGATACTGTAGTTTGCAAGTGATTCTATAGCTCTAAAATGACACGTTTAATATTTAGCACTTTCAAAGGGTCTGATTGTATTAGTTGGTCACAGCACCGACAATTTTATTGTGAAACTTTAATGAACTTAACCTGTCCCATTATTGCTAGATATATTCGTGATATCAAGATTAATAAACTTACCCTGTCCCATAGCTAGATATAGTTGTAATATCAACATTAACACCCAGTATATCTGACATACCTCTGAAAAATTGCAAGTTCAATGGTCGATATTATATCTTGATAACTAAATAAAAAGATGGCTAATCTAGTGGATAATCTAATAAGCCAGATGGATGGATGAAAGTGGTAGGTTAGATCTACATTATATTTGACAAGGCCAAATGCTGAGAGCTTCAAATTTATTACTTTTTCTTCGAAATACCACAAGCGACACCCACCGAAGGAAGACCATCAGTGCCACCAACACCAAAAACACCGAAACCAACTCTTATATTAGTCTAATGTACGTGTATTGCATGTATTTTAAATAAAACTATGAAATATTACGAACCAAATTTTCATCATCCTAGGTCAGTGCTTATGTGGAGACTCAACCTCTCCGCAATTCTTAAACCTTAACCACAATCTACAGCGGCACGAAAAGACTTATTATGACTGATCAGATTGATGGACATGACAAGGCAACACAATGCAGTTAACCAATATATAGAGAAAAGCTTACTTTTCTAAAGATGGTTGATCTCTCTCTATTCTCTCTTTATCTGAACCTACTGGGATCCTTAAACTAACGTTATTACCACCAACATTTACCTATGAAATAAAAATAAAACTCTGGAAATTCTCCAGAATATTGGACTATGTAAACCTCCCGAATTTTACGGTCAATCATTCAAAGGCGTCCAGTCGTCCGGGTGATAACTATAGCCCCCCCCCCCCCCAAACCTTCTGATGAAGTAGGCGAAAATGTTCTCCACGGAACGTCTTCAATAGCAAGGCCGGTGCAGAAGAATAGGACTTATTTTATTGTCTTACCATTGATGGGATGATGATGTTATCTAGATATCATCAGGGCAAGCAGTATCTGGCACAATGTGTCGGACAGAAACATGATACTGGCTTGAAAAACAGGAAAGTTGTCGTACCTTAACGGTTAGATCTATTTGAAAACTTCAAGTTTAGTCAAAGGTCACAAGATGTAGACAGGGCTACCACTAATCCATAACACTTACCCTGGGACTAGACTAATGCTTACCCTAACCCTAACCTACAATCTCGCCAACAATCACGAGCCATAACCTTATTTATATCTCAGCGACTTTCATGAAGATTGAGCTGGCCTTATCAAATAGATTTAGCCGTACCTTAACCTCTCTTGTTGTTTGTAGACTCGGACTACCACTATCAGCGGCTCGGACAGTGAAGTAGATAAACTGTTGAGTTGGATCTATAGCAGGTAGTTTGACTAAGGTGACGTCACCAGTTGATGTGCCAATACCAAATTCATTCGATCTATATAGAACAATTAGATATATAACTTAATTTTTATAAACATCTTTTCACAAAGAGAACAAATTATCATCGTTATTCAATTAACACAGTTATATAGACAAAAAGCTAGAAGAGATTTGTTGAAATAAAAAAGGCTTCTTTGCCTTAACAATGTAATGCACATACCAATTTCAAAACGATCGGATGATAAACGTGTTCGCACGAAATTGTGGACGAAGGGCGGAATGGCGAAGGCGACGACATATAAAAGACCACATTTCTACGTAGGCGTATAAAAAAAGTACAGAAGTTACACGAGCAGAGAGTGAGCGATCCATTCTATGTGCGTGAAATAGCTTTATTTAGCGTCCGCTTTCTCCGTATAGATATGACCGTTCGTCAAATGTCAATCAGTGAAAGAATGTATATGTACTCTGTTGAGATATTGTTTGCTCCCTCTCAAACTGCGTAATTCACATTCACAAAGATCATACTAACCTCTGTCCTTCTATATAATATGTTACATTACCATTTACACCTTCATCTTCATCCGTTGCCTGTCGTAGAAAATTACAATTAAATGATGCCTAAGAATAAAATCTGAAAAAATACTACTGTAGTATTTCGTAATACTAGAAGACATCTGAATTGAATAGGACTTAAATAGCGATCAGATGGCTCAGATGAACTTTGTATTTCCATATTCACGCCATATTGTTATGGTGTGTTTCTCCTCTTTGATTCATAAGAAAATTTGAATATTCATAAATTCATATTTTTAGTTTCCCAATCTCAATTCTATTGTCGCTAAGTTTTTTTAAAGTTTATTTATGACATGTGTTAACTTTCGTTCATCTTTAAGCTCGTTTGTTGATTATGAATTGCTCAAAGGACAATTTTGGTGGACACCAATATCACATATGTGATAGACTTGGTTAAACACATTAAGTAAAAATGTTGGACACTAACATTGTCCTTTAAGTTTGATGGCAAGTCATAATTCCTGGGATCTATATTGAGACTTAGGTTTTATACTCAAGATTACAATGAAATAACAACAATAAATCGACAATTGTATAGTCATTTTATTTAAAATATGTCTTCATAGTTTGTAGGAAGTCGATAATTATATAACATACTAAATACCTTAATATTGCCAATAACAGTTCCAACTCGTACATCTTCTGGTAAATTAAAAATGTAAACTTGTTCTGTAAATACCGGTGTGTTGTCATTCACGTCTGTTACAGTAATATTTATCCAGTAGATGTTGATATCCTAATAAAATTAACATAATAACACGTTTATATAAAACTAGAGAAGACATAAAATGAGCATGTACTAACCTTCCAAGGATGGGTAGTTCTGGGGTGCGTCACCGTTGAAATGACTTGTGGAATAAGTCTAGCCTCGTTCTTCGAGTCCCTTGTTACAAAACGCGCTGAAACGGATTATGGTACACGATTCGTTTACCAATGGTAAAATGTTTATTTTGTCTTATATATTGGATATCAGAATCCCATCTTTTCCCAGTAAGATAACAGCATCAGTTTTGATTTAAATTGACATATAGTTCGTGTTTTCAATCTCGAAGACTTTGGATGGTATTGGGTTAGAGACTCAATAGCTATTTTAAACTCCTATATAATAAATAATGCAAAGTGTTGATTATGGGCATGTCATAAATGATTAAATAATAATATTTGACAAAGACCAGCAAAATGAGATTTAGGTTTCACGTAATGGCTTTTTAATCCAAACCAAATTGCTGTTGATTTCAACAATATGGATAAGAAGATATGGCTTACCGTTGCTTCTTTATTGACTGTTAATCTTAAGGCATGTAATGGTATTATTTCACGATCTAACTCCACATGGGTCTTTAAAAGACTGATACGTAAAATAAAACAACATGAATAATTAGTAAAAGTGATTTTGATGAAGCATCTGCTTTGGTAATTTGAAGTTCAACATAAGAACTGTCAAAAATTCAAATCTAAATTACATGGCGCTTTTAAGACCCCAAAATGTTGTTGATTAAAAATCATAGAAATATGAATAACCTAACAAAACCCAAATCGGTAGGCTACACCATGTGGTCACTGCTGTGTCTCCCCCTTAATTTAGAGCCCCCTTAATTTAGAGTATTTAGGTTTAAACTATTTTTTTGATACATTTCACCGATGTGGTAACTTGCATAGTTGAATTACTACAATATGCTTGCATTCGTATTTCATGTAACATATAGCAGATCATGACTCATGCTGACATTATGAAATGATTTCTTAGGGTAGTTTTACTGATTGTTTTCAAATTTGAGTGAAGTCCGTGTCACTAAAGGCCCGGGACTGTACAGCGCAATGAACGTTGGGCAGAAGATCGGATTCAAATCCAGTGAAAATATAAACAGATAAGATGGCGTCGAGGGTTGAGTATGGTCTTATCATGTTAATATTTGTAATTTATGGTTTATATAACATTGCAAGCCTAGAGAAAAACCTGCAACAGTCAAATTTACCTCCCTCATAATCTATGTTTAAGTTAGTCAGCCTTTTTGATTACATTATTCGAAAAATGTGCTCCAACCATTAAAAAAATCTTTTGCTACATATTGTTTTTACACTCACCTTTTATCGAGGTAAAAATATTGATTGGGCTCAAGAATAAACGTTGCTTGGTCGTTAAAATACTGAAATTACATAAAATAGGATGACATTCATTTTTCGGGACTGAGGAACTGACAAGGAGAGTTGTCTAGTTGGCCCCGTGTGCATATTGGCCTACACGTAGAGATCCATTGGTAGTTGGGATTCGATATAAGAATAAGCCGTTGTTCCTTTATAGTACCCTACATGGCATTTTCCAGTCCGGTCAGACCTGCAGGTCCTAAGCCCCATTTCTTTTAATTTTCATTCCTCTTTTGACTCAAGGTTTATTTTAGTATTTTGCTGCAACTGTTAGTAATTTTTTTCCTTCATGGTAAAATACCCAGGGCTAAAATACAAAATTTTCAGGCCAAAGAGCAGGGGGGTTATCATCTAAATACCACTTTCCAGTCCTTACTGAGCACTAGGCAGCTGGGCACGCTGCCGCTTAAAAAAAAATTGTCGCGGGGATATAATACAAATAATTAATTGTAACGTACACTTATTTCAGTAACTATGGTATCTGGTGGTTGGTTTTCAGGTATAGATGTTGTAACATCCACACCATCTACTGTAGTGTTATCATATTTTACAACACGAACACTAGCACTACTACATCGTCTATAAAAACAAAAATATATTTATTAGAAACACTGATTGAATTATCCAATGCATATGAAATGTGCCCCTTTTCATATCTTTTTAAAATTTGTGAATACCCTACCGTAGGCCAAAGATAAAATTCACTTGCAAATTAAATGAAGTCTTTCTCACAATCTGATTAAAATACAGATCTATATTTCGTTTCGTTTTTTTATACTTTCGATGACCTCTACTACACGAAGATCTGACCGGCCACGAGTTCATACGAGCGGCTATCGACCCTATGACGTCAGACAGATGATTAGCCAATCAGCGTTGATGTTTCTAGTAGGATACACACAGTTCCGTGCAAGTCACTTCAATGACTCCCTGCAACAGACTGTTTCATTTGCTAATCCTTAACAACAACCAGAAGACGGGTTAAATAACAATCCTTCCTGATCATATTGTAGTAAAGTCTAGTAAATTAAAATTTTGAACAATAAAAAACGAAACGAAATAGGATCTGTGTTTTAATCCGATTGGTAAGAATTCATCAAACTGCGATATCACCCTCGGTGGAAGCGGGCGCTAACCACTAAGAACAACAAAAACAGGATCGGTGTTTTAACCAGGTTGTCTTTGTCATAGCTTGTCCAAAAATGTCCACCACATTGGACGCTTACGTTCGGCATCCCGGTCGATTCAGTTGATTTAGTAATGTCCTCAAATTCAAAATGAAGACAAGACATATGTCATACTAACCTCTCGGATACAGCAATCGGGTTATCGCAAGCTTGAACAAGAAAATTGATAGGCAACATTGTTTGACTCCGAAGAGTAATTTCCCCTGAGGTTTCGTTCATACTGAAAATATCTTTATATTCTAATACAGTGTAAGTTACTCTTCCATTATCTTCGGCTATATCCTCGTCCGTTGCCGTTACCTGCAAAGGCAAAAACATATTTAGATCGGCTATCCATGCTCTCAACGAACTGAAATCAAATGAAATGGAATGAGGTTGAAGCTTAGCGTCCTACAGTTCTCAACCGACAGGAGCAATGATTAATGAAGGCGGACACACGCTATGTGGAACATTTTGCCTGGACAGTGGCACTATGGCCTACCTTCACATCGAATTCCAATTGTCAAAGGTTCATTTACGTGCACATTAATGTATACACGGGCCCAGAGGGGGTGGGGGGTCAACCCCCCTGCTCAACTACATAAAAAAATATAATGCCTTGCATCAATGAAATTACATCACAAAGTGATCCTACATCAGTATTAGAATGATTTCTCTGTTTAAAAAGCTCAATTTGTATGTATGCCTATGTAATTTAGAGACGATGATGGCAGATTTCCGTAACAGATACCTGGCAAACCCCTCCTGCAAAAAATCCTGGATCCGTCCATGAGTTGAACGTCTATACGTTTTCATTTGCCAGACCCACCGTCCTGCACGAAAGACAAGGGGGGGGGGGCAACGGTGGGAAATCCTGAGGAATCTTCTCAGTGCACACTTGGATCGAACACTGGACATCGCGGCTCCGGAACCTTCACGCACCTCCATTGCTAGCGTTTTCGTGCTAGCCGATTTTACACCATAACTGACATTTGATGGACATTTTGGACAAAAACAATGTGACATGCACAGTTTTAGTACACCAACAGTACTGTAGAAATAGCTAATTGTTTGTTGCGGTTGTTGACATTTTTTTTTCTTTCGTAAAATTGATCAGAATTACTCTTCTAAATTTGAGAGACTGAAAATTGAACACTTATTTTTCAGATTAAAACAACATTTTGTGTTGGCTTCTATTTTAACTATATATAGTCGATTGATATTTTGAAGTAGGACTTCAGAAGTCGGAGCTTATGTAGGGATTGATGGTGAACAACAAACGAAATTGGCTGCTGCATAAACGCCGATTTCTATATCAAATGGAAATTGGTAAAAGATAGGTCGGAGGTATACTTTGGTAACCGACATAGTTGTATGTATCTAAATGCCATGATGACTACTGGTACTGGCGATACACAGATATCCCAAACTCAATAAATTAACAACGAGGATTGTAACAAATGAATCGTTTACCACCAAGGCAACTACTGATTTAAAACTTCGTTTAGGTAAATCAGTTTTAATTTTTATAAAATAAAATGTGGATACCTTTCCAATCTTTTCACCTTGAGTATTGTCTGTAACTGTGAATACGTAACCATTTGGTGATGTAAATATAGGATTATTATCATTCACATCTGTTAAAATAATCAACAGATTCAATTCACATCCTGGACCACTGCAAGTATTTATTACAGGAACATAGGGCTGTGTTGAAACCTGAAATAAAAATGATATTAATAATGTTACCTACTTGATGAAAATCAGTTAAACCATATGTTAATCTCCAAATGACCTAGTAGTGTCCAGTGGAAGTCAAATTTCATTTTTCTCACTTGCTTTCTAGATCTTTAATATTGATGTCAATATATTTTTCTTTTCCATAGACCACTTTCCTTACCTTAACGTTAATAGTCTCGACCCTTTCCCTGTCAAGTGCTGTTGAATTGTTGACAGTGATTTTGCCGCTTTTTGGGTCAATATTGAATATATCACTGGATATACTATAATTAAATATCGCATTATCCCCCTGAAATATACAAAATATTATATTGCTAATAATTACAAAATCCTATTCCTTTCGTATTACTTGTCTTGGCTATACTAGGGTCTGGAAGAATTGTTATATTACCAGCGTTCTGGTTGACGTGAGGGATTGGCCAATGAAACGGTCTATTACGACACGGAACTGTGGGTATGGAACTGTGGGTAAATCACTACAAACGTCACCGCTGATCGATTAATCAATATCTGACGTCATAGGGTCAAGAGCCGCACCCTTTCGATACAGCCCATCAGATGTTCATGTAGTGTAGGCCATCGAAAGTATAAAAAACCGAAACGAAGTATAGATTTGCAGTTTAATCAGTTGTTACAAAATCTACATTTAATCAGCAGAAAGAAATTCTTTAATCAGTTGTTACAAAATCTACATTTAATCAGCAGAAAGAAATTCTTGGGTTTCGTTTGATAACTCGTAACATAGCTTGTATCACAACTGAATTACAAAGATATGACAAGAATTCTTAAATTGTTTGATAATTCTTAAAGATGCATTGTAAGAGAGCTAAATCGACAGGTATTTCTTTTGGCCTCGTATGCTATATAAATTATTAATCAGGCATATATTAGCAGGATAAGCCAATAATCAACTTTCTAGAACATCGGATGGTTGTGATTTTAAACCGATTGAAACACAATCGCTATTAATAATTTAATTTAAAATTGGATAATCGAGACTTTCTTTATTATCGTAACAGCGGTTACAATAAAAATCGAGACTACGCAATTCTTCGAAGATTCATAACCCCACTCACGATGAAGTAATTTGCCTGAAATTTTCAATTATATACTATTTTTATCCTCTATTTTCGAACTATTCTACTGAGAACAGTCATCAAATTTTGATCTAAATCTTACATAATGCATCATTAACTATTTTTATTTGGTAATCAAGTTATCGTTGTTGATATTCTAAACATTTACCTGATCTATATCAACTGCCTGTACGGTAGAGATATAAGTTCCTCTACCTAAATTTTCAGGTATAGTAACTGATTTGTTATTTTGTGTAAACAGAGCATGGTTATCGTTAATATCTGTCACATTAACCATTACTGTTGTTATGGCTGTTCGCTGGTCTTTGTCGTTTTGTGCAGCCTATAAAAAAACAGCATTAAAATTAATATATCTGGTAATGATTAGCTAAGTCGATGGAAATCATGATACTTGTATGCATGGCAAACCTTATACCCCACCCCACCCTCCCAACAGCACCAGCTAATCAAGAGTGTACTAAGCACATTATATTTGGACCCGGAGCTATGTCTCACGCGCTGCTCATCGTGATGTTTTCCATGTTCTTCTCCTTGGAGAAGACGCTCTTCGAAAAAGTCCAAGGCTCCGCCAATTCGTGTACGATCAACATTAAACGTGTATGTTTGTTCGTGGCACCATTGTGTGGAGATTTACGGACTCAATGATGGTTGCCATTGCGTCATTTTCGACTACTGGTCCATAGCATTCTCCACAGAAGTCTGCAAGGTTCATTAGTACACTTGTATCTCTTTGTATTTTCAATACCCCTGGCTGTCCATCGTCATCAAATTAATGAAATAATACGCCTACATGCCAATGTATTGTTTCTGTTAGCGGCTTTATGTAGGGATATATTTGTCTTTGTCTGGCAACCTATTTTTATCTTTTCAAGGAGCTTATGTATATTTACTACCTTTAATGTATAAGTGTACGTCGATTGTGTTTCTCTGTCTAATGTGGTTTTTAATTTCAGTTTACCAGTTTCATTATTTATCTCCATAATCGGGTTATCTGAAATAAATGAAATAAAATGGATGTTTACCGTCCTACTGTTCTGCGCCGAGGGTGCTAATGAAAATATTGTGTGCTATGAATAATAATTTGCCCAGTCTGCGACGCTACTGTCTACCCTTTTTTGGGGAATTCCAACTTTCAAGGTTTCGAGGATTCTTGTACGTGCAGAGAGAGGGAGGGAGAGAGAAAGAGAGAGAGAGAGAGAGAGAGAGAGGGGGGGAGACCAATCGATCCTGACTACAAATAAATAAAATATAGTATTTGGTTTTTATTTTCTTTGAGTAAATTCCGCCTAATGAAAACTCACCGGATATAGAATAAATAATTAATTGGTTTATTCCCCTATCTTGGTCGTATGCATAAACTGGTGGTGTTGCATTAAGCCATTCGCCAACAATAGTGGCGTTCTGAAAACATACACACACTATTAATTCAAAACAGAACCTTAAAAGTAGGAAATGAAATAGGGTGAATGAAATTACTTTTCTGTTCCGACAGGGCTAATAAAGACGGGCATACGCCATACAGTGTGCCTGCTCTTATATCGAATTAAAACTGCCAAGGGATCTTTAACGTGAATTCCAATATGTACACGGGACTTCGGTTTTCTTCACTTGGCCGAGGCAGGGATCGAACACGAGAACTCCATGTAAGTGAGCAACGTCTCACCCACTCAGTCACCGTTGCTCCCACCTAAAAGATATTACGTCGTCGTATCCATAGGTAAATCAGATTCGTGGAGAGGCGGGGGTGGGGGGTATACAGCTTACACTGGACGAAAATGCGCCTATGGAAAGGCAAGTGATTAAGCTTTCAAATAGATGCTAAGTAATGCAGGTGAAAGTTCAGGTGGCGATTACAATTTGAACATCCATCTAACTAACACCTACTCATCAAAAAGTATATAGATGGTCTATTTTATATCGGGATCTAGTTTACTCTTTTTGTATTCAAGGTTTTTGAGAGTTATACGAATGTAACTATTTTGCTTTAGTTTTAACATTTACATACCTCTTCTTCAACAGTCAAAACATACAATGGGTTGTTAAATATAGGATTCATATCATCTAAATCCCGTACATGTATTAAAACTGTCGTGGAGTTGCTCTGTACCTATAATAATTTGAAAATACCATTTAAAATCCTAAGTTATTTCATTGCCCACGAAAATCGGCCATCTTGAAAACGGGCGCCATTTTGGACTTTCGAATGGCTAATAAGGAGCTTAGTCTAAAGAGTATATTGGACTCAATTTCGAGCGATTCGCCTGATATTATGCAGTTATCTATTACACAATAGCTAAATCGATAGAAACAATTGTAATCGGACCCTAAGCTGCGTTGGCATTGATCGATTTTAATCATATTGGATAAAAAAAAGTATCTTATACATGCCTTCGCGCATACAAACTGGGTTATTTGAAGATAAATTTGGACTAAAGATATATTCAAACTAATTAATCAATCAAAATTTTGCTTACATTATTTCTCAAAACATTGTATACGTCAGTGAATACCCAGCTATATAAAAATTTGTTAAAAGCAGTCATGTTTGTGTCACGTGACTCGGCTGTACGATGAAAAGTCTCTACTTTCCCATACTCCGTGCAGCGTTTCGTTTGATTAGAGGTAATCCAACTACATACTGCTAGTATGAGTGGATATTGTTGTTTTAAATTTTGATTGGTCAATAGTCCGACTACCAACCAATCACTAGCTGCCATACAAAAGCTTTACATTTGAAACGAGTGCCAATATTGGACCAAATATGTTTACATAACGGTACGTCATGGCTCACGATTAAATTATGCCTAATTTGCGTGATAAACGAGGCTATCAAGTCGAATGAAATGTAAACAATACTGTTTGGAAACGAACATACTTTCACCATTTTTAATATCTTACACCACTGTCCAAAGTTTTAGGGAACACCTAGATTAAACGAAGGACTGTCATGTTGCTGTACTTAGTGATAGCTTTCATTGAACGGAAAGAATAGACACACACCCGCTTAAGTTCAAGAAACAGACGCTATTCCAGTAATGGCAAGAGAGGGATTTCTCGGGCCATTGCTTCAGGAATATGCTACTTTCCATATATATCTTTTACTGGAAATAACCAACCGATAAACTAACTTTAAATTAGACTTTAATTTAACTCAATGTCATTCACAGTCTTCATCATTGCAAACAAGACTTATTGGTCGATTTAAATCAACACTGATGTTGTTATCTTACCGTGAAAAGATATCCACTATTTAAGACAAAATGGACATTTTATAATTGGCACGCGAATCGAGTGTCATAGGGTGAACATACCCCACAAGAGTATAGTACCAGTGTGGACTGGAATAACCAGACGCCAAAGACTGCCATTCAAGTTGGACTCTCTGAACATATCTGATTAGAAAATCCAGTAAAAAACAGAAACGATTGGCGACCACATTTCTTATCTGCTGTCCCTAATAATCCATGGCCCCTGAAGACATTACGCAATAACGTAAAACCCTACTTACTGATCCATTGTGAACGTCATAATCATCATTTGTAGCTGTTACTGTAATATTATACAGGTTTGGAGATTCTTCATAATCTAGTGCTTTCTTTAATGTTAGTTTACCAGCATTGCCGATCGAAAATATACCAGTTACTGTGTTTTCCTAAAAAAAAATGTCGAAGGTATAAACTGCTTTAGATTTACAGGCAAAATAATTTTGGAGGCTAGCGGTTAAACTTTCCTAAAAAAAATGTTGAAGGTATAAACTCCTTTAGATTTACAGGCAAAATAATTTTGTAGGCTAGCGGTTAATCTACAATTAAAATTCTATACATATTTATACCCTGAGAAAGAATCACTTATTACTGATATCAGGCCCTGACCACTATAACTGCCGTCTGGTCCCATCTTTGGGGGAGGAAATTGGTGGGATGTTCTGGTTTATTTGTGCTAGAATGTCTTCGCCATCATGTTTGGATGAGTTTGCCAAACTTGTGACTGAAGCAGGAGATTTCATGGAAGGTACCAAAAACGGAGGATGGCCAATTAATGAAACGTTGGTGTTTCTATTAATAATGGGTTCGTTGGAAGCGTCGGTCTTCAATTTCGACAAGTTTTCAGTAATCATTTATTATTGCAGGTTATACAAACAAAAGTTCCCTCAGAGCAAGCTGTATGATGGCTTATAAAGCCCTTGTTCGATAGTCCAGCAGTAGGACATTTCATTTCATTCCATTGCAATCTTTGAAAGTTTATTATGCATAAGTTGAACATCAGATGAAACAATGTAATAACTATCTAATAACTGGATGAAATTTGAGATTGTAATTTGGGGCTGCCATTTTGGACCATCAGATGATTTCAAATATGGTACAAGCAAACAATGATTTGTATATGCCCAAACTTGGTTTGGGTTCGTTGCGTTTAATGAGTGACCAACAAATGTTTGATAGTGTAGACTGCCCTTACGATTTGGCAAATTTTCTCGTGTTTTGATAATATGTGGGCGCATGTAGTCCAAAGGCGGATCAAAGTGGGACCGGGGTGGGGCCAGTGTGTAGCTAAACAAACATGCAGGAAAATTAATATATCTATCAATGATAAGAGTCAGTTTGTGGTGGTTTAAGGTCACGGCCCAAATAATGGTGAATCAAGTACGCTCGATAAATTAGGCGTTGGGCAAAACATTTGGACTTAAACATGGCTATAATTCAAATAAGACCCTTTTTTTTCACAGCGTCATATCTATCTCCTTACCTGCAAAGTAAAATCAAAATTGTTATTTCCACAATCTTTATCACTCACTTCATCTGACAAGGAAGCTCCTCCGTTCGGATCATTCTGATTTAAAATAAAAAATGAAATTATACTGAATGATTGAGAATTTCTATAAGTATATAAGAGTTGTCATAACAAAAAGAGTTTCGTATATAATGAAAAGGCTTTGTGAATAACTAACAATTAATGCAAAATGCTTATTAAAAATATATACAGTTTATCTACGGTTTTTTGGTGGCATGTGAAGCGCACCCTCATTTTTTTATCATTTTCACGAGCCTGGAATACAATCACAGCTTGTTTGGGAATAACTGTAATAATAACTAATGCAAAAAGTGGTCAAACATGCATCATTGTTACTTTATTTACCAATATAATAGGATATTTTGGCGGCCATTTTGAAATATCGCCCTCACGGAAAGAGGTTCAGGATATGGTCTGTTTACGTCATTTATTCTTGTTCAGAATAAAAATCTGGTCTAGAAAAACCACATGAGAATTTCTACCTCTCCAGGTGGCACCTCCCTCAATCATAACCCGGACTATACCAATAACTCTTCAGAGCATGGCTATATACATTTCAGCAAACAATAAATTAAAGCGAGATAATTATAAAAACTAAAGAATAAAAACACAAAAGGGTATTACAGAGAAATACTATCTGAACTTACTTCATCAATGTAAAAATCATACCGACTTTTACTGAATTCCGGTGGGTAGTTATCAACTGGGGTTATCTGTATAATCAGTACTTGTTTCTGGATTTGATGAAAGAAGAATTATAACATATTCACAAAATTAATCGTATACAGTAAAAAATCATCTTAAGATCCTGTGTACTTTTGTGGTAAAAAATGTTATTTATAGACATTTTCTTCCATTAATTGGAGTTATATATTTCCACTGGCGTGGTTTCGAATCCCTGGTTGTACGTGACAAGAGTAGTGTCGCCTGTCCAGCCCCGTGGGTTTTCTCCGGGTACTCCGGTTTCCGCCCACTGCTAAAGACCCCTACACTCAAGCGAATTATTGAAATAAAATTGGATTATATGTTAGTCCCGAAATGACCTAGTTCAGCTCTGAACGTCGGTCTCATTACGCTCAGGGTGAGTGTAATGAGCCCGACCTTCAGAGCTGAACTAGAAATGACCTAGTTTGTGTCGAGTGGGCGTTAAGCCCCATTTTTCTCTCTCTCTAGTTACATATTATGTAGCTCTCCCACTCATATAGGGTCATCCCGTGCGCCCATGCACCATCTACCGTAGATATTGACATTTAAAAAGTAGATTTATGTATGTAAGCTGAAATACTGTACTGATTTGTTTATTGTGCTAATAATTGCAATAAATGTCAGGAAGCAAAAATTTGATAAATAAATGTGGGTATTTTATTTGTTATTATAATTAGGTCTAAAGGCTTACCCAATTATTGTTGCAGGTATAGCTCAGTGAGATCGCTTGTGTCAGGCACAACTAAAATTTAAAAACGTAAGCATATTTAAAATTAATACCAAAATCTCAACCACATCTATAACCTTTAGACTTGACAAGAAATCGGATTTGTCATCGTTAAGTTTTAGACTATATCTGGGCATCCATCCACGAATATCATTAAGACAAGACTCTAGTCTACTGATAGAATCCTTGGAAGTAAGATAGTGTTGAAAGTAGTAATATATTTGGGTGTCATCAGCAAAGCCGTGGTTTTGTACCACATGTCTTTTTATGATTTGACCAATCGGAAGAATGCATAAGAGAAAAAATAGAGGTCCCTGTACAGATCCTTGTGGAACACCTATTGTGACAGCACAGGGTTGGGAAACAGGCCTGTCTATTTGCACCTATGGTATTCTATCTTGAAGATATGACTTTACACATAACAATGTGGAACCACAGATCCCAACTGAACATTCCAGCCGTTGAAATAAAATATTATGATCTATACAGTATCAAAAGCAGCATTGAAATCCAAAAAGTACTTAGTAGAGCCGTTTTGCTGTCACCTTGCTTGTAAACAAATTGGAGCGATTCATGTAAATGATTTGATATTTGAGTAGCAATAACTCTTTCAATAACCTTGCTGATGAATGGTATGATGGAAACAGGTGGCTAATTCGTACACAGCTGGGGGTCAAGGTTTGGTCTCTTCAACAAAGGTGAAATCAGAGCTGACTTTAAGCGTCCAGGAACAGTACCAGTGGTAATAGAATGATTAACAATGTCGGTAAAAATTTGAAGCAGTACCTCCAATACTTTCTTAATGTGATTAAGTTTAACAGATATGAAATTATTAGAGTTATCAGAAATTTCATACGGGTGATAAGGTATGTTGCAAGTTATGACACATGTAAACCTTTGTTTTCGTCTTCCAGCTCTTTTGCCTCGGGGTTTTTTAATAGTCAAAGTTAATACGTATAAACAGAATGAGCTATGTAAGTATTTAATCATGGATTAACCTTTAGTCATTTAAAGTAGCGTGAACAAAATCCTTTGATAGCTTCCCTTCACAGTTCTAGTTGGTATAGCATTTACATGCAAATATTTATCACAAACCTATGCTTCAAACACACAAAAAAGATAACAATTCGGAGAGAACAATTTAAAACAGCTGCCCGTTAGGCGCTATTTCCTCCTTTTATAGGTAAACGGAAATAAAATGTTTTGAATCCGCCGAAGATCTCCCTTTAATCAATTATTTAGTCATAACTCGGGATATTTGTTTTTAGAATACAGAGGATTGTGTTTGACAAAAACTCGGAAAACATAATAATAAGAATTAGGCCTACCTGATCATCTTCATCTAAATTAGGTTGTTTCTGAATTATAAATGTATTGTTATCGATCCGTAGATATTCAGTAGCAGTGGTATCTCCAGTAATAAAACAATCAAATTGTGTAATATTATAAATAGTCGTATCTAGAAACAGAGAGCAAAACACATTTATTTACATTTTAAGGGGTGTTTGAGTTAATGCGAAATATAGGCAATTACGTTTCTCATCAGATTTCTACGAAACGTGATATGTTACCTTACATCGGGAGACCGCGATTGAGTTCTAATCTGACTGTGACTTCGCCAAAATACCCCCAAAATAGATTGTGAACGTGATAGATCCTACACTAAGACTTGGCATTTTACTTTATATTCATAAGTTCTCGGACGAGTACAATATTGAGTTATTACCTGCAATATTTTATCTGATTTTGATGAAAGTCGTTATCGGGGCCGTATAGCTATTCCTCGACCGATTTTCAATTTTAACGCGATTCGTTAAAATATTTGCAGATTTATTGCCCTTGACAAAATGACCAATGTGTTCCATCTAATTTTGATGAAACTTGGTATAATTTGCAATATCAAGATTACACTGGATAATTTGGACTATGTGTAGCTGGCCAAAGATATGCAATGGGGTTTAACGTCCGTCTTTTCTGCGCCTACTGTTCTGCACGGACTGGGCTAATGAAAACTGTTGTACACTATACAGTCGAACTCAATGCGATTATATATATTGTTGCATAGAATAAGTTTTGCCTTTCGATAAACTTACTAATATCTATGTCTTCAGGTATAGTCACTGTATCTGTTAAACCTTCTGAAACTGGAAAAGATAAAAGATACATTATGGGAAATTAGATAACGAGTTGGCAGTTTTCACTATAATAGTTAAAAACTAGCTAATGTAAAGGCAATAGGCTGGAAATTTCAGTCAGATTGATCCACTATGAAGTGAGAAATAAGAGAATGAAAGTTCAGCTTAGCTTCGATCATCATTACTAAAGTCGGTAAGACAAAACTAGTAGTGTCGATTATCCATTTAATCGTTAAATCAAGAAGGAAAATTTTGCAGCAAATCGAACTGCAATCTAACAAATATCGCAGACTAGCCTTGACATCGAGAGCTGGTTATGGTCTGGATAAGTTAATGTGTAATTAATAGTTTTCATAACATTTCAGGCCCAAAGAAAAACCTGCAATAGACAGATTTTGCACTTGCATAATGCCTGTTTTAATAAAAAGTGACTGTATTTCAAAGGGTTGAAATGTATTTAAAACCACAGTTATTAATTCAAACTCACCCTGTATTGAAACAAAGATTAGGAAAACAGTTAAAATTGTCATCATGGTGTATCGTGGAAATTGTAATTTAATTTGAACTAGTGACCATTATTTCATCATTTCTAAAAAAAAGGGAAATTAATAGACATATGATGTTAGCGAATTCAACGGGCAACAACCTTTACATAGTTCTTAAACTCGCAATATTGCAGCATATCAGTTTTCTATTGAATGGCTAAACTAACATTGTCCTGGGATGACCGCACTTCTCTTCCAAGGACTTCAACAAAAATTCATTCATGTGCTAAAAGATTCAGATTTTCATAAAAATAATTAGAAAATGGTTTCCAGCCCTATATAAGGTACCAACATCAAATCTTCTCGCTCTCCGGCTTGATTGTGCGAGTTGAAGATATGCAGGGACGTGGTGCCACAACCATAAATACGATATTTCCTTCAAGAACGATTCCTTATGTTCAAAGTCCTCTAACGGTTCCTGTTCATATTAAGATGCAATAATTCTTCTTTCTTCCCCTAAAAATGATTCCTTTTGACAAACAAATGATAATAACCGTGTGAAATAGAAAGAGTGGTGAGGTGGAGTGTTATTTTCATATATCAGCTTTATAGGGACAGGCAGCAACGGTCAGAGGGCTATCAATACCACATACGTCCGTTCACGCTTAAAAGAACGTCGTAACACTATAATAGCCCCCTTGCAAAGCAGTACAAAAGCCCCGATCTGCACAAAGACTCAATCAATGGTCGAAAAAATTAAACACTTTAACGACAAAACAGTATGGGACCCGTATGTTCGGAGAGTCACCCGGCGGTTGCCCAGTGTGTCAACGTAGTAAGACGGCCATTTTTCACCTATCTAATATGTGTGACTGTCGTTTGTTTGTTTGCCTGTCTGTTTGTCTGTTCGGTATGGTGGCTGATTGGTATCATGTCGTGATGTCGTGATATCGCCTTTCATAACGCGACAACCCGACAACACGACAACCCGACATCACGAAATTTCTACCCGACAACACGACAACCCGACATCACAACATTTCTACCCGACATCACGACATTTTTACCCGACATTACGACACTAAAAATGTCGTGATGTTGGGTAAAAATGTCGTGATGTCGGGTAAAAATGTCGTGATGTCGGGTAAAAATGTCGTATTGTCGGGTTGTCCGGTTGTCGGGTTGTCGTGATGTCGGGTTGTCGTGATGTCGGGTTGTCGGGTTGTCGCGTTATGGAACAAAAATCTGGCAATAAAGAAAATGGTTGATCAAGTGGAAGTAGATTCACACTCACATTGCAGTTTGAATTACATTCGTATCCATTTGTATACGTCCACATTCATAATGTGAACCGTCTTCATTAGCTCAGTCGGATCAGAACAGTAGGACGTTAAACCCCATTTCAGTTCATAATGTGAACATATTATGCCGCCGCCCTTGTCTGTGTGTCTGTCATTGAGTCAAGTGGTGTGGTTTCCAGCCCAAGCTTGTCCATGACAAAGAGTAGGGTCGTCTGTCTAACCTCGTGGGTTTTCTCCGGGTGCATGCCCGGAGGATGGTACCTATATTAATATTTAGTCTGTAAACACTCTACAGGCCGCGATTCTTAATGCATTTTCTTCAAATTTGGCATGAGCATTATTTTTGAAGAGACAATGGCACCTACTGATGTAAATGCATGCCCGACTCATAGGGGCGTTGTCACGCCCACTTTTCGTGAATATTTTGTCTGAAAACACCTTTCAGACTGTAATTCTTATGAGATTTTGTTCAGTTTTAACTTGATCAAGACAGAATGGTAAACACCCTACAGGTTGCAAATTTCATACGTCCACATTTAAATAAATCGTCGTCGCCCCCGTCTGTCCGTCAGTCCGCCCGTCGGTTAGATTGTGGACTCTCTGGGGTCTAAAGTTATCATCGGATTGATTTTAAATTTATATACAATGTTTATGGCCATGAGACGTAGAAGCCCATAGATTTCCACTGCCAAATAATTACTGCCAGAGTTTCATGAACATAAACACTTGGTATAAATTTCAAATCAATCGGATAATAACTTTAGTCACAAGGACTGGCATGAGCATTATTTTCAAAGTTATGGCCCATGATCACGTTTCACTTTTTAAAATCTTGTGGACGCTCTAGAGGCTAACGTTGTCATCCGATTCGCTTGAAATTGATGCACAGTGTGTAATTTCATGCGACGAAGACCTAATGATTTTCAGCGATGTCCAATAATTACTACCAGAGTTATGGCCCTTGATATATTTCAATGTGGGCGTATAAAATTTGCAGCCTGTAGGGTGTTTACCATCCTGTCTTGATCATGCCAAATCTGATTAAAATCTCATAACAATTACAGCCTGAAAGGTGTTTTCAGACAAAATATTCACGAAAAGTGGGCGCGACAACGCCCCTATGGGTCGGGCATGCATTTACATCAGTAGGTGCCATTTTCTCTTTGCAAATAATGTTTATGCCCAATTTGAAGAAAATTCATTAAGAATCGCGACCTGTAGAGTGTTTACAGACAAAATATTAATATAGGTACCATCCTGTTATTGAAATGATTGATCATGCCGAATTTGAACAAAATCTGTTAATAATTGCAACCTGTGGAATATTTACAGACAAAATAATAACAAAAAAGCGGGATTGGCACCACCTCGCGGGGTAGGGCATGCACCCGGAGAAAACCCACGAGGTTAGACAGACGACCCTACTCTTTGTCATGGACAAGCTTGGGCTGGAAACCACATCACTTGACTCAATGACAGACACACAGACAAGGGCGGCGGCATAATATGAACTGAAATGGGGTTTAACGTCCTACTCCTACTGTTCTGGTCTGTAGAGTGGTTGTTTGTATAGAAAATTAATGAACTTTTAAGTTTAAATCCTACCCTTCTAATAACCTGTTTTTAGTTTAATGGAAGGAATCGCTATAGGACCCGGAGTAAATACTACTCACTGATTTAATTACCCGGCCTTTAGGGGACCATTGCAGGTTTGTAAGGTCTTTGTTCTAAATGGTGTTTGTATTTAAGTGAAATAATGTTAAATCTTTATGCATTTATCAACATTGTTCACTGACAATATTAATTAAATTTAATTTCTTTATGTATCATTGCCAACACTTCAAAGCAAGTTATCCTTTAATTATTGTGTTTTATTTTCAGGTAGAGTGTCATATTGGATGTTGTTATTAGCATTACCCATGTCACCCTTAATCATTTTCATTAATTACATTAAGTTAAGTAAGCTAAGTTTCCTTCAAGGTAATTAGAAGGGTGTCTCTAGTTCGTCAGCATTAACCCAGTATTGTTGCTTACATGTTTATATTGCCTTGTTATATTTCATCATTGCTTGATAATGATTAGTGAAGCCTAGTCGAAACGTCACTCAGTAATAAGTAGTAATTATATTCCATAGAATTGTGAGTATATTCCAGTTCAGTTACTAAATTCCATTGAAACAATTTACTTGATATCATCAATGTCATCATGGCAGAATCTTACAAAAATCAGTTTAAAGTAGAGATTTGCCAGAAATATGAAGCTTGCAAGAAAATTTTAATCCCAACGCAAACTACCAGCCAGAAACTGTCACAAACTAGGAATCGAATGGAACTAGCTACTGGTCAGGTGCGAGACAATGTAGCTGTACCTATACCTCTAGTGGATAGAGGTTGTGGTGATCCGCTTAATATTCTTTAATTATAAAGAACGCGATTAGAATAAAATGTACACCATTTGTGGCAAAGCGGGGATTCTAAAAGCGGTAACACTTCGTCGGGCTGCACAGAAAGAATCAAGCTGGCGAGCTGCGGTGGACAGGGGTATGCCAGGTGCAATTGTACTGGTTCCAAGATATATGGGACGAATAGATGCAAATGTTTCAAAAACAAACTCAAATGCTCCAGCCGTTGTCATAGTATAGCCGCTTGTTATGCAAAAACAAGTGACTTGAGTGATGAACCAGTCAGTATTTTTTTTTTTTTTTTTTAAGTGATTTGACAGTGAGATTTTAGTGATGAAATTAATATTTCGTGTTGAGGGAATTGTATGATTTAACGTTGGATGTGAAATCAGTAAATGTTTTACAGTGATTTTTGTGGTTTGACAGTACTTCAGTCATTTCGCGTAATGTCTGCCCATGATTTTTAGTCATTTCGTGTAATGTCTGGAATTATCAGTCATTACACGTATTGCCTGATGCTCACAGGCACTTCGTGAAATGACTGATTCATTTAGTCATTACGCGAAATGACTGATTACACAAATTGACTGCAACATATATATTATATCGTATATAAATGTCATAGTTCTGAAAGGTCTTAAGTCTCATAAATTGTCGGATTTAGTTTTTGAGATATGAGAGGAAAACCTACTTCAATCTTAATTACGCAATAAGGATATCAACATTTTAATAGCAATGTTTTCATGAAAGTTACGACCTTACGGTTCTGAAATTTTGCATAGAGAAGTCTCTAAATATGATTAGTCATCCTATGCAAAAGAGCTATTTGGGTCATAAGTGGCACTTACAACCTTCCGGAACTATGGCATCGATATAATGTTTGGATCTTGTACATGTACATGTATAAAAAGGAGTTACACGCGGTAACATCATGTCCCCAATTCCAAATTCCAATACCTACTGAATAAAAATGTTACCGTGAACGAAGTGCGTATGTAACTTGGCTATGTATATATATATAGGACATAAATTAATGTACAACTTTCGGATCCGGAGAAAGATATCACAAACATCGAACGAGTCACGGGACAGTCTCAATCAAAATGACATCTAAATATCATAGCATGGCTTTAGGCAAGTGATTAACTTATTCATCGCTTAATTATATCTATGGTAATTAACGAAACCTGTAACGCTATATGCTGTATAATGCAATAGGGGGAAATATGCACGGATAACGATAATTTACGTCGCTGAAAGGGGGGTGCGGGAGCGGTCACCAGAAAATTATCCATCATTTCCTTGCATCTGTAGCCATTCCAAGAGCTATTTGGCTGATATTTTCGTCTAAGTAAACGTTCGGAACGGACATATTTTGGTCTGAGAAAAGGCACTTTCAGCAGTAAAAAAAGGCACTGACGAAAATTAGGGAGCGCGCGCCCCTTGCGCCCCCCATTAAATCGGCCTCTGCATCGTGGTTTTCCGACATGGTTCCCCCTTGTCAGTAGCGCAGGACGGGGGTGGCTGGCAAAGAATAATGTATAGTCGGCTCCGATGGGACGAAAAACCCGAAACAGCCATTGGCAGTTGTAATTAAAAAAAAGAGTAGGCCGTAGTACCCTGTCCGGGCAAAATTTCCCGCATAACACACTGTATGGTATATCGGACGTTAACCCATTTCATTTCATTTTCACCTGATACAAAAGACGATTCTTGTCCTCCAGGTGTCAGTACTGACAAGTTAAAGCCCAAATAACCCACTCATTGCATGGGCGTATTTTCAGATTCTTGTATCTGAATTTGAAAATCGATAGGATAAAACAGAATGATAAATCTGTAAAGATATCACAGTAAATCAAACACGCCTTGAGTACAGGTTACGAAGTCCACGAGACGTGGAAGTTTGTGATTATTATGCTACAGAAAAAAAGCAGCTCAAAGGCCACCTAGACTTGATTTTTTTTTCAATTGGTATATCGTCAGTTATATCCTTGTTCATAACAACATTATGATAAGATATCAAGAAACATGGTTTGGGCGTAGTTTCATAAATAAATCCTAGACAAAAACAGGGTCCAATTATATTTCAATAATTTGCTTACGCGTAGGGGTCTTTAGCAATGGGGTGAAACCGGACGACCCGGAGAAAACTAACGAGATTGAATAGGTGACCGTATCACGTTCAAGCGAGGAATAGAAACCACGACCACTTGACTCTATGACATACCTTGCGATTTCATGTACACGCGTAAAACCACAAGACAACAAGCCCCCACCCCCCTGTCCTAAGCAGACTGTTTGGGTTTTTTTTTTTATTAATCTACACCGATAACGCGGTACTTAATGTTTGTCCACTAATAGATTTGACTCATAGTCAACTTAATTCAAACACTACAGTTTGTAGGTCTTATTCATTTAATACGGCGGGTGTTCTCAATTATCAAAATTTACACCAACTCAACACTTATTTATATCAATTTAGATTAATACGGGACTAGCATGTGGTTCTTTCAATTAAAGGGGAGGGGATGGATAGCAAAATGGTTAGCGCGTGGGCGTTGTATCATACGGTCTGTCATTGAGTCAACTATGGCGCGGTTTCGATTCCCCGGTTGTACTGACAAGGAGTAGGGTCGCCTGTCCAACCTCGTGAGTTTTCTCCATGTCCCCCGGTTTCCTAGACCCCTACGCACAAGCGAATTATTGAAATATAATGGAACCATGTGCTAGTTCTGAAATGAACTTATTTGTTTCGAGTGGACGCTAAACCGAGAATCCCGAAACCGCCAGGGTAGCGAACCAGTGTCTTACTCACTGAGCCACCGCGGCTACCGATCTAAATATGGATAAAACAAAGCAATCAAAGTTCCAACCGTTCATTTAGCTAGGGAGTTTTATGAATATTTCGAGTCACGATATGAGTTTGTATGTAATGAAGAGGGGACACTTTCGTGAAATCCGAAGTCCATTTACTCGAAAACAAATTTTAATATTCCCACAATAGAATCCAAAACCCTTAATGTGGGTTCGTTCTAAAATAAACCCATATGTCAAATCCGTATTAATAAATCACAACATATAATCGCTATGAGTAATTTCCAATGTGGCACATCAAACGTTGCAAAGCTTTGTGAATTTATATTTCAAGGCAGAATCGTCTGAAATACATAGGCTCGATTGAAAATATTGTCACAGACGTATGTATTTATAATACTGATAAGCCTACGTGCACACTTACCAAGAAATCCTCGATCTTAGATCCCGAAGACGAAAACACCAAGATAATGTTTATTCCAGTCGCACCGTTATTCCAATTCGAAAATCAAGTAAATCACCACTCCACCAGAACGTCAAAAAGCTCTACTTTAATCCTGTAGTTGTCCCAGTGTTGAATCATGAATATCTTCCCGCTCTGATTGCCTCTTACTCAAGATTTAAAAAACAAAATGGTGGAGACGAGCGATAGTAAACTGTATAAAATTTGACATAGATTCAGTATCTTTATCTACGGGTTAGGTTGATTTAGTATAATTCTAGTGATAGATAATCCTAGACAAGTTGTCTTGTTAATGGTTGACGATCTCCTCTTTATCTTCACGGTGAATTACAAAGCCCACTGATGTTACTCTATGTAATGATAGCCATGATGATTTAGAATAATTCATGAAGAGATTTACAAAATTATATCCCACACCTTATATTACCTTGTCTCTTCTCGGTAATATGTAAATGGCGATTTAGGGGAAAGAAAACTTATCTGGTGTGACTGTGACGTCGAGATAAATAAATTGATCGGTTGCGCGGAGATTTGTCGTTATCGACTATTAATGTGACTTCGAGAGTTGACAGTTACTCCTTCATATACGGATTGTAAAAATATCAGGGCTATTCGATGTAGACAATTTATATATTTTTTCTTAACTGATAACGGTTCATTTTGACAGGTTATTTATAACGTCCCTGTTTCAATATGTCCCATCTTTACAGATTAGAAGAGTGTTTCTCTACATTTTATCTATCATTATTTATTTTTTTTCTTATGGTTGAATTATGTAATGTATTAAAGATAGCAGCCATTTAATAATCGAACGATTGCATTATCTATTAAGATAACTATTGAACTGTTTGGACAATTTTATTTATCATTTTATGCATATATTATTAGTAAAGGCAACAATGCAATATGACACAATGTGTTATTTTTATATACGTATTATTCATACAGTGCTGTGTTGATTTGAAATTGTGAGAGAGAGAGAAATGGGGTTTAACGTCCACTCAACACAAACTAGGTCATTTCGGGACTAACATATGGTTTATTTTTTTATTTCAATAATTCGCTTGCGCGTAGGGGTCTTTAGCAGTGGGAGGAAACCGGAGTGCCCGGAGGAAACCCACGAGGTTGAGAGGGCGCCCCTATCTCCATGCCACATACGCCATCCCACCCCCCCTCATTTGAAATTGTGATGAGAAATACTTGAACCATAAACCTCGGACAGGTACCCTACCATAGATACCTTTGAACACGGAGTTCATACGAGGAATCTAAATGTATAATCTGTGCTGAATTCAGTGTTATCTAAACTCAGACAAAAGAAAACACAGGACTTACTTATACGATAGCAATAGGGGGCACTGTGAGAAAGACCCTGGCTCGCTAACCTGGAGGTCCCGTGTTCGACACTTGAGTAGGCCGAAAAGGTTAATCGTGATTTTCCGACATGGCAGACGACCTTGCAAGGAACAAAGTATTCGTTCGGATGGGACGAATAACTGGATGGCGTATGCCTGTCTTGATTAGCCTAGTCGGTGCAGAACTGTAGGACGTTAAACCCTTTTTTTTTTCACATTAAAATCTCAATTGTGTAGACTATATACATTTTGCTAATATGACACACTTTTAGTGAAATGAATACTACCCAGATCGATATGAATTTATAAGAGTGTGTCAATTTGTTTAACAACATTTGCTTAACAAGATTATCTATAAACAAACATCGGGGAATCTAGAACACATGTATCGTATATAATATATATATACACTCAATGTAAATCTTAAAGGAGGAGTCTCAATACAACCCGTGGTTTCGATCCCTGGTGTGAGCGTATGTGGTATGGAGATAGGGGCGCCTTCTCAACCTCGTGGTTTTCCTTCGGGCACACCGGTTTCCTCACAGTGCTAAAGACCCCTACGCGCAAGCGAATTATTGAAATAAAATTAAACCATATGTTAGTCCCGAAATGACGTAGTTGTGTCGAGTGGACGTTAAACCCCATTTCTCCCTCTCTCTCTCTCAGTACTGCCCGGTACTCGTACTGAGTTAAAAATATCATGTTGTGTTTTACATGTTATTCTGTTACCCCATGATCTTCCTGGCAGAAATTTAAACTAAAAATATGCTATATCGTCCGGCGTGGAGTGAAAACGAATGTAGCTAGTCCGCTTTCGGTCATAACTGTCGTCGCTTTCCCGGGTTCAGTCTTTGTGTTTTCGATACTAAACCGAAAGAACGAGTGCAGTCAGTACCAGTACCGGGAAAAATGATGGATGACCGACCGGTGTTTATGTCAAGTGGAAAACGAAAGTAGGCTAACTTAACATTCTCCGGCCTATTCTTCTCTCGGTCAGCGTCATTGAGCATAAGCATTGACTTCCTTCCTGGCTTGAAAGAGCTAAATCGCTAACATGTGGGACCTAAAAATTGACACAAATGGGTTGCAGCGCATATAATACTGTAATATTAATGTATTTAAACTAACATATGTTTCAATTTTATTTCAGTAACTCGTTTGGTCTTTAGCAGTGAGAGAAAACCTGTGGACCCTGAGAAAAACCACGAGGTTGGACAGAAAACCCTACTCCTTGTCACGTACAACCGGGGAATCGAAACCACGCCAGTCGACTGAATGACAGATCTCATGATACAAGCGTATAATAGTATTCTTAGGTAAACCGCGAGAGTTTCCATTTTACAATTATCGTCTATATTTCTACGATCTCATTCTCTTTGTGTCCGAAAATAGGAACTACATTGCTTGAACGATGGACGGTTCACCAAAGCTGATTTGGTGAGGCGTTGGGGGGGGGGGGGGGCGCAGCAAACAACCAACCCCCACTCCTACATGTACGCCTATGGACGATCACACGATACTAAATAAGTTTGTTTAATCTTCAACTTCAGTAATCTTAAACTTCCTTGTTTTGTAATATGACATTTTCGCAGATCATATTGAACCCTGTTATCTATTCGCCCTTAAAGTAGCCGTATCTGTATTAAAAACGGCTATTATTATTATCGCAATGTCTTTGGAGCGTTCCTTGTAGCCGTGCAAGGTTATGATTCAACATTATTCTCTGTTGATGTTTTCATTTTTGCAAGAATACTGTGTGTTGTGGGTTGCTTCTGTTGATTGTCCCTGCAGCTGTTTTATTACTTTTTTGAGGGCTTTTGATAATTATTCGAACCAACAAAAACAGCTAATGGCTCAAGAAGCCTACCTCTGGTAAGCTCTTCTATAGACTAGTTAAAAATATGGCGTCCTTAAGATTTCTAAGCAAAATGAAATGAAATGGGGGTTAACGTCCTGCTGTTCTGCTCCGAATTGGACTAATGAAGACGGGCATGTGCCATCATACAGTGGTAATACGACCTACTCTTATATCGAATTCCAACTGTCAATGGATCTTGTTCTTGTACGTGCACACCAATGTGTACGCGAAACTTTGGTTTTTCGTACCATCCGAACGCAGCAGTCCTTGTCAGGCCCTTCGTCCTGCATAACTGACAAGGGGGGACAACGCCGGAAAATCAGGATGAACTTTCTCGGCTAATGCAGGGATCGAACTTGTCCACTGTGACTCACTTTACATGGAACCAAACCAAAACTGGTCTCTTGAGAGGTGGACAACTCCTGAGGATTTGTTTTTCATTCCTGTGGTTTTTTTTTTAATTCTATATGTTTTGTACTTCAATATAAATCTTTCCACGTGAAATGATCGTAAATAGATACATGATGTCAAAACGAGTACCAAGTTTTTACAAAATATGTAAGGCTGTATACCTTTATGACATAAAACGTCATCGTATGTATTTATTCGTCCATGTTATTGGATCCAATGTATTTACTTATATCACAGGCAATCTATTTGGAATTATCTTTTAGTATATATACCTATAATATATAGACACATGTTACGTGATATAAACAAGCTCATATATCTTTGTTTTATTTACATAAATATATCACATTGAAAACTGCTTGTGGTAGCTTATCTCTGCTATACACGTTAACTAGCTGATTTATAGTTCAAAAGAGTAAATCACAGAGAAAATGGCGGCTTCAGAAGAAATCATTATACATGTAGAGATAACATGTTTAGTGAAGTTTCAATGATTTAGTAAAACAAAAAATAATAAAAGGTATCACAATTGTTGCTAATATTTCCAATCTGCTTAAAACACGGACCCTATTTCGTTTCGTTTTTATTGTTAAAATTTCGTTTTATTTGTATTTACTATTTAGTGTAGGCCAATGACGTCATTGGTGTAGTCCATTGAAAGTATCTAAAAACGAAACGAAATACAGATCTGTATTTTAATCAGATTATAATATTACCACCCTCTCCGAATATTTTCTTGATTTGGGGTCACCTTCAAATTTAAAAAGGCGGTTTATTAAATACTCAATTTAACCCCACCTAAAGTCCACCTTTTAATATCAGTTTAAGTAATTTAATAATCTAAGCATGTACAATTTGATAATGTACAATGTTAATGCTGGTGGACTATGGGCTTCCCATCCTAGATAATATATATATAACACATAAGAATTTTATTAAGATATTTATTGGTATTATAAAACCATATATTGTTTATAAAAAGTGTCAAATACAAACCTCTCACATAATAATGTAAGGTTAACAATTTCCATTCCACGTAAAATTTACTTTATGAGCCGTTATGACGTCTAGATTTATTGATACAACCCCAATAATAATGACATATAATTTTATATTTTGATTGTTTATAGCGGTCATTTATTAATGAACTCGAATTATGAGACAGGTGTAAGTGTGTATAATTTGACCTCAAAACCATTTACCATTAATATAACAAAGTTCATTTAATTCAACCAAGCAGCTAAAATCCTTGCGATGGGTCATATAAACAAAGATTCCCAAACTGTGGAAACCCCTCAGCGATTTGTTGCAGATCGACTACAGCTTCCATCAAGGATTAACCGTGGGAAGAAGTCGGGGGACCTGGTGAAAAACCACGAGGCTGGACAGGCGACCCTACTACTTGACACGTACAACGGAGGAATCGAAACACCCCAGTTGACTCAATGACAGATAACCATTCGGCCATTCAACCCACCAAATATGGCGAAGCGATATGACCAAAGAAAGATCCTTCAGCGCATCGACACATTCGCATAGAACGATAATTATGATGGGGATATCTGTGTTCACACAGCATGCCCATCAGACTTAAACGTGTCAAGTGGTCTCGTATTTAGATATACCAGCAACTGGTTGACTGTGTCAGGGGAGCTAACTTGTCCGGCTAAAAACGATTTTTTTCTTTTCGGGTCTATTTTCAGGCCGGTTGGGCAGATCAGAGATTGACATATTATGCCAAGCTGCTTTGTTTGAGTTTGACCGACCCCACAAGGTCTAACAATAACCAGCCTCAAAATCCCTGACAACTCCCAATATGGATGACAGCTGAGGGCTATAACCAGGGACTGAATCATCTGATAACATAATGAGCAAGATGGGAAAGAAGGCATTTTACGACAACTCGATGTCTGCTTAGATGCGTCTAAAGCTGCCTCAAAGATCCCTTGACAGTTTGAAATCAAAATGACTATCTCACAAATTTTCTTCCCTGGACAAGCACGGCACAAAAACTTTAGATGTGGTGCTGCCAATACACAAACAACATGATGTTAGTTTCAAACGGATAAATTAAAATTATTTTATCTCTATTCTAATAATTTTATTATTTTCAATAATTCATATACGTCGTATATAATTAAGTAGATTTTTATTTGGAAACAGAAACTGGTCGTTAACCATTACTCATTTTGTTCGCCTTCAGCTTCTTGCTCTTCTTGTTGGGGTGACGCTCTCCCAACCAGCCTGAGGCTCCATCAGTTATTTAAGTCCGATCGACACGAAAATTGACATGCGTCTTCTTTGAACCATTCTGCATCGATTTGGTGAATCAGATTTCTGAATTTCATCCAACAAAATAGCCAGTTCCTGGTCCACAGTACGATCGTACTTGCTTAGTTCCACAATGGCATGGTAGACCACCATTAAAATTGTTTACATTTGCTTCAGATTGCTTGAGGGTTTCTACTTTTAAAAATATACAACTTTTGTCTATTCACACACAAATCTGCACACTATACTCACGTAATAATAAAATAAGTATTCCGAAACCATGTTACATTATAGATGTTATTAAGTAATAAGGCACACAATAATATAATATATATACACAACGATTTGCATCAAAATCAGAAGCTTACTGTTTTAGTTATACATTCCATTTACCAAATAGTCTATTCTAGAATAGTGTCTCTTCTGCCATCCGTCATAGACACGTCTTCCCACTAAAGCCACAACAGCAATAAAGAATATAATACCAAAACTTAAACACGAGATAAGCACTACTGAAAACATGCTGCCATCTTTACCAAAAACAGATGATGATTGGCTAACAGTGGAATTCGCCGATTGGTTTATGGTTGAGTTACTGGATTGGCCCGATTCATCAGATGGGTCTTGAACGATAGTGACGTTCTCCCCATCAAAAAGGTCTTCTGAAACGGAAAATGAAAAGATGAGTGATTGTAAAACAAACACACGTTGAAACAGTTAATGTTTGTTTAGCTGCTCCTGCATAGAATTCTTATTGACGGGGTAGAAACAGAATATGTTAGATGTACGTTAATGTCTATCGAATTTTATGGTCAGCCAAAAAGCGCTACCAATGGGAAGTAGTCCTATGTACCGTGGGTTTGAGGAATCCAAATGGTTCTTTATAAAAAGTCCAATGCCACGATTTGAGGGTCAAACTTACCAACTGCCCAACTACCATTTCCCCGAGTGTGGGTAACGATGACCGCTTTGGGTATTAGGATGTAAGGGAGAAGAGGGTTTATAGACTCAACACTATATCAACATAAAATGAAATAAAAGGGGATTTAACGTCCTACTGTTCTACTCCTAAACTTGGCTAATGAAGACCGGTATACCCCATACATGTGATGTGCTATGTATATGAGACAAAGTTTGCCCGGACAGCGGCGCTACGGCCTACTCTTATATCGAATTCCAGCTGCCAAGGGATCTTTCGCATGTACCTCGGTTTTCGTCCCATCCGAACGACTAGACAGCAGTCCTTGTCAGACACTCCGTGACACTATATCAATATACAATGTACATTAAAACTGCCACGGAAAATGAAGTTGTTAGCCCACTGCAAGCGCCTGTAACGTGGAAAAGATCTTTTAATACTTGTACTAATAAAGAGTTCGCCTCTGAACGGGATTCAGACCAGTAATTTTTGTAATCGCGTTACAGAAACCTGTGGGACAGGAGCGTGGTGATCCCGTCCGGGTCCCCAAAAAAATAATATTTATGTGTGGGTGGGGGCGGGGGGGGGGGGGGGGCGGCGGTGATAGTCTCTCCCAGTGCCACCGGGTAGTATTGGGTTGTGTGGAACATGCTGTTGAGTCGATTTGAAGCATATCTGACCAACGGTATATGTCTGATACTGGTTAAGCATTATGTCGTTGATTGTGATGCTGAAACCCGAATTGAAACCATGTGATTTTTGCCATTTGTTAAGAGATTGGGGAGGATGGCAAAAACTCAAAACCAATCACACGACATATCCATCATATACTACTGATGGTCCTTATGGCAAGACATACTGGAAGGAAATAGATAAGAAATTTAACACATTCTAGGTCATGTTGGCAATCCAACCAATCTGGGATTATACGCCTACAGCTGTCATTTGAATATAGCGATTACGTTATTGGATTAATACAGTAATTCAAGTTTCCGGGGTTTTGAAAAATATTTAATTTACCTAAAACTTCATCTATTAAGCCATCAATGTTTTCACTTGAAGCAGAATCGTCCAGAAATCCATCGTCAGGTGCGTCCGAACTTAGGCCTATAATAAACATTGTACTCATTACTGAATGAACACATACCTGTATAAAGTGCTGTAATAGTTAAGTATAAATATACTGATTAATAATAGACAATAACTTAGAAATATATGCCAAAACATCTTTAAAACGTTTCTTAAAGAGACATTATAGCCAGGTCAAAATACAGTTTAAACCCCAAAAAATTGCAACAAAAGGTTTCTCGACTGATTCTGGCAGGGTTTAGTGTACTTTATAACATAGTATTAGTTTACCAAGTAGGACACCCGGCAAAGTTATTTTTCAAGATGGCGTCAAAAATGGCCACCGAAACGTCTTAAAATGATCATAACTATGTAACTATCAACTCAAATTTAATGATCTTGGTGATAGGCATCAAGATCATCAAATTTGAGTCAAAATGTATGGACTTGCGGTCATTTGGAGGTGTTGGCGGCCATCTTTGACATAATATGCCAACGTCATTTTTAATGATCTTAATGTGCTCTTTTCCCCACAAAACCTTGGAAAAAACACCAAAATCATCAAATTTGAGTTGATACTTACATAGTTATGACCATTTCGGTGAAAAAACACTTTTCCGGGGTTCCTACTTTGGTAAACTTTTAGTATGTTATAAAGTACACTAAACCCTACCAAAATAAGTTGGGAAACCTTTTGTTGCAATTTGTTGAGGGTTGAGGGGGGTATTTTCCATATATTGACCTGATACTAAGTTTGCCAAAAAGTAGGAAACCGCGAAGTCTTTACTAAACAATAATTTAGAAACATACTCCGAAAGATCTTTAAAACGATTCTAAAAGAGACAATATTATTAAATTTGCCCTAAAGTAAAAAACCGCGAAATAAGTCTGTGGGATTGAATATATGTACTGAAGCTGTTGGTCAAGTTAACTCTTTTATCCTTTTTTGACGACCAGGCGTATAATGATCCATTGTCGAAAATCAAAGAATTAGAGCAACGTTTTTGGTTAGTGATGCAGACCTCGTTGAAATACAAAATACTTTGCATGCGGATATCTGGTAACTGGTGAAAGAGTAAAGATAGCTGGACTTCTGCACGACGATCATCACCGCTTACAGAAAACTAAGGTCTAAACGTTTATGTTTAACTAGAAAGTTGACAGATTTTGCATACTAGGCAATAATGTGAACCGTCAAAGTATGTTTTATCAAACGGCCGACCATTGCTTGTGATTATTTACATTGCATAGTGTTTTTTGAATACTAAAGTATACAAGGAAAGTGCATGTTTATCATGGACACAAAGTATCTCCATGCGTTTTACCTGCTTGTGAGTCCTGAAAGTCCTGAACTTGACTGTTGTTTTGTGGTGGGTTTGTTGCTTCTTTGGGTGGGTTAGATGCTACTTGCGGTTGAGGTGAATCATTTTTTTCTTGGTCTGTTGGCGAGGAATTCGTTTCTTGTGGTGAGTTTACAGTTTGGGATTGGTTTGTTGGAGCTGCCGTTGCTGACTGATTTGTGGCTTGCGGTGGATTAGTGGCTTGTGCTGGATTTGGTGGTGTTGCTTTCGGATTTGTTGCAACTGGTGGGTTTGTGTCCTGTGACAGATTTGGTGCCTGTGGTGGACTAGTTGCCTGTGGCGGATTTTGTGCCTGCGGTGGGCTTGTTTCTAGCGGTGAATTTTGTGTCTGTGGTGGACTAGTAGCCTGTGGTAGATTTTGTACCAGTGGCGGACTGGTTGCCTGTGGCGGACTGATTGCCTGTGACAGATTTTGTGTCTGTGGTGGACTTACTGCTAGTGGTGAAATTTGTGCTTGTGGTGGACTAGTTTCCTGTGGCGAATTTTGTGCCTGCGGTGGGCTTGTTTCTAGTGATGAATTTTGAGCTTGTGGTGGACTGGTACCCTGTGGTGGATTTTGTGCCAGTGGTGGACTGGTTGCCTGTGGTGGACTGGTTGCCTGTGTCAGATTTTGTACCTGTGGTGGACTTGTTGCTAGTGATACATTTTGCGCCTGTGACGGATTTTGTGCCAGTGGTGGACTGGTTGCCACAGGTGAATTCTGTGCTGGTGGTGGACTATTACCCTGTGGCGGATTTTGTGCCTGTGGTGGAGTTACTATCTGTGGTGGATTTTGTGCCGGTGGCGGACTTGTTTCCATTGTTGAACTTTCTGTTTGTGGTGGACTAGTACCCTGTGGCGGATTTTGTGCCAGTGGTGGACTTGTTACCTGTGGTAGATTTTGTTCCTGTGGTGGACTTACTGTCTGTGAGGGATTTTGTGCCGGTGGTGGACTAGTTGCTAGAGCTGGATTTTGTGCCGGTGGCGGATTTTCTGTCTGTGGGTTATCTGTATGGGTAGTTAGCTGTTTTTCTGTCGGGTCGTTTACGTCTACGATTGTTGATTGTTGTGTTTGGGGAGATGTGGCAGGGCTAAGTACATTTTGTATTGCAGAAGGTTCGTCGATTGGAGGTGGGGTGTTATAATCAGTCTGACTCTTACTTAATGTTATGATAAATGCCAGGCTGGCCAAGAACAGATTGAACTTCATCTTTTATCTGAAACACAAGCAGAAAAAATTTAAAATTAATTCTAATCATAATATGAAAATTTTGGATTAACAAAATGAAAAATAAAGATGCAAAAGGGTTTGTGTTTTGATCTGTCCAGTTGTTCGTTCTGGTGAATTCTTAAACAAAACACAGGGCTCTTCTTGATTCTTTTTCTAACCCATTTTTTTTTAGAAAAAATACAATAAAAATATGCGACCATGTTGTTCACATTAGGGTAATATTAATGGTTAGCTGTTCATGCATTATTACTTGTTTTTCTTTTTAAAAGAAAAAACCGTTGTGCAAAACCGAACAGTCCGTTTCATTACCTTATTACTTTAAAGCGAGAACTTCATATTTTCTAAGAAAGTCAAAACATAATTATTTCTATGTCTTTTGCTCCATAGGTTGTCAACTCACTATTGTACTATCATAGGCATTATTTCCCACTCTTAAAAATCATTCACATCGGAAATAATAACAAAATTAACTGCTTTGTTTTTCTAATCCCCTCATGAAATGGCGATCTTCAAATGTTTGCATTTGAAGTTGAAAATGACATTTTTGCCAATTTCTCAACCGGCAATAGTGAATTATAGGATTAATAAGATTATTCTTTAACAAGTTTGGACTGTTTGTAAATACCATCTATTTTAAGGCCTTATTTTAATAATTCTAAAAAATATAACTTAAAAATATGAAATTCTCGATTCAACGTTTCTAGATATGCTGCAATTACCTATATACATGAACTCTCTTGAATTACCGATTTCTAGGCTTTAAATACCTTACTTTAGAATTCAAGACGAAAAGGTATGTGAAATTGCTAATGTGAATTTGAGTAATAAAATTGTAGTTAAACTATCGGTATTTACATGATTATAAGTCACGTGCTGTTCTAGCTTGATTTTATTGCCTTTTTAAACAGCAGCTGTCACTTCGTCTAATGTTAAATTGAATACACAAAATATACACACCCTTTTCTTCTACGTGATATATAATTTTCTATATATAGATATAAATTTATACTTTTATTATAACATATATTTCGCTGCCTTTATATCAGTTTTATGATCACGTAGACTCATAGAGTATCGATAGAGATATATATTTAAAAAATAACTGGAAATGAATACAATATTTTCAGTTCTAAAGGGTCAGTTTCTTATATGTATCTAATCTAACTCGTCGAAATACAAACAAATGTCTTCACCCATTTAACTGAATTTAATGAAAATGTAGGTCTACGTGAAAAGATGACTTCAGAAATGACAATACAAGAACGTATTATATGGCGTCCCATCTTCATTAGCCTAGTCGGAGCAGATAAGTGGGACTAAAAACCTCATTTAATTTCATTTATCAATAGGGCATTACCTCTCGATTTATTTTTGACAATGTATTAAAACAAGAAATAAATTAAATAGATTCTAACGTCTTACTGTACTATAAATTTTTAAAAAGAACCACTGCGTATTAAATAGCCTATAAATAGCCGCGATGTAACACTCTATTTTTATGTAAACTTTTACTTACTGTTGTGGTTGTTATATAAGATATCCTTGAAGTGGTTACTTATTTATGAGCGTCTTTTTATATATCACTTAATTGAAGAAACGCCTCGAAATATTAAGCCTGGAAAACTACATCTTTCTGTTTTTAATGTTATTGTTGATGACAAATGTCCACTAAGTCTAGTCGACAAATTCTCTTGTATATAGCAGACTTTCTCAAATCGATAAGAAAAACACGTTTTAATATTCCGATCGAAGTTTCCCCACATATGTTACTCCGTCGAAGGTATGTACCGCAACACCATTTAAATCTTTATTGGTTGAACGCCGACGACGACCGTCATGCAATTTAAATCACGTTATTTCTGTTACAACCGTATAAAATTCTGGACTGAAATTTAATATACCGTGCCATTCATAAAGTCGGGAAGCATATTTGCATATAAAATATACCTGTTGAATTTCTCTCGCGGGCCTGTATGATATCGATGTATTTACATTAAGGTGGTCCAGGTGATTGCAGTCAACCAAGATACCATAAAATGTATTAAATTGTTACACTTGTATCATAATATGAATGTCAGAAGATCTAATTCCAAATGCCAAGGGATCTTTTGCTTGCTGTCCAACGGGTAAATTGGACCTCGGTTTTTCATCTCATACTATTTACTATACATGTACGTTGTCCCTTGTCAAGCCCTCAGTCTTGGGCCACATGACAAGGAGGAACCACCATGGAGAATTTTGGAACACTTTTTCAGTCATGGCAGGGATTGAACACGGGACCTCCAGGTTAGTGAGTCATCTTACTAACTGAACCACCATGGATCCCAGCTGCCTATACAGAATTTTGATTTTTTTTTTTCAACATCTGTTTGGTTAAGATTCAACTGGATCCCCACTGCCTATACAGAATTTTTTTTTTTTTCTTTTTTGAACATCTGTTTGGTCAAGATTCACCATGGTTACTAATAATAAGAAAATAATATTTAGATACATGTACAGGTTTATTGTAAATATCACAGATACTATTGACCAGATGTCAATTAATAACAAACCATAGACAAATAATTCATATCATGTTTAACAATAGAAGGAGGGTAGTTTACAGAAATTTAACAAGATGGATTATAAAATAAATTTAGATAATTTCATATTCAAAATAACTTTAATCATTGAAAATTAATAAAAATGGCCTACTTTGAGGAAAGTTTTCATTGTTTGATGTGATGCACTTTCGAAAAACCACTGTTGGCTATGCACAGAATAGTAAATCATCATTTCACCAATGAACTAGACGTCTCAAACTTTGCATTTTTTAAGTAATATCAAACTGACTATTGATGGACTTTATGTTTCATTTTTGTTCTGCCTTTTGCACTGCACTGTACAACATCAAAAATAAAATGAAACTGACAACAGATTAGGATTAGATTAAATTGTAGATTTATACAAATATAAAAACTGACAAATTCAGATGATTTCTCTACAACATCTGATATTCCTAAAACCATAACATGGAATCCGATTGGTGTTATTGTTGTAAAGTGTATACAGTAAACATTAGCTTTAAATACATTTAAATGCAGATGTGACATCAGCCTTTGATGTTGGCTTATCATTATTTGGGCAATATGTCAAGTGTACATTATTTAAACTAGTTGAAATTTTGAACCCGTGCATGTCTGTATTTTCAGAAGTTGTTTAATGGTCTCGAGCTTAGGAATAGTTAAGTTCAAAAATGTGATTTCTATATATGTAATACTTAAATATCTCATTCTCGACCATCAAAAACACATACTTTAGGGGGCTCATTTTATGTGTTTTTTAAGTATTCAATAATCGGACCCCTGGTGAAGAATATAACAGCATATATAAATGATTAATATTATATAATTTAAAAGATGGCACATTCATATATAGTGACAGTGAAGATCTATATAAGATATGGGTGATAAATGTTAAGTTGGGACATTTGTATAAATTCAAATTGTAAAAAGGATTTGGACGGTTCACCGATAAAATAAAACTAATATTTTGATTACAATAACATCACTAAAACAAGTACACAACTTTGACTTATGAGATACACGTTTTAACTAATTAAAATGTATAATCAATTATAAAAATTAAAACAGACAATAACAGACATAAAATAATTGTAGAGAAGAGGGGTTTTACTTAACTATAATAAACTTTCGTATGAATATTGCAGTTTGATTTTTAAAGATGTATTTAACAACGATCTGAGGAATTGAATCATTCCAAAGTATTAAAATTTATGATTTATGACATGACAACAATATTATTTGCCTCATTTGTAATTGTGAGTGCATGATAACCACCCGTGAATTCTTGTCAAAAACATTGTGTATATATAATACAGTCATTTTGATCCATAGAAATGTGTGGTGTTTCACAAGATTACTAAAGATTTTAGAAAAGAAATTTAAGTGCAGAATCTTTTTCAGGCAGATAATTAGACACCACAAAAATCTTTGATTACAACATGATTAACAACATGATTAACAACATGATATATCATGTTCACAAAAATAAATTATCTCTGTGATGAATGTATGAATGGATTAATAAAACAAATTTTGGTAGCTAAATGATGACAAAATGGCATAACAACTATAATTAAAATAATTTTAAATAAACACATAATAATAATTTACAAATTTGGTATCATATCTACAATTGAATTTACAATTACTGATGATAAAATAGCCTACTCACTTCATAATGAATAATCAAAATAAATTTTTTATACAATAAAAAAAAAATGCTCAATTTGCTTAACTATATCAGCTGTTATAACAGGTCTAGGGTAGGAGTATCCTTTATTTTAACTTGAGTGTTTGGCATTCCATAAAATGCATAATTAATTCTTGTGCATAAAATACAACGAGAACACACAATGCACACCCATGTTGTTGGGTAGATATTGTATTGGTCTCAATTTGATTCTGTCTATCTATAATTAGAAACTTAAAAGTCCTGATGCAGCATCTGCATTTTCGCTTAAATATCAAATTTCTCAAAGCTTAATACAGGCTAAATTTGTACTCAGATTATTTCACATATAATTCAGAATAAGAAATCAAAATACCAACAAGTCCATCATGTGTCTCCAATACCAATAAAAGGCGGCTAGGTCTTGTTACCCTCAAGCAGAATAGATTGATGAAATTTCAATTCCATATATCTTTGTTAATACTGAACGGAATTAAACCATTATAAGACTGATATTCCCATTTAGAGATTCATCTATCCCAATATTGTTGTTTGTAAATGATTCATAGTTATAATTGTATGATCAACTTTTGTTTAAAATGTGTATGCTGTCTTTGGTGGATGCAATGATACAATAAAATCTTATCTAAATCTATTTATCTATAGCATAAAATGGTGCACCAGGACTTTAGAATTAACACTTTGATTTAGGCGTAATTCTTAGTAGATACACAAGAAAATAACAATTACTATCTTTGTCCAAATTTGATGTGATTATTTTGTAATGATCAGTGAAGAAGATTTATCTATCTTGTTGTCTTTAGATTATGTTATAATATCATCATCAAAATTAGGTTTTAATCTTCTTGGTTCTTCATTAACTTGTGGTAAATCTTCTATTAATCCCCAGTTAGTCGTTGAACTGATTCCTTCAAAAAATATAAATAAATAAGAAGAATGATTAACTTACATTGATCATACAATCTTCATTTATAAAATGGGTGTTTAAACTTCCCACTGTTCTGCTTCGACCGGGGCTAACAAAGAAGGGCATACACCATACAGTGTGCTATGAGGGAAATTTTGCTCGGATAGTGACACTACAACCTAATCATATTTGAATTCCAACTGTCAAGGGATCTTTTACTTGCATGCCAATGTGTACACAGGACCTGTTTTTGTCCCATCCAAATGACTAGACAACTGTCCTTGTCAGATCCTACATCCTGCATCTCTGACGAGGGGAACCACTCCAAGATTTTTAATCAGAACACAATATCTGTTTATTTGAATGAGTATGTATATATTTAATTTTCCATGCAATACAACTAGGCTATGATGGTACATCTTTGCTCATTAATGCACATGGGTGTCAGGCCATTTAGCAGTAGTACAAAAGGAGTAGAACCCATCAAGCTTAGCCAGGTCAACTCCTCATCTGAAACAATCATGAGATTGAATAACTGATCCAAGAAGAACATAGACTAATTTGACACCCAACATCAAAGACTGTACACACATACCTGTTTGATGTGTATGACCTTTGACATCATCATCACCTATGGAATGTGTTGAATTGTTTCGACTATTGATATATCTAGGAGAGGAATCTTCATCCGACATTCCCACACGTTTCTTTAAAAATCTATTTTTCTTTCTTCTTCTATGAGAGGATGGAGGCGTCATAGCTTCTGCATCTGTAAGAATAGGATTTATACCAATTTCTAAAACCAGAAGATAATTTTTTAAACTTCCAATAAAGCGAACATAAAGGGGGGCAGCGAGAGAGAGAGGATCTAACAACCACTTGACACAAACTAAGTCATTTCAGGACTAACATATGGTTCAATTTCATTTTCGTAATTTGCTTGTGCGTAGGGGTCTTTAGCAGTGGGAGGAAACCGGAGGACAGGAGAAAGCCATGATCTGAGAAGGTCAAAATCATTTATTAGTTTACCACAGCCAAAAATCAATGTTTGACTTTTTTCTGCAACTAATGGATAACGGGAGGTAACTCTGTTTATTATGCTAATTAAGTTTAAGAATAGTAACAGACAATGTAAACTAGCTGGAAAGTGTACAAGAAAGAAGATGGCAAGGATGCAAGGATGCAAGGCCGCCCCAGGCAAAGCCAGGTATTGAGCTAGTGTAAGTGAATTGTTAAATATTATGAAAAGTGCATATTATATATAATTTAAATTATGGCAAAAAGATACAGTTACAATATCATACCTTCAAATGTCTCTGATATAGAAGGGGGCACCACTTGAATATGTGGCGCGGGAGGTAATCTTCTAGACCTTGGTGCATTCTCTTTCTCTAAATCATTATCACTATCTGATGGTGTGTATGCTGGCTTCTTTTTCTTCTTCTTCTTGACAAATTTCCTTGGTTGATTATCTTCCGAGAAGGAATCGTCATCATGAATTGGAGCAAATCTATTACTGATATTACTTGTATTCCTGGAAATGTGACTTTGGTTAGTTTCTCTTTCGGATACTTCTATTTTAGAAACAGACCCTATGGTTTCCATGCCAACTGATTCAGCAAACTGGTTGGGATCTACATGTGTCTCATCAAGGACATGTTTTGTTTTTTTCTTTTTCTTGCGCTTCACTGAATCATCAAGAAATTTGGTGCCAAGCGGCTGCTGTAATGGCGGTAATAATGGATTAGAAACAGAACGAGGGGATGCATCGTCTGCTGTACTAGGTAATCGGGAAGACCCTAGAGCAGGAGGTAACCCACCCAATGATCTCACACTTCTAGGGGTTTTAAACATTTCTATATCTTCTTTAACATGAGATTTCACTTCTTTCTCCTCTTCTTCAAAATTCTGAAGTAATTCTTTCTTTTTTCTTTTCTGTTCTTTTAATTTTTGATCCTGTAAAATAAATATTAAAAGGTTACAATTCAATACATTGAAGAACAGAAAACAACACTGGTCACTGATGTAGATCATCCCGGTCTATATTGTCTCCACTTTAACAATAACAAATACAATCTGGACAAAATAGTGCTAAATTTGTACACAGAGTAAAAGATCATATTATGGGCATTCTCAAAGGTCTTATGATGGGTTGATTTTAGAGTAAAAGATCATATGGGCATTCTCAAATGTCTTATATGAGTTGATTTTAGAGTAAAAGATCATTTGGGCATTCTCAAAGGTCTTATATGAGTTGATTTTAGAGTAAAAGATCATTTGGGCATTCTCAAAGGTCTTATGATGGGTTGACTTGAGAATAAAAGATCATATGGACATTCTTAAACTACTCTAAGGTCTTATGATGGGTTAACTTGAGAGTAACAGATCATATTGCCTTTCTCAAAGGTCTTATAATGGGTTCACTTGAGAGTTAAAGATCATATGGACATTCTCAAACTACTCAAAGGTCTTATAATGGGTTAACTTGAGAGTAAAAGATCATATTATGGAAATTCTCAAGGGTCATATTATCGGTTAACCCCTTTTGGACGGATGACGTGTTGACACGCAAATATTTTCCGTGCCCAGAGAAGGTTGACGTATTGGCACATCACACGTGACACTCTGAATCAGTCCTCATTTAAATATGCTAAATTTAGCACGGGGAATCCCCCTTTGCCTTGCGATCATAAACTAGTTATCTCCCGTTGTTCTAGATGGCATCACTTGTATTTTATCGTGTAATTTTCTCGAATTTTCTGCATAGTTACGACATGTAAACAATGGCGGTTGCCAGGAAGCGCCAGCTGTCTTTCGACGAAGTAAAATAGACAATAAGGCAAGGAAAATTCATTTTGTGAACTCAAAACATCATAAAATTACCACAGGAATTCTTTTTTAAGAATTTAAGCCAAGCAGATTGAAGATAAATTCACATTTTAAAAAAAATGATTTTTTCCCCTAAATAATCCCGTCCAGGGTTACGAAATTTCGTCGAAAATCCCGTCCACAAGGGGTTAACTTGAGAGTAAAAGTAACTTTCACCTTAATTTGAAATATGCAAAATGCATTGTCAACTGGTGGATTGAGAAAATATTTCCCATCAGTCATTAAAATAAACTGTTTACACAAAAAGCCAGGAAACCATCTACACAATGGCTGCTCAGAGAAAGAAATGGGGTTTAACATTCATTTGACACAAATCAGGACAAAGGTACACAGTGGTCTTTGACAGTGGGAGGAAACTTGGGATTCAAATCACACTTCTTATGATCTAATGCATAAAAGTTAAACCGTTTGACCACCCCCCTCACTCACCAGACACTGTATAGACTTGAACTGTTATACAAGAAAAAGAGATTCTTGATTCTTTAGTAACATATTTTGATTCTACATATACTTAAAAAGCTTTATGAAAAAAAAACAAAGTTCACTTACCCTCTTTTGTACTTCATTTACATCTAATTTCTTAAACGGGTCACCATTGCCGACATCATCTTCATCACTAACTTTATCCTCAATACCTAATCTCTTTTTCTCTTCTTCTTCCCGCTTCTCTCTACAATGATATAAACTACTATTTACAGTACTGTATAAAGAGAGAGAGAAATAGGGTTTAATGTCCACTCAACACAAACTAAGTCATTTTGGGACTAACATGTATGGTTCAACTTTATTTCAATAATTTCCTTCTGTGTTCTGGTCTTTATCAGTGGGAGGAAACTGAGGGCGAGGACCTGGAGAAAACCCACGAGGTTGGACAGGCAAACTTCTCCTTGTCAAGTACACAATGACAGACCTTATGATACAGCATACACGTTATCCTCTGCCAACTTTTTTACCATTTAATCGAAGAGTCTATTGGACTTTAATTCTCCCTATGTTCTCACAAATGTTAGTCATTAGTTCAACATATAAGTAGTGCTTCTTATACCATGATTATGTATAAAATTTTAATTACAGAATTGTAATTACCTTTCTGCTCTCTGCTTCTCCACTCTTTCTTTTCTTTCTTGTTTTTCTTTTTGTTTGGCAATTTTATGTGCCTCCATATCCTGATCAATTCTACTCTTCAATTTATCAAACTCTTTTTCAACAACCGACATCAGCCATATCATACCATTTTTAATATTTTTATCCATTTTCTTTCCTGAACCACGAATTGCTGAACATGTTTCCTAAAATATTTGAATCAAATTATTTACGACAATTCATTCCATACAAGCATGGGAACATTCTATCTAAGGGAGATTTTTGAAGGTTCTTCACCATTTGGTGACATTTTGATAGGTTTTGTTTTTTTCCATTTTCATTGTTTGTTTAAAATAAAATCTCCTTGAGGGCTTATTTGTTTTAACATTATTTACAAGAAAAATGCAGGAAAATCATAATTATAAAAGTTTGGAATATTTTAAAACAATCATACCATTCTACAAGGACATCTATTAGCATTAACGATATTCTCTAGATCCAGTTGTTCACATATATCAACTTCACTTAGAGCATTTTCTTGATCCTGTTTATTAGCTAATCTGAAAACAGGTAATAAATCAAATTTAGTAATGAAATACAATTCATTACAAGAAACTAACAAGTTTGTACAGGTCAATATAATTGGCCTGTACATGTAATTAACATTGTATATACATTACAACATTTACTTTGTTATACATCTGACAAATGGACAATTTCCAATGTCAATATATTTATTTTCTAAATTATTAATAGATCCACCATTACCTGAAGAAAATTTTGATTAAACATACATTATGCAAGAGCCAAATCTGCCAATTACATGTCTTTCATTATGCCTGAAATGTTATCTAAATTATTAATTACACAGAGTGGACAATTTGACTGAAATTTTCAGCAAATTCCCTTTACATTGTCTAGTTTTAACTATTATAGTGAGAACTGCCAGCTCTGTATCTAATCTCCCATAATGTATCCTTAATTTTATAAAATAATGTGTAATAGTTATTATTTGATAAGTTTTCTCATTCAATCACAATGTAACTTACACTAAAAGAGGTTTGCCAGCTATATGTGGGTTTTGTAAAAGGTTTTTTAAAGTTTCCTGTGTTTCTTCTATTCTATTAGAGGCTGTAGAATCAATCACATATATCAGTCCATAAATTTCATGTAAATAACTTTTCCATATTCCCCGGATCTTCTTACCACCGCCCAGATCATACAGGGTCACATCAAATTTGTCGAATGTAAAATTTTCGGGAGAGAAGCCAACTGTTGGAGCAATGTCGGGATCAATTGGCTCTAAAAATAAAAAGAAAGCTTACATTAACCTTCATTAGCTATATGATGATGTACATGTAGATGTTTGTTAACAACTCAGAATATGCTTAATCCTAAATAACAATAATAGAAACAAGGAGTCTTATAATTTACTAAAATCCAAACCATAAGGGAAACGCAGGAGAGTAATGTATTCAGGGCTCACACTGGCTTTCATTTTTTTCCCGCCAAAATGGATCCTAATTTCTACGTAAAACAATGATGATATCTTTTTTCCGCCAACTTGAATATTTTATCTGCCAAAAATATATGATAAAAAAAACACATGTTGTAATAACATAATATTTTTTTATTTCTTTAACATTCTTTAACAACCATATTTACAATTTACAAGAATTTTCGCCAAAATGAAAATTTAATCGCCTCTTTCATAATTTAATCGCAAATTGTGACTTTGGCGACCGACAGTGTGATCCCTGAATGTATTACATCTATTTTTTCAATTGTGGCTCCTGAGCACAATTGTATATTCTTTTACATTTGTAAAATCTAACAATATAGCTGCATATTTGGAGCACTAGTTATTTTACATGCATACATACACTGCCAAACGCCAATCAAGTGAGATGTTTTGCTGAAGGCACCGAAGATGCAGAAGGAATTGCGCATGAACTGTGAAACCTCACGGAAAAGTCATGGGTAACTTCTCTGCTAACATCATCATGGAAACTGGGACCTCCTGACTATTGATCTAGCACTTTACTCACTGAGCGACAGTGACCCCCATGAGTTTTAATTAATAATTCCAGTAATTCTATACTAAGCTCGTTTAGACCAGATAAGTCACACAGTGTAAGTTTATACATGCATAAGGTGTAGGTAAGGAGCTGAAACTGTGGGACATACATGTATCCAATCTAAATTGGCCTACAATAGCACCTGTGAGTTAATAAACACACACCTGTAAGCTTGTAAACCCATTCAAGGGCACAAAATCTTGACAAAACCAGTTTAAAAATTAAAGAATGGCTTATCAATATGTGGTGTTTGCAAAACTTAATCCACTAAAAAGTTTGAAAAAATCTGTCCCTTTTCCTTCAGGAAATAAGTCAAGAAAATAAATCATCTAAATTTTTTACTTGTATATTCTGGGGTTCCCTCCATTTGATGGGCAATAACGTTGTTTGCTTACAATTTACATGCCCTATTTTGTTTTGAAAGTGTCGGAAATCAACTTTAATCAGTCATTTAAGAATTGACATGCTATAAAAGTGGCAAATCTCTCCATGATCAATCTCCAATACCCTATTTGACATCCTTTTACAAAATATACATGGAATTGTGACAAACATCACACAGATATAGTTGCAGCCTTTTAATAACCAGGTTTGCACTTACAAAGAAAATAGTGAATATCATACCTCCACTAAATGCTATCGTAGTTGTTGTTTTTCCTGCATTGTCCAATCCCAAAATGGCAAAAGTCACAGACCTGTAAACAAAAACAATTTACGTAGTGTAAAACACTTAGAGTGATAAAAACAAAACACTATTAACCATAGGACACTTGTCTCTACGTCAATCTCGGGCCCTTACAGGTGGAGGAAAGATTGTTCTATTAGTAACACAATTAGTCCGTGTTTCCGTAGAAGATATAAATGGAATATAATGAAAATGCCAGAACCTCCTATAATCACTGCTAAAATCCCTTTAATGGGGCTCTTTAAACTCTAATTGTAACAGTGGGAGGAAACCGGAGGACCCAAAGAAAACTCAAGAGGTTAGACAGCCGACCTCACACCGGGGAATCAAAACCATGCCAGACCTAATGAATTATGATACATGTATGATATACATGTATCAATGAATACATGTACATAATAAAGGTACTTAGGTACATAAGAGTGCAGTATATTTCACACTATCTTATTTAGTTACCGATCAAATGTGTGGGACCATTTTGGGGTTTTTGTTACCTACGTAAACAGCAACAGGACAGTAAATAAAGAAATTTGAGTCAACAAAATATATCATACCCAATTACAGTATATAGGATTGTATTCATGTGTGTACCTGACTTTTGTTTGACTTGACTTCATTGTACATGTATGTGTGACTGTGAACTTAATCTTGTGTATTTTGATTCAATTTGAATATAAATAGTGCCCAACATATTGGTCAAATATTTATTTTATCTATCGATAAGCAATATAACTTTGAAACATTGTGTAATTGTTCGTTATTTCCAATGGTCAATTTCAAAGTAAAACTAAAAAAATGAGAGAGAAATGGGGTTAAACAACCACTTGACACAAACCAGGTTATTTCGGGACTCACATATAGTTTAATTTTATTTCAATAATAGGACAGACAACCCCATTCCTTGTCACGTACCGGGGATTCGAAACCATGCCAGTTGACTCAATGACAGGCTTTATGATACAGCTCGCACGTGCTAACCAAACACCCAGTCCCCTCACGTCTCGTTGACTAGGACCTGATATTGTATCATATCTTGGCACAGGGTATCGTTTTAGTCGTTTAGCCCTAGAGTGGCCTAGACGGAAGATTGACAATAATTTTTTCAAAATTCTAATTTCATTCCCTTCTCTAAATTTGTTCCTTAAATTTGTATGTTGGTCTATTTTTAGACTGTAATGGCAAGGCCCAAGCTATTTACCAGCAAGTTGTGTCACCTGTACTGGCTCTAGCCAGGTTATGTTCCTTTACATTGTGTATACAGGCATTCACCACAGGGACTGACACCTGACCACTAATTGGGGAGTACAAAGTTTCAAGAAAGAAACAATTATAACAATTATGGCCTAAAATGGCTAAATCTAACTATTTGTTTACCTCCTTCAATTCAATGGCAATACAATAGGAAGGTTACATCATACAGTATATGCAAACATACAAATTTATATAACTAGTATCCATACTTAGCTGAAAGAGCAAACTGATAATTACCTTTTAGGCTCTTGCCTTTTTTTGATGCAAGATATACAATTCCCCATCAAGCTAAACATCTGATTGGCTAATTAAAAATACAACCACAAACCTAGTGAAGAAACATCAATAAAACTATCCATATTCACATTTAAAACTTTGTCATAAATTTCATAAAACAATGAAGATTGACACTCTCAAATCAATACTCGGTTCTTTCAATCTTTGTTGAAAATCTGAATTCATCTATTGATATACATGTAGTGAAAAAATAAAACAGTTAGATGATCTAAATCTTGCTCACAATAAATCCAAAATCTTTGATGAAGATGATCCAAGAATGTCGAACATATACTATCTCATTCTTATAGTTATATTTATAATACCGGTACGTGGACCATAGGCCTAATAATATATATTGAATAAGTTAGTTATCACATCACTATGATGATTGCCAGTCTAGTAAACTAGTTCTAAATTTTTTTAGAGTATTTTTGACCACACAAAATTCAAGTTTAGACAGAATTGGGTTTTGGCTAGTCTTTCTAAATACACTACACAAATGTTCCGAAATCTCAACAGTCAAAGGTTAAACATAAAATACACGGGTAGACTACGAAATAAAAATAAACGCCATAAAAAAAACACTAAAAATTAGTAAAAAAATCGACGAAAAACTGAGCAGCAGTCTGGCATCTGAACTCCTTCTTCTTTGTATAAATTGTCAAAGTAATATTAGGTGTAACTGATGTCAAAACACTGCTGATTGTAGTGAACATACAAACAATTCATAATCGCTAATTAGGCGATTTATAATTAATGTGACAGTCTTAAATTAAAATCAATCAACTTTGGCATCCATCTTGGCAACGGTATTTGCTACACGGAAGTGAGTCGTTTGGTTGTCGTAAAAAGTCACAAATGTCGTAAATATAGGGCTGATCCAATCTAGGAGCAAACTGATCCCGCAGTGAATATTCGCTTGGCCGCTACAATCACTGATAAGCATGACATCGGCGAGGCTTAATTAGTACGGTATATTAACTTTTTTACTCTGACAAATTAAATTCTCAAACATTTTTTAAGGTAACAGAAAAATAAATAAAGACGTTTGAAGTAATTGAAGTTAAAAAATATTTCCTATTAAGTGTAAATGGGTATTAAAATGAGTAAAATGCGTCATTTTGCCCGAAGCAGTTAGGTGTTAAGTAAACATTGCACGAGCCGTTGAGCCAATGACTGCATTCAACGCACGTGCTATGGACACTCATCTGTTACAGAGTTAATTCCTAAGTAATTCTCTATGAAACAGATTGATCTAGGAGGTCCGGCGTGCGTCGCCGTAATCGTCTTCTGGCTCTAACAAGGAAGGCGCCAGTTTGTCAAAAAGAAAACCCGCATAAGTTACCCAAGAAAAACACAATCTGTACTATTATTTGTAGGACAGTGCACAGTTGACACCACTTATAATTTAGAGATATGGGGATTAACGTCCACTCAACACAAACTAGGTTATTTCGGGACTAACGTAATAAAATGGTATAATTTTATTGCTATGAAATATGAATTGCTTATCCGTATCAGTTTTTAGCAGTGAGAGAGTTCTGCGGGAAAACCCATAAGATTAGGCAGGCAACACAACTCCCTGTCACACCACTGAACTAAATGACAGACCTTATGATCTAAAGCTAACACATTAGACCATTCGATCAATATTGAACTTTGCCTTTTAATGTAACAGACATTGACAGAAATTTGCAAACAAAAAATGACAATGCATGAACATAAAATGCACAGCACACACAACATTAAATCCGGTTATCGGGCATATTGCAAAAGATCTTAGATGACTATATTGGGCCATACAGATCAGCCCATTGTTTGGTAGTATTGGGTGATCTGGAAACTAGGCCATTTGCAACAGGGATGGTGTTTTGTGGTGGATTCATGTTGTTGAATATTGGATGTTAGTGTTACATAATTTGAGGGTTTTTTTCTGTATAGTATTTATGTAATGTCTTTTTTTATGTTTTGTTAAGCAGGTTAAAACGACAACATCAAGTATCTTCGGTATAAATTTGCTTTTTAATTTAAGCACTGTATTTATATAGCGCTTGCTCTGCTGAACAGTTCCGGCAACATTAATAGTGATACATACTCACAAGCCATTAAAAGAGATTCTATTGCAGTTTTACCATTTGTTGAAAACTGGTATTTGTTATGCATTTTTCTAAGCCAAGTATTTTAAAATGGTAGAATTTGGAACAATTGAATACCAGCCATAGCTCTGAGATTATTTAATATCCCTAACACTACATTTTCATATCACAAATGATACAATAATTTTTGAAAGAATAAATCAGCAAGACCTTCAGAGATAAATAGCCAAAATTAAATACATATTACATGTAGTTCTAAAACAGGATCTGAATGCAGTTTTCTTATACATGGATTTCCACACTAGGGTAATAGGATCTGAATACAGTTTTCTTATACATGGATTTTCTGCATTATGGTGATACAAATTCAATATCTTTTTTTCACAGCTTTCATGCAATCGGATTCAGTTTGATTCTATTAAAATTAATCAACACAAAGGCTACAAAATCGAAGATACCATACACAAGCACTGAATGAAATTTCACATTTGGCAAAAAAACGAAACAGTGAAGCATCAAGTAAAATTTATTTCATAATCTTGACAGAATAGTAAATTTTAAAAAAAACATTTATAACAAAAATACTTTCATTAATTGAACATCAAAATTTTTAAATGACTTCCGAGTCATAGTCATAAGTAATGCAAGCAATATTGTCATATTCTATATTTTTTTAAATACAAACAATTGTCATATTCATACAAGAAAAATAAATATACCAGTAAGTAACATGAATTTAAAAATATAGAGAGATAACCAAAAACCATTACCTGACAGAAGAGCACTGATAACAAAAGCAAATACACAAAAGGTATAAAATAAAATAGATCCAATATTTTGTGGATTCTTTACAAAAAATGTATTTATGGAATTCTAGTATATATTTCAATGAATTACGTTTTTTACATCATTTCCTTTCGTGGTTAGATTAAATTATTAGATGTATGATAGTGAAAATAAACTGGGTGGTGTCAAAAGTTGGTGAGAGACTTGACACAATGAGTTACCTCCCTTGACATCTCTAACTGTGGTACAATCTAAAAAGATAACTGAATATTGGTCCTATCATCTTTATACAAAATAACACCATTGAGCAGTAGTTAGAAGGCTTTTAGACCACAAAAGATGTCAAATATCAGACTTAATTTTCACAACACTAGAATTCATCTTAATTCAATATTAAGATGCAACATAAATCGACTAGTATCAAAAACAAGAATTTACATTTCAATTATTCTAAATTGGTTTAACATCTGAGATAAAACACTGGAACAAAACATCCATCACCTTAAAGAGCATTTTTCTTAATCTACTTGTTTTCTCAAGACTGACACTATGCATCCTCTACATTTACCTATTAAAATTATAGCCTTTGATTCTTGCCTTAAACGGATTTACTAACACTTAAAAAAAGATATAGACTCAAATGCCAAACTGACCATTACATTATTATGCCACCATTTTTCACTTCCTCTTTCCTTTGTATTCCATATTTCATGTTTTATCAATTTTATTTAACATGTGAATGAAAACACAGCTCAGTCATGTCCAGGAATTGTCCACTGATCTATTTTAAAACTCAATGAAATCTGGTGTTAACACAGCCATTGTCAAACGTCCAGTTTTGAAATTTTTTGTTCGATATTATTTAGGGTAGAAAATCAGAACAAAATAAAGATCTAGGTTTAATAAATTAAATTGTAAAAGTAGAGGATACAAGTTGATTCTAAAATACATAAAGCTTAAACACAGATATTCAAATATAACTACACAGATTTAAATAACAAATACAAACATAGCTACACATCTAATATTTGTAGTTTTAACAATCATAAGTAGTAAAATTATAATTCAGGAGATTTTTGCTTTCTAAAATATTTTTGGGATTCTTTGGGATCTGGAATTATCTGAAAAGAAAAAATAATAATGAAGTTACACTGCGCTGTAAGAACTTCAAGCATATAAGTAAATAAGTTTTCTTGACATTGTTGCTAAACATTATGAGACACCATAATTTTCTTGGTTGCCTTTAACCTACCCAATCTGATTAAAACACCGATCCTTCTTCGTTTCTATTTTATAGTTAAAAATTGTTCGTTTTACTTGTCTACTACACAAGGATCTGGAAGAAATGTTATATAGCAGGCTTTCTTATTAATGTGAGGAATTAGCCAATAAAACGGTCTGTTACTGCAAATTCTTGGCTTTTTTGATTAATCAATGCCTGATGTCATTGGTCAAGAGCTTCTAATTTGACTGACTATGACTTGTCAGATCTTCATGTAGTGCAGCCTCCTGCCCCTAACCTCCAAGTCTAAAAATTCTGGGATTTGCATACTTACAGTGTCTGCACCAGGCTTCCACCCAGCTGGACAAACTTCACCATGTTTATCAGTATATTGGAAAGCTTGTACTAATCGTAATGTTTCATCAACAGATCTTCCAACAGGTAAATCATTCATAGTAATCTGTCGTAAAATACCTTTAGGATCAATGATGAATAAACCTCTGGAATTATAATAACAATTAACTCACTTTAACAAAATTACATAAATAACATTAAATGTTAATTTGAATTTTTACATTGTATTGTTAGTTCCACCCAATTAATTCAGTTTCTCTGGCTGATGCGTCCACTTCCATCATTACCATTTAGTCTATGGAACTGGGATAATGGAGACGGGCATATGTCATCAGGAATGATTTGAATTCATAGAATAGGTCTACTAAGTAAAAATATTGATTACTTACTGTCTTGATCAACTATTGAGAAATCTTTGTAAGCAAAATTAATGTATAAAGCATAAAGTAAACTATTTTTAAATAATGAGTCAAATGTTGTATTAATTCAATTCAAATAGGGGATTTGGGGATTTTTCTGGCAGCTACATAATCAGGGTAATTTGTTACAACTATGAATGACATAAATGTTGAGTCTTTAAAATATCAATTTTGAAAGTTTGTAAACTAATAAAATAGAAATAAGGGCTCCATTGATTAGATTTGAGATTTTGGAGAAATTGAAGGGTTAAAGTAAATCATTTTGGTGTTTTTATTATATTTTTGAGAAAGAAATATATTTCTATATTTATAATATTACTGCCATATTCAAAGTTGAATTCAAAAACGAACAAAAAAATAAGAAATTTTCACAAAAAGCAAGCCAATCTCTGTGGCAATAAAGCTTGCTATAGTACAAAAAATAAATTTGGACACTTTAGTGCTTTATTTTGTCATAAATCAAAGCAATCTTGCTCTTGTAACTTCAGTAAATAAGATTTTTTATGCAAATAATAAACCAATGTTTCACCTTAAAGTATGTCCTAAATCTTGTAAATATACACCATAGGCTTTTGATATATCATGAGTTATGTCTGAGAGAAGAGGGATTTTCAAAGGTCCTAGACCACCTTTATTACGAGGAGTGTTGATCCTGAAATATTCAAATTATATTAACAAATAAATTGAAGAAAATTTCTAAGACAATACATGTACATTTGTGTAACATTCCATATGCTGTATTCCTAATATTAGTAATACCTTTCTACAGCTCGTTCGCAATATAATAAATGAATAACAGTTAGAAAATTGATAATAATACAGCAAACTTACAAGCAAAAGCCATCTTTTTTTCTGACTGCACATTGGGTATAATAAATTTAATTTTTCATAATTATATATACCTACATCTACACTCAGAATAGGAGTTTGTAAATCAAATGTAATCTTTTCGTATTCTATTGCCATACTAGTACATAATAGTTGCTAAAAGTAATGGATACATGTATTCTCAGCAAACCTGGACATAAAGCACCTGTCTTTGTCTGACACAAATCATCTAAAAATTTGTGCCTGATAATGTCTGTCTTATGTCCAGGCCAGCATAGATATACCTTGTACCATAATTTGAACCAGTTCATAAACAAAGTATGTGACAGGTGATGAATGCACTGGCTTGATTTTTTAGGAGGCAAATGATTGTGTTTACTGGTTAAGTGTACTATAAACTTACCAGGCTAAATGCGTAAACTGAGAATCTACAGAACATGCAATCACTTCTGTTTTTATTTTTTTGAATTCCTCAATTCTGTCACTGAATGCTAATATTTCTGTGGGACAAACAAATGTACTGAAAAAGAAGTTTGATTATAAAATTAATAACAACCGTACAGAAGAGTTCTGTAATAACATAATTCTATGCAAGATTTAAAAAAAAAAGAGATCAGATCTTAAAATTTCGATATAAAAGGTGAGCCTATAGTTATTTACCATACATAATTAATTCCTCTTCTCGTTGGTCAGTTCACGTAAAATTAAATCTATATAGAACCATATTCATAATCTTAACTTACAAATCCAGTGGATAAAAAAAGAAAACTAAATATTTTCCTCTAAAGTCTTCTAATCGAATATCTTTGAACTCCCCATTAACAACAGCTGTTCCATTCCAATCTGGAGCCTGCTTTGAAACTGAAAATAAGAAAAAAACATAAGGGCTAACATGACCAGATCTCAACTTGATTTGTTTATAACTAAATCTAAAGTTCATGTAATTTGCAACAAATAATATTTACACATTCAGAAAGAGAGAGACATTGGGTTTACGTCCACTCGACACAAACTACTTCATTTCGGGACTAACATATGGTTTTTAATTTTATTTCAATAATTCACTTGCGCGTAAGGGTCTTTAGCAGTGGGAAGAAACCGGAGGAAACCCACGAGTTTGAGAAGGCACCCGTATCTCCATGCCACATACGCTCACACCAGGGATTGAAACCACAGCCGCAAGTCAGAGGTGACTGGCCAGCTAGAGGTCGAAGCGCGGTACTCTAGACCCCCCCTCCCCATTTACAAATTCAGTGCGACCAAATGTCTAACAGGGGTCAGGGTATTATTGTTCTGAGTTCCAATACTCTCCTGGCAAGAAATCATCAAATTACTCATAAATACGGGGAGGACAAAAGGGACATTAGACTTTCAAGTTTCAGAGTCTATTTTAATGTGCCTACAAGCAAGCACATGCCTCTGGATAAAAATTCTGAAATCCATGCTTCGAAAAAAAAAAAAATTTTTGTAACCTTGTGAATCTCAGAAGATTGTATGGGGAAACTGAGCTATCATTATATGCATCATCATCAACCACAATGTCGATTTCTGTTTCAAAAGTTTATTTATTGTTGACGTATTTCCATCACCTAATGCACGGAAATTACATGGCAGAAGATCGTCACGTTTCGTTCGACTTTGGACTGACTTTTGATATTTCTTACGACTGTTAATGATACTGATATTAGTGATATGTTCATCATGTTATATTTTGATTATAAAAGTGTAAGCGTGATATTATTGTGCAATCCGAAGACAAATTCTGGAAATTTTCACAGCCCCCAAAACTTTATAAAATACGCCCTGTCAAATTCACACATTATCTTAACAATAGAACTGTGTATATTAAATACATTACATCTGCCTGTTTATTTATGTCATTTTTTACGTGCAGATGTAGTTCAGCTCTGAACGTCGGTCTCATTACACTCACCCTGACCGTTCAGGGACTGGCCTATTCAATCAATGTCGAAAATAATTTGAACCCCAGTCACTTTTACTGGGCAACTTTTCACTGCGAAACATCGGAGTGTCAATCCGTGTGGACGTCTGTACAATGTAAAGGAACATGTTAGTGACAAAATAAGACCTTGCTTACCTCGCTAGACTCAGTATGAGCGAAACAACACGCTGTTTAAAATACGTCCCCTCCTATCAATCTACCCTTTCGCCACCATGACACAGTGTGTTGTGATGCTCATACTGACTCTAGCGAAATGAGCAAGGTCTTATTTTCTCACTGAGATGTTCCTTTACACTGTACACGCGTCCACACGGAGTGACACCCATCGTTTAGCAGTGAAAAGTTGCCCAGTAAAATTGGGGGTCAAATTATTTTCGACATTGATTGAATGGGCCAGTCCCTGAACGTTCAGGGTGAGTGTAATGAGACCGAAGTTCAGCGCTGAACTAGTGCAGATGTACCATGCAATGCATTTATTATTTATAATTATTTATAAACTAAACATATTCCTTTCAATTAGGGTTAGGGATAGTGATTATGATAGTCTCATAATGGATTACATTTATTAAACAATGAATGCCGAGTTGTCTAATGCGATAAGGATTTTGACGTTGACATATGCTTGCAGTAGAAAACTAATTATTAACGTGTACGTGTTATGGGTGGGGTGGGGCCAACAGGGGTGGATAACTCCTTCTAAAAAAACAAAACCTCATTTTAATCTCAATAGTAGTCAATATTTTAACTTATCGACGTACTGACAACTTGGCTCCATTGAATTGTGTGTCCTGTCGTTCTTCGTGTTTCTTGGGGATACACGTGCCCTCCGCCGTAGGAGGTACAGGTGTCATCAGAAGTACTGACAAAAACAGTACACAATAAAATGATTTCAGAAACAGCGAGAATTCTAATAAAAATCGCCATTTTCCCCACGTTGTAAACAGACTCGATTAACCTGCGAAGTCAATCCTGATATTCCGGAAACGGTCTAGGTGAGATGACGTCATATGTGGATTTTGCATAAGTGTTATGCCAAAGGTTAGGCTTCGGCCAGGGCTAGGGTTAGCGCTAGCTCTGTTTACCTCTCGATAATTTGATGAAATCTGGACGTCCTAGCTCCTAACCCTTACCCTAACCCACAATCTATATATGACGTCATATGTACAGGACTGTCTCCAATCTAGCGTTCTCGTCATAATTATCATGGTCTGGATAATTTATCTCTATTTACATTTATTGGTGAAAATTGTTCTCGTATCTATAAGAAACATTATTTTGCATCTTGTATATAATATATTTGTTACAATAAAAAACGACACAACGCTCCATGAAATACCATTTACAGCATTATTCATTTTTCCAATATTTTGATTATAAGACGGAAAATTGAAAATACGAAAACATGTCTCGTGTTTTATCTCTAGCCATTTCCTAGGCAGCCAACGTAAACAAGAAGTGATGGTGTTGAAAATAACGATGATCAATAAAATAATTGAAATAAATTAAATTTAATGCGATTTGCCATGTAAGGGAGGTAACTAAGCGGTAAGATATGGATTTGTTTTATTTTATTGGACCTTAATTTATTTGACTATAGCTTCATTTATTTGTAGTACCTTAGTAAAAGAAATAAAAGACGAAAATAAAAAAAGAGTAACAAAGTTACTACAAACTGGAAACTCAATAAATTAGCCCACAAACGTCATTGTTTTGATCTATATTCATCTATTGGCAAGGCATGTTTGTTTGCTTCCATTTCAGCTGCTATTGGAGGAGGGAGGGGGCTAGAAATGGTTCCACTACTGATGCCTTCCGTCATACTTCAGGCACAGTAGTGGCTTTTCCTACAGAGTTCCTTTGCGCAAGTTTTGTAGTCAAATGACTACAAAAAGTTTACTGGCCTATAGCTTCCTTAATTTACACAGACACTAACCCAAAACTGTACTGCACATAGCTTAACATATAATAAATCAATTCCCCATTGAAATAAAGATGAAGCCTTACCGCATAATTAAATGATTTGATAAAATCAAATCCCTTCATGAAAATTCTCAAGTTCTGAAATTATAATGGCCGCCCAGTCAAATAGAGCATGCGCAATCCAACTCACGTGATCATACGCCCCTTCCATACATGGCATATGACCGTAATTATATGCTAATGACCTTAGCGTGGGAAAATATGTCAGAAACAATAATATATTGCGTGTTGGGGAGGTTGGGCATAAATTTGTCGCTCAAACCTGGACAAAAACTGATAATAGATTTTATTGTTCAAAAAAAGGATGTAATTGGCGTCTTTGACATTTCAGCCGAGATTCTCTTATAGTATCTGTGCTGGGTCAGCGTATCGTAGGCATTGCCTTATATGGAAAAAGATGGGCGGAGTTAAGGCGTCGGGGTATTTGGCGAGATTTCAACTGGCCTGTGTCATGGCTGCCTGCACATTACAAGAACACCGCTAAGAAAATGTAAAACGCATAACCACAAAGAAAAACTGTTCGGTAACTCTTCTAGTTGTTAAGACTTCATTATGTATCATAGGATTACTTATTTTAATACAAACTGTAATGACAATTGTGCGTTTTAACCTATTTGAACTTGCGTCAACGGTCTTAGACTGTACCACTTGTAACGATAACCAGCTATAGTTATCGTTACATTATAGTAACTAGGAGGGGGCATGCTATTCATTTACCCTTGCATCTCGACACTTCCATCTTAGTAGGAACTACGGCAGCTTGGCAGTGTTCTACGTCTACAGTCCTTAAGTCCTTGACTTGACTTATGCCCAAGTTGAAGTATATCAAATTGTCATTGTCTAAATACTAAATTATAGGCCGGCAAGCATATTTTATTATAGGTTCATTGTTTGAGTTCGAACCTAGTTCAGCTCTGAACGTCGGTCTCATTACACTCACCCTGACCGTTCAGGGACTGGCCTATTCAATCAATGTCGAAAATAATTTGAACCCCAGTCAATTTTACTGGGCAACTTTTCACTGCGAAACATCGGAGTGTCAATCCGTGTGGACGTCTGTACAATGTAAAGGAACATCTTAGTGACAAAATAAGACCTTGCTTACCTCGCTAGACACAGTATGAGCGAAACAACACGTTGTTTAAAATACGTCCCCTCCTATCAAACTATCCTTTCGCCACCATGACACAGCGTGTTGTGATCCTCATACTGACTCTAGCGAAATGAGCAAGGTCTTATTTTCTCACTGAGATGTTCCTTTACACTGTACACGCGTCCACACGGAGTGACACCCATCGTTTAGCAGTGAAAAGTTGCCCAGTAAAATTAGGGGTCAAATTATTTTCAACATTGATTGAATGGGCCAGTCCCTGAACGGTCAGGGTGAGTGTAATGAGACAGACGTTCAGAGCTGAACTAGTTCGAACCATACACTTTCACTGAGAAAGTTCATCGTGATTTTTCAACTGCGTTCCCCCTTATCAGCTATGCAGGATGAAGGACCTGGCTTTGGATAGTACCGTACGGAAAATTGAGGTCCTGTGTACACAATTGCAACTATTATTGAGGGTTGTTTTACGTGCTCATTAATGTGTATGCGTGACCTCGGTTTTTCATACAACGCTAATGACTAAACAGCTGTCCTTGTAGTTGTCAGGTCCCCTGTCCAGCTCCTACACATCTGACATGGCGAAACCTTGCTGTAAATCATTGGGAACTTCCTCAGCCAACACCGGTAGTGAATCTGAGACCTCCAGTCGTCGCAGGTCCCACTATAATGTTATGTGGCATTATTGAGGTAGTCTATATATGAATCTCTATTTTTGGAGAAGAAAAGTCATTTTTTCTTGTTTTGACAATAATAAAGTTTATTTCCTTTAAAAAGTCTGACAACAGCTTTCGTCTCTGTCTTTTATTCATTTTAAAGTTCAGTATAAATTAAAATGTCTTAAGATCATTATACCTGCTATTTATGAACAATTTATGCCTTAAAATGTATGTTTTGTCTTGTATATATTGTCTAAATAAGACCTGATTATGCTTCTCTTGGTGACTTCAAAGATTACAAATGGTTCTTTTTGATGGAGAGGGGGGAAGTGAATTCTGGTTATATCTGTATCAAATTCTGTCTTTTGATTTGTTCGTACTTGTGCAACCAAAAAGTAAATAAAGATTGGTAGCATAGTCAGCTACAGCTCTTAATTACGGTATACATGTAGCTTATCTTATCTCCTGCAAGGTAATAATTTAGTCTCAAACAACGAGATGAATTAATAAACATTCATTATAACTTTCTGACCCAAACACAGCAGCCAATTACGTTGCGTGAAGTCAGGGTGGGTCAAGTGTGACAGTGGAAAACATCATTTGACTCAGTTGATTTTTGCAGTCTTTTGAGAAAATTTGGAAAAATCAGTATGTCAACTCAATGGTGATTGTAGCATGTATCATCGACTTCAACCTTGATCACTACTGCAGTATAGTGAATGAATTTCTTAAACTTTTGACAGTCCATTCTCAATAGTAGAAGCAATTTAAAAAAGAACCAGATAATAGCCCATGCTATTTATATTATGGTTATTTATATTTTTAGGAGGGCTCACAGTGCGTAAGATGCAGGCTCACGAAGTCGGGTGTTCGATCCCTGCATTGGCCGAGAATGTTCATTCAGATTTTCTGGCATTTACCCCCCTCCCCCTCATATTAGTGATACAGGACGGAGGGCCTGAGAAGGACTCCTTTCTAGTCATTTGGAAAGGACAAAAAAACAAGGTCCCGTGTACATATTGGCATGCATATAAAAGATCCCTTGATAGTTGAAATCCGATATATAGTCTGTAGTGCTGCTGTCTGGGCAAAATTTCCCTAATATAGCACATTGTATGAGAAAACCCCATCTTCAGTGGGACGCTAAACCCCATTTCATTTCATATATTTTTAGGTTTATTTATTATTCAGATAAAAACACAGCATGGATTGAGGGATTCTAACATTCATCATGTGAGGGGGGTTGGATAGCAGAATGGTTAACACATGCGCGCTGTATCATAAACCCTGCCATTCCGTCAAATCCCCAGTGTCCAACCTCGTGGGTTTTCTCCCCTTGTCCTTTGGTTTCCTCCCACTGCTAATGCCCCCTACATGCAAGCGGATTATTGAAATAAGATTAAATCATATGTTAGTCTCGAAATGACATAGTTTGTGTCAAGTGGAGGTTAAACCCCATTTCTCTCACACTCTCTTTATCATGTGCATTATTCAATAACATTAACATCTATCTTGGAAATAAATTTGTATAAGTGTAATGTCCTGATGAATCTGTAGGTCGCATGTTCGATCCCTGCAATAGCCGAGAAAGTTCATCAGGTTTTTCGGACGTGGTTTCTCCTTGTCGGTGGTGCAGGAAGGAGGGACTGACAAGGACAGCTTTCTAGTCGTTCGGAAGGGATGAACAACCGAGGTCTGGTTTATACATTGCCATTGACATTGATGTAAAAGATCCCTTAGCAGTTTGATATAAGAGTTGGCCATAGTACCGCTGCCCGGGCAAAATTTCCCACATAGCGTATTTCCCACTGTATGGCGTATCGCCTTCATTAACCCAGTCGAAGCAGACCAGTAGGTTGTTACACCCTATTACATTTCCTTTTCGTTGGTTTGGATGGCCAAATGTTTCGCACATGTGTGCTGTATCATAAAGCCTGTCATTGTGTCAACTGGCGTGGTTTCTAATCCACGGTTGTACGTGACAAAGAGTAGGGTCGCCTGCCCAATCTCATGGGTTTTCTTCAGGTCCTCTGGTTTCCTCCCACTGCTAAAGACCCCTACGCACAAGCAAATTATTGAAATAAAATTAAACCATATGTTAGTCCCGAAATGACCTAGTTTGTGTCGAGTGGATTTAAACCCATTTCTCTCTCTCTCATTTCATTTTCATTTTATCAAATGATTGAACTGCTTCTCACTGATAGTTGACCATACCTATATCTACTAAATTTAGAGCAGAATTGCCACGCTCAACCAGGATTAGTTCAGCTCTGAACGTCGGTCTCATTACACTCACCCTGACCGTTCAGGGACTGGCCTATTCAATCAATGTCGAAAATAATTTGAACCCCAGTCAATTTTACTGGGCAACTTTTCACTGTACGTGAATACTGTTAAAAAATGGTATATCAAGGTTGTGGACCCTGTAAAGGTCACAATTTTAATTCGATTTTGATGAAACTTGAAATACATGGTTATAACCCAAAGATCTTGGTTCCTTTCGGTATTTGCGCATATCGGATCGTAACTTCCTGAATTATTCGAATTTCGTGAAAATGGTACCAAAATTGCCGGACGAAATGGTCGCCGTTTGTACGCGAATAGTGTAAAGATATGGTATATCATGGTTGTTGACTCTGTACAGGTCACAATTCTTATCCGATTTTGACGAAAAGTCACATTTCTAGGTTGTGTACCCTCACACCATAATCATTGTCGACTTCGAATTTCATGAATATCAGACTGGAACTGACCAACAAAATGGCTGCTCCCAATACAGTATGAAATACAGGACTTAATGATGTAGGAAAAATCACTTTCCGTATTGTTTGTTCTCTATCCATCTCTCGAAAATGTGGGCGTATCCTGCCTGGCAGTGCCAGCCTATCTTTTTTCAATAGACCTCAATTTATCTGTCGATTTGTAATAAAAGGACATTATAATACTAGGCAACTAGCCAAATGGCCTTTACTTTGCCTAAGTTTTATTTTATTGACTTGTTTGATTATTAATAACTAACCTAGTAAGTGTTTGAACTATACTAGTGGTATCAGACATTACTTGACTTAACATACTAGTCTTCAGCCTCTGTCTTTGAGGCTGGATTCCATTGACCCATACAGAATCAATATTAAGTCAGATCACAAGTCGAGTTCGGTAAATGATTATGTCACTATAAAAATGTAACTTTGATATATATTGATTCTCTATCAAATGATGGAGCCAGGGTGACTAAGTGGGGAAGACACTGGCTCAAGAGCCAGCAGGTTGCGTGTTCGATCCCTGCATTGGTTGAGAAAATTAATCAGGATTTTCGCACATGGCTTCTCCTTGTCAGTGGTATAAGATGTAGGGCCTGACAAGGACAGCTGTCTAGTCGTTCGGATGGGATGAATAACCATGTTCCTGTGCATACATTGTCATGCACACGAAAGATCCCTTGGCAGTTCGAATTTGATATAAGGCTAATAAGAGTAGTCCATAGTGCTGCTGCCCGGGTAAAATTTCCCTCATAGCACACTGTATGACATATGCCTGTCTTCATCAGCCCAGTATAGGAGCAAAACAGTATGAGAGTAGCCTTAACACTTTTCAAAGCCGTGCTAAATTAATTGATTCAAAAATCTTCACCTCGTATATCACTCTTTCTAAAATCTTCACCTCATAGCACTCTTTCAAAAATGTCCTCTTCCACCTTCTTAAAATTACAATTTTGATTGTTTTTCAAACATAATTAATTAACCAATACAAATCTAATGATGCTGAAGTTAATTTTTTCAACCTGCACGCTTACATAATTAGTTACATAATACAGAAATAAGCATCCAATAACGAGTTGATAACACTTCCAAGAAATATTGGAGAGTGGTGGGGTGTCGAATTGTTTACAAACATGTATGTCACAATGTCATTGATTTCAATCCGTGGCGTTGACGTGGAAAGTAAATTATTGAAACAAAATTGAACTATGTGTTAGTCCTGAAATTACCTAGTTTGTGTTGAGTGGATATTAAACCCAACTGGCAACTCTCTCATTCTCCGAGAAACATTAAAGAAAAAAAATTATATTGTCAACTCTCTTTTGAAGGCAAGAAGGCTAGAATTCTACAAATTATGCAATATTGGAATATGCTTATTTGGCACCGGGGGGGGGGGGGGGGGCTAATGGTCTAGAGTGCCACGCTTCGACCTCTAGCTGGCCGGTCACCTCTGGCTTGCGGCTGTGGTTTCGAGCCATGGTGTGAGCGTATGTGGCATGGAGATAGGGGGCCGCCTTCTCAATCTCCGGTTTCCTCCTACTACTAAAGACCCCTACGCGCAATAAAATGAAACCATATGTTAGTCCCAAAGTGACCTAGTTTGTGTCGAGTGGAGGTTAAACCCCATTTCTCTCTCTCTCTCTTATTTGGCACGGGGAAAGTGTTGTGCCTTTTCTCCTCACCACACCTTTACTATGCCTATATCGTCTAGGCCTACATACATTTACTACCACAAGTTAATGCTTTGAGCAACCACGAAAACAAGTTTGTACAAGAAAGAAATATATTGAAGTAATGTCAGTTTGACAGTTGTTGCTAATGCTGAATGTTATTTATTGATTTCTACATCCTCTACTTTTTCCTAACCATACACCACAGTTCAACATTAAAGCAAATTCATCGTGAAATTCAGTAGAGGAAGAATAATAACTCATAACTAGAACTTGTGCCGTACTTTTATTGATGTTTTCTGTCTATGTCAATAATTCCTTTTGAAAGGTAGAAGTAGTCATAGAGAACAATAGGTGACTATGGTAGCCTGATGTGCTTATTATTGGCTATCATTAATGGGTAAATAACATGTTTTCTTTAAGTTCTTATTGTAGTGAATTAATGGACTAATTGTACAGTTAGGATTGTGTGTTTTTAGTCTTGACTATGGCTTGAAGTATGTAATTTATTTGCTTTACAGTCCAGTTCATTATTCATGTCAGTGTAATGTGAGATATAGGATCCAGTGTAGACTATTCAAATTGGTTATTTATTAGTGTTTGTCTACAGTGAATTATTTGTATTAAGTTCCCAGTGTCATAAAGAAATTGTCGCATACGTGTTCATCATAAATATTTACTATCAGGAAGCCATTTGTTAGGGGTAGGTTGTTGCTTATTAATTAACTACACGCCTGAAATTCGATCTGACGTCATAATTGTGGTAGATACAAATTTAATAAGTTCATCCCAGTAGGTCAATGTTCTGGGGAGCTGGGAAGATTGCGTAGAAATATTAATTTTTAAATTGGTACTATCACGTCATCGGAACATGTTTGATCTAACTGTAGTCAAATCATACAGTTCTTTAAAGGTAAAGACAAATTTCAAAATTGTTGTATAATCTGAGGCCAAGCAGATTTAGTAGGAATATTAATTGGAACATTTTCATTTTAACTATACATGTATTGTATATGTAGTGTCAAATCATACCAATCGTGTGGATACAAGTCTAAAATTTATAATTAGTGGTCTTGAAGATTCAGTAGAATTAATGTGGCTCTACTACCTGTAGTTCAAACTTTTTCAATTCCACAGAATTCATTCAAATCATACCATAGAATAGGCTACAGTAATGATTTTTTTTATTACCGATCAGAGCTCTAGAACCTTGCCTAAGGTTGAAAAGCCAATATTAATTGAGTGATAATTATCAGTAATTTATCATCAATTGATCAGATAACGATTCTTTTTTTAACCTTCATTAATGATTACATCTTCAATACATCTTTAACCATGAATTATCTATTTCTGCTGGACCATCAACTCTATAGATCCAGCTTCTTTAACAATTATCAAGATTGATCAAATAACTACCCTTAGCTAGGCTATAGTTTTATTAAGATATAATTTTATACCGGTATGTAAGTAATTGAACATATTACAATTTATGAGTACACATCAACTGGATTTATTACTATGCATGGCTTCGATAGAGATAGTTTTAATTATATTTGATTGTTATTTTTATTTTGCATATTTTGTATATTTGCCTACTGTTCACATACCTGTATCATTTGATTGATAAAGACGCGAGTATCCTCGTCAAAACGTTGCTTATTATTAAACTCAGTAATTGTTTATCCATAAAATTGTACCTTGTGTTAATATTTTTCTTGGGACATATTATTATATGTTAACCAGTGTAATTGGATTTTACATATTTTAATATTAAAATTGTAAGATTTGAAAAAAGGATGAAACCAGTCATCCATTACTGTATCCATAGAATTTTTCACATTACATGACATCAAAGTACAAACGACAAGCTCACATGGTGGACATTAATCAATACAGATCAATAATCTGTCATGTTGTGGTGACTGACTTGTTTGTTTGTGTTTATAATTAGAGTATTTAGTTGTCATTGATGGAGATGTGTGCGAGAATTAGAAAACATGAGGAATCTTTTATAGATTTGGGATTATCTGTTATGGATGTAAATTGGTATGATAATAAATAGTTTGAATGAGATGATAGTCTCTGAGTTGATATTCTTTGAATAAGATTATATTTTTTGAATAAGATTGTATTCTTTGAATAAGCTGATATTTTTTATGAGATGATATTCTTTGACTAAGTTGATATTTTTTCAATAAGTTGATATTCTTTGAATAAGTTGTTATTCTTTGAAGGAGTTGATGTCCTTTGAAAGAGTTAATGTTCTTGGAGGAGTTGATGTTCTTTGAATAAGATGATATTTTTTAATAAGATCATATTCTATGATCAATAAGATCATATTCTATGAATAAGATGATAGTCTTTCAAGGAGTTGATAGTCTTTCAAGGAATTGATATTCTTTGAATGAGGGATATTCTTTAGATGAGGGATATTCTTTAAATGAGGAATATTTTAAGCAGTTGTGGACCAATGAAAAATGCCTGCGATAAATAGGTGGATATTATATAATGTTAGTTTCATTAAAATATTGAAAATTGTTTTTTCCAGAGCAAGAAATAAAGATGACAGCGGTGGCTGGTCCGAAATATCAACCATCGACTGGTTTTAAACAGAAAGATGAGGAAGAAGATGATTTTGAGAAAGAGTTGGCATCTTTTATAGAAAATGAAGAAAAACAACAAAAAAACAATGTAAGTTTTATTTGACAATAAGCACGTAAGATGGCCAAGTGTTGTTTAGATTGTAAGTGGCATGGTTTCGATAAAATGCTTGTATGTACCAAATCGATATTTTATCAGTTTCTTTGTTATTTTCGCTGGCCACTAAAATCGTCAGCGTGCAATTAGATTATTGAAATAAAATATATGCCATCTCTTTAAACATTTTAATATTTTACAAATTACATCAGTTTGAGACTTGATTATATATAAAAATTATTCTTGACTATTAACAGGAAACTAGTATAAATAATAATAATGATAAAGAAAAAGGAGAAATCGATAAATTAGAGAAAGAAAGGGAAGATGAATATATATTTACTAGTGATCAACAACGAGCAATGGATGAATTGTTGGCTCAAAGAGAAGAAGATGATTTTATAGGAGGTAAGACAAGATCTGTTTCAACAATCAATATTCACTCTTCTTAGATTCATCATTTGGCATGTGTAAGGACTAGTTCCGATATACTGATACACCAATATATATTGATGCACTTTGACAATAATTGTATCGATACAATAATTGTTTGAATATTGCTGTATAGTTGAAAAAGTATTTCCTTCTATTTAGAAAGACCTGGACACTTATTGATAAGTCATGAATATCTCTTGAATTATTAAGTTAGTTTGTTTCTCCGCCTGTCTGTCTTCTTGTTTTGTGATTCTGTAATCAAACAGGTCTTGAAGTTGGAAGTGCTTCTTTCACCTATAGGTTGCAGTTCCACTTATTCCATGAAAACTTTTGAATTGTCATATTGCAAATTTCTACATTAATTCTCTGCTATGGAAACAATTTCTTATATTATGATTCACAGTTTATTTTCCACACGGCCTGATTTTTGGACTTGGCAGTACATTTTTGATTGTCTTGTCCCATATTCACGCAGGGTTTTTCCAAGGCTTTGATCAAAAGACAATAAAAAGGGCCTTTAAAATGAACCACTTATTAATATTAGTCCCAAAATGACATATTTTGTGTCGAATGCATGTTAAACTCCATTTCTCACTCTCTCTCTCATATAATACTCTATCCCGATTTGTAATCTATGTTTTTGCTTTACCATTTCAGAGGAAGATCCGCCAGAATATAATGTAAAAGAAAGGCTTCTTCAGTTGAATGCTGAATTAGCTAAAGATCCAACACCTTTAGAAAATAGTCACAGGGATGTGCGGGTTAATTTTAAAGACAATCTTGTAGATTTAGTCGCTCCCCCACCAGATTTTAGTGACGATGAGGGTGAAGCTAAAAAGGGCAAATCAAGTGTTTCATTTAGTGCTCCTGTAAAGGAGAATAAAGCTGAAGAGAACAATAATAAAAACACTAATACTAATAAAAACGAAAAGAAATTTGTAGTGGAAAGAGATGGAAAATTTGAAGTGCTACACTCTACAGAGATGACATCCGAGGAACGTCAGTTATATGATGTGGGTGATTCATCAGTTGTTGCTAAGAAACCAACTAAAACAACAACAACATTTAGCAAAACAAAATCAGTAAATACGAACAACTCGAATATTCACAGCACAAAAAAACAGCCCTCACCACCCACAAAACCCAGGCCTTCAACTGCCAATAATAATACACGAAGAAATGTCCGTCCCTCATCCTCGCAAACCCGTCCTAGATCGGCTGCCATTCCTTTAAATAATTCTTCTCCGTTGGAAAATTTTGATTATCATTCACCATACGCCCTGTCGGATGAAGAAAAGAGTCAGTTTCGACAATATGCTAAACAACAAGAAGATAAAAGACGACAAGATTTAGAAAATAAGAAGAGAAATGAAGAGGAAAAACAAAAGGAACTTGATGGAATTTTTCAATCGTGGTTGAATAAGAAGAAAGAACAGGACCAGAAACGAAAGTTAGAAGAACAGGAAAAGAAAAAAGCTGAAGTAAAAGAGGATAAGGTATTGTTTATAAAATAAAAACTCTTGGTTCTGGGCAATGTTGGAGGCTTACTGTCTTGAGCCATGGTAAAAATAATGTGTTGTCATCCTGCTTGAGTAGATTAATTATGGTTGTTATAAACTTACATACCATCAAAATTAAATATTCCAATTCATAAAAAATTGAAATTATCAGGTAATACCATGGCTCTGACAGTAGTTTAAAAATTGGTTATGGCTGTTAAATTTATTACACTATAATGTCATTCAGACAGCTTGATTGTTCAAACAGTTACAGTTAAACTAGTTATGGTTAATTATGCATGCATATATCCTACTAGACACTATGATTTCCCTTAAAAGTTGATAAAATGTGCATGTCTTATAAAAGTGGGCCTGCTTGTTCAGATAGAAAAGATAAGCCACCTTTGAAAATAAAGATGGTTAGCAACCTTGCGATTTTGTCATTATGTCATTTCGAAAGTTAGTAAAGACTCAGCCTTTTCTTTGCAAAATAGAAAAGACCAAAAAATTTGAAAAATACCCGACTTCCCCACGTCTATTGTTTGAGAATGAAAGGTGTGATTTAAATGTTCTGTAGACTACAGTTAGCCTGATTGTTAGTTATTTGATTTTGTAGTTTTTAGAACGTTTTTGGAATAGTCTTTTAAGTTTTTATAAAGCCCGGTCCATACCGTTACGACTTGCCCAGACTCTACCCAATGCAACGTCTTGTCTCAGATAATCAGTGCAGTGTGGACAGTCCCACGACCACGATTCTATCTATTTCCGTCGCCTCGGGCCCATCGGCTCGACTAAACATGTTCAATCGTAGTCAGATGCAGTCGTAACCCATTGTGTTTGTGTGGACACTCACACGACACGATCAATTGTCTTACTATTGTTTAGCCAATCAGAGAGTAGCATTTAGTCATGTGACTGTGCAGGTCTTGTACAGCACATTTCTTTTTACGAGCAGTCAACTTCAGCGGCATCTTGGCAAAATATAATGTCACTTTTATGCTTCTGGTTTACTTTTGGAATCACTCGCTAGAGAGTCAGGACTGTGTGGACTGGTACCATCGTAGGCAAGTGAAGTAAAGACGCAACCCGATTTTTATTTACAACTACACAAGACGCTGAGTCCTGTTGGGTTGTGTGCGTGTAGTCGTAGCAGTATGGACGGGGCCTAAGTTATTAGTAGTATATTTTTAAATCATCCATCCTGTTGTTGCATTTTAGCTTCTTATATAATCATCGGGGGGGGGGGATGGCCGAATGGTTAGCAATGTGAGCGCTATATCACAAAGCCTGTCATTGAGTCAACTGGCACGGTTTCAAATCCCCAGTTGTACGTGACAAGGAGTAGGGTCACCTGTCCAACCTTGTGGGTTTTCCCCCCTGGTCCTCCAGTTTCCTCCCACTAATAAAGACCCCTATGTGCCAGTGAATTTTTGAAATAAAATTAAACCATATATTAGTCCCAAAATGACCTAGTTTGTGTTGAGTGGACATTGAAACCCCATTTCTCTCTCTCTTTGTAATCATTGTTGGTAAATGGAGGATTGTATCACATGTATGTTATTTCAGTTGATGGACATTCATCATTTTAGGAAATATGATCAAACAAGTTAAAACTTGTTTTGTTATGTGCAAGTCGTATTGTTTTGTAGTGGAATGCCAGGTTACTCTATACCAAGACACACTTTCAAGCTCCCATTACATAAACTGCATGTTAAATTTATGAATTCAGGTTCAACAAGTGGATCCAAGACCATTTCTTATTTAAAAGATTTCTGTTTCCATTTTTTTTTTTTTTTTGAAAAAAAAAAGCACATTATGTTCTGTCAAGCTTACTAATATAATGCACTTTCCAGCACATTTCTTTTTAACATAATCCTTTTGGTGATTGGTTTCCAGCTTTTAGATTTATTTTTGTTTTTGTCCTTTTTCTACTTTGGAGGCTGTTTTGGTATTTTTTAATTTCATGACAGAAATTCACATACAATATAGACAAAAGATTTTGCTCATATGTTTAATTTATATATTAAAGAAAGTCAAATACTTCACTTAATAAAAAAAAAAAAAAATGACAGACAAAACTAAAATAAGCAAGTAAATATTTTTTAAATTGCGCCTTTTATATCTTAGAAAAAAATTGGAGAATTGCAGCAATCATCTTTAGATACAAATGAACCTACTGAACAGGTACTTATACATTAAAGTTAATCTCTTTATCACATTCTCCCCCAACCCAGCTGTAGAAAACTGATATTATTCCTACTCAATATTGTTGTAAAAATGGAAATTTTCTTAAGAGTTATTTTTAATTTTGAAGATATTCTTGCACAGTCAAATGTCTTATAAAGTGACCCAAAAGTGATTTAATTTGAACATTCCTGATGTAACTTTGTTGTAACTGTGCTTAATTATGGTTCAATCTGTCTCATTCTTAACTGAATGGTTATGTTGTATATTTTAGATGAAGTATCTCAGCATCCTATATGTCATCCTCGGTATTCCCAGTGTACTTATTCCGTTCTACTTCACTATACCCTTGGCTAATCCATAGGGTTTCCACGATTTCAAATTATCTGCCCTGGCCTTGATTGTAGATAAGGTCTACGAACTAATCACAAAACAGTTTACAAATGAGTCATTTCACGTACGATTTTATAAGGGTAGATAACCATATTCACGTCCATCGACTGAATGATTTATGTAAATCATGTATATTTCTAATTCATTTATAATCAAATGTATTATTAAAATCGTAGTATGTTTCACTGATTTCTTAAAGGGACAGTCCCAGATTTCTTTAAGAAACCATAAATTAAAGCAAATTTAAGAAGAAAATCAAGTGTAGAAGTGGTCAATTTAACTTGTTATAAATTTTTGAATTGACCCAAACCCTCTTTACGTTGAAGACCATGAATGTTCTGGGCTTCCAAGATTATAAATGTGCAAGTTACATTTCTCATTCTCTTGATGTATTTAATCTTTTCTTACTTAGAATAATTGTGGCAGGGATTTTCTGTAACCATCGTAGTCGAGTTGGGCTATTACTTTAAATGTATGTTTTTTGATGTTTTACTATGTAAATTTCATACATGTCGTCATTAGGTAATCCTGTGCTTTTATTGGTAGTCACTACATCATATTGGTCATTTATAATATTCTGTGTGTTCATATTCACAAAATTGCTTTTGCACACTCTACAAACTAGTACACACTAGTACCTCGAAATATAGCATAGCTGTACAGCCTGTAACTTGCCTTTATTGGGGAAAGGGGGAATGAATGGTCAAAATCACAGATCTATATGAGATCAGTCATCCATGTGTTACTTTGACGCAAGAACTGAAGAAGGGGCACCACAGGTTTAAGACAAATTTGCCTCCTCAGTTTATTTTTCCTGAAGTGAAGCAAATGAAATCCAGTTTAACGTCCTATTGTCATGCACCTACTGATCTAATGAAGCCTACTCTTATTATATAGAATTCCAACTCTTATATTGAATTTCACGTGGCTTGGTTTCGATTCCCTGGTTGTACGTGACAAGGAGAAGGGTTGCCTGTCCAACCTTGTCATTTTTCTCTGGTTCCACCGGTTTCCTCTCACTGCTAAATCCCTACTGCCAAGTTAATTATTGAAATAAAATTTAACCATATTTTAGTCCTGAAATGACATAGTTTGTGTCGAGGTGACTAATAACCCCCTTTCTCTCTCTCTTTCTCTCTCTTCATTGCCAGGCCCTCCATCCAGCACTGCTGTCAAGGGAGGAAATCCTAATGAACTTTCTTAGTCAACACAGAAATCAAACTGGAGACCTGCAGGTTAACGAGCCAACATCATACTCATTGGGGTATTGGTTTGCCAAATGGTTAGTGTGCGTGCTGTATCTTACAGTTTGCCATTGTGTCAACTGGTTGGTTTCGAATCCCGGGTTGTACATGGCAAGGAGTTGGGTTGCCTGTCCAAACTCGTGGATTTTCTCCGGGTACTCCGGTTTTCTCCCACTGCTAAAGACCCCTACTCGCAAGCGAATAATTGAAATAAAATTGAACCATATATTAGTCCCGAAATGACCTAGTTTGTGTCGAGTGGAGGTTAAACACCATTTCTCTCTCTCTCACATACTTGCTAAGGAATCATGGCACCTGAAGGCAAATGAATACATTTATAATTATATTCATGCCAAAATGTCTTTAGGAACAGATAAACCCTATTTATCTTTATCTCTATAATTTTTTTTTTTTTTTCTTTGCAAGCTAAAAGAAATTTCCAATGAAAAATTTTATGGGAAAGTGTGTAAGCTTGTACAAGTTGTAAGAGTGTGTACTGTAAGCTTGTAAGATGATACTAGATATCATTAAATATTCCAGGTCTGTTGACATTGTCAGTCTAGAATCAATTTATCTTGCATTGTGGTTCTTATCAATTTCTGATTTTAGAATATTACCATCTTGTGTTGTGGTTCTTATCAATTTCTGATTTTGGAATATTACCATCTTGTGTTGATATCTGTTAATGGCGTAATTGATATTATAATCATTGTAGCTAAATGATTGGTTTATTAGTTTCTTTTATTGTTTTCGAGAAAGTTATTGATTATAATTAGAATAGAAGTTAGTATTAATGGGTTATTTATTGAATCTATAGCTGCTTTTAATTATTCAACCATCGATCTTTTATGGATGACATTCATCAGCATTACATTATTGATATCAAAAATAACTCGCAGAATTAAAGGGATAGTCAGCTTGTTTTATCAACAGCTATGAAATTTAAGTAGTGGCAACCGGTACTATGTTTTTTGAAATGGCTTAAAATATTCATTCAAGATTCAATTCCCATTCAATATAGATTTGAGGCCATTATTACTGCCATTAGTTTCAGTCAGTTTCAAGAGAACTCCATTTCTGTCGTTGCAGTTTTAAACAAAAGTAGACTATATTCCCTCTTTAATTGGGTTAGTGAGTCCTGGATTTAATCCTAGTCAGTGGTGCAGGCTGGAAGGTCTAGTAAGGTCTAGTAAGGATCAGTATCTAGTCATTCAGATGGGATGTAAGAACGAGATACTGTTAACAGTTTGTCTCATCACACTGAAAGTCCTATAACTGTGTTCAATACAATGGGGTTATTTATCTTTTTTGATAAAGAGAGATAGACATACTCCATGCACGTAACACTACATGAAGATCTAACAAGTTATAGTGTGAGTTCAAATAAGTGGCTTTTGACCCAATGATGTCAGACCATGATCAATCAAAATCAGCGTTGACTTGTCTAGGGGTTTACCCACAATTCCGTGCATCAAAGGCCAAGAACTCACATGAACAGAACATTTCATTGGCTAATCCTCACATCATCCAGAACAAGTCAATAATAACTTTTCGAGATCCTAGTGTAGTAAAGAAAAACCAAATTTTGAACTATAAAAACGAAACAAAATAGGATCTATGTTTGAATCAGATTGTAAAATTTTAGACATGATCTATATTATGTAAAACTGTATGTATGAATGTAAAATAATTTTTCCTAAAAATTTTGTGCTTGATTAAGAAGCAGGACTGTCCCTTTAATTACCAGTGTTAAACATGACTGCTGATGTAGTTCTTGGAGGATTATGATATGTCAGAAGGTTAATAGTTTGCATTCTAACCATATTGAATCACTGTCATTGTATTCAATACATTATCTAGAGAGGAAAGGGGGGTACTTATGCCAAATTGTACCCCATCCCCACATGTACTGGGACCCCCCACCCCATCCACACATGGTCAATCCACTGCCCAGATTATATTGTTATTTGACAACTATTATTCTGTGTTAAGTGTAGTTATTGTTGGATTTACAAGGTAGAATTCTTTCTGGAATAACTGATAACACTTCCAATTTATGTGAAATTCACATAGTGAGTTCCATCTATTTGTATGCATACACACCAAACTGGATAGTCATTTCTTTTGTGGAGTAGTTTTAGAAAATTTAAAAGGAAAATTCCAAAAAATTCTGAAAACAATAAAATGGTTATTTTTTATCATTTTGATTGTTTTGAGTTCGATCTATCCATATATACATGCACACCAAACTGAATAAACTTAGCATTTAGTTTTCTCAATTCAAAAATTATCCTGTGGAAGTGTTACATGATATCATCTTTAGGTTTACTGAGGGGAATAGAACCTCTTTCATCATCCTTTCAAATTATCCTGCCCTCTACAACATTTCGGGGAGCCACAGTGGCTAATATAACTAAGTGGTTACGGTCCCTGAATTTGTTGAGAAAGTTCATCAGGATTTTTCGCTGTGGTTTCCCCTTGTCAGTGGTGCAGGATGGAGAGCCTGACAAGGAGACCTGTCCGGTCGTTCAGAGTGGACGAAAAACCGAGTCCTTTGTACACATTGGCATGCACGTAAAAGATCCCTTGACAGTTGGATTTCGATATAAGAGCCGGCAAAAGTGCTGCTGCCTGGTCAAAATGTCCCTCAAAGCACATTGAATGGGCGTATCCCTGTCTTTATTAGCCCAACATTTCATCACCTTTTGGTCCGCAAAACTCTTATATGAATGCGCAAATGATAATTATTAAGGCATTCAACATCCCTTGCTTTTTTTTAACATAGCAAATATTAGATTTCTTGATTGGGTTAAATATTGTATACCATTAAGGGGAAGTTGAGGTGAAATGGCCTTGAATGGGAAGTGGGTCATTCAATTTGATATAAGAGTAGGTTGTAGCGTCACTGTCCAGTCAAAATTTCCCTCATAGCACACTATTACATGAATTATGCCCATCTTCATTAACCCAGTTGGTGAAGAAAAGTAGGACGTTAAACCCCATTTTATTTTGAAACTGTAGTAGGAAACAACTCAACATGTTCCTATTCTATTGCTTTGCAGAGAGAACTGAATGAGAAAATATTCAAAAGTTGGATGAAAAACAAGGAAAATCAACATAAAACTGAAAAATTATTAAAGAAAAGGCAAGATCAGGAAATGAAGGAAGGGCTAGTACACCATAATCGTGAAGAATGTGAAAAATCGTTTAAAAAGTAAGTTCATGTCTCCTCCACTCTGAGAGTTGGTTTGCTGAATGGTTTAACGCATGCACTTCAGATCATAAGGTCTGTAATTGATTCAACACTTGTCTGTGACAGGTGATGGGGTTGACTACCTATGTAGTGGGTTTTCTCTTGGTTCTCCGATTTCCTCTTACTGCTCAAGATACCTACGTGCAAGCAAATTATTGAAACAAAATATACCATGCCCCGAAATGATGTTAAAGACTCTCTCTTCCTCTCTCATTTAAGTGGGAATTAGTTATTGACACACAGGAATTATGAATACAATATCTGAAATAGCTTATTCTAATTTGGGAAAAGTTGAGGCTAGTTCTAACACTGGATCCCTCCTAGGAATTTAGGAGATAGTATTCCAAACCCCGGTTTGGGAGAGTGGGGAATGAGGAGGATGTTTGAGCCTGTTCCCCTGAGACTGTACTGGACTTGTTATATCTGGTAATAATAAAGTTTTATGTTGTTACATAATGTCATATTATTGCAGGTGGTTACGAAAGAAGAATGCTGAAATCCGTAGGAAGAAAAATGTTGAACGTCAAAAGATACGCTATCTCAGATTGTCTGCAAGGAAATCTCGGAAATCGCAGGCTCTAGCTCGTGCCATTCAACAGTCTCAATCTTATAAATATGTTGATTTTAATTATTAAATGTTCCCAAATTATGCTTTTCAATAGTAACACTTTGATTTCTTCACAATGTGACAATTTGTGAAATTCATTGAGTTGTTTATGTAAACATTCTAAATAACGCCTATGTTTGTCTTAATTTTTAAAGGGATGTTACCAGATATGTTTAATTAATGCATGCAGTGTGCTATGTGTCAATAACTGACCTTATGGAGTTGGTAACTGACTTTATGGTGCGGTTTTATGGAGTCAGTAACTGACTTTATAGAGTCAGCAACTGTCTTTATGGAGTCAGCAACTGTCTTTATGGAGTCAGCAACTGTCTTTATGGAGTCAGTAACTCTTTATGGAGTCAGCAACTGTCTTTATGGAGTCAGTAACTGACTTTATGGAGTCAGTAACTGTCTTTGTAGAGTCAATAACTGACTTTATGAGTTGTCATTACCATAATAATAGCACTTCAAAAGATAGAATTTGCATGTTTTATCCTTATTCCTGTTGAGGGTCACGTACATATACCATGTACAAGATTTCTGTGAACATGACCCAAATGTCTTTATAATGGAGGATGAATTAATGTGAGTAACACAGCTTCAATTATCCAGACACCCCTGATTTCAAACAAGTCAAAATACAAATTGGCAACAAAATGATATCAATTTATTCTTTTGCCAATAATTTTGCTGGAATTTATATTCTGAAACCCAATTTACGGGATGGGGAGGTAAAAATTGAGCTTTTTTAGTTTAATTGTTTCTTATAAATGCATTAGTAAGAGCAAAATCTGCCTAAAACAGGTCTATTTTCTGGCTTAAAATATTTCAACATTTATTCACATGAAGAGCCTATAATCAAATCTCTAGATTATCGAGATTTAAATGGATTTAAAACCTGCGATATTTAACGAGCAAATAGATAATCTAGACTTAATCTCACTTGCTTAGTATGCTGCATCTTCATACCGTCATTAAGTTCACCCAGACTAAAGTGATTTGACTGAAGTTTTCAATACATGTATATTCATTTATGGCATGAGCTCTCCAGCTCTTTATCTAAATCTTATATAATGCATCTTTTAAGAAGAAAATCAATAACATCATCAAATCTGGCAATGTCCCTTTACCATTTTGAATAATTTCGTAATATGTTAAGACAATATTAAGTATGATTGTTTGAGATAGGTTGGTTATTCCTTGAACAGGACATTAAACCCCGTTTTATTTCATTTATTCCTTGAACATTTCTTTGGAAACTGTAATGAAACTTATTTTATATTTTTTAGACATTTCATAAGATTTTTAAATGAGTACATAAGTTGTTGCATTTAATTATTTTCTAAATAGTTTTGTTATTAAAAATGCACATCTCTGTACTCTAACCAACACAAATTCAAATATTACTACCAGTATATTATACCCTAATATTTAAAAGTACAAGACAAATCCTCAATTTCTTTTATCTTTTTTTATTTATATACCGGTACACATGTAGTGCCTAAACCATTTGGTGATTCTTTTCTAATCAAAATAACTAATTAAATACTGGACCACGTCAACACATTTCCATTAATGACTGACTAATTGAAGAAAATGATACTACCTTCTAACATCATGCAGGGCTTTATTCCTTTTGGTTGGGTTACCGATAAATGTGAGTTAATGCATGGTTTACTGTCAATTATTTAGGGGTATATTCTTGTATTGTGAAATAATGTGAATGTAATATTGTGTATGCTTACTAAATGTAAGTTATCTGTGATATTTAATATAATATGTGTAAGTATAATATTAAACCATTTTTTATGATCATGACATTGTATATATATATATATTATATATCTATCTATAAATGTTAAATATTCTGATAAGTACACTCGGACCTCTCTGTAAAAGTGAAAACTGTCACTATTTAGTATTCCCCGTTAGAGTTGCCTGTTTAACCGGTTTTCTCCAGGTCCTCCGGTTTCTTCCCACAGCTAAAGACCCCCTACGTTTAAGCGAATTATTGAAATAACATTGAACCATGTGTTAGTCCTAAAATGACATAGTTTGTGTCATTTCTCTTTCACTATTTAGTGCATAGTTATTGCAGCGTCAACCATTCTGTGTTAGTCCCGAAATGACCTAGTTTATGTCTCATGGATGTTAAACCCCATTTCTCTTTCACTTTTTAGTGCATAGTTATTGCTGTCCAAACCATCCTGGAAGACCATGTCATTCAACTGACCCAAGCTATTGAAGATACTTTGTTTCAAACCTCAGTGATGCACCAGAAACTTCTTCTAGTGAAAATTAAGAGCATTTTGTTAAGTTGTCAAAGCCCAGTTCTACACGTGACAAATGTTTCAGTCTGAAAACTAGTCTTAAGTCTTGGAGACACAAATAATATTGATGCGAAGGGCAAAGATTTCTGAATGGTTGTTAGTAGAGAGGTTCAAGTGTAATATATTCTATTTTATATAACTGTAAAAGTATGATATTTATATATGAATAAGAATCCGTCCAATGAAGTACATACTGTGATAATATGTATATGTTGAGTCAGTTCAAACAATAAATACATTCCATTAGAGTACTTGGTTTTTATCAGTATTTATTCTCTAAATTACCATGATGTATATGGGAAAAACAAATTAAGCCATTTTTAGAGCAAATCTGCAAAATTGAACTGCCTATACCGAGAAAGAATTTTAGTTTTAGTATCAAACCCAGATCAAAATCGCCAACAAAATTAGTGGACTTAAGGGTGCTAGAGCCTCTAACCCTTGGTTGATAATGGATTTTTCAGAGGTAAATTGTTCTCCGCATCGCATTCCAAGAACTCGCCGCAGCAGATTGTTTCATTGGCTAATCCTTCATATCATCTAAAACACGGGTTATAGAACAACTTTTCCAGATCCTTGTTTAGTAAAGACAAGACGAATTGGATCTGTGTTTTAGTTTTAATCAGATTGGAGGGACCATGGTGGCTCTACAAGAAGCAGATGCTTAGTGAGAGGGACGCAATAATGAGCTTTGCGTCATAGTTTTGAGTCTTCACACACCTTGCAAATAGCAAAACAATCATGCCGTTTCAATGTGGTTTTCAGCATTATGATTATGATCATAATGCTCAACCAGTGTCGAACATGGTCAGATGTGCCACAAATTGACTCTAGCATGATCCACACAGCCCAATATTACCCGTGTTAGTGGTACTGGGAGGGACTGTCACACCTTCTCCTCCCCTGCTCACGCCAGGCCTGGAAATAACGGTTTTAGATGCACCTGACAAAATGTCTGGCACATGACATTTTCAACTTAGTGTAGGACAAGTATTAATAATATCATTACAAAAGACAAATCAGTGCCTGGCAAAATGATAGGCACCCAAGGTTTAGTGCCTGACAAAGCCTGAATCTGTGTCTGACATTGTCAGTGACATGTGCCTTATTTCCAAGCTTGGCTCACGCATATAAATATTGATATTTTTGGGTGCCCAGACAGGATCCTATTCCTCATACAAAATCATAGATCACCACAGCACTGCATGAGGCTATTGGATACCCCAGCCCTTTTATACACCCACAATGATATGTTGTTGTATATTGTCGTCGCCCCCGGTCATCTGTTCGTTATGGAACTTGGTCACTTTGAAACGAAACATATTGTGGACACTAATAAAAGGCTAAAGTGACTATCCGATTGACATTTAATTTATACACAGTGTTTAAAGTCATGAGATAAAGAATCCTATTGATTTCTGATAATCACTGCCAGAGTTGTGGCCCTTGATTACTTGAGAAATCTTGTGGAAGCGCTTGAGTCTAAAGTTAATACAAATTTACACACACTGTTTAAGAGCATGAGACAAGCAATCTAAACAAATTTTAATGTTTTTTGATAATTATTTAATTGGTTGTTAGGTCTACTCATTACCAGAAAATATGCGACAAACACAGGCTAGCGATGGCATCCAGTTTTGATTATGGTCTGAATAACTTAAAAACAATTAATTTACGTGACCTAAAGAAAGACTTCCAATAAGGAGATTTAGCTCTTGCATAATGCATGTTTAATTCAAATTAAACAACAGAGAAGTAGTTATATCCATTTCCATATAGCTTGGTTGTTGCAAATATGTCTAAATGTCACCTAAATAATTGATGGTTTAAAAGACAAATCATCCTGTTTTATAATTTATTTAAGAATAATTGAAGTATGCTGTTATCATATTTCCTGGTAGAGAATTCTTTAAGACGACCCTGACCCACTGTGCACTAAATCCAGTGGGAAAAACATACCAAATGTATGGTTTTGATGACGTTGTTTCTAGCTCAGTAACCTCAACCCAATCTTCATCAGCAAGTTGACCTGAAAAAAAGGTACATTGGAGTTTGGCATACATTTATAACTCTGCTTCTTAGATACAGATATCTACGAAAGACCGACAGGGACATTCCAACTTCCAACTTCAGTGTTCCGTGTTCAAAGTTCCAAGTTCCGACTTCCAAGTTCATAGTATCACGTGATAGCAATACGGTCAGATGGCCAGAACATCACGTGATTAAAAAATTAAAATGAATGAGCTTAAACAACTATTTGACGAAGAGAGAGAGAGAAAGAGAGAGAGAGAGAGAGAGAATGGGGGAGGGGAGAATGGGGTTTATTTAACGTCCACTCGACACAAACTAGGTCATTTTAGGACTAACATATGGTTTAATTTTATTTCAACAATTCGCTTACGCGTAGGGATCTTTAGCATTGGGAAGACTGGAGTACCCGGAGAAAACACACGATGCTGGAAGGCGACCCTGAATTCCCCTTGCCACGTACAAAAGGGGACTCGAAACCACACCAGTTGACTCAACGGTAGGCCGTATGATACAGCGTGCGCACGTATCAATTTTTTAAAATTTTTAATAATTTCCATCTACATGTAAGACAAATAATCAAGAACTAAACCAAAAGTGGTTTTCACTTCACTGTTTCCTTTTTAGACGCCTGCTTTTTCACGTGGACGTTGGTTGCGGACGATACGCACACCGGACCGTAACCTCCTGGAGTATGGCCCCTGGTATACAAAAAATCACATTATTTTTTTTTTTGTTAGCTCGTTCTCTGTCCATGTGGGCATATCCTGCATTGCGATCTCCTGATAATTTTTAGCTTTTTTATTTTTATATATTAATTGTGTTATGCTTATTTTGGCAATGTACATAATACAAGAATAATTTGTTTCATTGGAAAGCTTTAGATACAGGGATTGTAATCCTTTTAATAACTGTTCAATTAGTGATATGCAATATCAGATAATTTACAGATTTTAAATGTTTTAAAAAACTACTGCCGCCAGAACATGTAGTAAGATCCCTAATTGTCATTTAAAACACCTATATGTACATGTATGGATTTAAGGGGGGGGGGGCGAGGGGTCCTAATTTTCGACAGTGCCCTTTTTTACTGCTAAAAATGACTTTTCTCAGACCCAAATATGTCCGTTCCGAACGTTTACTTAGACGAAATATCAGCCAAACAGCTCTTGGAATGGCTACAGATGCAAGGATATCGAAAAATAAAGACATGATTGAAGCACATTTTTGGCGATTCTCTAGAAACCCTGCTTAAGATTGAATATGGGTTAAACATGCGTAAACGGTAGATTACTAGAGAAGCTTTGAATTTTCTTCCCTAATCCAAGTTTGTTATTGAGGTAAATGACAATGTGGGGGTTTACATTTAAATAACTATTACGTATATTATGTACAATTTCGAATAGTCTTTTTCGACGTCCAAAAGTAAATGTACAGTTAATTGTTACTACTATTAATTAGATCAGGTTTCGCTACAGTTTTCATATTTTACGCTGACATTTATTGCTTTAAATCTTCCTAGTGCTAAGCAGAAAATTTGACCTTTTAACCTCCAGGATCACAAAGAAAAATTTAGCAGGTTTACATTTTTATTGAAAGGGTGATTACTTTCGATCATTTTTAGCTTATTTTCATGATACAAGACTGACGCGCATTCAGTTTCAGTGCAAATGAAATCATTTGACCTTTGACTGCCAATATCTCGAAAACTGGTTACCACTCGGCATCATCTTCTACGCAAAATTTTACTCTATAAGTTGGGTCTGGATTTGTGCCCATTTGACCCCCCCCCCCCCCCCGCACTGAGCGTCCAGACTACTTGTTCCAGTTGGAAAACTGGCATAAAACAATATCGCAAACCGTCTTGATGAATGCTATCTCCAGAGTCACGTAAATCCGCCAATTGCTCCTGTATTGCAAAATAATAAGGTTTAAACCCATCCAAATTTAATGTCAGATGAAGTATGGTCCTGGTGTAGAACACTGACGCCTGATCAATCGATGGGCCTAACGACGATATATTCCATCAGGATCAAGGACTCGCATAATCCCCCCCCCCTTCTTACTGGGATGCCATAATTAATGAAACGAATTTAAGACAAGCTAGTACTTTAACTTTTACATATGTAGGCACTGGTAATGGTGCATACGTAAAAGATCCCTGATGGAATTCGTTAAATTGGTCGTAGCTCTGCTGTTCAGGAAAAATTGCAACCATAAACATCAAGAAAGAACAGTATGACGCTAAACTCCATTGCATTTGATTGCTGTTATTTCCAATGCGTATTATTACATTTACTTCCAAGTTGTAATAAAGAATAGTGATTCAAAGCACACTCGGCACAAATCAGGTCATTTCGGGGTGGGTGAACACGTGGCTGAGTGGGCTAAGTGGGTAAAAAGTAAAGTAAATTTATTGCATAAAAACGCCCACGAACAGCAGCATACAATTACAAAAAATTACATTCATATAAAGCAACAAATATACATGTAACATAAACGCTGGCTCGCTAGCCAGGAGGTCGGGTGTTCGATCCGGCGTTGTTTCACCTTGGCAGTGATGCAGAACGGAGGGCCTGACAAGGACAGCTGTCTAGTCATTAGGATGAGGCATAAAACCGAGGTCCCGTGTACATATTGGCGTGTACATAAAAGATCCATTGGCAGTTAGTTGGAATTTGATATAAGAGTAGGCCGTAGCGCCACTGCCCGGGCAAAATTTCCCGCACAGCAGACTGTATGGCGTATGATCGTCTTTCATTAGCCCAGGGTAGGTACAGTAAAGTAGGACGTTAAACCCCATTTCATTTCTTTTCATTTCGGGGCATATGGTTCAATTACATTTCAATAATTCACTTGTACGTAGGGGTCTTTCGCTGTGAGATGAAACCGAAAGACCCGTAGATAACCTGGGGACTGGATAGGTGAGCCTCTAACTGTCACGTACGACCGGGGAATCGAAACCAAGCCAGCAGCGCGCACACACTAACCATTCGGCCACCCCTCCGTCTTAAAAAATAATTCAATTAGTATTAGATATCTGTACTATAACTGTATTTATAAACTATAAATACTGATAAAAGCTTGCTTTATTTAAGCTATTATCACAATCTTACACACACGTGGCTACTGATAAAATGGAGAATGAAACATGGAACATGGAAGTTGGAAGTTGGAACTTAGAAGTTCGAAGTCAGAACACTGAAGTTGGAATGTCCCTACCCGTCTTTCATAGATATCTCAACAACCTGTGTCCTGAATAATTATTAGAACTTCTTGAATTGTATACCTAAATGCAACCTCCGCTTTTCCTCAGATCCACGTCTACTTGTAATACGCCATGCAAATTTAAGATCATTAAATTTTAGATATTAGAACATGCTCCTCAATACCCCTAGTAAAAAACACTTACAACACCCCTTACACGACCCCTACATGCAAGCAAGTTATTGAAATGTGGTCCTGGTATGATCTCGTTTGTGTTGAGTGGACGTTAAAGGTATGTTGAGATAATATTTATTTTCTCTCTAAAAACCCCTTTTGACACAGCTGATCGATATAATCTGACAATTACCGCTTGATGATTCAATAAATATTTGCCTGCAGAACAAGTATTGTTGGTTTTCAGATCCTGGGGGGGGGGTCAAATCATAAGGTCTGTCATTAAGTAAAATGTCGTGGTTTCGATTACTCGCTTGAACATGACAAGGAAAGGGATCGCCTGTCCAACTTCATTGGATTTCTCTGTGTACTCCGATTTTCTCCGACTGCTAAAGACCTATACGGCCACGTGAAGGATTGAAACAAAATTAAACCATGTGTTAGTCCCGAAATGATCTAATTTGTGTGGGGTCGACGATAAAGCGATAATTTCATATTTTCAAAGAAAGTCAAAACATAATCATGTCTATATCTTTTCCTCAGTAGGTTGTCAACTCACTATTATACGATCATAGGCATTATTCCCACACTTAAAGATCATTGACACCGAAATTAAGAACACAATTACCTATTTTCTATACTGCATGCTATCTTCAAACGTTTGAATTTGAAGTTGAAAACGATAGATTTGCCAATTTCTCAACTGGCAATGGCGAATTATTGGATTAATAGGATTATTCTTTAACAAGGTAGGACTGTTTATAGATACCACCTATTTTAAGGCTTTATTTTAATACATATTAGAAATATAACTTAAAAATATGGAATTGTAGCTTTAAACCCTACCTGCTGCTCCCGTAACGTCAACTTGAACAGAGAAATGTGCCATTGTTTTGTTGTGATTGATCACATGTAAAACTTTCTTGTCAAAACCGGTCATTAAGAAAGGATCTGATACGGCATCAGAATTAAGAGTATCTCGACGCCAGACAGCTCCCCAGCCTTGAGGTTTACCAAAACTCCATAGATCATCCGTTTTACCAAACCATAAACCAGACTGTGCTTGTCCAGTTACCACATTATTATCAAAGATGGATGATACCTACATTAGATATTAATAACAATATTTTATTCAACTTATATAGCACTAGAATCCAGCTGCTCTATGATGCGTTAAAAAAAAACCACAATACGAGAATACACCTAAATATAAAATAAAGTACAAAAAAACAATATAACAAATAATACCGTACAATATGAAAATGGTATGGAAATACATATAAAAAAAGAAAGTTTAAAGCACAAACAAAACAACATAAAATGTAAAAGTATATCTGGAATTACCCCCCCCCCCCAGCAAACTTAGGTGAATTATAATATTTAAAAGCGCAAACACATGTTTACTATTTTAAAATAACCACTTTGTGACGCACATGGGGGAGAACGAACCGAGTTGTTCTTATTATCATCATATTTTCTAAGGCACATGGAGATGCAGCCCCGTAGCCAGCATGCTGGATGCGGAGGAGGGGGAGGTGAACATTATAGCGGGGCTGGGGAGGGGGGTCTCTCCCTCCAGATGAAGGTGAGTACCGGGGTTCTCCCCCGGAAAATAAGACGACCGCAAACGTGTTTTCGAGCCCAGAAAAACGCTCTCTAGCGAACTCTGAACAATGAACATTGTGGCAAGATAATCAGTAGGTATTTTAGAACTATGTTGGGGACCTTTTTCAGGAGGGGGGGGGGGCACTGCCGTCCCTTGCTCCTAGTTGGATACGGGGTAGCGGAGATGGTCGTGTGAAACCAGTGCAAATTTAAATGACCATAAAATATAAATAGTGACCATAAAATATAAATAGGTTGAACTCACCTGATTTCCACCTAGAACTAAGAATCCCCTATATGATGCATAATCAGGAACCATGCGTAAATGTTGACAGATAGGACGAAGTCCCCAAGTACTACCAGCCCAGCCTAGAGGCGACAGTTCATAAAACATTCCATGCATATCCATAAGATATCTTTCAGTTTCCACTTCTCGTATCCGTGGCCATTCCGTCTGCCACAAATGGTCATAAGCATGACTAGCCTTTGGTAAGCGATATGTCTGCCATTTTCCAAACGCTCCACCTTGAAATACTTTTAGAATTGCAGATCGGTAATCCCATCCTAAAGCATAGATGACCTGACCAAAATTCCTCCTTCCAGCAACTTCAACAAATGCCGTTCTTTCCAAAATAGTCCAGTTACTTCCTGGTCCTGTCCATTCTGCAAGACGACCCCCTGATTGATATCTGAAACAGATATGAAGATTGATATAACTTATAGCACAATTTTTTTCAAAGCATTTTGAAATTTAGGGAAAAGAGAAACATGTGGTGACTCGACAAGTCCACGTTTACATGTAGTTGGTAAAAATGTCAGATCAAAATTTCCTCAATCTTCTGTCTTACCAACATTGGAATTCGTGTAGATAGATATACATGTATCATAGCATTGAATTGGAATTAACACCTTTTATTTTCAAAACATTTGCGGATCCATCCGAAATCACATACAAAACTCTATTATCTTTGTCACTTGTTAGATTGTATCCTCAAGCTTCGCCCCCAAAACAAATATTTCAATTCGCCTACCCTAGAAAATCTGCTTCTTCAAATGTATTACTGGCAACAACAAGTCGTCCATTCATCGTATGTGCTGCTTTAAAATGGGGTTGTTCACCTTGATCTGCAGGTATGTCTAATGTTTTCACCAAATCAAATAGTTGTACACATGTATACTTATATACATCACATTCCCACAGTGGTCCATCCATACCAAGCATATATATCTAAAACAAGATGATATTTAACAAATGTGTACTTCTTGTGACCAATACCTGCGACCAATATCAACTTTGTTTGGTTTTGGCTTCATTGAAACCTAAATGAGAGTCTGGTGTTTAAGAAAAGGTAAATATGCTGATGCAGTTAGTGGCATGAAACTAAATTTCCCATTTATCGTCCTATTACGAAAACAGGAATAAGCCATACAGAGTGCTATGATATGAATTTTGACCAGCGGCAAGGGTTCTTCTTTCCATCCAAAAGACTACCACTATCCTTCACCATTGACAAGGGGAGAGCGAACAAAACTGGAAAATGCAGACGCACTTTTCTCGGCAAACTCCGGGATCGATCTCGTCTCGTTTGGGTAAGGGAGCCAATTTTTTCAGTGTTTCTTCGGACTTCTAGACTTGCGACCAAATTTTTAGAATCATTTTGGACGTTCATATAGCTAACCATTTACATGTATGTAGAAATCTACCATAAAATACCAACCTTTGTGGCAGATTCTGTTAGATGTTCTGCTGTCGCAGTAACTCGAACATGCAATAAATCTGTAAAGGTTTGGACATTTCCTTTAGAATCAATAGCCCATGCACCTATTATAATTTGATTAGATTCCTTATGTAGTATTCTATTAGCATAAGTTGAACTGTGATTGGCTAGCTTCTTCATCTGAAAGTAATTTAGGGGAATGTTGAATTTTGTGGCTTGGTTGTTAAAAATCTGGACCGTATTATGATTTTGTAAGACCATGAACTATAGAATTTGGGGGCCTGAATCTAGGAATGTTTCGTCCTGGGGGGGGGGGGGAGAGAGAAATTGAACCTTTTGTAAATAAATAATTTAGAGTACTTATGAGTAGTGTTTAATATTCACAAATGAAATAACTTTCATTAAATCGCAAGTGTCCCTACTTGACAGAGGCCCATAAAGCACCCTCCCTGTTAAAACCAAACAAAATTTGAATTTTACAATAATGTCAAAGGCATTTTTACGACGCTTGATCAAATTAACAATAAAACCAAACAAAATTTGAATTTTACAATAATGTCACAGGCATTTTTACGACGCTTGATCAAAATAAAACCAACTAATCTCAGCATATCATTAGAGGAACTGAGTCCGCTACATGAAGTGTTTTATTTGCAATGGTCATAAATATCCCATTTCACCCTTACCCTGTACTTGTTCTTGGCAACCTGACTGTGAATAATCTTACTCACAAGGTTTTACAGGTGGTCAGCGGCAATGACATGAAAATAATTTCTGAATGCGGGCGTATAAATGGTAAATAAAAGAAAATGGACAGTTTACCTGAAACTTACTGTTTATTTGATATAATCCGGTCCCATTTCCAGCATTTGGCACAGAAAGATAGGATACCATATATAGATTATCAGCCCAAGCCATCAAAGCACCAATACCACATTCTGATCTCTTGGGTGCACTTTCAGCTGTAACTGTAAGATCGGGGAAAATACCTCCAACATTGAAAGGAAATTCAGCATTACCCATTGCATGTGATGAGTTTGGAGAAGCTGGAGTTGGTATGGGTGGTGCTGTTGGTAAAGGAGGTTCCGGAACACTTATTACATATTTGGGATTCTGTGCATTTCCTCCATAGGTTAAGAAGGCCAAAACTCCCCACAAACCCCATTTCAACATGTTGATATGATAAACTGTATTTAACTAGTTTTATCAATGAGAGATACTACTTTTATCTTTTGAGACATCCTTTGATTAAAGTCCAATATAATACGAAACTCAATACCCACAATTGTGTTTAATTTATTTTACAAGGTTAGCTGTATGTGATCAACAGTGTTCTGCTTGCATGTTGGCAGATTTTAATTTATCAGGGGTACCTCTACAATGTCAATGTGTCGTGTCAGCAGGTGTGTCTGCAAGATTTTCTTTTTGACCATAATGTGTGTGCTTATTCCTACACTACTATTACATTCTGAGATTAGAAATACTGACTTCATTGTATAGAAGCTTTGGTAATTTGATATCATTTGCAATTAGTGAAATTGACAACTTTTTGTGGTTAAGATCATTCCGTTTAACAGCTTGGAAACGTTAAACAGCTTGGAGACGAGTACTTAAAGCCATAATTTCATATTTTCAAAGAAAGTCAAAACATAACTATTTCTATGTCTTTTGCTCAATAGGTTGTCAACTCACTATTATACGATCATAGGCAGTATTCCCCACACTAATAAATCATTGACACAGAAAATAATAACACAATTGCCTCCCTTGTTTTTCCATTCTCCTCATGGTATAGCTATCTTCAAGCATTTGAATTTGAAGTTGAAAATGATATATTTGCCAATTTCTCAACTGGTAATAGTAAATTATTGGATTAATAGGATTTTTCCCTAACAAGGTACATACAATGTATGTAGGACTGTTTATAGATACCATCTATTTTAAGGCTTTATTTTAATACATTTTAGAAAAATATAACTTAAAAATATGAAATTGCAGCTTTAACAGAAAATGAGTGATCTGATAAAAACAGGCATACCCTATGTGCTATGAGCAACTTATTTCAAATTCCATCTGTCCGACTGTAAAGGGTTCTTTTACGCAAACATGGGATGGATGCCCGGTTTTCCTTGCCATCCGAACCTGGTTTTCAGCGCCATGAGACAACTAAATGTGGTTTCTTACCACTGAATACTAGAATGGTGTTAAATATAAATGTCAAGAAATAAAGACCTTCAGGTTTATGAAAATAACAATAATGAATCACCCGTTTGGCCTTCTCTTTATTTTGAATTTCAACTGTCAAGGGTTCGTTTAGGCGCATGCTAATGTATACACAGGACCTTAATTTTTTGTCCAATCCGAACAACTACATGTAGCTATATGTTGTTCCTTGTCAGGTCTTCTGTCCTGCATCATTGACAAGGGTGCATTTAACAGGTCTTCAAACCCAACAAAAATATTAAGAAACCTCAACAATTTCTCGTTTTTTTTTCTTTTAGTACATATTTATTTAATATAATATCAACTGTAACTCATTCGTTAGAGCACAAAATAGATCAGACATTCACATAATAATCAACAAAATATGTACACAATTTATATACAGCATGTTTGACTCGCTTTATAACATCTTTTAAAAATATTTAATACCATTTATATACACATTTCCATGGCAACACCACTGTTTCATCAATTATTCTTTATAATTCATTCTTCAAACCCACCACAAAATATTCAACCCACGAGATCCTTTATTTATCTGATATACAACCCAAATTAGTACATGTATATTTAAAACATATGTTTCCAAGAGAAAAACTGAGGTACATGGCAGATTTATAAATAATGTAAAATCAAGAGATACCTTAACTTAAAAATTCCCCAGAACCCCCAACACAAGATTTTCATTCGAACAGAGGGCTTGAACAAACTGCTACCATTTTTAAAACTTATTATTTATCTGCAGTTTTTTGGGTTTAGATTACTAGGGTCAAAATTGTCTTCAAAAAATAGCAGTTCTTATATCTTTATATATTATGATTGGTTGAGGGGAAAAAATGTCTTTTTTGTTAGATGTAGGCTATACACATTTCCCCATAAGAAGTTCATGTATAGACAATTCTGGGTTAGGATGATCAAGAGTAATTTTAAATGGAAAAAAAAAAGGATCAGGAAATTTTAAATGTATTTGGGTTTTTTTTATTAATAGTAGATTATTTACAGATACCTTTGGAAAGGTTTCGGCCAGTTAAAAAATGATATCAACCACAGTTATGCATGTTATTCCACAGTGTACCCTTTTCCCTCAATATGCCTTCTGTTCTTCCTCACATCCCTGCCCCTTTGACAACAGCTCTTTTCTTGTCTATAGAGTGTTCACAAGAAATTGTTGTGAACAACAGCTGGACGGACTAAGGTAACAACAACATACAAACACATTTCTACATGGGCATATACAAAAAGGCTCTTATTAGGTTCAAACCTAATACAAATTTAACTGCATTCATTGTCCTAATTCCGATGAATGTTCCATAGCAATGGTACTTCACAATGTAGAATATGAACCTGGGGTGGAATTTCTATCTACCAACGATTGGCAATTTTTGACCATCAGCCGAGACAATTTAAGATTATTTCTTGTCAAAACTTCAAACATTCATATCTTTGTACAAGATAAAGAATTTTGACTGAACTTTTCATGCATATTTCATTATCTACTTTTGAAATACAGTTAGAACGTCCAGCTCTTTCCCTTAATCACACATAATGCCTCTTTAACTGTGATAGATGGCTGATTGCTTTAATGACCATACAAATCATAATATTTTAGAGCAGTTCAATAATCCCCCTTTAAATACATCGATGTACATCCATCAGAATTTCTCGATAATAGTTTTCAAATTTCGACCCGAGATATTAGTCCAGAAAAAGTGAGTTCCCAGTCAGGAAAATCTCGCTCCTAGCGCTCAATGCTGACTTTTTATGTCTTGAAACCAATAATTATGCAACTGTAGCAAATTTTACACATTATGGCCATGAACTCATTTCACTTTACATCCAGGGATCTCAGTGGTCAATATGGCTATCAGTTTTATAGACATTTATATCGCTTGTTATATCAAAGGCATCTACATTAACAAAGGTTTGATAAGCGTGCACTATTGGACTACACAATGAAATTGTACCTTTGAGGAGCCCCGATATTCTGTGATGTGATGTCACCATATTATGGAAATGAAGGTGTATTGGTAAACATAGCGCACATAAAATAATTCAAACACTTTTAACAGCTCTGATAAACTCACGGTCAGATTCTTTTACTTACACAACAAGTCTAACATTGTTTATGTTAATAAAACTCCCAATTAAAGATCTCTTTGAAATTTAGCACTCATGTGACTTACTTCATAAAGTTTTCAACCAGAATATATTTCATTTCTCATTCATACATAATCATCTATAATGTTCGCATTCTTATATATTCACAAAATATACATAAAACTTATGTAGCTTCACAGTCAGTCATCTACTCCACTGTTCACTTTTAAATTTAGTACTAGGAATATATCACAGATCAATATCAATTGTTGTTGACAGACTATCAGCTTTTTTTCTCTGGACGCGGATAAAGTTCTTGTAATTTAAGCACCAAACTTTTAATCTCTTCTCGTTTCCTTGCGCAGACTTCTGAATGGAACCAGTAATCTAATCCCTTCATAGGAACAGTGAAATCCATAATAGGTGACTGAAAAATAGATAATATTGAAATCATAACAGAAACAGGAAATAAAATGAGGCTTAATGTCTTACTTATGAACAGGGAACTACGATGGCCAAGTGAGTAAGACACTAGCTCGCTAGCTTGGAGATCGCGGGTTTAATCCCAGTTCATCCGACAAGTGTTTCCCCTTTAGGTTCTGAGCAAAGTCATGTGTGATCATTATTTACAGACTTACCGGTATTCAAATAGTTTTTTCAAATATTCCAAAAAAAAAACCCTACAATGATGCTTGTAAACGAAAGATATATCTTTAACATACAGTTGCTCTTAATTTTCAGAGGCCTGCTTATATTTTACAATTTTTAACCAATGAATATCTGAGAGTCCCAAGAAATAACGAATAGATATTTGATAAATACATGTTAAATATAAAATATGATAATAATATTATTTACCTGAAAGAAACTCTCAACATATTGTAATACATATATACCACAATCACTATAATTATTCTGTTGGGGTACTTTTGGCGAACTGCCACGAAAATCTTTAAAATTTCTCTCAGTATCTTTTTTAATACTCCATTCTACTTGTAAATACCTGCAATACAATAACAATAAAATGCAATCTCATGAAATTCCAAGGTAATGATGAATAAATTTTCAATGGAAGTTGTAGAAGGGTGAAAGAAACCATGTAGCAGTGAAGCGGTCAGGAAAAACAGGAAAAAAATCACAGTAAATAATCTGAAAAAATTAATCACTGAGTAACAAACTTGACAAGGCTGTGTGATGTAATAAATATAATGGTTTAATTCAGGACGCGTTTCAGGAGCGTTTTGGGGAATATAAATATATAAAATAGGAGTAATGACAGACCTAAATTTAGTCTTAATTTCTACCAGACTGCAGAGTTTGCAACTAAAGATTTTTTAAACCAAACTGTTTAGTGACTTTTTAATATCACAGGATTAATTCTATTTCATGACAAAATTCACAAGATGATTATTTTAGTCATGACTATAACGTGGAGTTGGATCCCACCACCATATAAAGGATATCATCACTTACTCTTTAAGAGTTTTACAAACAGAAGCTCTTGATGGACCAGCCAATGAATCAAATATCAGAATACAAGGCCTGCAATAAACAAGTCAAAAATCATGTAATAGTTATCATAATACACATAACTTTTTTATTAATTACTGTAAAGATCTTTACTACATTCCAAAACATGTTGTGTTCCTATGATAGGTTGCCAGATAATGAAACATGACCACACCTGTGAAGGTAATGTTTTTACTAGTTTCTTTAGATCACTCATGCTTTCTTCGATTAATTGAAAAAGTTAAAATAAACAACTTACTGTTTTTTCCCTAAACAGTATTCTCTATTACATGATTCTTCAATGCATTTTTCTGGATCTAGTGGAATTCCTGTTATAACCTGTAATTGTAAAACATGCCAAATTATTACCATATTAATTATACTACTGTCATAGTTTTGACTCACTGCGTGACAAGGATTTGAGTTCCCTGTCCAACCTCAAGGGTTCTCTCTCGGTCTTTCGGTTTCCTTCCATTCCAAGTAAATCATTTAAATGAAAAATAGAAGCCATATGTTAGTCCCAAAATAACCAAGCTTGTATGAATGAATATTGAACTGCATTTCTCTCTCTTCCTTATTCAAATGATACTTTTCCTGCAATTTCTTTGAATAAAAAATTGATAAAAAAAAAGGCTTACCTTTGATGGAGTTAAATTCTCCACCTCCATAGGCGTTTCTGTCTCTGGTTCTGGTTCCACAGGGTTATTGGCCTGTAATAATCAGTCAATACATGTTTTATTACACCTTTTATTACAATCAAATATCACGTAAATAAAATGAACTACTGTAAACCGCTAACTCAATATTTACCTTAAAGTTAAAAATTAAAAACACAATTTAAAATTCAATCTTGGTACAATATTGAAGTTCTTCTCTTGCTGCAAAAGATTCTACTGATCCAATATTTAAGATATAATGAACATTCTAAAATTAGTACACCAGTCATGTACTCGGTAGTTTCGAGCGCCATTTGTAAAAAAAATATCCTACAGGACAATGTCTAGTATGGATTAAGAAGGCATAAACAACTGCTGTTCAATATGAACAGTTCACACGTCTCACAGAACATAATTACAATAAAAATTCTAAAAATTGAACAGAAATTATTCATATACATTCATATCTGCTTTTAGACCCATTTTCATAATTTTATTGTTTCAAAGAATAGAACTATGCACCCTTTAAAATTACAATGTTTTTTGTCATCTGCCTACTAGGGCTGTGTCGATACAGTTCATTTTCGATACGATACGTATTGGCGATACGGCAAACCGATATGAGATACGTATCGCGATATGGTGACGTCATAAATTATGCCAAAAATAATCCCAAACTACATTCTGTTTCAAGACATTGTTTGTGATGGGTAAGCATCGGGCCATCAGGCTTCTAAATCCATTTTAAAACGAAACGGCAATTGAGGTCCCGTAGGAAATGGGTTAATTATATGCGTCCATTACCTTTAAAACTAGACTTCAACAAAAATAATTCTAGGTAGTTTTTTTATGGAGAATGTCGTATTTTAATGTACGTGATTACCACAAAAATAACAACAGGTACACCTTTTGAATATTGTCCATATTTAATTCACATACCTTGTTGAAATTACGTCAGTAATATTCCAGAATAATCAATAAAAATTACCGTCTTCGTTTATTCGATGAAACATTCGCGTTTCATTTTTCATAAGTTGATGATCTAAAATATTCGCATTTTTCTACTACTGTCAACATCAGAAAATACCGTAGCCAAAATAAGCTGATACGGCACCATGGCATTTCTTCATAACACAATTTGTAGCTTAATTCTATAACGTGACTATTCACGTAACTTGCAAAAGTTTTTTATTCATTCGCCAATGATGATAGATACACGACACAATTGTCACGTGACAACCATACTTGAAATTGCTTTCAAAAATAAAAATTCCGTACGATTATGATATAGCCTTCAATAAAAACGACAATATTTATTAAATTAAACTTTTGTCAGAATGTGTATAAAATAAAAAAAGTCATGGTAAGCGCTATTTAGAACTGGTTTATTGACCTAATTTGCAACCGATGTCACGTGTCATTGGAATTCAGCATTGGAGATGCCATCGGGAAAATATATTATAAAATGATTGTTTCTCAGGGGATTATATTCAATGAAGATTTAAATTTACCTAACAACTGGTCAGTGAATCCATCAATGTATGATCCAGTTATTATAATATTTAGCGGTACATGGAATTCATACAGGGAGTTGAAGACGTTCGATTGACAAACCATCATGCTAAGATCGTTTTCTTTCGCCACGTGGGTTTCAATTCATGGTCTTTCTGAACTGAAGAATTTTTTCAACGATACGACCATATTACATATCGATATAAATATCGCTGGATACATATCGGTGTATCGATATATCGACACAGCCCTACTGCCTACTAATAAATTATTACACCAGTCTTCTATTGGCTCGTTCTAAAATTTGATCTGAGGTTGAGGAATAAACATGTGGACTTACACTGTCTTGACTAGATTCTTCTCCTGTTGATTGTGTCGTAGCTGGAGCTGAAGCTGATTCTGGTGAAGAGGTTGGAGTGGCTGGCTTAGGCGGAGGTGGTGGAGGCGGCTTTAATGGGACTGGTAAAAATGGACAAAACTGTGGTTCCTCTAATCCAGGAAAACAAATGATGGCTAAAAACCAATGAGAACTGAAAAGCAAAACATAATATTGAAAAGTAACATATTTTATAAGAGATTGTTTAAAGACTTGACAAATAATCCAAAACATAGACAAATAGTCCAAAACATGGACTAATAGTCCAAAACATGGACAAATTAATAACTACAGTCGATACACAACTATTTTCTATTTCAATTTTGAGGTTTTTTTTAAAAGATACATTGTCCTAACAGTATTTATAGGGTAGTTATTTCCAATAAAAGTTTGGCGAATTTGGGATTAAAGAAAAGTATAGACACCCAATCTCAGTGAAAAAATACTGGATTACCCCAAAACACTAACTGGGCAAGCACTGGGTAAAATTATCAGGATATCACTAACTGGCAACACGACTGTTGTCTGCCAACTTTTTGTGTGCTGGCTTGACTGAGCGAGCGGTTGTTATTTCTTGGTCAATTACGCGGTTTGGGGAACATTTTGGGTGTTGACGTACAAAATACTTTGCAACTAAATGGTGGAAAAAGGAGTTGACAGAAAGTAATTAAGAATATACTAAGGCCTCAATGTATGGTAAATAGACAGTGAATAATATAAAATACACTCTGAAAAATAGACCCTCGCCCAACGAAGTGAGGTGGCAAACAACAAGTAACAGTTTGTACGCGAGAAAGTATCTTTAAACAAATCATATACTTACTGTTCATTGATTGGTACAATAATAAAATCTTTTTCAAACAGATCAACATGTCTTGTCCATGTTTTAACTTTGGAATGTCGTTTTACATGTGGTCTGTAATACAACAAGATATACTATATTAATTATATATATATCAGAAATAATATCATCTCCACATTATGACATCTGAGAAAGAGAGTGGTGAGGTCTATTGCACAAACACTAATATGTCATCTGGCCATTAACAAAATAATAATAATAGGGCACAGATTCAAGTCTAATCCCAATCAGATACAGTTGTAGGTTTGGACTATTTTCACTGAGATCCACGCTGACCGACACTGTTACACAGATTCTTCCACCCACTACTACTACTTGGAATAATTTGTGACCTTGTAATCTCAACTTCAATATTTGTAGACCTATACATCCAGGCATTAAACATATAATGCACGTATTATACTAGGGTTAAAAGCATTGAACAGACAGGCATAACTTGGAAAGGATGGACACAGACTTGTTTTACTGAAAACTTATTTTACAACTGATGAAAACCAAGGGAAGTCATACTCCTCGTAGTGTTCCGTTTGATTAGAGCTTCTCACTGCTGTAAAGAGTGGAAATTCTTGTCCTAAATTATGATTGGCCAACCTATCGCTAACAACGTTACTAAAGCATTACTTTTAAAACAGAGTACCAAATTGGTCCAAATATGTTTACATAACTTTACGTCATGGCTCACGATTTTATTATGCCCAATTAACCAGTGCATAGCAGAATATTGCTGTAAAACTAATTGTGTGACAAACGAGGCTATCAAATCTAATAAAATGTAAACAATACTTTTGGAAACTGACATACTTTCACCGTTTTTAAATATTTTAATACCTTAAAATCACTGTCCAAAGTTTTAGGGAAGACTGTACACAAATGATAGCTTTTATTGAAGAGGAAGAACAGACACACTCCCTCTAAAGTATCAGAAGCCAATCCAGCAATGGCCAGAGAGGGATTTCTTGGGCCATTGCTTCAGGAATGTGGGGGAAGTAAGCTAATACGTTACTTACTGTTTATTAATATCTGCTGTAGATTCAGACATTTTAGGTAATCTGTGAGTTAATCTTTTATAGAAAAATGAGCTAAAGATATGAGTTCTCTGTTTATCCTTTTCACTCAACTTTTCTAATAATAAATATCTACAATAAAAAATAAAATAAAAATATACCTGGTATACGACATATATTTTACATTATATTCCTCATTACATCAGCATTATCAACCATGAATGTCATGAGTTATTCTTCACAAATCATAATCATTTTGCTAAGCTAATATGTACTGAATTTATAAAAGAAACTTAGTCATACAGATTAAATGAAACAAAAGATTTGCCCTGAATTATTTGAAATACCTACTTTAAATAAAAGTCTATAATAACATCATTGAGAAATTCCCCGTCATTTAGACAGTAGAGATCTTCGTTGGTAATAGTTAAAGCTCCTTTAGCTGGTGGTGGAGGATATGTTAATAATCTACAAATATATATAATCCATTATTATCTCTTCACTGATTGTTCTGTTGTATCAATTGAATTTACCGGTTGAATAAATACACATCAAACAACAGAATTTAACAGTTTCTTTAGGTTACAAGGTCATTAAATCCATCAATTTACCATGACGACAATATCTCAAAAACAATCAATGTTTGAAACTTATATTAATAGCTATCAAACAAAACAGAAGATGTAATGATAATATATATTTCAACTTACTTCTCCAATGGCCCAGTAAATGTTACTCTAGGTGGAGACGGGGAACACGATTCTTCTCTCAACTCAGCATTCTCAAAATTTTCCATTTCATCTCGGTTATATTCTTGTTCATCACCATGACTTGATGTATCTCTAATATTCTGGATCGCGGGCTGTACAGGGGGATCTTTGTTCATTGTTAAACCAACTTGGGCCTGCATTGCTGGTGTTAAGGGCGTGGTTTGCAATAGAAGCATGTTAGCTTCTTCATGTGTTAGTTCTTGATAATAACTAGGCCCAGCCTTGTTCACTATTTGATAATGCTGTATAATCTGTTTCACAGATTTGGGATCTTCTAACGTATCAAATATAATCACACAATATTTTAGTTTTTTATCTGAAAGATGAAACAATCTTTAAGTCAATCACCATAATAAGTCACAACTTAAGAATTGAAATTTATGAAAATAGCCCTTTAATAAAATGAAATGAGAGTTTAACATTCTACTTCTACTGTTCTGCTCCAAACTAGGCTAATGAAGACAGGCCCTTTAATAAAAATTATTCCATCATATAAAACTTGTTCCATTAGAATGTTGACGTCAGTTTATCTGTCTCTGTACAATATACATACCAATTTATGGCCTTTTTGTTAAAGACACAATTTTGAATAAATAAGCACAAAAATAGGGAATCACATTAAAAACAAGAAAACACAGAATTTGTGAAAGATAAGTAAGATTCATATTGCAGATATTGAATTATTATCCAGACTCACCTTGACTATCTGGATCAAAATTTGAACGCTGATTTGCTTTCATTTTCAGTTTTTCTCTTAATTTAACTCCTCCTGCTGTTGTTAGCTCTAAAAACATGACTACAACAGGAGGATTTAAATGTCCTTGACAACTAACAATATCTAATGTATCTATTTCAATACGACATTTATGATTACCCTTTCTTTCACCTGTAACATATAATAACATGGCTTATTTGGTTTTTCACATAAATGTAGAGTGAATTAAGTATCTAATTTAGTTACTTATCATATTCAGGTCGTACATTTAATAAAACAACAGTGAGACAGGTGTTCCTATCCCTTTACATGTAGCCGAATTGTACATATAAAACATACCCAGATCATAAATCTAATAAATCAACAGTGATCCAGATGTTCCTATCTTTATACATGTAGCCGAATTGAAGATGCTAGTATAATAACGAGGACAAGTGCCATTGTTTTTAAATAAGACCATTTGATCTTTTTTCATGTTTATAATTTTATCATTTTTATCACAGTATATGTCAATTTTAGCCCTTAAGCTGCTGAATTATTGACGTCATATATGACGTCAACTGAATTGTTTTCGGTATACATGCATGACGTTGGGTGCCTCTACTACAACTGGTCGAGCTGCCTGAATCTGCAAATCAGATTTGTAGCACTGGCACTGTAAAAATCTGAGTCAACAACTGTGATCAAATTTTCACAGAGTTCACTGTCTGCATCGTTAAATAATAGTCCAACACTTCTAGGCAGTTTGCCGTGACATAACGTCACTTTTTTTTGGGGGGGGGGGGGGGGGAACATGTATCATCAAATACGTCCCCCAAATCTTCAGTAAATTAGCGATTAAAATATAAACAAAGCATCTAGAATGACAGCAGATTGTGCTTCTTTCGTTTAGTGAAACGCCATCTAACTCTATTAAAACGCCCAGAAATAAATACAATCGATAATCCCAGAATATTCCAGGTGCCGTATATGGAGGGCTCGTGCCAATCCGGAATAATACCGGTACCGCAGGACAAGGGTTAATAAATAATCAAAAAGGCATCATAATCAAATAAATAACTGAACAATTTCAAAACCCTGACATATATATTCCATATATTACACATTTTTACTTACAAACAACAGAACAGGAGAAACCTTTATCAGACATCATAACAGGTTCTAAGGGTTTGGATTTCAAAGAACCGATCCTCACACTTCTAGCATTTAACGAGAGTGTACAATCAGTGAGAGGTTCCAGATTTTCTTCAAAAGCAGGAGGCTTGCTCTTTTTTGATTTAACTTTACCATTCTGGAGAAGATAAAACATTATCATAAATTATTCAAGGACAGAAAGAGAGAGAGAGAGAGAGAGAGAGAAATGGGATTTAGGTCATTTTGGGACTAACATATAGTTCAATTTTATTTCAATAATCCACTTGCGTGTAGGAGGGGACAAAAAGAAATTTAAGAGATATAGTGTTTTTCTCTTATGTTGAGCAGGCATTATGTTCGAGTTAAATCTGCATATAGTAGGTCTTTCTTTGGGCATTAAATGTTGTATAAATTATTAATATGACAAGACCATCATCAACTCTCAGTTTCATTTTATTGGTTTGGCCAATTAATGATTTAATTCATAGATTCAAATGACCAGTATGGTTTTTACGACCAATACACATATCTTGTCAAAACTACATGCACAAACATTGATAACTTTGAATGAAATTTTCAATATATTCACTTTGCATTATCTATTTTAGAAATATTACAGTGAAAATGGCCATCTCCTTATCTAAATCTTACATAATTCCCTTTAATATCAAAGAGCAATCCCCAATAAATTTTAGCAATCTGCAATGTATTGTCACTTACAAGCAGGGAATTGGTATCACCCCCTTGGCTCATTGACAGACCTCGTGAAATAACGTATACAACAAACCACTAGACCACCCAATCCCCCCAGTAACATGTCTATGATTAGACATTTTAATCCACTGTAATAATATAATATATAGGCCTACCTGATCTTCCATCCTATTTCTTATAGAACCAGTCTCTTGCTGACTTGGACTACTCACTTTACTATGTGGAAATATCGGAGAATCACATCTACTGTTACTTTGGAAATCTTGTGATGAGTTACCAGTTGCTCCGATTGGCAAAGTTTCATTTGAGTTGGAATCCTCTTCATCGGATGATATTGTTATCTTCACTAAAAAAGAAAATGAATTCACATATGTATCATTTATTATCAATAACCTTTTCTCTTGACAATTATTAAAATATAAAGTGTATTAGTCTTTTCTTTTCTTTGTGTCATTTATCAATAACCTTTTTTCTTGACAATTATTAAAATATAAAGTGTTTCAGTCTTTTCTTTGACTACAACTATCGACACAAAATTTGCCATATCTCAGCATTGGCTATATCTGCCCATTGGGTAAGGCACTGGTTTACAAACAACGAGACTTCAGGTTTGATAATGTTGGCAGAAAATGTTTCTTGGTATTTCCAAGTCTTTCAGATGGAAAAAGATAGGCTGGCACTGCCAGGCAGGATATGCCCACATTTTTGAGAGATGGATAGAGAACAAGCAATACCAAAAGTGATTTTTCCTACATCATTAAGTCCTGTATTTCATACTGTATTGGGAGCAGCCATTTTGTTGGTCAGTTCCAGTCTGATATTCATGAAATTCGAAGCCGACAATGATTATGGTTTGACGGTACACAACCTAGAAATGTTACTTTTCGTCAAAATCTGATAAGAATTGTGACCTGCAGAGAGTCCACAACCATGATATACCATATGTTTACACTATTCGCTTACAAACGGTGACCATTTCGTCCGGCAATTTTGGTACGATTTTCACGAAATTCGAACTCAACCTTCCTTACGGTGCAACAGTAATATAATCAGAGTTTTTTTTTAAATCAGATAATAATCGTTCGAGAGATAGACAGAGAACAAGCAATACTGAAAGTGATTTTTCCTACAATCAAAGGCCATAATTCATTAAGTTACAATTTGATATGCGCAAATATCGAAAAGAATAAAGATCTTTAGGTTATAAACAAGCATTTCAGGTTTCATCAAAATCAAATTAAAATTGTCACCTCTACAGGGTCCACAACTTTGACATACCATATTTTTACACTGTTCGCGTACAAACGGCGCCCATTTTTTCTGGCAATTATGGTCCAATTTTCTCGAAATTCAAACTCAACCTTACGTAGGGTGTAACGGTGAAAAAGTCAAACGTTTTTTCAAATCGGATAATAATTGTGACCTCCAGAGGGACCATAGGTGATTTTTCGGACAATCAGGGGCCATAATTCAGGAAGTTACGATCCGATATGCGCAAATATCGAAAGGAACCAAGATCTTTGGGTTATAACCATGCATTTCAAGTTTCATCAAAATCGAATTAAAATTGTGACCTCTACAGGGTCCACAACCATGATATACAATTTTTTAACAGTATTCGCGTACAAACAGCGGCCATTTTGTATGGCAATTTTGGTCCGATTTTCCCGAAATTCGAACTCAACCTTCCTTACGGTGTAACGGTAATATAATCAACCGTTTTATTAAATCAGATAATAATTGTGACCACCAGAGGGACCACAAGCTAAAATAAGGCGATTTTGCGTATAATCAGGGGCCATAATTCAGGAAGTTACGTTCCGATATGCGCAAATATCGAATGGAACCAAGATCTTTGGGTTATAACCATGAATTTCAAGTTTCATCAAAATCGATTTAAAAATGTGACTTTTACAAGGTCCACAAACCATGATATACAATTTTTTAACAGTATTCGCGTACAAACGGCGGCCATTTTGTATGGCAATTTTCGTCCGATTTTCCAGAAATTCGAACCCATCCTTCCTTAGGGTGTAACGGTGATATAATCAAACGTTTTTTTAAATCGGTTAATAATTGTGACCTCCAGAGGGACCACAAGCTAAAAAGGGTGATTTTTCGGACAATCAGGGGCCATAATACAGGAAATTACATTCCAATAGGTGCAAATATTGAAAGGAACCAAGATCTTTGGGTTATAAACATGCATGTCAAGTTTCATCAAAATCGGTTCAAAATTGTGACCTCTATAGGGTCCACAAGCTAAAAACGTGATTTTTCGTACAATCAGGGGCCATAATCCATGAAGTTTTCATCCGATACATGCCAATATCGAAAGGAACCGAGATCTTTTGGGGTTAAACCTATATTTCAAGTTTCGTCAAAATCGGATAAGAATTGTGACCTGTAGAGAGTCCACAAACAAATTGTGGATGGACGGACAGGGGTGACGACAATATACGTCCACATAAAAATGTGGGCGTATAAGTGGGCGTATAAAAACCCATTGAGTCTTTCAGATGAAAAAAAAAACAACCTAAAATACTCACTTCAAAAATCAATACATTAAAACTAATCAAAATCAAAGAGATCAAGTCATTTTACATAAAAAAAATATTCTAATTTAAAAAGCTAAAGAATTCAGATGACTGCATTTATAACAATTATAATATTATTCTTACCATTATGAAGTTTATTTGGTTTCTGTTTTTTGATTCGCTGTCCATATGTAGCACGCACTTTTCTATTATCAAATTGAACATTTTCTCCCTGAGGTGAATGTAAAGGTTGCCTGTGATTGGATAACTTGGCATATTTATAAGGCTGTGATTGGTCATTCAGTTTATGGCCGTAAAATGATTTTCTGTCTATTGTGTAATCTGACTGACTGTTCTTTATTTTGTCTACCACATGAACTTTGGCATCGACTGGCAGTTTACGAAAACAACGTTCACATTTGTCTAAATCACTACTAGAATAACCACAAGATTTACATGCAGCATACTTCACAACACCCTGAAAACACAAAATATACTCATTATTTACATTTCAACATAATATCATAAATTTAATACCACAAATACAATCCAGATTTCTTTTGCAGATTGTTCCACAGAAAACCTGGCAAAACAATTAAAATATTGGGAGTTCAAATGGAATAGTAGAATGATTGCACTGCATATAACAAGTAACTACATGTAGAAACCCAGACAGAATACATGGCCAAGCCAAAAAATACTGTAAGCCCCAAAACACTATTAAGTGAATGGATCTGTCAACTGTCACTTTAAAACTTGGTAAGAAATGAAATGAAATGGGGTTTAACGTCCTACTCTTTTGCACCTAACCTGGGCTAATGGAAGACGGGCATACACCATACAGTGTGCTATGAGGGGAATTTTGCGCTACGGGCTACTCTTATACCGAATTCCAACTGCCAAGGGATTTTTTACGTGCACTCCAATGTGTACACGGGACCTCGTTTTTCGTCCCATCCGAACGACTAGGCAGCTGTCCCTGTCAGGCCCTCCTTCTGCATCACTGACAAGGGGAAATCACGCCGGAAACTTGGTAAGACATCTTAAATTACAGATATGAAGTCAATGCCATCTATCTTTTGAAATAATGCACGGGCAACATGCCAATTATACAGAGGAAATATTGGACGTCCATAATGATTTTCATGGAAGATTACAAGCGGGTAAATGTAGTATCAACATATTACTTAAAGATACATTATGGGCGATAAGATAAAGAGTTGGCAGTTCTCACTATAATAGTTAAAAACTAGATAGTGTAAAGTTAATTTGCTGAAAATTTCAAACAAATTATCAACTATTAGTATTAGTCGAGAACGAAGCGAGTGAAATTTAAAATCATTTATATAAACAGCATAGTCTCGATTATCCACTTGATTGATTTAATTATCAATGGCTTTTAAGCGGCATATAGGATTTAATCCGCCAACATCGGAGGCTAGCCTTGACATCAAGAGTATATTATGGTCTGGATAAGTTAATTAATGTCTAATTGATTATTTAGATAACATTTCAGGCCTAAAGAAAGACTTGTAATAAGCAGATTTTGCTCTTGTATAATGTATGTTTAATGAGTGTCCCACTCGCCATCATTACCCCACACTTAACTATTGTCACTGAGCAGACAGTTTATAAATCAGGATTTTGCCCTTGCTGTATCTTTTTTTTAATGCCTAATTGTTTATTTTCGCAGCATCTGCAATATTGCGTTCATAAAATTGACTGGTGCCAATAACTTATGACAAATATTATTTTCTATACTTTGTGGTCACAGTAAGTTTTAGTATTATTGGTATTATGGAGCAGGGTTCAAGTCAGTTTTAATCAGAATACTCACATCTAAATGCCGCTTCACTGATGAAGTAGAACCAGAATTAGAAATGTCATTTTCTGTAACAAAAAAATTTTCATTTTCACTCAGTATAAAGTACAGTAATACATCAATTGTGATTGAATCAAAACAATATTTGTTCATATAAACAACTACCAATAAATCTTTTGGAATCGTGAAGAATTTCCACAACTGGGATCCATATTATGTTTTTGTGTTTAATTAAGGTTCTCAATTGCTAATGCCGATCAGAGAAGGCTATGAAATCTGTGGAAAAACAATGTATTACTAACACATGATTCCATTTCATTTCAATAATGCACTTGCGAGTAGGGGATCTATAGCTGTGGGAGGAAACCAGAGGACCCAGAGAAAAAACACAAGGTTGGACAGACAACCCGAATACTTGCCGCGTACAGGCGGGGAAATATATTATATAAAGTAGCATACCAATATATTCTTCGTCTTCTTCATCCATCTCATCTTCTTCCTCTCCAAGAGGTGGTGTAGGATGCAGTGGTCGTCTATATTTAATTAAACTAGTTAAACAATAATATTGAAGCCAGATAAATTCATATAAAATAATGCATGCATAAAAATAAAAAATATTGAGAAAAAGAAATGAAATGGGGTTTGACGTCCTACTGTTCGGACTGGGTTAATGAATACGGGCATACGCCATACAGTGTGCTATGAGAGAAATGGCCTCCGTTTATATCGAATTCCAACTGCCAAGGGATCTTTAATGCGCACACAGGACCTTGCTTTTTCATCCCATAAAAACAAATACACAGCTGTCCTTGTCAGACTGTCCATCTCGTACCACGGAAAATCTTAACGAACTAAAGCATTGAGAGGTGGGAAAAAGTGTCCATTTTAAGTATAGGAACAAGAAAATTAATTGGATATAATACAAAGTGAACAATAACCTATACTATAACATATACGTATGGAAACATAACGCTAACGCTACAATATACGTCCACATTCCTGCTTTGATTGATATGGTACTTTGTCAAGAAGGCTAGGCGTTTGGTTTGTTTAGCGTTGAGGGTCGTGCACCAACATTAATAGTTGCCGTCCTTAGAGTATAAAGAATAAGTATACCAAGATAATCCATTCAGAATTGTGCCTTCCTAACACTAAAGGCAAAAAGTGGGCGTGGCTCTGCCCCTGGGGGTCGGGACATTCATCAAAATCAATAGTGGACGCCCTCAGGCTATAAGGAATACATAAACCAAGTACCAAGCTGATTCATTCAGAATTGCTGCCTGTAAACGACAAACACAAAAATTGGTCGTGTCTTGCCTGTGTGAGTCGGGACATGCAGCTAACGTCCTTAGGCTATATGGAATACATATCCCAAGTTTAAAGACGATCCATTAAGAATCGTGGCCTGTAGACAACACACATAGACACGAAGTAAAAATGGGCATGGCTCTGCCCCTGGGGGTTAGGAAATCGCCAAAAACAATAGGGGTCATCTTTAGGGTATAAGGAATAGGTTTGTAAAGTTTTAAAAGGATCTGTTAAGAATTGCATCCTGTAGGCGAACACAAGACACAAAAGCATTGGGCGTGGCTCTGTCCCAGGGGGTCCGTCATGCACCAAAAATAATAGTGGTCAGCCTTAGGGTATAAGGAATAAGTATAAAAAAAGTTTTCAAGACGATCGATTAAGAATTGTGGGCTGTATGTAGGTGACACACAGACAGACAAAAAAAAAATGGGCGTGGCTCTGTCCCTTGGGGTTGGGCATGCACCAAAAACAATAGGGATCTTCCTTAAGGTACCAAGAATTATTATTCAAAGTTTCAAGATGATACATTAAGAAATGCAGCCTGTAGACGACAGACAAACAAATACAAGAAATGGGTGTTGCTGTCCCACGGGGGGCGGGCATGCACCCGAAACAAAAGGGGTCATCCTTAGGGTATAAGGAATAAGTATTTTAAGTTTCAAGATGACCGATTAAGAATTGTGGCCTGTAGGCAACACACAAAAAGAAAATGGGCGTGACTCTGCCCCTGGGGGTTGGGCATGCACCCCAAATGATAGAAATGTTCCTTAGGGTACAAAGAATAATCATTCAAAGTTTCAAGATGATACGTTAAGAAATGTGGCTTGTAGACGACAAACAAATAAAATACAAGGAATGGGTGTGGCTCTGCCATTGGGGGTCGGGCATGCCTCAACAAACTATACGGATCATCCTTAGGGTAAGTATACAAAGTTTTAAGAAAATCCAGTTAGAATTGCGGCTTCTAGGCGACACAGAGACACACAAAAAGAAAATGGGCGTGGCTCTGCCCCTGGGGGTTGGGTATGCACCCCAAATGATAGGGATCATCCTTAGAGTATAAAGAGTAAGTATACAAAGTTTTAAAGAAAATCCAATAAGAATTGCGGCCTGTAGACGACACAAAGACACACGATAAGAAAATGGGTGTGGCTCTGCCCCAGGGGGTTGGGCATGCACCCCAAATGATAGGGATGTTCCTTAGGGTACAAAGAATGTGTATGCTAAGTTTCAAAATTATAAGTTAAGAAATGTGGCCTGTAGACGACAAACAAATACATACTAGAAATGGGCGTGGCTCTGTCCCTGGGGGTCGGGCATGCACCAAAAACAATAGAGATCTTCTTTAGGGTAAAAGGAATACGTATACCAAGTTTGAAGAAAATCCAGTAAGAATTGCGCCCTGTAGGCGACACAAAGACAAACGAAAAGAAAATGGGCGTGGCTCTGCACCCTGGGGGGTGGGGCATACACCCGAAACGATAGGGATGTTCCTTAGGGTACAAAGAATATGTATTCAAAGTTTCAAGATTATAAGTTAAGAAATGTGGCCTGTAGACGACAAACAAACAAATACTAGAAATGGGCGTGGCTCGGCCCCTGGGGGTCGGGCATGCCCCAAAAACAATAGGGATCTTCCTTGGGGTATAAGGAATAAGTATACCAAGTTTGAAGAAAATCCATGAAGAATTGCGCCCTGTAGGCGAACCACAGACACACACACACACAGAGACAGGGGCAACGGCATAATACGTTCACATTATGAATGTGGACGTATAAAAACAGATACTAACATATTTGGGCTATGTTATGAAAAGAATTCTCAAGTTAGTACATGTACATTAGCTGTTTTTCCATTAGTATGTGTTATAGTTTATTGCTCTATACAGTTACCAAATGCCTCTTTAATACCAACATAAAACATCAAGAATTCAAATAAAACTCCAAGTTACATGTGAGGAACCAAATGTTAATTTTTCTCATAGATCAGATATTTGTGATTTTGTTGATGTTGATGAGTGAAAAGTCTTGATAGCAACTAAAGCACACAAGTTCCTACTCATACTCTACCATTTAAATAAACAAAACAAAATATATTCTGTTCTTGCGATTTAAAAATCTTGAGAAGGCTAGAAAGTATGATTTACCTTGCAAGTGAACTCTTATTAGTATGATGCCACACTCTACCATTTGGAAGTAAATCACCCTCATTATTATTAGGAACTGGAGAGGCCTTTCTATTACTAGCCAGGCTTACCATATTAGAATTTCGTGGAATTGGCCTGGCACTTCTACTAGAGAATGAAAAACGATCTAATTTATAATAATATTTTTATTTTGTTTGAACTAAAACCCTAGGTAGACAATTCAGATAAGACGTTACCTAAAATTGTAATTTTTGATGTGAGCACTACAAATCTTTCTAGATTTCCATTTAAAAAAATCATTTTAAAACTATAATTCTGTATTAAACACAACTTTTGAGTAACATACCTGACTGCTTCATCTGACTCATCTACCATATTAAGGCCAGTAGCATTGCCTTTTAGTGGTGGACCTTTCACCTTTCCCTTGGCACCACCACCTACTATCTTGGAATCTTTCTGAGAATCAGTTAATGCCTCTGATGGTAAAGCTATAAAAAGGAGGGCAACAAAATTAAATTGAGAAAAATAAAATAATATACATCTAAATCTTCTACATGTAGAGAGAGAAAGAAAAGGGGAATATCATCCACTTTTAGGCAGAGCTTCCACTTCAAAATTTTGATGACGCAAGTTAATTTTGATATGTGCTAATATTTAGATGTATTCTCTGATTGGCTAGCGCCCCCAATGGTTAGTCATGCATAATAAGAGTAAACATATACACAACGTGTGACATGTAATCAATATTGCTACTGATATAAAATCTAGTGAAATTAAAACAACTAAAAGTTGTGTACATTAAGAATAAACATATACACTACTGTACGACACATGAATTATCAATATTGCCATAAAATAGTATTGGAATAACAGATTATCTGAATTTTTCTGTAATCAAGTTAACAAATCTCTAGCTTTAATTTCTAAAATCCCCACAAGACCGTACTAAATACTTTTGTATAGATTTCTAATGCATTGTTTCTATACTGTTTTTATTTAATAAGAGCAGTATTTCATATCTGATTGCCCCTTTTAGGTTGTCGGTGGCGAAACCGAGAAAGCCAGACATAGACAACTTTTCATACCTAATGATATATCTAGAGGTGTTGGAACAAATTTCTGGCCATCCCACATGGCATATACATCTCTTCCTTGGTTTGAACGAATCAAATAAACCATATTCTGTACTGGTCCTTCCCCATCTTTAAACTTCAAATTGTTGAACGACAGATTATTGAGTAGATTATTTTTGACTGAGGAATTATTTGGTGTACCATCTTGACTAGAATTATTTGAAAGCATCTGAACATCTAATTTTTTAATAGTTTCATTTGTTGTTGGAGGCGATATTGGTATTCCTGGCTTAATGTTGGGATTTTGGTTTGAGGGGTTTTCCATTCCTAATCGCTGATTTTTTAATTGAGCCTCTTTCTGTTTCTCAATAGCTTGTTGTATAAATGCTTCTATGGCTGAGTCATCACTACACTCCTCATCTTCATCAAAGTATTCCTCCTCTTCATCATCATCATAATACTCTTCGCCATGTTGTCCAGTAGTTTGGGAATGATTAGAACCAGAAGGATGTTGTAATTGTGCAATATTTTTTAGTCGCTGCTGATCATAAAGCTGTTTACGCCTGTTATACTCTTCATCAGTTTCCTCGTAATTTTCATCCTCAGCTTCGTCATCAATATACTCTTCATCCATTTCTTCTTCCTGCTCAGTAGCAGATGATGGTTTACCAGAAGAATTAGTAATTTCGTATGATGGTTTTCTTCCAGTAATTTCCTGTGCTCTTTTATCTGCTGGATTCCCTGCTGCTTTGATGTCAGATGAGGTTGCATTATTTTTATTGGTAGCTTGATCCTTTTTTACTGTATTTATTTGCTGCATTTGGTTTTCTTGGCTTCTCATCTGTGCCAAATGCTCTTGTCGAGCAATGTGCTGCTGTCTAAGAACAGTCAGTTGTTCTTGGGTTAAATTGTCAGGAAATTCTTCATCTTCATCGTCATCATAATATTCTTCATCTTCATCATCCATGTAATCAAAACCTTCATCAGAATATTGAGCCATCGCTACTCTACATAATTCCTCTTTTTCTTCGTGTGTGAGTGGCTTTGTTCTTGGAGGATTGTTTCTGTAAGGATTCGGTATCTCACCTTCTTCATATTCTTGTTTATCCTCCACATAATCATGTCCTTCCTCCTCATAATATTCCTCCTCTCCTTCTTCAGCATAATTATCATCATTTTCTCCTTCATAGGTCCCATAATTCGCTTCATTTTCAGACTCTTTCTTATCGACTTTATTTGATTCAGTTGCATCCATTGGAGCATCCATTATACATTTGATTCGACCATCAAGGCCTTTCATCACATACTGTAAGCGACCATTTGGTCCTTTAACGACTTCTCTGATGGTGTCTTTGTCTTCATTTTCATCGTTTTCATCAACGTATTCATTATCAGCGTATTCTTCATCTTCGTAATACTCTTCACCATCTCCATAATAATACTGTTCCTGATCTTCACCTGACATGCCAGGATGACCATCACCTGTTTCCATTAAACCATTATCTGGATACCCAAAGTAACCCTGATCATGTTCCTGCTGACCATTGTTCTCTGCGTAGTCCTCATAACCCTCTTCTTGACCATTTGCACCATCGTACATATCATATCCTTCGCCCTCTTCAAAACCCTCCTCTTTATCCAAATATTCATCGCCCGCAAGATCATCATGTTCTTCTTCATCAGCAAAATCTTCAGCTTTTACTTCTCCAGGTTCCAGTTGGTCATCAACCTCTTTTTTGATAAAGACTTCGGGTCCAGTCATATTTTCAGTTACAAGACTTTGGCTATTATCTGTTTCTCCATTCTTTGCCTCAACCTTGACAGACACCATATCTCTGAAAACACATTTTTAAAAAAATAGATATATTTTCATCACATTAGCAAGATATTTCAATAACTTCAACAATTTTACCTGCAAGATCAACAATTAAAATTCATTTCATAATTTTAGGAAACGTAGTACTGCGACTTCACTAAAAGAACAGGGGTTGGGGACAACTGTACAGTATGACTAATTTCTACATAAGCAGTGAATCTAGGATAAAAAAAAATCGAAACGGTACACTGAACTATGTTTCAATCCAATGAGCAAATCTTATTCAATTACACCTAGTTTGCTTGCTTACATCATTCCAAAGAGGATTGTAAAAGGGAAGTATGGAGATATTGGGCCTTCAAATATGAGAACATTAACCAAGAATGGATATTTCTGATATTTCAGCAAATGTCAGGATATGTTTTGAGACAGCTCTACTTCATTTATTTCAAAAATATAAGGAATGGTAGCTGTTACTTCCATTCATCCTCAAACAAAGTTGAAAATCTCTTAATACTATACAGAAGTAAAAACGAAATATATTATTACATAAAATAAATTACTTTTCATTGTGATCTGTTTGTGCAGGTATCTTCATACCGGGACCAGATGACGATGGCTTATCAACTCTTTCTTCAGATGTCCCACTTGATTCTCCTCCAATAGTTTGCTTTTCTTCAGCAGATATTTTTTTATCATCTTTACTAAGTTGTGGTGATGATGACTCCAAATCTTTTGTACCAACCTCAGATTGGGGCCAAACATCGTCTTTGTCTTCCATTATATGTTTTTGGTCACCGATAGCAGAGTAATCACACCAAACTCCATGCAAATGAGATTTTTGATCGTTTACACTTGGAGCTAAAGAAGAAAAAGAAAGATAAAAGAAAAATGAATGAGCCTTTAGGAAATAGCTTGACTACATTGTACTTCCACATTATTTTAACAAGCTTTTTTTACTGACTTAACAATTAATTTCACATAATGTTCTTGTAAATAGTGTACCATAGACAATGAGTCCACATCAGTATAGACTACATGTACTAACAAAATTATAAATCGAGTTCAATTGAACTTTGTACATCACAGCTGATCAAATCAGACAGAATTTAAAATTTGAGAAAGTTCTGCCAATCCACTGTAATAACTTTTGATAAAGAGTAATGAATTAAAAGAAATTATACACATTATTGCCCCGTAGCAGTTTTCAATGAGTTCTGCAGACATTTGTGCAAAATGTTTATCAGTAGGTCCACTCCAGAATCTTAGATAATTAAATCAGTTGCGTTGAGTCACCTTTTTTTTAAATAAATATATATGTATATCACATCATTATATACATTAATTGACGGTAATTGCATTAATTTCTCCTTACACTGGAATCTATTTATCGGCCATGTCCAACATTTATTTAAATTTTGATTACGAGTAATAACCAATTTTGCTATGAAAATTTCCTAGGTGGGGAGCCAAAGTACTTGCTTGCATGAATTAAGTGTATTTTTATGAAAAGAAATCTTATATGGTTCTTTGATGTTTGAAGCAAATCGCTGGGATGATTATCAAGAATAATCACGGCTGCATGTGGATAGCAATTACAACTATTCTGTATCAAGTAAAAGCGTAGGCGACATGTAGACTAAAGCTCACACAATTAATCTGTTAAAACATTTTTAATATCAGAAAGTCAATCAACACTTAATACGCAGCTACTTTGTTATAAAAACATTAATGAACTAATTTTGGCTGTTATCTTTATCTGTCAATAGAGCTAATGTACACTACCAGTACTATTTGACTTACTTAACAGCGCTCTGAGTCCGACTCAATAACATGACTTTGGACCACAAAAGATTATGAGTAAATACTAAAACGAAGTACTTACTACTTAATATACACAAATTTTCAACAATGTTTTATCTATGCTAGGGTGACCTGTGTACTCTACAGAAAGTTTGTCTCACGCACGCTTGAGTAGCTGGGTCTGGAGACTATGAATAGCAAGCGGTGGAGTCTGTGAGGCTATAAATAGCCAAAGCCTGTGCAATTCTCTACAAATCTATCAACAATAACACCCGTAAAAAATCTATTGTTGACGATTTTTAATAGCAGTAAAATTTAGATTCTTGGTTATTACAGATGCGTAAGAAATTACTTTTGTTTTATTTCTAAATTGCTTTATTATTAACTGTACCTTTAGAAGAGGAACCGTTCGGTTTAGTACAAATAATATCTCTGAAAAACTATCGTCAACAAGAACATGATACTAGCAGTAGTTTCATTTTACTTTTTTACTTTTACAAGGTTCTTAAAGAATTTGTTGTGTTGCCTAACGTGTGCATTTCTAAATTCAACTTCTTGTTCCAGCTTTTCTGTTATGTTTCGTAAACAAGTAGTCTTGATTATCCCAACCTGTCAATCATACATAGATTTGTCGATAGACTGGTTAAGCGAGACTAATTTCAAAACAAGGGCACGTAACCTGTCTTTCACTCAAAAGTGTCTAGATGTTATGGACGACACCCGGAGCCCGTTTTCATTCTATTTTTATTTATAGATTAAATGGTCATATCTTATTATGTGCAACATTATCACTTATTTAGTGACTATAAATGCGTGAAGCTGATTTAAGCTTTGTATATATATATATAAATATTGTGGCGTAATTGTCGAGTTATTTGGAGTTATTTATTTATGGTGGGTCACCATTGTTTATTATTGTCCTGAACGTCTTTATAGAGTCAGAATCCCCATTCCACTCAGCAAGACTGAATTGTCAGTTGTGTCCCAGAACCTGTAATTTTGGGGGACCTAGACGTCATGATACCATTTTAAATGGATATAGCTAATGGGAGAAATGGTTAAATTACTGTAACGCTTGTAATATATGAATATTGTGGTATTTGGGAACAAAAACTATCATGAGCCATAGCCATTGGGACAATTAAATGGCCTAATCCTCATGTCAAATAATGAAGTAGATCAATGTTGTGCCTATTTTATTTCTCTAGGGCTACACCCAAATTATGCTAAGCCTCAGTTGCAACAGAAAAACTTTAAAAAAGATATCTAGCTGCAGTAGTAAAGGGTCGTAGACAGAAATATGTTTAATGTTGTTCCGCAATTTAGTGTTTTATTAGTTCAATGGCAAATAAACCATAGCCTGAGCCACAGGGAAAAAATGGCGTACTTTTTCATGGAGTAATGTTTACAGACAAATCATTTATATTACGATGCATTTGTTTACAAAATTTTTAAACTATAAATAATAACCTTTCAACAGAGACATAGCGTAATCTCCATGCTATCGTAAATTTATAAAAACTATTACTTATTAGTCCAGAAAATATGTCGTGCGGAGACCTCTTCCAAGTCTAATTTTTTCTTCAGAATTTCGATTGTCGTAAATAATACCCTGTTATAGATTTTACTTATGGTCATTATTATATACTAATTTGGACGCTATTTGCTAGGGACATATAATTCTATTACGATTTATCCCTTATAAAATCCCCATAGACAAGAATTACGAGAGTTTGTGATTGTTTGATTGCGACAACCATAGATTTTGCGCCAATGTAGTCGCAATTGTCACGGTTTATTTACATTTTTATGCGGGAAAATATATTATTTCAAAATTGAATTAGAATAGTTTGATGATAATTATATTAAATAAACATATTCGACGCTAAAAATGAAAAAAAAATCTTGCCAAACGTACAAAATTATATGAAAGAATTCTCGTTACATTAGTTTTTTCTGGTAAATTGGAGTTGTCCCCCTTAATCAAAAATGACAGCGCCCATGGTGAATAGTTCTAGAGTTAGTTAGGAACTGGTGTCATTGAACATTTTATTGAAATTCATGTTTTACACAACCAATAATATGAAATTAGCATGGAAATCACAGACTTTTTTCATTTACCGGTACGAAATTGGATCTTGATATGTAACAGGCCTTACCTGCTCAGCTACATAAAAAAGATAATGCCTTGCTTGCATCAATGAAATTACATCACAAAGTGATCCTACATCAGTATAAAAACGATTTCTCTGTTTAAAAAGCTCAGTTTGTATGTATGCCTATGTAATTTAGAGACGATGATGGCAGATTTCCGTAACCGAAACCTGGCAAACCCCCTCCTGCAACAATTCTTGGATCCGTCCCTGTATTTTTAAGTTATATTTTTAAAAAATATTAAAATAAAGCCTTAAAATAGATGGTATCTATAAACAATCCTACCTTGTTAAAGAAAAATTCTATTATACCGGAAATTCACTATTGTCAGTTGAGAAATTGGTAAAAATATCATTTTCAACTTCAAATACAAATTTAAACGTTTGAAGATAGCTATTGCATGAGGTGGGGAGGGGGATAGAAATACAAGGGAAGTAGCAAACTGATCCCGCAGTTAATATTCGCTTGGCCGCTACAATTACTGATAAGCATGACATTGATGAGGCTTAATGAGTACGGCATATTAACTTTTTTACTCCGACAAATTAAATTCTCAAACATTTTTTTGAGGTAAAAGAAAAATAAGTAAAGACGTTTGAAGTATTTGTAGTTAAAAAATATTTCCTATTTAGTGTAAATGGGTATTAAAATGAGTAAAATGCATCATTTTGCCCGAAGCAGTTAGGTGTTAAGTAAACATTGCACGAGCCGTTGAGCCAATGACTACGAGGCGTGCAAGTCAACGCACGTGTTTTAGACAGCCATCTGTTACAGGGATATTTCGTTAGTAATTCTCTGTTAAACAGGTTGGGGAAGTAGTTGTGTTATTATTTCTCCGATGTTTGAAGATAGCTATTGCATGAGGTGGGGGGGGGATAGAAATACAAGGAAAGTAGTTGTGTTATTTCTCCAATGTGAAAGATGTTTAATTAGGTGGGGGAAATATTGCCTATGATTGTATAATAGTGAGTTGATAACCTATTGAACAAAAGACATACATGTAGAGATAATTATGTTTTGACTTTCTGAGAAAATATGAAATGATAACTTTAAATAAGTTCGTTTTTACGAATTGATTTTAATTTAGATCAAGATTAAAATTAATTATGTTGTTTAAAAACAAAAGAACAAAATAGTGTGAGAATTATTTTTATTGACGTCAAAAATGTGTGCAGTGTGGGTGACATCTTTACTTAAAGGGACAATAACATTCTTGCTGGCTTGGTAGCTCCAGAAAATAAATAATACCCTTATTCTAAGTACTAGATGTTTAAGTAAAGACGTTTGAAGTATTTGTAGTTAAAAAATATTTCCTATTTAGTGTAAATGGGTATTAAAATGAGTAAAATGCATCATTTTGCCCGAAGCAGTTAGGTGTTAAGTAAACATTGCACGAGCCGTTGAGCCAATGACTACGAGGCGTGCAAGTCAACGCACGTGTTTTAGACAGCCATCTGTTACAGGGATATTTCGTTAGTAATTCTCTGTTAAACAGGTTGGGGAAGTAGTTGTGTTATTATTTCTCCGATGTTTGAAGATAGCTATTGCATGAGGTGGGGGGGGGATAGAAATACAAGGAAAGTAGTTGTGTTATTTCTCCAATGTGAAAGATGTTTAATTAGGTGGGGGAAATATTGCCTATGATTGTATAATAGTGAGTTGATAACCTATTGAACAAAAGACATACATGTAGAGATAATTATGTTTTGACTTTCTGAGAAAATATGAAATGATAACTTTAAATAAGTTCGTTTTTACGAATTGATTTTAATTTAGATCAAGATTAAAATTAATTATGTTGTTTAAAAACAAAAGAACAAAATAGTGTGAGAATTATTTTTATTGACGTCAAAAATGTGTGCAGTGTGGGTGACATCTTTACTTAAAGGGACAATAACATTCTTGCTGGCTTGGTAGCTCCAGAAAATAAATAATACCCTTATTCTAAGTACTAGATGTTTAAGTGTTCTACCTGTTATGTAAATTATCCATTACAACCTATTTTACTTGTCCAGAGGGTTCGAAAATATTTTAAAATCCAAGTCACATTTGAAAAGGTTTACGTTAGACTTTTCAAATCAATTGGTTGAATTTTTCCAATTTTTTTAAATAGGTGTGTTAAGATGAAATTTATATCATCATTTAATTGGAATGTTCTAAAAAATTACGATTTGTTGACCAGAATGAAGATTGGGACATATTATTAAGTTACAACAAGAGTGTTATTGGGGCTTTAAGCTCCTGTGTTACCGGAAATGAGCTTTGCTCAAGCACCGCGCTTTGCACGATGCTTTAGAGCTTTGCTCTATATAATTTATTGGTTTTGTTGCCCTACATACATCATGTTTTTTAAAAAAAAATGATATACTTTATTACACGAGTATCAGTATGAATATGATAAAAAGTTATATAAAAAAAAATATTCAAAGTAAAATGCAATAAATAATAAACATCAAAGAACATAGAATACAGTGGTTTATAAAAGTACATTAAATTATATATATTAGCATATGGTATTTAATGTTTGTCCGGCGTCCACAATTGCTTGTGGACGCTCTAGAGGCTAAAGTTAATATCCAATTGACTTTAAATTTATACACAGTGTCTAAGGTCATGAGACGAAGAAACTTATTGTTTTTCAGCGATTTCCGATAATAATACCAGAGTTATGGCCTTTGATCACTTCAAAAAATCTTGTGGATGCTCTAGAGGCCAAACTTAATATGCGATTGACTTCAGATTGATACACAGAGTTTAAGGTGTTGAAATGAACAAGTATTTTGATTTTCAATGAATTTTGATAACTGAACAGCTAAATCCATCATATTAAATGTTTCCTATACTAATTGTTAGCCTGGGGCAAAACTTTATAAAAAGCCAACAAATTCTAATGATTTTCTGATAATTACATAATGAGTTGTTACTCTTAATCAGATTTTAGTGTTTTACAAATGTTTCATTACCGGTACCCAAAAAAGTAAAAATATGAGACGATCTTCAGAGGCCTGGTGTCCTCAATTGCTTGTGGACGGTCTAGAGGCTAAAGTTAATATCTGATTGACTTTAAATGTATGCACAGTGTTTAAAGTCATAAGACAAAGAATCTTATTCATTTTCAGCGATTTTCGATATTTATTGCCAGAGTTATGGCCCTTGATCACTTCAAAAAATCTTGTGGACGCTCTAGAGGCCAAAGTTAATATCAATATCCGATTGACTTTAAATGTATACACAGTGTTTAAGGTCATGAGACAAAGAATCATATTGATTTCAGTGATTTCTAATAATTACTGCCCAAGTTATCTCCTTTGATTACTTTGAAAAATGTTATAATGCTCTAGAGGCCAAATTTATCATCCAATTGATTTCTGTTTGATACACAGAGTTATTTTGATTTTCAATGAATTTTGATAACTGAACAGTTAAATCCATAATATTAAATGTTTCATATACTAAACGTTAGCATGGGGCAGAACTTTATAAAAACCAAACAAATTCTAATGATTTTCTAATAATTGCTTAACGAGTTGTTACTCATAATCAGATTTTAGTGTATTGCAAAAAAGTAAAAATATGCGACAACCCTTGTTGACTGCCCGGACGATTTAGCTGCTGTGGGCGTATGTTTCGTTGCCTGGCACCCTATCTTTCAATATATTTCCAAGACTGAACAACAATGTGTACATGGGACGAAAAAAACGAGGTCCAATGTACACATTGGCGTGCATGTAAAAGATCACATCTGTTCTTCTTGAAACACTGATCAATTAAAGCTCTTAACAATAAGATATTTTCAGAGGTTTTATAATGTTTTCTAAAGCCACACTGGAAGTGAGAGGGAACATTAACAATATTTAAAAACTGGATTAACCTCTCAGTTAATATACTAGTAAACTTTCCAATACAGCTGGTTATTATAAGACTTTTAAAATCATTCAAAAATTGCGGTGATTGCCATGAAACCGGTCTGCCTTTTAGAGCATTACTTGACCATCATTGTGTGGTAAAAATGTGAGCACTATAGCAACGTCAATATTAACATTTTTTAGCCACCAAATATAACATCAATATACAATCAAACAAAATAACACTTCTAGTATTCATCGGTACACCAATGCTTCTAATATTGAGTAATCCAACATATTTTAACAATTCCGTACGATGTTGGCATGTTCTACTGTAGTACAATCATACAAGTTATGAACTTGTAAACACTAAGGCATTCCATATAAACTTATTATATAGACCAAACCTAATTACATCTGGGTATCTAAATGCATGTACAACCAATACAAAGTGAACAAATTTAATAACTCATTACTAATTACTTCAGCATTGCCCTGTAGGATGTTTTTCTTCGTTCATTGCAAATGGCACACAAAACCATAGAGTACATGACTTGTGTACTGATTTTAAAATGTTCATTGTTATCTTGAATATTGTATGTCAGGGTCCTTTATTTTCACCGCAAGATAACATCAGTATTTATTAAAATGGACCAATATTGAAATAGATAGCCAAATCGTTAGACGTTAGTATGTGCCCGGTATCATATGGTCTGCCATTGATTCAACTGGCATGGTTTCTATTCCACGGTTGTATGTGACAACGGCATCAGGACACCTGTTCAACCTCATGGGTTTTTCTCCAAGTCCTCGGGTTTCCTGCCACTGCTTAAGACCCCTACGTGCTAGCGAATTATTGAAATGAAATTAAACCATGTATGAGTCCCAAATTGACCTAGTTTTAGTCAAATGAACATTAAACCCTATTTCTCCCTCTTGCACATACTAGTATAAACAAATTAAACTATTGATTAACTAAATTGTTAAAATGGCAGAAATATTGTCACAATTCTGGACAAAATGTTATGAAAATATAAATTAACTCATCATTATTTACTCATTACATACAACAAATAAAAATGATAACCAAACCCTTGTCGAAACGTCGCTGAAATAAATTCTTTAAGTAACTCGTATTCCATATAATTGTGTTATGTGTTATCCTCATCCAGATACTAAATTTCACTTAAACAACAAATAAAAATGAATAAATTAGAATTAAAGATGCATTATGTAAGAGCTGTCTTCTTCTGACATTTTTTCACGAGGCAAGACTATAATCAACTATCTAGACTATCAGATGGCCGAGATTTGAATTGACGAGAACACCCATCCATGAGATTTAGAAATTTAATGATAAAATAGATAATCAAGAATTAATTAGACTTGAATGTGAAGTACCTTTACTATGAGAAGTAATCTACGATACATCTTCAAGCACTCATAACTTTGCTCAGAATAATGTAATTTGAATGAAATTTTCAATATGTTAATCTTTCATTATCTATATTTGAACTACATGACCACAGGTGCGGATCCAGGATTTTTTGCAGGGGGGGGTCTAGGTTTGATAATTGCTTAACTAATTGTGCTCAACCGATAATTTGGTAAATTAGATTGAATTTGGTTCATTCTGACGTATTTCCGGAAGGTAAATTCCAAAATAACAGGTCTAAATCGCCAATAAAATCGCATTTAAAAAATTTTTCAAGTCTGAGCAGGGGGGGGCCGGACCCCCTGGACCCCCCCCCTCTCCTCTGGATCCGCGCCTGACCAGCTCTGATCTAAATCCTACATAATCCATCTTCAAGGCCCTCATCCTATGAATTACATATATATGCATTTATGTTCTGGAAGGTTGTAAGTGTCACTTATGACCCAAATAGCTTTTTTTGCATAGGATGTCTAATCACATTTAGAGACTTTTCTCTGCAAAATTTCAGAACTGTAAGGTGGTAACTTTCATAAAAACATTGCTATTAAAATGTTAATATCCTTATTGCGTTATTAAGATTAGAATAGGTTTTCCTCTCATATCTCAAAAACTAAATCCGACAATTTTTGACACTTAAGACATTTCAGAACTATGACGTCGATATATAGCCACCAATATAGACTAACCTATTATCCAGTCTTCACTCTATTGTCTTGCTGTGTTTGTTTTGTGTTAGCTGACTCTTAAATGTGATGATTTTTTTCATGAGTTTTCATTGATTTTTTATGTTAACTCACAGTATGTTCATATCTATCTAAATTAGCATTTTATTTTTATTGATTTTAAACAATATTTGACTTATATAACTAGATACTGTTTCGAAGAAAGCAAGGGAAAATAAAATGGGTCCATTCGTCACAATATTTGGGATACAATAACTCTCCTAAGTGAGTTACAATGCTCAAACCTGGTGTAGGTGTTTTAGTTTATCAGGTAAAAACATTGATGGAGTTGGAAGATGAGAGAAATGGGTTTAACGTCCACTTGACACAAATTAAATCATTTAGGGACCAACATATGGTTCAATTTTATTTCAATATGTCGCTTGCGTGTATGGGTCTTTAGCAGTGGGAGGAAACATTAGCAGTTACAATTTAAAATGAGAAAGAAAAAATATTTAATTTAATGTAGGAACCCCTTAAAGAACATAAAACTCTAACTCAGTATTATCCAAAGTCTTCAACATTCCACATACAAATTATTTTCCATTCTAATCAGTAGTGATCGTACCGGGAAAACATGAGTTACTGGTATCCAATTTTTAAAACACAGCTTTATGAGGTGCTTTTACGGACGAGGCTAATCATCACAGCGCGTAAGTGTGATATTAAACCGTACTTATAAAGGATTAACCATGTGCAAACTATTGCCATTCAATGTGGACAGCTTGAATATTTCAATGAACAAAACTGATTAGAAATTAGAATAGAATTTTTAAAGAATCATTTTTATCGATTCATACCATACATTATTAACCTAGTGCAAACTATTGACAACCTAAATATTTCAATAGATTAGAAATTCAAATAAATGTTTTAAAAAATGAATACAAATGAGTTAATAAATACTACAACTTGTCAATACAAGCGTGCGATTGAAACCTTTCCATTGATTCCATGTCAATTATTATAATAAAATATATATTAAAATGATCTGACTGCTAAAGAAATGAAATGAAATGAAATGGAGTGTAACATTCTACACTTCTGCATCTAACCTGGGCTAATGGAAGACAGGCATACACCATACAGTGTGCTATGAGAGAAATTTTGCCCGTTCAGCGGTGCTATGGCCTGCTCTTCTAATTATCGAATTCCAACTGCCAAGGAATCTTTTATGTGCACGACAACATGTACACAGAACCTCAGTTTTTCGTCCCATCCAAACGACTAGACAGCCGTCCTTGTTAGGCCCTCTATTCTGCATCACTGACAAGAGGAAACCACGCCGGAAAATCAAGATGAACTTTCTAGGCCAATGCAGGAATCGAACAACTGACTTGCAAGCTAGCGAGCCAGCGCCTTACCCACTTAGCCACCGTGATTCCCCCCACTGCTAAAAAAGACCACTATGACTTAGTTTGTGTCCAGTGGACTTGAACCCCATTCTTTCGCTCACTCTCCCTACTTCTTATATGAGACATACAATTGGGCAGTATACAAGTCTAAACATAGGCAACTGTCACAGACTTTGTAAGACACAAACTATCACACAAACAGTAGGTAATAATTTGTGCCTGACAATGTCTGTAAAAGGTGACTTTATGTCCAGGCTTGTATATGTACCATGTGTGATAATCTATGCTGGACAAACTCTGTGATAGGTAGCTTATATCCAAGCTTGGTGGAAAACGGCAAAGATCTGCTATATAGATTTTGGGGGGCTGGATAGCCGAATGGTTAGCACATGCGCACTGTATCATCAAGCCTGTCATTAAGTCAACTAGCATGGTTTCGAATCCCAGGTTGTATGTGGCAAGGAGTAGGGTCGCCTGTCCAACCTCGTGGGTTTTCTCCGGGTCCACCAACTTCCCCTACGCGCAAGCGAATTTTTTAAATAAAAATTAAACCATATGTTAATTCCAAAATGACCTAGTTTGTGTTAAGTGGACGTTAAACCCCATTTCTCACTCTCTCTCACTATATATATGTAGGTTTTTTGATTTTTGATTTTATTTTAGATCACTGATTAGGCTAGAATTAAGCAGATGTACAGTATATACCCCAGCTAATACCAAAAGTAGAGTTGAGAAACTGACAGAAGAAAACCAGTATAAAAGGCAAGTATAATATTATAGAAAATTAATGATATTTTTTTAAACAATATTTCAAAGTACAGTAACAATAATATCGGTGAACTGCTTTTGATTTAGGTCAAAATATGTGTTAAAACATCTGGTTGATCTAGTGTGTGTGTGTTATGTAAATTAGTTTTATCTGTAAATTATTGAACAATGACATACACAAAACATCTTTCCAGTTAAATGAACAATTTTCTGTTCTTTTTGATCAAATGGAGAAAGATGTTGGGACTTAATTACCAGCTGACACAAGTTAAATCATTTTGGAACTAACATATTTTTTATTTTATTTTAGTCTATCAGATGTAGTAACACCTCTAGAACATCGTCCATATAACGATCAATTAAAGGTATTATATTTTGATTATTGCTTAAAAGAAGGAATGGAAAGGGGTAGGGGGCTCATAGGGACATAGGGATGCATATTGATATACTTTAAAGAAAAAATTTACCCAAGCAGGATATTTTGCTTAGTCATAATAATGCACTAATAAAAGACTTTTGTGTTAAGAAATTAAAAAAAGAGAGAAAATTTTAAAAATTAAAAAGTCCAGGACCCAAGTTCTCAAAGCATTCTCAGACTAAAGTTAAGAATTTACTCAACTTTCAGTCACTGTTTATGAGAAATATCTTTGACTCCGAAACATAAAACTTTGCACATAGTTTCTTATTGATATATTTGATATGTACATTGAAACAACATAAGTTTTATAAAAGGCTATATTTTAGTTACAATAAGAGGAACAATTTTGATTAAACAATTAAGTCTGGTAATGCTTAGTCAACTCAGGGCCTATTCTATTTAATAAATGTCACTACATTGGGTGCCGCCATTTTCCCATCCGTTGATATTTCTTAAACTAATTTGAATGCTTTGGCGATCTTTTTGTGTTTCATTTCTGCTTTGGTCTCCCTTATTTTCAGAAAATGATAGGTTTCCATGATTCCTCCCCAAAAGATTAAAAATTATATAAGAAAACGAAAGAGATGAAGCTTTTCAGATTGATAAATTTTGATGCCACCTTGTATTTCAGACAAAAGAATTTTTGATGAGAAGAGCTTTAAAAAAAATATATAACATAATCAAAGATCACAGAAAAGGTTCAACTGCACAGCTAGATGAAATAGCCAATCAATCAAATGGTCAGATATGTCCGTTTTTAGAAGTCAAACCATCTGTAGGTATTTATTCTCAAGAAGAGTTCATTGGGCTCTACCCATAGGTTTGCCCATTCCTCCTCTCGACAAGGACTTTAGAGAGAGAAAGAAATGGGGTTTAAGGTCCACTCGACAAACTAGATCATTTCAATTTTATTTCAATAATTTGCTGCGCTTATGGGTCTTTAGCAGTGGAAGGACCCAGATAAAATGAGGTTGGACAGGCGACCCTACTCAATGTCACGTACAACAGGAGAATCAAAACCACACCAGTTGACTCAATGGCAGATTTTCTGATATTTTAAAGCAATGTTTTGTTGAAGGGTTCACTCAACGTTATTCGGTATTATGTTTTTGTGCTTATTATTTTAATGTGTGCCATATTCATTAGCCCAGTTGGTGCAGAATAACTAGACGTTAAACCCCATTTCATTTCATTTATTTATTATGTGTGTCAATTGCTGCTTTAAAGAGAATTCATGGATCGTGATCAAACTGTTTATATTTATAGCCAGTTATCAACGGTTATCGAAATAAGAACTCAGTTAACTTTGGTAAAGATGTCAATGGTAATGAGAAAACAGTTGGTTATTCTATAGGGAGACATAAAGGTAAATACTAGTATTGTCACTCACAATAGAGATTTTTAGCAAGCGTAAATACTTTCCTTGTCTGTCTGTCTGCATGCTGGTTGAGTTACATGGTAAATTTATGGCGGTGGGATCTTGCAAAACTGTTAATGAATTTATTCTATGGAAAAGGATTTAAAATTTCTGAAATGATATATTAGTGAAATGAGAAATTGCTGTCATGTCGAAGTCAAAGATTTTTAAATAAGATTTAATTGACCAATTTTCAATTCTATGGAACTTTTGATTGAGATATATATTATTTATTTCAGATCAAAATATGGTGTTTGCTAAACCATATCTTCTTCCTAATATTTCTGATCAACATAAGAATATAATCAAGGTATGTAAACTTAATGACCTTGTATGATTTACATGTTTTTGAAATACAGATTTGACGTCATCCTTCGATGTTGGCGTATCATTATTTCTAATAATGTATCGTCAACTTGTCAATCGTTCATTATATATACTTAATGAAGTATTTCATTGAAAAGCACGTGCGGGATAGAGTCTGTATTTTAAGTTGTTTAATGGTCTCGAGCTAAAGACATTGTGTAATATATTGAAACAACAGTCGGCTAAAGCAGTATCAATATATTACTTAATGTCTAAATCATTAAACCACACATATTGACACTAATATTTAAACTCGCATGTATGTATTTTCAGTGATTAAATGGGTAAGACATCAGCTCGCTTATCTGGAGGTCGCATGTTCGAGCCTGTTTTGATTGAAAATTTTTATCAGTATTTTCCGATGTGGTATCCCCTTATCAGTGGTGCTGGACCAAGGGCCTGACAAGAACAGCCGTCTAATTGTTCAGAGCGAATGAAAAATCAAGGTCCCATGTATACATTGGCGTACCTGTAAAAGATCTTTGGTGGTTGGAATTCAATGTAAGAGTAGGTTATAGCGACGCTGCCTTGGTCACCCCCCCCCCAAAAAAAAATTGCTCGTTGTAAGGTGTATGCCATCTTCATAAGCCCAGCCAGAACAAAATAGTAGGATGTTAAACCCCATCTTATTTCATTTATTTTCAGTCTGTTCAAGAATATATAGGACAGTCCTGTTTCCATGCAGATAGTTCTATTCATGGTATATGGAGATCGGCTGTAATAAGATCAACAAAACATGGAGAGATAATGCTGTGGTTTGTTTTAAATCCTTATTCTTTATCACAGGTAGGTTATAGAAATAGTACTTTTTCTAGAAAAGAGATCCTCATTGGCCCAGTGAGGACTGGTGTTCGCTCCTTGATTTTCTGATGTGATTTGTCTGAGGGACTGACAAGGACATCTGTCGGGTAGTTTGAGCTTCCTTGTACACATTGGTGTGCTTGTAAAAGAACACTTGACAGCTGGAATTCGATAAAAGAGCAGGCCTTAGCGCCGCTGTCTGAGCAAACTTCCCTCGTGGCACATTTCCATTACTTGTTACTTTTGCAATCTTCCACAGTACTCTAATCAGGATTTTTTCTACTACTGCAACAAAAATCAGAAAATCCTGTAACTAAAATGACTTGTTACGGCGCCAGGGATGAAGATTCATTGCACAAATAAATTTGATGTGCATTGAAATGCGACCAAAGCCCAATGTTTAAACTTTGCACTGTGCTAATTTTGTAGTGTGCTACACAAGAATCTTTTAAAGAAGTTTGTGGGAATACACCAAATACCTCTTTATTCTGCATATTGGAATTCTTCTATTTCTCATAAAATCCATTTCCCCTTTTATTTCAGGAAGAACTTGAACATGCCAAAAGTGAGTTGAAAGATTATTACTCCACTGGACCAGGAAGATTGGTAGGAGTTACATCCCTTTATTTACAGGTGTGGTGAGTTTGTAATATGGTAGTTCATCATTAACCCTTAACCGGTCAACGTCATTTTGACGTTATGACGTCAAGTGGTCAGGCTAAAAAATAACTAACGTGAAATATTTTGTATGCCTATTACAATCGACAACTGCCGAATAATTATATGTGATAGACTCTCAATAAAAAAGTTTCCATATCATTTTAAATCATTTTCATTAGAAATGTCGTCTTCAGAATCGCCGTTATCAATATAATCCAAATCAGAATCATACTTGCTATGGTCGCAAATATGCGACTGTGACCACTTTTGGATATAACGTTGTGGTGCAAATATGCGACCCTGACCGGTTAAGGGTTAAGTGAAAAATTAAAACAGATTTATGTTTATTTTATAAGAAAAAGTGGTAGTTTTGAACTTGCATTGTAGCTTGAAATGTCATTTTAACTTTATTGTCACTATCTTTTGGATTATGAGAATTTAATTCTGAAACGTGCAATTGAGCAACCCCAAGGATTTTTTTTTTCCAACCTGAGCCAGTCATAAGCAGAAGCCCGATCAAAAGTCATTCAAAGAGATGTAAAATTCATTGCTTAAATTTACTCCCCAAGTCTCAGAAACTTTGGAAACTTTGTACAGGTCCGAGTTGTTAATATTTCTTTTTGAAACTTGTTGGTATTATTTTGCTAGTCCTAAAGAAGAAGCCTATCTCTACACATTTTAAAAACATACATGTGAGATTTTTTTGTCCAAATTTACAGAGATAGTTTTGGTTACCCGTAATCCTAAGAAGGAACTATTTTGGAAATTCAGACATGCATATGTACTCCATCCACCCTACATTTTATTACTCACTGAGATCTGTTTTTGTCTTTACAATTTTCACAAAATAAGGTTTGACCCCAAAAATCCAATCCAAACTATTACTCCATTTAGTAGCAATTGGTGTCATGGATGATGCAGGATGTGCTCTTAAAACACAAAAATTTCATGTAGAGTTCATGTACTTTTATTATAGATATGTACATGTAAATGAGGTTAAAATCAAGGCTGATTGTTTATTGACAGCAAGGGATTCATACCAAGATTAGGCAACACCGAGACTATACATTTATCAGGAACAGAGTATATCACAGAAGAATTAAATGGAAAGAAATTTATAATAGCACCTGAATCATTTTTTCAAGTTAACACCCCAGCAGCTGAAGTTCTCTTTAAAACTATCGGTGAATTGCTGGTTGAAAAATCAACAAGTAATTTACTTGACGTTGGCTGTGGAACAGGTACGTAAAGAATTACGCAAAGATTAGGTTAATATCAGGTAAATTCTTTTAAAGGGGAAGATCAACGATTTTCAACAAGGCTTCCATAAATCTTAAATATATATTGTTAAATAATCCCCTCTGTAACAAAAGCAAAAAAGTTTTTGTAAGCGAGAAATTGATTTATATTTAAGATTTATGGAAACCTTGTTGAAAATCGTTGGTCTTCCCTTTTAAAGGTTTTGATAAGTTGAGTAACCAATTTTGTTCTAGTAAATTCACCCCCCCACCCTTCCAAAAATCCAAATAATAAAAGAATTGATCAATTGACTATAGGACATATAAGTACTTTTGGAAATATCCATGTTTGAACTTCTAAACTTTGTATATTTTATATTATAGGTACTATAGGAATATTATTATCAGATTATGTTAGCCATGTATATGGTATAGATGTAATGCCTTCAGCCATTGAATGTGCCAAAGAAAATGCCAAATTAAATGGTAGGTTTCTCAGTTCATTGAATCCTTGTAAATTTTGTAATTCTAAAAGACTTGACTAAATTTGGCATTATTTTCCTGTGTTTTGAGCCAAGTGTAAACATTTTCAATGTAGTGTGCTGTGAGGGGAATTTTAACTGGACAGCAGAGCTACAGTCTACTCTTATATTGAACACCAGGACCTCGGTTTTTAATTCCATCCCAACAACTAGACAGCTGTTCTTGTCAGGCCTTGGACCACTGACAATGGGGGACCATGCCGGAAAATCCTGTTGAATTTTCTCAGCCAAAACCGGAAGCGAACCCGCGACCGCCAGGCTATGGAGCCAGTGTCTTAGTCACTTAGCCATCGTTGCTACACAAAACTTCTGTCTTGACACACTGCATTGCTAAACCCAACTTTATTATCCCAGTTGGTGCAGCAAAGTAGGATGTTAAACCCCATTGCAATTTTATTCTGTAAGAAAATGTTTTTTTTTGTTCAAATTCTGAAAGTGAAAGCTTATATTTACAGTTTTGGAATATAAAACATTTAATATTGCTATGATTTTTAGATACAAAGAATATAGAATTTATATGTGGTATGGCTCATAGAACATTAAAACAGATGATAGAAGATAATCACAGTGGATTAAGGTTAGACAATGTGGGAGCTATATTAAATCCTGGCAGAGTAGGATTAAGTAAGTAATCATATTACTCTTTGTAAAAAAATCATTGGCTTAATAATTTTCTATAAGTGTGTTATTTAAACATTGTGGTAATGATTTGTTTATAATTATGAGTAGGCCAATTGAGCTCTGTTTCTCAAATGGAAAAAATCATGTGGTTTTTATTCATTTTCCAATGCTATAATCATAATCAAAATGTTTAAACCAATGGCAAACATATACCATCTCAACACAGTCCTAGGGGGGTGGATGGCTGAATGCTTAGCACGTGTTTGCTGTATCATATAGTCTGTCATTGAGTCAACTGGCGTGGTTTGGAATCCCCAGTTGTACGTTACAAGGAGTATGGTATCCTGTCCATCCTCGTGTGTTTTCTCCGGGTCCTCCGGTTTCCTCCCACTTCTAAAAGCCCCCTACACACATGTGTATTTTTCAAATGAAATTAAACCACATGTTAGTCATGAAATGACCTAATTTGTGTTAAGTGGAGGTTAAACCCCATTTCTCTCTCTCTCTCTCTCTCTCTCAACACAGTCCAAATTTTCTCGGCACAAGGGGAGATAACTATTCCTCATGCAAAACAGTGAATACAAGGATGTTAAACTGTCAATAATTATTTCTTCAAATTAATATTATATGGTGTATTCCAATTTCAAAGATAAATATCTCTTCCGTTTCCCTAAGATAAATGCATATGTCACAATTTAAATGTTTTTGACTAGAGGATTCAAACTTTTGCATTGTTTTGTTTTGAGTTTTGGACCTACTTGTCTTATTAACCACGGAACTGGTCACCTGTATGTTCATGATCTATAGTTAAATTAGTTCTAGGTGTGTTGATATTGTTTTCTTTTCTATATAGATAAGAAGTTTATCTATGCATTAAGGAGTTGTCCAGAGGTGAAACACATTATTTATGTATCCTGTAAACCTGCAGGAAACGCCCTCAGAAATATAGTGGAGTAAGTACATTAAAAGTAGGCATAATTGTCACAAATTCCCAGTTTGAGTCGAATTTCAGTCGCAACAAATATTTCAAGTAGAGTTTCAAGTAGAGTGTTGCAAGTAGGGTTATTGATGCAACTTAGGTAGGACTCGAGTTCCCACCCCTGGTAGATTAAGATTACAGGATAAAGTATATGATTATTGGGCCACATATGTGTTTATCAATCTCCAAGGCCAGTATGGTCCCACAATTCTTATATGTACAAATCCATATCAAGTTTTAATAGTGCTTTAGTTTTTTATTGTCTGCAGTATTTCTTGATTTTAACAGCCAAAATATCAGAAAATACCACCCTTCTTGCAGCAGGAGTGGCTGTTTATCAAAGAGATAAAACGAAAGAATTTGTAGTTGAGTGGGGCGGGATTTGTTGTGGGGGCTTACACGAAGTTGTCACTAAGTAGGAGAGTGGCTGCTGGTACAGATTCTACTGTATTTATAAAAATTAAAGATACATTATGTAAGATTTAGATAAAGAGCCATTCTTGCTATAATAGTTCAAAAATAGAAAATGTGAAATGAATAATTTGAAAATTTCATTCAAATTACTCTATTGCGAGCAAAATATTAAAGATAAATTATGGAAGACAAGATAAAGAGTTGGCAGTTTTCATTTTAGTAGTTAAAAACTAGATAGTGTAAAGGTAATTTGCTGAAAATTTCAGTCAAATTGATCCACAATGAGCCGAGAACGAAGCGGGTGAAATTTTCACCTACCCTCGGCCATCATTACTAAAATCCTTAATGTAAACAGCATAGTCTCAATTATCCACGTTTTAAATTTAATTATCAATGGCCCAGAAGCAGCATATAGGAATCTAATCCAGCCAACATCGAAGGCTAATCTAGACATCGAAAGTTTATTATGGTCTAGATAAGTTAATTAATTTCTAATTGATAATTTAGATAACATTTCAGACCTAAAGAAAGACTCGTAATTGGCAGATTTAGCTCTTGGATAATCCAGGTTTAACCTTTGAATCTTTGACAAGACGTGTGCAATAATTTCAACCACGGTACAGGTTGTTCAAAGTTAAGTCTAGCTCTTCCATTTTGCGATTAAATCAAAATATGGCTGGAACTGTTCTAATCTATTTAATATTGGAGAAATCTGATGCCTTGGAGAGTTGATTGTGGCCTGGATTAATTAATTAATGTCTAATTGACAATTCAGAAAACATTTAGAAAGACCTTCAATAGGGAGATTTAGCTCTTGCATAATGTATGTTTAACTAAAATCCAACCATGGGTTTATAATTTTATTGAATGTATATTTATTAAGTAGAATCAATACCATGGAAATTATTATGTTATTTTTATTTGTAGTTTATTGGTACCTGAAGATGAAGTTATACAAGGAAAATGTTTTAGAGCAGAGAAGGCCTTGGCTGTAGATATGTTTCCACATACTAGACATTGTGAATTAGTGATATCTCTTGTTAGATAGGGTCATCAATAAAACATATTTTATTATATTAATATATGCAGTTATACATAACGCAACTACTGGGTAACGCTGATATGGTTGACCAGAAAGTGACAGAACTTCTTTCAAATATTACGGGGGGTTGGGATGGCCTAGTGGTCTAGAGTGCCGCGCTTCGACCTCTAGCTGGCCGGTCACCTCTGGCTTGCGGCTGTGGTTTCGAGCCCTAATGTGAGCGTATGTGGCATGGAGATAGGGGCGCCTTCTCAACCTGGTTGTTTTCCTTCGGGCACTCGGTTTCCTCCCACTGCTAAAGACCCCTACGCGCAAGCGAATTATTGAAATAAAATTAAACCATATGTTAGTCCCAAAATGACCTAGTTGTGTCGAGTGGACGTTAAACCCCATTTCTCTCTCTCTCTCTTTCAAATATTACATTTTAGAAAATCATGAAAGTATGATCATTCAAATGCAGTTCGTGATAGGATACGTCACCAGAAGTTTACTTTTAATGAATGAGTTAGTAACGAATGCTACCCTGACTGTCACAAGAAGGTTGAAGCAAAATTGTCTGATTACAATATGATTCCTTGCTAATATAGGCACTGCTAATCTATGGCTGTGGTAAGGAAACCAGATGTTGTCAAATTCAACTCATATCTGACAACTGGCCAGACATTTGTCTTTCTTGGCTAGAAATGGCCATTAGCGACATTAGCATTATGTATAGATTTAGCTGAAACCAAGAAACAAATATGAATTAGCATTTTCTGTCTGGGTTTGGTATTCATGGTTTTTAGGCAAAGTATAACCCATTTAAGAGGTTGCTAATGGTGAAATGTATGGGGGATGGTTACATATTTACCAGTATGCTACTTACAGTTAGTGTAAATACATCCCTTTAGTAAGGTGTTGGCACAGGTTGCTCCATCTGTGTGTTGGGGAGGGGGGGGATGACCGTGTACGCTGTATCATAAAGTCTGTCATTGAATCAACTTTCATGGTTTTGATTCCTCGGTTGTATCTGACAAGGAGCACGATCTTTTCTCCGGTTTTCCGGTTTCCTCCCACAGTTAAAGAACACTCCCCGCAAGCGAATTATTGAAATAGAATTGAACCATGTGTTAGTACCCTAAATGACCTACTTTGTGTCAAAGTGGACGTTAAACCCGATTTCTCTCTCACCATTCGTGGTATGCTACTTCCAGTTGGTGGATCTCAACATTTTCGTGAATGCATTTCTTTGTAACCTGTTATCACAGGTTGCTCCATCTGAGTGTTCATTTTGCAAAAAGTTAAAGCCAGTCTAGCAGATTATCGCTTAGCAGTGATGATCATAACAGTTATAAACGACAATCACACGTGACAATGGACACTGTCTGGCGGGAAATTTTGGCTGCTCCTTTATTGAATTAACGCTTCGGCTGTCGTCATCTTTTCCATTCCATTAACAGTCTAGTCAATTATCACTTGCTTATATTAATTTGAGACCCGCTTGGTAAGGGTGGGGTGTGGATGGCCGAATGGATAGCACGTGTGCGCTGTATCATAAAGCCGTGAATTAACTGGCGTGGTTTCGAATCCCCGGACGTACGTGACAAGGAGCCGGATTGCCTGTCCAACCTTGTGGGTTTTCTCCGGGTCCTCCAGTTTCCTCCCACTGCTAAAAACCCCTTCGCACATTTCTTTTACCTTCTCTTGGTAAGGGTGACCTGTCAAGTGAATGGTAGATGTCAAAATGTAATCCTTATCCATGACTAAAATCCCATATTTCGTCATGCTTATGAATGCATGATAACCAATCTGTAATGTCAAACCCAGGTATGTTTCGGTCGTAGTGTCGCAATGAGTTTCAATTTGTTTGTTTTTTTCACTTACAGTCAGTCTCAAAGACAAATCAAAGTTTATCAACCCGCTTTCTGTCGCTTAAGGTCTGTTTATACTGAGCGCGAACGCGAACTCTGCGATTTCCCGCGCGAATCGTTCGTACTGAAAGCGACGATACGAACGGAAATTCGCAGGTGAAAGTTGTGCATTTATGATTTGACCATTTCCAGCTAAACATACGACACGCATGTATGACTTTTGACCTCGCACTCTGGTCGGCTAACGATAGTCATTCGCGCGAACTTCCAAAAATTAGCTCGAGAGGCAATCTCTGCGACTTTCGGTGTCGGTAAAAACGACGTATAGTGCAATCTCAATGGATGTAAATTCAAACGACTGCTCGGGACATGGATACATATCTTAGCTACATTTTATGCGTCATGGGTGGGTTTGTTTCAAAATTCTGGTGGAATATTTTTTTCTAATGGGGGGACGGGGGCTTTGTTACTGTTGTAATTCACATATCTACTCTTTAATAGATGATATAAACATGATTTTCGCATGTCTTTGCTAACATGTATCCCCCCCCCCCTCGACAAAATTTAGATCTTCTGGTAGAGTGCTATGCTGCAGGCGGGACATTTTTGCACATTTTAACTTGTGGGCCAAGTGATATATCAGTCCTACAATCTGACCTATTCCAGTCCACAAAAATCATCCCAAACTCGTGGGCCAAAATTGTATAGACTCCAAAACATCAACCTTCGACCGAGTAGCACGTTAATATAGGATCAGTATAAATATGTGCATCAAAGCCACCTCAAAAACTTCGACTTCAACGAAACCATCAATGAAATTGTCATAATACACTGTTCATAGGACGAGAAGACACTGGTCATAAAGGTTGCTTTTTTGATGAGGGTTAGATATACCACAATACATCAAAATCACGTCAGATATTCCCAAAATTCCTCGTTCATTTGGGATAGAAAGGATAGAGTTGATTTTCTTTGAGTTCTTCGCCTTACCCCCTTTCTCGCCCCCCCCCCTGCTAAGGAAATGAATGTTTTGTACCGACTCGGATAATAAAGACGTGCGTACGTCATGCAGTATACTATGATGTAATTTTTTTTTTGGGGGGGGGGCTACGGAATGTTTTTTTTGGGGGGGGTGGGGGGGCTAAGGATGTGGCCGGCTAAGAACACTGCTAAGAAATCATTATTTTTGGCGAAATATTTGGGAGAGGGGGGTCTCTAATTCGATTTTTGGGGGAACCCGGAGAAACCCACGAGGTTGGACAGGCGATCCCACTCCTGGGGCAATAATCCTTATATAGGTAAGACTGGAACACACGATAGGCTCACATCATATCTATATTCATATTCCCACAGGAATTAGAAGATCTGAAAGAAGAAAAAAAAAGTCTTTATCATTAAATAACAAATGTTATAATTATACGGTTGTTGTCACTAGGCTACATGCGGTAAAGAATCGACAGTAATGAATAAATTATGTATTTTCATGTACATTTTCAATTAAAAGTGTTGAAAAAAGTTGATAATGCTGTTGTTATTTTACACTTCGTCGAATTCCAACTGCCATACGCACTCCAACGTGTACACGGGGGCCCAGTTTTCCGTACCATCCAAAGGACTATAGTCTCTACTCCTCCGTCATGTACCATAGACAACGGAAACCCCAACCGGAAAACCACGAGAAACTGCCATCACGGCGATAAATTCCGACACGTCCTGATTAGTGATCCAGTAAATCGTGAATTAAAATCTTAAAGCGTTAATTTCATATTTTCAAAGAAAGTCAAAACATGATTATTTTTATGTCTTTTGCTCAATAGGTTTTCAACTCACTATTATACGATCACAGGCATTATTTTCCACTCTTATAACTCATTAACACAGGAAATGATAATACCACCATTGTTTTTCTATTGCCCCATGCAATAGCTATCTTCAAACATTTGAATTTGAAGTTGAAAATGACATTTTTGCCAATTTCTCAACTGGCAATAGTGAATTATAGGATTAATAGGATTATTCTTTAACAAGGTAGGACTGTTTATAGGTTCAATTTATTTTAAGGCTTTATTTTAATAAATTTTTTAAAATATAAATTAAAAATATGAAATTGCAGCTTTGAACAGACATTATTCAGGAGCTAAATCTGCCTATTACAAGTCTTTATTTAAGCCTTAAATGTTATCTAAATTATTAATTAGACATCAATTAACTTATTAACTCTAGATGCAATCGTTAGCCTGCGATATATAGTGAATTTGAAAACGTCTTGTAGTGGATGATTCAACGTAAAATTGGATAATCGAGACTTTGTTTATTATCGTACCAACGTATACGTAATGACGATCGAGCCTAACCTAAAATTGAATCGCTAATATTTCGTTTCAGAGTGAAGCAGTTTGACCGAAATTTTCTATTTAATCTTACTTAAATGTTCTTAATTTAAGAGAATAAATATATGGAATGGAAATTAAATGAAATGTAGCGAGGTTTAACGTCCTACTGTTCTGCTCCTAACGTGGGCTAATAAAGTCGGGCATACGCCATACACAGTGTGCTATGAGGGAAATTTTGCCCGGGCCCCGGCGCTACGGCATACTCTTATATCGAATTCTAACTGCCAATGGATATTTTACGTGTACGCCAATTTGTACACAGGACCTCAGTTTTTTTGTCCCATCCGAACGACTAGACAGGTGTCCTTGTCGGGCCCTTCGTCCTGCATCACTGGTAAGGGGAACGACGCCGGAAAATCAGGATGAACTTTCTCGGCCAATGCAAAGATCGAACACCCGACCTCCAGGCTAGCTTAATAGAATGGGGTTTGTTATCTGAGAAATACCAGACTTCCTCCCACTGCTAAAGACCCCTACGCGCAAGCGAATTATTGAAATAAAATTAAACCATATGTTAGTCCCGAAATGATCTCCATCTCTCTCTCTCTCTCTCTCTCTCTCTCTCTCTCAAATCCTGTCTTCATTAGCCCAGTCGGTGGAGCGCCAAAAGGTCAAAACCCATTTCATTTCATTGAAAATTCTTTAAAAATCCGACTGTGCAAGAATCACCAACTGGACCTCGATTAGCCCTGGCAATCTTCTTACGGCATGACTAGCGCGCATAGAACATTCTTTAGAATTATACATTTACTTTTATCAGAATGAATAAATTTATCACAGAAATAGTTTATAAGCAGAGTTGGTTTATTTACCGTTTTAGCGTCAAAACTATGTCTAGTCGCCCTGTCCATTTTATATTAAAACCCGAATAAACTTGCTTCCTTATGTAAATGTTGAAAACTACACATGAACCGAGATTGTGTTGTTCTCATGTAGACGCTTGTCTGTAACCTAGTCTTATCATTATTCTGTGTATAATAGTTAATTGATTCATTTCATGCACAACTGACTTCTTTTTGATTTTTCTATATGTACATGCAAATTAGAAAAAAACTCAAGATTTTTGGCACGAACGTAACATTAAGTTGGCATGGTTTCCAAATATTGCATGTAGACTTAAAACGCATTTCACAAACGACCTTCGAACGGATATCTTTTCGATATAATGTCTGTTTTGGATCTAATGAAGCTTGGACTAATCCACTTCAAGATTATACATGTATAATAATCAAACTGATTTTTATCACTAAGCCGATTATAATTTGTTGTTAAACATTAAAAAAAACTGTTTGAGACTAAGGGGCGGGGCTAAACCATGTCTCCACGGTGCTAAGGATTTAAGACTTGCGCGCGCGCTCTGAACGAGCTATGATAACCCTGTCAATCGATGCTGTTGGCAATATCGTCTGCCACACAAACAGACCAGCATAGGAGCGCATATCAAGCTATTATAGCTGTCTTTTGCATTGGATTTTAAACTTCACAGTTTCGTTTACTTTGTTTAGTGTAAATTCATTCCCAAATCTACGACAAATTTGCCCTGTTCGTGTTTGCTTGGATATTAGTGATCATAAACGATTAATTTCGGAGGATTCAATCTTGTATTAGATTTGAAGACGGGAGTTGTGTCTGCTTTTATAAAACGTGCATTTCGTGTGCCGGGAATATTTGTTGGTTGTGATAGTTTTATCGTATTGTCAAATTCGCCCTATAAACACAAGCCGATTTGTTATTTTCCACGCCCGCATTTAAACTCAACATTAAAAATGGCTGAAGAATTGGAAGCGATGTTCAAAAGGCTCTCTGAAGCAGAAGATTGCAAATCTCTTCTCAAAAAACATCTGAGTAAAGAGATATTCGAAAAGCTGAAGGAAAAGAAAACTACTTTAGGGGGTACATTAGCTGACTGTATCCGTTCCGGTAAGTTGAAGTTTAAAAAGAAATATTTGTTTTTAAATTGTTTATTTTAACATCTTGATGGGTGTAGTAACCTGTATGCGCAGTCAGCCAAGATGAATACAGTATGTTTTAGTAGTATACGTCAACTTTTGATAAAATGCTCTGCATAATCCTACGCACGTGTTCATAAAATATAAATATAAACGGTAGTTAAAATCTCGGGCAACATCAAAATAAAACACACTGAATAACCCACGAACAAGCGTTCTTCATGTGCATATTATTTCTGTGTGAAAGTATGTAGAACATAATACAGTATTGTCCAACGCAATTCAGTTATGTACATTATGCTTTCACCTTTTGGCCGAGCCATAATGTTTAGAAATGACAATTTGACGCGCGTTCAAAATATTAAAAAAAAAAACCATGTTAGGCATATATGCATTTATAGAAAACGATTGACTCGGTCTCGGGGCCCATTCCCTTGGCCAGAGTTGCCCTTTTGTCAGAAGTGGGGCCCTTTTGTCTGCCTTTGGGGCCCTCTAACTGAGATACATTTTCATTTTTCTCATCGGTAATATCATTTTTCTCCCGTTTTATTTTTCCAATTTCTTTGATTTTTTTTCGAGAGAGGAGGCGCAGCGCCTCAGCTGTAAAACGCCTTTGAGTTTGTAAGTTCAACACCGTTCATTTGACATGACATGACTGAACACATAGCATATACAGAGAATCCGATTACATTCTTAAGCGATTTATATAACCTTGCATTGTATGCGTATGAATATTAATTGTATGTTTTGTTAGTCGCAAGGGGGTATGCAAGCATGGTAACAATATAAATATAGCGGTATTAAGTTTTGGTTTGACGTGTATCATAGCCTGATTGGCGTCGTGCACACCTGTTGGGATTAATTAAATAAAATTGCTGATAAAAGATGGTATATTAAATGAGCCAAGTCTTAAACTCAATATTATACACAATCTCGGACATTGCAAACAAGATGTATAGGTCAATTAAAATCAACATTGATGTTGCTATATTACCGTGATGTGATAAGATGGGCTTCTGAAATCCAATATTTAAGACAAAATGAACATTTTAAAATTTGCACACGAAGCGTTAGCCAGAATGCTTGCGCATGTCTGTTATATAAAGCGATTCGCTGAACAGGTTAAAAGCTTTTTTTATCGACTTGCCAAATTGATTTGAATTTAGTAGAGATGTCATGTGACAATTTAGTCGATTTCATAGTACTTTGGCGAGTTCGTTAAATGCTCCGATTAGCTGTAAACAATTATTGTGGCTGGACACAGTTGAAAAAAAAACACGTGACCACTAGATCAAATCTTCAAATCGCACCCTGAACTGATTTCGCGATTTGATGTAATCGCTTCGGATAATCGATGTCGATAAATTCGTTGATTAGGGTAACCAATTTGAATTAGATGGACGTTAAAGATGAAAATGTGATTGAATGCAAATCACTTTGGCTAATCAGTGGTCGATAAAAACGCCTTAAACATTTCCCTTGTAGGTAAATACTGCTGGTGTAGACTGGAATGACCATTCAATTAAAACTCTTCGCGTATTTCTCCGAACATACCTGATTAAAAATTACAAAAATTCGAAACGATTGGATGGAAATCAGTTTATATATATTCGTATTACTTTATTATATGCTTTACAACCCATTTGTGTAAATTGCAATGTGCTACAAATTAGCGATTTAGATCCTTTAACTAACGCATGGCTGAGTTTTAATTTGCATCTCATTTTAATTAGTGAAACATTTAAAGGAGATGGCCCAGTTTCCATTTGGCCTTCAAAAAAGGGTTAATTTAAGTATGCAAATCAAATGTCAAAAATGTGATAAAAAAAGCATTTAGAAATAATGTGATAAAAAGAGCATTTAGAAATAGGGCACCCACAGTCCTACATGTATGTGGCGCCCCAGGGCACAAGCTTCCCCTTCAAACCCCCCAGATGATCGAAAACCCCATAATACAATCTCACATAAATATATGCCCCTCGCCCCACCCTCCACTTTGAATATTTGTGGTATGCACTTAGATAATCCCCCCCCCCACCAAGAAGTGTTGCCCGGGCATCTGCCCCCCCCCCCCCTCCTGTTAGGCCCTGTTTAGAAATGGTCAGAAAACGATTTATATGTTAAGTAACCCTGCTAATGTGTTCGCCTCCATGTTTTCAATGGGCGACCTGAACAAATTATGTTTTGTAAAATTTGCCAAGAGACAAAGGGACGTGTTATTCATTTTTATTGTCTACATATTATTACCTTGCATGCGTGAAAATTTAATGTAGACGGAGTAGGTTTAAATTCTCCACCCATGATTACGTAGTAGGTATAAAATGTTAGATCAAACTTCACAAAAAAAATGTCATAACATCAAATGGTTAGAATATTGTGAGCCAATCACATTAGCAGTTCAAGGTCACATGTCTGACGAGCTTAACGTCATGTGAATAACTGTTGTCAAAGACTGAGAAAAGTATGCCAAACGATTTGTGAAGTGTTTATTTTCAGACGGATGTATCAGTGCAAAGTCTCTTCCTGCCAGACGAAATTTCACAATTGGTTGCCCCCTTTAAAGCGAATTTATGGCTGAATTTTACACCCGATTTTGTAAAGTCAACTTTGTGCTGTTACATCTTCTGTTTAAACTAAAATTGTTACTATGGCTTCGTTTCGTATCTAAATTAAGTTAATATTTTCTCTGATTAAATTGCTGGCGTTTATACAATATAGATCTTGGTTAGTGCTCAAACATTGCCTTTAACAAAACAAATCTATTTCAGTCGACCTTGCATATTCGTATTTGTGTTTCATTACTTTAAAAAAAAAATAACAAGAAACATTTCAAAAAACATTTCCCATGGTATAGACTGTCCAGTGGTACGTATCAGTTTGATGGGGTCATGTCAAAATTCAACAATATTAACATTTGGCATCCGTTCATCATTTGCCGATATGTCAAATGTTTGACCTGCGCATGTCAGCTGTTGTAATTTGATTATGGAATCTGTTAGCACTGTCCAGATGTATAGTTGAAAGATCTGTGTCATGGATCCCGAGTAATAAACACACGCGCTGTCATTAATAAGTGGTGTGTATGTGATATTATAATTGACCTCCTGGATTAAATCAGAAAAAAAATCACCATAATCTCTCTCCACTGATTTAAGCAGAAAAAAAAATTGAACCCCGGCCAGTCTAAATGCTTTTACTGTTGTTTTGTCTTCGATAGATAGATATAATACCAGATCGTCTCTGTGTATAACTATCGTCTCCATGTGTATCGCTATGCCGTGACTGTATATAATTATGTCCTATATAGGTATAATACAAGGATCGTCTCTATGTGTATAACTATCGTCTATCACTATTCTGTTACTATCTGTGTCCGAACAGTGATTGTTATAACTAGTTTTTAACTATTCTGTAACTGCATATGTCCCAACAGTGGCTTAGTGGGTAAGACCCTGGTTCGGTAGCCTGGAGGTCGGGTGTTTGATCCTTGGCCGCGAAAGTTCCTCCAGATTTTCAAGCAGGGTTCCCATTGTCAGTGATGCAGGACTGAGGGCCTGACAACGACAGCTGTCTAGTCGTTAGGATGAAGCGAAAAACCGAGATCCCTTGTTGACATATATACTCATGCACGTAAAAGATCCCTGGACAGTTAAAAAATCGATATAAGAATAGGCCGTAGTGCCACTGTTCGGGCAAATTTCCTTCATAGCACGCTATATAGGTCTTACACAAGGACCGTAAGATAAGATTTTATTGCATCGAAACATCCATTGAAGACAGCATACAATATAAACATGTACATAAGATAAAACAATATAACAAGTATAACTCAAGACACACAGTATTGCATACAAACCTCCTTTACTGAGGAATATCACAACAGGTGCTGCACTGTTATTCAGTGAAGCATTTACAGATAAACAGAATACTAAATCATTTTCAATTTCCGTTACCACACCCGTATCTTATCAGAGCATGAATGAAGTTAACTTGGCAATATGTTTCGAATACATGCTATGGAAATATTGTTGTTCACGAAAACAACACAATACAGTCTGAAATGTGATTTTTTTTAAAAAAGAGAGAAAGAACAAAACAAGTAAAGTAATATGATAGTTTGTGCCATGAAAAGCTTCCTGGAGATTCGACCATCTAACAATAATATTAAACTTGTTAAAAAAGATAGAAGGTATATTTAGATATTTATCTGGTAGATTCATCACGAGAAAGAGACTTTATCTTATTAAGAAATCAGAGATGTTCAACAGAACGGTATAGCCTGTTATCAATCTACTATATAGTTTCTGACTGGTTTTATTCAAAACGTTTATATATTTAATAATTTACAGTTCATTGAAAGGGGTTTCTTTATTACCCTAATAGGCACCTGAAATAAATTAAAAGTGGAGTAGGACTGAAGGGAAGGGGCGCCATAAAGGGGTCGAGAAGAAAACTAGAATCCAAAGTGCTTCCTATGTGTCTTCTTTAGATAATAGCCCCCTAAATATACATAAATTCGAATTTTCCTTGCAAAGTTTTACCAAAGATAAAATATAGGGTTATACCAACTGTATCTAAGGTTTTAAAAGTACATGTAATATCGTACTGGCGAAGGAAATAAAATAAAATAAACGTGTTGGATTGTCTTTATAAAAGTAAAGGGTTTTCAAGTATAGAAAGAAACGTAGGCGATTTATAGAATAGACCATGATGTTACTGAGAGTGGAATTATAGGTTAATTGGCACGAGGTCTGGTTTCTTCTCAGTTCTCCCTCCCAATATACTTTCTTTTTTTATTGAATTTTAAATCATCCCTACCTCGCCTGTCGTCATCTTAGCATTATCAACATTCCATTTGGCTATTTCAAGAAAGCATTACTTTTCTGGAAGGATTATATTACATTTGTTATAGGCTATTAAAGAAAGGTTAGTACAGCGGCGTTCCTGCAAGAAAATATCAGAATAAAGTTTTGAAAACAAATTTGATGGTCAATGCATGACATGAAAAACAAAATATTATGGTCCGATTTTGGAACAAAATTCTAACACCATTTAAAATTTAATGCCATTAAGAGAATTAATTGCTAAGTTTAGAATAAAAAAATAATAAATGAACGTCATTATATTATTCTAACACCAAATATTCTTCAGGTAATAAATACATCTATGTATAAATAGTTTATGCAGGAAGCTGTTTTGAGATAAGATTTGAACTCCAGTTATGCTTTCTCTCATTACGTTACTATGCTCTCTAAACATGTATTATATTTTATCAAGATGGCCGATGTCCTGATAATTTTGTGAATTTGTTATAACGAGACAGATGTTTTATGTGTTATGATGCATGTTTCAGTTCGTAACACATCCTATGTGTAATATCAGCAAAAAAAAAAAGTTTGAATTACCCCACAGCCATAACACAACCAAAACGATTCACATTTTATGTTTGGCCAGTTAATATGTGCAAGAATCATTTGCTTGATAAAGACTGGAGTATCCTCGTCGAAACGTCGCTAAGTATCAAATTCAGTAATTGTTTATCCATAAAAAATGTAACTTGCGTTAATATGTTCAAGAAGGTTAGGAATCTCTCGAGGGGGATAGTAATGGAGATTTTAATTAGTACCAGAAGATGCACCACAAGGACTTCAAGCTTATACAAGGTTATATTATCCCCTTTTATCGTAATTCGGATGTAGTCATCATGCTGAGAATAATGTAGTAGCGACATCTTGTTTGAATTTCCACGTCTGTTCTGTAATATATCTTACTGATAACGAGAAGAACGATTAAAGAAGTCTTCATCTGGTCGTAAAGGGTTACAAGATAGGGCAAAGCCATTCATACGAACTTCAAAGAAGTGCAAAGAGGTTTGACGTGTGTACAATTGCGTGGATCGTAACCTAAGCCCCTAACACTGATAGGTCTAATATCTGGTTTTTATAATCTGTAGTACTGTATATGATACTAAAACCAAGAAAACGTGCTAATTATAGATAAGTTACACTCTTATACTATACTTCGTTCATAAGTAGACCTTTAATAGGTTAGATAACATGGTGCTTATAGGATCATTTAAAATATAATTCACCGAGTCACCAATGTTTAATATTAAAACGGCCAAATAAATATTTACACCGATTTCCTATTGTTAAGATAAGGGGCTATAATTTTGGTTACAGTTCTGACCGAACACAGATTCAGACATTATCAACACAAAGAAAATCCCAATTTTGTCCTGTGTGACTTTAGTCAAAAGGTTGGAGGGGGTATATCCTCTTTATTAAAATAAGGGGCTATATATTTTTGTTGACATAAGAGATATAATTTTGGTTACATTTTGGCAGAACAAAGATTTAGACATTATCAACTCAAAGAAAAAATCCCAATTTTGCCGTGTGACTATAAGCAAAATGTGTGTGTGTATTGGCGGGGGGGGGGGGGGCTGTTTATTAGAATAAGGTGCTATATATTTTTGGCTAAATGTTTGTCCAACCAAAGATTATGGATTGTTCCATAAATACGATAGATTGCACATATATTCCAGGGGCCTAAGATGAAATCCAAATTTTAGTAATTTGAATCGGTAATATTCGATTGATTTTAGTGCTTACCCAATCAAAATTGGAAAATCTACAAAAATGTGGAGAAATGGGGCCCAATTTATCACTTTTAACAGTTTTATTGCCAGGTATAATGTATAACGCCTTGTGATAGTTTTCCGATATACGGTGAGACGTCTGGCTCATTCCAATATATTTGCATCATTGTCTCATTTAGGTTACAGACAGCTTAATATAGCCACGTGTTAACTTGTACCGTATATTATATAAGTTTATCTCTATAGAATGTATAGGCAAACGTTTTAGTTCTGTTCTCTGTGAATTTAAATAAGCAAAACCACGGCGGTCTATAATCCGAACCGGTTTGTCTCCAATATTTACATCGTTTAAAATTAGACATAAACCATGAAGTATTAACATTTTTACGATAATTTTTTCTCGCTGTGTCTTATGATACTATTACTGCTATTATTTAACAATGGACTCGAAGTCGTAAAGGAATTGATTTAGATTCATGTAAATTGACACGAAGAGCTTTGTGTTTACTTCTTGTATATGGTTATGCAGTAGATGTTCCTAATGTCGCATGAATTGACGTAAAAAAATAAAACGCTTTGATAATTAATCCGAGACGAATCGTATTGTCAAGGTCCCACCACACAATTTACTATTATTAATTACCCTTAGCAGTTTCATTATTTCATTATTATACGCTATTAATGTAACCATTGATTTTGTAAGTTCTTGAATCATGAAAACCTAACTATACAATCAATGGGTCTTTGTGCGTGTTCTCTCAAACCAGTCCCTAGTTGTTATAATCATTACGGAGGAACCATCAAATCGACAGTCATTTCCGCATGTTTCATTTATATTATCTCCCGTTTGTCTGAACGCCAGTGAATCAGTTTATGAGGAGTATTATAATAATTGAAAACAACCTTGATATGCTACTGAATCATTAATTCGATCATGTTTCTATTTCTATACTTTCGGCAAAATTGCTGGGCTTTTGGGGTTTACTAACACAACACGTCATTTATATGTTCAGCAAATTGAGCGGCTCAAATGCCATAAATATTGGAAATCTTAAGGCCGATTGCAGCTGGAGGCCAAGGTGTGTTAACGTCTTCATAGATATATTCAACTCAACAGTCAAATGAACCTATCCCGTACTTGACATACCAGACATAACTGCCAGATAGCTTGTCTAACCATATACTATTACACAAATATTATAGTAATAATAAATATATTATCATAGTTTACTTCAAAGGTTAGCTAAACATTATCTAATAGAATCTGTACATTTCCACCATCACGGAGGTGTTAGTTATATACACTGAATTATAATTGAATTTTAATTAGAAATGCCACATGTTGAAAACAATCAAACTTCTGTTTATCGTCCAGATTCAGACCTTAAATCATGTCCACTTTAATGATTGCGTCAACAAACTCAGGTGTCGATTTAATTAAATTGAATACCCCGTATTGAAGGTTCGTTATGTGGTCGTTCGTGCTATAATAGTTTAAAAAGATATAAGGAATTTTCAGACAAATTACTTTTTTCTTTGCGGAGATATCAGTGTTTGAAGTTTTAACAAGATTTAAAATAGACAGATTATTGTCGTAGCAATGCTGTTTGGCAACCGAGACTGCGTCTCGATTATCCATTTGTAATTTAAATTATTAAATGGCTATCGTGTTTCAATCCAATTCAATCTCAGTCATCTGATGATCTAGATAGTTTGATTATAGGTTTGGCATATTGATGAATGTCTAAATAATAGTTTAGTCAAAATGAATACCTACAATAAACAGACTTAGTAAGCTCTTACACAATTTCTCTTAACTCATGAAATTAAGGCTTTTTGACAAATTTACTTCATCTGCAAAACGTCAATACCGTACAACAAAATGGATAGGTCTATACATGCGTATGTTACATGTTTTTGTGCGTGCTTCATTTGCTATGAATTAATTTTCACAGTCTTGGAACATGACCGTTTAACCTTTCTGTGAAATAATACTTTTACTGTATTCCATGGTAAAAAAATGAAAAAATGTCGTCTTCATTACTCAAGCTACATGGTGTTAAATTAATGGCAAACGCGACGTGGTGTAATTGAGTATTGTCAAATTATGGATTTTGCCAGCATTTTCCACTTAACTTTCCGAAATGAAACAATTCGGGGCTTGCGTTAGGTCATGTCACATCTTTGGAAATTCTGTAAGTGTCCAACGCCGTCTGTGTATGTATCGGATATATCAGGGGTATCTGCCTTTATTATTTTTAATAAGCAATATTTTTATTCAGATTTGTATCGGAAAAAAGATTGGAGACCAGATATAGACTCTATTAAACCCCTCACCCTGATTGTATACATGACTATATTTAAATCTGACATCGTGAAGACCTAAAAACATTGCATATTTCTTCAATGCCCCCTCCCCCCCCAATTACATTTCTGAAATCATTATAGATTAACGCTGCACAATTCTTAAAATTCAGAAAGCTCTGTATCCCGGCAAGCCAGTGTCTGACTTTGAATGCCATCTGTTCTGTATCGCTAAATCAAGACCAAATCAAATTTCTCCAAACCACCCTCCATGTATCTGACCACTTTTATCAATGATATAAGCTTCGACTGCAGGTACAAGGTAATAAAGCACTTTAAACATTTAGCTGATTTATATTGCGGCCTTTTTGTTTTCTGTTCTGTGTTTATGATACTTGCAATGTTATGCCTTTTTATACGCCCACATAGAAATGTGGACGTATATTGCCGTCGCCCCCGTCCGTCCGTCTGTCGGTCCGTCCGTCCGTCCGTCGGTCCGTCCGTCCGTCCGTCCGTCCATCGTCCACAATTTCTTGTGAACGCACTAGAGGCCAGGGTTAATATCCGATTGACTTTAAATTTATACACAGTGTTTAAGGTCATGAGACGAAGAAGCCTATTGATTATCAGCAATATCCGATAATTACTGCCAGAGTTATGACCCTTGATCACTTTGAAAAATCTTGTGAACGCTCTAGAGGCTAAAGTTAATATCCGATTGACCTTAAATTTATACACAGTGTTTAAGGTCATGAGATGAAGAAGCCTATTGATTTTCAGCAATATCCGAAAATTACTGCCAGAGTTATGACACTTGATCACTTGGAAAAATCTTGTGAACGCTCTAGAGGCTAAAGATAATATCCGATTGACCTTAAATTTATACACAGTGTTTAAGGTCATGAGACGAAGAAGCCTATTGATTTTCAGCGATATCCGATAATTACTGCCAGAGTTATGACCCTTGATCACTTTGAAAAATCTTGTGAACGCTCTAGAGGTTAAAGTTAATATTGGATTGACTTTAAATTTAAACACAGTGTTCAAGGTCATAATACGAAGAAGCCGATTGATTTTCAGCAATATCCGATAATTACTGCTAGAGTTATGACTCTTGATCACTTTGAAAAATCTTGTGAATGCTCGAGAGGCTAAAGTTAATATCCGATTGACTTTAAATTTATACAGTGTTTAAGGTCATAAGAAGCCTATTGATTTTCACGGATTTCCGATAATTAATGCCAGAGTTATGGCCCTTGATCACTTCAAAAAATCTTGTGGATGCTGTCCGATTGACATCAAATTTATACACAGTGTTTAAGGTCATGAGACGAAGAAGCCTACTGATTTTCAGCGATTTCAAATAATTACTTCCAGAGTTATCTCCCTTGATCACTTCAAAAAACCTTGTGACGCTATAGATGCCAAACTTATCATCCGATTGACTTCAGATTGATATACAGAGTTTAAGGTGTTGAAACGAACAAGTATTTTGATTTTCAATGAATTTTGATAACTGAACAGCTAAATCCATGATGTTAAATGTTTCCTATACTAATTGTTAGCGTAGGGCAAAACTTTATAAAAAGCAAACAAATTCTAATGATTTTCAGATAATTACAAAATGAGTTGTTACTCTTAATCAGATTTTAGTGTATAACAAATGTTTCATTCCCCAAAAAAGTAAAAATATGCGACAACCCTTGTTGACTGCCCGGACGATTTAGCTGCTGTGGGCGTATGTTTCGTTGCCTGGCAACCTATCTTTTTCAATAGTTGCACAACCGTTTTAAAAGATATAAAAATAACATGTATATCGCTGTCAGTGTGGAATTTGGCAAACTTTCAAAAATATTTTAGTGCAATACTAATTTTATTCTCTTCCGCAGCTAGCAATATATTCTAACCTTTAAATATTAACTAACAAAAACCAATTCTAGGAAATATAAACTTCATTCGAACAAGTCAGGATATAGCGGTAGCCATGATTTCGATAGAAAGACGTATTATAATTGTATAGGCTCGAGGCTATCCACTTATGGGCCCCACACTGACCAGCAGTGAATATTCACTAGGACACTTTCGTAGCCCTCTGTGAAACAGATTGATGAGACCCGTTCCAATCCCCCACCCTTGTGACTATACAGGAAGATGAAAATATGTTTTAAGCTCATTTAAGCAAAGTGGAGAATGGTGACGGATGTGTAAGACCACAGTGCGTCACGTGTGTAGCACAGCGTGAAAAGTGGTTGAGACCTTGGCCGAGGGACCCTTAGATCCTAAGGTACTAGGCCATGGTAAATTCGACACTGAAAGGGTTTCATCCATATTCTGACAGAAATTCATTTTCGTGTATGTGTTTTCGTTACAACAGGTCGTTCAAACTAGATTTAAAACGCCGGTGATTTTAAGTCGGGTTGTTATATAAGTCGAGCAAGCTTAACATTTTTTAAAGAACACACGTCGTCGTTTTGCCATGAAAACAGTTTACAGCGTGTGCCCAAAGACTAAAGCTGGAGCCAAACAGTTCAGACGGCTAAAATTTTAGCCAGCTTTATTTCTTTCCACCTTTGCATTCACACGGCAAATTTTATATTATTAACCACTTCCGGCTTACCATAAGCGCCCGACGCCAGTAAATATACCAATCTGATGCAAATCGGAACTATATTTCGTTTCGTTTTTTGTTTTTTTTTTTATTTTCGATTGCTTACACCACATGAACATCTGACTGGTTGTACTGGATCTTGATTAATCAATCAACATCGGCGTTTCTAGTGACGTTGACGTTGTGCATCAAACGTCAAGAACTCGCCATAATAGACCGTTTCATTGGCTAATCCCTCACTTCAACCAAAACGCCGGTAATATAACAACTCTTCCTAGTGCAATCTGTTTCACAGAGAATTACTTACGAATTATCTCTGTAACAGATGGTCCACAACATGTGCGTTGACTGTACGCGGCGGTAGCCTTTGGCTCAACGGCTCGAGCAATGTTTACTTAACACCTGACTGCTTCGGGCAAAATGATGCATTTTACTCATTTTAATGCCCATTTACACTAAATAGGAAATATTTTTGAACTACAAATACTTCAAACGTCTTTATTTATTTTTCTTTTACCTCAAAAAAATGTTTGAGAATTTAATTTGTCGGAGTAAAAAAGTTAATATGCCGTACTCATTAAGCCTCGTCGATGTCCTGCTTATCAGTGATTGTAGCGGCCAAGCGAATATTGACTGCGGGATCAGTTTGTTCCTAGTGTAGTAAGGACATGTAAAACGAAATTTTGAACTATAGAAAAACGAAACTATGTGTAGTAAAGACAAGTAAAACGAAATTTGGAACAATAATAAAACGAAACGAAATACTACCTGTGTTTTAATCATAGATTATGATTATATAGGCAATATTTAGTTTCCAAAAGTTTATAAGTTGGAACCAGATCTACAGAGTATGGAGATATAGATATTGCTGTGTTCCCCCTGATCTACATCCCGAAATCCATAGTGAACTGCATAAAGGTAGCCAAATTCGAAAAATGAATCTTTAAGAGATAATCTTTCAGAGAAGCCTGAAATGCCTAACGCGTTTTCTAATTAATTTAGCACATATATACGACTATCAGCACAATGTTGAAATTCCGAACTAAATCAAGGCTACACGTACACCGGTAATATATAAAGTCGTTATAGGCTTATGCGAATAAATGTCTAAATAATAGTTTACATAAAATCAGACTTAAAAGTGTTTACTCAAAATTGTTTGCCTTCTTTTAAAATTATAATATAGCTTTAATAAAACATTTGTTATTTAAATTTATCAAATACATCAATGTGCAAAGTTTTTTGTTTCGGGATGAAAGGTATTTCTCTAAAATAGTGATTGTCAGTTGAGTAAATTCTTAACTTAGCTTACATGTGCTTTAAACTCGTGGCCTGCAGTATCTTGATTTAGCTCTTACGAAATGCATTTTTAAACAGCAAAATACCATTGTTTGAACAAGCTGTAATTTATGGACAATTTGAACTATATAAAAGACATTGAACCATAATTTCATATTAGTTATTGTATCTTTTAGATTTTATGGTGATTAGATTTGTTATATCGATGCTACTTAATCCTGATTGTCCATACACTAACAAAATTACTTAAGAGTACCACGTGGGAATGGAATAGTGATAATTGTTTAGCTTAACTTACTCTTTTACTATAAACATTGTCCATGCATTTAGTATAATTGCTTCCTCATATCAGACTGTATTACTAATTAAGCGCGCTAACTGGATGCCTAAATGATAAAACGGAAAATCATGTTTTGTGATAGGAGAAAATAACTGATATACATGTATGTATGTAATATATTATCTTGGCCATCTTCGAATAACTGGCGTTTAAATTGTGTTGCATTCACTTTTCTGCTGTACTTGCACTTTCATCCCTGGCAAATTAATTTAAGTTGGCGAAGATATTTTCAGCAACAAAAATTCCAATTTGCAGAAGAGCGAGGCACCATCGGCATGAGTCATACTTTGAAGCCATTACTGATAATAATGCGTCGCAGTACATTACCATAGAGTATGATTTAGGTTGTGATGCCGCTGTAAATTGGGAATTCAACATAGCCATTTTCCTTACTGTGTTGGCAGACGTGAGTCAGAGTTAGGTCGTCACAGATTTAGCATTTAACGATAACCAAGTGTGACTGCCATATAATTGAATATGGGTCTCGTGTGGGGGTAAATGAAAAACCAAAATCCCCTGTATGATCAGACAACGTCTACACAATATATAGTTATTGGTTGTTTAAACAAATTCAATAGGTTCCACGACAATAGAACCTGTTCTATAAAGACAGATAATATATTATTATAACTTCTTATTCATTTGGTGCTATAGCCTTATATTAAGAGTAAGTACAGGCGGGACCGAACCACATACTCACACAATTACACAATACAAACGTTCGGACAGGACACAACATACAAACAACAAACCTAAAGTGTATGCATCCAGGAGCTATCCGTAAGCGGTCAATGCACTGTAGTGACACAGAAATTTTCATTCATATCGTTGAGGCATTGTCAAGGAAATGATTATAATATTAATAATATCATTAGAAATGAAATGGGGTTTAAAGTCCTAATATATATAGGAGCTACAACGTCTGCATCTCAGCGACGACTTGGCAGATTTATCTCTAGTACGTCAAACCAAAACTTATTTATCACCCGCAACCGTACTGCAATTTTTAAAACAATTTATTTTAAATAACTGTCTGGTTTATTTGATTTCGTCGTTATTTATCTTCAAAATAACACTGAGAATTATATCTTCATCCTTGAGTTTATTGATTTTTGTGTGAACTGCTATTCATTTGTATTTCTTATGGCTGATGATTTGTTTTTGAGTTGAATAATCCTTTTGTGCATGGCGTCAGTATCCACTATATTAATAACATTTTGATTAATGAGTTATGATTAGTACAGCTTATATTACTAATGATAGTAGCCGTCATATCAGTTTATTACACAAGCTAATATATGTAAACTTGATGCTAGCTAGCTATATATGTAATGAAATATATTTAATATCTTTGTAACATCGGTTTATTTTCGTATTTTATACGGCCAGAATGAATTGTTGTCGTTACACCGTGGATCCTCTTGAGGCTAAAGCTGACTTAAAACATACAGGTCCGGATCCAGGATTTTGTCGGGGGGGGGGGGGGATACATTGGAGCAAAGGGTGATACCTTGCAACCTGGTATTGCTTGGGCGGAGACAATGCGATAATCATGTTTATATCATCTATTAAAGAGCAGATATGTGAACTACAACAGTAACAAAGGAAACGATAATAAAAATCAACTATGCCCCCCCCCCCCCCCGGATCCGCACCTAATGATTTTCAACTATTTCTGCTTGTTAATGAGCAGATATGTGAACTACAACAGTAACAAAGCAAACGATAATAAAAATCAACTATGCCCCCCCCCCCGCAATGGAAAAATGTGAAATTATATCAGTGAGAGCTTTAAAATTCAGTCCCCATGTTCCTCAAACAACGATCGCGAGTTATACCACAGTATCAAGCCTTCTATGTTGAGTTACTCCACACCCACTTTGACACTGGCGTCGATAGAAGTCAATACTTACGTGAAAATAGATAGACAAATAATGAGAAAAAGTGCATGATATTTAGTGTTGCGGTATAATTAGATCTATTCATAAGTAACAACGGTCTCCAACTAAATATGGGGGATTGGGTGGCGCGAATGTTTTAGCGTGTGCGCGTTAGATCGCAAGATCTGTTATTGAGTCTAAGTGATGTGGTCTCCATTGTCCACGTGTATTGACAAGGAGTATCGTCGTCAGTCCAGCCTCGTGTTTTTTCGCCGAATCTTCTGGTTTCCTCCTATACAGGCGCGGATCCAGGATTTTTTGCAGGGGGGTGGGGGGTGGGGTCTAGGTTTGATAATTGCTTAACTAATTGCGCTCAACCGATTAATTTGGTAAATTAGATTCAATTTGGTTCATTCTAACGTATTTCCGGAAGGTAAATTCCAAAATTGCAGGTCTAAATCGCCAATAAAATCGCATTAAAAAAATTTTCAAGTCTGAGCAGTGGGGGGTCCGGACCCCCTGGACCCCCCCCCCCCCCTCTGGATCCGCGCCTGCTATACAACCGCTAAAGACCCCATCCTCGTACGCACAAGCGAATTATTGAAATAAATTGAGCCATATATTGGCCACGAAATGGCCTAGTTTGTGTTGAGTGGACCTGAAACTACATTTCTCCCACACTAAATATATACAGGTCCCTTCAAAAGTTATATAACATATTATCGTATGTACTTTTCTCGAACTGTTATCGATTATTTTGTTCTCAGTTGTCATGTCTTTTATACATTTTCGTGATATATCGTGTTAAATCAGACTCTGTTAGAAAATAAGACAATGAGGTCATTATCCGATTCCAATCATTATAAATGTATATTGCTAACTATTGGGTTAAATAGTCCTAATTTATAATCCTATTTTAAGTGTTCCTACATAGACTTGTGAAACTAAGTCGGACTTTCTCTAATCAATCGTTAGTCGTACAGTTGTGTTAATTGTTTTTGCATGCACCTAATAGAGGTCTGTTACGATGATATTGTAAGGCTACCTGGCAATTTTAGTCTGTTGTGATTAGCACATTTAAAAAGAAAATATATATTTTAATCAGAGTGACGTCAGTAGACTAGACCAGGTATTGCGATTTTAATAAGTTGTTGATCTTTAACAATTGTTTTCTTTTGGGTTAATGTAGTACAGTAGGCCACACGCATGTACCTTGTAAAATTAATGTTCTTGATGCCAGACGAGGGGGTGCGTGGTTAGCCGAATGGTTAGCACGTGCGCGCTCTACATAAAGCCTGTCATTGAGTCAACTGGCGTGGTTTCGAATTCCCGGTTGTACGCGACAAGGAGTAGGGTCGCCTGTCCAACCTCGTGGGTTTTCCCCGGGTCCTACGGTTTCCTCTCACTGCTGAGACCCCTGCGCGCAAGCGAAGTATTGAAATAAAATTAAACCATATGTTAGTTCCGACGTTAAACCCATCTCTCTCTCTCTACCCCCCTCTCTCTCTCTCTCCCTCCCTCTCTCTCTCCCTCCCCTCTCTCTCTCTACCCCTCTCTACCTCGCTCTCTCTGATGCCAGACGATTCCTGGTTGTTGGAGTATTCGAGCCTTGGGGGTTTGAACTGGTTATTCCCGAAACCAAAAATCAAACAAATAGGTTAACATATGGTGACAAGATCCCTTTAAAGCTAACCTATGATAAGGATTGAGTCAATGAGCAGTTTTGTATTGATTTTGTGACAAACCAAATTGTTTCACCAGCTACTAGATAATCGCTTTAACTTGAATAAACCTATGAAAACATGGAGAGAAGAATGCTGCTGTTATTTGGTTTTTATCGAAATGTTAACTATACGGTGTCATTGATTACCATGTGTCGAATAACTTGCCAAACCGGGGTTTTCATTTGAATGCAGTCGTCATTTTCACAAATCTGTATTGGTTTTTATTACTCAACCGACATTTTTTTTCGTCAACATGGTTCAAGTATTTAGTGGCAAGGAATATCGCCTATTCGTTCGGATGGGAGGGAATACTGGGGTCCCGTCACGTGTGCTCAATAGTATAAAATTAACTTATTTTTCTGATGTTACACGCATTAATAACGAAAGTAAGTTTTACAGGTTAACCCCCCCCCCCCCAAAAAAAAGAAGCACACTAGTACGTCTCAACGTTTTTAGGTACGTTCTCTTACCTATCGCAGGGGCAACTTACCTTTATAGAGAGATGTACAACGCATCTCGCATAACTGTATAAAACCCTCACATGGAAAGGGTGTTACAAAGTTTCGTAAAGCGTCACTTGAGAAAAGAAAACCCGGTTGTCAAAATATCTATCCGTTTGTTCTAAAAATGCACAAGAGAAAGAATTTTGAACAGATGACAACGTGCTTCATTTTTACGCGATATAATCAACTTACATCCCCTTACAATATTTCATTTCCGGGAATTACTCTGAGGAAAACATTTTTATTAATATAAAATTCCATCCCGCCAGTTTCCAATACGCAGACATTGCTTATGCTTCACTAAAAACGATCACAGATTCGATTATGAGCGTGGCATAAGTCGATTTGAAAACAAACATGGCTGTTAGAATCTTTAATGTTTCTTTTTATGTGTGTAATTTGTAGCAGTCCGGAGACTTAGACTCATCAATAATAGCTTCAAGTTATTTTGGTTTGATTAAAGGAGCGCCCGAGGTGGTCTTATCAGATGAAAAAAATCTAAAATAACAAGTTAATGACAACAGTTGCTAGTACTTGTTACAGCGCAGGGTGTGTGTGGATTGTCTACATTCACAGCAGTTATTTGCCTCAAAGGTTTTAGTTCAAATTCTGGAAGTCTTATATATAAACGACGAGTGACTTTGTTTCGACCCCTGCTTGTACGTCTCGGGGCCTTCCATCCTCGTGAATTTCCCCCGGATGCCCACAAATAAAGACCCCTACACGTAAACGAATTATTGAAATAAAATTGAAACCATGTGTTAGACCTGAAAAGACCTAGTTGTGTCGAGTGGGCGTTAAACCCCATTTCTTTCTCTCAAATAGTGCAAGTCGAATTAAATCGAGATTAGGCCTAAACAAGTTGTTGGACCTATAATGATCATCATTGGGTGGATGTAATTAGTGATCTTGGTGTAGAGTTTTATTTACAATACACAATTTCATTCTAACACCGCCCCTTGAATTACTAAAACAGAGAACGCTAAACCCCATTCCTTTTCGTGTTGCTAAAGTTAAATTAGTTTGTAAAAAGTGAGATGCACTTATTTTAACACAAGAACGTAATGCAAATAACAGCTTCGTGATTTTGCAGGGATTTTTCGATATTAAAGATGTTTCTGGCGACATAAAAGAAGACAAACCAGCCTCACTGCACTTGTTTCTCTGAATAACATCAATACAATCTGACTTTATAACTATCGACTATATGTACCAACACATCACACACGATGCTGGTGAAATTCATTTAATCAACCAGGAATCACTGAGCCCAAAATAGAAAATATAACAGTTTATTCCCTCACATACAGAAGTCTATATTATCTTTTTATTATATGTTAATAGGTTAGAATAAATCTTCTACACACCATACCATTTAAAGCCCCCCCCACTGAAAGATGCGGTTACAATAGATTGTTGTACTGTATAATATCGATTGGCATCCTTGTCGGATGTGTAACATTTAATATCATTCCTCTTTTCGTGCAAAAGGCCATATTACTTTCCCGCTATTAGTATTCATTAAGGTATCCGTTTCCTGCTCTGTATTGTTAACAATATTCTCTTTAAGCATCGTTAAATTACGATAATCAACGGGAGATTTCGTTTACATGAATTTTGTCATTTGAAAAGAATGGAAATGGTTGGATGAAAAATAGAATAAAATCTTCTGCTCGGTTTTTTTTTTTTGATATAAAAAAAACCTCGGGGGATATTTTCTATATCATAAAACATCATCTTCAGAAAAAAAATTACCACTGACCTTAAAATCATTCGTGCAACTGTTCTTGTGCTCTGCTTTAGTCGGTAACAACAACTGATTTTCTTGTCACTTCCGGAATCTTCAAATCGTTGTCGCCATCAACAATATTGCAAAGATTTCTATGTTGTAAATTATGTGATATTGGTTGACTTCAAAATGTTATTTATAGGCTTACAAGCATCCTGGGTGTCCCCAGTGGTTTCATTAAATTCTACTCACGGATTGATAGCACTTGGGATACCGAGGATGGCGATACCGAGAATGGCTTACAGGAAACATTAGATTAACCTATAAGATGTTGATTAATTATTAAAGTGCAAATACGAAATGTTTTTCATTTTGACCCTTTTGAATATATCGATTTTTACTATTTTAAAGTAGTTTTTAATATAGTCTCTTGTCCAAAGTAATCGACATTTCTTTGAAAACCTGATCTGTTAAGTTTATTTAATTTTGAAATAACGGATAGTGTTGGCGAGATCATTCACTCGTTCTTGCATTGTTGAAGTTAATGTGAATGTACAGATATTATAAAGGCGACACCACGTGGTATAGAATATATGGATTCTGGTCAGTACAAATCTATTATAGAGACACCACATGGTATCTATGGATTCTGACCAGTACTTGTCTTTATTATAGAGACATCATATGGTATAGAATATATGGATTCTGATCAGTACAAGTCTATATTATAGAGACACCACATGGTATAGAATATATGGATTCTGATCAGTACAAGTCTATATTATAGAGACACCACATGGTATAGAATATATGGATTCTGACCAGTACAAGTCTATATTATAGAGACATGGTATCTATGGATTCTGACCAGTACATATCTTTCACCATAGATATGATTCTATCAGCTTATTAATATCAGATTAATCGTGTTTTATGCCGGCTTGTCTCTTTATCACTTCTATTAAAGTTATTTGTATTAGGATCATTGTGCTTCGCGTGTTCAGATTGCTAGGAGATCGTTGCTTCAGAATATAATAGAATCATACTCGAAGGAAATGAAAAAGGGGAAAAATTCTTCTGGTAATGGAAATAATTAGATTAGACTATAGAATATTTGTATTGGTGGCATTCTTTCGCCTTTATCACTCATTATTTTCCATTTTGAAATGTATTTGGTACAGGAGCTTACCATTTAACAATTGAGAATATTGCCTTCTTCAGTATATATGCTACTGGAAGTTATATGCATGTTGCCGCCTTTGGAAGCAGATATTATCGATGTTGAATTTTTATTTCCAATCTGTCTTTGGTTATGGAGTGGCACTAGAAACTTTTAACGAAATTTAATCTCTATTCGGACTTTTATTCGCGTCTGTAAGATAAATTAGAAGTTGTATATATACATGTATTGAGGTTGATATTTGCCACTCTTTAGGTTTAAATAGCTTTAGCCTATATCTGTAATTTAATAGAGGTAAGGTACGTAGTGTCAGTAGTGATTTATAGCTTTGTACCGTATACACACCTTCATTATAAACTTTAATTAACAGAGAAAATAGCTTTCACGGGGTATTTTACACTACATGTATCTATACAATATCTCCATACTACTTGCTATATTGCAATAAAGAAGCTTATTCTATCAGCAAACACTTCAATTTTAAATTTTAATCAACGATAGAGTTTGTTATTGTGCTGCCCTGTCTAATAGTTTACATAGATACAAAAACTGTGATAGCCAGTATGCTTTTAGAATATGAATTGGGTTTCCACTGCGTAGAATAAGAACTCGGAAATTGAAGACATATTTCAATAAAATTCTATATTATAACAATTTGGCAGTATCGGGTCGCCGCCCCCATCCCCCCACCCCCCACCAATACCAATACCACCACCACCACTGAGCTTTGTATATCGGTTCGTTCTTTGACAGATTGAACGTGATTAGCACTAAGCGTATTACAAACCCGCAGATAACATTTCGTAGTGTCTGGTGTACACACATTGAAGAAATGAATATCGTTAGTAGATGACAGACTATCTTGACTAGGGGGTCTTGCTAGAATGATGAATTGTCTCAATATAATGGATGGTGTCACTGCGACATGAGTTGTTACAGCATAAACACCCCCATTGCTAACACAAAATAATTATTTCTAGACTTAACACAAAATACTTACAATTGTTGGCGTATATAGCTCTCCTAGGATGCTAATCAGACAAATTAATTCATGGATTTGTATCGCTAACGATAGTCAAAGGCTAAATAAAATTGTTCCCGATATATTTCTTTTAATGAATATTAGTAATTTGGGACCATATCCTTTGTGGGCGTTTGGGGATTACCTTGGATTGATTCAATGTGGATGTGGATGTCGACCACGAGGCTGGATTAAAGGAGGCATTAGAACCTTCAACGGGAAAATAAATGTAAAAATGTAATTAATTTCATATACATTATCTATGTATTATTACCTAGACTTGGATAATTACAGATAATGCAAGAAATAGCATACACAGACCAGGGCATTTAAAACCAATACTATATGAAATAAAATTAACGTCTTACTCCTCTTCCCTGTTCTTATATTAAGATGGGCATACGCCATATGTAGTGCGCTAAAGGGGATGGGAGGGGGAGGGGCTACTTGCAAGACCCCGCCCTACGATGGAAAATACCGACGAACTTTATTTGCCAACACAGGGATAGAAATGAGATGTAATAAAATGGGGTTTAACATCCTACTGTTGTGCTCTGACTGAACTAATGCAAACGGCGCTGGGATAGAACCTGGAGTCCCCAGTTTAGTGAGCCCACATCCGGAACCGCCATGGCCCCAACTCTTAAAATGGCTATATGGATTGACAGATCTGTCTTAAATCGTATTTGAACACCCCTGATACAACTGTGCTTTCTCCAAAGCGGCGGGGGGTCCGGGGGGCTCTCCCCCGGGAAAATTTCGAAAATTAGAAGCCCAGAAACGCAATCTCCAGCAATCCGAGACAAGAAATACGATAATAAAATATTGTTATTTTCTCTTGGAGATTCCATTCTTTCCAAGAGAAAATCACTTGACTCTTTCAAAATTTTTTTAATTGGGTCAGATGAAACAATTTTTCCACTTACAAATGTTTTTCATTTTTTGAGTAATTTGATTGTGATTTTGGCGCAAAAACTTTTTGGCGCATGAGTATGGCTACTCATGAACTCATTCTCACCACGCCCCTGGTATAGTATGGGCGTTATACAATTAACACAATTTGATTGCCATAACCCAGGAAAACTGTTATAATTAAAACTCCCCAAAACAGTCAAAAAATGTCTCTGTAGAAAGCACGAGGTATTTTGACACTTCTCCTTTGAAAAGCTTATCGCCAATTTCATCTTGGTATTACATGATTTAAGATAGTATAAAAACGGTTAGAATTGCAATTGGTATCTAAATGAAGATAGATTGAATTAAAATCTGGAATGACAATATGGCTTCTATACCTATGAAGCTACATCTTTCATAGCTAAGAGGAGTTGGAACATTTCCAACCAGTGTTTCATATCAATTTTTTTTTTATTTTGTGTGTGTGAAAATGCCTGTCGTAATATGTGATGAGAAAGGATCTAAGAATAGTTTGAGTTTGTTTTACTGGAAGTTTTCTTCATCATACCAATAACCAGCGACGTGCTCTATCATCATCAATGTCTTAACCCTTGTCACCCTTACACTAATTTTGATAGACTATAATTACCTGGCTGTTACCTTGTTTGAGTTAAAAACTAACTGGATAACTTTCTCCTTAATAACACACTCCTTAAACTACGACTTCCAGCAAGAAATAAACAAACGAATGTCATACATTATAACGTTTTGCATCTCCACTTGAAGGTTTGGGCGGTGCTCGTTCTAAATCTCACATTTGGCAGGGAAGGTTTGGTATATAAGCTATGTAGACAAGAGTGATTAATAAACTGATGATGTGATAAACATTGCTACCGTTAGTTGGTTTGTTTATATGGAATCTATGCGAGTTAGATAGAGGGTAGAAGTAAAAAAAAATACCGCTCTTCTCTTTTGCTTTCTTGTTTTTTTTAACCAGGTCTGCGCAAGAGAATATTTACTTTACTCGCTCAGGTGTAATATAAGGCTTTTTGCTAAGATAGCCTTGTGAAATTGAAAAACAATCCCTGTTGAGTAAAAAAAAATCTTCGACCATATTGCCAGGATGTTTTGTTCTTTTGTTATTTCTACTTAATAATACCCGTTTGTTTTTCAAGATTATATTTCGTGTATGCTTTCGTTGATTCTCTCCATTGGAATTGATGCAGACGTGGGTTATTTTGGCTCAGTAGCTGAAGTTTGTATAGACGAAACTATAAGACAAACACTTAACAAAGCATCAACATATCGCCTTCCCGTGTGTTGGCAGATTATTCAGATTATCTCATTGTAGAAAACGTCTGTATTAAATCTGTTCGAGTCTCTTCGCGCAGAAGGAATATGATATTACATAATTCGCTAGACTTCTTTATTAGCGCAAACATAAAACAGACCTAACAGAACTGATATAAAAAGACGTAACAATCGTTATCACCCCGGAACAATATTAATCAACACTATTTCAGTAATTTTGTTTTGTCTGTACTGTACATACCCTATTGCAATCTTTGGCAATACATATAGTAAACGATGTGCTAGATCTAATGTTCGGAGTAAACTGTCTTATCGTCGCTGTTTGAGAAAAAGTGAGCTCTATAAGTAACACTAGAACCTCTGTGATCCAATAATCTAAATGGTATTTTACACCAACCCCTAATTTTCACATTCATCTTGCCACATGATGTTGGGAAACTTTAAACTGACTGACCACTTCATGAAATAATTTGACCAAAGTATCATTCAGGGTATTTTTTGAAAATCCAATATTCTTGTATAAAACAAACCAGATATGTTGTTAAATATGTTAAACTGGACGGTTTGGTGACCGAATTCCAACCGTGCTTGATTTTGAACCCACTCTTTTCTCCTGTCTTACCTCGTGGGCGTCTGTGAATTCTCCGGTTAGGTTCCCAATATCGCGCTTATCTCTACGATTGGAATCGTGGTTTTAATAATGGAGTAATCTTGGTGATCCTACCATGTCTTATCATATATTGTGGTCAGTCGTAACAATCATGTTGAACAGAGGCGGATGAAGGCACTGATGGGCTCGACCAGCTGGGCTCTTTGTGGGTCTTTTTTGACGTAGTAAAACTAAGACCACTGTAACGGAAACGAAATTTCCGAGGATATACGTCCATACCTATCTTTTCCTACTATCTTCAAGCTGTAACTTTTGTCACTTGTAGTCAAGTACTTCTTCCTTCATACAGCCGAATGAGATCCGTCGTAAGCGTAGTCCAGTGAATTAAATAATGTAAAAGATAAAATTTAAAAAGGGCGTCGAAACTTTTATGGGCCCTAGTTTTTTTTTCTTAGGCCCTAGGAAGCTGCCTACACTGCCTATAGGGTAATCCGCCCCTGAATGTATCGAAACGTATCCGAACATATTTTCTGAGATGTTTGAATAAATTAATGTCATAATTTTTCCAGAAATGAACAAGTTTGTGTTATGTGATGGCTAAGCTCTTATATGTATCACTCCATGCGACAAACATTGATTCAACCAAGAATTTATTGTCAAATTAGGACGTGAATGGATTGGAATGGGATTTAGAGTGCTGCTCTGCTCTGGCTGTGCTAATGGGTATACGTCATGCAGTTTGCTATGAGGGTAATTTTGTCCGAACAGCGGCTCTACGGCCTACTCTTATATCAAACTCAAACTGTTAAGGGTTACTTTTCGTGCACGACAAAGTGTACGCAGGACCACGGTTTTTTGTCCCATCCGAATGACTATACCTAGGTAGGCATTGTTAAAAAATGTTCTTGTGTTTTTACAGGCTGTGAGAATTTAGAGAGTGGTGTTGGTATTTATGCCTGTGATCCCGAGGCTTACACGGTTTTTGCTGACGTATTAGATCTGGTCATCAAAGATTACCACAAAGTTCCTGACAATAAAGCCATCAAACATCCAGCCGCTGATTATGGTGATTTGGAAAAACTGAAATTTGAAGATCTTGATCCCGAAGGAAAATTTGTTGTGTCCACCAGGGTTCGTGTTGGCCGATCTCACCAAGAATATGGCTTCCCACCAATTCTCACCAAAGAGGTACCGTATTGTTTGACTTTTATAACCAAATTTGCGGCACTGTGTTCAGCTAATAGTTTAATGAAAATACGTCAAGAAATTTTAAAACAATTTGCTAAAATTAATTTCGTTTTGGAATCACATGATGTAACGATAACCTCTAGTTATTGATTTTCTAGTTTGGATAGATCATGATTTTATATTTTTTTTTATTTACTGATATTCAGCAACGCGAAGATATGGAGAAGAAAACTGTTGAAGCATTTGAAGGATTACCAGAGGCTTTAAAAGGCAAATATCATTCTCTTGATGGCATGGACAGCGACACACAAAAACAACTTACCGAAGATCATTTCTTATTCAATGACCATGACAGGTAAGCTAGTACACACAGCTATCGTTAGTGCCTATTCCGAACTATAAGTTCTTAAATATGTTTCCTTGGACGCAAAAGCAAACCCCGGGTGCTCGAAAATGCGACATAAACATGTAAGCTATCTTGTTTTTAGTTACAATCTCAGATATGGTTAAAATCGGAGGTTTGTTTTATTTTTTTAGTTAAATTGTTACTCAAGTAATGTTCTGTTGTTGCTGCTGCGTATACAGAACCTGGTAAATTCTGCACGTACCCCGCATACACCTTGAACAACATTTTAGCATCGATATTCATTTAAGTCAACCGATCACGTCAATGTTTATTTTTCAGGTTCTTGAGGTCTGCAGGAGGATATAATGACTGGCCTACAGGACGTGGTATCTATTTTAATGAAGAAAAGAACTTCTTAGTTTGGGTCAATGAAGAAGATCATCTTAGAATTATTTCTATGCAGAAAGGAGGAGACTTGGGAGCTGTCTACAAACGTCTAGTCACGGTACGCCACTGGCAATCAAGATGCTATATTTGAAATCATAATATCATTAACAGTCTATTTTTGTGAAGAGTTTTTATATTACTTTATTTACTTTAGTAAGTCTTTCCGTAGTTTAAAATTGAGGCTAACCTCCCATTAGATAACTTAATCGTCTATCAGTCTATATCAGAACGATAATAAACGTCTAGAACTTTATATATGTGTAATGTTTTATTGATTGCTAATTTTCAGGCCATTAGAAGTTTGGAACAAAAATTAACCTTCGCCAGGAACGAACGTTTAGGATTTTTAACCTTTTGTCCTACCAACCTGGGTACCACTTTAAGAGCCAGTGTCCATGTTAAGATACCCAACCTAGCAGGACAGTCTAACTTTAAAGACGTGTGTGATAAATATAATCTACAAGCTAGAGGTAAGATTAACGCAGACGTAGGTGCAAATGGTGAGCTTGTTGTAACTCAACGACCGCATCTTCGATTCTCACTATATGTCTGATTGCGATTCCTCGTGTATTCCAGTAAGCCAAACCCAATCTGCCCAGCCGATATTAAGAACCGATGGGGAGATGTACAGTAAATTAAGAAGTGCAGTACGGGAATTATGTTGCAAAATAAGACTAACGGGGGATAAGAGATCATGTATCTCATCGAAATCTGGATTATTCGTTCAAAGACAGCAACCCAATGGAATTAGCGGATAGTTTATCAAGATGTAGCAAATATACAACTGAAGATATGAACTATCTAAATTGATATATAAACACCACTACTGTCCTGGCAAACTTAATTCTCACTCTGTCTATAAAAAGTTTTTGGTAACCAATGGGTATTAGGTGTTGATTGTAAATGTAAGTCACCATTGAGATCGTCTGTTTGTTGTGTATTGCGTTGTCAAGATTCCGCCCACTACTGTATGAACTTTAATAATTTGAATTCAAATTTGTATTTAGAGAACATTTAACTTATAACAATAATTACACCTTGTAAATGAATGCCGTTACAACATCAAGATGGCTTACATTACATTACTTTTTGTTTTTCTGAATTCCTCAAATGCTTCGGCATTTTGTGTTTAATCTGGTATTTTTCAATCATCTTGTGTTCTAATTAAATGTGAAATGATTTTTTTACCATACATTTAAGTGAAATTTAAGCCAGATAGTGCTAATTATATAAATTTGCTGCTTTTTATTAGGTATCCATGGTGAACACACAGAAAGTGTTGGAGGTGTTTATGATGTATCTAATAAAAGACGTCTTGGTTTAACTGAATTACAAGCAGTAACAGAGATGTATAATGGTGTTAAAGAGATTATAAAATTAGAACGGGAACTATCATGGTAAAGTCTATATTCAGAAAATACATCAACTTAAGAATGTTTAACACTTTTAAATCACAACTAAAGACATCAATCTTCAAGCAAATATAGGACTAGCGCTCTTGAGCAGTTTACTGGAAAGAATTGCGCTCTACAAATTCATAATTTATTAATTTATTATTAGGGGCCATTACCACTTAACTGTGAAAATAAATATAGTTAATTTAAATACTATCACATACCGAATGCACAACTGTTTATGAAGGGGGCTGGGTGGCTGAATAGTTAGCACGTGTACGCTGTATCGTAAGGTTTGTCATTGAGTCAACGGGCGTGGTTTCGATTCCTGGGTTTACCGTGACAAGGAATAGGGTCGCCTGTTAAACCTCGTGTGGTTTCGAGCCACTGTTAAAGACCCGTACCTACGCGAATTAACGAAATAAAATTAAATCATACGTTAGCCTCCAAATGACCTGGTTTGTGGCGAAGGACTTTAAATCCCCCCTCTCTCATTCCCACCCTCTCTCTCTCTCTCTCTCTCTGTTTAAGAAAGTCGAAACTCTACCTAAGAGTAATACTTTTTGAGCGAGCGGTCGTTAAACTCATTTAACCACTAAAACATTTGTCGACTCTTAAAATTGATACTTAAAAAAACATTAAAATCGTGACGATGAATTGATCGAATTAAATGTCAACGTAACGTCGATCACAGTATATCCGGTAAAGATCTCCGCGCTAAAGCCTCTTTAAAGCCATTCCAGATCAGTGTAGATTTCTTTGTTTTCAAAGTAACGAGTATAATCTATATTGATTATTAGCCCTGATATAAACTGATATCATAGAACGGAGAGTAATATAGGATTTTTAAATGATTATTTTCTTTGATTTTTTTTCGTATAAACAGGAAGCCAGAATCTATTGAAGATATGTTTGACCATGTCTCTAAGGCTAAACACTGTAAATCTTTAATGAAGAAATATTTTACAAAGGATGTCCTTGAGAAATTGAAAGACAAGAAGACCAGTCATGGTGCCACCTTGATGGACTGTATCAATTCAGGTACGTGTCCTGGTTTTATGGGAAAGGTTTAAAGTGTCGGCCCTTCTTAGATACATTTTCGTTCGGTTTGGAGGAAATCCAGAAAAGCAACACATAGGCCTACTGAACTGAAAATGATCATTTATTAAAGATAAAAAATAAAAATACCACGGAATGTAAGAAAATGACCCATGATATTACCCCTATCATGACAATGATTGGGGGCAACAGTCACTCTGCATTGGTTTTATAGAAAGTAAAGATCGTTGAATAGAGTTATTGCCGCTGTAACCTACTTCCTACCATTCACTATAAACACTATTAGGACTTTCATGTGTAGAGTTACCCCCATCCCAGTCAACCCTCCTCCACCGCCATCTACCCACATCCTCATAGAACAAATACCAGACATAAAATGCTCTCTGGTGTAATTGATATAGACTTGCACATTCTAAACATAGACACGAAAATACAGTCTAAATTAAAACTTGTCTGATTACTATATGATTTTAGGTGTAATGAATTTGGACAGTGGTGTTGGAATCTATGCTGCTGACCCCGAGTCTTACACAGTATTTGCTGATATCTTCGATCCCGTTATTAAAGACTATCACAATATGAAGCCTAGCGATACTTTAGCTCACCCTGCTTTCGATCTTGGAGATATTGAAAACCTTCCCTTTCCCGATCTTGATCCCGAGGGAGAACTCATCGTATCTACTAGAATTCGAGTTGGCAGAAGTCACAGCGAATATGCTTTCCCGCCAGTTTTAACAGCCGAGGTAAGAAGTGTGACAAATGTATTAAAGAATGGGAATGAATAAATGAAATGGGGTTTTATGGCCTTGTCACATTCTTGTGTATGAGAGAAACGAATGAGTTGCGTATGAACCTGAAAATCCAGAATTGTTCATAATATTATGTGAAATGCGCATGTCGAACGTGTTTGGTGTATAATCGTTAAAAACGTCATCATGCCAGCGTATGACCAGCGTACTTGACCTATGATAAACGTACCTCAAGCTTTACTTGTGTATTCAACCCATGCCCAGTGTATGCTTAGCGTATGCAAATGCACCCAAATTTTTAAAGCATGCATGAGAAAAATCTGCGTCGCCGTATGCCCGGGTGTACTTATGCGGCCGTACTTGAAATGTATTACTTATGCACTGTCTGTTTTAACGAAACATTACGCTGTTGCCCTCAGCAAAATTGTTTTATTTATTGTGTGATAATTATATATTATAGGATCGTGTCAAGATGGAAGAAAAAACAGTTGCTGCATTAAACAGTCTAACGGGAGAATTACAGGGAACTTATCATCCTCTTAAGGGAATGACAAAAGAAATGCAAGATCAGTTAACAGCCGATCATTTCCTGTTTAATGATCATGACAGGTAGGATAATACGACACCATATATATATGGTACCCGGAATTTCCCGGATGTTCAATGGCCATAAACTGATATGAGGTTTAAAGCCTTACTGGTTTGCTCTAACAAACTAATGAAGACGTGCATACGCCATACTGTGTATTTTGAGAGAAATTTTGCCCCGACAACGCCACTACGGTCTACTCTAATATTGAATTCAGCTGCCAAGGGCTTTTTATTACGTGCTCGACATTGTGTAAGCCTACACTGGCACTTATGTGTTCGCACCATCTGAACACCTCTGTCCTTCATAATTGACAAGGGGTAGCCACGCTAGAAAAAAAACACTAATTTTTCCCGGGATTGAACTCGGGATCTCCAGGTTAGCGAGCCAATGTCTTAACTGTCTGAGCCACCGTGCCTCTCCACACGGCTTAACTAAGTATCAAATTCTTAAGTCTATCCTTAGTGCCTACAAAGTTTTATTATGTGTACATGCTTTCTACAGTTGTTTGTGAATTTAAGGATAGGGGTTCGTCATGGTTTTGTACATTGCTGGGATGTCTCGATTTGAACACCTTCCTGTTAAAGAAATTTAACGCAATCAGAATAGAATATGAACCTCATGGATTATATCAATTTAAAAGTAAGACCAGACCAGACCGCAACGGAATTGGTATAGTACATAAATTGTTTAAGTGTTGATTTGGATGTTTTCAGATTTTTGAAAGCTGCAGGGGGATATAATGACTGGCCCACGGGACGTGGTATCTATTTTAATTCAGAGAAGAACTTCTTAGTTTGGGTCAATGAAGAAGATCATCTTAGAATTATTTCTATGCAGAAAGGAGGAGACTTGGGTACCGTTTACAAACGTCTAGTCACGGTACGTGTAATGATTTTATTCGTTAACTGACTATATTTGCATTAATATGTTTTTTTATGCTGTAATTCTCAATATTGAAACTTTATTCAAGCAATGACCTCACGAGTTGACATAAACTGATTCCGTGATAAATTAAATTGGTCGATAAGGCAACTATTTTAGACAAAAATAACTCCAGGGCATTAGCAATAAATGCGAATATCACTGTTTGATAACTTCTTTAAAACGGGTTGGGTGTGTTTGTTTTTGCTTTGGTTACAACCATATAAGAATCTATTGGCGAACATTTCGGTTTGTGCACACTGTATAACCCCGAGTCGTTACGGCATAGCATGTAAGGCACTGGAATCCAGCCGGTCAGCAATATATAAGACATTAGTGCGTCACTTATAAAAATAAAATGACAGAGCTCTTTACAACCAAATTGTTAAACAATGGTGACTGAAATCGTTCATTTTGATCGTAGTGTTTCCAGAAGTAATGCAACAGTTCACTTAAACGTACTACGAAAAAAGAATACTCTAAAATTCGGAGATTCAGTTCCTAACGACATAATTCATTTTGCAGAAATATATTTCAGTAAGCATTTTGACTTTTAGAGCTTCGAAACTCAATACAAGACAAATTGCTCAACTGAATTTTCTAAATCTTCGTGGAAATGTTCATAAGAGGCAAATCAGAGTTCCAAACACGTATTGTGAATATTTATTTCGTTTCAAATTTTAACTTCTAGACTTTGTTAATAATACAGGATACAGCTCAGTATAGTTCCGTATTTTAACATTTGTTCAATGGTTTTTGTTGCCGTTGCTTATAGAGTTGGTTGCTGGTTGATACATTAGCTCTGCCCCCCCCCCCGTTTTTTTTCTGTTGTAATTAAAGAGCATAGCCACAACAATATATCCGAGCACTGTCATCTTATATTGCGAACGGAATAACACCTCAAATGTCTGTATGCCACTCATTAATTCATTTCCTCTTTTCACGAGAAGCATGACACTACGGTTCTAGCGACCTACGTCTATACCGGTTTAGAATTACAGTAATTGGATGTATATTGTTTGATGAAATATATTTCTATTATAACCCGTAGACGGCTTATATACACTGTATTAAATTTGATGTAACAATGCTTTTAAATGTCATTACCACAAATAATAATAAGGACATATTATGAAACTTGATCCTAGAGACGACGACGATAAGGACCAGTTTGAATACAGATAATTTAATAAATAAAATATGGTACTCATTGTCAAATAGCACCTTTTAATCTATTAGGTGGAGATCAACCCAGATTAAGCACGACTGTTAATTTAATTATTCAGTATCTATAGATGAATGTCTTTGCACCGGTAACTGTTTGTGCTGTGTTTTGTGTGTAACTACGTAGGTCTATATTTAACAACACATGTTTTTTTTCTTTATCAGGCCATCAAAGAATTAGGTGAAAAATTGACCTTTTCCCGAGATGATCGTCTGGGGTTCTTGACCTTCTGTCCAAGTAATTTGGGAACTACCCTCCGTGCCAGCGTACATATCAAAATCCCCCATCTAGCTGCCAAAAAAGACTTTAAAAATATCTGTAGTAAACTCAAGTTACAAGCACGAGGTAAGTTTTATCTAATCTTGGTTTGTCAGCTCAGTATCTGTGTTAAGCTGTGTTATAAAATATATGGCATCTTATAGCTCATCGCGGTTGATTTTGCTTGAAAGTGTTTTGGAATGCAATCCCTGGCTCAATTTTAGAGAATACATCCCTGAAGCTAATTGTAAGTAGGGATGGGGGAGGCACGGTGACTCAGTCGGTTAAGCGTTTTCTCACTAACCTGGAGATCCGATGTTCGATCCCTACGTTGGCTTAGAAAGTTAATCGAGATTTCGGGCGTGGTTCCGCAAGTCAGTGGTGCTGGACAGGGCGTGGTATGCACGTTAAAGATCCTTGGCCATGGGAATTTGATCTTAGAGAAGGGCATGGCCGCTGTCCGGGGCAAAGTTTTCCCATAGCATATATGCCGGTCTTCATTAGCCCAGTTGCAACTGAACAGTATAGGACGTTAAACTCCCATTTCATTTCAATTCAAGTAGAAGTCCATCTGGCGAAGCTTTTAGCGATTTTTTTTCATCCTTTCCTCACAACACTGAAATCTGTTTACAAAAATCGGCTGTTAAATTCTAACAGCAATATAATGCTAAGCAAAAAAAACGAGGTCCCATGTACACATTGACGTGTCCGTCTTCATTAGCCCACTTTGATGCAGAACCGTGGGAAGTTAAACCCCATGCCATTCCATTGTCATTTGTGAAAGCTATAAAATTGATTTCACGTTCACAAATTACTGAATTATTGTAATACATTACAGGTATTGATGGTGAACATACAGAAAGTGTTGGTGGAGTTTATGACATTTCAAACAAAAGGCGTCTCGGTTTGTCGGAAATTGATGCCGTGAAGGAGATGTACCATGGCGTTCAAGAAATCATTCGTATGGAAAAAGATCTTGCGGCCGGCAAGGGAACCAAGTCATCATCATGCGTTGTATTGTAACAGGGTCGACAACTCTTGTTTTGCTCAGCTTTAAATTCATAATTTATTTTATTACAAAATGGAAAATATCATAACATCAGGATAGGGAATCGTCTATTTGTTCACTTTTATACTTTTCGAACTTAGATTTGTTTTTTGTTTTTTTTAAAAAAAAGAACTTAAACAGTGATTGATTGTATGACTTAAGGGATGGCAATTCAAATCAACCGACTATTTCAGTTTTGTTACATGAGTACAATGCCCTGTTCAAGATACATTTTCTTATAAAAACAATTTATTTAGTTTTGATTGCGTCAAATTGGTATTTATGCGGTACAGTCTGTATCACACCACTATACATTATTATTGTTCGGTATTGTCATTGTCTATATTATATAATATTGTGTTTTGAATGAAATTAATCAAATGATATATTATATGTACAATATAAATATATATAACTGTGGAGGTGATTGTCTCATGATTAACTTTATATACACATAATAATACTGTAGTAGATCTACCGATGTTGCTTTCTCAGTGTAATAAAGTGCCAAATTGTTTGTCCATCTGTACTATCAATAGCTTAGGAAGTGTTTAAGAGGCGCCATGGGGGTTCCCTCTCTTTGAAAGAGTTGATAGTACACCCTAAAAAACAATTTCGATAAAACTACCTACCGTTCAGCATTTGAAAGATGGACATTTTTTAATTTAGGGGATTCGTTGTGGGGAAAAATGGTTTAAAGAACAGAATGATTGAGGGTGCTTGAGAACTATCCGATGTTGGACCAATATTATAGTTGAAATTTGAATTTTGATTGTGGCGAGTTGCTTTTACTAATAATTACTGAATAAAAATGCACTGTTTACGAAATTACGAAATGTGCAGTAGGCTTTGGTGGATAACGTTTCTATGCGGAGTTTGTATATAGACATTATATTGTGTATAGCTACAATAGGTATTAATTCTATTAAAGATTGAAATACAAACTGTAGTTTATATAATTGTATATAGATATATTACACAGTTCTTGGTGGGATATATAAAATTATTATAGTTTATTTATATTTATTATATGTGTGAAAATTATTATAATTATTGTCTACAATATATGTATGTCTATATATTTATAATCCTTTGAAAACCTTTAAAAAATGGAATATAAAAGTCCCTTCTAAACCTAAAAGCTGTTTTATTTTCGGCTAAGTTAAGTGTTTGTTTGGCATCTCTATGGAATCTGAATCCCTCTATGGAATCTTAATCCCTCTAAAAGTGTTCACGGCAGTAAACATATTATTATATGATCAATTTATAATTAAGAATTTGAAGTCAAAAATGAATTTTAACCATAGTATAAAAATATTAATAGAATTTGTATGTGCACCGAGGTATTATAATCATATTTGATAATATTTAATATGCATATAGTTATGCAATTTTTGAATGTATGTTAATGTTATAATGATTTTGTTAACATAATTTATTTGTGTTTGATACGCATGCCAGTCATAACAGTTATTAAACATTTTCAATTTTTACCAATCTCTGTTTTCCATTGGTAATGACCACGGGCATGTTCCATGCAATGTGCTATGAGAGTTTTGCCCTGACAACGGCGTTTCCGTCTGTTCTTCGTCGAACTTGGAAGGGTTCTTTAGATGGCCAGGGAACCTCGGTTTTTATGTCCTATGGGAACGTTTAGACAATGTTCCTAAAAAACCAGGCCCTCCTCCCTGTGCCACAATCTGGTACATAGACCACACGCTCTCTTCAGCGCACGGAAGTCCCCCTTAAATCTTTGTTACTCTTTATCTTCAGCTTTTATCTGACATTTAGTGACATTTCTGCACTTCCTGAAAATTTTTGAACTGGTTTAATTGGTTCAAATCACTGGTCTTCATATTTACTAAGAACTGTTCGCTGTAAACTGATATTGCCCGAAGCATGCTATTGTATATTCGGAAAGCTGTGTTGAGGTTTTTCACGGGAGTTAACGGTATAGTAGGGCAGTCCATGCGGAGGATACTATTGTCTTGGATCTGGATCAACGCACGCTCCTGGGTGTAAATCAAACCGGGATCCTTCAAGTGTTAAGTAAACAAGAAATTCTGTTGGACTGATGGCCAGGTCTAATTTTAAGGCCACCAGCAGATTTCGGCAATGCCGTAAGACCTAAACAGAGTTGAACAGTGATTTTTGCCGAGGATTGTGGATTAGGGCTAGGTTAGGGTTACTACATCTCGTGACCTTGACGAATGCTCGTGGTCTTTAAATGTTAGATCTAACCATACCAAGAGGCCCTGGATTACATGAAAGTATGAAACGGAGAGAGAGAGAGAGAGGGTCTTTGAAATGGGTCACTCACCATGGAATGATAGGTGCGCGATGGATGTTGGCATTTGGAAATATTAGTGTGAAATTAAACTCATTCAACCAACTGTAGAGCGTCTACATGCAATTGTGGACGCCGGACCGATGGACGGGGGCGACGACAATATGCGACCATATTTCAATGTGGGCGTATTTAAAGTACGTGCTGATGTTTTGTTGTGCGGATTCCGCCTTCATTAGCCCAGTTGGAGCAGAAAAGAGGATAACCACTTTTCGTTTCACTTCATGCTGTGCGCATTGCCGTTGTGCATTATCTGTTTAACTCTTAAATCTGCAATAAACGATTAATTTATTTTTGCCAAATTCGATTTCATAACAGTCGGAATCCTTTACTACTGGTCTGGTTTATCGGATTGTAAAATCTATTTACACACAGCTGAATTGAAATAAACTCCTCGTCCGCGAATGTACATGTATCCACCCACTCAGTGTAGCTCTCCAATCATGTACCGTATGATCTCGGTGTTCAGTTTTATAATTCGGAAAAGCTAAGAAATAAATACGTTCATACAACACTGACTTCCTTTCAAAGTAAATTGGTGAGTCCTGTTTGAGTACGGTGCTAATTAAGTTTGGTGTGTTCTGGCTGAAGGGGCAATAAATGGTCGACTTTAGAGTTGGGTTCAGTGATCTGTTGACACTTAGTCTCATTTCGCCGGGTATGCACAGCAGGTTAAACCGACCGATGACATATACATATAGATTAATAGAAATTCCGTAAAATATCCACACCGCCGCTCACCACCGGACTGGGTGTATTTTGCTAAATAAAGCATTGGTTTGGTCCACTCAAAGCCATGTCAATTTTTTCAAATTATTTCACACTTCAATCATTTTTCTATTTGATCACCCTTCAATCACGAATGACATATGGTAGCACATCTAGTAACCCTATATCTAATCTTAAATAATTAAGGTATTAATTATATAAGGATAGAAACTAATTGAGAGTTATTATAACGGAGATTATCGTGAACACTGCTTATGTCATTCAACTATTGTCATAGTGACATGCCAGTCACGTGTACTGGAAAATCGATATCAGCAATGGCTGTGTAAGGAACTCATTAATATCATTACCAGGAATGGTAAAAACAAGATGGCGTAGTAGCTGAAACACGTACTGCCTCTCTCGACTGGCATCATTTTAAGAAGATCAAGCGATTTGAGTGAATTGATTACAACAAATTGATTTATTTTGCAACTTATATTTTCAAAATTAAAAAGAATCGCCGTTAATCAGTGCAATTCCTTTTCAATCCGACCAATCCGGCTACTGCGTTCTAAGTTGCAATATCGATTCCACGTGACAGAACGTCTAACATTCTTCTTATTATAGGAATCTTGTCTTATAAAGATACAGTATGGACAATTATGCTTTCTCCTTTTCCACACCTGGATGGCCCAGCAAATTAAGAGCATTTTTGGCACAGTTTTCCGACTTTTTCAGCGCATTCGCCAAACACATAGCTCCAACATATCATCATGACAGATGCGAACGGTGAGTTTTGGGTTGTTTTTTTTTTAAATTTTATTTTGGATTGTTTGTCTAATTGGTCATTTTGGAAATAGAGCATTGCCAGTACCGAAACATATGCAGAGTCTAAGGTAAAGACCTATTAAATACATCATTAATTTCATAGACAGCCAACTTGGTATTTAAAAAATGTATATAATAGACACAGATAAATAGGCTATAATCTCAAATTATCTATTGTAGGTTTATTATTTTAATTACTGCATGGTAAGGGTAATCATCTTTTCAATTCCACAAGACCCAATAACATCCAAATTTGTTTCACATCGGTACAAATGCGAAAGCCTGCTGATCGGTTTGTGAATATCCCTTTTCGCATTTTCTCGGGTCCGCCCATTGAATGTAAAGTTCCGGTACATGCGCATGCGTAGTAGGCTTCATTAAGAAAAACAACAAAAACCAGAAGTCGTGTCAACATGGCACGTGAAATCGAATCGTAAGTTGTTAATTTGTAGTAATTTATATCTTAAATCTCATCCGAATCAAACATTGTAATAGCACCATAAAATGATTCTTTGCAGTAACAAATGTAGAATGTAATAACAGCTAATGATGTGCAATGTCAGCGAGTGAGAATGAAATATCGAACCCAAAGCCGCAAAAGGGGAAAGAAAGCAAAAGTAAACACACACCACAGTTTTTATTATCAGGCATTTTAATAATAAGATTACTATAAAATGCATTTTAATTGAGTAGTCTTTAACTCATCGACAGTCTTCATCAATGAAAACACGAATTAAGGTACTTGTGTCATGTTAAATCAACACTGATCTTGGCGTGAAAAGATGGGATTCTGATATCCAATATTTAAGACAAAATAAACATTTTTACCATTGGTACTTGAAACAAGTATCAGAATGCGTTTCAGCACCATTTGTAACAAGAGACTCAAAGAACGGGGCTAGACATATTCTACCAGTTACTGAACAGTGACGTCATTTTGTTAACCGGAGATCATGTGCAATAATTACTACCGGTATAGACTGGAATAACCAGACCCCTAGAAATTACCTGTGTTTGATCCCTGCATTGGCGAAGAAAGTTCACCAGGATTTTCTGCCGTGGTTCTCTTGTCAGTGGTGCAGAACAGAGGGTCTGACAAGGACAGCTTTCTAGTCAGTCATACAGATGGTCAGATAGGATGAAAAAACCAGTGGCATATTTCACAAAATTTTAACTAAGATAAGTGATCTGAATTTTAGTTATTTGATTGGACAATATTAGATTGATTTTAGTTCTTAGCCAATCAAAATTGAAATATCTGCTAAAATTTGGATTTTATCTTTAGTTAAAATTTCGTGAAAAAGGGCCCAGGTCCCCTGTATACATTGTAAGAGTAGGCCAAAGACATAGATTCTTGATCATTTGTTTAGTTCTGATGTTAATCCATTAAACTTACAGATTGAGGAACAGAATTTTGACCATGGACACAGTTGCTAGACTGTTTTATATTCTGTAATTTACATGACAATACATGTACATATAGTCTATTCATAACATATCTAATAGACTAATATTTATACTATTAGTAAGTGTAGGGGGAGTTGCCACTGCACCACACTTAATTTATACAAAAACAAATCTATGGACATGATACGATGTTCTTCCATTTACATTTCAATGAGGAAAACTTTTGTGGAATAACATTTATATCCATTTTTCTCATTTTTTCCCCATTACTTATTAAGTGTGTTAAAGCATTTGCAATATTTTTAAATTTCTGTAATACAATTCATTTATTATTTCAAAGTCTGCAAGCACCCTGATTTGAGCATTACAGGAATACCTTGCAATCTACAATATGATTAAAGTTGAATAACAGTTCCCTGTAAACCAGCCCAATTCCATCTTTATCATTTATGTTTTATGAAATATAATTGATTGACCTATTTTTAATACGGTACCTTGATTTTTTTTCCTTATTAATTATTGAATAATCATTCTTAGTACATGTTCATATTACTATTTGCGTGGATTAAGCTGTGAGAAATTTGATATTTTCAACAAAAAGGACAAATATGCGCAATTACTTTAAATGCTGGGTTAATTAATATAAGAATTCACATCATTCTTTTAACTTCTGTGGAATAATTGTATGGGTGAAGACAATACAATCTGTTTGCAGTATTTATATAATTTTGAGTTAATTGTAATATAGGATATATAATGTACATACAAGGTAGATTTTGTCACAGATGGTTTGGTTTTGTATTAAATGTAAATTTGTATCTGTAGCTGGAGGCAAGTCTTTACAAAAACTTATGTGTAATATAAAGATTAACCAACATATTGATTGTTGATGCTCTAAGTTACATGTACCTACTCCTATTCTATAGGCAATATATACGTAAATTAGAAATCAACACTTTACTACCAACAACTGACACAAGTGTTTGCAAGTGCTTTTCTTTCTAATAACTGCACCATGTGTTGAAGGAATGATTAGTGAGTCAATATGTGACAGACTGAACATATAGCATTATCAATAGAGCTAGGCATTACAGCTTTAATTTATTTTAGGTCAGATGGCCTTTTTAACAAGCTGATCAGTTATGACATTAACGAGCAATTGTGTTTTAATTTAGGTTCTCAAACTGTTAATATATTTTTACTTTTTTAACCAATACTACTACCTATTTCCCAACTTCTATAACGAATATTGATCTAGAGTTTAATTTTCTTGTGTGAAACCGTGTGATGGTTAGCCTAGTGCTTAAAGTAGCTATAGTGTTTAAATCAATATTATCTAAAGTCTTCGACCTTGAAAACACAAATTCTTTGTCAGTTTAAAATAACTCAATATCATCCAAAGTTGTTGACCTTGAGAACATAAATTATTTGTCAATTTCAGTCAACATTTATGCAGTGATCTTTTCCTAGGTAATGATGGGTTTGAAGTGACTGAGAGATATCAAATATTTAAGACAAAATAAACATTTTACCATTGGTACATGAATTGTGTAACATAAAGCATTTCAGCTTCATTTGTAACAAGGGACTCGAAGAAAGCAGTTAGACATATTCCACAAGTCATGTCAAACCTTAACGTGGGATTTTTATCTGGAGAGCATGCGTATTAAATACTATCAGTGTAGAATGGAATAACCAGACACTAGACATTGCCATTTAGTTGAGACTTCTGGCATATTTTGCCGAACATAACTGATTTGAAATTACAGTAAAAAATGGAAACGATTGAATGTAAATTAGTCTATATATATTTATATGTATACAAGTAATACATTATGATAATGTCATTATCATTATCAAATGCATTGCCACACATTTGTGTCAAGTTTAAGTTCTGAAATATTAGCAATTTAGCTCCTTTAAAGATGCATTATATGAGATTTAGATAAAGAGCTGGTTGTTCAAAGATAGTTTATCAAAAATAAATACATGTATATGGAAAATTCCATTCAAATTATGTTATTCTGAACAAAGTTATCCATGTTTGAAGTTTTGACAAGATGTACATGTTGCATTCATGGATTTTTTTTTATTATAGTACCAACAATACTTGAAAATCAAGACTAAACCTCAATTCACCATTTTTGAATATTATTATTAAACAATCTGATTAAAACACAGATCCTATTTTGTTTTTTGTCCCCCGCCTTTCGAAGAAAGTTGTTGTCCCCCGCCTTTCGAAGAAAGTTGGGGGACTATTAAAATGGGTTCGTCCGTCTGTCTGTCCGTCTGTCTGTCCGTCACACTTTTTGGGACACAATAACTCTCTTCCTAATTGAGCTAGAATGTTCAAACTTGGTGTATGTGTTTATTAGGTCAATATTGGTCGATACGTTTGAAAAAAATAAATGTGCGATTAATTAATATGTGTCATCTATTTATTTTGGGATTTCGGCGGGGGACATCAGCCTCACTGTTGGCTTGTTCCTACATGTAGTTCAAATACTTCAAATTTTCATTTTACTACATGAGGCATATATATATATCTGAATGACATATTGTTATATTTGATTTTTGTTTTGTTTTTTTTTTTCAGATCAGTACAGATGCGTCTGTATTCTCTCAACAAGAGACAATTTGTACTGGTGTTTGTAACATTTTTTGCTTGTTTTGGAATATGTTTATTGATAGGATTGGCAGGTAAGTTACTGTATTATAAAGAAGTATTTCTGTTATATTACTACATGTTTCTATATTTATTGGGTGGGGGGGGGAGATGTGACTGAATGGTTAAGACGTGTATCATAAAGCCTGTAATTGAGTCAACTGGCGTGGTTTCGGATCCACAGTTGTATATGACAAGGAGTAGGGCCACTTGTCCAACCTCGTCGATTTTCTCTGGGTCCTCCGGTTTCCTTCTCCTGCTAAAAACCCCTACGTTCAAGCAAATTATTGAAAAAAAAATAAATCATGTTAATTCCGAAATGACTATCTATTATCAACCCTAGTATTATAACATGTAAAAATTTATTGTTTACTACATGTGCATACATGTACATGTAGTTTATGTTAATTCATTTATTCATTAAAAACTTTTATGAATAACTATTACTGATTTATGTTTTATCTTTCTTGATAAAGACGAAGGGTATGATCCTCAAAACATTGCATGTAAAATATACCAGTAATTGTTATTCTATAAATAGTTGTTAGTGTGTTACTGTTAAGTTACGAAATGCCACTCATAGAAAATCATTAACTTTTATGGAAAATCAATGTCTAACTCAATATGCACATATGTAGTCATAAAATGTATAGAAATACATGTACATTGAAAGGATTTTTGCCACTGAACAGAAAATAGGCACATATCTGTATTTACTAATACTGCCACTTTGATATTTCAGGTCCACCTATTATTGAGACAGTTGATATTAATACATCCAAACTTTTACCCAAACCAAAAGACTTAAAGGTATGAATTAATTTACAATTTTTTTCATTATTGTATGTTTGTTGCATAATGTATCTTTAAACATACATTATGCAAGAGCTAAATCTGTCTATTGAAGGTCTTTATTAAGGTATGAATTGTTTTGTAAATTATTAATTAGACATTGATTAACTTATCCAGACCATAATCTACTCTCTGTGGCATCGAATTACTCAGATATTAAATAGTTTACCCATATTTTGATTTAAGCTAAAAGTGGAGGAGTGAGACTTGGGTTTGAAACCAGTACGGTGGTTGAAATTATTGCACACGTCTTGTCAAGTCTTGAAAGGCTAATATATTTTCTCGCAATAGAGGAAATTCATTTCACACTATCTATTTTCGAAGTATTATAGCACGAATGGCTAGATCTTTAACTAAATCTTAGATAATGTAATGTATCTTTAACTTAAATTTTTGCCACAAAACTAGATTTTACAGCCTGTTCCTGAAATGTGATCCTTTTGAACATTAAAGACATTTCAAAAAATTTAAATTAAAAAGTTTATGTGTATAGAGTTATTGAATTACATGTACTTATATTTGTAATTACAGAGAGGACCGTTTGTGTTACCCTCACCGCCTATGTCTACATATCATCAACAGCTGTGGTTAGTTGCTCATATAAAAACAGATAATGTTGGAGGTCAGTTATGCACGAGCTAAATCTGTCTATTGCCTGTCTTTCTTTAGGCCTTATATGTTTGAATCTGATGTGCAGTTCAATGGCTGTTCACGATTAACCCTAAACATGGATAATCAAGACTTTGTTGTTTATCATAACAAAGGTAACAATGACAACTGAGGCTACAGTGTTTTTCTCAGCTCAGAGGGAAGTAATTTGACTGAAATTTTCAGCATGTTCTCTTTATGTTATATATTTTGTTAGTATTATAAAGAAAACTGTCAGGTTGTTATTATCTAATATTCCATAATGCCTCTTTAAATGCTGTATTTAATCTCAGTATTATCAAATGCATGCAAAAGAAAAAAGCGCTTTATTAAAATAGCAAGAAACAATATATTTTTTGCACGAACAGATTCAGATAATAGTGTTCTTTTTGCATACCAAGTACTAAAAGAGGATAAGAAGGTACAGTGTATCGCAATTATTCTGTTTCATGGTCAAATTTCTGATTTTGTCAACTTGTAAGGTTTTGACCTGTTTTGTCGGCTTGTTTACTTTTTATTGTGAAGAACCATATTTTCTTGATCTACTGCTTCTTTTGAAAGTTGTGATTGAATTTATTTTGTGTAGGTTCTAACTTTGAACAGCCATTTATGATGGGTATACGGATTCGTGGTATTGATGGTGACGATCAAAGTGTCGTCAAAGCTGATAATCCGACATTGAGTGGTGCAATGCATAATAGGTCAAGAAAATTGAGATGTAAGGAGGTAAGTATGTGTAAAAGAACAAGAGTGGCTTTATATCTGGTGTCCCAGTAAAAAACCAAGTACACTGTTTAAAGTAGAATAATTAAACATTGTACATGCATCATTCACATTTCACAGGGCGTACAATATGGAAGTTTGGCAAAGTAATACCAAATTGCATTTCAAATAATGTTACATTTAAAAAAAATGTCAAAATATCTTTTAAATACACTTGTTTTTTCTGGGTTTTCCTTATATGTCAGTTAGTTATGAGTACCAAAAACAAATTTCAAAATTATAACTTAAATAAATAAATACATTAATAAAATAAAATATGATTATCAGCTAGCTTTACCGAATTACTTGTGGATTTCTATCAATATATTGCACATGTAACTTGTAGAAATAGAATAAAAATGAATGTAGTTAGTCTGTAATAACAGATGTAACATTTTGATAAGGTATTAACATTAAACCTAATTCAAGTCCATTCTATTGCCTAATTGCCAGTCTAGAGTTATTTCTACAGTCTGTGGTTACACTGATGATATGAGCAGCCACTCCTATTCAGTGATATCTACTTGTAAGCGGTCAGTAGATTTGCCCAAAGAAAATTTTTTGTTCCACCTCTTTATAAATTAATCAACGGTCATTCCTGTAACGCGGCCAGCGGTAACTATTTACTATCAAATTTAACAAAGCATGGCCCATTCAAGAGCCATTGTTGAATGATACCATCTTGTCATTCTTCGTAACTCCCCCGCTAATCCTGTGATTAATAGTTGATTAACTGGACCCCTACTGAACCCCCAGGTAATTGTTATGTATTTAGTGTTTTCTTCTTTCAGCAATGTAAAGATATGATATTAATGCATCTGGGTTACTTGGATTTTGCCAAGTATATAATAACCATTACATTTTTGAATGATACCATCTTGTCATTCTTCGTAACACCCCCGATAATCCTGTGATTAATAGTTGATTAACTGGACCCCTACTGAACCCCCAGGTAATTGTTGTTATGTATTTAGTGTTTTCTTCTTTCAGCAATGTAAAGATATGATATTAATGCATCTGGGTTACTTGGATTTTGCCAAGTATATAATAACCATTACATTTTATGGTCTAGAGAATGCCAAGTTTGAAATAAAAGACATAGATTTTGCTGTGAGTATTCTTTAGAAATTTTGTATGAATATTATATACATGCATATATGTAGATTGTGCGTTTACTTGTATTATGTTGTAGAATTAATCAATTTAGGTGTTCGATTTACATACTTAAGATACAGATGTGGTGTCACCCTTTGATGTTGGCATACCATTTTTTCAAATAATCGTTCGGGCAACTTGCCAATCGTACATTATTCATACCAGTGAAATATTGTACTAGTGTAGCGTATTTCACGTGCAGAGTGTCTGTATTTTAAGTAGTTTAATGCTCTCTAGCTTAAGACAATATATTACTTTGTTACAGTATATTACTTACTGTCTCACTCTCAACCATTAAACAACACTTAGTACACATTAATCAGTCTGGGACTTCTCCTTAAATGAAAAAACATACCCATTGTTACCCATCTAATAAATGTTAAACATTTGAGAAATTCAAAAATTTAATAGATGTACTCGCTTAGAAGCTGTACCATTGAAAATTTATAAAATGCAAAAATGTAATAACTATACTCGCTTAGATTAGAAGCTGTACCATTGAACTCAGTTGTTGGAGAAAATAATCTAGTAATATTCTATTTTCAGTTTAAGAGTTATAATACATCATTTACACAGATAGAAATATGGATACGGTTTATATTTTTGGTGATGACTTTCTTTGCTACAGTAAGTACATGTATAATTATTATTTGAAAACCGATGTGGTTATTTTTAGAATGGTAAGACAGTTTGATTTCATAAGTTATTGGGCCATATTTTCAATTCAGATTACTAATTACATGTATTTGTTTGCCATTCACTGCTAAAAGACACAGATGGGTTGGGTGGTCAAATGGGTTAACATGTATGCTTTAAAGCCCCAATAACACTCTTGTTGTAACTAAAAAATATGTCCCAATCTTCATTCTGGTCAACAAATTGTATTATTTTACAATATTCCAATTAATTGATGATAAAAATTTCATTTTAAAACACCTAATTTAAAAAATTGGAAAAATACAACTTATTGTTTTGAAAAGTCTAATGTAAACCTTTTCAAATGTGACTTGGATTTTAAAATATTTTCGAACCCTCTGGAAAAGTAAAATAGGATGTAATGAATAATTTACACCACAGGTAAGACACTAAAACATCTAGTACTTAGAATAAGGCTATTATTTATTTTCTGGAGCTACCAGGCCAGCAAGAGTGATATTGTCCCTTTAATGAGTGCGCTTTAAATATTAATGTCGATCATTGAGTCCAGTGCCATGGTTTTGATACTCGGCTTGTAGGTGACAACTTTGTGAATTTTCTCCCGATTTCTCAGGTTTCCTCACACTGCTATAGCCTCCGACACGTATGTGAATTATTGAAATAAAATTGAACCATATGTTGGTCCTGAAATGACCTAGTTGATGTATGATGGATGTTAACCTCATTTCTCTCTCTTGCACTAAAAGATACACAAGATATGTGCAGATAACCTCACAGGTCAAATTGTTTTAAAAATTGTAATATTTTTTGTCAATCAACCATGCGTGACTAAAACTGCTTCTTTATGTAAATGAGCTATGTCTTTTTATTGTTACAATCATTGCATGTACCTTATAAATTTCAGATTATATTTGCCCATTCATTAAGAAAGTTTTCATTAAGAGATTGGTCTATAGAACAAAAATGGATGTCTGTACTGTTACCTCTACTATTGTTATATGATGGTGAGTAGTATTTATTGGTTACAATGTTATGTTTCATCCAAATTTTACAAGTCGTTATCATATACACAAATATTTTATCGATTTGTGTATATATGCTTGATAACAACTTATGAAATCTTTTTGAAACATCACAGTGTAGTAAACCATAGTAATTGTAATTCTGGAAAAAGTTTGGTATTTGATTATGTCTCAATTACTCCATAAAAAGTGTGTTATTTGATTATGTCCCTATTACCAAATGTAATTTATAGAATATGTTTTCGCTGGTTGACATTTTATCTAAATTTAACAACTAGAGCATATTTTATAATAAAGTATTTCACACATTTGAACATTAATCTGCTGAATATTTGTTTATGTTTTTTTTTTTTAATTATAGATCCTATCTTCCCCCTAACATTTCTAGTCAATAGTTGGGTGCCAGGGATGTTTGATGGTATATTTCAAGCTACCTTTCTATGTGCCTTATTGTTGTTTTGGCTGTGTTTGTATCATGGTGTTAGACAGGTATAGTATTATTACATGTATATTTCAAATTTCAATTTTATAGGAAAGAGAAGGGGGCAAAAACACTCCCTAAAAGGAGCTAAGTCGTTATTCTTTGACACCTAGAAATGAACACCAATGGGTAATATGAATGTATAAAAACTGATTTACATGCAATCGTTTCTGTTTTTACTGTAATTTCTAATCAGTTATGTTCGATGGAATACAGGCAAACTGCCAATTAAATGGCAGTCGTTGGCATCTGAGTATCTGGTAGACTTCCCCTGTGGAATATGTTTAGCCTCATTCATATAGTTGCTCAATACAAATGATGCTCGCAAGCATGTAGACGTGGCTGCTTTAAATAAGTAGCAGAGGCTGGACAATCCGGTAGGTCTGTGTAGCTGCTGGATCAAATATGATGCCAGCTGAGAGAGTAGACAAGTAATGCATATTTAAATTTAAATTTTCTAAAAACAGTTTACATAAATTGTGATTTAGTACAGTTATTTTATTACCATGGGTAGATGATAAATTGATAACGCAGAGTTAAAAATGAATTGTCTCTTTTCAGACGGATCGACGTTTTGTGAGGTTTTATGTGCCCAAGTTATTTGTAGTGGGTTTGATTTGGTTAGCTGCTGTAACTTTGGCATCATGGCAGGAATATAACGAACTACAAGATCCTACATTCTACTATAGATTAGATACAACAAACTTTAATGTAAGAATTTATAGACTGTTTCCTATCCATACTTATGAAAAACAGCTACTGATTAACTTGGGCGACGTTTTAAAGAGTATTCTCTCAACATATCTGTTTTCAAAAATCAATTCTTGGTGTTTGTTAAAAAGTATATGAAATGCATGTACAGTAGAATCTGCATTAAGCAGCCACCCACAGGAAATTTTAGGATTGACCGCTTAACGGGAGTGGCCTCTTAATTAATAAAATCTCGAGTTTTTTGTGCCGACATCAATTAATATTACGCTTGGGTGCACTTGCATCGGTAAATTTGGCCGTCGCTGAATCTCGGACATAACTTCCGTAAACATGTCATTTTGTCCCAACCTTCAATACTACTGTCTATCATTGTCATGCATTCGATAATATTTATCCATTTTTGTAAAATCTCACGTTCTTTTTTGTGCTGACATCAATTAATATTACGCTTGAATGCATTGGAAGCAAACGCCAATGCAATACTTCACTTGCATCGGTAAATTTGGCCGTCGCTGAATCGCCGACATAAGTTCTGTGAACTTGTCATTTTGTACCAACCTTCAATACTACTGTCTATCATAGTGATGTATTCGATAATATTTATCCATTTTTGTGAAGAAAATCGATGAATTAATTTTATTTTATCAAAGAAGCACACGAACCAAAAAACATCGCTGATTTAGCTACCGAATCACAGGGGGTGTAACTCTGTATGTAATATTACAAGTGGCGCTAAAAACATCTATTTAACAACATAGCGGCTTTTAGTCGGTACTTTCAGTTTATTCAATCAGTATCAAATAATGTCCCGTTACGTGTGAAAACAATGATCAGGTTTGTCGTTTAATAAAACAAAAGATTAATTAACAGATAATCCTGGGTTAATTGGTATTTTCACATTTCTTTTTATCTGATTTGCGGGAGTTCAGTTAATTGATTACTACTCACAGGATTAGCGGGGGTGTTACGAAGAACGACAAGATGGTATCATTAAACAATGGCCGTTGAATGGGCGATGTTTTGTTAAATTCATTTGCAAAATAGTGACCGCTGGCCACGTTAGAGGAGTGACCGTTGAATAAGGAGATGAAACAATAGAATTTTTACGGGGGGAATTTATTGAGACCGCTTACAAGGAGATGTCGCTGAATAGGAGTGGCTGCTCATACGGATTCTACTGTATATCAAACCTTTATAATATGATTTTAGGCCATCCTATTTAATTCTTGAGTGAACACATTATTTTCTCTTAATTTTTCAGGGATTTAAAATTTTCTTTTTTGTAATTGGTGGATTTTACCTACTTTATTTGGCCTATTTATTAATCCGAGCATATGCTGAATTAAGATCGATGCCTTTTTTTGGTAAGTGCATATTTAATAAACATCCATCCATTGATTAAATGATTGATGGTTAATTAAACGTTTGTATGGTTGCATGTCTTGAATACCTAATTTTACGAGACAAGGAATAGCATCGCTTGTCCGATCTCATGGGCTTTTTCTGAATTTTTTAAATAAAATAGAACCATTAAATCCCATTTCTCTCTCTCTGTTTACGACTTCTTAATAGGCATTCATTAAGTGAATATTTTACCACATGGCATAATTTTATGGCGACACTATTACCGGTATGCACATTTAGATGAGTTATCTTCTCTTTTTTGTCTAACGAACGTTGCAAGTACACCCTTTACAAGAAAAAACAATTAATGTAAACGGCAAGTGTGTGGGTGTTTGTGTGTAAATAATGTGCATGATAGATGAACAAGATAAAATTCAAAGTGATAATTTATTAAGATGAAGTATACATATGATTGCAAGGGAATTTACATGCCTCTTTAATGATATCAATTTGTTTTCCTTCAGATTTGAGGTTGAAATTTATGACAGCATTAATGGTTATTGTATTGTCTATAAGTATTGTTATAACTGTAATGAGATTTGGGAGTGGTGCTTTAGATGATAACTTTGTCTCCGAGATTTCAACAAACTACGAAAATTCCACGGAATTTGTTTCCTTTTATGGTCTTCTCAATTTATATATGTACACAATGGCATTTGTTTACTCTCCATCCAAAAATGCTATTTATGGTAAGAATTTATGTTCATTCATTCTGTTACAAGTCATTTGGTGTCAATACACCCATTCACACTTCAGTTGCTGAGATATAGTCATTTGTTTTTTTACTTTTTTTGAATGTTTTTGATAACTCTCCTATCTTTAAATAGCCATATCTCCTGATCAAGAACTTAATTTTCATGATCTAGACATTGTGTAGACTGGAACAGTATTGGGTATCGCCTCATCAGATCAGACAATAAAACATGTTCATAAAATTAGATATTTGAATGCTGACCAAATGTACTACTTTTAGTTCTGTTAATGATCTGTTTGTACAATTTTTATAATGAAATATTTTATTTTACAGAAACACATTTTAAAGATAATCCAGCATTATCAATGCTCAATGATTCTGACGAAGAAGTCCATTATGGGTAAGTTTAATAGGTATTGTCACCTCCATCAGTGGTCCACAATTGCTTGTTGATGCTCTAGACGCTAAATTTATCATCCAATGTTATACAGTTTAAAGATTTTACTTTATATCTTCCTAAAGATTCACCATGCAATTGGGCTGACAATTTCGCAGTGGTGGATGTATATTACTCTGCCTGGCAATCTATCTAAAACCAAATACCACCCAAAATCATAAGTCAAACAAGTTTACTCTCTCAAGAACAAGTGATACACCTTTTTGTTTAATTGAGAAGTCGATAAAAAGACAAAATTACAATTAAATCTATTATTATAAATTTGATGAGGCTACTACAAAGATTATTATTGTCTGTTTTTAAAAGTACACACATAAAAGGACTTCACAATGATATTAAAAATTAGGTTTTGATTTCTTTCAGATCAGACAATGAAGAATCGTCTTTGACAAATCATCGCCAGGCGAACAAATATGATAGTGATGATGATACATTTCGATAAAAACAAGAACAATTCATATATCATTCAAAGCTTCATTATAGAATTCATTATTCAAAATTTAATATTTAACTGATTAGCTATGGACAATTCCTCATTTAGCACATGTTGTTCAAGATAGAAGAATTTCACAGACTTCTATTTTTTCCTATTATATATGATGAGTACATTCACATATAATCATGTTTGTGCATGATTGACCAGTCCTCAACTGAACATTGAAATGAAGCATGAAACACAATAATAAAACACTGAAACAAAGTTGATTAATTTTGCCGAAACAGGTTTTGATTAATTTTGACGAAAAGTTGTTTTCTTTAAAAAAATTATATCTAGATACTCAGCTGATGATCTTCAGAGGATCAACTAATCAAATGCAAAATGTTTGGCATTTAGAATCTGGTCAGATTGTATTAAAACATATTCCAATGAAGATATATGGGTAAATGAGAGAAATACCACAGAGATTTTATTTATTTAATTAACATAATTTGTGTACATAATATAGGTGCTTAATATGGTCTCTTGAATACTTAGATGAAGCAAAATTATTCCCGAGAGAGGAACAGTTATTGTATCATGTTTTTTGCTATCAACTGGAATTATATTTTGTCACAAAGACTTTCAAAACATTAATTTATATTATCATGATTTTATTTCTAATATCGACATTTGTTTATAATAATGAGAAAAAGATCTGGCACCAAGTTCACAAAACATTCTCAGATTTAAGTTAAGAACTTACTCAACTTTCAATCACTCTTTATGAGAAATGTCTTTGATCTAGAAACACAAATCATTGCACATAGTTTCTTATTTATGTATTTGATACATTAAAATAACAAAAATTGTATTTTATGATCAGTAGTGGAATACCGTGTTTTATTGGTGAAATGAAAGTGTTATTCCATTGGCTAGCAGAAGTCCATGTTGTTTTAGCTAAAATGATTGTAAAATCATAAAATAAATAGAACATTTGTCGTTTTGTTGTGAATAACATATTTTATTTCATCTCTCAGCAAGAAAACGTTTATATTTCACTTATGCTACGCATTCGTGAAATTTTAAGTTTTCTTGCTTCTCGATGAAATAAAATATGTTATTCACTCTAAAGCGACAAAGATCCTCTATACATTTTAGTTAAGATAGTGCAAACAATTTTGAGTAAATTCTTAACTTAATTCTGAGAATGCTTTGTGAACTCGGGGGTATGGAGTTTAAAATGAAGGTTATTACAACAAGTATTAAGTTTATTATATTATTTAGTTATAATTTGTAATGGAATTGGTATTTTCTCGCATAATGTACTGATATTGTTGACTATATAATTTCAAATTATGTGTAGGGCCTGACAAAAACCAGTGTCTAGTTGTCCAGATTGGATGGAAAACCATGGTCCTTTGTACACATTAATGTGCAGATGAAAGTACCCTAGGGTGTAGGGTAAGAGTAAGAGGGGTATACTGAAGTCCTAGCAAATGTTCCCTCTTAGCATATTGCATGGCATATGTGTGTCTTCATTAGCCTTGCTGGTGCAGAAAAATAGGAGTTAAACCTTATTCCACGTTTCTGTTGTGAAATCAAGAATATGCTTGACAAACAATTCATAGAAACATGTATGAGATTACCCTTTCCCTGCTGTTAACATAATGCTCGGTTTCTGCAACAAACAGTCTATATAAATGAAATGAAATTGGTTATTACATCCTACTGTTCTGCCCTGACTGGGCTAATGAAGATAGCCATTTGCCATACAGTGTGCAATGAGGAAAATTTTGCCCAATGATTGACAGTACAGCCTACTCTTATATCGATTTCCAATTGCCCATCTGAATGACTATATGTTGTCCCTTACCAGGCCCTCTGTCCTGCACCATTGACGAGGTGAAAAAACGCGGAAAAAAATCCCGATGAACTTTATCGCCCAATGCAGGGATAAAACACCCGACCTCCAGGTTAGCTAGCCAACGTCTCACCAGTCTGACTCATAACACTCTATAGAAGCAATGGTTTGTTCAAATTGATGATGACAGGGAGTCTGGTACACCACAAGAATTAATTGTCAGCAATGGAGCAAGTGCGACAAAATTAATAAACCTTGGTGCATGCTGGCCTTTAATTTATGGTTAAGTATAGATTGAATTTGATGAAAAAAATGAGTTACAGTACATTATATGTGTCGAAGAATATCATTTCATGTACATTTGTAGATTTTTTTTTAATTTATTATCTGTGATAGTGTTGGTTGTGTTCTGTAGGTTATTATTGCCACACTAATAATAAATAGAAATCCTGTTCTATTTTATATCAGTATCCAGATGTTGGTTTTTATTGCCACATTAAAAATAATTAGAATCCTGTTCTATTTTATATCAGTATTCAGATATTTGATACATGTAATATAAACCCTCGATGGTTATTGTATATTAGACAAACATGTTGAGATGTTAAAGCTGTGTATTAATTCTATTCATATTAAATACTGGTGCATGTACTTACAATTATTGAGATCGGTACAGATCATATTACTGAAAATGTAGTATATATGCTTTTCATTTAATAACCTGTTGCACGATTATAGAATAGGGAAGTAACTTTGACTCAATGTCTTAATTGCTTGTTACTCTGTCTCTGACACATAAACTATTACATTGATCCCAATAGCAGCAAATAGCATGAGTGTAAATGTGATAGAGGCCCAATTGTAATTAGTGCTTTTACTAAATGGGATTCTTTTTTTGAGAAAGATAAATACTTACAGCATTCCTTCTTATAAGCCCACATTGAAATGTTGTTGTATATTGATGTCATTTATGTCTGCTTGGTTCACACATGGAGTGTCCACAGTGCTTTTGAAAACTCGATAGCTACATTTATATTTATCATCCACAGTTATTGTCCTTGATTACTTTGTCGCATTTTGCGGATGTTCTAACCAGAAAAGTTATCCAATTTGTGTGCATTTTTAGCTTAATGAGACCATTTAGGTTACGACCTTTATAAAATTAGCATAACCTTGTTTTGTTTCGGTCTCCTCAAAATTCAGATATGTTGTTTATATTAGTGGAACGAAGAAGCTATAGCCATTGATTACTACTTGAGTTATGGGCAGTTATGGCCCTTGTAAATTCTTGTGGGCACTATCGACAAAAGTTAGCATCTGACCTGCTTGAAATTAATATCCATTGTTCAGACTAGCGAATTGTAGAATAATATTAAATTTCTCATAATAACTTGTAGGGTTATTGCCCTTAATTATGTTGTTGGATCTGGTCAGTGCCAAGTGAGGTTTTCAGTACAAGAATTTTGCGTTTAGTTTACCTAAAGATTCTTAATAATGCGACAACCTGTGTGAACTGCTTGGATAACTTCACTAACTTTCTTTTCCTGGCAATATTTTTTTTTTGTTTTTTGTATAAGTATTCATGTTTGTTTATATTTATTTATTTTTAATAACAGTGAATTAATTAACTAATTGTACTTATTTCATTATTGTTTAAGTTTGAATGTGTTAATCCCATCTTCATTAGCCCAGCTGGTGCAGAAAAGTAGGATGTTATAAACCAGGCACGGATCCAGTGGGGGGCGCACCCGGCGCACGCCCCCTCTATTTTTGAGGTGTCGAGCAATTTTTAGCTCCATATATTCTCGCTAGAAAGGAGAACGAAAATAGTTTAGGTTGGAAATCGTAATTTACAGTACTAGTACGAAATTAGTCCTTGTGGGCATATTTTACACTCAAAAATCACGGTCCCGGGCTTCGCACTCCCAAGCTGGTGCAGCACGCCCCCTCTTTCTGAAAATCCTGGATCCGCCCCTGTAAACCCTATTTCATTCCATTTGAATGTCTTAATCCTGATTTCTCATTGTCCAAAATTAAACACAATTTGTTATTTTCATGTTTTGTTGTCCTTTGTCTTTATTTAATTACTTCTGTAACAAGATGTGTTTACTTTGTGTTAGTACTCAAATTGAGCAAGAGGGACTATATATAGTATATAACCTTTTCTATAACTACGTGACTTGAGCTTTATGCACAGGTATTCGGAACAAAATCCATAAAGGGGTAATACAATTTACTACTTATTTATTTATTCTAATATTGAAAAAAAAACCCCATTGTTTTTCACTACTAATGGTTACAAATGAGGATAATGCAAAATCATACCACTTAGTTATCCTATTTCCGGTAAGAGATAAATAAGACAATAATTCACATACATGTACGATTGATAACATTTTTGCCTGTTATATAGTAGAATAGAACAACATGTGGTATGTATTCTGTAAATAATTTTTTAGTAAAATAACTATTAGCTTGCACCCTACACAAGAAACCCAAACACCAAATTATGCATGTAAATAAAAGTACAACTGTACCATATATATGTAATTAACAGGTCTATCTCAATGATATATGGAATCTCTGAAAATGAAATTCAGTTTCTTTAAATTGTTTTAATTTTAGGAAACATAATAAATATGTCCTTGTTATGTGATATTACAATTTTATGGTTATAATAAATTATAATTGTTTTATCTGTTTAATTCCATGATACTAGTATGTGTTGATATTAAAAATATTTTATTATATGCAATGGACATGCCAAAATGTGGGTCTACAAGTTAACTGCCTAGCTGTCAGATGTATATATTTTTCCAACTTGGAAAAGAAAGCATTAAGGAGACATATTTCTTTCAATGTAAGTAAAGTGTGTGTGTGTGCCGATAAAATTATATATTTTTCAACTCACATGAAATACATTTATTCATTGCTTTAATTTAAAATTTGAGTGTAAGGCTATGAAGACAGGTGGTAGGAGGTTTCTAAGTTCTATAATTGTTAATGAAGGAGTATGCTATACATTACAAATTGTTGACAAAGACAAATTACAATTTTGAAAAGGAGTAGCTGATATCAGATTTTCTGAGACATGTAGACTACATAAAGATATGGTAATAATTGTTTGGGTCATGTTGGTTATGGTTGTCTAAGATTGTGAAGATAATGGCAATATATTATGTAATATTTGCTATTTCATTGAGATGAATATGGACTTAAACTTGTTTATTTTATAAACCTGGAAGTAAAGCAGATGTCTGATGTTAATGTCAATAATAACTGTAAATTGTCCTTGATGTACATATAAATAATTATGATGTACTAAAGATATTATATTATTTTAATCGTTAATACCGTGGTTGTTAATATTGTTTAAGACCCCATGTTGTTCAACACTCCCCTGCCCTCTGTTCAGTTTCGCCCCGCCCATTAGTGACTGGTTAGCGGCGTCTACATGTACTACATTTTCCAGACTACTCGTACTAACGAAAAAAAATGAAAGGATACAAAGGTCGAATATAGTGAATTGTAAGGGTTTGATTAGAATTAATTGTGTCCACAGTTGCAGTATATACAAAGATACCGTAAAAATACCGTTGATTTGCATCAGCGCCGCAGCGCATGAATAAACACGCACCGGCTAAAATCAACATCCGGGCAATTCCGTTGTCAACAACAACATGGCGAACGTCTAGCAGAAGGCTTTTCCGGCGTCCTTAGTTATGAGAAAGTTAATAAACTACTGTTATTATTTGTAAAGTTTTGGGGGTTAAAACTGTCATAAACTGATAACAATGGATGAAAGACACTGGTGGATAACTGGAAAAATCCAGGAAAGTTTTAAAATAGGTGGATATGACAACCCAACTTTGCTTGAGGATTTCATGTGTGAAGAAACGACACTAAATTTAATAAACCAATTTCTACGAGCTGGAGGACCATGTCGCCTATTCTTTTATTGCGAACGACCGGAATCCGGGATATTATCCACAAGGGAATTACATGCTACCGGAAATTTGGCCTCTCTCAAAGATGTGGAATTGGATAGTGTCACAATTTTATATTTTTTGAGAAATAAAACAGAAAAAGATGTTGACCCATCTCGAATGGAAAGAGATATATTTTGTGGGGAGTTAAAACATAATACTATAGAAACACTGAACACTCTATTATCAGACATTTATATCCCCTTAATCAAAGCCCAGAAAGATTGGGGACAGTGCAATGATGAGGGTCAAACTAATTTAATACAAAACATGGATAAATTTGTGACAGCACTGAACGAAACATCTGCATCAATGCATTCTTCTAAACAGCTGGTTAGTACATTTTAAATTTAAAGTAAGATAAACAATGTTGCTGACTAGCCTAATGATAAACAATTTGGCTGAGTTAAACTTTAAATAAAGCTAATTAATGACACAAAGGAACATCGAAAGCATCAAGTTAAACAATGTCACCTTTAATAATCTCTGATTGGGCTACTGACTGTTAAATAATTCAAAACGATTTTTTGTAAAGAACTAGTAACGCTTACTCAGTTACTGATGAATATAATTTGTTTCAGATGCTGAAATTGCCAGAGAATATTATTTTGAATGATTTTAAATTAAAAGATAACCTTGAAAGCATCAAGTTAAACAATGTCACCTTTAATAATCTCTAATTGAGATACTGACTGTTAAATGATTCAAAACGATTTTTTGTAAAGAACTAGTAACGCTTACTGATGTATATAATTTGTTTCAGATGCTGAAATTGCCAGAGAATATTATTTTGAATGATTTTAAATTACAAAGGGCAGCTGCATTAGATGCTGAACTTATTGGTCAATATGAAGAACTAGTCACTGATTGGATGAATACAATAGAGACTATAGTATTAGATACCTCTGATGAAAGGTATTAACCTTATTAATAATATCCAAATCTTCTGTTTCTTGGCATCTAGTACTTCTGATGCACACGCGTACATGGGAATAGAGTGGAGTAAAGCCAAATGACAGCAGTGCACATAATTTGTCTCTTCATCGTTACTTCAATGAATGTAGGAGGAAAAAAATAAGCTCTGCTGGATCAGAATAGCCCTGATCCTTTGGGACCTCCCTACCCTCTGGACATTTTGTAGTTCCATTAATTCAATTGTTCCATTACTTTGTTACATTTCTAAATGAAAGCATATTATTCTTCTAAATCTAAAATACATTTCTATGAATGCAAGTTGTAAACCATTATGTATTGGTTAGTGTTGGCTTAGATTTGGGGAAATTAATGTAGACGTAGGATTAAGAATAGAAGGCTATATTTTGTTTAGATGTGTTTGTAGTTTTACATGGTCTATAATTAATATTTATTTTAGGTTTATGGACCCTAATGCTGGGCCTTTATCAGAATTAGACAGATGGAGAAGAAGACAGAGGTTATTAACTAGTTTAACTGAACAGTTGAAGAGTAAGGAATGTAAAGCTGTAATAGGTGTTTTGATAACGGCTAAATCTAGATTGTTGAGACGCTGGAAAGTTATAGATGTCAGGTAAGCTTACAGTATATTTTGATTCATTTTTGCCAACCTTGTTGGTTTTATCAAGGTCCTCCGGATTCCTCCCACTGCTAAAGACCCTTATGTGCACTGAAATGATTGAAATAGAATTGAACCATGATATGTTAGTCCCAAAATGACCTTTTTCTGTCTTTCTCTTTCTGACTTTCTCTCTCTGATGAAGATGAAGGTATTCGATTTAAGGCTATCATATAGCCAAGTTACAGATCCAATCTGCCGACAAAATGACCACTCCCCTTTGTATAAGCTTGTAACAGTCTCTGGTACACGCATTGTAAAAGTCAGAGGGACAGATAGGGGACATGTATTACTACAGCAATACTCTTAGAAATGCTTGTTGCCAAATCATGTTACAATATATTGTAGGAGAAACAATGGTACTACTACAGAACCCATCAAATATATTGCCCCAAAACGTCAACTGTAATTATTTGTCTTTTTTCAGCATAACGGATGCTATGAATGATACGAAGGATAAAGTAAAGTATTTGGAGTCTCTGAGAAGACATTTTGATCATTTGTATAATGACGCTACACCTCATTCTATTATGAATACAGCATTACCTGGTCTTACTAACAGTATTAAACAAATGGAATCGATATCAAGATATTATGGCAGAGTTGGTTTTCTTGGGATTATCTTAGCAAAGGTACAAAAGAAGATAAATTTATTTAACTACATGTAAATGATAATGCTCTAATAATATTAATATCATAGCCTTATTCATACCAGTTTTCAGAAAAACTAATCTTCATTTATTTTGTGGATTCATCACTGTTAAAGTTAAAAAGTTAAGAAAATAACTCAATAATATTTCTCAAAACTTTAGGAGATTTAGTAAATGTAAAGTAAGTTGAACATAACAATTTGTAGACGCACATTTTATAACAATTTTATGACGCAAATTAAAATTTCTGTTTAATTTATAATTATGGATTTTTCATTATTATTAAGGAACTTATATAACTATGTGTTCATAATTTAAAACTAATTGTATGTTTGTTTTTAACAGGTCACAAATCAGATTGTGCTGGCATGTAAAGAACATATTAAAAAATGCACCATCAACATAATAGAAGATGAGGATACACTTTGGACTAGAGTTTCAGAGGAAGTACAAAACAGAGATTCTCTGAACATTGCAGACCCTCATCAAAAATTACTTCGTAGTCAAGTAGAATCAAAATTAAAAGTAGGAGTGTATTTTATTCACAGAGCAATATTTTTTTTCATCCATTTCTTCCTCTCTTGTTGGTAAAAATAGCAGGATATTAAGTAGGTCTTCAATAGTCTTGTTATTTTATGAAAATCCCAGTGAGTTAATCATGTCCCTGCCCTGGTATATCTAAAAGCTATTTTATGACTTTCAAAGACAACTGAAATACGATAATACTTGAATAAGGTATATATGAATTAAAAAATATAATGTTATTTCAGGGAACTAGAGGTAAAGGAAAAGAATCGAAAGAAATAGGCGTAGTGGACAAAAGCTTATATGGACGTCTGCGATCTTGTTTAACTTTACAGAGTTTTTATCGAGAGGCATTGAGGTCTTTGAGAGATTCACTAGGAAATGTTACCAATTTGTCTCATTTCTCTTCTGTCAGCAGTTTTGTTGGAGCTAGTGTCATGTCAAGGTATACAAAATGTCTTATTATTAGAATGATTTATTTTAATGAATAAGATTAGTATGTAATAATTGTGATATCTAATGATACAGTTGAATTGCAATTATAAAGAGTAAGTAAACACTTTTTACTGCATCAACACACAGAGTAATGACATGAAATGGTGTTTAATGTTCTATGGTTTTGCTCCAGCTGGGCTAATGAAGACTTGCATACATAATACCACTAGTTTTGTATGGGGGAAAATTTGCCCAAACAGTAGTCCTACAGCCTGCTCTTATGTCGAATTCCAAAGACAATAGGGTTCTTTCATGTGCATGTCAATGTGTACACAGGACTTACATTTTTTATCCCATTCGGACAACTATACATTTGTCTTTGCCACTGACAAGGTGGAACCATAGTGGAAAATCAAGATGACCTTTCTCAGCCAACACTGGCATAAGACAACTAACATCTTACCCAATGAGACACTGCAGCTACAGAGTAATGAAACTATTTTTTGAGTTTGTGGGAATTTTTGGCTCAGATGGAATTATTGTGAAATAATTTCAGTTGCTAATGGATTCCTTAACTCTGTTGCAATTAGATGTATGTTTCATTACCTGGCAACCTATTTTTTCTATTTATTTTACAGTCGAAGTAAGCAGACAACAACAGCTACAAGTGCGTTATCAAGAGCTACATTCTCACCATCGAAAAAAGGTTTATCACTGTTTGGCGACAATGCTGGTCATGGTGTACCTCTGACTGATGAAGATGCTATTTTAACCCATTTTGACACATTTTGTTCAAGAATTAGACAGCTGTTAGATGTAATGAATACAATGTCTCAATATTCAAAGTAAGAACAAACAATATTTAATATAATATTTTAGCTTATTTTTTATTGATTTGAAAATTACAGTAGGTAATTCAAATTGTTCGATTGTCAATATATTTTAAATATCATTACAAAACCGTGTCATTTAGAATTTATAGAGCATTTTTGGACACATATTGAATGTTATTTGAATAACTATAATTTTATATATCAAAAAAAAAATATAATGAATGTTTTTATCTAGATAATATATTACTGTTTTGTGATTCTAGAATTAGTAGATTATTGGACATAGAAATTGTGTTATTTATATTTTATTGTTTATTTTTAGAATGGTGAATGTATCTGCTGGTATTCCCCGACCTAGAAAAGATGATCTAGTCGTAGAGGAACCAGAACTTGATGAAAAATACAAATACAGGAAGGAAGCAGAGAAAAATAAAATGCAAGGTAAACAATAGATTTATGTATACATTTAAACAACTGTATATTGATGAATGAACAATGTTAAAGATTTAACATCCTAATAAACTGACCACACTAATGAAGATGTGCATATGAGTGTACTATGAAGTAAGTTGTGCTTGGACAGCATAACTACAGCTTACTATTATTTTGAATTTCAACTGCCAAGATTTTTTTTTTAGATGCATGCCAATGTCATGGGACCTTGGTTTTTGTTCCATCCAAATGACTACATTGTCCCTTGTCAGGCCCTCCGTCCTGCACCACTGAAAAGGGGGAACCACTCCCAAAATAAGTAAAAGTGAGACTGAAGGAGACAGTTGGTTTTCTCTGCTCTATCTGTTATTTTTGTTTATTGTAATTTGTTTGTATAAAACTTCAAAAAAATATTAGAATTTTAGTACACAGCTCTTCATAGCCGAGTAAGTGTGTCTTTTGTGGAATTTGTAGATTTTTTTTACTAAATTATGATCCCTTCAAAGTCAATGAAAATTCTGTTTTTGAGACTTTTTTTCTGTTAACATAAACTTTGAGATAATTGATCTGATTTTGTTAATATTCCAGAAACTAAAGAAGATTATCCCAAAACTCCAGCGCTAGAATTAAATCTCGATAGAAATCAGCTTGTTGCTATAGCTGAAGATGAAGAGACGCTTGAAGATGTTAAGAAAGATGATGAAGCAAGGAAATCACATAGTATGGAACATGCTGATGAAATATTTGATGTTGTAAATACTAAAACTGGTCTCACAGAAGAAGAACTAACTATTTTAAGTAAGTGAAAGATGCATAATGGAAGATTTAGATAAAAAGCTGTCCGTTCTTGCTATAATGGATCACAAAATACTTTATTCTTGGCGAAGTTATAACTATTTGAAGATGTAGTTAGTAAAAATCGTTCAGTATTGTACCAACGGTACTGGATAAAAACAACACAGAAGTCTTGATTATCCATTTTATCATTAAATTTGTTAATCTTGCCGGCATTCTAATCTAGCCATTCTCTAATCTATTTAAATATCTGCCATCCAATGATCTAGAGAATAGCATTAATAGTAATAGTTCTTATTTTTTAAACAGAAATAAACTGTCTTTAAAAGCTCACTGTTATTGCTACGAAACCAGAGTTAGTAGAAATGTTCAAATAGAATTATAATTTGTTTTGAAAATAATAGGCAGGGAGAGTAATTCTAATCTATTTAAGTATCTGCCATCCAATGATCTAGAGAAAAGCTTATGAGCTTGTCTTATGCATGAATGATAGTTTATGTAAGATTTGAAGCCAAAAGAAACACCTGCTATAGGTAGATTTAGTTTTTACATAATGTATCTTTAATACTGTGTTCACAATTAGAATTATCATATATGTGGAAATTGTGGGTGCTTGGTACAACCACCGACCGGTAACGATGACAGAATATATTTCTAAAGCAGTCTAGCCCAAAATTAGAATTAGAAGAAGTAATAGCAACGAAAATCTTTACTTAGGCACTGAAATAGAAAATAACGGCAAATATCACCCTGAAATTTAATATATGCCATGATATTTGTCTGGTTTCTGAAAATAATCACATGACGTATTTATTACAGGGCGTTATTATCCAGAAGATGAAGAAGATGATGGACCTAGTGTCTCATATATAATAGAAGAACATGTGAACAATATGACTAAAGCAATGAGTGAAAATGTTACGACTAAAACTATGTTAGATGTAGAATCTAAGGTACCCTAATTAAAGTTATTCTTGATAATGCAGTTGTATTTTTAGCCATTGAAAATTAAGTCGTACATGTCAGTGCTATATTTTTGAAGACATTGTAATAATTTGTAATTTGGAATCATAGGATGATCACAGGCAGACAACACAATACTAATTTATAAAAACCAGAGCCCTATTTTGATTTTAACTTGCAAATTTATTTTAATGGATTTATCTAATTGCTTAAAATCGTTTTTAAAAGAGATTTTAGTTTAAGACGATTTTAAGGAGATCTAAGTTTTTGTGAAACAGGACAAGGTCTTTAATGCCATGCCACAATCAGTTCGAAAGACATTTAATTCAGTCTTCATTGCATCAGAGAAGAATATAATCAGTGTTTGTGTATTATTTTAGGATAAAGACAATTTTGATACATACTATAACAACTTTCTAACTATAATACAAGATTTGGAGAAATTTCTGGGTGCCTATATGCATGCTATATTTGTTAGTAAGATGAAAACACAGCAAGGATTAGAGATTATCACCAAGTAAGATATGATATTTATTTCTCATATTGATCATATTGATTGAAATAAATAAATGAAGAGTCCAGGGGAAGAACAATCTAAGTCACATTTTTGTCTTTTCGCATAGAACACAACACAGACTTTAGGATGAGAATGCGTTTAATACAACTTAATAATGATGTTAAACAAGAACAATAATTACCAGTACAACAGATTTCCACTTTTCAGGCAAATTAATGTTAAAAGCCATTTCAGAAGGACCTTGGTTCGATGTGACTGATCATTATTACTAGAAATTGATTGGTCCACAGAAAGCTTATAAAACTTACTACCAGATGGCACCATTAACGGGGCTCATTGAAAAAGTGACTTAGAACGTTCTTTCCCTGAACTCATCAAATTGGTTTCATTGCTGTTTATGTGTTTTTCGAGTGAATTTTAAACCAGTAATATCTTTCCTATGATTATAAGTCATCCTATAAACCTTTTCCTTAATTATGTTTGCACCAAATTCTAAACCAAATGATATCACATGATGATTTTAAGTGATCCTATAAACCTTTTCCTTAATTAGGTTTGCACCTATACAAAGTCGACCAGGAATACGTGGAACTGTAGCTGAGAAATTTGTTGAATTATTTAACTGGTATGAATCAGATTTAGAAGAAGTACAGAAAATATATGAAAATAATAAGGTAGGTAAAAGGGGTAATAATATGAGCTTTACAAATGCCTTTTATGTTTATGACGAACATCCAAGGTAAAATGCATTTAAAGGAGCTAAATCGCTAATATTTGGAATCGAGAAATCAACACAAATGGGTCGAAATGCATATAATAATGTAATGTGAATGTACATAAGTTGATTAATATTCAATCGTTTCTGTTTTTAGTCTATTTTCAAATCAACTAAAATACTTGAGGAGTATCAGTCAAATAGCTATCTCTAACATTGATTTAAATTGACAAATATTTCATGTTTTCATTGTCGAAGACTTTGGATGATATTGAATTAAAGACTTACTTACTTTAATTATATTTTGTGTTTTTGCATCCAAGCATATTTAATTATGTTGATAGTTTGAAATAAACCAACACTATTGAGATTCTAATTGCTTTTTAAGGAGCACCCACAAACTGTAAGAAATGCACCTCCTGTTGCTGGGGCCATTTATTGGTCACGTCAATTATTAAAACGTATAGAAGATCCCATGAAGATTTTCCGTGATGTAAAAGCTGTTACTCAATTAACAGAGTTTGGACGAATTGTTAGGATATATAATAGACTAGCCACAGCTCTGGTAACGTTTGAAAGTCTATGGTTTACACAATGGAAGAATAGAATAGATTCGGCTAGAAGTGGTTTACGTGCTACTTTATTTGTACATCATCCAGTCACAAATAAAATAGTTGTTAATTCAGATGAAAGGTAGGCTATTGTATTTTAGTAAATTTTGTTTTTGGTTAAGATTTCATTTTATTCAATTTCTGTTCCTGCTTCATATTCTGTATCAACTGTGTTAATATTCACACATTGTATGTGCAAATCCAGTATGAAATAGACCAAATCCCCCCCCCCCCCCATGTTTCATTTTTTGATAATACAGGATTTGATAAAAGTTCGATAAAAAATTTTATGAAGAAACAGACGGGACTATTCTTTTGTTTTAAGTATTTCATAGGTAGTTTTGATTCCCTGGTTGTACATGACAAGGAGTAGGGTCGCTTGTCCAACCCCATGGGTTTTCTCCGGATCCTCTGATTTCCCCCCCATTGCTAAAGACCCCTAAGTGCAAGCGAATTAGTGGAATAAAATTGAACCATGTGTTAGTTTGTTTTGAGTAGACGTTAAACCTCATTTCTCTCTCTCCCTATTTCATAGGTCAACTATCTTCATTTGTATATTTTACATATTTTTCCTCCAATATACCAAGAATGTATAAAAAAGAGTTTTGTTTATTTTTCTTGCCATGTTATTCAATTTAAAAGGCTAATTGATTGTTTATTACAGAGTGTTAGAGTTGATCCATGAAGCCAAGTGGTTGACACGACTTGAAATACAAATACCTGATTCAGCTATGGGTATAATGCAACAAGAAGAAAGATTTAAGAGTTATAAAGGACATCTTGAATTAGTATTAAATGAATATAAAACAGTATGTGAATCTATACCGGAATCATTACGTGATTTATTTACACCCCATATAGATAATGTACAACAACAGTTACAACCAGGTCTTAGTACATTAGCCTGGAACAGCATGAATATAGGTAGGTATTATTTCAGTATGAAAAAATGGATTCCCAAGATTCCTATGCACATGATAAATGGGCAAAACTCCAAACACTTCATTTTCTCCTCTAAAATACTATTCATCGCCGATATTCTGATAAAACAGTTCCGATTTGATTTAGCATAACAGTTTCAACCAAATTCTCAGTAAATGGATACAGAATAGGAATGAGTCTTTGGTCCTGTGAAATATTAGTTTCATCTGATCTAGTCGCACAGGAAATTCTGTAGTGTAAAATGTGAAAAATATGTTAAATGCTTTTAACTACTAACAGTAATTGCTATTCCATAAGTAGTGTTAGTGTGTAAATGTTCATTTACTAAATGTCACTTAAAGACGATAAATCAAAAATATCACCCTATTAATCAATACATCATATAGTACACACATCTTTGATTTTATTTATATAGATTTAGTTATATTTATAGCACAGCTTTTATTAGTTAACAGGGTTAACATCAAGCCTTATGTCTGAAGCGTGCTATAAATGACTTGTAACACTGACACCTGCTCAACATGCTTGTTGTTATTGCACAGAAAACCCACCGTACTTCTCTATATGATTTCTACTAAAATTAGCGTAAGCCAGCAAAAGTGTGCAATGATATTGAAAATACCTAGTTATTGCACAGTTACGCTCTAGTTATTTTAGCAAAACAATCTGCTAATTCAACGAAAATAACAAAGAAATATCTCCCGGCCGTGTTACAATGATATTCAATCAATCTTGTTATTATTACAGATGCTTTCTTACATCAGATACATACAGCTACATCTAAACTGAAGAATTTACAGGAGAAAGTTAATGATTTAATGAAGAATAAAGTTATTGGGGTTATTGATACTATAAACAACTTCTGTCTTTATGACAATGAACTAGCTTTCTCACAGACATGGGTAAGAATATTCAGCATGTATGTTGAATTATAAAACAGTAATACTATAATTTGGTACTAAAAGAAAGCAGCCATTTCATTAGTTGAGTTCTTGGTGGGGTTTGGGAAGCTGAATGGTTCACACATGAGGGTTGAATTAGGTATGTCATTCGATTCCTGCTTGTACGTGACAAGGAGTAGGGTGCTTGTCAAACCTCCCACTACTAAAGACCCCAGCCTGCAAGCGAATTATTGAAATGAAATGTAGACAAATGTTAGTCCCAAAATGACCTGTTTGAGTTTAGTGAATGTCTCATTTGTAACTCTTGGCCAATGAAAGAATGGAAATCTTCAAACATTTTAGTTTAAGTTTCATGAATAAAGCGTCTGATTAATTTCTTTTAATTATCTTTGATTTTGATTGTAGTCACCAGTTGAATTCCGTGAGCAGATGTTAGAGGGTATAAAAGATAGATCCCAACAGTTACACCATAATGTAGAAACAGTTGTAGAAGGTTTACAGAATGTAGCTAATTTACTTAGCACGAAAAAGGTAGTATATTTAGTGTGTTGGTTGTAGTACATTTAGAATATAGTTTATAATGTGCCCAGTAGTATTTAGTAATGGTGGTGGTTCTTTTTATTTATTTGGAACCTTTTAGATTTATATTGAACAATTTTCTAATTTTTGAAATTTAGTTGAGACAAGGTTTGATTTAAAGCCTTTCAAAAAAAGCTTTATATTTGTTTTAGATATCACTACAATAATAGAAAATTCTATCCGAAAAAACTAACCTCATTAGAAAGTGCCTTTCCTTATTTTAATTTATGCTTAATTTGCTTTTGACTCCATTCTGCCGCTTTCAGGAATACACTGTCACCATGAAGAGTTCTACACATTCCAAGATGGCCATTGTCTCAAAGTCGAGAAATGTTAAGCCCAAGCACGAGAAAAGTCTGCTGAAATCTGTAGGATTATTTACAAAAAGAAAAGTCCCAGTTCGTATATTAACCTCCACACCTTATCACTTGATTTTATATTGTATTGATGCACTTGCATGAGTTGTAATATGCACTGGGGGAGTTTGATGGCCAAATGTTTAGTAGGTGCGACATCTATCATAAGGCCTGTCATTGAGACAACTGGCATGGTTTCGAATCCCCAGTTGTACGTGACAAGGAGTAGGGTCGTCTGTCTAACCTGGTGGGGTTTTCTCCTGGTCCTCCGATTTCCTCTCAATGCTGGAACCCCTACGCTCGAGCGAATTTTTTAAATAAAAGTAAACCATATGTTAGTCCCCTAATCACCTAATTTGTGTTGAGTGGACGTTAAACCCATTTCTCTCTCTATCTATATATGTACTCTAATAGTATTTGATTATTGATATGGATTTGATGAAAATATGCCTACTTCACAAACAATTATATTTATATGTCAGAAGATTTGAATAAAGTGTAAAATTTGATTAAATATATACATATTAATTTACTATTAACTAACTTACTCCCTGCCTATTATTTTGAAAACAAATCATAATTCTATTTGAACATTTCTACTAACTCTGGTTTTGTAGCAATAACAGTGAGCTTTTGAAAGACAGTTTATTTCTGTTTAAAAAATAAGAACTATTACTATTAATGTTATTATAATTAATAAAATCAGTTAGTGTGGATTTCTAATATGATTTTCCTGATTAAAACTGTTTCAATCAAGTTTATTCTCATAACAATAATCCGGTAGGTAGAAATGTCCAATTCATTTATATACTATAAAATCATATTTAAAGGGTAAGAGGGGGGTTGGGATGGCCTAGTGGTCTAGAGTGTTGCGCTTCGACCTCTAGCTGGCCGGTCACCTCTGGCTTGCGGCTGTGGTTTCGAGCCCTGGTGTGAGTGTATGTGGCATGGATATAGGGGCGCCTTCTCAACCTCGTGGGTTTCCTCCAGGCACTCCGGTTTCCTCCCACTGCTAAAGACCCCTACGCGCAAGCGAATTATTGAAATAAAAAGTGAACCATATGTTAGTCCCGAAATGACCTAGTTTGTGTTGAGTGGATGTTAAACCCCATTTCTCTCTCTCTCTAAAGGGTGAGAATAATAAGAAAGACAAGAAGATGCTGCTAATTGTTGATGAAGAAGAGGTACAGAGAGAAAAGCAGAAAGCTTTATTAGAAGAATCATTGGTCTTCAGATTAATTGGTAGGTTTTATTTCCCTTTGTTTACAATTTTTTAAAGACAGACAAGGACAGCTGTCTAGTTGTTCAGATTAGTTTGAGAAATCTAGGTTCTATGTAGAATGGAGCCGCGATGGTGTGCACGTAAAAGTTGGAACTCAATATAAGATTAGAAGCCACTGTCCGGGCAAAGACTTCCTCATAGTGCACTTTATGGCGGATGTCCGTCTTCATTAGCCCTGTTGGAGTAGGACAGTAGGTCTTTTCATGTCATTTTTTACAATTTAGACTTTTTTTCTTATGCTCATTCTAAAAATTGTGCTATAAATTGAACTGTTGAACTGAATTAATTTTTGGAAAAAATGTTGCTGTTCATTACAGCTTATTACAGAGATCAAGTATTTGAAGCTGTTCTAAATTCTGCAAGTCGATCACTAGCAACATTAGCTGATGCATCTGGTTGTACTGGCGAAATTGTACGTGCTTTGACACCGGGTTCGGTGTTCTCTAGTGAATGTAGCACACCAAGACCATATAGTAGACATGGAACACCATATATTAGAGGAGGATCAGCAGTATCAGAGAGACCCAAATCAGGCATATCTGTATTATCTAATATGACTTGGTCTGGAGACAGTTCAATTGAAGAAGTCACAAATTTACAGTGAGTTTTAGGTTTCTACTCAGGCTGCAAAAATTGAGAGGTTAAAATGACTACCTGAAAATCAAAATCCTAGTATTAATGTATTATCTTATAGTATCGTTACAATTAGAAGGGAAATTGTTATTTGATGTATCTACCTATAATTTGAAATTATTTGGATCAAGATTTTTTCGATGCAGTGCACTCAATTATATGGAATGTTCGACAATCTGATTCAGTTTTTAAATAATCAAAAGTGAAAACTTGGTTATTTAGTCACTATCATTAATAATCAAAAGTGAGAACAGTTTCTAGTGCCTAGAGCATTCCTAAGTGGTTTGAATAGTTGCACTATACAAATATCTATTAAAATCAAATGCAAAGGGCCTCCTTCAAAACATAGGCACCAAAAATGGTTAAACTTGTGAGCCTTTCAACCTCTGATCATGATTAGCTCATTGAATCATGGCAAGTTGGAATTTTTTGAGACTAACTTCTGATCTACTTTATTTCATCGATAAGGTCCTTTCTTCATTAGCCCAGTTGCAGCAGAAGAACATTAAATCCTGTTTCAATTTATCCATTGATCAAAACCAAAACATCATTTATTTTTAAGACTAACAAACAATTTTTTTTGTTGTAGATTTGAGATACAGGTCAAATTTAGTATACCTAATATAATAGTTGAACCCCAATTAGATGTTGTACAGAAAGCTATAACAGATATATCTACTGCAATTATAGAAGCTAATAAAGGTGAATACTTTTCTCATACTCGTCTGTTACTGAATTACACTATGCTGTAACATTTTACTTCATTGGTCTTAGAAGCTGTGTTGACTCAGTGAGTAAAATGTTGGATTGCTAACCTGGAAATCTGTTGCTTGATCCAGGTGTTGATCTAGACAATTCATTGGAATTTCCGGTGTGGTTCCCCCTTGTTGGTGGTGTAGGATGGCGGGCCTGGACATATGACAGTAGAACGTTAAACCCTATCTGAATTCACAAACTTTCGTAGTGCCGAAAGTAACACCAACCTTTTGAAGTTTTCTCCAATTATTCAAGTTTCCTCCCACTGCTAAAAACCCATATGTGCAACCAGATTATTAAAAAAAAAGTTGAATCATGTGTTATTCTGGAAATCACCTAGTTTGTTTCAAGTGGACATTATAGATCTCTATTTCTCTTTCTCTCCCATAAAGTGACAGATTATTAGAAAGACTGGACATGGTCATTTTTTTGGTTGCTTGTTTGTATAGTACTTTCAATGTACAATGTACAGTGATGATATTATTAATATTTATGTTTTTATTTATGACAGATATAACATGGTTAGGAATTGATGGAGATGAAGATTTCTATCCATTAATAACATCAGATGAGAATATTGAACAATTGAAGTTGCAATTAGCTTGTGTTATAGATGGTAATTATATATTCACCCTACATTTATTTGCCCTCATTTAATGTGGATGTATGTTGTTTATCACAGGTGTCTGTCAGACTGTTCACCTTTTCTTGGACACCAAAATTCTTATAGATATTCAAACATTTCAGATTTATCGCCCCAATTACAAAAGTGTGTTAACAAGATAGAGGACAAGGCTCTTGAACTTTTTAAAACTCTGTTGTAGTATGTCAGCCGCAGTGGCTCGGTGAGTAAGGTAATGGTTAGCTAACAGTGTCTAGTCATTTAGATGACGACCACATGTCAAGCCCAGAAACAATCTAAATCTGAATACTTTTACAGTCTTCTTTATTTTCTTTTTTTCAGAAGTAGATAGTCATGTAAAGAAGCACCTGTTCCACTTTAGTTATTATAACTTTCTATGGAAGGATGATATGCATGGTAATTTCTCTGAGTTTATTAATGCTGATCCTGGTATAAGGGCTATAAATCGTGAGGTAGAGAGATTTCTGTCTATTGAGAAGAAAGTATTAAGTATTCCGACAGTACTACCTGTTGGTCCAGTATGTCTGTATACAGATCCAATTAAAGATGCTCTACACGGTTTTGCTATGGCCTGGAAGACTAAATTTGCTACAGTATTACATGAAGAAGCTAAGGTATATCCTAAATTTATGATAGATTCTTTTGAAAGAAAAAAAAAAAAAAAAATGATAATTTTATGGGAGCTGTGATATTTTTGTAATTTATTCATAAAATTTGTATTTTATCTATTTTCTGTTTTTTTAATCGTTATGCTCTACACCTTTTTCGCACCTGTTTCTATTTTTAAATTTTTTAAATTTAATATGTAAAATGTAAACATCCTTTTTGTATACTTGATATATAATGTTGAGTTAATGTATTATAATGTTTATTTAATAGAAAAAGTTAGATAATGCAGTAAGCTATAGAGAGAATGTAAGAAAGCGATTAGAACAGTATGTACAGTCATTAGATCAGTTAAATAGCTCACTACATCTTTTAGAAGATTTGCGAGATATGGAGAATAAAATCGATGGAATATATCTACCTATAGAAACTATGTATTCTAAACTAAGGTATGTACAACGATCATGGTTTTGAACATACATAATGCAAGAGCTAAGTCTGTCTATTATTTAGGCCTGAAATCAAGAAACTGTGACCATGTTGATTCGAAAACTAGTCAGCCTAGCTTTTTAAACCAGAATTTGTAGTTTTACGACATAAGAATTTGGGGCAATAGTTTATTTGGAGTTTATTTTAAGTGATTTTACTTGGTCTTTTCAGGGAATTTGAGCTCCGTCTGCCTCGTCATGAAGTAGAAGCAGTTGATGAATTGCGAGAGAAGTGGCAGGAATTGATTGAACTCGCTGATCAAGTACGAGAAGTGTTATTAAAAGAAAGGCGAGGAGCATTTGAACAGGAATTGGACAAACAAGTCAAGGTACTGGATATCATTAATGAACTTTTTAAACAGCATTTTGTAATTGAACACATTAAATATACGTAAAATTTCTATAGCAAACAACTACTATATTTTAAGCAGAGTGATTTTTCTACAATGAAACATATATTACGTAGAATCAAAACATTTGTGAAACCTATTACTATGTTTTTATTCAGAGCTATGTTTACAACAATGATTCTCTTCTTGTGAATTTGTTTAATTATGAAGTTAATGAAATTTTTAGAGAATATTCTGACATAGGTTAGACTAGTTAACTTAAATAGTAACAACATGATTTTTTTGTTTTAGACATTTGTGGTGGAAGTAATACAATTCCGTAATGCCTTTGATGCTCAAGGTCCGTCAGTTCCTGGTATTCCACCAGGAGAAGCTGTTTCACGACTTCAAGACTTCCAAGGCAGATATACAATGTATGATGCAAAACGAAAGACTCTCGATTCTGTTTCCAAGTTATTTGGCATTCCTTGTAAACCTTTCCTTGAATTAGATAAAACTGGTGAGGTAAGTAACAACAAGATAACAAATACTTTTTGTTTTTACCATAAGTCACAGTTTTATTTTACTTGAATTATTTCTACTAGCGGTCGATAAACATCTGCTTCCACCTGAGAACCACGATGGCACGCTAAACTAGAGGCCCAATTGACTGAGAAAGTTCATGAGGATTTTCTTTTCCACTGTGGTACCACTTTGCAGGACGGAGGGCCTGGCAAGGGACAATGCATAGTCGTTTGTATAGGACAATAATCCGAGGTCCTGTGTACACGTAAAAGCACCCTTGGCAATAGAAATTTGATATAAGTGTAGACAGAAGAGCCACTGTCCAGGAAAAATTCTCTCATAGCAGACTGTATGGTGTATGCCCGTCTTCATTAGCCCAATCAGAGCAGAACAGTAGTACGTTAAAATAATAACATTTCACTGCTTCCACTGTGGTGACATCACAGACAAAATAGAAGATATAATTTTAAATTATTTATATACTTTTTCACATCATATAAATTTTTATTTGACATTGTTTTTATTATTTATTTAGGAACTAGACCTGTTGAGCCAGTTGTATGGATTATTCCAGAAGTTTATCAGGTTTGACAATAGATTTAGAGACACATTATGGGCAGATGTGGATTTAGAAGCTGCATCTATGGAGGTAAGAAATAATGGTCCACATATTTGCCAATTTTATTCCTTTAAAAGTAATCTAGAAAGATTTATTATTTTACTTTTTATGCCTCCATTAATCGTACTGATTATCATTTGCAGATGTTTTGAAAATATAAGGTCACAAAAAAAATATTCTTGTTATCAAAATCACTTTGCATGACCTTTACCGCACATAAATATTTTAGTCTGGTTACTGGAAGAAGTAACTCAATAAAAAAGGTCTGAATGAATGCAGAAATGTGCCATAGGATCATTTTGCATGTAGCATCCTGTTGAATATGGCTGACAATTCTAAATGATACTGGGTAATCATTAGGGCTGCAACGATTCATCGATGAATCGATGAACCGCGATTTTGTAAAAATCCACGATGCACGATACAATCAATGTCCGTATCGCGATTCATTATCCAAAAAATCCACAAAAAAAAGACCAGCGTTCTGTCGTTTAAATATCCTAACGTGGAATGCGTAAATAATTCCACAAGCAAAATTACTTTTTTTACTGTAAGCGAGTACGTGTTATCACACTCTCGACAAGTTATTTCGCCAAGAATAAATAATATCAGTCTGGATAAGCCACTGATAGATCAGTGGGATAAGCAAGTCGAGCTTGAAATAAAGTAACTTGCAAATTACGCACTTGAATAATATACGGAAAAACATAGAGCATATTATTATAAATACGTCAGTAATATGCGAATTGTGCTAAGATTAATGCACGAGATTGGCGATTGGTGCATACATTGGTCAGCACAATTATCATTTCTATATTTCTAATGTATAATAATATTTTGACATTCAAAATTCCGTACTGTTATTTTCTTCGCCATTGCCACATCTGCGACTGACCTGACAACGAGAAAGCTTTTCATTGGCTGAACTTGTTGTGGCAATACGAGCCAGTCATATTGATTCTGCAGCTGAATTTTTATAATAATAATGCATTCGTCAACAAATTCAATGTGCCAAAGTCAAAGCCCAGCTAAGGCATGGGCCTGAGGGGCACAGGGCCCCGCGGTTCATGGCAAAAAGAAAAATTTCAGATGACAGTTTCACAGTAATCGATCTAGCGGCGCGAAGTGTCGAGTCGGAGCTATCCACCAACCTTCAACTACCTTCTCTGTGTAGTTCCACTCGGTTATCGGCCTAGGCTGCTAGACTTTGTATGTCGTTCCGAATTGAATAGATTTCCTATTTGATCAGATATTATGTAATTATTTGGCCAAAGTTGATAATTATCATCCATAGTAATAGTAGTAATTATTGATATATAATGCAAGTATGTGATAAAGGGTTTATTACACACATTTAAATCTATACAAACCTTTGAAAATATTATGTTTAACGTAAAAAAATAAAGACTTTTAAAATTTAACAGCAGTTTTTAAATTTATTTCCTGCATCGCGATATTAATCGTATCGTGGGGTATGAATCGAGATGCGCATCGTATCGTGGCCTGGCGTATCGTTGCAGCCCTAGTAATCATACACTCCTACAGTATAAACAATATGAGATAAATGTAGGGCCTTGAAATGTGATGTTTATGAGAAGTCATGTTCAGCCCAGCAATGTTTAGTAAGGATTATCTGAGAACCCAAATATTTTTTTGTATGGTTGAAGTTGTATTTTTTAACAATATTGTGATGAATATTGGCTTTCAGGTGGAAACGTATTGGGATGAATGCTTAGCTTTACCAAGTAAACTCAAAGACTGGGATGCATACAATGATCTAAAGACTAAACTGCAGACATATCTAGAAGTCTTCCCTCTTCTTCACAAATTAGCGTCCAAGGTAGATTTTTCTATTAAATATTAATCTATATCGATCTAGTGTGCTGTGAATATAAATAGATGCTGTGTGGTGTATTATATTAAAACAAAATGTTTGCTTCTTTTCATATTAATCGAACAAGAATGCTAAATTTATGCTGCAGGCAAATATGGCATTTAGAAACATAAAATATCAAATTTGCTTTTCAAAATTTAGTTTATTTAGGATTTATTTTTGATTATAAAATGCTTATTCTTCAATAATTAATCCAAATTATCTACATGTCAGGATGATAATAGGTTTGATGTACCAGTGAGTATGCATGTCACTCCAATCACAGAATATATATTTTTTAATTTTACGCTTGTCAGCATGATATATATTATAATTTTTCAGAATAAAAGAAATGTGCGTAAGAGTATATCAGTGCCATTAAGAGTATAAAAGGAATTGAATTTTAACACATTGAGTAACTCAATTCTTAATGGCATGAATACTCTTCCGTAGAAATGCTTCTAATGCTCATTAAATTATAGAATAGATTCATTAACATTTTATGGTAAAACAAATCTCAACTGTTTTATATTCTAAAATTGACAGTATTGTCATCTCCATTTCCACAGATCACAATACATATATGCAACTATATATTCTGTTGCCTATGTGCATTGGCGGAGAAAGTTCATCTCGATTTTCCGGCTTGGTTTTCTCTTGTCAGTGATGCCAAACGGAGGACCTGACAAGGACAACTGCCTAGTCGTTCGGATGGGACGAAAAACCAAGGTCCAGTGTACACATTGATGTGCACGTAAAAAATCCCTTGGCAGTTTGAGTTTGATATAAGAGTAGGCCGTAGCGCCGCTGCCCGGACAAAATTTCCCTCATAGCACACTGCTTTCAGACCAATCTGATTAAAACACAGATACTATTTCGTTTCATTTTTTTATAGTTCAAAATCTCATTTTACTTGTCTTCACAACATCTGGAAGAGGTGTTATATAATCGACGTTCTAGTTAATGTGAGGAATTAGCGAATGAAACGGTCTGTTATGGCAAGCTCTCGCCATACTCTACACGGAACTATGGGTACACCCACCCACCCCCTCCCCCGCCCTAGAAATGTCAACGGTGATTGATTAATCAATGTCTGACGTCATACGTCAAAGGTCGCTCGTATGACCCCTGACATGACCTTCCAGTAGAACTGGTCAGATCTTCATGTTGTGTAGGCCATCGAAAGTATAAGCGAAACTTAATATAGATTTGTGTTTTAATCAGTTTGCTTTAAACCAAAAAGAATGTACCACTTGTGGAAAAAATACCCAAATTGTGCAAAATGCTAACACATTCTGATAATAATAAATTACTATATATTTTATATGGTTATTTCATACTGTCATGGACCATATAATATATTGGATTACTTCTTTTTATTATTTTGCTTCTTGAATATTCAGCATGTTTAAACATGCATATTTCATTTATATTAATCATTTTATTCTTCCTTACAATGGCTTAGGGTAAAAAGGTAATTAATGTTAGTGTAGTTTAACTGTAACAGTATCAAGCTTTATAGATGTAGAAGGGAACCACGGTGGCATGCACACAATAAAACCCTTGACAGTTGGAATTCAATATACGAGTAAAACATAGTGCCGCTATCAGAACAAAATTTCCCTCATAGCTCACTGTATGGTGTATGCCCATCTTTATTTGCCCAGTCGGTGTAGAATGACCCCATTTCATGTGAATTGATTTATAGATGTAGAAAGTACATTATACAACTGGAATAGTTTAAAGCAACCCCAACACATTCCTTAAGTTATTTCCTTTCAAATTTACGTTGATTTTTTGTATCTATTTTCGATGAGAAATCTCTAGTTGATGTACCAGTCTCTTAAACAAAGATTTATGTTTACATAGATACAGAATTCTTTACCCTTTTCTCCCAAATAGCATGATGTCTTTCTGAATATTAGTCCCAACCTTGCATGAAATTACTTCCCTTTATATATGGACGTATATGTATATTGTTTCGTCAGATGAATTCGCCAGTCCACCTAACATTTCTTGTAAACACTCAAACACACTACATATTCTCATAAGAATGTTTTAAAACTTGGTGGAATTTTTCATAAGGGTTTTAAATAAGAACTCTAGTGAATTTCAAATTCTTTCGTTGATGCGTTCGGCTGATTTATATTTTCAGTCATATTTTAACATCCTTACAGGACTGAATTCCTGACATAATTTTTTCAAACTTATGGAATTGTTTATTAGCGTTAAGGAAGAACCCTAATGATTTTCGAAATTTCATTTTTGTTAAGAGTCATATTTTGAATGATACAGGAACAAGTTGTCAATTTTGTCTTGGGATTTATTGACAATGATTTTAGATAGAGTTGAGACATCTTTGCTGTTGGTGGGCATATACTATAGGGGGCCTGGCAAGCCCCATTCTATGTTTTATTTTTCATAGTATAACTGGACCAGTTTTTTTTTTACATTAAACTTTCTGTATGAGATCAAAATAATTAATTTTACATCTTAATTACAAGCATATCGAAGCTCATACAGGCACCTGTTATATATCATTCATTACACAAGTATCAACCAATATCCTTTCATAAAGGATGCCTATACAAACACATACAGACTGAAAGAAATCATTTTTTTTTTAAAAATTCAGATTTTTAGATATCATTTCAGATGTGAATTTCCAATTCATAGAATTTTCTATAATAATAAGTAAAAAGATATGTTCTGTTAAATTCATTTTTCAAATTCAAATAATGATATTGCTGGTTTGAATTGTGTTTGATGTTATTTTTTTATTTGAAATTTCAGGAGATTCGTAATCGTCATTGGTTACAAGTGATGCAAGTTACAGGAAGTTCATTCCAGTTGGAGGCTAATGTATTCAAATTATGCCATCTACTAGATATTGAACTAATCAAGTAAGTGTAGCCTATTGTATTGACCTCAATCAACATTCAGTGATGATTTCTGGTTATTTCTGGGGTTTTATACAGATGGATGGTTAACTCAGCTTTTATGATAAGGAGTCCAACCTCATGGAGAAAACATTGATACTCAAATTGTTGAATCTGAAGCTGGCTATTAAAACAAACATTCTTTGACTCAAATCTCTGATATAAGTTCTGTCAACTTGTCATTTTGTACCAACATTAGTACCACTGCCTCCCTTTGTTATGCATTCGATAATGTTTCAGATATAAACCAGAAATAGAAGAAATCTGCAGAGGAGCTAGTAGAGAGCTAGAACTTGAAATAAAGATGAGACTAACGGAAGAAGAATGGACGGAACAAGTTCTTAATTTTGAACATTATAAGAAACGGGGACCCATGTATTTAGACAAGATCTTTACAGAACGATTGTTAGAACAGTTAGAAGATGCCCAGGCTTTACTAGCTAGTATGTTAACATCACGTTATATTGGACCATTAAGAGATGAAGCAGCTTCATGGGCTGAGAAACTTAAAGAAGTGGCGGAAGTATTAGAACTGTGGTTAGAAGTTCAAGATATATGGCAATATCTAGAAGCTGTTTTTAGCAATTCCTTAGCTGTTAAGGTAAAGTATTACTATCTGCACATTAAAGATGGTATTAAAAAGGAAGTAGATTGAAACAGTAAAATAAATGTTCTTTGCTTTCTATTTGATATAAATGGGCAGACTTATCAGCTAGAAATAGTGGGGTTGAGAATAGTTATTGTGTTGTACCATATCCTCTGTCATTAAGTCAACTTGATTCCCCAGTTGTACATAAGAAGGAGTAGGGTCCCTGTGCGACCTTGTGGGTTTGTGGGTTTTCTGTGAGTCCTCCGTTTTCCTCCCACTGATAGACCCCTACCAGAAAGAGTCCCGAAATGACCTAGTTTGTGTCAAGTGGATGTTAAACCCTTTCTCTCTCAGAGATTATTATCTTGTCAATATGCTATATTATTGTAAAGACTGCCAATATTGAATCTTTATTTTAGTAAGAGTTTTTTTTAGATTGTAAATCTGTATTTTAGGAACTACCTCAAGAGGCAAAGAGATTTGCCAGAAATGATAAAACATGGACAAAAATGATGAAAAGAGCCTTTGATACTAGAAATGTGCTACAGGTAATATAATAAAATGGCTCTATCAATTTATAGTCTTCAGTTTGTTTTTTCTAGAATATAACATTAAATCTTGAAGAGACAACGAAAATATCAGATTTTCTAGAAAAATATATATAGTATCTTCTATGATTGGTATATAGTAATTGATTATTGAACATATTAACACAAGGTACCGAGTTTGCTTAACAAAGACAAGAGTACTGGTAATTGAGTCGACCCAGTGATCTGAGTATTAAACTCAGTAATTGTGTATCCATAAAATTTTACCTTGTGTTTTTTTTTTTTATGTAAACAATATTTTATTCAGAATGTCTGAATGGGATCGGGGAACATGCTTAGCCAGTGTAAAACCCCTCTCCCCATGTTAATATATAATATACATGTAGTATTATTTATAGAATATTTTATTGAATTGATATTGATATTTCAGTGTTGTTATGGAGGGGAAGTGCCTAAAGGTGTTGTGTTGAGACATATGCATGAAGAACTAGAAATTTGTTTTAAATCACTCAGTGGTTACCTAGATAACAAGAGAAAAGCATTTCCACGATTTTACTTTGTATCAGATTCAATATTATTGTCCATATTGAGTCGACCCACTGATCTGGAATCTGTCAGACCTCATTTACGGTAAGTTTATATAGGGGTGATGATTTTCCGTTTCAGAAAATTGTAAATTCCGTTTTAAATTCTGTTATTTTCCGTTTCAAAGCTGACCATATTCCGTTTTTTCTGGATAAAATGCTATTTCATAAATAAATGAATAAAACATCTCAAAACTGGCCATTTTAAACTAATGACAATGATGACAAATTATGAATTGTGAATGACTTTTATTTTTAATTCAAATAATTGTCCATGACTAGCTGTTCTTCCATTTTAACACATTATATTTACTGGTAATTAGTCAAACGGAACGAAAAGTTAATTTGGAAATTCACATCCGTCCACATGACCATTGCCTGCCTAGCGAAGACGTCATTTTTGTGCCGGCCACTCGCTGACTTTTTTGTGTAGCTTGATGCTTTTTGGAATTAATGTGGTCTTTAATTTTATCAACGCGTCAGAAATCTACGCTGTGACAATCTTTATAAAAGTCTGCAGGGAATTGCCGCGCCCTATTGGCGGCAGAAAGGCTTATAACCCTGTGGGCGCGTTTCATTTTTTAAGCAGACGACGCCATTATGATTTCGCTCGACTGCTTGTTGTAGTCGCGATGTATCCCGACAAGCTTCGTAATTTCTACGGGAATAAAGGCTGGATGCACTAGACTACGATATATTTGTGATATCACGTGGTTAAAGCGGATAAACACGAGCCACGAACCCAGCAATAAAAAAGAAGCATAAATGAAACGATTTTTACTTTTATAAAATTACTATATAAAGACATAAGAAAGAAATAGATAGATATCATTATTGAATTCAACTACTAAACAGTAATTGTATTACGAGGGATAAATGGATTCGGAAGACAGGTTTTCATCTCGAGTAAATTCATGTTACAAAATGATGAAATGAAAGTAGCCTATACTAAATACTGAAAGTAATAAAACCACGCGATATCGTTCAATATTTTCGATTTTTTCATGAATAGAAAGTCGAAATACTTGGATAAATACAAAGTTTTGTTGAGATTTTATTTAATATCAGAAAAAAATTGGCTTTTCCGTATTTTTCCGTGTGTGATTTCAAATTCCATTTTGAGTGCCGAATTCCGCGATTTCCGCGTTTTTTCCGCGGAAAATCATCACCCCTATTTATATACATTATATTCTGTAAGACTGAAGGATGGACAACTGAAGGTAGAGGGCCTATTGCCATTAGAAAACCACTTAAAAAGTAGTCAACTGATCAGATCAGCTTACAATAAATATGAAAATCTGAATTTGACACCATTACTTAGAGCAATTTTTTTTAAGTATGAATGGTTAAATTATGTGCTTGTATCGTCTTTAAAAAATGAAAACATTCTCCCAAAATTTGTAATACAGATCTGAATTATGATGAAGAATCCACTGCTTCATCTTTAGAGTTCCATAATTTCACATGTTCATTAGAAATTATGTTAAAACTGACTCTTCTGTGTATGTTTAGGTCAATATTTAGTCAGATACATGATGTTAAACTAGAAAAATCTAGTGAAGGAGATGGTGAAGAACTTAGTTCTGGGAGACGTCCTCATACACCTGGTGGCAGCTCACCTCATGACCGTACTCGTACATCAAGTGTAATATCACCACTATCAAACCGTACTAATACGCCACCTAAAATAGATAAACGTCTAGCGCAGGTGCATGTAAGTATAGAGATTTTTTTACTTGGTTATCTAATTTCAAACTTTTAATAAAACAGAATTCAGTAACTATCCATTCTTTTAATTGTTTTATTTCCACGTGAAATAAACCTGAACCATTGTTATGTATGCAATGTCTCTATGTCATTAAAGATGCCTTCCCACGTTGAAACTATGTGTGAATTGATAATATATTTGACATAGAAAATATTCAAACTAATGTATCTATCAAAAGTTTGCTTCAAATCCCTCGCAAAACATTTTAATTGCAAGGAACTACCGAATATCGAAGCCCAAGTGAACCCCCGGATTATTTTCTGCCAACATTTTTCGCTGTATAATCACATTGATATGTTTAAGTCTCTGGCTGTTCTCACAACTGATAGCCATTCGATCAAGACATACCAGTGATACATTTTTATACTGGGGACGCCCCATCAATGAATCCAATATTATTCTAGGAAGATTATGTGTCTCTACTTTCCATACATACTAAATTTGTCATACTTGTATTGAAAATAATTATAAATACTTTCATGGGAGTGCATCTTTAATAGTGTAGATCAAAGCAAATTGATGGAGGTAAAATATTTTACTGTTTAATTAAATCTGTGCTACATGATCATAGGATGTATATGGACGAACTGATGGGGATGAGGTTTGATTATTTTTGTATTAATTGATAATAGAAATACATTATTACATATATAGGCTTATTATTAATGAACTTTTGATTTTTTAGTATCATAATTAGAAAAATGTAACCCTATTAATAAAAGAGATATTTATAAATTAGTATCAATTAATATTTCTTTAACAAAAGTACTTTTAGATCAGTTTCTTTAAAAATGACCATGATATAGATGCAAAATGTTATTTCTGTTATCTGGTTTTGAAGTGAAACAGTCAGAATAAACCAACTTCAAGGTTTTTGTCAATGGTCAGCTAAATATAAGCCGGTACTTCGTTTTAATAAATGCAAACATATTACTTTTAGGGCATATTCAACCTAAAAAATCAACAACTCATAGGATCGTGTGCACAAATTATATTACTGCCATACTCTGCTGTCATAAATTTAGGTATATGAGGCTCATAATTAAGTCATACTATAAGTGGTAGCCCTGTAATTATGAATCATTTTTGCATTGCTTCCAATGTACATATAAATTAATAATTATACTACAGCTTACTGTGTATTTTATATCAAGAATTATATACTGCTAAGTTAATCCATGAATTCTGCTGGTCTGCTTTATTGTGAATGTATGAATCATATTTTGTGTATGAATGCCATTTTACAGATCTTGAGGGGCTGGATGACCGAATGGTTAGCATGTGTGTGCCATATCATAAAGCCTGTCATTGTGGCATCGTTTCGAATTCCCGGTTGTTCGTGGCACTGCTAAAGACCCCTACATACAAGCAGATTATTGAAATAAAATTGAACCATATGTTAGTCCCGAAATGACCCGGTGTGTGTCGAGTGGACGTTAGACCCCATTTTTCTCTCTCGCTTACTAGATCTTCGATCAAAAGTCATATTCTGAATATGCTCATCTTTATTGCTAAGGAAAGAAAAGGAAAAACTGGCAAGGAGAGTATGTCACCAACTAAATCGAAAACTAGAAGAGATTCTAAATCTGTAAGAAAGAAATCAAGAAACAATATTGTTGTTTAAATTTTCTGTCTTTTGAAATAAACAATTTTAGTTTTGTTGTACTTATAATTTCTTAGTTCAATCAGCATGATTAGTAAGAAAGGTTTATATGTATATATATAATATGTATTTTAGTTATCATAAATTATATATTTTACTATTGACTATTTTGCATGCCAATATATTCAATATTTATATTACATTTTTAGAAGATTATTTTTTACTTATTTTTTGTTCAGTTTATTCTGTAGACTTTAACTTTATATTTTAAGATTTTATACCTTAGTTTTCAGTTAACATTTTTAAAAAAAAACATTTCAATAAAATTACTTTGATTAACTCTAAAGATTTTTACTATAAAACAAATTATGAAGATTAACTATAAAACAAAAATGTTGTTATAATGAAAATAAAAATTATAATGGATGCTGAAGAACTCCAAAGTATTATCTACCAATGGCAATGTCAGCTATGATTGGAGTTCCAAATTTATAAATTAAAGATTCTGGAAACAGTAATAATTTTCCATATATTTAGTTGGTTTATGTTAAAGGAATGTTATTGTTTATATCAATAGAGTTTAAACCCAGCTTCACTTCAGAATATACCAACTATGTTACCATCAGAAGGCTTAGTTGATGATGTCATTATAATGGATGCTAAAGCTGTACATAGTGCCGATGGTGAAATATTGATTCTACAAGAGGAGGTATATTTTAACTCTTCATATGATTTTACAATTATTCTTGGCTGAATATTTTTGTATTTTTAAGTCCTTAAAGGCCTGTCTGAGATCTGGGGTGCTTTATTTTTTTTTGGGGGGGGGGGGACAATCTGATCAAAATACAGATCTATATTTTGTTTCGATTTTTGGCCTCTTCTACATGAATATCTAACCAGTTGCAATGGAAGTTCTCTTCAGAGGTCATACGGTTGATGTTTAACCAATCGGTGTTGATATTTCTAGTGGGTTACCCACAGTTCCATGCACCTCACGCCAAAATCTCGCCTAACAGACCCTTTCATTGCACACTCACATTATCCATTCATCCAGAATAGGGGTTATATAACAAGTCTTCCAGATCCTAGTGTAGTAAAGACAAGTAAAACTAAATTTTGAACTATAACAATGGAAGGTAACAGGATCTGTGTTTTAATCAGATTGGGTTTTTTTTAAAGAGAATCGTGAAAGATTGTTAATCTTGTGTTATGCTATTATTCCAGGTGAAATTGACTGATGGTGTTGAGAGTTGGCTATATAAATTGAAAGATTCTGTGGGTAAAAGTTTACATGAGATGAATCTAAGTGTTATACAGGACTGTAATAATAGCATAGTTATGGATGAATGGGCTTCTAAGGTATTTATATCATTCTTAATATGGAACGCAAAATTCACTGCAATATATTTCATAAAGCATTCTCAGACTAAGTTGAGAATTTACTCAAAATTGTTTGCCTTATTTTAATTAAATTATAGCCCTTTATCATAGTTTTGTTTTAATGTATCAAAAACATCAATAAGAAACTATGTGTACACTTTTGTGTTTCTGGATGAAAGATATTTCTTATAAGGAGTGATTGAAACTTGAGCAAATCCTCAACTTAAATCTGAGAATGTTTTGTGAACATGGGACCAGATGTATTCATAATCTTTCATAATCTTCAGACAGGGGATTCTGTCCATAATATTTTTTCAAAAATGATCCTTCTTGAAATATCTGTCATCAGTTATATTTTTGTAGTTTCCATAAGCTCTGTGGGGTTAGGTTGTTTGGTTATCATTTGATGGTGTGGATTAGAATACAATTCATGTAAATCACATGTTGTAAAATCAACAATTTTTATTCACTCCCAAGTTTCGAAGTCATAAACTCCAAAGGAAAACAATAACTAGTAAAGGGCAGAAAACTCTTCCATGAAAGGCGGCATTTAAACACAATGTCTGGAGGATATGATTAGATGTAATTACTATATGACACTTATTCAAACACTTTGTTATATAATTTTAGTATCCAGCTCAGGTGTGCCGTATGGGAATGTTATATCACTGGACTAAAGAATGTGAACAAGGTATAGGTGATATTAAATATGATAGAAAGGCATTGCAGGGTACATTACGTAAATATGTAACTCATACCAGTAAGTTATCAACTGTATTATCACGTGGAGCTTGGAAGACAATAGATGAAGTTATGCTACCTGTACATAAAGGCCGATTAGAATGTATGGTATCGGTAAGTTCAGATCAAAACATTTCACCAATAAGGGTCAGATATATCTTAAATGTACTTTAGAAAACCTTTTTTTTTTTGTGTAATTTACTAAACTTGGTGTCAAAGAGGAAATAAGCATACACCAGAGACATTTTATCAATAGATTCTTGCTGACAACAAAATGGTCCCAGGCTTATAGCATATAAAGCAGAATTGAATTGATGAAATTTCAATTCCACATATCTTTGTTAATACTGAAAGGAATTTAATCTTTAAGTGGCATTTAGCGATTGGGAAAACACATTAACAGAACACAGTTTTTATGGGATACAATCACTAGTTTTATTCTAAAAGCACGACGTTTCGACAAGTATCCTCTTATCGTTATTGTGCTTGATAACGATAAGAGGATACTTGTCGAAACATCGTGCTTTTACAGGGTTCCAGCGGTCCTTGAAAATCCTAGAATATCCTTAAATTTAAAATTTCATTTTCAAGGTCTTGAATATCCTTGAATTTCGCGGAAATAGGAAAATATCCTTGAATTTCAGTTAAGATCCTTAATTTTGTTGGTAATACTAGTAAGTTGATCTGAAAATCCCGTTTAGATTATAAGTAATGCTGGTTATACTATAAACAATAACTGGCGTATACCTGTCAATCAACTGATCTAAATAAACAGCCGTGTTTTGTCACGTAATAACAAGATAAGCCAATGACATTTACCGTTAGGCTACCAAATACTCTCACGTGAATCCATTGTCCAATTAACATGTACTAGAAGCCACTACACTGACTAATCAAAATCGGTATTAGTAATTACATTAAACAATGCATAATGACGAAAAGGGAAATAACTCTGTTTTAAAAATGGCGGGAGTTTTTCCCGGTGTGCCGAAAGTCAATCTGTAATAATAAAAAACAGTTTATGTCTTCAATTCCTTTTAAATATGAGATTATAACGATAGTTGGTAATGTTTTGGTTGTTTTTCAGATGAAAAATTGTAACTTTAGGCTAAAAATGTCTTTGAAAATCCTGGAATTTGACGTATATTTATCCTTGAATATCCTTGAAAAAATGTTAGACGAAGCCGCGGGAACCCTGTTTTAGAATAAAACTAGTGATTGTATCCCACAAAGACTGTGTTCTGTTAATCTGAAAGGAATTGAACCATGTTTGGACTGATATTCTTATTAGAAACTCATCAATTTGTAGTTGGCAAGGATTCTCAAGCACTTAAATGACGCATTGGGACTTCAAGGAGCCAACATGCATGTGAAATATGAATGATTGACTGGAAATTATTCTTCGATACCCCATTTATCTTTTTCCGTAAAGTTAATATTCTGTAAAGTTAAAATGCATTTCTTTCTATTTGTTTTTACAGCAATCACTGTTCTTACGTGACATATTAGAAAACATGTCGGCTAGAAAGTTACGAGAAGTTACAGATTTTGAGTGGAGAAGAAGTATAAGATGTTACCTTCATCCTGTTGGTAAGATACTGCTCCAGTTAGATCTATTTGATAATGCCAACTTCAAGTTTGGTCAAAGGTCTCAAGATGTAAACAGGGCTAGCGCTAATCCTAACTCTAACCCTGGACCTAGCCCTAACCCTTACCCTTACCCTAACCCTAACCTATAATCTCACCAACAATCACATGCTCTAACCTTATTTACATCTCGGCGAGATTTACGAAAATTGAGCTGGCCTTAGAAAATAGATTTAGCCGTACTGTTCCACATGGATAAAAATCTTATTTCAAAACAGCATATCTTTGTAAATACTGAACCGAATTGAACCATTTTCGACTGATAATCCTATTTAGAAATTCATCTTTCACAATGATATATTTGCAAGTGATTCCTTTTGCTTAAAATGGTGCATAAGGACACCATATAGCAAACAGTTTCTGTCTTAATTTTCTACATTGCATGTGTATATATAATTGTACATTACAGAAGAGAAACAGGAACCGTTAATATGGATATTAGATAATCACTATAGTTATGGTAATGAGTTTTATGGTAGTGATGTTGGTGTGGCTTTAACACCTATGACAGAAAGATGTTTTCTAACCATGTCACAAGCTCTTAAACAACATCATGGTAGCTGTGTTACTGGGCCTGTTGGTGTGGGCAAAACAGAAACTGTGAAGGTTGGTGCTTATGGCAATATTACCTCATTAGTGGAAAGGTTTCTAATAAATCATTTGGTATTCATTGATGGGATAAAAAAGTAATACATCATTTAAAATTTATTTGTTGTCTTACATATATTTGTTTTATTTCTTTGATAGATAAACTTATATTTATTGTCTTACATCATTTCTTGAATAAAAACAAGGAAAACATTGTCCTATACATATTTCATAATTCACTTTTTCAGGGCCTGGCAAATATTTTAGGAAATTTCCTTGGAATGTTCCATTGTTCAATAACATTCAATCCTATTAGTTTGGGAAAAATAGCTCAAGGAATGGCCATGGTAAGTTAAAAATGCCTAGAACAAATAGCATCCATTGTTTCTAGTCCAAGTAGACATTACCAGTATTATTATACTTCTGACAGTCAAAAGTAATTGTTCAGTTTGATAACCGAGAGAGGTAATATAGGCCTAGTCTGGATGTGTTCCTCAATCCTCTCTAAGAATAAGATATTGTGCATGAAAAAAAATAAATTGGTAACTGTTATATTATGTTATATTGATTTTAAAAATTGCTTATATTCATTGTAAAATCAATATTTCAGGATGGATGTTGGGGATGTTTTGATGAAGCACAGAATTTAAATAGAGAAGCTATAGCTGTTTTAATGGATTGTTCTTATAAGATATTACAAGCTTTACGATCAGCTAATTTATCCATTGTATTAACAGATGGACAGGAGGTAATATATTATAATTTATAATTGAAGAGACTAGCATAAAGGACAAGTTACTATGATAACAAAAACAGTTTCAGGAAACGGATACAAAACCTAATGAAGAGTTGGCATAGGCCTAACCTGTTACCCGATCTTTTTTAAATGATATGAAATATTGTTTACATAAAAAAAAAGCCTACTGAGTAATGACTAATTAACAGAATTTTGGGGGATTGGTGATGACAAATCTTTCTGAAGTTTGAGGACTGCAGAGAAAATCCAGATCATATGAACAAAATTCTAGTATCAACTTTATGATCGCATTTTATAGGCCAAAGATCCATACTATAAACCTTATTCCACAAGGACATCCAGTTCCCAATTTATTATATTTGAAAGTGTAATAATAAATTTGATGTTTGATATTTTCAGATTGTCATCAAGAACTCTGTTGGAATGTTCATGACATCGAATCCATCAGCTACCCCACCATTTTGTTCCATGCCTAATGAGATTCGTTCATGTTATAGAACAGTGTCATTGATTAAACCAGATATAGGACAAATACTGAAAGCTAAATGTTCTGCCATGGGATTCCGAGCACCAGGAATTCTAGCATGCAGATTAAAAGTTTTATCCGAACTTGTCAAAGATCAATTGTAAGTTTCTTCATTAATATTTAATTCATTAAAGAATTGTGAGTAAATTCAATTTATTGTTTTACATTAATATTTTATTTCATTGAAGAATTTTTAGGAAATTCTATTTATGGTTTTTCATTAATATTTTAAGTTGTTGCAGAATATTGAGGAAATTCCATTAATTGAATTTGAATAGTTATCTATTGTAATCCAAGTACAGAAGATACAATATTACAAACTAACTTTTTTATATGATATAAGGCCATACATATAAAAATATTCTGATTCTCAGACAATCTTTCCTAAACATATGTTACAAAGCAGTAGTTGACAACCAGAATTTTTTATTTTTGTTTTACACACAATCATACGTTTTAGTCTCTTAATCTGAATGATGTATTCATATAGAATGAAAATGGATTTGTTTTCATTCACAGACCCTCTGAGTTCCATTATCACTTCACTATTTCTGCTCTGGTTGGAGTATTGAAGAGAGGTTGTCAGAAACGAAAGTTTATGCGTGATGAGAAAGCTCTAGATAAAATAGAGAGAAGAGATGAATTCCGATCTGATAGTGTAGCATCAGAAGCCACAGTCAAACTAAACATGCCTCTACAAACTGGTAATTCTTATTTATCAATAACTACACACGTCACAGTTCTATGGAATGAAATTACTGCTGATTAATGAGCGACATTTCGACAAGGCTTCTCCTGTCTTTATTTATCAAGCAATAATGAAATATGAAATATAATGAGAAGTAATTGTATTCCATAGAATTGTGAGGTGTATCCCAGTTCAATGCCATTGATTGAGTGGACGTTAAACACCATTTCTCTCTCTGTCACTCTCTCCTAGGCAGAGATAATCATCATCACATGAATCATTTATAGCGTTGGCTAAAATTGTGAGAATGCTGGAGCTTTTTAGAGAAGCTGAAGCTTTTTAGAGATTGATTGTTTTAAATTTGAATTTAACCAAGAGGATTTTGTACCAGATTATGAACCTTAGTTTATTATTGCAGGGGGACCGAGTGGTATGAACAGTATGGTTAAATTACCAGGTCAAGGCCAGCGTAAAACCGGAACACCCAATCCAATGACAGCAGCCGGAAAATTAGAACATTCTCTGGTTTGTCAAACTATAGAAGAAATGCTCTCACCAAGAATGGCGGCTCAGGTAAGATCTGGACACATTAGTTGTATATATAACATTAGTTGTATATATAACATTAAGGAGCTGACTGTTGAGTTCCCTAGTATATTGGGTCATATGCCTTAGTATCTTACACAACGAACAGAATAGTATATGAATGACATGTATTATCACTGTAAAGTTGATATCATCAATTAAGAAACAAAAAAAATTTATAAATGAATATATAAGACACTATGTAATGAATATATAAGGCACTATATAAGAAGATCAAAGACTTTATTTCATATACAGAATGTTTATTAGTTCTTTAGAATTGTTAGTAATCAAGCAGAGGTCATTAAATAGGTGTTATTTCACTGAGGTGTTATACACATCACTATTGTCCAGGTTTGTGTATTCAATAGTGATGGGTGTTATAGATAATCAGGCTTTCACACCAGTAGTGACATCTTTTACAGCTGATTACCTACCAGCTAATTAATGACTAGAGTATAATTTTTTGATCCCCCAATTTTTAACCACTTTCTATACTGAATCACTTCTATTGTTTAATAAGTCAACAGTATCAGTGTATATAGTTTATGGAATTGAATAGATATTTTATGTCATAAATACTGGTGGTCAAATTTGGAAAGTGTTCATGGCATCACTTTTTTAGTCAATCACATGGTCAGTTGGAGTTCATTCAAATCCAATTTCTGTAACCTCAATGTCATTTAGAATACATTGGAATGTAGTCTCGGTCACCCAGAACCCCCTAGTCTTCAACGCACGGAGGGTCTGGGTCAGTTCTCAATTTTTGACGAAAATTACTGGATAATCTACCACATGAAAAACCAAACATTTGGTTACGCATGGGCAATGGAACCTTTTGGCTAAAGTCTCGGTAAGTGCTAGATCTTATGAAGCCGGTCCGATTTTGTTAGATTCTATAAAGCGTGGTTGAAATATATCCCACAATTCACTTGGCACATCTATTATTAGAAACAAAATAGAGACGAGGAATAAGCATGAATCGCGATGAAGAATTAAGAAGATTGTGAGAAGCCATACGTCTGATTCATGACGAGAGAAAATTACCATTTCAATTGAAACCTTTACAAACAAAATTTTAAAGAGTGTCATCGTTGACAAGCGAGCTGTTTTGATAGATTCAGTACATGGTAACTTAAAAGACTGGATAATCCAGACAATGACCTATTTTGAGGACCCATCCAGACTAATATTTGTAGAATATTTGTATGGATGATAGAGACTAATTGGAATGAAGAACTGTATTGTTGCAAGCCCAAAAACACTGCTAAAAATCTATAAAATGTTGCATTGGTATCCAATATTTGTCTGTTGACTCAATGAGTAAATAAAAATAATTATAATTTGTAGGATCAAGCTCAGTTTAAGATAATATTGAAAGATGTATTTGTTGGTTTACCTGATTCACCAGCAGCACGTAATGCTCTCTCAGCTAAATCACGAGGCTTTGATCTGGAAGCTGCTCTTGAGAATAAGGCAATGGATGCTGGTCTTATAGCACATAAACCCTGGATTAACCGCTGTATGCAATTACATAATTTATCACAGGTCTCTAATGGTAAGTATTGTTTCTAGAAAATTATCGCCTGATGGAAAGTGTAGGAAGACAATAAATAGACATCTTTAAAGATGTTGTGAAACTGAACTTTTTGTTAAATAAAGATTTAGCTTTTTGTTGGTAGGAGGGTAGGTTGCTAAGTGGCCTAACACATATGTGTCTTAAATCGTCAGATCTGTCCTTGGGTCCTGTATTGTGGTTTTGATGACAGTTTTTAAGTGACAAGAATTATCGAACCAGTCTTTATCTTTTGAGGTTTCTCTGGTATCTTCCCACTGCTAAAAATCCTGTGCGTAAGTGAATTAGAGAAAGAAAAACATAACCTATTATAGTCCCAAAATAACATAGTTTTTCTCTTTCGATTTGTTTAAATTACATCCATTGTGTTGTAATTTCAGGTATAATTGTAGCTGGCCCTCCCGGTAGTGGAAAGTCAACATGTATTCAGACCCTAGTGGATGCCCTTTGTGTTACTCCACGAGGTCTGTCACGTCAGTCTCAGACAAGTCGCACCTCTAAACCTACTGAGACCAATCATAAACTATTGAAAATTAATCCATTAGTTGTTGACGATTCCTCCCTTATGTTTGGTTATCTCAATCAAAATAATGACTGGGTAGATGGTATATTTACATCTGCTTGTAAAAAAGCTAACAGGGTAAGTACTGGAGATATTTACAATGTATTTGTATTGATGGGCATTGGGGGTAGCCGTTAATGCATAACGTAGTGTTGCCTGTCCAACTTCGTAGGTTTCCTCTAGTTCTGCCGGTTTCCTCCACTTGCTAAAGTCTCCTATGTGCATGCAAATTATTGAAATAAAACTTGAACCACATGTTAGTCCCAAAATGACCTAGTCAAATATTTATAGATTGTCAATATTTGGTAATTATCAGACATATTAATGTAACTGAATATAGATATAGATCAGAAGTTTTAATATATAAGTGATAGACTATATGATTTTTTTTTTCGTTTTAGAATATGAGCACAACATGGTTGTGTCTAGATGGTCCATTGATACCTGGATGGGCAGATAATTTTAACAGTGTTCTTGCACAAGAAAAGGTAGCTTTGCTTTTTGATTGCTAGTAGTAAAGTGGTTCAATATTTGATTGAGCGTATTGTTTTGCGTGATGTTGCAAATGTTGAATTGTTATCACTTCTGACTTGTTGACAGGAAACGAGGTAGTGTCTTGTCAATCATATTCAACATAGATATAGTGGGTTTTACTAGAAAAGAAGGCTTAAAGCCACAGACAGTTATATGAGGGATTCTGAATTCCACAGTAACTACAATCGTTTGGTTTTGTTAATTAAATGTTAAATAGTCAGTTTGAATACATTTTAGCGTGAATTAAAGAAGCATTAGGTCAGATAAGGTAAAGAGCTGACAGTTCTCACTTTAATAGTTAAAAAATGATATTGAAAAGAGAATATTTTGAAAATTACAGTCTAATGACTTCACTCTAAACCAAGGTATCACCAAATTTAATAATAGGCTATCCTGGATTGTCATTTATACAGTTGTTGCGACAATAAAGACATGGAAATTTAGATACTGCAAGTGATAATCATATGACAATCATTGGCTGTGAGTAGAGAGACATATCGGATTCAAAATGTAGTGAATTGGAAATTCAAGAAAGGCGATGGCGTATTAGAATTTTAAGGCATAAATCATGATCAGTTCATTAAAAATAAAGGTTTTTTTTAGCAAGTATTGCATGTGTATTTTTCAGGTGTTACATCTAAAGAATGGTGATAAATTATTTTTATCAGATAATGTTATATTATTGTTTGAAACAGATAGTTTATGTGATTCGTCACCATCTACTATAGCTAGATCTGTAAGTAAATTTATATTCAGCATCTAGAATAAATATTTCCCTATTTTTTGCTCCTTTTTTTTTTCCAAGATCAATGCAAGTCCTGTGTCCAATCCCAATTTTATTTGAGAAAGTTCATTGTGGTCTTCCAGAGTGATTTCCTCTTGTCAGTGATGCAGGACTGATGATGGCCTGGTAAGGGACAACGTTTAGCCATTTGGATGCACCCTTGACAGTTTGAAATTCGATATAAGAGTAGGGCTTAGTGCCTCTGTCATTGTATGCCCATCTTCATAAGCCCAGCCGGAGCAGAACATTTCATTTTCTCACTTCATATGTTAATAATAAGTATAAGTTTCCTTAGACACTTGCTTTCATATACGTTGTTCTTTTGAATATGTTTTGAGGAGGCTTATTTCATAATTGAAGAAAGCCATTTGGTAAAAGTATTAATTAACTCTTGTTTTACAGGGTATATTATATGTAGATAAAGATGTTGTAGGATGGAAACCTATAGCTAAAGCTTGGTTAGGAAATAGATCTCAACAAGAGGCTCATGTAAGTACAATAATAAATAAATTAAAAATAAGAATAAATCAGCAGACTCTATTGTCGTAAGATTTAACTTAAGAGAGAAATTCAACAGGCTCTTGTTGCTTTATCGCAATAATGAGTAGAAGAAATATAAAAACATATATTTAGGCTGCCTGTTCCAATATGCCATATTATTGCTTGTCATCATTAACCAAATTAGAGCAGAACAGCAGGATGGTAAAGCCCATTTCATTTCATTTATACTATGTTAAATAACACCTAAAGTAATTACTATTCATGTTCCTAGGTGCAAGTTGGACGAAAGGAAGTACTTTTTATATCCAAATTTATTCTATGTTCCTTTTAATTTACTTGTTTGGGTTATGTTTAATCATGTTCACGTTTGGCATTTGATACCAAATTTAATATCATTATTAATTATAGTCCGTTTTCATATCTGGGGAGGGAGAGTGGATGGCTGAATGGTTAGCGCATGCACGCTGCATAATAAGGTCTATTGTTGAGTGAACTGGCGTGGTTTTAATTCTCGGTAGTACGTGACAAAGGGTAGGATCGCCTGTACAAACTCTTGGATTCTCTCTCTCTCTGTCTCTTTTTCATAACTTTATACTATGTATTTTATTAGGTCAAATAAGTCAATTTTGTTTGTCTAGAAAGATTCAAATTTTAAATAATACTTGAAAAAGGACTATAATTTTTAATTTTCACATTTTGCACCATATTTTTCAAGAAAGACTATGTTTTATGTTGACATGGTATGACATCATTAATAATTTATATACTAACCACTTAATGAATCGTGACTTGCCACCTGAAACTCCTAATTGTTAAAGGTTAATTAGCCACTAGACTAAAATTGTCCGTAAAAGTTGGATTGTATTGAGCTAAAGTTTAGTTTTCAGGTACTAAAATGATGAATAATGTTTAAAAATAATGAAGCACAAATTTAATTATTCATTACAAATGAAATGTTATTTGACAAAATATATTTTATTTCTCCAGTCACTGACAATTTATGATAAAAATGGAACAACTAATAGGGTGATTATTTTGATGGTTTAATTCAATGTCAGTCAGTTTATATTAGAATCCCTGAACCCCTGACCCCTCGTCCACTCTACACCTCATCTCCCAAACAAATCATATATGATGATAAATAATTAGAGGATTTTGAGTTTGAATATAGATGTAGCAAATCTTTGTTTGCTGTTTTAGTTGCAGTACCCTCTCCCCCACCCCGAAAAAAACCAAACCTAGATTGTTATGTGAGTCTGTTAGTCTGTATTAGAATCCTCAGACTCCTCATCCCCCAACATCTTAGATGTAATGATACATTAGAAGAAGATTAGTTTGAATATAGAAGTAGCAAATGAAATCTTTGTTTGCTATTTTAGCTGTGGGTAAAGAAAAAGTATTAGATTGTTATGTAGTTTTATTTATTTGTTTGTTTGTTTTAAACAGTTAAAAGTTAAAAATACAGATGAAACAGTTGAGGGGGTAAACATATAATGCCTATACAATATATAACCATCTTGATGCATGTACACTACAGTATACTCTATTTAAATCATAGCAACCTATATATTATTTAACATGGGCATAGGATTTATTATTAGTGCATGTATTTTGATGAGTTTGTGGGTCAAAACTGCATGTTAGTTGATTAGTTTCATATTCTGTTATTGCATGAAAGCATGGTTGGGTGAATAAGTTAAAAAATATTGTTTATCTAAGCAGACATGTTCATTATCAAATTTATGAAACCTTACAGTTACACTACTGTGCCCCCGTTTCACAAAGCATTCTAAGACTTAAGTTAAGAATTTACTCAGTTTTAAATCACTTTTATGAGATATAGCTATGATCCAGAAACATAAATATTTGCACAAAGTTTATTATTAATGTATTTAGCACATTAAAACAACAAAATATTTTAGTTAAAATAAGGCGACAATTTATGAGTAAATTCTTAACTTCATTCTGAGAATGCTTTGTGAACTAAGAGCCAAGTATCATTCAGCCCCCACTCAATTATGGTAAAACAAAGTTATTATTGTGTTCAAAAGTCTCAGTCAAATTGATTATATCTGCATAGCCTTAGCAGAAAATGCTCATCATAGATCAAGATATTCACATACCAAACATCTACAACAGTTCAGAATTCTATTGGAATTAGATCTCACTGACTCACCTAAGTTTGAACAGTATACTTCAATTGGAAGCAGATTTTAGTTATTTTTTCTCAAAATCTCTGCTAAGCCAATGTAGAAAATGCTCATTATAAAAAACTAGACCAAGTATAAACATTATAGCTAAATTGGAAGCAAACTTAATGAAGGTGCATGATTGCCATTACGAAATGTTCCAAATTCACAGAATAACAATTAGCAGAATTCAGTCATAGTTCTATTAATTCCCAACAACAATTAAACACAGCAAATATGTTTCACCTGCAATGGTTGGTCAAGATATCTTCATATGAAGTCATTCAATTGTCGCTATTTTAGGGATTCAGGGGATTCAATTCTGGAACTTAATTGACTATCCCCTATGTGTCCCAAAAATGCAATTTACGGTAATACTTCCCTATTAACCCCTTCCATAAATACAATTTTAAGATAATGTAATGGAAAAAGTAAATAATTCAAGCTTTAATGAAAGTGTAGTACATGATGTAAGTTTTCCACAATACGTTATCAAAAGTGCAGAAAAGAGGACATTTATGAGTTCATACATAAATTAATATTGCAGTATGTTGACACTAGATATATTTAATTTGTAATCGTTTCTTTATTTGCACTTTTTTGTTTCAAAAGCACAGTAATCACTGAAGTAAAGTGACAATCTTTATATTTTTGTTAAGAATAAAACATACAAAAAATTCAGGCATACTCAAAAGAACTTTACATTGATAAAACTTTAAATGGTTTGGGTTTATGCATTTTCTAAAATAATACGACTTTAAATTGGACACAAAATCTACAAATTTTGTACTAAAGCTATAAGGAATGTCACTTTAAAATTTATAATAGAACACCAGCATGCACTTAAAGCTTGCACTGTAAATAATATGACAAAGATCGTTCAGTATATTGCTTCTTTACCACATAAATATTTTATTTTCTTGTTACTTTTATTCGGTATTCCCAATGTATTTATGAGTTGAACATTGACATATTAATTAGACAATATTAGAAATTGTAGGGAAAAGCTTTTTATGTAGTTGTGAACTATTTCTTGAAGTTCGATGAAGTTTAAGAATATCTTATTAATAATTAATATCCTATTTACAGGTATTACAGCGGGCCTTCCAGAAATGTTTAGACCCAATCATCAACTTTGTATTCTATGAGGCCAGGTAGACACTTATTACTTGAAATTTAATTGTCCTTTTGATAGAGAGTTCATTAAAATCCTGATGTACCATTTTAATCCATCTTAATCACTTGCAAACTACACAGTATTGTGAAAGACGAATCTCTAATAGGAATATCAGTCCAAAATGGTTCAGTGTTTACAAAGACATGTTTAATTGAAATTCCATGGATCCTATGTTGCTCTTCGTTCCACGAAAATATTGGTAGGCCTCTTTTAAAGTCAGGACATTTTCAAGTGTTGGTGTTTTGATTTGTTTTTTAGTAAATGTTAAATAATCACATATTAGTGTGGATCAAGCCGTGAGGAATTTTATAGTTTATCGACAAATGCCAACAGTGCATCATGACTTTAATAAGTGAATGATATCACTAAGAATTGTCATGCTCTTGACCTCTAATGAATACTATACACTACAAAATTCATGACTACAAAATCAATTGATTATATTTTTAGTGGATGTGTTATTTCAAGGCATCAGAAACAACAGTCAGGCTCAGAACTTCATTCCATTTTTAGTTAACTATCTTTAATTTGTTATTTCAGGCCTAAATTAAAGTTGTCAGAAGTTGGATTGTTTAAAACCTGCCTTGGATTGTTGTCGGCCATGTTAGCTGATAATATTGAAATAGGTGGTGAAATGCATATTGAGCGTATGTTTCTCTTCTGCCTTATTTGGACATTTGGTGGACTTTTGGATCAACAAGATCGTAAAGCATTTAGTGACTTACTAAAAACATTATCCTCAGCGTAAGTTGAATAAATATATTTTTTTATAAAGATGTCTAGGACAGCTCATAAAATGATGGAATTTCATAAAAAAAAAATTAGCAGATGATTTCTGAATTATGTAATAAATACATGATGTGTACTACATATCTCCTTAAATCATTGATGTAAGTTACGGTGTGGTGGGTAGGAGTGGCCTGTTTCTCATTTATTTATATTCATAATTATCTATTAACATTGTTGTGAACTTTCTTCGCCATAATGCTCTGTATAAAAATAGATTCTCGAAATATAAGCAAATTTATATTATATTATGTTATATTTGATATTTTGTGTATAAATATTGTTTTAACAAAATATTTCAGTTTACCAGATGATGATCATGATATAAGTGTATTTGATTATTACGTAGATGAATCTGGTGAATGGGATCCATGGCATTCAAGGTAATTTAACATTCATTACAATTTATAACGTCGCCTATCAAACCACGTGGGTTTTCTCTGGGTACTCCGGTTTCCTCCCACTGCTAAAGACCCCTACGCACAAGCGAATTATTTGAATAACATTAAACCATGTGGTGGTCCCGAAATGACCTAGTTTGTGTAGAGTGGCTGTTAAACCCCATTTCTCTCTCTCACACAATTTATAACCAATTTTAAATTCTAAGTTGTGGAAATATATGAAATTTTATATTGTGCAGTTTTATCAATTTTTTGTGTTGGTTTTTTTTTTTATGCAGAGTGCCTGAAGCTGTGTATGTTGATAATCAAGATATGTTGGGTGAAATTTTTGTGGATTCTGTTAATACAGTAAGTAATTTATTTATTTGGCAAAGGATTTGAATGAGCATAATATTAAGTTTATTGTAAAAAGTGTCATTTAGAGAGTGGGGTGTTCAATCAAAGAATGATATTAAATTAAACTTTGTTGTACAAGTTGAGCTATTTATTGGAATAAATTGTTTATTTCATTCGTTTTGACATACAGTACTGAAAATGTCTTCCTATCTTACATTACTGAGAACTAGGTCCTATACTTGGGTCTTCGCTGTATCATAAGGTCTGTCATTGAGTCAACTGGCATGGTTTTGATTCCTGGTTTTACCTGACAAAGGAGTAGGGTCCAACGGTGTGGGTTTTCTCTAGGTTTAAGACCCCTATGCAAAAGTGAATTATTGAATAAAATTTGAACCATATGTTAGTTCCTAAATGACCTAGTTTATGTTGAGTCGATGTTAATCCCCATTTCTCTCAAGGGATTAGCCTTGGGCATAACCAAACTTCAGCTCAACACTGATTGTAAAAATTTTGTACTGTTTAAATTTTGTCGGATTTAAACTATTTCAATAAATTTTGTTATTTACAGATAAGAACAAGGATTTTAATGGACTTTGCATCAGCATCTGGTCAGAATGTTTTGCTTGTTGGTCCACATGGTTCTGGTAAAACTAGTTTAGTGAATGAGTTCATAGGTTTACAAGGTATGTACCGTTACCAGGGCTGGAAATAGAGACAACAGCGAAATTAATAGTTTTTATAATACCTTTCTTAATTATTATAGTCTATTATATGTTTTGCAATACATCCTCTACGATATTCTACATGTTTCTTATATTTGTAAATTGGTAGCCGCAGTGACTCAGTAAGACATTGGCTAGCTAAACCAAAGATCCTGTTTTTGTTCCCGGTGTTGGCCAATAAAGTTCATAAGGGCTTTCTTTTGTGGTTCCCCTGTGTCGGTGAGTGCTTTGCAATGGACAACAGAGTCGTTGGTACAGGAGGTCCCATGTACATATTGGTGTGCATGTAAAAGACCCATTGACAGTTGGATTACGATGTAAAGTTAGTAGCACCACTGTCCAGACAAGTTTCTCTCAAAGCACACTGTATGATGTGTGCCCATTTTCATTAGCCCCGTCGGAACAGAAGAATAGGATGTTAAACCCCATTCCATTTCATTTATTTGTATATTATAGATCAACAGACGACAATATGTAAAAGACTTGTATTTTCTGGTGCTTCTACAGCCAGTCAGTTGCAGCAGTTTATGGAATCAAATATTTACCATAGGCAAGGTAATGAAATAATAACTTCCATTGATTTTTATATCAAAATGCTAACGAACCATCACTACAACTCATGAGTTTCTGTATTTAATATTTTTTTTCAAATTTGTTGAGAATCATCAAAAACTACTGAATTTCTACTGCCATGCAGTTTAAAATAGTCTGTCTAGATTAGATATTGAGTATTGGATTTAGAACTGCTTATACTTTCCCAAAATGTGTTTAGTAATTAACTGATAAATTAATTACTCAACACTGCTCGGAAAAATAAACAGCACAACTACAGGACACCAGAGTTGTAGTGTATGTTTGATGATAGAACTAAAAGATTTCCACAAATTTATCTACATGTTCTGTCATCAGTGTATTTTTTTAATTATGTCCATGTGTGTTGAATTCTGTTATGTTACAAGTGTATAATTATTATTTATGTATAATTATATAGGTTTTGTTTATGGTCCAAAAGATAATAAGAAACTACAAGTATTTATAGATGACGTTAATTTACCCGTACCAGATGAATATAATGTACAGAGATGTAATGAGGTAATTATTTATGATTAATCTAAAATGATTTAAATAATAGGCTAGTGGACATGTTTTTCACATTCACTTGTGTGTGATTATTATTCACCATATATTGATGTCCGATTGTGCATATTCCAGGTTGGATATTTGGAAAATCAATGTTTACAAAATTATGATCAATTTAAATTTCATTGATCTATGACACCATCATCTTTCATTAATGGGCCTAGATTTAATCCAATTGAATGCATGTGGGGAAATTATCTAGCATTGTTATTTTGATTTTGTTATCTTAATGAAATGTTAAATGATCAATCTTGAGTACATATTTAGTGTGTATTAAGTCGTGAACATGCAAATGACGCTTCTAGCCTTTAATTCAGATGATCTTATATTTATATGAAAGTTAATTATATGTAAAGTTAATATGTTTATTCACCTCCCCATGTCACTTTACAGTTATTACGTCAGCTGTTAGATCAGAAGGTACTATGTACACTAAACAAACCATTTGAATGGAGAAGTATTGAAGGTTTAACTGTATTATCAGGAATGGCCTTAAGTGATTATCCTGGTGTTTCTAATAGATCTATATCAGAAAGATTATTGGTAAGTTTCACTTTCATTTTTGAGTACTAATCTAATCCCTCAAGTGTTTCGAGATATGATACTTTTCTCATAGTAGTTGAAGTTTGTGGAAATATTTACATTATTTTTATTAAATAATAATTTAACTAAACAAACTATATAAATTATGTTTCTCAAGATTGTAATTAAGAAATGGAGTTTCATTGCTGAATAAATTATTTTCTACTTCCAGCGTCATTTTGCTGTATTTTACTTAGCAGCACCTCAAGATGAGTCTTTGAAATCGATTGTAAATGGTGTATTAGAGGTAGGTAGCAAAGTTTTGAGATATTCTTTTGAAATATTGCTTTGTTTCTTTATTGATAAGGAAGAACAGTATTGAAATTAATAGTTGTGCATTGACTTATTTCTTAAGTTGCTGGAATGTTGGGCAACCATAAGGTGAACTCCAATGACTCGTGTTTGATCCCTGCTTTGGCAGAGACAGTGTCGCTGTCTGGGCAAAATTTCCCTCATGGCACACCCCATGGCGTATGCCCGTCTTCATAAGCCTAGTAGGAACAGAACAATAGGACGCGAAACCCATTATACTCAGTCAGTGAGTACATTTTGTTTCCTAGCAATAATATGTAATATTATATTTATTATTTTGAATATTGCAGGCTAATATGACAGATCAAGATACACCAGGTTTAGATTTAGATCTACATAATGGATTAGTTCAAGCATCATGTGAATTATTATCAGAAATACAGAGTGTATTAAGGCCTACTCCAATGCCAGGAAGACATCATTATCTCTTCACACTCAAAGATATTACAAAATGTTTCCAGGTATATTTCAGTTTTCAAATTTATTCTAAATTTTATCAGAATAACCTGTTCTCAATGACATACCCCAAATTATCATATAATTTTACCATTTGAGACATAACATCAATTTTCCTCATTCACTTGGTGATTGCGTGGCCATAGTCTAATACATACTCGAATGGGGTTTAACAAACTAGGTTATTTTGGGACTAGCATATTGTTCAATTTTATTTCAATAATTCCCTTGCACGTAGGGGTATTTAGCAGTGGGAGGAAACCGAAGGACCCCGAGAAAAACAATACGATTCGACGGGCAACCTGACTCCTTGTCATGTACAAGCTGGGAATCAAAAACCACGCCTCTTGACTCAATGACAAACCCTATGATCTTGGACCATTCAACCACCAAACCCTGAGAGTCTAATTTTATAATTTGATGAGAAATCTTGTATTGTTTTATATAGTGTTTAAAGAGATTAGCTGATGAAAGTAAAGCTGATGACGCTATGGTAATATCACTATGGAGACATGAAACAAGAAGAATTATCAGAGACAGAGTTTGTAGAACATCAGATTTAAACTGGTTTGACGAAAAACTTAATAAAATCATTGAAGATGTAAGTAATATATATATATTGTGTAATTTAAGAACACATTTTTCATGGAATAATAATTAATATAGTTAATTTACATTGTGATGTTTCAAAAAGATTTCACAAGTAGATATCAAAGCATATACACAAGTAGATAAAATATTTGTGTATATTATCATATTTGGATCCTTGGATCCTGGAGTGTTACACAGTTACGTCTGGATTAAAAGGAAAAACAACCATTCTCCATGTTAGTTTTCCAATCTCTTTCTTTTTTAATCAAACAGGCAGAAGAAATACAACATAAGGGAGGCAACTTGTCTCTACTTAAACATAGGTTTCAGACCACAATGATAAATGAAGTTACCACAATATGACAATGCTTGATAACGACATGTGAAATCTCATTGAAATGTTGCCGTATAATAGACCATTATTATTTATTGTGGCAAATTAAGAATCATAATAAATCCCTTAAAGTATTGAAATGGCGTTGCACTAAATTCATTTATCTAATCATAATTTCATGTATGTTCTGTTTATTTTCACAGACTTGGCCTAAGATAGAAGGAACTATGTACAACCATTTTGTCACCTTCCCAACTGATTCTAGAATGTATCAAAGACCAGTAACATCCGTCCATTCAAAACACATCAAGGTAAATTTAGTTATTCAGCTCTGTCAGCTTTTAAAGCCCCAATAACACTCTTGTTGTAACTGAAAAATATGTCCCAATCTTCATTCTGGTCAACAAATCGTATTATTTTAGATGTCAGCTTTTAAGCTCTTTGATATTGAGGTAGTCTAACAATTGTTATATTATCCAGAGCTGGATTAAAGAATGGGGGTTAGGTGGTTCTGGCTGGGTGGCTGCCAGGACCCCAATATTAAAGGGGCCCCTAAACTAGCTCTTGTGTGTACCATAAATTAATATTTCATATGTTTTAATAGAGGTTAACAAGGGGGACATAAGATTTTCTCAGCTACAGTAGGCAACCAGTGGTCATACAAACATACAAATTACATTTTGTAGAAGTGTGACGGACAATGATTAGAATATGCTTCCCTTCCCCAGTGACATTTTCAGCCATTTACCCCATGCAAGCTTAGTCCAGTCCTGCATTTATCTGATGAGTTCCTTATAGATCAAATTTGAAGGTGAAACAGTACTGTCAGGGAAATAAAACGACATCAAGCCCTCTTTTGAAGATGCGTGATAAGTTACTTGTTTATTTTCAGGTGAACTTACAAGCCATTGATAAACTGAGTGATATACACAGTTGTCTACATACACATCTAACACGATATAATGAAGAATTTGGAAACGTTAGTCTAGATATCATGTTATCAGATAATATAATATCTCATATTGTACAGATGCACAGAATTCTTAGTTTTCATCATGGGTAAGCATAGTTCTCTGCTCAACATGGCATTTTCATTTTATGCTTTCTTACTTATTTTTGAAAATTGAATTTAACATTGAATTTTTGGAAACAGAATTCTTAGTTTTCATCATTGGTATGATGGTATTTCATTTTAACCTGAATTCTTCTTTTCCAACCCGTTGTACTACATTAGGATCTAGAAGGGGGGGGGGATAAATAACCCTTGTTCTGATTGATGTGAGGATATTGGTATTTACAATCGGGAATTGGTATCTTATAATTGATTGTCGTATATTTTCAGAGGTAACATGCTATTAATAGGGGCTGTTGGTTCACATTTATCAACATTATGTAAATTAGCTCTACATGTAGCTAATATCAGTATACATAAAGTAGATAATTCTAAACAGAGTAATTTCTTTGATGGTCTACGTTCAGCTATACGTCTTAGTGGATCAGAAAATAAAATTATTACCCTTCTCTTTACAGTAAGTATGCAATTCTAATATAATGTAATATTACAGCAAGTATAGTTTAATTGTTACTATTTAAATTTAAAGCCAACTTATAGTTCATTACACAAGGTATTACTCCAAAATGACACCAAATTAAGTAAATAGAAAATTTTCAGAGCAGATAAGTTTGACTGAAATTTTCAATATATTCCTTTTACATTATCTAGTTTTTAACTATTATAGTTTTAACTGCGAGCTCTTTATATAATCTCCCATAATGTATCTTTAATTATAAATCGAAATCTATTATGTTAGTTTATGTTTATTTCTTAATCTTATATCTCTATTATTATATTTTTCAGTCTCGTGATTTTGCGGAACCAGTTTATCTTGATGCTATTAATAGTCTGTTAATCAGTGGAGAATATCCTCACCTTTTTTCTAATGATGAAATGGAAGGATTACTACAGGTATTACTATGTTGTTATTATTTGTACATTTTTATAGCGTACAACTTCCATGACTCACAACAGAAATTAAATAAACAAATAAACTAAATAGAATAAAGGACAGATAAGACGTACATGTAAACATTGAAGTCATTTTAAAATGCATAAATTAAAATGATGTATTATAGAGAAAAAGTCTAACAATAAATGCGTTATTAAATATTTCTTAGATGATGCCAACAATAAACAGATTGTAACGTTTTAATGAACAAATTTAATGTCTGATTTTTATTGTCTGCTTGTTTTTTGAAGTACTAGTTGAGAATGGTGAAAAAAGTATGAATTTATAGTTAATACAGTTTTAATTTTTTGTTTGGTATATATTTTAAGGCTATACATCCAGCTATGAAGAGAGAGTTTCCCAACATGATTGTTGATCCAATGAAATTCTTTGTATCAAGAGTAAAATGTAATCTACATATTATATTGTGTCTTCCGCCAAATCATTCACTGCTACAGTCAGCTTCAGAGTACGTATTTGTATCAAAAAAATTTCGAAAATGTTAAGAACAATATTTAGTTTTCTGTATTGTTTTGTTAGTGTTGGGTATATTACTCCTCAACGAGACTAAAGAATTACAACATAAGGGAGAAAACTTATATCTGCTTAAATGTATGGATTCAGACCATAATGATATTCAGTATACTACTATATAGGAATTGCTAGGAAAACTTAAAAAACACTGAAAGTCTTTTATTCTTATATTGACAAACAAGATATTTATGTTATTTATATTTTGTTAACTGTAGGCAGTATCCTGGTTTATTAAGTGGTTGTCAGATTATATGGATGCGTGATTGGCCACATGAAGGACTAGAGGGTGAAGCATCCTACTTTATAACTAAACATCAAATATGTGGAGAATTTGAACAGCTCAGGTAGGTATTCTGTCTAGACTTTCAAGTGATGGCCATACTTTATTGTCTATGCTATATACATCTGGGGGTGTTGGGTAACAGAATGGTGCAACATGTGCATGTTAGATCATAAGGTCTGTTATTGAATCAAGCTGCATGTATTCGATTCCCTGTTTGTATGTGACAAGCACTAGATCCTCCGGATTCCTAGCACTGCTTTTGATCACTATGTGCAAATGAATTATTGACATCATACCACATTTCTCTCCCTTATTTTTAATGATATTGTAATCTTTATTAAACTGTTTATGACTTATTTTTTTTCAGTACAAGTGTAACTGCATGTTTAGCTAACATACACAGTTATGTATTAAAAGATTGTAAACAGATGCCATGGGCTGGTGAATTAGGCTCTACAATAGATATCAATACATTTAAAGTTAATGATAAGAAAAAAGATCAATTAAAACTAACAACTGTGAAAGTACCAAATCTGCCTTATTCAAAAATTATTCTACAAGAAAGAATCAAGTAAGCATGACCATTTTTGTTATCCACCTTTATATAATCCAATTACAGTGTAATTATATTCAGCTGTAAAGTCATATCAATAATGAGAGTCGGGCAATCAATGCACAATTGTCCAAAGAACAAGCATGTTAAGTTTCATCTGGATCGAACTTGATTTGGCAGAGAGAAAAAGAGAAGAAGAAGAATTTCGACTGTATGGAACCAAATCCTCGTTTTTTCATGATTGTAATCTTTCAATTCATAAATATTGAAAATATCTTTTCTGTAAATTATATCATGTTGTTTTGACCTTTATTTTCATGATTACTTTTATTTCTAGACTAAGGCATAGAGACACGGCTAACCCAGCAAAAAATGAAGTTTATGTTGGACCAACAACTTATCACAGATTTAAAGAATCATTTAGGTGTCTTTATACTAAGAAAGCTAAACAAAGAACAGAAGAAGTAGAACAACTAAAGTAAGTTAAATAAATCTTCAAATTTAATAGTTTTAAATGTTGATCTATATTCATACTATCAGAAATGCTTTTTTGACAAAATATATTTTGTATCAAAAACTACACCTCTGATTCAAATGCACCATTCATATGCAAAGAGGGTGAGAAATGGAGATTAAAAACTAATGCTTTTGGGGACTAATTGTCTTTCCCGGGAGGGGGGTTGAAAATAAAAACCATGGTGTGTAGCTTGATACAGTTTATTTACAAATACTATAATCTCTCTCTCTCTCTCTTTCTCTCTCGTTCACTGAAACAGGAACAAAGATGGTTAACATATTTATAATAATAGCAGTTTTATATATATAGATATATAGATTGTTGTTACATTCGTTTAGACTAATTAATATGAAAAATATAATTCAAATAGATTGACTACTTACAAGCTTTGGCACCATTAAAATTAAGACTCCCAGGAAAGTTAGAAATAGAGTGGTAGCTAAGATATCGATCGTTAAAAAATCGTCAAGTTAAAAACTTGACTATAATGTAGTATAAACAGTCTCCAAGTTAAAAACTTGGACCCGATCGCTTCAGTGTAAACGCTCATGTGTTTGCGTGTGTGAAAAACACTCACGTTTCAATGGTAACGCGTCTCACGTGATATACACATTAGTTGTTATGTAGACTTTATCAAACAGACACTTAAATGTAAAACACATAAAAGACGAATAGATCTATAAACATAATAATAAATATATGATAAACACTGATGATTTACGTAAACCAATACATCTAACGAATGGGAAAAACACTAATATTCAGTTTTATTTCAATAATTTGCTTGTCTGGAGGGGTCTTTAGCAGTGACAGGAAACTAGAGAACCCAGAGAAAATCGATCATGTTGGAGAGGACAGATCTAATGATATAAAGTGCAGGTGTTGGACCATTCGGTGGCCCCATAATGCATACAACACGAAAATTTTGGTTAATAAAATGTCTGTTACATCTCATTTAATCAATTTTTCTTATAGGAAAGTATTGGCAACACTAGACCAAACACGTGTTGATTCTAAAATTATGAAGAAAGCTATAAAATCAACTAATGTCAAGTTTGAAGAAGCCAAGAAGAACACAGCTAATCTGTTACACCAGTTAACACTGAAAGCTACTGTTTTAGAGAAACTGAAAGCGAAAGTAGGATTAAGTAAATCACTGTATGCTTATCTTAATCTAACAGAATTAGAAGAAGATGAGATAGAAGAAGATGAACTTCTAAAACAAGGTGAGATATCAGCAAGCTTGGACAAAAGGCACCTGCCTCGAACTTGTTAAGTACAAATTATATCTCAAAATATAATGTATCTTTGGTATTGATATCTAGATTTCACTAGATTTTTTAAAGTATAGAATTGTGTATGGAATATAAACAAGAATTGAAATATATGTGAACTATGGTTTTATTTATAGAGGAGTATGATGATTACGATGCAGAGTTTGATAAAATGAGAGAAGCTAATTTAAAGACACGGCACATACAAGCTAAAGAAGAATATGTACTAGCTGTTAAAGCTGTAGAAGATTGTAGACAAAAACTGGAACAAAGTAAAATTCAGGTAGGTATCTCTTTGGTTAATAAACCACACTTTTTACACACTGGAGCGACTAGGCTAATACCGGTGTATCTTCAAAATAGCTCCATTGAATACAATATAATCTCTGTAAGATACTTTGCTGATTTAATCTTATTAACATCACTTACCCAATAGGTCACTAATACCAGTGTATGTTTAAAATAGCTCCATTAAATACAATATAATTTCTGAAAGATACGTTGCTAATTTAATCTAAACAGCACAAAACACATCAGGTCACTATGCAATAACTCTAGAACAACTCCATGGTACCACCCTATGACAAAAGAGATCCCCTACTACTACTACGGGGGTGGCTTGTTACCACAAAACTGGTGGCCTGATTTTAGACTACACCTTTTGTCTATTACTAATATTTAACAAGAAGATTTAATTCCATTTGAAATTGATATAGGTTCAAATAACAGCAGAATATGACTTTATGTGACCGTAGGAATCTTTTTTTTAAAACATTAAAAAACTTTACAGGTGACAGAATGGACAAAAAAGGTGGATCGAGCCTGTATAGAAACTTTACGTTCTATGGCCAATCCTCCACCATTAGTTGGTCATGTTATGGAAATGGTGATGACATTGATAGGAAAGCGTCTACCATCGCAGAGAATCGTTGATGTGCGCGAGACTTTCAGCGGCAAGGAAGACATGTCAAGTAGGATATCTTCTAGTTCTAGCAGCACTAGACATTTAGTTAAAAAATGTAAGTATTTATTATTATTATTGTTTACTATTGTATGTATTGTGCCCTTTTTATCTGATGTGCAAATAAAAAAAAAAACAAGACTAATTATATAATTCTCAATACTTAAATAGATCAGATTCGTCGGTTCACCCAAAACGAAGGTCTTTTTTCCAAAACAAGATTAATGCTAATGTTACATTTCAAATTTCAATATTGATTTATTAAAGAACAAATTAAATATTGCCCGAAAATCATTTGAATCTTAAAATCTCAGTTTTTACACCTCTTCAAAAAAAACAAAAAAACAGGCATTGATCATATTTTGTTAAAGATCTTTTCATATTTTCAAGACTTGTGTAAGAGATTTATTTAAGAAAGAAAATGATAGTATTTGTTTGGGATTTCTTTAAATTTGGAAATAATTTTCTTTACTATCAAGACAACAGGTTTTCAGATTATTTTATTTATTGTCTAATTCCTTTGTTAATCTCTCAGACTCACACCTAGGTTTGATGACTTTATATAAAAATGATGGTAAACATTGTTTTTGCTTCTTTAAAATATTGAATGAATTATATTATTATTTTATTTTGATTGAAGTTTATTGAAATAATTTATATCATTTTATTGCAGTTCTCTATTTATATTGTTGCATGGTGTGTAAGAAACTAACACAGCCTATAATAACACATGGCTTTTAGATATTATCAATATATTTTACATCTTTTTATTAAATGATTAATAAGTATTTTTGTGTTAGAGAGCACACATAGTATAAGTTCTAAGAAGTTACTCTCACTGAAGTACTGCTTAGCATTCAAGTATGTCCAGTAATTTATCATGGCACAGAATTTTTCTCTCCAGTAATTTGTCATGGCACAGAATTTTTCTGTCTTAAACAGAGGAATGAGAATCCATTTGTATACATAAATTCAATTTTAGCCCAATATAAACATATTTATGAAATTATGATTATTCAGTATTTTTGTGATAGAGAGCACACATAGTAGTTTTAAGATGTTACACTCACTCAAGAAATTAAGACTTATTGTCCAGCAATTTATGATGTTAGAATTTGTTTTTTTGTCTTAATTGCAAAGACACGAATGATAATCCATTGTACTTTTAAATAAAATTATAGCCTGCTACTATAAACATCTTTATGAAAGCTTTTTTGTTCAATAGATATTTAATTTAGATTAAAGCACACAGTTCTAATTGATTCTCAGCAACCATACTTTTTTTAAAAATACTTTTTCTTTTTTCTTATTCGAATTTTTAAATATAGTGTGTAGAAAAACATGTCTTAGATATACTACAACTAAAATTCTTATTTTTAAATTTGCATTTTTTTTATTTTTTTTTTGATTAAAATATGAATTTACAATTTTGAAGGACTTAATTTTTATTTGAAGATCTGTTTTCCAAAACATGAGAAACACAGTCATTTTGGGGGAGACTGAGCTTCCTTGAAAATACTAGAGACAAAATGAGTAAAATATAGTCTTGATTGTCTATGATTAAAAAGAAAAAGTCTCTTGGTCTTTCACAACAAAAGGTTGTTTGAAATAGGAAGGCATTGATCATATTTTTTGAAAGAGGTCTTCATTAATTCATGAATGAAAACATAGCAAATTATCGCCTAATTCGCTTTTGATTATTTAATTATAGAGATTCTTATTTGTACTGAAGAATTATTATTTTTACACAACTAGAGACATTAGTTAAGAATTATTACAGGGTTAGAAAACATATATAATGGTTTCTTAAGATATATAAACAAACAATTTCATCGAATAGAAGGTTACACTACGGTATATATTATTTCATTTATTGTTTTAAAAATATAAACTCAGAAAAAAATATTTAATACCGTTTTATTTTTATTTCAAAGCGGCCAAACAGAAGGATGGAGATCGCTATGATAGAGTATCATGGAAAGGCATGCAGTTAACTATGACCGATTCACTTAAATTTGTTGATATGTTGAGAAATGTGCCTTGGGAAGATGGCTTACATGACGATGTACTAAGAGGTAATTTATCCAAAATAGATATTTCTCATTCACATAAGGTGGTTGGGTGGCTGAATGGTTTATTATGAGGTTTGTCATTGAGTCAAGTGGCGTGCTTTGGATTCACCACTTGTACGTGACAAGAGCAGAGTTGCCTGTCCAGCCTCGTTGGTTATCTTCGGGTCCTCCAGTTTCCTCCCACAGCTAAAGCCCTACGCGTTGCACAGTTATTGAAAAAAAAATTCAACAATTTTGTTAGACCTGAAATGACATAGTTTGTGTCTCTCATATAAAAAAAATCAATAAGAAATTAAATTAATGGAGAATGGAAATCAATGGAGTCTACAGTTTTGCTGCAAAGCATAATAATATATTTTTCAAAATCAGTTATGAAAGTTAATAAACTATGCTTATTGATGTCTGTATATTTTATTTTACAGCTGTAGAGAGTTATTTAGCTATAAGTAAAGATGGACAACTGGGTGTAACTGGTGACACTTCACTCGATATGCCTACACTAGGTAATATAACAAATAATATCTGTCTGTGAGCCATTTTAAATCTCAACTCGAAATATTCTTGTTTCAAAACTGTGACATGTAAACAATCAGTGAATGAATAAAACAGCCAACAGTGCCTTAGAAACAAGTTTGTTTTATATTATTCACATGTTTTGTAAATGCTGATATTATTGTAATTAAAAGCATTATATCCTGCCTGGGAAACAATATTACAATTTTAATCGAAATGGCTGGGATTTTAGAATCAGAACACGCATAAACTGTATTTTAATTTTGATTAACTCTTTTTTTATTATCCAACCAGTAGATCATAGAGATATATCAACAAAAGAAAATAATTTTACAATCTTTATTTTAATAGCAGTATCCAAGCGTTCTCCATCCCCAGATGGTCGACAAGCAGGTATAACAATTTCTGCTGCAAAATACTCCAGTGAAGATTGTGCCACCCTTGTGAAATATACCATTGCTATAGTTGAATATTGTCGATTATGTGGACCATTGAAAGCAGCTAAAGAAAGACAACAAGAACTGACTCGAGAGATTGAAGAAAATGAAAGAAAACAACGACAGCAGGAAGAGGAGGTATGCTGACAAATTTTTATTTATTTATCTAAAAAAAAGTATAGGCCAGCTTTAATTTGGTATGCTTTGTGTAGATTCTTGATCATTATTTGAGCATAAGCATAGCCTTGGAGTCATTTGCTATACTTTATATATATAGTTAAGAAATTTTTGTGAATTTAAAACAGGCTTTTAACTACTGGCATTAGATTAATTTCCAAACGAACTTCAATGTTCACATGATGTTACAAGAAAAAAAAAATGGTTTATTACTGTATTAAAAAATTAGATAGGCCTAATTTATTATTTTTTGATTGAATAGTTATTAATTGGATGTTTTATTTTCTTACACTAAAGGCGAGATTGAAGGAAAAGGTAAAATGTAGTTGAGCTTGTCTAATAGAAGATGTAGTTTGGATTATAAAGTTCACAAGTCTAGTCTAGTTTATATAGATTGTCAGATGCAATTAGCTAGATTATTTTTGTAATGTTCATTTTTTTTCCCTACTAAGTAAATATTTCTGTGGTTTAAAAAAATTGGAAAAATGTTTAATAGGCAAATTAGAATATATATTCTGTGTTCTCACAAAGAGCTGACTAGAATAATTTTTTTTATGAATGGCCTTAATCAATTAAATAACTAATAAGCATAATTTGAAATGAAGATTGCAAACAGTTGAACAAATAACCTTTTTAAACTCCCAAACATTCATGTACTGTTCAATACTGTTGAATATGAATATTTTCGTTGCTTTTTAGTAATAGACCTAACCAGTGGATAGTATAAAATTGTACTGTAGGCTAGTAAAACATAGATGTTTAAAATATGTTATCTTATCGGTGCGATCTCTGTTGTTAGTTTTGATAATTTGTTATGCCAACATTACTGACATTGTATATTTCTACCAGCCTCCGACGTCTTTCACCCCAACCTACCCAAAAATTTAAGGCGTTTTTATCGACCACTGATTAGCCAAAGTGATTTGCATTCAATCACATTTAACGTCCATCTAATTCAAATTGGTTACCCTAATCAACTAATTTATTGACATCGATTTCCGAAGCGATTACATCAAATTGCCAAATCAGTTCAGGGGGCAATTTGACGATTTGATCGGGTGGTCACATGTTTTTTTTCAACTGTGTCCAGCCACAATAATTGTTTACAGCTAATCGGAGCATTTAACGAACTCGCCAAAGTACTTTGAAATCGACTAAATTGTCACATGACATCTCTACTAAATTCAAATCAATTTGGCAAGTCGATAAAAAAGCCTATAAATATTAGAAATAGAGATATTTATTGTATTATAGACTATATAATTTAGACAGGAAGAAAAATGAGTAAATTATGTTTGTATTAGTATTATCTCGCTTACTTTTCATTTCTTGTAATATAGTATTATTTTATCTTAGCCTGAAGATAATGAGTCAGCTGATGCTGAGCCCGAGCAGAATCTAACAGAGGCTGATCTAGCACGTATACAAGAAGAAGAAAATGCCTTACAGAAACAGTTTGATCAGGCTGTGATGGAAAAACATTCTTTAGAAATGGAATTACAATCAATGAATGAAAGATTGAAGGCAGCCACAGAAATGGTGGAAAGGTGATCTTTAATAACTTTAACATCCAATTGACATTGTGACATAAATTATTAAAAAAAGGATAATGGGCTATATACACATGTATTAAAAAAAAAACAACTCATTATTAGCGTAGTATTTCAAATGGAAAAGTAATATTAGGAGTAACAAATTCTATATTAAAACTTTCAAGTAATGATTCATCATTTGCATTTGTCGATAAAATATCAAATTCCTCACGGCTTAATCCACACTAATATGTACTCAGATTGATTATTTAACATTTAATTAAAAGATAAATCAAAATATCAATGCAGGTTATGTCCTTGCGTGGATTGAATTAGATTTTAAACAGGCCTATTCATAAATTATCGTGGTCGACAAAATGGCATAATTAACAGCATAGATCGATGAAATTTTATAACTGAATGGAATGAAAATCATTTGTGGAGTGATATTCCTTTTAGAGATTCAGCTGTCACAATATCGTATTTGCAAGTAATTCCCATAGCCCTAATTGTTATATTCGTATACTTCCATCCTGGGATGTTACACAGTCATATGTGGGTGAAAAGGAAAGACCATTCTCCATGTTAAAATTCCAACTACTCAGAAAGGCAAAACTACAATGAAAGGGAGAGACAACTTGTGTTGAGTTAAACAAAGTTTTCAGACCACATTGATCGATTTAATGTACCACAATATGACTACCGGTATATACCAGATTTATTTTTATTACAGCTTAAAAGGACAAGAAGCTGAGTGGAGACAACATGTTAAAGATAATGAATGTAATGAACTGTTACTAGCTAATTGTCTAACGGCTGCGGCTTTCTTAACATATTGTGGATCAACTAATATAGACACAAGGTATGCTTTATCTAAAATAAAATAAATTCTGATTGGGAGTAATTCAGAAGGACATAAGATATGTATTAGAATTATAAAGATAGAATTTCAAAAATTCAACAACTATTTTACTGCTTTAGAAATGATATTTTGTCCTGAAATATGATCTGATACAAGAACTATTTTACTACTTTAGAAGTAATATTTTGTCCTCAACAACTGAAATAAATTATTTTCAGGAAAAGATTAGGTGAATTCTCAATGCAAGTGTGTGAACACCATACTCTACCATTGCATAAAAAACTGATGTTTAAAAATATGGAATTAATAGATTTTCTCTACACACCGGTGAGTACAGTATAAAAATAACACCCACACTCTGTGGTGTTCTATGCTCACTGTTTACATTTTCCATGTTTTGTGCTTTACATGACCAACAGTTCATCCGTGGAACATTGTCAGAGAATCAAATAGCTATGTTTCCTTTATTAAATGTCATTCTTTTCATATATATAATTATGATTCTGAACAAAAGAATCAACCCATCATCAGGAGCGCAACATGCGTTTAGAAATATATGGATGTACTTTTATGAAATAGGTATATTGTGTCTAGTTTTACCAACACATTTAGATTCTTTGATCCTGGGGTGTTATACAGTTATATATGGGTGAAAAGGAAAAAACAACCATTCCCAATGTTAGAATTCCAATCTCTCTTTATTACTCCAAAAGGCAAAACAAAAACATAAGGGAGATAACTTATGTCAACTTAAGTTAAGGTTTCAGACCACAATGATATAGAGTATGCCACAATATGACAATAATTAGTTCTTTTTCCAGTAGGCCTTCATGTAATTTGATTATTATACAATGTTGAAATATACTATTATAATTAAAACAGTTGGAGGTAATGGAATTAGAGATTATGCAGCTACCCACAACCCGACTCATGTTGGAAAACTCATGTTTCCTACTACAAGAAGAAACAACAACAGCCTGGCCATTAATCTGTGATCCTACAAGTCGTGTTATTGATTGGTTAAAACATAGATTTGATTCTAAAGGCCTAGTAGAAGTTAAATATCATGTAAGTTATCATATATTAGCCTTTAAAGTAAACAACACGAAATAGGGTTTAATGTTCTACTTTTCTTCACCAACTGCGCTAACACTTTTCTAACACAGGACCTCTGTTTTCGACCCATACAAATAACTAGGCAGTTGTACTTGTCACTGCCACTGTCCTGCACCACTGACATGGGAAAACCACCAAGGAAAATCCTGTAGAACTTTCTCAGCCAACTCTAGAAGCTAACTAAATTGAATGTTTTTGGATTTCTACAGTTCAACTTTGTACCTTGATCAAAAAATAAGAGATGTTGATCATAGCATCTTATTATAGCATGATGTATTGAATGAAATGTCTTTGGATTACTAATAATGAAATTGCTATGATATTCAGGAGATGAGATCTCAGTTAGATAGTTGTTTGTCCGAGGGTACACCATTATTAGTAACAGATTGCGATGTACAGCAGTTAATGGTGGATAAACGATTTCATGATACCATACAGAGCTGTATCCAGTTTACTAGTGGTAAAACACGATTTAAAGTAGTTGTAAGTATACTCTTTCATTATACATGCATTATGTAAGGTTTGAATAGATAATGTAAAAGGAATATATTGAAAATTTCATTAAAATTCCAATATTCTGTGCAAAGTTAATATTGTTTGAAGAATAGCTTAGGGCTCGATTTTCATTGCCACCTCTGTTAGTTACGATAAAAAACTAAGTCTTAAAAAACACAACACAATTTATATGGAAAACAATCACTGGTTTATACACATATAGCACGATGTTTCGACAAGTATTCCCTTATCGTACTTGATAGTTTAATGTGCTCAATCACTAAATGCCACTCAAGGATTAAACCAAGTCTTAATGATCCATTCTAAATTGTAAAACATAAGAGGACCAAAGAAAGAAATCGCATAAAATAGTTTTTTTTTGTAATGAATTCAAATGCAATATTGTTGGGGTGTTTTTTGTATTACTTATATATATTTTTAACTAATTTGTTTTATTTATGTAGGTTGAAGATCATGAAGTAGAATGTGATCCTGGATTCCGTTTGTTTTTACACACAACAGTTGAACCACATGTTGTACCACAAAAACTAGCGGCTTATACATCTATTCTGTATTTTCAACAATCTCGTGAGTGTATAGAGGAGGAATTATTGGATAAATTTATGGAACACGAGAAATCACGACTAGAAAATGAGAGAACTCAGTTAAGACAGGTTTGTAAACAGGAATATTTGTTTACTATGTGGCCTTACGATTAATTACTTGCTTGTGCAGGAAGGGGCATGGGTGGTCTAGTGGTTTAACTCATGTGCATGGAATCATAAGGTCTGTCATTGAGTCAAGTGGCTTGGTTTGGATTCCCCACTTGTATGTGACAACGAGTAGGGTCGCCTGTTCGACGCCGTGGGATTTCTCTGGGTCCTCCGGTTTCCTCCCACTGCTAAAGATATGTATGCAAAATGGAATTATTGAAATGAAATTGAACCATATTTTAGTCCCAAACTAACAATAAGGGAAGCAATCCAAGAGAAAAGGGGAAATAGAACATTCTTTGACAAAAGAAGAATGAAAATTTATCTAATGGCCAATATGTTTAAGCACTATACTAATAAAAACAAGTCCTAAGCTTCTATATCTGTGTGAAAGAAATAGAAAGGGGTACTTATTTATTTCAATTTTAAGACAAGTCCTAAGAAAGGTATTAAGTGGGATCTTGAAATATGTTGAGAAATGAAAGTATATTAATCTCATCTTATATATTGATGTGTCTATAGGAGAAGTTTGAGAATATGAAACTATTAGAACGATTAGAGAAACAGATGAGAGAACTATTATCGTCAGATGTTGTCTTATTAAAAGATTTACAATCTACTAAAAGACTTGCTGATTTAAAGAAACAATATGATGAAACTCTAGAAAGGTAGGTAACACGAACAGGGTCTCTGTCCCATCGTACATTTGTGTCACCAGCCGTCTCAGTGAATCAGGTCAGTGTTCTCAGAATTAATATAAAATGGCTGTATTCTTTGGAACATAACTTTGGTTTTATTTTTATGTTTTTGATGAAGCTGCGGTATCTGAGAGCCGAAATATTTTTTTGTGTGGTCTTAGAAATAGTTGTACTCTAGAACAGTTCATAATTTTGTAATTTTGGAGGAATTTGATTCATCATGTTCGATTTGGCATATTTACTGCTGGACTATTGCCAATCCAACCAAATAATTTATTAAAAAACATTTTCACTCTAAACTAAACAAACGTTGATAAAAAAAAACTCTGATTGTATGGTCTTTTTTTTTGTTGTTGTTTTTCAGTCAAGGTCGTGTTGAGATGAGTGTGTATTCTATAAAGAAAGCTCGAGAAGGTTATAGAACTATAGCACAGAGAGCTGCCGTGTGTTTTGATACAGCTCAATATATGAGAGAAATAAATCCTTTATATCAGATATCATTTAAACAATATGTATCGCAGTATGAGGCTGCTATCAGTCATTCAGAAAGGTTTGTATTTTACTTCAATAACCGGGTCTTGTTATCCAAATGGTTCCCATATGTTTATTAATTTTAAACAACATAGTAAATAAGGTTTGGAGCTTGTTTCTTGAGAAAGACTGTCAAAACCAAATAAACTGTAATTATGTTTGTTTGTGTAAATTCTACTACAAGCATTTTATTTCCAGACTTGTCTGCAGGTGTATGACATCTGCAATATATGTTGTAATATTTAAACTATGTTTTTCTTACAGATCTGCTGTAAAAGCTGTAATAGAGAAGATAACCAACAGTGCCTTCTTTACTACTGCTAGAGGATTATTGGAAAGGGACAGGCAGATTTATGCCCTTTTGCTTGCGATAGAGGTGGGTACAGTGATAATTCTGGTTGTGTTTTGATTAAAGTAAAGCCCGGGATCTAATTTACAAAAATTTAAACTGAAACTAAATTTTGTACCATGATTTTAACTCTCTACCAATGAAACAGCTGATTTCTTCATATGTTTTAGTTTTAGGTTTGTGTGGCTTAGTGGGTAGGACGCTGGCTCGCTAGCCTGGAGGTCGGGCGTTCGATCCCTGCATTGGCTGAGAAAGTTCATCCAGGTTTTCCGGCGTCGTTTTTCCTTGTCAGTGATGCAGGACAGACAGCTGTCTAGTCGATATAAGAGTAGGCCGTAGTGCCGCTGCCTGGGAAAATTTCCTCATAGCACACTGTATGGTGTATGCCTGTCATCCTTAGCCCAGTTTAGGAGCAGAACAGTAGGACGTTGAACCCTATTTCATTTCATTTATCACTTATCTGTTAATTTTTTTTTTTTAGATTGAGGAATCCCATGGTCATGTGGGACCTGGTGAAAGAGAGTTTGTTATATCTCCGAACTTTGGTTCTGTTGTGATGTCAGCTCTAAATACTAATCAACTAGACACTAAAATATTACAAGCTAAAAAACCTTTTGATTGGATGACGGATGACCAGTTTCACAATTTACAAGTCCTAGCAACACACTTTGAATGGTTCCAAGAAATGTTCGATCGTATGCCTAAAGATGGTCGTGAAACACAGTGGCGAAATTTATGTGAAAGTGATAATCCAGAAACAATTCCTCTACCAGATAAAATGGATGAAACATTTAAACCTATCCAGAGATTATGTATTATACGGGGTATACGCAGTGATCGTCTGCTACAGGCTTCTACTCTGTTTATAAACACTGTGCTTGGCAAGAAGTAAGTTTATTGCATGCATTTTAAACAAATATTTAAGATTTAACTTGAGAATGTAACATAACAATTGACCATTTTTTGATATTTTTGACAATGAGGAATTGATTCAGATAGGACAAGGTCAGATTTATCATTTAAGCAAAATAATTGTCTTCTTTCAGTTTAGCGTTTGTGATGCAGGAGTTCTATCTATAACATTATACTCAATCTATGAGAAGTGTCAGCAATTCTAAATACAATTCTCAATATTGTCTTAAATTGGTTTTAAAAATAAGAATAAAAGAAATATAATCTGGATTAAACTTGACCTTTCATTTTTTCAGATTCTATGGAGAAATTCCCTTGGATTTCCCAGGCCTCTTACGACAGAGTAGTCCAACAGTACCGATTATTTTATTGTTTAGTTTTGAGTCTGATACAGCTATGAAACTATTTACTGATTTTGCCAATCGTAAACAGTGTAAGTCAACTGTAGTAAATCTAACAGATGGATCACCTGATAGAAATGTTCGAAAAACCATTCAAAAAGCTATGACAGAGGTAAGCTGGCAATGTAATAAACATTTATTATTTACTAAAATGTGTCAAGGATTCATTACTAATTTAAACCCTAGTGTGTTTTATTAATCATTGCCTAAACTTGGGGTGGGAAGAAGGGCAATCAGATTAAAACACAGATCCTATTTCGTTTTTTATAGTTCAAAATTACATTTTACTTATCTTCACTACACTAGGATCTGGAAGAGTTGGTTGTTATCATTGACGTGTTCTGAATAATGTGAGGGATTAGCTAATGTCATGGCAACTTTTGGGCATCAGGTGGACGGAACTGTGGGCGACCATATTTTATTTCATTAGAAATTGGATTGGGGATAAGGCTAGGCCTATATGTTGACCCCGCTTGGGATCACCTAAATGTTACTAATTGGATGAATGTTATGATACAATTTACACAAACACCAATTTATATCTTTTATATTTATTATGAATTTATTTTATTTTAGGGTACATGGATTCTCCTACATAATGCCCACAATGCACCCAATTTAATGTTAAGTATAGAAGTTTTACTACATGAGAATAGCCATGTAGATCAGCAGTTCCGATTGTGGATATCATCACAGGCTCTACCTCAGATAATACCAGATCGTCTACTACAACATTCTGTGAAATCTCTGATTGATTCACCCAAGGTAATTTAATAATTAATATCTACCCTACTACAATTTAAGTGTTTTGTTAAATCATCAAATATATTACAAATGTTTTGTTAAATCATAAAATCTATTACAAAATCCTTTTAAATCTTCAAATCTATGAAAGAATTCTGTTAAATCTATGATTGACCCACAGTAAAATAAAATCTGTTATAAAATCCTTTTTATCCTAAAATCTGTTACAACAACCTGTTAAGTTCCTAATTGATACATACACGGTGAAATAATATAAACTACAACATTCTGTAAGATTACTTCTCTATTCACAAAATTAAAAAACTTAAACACTTAAAAAGTTTTAACCTAAGTTTTACTGAATTGCTTTCAGTTTTTTCATCTTTTTGATGTCTTTTACCACAATAAATTCACAATATTAATGTATCTTATTGTTCTTTATTTACATAGACAATGAGAGATAGCTTGGTGAGATCATTCTCCTCAATGGAACCAGATATATTAAAACAAGCCAACAGAAGTGAATGGCCAATTGTGTTACATAATTTATGTTATTTACATGCCACCATTCAATTACGAGCTAGATTTGGTCAAGGTGGTTGGAACTGTCCATCTGATTTTAGTCATATTGGTTCTGTAGAATTACAGGTAAGAAGCATGGTAGTTACTTTAGATTACACCTCAATTTGTATAAGTCCCAAATAGTAATGGTTAATATACCGATATTTGAATTGAATAGTCATTGACTGATACAGAGTGGGAGCTCGGGAATGTTGGCAATTACTTTAAATTTTCACCACACTCTCTATTAGTCCCAAATAGTAATATTTTTTTAAAATATATTTGAATTGAATTGTCATTGGCTGATATAGAAAGGGTAGCTCATAAATGTTGGTTTGTGTGCAAAGAGGAGTAGTGAAGAGAATTCATTCAGTTTGATTTTTTTTATTATTAGTACATCACATTTGTTGAATATAAATTAATGTTTTATGTCCCAACATTTCTTTATGGGCGTATTTAGTCATAAGAGGGCAAAACGTATCTAATTTTGAATTTATGGGATCTTCTGTTCCGCAGTTATGCCTCCTTTACCGAAACAAATTGTGAACATGATAGTGGCTAAATTTTTATTAGATATAATTTGAATTTGTTTTGAAGGATTAGGACTGTGACAGGATGGCGCTTATTGATTGTTAAGTGTTACAAACTTGATGTGTAACTCTTTGATAAAAGACACATTTGAAAAAATATTAGTGCAGTAATATTTTGCTGAAATTTTGGGCATGGGTTCCCTTATACACATTCATTTAAAAATGAAATAACCAATATTCATGATGCAGAGAATATAGTCTTTAAATGGCAGTCTTGGCCAAAATTTTATTCTTTATATTCTACTTACTTTTTGAATCTCAGTTGTTGGGAATAGTTATCTAGTTCAAGTTGCTCTAACTTCAGCTGTACACCAGTCGTTTTTTCCCACTGTAATTTGCTTATACTTATACTTAGGCTATATGAAATATATTTACTTACCTTACTATTTCATCATATACAAAATGAAAATAAGAATGTTGCTACAACTGTTGCCTTTATTAGGAAGGTGGGGGTGGCTAAATGGTCTAACATGTACACTTTTATCATATGGTCTGTTATTGAGACAAGTGGTGTGGTTAATTCCCAGATTAGGGGATTAGGGATGTCCTGACCAACCTTGTGGTGTTTCTCCATGTGTTCTTATCCTGCCCGGCACTGCTGCTAAACACCCCAATGCACAAGCAAATTATTGAAATAAAATTGAACAATATGTTAGCCCCAAAATAACCTAGTTTGAGTCGATTGGTCATTTATCTCTCTCCCCCTTCGAGTATTAGCTGATGATACATGAAACCCTGTGTATCTCAATCTATCACTGTGATGGAGAGATACAAGGAAGACTCACGCTGACCAGGTATGGCCTCCCTTTCTATCTAGAAAGCCGTACATGCATAGGATCGGGTGTAACTAGCATCAATAGCGGGGACAGATCACCTCATACATCATACACCCGCCAAATGACTGGATGACCAGAATCCCTAAGATGCGACTCACTGAACATATACGTGGATTCTTCCCCCGGGTTTCATACTCCATCAACTCAGAGAAATCAATTAGTAATTGTTATGTAGCCTATATTTTGTAGGATGGCATTCGAATTTGAAAAGTAAGGGCGTTGGGTGGCTGAATTATTTAATGCGTGTCATTGATTCAAGTTGCATGATTTTGAGTTCCAGTCTGTTCGTGACAAGGAGTAGAGTCACAGGTCTAACCATGTTGGTTTTTTCCAGGTCCTCTGGTTTCCTTCTACAGCTAAATCAAATTATTGAAATAAAATTGAACCACCTGCTAGTCCTGAAATGTGCTGGTTTGTTGCATCGAGTGGACATTAAACCTCATTTATCTCTCTGTTTAAATTTATAATGACATTGGTAAAATTTTAATGATAAAATATCAATAATCTTTTGAAAGGACATTATTCTGAATTGATGAGTGTGTTATTTCAATATGTAATAGGTTTTGCTTACTTTCATTGTGGGTAGGATTGAAGACCTGGATTTCTTGAAGCAACCTAGCCTAAAAAGAAAACTAGTTTGTGTGTTTTTGTATAAGTTGTTTGGTTTTGTTTGGTGGGGGATTGTAGAGAGAAAAGCAAGCAAGCATGACAAACAATTAAGTCAAGTCTCATTCAATTGAAATTCAGACTTAGATAAGGAAAACAGCACCAACCTTAAAATAGCTCCCAATGCCTCCTTCCATTTTGAAGTTGACCCTTGACCATCTATCAATTAATTTTTTCTCACTAAATTGTCAAAACAACAGCGCTTTCTCTACACAAGTGACAAGGCAACTAACACTGACCTAATGTAGGCTTGCAGACGTCAATGTCAATGAATTGTGAAGGGAGATAACTCTATTTACTGCCTAATTTAATCTTGGAAGTTTTCAGTGGTTACCATACTAATAATATAACAATTAATTTTCTTTAAAATATTTTGTACTGAATTAATGTTTGACAGAAATCTATTGCTCAGGCTATATCAATTTATTTTAAATTGGGTCATACCAGTGAAGAACAATAGTGGGTGAGGGGTAGGGTTGTTCCATCATTTACTCCTCAAATGTCAAAACAAACATCTTTGTTTGACACAAGTGACAAGGCAACCAACACCAGGCTAGGAGACATCAATTTCGTTGAATTGAAAAGAAGATAACTCTGTTTACTGTCTTATTTAATCTTGACATTTTTATCTCTTTTAAAGTGTGTTCCAAACTTAGAATTAATTGGATTAATTTTCTTTAAATATTTTAAACAAAAAGGAACAGTTTTTTTTTTGTATTAGCATGCACCTATCTGTGCTTGTAGATGCTCTTGAGGTCATGCATATGTTTTCTTTAATGTTACTGAGGCAAAAAATCTGTTGATTTTCAAATACTATACTATTAGTAGTGTTCAAAGCTTATGTAATATTGGTAACATTGTTGCTGTTATATAATTCATACTGGACAATAATGCTGCTGGTGATGTATGAATGGATCTTGGGTCATTAGTGAAGACATTTAGTAATATCGCTACTGGTTATACTCTCAAGTTCTCTTGACCGAATTGTCATGTGACCGTCATTCAGCGGTATATCTTAACCAGTCGATGTATTACAAGGTCCATGGTGGATACTTAATTACCTGCCTGTAGAACAATCATAAGTTTAACATTTTAAGCTTATTTTATATAATGAAGTGTGTTTATATTTAATATTTGCTAGAAAGTAATGTTTTATATATTACAGGAAGCTATAGGTTTTACTGCAGGTGAATATAAAGAACCTATATTTACTATCGGACCAGATGGTACACCAATACAGAGATCAACATCATGGACAGGTGCTAGATATATACTATCAGAGGTTAGCAAACTTTATAACATATCTCAGTCAATATTTTCTCCCCATTCAAGATTTTAATTGAACATTATTGAAGGACACAGGAGTAGAAATGTTACATTACAAGCAATTGAACTTTAAGACTGTTTCCTATAATGACAAAAAATATGTCACTGGAAAAGTATTTGAGTCAAAGTGGCACTATGATAAGATTTATACCCAAAGAGACCCCATGACCCCCAACCTTTTTGTTTACAATTGAACTTGTACTAGCTAATAGACTTCACACTAATATTCTTATAAATCTTGTTCGTGAAATGATCAGACTGACACTCCGTGGAGGGTCAAGATGCACATAGATTTTATTACATAAAACACCCTTTTCGGACAGCATGTAAATTATACATTACGGTCTGCATGGTAAATACATTATAAAAGTGGATAAAAAAAGTATATAAAAACTGGATGAATACAGGATATAATAGAGGTTTGTCTATTCCAGAAGTAATGATGACATTGATTGGATGGCAGTTGTGCTATTATTTATAAAAGGTCCGGTTTTAATACATATATTTTGCTATTTATATATAGGTTGTATATGGAAGTTATATTACTGATCCATATGATCAGTTAGCTCTTAGTGCTATAGTAGATTACTGGCTCTCACCTCAAGCCATCAAAAAAGACTTTGAAGTAGCTAGATGTAAGTAAAAACATTTTCACCATCCTCAGGTAATTGTGGAATATTTATGACTGTCTTTGTAGAAATGAAATGAAATGAGGTTTATTGTCCTACTGTTCTGGTCCTAGACTGGGCTAATGAAGATGGGCATAATGCCACACAGTGCTATGAGGGAAGCTATGGCTTACTTTTATAGCAAATTCCAACTGCCAAGCAATCTTTTACATGTACACATGTAGCATCTGAACAACTAGACGACTGTCCTTGTCAGGCCCTCCGTCTTGCTTCACTGACAAAGTGAAACCACAAATCTGGATGAACTTTCTCGGCCATTGCAGGGATCAAACACTGTGATCCCCTATCCTTGGAAATTTTGTGACTACTGAACATTCTGAGAAATATGATCATTTAGAATAAAGAATAGTATGGTTGTGATCCATGCTGTGAAATTATATAAAGTTAAATGATCCTCAAGAACTATTTGTCAATTCAAAACTGAGATAGGATACCATAATGGTAAGGTATTTATTTTCTTAGCTATTGATTTGTGCAGTTCAAGATACCACATAAAGATATGGGGGTTTAATGTCCACGAATGGTTCAGTTTTATTTCAATAATTCACTAGCACGTAGGGGTCTTGGGAGGATCTGGAGAAATTCATCAAGGTTATACGGGCGACCATACAAGCAGAGAATCAAAACCTTGTCACTTGACTCAATGACAGACCTTATGATTTAACGTGCACGCGTCAAACCATTCGGCCACCTAACACCTCTTAGAACGGCGTAAGTGAGTGCCACATTCAATCATTAATGCTATATTCCTTGTTTGATTTTAGTAAAATATCATTAGACCATTCAACTACGCAACCCCCTTAGAACGGTTTAAATGGGGGCCACATTCACTGATTAATGCTATATTCTTTGCTTGATTTCAGTAAAATATCGTTTACCATCAGCGTTCTTTAATCCTAATGTCAGATTAAACACCTTAATACAGGCTTTGGATGGTATCAGCCATCATTATTTAGATGTACCAGAGGGCTGTCATCTTCATCCTAATGTCGAGGTTAGTATAATTATAATTCTTTAGAGACATTTTATAACTGGATAGAGCCATGAACTAGAACACATACTTATTGAAGAACAATTAGTAATTAAATAATTGTTCTTCAATAAGTATGTGCTATAGTTCTATGAATATATATTTTTATATTCCCACTCTTAAAAAGTGCTAAGTTAGAAGTTCAAATAGTAAGATTTTATGGACAGAATTGAAGAGGTTTGATATTAAGCCACAGTATATTAATTTCCCATTGTAACAGAGGTGGGGACAAATTACCAGATCCTGTGTCCATTCCAATTTCCATTTTCCACACTGCTAGTCTATGTTGAATCCCAAGTTGCTGACTTTAGTACTGAGTCAAGTCCCAAGTCTTCACAAATAATATCAGCCTACTGTCAGCTTGTTTTAGGGAATTAAGAGCAGAAAAAAAGGCTTGAATTATAGAGACTGTACATGAAATCTAAAAAGGCATATTTGCTTTCATTATCTAAAGTTATTAATTTGCATTGTTTATGATTTTCAAGGATGAACAAAACTGGGTTTGTTTGATTTTATGTATATTTTATTTTGTCAGTCTCCAGATTATTTAATTATTTTTTTATTGTAACATATATTGAAAATGTAGTTTATTAAACCCAGACCTAATTTATCATTAGATGTTTAACCTATAGATTTTGTTTCCCTTTTTTTATAATTTATTCTTCATTCATACATAAAATTTAAGAGTTGGAATCAGTATATGGAATATTTTGTGATCTAATTGACATTGTAGTAACCATACATATATTATATTTATTTCCCTAACCAAAAAAAATATTATTTTTATTTTCCTAAGGTGTTGAAATTAGTAAATGGAATATTTTGTGATTTAATATAAAGTGTAACCATATATATTTTTTTTTTTTCCTAACGTGACCTAGTAATCTTAAGTGTTGGAATTAGTATATGGAATATTTTGTAATTTAATTTGCAGTGTAACCATATTGTACATCCTTTCTGTTCTGTGCTTGATGGATGGCTGAACTTTGACAGGCAATTGATCATTCTAAGTTCATAATTGTATGAATGGATTAGACATAATTTCAATATTTTGTTGGGTTGTTTACAATCTGATTAAAACACAGATCCAATTTCGTTTTTTTTTTTTATAGTTCAAAATTTCGTTTTTACTTGTCTTTTCTACTCTTGGATCTGGAGGACTTGTTAATTAAGTCATGTTCTGCCTGAAATGAGGGGTCAGCCAATCAAATGGTTTGTCGAATCGATCGCTTGACCTGTGGGTAGATATTACCAGGGGATAGAAATCAAAACAAAAGTAGATTTTAAAAAGCATGGCAGTCGCTAATTGGTTAATCGAATGACTGACGTTAACAGGTCAAATGTCCTGTGCTTGATACCTGACGTCATAGAACATGAGTTCCCACTATAACTTGTAAGATCTACATGAGTGTAGGCCATCGAAAGTATAAAAAACGAAACGAAATATAGATCTATATTTTAATTAGATTGGGTTGTTTATAGAAAGAAAGATTTGTTTTATAAACATCTCTTTGCTAAGCATCTACTGATGTTTGGATGATTCTCCACCTATCATGCACAGAATACAGGGAATGTCGAATTTTACCTTTTTAAAGTATTTTATAGCCTACCTTTAAAAATGTAAATGAATATTTTGTAAATATGTTGAACTATTGGTAGTCACAATGAATGCTGATTCAAATATTTGATCAAATTTAAAACTTAAATTTTTTTTTTATTTTGCTGCATTTTCAAAAACTGAATCTTCCAAATGAGCATATTTCGCCATTATATTTTGATTCAGTATTAGTTCATTTCATAGAATTATTAAATATTTCTTATAGTAGACAAAAATTGATCAAACACCATTAACTTTAATTAGTTCTCAATAAAAAATATCCATAATAGAAGAAGGTAGTATGACCAATAGATAGTATTTAAATGTTTCTGTTTCCTCATTTTAATATTTATTATTTTATAAGGATGAATAAATAATACTAACTCCAATCATTTATGAATAAAATATTGTTTATAAGAAAATTATTTAACAGATTATCCCTGTATATTAAAAGATTTCACTTAAATTTCAAATGAAGGTCAAAGGACTCAACGTTTTCTGATGAATTGTGCATTATATTTTTGAATAGGTATTGCAGAGAGGATATAATTTAAGAGAGACAATATTGCATGTAACAGAAGGTCAAAAATTTGAAAATTATTCAATAAGAAGACGGGTTACATTGAATTTTAATATATTGAATATTATTTTGTCTTTTCAGACATTATTAGGAGATGACCAGTATATCTTTACAAGATTGAATAAAATCTTTGATGTGATGCCATCTTCTCCAACATTAACTCATAAATTATTCCCAAGACCCCCATCACCGTTTATAGGTCCTGCATTAGCTGGTGTTAGCACACAGAGTAATAACCCATCTATAGTAGGACAGGGAACATTTGCTACGGCCAGTTACGCGACGTTTAAAATGAGGAAGGATGTGGAATTATGGGAGATTTGTCATACAATGCTCTCAAAAGTTCCAAAAGCTTATACTAAGGTTTGTTAAATACTTTTTATGGTCTGAAATGTAACTTCTAAAATATTATCCTAGAAAAGGGGGATCAAAGTGGCTAAGTTGGTAAGACAATGGTTCATTAGCCTGGAGGTCAGGTTTTTGTTTGATCCCTGCATTGGTCGAAAAAGTCCATCCTGATTTTATGGCATGGTTCACCATTGTCAATGATGCAGGGTTGACAAGTACAGCTTACAAGTCATTTGGATGGCATTAAAAACTGAGGTCCCGTGTACACATTGGCGTGCACATAAAAGATCCCTTGACAGTTGGAATTCGATATAAGAGTAGCCTGTAATGCTGCTGTTAAGGCAAAATTTACGTCATAGCGCTGCATGGCATATGTTTGTCTTCATTAGCACATTTCGGAGCAGAACAGTAGGATGTTAACATCATCATACATACTGTTCTTCTCCGACTATTCAAATAAAGCTATCATATTCAATACAGTGTGTTATTATACAGTTTGCCCAACATTTCAAAGAGTGGTGCCCCCTAAAATTAAACAGATGAGTTGTGTTTCGGGCTTAGTTTCTGTATTCACTGATTTTTTTTGTTTGTTTTCACAATAGTAATAATTGACTCATTGCAATTGATTGAATGATTTATTTATTTAATATCTTTATTGTTGACAAAATATAAAAACAAAAAAAAAATGTCCTTTTTACCTGTATCTACAATTGACCGCATTTTAATTCTAATTTCAGGAGTTTATAAATGACAAGTTAAAGAAGATTGGAGGTTATACACCTTTCAATAACTTTATTATTAGAGAGTTAGAGACAATGTATAAATTATTAACAGAAATAAGAGGGTCCATGCAGGTAAGGTTAATTACATGTTATTTATTTGTTTGAAATTGTATTGCATGAAAAAAGCATGGACAAATCTGACCAGCTTTATTATTTAGTTATATGATCAATTGCCGTAGAAATCCAACTCTAGTCATTGCTGTTCTTAGAGCTCGAAGTTGAGTGTTTCTATTATTAGCATTCACATAAATTTCATCCCTCTTCCACTGTTGGTAAGTAGTATTTATATTATAAACAAAAACAGCAAATTTAGCATTCATATTTTAATGTTTTGTATTTTTCAGGCCATCAAATTAGCGACAGAAACCAATATTTTAGGAGATCAGATATCCAGTCATATATTGTCTATAGCTGATGATTTATATCACTTCCGTATACCACAGATATGGTGTGATTTATCTGGTGTTTCCACGCCACCATTAACGTGGGGACTGGGACAGTGGCTATCAGAACTACAAAACCGATGTTATCATTTTGAGAAAATACTAACTTTGGTAAGTGATTTAAATCATGCCCTGCTAGATTCTTGTGAAGTTTTTTGCAAATGATATATACCAGGGAAGCTATTTCAAAATTTTGCTTGTGGGACATTTTTAGTTTTGATTAATGGAATCCAGAATTAGGTCACCAGAAGACGTATATCATTTTGAGAAAATAGTATGGTTTAATGGTCAAGAGGGAGATTTTGATACTGCATAAGGCGTAAGCCAAGTGTTGTGTCAATATATTAGGCAATGTCTTTAGCTCATGATCATTAAACAACTTGGTTTCATTCAAGTTTTTGAATGGAGTTACTTCCTGTGATTATTTATTTATGTGCGATATTTAAATAAACCCATTTTATCTTATTATTTTTTCGTACAAAAACGGGTCATGCTGGGTTTATTAAGTGACATAGGATTATCTATGAACCAGTTGGGTTTTTTTTTTGTTTATGTGGCCTATTATATATTATTGAACTACGTGCCTGAATGTAAAAAATTATAATATATTTCATGTATGGGTATTTGATTTTTTATTATGTTTTACAGGGTAGAGAAAAGATGCCAGCATATTGGTTAGGTGCATTCTTCAACCCACGTGGATTATTAAGTTTGTTAAAACAAGAATATACTAAACATTTCTCTGGAGAACGATCGGGTAACTTTGAACAATTTGTATTTCAAACAGAAGTTACATCTAGAGATAAAGACCATGTAAGTAGAAGAAACTCTGAAGTTTCTTACTCTCTCCCTTTCTTTATGGCAATTATAATGTTTAGGGACGAGCAAGAAAGATAAGGTCCTATTTTTTTATCAGTTTTGCAAAGGTTCTGCGTTTAATTATTATTAACTGTCAATGACTATATGCATACATTCTACATTGGTCCTTTGAAATTATATAACCTTTTTTCTTTCTTAAAATCATTGATAGAACCGTCAGTGAATCATTGCTGTTATTGTGTGGGTTAATTTTTTTCTTGTGAGGATCACATACCTCGGAGAATATCTGTGGTCATCTTAAAATGGTTGTCTCCCTTAGATCAGTATTGTCGTGTTTGAATGTTTGGTATAATGCAATCTTATTGTTTCTTGTAACAATATTCTCATGATGTTGTTTTGGGTTTTTTTTGTAGCTACGTGATCCACCCCATGAAGGCATGTTTATATATGGTATATATGTGTGGGGCTGTGCATGGGAGAAGACAACAGGAGAACTACAAGATGCTCCACCACGTTTTAGCTGTGCCTCTTTACCTGTTGTACATGTCACATGTTTACCGCTCAGTGATAAACCACAAGCACAAGATTCTACTAAAGCTTATGAAACATATCAATGTCCAATATATCACTCACGTATGGCCTCTAGAGAACCTGTCATGGAGATGGATGTAAGACGCGAAGGTATTCCAGCATCCCGCTGGGCATTACGTGGGCTGTCAGCCACAATCCGTCCATATTAATAAATTATTGTCAGTTATTATATTGGTTGTTATTAATGAAATATACACTGTGATATTTTCAGATAAATCTTGCATAATTATAAGCATTATCTAAAAGTAAAAAGTATTATATTTATACAAGTATTGATATTTTAAGATAAATCTACTTTTGATGAGGAAGAGATCAATGAATATATACATATAAAGCAGTATCTGTCATGTTTGTTGATTTTTTTGTAAAGGATTAAAACTATTATTGAAATATTATTTATTAATACACATGTATTCAAAATTGCAATAAAAAATCTAATAAAAAGCTATGGCTAATAGTATAGGAAGAAAACAGTTATTTATTATTTTACAAAATTGAATTATATTTATGGTAAATGTTCTATTAATTCTATTTGATGAGATAACAGTATATTTTGGGTAAGACTGAATAATCATATCGGTAAAGTCTAGAGTTATAATTTGCAGCAAAATGAAATATCAGTTTTATTTTATATCCTTTTACTAAATATAATAACATTTATTTAAGTAATCCACTAAACAATTATTTCATAATCTGTATTATTTGCCAAAGTATTTAACTGTTATATAAGATTCCATGAAAGGGATATTTTACCTTCCATTTTAAGTAAAGTTTTTTGAGGGATGATTTTTAATGAATTAACTTGCTATGTTTGTTTATTAATTATTTATTATACATCCAGATATTTATTTGCCAAAATTGTTTCATATTTATTTTGTTCATAAATCATCTTGTCATATTAAAATCAACAGTTACCTTTTTTTTTGTTCTTTATTTTAGAAATCAGGGCCCTGATTAACTAAAGATAAAATCCAAATTTTAGTAGATACTTCAGTTTTGATTGGCTAAGCACTAAAATCATTTTAATATTATCCAATCAAATTACTAAAATTTGGATTTTATTGTAGTTAAAATTTCGTGAAACAAGCTTCTTTAAGGGTTCAATATTGAGGGTTAATTTTAGAAATTCATTGCTACCGGTTGTTTGGGCTAATAGGGGGTTATTTTAATAAAAAGTAAACTAAATACTATTCCAGACAGTTCAAAAATCTTTCTGGACAACTGCGGAGGAGTGTTCAGAATGTTTCATTTACCGACACCCACTTTCCATTTTTATACGCCAACTTTTCACTGTGGATTTATTACACTGCCACCCCGTGGGGTAGCCCTTCAACAGTTATCTTGTGAACGTGTTAGAGGCTCCAGTTTTAATAGATCTTTTTCTCAAATTTGATGCGAAGCATTCATGGAATTAAATAAAGGACCCAGTCGATTTTCAGCGTTCCGTGACCTTCCCTTCCTGAGTTACCTAACATTTTCCGAAACCAATGAAATGAAATGAGGTTTAACGTCCTACTGTTCAGCTCCGACTGGGCTGCAGAAGACGGACACATCCCATACAATGAGCTATGAAGGAAATTTTGCTCGTACTGAGGCGTTACGGCCTGTTTTTATATCGAATTGTAATAAAGGACATAGAGGCTAAAGTTTTGAAGAGGGATTTTTTCAAATTTTGTGTGACGCATTGGGGTCATGGGTCGACGAACCCTATCCGTGACCTTCTGTACCCACCATTTTTTAGCTTGGTGGTTATATTTAGTTAATTAGAAAGAGAGAGAGGGGTACGGCGCGTGGGGGGGGGTCCACTCGACGCTAACTAAAATATTTTATATTAGTGGGGTGGAACTGGGAGACCCGGATAAAACCCAGCCACTGACAAGCTTGTGGAAACCACGCAACTTGACTCAATAATAGACCTTATGATCTGAAGCGCCAGCGCTAGACACCATGTCGGCTTTTAGTTCAGAAGATGCCCTTGGCTATCACTACCGATACCCTACGCTCAGGATGAGATGAAGATAAAAGGATAATTTAAATACAATTGAGCAAAGCCAAGGATGGTAACCACAGTGCTTGTAATGGGGTTTGTCTTACCTTGGCCGGAGTTCACAAAGAGTAGGGTCGTCTGTCCAACCTCGTGGTTTTCTCCAGGTCCTTCTGTTTCCTCCCACTGCTAAAAAAAACATACGTGCAAGCAAATTATTGAAATGAAATTAAACCATATGTTAGTCCCGAAATGACCTAGTTCGTGTCGCGTGGGTGTTAACCCCCATTTCCCCCCCCCCCTCCCCAATACACCCACACACTTGAATGCCCAGAAAAAAAGCAGTTGGCGCAGAAAAAACATTGTGCACTATAAAAATACTGCCTTGTAGAGGGTTGTATTTGGAAGTATATTTAGTTCGTTTTCACTTTTCTTGATTTTACAAATCATGTAGACCCTCTACAGGCTAAAGTTAACATTCGATTGACTTCAAATAAAAGACATTGTTTAAGGTCATCAGGCGAAAGATCCTGTTGACTTTATGGCTCTTGATCACTTTGAAATATCTTGTGCACACTCCAGATGCTGAAGTTAATACACAGTGTTTAAGGTCAGTGTCAGAGTTATTGCCCTTGAACTCTTTGAAAAATCGTGTAGAAGCTCTAGCATCAAGAGAAGTAGAATCCCGTCAATTTTCAACGATTATGGAAATTGATATAAAATGTTTTGTGTACTAAGTATTAGAATGAGGCAGAACCAGAAGCCAAATGAGTTGTTACTTGTAATCACATTTGGGGGTTCGGATGGCCGAGTGGTCTAGAGTGCCGCGCTTCGACCTCTGGCTTGCGGCTGTGGTTTCGATCCCTGGTGTGAGGGTATGTGGCATGGAGATAAGGGCGCCTTCTGAACCTTGTGGGTTTCCTCCTGGCACTCCGGTTTCCTCCCACTGTTAAAACCCCTGAATTGTTGAAATAAAATTAAAAACCATATGTTAGTCCTAGTTTGTGTCGCGAGGACGTTAAACCCCATTTCTCTCTCTCTCTGTAATCACATTTCATTTCTGATAACAAAAATATATACGACATGCCTTGTTGACACACCGGACGATTTAGCTGCTATGGGCGTATGTTTAGGAAACCGTACTGTAAAGTAACCCGATGTTTAAAAACCCTATTGATTAAGCGCCATGCCAGCTGTTTATATATTATCTACTCCAATCTTACAGCGTCCACTGATATTAAATATCGAATATTGTGTAGAAAAAACCCCACATCAGTTGGAGAAATTAAACACGAGTTCTAACATCAATATTTGTAAATGTCAAACATTTCCCCCCAGGATATGTCCAGGTTAATCGAAAATCGATTAACTTAGGCCAAAATAACAAGTGAAGTCCAAATTTGTTACTAATTTAAGAAACTCGGTGGAAAAATAGAATCGTCTGTGGTAAAATGCATCACCTTGGCTTAAAATGGTGCCATTTAGGAACGGAGATAATGTGTTTATTGGCAGAACCATTGAATGGAACAGCAGTGAACTATTCAGACGCTATATTGTTGACGTCAGAATGAAGTGGATCGATAGATCTGTGGGTTCGTGTTGAATGCTTTATTGAGTATAGTGATTCCATAGTATATAATACGCAACACCCACACATTAAGGCATACCAAGCTGACAGCGCGGAGTCATCGTGACGTCACTTCGCGCGCCCCATACGTCAGGGTTTCCTTTGGGTAATTTAACTATTGTGGAATAAAGATATAACCAAACAGTCAGAGCTTTTTATATTATTAAGAACTTGGACAGAAATATACATCCTTTTAATTTCTTAAAAGTTAAACTTCTATTTTTGAAATAGCTGACCTTTTCCAATCTGTTTTTAAAATGTGTGAAAACAAACCAACACACAAGGGAGCTTATTTATAGCCACCCTCTAAATCCTTGGACTAGCATAATAACACAGTTTACATTAAGATTAGGAAATAAACTCTCCCGGGGTTGAAAATAAAACGATAAACAAAAACTACCAACAAGTTCAGTATGGAATATATATTTTTTATTGATAGTCATGTGCTTTATCCTTTATCAGCAGATGGTGGGATGGGATGGGCATTCAAAGCTCGAGATAATGATATAGACATATTATATGTTATATCACAATGCTTTGCATCATTAAAATCGAATCAATATAATCCTATTAATCCATTAATAACTGACGTCAAATAAGGTGTTGGATTTCTCTTTGACTAGCTCTAGGTGTGTATGCCTACGTAAATTGGAAACAATGATGGCACCATGAATTGTCAATTATCAAATTTCCTGAATAGGAACCCGGCAAACCCCCTCTTGCGGGTCTGCATATTCCTGAAGCAAGCCAGGCGCGGAGTCAGAGGCGGGGGGGGGGGGGGGCACCTACATAAGCTACATAAAAAAATAATGCCTTGCATCAATGAAATTACATCACAAAGTGATCCCAAATCAGTATAAAAATGATTTCTCTGTTTAAAAAGCTCAATTTGTATGTATGCCTATGTAATTTAGAGACGATGATGGCAGATTTCCGTAACAGAAACCTGACAAACCCCCTCCTGCAAAAATTCCTGGATCCGCCCCAGCAAGCATATTCCTAACTCAATCGGAGCAGAAGTACGTTAAATCCCATTTGATTTCTTACTAACTGATCCTCTAATTTAATCAAATTGGAACTCTCATATCTCTATATATATATATATATATATATATATATATATCCATACATTATAATTATTATTTAAGAAGCTTACATAACGCTTAGTTAGAGGCCTAGTGTAAATCCTAAATCATGTATAAAGATTAAAAACAGTAATATAATGAACGATAAACTTACAATAACAAATTAATTATATTTAGTGATTAGAAAAATATCTTGTGTATCTTTATAAGCTTTTCTTTTTAATGAAATATTGTAATCAAGCTTAGACTTATAAATACGGTTAAATACGGTAAGCTCTACCAGACATAATTGACCAAACATGATTGAATTCGTGCTGTTGGTGTAAATGTAATCTTTTTTGTATGTTTAAAAAAATATATTCTTCATTAAAAAAAAAAAACAGGAATAAAAAACAAAAAACACGGTCATATTGCGTTTGTTTTGTAATGATATTAAATACAATGATAATACTACTAAATAACAAAGTCATTGTAAATGTTACAAGTCCTTAAATAGTAAGCCCTATAGACACAACAAGAGAATATAGGAGTCGCTATTGATATATGGCTTGGAATTACAACATATCGGTTAGTCTAATAAAAGGAAGAAGGTATTAGTTTGGATCTGAGCATTTATGCACAGTACCACAACAGAATTGTTGAATCGCTTGAGGATACCAGGTAACATAAACACGTTTTAAAATACCATTCCCTACTCCCTTGAACTATGTACTATAAATATTATACCCAATAATATTTCACTATGTGGCCCTACTTGCGTCGCGTCGCAGTTACTAAACAACAGGTTATTTTTCCTTGTATAACGATCAAGACCGATCTTACAGTCATCCACCATGAACTTACAACCACCTTACAGTCATACACCATGACCATACAACTATCTTACAGTCATACACCATGAACGTAAAACTATCTTACAGTCATTCATCCACCATGGTCACACAGCCATCATATACCCCGTTCAGACGCTTATAACTAAACTGGTTTAACTTATCCGGCGATTTTTATCCGGCAATTTTTGCGTTCATACGTGTTTTAAGATACTGGCACTATACTCGATTAACATTCCTGACCATGTTCCTGACCTCGTCGGTCAAGGGTCAGAGGTAAACGCGCATGAGCACTGAAAAGAACAAGAAGCCGCCATTTTTCTAAGATTGTTATTTACTACGCACTGCGCATGTCCAGGGTGAAAATATCCGGATATTTTAATCCTACCCGTTCAGACGCCGAAAGTTAAACCAGATAAAAAAAAAAGCTGAATTCAATTCACCTACGGAGGTGGATATTTTAAACTAGTTTAAAATCTCCACATATGCGTTCAGACTACGAAAATTGCTGAATTAACTATCGCCGGATAAGTTAAACTAGTTTAACTTGCGCGTCTGAACGGGGTATTATAGTCATCCACCATGACCATACAACTATCTCAGAGTCATCCACCATGACCATACAACTATCTCAGAGTCATCCACCATGACCATACAACTATCTTACAGTCATACACTATGACCATACAACCGCCTCACATTCATCTTGCGCGTATAGGGGTCTTTAGAAGCAGCAGGAAACCAAAAGACACAGAGAAAACCCCACCAGGCTTCTGGCAAGGAATAGGCGTATTTGTTTGCGTGCACGTGAAAGTATTCTTGGAAGTTGATAAAGGGTAGGCGCTATCCGGTCAAAATTGTCCTTGCTGCAAACTACATGGCATATGCCCGTCTTTGTCAGAGCGGATGGTGCCGAAAAGTAGATCGTTAAAGATACTTTTCATTTAATTTTCCGCCCCTAAATCCATGTGAAAAAAATCTTATAATCGTACTACCGCTGCTCTGTAAACAGAAAAGGATGCATATAAATGAATTTACTGCCTGTCTTATTACTGAGTCAATTTGCCACCGGGGGATGGCTGAATGGCTGGCACATGCGCGCTGTGTCATAAAACCTGTCCAGCGTGACAAGGAGTAGGGTCGCTTGTCCAACCGCGTGGGTTTCTCCGGGTCATCCGGTTTCCTCCCACTGCTAAAGACCCTAAGCGGAAGCGAATTATTGAAATAAAATTAAACCATATGTTAGTCCCGAAATGACATAGTCTGTGTCGAGTGGACGTTAACATCATCTGTGGAGCTTAACATTGTACATTAAACAGCCTTGTTGAAGTCTAGATAAAGCCTATAGAATTATTGCAACACATCGAATTGAAGGCATGTGTGGAATTCAACAAGCTGTTCAAAATATTGATTAACACAATCCTATCTATTATATATAATATAAATAGTTTTACATTCACGGGCCCTCAAATATTGGCTTTCTTTCTATTCAGCTATATATATATATATATATATTATCCATGGTTTAAATGAGTGCAAAACTCTCTTAAACCAGAGTCTATATTGCACTACTTTGCATTTCTAAAATACGTGGGTGGTAGTCCCTATAAGCACTCATTTTATGTTAGTTTGGGTAATTAATTTAAATGTCCCGAACTCCCACCCCCACTCCACCTATACACCCGACACAGCAACCCTTGCGTCACTGTGTAATGTGGATACGTCAAAGGGACCATGTTTGTCCCGACAGATTTCAGTCACAAGACGTTAGTTTACGTAAGTTGACGCCCATCTTTCTATTATATTTATCATTGATCTCTAATCAATCTGTATTCAAAGACATACATGTATTCCAAAATGTTAAATGTATCCCAAACCCACAATTACTCGAGGTAGCCATCAAAACTTTTAAGACGTCAGTAATTAATCAGACATCCTTTGCGCTGGATCCATTCACAGGGACGGATCCAGGAATTTTTGCAGGAGGGGCTTTGCCAGGTTTCTGTTACGAAAATCTGCCATCATCGTCTCTAAATTACATAGGCATACATACAAATTGAGCTTTTTAAACAGAGAAATCATTTTTACACTGATGTAGGATCACTTTGTGATGTAATTTCATTGATGCATGGCATTTTTTTTTGTGTAGCTGAGCAGGGAGGGGGGGGGGCAAAACCCCACTCTGGATCCGCCCCTGATTCACGATTTGATATATGTTTATTTTGTGCAATCCAATGTCTGTTTTCTGTCATGTACATTTTGCGTCTAGTGTGGTCCTCCTGCACTTACTATTAGGGGTATCATCTATAGTTAAAACCTAAATCAATAACTTTTATTTAATTATTATGTCAATGCTCGACCTTCACCTTTTTTCAATTAAGTACACATTGAATTTCACAATATATTTTGAACAACAATTCGTTTGATTTTCTACCCGTCCTTCTTAAATCAATGAGTCGACTGAAATATTTATTACTTTCGATTTCTACCTGTATTTCCAATACGACCGTACTTTAAAGTTCCAATTTCACTTTTTCTAAGAAAGTCAAAATATAATTATTTCTATGTTTTTTGCTCAAAAGGTTGTCAACTCACTATTATACGATCATGGACAAAATTTTTTGGGGGGGGGGTTAAAAAGGGTGACACTGGTTAATTGAGGAAATAGTTACTCAATTACCTCCCTTGTTTTCCCATTCTTCTACATGGACGGCCATCTTCAAACGTTTGAATTTAAAGTTGAAAATGATATTTTTGCCAATTTCTCAACTGGCAATAGTGAATTATAGGATTAATAGGATTATTCTTTAACAAGGTAGGACTGTTTATAGGTTCAATCTATTTTGGGGCTTTATTTTAATAAATTTTAAAAATATAACTTAAAAAAATGCTATTGGAACTTTAAAACACGTAACTAGCCGGTAAGAAGTGGAGATTGAGTCGTTGTGTTTCTGCCAACATTGTCAACAACAATTCGCTTCAAACGGCAAGGATTACTTTATTGATTCATAAGAAACCACAATATATAACGTCGGTCCCATCGGTTAGAGTAAAGCTGCATTTCTTTAGTATGGATCCGGTCCGGTTGCGGATACGGAAAAAAACACTTTCGTAGAATTGTAGTAAGAGTGTTTCCTTATGTGCTGGTGCGGATAAGGTTCTCTATGCGGCGTCCGGTGCGGTTTTTCGAAACAGACCATGTTGCGTTCGATACGGGAACGCATGCGGAACCTTGTCCGTAAACACACATAACGCACATAAGGAAACACAGTTAGGGTAGCCCGCACGGCAAAAAAATAAAAATAGGTAGGGAAATTCCAATTTTCGCCCTTTCTTAGACATGTACCATGTTGAAAAGAGAGTGCTTTCGCTTGAAAAACCGCATATAAGGATACACAACCTGTCGCGTGTCACGTTTGCTCCCGGACCGGAGCCGGACTGGATCCGTACTAAAGGAAATGCAGCTTAAGGACGGAGGCAGGGGTATATTAAATTGGGCAGAAAGAAGTATAAGCCAGAAAAACTGTAACGGGTCGAATCCACAGTCTTGATGTAAAAATAAGAGATTGTATCTTACATTTTGTTGGGTTTCTTAATAAAAGCCAACAAATTCATTGAGAATAATATACTGATTTTACTGCAATTGCCGACGAGTCATAAAGCTGAAATTTGGTTTCCAGCACATGTGTTGGTTAAACATATGATGATTCAAGAAAATACACAACAATCTATACTGAACCGTGAAACATATATGAAATCAGCATCCTCTCTGGCATCCACACGCAATACAAAGTCGCCGCATTGAGGAGATATTCTTCCATTTTGTAGTTCAATATTGTTCCACAAATGTTCGGTTGGTATCAGATGAGGAGAGAGGACTGGTCATTAAAGGCACGCGCTGTATACTTTCGAGGTTTATGCTGAAGGGTTTGCAGATATTGATGTGATAACAAGACCGCCTGACACAGTCCGGCGATGATCAGTGTCAGAACGGAACCAAAGGAGGTAACGTGCTATCCTGCAGATTTTGCCGGAAAATTGTTTGTCTTGCCTAGGTGTTGTGGGGCGTTGCCGTCGAACCTAACCCAAACCCTTCTGCTGGAATCCATCAGATGGTTGGTGGGTACTCATGCCCTCTTGAATTAACACAATGGCGTCATGATTGATGCCGGAGTGGTACCGGAACTACCGATGGGTGGTGGTGGGAGAGGGGGAGAGACTCAAATGTCTTGGGCCCACCAACATTGTGGGATTGATTACAAAATCCAAATTTTCAATGGATGATCAAGATATTCTAATTTACCCCCAAATCGCGACGAAAGCGTGTGAATTGATACAGTTGAGTAGGATCGACAGTTAGCTGAAGGTTTCACATATCGTCTTTTATAAGTGGCTATTTGTCTTCAATTCACTTTAGGGGGTTGGATGGTCGAATGAACATTTGCTTTATTTCAAATAAAAACCAAAAACCAATAATCATCGCAGGGCCTGTCATTGAGTCGACTGGCGTGGTTTCGAATCCCCGGTTTTACGTGACAAGGGGTAGGGTCCTCCGTTCAACCCCGCGAATTATTGAAATCAAAAAATCTTAAACCATATATTAGTCATGAAATGACCTACATGTAGTTTGTGTCGAGTGGGCGTTAAAGCCCAATTCTCTCTCCCAATTCACTGTAGTATCATTGCTCACGTCAAGATGATATCGTTGACTATGCAACCATTAACTTTTATAAATGAATCTATACGACACTAGCTGCTACTACTACTACTTAGTGTTTAACGTCTGCTTCCACATAAGTGATATCGCAGACAACTAGCTGCTACTGCTTCCTGGTGTTTTAACGTCCGCTTGCACAGAAGTGAGATCGCAGACAAGACACTAGCTGATCAAAGACGTCATAGTATCTACATAATGTTTATTAGATCATTAAAATTGTTAGTGATCAGGCAGATATCATTAGATAGGTGTTTTGAATCTAAGGTGTTAAAACCGTGACTATATTAATGATATACACAACTATAATTGATCAGGTTTGTGTATTCAGTAGTGATAGGTGTTATACATCGTCACGTTTCTACACTAGTAGAGACATCTTTTACAGCTTGTTACACACCTGCTAATTAATGACAACCATATAATTCCATATACTAAACATTAGTTGAGAAAACTGCAATCTGATTAAAACACATATCTTATTTCGTTTCTTTTTTTATAGTTCAATATTTATAGGGCAAAAGGCGCCCTATGACCTCCGACACGACCTGCCAAACTATTGGTCAGATCTTCATGTCCAATCTGTTTCACAGAGAATTACTTACGAATTAACTCTGTCACAGATGACTGTCCACAACAGTCATTGGCACAACGGCTCGTGCATTGTTTACATAACACCTACCTGCTTCGGGCAAAATGATGCATTCTACTCATTTTAATACCTGCTTCGGGCAAAATGATGCATTCTACTCATTTTAATACCCATTTACACTAAATAGGAAATATTTTTTAACTACAAATACTTCAAACGTCTTTATTTATTTTTCTTATACTCCAAAAAAATGTTTGAGAATTTAATTTGTAGAAGTAAAAAAGTTTATATGCCGAACTCATTAAGTCTCGTCGATGTCATGCTTATCAGCAATCTAATTGAAATACAGATCTATATTTCGTTTCGGTTTTTATAATTTCGATGGCCTACACTACATGTAGATCTAACAAGTTGTAGCGGAAGGTCACGTTCAGCCAGTTCAGATTTCAAGCACGCGACATTTGACCCTATAACCGCAGTCAATCGATAAACCAATCAGAATCGTTGTAGCTTTATTTTAATTTCTATTGCTGATAATGCCCACCCACAATTCCGCGCAAAAAAGGTCAAACCCTCGATTCGACAGACAAGTTGATTGGCTGACCCCTCATTTCAATCAGAACACAAGTTAAATAACAAGTCTTTCAGATCCATATGTAGTAACGACAAGTAAAACGAAATTTTGAACTATAAAAACGAAACGAAATAGGATCTGTATTTTAATCAGATTGGCTTATCAGTGATTGTAGCGGCCAAGCGAATATCCATAACGGGACCAGTTTGCTTCATGTCGCGTAAGCCATCAAAAGTATAAAAAAAAAGCGAATATCCACTACGGGATCAGTTTGCTTCATGTCGCGTAAGCCATCAAAAGTATAAAAAAATAACAAACGAAATGACCTGTATTTTAATCAGATAGAAAATAATGATCATTCGTGTCATGAGTGCTTAGTTTTGAAATGATCAATGCATGTGTTCAAGAGACGTTAAAACCCGTTCCGTTACATTGTTATTAAAGAAGTAATGATATTGTTATTAAAGATTTCAGCAACTTATTTTTGAACCGTTTATTCTGTGTATGTACACTAGACAAAGTAGTTTAGTGATGCTTTTAATCAAACCACGTGGAAGTGAAAGGTTGGGATAAATGTGTTTTTTAAAAGCCATTCGCCACCCCACAGCAGTTTTCAAAGATTTAAGATTTTGATCGCCGAGATTTTAATACAGGCCACTGTCGACGTTTAAATAAGAAAATCCTCTAGTAGTAGTATTGGCAGATTGGCACCGTGTGCGTCAGGTTTTATCAGATAAACAACAGGCTATTGGCCGTGTTTACGATTTAAATTATCCTAGATTACATATTGCATTAGCTATTCTACAAATATACTATAAACGACACCCAGGAGAACTGCTATTTTATAATCAACAAAATCTTTTCCCAATTTGCAATAAAACCGTCATCTATCTCCCGTTTTAGCATGTCTTCACCCCGTGACATTATACGACACGAGACAGCTTAGATTGAAAATTTCCCTTTTTAATTCACGCACTTCCAGGAATATCTTTCGATTAGACCAAAAATAGGCGAAGTTGAAATTGGCAACGTCTGAAAATTACTATAAAGAAGAGCTTTGTAAGATTGTAAGGGAAGTCTGGAGATGGTGGGTACTAAAAATAATCATTTGGTATATATGTATACATTCAACTCGAAAGTAATAGTAAATCTAATTGATCCAATCTCGATCGTCACGTAATAGTACAGGCGCTATCAAACTATTACTGAGGATTGACGTATGTTGTGACATTTCTATCCTAGTCATAACAGTACTTTAAATCCTATTATTTACCCATCCCAATGTCTATATCCGTACAAGTGTTTGATTCTTTTGTTTGTATTGATCACGAATAGAATTCCAATAAATAATTATTTGCCTTACAAAATCTTTTTACAGTAGAACAAAACAAACAATTGAGCACTAATAAGGAAGCAATTCATTATTAATCCATACCCTAATCATCCAAACATATTCAATAAGGTAGACAGCAGCGTAATACTGATAAATACTGAAATACATTGGGTGGCTCATCCTGGTCTTGGTCTTGATCGTTTTCTATTCACAGAGTCTGTATTCATAAGATAATTCACAGCAGAACAGTATGACGTTAAACACCGTTCCTTTCAAAGAACGAGACTGTTTATAGAACGAGACAGGCGAAGATAAGTAAAAACAAACAATTTAGTTTGAGAACAACCTGAGACTAAGCCACGGGACCTAAAGCAAATCACAACCTAGAAGACAGTGGTGAATTTCTTCTCCGGGCCCCAAAACCATTAATTTAAGGGTTGACTTTAGTATTGAAAACACCAAATTGAATTCAAGAACCAATTAAAAGGATTAGTTGACCCTTTGTGGTGCACAGGATATATTTGGGACTTTGGACATCACCATTCAACAAATGGAAACTATGTCCAAAATACAACAGGCCCCGAGTTCACAAAAGTATTTACTTAAATTGCAATCACTGTCTTTGATCTAGAAACACAAAACTTTGTACTGATATTTAAGTTAAAATAAGGCGAACAATTTTAAGTAAATTTTTAACTAAAGTCTGACGACGCTTTGTGAACTCGGGGCCTGAGATCTGCCACGGCGGATGCCCGAGATCCCATATCCGGGCGCATTTTGGCTAAAGCTGTTCACAATGTGCTACTCTGAAGACTTGGCTACCATATATCTTGATTACGTTGACGTGTCCATCGATCTATGTTTTAAACCAACTATAGACAACGCCAAAACAAAACAAGTTCGAGAAAGAAGACCCGCCTGACGAAATGTCGGGGAAGAGAAACAACCTTCTACAACATTACCGAACACCAGATCCACACCGAGAGCAATCTTCACAACAAAGACAAGAAACGTAATCTACATCACGAAAATGGACGACAATACACTAAGTGCGGTTCATTTCTACGTGGCACGTCTATCTTTAAAACTCAATGCAAGAAACTTTCCTGACTACAACTCTTGTAAAGTAGTCGTGTGTAGTTGGAAACTAGTAGTAGGGGCCGGTGAACTGGGATCTCAGCGATACATAAGGGATTCACTTGTGCGAAACGTTTAAACCAATAAATCCTTTTATGTCAACCAAGGCAGTCGTCTTATCTTCACTGATTACAGGGATTAGCCTAATAATTCACCCAAAGTTTAAAAGTACAAGGTATTGCTCTAAACGAAGGCCAGTCGTGACAAAACTAGAACTTTATCTTTATCTACCCATACTGTACTGCACACATGAAGATTCAGCTGAAGGTCCTAGGGAAAGTTTCACGAAATTTTAACTAAAGATAAAATCCAAATTTTAGTAGATTCTTCAATTTTGATTGGCTAAGCACTAAAATAAATCAAATATTATCCAACCAAATTACTAAAATTTGGATTGTGTCTTAGTTAAAATTTCGTGAAACAGGCCCCTGAATCATTATGGAACTAATCTGAAGGCGCTGAATTCCTGAAGTACGCCCAGTTACCATATGGATCAATGGAAAATATCTGTAAAACCTGTTTCACCGGATAAAACAACACCATCCTGACAACTTAACAACTTGAGGTGATTACCACAACGACCACAAAACAAATCACACCACTAAAACATTATCAACAACGCTCACCACAAGCCATTATAATGACTGGATAAATATCACGAAGCATTGTCGTCTCATATTCAGCAGGGTTAAATGCAAATTCAAACAAACACCTCTTATTATACGGACCAGAAGGGACGAGAGCCGAATTTAACACAAATGCGCCTGTCAATATGACGAGAATGCACGATATCAAATACAAATTCATGCATAAAATAAAAGAAACAATTCGCCACACATGACATGTACAATAGACTATCTATTTTTGTGCAGATGAGTGGGGCTTTTTATTTTCTACCACAATAATTTGTACAGTGTACTTTTTTTAAATCCCTGATTTCCGTTCACGGGGTTTCTTTTCGGAGCATCCGTAATATTAGCTGTTTGATTACCTTTAATTCTTCCCGTCACAAGAGATAACAAATCCACCCCAGAATCCGTGTTTTCACTGCATAAATATAACTAGTAAAGGTCATACGTTGTCGCCCTTATTACTGGCCGTAAGACAATAATACGCATACAGGTATTAAATGTCATTAATAATGAGCAAACAACAAAACGAACAGTAATGGTATTATTATAAAGGTTAGGAATATCGTCAGATGCATATCGTGACTTGGTAGATATTACATGGCATTAAATATCACATCCGCTACATAATTAATATGACGTCATGCTTCTTATCTTATCAATAACGGACTAGGTTACAGAATTTAACTCTCATTTTAGTCTCTGATTTCAACAAGAATAAATACAGGTTTTTGTAATCTAATTTATAGAATGCTTTCTATCTGGGTGCTGAATTAGTGGCGATAAACTAGATTTCACCAAGAGAAACGAATTTCCTGTTTAGGGAGCCGCAACGGTGGCTCAATGAGTAAGACGCTAGATCTCTAGGCAAGATTTCTCAGAATCGCTTCCGGTGTTGACCGAAAGCCTTCCCCAGAATTCCTCGGTGTAGGACGGAGGGCCCAATGAGTAAGACGCTAGATCTCTAGACAAGATTTCTCAGAATCGCTTCCGGTGTTGACCGAAAGCCTTCCCCAGAATTTCTCGGTGTAGGACGGAGGGCCCAGCAAGGATGAGGCGCCGTGTACACATTGGCGTGCACATTAAAGATCCTTGACTGTTACAGTGTTTTCTGTTTTCATCAACAACATTTTTTTTATTCAGATTTGTGTCTGAATATGGGATTGGGGACAGGCATAGTTGTCGCTGGAACCTTCTGGTGATTTCGAAAACAAAGATAGGACAATTTTATAAATATTAAGTGAGCATTAATTTTTTTGTGTCTGCAATTAATTAAATGATACCAGCCATGTTTTAATCCATGAGTTAATTTCATCCAGTTCACCGTTTAGAACATTGCGCAATGGGTAGGTTCCTTAATTTTCAGATAAAGTGAAATATCATCAGCGAAAATACGAACATTGATGTGATATCATTCACAATTTTCATTTATATAGGAGATCAAAAGAAGAGGAGCGAGAACAGAGTCCTGTGGCACGCCCGCGATGTAATGATTTTAGGGTTGTTTGATCAACACTGTTTTTCCTTGCAGCACCACGGTATTCCAGTGTTTGAACACTAACCTAATTCAGGGTCAGATTAACAGGGGCGAAGATCCCAAATTAGATGTATGTGAGTATGACGAACAATGGTCAGAACATGTCACCTTTTCACTGTTGATACAAGGGCCCTAGTGGCTTTTTTTCACCCAGTCATGCAGAGGGCCCATGCGAGCTTAATCCAGCCCTGACCTAACTACACTGGACTTGAGTACCTGTACTTGACAGAAATAAGAGTAAATTTATTTTGAGGAAGATTAAGTTTCCATTTTTGTATTCAATTTACTCTGATGTCATGTATGACAGCAGGAATTAGCGAAAATGAAAATGAAATCTATTTTCTGCTTTAAAATTCTTTTACTTATTTTAGAAAAAGTATATCTAGATGACCTTTAATATATTTATCTAGAGACAGGATATCAATCTATTTATAGTATAATATGACAGCCATGTATACTGACTCCTTATATTTACTGTCTTCATGTGATATGATCACCGTGTAGCATTATATTATACTGACATCAATACATGACGACAAACTGCCAATTACACGATTTTTACCTCCAGAAATAAATACTCATTTTGTGCGGAGAATATGCGGAATTAAAAACAATTAAATAAGATATCTGAACAGGCGCGGATCCAGAGGGGGGCGCACCCGGCGCACGCCCCCTCTATTTTTTTTTTTTGAGGTGGTGAACAATTTTTAGCTCCATATTTTCTCGCCAGAAAGTAGAACAATAATAGTTTAGGATGGAAATAGTAGTGGGTGCAGCACGCCCCTGCTGAATACAAGCTTTTTTCATGAAAAGTAAGTAAGTAAATTTATTTATTGCATAAAAACGCCCACTAGGAGCAACATACAATTATGGAGAGACTATGGGGAATTAAATACAATTAAATAATGTATCTGCATAATTTTACAAGCTTATATAGTTAATTAAACGAAATGGAGGTTTAACGTCCTACTGTTTTGAGCTAATGAAGACGGGTATAGTGTGCATTGGAGGTAATTTTGCCAGGGCAGCGGTCTACGGCCTACTCTTATATCGAATACCAACTGCCAAGCGATCTTTTACGCGCATGTCAATCTGTAAACGGACCTCGTTTTTGGTTCCATCCGGACAACTATAATATAGTAAATAGGAGCAGTAACACGACAGCATTAGCGGGGAGTAAGGTATAATTACTAAATAAATTTATTTCACGCGCACACACACACACTCACCCACACAAGTGCACACATATTTAAAAAGCACGGTCAGGTACCAAAAGTCAATAAAGATAACATTCTTAATCACGCGAACCCGCATTGACTTTTTAATAGACAATGTCGCCCAACACAGCATACTTAAAATTCACGATTCTTAGCGGTGGACGTGAGTGGAATTGGTTTAGATCCATCAAACGGCGTTATGATGAAGAAACAAATAAACCCACTCACTTCTATTCTATTATTATTACTATCCTGCTGGCTGTAATTTAAAGTGAAATCTTAATTATTTTATATTCAGATTGAGACAAAGGTTGATTACTAATACTTAAGCCTGGTCTAGATATTTAAATCAAATGAAATTGGGTTTAACGTCCTACTGTTCTGCTCCTAAACTGGGCTAATATAGACGGGCATACGCCATACAGTGTGCTATGCGGAAAATTTTGCCCGGGCAGCGGCTCTACGTCCTTCTCTTATTCCAACTGCCGAGGGATCTTTTGTGTACACGGGACTGCCAATGTGTACATGGGACCTCAGTTTTCCGTCCCCACTAGACAGTTGTCCTTACCAGGCCCCCGTTCCGCATCAGTGACCAGGGAAAGCCACACCGGAAAATTTGGATGAACTTTCTCGGACAATGCAGGGCTCGAACACCCGACCTCCAGCCACGCGATATGTAAGAATGGAATTATTGGATTACGGAAGAATAATCCTTTTCAGATATTGCCAGTTTAATATATTATCACTAATTATAGGAAAATCACCTAAACGCATATTATCGAAGTAATGAATAAATGGCATGACCAGGCTAATGAAGAATGGCATACGACATTAAGTGTCATATGAGGGGAATTTTGTCCGGATGTCCGGATAGCAATTGAATTCGAATGACACAGGTTCTTGTACGTATACGCCAAGGTTTATACGTCACCTCGTTTTTGTTCGCACATTCCAACGACTAGACGACGTTCCTCGTCAGGCCCTCTATCCGGCACCAACGGGAAACCGTTTCATACAATCCCAAGACATTTTCTCAGCCAATAAATAGCGGGATCGAACCCCGGATCTTCTGGTTAGTGAGTCCCCCCCCGCGAATTTTTAATTCTGTTGACCCATTACTATATTTATTTGTGTGCATTTGTATTTCTGTCGGCAATATCACTTCTGTGGAAGCGGACGTTAAATAAAACTATTTCCCACTCATGAGATTGTAGACTAATCAAAACAGTTCATACATATTTATCAATATTTGCTATACATGTATATCATTCAAACATGCATTAATAAAGAGAGAGAGAAATGGGGTTTAACGTCCACTCGACACAAACCAGGTCATTTTGGGACTAACATATGGTTTCATTTTATTTCAATAATTCGCCCGGAGGAAACCCACGAGGTTGAGAAGGCGCCCCTACCTCCATGCCACATACGCTCACACCAGGTCTCGAAACCACAGCCGCAAGCCAGAGGTGACCGGCCAGCTAGAGGTCGAAGCGCGGCGCTCTAGACCACTAGCCCCCCCCCCCCCCCCTGCATTAATAAAGCCTCTCCGAAATAAATAGTGCATTTCAGTCTAATCCACAGTAACAGAGCAATTAAAAATTCAGATCTGATGACAACATATCCAAAGGAAGTGAGAGGGAGAGGGAGAGGGAGAAATGGGTCATTTCGGGACTAACATATGGTTTAATTTTATTTCAATAATTCGCTTGCGTGTAGGGGTCTTTAGCAGTGGGAGGAAACCTGAGTGCCCGGAAGAAACCCACGAGGTTAAGAAGGCGCCCCTATCTCCATGGCACATACGCTCACACCAGGGCTCGAAACCACAGCCGCAAGTCAGAGGTGACCGGCCAGCTAGAGGTCGAAGCGCGGCACTCTAGACCACTAGGCCATCCCAACCCCCCAGAGGAAGTGAAGTGTGGTGTGACATCCTACCAGTCTGCTCCGACTGATCGAATGAAGACGAGCATACGCCATTGAGTGTGCCATGAAGGAAATTTTGCCCGGGAGAGAAAGAGAGAGAGAAATGAGATTTAACGTCCACTCGACACAAACTAGGTCATTTCGGGGCTAACATTTTTATTTCAATAATTCGCTTGCGCGTAGGGGTCTTTAGCAGTGAAGGAGTACCCTGAGAAAACCCACGAGGTTGGACAGGCGACCCTACTCCTTGCCACATCCGAACTTCTGTGCCACTGACACGAAGGAACCGTGCCGGAAAATTCCGATGAAATTTCGCAACCAACGCATGATTAGGAAGCCAATGGCTTACACACTGAGCCACCGTGGAGATAACTAATCTCAGGGGGCAGGGGAAACTCGTACCTCCGGTACGTACGTAACTAACGTACGAAAATTAAACGGTAGCTGGTAGGGTGAGTCTGCCGTTCAGATTGACCTTCGGTACTTGGCTCGTGGCTGCGTTACTCGTATTACTCGGTCTCATTTTTGCTACCCCTCACCTGAACAAAATCGATATATACGCCCCGGTGCACCGAGATAGCCTCACAGTTATAAACTAGCTGTTAATTATAGTGTACGCCACAAGGATAATGCTAAAAATAAAGTATTTTATAATAAACACTAATGATTTTGTATTAAAGTCACAAACACCAAGCTGACCTCTGTTAGAATGCGGTTATAATATGGAGGAGTTAAATTGTTCTATTCTATTATAGTAAACAACATAATCTTATAAGACCACATATTATGCCTACTGGTTATTATGTATCCTACATGGCCGTGTTTAGTTTTAAAATGGAATCAAAATATATTTTACAGAACAAAACCAGATAAGTAAACAAAAAAGTATTTGGCCAAAACTTGTATTGCATGTTGTTTTAATCAGGGATCACGGTGGCTTAGTGGAGGTCGGGTGTTCAATCCGTGCATTGGCAGAGAAAGTTCATCTAGATTTTCCGGCTTGGTTCCCCCTTGTCAGTGATGCAGAACGGAGAGCCTGTCAGGGACAGTTGTCTAGTGGTTCGGTTGGTCGAAAAACCGAGGTTCCGTTACACATTGACGTGCACATAAAAGATCCCTTGACAGTTGGAATTCGATATAAGAGTAGGACGCAGTGGCGCAATTTCCGCCATAGCACACTGTATGACGTATTCCCGTCTTCATTAGCTCAATTAGAAGCAGACAGGAGGATATTAAACCCCGTTTCTTTTCATTTCATTTCAGTAAGTTATATCCCTTAGCTAATAGTTACAAATTTACTTATTATTATCATCAATGTGTAAAATTCTTGGCTCCGACCACCTATCGAAAATCTCATAAACATAACGTTTTAATCGCACAAACAGGCTTAAAAGAATACTGCTGGCTCAATCAATCTCCATCTTGGAAGGGATAATTCCGTTAATTTTCACAGTCAAAAACGTGTCTTAACCTAAGGCTAAAATGACATCGAAAGGCCCAAGAAATATTTTTACGAATAAAATTCATTCGGGAATATGAAAACTATATGCTCACAGTATACAGATTCACGAAATTTATGTTAAAGGTCATATATTATTGACGCCTGCGTTTTTGGTTTTAATATGGATTTTTATATAAAGAACGCTTGTACGTTCATTATTTTTGTTAAAAATCAAAATACGGAAATGAATGGCTTATTAGCCTTCTTGCGCAGGTGGCTAATTGGATTCTGACCACAGGCGAAAGAAAGTAAAAAAATGACGTATGAATGTAACAAGACTAACTATTGTATGGCGTCGTTTTGGTCACAGATGTGATGTGCTGAAGACATCAGTCGGATGTTGGTCTCTGTAATCAGATTAACCCATGTCAACCACAGCTTGATCTCTGACATTAATCCCTCTATAACACCTACATGATTTATATTAATTACCTGCATGATACAAACATGTTTCATTGCTGATATATCTCGGTTACTTTATGGGTGAAGGTCGAAGTGAAATGGGGTTTAACGCCCGACTGTTCTGCTCCGTACTGGGCTAATGAAGACGGGCATACACCATACAGTGTGTTATGGAGGTAATTTTGCGCGGACAGCGGCACTACGGTCTACTCTCATCGAATTCCAACTGGCAAGGGATCTTTTAAAGGGGTTGGATTGGCGAATGGTTATCACGTGCAAGCTGTATCATGAAGCCTGTCATTGAGTCAACTGGCGTGGTTTCGAATCCCCGGTTGTACTTGTCAAGGAATAAGGTCGCCTGTCCAACGTCATTGGTTTTCTCCGGGTCCCCGGTTTCCTCCCACGCGCAAGCGAATTATTCAAATAAAATTAAACCGAAATGACCTAATTTGTGTCGATTGGTCGTTAAACCCCATTTTTCCCTCTCTCTCACTCTACAAAATGGAAGGAGAAATTTGTCTGGGTGGAGTGATTGGTCTCGCTTCAGCCCACTAAAAATAGAAGCGCCCTTTTTATCTACATGTACGACATAGGCCTAGAACCGAGCATAACTTCATCTTGTGACTGTACACCAAAAGCCTAAAGTCCTTCAGTCGATGCACAACTGCCCAAAGAACACACAGACCAAGTTTCAAGAAACAAGAAGAACAACAACAAAAGCGTAGTAGCTCTTGGGGACCGGTTAGTGGTTCCAGAAAAGTATCTAAACGAAGATAAACTAACGAAATCTTTATTAAATATCTGCCAGTCTCTGGTGGGTTTTGATATTCTAAGGGATAAAGTAACCGGCGGCCGTTGGTGGTACTGTCTTTGGGTGCTAATTCCCCCACACCTAAATATCCCTAAACCTGCGTTTGGAATTAACTAGGTGGGTAAGAGAAAGTTCATCGGGATTTTCCTGAGAGCATGACAAGCACAGCCGTCTAGTCGTTGGTGTTGCATTTCTCACTTCTATCAAATCAAAAGCCGCTGTGGCTCAATAAGACACTGGCTCGCTAACCCGGAGGTCCCTTGTTCGATCCCAGCGTTGACCGATCCGACTTTTGTCCTTGGTCCGCGGGGGTAGGACGGAAGAAGAGTAAGACGTTAAACCATATTTCTATTAAATCCGCGACTGTTTCTTTAAATGTCCATGGAAATTGTCCGATGGTTAATAACATAAGCCAGCATGTATATATATATAGAAATACATAGTTATTGCTGTACCCATAATCCCTGTCATTATTTTACATCACGTGACAATGACGTCAAAGTAGCGTGTTGAGAGAAGACACTACATGTAAATCCAATAAATACGAGATCATGTTACGAAGAAACATCTCTTGGTTATTATTAATGGTTAGATCAGGTTTCGTCTGATCATTTTATTCATTTTATATTCACGATGAAATCACCAATATCTGACCAGCTAATGATATTTTCTGATTTTTTGGTCACCTTTAACTCATAAATAAAATGTGTGTGTGTTCAATTCTTGTAGAGTTATTTATCAATGCACGATGTTATTTACCGTTTACATGCGCCGGTGTGTCTATTCTACTGGCTAGAGACCGACGCTTCTAGATGTTTTCTAGGTGGTGATATCGTTCTAGATGATGTTGTTTCACATGATGATGATGATGCCGATGATGATGATAACGATGATGATGATGATGATGATGATGACGACGACGACGAAGAAGTTGTTCTACATGATGGAGTCTTTCTTTATGATATTGTCTCAGATAATGAAGATGATTATGATGTTTTTTAGATTGGGATGTCGTTCTATATGATGCTGTTTCACATGGTGACGAAGGAGCGGTTCTACATGATGAAGTTATCCCGGAAGTTTCAGATCATGATGATGTTGTTGTTCTAGATGGTGATGAAGTTGTTCCAGATGTTTCAGATTATGATGGTGTTGTTGTTCTAGATGGTGATGAAGTTGTTCCAGAAGATGAAGACATTCTAGATATTGCTCTAGATGTTGTTAAACAGTTTTAGATGCCGAGGATGTTTCAGATCACAGTAAAGGTGTTCTAGACGATGTTCTAACTTCTAGATGACCCTAGATGGTGATAATATTTCAGATCATGGCTCGTTGTCCCATTGGCAGCCATAATAATCAACAATATTTTAAAACTTTTGTAAATAAAATAAGTTTCTCATTGAAAGAAGGTCGAAATTAACTCCGTGTGTGTTTTTCTGTCCGGCTTACAATATCTGGCATCATCTGGCCAATCAGCGCGGACCAATAAAGTATAGGAAAACGGAAATTACTTCTAGATTTTTATGGAGACCATCCCTTCTTAGTGGACGATATTTCATAATCTAAGTTACGCAGATTTCAGTAATTCAACAAATCAATTTTCTGATGTCTTTATTTTTAGAAAATGTATTCTATTAAATCTCTCGACAAACACAAATTACAACCCAAAATGGAGGTTAGTAACACATAAACAAATACAGCAAGATGAATTGTCTATTTAATAATAATACAACCGAGACCACCGAATGTATCTTAAAAAAAGAAAGCTTGCACTTAACACATTTCTATTCTTGGTCTGTACCTTGTTTAAGCTTGTTAACAGCTACGCCAAATTTGGAATCATCAATAAATGATCCCGATTCGCTTTAATCTATCTCCCCCACTTAATCGAATCTACATCAATCGTTGGCAGACTTCAATCAAACGAGAGTGTTTTCGCTCGCCTCACCCCGTAGAGACGACGTACACTTGCTCGCCATTATCTATCAGTGATTTGTTTATTGAACGAATTTCTAAATCTGCTGTCGCTAAGAATTATGTAACCATTCTTTTCCCATTATAACCACAAAAATATCTATCTAACCGTGATAAAGATTTTTGATTTAATTCGAGACTATTTTAGTCGATTGTCCTGACGTCAATCCCGACATGGTATCCATGGAAACATCATTGAAAGGAATCGTGCGAAATCTTACGTTGAGATTTCTCTTGAAGTGGCACTATAATGTTCTTTTGGAAACTCAGAAAATGACAATGTTCTTATACTTTTGACATTTATCGCCTCATAATCGTCTCAATATTTGAAAGTCAAACACCACAATTTCTTATATAAATATTTGTACTCGAAAGCAAACGACTTTTTGCTAAATCTGACGTCAAAATGCAAATTTTAACGCAGATAATTCGAGAATTTAAAATGGTAAAAAGTGAGAGTTGCTAAAGCGGATTTCTTCAACGCTGTTGCCGGTCGTTAGAAGTTTACTATCTATTAAATTGAGAAAAAAAAACATTTCATAATCGAAAAGCATTATTTCTAAAAATAAGACACACATTATTGTTTTGTTTTTTTCAATATTTGTATTTTATTTTAAATCACAGGAGTGAGTTTTGCGATCTTTCTGGAAAAAGAAATCATTGATCAATAAGCGTAGCCATAAATAGACGGCAAGTTGTTTATGTAGGAAAAAACTGTAATATCAATAATGGTGAATAGGTCAAAGGTAGCGAATTAAGAGCGAAATACAGACTCATAAATCAGTCATAACAGGGAGGAGATTATAATAGAATAATGCTGCATATCTATTAAGGTGATCAAGGAAGGAAATCCAAAGGTTTAGACAACCAAAACAGCGTGGGAAATGTCAATGCCTTACGTCACGCCTTCGCTTTTTATATATTTTGCCATTGACTGATGGGTTGAAGGTAATGGGCCATCTTGACGAAATATCAAACAGCGGGAGATAATCAGCTAAATATGTAGGCTGATAATTCTTTTGGATTGATGACCTTATTATGACACCTCTACAGGAAATGATGCAATTCAACCAATACCATACGAACACTTTTAGTTATAATTTCTGAAGATGAGTCCAGATAAAATAATTTTCAAATGAAAAACAATCCACAACCCAAACCTTTATTATTATTCTTTCTGACATCAGGTTACTCGTTACCAAGAACAGGTTGTTTCTTTTTAACTGAAGAAAACTGTACAAGAATGGTCTTGATAACTGTGCTTAAACATGCATTATGCAAGAGCTAAGCCTGCCTATTGCAGGTATTCTGTTGGGCTAAAACTGTTATTTGTTAGACATTTATTAACAAACAAGACCATAATCAACTCGATGGAATCGGACAATGGCGATTTCAACTAGATTAGAACGCTTCGCCATTTAAAAATTTAATTTCAAAATGGGAAAGCTTATCTAAGTCCAAAATATACCAGTGCCCTGGTTACCACAATGTACAGATCTTGTCAAAACTACAAACCGTGATACCGTGTCTCAGAATGAAGTAATTTGAATGATATTTTCAATATTTTCATTTTACATTATCTAATTTTGAGCTGGACTGGTCAGTTCTTTATCTAATTCTTACATAATGTATCTTTAACTTGACTGAGATTGACTTTTAATATATTCCAACCCATCGAGTTGGGGAGTTTTAATGGTCGGATATTGGCAGTTAATATCTAACAGTATTACAATAATAACAAAACATAAAATATGTTACCAGGCAACAAAACATCCGTCCGCTTAATCAGCCAAGCTGTTTGTGAAGGATAATGCTTTGAAGGTAGAAAAAAACTTTGTGCAGAACTTTCAGACAATGTTAGCTTTGGTCTGCTCGGTCTCCGTGATAAGGGCAAAAAGCAGATTAGAGAGAACATCAAAACACGGGAACATCGAGCACACCGCCCCAGCATGCCCTAAACTCTATTCCCCTCCAATGTGCACGACTACATCTTTGAATTTCTATACTATTCAACGTTTTGCTATATGATAACAAATAAATCCACACAAAACTCCTGTATCACGTTCGCAAACTTTCAGAGACAAGTTGTTTTCGTTGATTTTTCTGTGAAACGCGAAACCTTCTCAGTAGATCTTCCTATTAGATCTTCGCTAGCTTCGAAATGTGTATCCAATCCACCACAATTTGCCTTCTTCGGTGGATTCTCCCATAATTGCGTCCGAGATGCGACCTGACAAATCTCAACGCAGGACCCTACTAAGTGTTGACGACAAAGGTGTTTTATAGCTGGGGGCGCCAGCCTCCTCGCGAAAAAAATCAAAGAAGTTGAACAAATAAAACAGGAGAAAAGTGCTAAAACCGATGAGAAAAATGAAAATGTACCCTAGTTAGAGAGGGCCTTAAAGGCAGACAAAGGGGCCCCTCGTCTGATAAAAGGGCCCCTCTGGCCAAGGCAAAGGGCCCCCGAGTCCGAGTCAATCGTTTTCTTTACGTTAATATATCGAATCCACTACTGAATGAGAATGCAGTCATTACACTGGTATGAAACACATCAATCAGGACCCCCCCCCATCCACCGCACCCCCGCGAAAGAGGGCCCTCAAAATAGTATAGCCTCCGCCATGTTAAACCGTAAAACGCCCCTGGTTGACGAATACCTGTTTCTTGCGTTCAATACTCTTGGTTTACTTACACTTCCCCCATCCACCAAGTTATCCGGGCTTATCGGCGACATCACTACGGTAGAAGCGGACGTTAAATAAAGCTATTTCACAGTATGTTAACTGAAACTTGGTCATCGGATACATAATGATGTTTTTAGAAGCACCGGCCCCAGAAACCTCGTCAGTTCCTAAGGCAGGTGATCGGTGTTGAACGGATCATGCTATCCAACATCCACATGCTGGATCTTCAACGCTGATAAAGTTATTCACAAATGAGATATAAAAGAGTGCAAAATCTTTTAGCAAAATCCAAGTGTTTTTATTACCCAATCCATTACCGATTCTTTACAAGTATTTTACATGTATATTTATGGTGGTTCTGTGTAGGTTTGACGAGTATCATGTTGGGGAAGAAGACGAGAATTATTTAATGGACATGTATTAAAATAAGTTTTTCACGTTGTCTTTGCTATCTTCTTGAAATTAAATAATAGATCAATGTTTAGAACTAGTATAAAAACCACTTTAATGATTTATAAACACGGGTGTAATATCCCAACAGCACGCAAATTTCACCCACACATTGGATTTTCTTTTACTGAATTGTGTTTTAAAATACATTTGTGGATGCCTAAATGCATTGTCCGCCCATGCAACCAGAAATGTGCATGCGGCGATCATGCTTTTTTTTTTATTGAAACATGTCTGGTTTGGAATAAAAGCAATGGCTAATCATTTTCACAGTTTTCTGTGGTAATCACGCCATACAGGAATAGCATATAGTTCTTTTCAGGGTCGGATCCAGGAATTTTTGCAGTAGGGGGTTTGCCAGGTTTCAGTTGAGGAAATGACATAGGCATGCATACAAATTGGGCTTTTGAAACAGAGAAACCATTTTATAATGATGTAGGATCACTTTGTAATGTCATTTTATTGATGCAAGTACCCCCGCCCCCCGGATCCGCTCGTGCTTTTAGGTACGGTTTCTGATCTGAGAGAGTCGTCTCAACGTTCCCGTTCAGCTGCAATATGAAAATACCACTCCAGTCAATAGGCGTTAAAATTCACCAAGTGTGTTTATGCGCCTGATGTGTCCGCTTCGCCGGAGCATTCGGCCGAATCTAGAATTCTTTAGCCAATCACCATTCATCATCCACTCATATCGAGAAGTCACGTGATTGTTTCAGGACATGGACGATTCGTGTACCAATGGTAAAATGTTTATTTTGTCTTAAATATTGGATATCAGAAGCCCATCTTTTTTCCGGTAAGATCACAGCATTAATGTTGATTTAAATTGACAAATAATTCGTGTTTTCAATTTTGAATATTTGGGATGATATTGAGTTAGAGACTTAGCTAATTTAAGTACAGCAAAAACTGTTCGTCTACGTTAACATTCCATTACGAAATTTGGGACATTGGGCAAGCGCTAATTTCAAAATGGCGAACTATTATGAATTATGCAGTTCTCAATATTTATTAGATTGTAAGAACAGTCTTAACTGCAGGAGAACTGCACTACAAGACAAAACAAACATGTGACCAAGACAAACTACCTAGACATTGCAATAAATAAACAACACATATCAAACCAAGTCAATGGATCCCGGGGCCAGTCGTGAACGACCCTAGTGCTGTACAGCCCCAGCAATCTAATGATACCGGCTACAGTTTAAAAAAATAACGATTTACAAGAAAGACGTAATAGAAATAATGCGACTGGTCTTCACGAAGCTAGTCTCCTAAAGTTGACGTTATGAGTAAGAAAGGGGGAAAAAAAATGTAGTGTAGTGAAGACAAGTAAAACTATAAAATAAACGATACTAAACAGGATCTGTGTTTTAATCAGATTAAGTTTTGACATTTGACAAGGTGTGCATTGATAGTAACCATCGTGCTGGCCATTCGAGCCTCCCTTCTCCATTTTTGGAATTAAATCATTAAATGGCTGAATCGTTCTAATTTTCTTGAAATTGGGGCCATTGTGATCTTCTCGAGTTATCAAATGTCTAATTAACAACTTTTATAACATTTAAGGCCTAAAGACAGACCTGCAACTATAGCTCTCATATAATGCCTGGTTAATAAGGGCGATAATCCGGATAGAATATCGGAAAACGCTTAATAAAACAACGAGAACACCCGGCTACTTGGACTGCACTTACATAAACTCTTGCCCTGAAACGCTGTATTAAAAGACGAAAAAGGATAATTGACGTTTGCCTCGTTAATCAATTCTTGATCAGAAAATGCACGAATCTATAGCCCCTATCACCCAGACAAACTGTCGTTGTACACGGATCATTGCCTTTCCCGGTTTTTGTCTGTTTGACGAAGACTAGAACTGAATCGACTTTGATAGACGTGACATTATTAAAACATATCATGATAGCAACGATATTACATGCACGCTTGACCTATACAGTTATCGAGGGACTAGTTATTCAGACATGCAATATTTTACTTATTTAAGGCAACGACCGGACGACACTATAATACAATCGATATATAAAATTTATAAATGTTTACGAAGTGAACTAAGAAGAGACATCAGGTGTTCCAGGAAGAGAAATGACCGATTATAATTATTCTCTCTTGAGCGCAGCGTGTACTTGCTATCTGGGAATTGGCCAATCGTATTAAAAAAAACACAAGTATGCCAAGAAAGTTTCATATATCGATCGTACTGGCGTTGACGGAGCCTTGGCCTTTTACGTCCTACTCTTCTGCACCTAACCTGGGCTAGTGGAAGACGGGCATACACCATACAGTGTGCCATGGGGGAAATTTTTCCCGGGCAGCGGCGCTACGGTCTACTCTTATATCGAATTTCAACCGCCAAGGTATCTTTTACGTGCGCGCCAATGTGTACACGGGACCATGGTTTTTTCGTACCATCCGAACGACTAGACAGCTGTTCTACTGCATCACTGACAAGGAAATGAAATAAAAGAAATGGGTTTAACATCCCACTGTTTTACACCGACTGGCCTAATGAAGACGGGCATTCACCACACAGTTTGCTATGGGCAAAATCTTTTGCCCGGGCAGTGGCACTATGGCCTAATATTATGATATAAAATTGTCACTGCCAATGGATCTTTAACGCGCACGACAATGTATACCCAGGCTTCGGTTTTTAGTTCAATCCGAACGACTGGACAACTGCTCTTGCCAGATCCACCGTCCTGCACCACTGAAACCGCGTCGGAAAATCCCGATGAACTTTCGAGGACAATGCAGAGATCGAGAACGCCAACAAGCGAGCGTCTTACCAAGGCGCGGATCGGGGGGGGGGGGGGCTCAGCCCCAGTGAGACTGGTCATCACTGTTCAGACCAGCACCTGCAGCCAGCAATGGAATTCCCAGATTTTAGTTTTTGTTTAGGGTCTGTATGTATGCCCCCCCCCCTCGACAAAATCCTGGATCCGGGCCTGTTAGCCTACCCACTTTGTCACCGTAACACCCCCCCGCCCCCAAGAAGGACTACTACAAGATGAATGACATAACACTTAGGATCCAGTTCCGGATCCAGTTCCGGATCCAGAAATAAACCAGAGCAATACCCTGGTTGTACCACCAATAAGTACAATCGGAGGTTTACAATAATTTTTCCACGCCTGTTATCCGGGATTAACATCGAAGCGGGATAACTCCCCGTGATGTCAGTTTTAACTGTATTTAATTCTCAGCTTCAAGGATTAAATCCAAATAACACGACAAAAATAGAATGACAACAGCTGATACCTTCACTACCACGACCCATAACAGTGGACACACCTAAAAATACCAGTTTTTATAGATCAAGGCTCCATTATATAAAATAAATCGAAACTCTTATATCAAAATAATAGATAAGTAGTTCACTTTTTACATAAATAAAGACACACGTGCAAATAAAAATAGTCTCGCGAAGATTATATAAGAGCTAAATATGCCTAATGTAGATGTTTCTTTTGGTCTCAAATGTTACATAAATTATTATTCAGATATTTACTTAACTGGTCGCAGTTTTGAATAATCTTATTAAAATGCAGATCTAAATTTCGTTTCTTTTTTTTTTAATATACTTTCGATCGCCTACATTAGTAAAGACAAGTAAAACAAAATTTTGAACTGTAAAAACGAAACGAAAAAGGGTCAGTATTTTAATTACAGTATGAATGGATTGGTGAGCGTATGTGGCATGGAGAAAGGGGCGCCTTCTCAACCTCGTGGGTTGTCCGGGTCCTCCGGTCCCCCCCATTGTTATTAAGAAGCCTACGCGCAAGCGAATTATTGAAATATAATTGAAAAATATGCTGGTCCCGAAGTGATCTAGCTTGTGTCGAGTGGGCGTTACCCCCCCACGCTGATAAAGTTATTCACAAATGAGATATAAAAGAGTGCAAAATCTTTTAGCAAAATCCAAGTGTTTTTATTACCCAATCCATTACCGATTCTTTACAAGTATTTTACATGTATATTTATGGTGGTTCTGTGTAGGTTTGACGAGTATCATGCTGGGGAAGAAGACGAGAATTATTTAATGGACATGTATTAAAATAAGTTTTTCTCGTTGTCTTTGCTATCTTCTTGAAATTAAATAATAGATCAATGTTTAGAACTAGTATAAAAACCACTTTAATGATTTATAAACACGGGTGTAATATCCCAACAGCACGCAAATTTCACCCACACATTGGATTTTCTTTTACTGAATTGTGTTTTAAAATACATTTGTGGATGCCTAAATGCATTGTCCGCCCATGCAACCAGAAATGTGCATGCGGCGATCGTGCTTTTTTTTTATTGAAACATGTCTGGTTTGGAATAAAAGCAATGGCTAATCATTTTCACAGTTTTCTGTGGTAATCACGCCATACAGGAATAGCATATAATTCTTTTCAGGGTCGGATCCAGGAATTTTTGCAGTAGGGGGTTTGCCAGGTTTCAGTTGAGGAAATGACATAGGCATGCATACAAATTGGACTTTTGAAACAGAGAAACCATTTTATAATGATGTAGGATCACTTTGTGATGTAATTTCATTGATGCAAGGACCCCCCCCCCCGGATCCGCTCGTGCTTTTAGGAACGGTTTCTGATCTGAGAGTGTCGTCTCAACGTTCCCGTTCAGCTGCAATATGAAAATACCACTCCAGTCAATAGGCGTTAAAATTCACCAAGTGTGTTTATGCGCCTGATGTGTCCGCTTCGCCGAAGCATTCGGCCGAATGAAGAAATCCTTAGCCAATCACCATTCATCATCCACAAATATCGAGAAGTCACGTGATTGTTTCAGGACTTGGACGCCGCCATGTTTAATCATGTGACGTGAAAGGTGATGTAATCGACTCACTCGGCAGATTCCGTAACCTCCGGAACCTACATCTAACCTCGGCTGTATGACGAATTCTGCCACATTGGAACTACTTTAAAGGTCCCGGATGAAATATGGCTGCGCCCATACCGAACATAAATTGGCGACCTATTTGGCTAGCGACCTATTCGACCGATCCAGTTGTAATATAATGACGAAATTACACTTCTATTCTGAGCTAAAAGAATGGATAAAAACTAATATATTCTACTTTCATTTGATAGACATAACGTTGGATTTTGTTGGTTGATAAATAGATGAGTTAAGGCGACTGTTGTCTATATTCTAAATAGGTTTCCAACGAACAGGTTGCAACTTCATCGGTCGAATAGGTCGCTAGCCGAATAGCTTCCCAATTTGTGTAATAGCGTCAAGTTTTCCTGTTAAAGTAAACCGGTAGCCGCATCGCAAATGTATGGGCGTAGATACATATCACTTACTGTCATACAGCCGAGACTAGATGTAGTTTACGGAATCTGTCGAGATTTGCCGAGTTGTAATCGACTGGTGAATCGGGCGAGGCATTCGGCTAGTGTGTCCACCCATTTGGCCGAATAAAATTCGATACCGATTGATTCGGCCAAATCATTCGGCTAATGTGTCCACTGCTTTGGGCTTTTTTGAATGTATGTATGACCTAGTTTGTGTCGAGTGGACGTTAAACCCATTTCTCTCTCTCTCTCTCTCTCTCTCTCTTTCTCTTTCTTAATCGAATGAATATTTTTAGCGTTTGGTTATTCCAGTCTACATACGCCGTTTGATTTGTTGCAATGTGTCTAGCCTCGAGTCTCTTGTTCAAACTCTGGCTGAAACGATTCGTGTACCAATGGTAAAATGTTTATTTTGTCTTAAATATTGGATATCAGAAGCCTATCTTTTTTCTGGTAAGATCACAGCATTAATGTTGATTTAAATTGACAAATAATTCGTGTTTTCAATGTTGAATATTTGGGATGATATTTGGAACATTGGGCAAGCGCTAATTTCAAAATGGCGAAAATTTTTCATATCAATAGGGACGAAAGGAAACTGTAAGGGGACAACACGATAAGAGATCGTTCGTATTGGGGCCCGATTAAGCTTGCGTTGGGCCGCTGACGGAAAATTGTAGGGGTCTTTACATCAACAGTGATAAAGGGGAATGTGTATACCAGTATGGTAGATAGGTTTATTTCGCGCAAGCATATACAACATAATAAATGACATTTTAATTTATGGTACAAGTTTTTTTTAAAGAAATAATTTGATTGGAGCTGCGTGAATTATGCAGTTCTCAATATTTATTAGATTATAAGAACGGCCTTAAGGGCGTTGAGCAGTCTAAGATTCGCACTAACTTTTCAACGCCAATCTTATTAAGTCTTTGCAAACTTGTTCCACTTATAAAATAACTCAGAAAACTCTCGAAAGTCGCGTCGTTTTATGTGTAACAATGGAGATACGAGGCGGAGGAATAAAACTATTTATAGCAAACGAGACTGATTCCCCGACCTAGATAAGGTGTTGAATAAATTATGACGTCGTGCACGCCAGTCACGTGATCAACACAGACGTGGCTTCAACGGGAGTGGAAGATGTCACGTGACCAGAAGGAATTCCCTGTATGACGCTATTATCCAGGTCTATTTATCTATCACGAAAGGAACATGACGGATTTTTTTTTTATGGTCAAAGATTACTATTTTTTGAATGCATAACATGATTTAGAGTGCGGTGGAGTAGTGCAGTGAAGTAATTATTTACTTTTACATCCGAATTGTTGTATTTTAATACTTGTTGTCGACGTATTCAAAGAATTAACCCAAAATCGCAAAATCTCGTTTGAAGGTAAATAATGAACAACAATTTTAAAATACTTTGAGTTGGTATTTTTTAACGTTTTTGGTGTCGAAATGTAGCTTATAACCTCCACTTTCGATCTACTGGTGGGATTATCAATAAATCTTTTGAGCTTGTACTAATAGAATTTCCAAGAAAACGCATCGTTTTTTTGCGTTTCCATGGATACAAGACAAACCACAACCTATAGCCAAAAATTGACCAGTGTATTTTTGGGATTTGCTATTAGCATTGTTCATGCGAAATTTGATGAAAATATCTGCAGGCGTAACTGAGAAAATTCTACTTTTGTTGTCATCAGTACCCCTTTTTATCATGCTTTTGGGCCAAGTTTGGAACATAGTTGGTAAATAAAATTGGTATTTATTTGGTGATTAATATGTAGTTTATCACCCCAAATAACAAAAAATGTCATATCTTATCAACAAAAATTACAGTGCTAGCTTTAAAATTTGCATTTTAGACTACTCAACGCCCTTAACTGCAGGAGAACTGCACTACAAGACAAAACAAACATGTGGAGAAGACAAACTACCTAGACATTGCAAGAAATAAACAACACATATTAAACCAAGTCAATGGATCCCGGGGCCAGCCGCGAAATTCCCCAGTGCTGTACAGTCCCAGCAATGTAATGATACAGGCTACAGTTTTAAAAAAAATAACGATTTACAAGAAAGACGTAATAGAAATAATGCGACCGGTCTTCACGAAGCTAGTCTCCTAAAGTTGACGTCATGAGTAAGAAAGGGGGAAAAAAATGTAGTGTAGTGAAGACAAGTTAAACTATAAAATAAACGATACTAAATAGGATCTGTGTTTTAATCAGATTAAGTTTTGACATTTGACAAGGTGTGCATTGATCGTAACCATCGTGCTGGCCATTCGAGCCTCCCTTCTCCATTTTTGGAATTAAATCATTAAATGGCTGAATCGTTCTAATTTTCTTGAAATCGGGGCCATTGTGATCTTCTCGAGTTATCAAATGTCTAATTAACAACTTTTATAACATTTAAGGCCTAAAGACAGACCTGCAACTATAGCCAGATATAGCTCTCATATAATGCCTGGTTAATAAGGGCGATAATCCGGATAGAATATCGGAAAACGCTTAATAAAGATAAAAAAAAAACCATAACAAAACAATGTAGTGTTCAAACAGGAACAAAGCCAAACAACGAGAACACCCGGCTACTTGGACTGCACTTACATAAACTCTTGCCCTGAATCGCTGTATTAAAAGACGAAAAAAGAAAATTGACGTTTGCCTCGTTAATCAATTCTTGATCAGAAAATGCACGAATCTATAGCCCCTATCACCCAGACAAACTGTCGTTGTAGACGGATCATTGCCTTTCCCGGTTTTTGTCTGTTTGACGAAGACTAGAACTGAATCGACTTTGATAGACGTGACATTATTAAAACATATCATGATAGAAACGATATTACATGCACGCTTGACCTATACAGTTATCGAGGGACTAGTTATTCAGACATGCAATATTTTACTTATTTAAGGTAACGACCGGACGACACTATAATACAATCGATATATAAAATTTATAAATGTTTACGAAGTGAACTAAGAAGAGACATCAGGTGTTCCAGGAAGAGAAATGACCGATTATAATTATTCTCTCTTGAGCGCAGCGTGTACTTGCTATCTGGGAATTGGCATATCGTATTAAAAAAACCACAAGTATGCCAAGAAAGTTTCATATATCGATCGTACTGGCGTTGACGGAGCCTTGGCCTTTTACGTCCTACTCTTCTGCACCTAACCTGGGCTAGTGGAAGACGGGCATACACCATACAGTGTGCCATGGGGGAAATTTTTCCCGGGCAGCGGCGCTATGGTCTACTCTTATATCGAATTTCAACCGCTAAGGTATCCTATACGTGCACGCCAATGTGTACACGGGACCATGGTTTTTTCGTACCATCCGAACGACTAGACAGCTGTTCTACTGCATCACTGACAAGGAAATGAAATAAAAGAAATGGGTTTAACATCCCACTGTTTTACACCGACTGGCCTAATGAAGACGGGCATTCACCACACAGTTTGCTATGGGCAAAATTTTTTGCCCGGGCAGTGGCACTATGGCCTAATATTATGATATAAAATTGTCACTGCCAATGGATATTTAACGCGCACGACAATGTATACCCAGGCTTCGGTTTTTAGTTCAATCCGAACGACTGGACAACTGCTCTTGCCAGATCCACCGTCCTGCACCACTGAAACCGCGTCGGAAAATCCCGATGAACTTTCGAGGACAATGCAGAGATCGAGAACGCCAACAAGCGAGCGTCTTACCCAGGCGCGGATCCGGGGGGGGGGGGGGGCTCAGCCCCAGTGAGACTGGCCATCACTGTTCAGACCAGCACCTGCAGCCAGCAATGGAATTCCCAGATTTTAGTTTTTGTTTAGGGTCTGTATGTATGCCCCCCCCCCTCGACAAAATCTTGGATCCGGGCCTGTTAGCCTACCCACTTTGTCACCGTAACACCCCCCCCCCCCCCAAGATGAATGACATAACACTTAGGATCCAGTTCCGGATCCAGTTCCGGATCCAGAAATAAACCAGAGCAATACCCTGGTTGTACCACCAATATGTACAATCGGAGGTTTACAATAATTTTTCCACGCCTGTTATCCGGGATTAACATCGAAGCGGGATAACTCCCCGTGATGTCAGTTTTAACTGTATTTAATTCTCAGCTTCAAGGATTAAATCCAAATAACACGACAAAAATAGAATGACAACAGCTGATACCTTCACTACCACGACCCATAACAGTGGACACACCTAAAAATACCAGTTTTTATAGATCAAGGCTCCATTATATAAAATAAATCGAAACTCTTATATCAAAATAATAGATAAGTAGTTCACTTTTTACATAAATAAAGACACACGTGCAAATAAAAATAGTCTCGCGAAGATTATATAAGAGCTAAATATGCCTAATGTTTCTTTTGGTCTCAAATGTTACATAAATTATTATTCAGATATTTACTTAACTGGTCGCAGTTTTGAATAATCTTATTAAAATGCAGATCTAAATTTCGTTTCTTTTTTTTTTAATATGCTTTCGATCGCCTACACTAGTAAAGACAAGTAAAACAAAATTTTGAACTGTAAAAACGAAACGAAAAAGGGTCAGTATTTTAATTACAGTATGAATGGATTGGTGAGCGTATGTGGCATGGAGAAAGGGGCGCCTTCTCAACCTCGTGGGTTGTCCGGGTCCTCCGGTCCCCCCCCCCATTGTTATTAAGAAGCCTACGCGCAAGCGAATTATTGAAATATAATTGAAAAATATGCTGGTCCCGAAGTGATCTAGCTTGTGTCGAGTGGGCGTTACCCCCCACCCCTCCCCTCTCTCTCTCTAAATCTTATATAATGCATCTCTTTAAAGGGAAAAAATTGATAGAAAAAATAGGTCACAATCGTAAAGTATAATGAAGCAAGTAGAAGCTGTAATTAGAATGTGAATTTAATCCTGTTTTATTGCCCTCCAATAATTGGTATTTAAACGAATTCAGGATTGTTTTACCATCATCAAATATGCTAAGCATCCGTGGATATCCATAATATTTCTTGTTTTAAACAAGGGAGTTGAAAGTCGAAACTTGTTGAATTTTTAGAAAAGAATGAGGAAGGGGGAACAGAAATTGTAACTCTGAAGAATTGAGATCGTTATATTTAGTTTGCTGCATTATAATACCGTCCTGTCATTTTTGAATGGTTTAAAAATGTACCTCAGACCACAAGAAATGGTATTTTAAAAACGATAACATATATTTTATTCAGATGCATTAAGCAATGAAACTATAAAAAAAAAACCCAACAAAACAACGATAAGAATATAACATACACATTAGAGATTTTGAACGGATCCAGACCCCCCGTTAATTGGTTGAGTGCCTTTTAACAAACCTAGACCCCCCCCCCCCTGCAAAAAATCCTGGATCCGCGCCTGCTGTTACAACAACCCCTTATTATACTGATATGAATGATGCCCGGGGGGGCCTCAGCGGAAGAGCTTCTTTTTTTTAATATTAACTTACAATCCATTCCGATACCAGACACAATTAATGGGTTTCAGATTTGTTCTATTAGATACGCAAAGTTACAATACTTAAAATTGCAATGTCAACGGGTTGAGAGCAGTTGGCTGCAAGAATTCAACACCAGAAAAAAAACCTCAGATTTATTTGTTGTGTTCGTTCAATAAATTTTAGCCGTTGTGCATTTTATCAGACACAGTGACAGATATTATATAGAATGAAACAACATATCACCTTGTTTTTGGATAGAAATATCGGGGTTTCTAGGTTTTTGTGTTTGATATTTATCACGTTGGACCGTTTAACTTTTAAGACAACAAAACAAATTTCAACATTATAAATTACAATTCTGGTCATTTATTAAAGTCTTAACAAGTATACCAGGTCAATGAAGTTAATTTATTCCACGTGATAGGTGTATTTACTGGATATTTATCTCTATTATTTGATTTGTGTTTTCTTCAACACATTTATTAAATAAATTTACACAAATTGCTGATTTTCTTCAGCCATACTTAATCTTGCACCTGTTGAAATCAATTTGTTTCGTTTGTAAGCGACCTACATACAATAACCGTAACAGATTATTTCCTGATAAATCACTTTCTGCCAGGTAGTAAGTTCGACAGAATTGTTCAATAATGTTGTTTATGATGCAGACATTGGCACATTATTTTGTTAAATCAGGTAACTAATTAAATAAGCTACAAATTATTTCTACAGGCTGTAGTTTATACTAGGTTCACACTGTCGTGTGATGTGTTACCATAGGGTTGTCGCTATTAAGGGGGGGGGGGCGATTGGTTAGCGTGCGCGCTGTATCATACGGCCTACCATTGAATCAACTGGCGCAGTTTCCAATCCCCGGTTGTACATGGCAAGAAGCAGGGGTATCTCCGGGTACTCCGGTTTCCTCCCACTGATAAAGACCCCTACGCGCAATTAAACCACATGTTAGTCCAAAATGACTATGTCGAGTGGGCGTTAAACCCCATTTCTCTCTCTTTCTCTCCCCATGTCCCTATTAAAGGGGCAATCCCGATAAGAACAGAGTCTCAAAAATTAAAGTCCGAGTATTTATGAAATTTATGGACTAAAATATAGTGGCATAGTGTATTTACCTTGTCTCAAAATTTCAGCTCAAAATATTGAGTCGTTTGGACGTGAACGTCAACACTGCTTATCCGGACACGTAACCCTTTTAAGATTTCGGGTCATTTTTTTCATTGGGTGACCTGATAATCGATTAATGTTTCTTGAGAGGTCTATACAGTGAATAACCAATGCCCTCTACCTACATATTATTTTTATAGAAAAAAGTCTGGTTTTATCCAGATACTAGTATAATAAAACGTTCTCCATCTCCAGATGAAGACTGTCAGGTTTAAGTTATTTACAAGCGTATCACAAATACCGGGTTAGTAGGTGGGTCTTAGGTTATGGATTTTAAAAGATTTTAACACAAAATTAAGCAGTTTTATTCCCCAAAAAGTTATCGGGATTGGCACTTTAAGTCAACGATCTGGTACGTGTAGACACGATTGCCACGACTGACATCAGTATACATATATGATAGAATCTGATCAGTGATAGCATCACCACGATAACTACACCATTTAACCATGATTTCAGTCGTAGCTTGCATCGTGATTGCCTTAATTCAGTATTCGAGTGCAGTCCGGGCCCGTAGCCTGATCATAAAACTTGAGTGGGGGGGGACTACTGAATTTTTTGGAGGGGCTGACGATGTGACCGGCTAAGAACACTCCTAAAAAATCATTATTGTTGGCAAAATATATTGGGGGGACCCTCGCCCCCCCCCCACACGGTACAGTCACCTTCCCGCCTGCAGCACTAGGGTATGGATTTTTGTTTGTTAGTTTATTTTGTATAAAGTTTAATTTAAAGAAAACGAGTTATGTAAACGGTTAATAGGGCGACATAGTGTTATGGTGGGGTTTTTCTATAAACAAAGCGCTGTTGGGTCGCTATAAAAAGTCTGTTTTGTTAATGCATTGATGTCTGACAATTTGTTTGTAAACATGGGCGGGTATGCTAAAACAATCAACATGTCACATTGTTTTTTTTATAATGCACCACTCAGTTTAGTATTAGGATAATTTTTCAGCGTGGTTCCCCTTTTGTCAGTTGTGTAGGACGGAGAATCTGGCAAGGGACAACGTATAGTCGTTCGGATAGGACGGAAAAAGCCGAGGTCCCGTCTTCACATTGGCGTGCACGTAAAAGAACCCTTGACAGTTGGAATTCGATATAAGAGTAGGCCTTAGTCCGCTATCAGGGAAACATTTCCCAAGTCGGAGCAGAATAGTAGGACTAACCGTGCCATTGTCCGACGTTAGCATTACCACGAAAGGAACATTTTTGGCTTCTGACAAAAATTCAAAGACGACAAGACACGGGTGAGACTTAAAACGGCAATTTCATATTTTTTAGTTATATTTTTAAAATATATTAAAATATAGCCCTAAAATAGTCCTACCTTGTTCAAGAATAATCCTCTGAATCCTATAATTCACTATTGCCAGTTGAGAAATTGGCAAAAATATCATTTTCAACTTCAAATTCAAACGTTTGAAAATCGCCATTGTATGGAGGGGAACGTGAAAACAAGGGAGGTAATTCAAGTAATTGTGTTATTATTTTCTGTGTCAGGGATTTTAGGCCTGTGAAATATTGCCCTTGATCGTATAATAGTGAGTTGACAAACACATAGAAATAATTATGTTTTGACTTTCTTAGAAAATATGAAATTTCCGCTTTAATATACATGTATACATATTGTCTAAAACCAAAGGGGGGTTGGGATGGCCTAATGGTTTAGAGTGCCGCGCTTCGACCTCTAGCTGGCCGGTCACCTCTGGCTTGCGGCTGTGGTTTCGATCCCTGGTGTGAGCGTATGTGGCATGGAGATAAGGGCGCCTTCTCAACCTCGTGGGTTTCCTCCCACTGCTAAAGACCCCTACGCGCAAGCGAATTATTGAAATGAAATTGAAACCATGTTAGTCCCAAAATGACCTAGTTTGTGTCGAGTGGACGTTAAACCCCATTTCTCTCTCTCTCTCTCTCTCTCTCTGTCTATCTCTCTCTCTCTCTAAAACCAAAGATGTGTTCCTTGGAGCATAATTATATGTCATCTGTACAGCCTTTTATATAGAAGCATGGTGCGTCAATTATTACAAAGCATCTCCCAATATGGGTGCGTTACCTGGTTAATTCAGTGCTCATCAATCCATCGTCTTATCTTTAATCAAATTTATTCGTCTAAAGTAAAGAGGCCTTGATATAACATTCCAATGCAAACATTTCACTTCACTGAGACAAATGGTTGAACAATTTCTAATATTGATAATTGACATCACATAATGATGTTATATTTCACACTTTCATACGAACAAAAAATAAAAATGTTTTCTAGATGTTCATCTATCAAACATGTCACCATTCTGTACTGGAGAATTACAGTTTATAGTACCACCTTCACATGTATAGAAACTCTTTCACTTTGAGACGACGTCTTATATCATTATTAACGTTTGAACAATTCAACATTGACAACTATTGAGGTGATATGAAATGAATCAAAATGGGGCGGAACTTCTACTTTTCTGCACCGACTAAGCTCAGAATCCACCCATACGTGTGCGTAAGACTTACGTGACACTTGCGTGAAAACGTCGCTGAGCTAGGAGACTGTTGGTAATGCATATACATAATTTCCATCCGGTTTCTTGCAGCTGGTGTGGTAGCTACCAAACACTACAACCCATGCATGTCAAAACACGAATGGCGGGTTGCGGGCTAGGCTTAAACCTTTAGTTAACGAAGACGGGCATACACCATAGTAAACTTAACGTCCACTCGGTACAAACTAGGACTAACACATGGTTGATTTTTATTTTAAAAATTTACTTGCGCGTAGTGATCTTTAGCAGTGTGACGAAACAGGATGACCCAGCGAATCGAAACCACGCGACCTACTCCTTGTTACGTACAACCGGTGAATCGAAACCACGCGACCTACTCCTTGTTACGTACAACCGGTGAATCGAAACCACGCCAGTTGACTCAACGACAGACCATGTGAAACAACGTGCATGTGCTTACCATTCGGCCATCCAAAATGTACATATATAATACACCCAACCCAGGAAGTAGCAACCTAATATAAGCCTACCCGGCTTGTTTTTGGACCCCATTCTTTATGTCTTTAAATTGTACGATATTTTTGAAATAAATACTGTATAAATTAAACACCGATCGTATCTGCTTTTCAAACTTAGCGACCAGTCATCATTACTGGAGGAGCAAAAGCCAGATATATAACAGATCATAAGTGGGCAGTTTAACGAGATATTAACTATATAAATACGCACCAATCCGCCTTAATAGCACATTAAATTACCTAATCTAATCCATCCTAATAGCACATTAAATTATATAATACCATCGTTATTATCCTCATTTACTGATATCACGATGAGATGACTTTCTAGGTAGAACAACAGGATGTAAAATAACCAATGTCTCTTCTACAGGTCATTTATAGGCTACTCGTTAACAAAATAAATGTTTATTAAAGCAGCACAGGCGGTGGTTTCTGTATTATAATTTGTCTTACATTACCTGATATCTCGACATGATTTTTGAAAAATCAAATACAAAAAAAAATCTGGGGTTGATTTAGTTCAGCTTTGAAAGCAGGTCTGATTATCAAATCGCTTTTTAGGACCTGGAAGCGTCCTATTGAATCGTTCCTCAGTCAATTTTACTTGACAACTTTGTACTGCTATAAACGGTCGCGTTACAGTCTCTGTGAACGCCTGAACATAGTTAAGAGCCAGTTTGTGCAACACAACACATTATGCACAGTTTAAAATACGTCGTCTTCTGCTTAACGGCCTTGGCAGACGCCATTGAGATCAAAAGATACGGTAACGCACATATTTACGTAACTTGACCAACCCAACATGCAAAACAGTTGGGTATTAATCCTCAATTCCTTTAATTCAATTTTTTAGAACCTTGAATTCTAATAACAAGAAATTCTCTGAGGCGGAAAGAAATACCAATCTAAGGTTCTGAATTTCAGATTGAAATTGGCCATGTCTAAACCTGGCCCCGGTTTCACAAAGCATTCTCAGACTTAAGTTAAGAATTCTCTCCTTTCAATAACTATTTATGTGAAATATCTTTGATCCCGGCCAATGAAGACGGGTCAATGAAAGACGACAAAGCAAATATAGAAACCATGCCATAAACCGGTTATTTTTTTTTTTTATTTTATTTTTTAAAAGGGTCAGCATATCCGACTTCATAGCATGACAGCGGTTACTGTGTACAGCTACGGGGTAGAAAATAATAAACCAGTGTTGTCCAAGGAAAAAAGCCTTTTAATACACCATGGAAGAAAATGGTATCGGGAATTATAAAATGAACCTAACTCTTGAATATTATATCTAATAAAAAAAATCAATAATATTTACGAGCACCCTGAGTTTAAAACTTTCACATAAATATTCTTTTAAAAAAATATAAAAATAATATAGCGCCAATCTGCTTAGCACAGCTCTAAAAGTGTTTTTTTTTTTTTATTAATATTACCATCATTGAACATTTCGTTTAAAGTAGCCCTATAGACTCTTAACTCAATATCATCTAAAATCTTCAACATTGAAAACACGAATTATTTGTCAATTTAAATTAATAATGATACTGCTTCTGATATCCAATATTTAAGACAAAATAAACATTTTACCATTGGTATGCTAATCGTGTACCATAATGCGTTTCAGCCCGAGTTCTAACAAGAGACTCGGGCTAGGCACATTGCACCAAATGAAGCGGCGTATGTAGACTGGAATAACCAGACGCTATAAATTTGCATTCGATTGAGGCTGCTGCTTATTTCTCCAAACATAACTGATTTGAAATTAGAGTAAAAACGGAAACCATTGAATGTCTATCAGTTTATATACATTCATATTACAGTATTATATGCGTTGCGACCAACTTGTGACAATTTCTACCGGTGTAGACTGTAATAACTAGACCCCAGAGATTGCAATTCGCTTGAGACTTCTGACGTTTTTCGTCGAAAATGTCTGATTAGAAATTGCAGTACAGAAACATTCATATTACAACATTGTTATATACGTTGCAACCCATTTGTGTCAATTTCTATGTGCCAAATATTAGCGATTTAGCTGCTTTAAACTATCTGAACGTCATTTGAAACATTGGGTAATCCCTTGATAACTACAATATTGAGTCTCTAAAATTTCAAAAAAATTTAAATTCTGTTTAGTATTCTGAAGTTTCTGCACAAGATATCAACGAGATACTGCCGAATGCCAGTAGTAATCTTAGCTATAATCGTCTGATGGGTCGTTTTTTTATCCGACTAAAACTAAAACTTTGAGATTATTTATATATATCATATTATTATGTACTCCATACATAAAGTTTTACAACATCTAGACGTTGCTAGACTGATCTGCAATTCCCGAACTTATATCTACGTTATCTCCCTTTAACGTAGAGGTTGTGACACACAGAATCCTTGACATTGATCGCACCTTGAACTTTGTAACCCGATTATCACAAATAGACTTTTTAGCTGGAAAGAGTGAGACTTGGTTTTCGCGATTATCGATAAATCTAATAGACTTCCAAGCTGGGTCAGTATATCCAATCAATGTTAGTGTCAAATTATGCAGGGTATGACACGAAGGACTTAACAAGATGTACAGAGTTAAAGCGAGATCAAGCCTGAAGATGACATTGTCTATACCCGATTTCTTCTCTCCTTAACATTGCATTTAGATCTCAGAAGCCTCAACAAAAATAGTAAACTACAGCAATCAAATTAATTGATTCCACAATAATCAAAGACTTTGGTCTTTATCTAATAAAAAAACGAAGGGCTATAATGAAGACGGGCATACATGTACGCCATGCAGTGTGCTATGAGGGAAATTTTGCCCGGGCAGCGGCGCTACGGCCTACTCTTATATCGAATTCCAACTGCCAAGGGATCTTTTACGTGCATGCCAATGGATACATTGGGCCCCGGTTTATCGTCCCATCCGAATGATAGACAGCTGTCCTGTAGTCTTTATCTAAAACACAATAAAGTCGCCTGACCCCTTTTCAATTAAGATAATATATTTTCAATGATGAAACTAAACCTGATTACATCCGGAGTGATTTATTTTATCGTTCTTTTATGAACCTATGAGATATATTCGTCGGACTTTCTTCAGTCGTTAGAAGTTGTGTGGGAGACGCAGAATAACACAATCGGTTTATTACCCAACCTTGCGGCTTCTCCCCCCTTTGATGTTTTCTAATTGATTGGCTCTAGTTGTATACGTTTTCATTGTTCCATATTGGATCAGTGGGTAGAGGCGCTTGCTCGATACTCTGGAGTCCCGTTCTTTTCCGGCGTTGTTCCCTCTTGTCAGTGGTCCATATAGATGGTTTCTTATTAATTTTATATACATTGACCTCAAGTTTACTAAATTGGCATTTGTGCTTGATAACGATAAGAGGATACTTGTCGAAACGTCGTACTTTTAGAATAAACTAGTGATTGTATCCCATAAAAACTGTGTTCTGTTAAGGGCCAACGCATAGTCATTCGAATCGGCAGTTGGCAGTTAAATTCGATATAAGAGTAGGCCGTAGCACCACTGTATGACGCATTCCCATCTTCATTATACCAGTCGAATTAGGACGTTAAACCACATTTCATTACATTTTTCATTGTACTATGGCTGTCATTCTTTGCTATATAAAGACGAGAGAACCCTTATCGAAACGTCACCAGAAATAAACTTTTAAAGGGACAATAAAGTACTAGATGTTTAAGTGTCCTACCTGTTGTGTAAATTATCCATTACAACCTATTTTACCTGTCCAGAGGGTTCTAAAATATTTTAAAATCCAAGTCACATTTGAAAAGGTTTACGTTAGACTTTTCAAATCAATTGGTTGAATTTTTCCAATTTTTTAAAATAGGTGTGTTAAGTTGAAATTCATATCATCATTTAATTGGAATATTCTAAAATAATACGATTTGTTGACCAGAATGAAGATTGGGATATATTATTCAGTTACAACAAGAGTGTTATTGGGGCTTTAAGTAACTTGTATTGTACTCCATACAACAGTGGCATATTTTAGTTTGTTTCTTATACAAGTAAACATTGCACAAGGAAATAAGTAATGCATAAACAGAAATATATTAGAAATTGCACTTGCGCAATCGCGTATAGAGGGAATTGAATTATTGCCTTACTTTGTTTGATTTAACACGAAACAGAAATATAATGGAGGCCTTTTTAGACATTTTCGAAAAGAAACACCATCATATGAACTATAAACTTTCCAACGTTTTCTTTTATTATTATCATTAGGTTTGATATCGGGGGGTTGAAAGGCCGAATGGTTCGCGTGCGCTCGCGGTATCATATGGCCTGCCATTGAGTCAACTGACGGGGTTTCGAATCCCCGGTTGTACGTGGCAAGAAGTAAGGTCGCCTGTCCAGCTTCGTGGGTTTTCTCCAGGTACTCCAGTTTCCTCCCACTGCTAAAGATCCCTACGTGCAAGCGAATTATTGAAATAAAATTAAATCGAAATGACCTAGTTTGTGTTGAGTGGACGTTAAACCCCATTTCTCTCTACCCCTGTCTCCAAACCATCCTTTTAATATCAGTGACGTTGTTACAAACGTTGTATTTCACGTTATTGGACATGGTGTTCGGCAAATCTTAAATAGAACAGAAATAAAAAAAATGTTGGCTATGAAATAAAGCGAAAAATGCATACGAAACAATGGCCATCTATAAAAGTCTACATAGTAAAAAACTTAGTAAGATCGTTGACATATTTGTTATTTTCGTATCAAACGATATGGAATCTGTGATACAGCTAGTAAGAAAACATAAAGATTATCAACAGATAGAAATCTCCGTCTATCACGCTCTATCGAAATGTTAAACATGCTTGAATACAGATCAAATGAAAGAAAAGCACAACAAATGGTCAAGTGCTTGTAAACAAATTGTTTACCCGAATTATTTACTCACCAGTACAAATGAGACTGTAGCAGCAACAAAGCAGCCAACAATCGGATGATAAATTGTACATCACACTGGATCATTTGGTAATGAAAGATTTTTATTTTGAATCAACGATCTCAATTGGGAACACCTTATACCACTAATCGTTTGTGGAGAGAGAGGAACTTGGGGTTTAACGTTCACCCGACACAAACCAGGTCATTTCGGGATTAACATACAGTTCAATTTTCTTTCAATAATTCGCTTGCGCGTAGGGGTCTTTACCAGTTGGATGAAACCGGAGGACCCGGAGAAAACTCATGAGGTTGGATTTCATTTGTGTAGTAGATACTTTTGACAAATGCATGCTCTATTTTTGCATATAATGTAGTTTATCTATTGCATACTTTACTATTAATGTCGGCTTTAGATTCCCACTATTACGATTCGTGCCACGGTTGAAATCGTGCTTTTAATCGTGGGAATCCTATCAGATCTTATCAAATATTGATGTCAGTCGTAGCACCGTGTTGACCATATCGAAACGTATCTGAATGTATCGGCTCGTAGCACGGACAATCCTAGCCTAAGCGCATCCCACGACAGCGGGGACCTGGCATAAGCAGTAAATTCCCATGCAGGAAATCCATCGAATTTTGAAAATATTTAGCATTCATCAAAATTAAGAACTCGATAGTGGTAATTTTCAATGGTCAAAGATACAACTTATATATCCGATGACTTAAGGACTTCTTTCCGTTTAGAATTTTTTTTTTTTCAAGATTTGACATTATTTGGTTTTATTGACTCGCTCGAAATCTTGTTATAGTTTTTCCTGGTTGGCAGAATACTTTGTCTGATCCTGTTATAACCCAAACGATAAGCCAGCGCGTGTCTCACGTCAGTTCGATTTCATTTTTATTTAGGCGAGGATCATATTTCTATTGATAGTCGACTTTATAAAAAGAAGTTCAAATACAGTCAATATCCTCAATAAAATCACGCTGTTAGTTTATTTCATTTTATCCTTAATAGCTTTTATACCAGAACTCGCGCCAATTTAATGAACCGAGCTCGTTACATTAATGAACATTTCATCCCAAGCAAAAATAAGCCATATTTTTAAGTCTGTCTTGAATTTAGTTTGACTCATTTTACTAACGAGAAGAAATTTCATCCTGTAAGCCATTTATTTTTGATGTTTAACTCCACAAGTTAAGATGATCCCCGGTTGGTTTCTGGATAATTTATTACTTTAAGTGATCTAGTGACAACCAGAGTAACTAAAACCAAAACTCTTTCTTTTATCCTATTTATAGAATTAATTTACTTGTTTTGAAGCACAAGAGTACGTAGCAAACACGCCAGTGCGTGTAGGTAGTAGCCATCTTCATCATATCAAGGCTCTCCCACCACTGGACTTCATCAGTTGACGTACACATACATTCCTGGAGACATATTTTGGGCTGCAAATTTTTGAAGTGAAATTTCCGCACATCTGTCAATCAATACACTAAAAATGATTATTTCATCTGACTTTTCCTGCGCGGTTTGCCCTTGTCAACAAAGAACCTGGCAAAATAAGGATGAAATTCCAACTGTTAAAGTGTACATGTGACCTCGGTGTACATGTGACTATTTCCACCCCAACGACTAGATATCTGTCCTGGTCAGAAACCTAGATGATAGCTGTGATGTATTTTCTATATAATGTATTTGTATTCCTTGATCCTGAAAATGTGGGTTTAGACACCAAGATTGTTACCCTATCTGATCTGAAAGCTGATACAACAAAGCAATGGGTAGCATCCCGAAGAGGAAGTGGCGCATTTGTCCGAGACGTCCACATCAACTTGCTAAGCCAACTGGCTATCTTAAAGTCTCAATGCGCCAGTGAGGAATCACTTAATTGCAAACTACAATATTGAGAAAAATGGATCTCTAATAGAAATATTGCCCAATAACTCCGTTCAAGATGAGTTGTCCTTTGACATCCCATCTCTCCTGCACCAGTGACATGGTGGAACCACGGCGCACAATCCTGGTGAAGTTTCTAGACCAACGCAGGGATCGAACGCTGGACATCGAGCAACCATGGTTCACAAACAGACAAGAAAGTAACATAGAAATCCTTGATAGTTTTCCTCGTAGAATTAGGAGTTCTCTATTTTTAGATGTACAAATAAGCGTTTGGAAACATATATCGCAACCCAATGGTAGTGGGTTGAAATCTGGCAGAGCTGGATAATAAACGACAAATATCCATGGTCGGTCTAAAAGCTAATTACGACATAGGTTACAAGAAGTAATTAGGGCTAGGGTACGGGTTAGGTTTAGCCCTAATCTCGTCAACAAACACGCGCCCATACCCTATTACATCTCAATACCTATTTTCTAATTTGCACTGGGCTTTTGCTTTTACCCTTTACCAATAACGTCACGCCTTTACCAAAAACCGTTTGTGTGTCGTTTCCGGTCGATGCCTATAAAACATCCATTAAAACATCTCGACGTTCTATCCGGAGTAAATCGCGTGTGTACTTTTAAGGCGATATTTTAAAGCCACCATAAAAAGAGAAGAATAAAAGAAATGGTTAAACAAAACTGACATATGGATATATGTTTTACTTGGCTTCTTACCAAACTATGTTATTTTTTCTAATTTTGTTAAATCAAACTAGATTATAGTACAACACGTTAATGTCATGGCGATATATAATCAACTTATTAACATTCAAGCAGTTTTTATATGCAGGGGAGCCTCGTTGGTTCAGTGAGTAAGACGCTGGCTCGCTAGCCTGGAGGTCGGGTGTTCGATCCCTGCATTGACCTAGAAAGTTCATCCAGATTTTCCGGTATGGTTTCCTCTTGTCGGTGATGCAGAGCGGATGGCTTTACAAGGACAGCTGTCTAGCCGTTCGGATGGGACGAAAAACCGAGATCAAAGATCCCTTGGCAGTTTGAATTCGATATAAGAGTAGGTCGTAGCGCCGCTGCCCGGGCAATATTTCCCTTATAGCACACTGTATGGGCCAGTTTAAGAGCAGAACAGTAGAACGTTAAAGCCCCAATAACATTCTTGTAGTAACTGAATAATATGTCCCAATATTCTGGTCAACAAATTGCATTATTTTACAATATTCCAATTAATTGATGATATAAATTTCATTTTAAAACACCTAATTTAAAAAATTTAAAAAATTCAACTTATTGATTTGAAAAGTCTAACGTAAACCTTTTCAAATGTGACTTGGATTTTAAAATATTTTCGAACCCTCTGGAAAAGTAAAATAGAATTTAATGGATAATTTACACAACAGGTAAGACACTCAAACATCTAGTACTTAGAATAAGGCTATTATTTATTTTCTGGGGCTACCAAGCCAGCAAGAGTGTTATTGTCCCTTTAAACGCCATTTCATTTCATCTCACATTCGCTTTTATAGCCCGGTAAACATGTTGGTTCACGTGTATACATAGGGCTACTTACTAAAAAGCATCAGTCTATATACTGTATTGAATTAGTCGTGCAGCTTAAATTTAACGACGGTAAACTCAACCATTATCAATTTTATTAAACCGACTTTTTATTTTTTAAAAAAATCGATTATCCTAAGCTAAGAATGAAATTAAAACTGAAAAAAACAGCACCCTCCCGTCGTTTAATCAGCCTAGATAAAAATTTAGTCTTGGGGTGTGGAATTTCCCCGCCTTATATCGAAATAAGAGATCAGATAAGCAGTTAAACACCTTGTTTTGAAAAGGATCCAATTGCTTCAAATCTTTATTTTAAAATCGATAAAACTCCTTTATCTAAGAATTAAACTATATACAAATACCGCGGTGACATTATTAACTTTACTCACAATAAGAACAAAAAACTGGCCAGAAAAGTCGAAAACAATCGAAGATGTTTGTTAACAACAGCAATGGTTACAGTCAACACGGTTTAATTTCCAGAGCACATTGTTCAAGTTGGCAGATTATTGTCATAATGATATCCGATTTCATTGTAATCATGGCAGCTTTTATTTCTTAAAATATATCTTAAACTCGCGGGCAGCGTTTATCAACAAACTGCACGAGTCTCTTATAAAACTATATAAAGAAGTCGTATTCTCATCTTGTCCATTCTCTCCGCACTAGTCGGGATATTATTGTCTTATTGGAGAGGACGTTTGATTGGTTTCTAACCGGAAAATCTACAAGACAATACAGTTCAACTATAGAACAACAAACATAACAAAGAACGACCCAAACAAGAATACAAAATACAATATCACGGCTAATGGCCAAGTCATTTAGACGCTTGGAAACCCAGATAAGTTAGAATACTCCTGTGACGTCAGGGGCGGATCAACGAATTTTTGCAGGCGGGGGAGGGGGCGGGTGCTACACTCCTGTTAAGGGAATTTGATCGTCACAAATTACGTAAGCATACATACATACTGAGTTTTTTAAAGAGAGAAACCCAACTCTCTGTTTGATGTCAATTTTTATAAATTAGGATCACGCTGTGATTTAATTTCATTGATGCAAAGCATTAATTGTGATATCACGCATGTCAATATCACTATTTCGCACTTTGGGTCCCCATCCCATCCGAGCATCTGATAAAAAATGATAAAACGCACCACATGACTGTTACATCTTTCTCACCTTTTTTGCAATTTTTTTCATGTATTGAGTGAGTTCCCATTTTCAGAATGTATATTCTTGGAATATCTTCTTTCAACTTCGTTTTCCGCTGTTTAATTTAAAGTCTGAGGGGTTCCCCAAACCGCCTAACCGTTCAATCAAGAAATAACAACCACTCCCTAGGTCAAACTGGCAGACAATAAGCCGCCGGGTTGCCAGTTAGTGATACCCTCAGTGTTTTTTTCAAGGAATTTTTCTAGTAAAATTGAGTTGTCTCTGCTTCCCATTTATACCACATATGCTATACTTTTATTGGGAAAAAAAACTACTCTATAAATACTTTCGTGTGAATAAATGTTTAAAGCGTGTACAGTATAGAGTGCAGTAGGTGTGTGAGAGAGAAATGGGTCTTAACGTCAATTCGACACAAACTAGGACATTTCGGGACTATTTCTGGTTATTTCAATAATTCGCTCGCGGGTAGGGGTCTTTAGCAGTGGACGGAAACCGGAGGACCCAGAGAAAACCCATGGGGCTGGAGTGGTAATCGTACTCCTTGCCACGTACAACCGGGAAATCGAAACCACACTTGTTGACGCAATGACAGACCTTATGATACAACGCGCACTTGCTAACCATTCGACCACCCGACCCCTCATCCTATAAATATTTTTCGTGGTAATGTATCTTTAAATTATTTGTAGAGTATAGCGTGCAGTAAGTAATCACCATCAATTGTTAATAAATCAATCCATGCGTACCATGATAAAAGATTAGACAGATCCATCAAACATTTAACTAATTAATCACAATTTATTTTCGTCGTCATTTGTTATTCTTGTTTGTTTTTCTTAAATAACGTCCGGGTCGAAAAGGGTCTCAATAATAATCTGACACGATAGAAAATAATATGTTCCACATTTGGCATTTCTTGTAGTGTACAATAATTTTCCGTCCATCGCATGGCACTGGGTTGCAGTTCTAAAAAAATAAACGTCGTAAATAAACGCCATTTATTAATTTATTATGTTGTATATGTTCGTTCCATATAAATCTATCTATCTACCGGCTACCATATTGACATTGACCAGAATATGCCTCTATTTGAATTTTGATGCAAGAGCCGCAAGTGACATTTTCAGTCATGCAAGCTTGATTTCATCCGGCCCATCCCATCACTAGCACTTAAACGTGAATTCTTATTCTCGAATGAGGTGGCAGTGGGGGGGGGGGGCTACAAATGCCAGGGAGGTCTTTAATACGAACAAATCAACTCAAAAACAGCTTGGCGATTGACAGTTATGGTGCATTACAACTGGTAGAGATGATTGTAAAATAACACAAGCCTAGCTACAAATGATCAACGGAGTCGCCTAAAACATGACAAAACTACTGGCGTGTCTCGTTGAAATAGGTATGGGAAAACGATCTACCCTGGTGAACCACGAGGAAAACGAAATCACATGCAGAATAGAATGGAATAGAATAGAAATTGTTTATTATAGTGACATATGTTATGTTAAATACAATATAATATATGACATAGTTTAAGAGCTAATACAGGTCTTTACTTTGGTTTCAAATGTTATATAAACTATTATTTAAACGGAGAACGCTAGATCGGAGACGGTCCTACGCAAATTGTGACGTCATATGTGAATTCTGGGGTAGGGTAAGGGTTAGGCTTGATCATGGGTTAGGGTTAGGGCTAGCCCTGTTTATATCTCGAGACTTTGACCAAATCTACAGGTTAGGGCTAGCCCTGTTTATATCTCGAGACTTTGACCAAATCTACAGGTCCTAGCCCTTACCCTAACCATAACCCACAATCTATATATGACGTCATATGTGCTAAAATGCGTAGGACCGTCGCCGATCTAGCGTTCTCCTATTTAAACACTTATTAACATGACAAGTCCATATCAACTCTTTAGGACATCGGGTGACTCCGGTTTTAAGTAGATTGGGACCATTCGGCCATTTAGGGATTCAATGGAGAAACGAGGCTAAATCGGAAATATCAAGTACCCATGTTACGATAATAAACAATTAATTTCATTTATTGTCAAAACTCCAAACAGTGATAACTTTGCCCAGAATAAAGTAAATTGCATTATCTATATTTGAACTATTATAGCAAGAACGACCGGCTTTTACTGTATCTAAATCTTAAATAATGCATGTTTAAGAGCCAGAAACATGGCGTTTTTCTTTTATTTCATGTTCTAATGGCTTTATACTCAGAAATCTAAAGATATAACAAGTTTCGTATCCTGGCTGATAGATCACGCGAACTTTCTCCAATCATCAAATATGTATTTGTTCTTAATGCGTAATATTTAAAATGTTTGGCACCAACCATGCAATCTGATTAAAACACAGATTTTATATTTCGTTTCGTTTTTATAGTTCAAAATTTCGTTTTACTTGTCTTTACTACACTAAGATCTGGAAGAGTTGTAATCATTGACGTTTTCTGAATGGTTTGAGGTCAGGGGCGCCGAAAGCCGGGTACCAGGGAATACAAATGGAACCCTGCCCTTTTCCGGGGTGTACATGTATACCCATGCCCTAATGATGAACCCTTTCTATATTTCTATTCATTGTCAGCTATCGGTGCATGCCTCGGTACGCTCTAAACAGCTTTCTCGGAATTGACAAATTTCAAAATTTTCTAAAGCCCCCCCCATCTTTTGGTACCCTGGCTCTCACTGATTGGTCAATCAAATGTCTGAGATCATAGGGCCAAAAGCCGCTCTATGACGTAACCTATTGCAACAACCGGTCAGATATTCATGTAGTGCAGTCCAGCGAACGAAAGTACAAAAAAAAAAAAAACGAAACGAAATATAGATCTGTATTTTAATCAGATTGTCAACCTAGACTCCGGGTGATAATCAGCAATCTGCACTGACCGGAGTTTTGGCTTATATTATGATGGCAGGCGCGGATCCAGAGGGGGGGGGGTCCAGGGGGTCCGGACCCACCCCTCTCCCTGCTCAGACTTGAAATTTTTTATGCGATTTTATTGGCGACTTTTAGACCTGTAATTTTGGAATTTACCTTCCGGAAATACGTCAGAATGCACCAAATTGAATCTAATTTACCAAATTTTCCTGGGGGGGGGGGGCTAAACCCCCCGTTAATTGGTTGAGTGCCTTTTATCAAACCTAGACCACCCCCCCCCCCACCCTGCAAAAAATCCTGGATCCGCGCCTGGATGGTGACCACATTCAGTTTTGTTCACTGGTACATAATCTATCACTGCGTCCTATTTAGTTGATGCTTTTGCCACAAAATGCACATTTTTTCCAACATTCTCTCGGACTATAGAAACTGTTGTCTGTTCGGCAAATCATCCTGACGGGTGGAGAGCTTGGAGAACAGACAATCTGTCATATATTTCAACAGTTTATTTTTTGTTAAAGAGTCCGATGGTTCGACTCCATTCTCAGAAATAGGAAGTTATACAATAGCTTGTATAACATTTTATACTGTGAAATCTGTCTTTTGTCGGTGTTGAGGAAAGTTCAAGAGAAGCAATTCAAATGCAATTCGTTCAGAAACCGTGGGCTTTGAAATCATACAAAAGTCACATGAAATGACGTAAATAGTCTAAACTAGTCTCACCACAGTTGAAGCAATCAGTCCATCTTCTGGGAAGTTAATGGCTATATTAATCGATATAGAGAAATAACTTTTCCGGAATAACTTTTGTTTGCTTGAAACAAACAAACCAAGAACATTAGCTATCTGATTTCTATACGCCCACAGTTTAACGTTGTCGTATATATAATGATTGTCACCTTGTTTTCTTTTCAATTGTCGTTAATTATAATTTTTATAAATTCCAGTTACCTGTAGATGCCAAACTAACATTGTGATTTTTGTTCCTTGGGTTCTCAATAACAAAACTGCGTGCGGTGTATGTTTCATTGCTATGATTTATGTTTTCATCATGTAATCGTTGTCGACCACGTAATCGGTTTGACTGCGAATCCTCTCATTCGAAGACAGGCAACATTCATTCCAGAGCGGAGTAGGATTGCCTATCCAGGCATATGTGATGGGTTTTCTCCGTGTACTTAGATTTTCTCCAACTGCTCAAGATTCCTTTGCGCAAAGGAATTGTAATAAATTTAACCTAGTATGAGTAGGATTGCTCATCCAGGCCCATGGGATGGATTTTCTCTGCGTCCTTTGATTTCCTCCAACTGCTAAAGACCCCTATGCGCAAACGAATTATTGAAATAAAATTGAACCTAATTTGTGCCGTGTGTACGTTAAACCTCTGTGAAGAGTTTAATAAAATGATGCTGCTGCTAGAGTCTGTAACGAAACTGGTGGAGGGTGGAGAGCCTGACAAGCACAGCTTTCTATCCAAAACCGAGGTCCCGTGTACACATTGGCGTGCACATAAAAAATCCCTTGGCAGTTGGAATTCGATATGAGAGTGTGTCGTAGCTCCGCTGCCCGGCCAAAATTCCCCTCATTGCACACTGTATGGTGTATACCCATCTTCCCAGTTTGGGAGCGAAACAGTAGGACGTTAAACCCCATTTCACTTCGTTTAATTTCTGTAACTAAATGTAACTAACAATAGCTTTGTATGTGTCTTTATGTGGGGTATATTGAGAATCGATTCTAGGAACGCCAAAATTAACCGTTTTTTCGTTGCAATGAGTACGAATCCCAGAAATTGTTTGAAACACTCCACGCATCTCTTTAAACCCCTTTTAACTGTGTTTGAATGTTTGCACGATCTGATTTCAAAATGCAACACGTTCTTCACTTTAAATTTACAGATTTGTACATTTCAACAAGAATGTTGTCTCCACCCCTTTTGTCGACAACAGCCGGTTGTGGTTGCAATTATAAGGTATTAAAACTGACGGAAGACATTTTCTCGCAAAGTCAAACAGATGGGTACAGTAGCTACATGTATGCATACTTCTCGATAGGAAAATCCCCACTTTGCTCTGATATCCACCCTAACAGCGGATGTTATGTTTATACTAGAAAGTTAAATGTAGATCCAAATCGATCAGTGTTTCGGGATTAATCTCGTGTTCGCATGTTATTACTCACGATCGATCTCAGGCCAACGGCCACGATATAATTCAGGGAGGTTCTGGGGCGGGTCCAGGAAAAATTTAGCAGGAGGGGATTTCTCGGGTTCATGTTAAGGCAAGTTGATAGTTGACATGCATGTCATCACCGTCTCCAAATTACGTAGGGGTACATACACACTGCTTCAAGTTAAAGCCCCAATAACACTCTTGTTGTAACTGAATAATATGTCCCAATCTTCATTCTGGTCATTAATCGTATTATTTTAGAATATTCCAATTAAATGATGATACAAATTTCATCTTAACACACCTATTTTGAAAAATTGGAAAAATTCAACCAATTGATTGATTTGAAAAGTCTAACGTAAACCTTTTCAAGTGTGACTTGGATTTTAAAATATTTTCGAACCCTCTGGACAAGTAAAATAGGTTGTAATGGATAATTTACACAACAGGTAGGGCACTTAAACATCTAGTACTTAGAATAAGGGTATTGTTTATTTTCTGGAGCTACCAAGCCAGCAAGAATGTTATTGTCCCTTTAACGTTTTATCCGGAATATTATTTTATACATTTCCCTCAACATAGATTGGGCGATTATACTATTGACCCATGAAGTGACAAAACGAAATGAAATGAGGTTTAACGTCCTACTGAAATTCTTGATTTGTCGAATAAAGGACATTCCAAATTAGTTCATACACGTTTAACGAAAGTCCCGTGTACGCTTGCACGTAAAAGCACTGTTGACTTTTGAAGTTCGAAATAAGAGTAGAGCGTGACGCCACTGTCCAGGCAAAATTCTCCCCAAAGCTTAAGGCCTGGCGTTCATTAGCCCAGCCAGTGAGGACGTTAACTCCATTTTATTACATATTTTTCACGGACAGCAGATTACTACAAATACGAAGCAACATTATAACCTTCTAGAACGTACATATATCGCATGCAGTGTAGTATAAGTGAAGGTTATTTTGGACACATAACACATTCTGTGTTATTCCATCAAGGACGAAGGCGGCCAAAAGGCAGACGGCATAGAAAATCGTAGATGGTAAACAATTATGTATATGACGTCAATGATGATCCATTGCATGGAATATAAGGTCAAGAAATCAACAAGAGAAAGCCCGCAGAAAGCTCGCTGAATGCCAAACAAAGCTAGCGGTGAGAAAACTCGCTAACAATATTGATCATTACAGATTTATGATTTGTGAAAGTTACACTACAATCAGAAAGTGTTAATAGCCTGTAATCAACTATGATTATTTCACTTTTTTGTTTTTTTCTTTGTAGAGATAATGATGCTTGGTATTTTACTCGACGACCTTATGTGGTTTGTTAAGGGAATGAATAACCGCCTACAGCTTTGAGTTTTCTTGACCTGTTTCGATCTCAGAACCGTTTAGTCATATAATAGGGGTAACTGACCCTTTTTCGGGAAATAAACATGGCGCCTGCACTTTACATTATAAGACCTGTCATCAATGTATATCATGAGTTCGACCCCAGATTTTTACGTTTCTTCCCATTGGACCCAGTCAGCATACATCACATGTTAGTCCCGAAATCACTTTCTCCCTCAGGTAAAAGATCACTTGGCAGTAGGAATTCTATAAGAGTAGGCCGTAGTGCCGATGTCTGGGCAAAGGTTCCCTCAGAGCACACTGCATGGCACATGCACGCCTTCATTAGACCAGTAGAACGTTAAACCCCATGTCTCTCTCTCTCTCTCTCTCTCTATTAAAATAAGAACATGTACATTGTATATGTAATCAGCATTATATATACGTTAGTACATGCATCTAGGATCATCATGTAAACTACAGCCATCACGATAAACTAACATTAAGGAAAATAGGATTCTTTCATACAAAGTCTAATCGTTTGATACTCGTACAAGAACATTTTCCTTCACAGAGATTACCAGGAAGTGGGGTATAATTGATAAATGTGTAGCTAGTCACGTTATTCTGTAATAAGAAGAGTCGAACCACTTCAACATTACTGAAACATTTTCCACATGAAAAACGCAATAATTCGTTATTAAAACACGCTAAGTGGAAAGCGTTTACGAGCTATGTGAAATAAAATAAAATGGGGTTTAACGTCCCACTTTTCTTTACCGACTGGGATAATGAAGGCGGGCCTACGCCATACAGTGTGCCAGGGTGGATATTTTGCGGCGCTACTATATACTCGTATATCGAATTACAACGGGTACTTTTACATGTTTAAGTGGATAAGGCTCTGGTTCGCTAGCCTGGAGGTCGGGTGTTCGATCCCTGCCTGCATTGGCCGAGAAAGTTCATCTCGATTTTTCCGGCGTGATTTCCCCTTCTCAGTGATACAGGAGGGCCTGACAAGGACAGCTGTCTAGTCGTTCGGATGGGACGAAAAACCGAGGTCCCATGTACACTTGGAGTGCACGTTAAATATCCCTTGGCAGTTGGAATTCGATATAAGAGTTATCCGTTGCGCCGCTGCCCGGACAAAATTTCCCTCATAGCACACTGTATGGCGTATGCCCGTCTTCCATTAGCCCAGGTTAGGTTCAAAAGAAGAGTAGGACGTTAAACCCCATTTTATTTCATTTCACTTTTACATGCACGCCAATCTGTACACGGCACGACCCGACTAGATAGCTGTCGTCGTGGGGTCCTCCATCCCGCAACACTGACGAGGGGGAACCCCGAGGTTCTTTCTCGACCAACCCCTCGAGTGAACCTGAGACCTACAGACTAGCGATCTAGCGTCTTACTTACTGAACCACCGCAGCTCCTAGATTGAGTGGTGGTTACACATAATTGACAGATACACGTACAAGAGCTGTTTGATATTTATTTTAAATGTGGATTATGTATAGCATTTGGGCACGACTTGGATTTGTTGCAGTTATTATCGTACAGATTTTGTTTGAATCAAGAAAAAAACCGTATACAAAGTTAGATCTTCATTGTATTTCACCACGACTAGATTATGACCACGACTTTCACGCACTGTTCGTAGAATTCTAAAGCAAGGAAGTGCACAAAGTTAATAATTTATGATATGAATCTATTGATGAAATTTTTAGCAATGAAGTGTTTCAAAGTTAAAGATAAGTCGTATATACCCATATGTTAAATTTATAATCAAAGGAGTACAATTTTACAAAATATGAACGTAAAAAAATGTCCCAGGGTTACACCATGTATAACTTTTCTTTAGTTATGTATATATATTAACGCCCATTGTGTACGAGGCAGGTTAAAATATTAGGTACAAGCAGACACTGGTGTAGTGTGCCAGTTAAAGGAGCTAAGAAACCACTAATATTTTGGACCTAGAAACTGGTTGCAATGCATAAAATACTGTAATATGAATGTATGTAATATGAACTGATTTACATTCAATCGTTTCCGTTTTTACTCTTATTTCAAATCGGCTATGTTCGGGGAAATATGCCAGAAGTCTCAATCGAATGACAGTCTGTAACATCTGTTTATTCCAGTCTACACCGATAGCATTTATTCTGTATGACTTGTGGAATATGTCTAGCCTCTTCGAGTCCCTTGTTACAGATAGAGCTAAAAAGACGCATCATGGTACATTGTAAAACGTTTATTTTGTTTTAAATATTGGATATCAGAAGCCCATCTTTGCCCGGTAAGATCACAGCATCAGTGTTGATTTAAATAGACAAATAATGCGTATTTTAAAGACTTTGGATGATATTGAGTTAAAGGCTCAGGCTCAGCTACTTTAAGACATATGATTAATCTGGTAGAAGAACACGACAAGAATCTTCCTTTATATATTTCTATTTGATTATGTGCCGCTGTCTTTGTTAAGTGATTTTTCTCTTGGCTTTCATTCTACACATTGTAAGGCGGGTGACTTTTGATATTTAACAAGCTGGATATCAAATCCCATACTCACGGTCGTCTAATTGAATTTTTGACATTCTAATATCGATCATTTTCACATTTGGTATTACGAGATAGCCTTTTTTCACCCTTTTTAAAAACATTTTCCATTGTAAATTGAATTATTTTCAGATTAGATACTGATTTATAATGACAAAACTTGAGTCGATGAATCTGTATTGTAGCTAATTCTAAACCTTATTTAATGAAGTGTCTCATCAATAAGTAACTGTTAGGTTTTTCTATTTTAGTAGCAGTTATTGTGGAAAAAAATCAATAATGTTTCTGAAATGAAATGGAGTTTGACGTCCTATTGTTCTGCTCCTAAACTGGGCTAAAATAGACGGGCATACGCCATACAGTGTGCTATAAGGGAAATTTTGTCCAGGCAGCGGTGCTACGGCCTACTCTTATATCGAATTGCAACTGTCAAGGGCCCCAATGTGTACAGGTGCAAGGAACTTTGGATAAACCACTAGAAACGGCGACGCTGATTGATTAAGCTATGTGTGACGTCATAAGGCCAAAAGTCGCCCGTATGACACCTGACGCGACCTTACGCTACAAATGGTCAGATCTTCATGTAGTGTAGGCCAAAATATAGACCCGTATTTTAATTAGATTGTTTCAACCCCTAATGACTTGAAATCGATACTAACTTTGGTAGATATATTCTGGTGGTGTAATGTTATTTAACACCTTCTTCGATCTTGAAAAGGGCGTGGCCTTATTATGCTATGTTTAGTTTAATACACGTATACTAATTACATGCCCTTGCCCACACTTTGCCATTGTATAAAAGATAAACAAACAGGTAATGATTGCATTCTAACAACATGACAATAATCATGGCAATTTATAGACATGGCCGTCTAATAGAGGAAAGTGGTAACGTGATTAGAGAAAAATACTGGTATTAACTACCATTACATGATTGTTGACTATAGACGACCTAACACTGATTACTGACGTGTTCTATGAAATGCGATACCTTACCTATGTAATATTGATGTATTGTCTGATCGCCTGGTGTCGTATTTAATAAACTGATATGCTGTAACCTAACCGTATTTAGATTTATCATTCATTATATGCACTATAATATTATTTGCGATATCTGTTGTCGCCAATCGCAATATTGCCCTGTTGTTGCCGACATTCCATAAAAAAAAAACACGTTTTCATTTCTAGTGTCATTATAGAATCATTCCATTTTATTGTGTACAATATGTGCCGATTTTTTTCTATTAAAGGGAACAACCCGATTTTAACAGTCTCAGAAATAATAGTGCATGTACGTATGAAATTTAATGCTGAGGAGTGGTGCATTTACCGTGTCTCAAAGTTCCAGCTCAAAATATTGAACGAGACGTTTGGACATGTAACCCTTTTCAGATTTTGGGTCAATTTTTTCGGTTGGTAAATTGATAATCTACTTACGTTCCTGTACTTGATAACGGAAGGTGAATTTCACCTACACGTTATTTTTGTAAAATAAAAGTCTGGTTTTATCCAGACATCGTATACTGCAGCTTGGGACACCGGTCTCCATTTCCAGATGAATACTGGTGGAATTAAGTTGTTTGAAAAGGTATCACCATGAGTTAGTTGCTCGAACCTAGGGTAGAGGATTTTAATCTAAATATAGCTGGTTTATTCTCCAAAATATATTCTAGATTGGCACTATAAACAACAACGTGTAGACTTATCGATCAGATTATTTTTAGTCCCATCAATGATTTAGAAATATATATGTGTGTATGTATTTCAAACATCAACATAATTACTATTCATCTGACCTGCTGGCTTAATTGCCACAATACCGACAAGAGTCAACTGCCCGGATCGATCCACATAAGCTCTAGTACTTTGTCATTATCTAAATTAAATGACTGTACCCTTTCGAGTTCCATGTAAGGAAATATTCACGTAAGGAGATATTCCTGAAGCTGAATAAATTTCAAGAAGTTATTTCGAGTGGTTTGTTTTTGTTTTGTTTATTTAAAACGTCACTCAAAATTTTAACCACGCAAATATAATTCATTTAAAGATACCTCATTCTTGGTATACTAGTTCAAAAATAGATAATAACATGTGAATATAGTGAAAATTTCATTGAATTTACACGACATTGGCATCCGAGACTTAGAATACCTACTCCATTTTTATATTAAATCATTAAATTTTAATGGTCGAACCGTTCTAGTTAATATATCGAGTATCAATCCAATGGCATCGGGAGTTGATTGTGATTTTGTTATTTTAATAATTTTATAACATTTAAAGCCTAAAGAAAGGCCTGTAATAGGCAAATTTATCTTTACTAATACATCATGATGTAGCCGAAAGAATAGTTTTTAAGTTACAAGCTTGTGGGGAGTAATTATATCACCCCACCCTTAAAATCCGCTTGTGAACTGTCACGTGCACACCACATGGGTCAGATTATATTAATCTGGTCTTATAGAGATGAGAATGAACATCGATACTATGTTTAATCTGATTCCAACAAGGTTCAGTGGGTAGCACCTATCTAATATCAATCAAACACCGTCTTTACGTTAAAAACAAAATTAGAAAGCTTTTAGGTAACAGAAATCGATACCATTCTTAAGCACTTAAATAGTACAGCTTTCTAAGTTTTAATAGGTTAACCTTTAAAACGAAATGGAACTTAATCAATTTACATTCTTCGAGTATAAGAAACGAAATCTATTAATTTATCAACCAAACAAATACATTTCAGCCAAACATTTAAACATAACAACACTCTCTTTCATAGGATCCAATCTGATTATCTACGACAGATAATTTGATCTTTCTGTTTAAAAGAAGTCAATAAAAGTCTTGTTATAAAACCAGGCATGTTTATAGCGCAGTTATTCGCCCAGAAAACAGCCTTATTTGTATCATTCTGATAGCGATAACGGCCATCATATCCATGTAACAAATCTATATGCTGATAAGCTGTATTTTGTAAGGAGTCTATTCTCTATCAAGGACAAACTATCGATCAGATGATACCATTTGTTAGTCACATACCACCGCCTTTACCAACGGCCTGGATATCAATTACTACAAAAGCCATGCTACATCGTTTCTTCTTATCATTGATCGAATCTTTCTCTTTGAAATTCTCACAGACTTCTTGTCTTTAAAGGGGCACTCTCCATTCTCGCAGGTTTTTTATCTTTAAAGGGACACTCTCCATTCTCGCAGACTTTTTATCTTTACAAAGACTCTACCGTATATAACCAGTTTCAATTCTTTCAGTGTTTCAATTCGTTCAGTGTTTCTTGTCTGCGATATAACCCTATTTTGAAGCGGACGTAAAACCCCACGAACTAACTATTTCAGTGTTAACATTGATTCAAGATTAACACTCCTATGTTTGTCTTTTGGTCAATTAAATACAGGGCTCAATAATAATGTGCCCAATAGCATGTTTACTCTGGCTATTTAGGTGAATACCAGGGACTATCATATACCTACTTAAAGCACGTGGATTTCTTTCTTTATTTACAGTGGATGGAAGTTACCACCAAAACGACACAAAAGAATAAAATGGCCAGTGTTCTCTTCTAAACTCTTTTAAAATCAATTTGCTTTTATTTTTACAGTTCGCTATAAGTAAAAACAAAATTCATTGGACTATTTCACGAAATGAAGTTGATATTTGATTTTAAACAATCATAAAGTTGCTTTTATTTTACAGTTTGCTATAAGTAAAAACAAAATTCATTGGACTATTTCACGAAACGATGTTGATATTTGATTTTAAACAATCAAAAAGTTGCTTTTATTTTACAGTTTGCTATAAGTAAAATCAAAATTCATTGGACTATTTCACGAAACGAAGTTGATATCTGATTTTAATCAGATTGTATTGTGTGGTTTTTGAAGCGGTACCCTATAACTGTCCGCATTTATCTCATACGTTCTTCTGCTACGGAATCAGTCACGACAAACGGTCTCGTTGGTTGATTACTAGCTGTAACTCGAGATTACAATAATTATATTATGTGTCCGAAGTTTAATGGCCAGCCACCAATGGCACGTGAAGAAATATATTAATCAATGGAATGTGAAATGACAGGAGATATAATATACTGTGACTATAAACAAGGAACATCATAGATATTTAATATCAGTCACTTGTTTGTTCGTACCAACGAGCTTCATTTACATGTATACAATTAGTTTGAATTCAATTTGAATATCGCTACCTGGTAGTACGAACTAACGTATTTGATTTATATATCTTTGTGGCCAAAGGATTATAATATACTATATAAGTAACATGTGCGGCAACAAGTCTATGCAAGTCAAAATAGTTTGTTTTAAATCAGCTTTTCAAAACGCTGTACTTGATAAATGTGCAGGTATTTGTGAAATGAAATGAAATGAGGTTTAACGTCCTACTGTTCTGCGCCATACAATGTGCTGAGGGAACAATTTTCCCGGGTAGTGGCAGCGCTATGGCCTACTCATATATCGAAATTCAAATGCCAATGTATACACAGGGACCTCGTTTTTTCGACCCACCCGAACGACTAGACAGCTATCCTTGTCAGGCCCTCCGTCCTGCATCACTGACAACAGAAAACCACGTCGGAAATCCCGACGAACTTTCTCAAACAATGCAGGAAGGTTTGTAAAATTCAATAAGTTTGCAGATAACTGTAACTCCGTGTATAGGTAAAGCCAGGCGCAGACAGGCAACTTTTTCGAGCAACTTTCAGGCAACAGTGAAATCGCTGGTCGTTGAAAGAAAAAATCGCTCGTCTGCGCCAACGGGCAACAATAGTTGCCTGCTGTTGCTCCGAGTTGCTTCTCGTTGCCAAATATCAAACATGTTTGATATTCAACAACAGAAAATCGCTCGTCGCCGAGAAATTGTTCATCTGTTGCTTCAAAATTGCTCGTCTGCGGTGGTAGGCGACAACAGGCAACAAGCGACTGGTTAACTGTCCAATCAGCGAGCACTCTACTGTCATGTAATACTTCAAGATGGCGGCGTCGGAACAGCTAACAACATTATATGTTTCTCCGTCTTCTTCTGCGCATCATTATCAAATAAATGCCCAAAGCTGTCGCGTATTGCTTTTGTTGTTGTATGTACGGTGACATTTTGAATGATCACGTGATATTGGCATTCCGGATGCATCCGGGGAAAAATTGCTTCTCGTTGCCAGTCAGCGCACACGGGAGACCTCGAGTTGCCAATTGCTCGGAGTTGCCAGTAATTGTCTATTGCAGCAACAAGCGACGAAAAGTTGACCGTCTGCGCCAAGCTTTAGGGGTGGTTGATTCTTATAAGTTAATAACAATATTGCTTCTTTAAAAGTTCTGTACTTTATTGATGTGCACCGAATTGTCATTATCACTCTGATAAGCCAAAGCTCTCTATAAGCTATTTACATCAACAACCATGTCATTAAGCAAACTTTCTTAATTTCCGATTGGACTCTTATGCCAGGCTTAAGTATTTAAATGTCGCTCCAGGGTGCCCCCAAGATCTCACAAGGCTAGTCACGCTATATCTGGCTATGGATTTGAGCTAAGTAACGATGATGTCAAATTTATTCTCTGTTTTTAACGTGCGTATATCTTCCTTGGCAAGGCAACCTATTTCTTAAATTATTCAAGTACGAACTTTTTCATAAAAGTACTACATACCATTATAAAATTCCATTCATTATTGTTAAATACACAATATTTCAGATTGTAGATTTTCAGACCCGAACAATGAAAAACAGTTACCATCCTTACTTTATGTTGATTTCATGCATGCTATTTATTTTCTGACCAGCCCCCCAAAGTGCTACTCATCTCGTTTCTATTGTACTTGTGAGCGACATTCTTCGAAAAAAAAAAGGCCTATGGTGCCACAAGGCCTATGGCGCCGCAAGGCCTATGGCGTCGCCAATTCATGTAGGCTATGATTGATGGCTGCGATTACGCCATTGTCGGTTCCTGGTAATTGTTTCTCTTGAACGCTGACTAATTTATATCCAGGAACATCGAAGCAAAAACGGTAGCAGGAACAGTTTATATTTTTTTACGTGATATAAATAACATGACAATGTGTTAGTCCCGAAATGTCCGACACTTTCTCTTCAATTGTAGGTATGTGCTTCAAAGATAATTGAGGTCACTTGTTTAAGGTATGTACATAAAGGATTATTTGTCGTCATTGGTCTGCGGTTATATACGGGGGTTGGGGGGGGCGCATGGTTAGCGCGCGTGCGTTGTATCATAAAGTTTGTCATTGAGTCAACTGGTGTGGTATTGATTCCACGGACGTATGTCACAGGGATTAGGGTCGCCTGTCAAACCTCGTGGGTTCCCTCCGGTTTCCTCACACTGCTAAATACACGTAACTCATGCTGACATTATACAATCATTTCTTTGGTTTGTATTCCCTATTGTTTTCAAATATGAGTGAAGTCTGTGTCACCACTGTACAGCGCAGTGGACGCTGACGGCTAGCCCCCGGATCCATTAACTTTTTTTGAATTCTCTGTTTGTGGTCTCTGAGTTTGATGTTTTTTGTCCATATATTTGTTTTTTGTGTAAAATTGTGTGTGGTGCAGCCCCCTCACCCCCACACTTACTTTAAAAGATCAATAAAATAGGACAACCTGGTGTGACTTTATCTCAAAAATTGATATTTCGTTGACTGAAAATTGATCATCTCAAAAGTGGTCACCACATTCAATTTTCGAGTAGTCTGTGGGTGTGTTCAAAACAGTAGTCCATGAGTAGAATTTGTGCCAGCTTTGAAGCCGGTGTCCACATTTGAACGATTTTTATAAAGGTCATTAGTTTGGTATAACTCAGCCAATGTACATATTCCTAAAGCAATGGCCCGAGAAATCCCTCCCTGGCCATTGCTGGAATAGCGTCTGTTTCTTGAACTTATGCGGGAGTGCGTCTACTCTTTCCATTCAATGAAAGCTATCACTTAAGTACAGCAACATGACAGTCCCCTGTTTTAATCTGGGTCTTCCCTAAAACTTTGGACAGTGATTTAAGGTATTAAAAACGGTGAAAGTATGTTCGTTTCCAAACAGTATTGTTTACATTTCATTCGACTTGATAGCCTCGTTTGTCACGCAATTAGTTTTACTGCAGTATTCTGCTATGCATTGGTTAATTATAATAAAATCGTGAGTCATGACGTAACGTTATGTAAACATATTTGGTCCAATATTAGCAATGTAAAGCTTTTGTAGAGCAGCTAGTGATTGGTTGGTAGACGGACTACTGACCAATCAAAATTTAAAACAACAATATCCACTCATTATACAAGTGTGTAGTAGGATTGATTATCTTTAATCAAACCCAACACTGCGCGGAGTATGGCCAATGTATGGCATTTGGGTTAGTATTATACTTATAATCAATCACCATTTCTTGTTATACTTTTAAAATTTTCCGACATGGTTTCCCCCCTTGTGATTGTTGCAGGACGGAGGGCCTGACAAGGAAGCTGTCTAGTCGTTCGGATGGAACGAAAACCCCATTTGTACATTGGCATGCACGTAAAAGATCCCTTGACAGCTGGAATTCTATGCAAGATTAGGTTATAGTGCCGCTGTCCGGGCAAAATTCCTCTCATAGTACACTGCATGGCGTATTCTCATCTTCATTAGCCCAGTCAGTGCAGAACAGTAGGACATTTTATTTCATTTCATGTTGCATGCGCTAGGAAGTGAATAACCATTACCTTATCTAGGAAATGTTGTTAAGTTTCACGTGGCTTCGTTGGTTATTTTTGTTTTGTTTGTTCTGAGAAGACGGAAAAGGGATTTGAAAATAGCGTGGTGTCTATTCTATTATTGAAATGCAAAAATATAACATGTGATACCTGTCGTGGGGCGCCATCTTGGGTTTCATATTATCTAATTCTTGACAGATATCAAGGGTTATTATGACACTGCACTAAGAAAAATTTCAGCTGTAAAACTTTCCTGGAAAATGTCTAACAACGAAAATATTTGAGGCTTTTTGAATCACTTGCTAGCTACAATATTGTGAAAGTTGACTCTCTAAAACGAATTTAAGTTCACATAATTAAACATACATCATGCAAGAGCTAAATCTGCCTATTGTGGGCCTTTCTTCAGGCCTGAAAGGTCATCTAAATTATTAATTAACTTATCCAGACCATATTCATCACTCGATGTCATTGCTAGCCTGCGATATTTGTTTTATTAGGTTCTGATTTGCTGACCAACTTTCATTCATGATGTAATCCAGAAATGGATAATCGAGACGTCAGTAATGATGATCGGGGCTATATGCCGAAAATTTAATCGTTAAAATTTTCAGTAAATTCCCTTTACATTATCTAGTGTAACTGTCAGATCGTTATCTAACCTCACCTAATGTATCTTTAAACTGAATTCAGTATCTACAAAGCAGGCGCGGATCCAGGATTTTTTGCAGGGGGGGGTCTAGGTTTGATAATTGCTGAACTAATTGCCAAAGGCGCTCAACCAATTAACGGGGGGGGGGGGGGGGGAACGTCCCCCAGAAAAATTTGGTAAGTTAGATTCAGTTTGCTAAAAATCGCTAATAAAATCGCCAATAAAATCGCCTAAAAAATTTTCAAGCCTGAGCAGGGGGTGGGGGGGTCCGGACCCCCTGGACCCCCCCCCCCCCCCTCTGGATCCGCGCCTGACAAAGATACATGCGAAATTCGGGATCTCCTGTAGACGGAACAAGCCAGTGTATTTTAATTCCAACCGAATCCATGCCGGGGGATTATCTAGCGTTGATATTTTGATTTTGGCTTCTTAATTAAATATGAAATAATCAATTTCCGTCCAATTTATCGTGGTTTAACCGTGAACAAAGATGGTGTCCGAAAAATGCCAATGTTTATCAATGTGACAGAATCTTGAAGAAAATGAAACGAAATGAAATGGGGTTTAACGTCCGCGATGAAATATCTCGGCCAACACCGGGTGCGAACCCATTACATCCAGCGAGTCAACGTTTACTCACTTGAAAACAGCGTCGGGTCGATTTTGATAAGCTGGAGCAGTGTTTCAACTTTATCGAAATATCATCACCGTCTTCTTCTATTATTAAAAATGTTACCTGTTATTCAAGAACTCACGAACCGAGAAATGGGGTTTAACGTTCACTCGACACAAACTAGGTAATTTGGGGACTAAGATATGGTTTAATTTTATTTCATTAATTATCTTGCGGCTATGGGTCTTTAGCACCCGGAGAAAACCCACGAGCTTATACAAGCGACCCTACTTCTTAACACGTACAACCGGGGATTCGAAACACACCAGGTGATTCAATGACAGGCTTTATGATACAGTGCGCACGTGATAACCATTCGGTCACCCAACCTCCCCAATAGATATAGACTGGTATATGATTAAAGATTAATCTATATATACATCAAATATAATGTATAAATCGTGATCTGCTCGGACAGAATCAATAGAATAGGAAGGTCGATATACAACAACTCCAACCTTTTCCTGGTAGCCATGCTCAGGAAATTATATTGGAAATAAAGATATATTGACACGCAAAATAGACGCAATTAGAGGTATTTTTGGCCTGGCAATGGCGGTACGGTTGTATCGAGTAACATAGAAGAGAAAGGAGTTTGATGAAGGAGATTTGCCGAGAAATTCCGTCACGTCTAATTCACTCGATTCAACAAGTGATGAGCGGCAATAGATTGGTTCCTACCACTGATATATAATTAGAAAGAGAATACAAATCACAAGACAATTTCGTGACCTTAATCACGTCAGCAATAAACATGTACACAGTGTACAAAGATTCCCAAGAGCGGGGACATGATTTCCACAACCGAGCTTCTCGCTATGAAAAAAGAGTGAATGAATAATAACGTTGTTGTACAAAATAGCAAGTTTGCTGCATTAGATATCCTCCTCTTCCACACCAAGGTCATTATTATGGGGATTTTGATCATCGAGGTTAGCTCTATCATCCCATCTGCCTGTCTCATGGGGACTTAACGCCTACTTCCACGGTATTTATCATTATTTATCTCTTTGATCTTTCGGGTAAATTCTATGCTCGGAATACCTTGCGATCTTTAAGTCGGGGTCGGCTTTGAATATATATAGGGGAATTGGGCTTTCTCACAGCTATAAACAATTCATGAATAAATGCGCGTTTATAGTCTGAGTTAAACTTATCATTTCCCACTTGACTTGATTTATAATATTACAGTGACGTGGGCAATAAAATGGGTAAGCTTACGCCTAATCCTTTTGGAACTTGCCACTTCCCATCACAACCACAACGTATTGGTTGTTATAACGGGGTTGATGAAGAGTTTTCTACAACGATGATGGTACCAATTGCCCTAACGTTTCTGGTTTCTGAGTAGTGCCGAGAGTTTAGCACCGATCGTATGTTGTGGATGCTGGAGATGGAACGTTTGATAATTACCTTGATGACGAGAAGGGTGGTACAGGATGATGGGGGAACTACGACTTAGTGCAGAAATGGGCAAAATTTTCGGGGTTATTGGCGGTTTACTAACTACCTTATGACTCAAACTAAAGAACTGTTGGACTAATTTTGCTGTGTGATGTACTCCAATAATGTGTGGTTGAAGCCGAGAAATTTAGAGACTCGCCTCGTCCACATTCACATGTTTCGAAAGCTAACATTGACGCACGAGTTTCGGTCTTTATGACAGAATTTGGTTTCTAACAGGATATCCGATGAGAGTATGCGAAATTTGAATATAATAATTAGATAGCTGACATTAAAGATGTGTTAGTAAAACAAAAGATGGCCGTCTTTGTCTAATTTGATTAAACAGCTAGGAGTGGTCATCTAACCTGTTATTGTAACGAAATTCGATCATTATCATCCAAAAGGTCAGGGTCATGCGTAATCTGTAAGCCTATATTGTTTTATCATTCTTATCTGTGTGATAGAAATCTGAAACTGTCCATATCGTGATCAATTTATAGCCTATTTAATGTATATAACCTTATTACATTCTGATTAAAATACACATCTGATAAATTATAGTGGGAGTTCACACCAGGGGTCAACGAGTGGTTTTTGACCCTATGACGTCAGACCTTGATCAATCAATCAGTGTTGTAGTGGTTTACCAACAGTTCCGTGCATCAAAGGGCCAAGAACTCGCCGTAAAAGACTGTTTCATTGGCTAATCCCTGACATCATCCTGCAGGACACGTCAATGATAACAACTCTTCCAGATCCTCGTGGTGCAGTAAAGACAACTAAAATGAAATTTGAACTCTAACATCGAAAAGAAATATGATCCGTGTTTTTATCAGAAAGACTTTATTTCAAATGTTACAGTTTAATTTACAAATTCTATCAGCATCGCCCCTGGAAGTCATATTGTCCATTACGTTGACTAACTTCAAAAACAGGACATATTAAAGGAGCTAAGTCTTTAACTCAATATCTTCCAAAATCTTCAACATAGAAAACACGAATTATTTGTCAATTTAAATCAAAATTGATGATGTGATCTTACCGGAAAAAGATGGCTTCTGATATCCAATATTTAAGACAAAATAAATATTTTACCATTGGTACACGAATCGTGTACCATAATGCGTTTCAGCCCCAGTTCTAGCAAGAGACTCGAGGAACGAGGCTAAAACATTGTACCAAATCAAACGGCGCATGTAGACTGGAATAACTAGACGCTAAAAAAATGCCTTCGGTTGACACTTCTGGTTTATTTCGCCGAACATAACTGATTTGAAATTGGAGTAAAAACGGAAACAATTGAATGCAAATCAGTTTATATACATTTATATCACAGTATTATATGCATTGCGATCCACTTGAGTCAATTTCTAGGTCCCAAATGTTAGCGATTTAGCTCCTTTAAGGTATTATTGTGGACGGTGTAACAAAAACATTAATTGCCTGATCTGTACTGTATTTGAATAGATAATCTTTGCCAATCTCACAGAAAGGCTAACCATTGTGTTTAGCACAAAGAAATCATATGGTAGTTATAATTTTGATATAAAATAGTCAATAACAAGGTCACATAACTATTATCTACAATATAATTTAACCCCATAACAGTTGTGTGAAATCTGGTTCTAAGAGAAGGTCATACAGTTACAAATGATCCTCATCGATTCACAAGACATTGTTCTGGAGTTAATGGTTAATGGCATTCGAGCTAAATGATATTAACTGGAACTTGTTTCGACAGTGAAAAGGGTGAAAAATCAAGTTGTATGTCAATATGGTAGATAGGTAGGTTTATTTGGCACATATACAATATAATAAATAAAATCATAACATTATAAAAAAAGATATATTTTTTTAGATTTAGGGGAACCCTTAATATTGGGACCCTATATCCCCCCCCCCCGCGTCTCTTTGCCCCCCTCCGCCCTCTAACCCGTATTTGGATATATAGTAGTGGGCCTATTGCTGCCCGGTTTCCCCCCACTGCTAAAAACGCCTAGGCGCAAGCGAATTACTGAAATGAATTTTTTTTAAAGACTTATATTGGTCCCGTAATGACCTAGTTTGTGTCGAGTGGACGTTAAACCCCATTTCTATCTCTTTCTCTCTATCCGCCATTGCCAAACAGACAACTGCCTTTCTCTTGATCAACACTGTTAAACTATAAATATCCAAATATGACTTACATGGGCGAAAACAAATCCTTAAATCCCAAAATGAAACATTTTCAAACAAACAAATCGATGTTGCCACACGCTGACATGAAAATAAGCTCTGGCTTGCAGAAATTCTGAGGTGCATAGACGTTGTGTCGCACCGGTAGACTTGTTATTATTGCACATTTGTGACGCTTTTAATGCTACAAGATGCAATTGTGCAGCAATTTTTACATTTTAATGTTCAACGGAATACCCTGTTCAACATATTTGAAAAACCGTCGGCCGAGGTTTATTGGTTTTATTGGCAGAAAATTGATCGGCACGAGTTACATCACGTGATTCAAGATCTTACGCTGGAGAAGTCAAATATACCGTAAGCAAACAATCTTCAATCTGTTTTTTTTATCATGTTTATTCTTTATAACCATTTCACTTTAGCTTTAAGCGCCACCAATATTGGTTAATATTTGCGTATTGTAAATTCCATATCAATAACCTCATTCTGTGTATACACGTTGTCGCCAATGATATTTTGAGATTTGCAAGTTTGTTATTAATAAACAGACGACATATTTTAGAAATTTAAATGTAATGCCAAATGTGTACGTTTTCATTTGGATCATTAAAGGCCCATCAAGGTGTACAACATTCGGTATCCTGACAGCAGACACACAATCAAAAACCTTATTCAAATTTAACTAAGATAACAATAGCCGCTTTAAATAAAGAACCGTATTGAGAAATGCTAAGTGCATATAACAATGTTATACATGTATTTAATGCCTAGATAAACAAGACTAAAAGTTTGATCAGGTAGGGCAGAACAAATAACGTCATCAGCCATCAGCTTGTTGCCAACATTTCAATTTACCTCACATAGACGAACGACTGGCGCCTTGAACACAATATCAAGATCGGTTTCCCTAGATGTGCTGGAAAGCACCTGCTTCCGTAAAACCATATACAAAGCCAGGTTTTTCAAGTCTTGTCGCTCATCAACTTTCAAAACACGTTTTCTTTTTGTTATATTTTCGTCTGTACTTGAAAAACAAAAGAACAAGTGACCAGAAATAGAACACCGTCATAATATATAGCGGTGGGATTGTTCGAAGTTCTTTTTGCGTCTTGTGTTTTTAATTGTGATAATTTAAAGTTAATAGCGTTCCAGATAGGAGCAGGGGCACACGAGGTGGGGTGGGGGTGGGCAACACCATCTGTATTTCTCTATATAGGCAAAAACAATAATGGCTTGAAAATATGTTGTTCATACATAAAATATATATCTTTTCAAAATACATATATTATGCCTTTGGTTTATAATAATAATAATATGTCTTATCTATGCTTGAACTGTGAGTGACGTTATATTCATATAACGTCTATAACGTCACGTTTGTGTCCCTAGTGATTTTTGTCAAAGTACTGGAGTTGCTACCATTTCTAGTTTCATTCTGATTGACTGGGGGGGGGGGGGGTGTTGAGCCTAGCATAACAGCGATATAAGTCTCCATCTCCGATATGACTACAAGAAATATGCCTTCTCGGTGACCTTTTCCGTCTGCCCTGACGTTATAACCTTGCTATACTGCTAAATGTTAAGGTGAACTTCTTGGGGGTATATACTATTACACATTGGTATAGAGCCAATCAATAGTATTCAACCCTTTCTAATGCATCACATCATTAGAAAAACACGTAGTTGTTTTGTTGAGGCCTAGCTTGGGGAAATAGAACTGTTATTTGTCCCGAGGTGTATGTATGAATATATGATATACGCTGGTAATTGTGCAATTATTTTCTCTATAACTGGGTATATTTTCAATCTGATTAAAATACCGATCTGTATTTCGTTTCGTTTGTTTTTTATACTTTCGGTGGCCTACACTACAAGAAGATCTGTGTGAGTTCACGTCAGGTGTCAGTTGAGTGTCTTTTGACCCTAAGACGTCAGACATTGGTTAATCAATCAGCGTTGACGTGTCTATGGTTTACCCACAGTTCCGTGCATCACAAGGCCAAGAACTCACAGTAACAAGCCGTTTCATTGGCTAATCCCTCACATCATCCAGAACTCGTCAATGATAACAACTCTTCCAGATCCTGGCGTAGTAAAGACAAGTAAAACGAAATTTTGAAGTATAAAACACAAAGAAACGAATAGGATCTGTGTTTAATTAGATTGTGCATAAGAGCCATAATGTAACTTATTTTTCGATTTCAAATTGAATTATTGAGCAAAAGCCTCAACCTGACCAACACAAAGGTTCTCTTTCTTGTCGTTTATTTTAGTTCAAATATAGTTGTCTGTTTGCTCGAGCTTTGTCCGGAATTCATGGGGGTGATAATTGGCCCAAATGAGTACTTTCCCACTAAAAATCTCTGATGACCGAAAATATGTTATCTTTGCCCGAAAAATAATATTTTCGACACATTTTGGAATACTACTAAACCCCGCAAAATTCGCCTGAGACATGTTTCTCGAAATTTTAACTAAAGATTAAATCCAAATTTTAGTAGATACTCCAATATTGATTGGCTAAGCGCTTAAATCAATCTATGATTATCCAATCAAATAACTAAAATTTGGATTTTATCATAGTTAAAATTTCGTGAAACGGGCGCCTGATCAGTAGGCTATATTTTTTTAAAATTTTTCGTTTAACAACAACAGACTCATATGTTATTTTTGTATGTCAAAATTTATTTTTTATTACAAACTTAAAAATATGTAACAATATAAACATTACGAATGACGAGATTTCTTCTTAAATAGAAGACAATAAACTACAAATAGTTGTCTTTCATCGTTTTTTTTAACATATTGCACGCAATAATAGAAAAAATCAACCGTGTGGCCATCTTAAGAGGAAGTCAGGATAATATTATATATGTATCATGAAATAAACTACTTCTTTTACTTATATATATACACACAGCCAACAATATGATATAGGTAGGAAATACAAAATTATCATATTATCTCCGTTAAGGATTCAAATATAGTAGAAAAAGATAAAAACCATTTAACTCATATAATATGTACCCGATTAACATTCAATATAATATAATATATAATAACTATTTAAAAAGACTTACGAATATATATATTAATATATTTCTCTGTTATATTTTTTTATATCTTTTTAACACCGTATAAAATTATTTGAGGAAAACAGTAATACAACAAATTTGTCTTTTATCTTAAATTAAATAAGAAATATATCTATGTATAATATAATACAAGGACTAGAGCAATACTCAAAAAATTATTGTGTGAAAGACACGAACGCCTTAAAACTGCGTCTCACAAAAGTAAAATTCTAAAAGTCAACAAATTAATTCATACATCATACAGAGGAAAAACAATCTGCTTAAATGCACAAGAGTGAACAAATTAAACAAGTGACGATTTTGAGTAGAATCAAAAGGCAAGAGTAGTGAACAAGAGGGCAAAATCACTAAGGACATATTGACTAGTCATTTTCTTTTCAAAGATGGCTACCCGCCAGAACGATTTTCACATGATCGGGACTACGAGGCTCCATGCCTGTTGACTATTTCTTCAACAAACGAACCATCGTCCATCCTTCGGTCAAAGAAGCTTTCAATCCAAACAGATCATTTTAGAGAAACTTAGATAGAAAATATATAAAGTATACTTAACCACTACCGTGAATTGACTACAGATACGAAAATAATACCGACAAATCAAGCTGATGTGATGAACGTATTGATTGATGAGGGGAGTTTATTATATTGATAATGTAGTCTAATAAATATGAATACCACGGTGCCAGACAAACAATGGCAATATGTATTCAAAACTGTGTCTCGTTCCATAATCCAGATTCCAGTGATGGTGACTCGTGGGCTATTTTCTTTCAAATGGAGCAGTGAGAAATTCAACTCTTGTGCACCCAATACTACAGTTGGCCTCGCACGACTCGTGCTGCGTCAAAAGTGAAACATACATTGAATATTATTGTTATTACTTTTAAAACATAGCCCTGATGCAGATATGAAAAATTTGCAAAAACAAATATCAAAGAATCCCTACACAAAATAATATATATAGTTATATGTATATATTATGAAACAACAAAGATTGAAGCAAATTTTTGTACATACATTAATTAAGACAGTAATATAATATATGATACAAAAAAAGAATTATGTAAACTAACAAGAGAAAAATTTCAAATTATTTCAATAATGAACTTATCCAATTCGACACCAGGTCACTGTCGTCTCGCTGAAAACTGCGCACAAAATACACTCAACGATAAGATTAACATAATTCTTGTTATCGTCATCGTAGCACCATAGCTGCTCAAAGTCCTCTTATTTTTTGGCAAAAGTTATCTCTTCAAGAGTTATTGAAGAGTCAGTTTAACCCACTAAACAACTTGAGCCATGTTATTGCTCTTCACGTATCGTAGAATCAACAAGTGGTCCATACTTTGAGATCGGCACATCTCCAATTACAACATATTATTGAGAATGGAAACAAAATCAGTCACGTACAAAAAACACAGAAGTCTATATAAAAATAATCATTTCCTTTTTTTTTTCTTTATCATGATATGGATTTACGTTTGTATTTTAAAGATAATAAATCAATAATCGATAGCTATATAAAAATAAATAACTCTGCAAAAGGGCTAAAAGGAACACCGTCTCTCGCGTAGTCTTTAGACGTCATCAATTCAATTAGCCAACAGCAATTGTTGAAGATGATTTTGATACGCGACAGTGTTGAGATTAAATCCATCAATGAAGTTTTTTGGAGCGTCTGGTGAGAGGGAGTTGGTGGGTGAATGACTTGAGAACACATCGGGCATGTTGGGACTCATCCCTGTCTGTGGTGACAAGTGGCTTGGAGATGGGTGCTGGTAGAAATCATTAAGGAATCCAGCGCCACTAGCTGTGGGTGACTGAGCTGAGAAGGGATGTAGCTGTTGGCGATTCTGCGTCATGATCATGCGTTGTTGTTGATCGATCATGAATTCCACTCGTGGGTCACGAGGAGATAAGGATCTGGGTCTCTGGGGCTGAGGCATAAATTCTCCCGGGGTAGATCTCTGGCGGAAGAAGTTACCGAATTCGGTGGGCGAAAGACGTGTGGGTCTCTTCACGTGTGTTTTAGGCTTTGTAGAACCGAATTTGGTTGCAGCAAAAGATGCAGCAGTAAATTTGGGAGTGACGCGTTCTTTGTGAAGGTTAAATGTAGGGGCAGCAGGAGGATTCTGTACTGGCAAAGCCGAATTAAAAAGACTGAGTGACGGTGAGGTGGAGGCGCTCCAGCCTCCGGATGAGTTGGGTGATGATGGTGATAAACTAAGATTACTTAGTGATGATGACAATGAATCAATGGGCTTGAAACATTGAGCTTCTGGATTGAAGCTTTTACTGGCAATCGATACTTCACAGTCAACAGAATCAATCACTTCTTCATCTTGACGCTTTTCACTGTATAATATCTTGATGGTGCCCTTTTCTCCAATTCTGTAAGACACCTCTGAAGGGTCGATCCATACGGTCAGCTCAGCGGGCAAAGCATTTTTAATCTCATCTGTGTCGAGTCCAACGTTGTATGCGGCCATAAGAATGACAGGATCCACCTTTTCGCCATTTACTTTTACACATCGAAAACCTGAACCTTTGCAAGGCGTTTCTGGGTACCAATGCCCCTCAAACTTTTTCTTAAGTCCCTTCTCGAGTTCGTCGGCTAACATGTCTACTCTCCGGCGAGGTAATTTACTGTACAGGTACGATATCACAAAGTTGAGAGCTACAGAAACTTCAACGTGCATTTTGTAATGTGTCACGTTATTCTAATGTTTAAGTTGGAAACTGTGTTTAGAAGTTAAATATGGCTTGATGTTTAATCACCAGCTCACAGCCTATTTCTATCGCTTGATCTGTTTTCGTGCACTAGGTTACACTTGCTTACTCGTCTTGTGGCCTTTTCTGAAAAGAAAAACAATTAATCAGTTACATTGTTTACTAACGGGTCTAAAACATTATGTATATTTTGTCATCACAATGTGTGTAATACCATCAGAAATTGTGGACAGTGTCTTCAACATGTGTGCTCACATGATGCTTCGTCAACAATTTGTCCTGCGGACTCTATCTTAAACGTGCCACTAGCTGTACTTTGTATACTCTACTAATCTTGCTCGAATCGGGATCGGGTTTAAAAGAAGAGAAGTCGTAGACTACTCCACTTAAAAGGCCTATACCAAACCCCAAGGCCGATGATGGCGACAGTGCGTACAAGAGCGACTTATATAGTGTAAAAAAATATTATTCACCGTGGTCGTGGGTTCCCTTATAGCTCTTGAGGTAGGCTTCGACCTGGCAAGCATGTGAGTAAATCCGGTACCGAATCAAACGAATATTTTGCAAACCAAACATATACAATAAAGGATTCGCTCACGAAATGATATTATGTACGAACATGTACATCAATTTTTCATGACATTTATTGCTTATGAAACTAAATTCAATGATGCATAACAACATTACACCTGAAATTGGCTTGCGGTGATTATATATCGTAAATAACCAGTCTCTAATGACTTGCAATCGGTGATAATGATCGCCAGACTTAACCTCAAGTAGATTATAGTCAATACTCAATATATCGGAAAATTCTCTATAAATAACCCGTCATATAGCAACATAAATACCTTTGATAGGCGGGTGGTTCAATTATTAAATCATATAATAAAAACAGTAATAAAGAGACTAGAAACATTAGAAACAGAAATAGATTGATGACGTACATAGATGTGTGTTGTCTGGGTAACATATAAAAAAGATGGCACACGAGTGACGTCACAAAACACACACAAAAATCAAACCATTGAAAGTTGATGTAAATTCGTTTAAAGATCTGAAGATGAAAAGATGATAAGATGAATAAAGAGCCACAGAAAGGATAAGTAGAAAATATAATGAATATTAGACATGTTATAAGAGTATATGAATATGATAAGAAACTCTGAATAGTTACAATAACATTTTGTTTATGTAAAATTAATGATCAATCAGTCAAAATAGATCTTCAGAAATCTAAGAGAAAGAAACATGTTTTATTAGTTTATTGATACAAAATAATGCTAGATATATTAATATATATATTATAATATGATATGAGAATATCCTTTACATATAATAGGTTTATGATACTTATGGTTAGTAACGCCCAAGCCTGAAACAAATGCTATGGTTAAACATGATATTGCTGAACAAAGAATAAGGCAAAATGGCTGAACAATATACCCCGCAAACATGGGAGAACTAACTACTACTAACGATTTGCGTCCACTTTCACCTAATATGATACCGCAGACAGGGTGGTTCGAGATAACACTGACCTTTTATTAATTATTTTGTACTGCTCCTGGTCAAGTTACTAACTACAACTAACTATTTCAACAAATCCAATACGTGTGACACAAACCGCCAAATACCTTTCAGACTTGTTACAGCTAATGTTTGAGAGAGCAGGTGACACAACATTAACACCGCTTTAAGGTGTGATAAACTAACTTACTTTACATGAACCTTTGCCACTCGTAATTTATTTATCAAGAAACTTCACATATAAAGTCATGTAAAAAAGACATACTTTTTGTAAGAAAAAGGGGGAATCATCAATTCGTCGATCTCGTTAAGTATTCGCTTTGTGTGAGAATCCGTGTTTTGCTAATCGATCAGACTGTCTGTACTGTGTGTTACCTTCCCAATTCTCCACATTCGACTCTAAAAGATCCGATTGAACATACCCATCGAGGTTGCTTCATCTTTTAAAGCCCCGGCATACCAGAAAACAATACAGAGTTTCAGATCATACACAGATCAATGGACTTTCGTTGAAAACATATTTCACCCCAAATTAAGTAATGTTCCTTTAAAGTTACATAAAATTTCTGGTCATTTCACAACGCCATCTTTTTTTGATAAAACTTCTGGTATTATTTTCCTAAAAACCAGTCACTTCTTCATTAAGATTTACTTGGTTATGCGTAATTACAGAATACCTACAGCCCAGAAATTAATATAGTTCATATCAATGTGGACTTTTCTGGTATATGTGAACGACTTGCTTGTTGTGCCTGCAGTGCAAGCGAATTCAATTTGCAGTATACATTTTTTATATATACGTGTTCATTGAGTTGGCCAAGAATCAACCGTCAGCCTGTTTTATCTGTATAAAGACCATGTGTTTGGCAAAGGAACCAACCCAACAGTTTCTACGAAAATTAATCTCACTTGTATTGAAATCAGAATAACCAGAAGAGTCCAAAATAAAGAAAACAAGCCAGTACTTACGGGTTATTTTCAACTTGAGATATAGATCTTGTTGAGAAAAAAAACTTCATCGAAACCTAATCACATGAACATCTTAGCTTCGTGAAATTTTAGTTTTGAATATATAAAGTAAATCTTGGCTCGGGCATTAAATATTGTGAAACGTTCCCAAAAATGAAATTGGTGTTTGAACTCTGGTGATAAGCGTATTGCTTCACTGCATCGTGGTCAGATCGACATTCGAAAATTTGCATTTTTGTCGGTCCAGTTATATATAGCGTTTGAGAAAGGTTGAATGAGAAGCATTGTTGATCGATCTGACCCCACCATCGACAGATGAATTGGTCATACTATTCGACTTATAAAATATTTGCCTATGGTAAAATATAGGGTAAAGGATTTAGAGCGTGTTTGAGAAGGTCGGCTGACAAGACCATGTTATTCATCAGGTTTACTCACGCCCAACATAAATCAATGCCGCTAAACAAGTGCCAAATAGTTCGGCTCAATATGCTTACCTGATGTAAACCACGTTCCAACACCCTACGGATATAGAATCCACGAAACACATAAAGCAATGAAAACAAAAGTACACTTATCCAACCGATAAGTGGTCAAAATATCCCAACCTTATATCTGTTCTTGATTAGTTCTTATCACATAGATTCCTTAAAAAAAATCTTTAATTGCAAACAAATTTTTAAAAGAAATAACATAGATATGATCTTTGAGAATTCGGTTGCTCCGAATATTCCCAGCAAACCCAAAACTATAACAATTCTAAGGCACCAAAAACGAACTCCTTATTAACACTAGCAAGTTCAGCATGAATAATAAATAGCAAAACGTAATGAGCATAAACAAATAACATCATTAAGCGTGAATAAAATATAAAGTCAATCATATAGATATGAATAAATGTCATTCAAGCATATGAATAGCTTCAAATACCCATTTTATGCAAAATATATGTGTGGTAATACAAATCAACAATCACCATTCGAACATAATAATCAACTATATAGAACATGAGTCCCAAAGGGACTTAATGGCCTTTATGTCTACATTTCATTTATTCCAACTACCCTCCTTTGGGTCCCAATAACTTGATATTTTCCTTCTCTAAAATGTGTAAAACGAAATTATGAACGACATTTAATGAGTTTTATATGAACATAATGTTCCACATGTACATGTAAACGTCTGGTGACATTAAACGCATTTAACCAAATGATATATTGTAGACTAGAATATATTAAAATATAAATTGATCGAATATAGTTATCGCAAAGATCAAATTCATTCTAAAAAAAAAAACTACGATAAATTTCCAACCCCAAATATCTTTAATATAGGCAATAAAAAATAAATTTATGCAAGAATGATTTATGGAATCTATACATGCTATTATATTGCCATTTATGTGCTCCATTACAATGTCGCTCACTAGAATTAGATATATGTTACATATATAATAATATATATGTCAATGTAGACTGCATGCCTGCAACATATGTTGTATAGTTGACCCACATAGAAACAAGAAGATCTATTGCAAATCCGTAGGTTCAAGTATAGCCATTTAATGCATTATTTTGGTAAGTCTTCCAAACCCCGTAAAAATATAGATTGAATTAAATCGATTTAAATGTAATCAGAGAGCGAAGACCTAAAGTTGACAATGGGACTAAGAAATGGTGATTTTTCATTTTGGGGGAGAAAAAACTTTGAAGTCTACTTTATTGGCGATAGATGCTTCGTGTTCTAGCTGTTATATAAAGTCGATTGCGTCTTTTTCTCTCTCACTCTTTCTCTCAATCTAAGCTGCAAATGTGCGCAATTAAAAATATCGGCATACACGTGTAAATAGAAAATACATTACCATATCTAACAAGATGATCAAATTATGTATATTAGATTTAAATGTATAATATATTCCATACGTCATATATAATCAATCGTTATTGAATTAAGTAGATAGTATAAATGAATTCAGCAGTGCATACAAATAAAATATACATAAACTCATAGCACAAGTGTGCCAAAATCCATACATGAATAAACTTAAAGACTTTGCCAGTGTCTTAAATAGTATATAATTGATAGAAAGCCAAATCGGGATAAATTGTAAAATTCTAGACTGTTCTATCTGATTATATTGATTTTGTTGGCCATATGTTACTTTTAGTGTATATCTAGACCTATATTACCATCCTTTATCCAAAAATATTTTATTGCAAGGTTTGTTTTATAACAAGAATGTGATGGAATACATGGAATCTTTTTACTTTTTTAAAATGGTTTATGTTGGCAAGATATATATGCCTAATGCAATCGCTGGCTCTGTGTAGGCTCCGTACTTATATATGTACAATTAAGTAGGCCTATAAAACAACAACCATAAAGTACAGTTACTCTTATATAGTTTCAGCCTAAATTAGTTGAGATGCCCTCGAATTAAGCAAAAGTATGAAAATATAGATGTTTAATAAGTAAATGCAAATATTATTTTGTATGCAAAGATTGGAATCGTTAGAAAAAAGCGCCATGAATGAATAGTGAATAAGATTTGTTTAGTTTCGTGATACCGAAAGTCATGGAATTTCATTTGCTGTTACCCTTAACTTGCATGCAGAGTGGCTATATAAATGATTTTGGAAACATACCAAAGTAGAGGGAAAATGCGTTTATAAAACACAGATACCATGTCATGTAGTCCGGAAAATTTTGGATCTAAAAAGCAAAATAAATGTCGATATGAAAATAAAACGAAGACCCTTTATACCATTACATGTCTGTTCCTGCAGGCATGATGGAATAATGTGTAAGTATGTGAAATTAAGAGGATTTGTGGTGATCCAGACCAACAAAACTTAATGTGCAGGACAAGATCCACAAGGACAGTGCCCACATAGAAACACTGTAAGTCTGTTCATACAATTTAAAACCCAAAGCTGCTTAAAACTCACGATGTTGTGTTTATTTTGGAATAAGTAAAAGCTTTTCTTGCCATGGGAAAACATCACTTGGAATCCTAGTTATCGCTCATGTTTTCTGATAAACTTAAGTAGGTGTGTGTTCCTTTTCCAATACATCAGATTTTTAAGTATTAAAATTTTATCAAAATACATCTGAAACCAAAGTGCGCGTAAATATTCGTATTCGTCGGCGTAATAAAAATTCTTCAATGTAACTTAAGATATTTTGAATGGACTCCAAGACAGATATAGTTCCCAATGACGTACATCCAGACGTAATCGTCGACTCTGGTTCACCGCAAAATCCTTGTATGGTCTACCAAATTGATGGCAAAAGGTAAACAAGTGATAAGAATAAATATGAAAGGGATGGGAATAATGGCGAAATGAAATGATAAAGAAGAGAATTGAAATCCGATGAATAAAGAAAGAATAAGAGCGAAATAAATGTTACCATATGGTTTTCAAACGTATGAACATGTGCACAACGTAAATAGTACACCCAATATGTGTCGTCTGCTAGCCAATAATGAAAAGTAAAAATACGCACCTGCAAATCACATATATTCCAATTCCTTATAAAATAATCCGTTCCTTCTTTAAAACATCTAGTGATGAAAGACTGGGGTTGAAAGTAGAAAAAGGAATGTATCTTGGTACTTTAAACAGCTCTTGAAGCGAGCACGTTACAATAGGTTCAGCGGTTCTTGCTGGTTTAATGTAGTTCAGCTAACCAAGCAATATTTAAAGACCTTGCCTCATAAATATTCATCGCGTAGTAATATCGTGACGTGTTATTTACCTTATCTAGTGAGCCCACCTGCAGATATAATTATGGACTCTCCCATAACTGCAAATGTATATATTTACATCTATTATATAAATGTTTCTTTAAAATGAGCCTGCGTACAAATTTGTGACTTAGAAAAGCGGGCTATTTTTTTTGCGCAGCGATGCTGAGTGTGATGAGTTTTTCATTCACTATTCTGTACTATCCTTTTGTGCTGAAGCAAATCAGCTGGCTCAAATACTAACGTCACAGAAGTGGTCGATATTGTTTATAATGGAATACTGGCCCCGCATGCGTTACTATGAGTTGATTATCGACAGATGCAACATACGTAAATAGCCGACGTACGTATTGTGATGAAAACATATTGGATTTATTTAATCGTTTCCGTTTCTAAATAATGTCATATTAATTGCGTTGGCTAAAAGTGGAAATGGTAGTTCTATAATTATCTATGTTTACAAAATAAGATGGTCCCATGGGCCATTATGCACAACCTTTAAAACGAAGTAAATATCATTGAGGCCATTGTATGTGTAACTGTATTGATGACAAAACAAGTAATCCTATCAAGACAAAAGTATCGAGATTGTTGGTGTTCGTTAGCCTTATATTTCATATCCCTATAGAGAGGGAGAAATGGGGTTTAACGTCCACTCGACACAAACTTAGTGAGAAATACATTGGCTCGCTAACCAAGAGGTTCTGTGTTCGATCCCGGTGTTAGCTGAGAAAATTCATCGGGATATTTCGTCGTGGTTCGCCCTTTTAGTCATGAAGAGACAGAGCAAAGTTATTCGGATGGGACAAGAAACTGTCCCGTATACCCATTGGCGTACACGTAAAAGATCTGTTGCTAGTTAAAAGAGTGGGTCGGTGCTGGACTGGTGGGTCGAAGGCCCACTTGCCAGGTCATTGACCAAGGCCCACAGAAGTACGCGCCGAAAACGTGTCACGAGTGCGCTAACGGCGCTCGAGCGTCCGAGGGGCGTCGGGGTGTTTCTCCCCCGAGAAAAATTTTAAAAATTGACAACCGCAATCCCATTTTCCAAGCATTTTAGACCAGAGCAGAAGAAGGCAATTTTTTGATTTCCTGATACAATTAGATAACAGAATGACCTAAGAAATAGTACTATCATTTTTCTTTCTTCTTTATAGGCTTAGGCCCACTTTTTTCTACTGAGCTAAGGCCCAGCTGTCACGGACAGGTGGAAAGGTGGGTCCAGTCCGGCACTGGAGTGGGTCGTAGCGCCGTTGTCTGGACAAACCTTCTTCTGTTGCACACTACGTGACGTATGTCCGTCTTCATTTGCCCAGTCAGGGCAGAACAGTGAGACGTTAAACTCCATTTTATTTCATTTTTCTCAGACTTGAAAAATTTTTTATGCGATTTTATTGGCGATTTAGACCTGTTATTTTGGAATTTACCTTCCGGAAATACGTCAGAATGAACCAAATTGAATCTAATTTACCAAATTATCGGTTGAGCGCAATTAGTTAAGCAATTATCAAACCTAGACCAACACCCACCCACCCACCCCCCCACCCCCCCTGCAAAAAATCCTGGATCCGCACCTGGTGTACCGTGACTTACAGATACATTCAAATATAATTTATTATAGCAATATGGAAGTGTCCTTGTCCCTTTAACCATTGAGCACCAAAACACTCTTCAGACATTAAAAAAAAATCAGTAATTTAATTCAAATCCTTATATACAGTGGGCTCTATGTATTATTATTGGTTCCCCTGTTGTGAGTGACAAGGAGTAGGGTCGCCTGGCCAACTTCGTGGGGTTTTTCTGCCCCCCACACCTCCACAAACACTGTTAAAGATCCCTACACGCTAGTTAATTAATGAAATAAACTTGAACCATGTGTTAGTCCTGAAATGACCTAGTTTCTCTCTCTCTCTCCCTCTCTTTATCTCTCTGTGTTATTAGTGTAGAGTTTATCATTAGCCCGTTAATTAACTCGTATCATTTAATTATGGGTACAGGTTGTCCGCAGTAACACATACGCCTGTCAACGAGACATCATCTGGACCTATTACATATATATGAAATTGACAAATCAATGAATATGATTACACGCCGTAACAAAGTCATTAAACACACTGGTCATAACACAAGTAAAAGGTCATAAATAGTTAAATAGTCATAAATAATAATACGGTAACACTATTAGTCAATCATAATACATCTTAGCCACTGGAGAGAATGAGAGGATGAGAGGGAGAGAGAGAGAGAGAGAGGGGGATAGAGAGAGAGAGAGAGAGAGAGAGAGAGAGAGGGTTTAACGTCCACTCGACACAAACTAGGCCATTTCGGGACTAACCCAGCCATCCAACCCCCTCTTAACCATTGGTTTAAAGAGAAAATGAAATAAAATGGGGTTTAACGTCCTATTTTTCCGAACCAACTGGGATAATGAAGACTAACATATTATTCCATTCGTTTTCGCCTTCTCTATGTCTAATTGCCTTGGCTTCTTTTAAGTGCGTGGTTTCGGCCTACCCTCCGTCGAATTGCCATTTTTTAAGAGCATACCAACGTGTGAGAATACACGAAATATTGTTTTTTCGTCCCAACCGAATGACCAGACGCTGTACCATGCTATTCGTCCTGTGCCACTTACACGTGGAAACCAAACAGAAATATTTCGAGGAACTTTCTTTGTCCAATAGGGATCGAATATGGTATTGAGAGAGATATGTCCTATGAGACTGATTTGTTAGATGATATACACTCACTTAGTAGTAATATCTTCATATAAAGTGCATGTTGTGGTAATGGGGACATTAAGGGAAACTAGTTATAGATGTCTCCGGTTTCCTACAATAAGATGATATAGGTTTATTGAGTAAGTGTCTTCCTCTATTCTTGTCGGGATTGACTTTATATGTTTGGGTTGAGCTTGTGACCTGACCTCCTCTCTGAATAACTTCCGATATTCTTTTTGAAAGATGTTGCTCCTCTTATGGTATTGATATGCTTCCGCTGTTCTTCAAGTCAGAAGCTTCTGTGTTGCCTTCGTTGCCTTCTTAGTTTGTAAGTTGCGAGTAACTGTCTTTTGTGTGTTTTTAAATTGTTAGTCTCTGCCTTTGTTGTGTTTGTTGGTAGATACCTTTGTTTTGTGAATGAGTAGCTTCTTCATTGGTGTCCATGGATAACGGTGCCGTTTGTGTCCAGGTAGCCTTCTCTATTGTGTGTGGTGGTGACCTCAAGGCATCCACAGGCGTAACCTCCTTTTCCCAACGTCCCACTCAGACTCAATGCTCGAGGCCCGAAATAAAGTGTTGCATTATGCCAAATTTGGCGCTCAGGAATTGTCACTCACTGCAACACTTTAATAAGGAGAACTGAAATTCTGCTCCCACCCCCTCTTCAAAATGCTGGATCAACGCCTGCTTTGGTTAAATATGTTGGACGTAGGTAGTTCGTTGTATTATGTCTGTAAGTAGCTTTGGAGAGCTTTCCCAGTTAGATTTTGGGAAGCTTCCTCAATTAGATTTTGGGAAACTTCCTCAACGTGCAAGCAGTGGAAGTAACGTTCTCGATTGTAGCTGGACAGCTTCGTCTGCTGTGTATGTGAAAAGCTTTTGGAAACTTCCTCAATTGAAGTTTGGGAAGCTCCCTCTATTGTGTGTTCGAGCTATGGGAGTAGCGTTCTCGATCGTGGCTGAGGACAGCTGAGTCTGCTATGTATGTAACAAACCTCCTCTGTTGTGTATTCGAGCAAAGATTCTCTAATAATGTCTGTCGGCAGATATCTCTTTGTTTCTGCATGTATCCGTTTATAAACAAGTTATTAAATTGTTAACATGTTGCCTTACAGTTTTCGGTGTTTTAAACACGTTATTAAATTGTTAACATGTTGCCTTACATGTTTCGGTTGTTGTTAATGAATATATTTTCTTTTATTCGACTGTGTTTGATTAGACATTTTTGTTAAATGATACATTTCCTGTTCCGAAAAAACCAAAATATATACTCTAGAGATCACGTGTTATCTCTAATTGTTTTTTCTACATTATATTGATTAATATAACGGATTCTAAGATGTGATAATGTGATAATCATGTCATCATTTAGTGCAAATTATCATCTCATTTTTCTACTAATACTATTAACAACTTATGGACGCATGTTTAATTGGCGACTTTTAGCTGACCCGTTGTCACCATATGGCACTATGGGGAAAATAAAGAATAACAACAAAACGACCTTCGGTTTAACAAATGCAAGAATTCGGTGGGGATTTATTGATAAATAATTCAAAAATAGAAATATACACAAATGTGCTGACATTCACCACCTGTGGCCTCCGATAACTTATTAATGTTCTATTAAAGTCAATTGGCCGAGATCGTGTCTTGTGTATTTGTTAAGTATTGGCTACCATGCGAATCCATGTCCAATATTTGTATAAACTAGTTAGTTGTCCCAACAGCTGTTGGTTATCAGTGAATTCTGTGTTTATTAGTCGTTAAGTCTAACTGTATTACATACATGTATATCTATATTAATTACCTACGCTTTAAATATTGGTCGCACATTATAGTTCTTTCCGTCTGGCTTTTATATTTCATTCAACACGGGCGTAATTTGTTATGCCCTTTGCAATATTATATCAGCAGAGAGAGAAGATTGGGAATAAAATAAAAATTATTGATTACATTTATATAAATTTTCAAGATTGTAATACAATAAAGAATGTCGATCGGAATGTCTATTGGCCTTAACCATTCACCATTGCTCTCTCTTAATGAATGTTTTGATGAAAAACACGAGACTTTTATTGACATAATTTGAAATATATATAGGAATGAAACTACCGTCAATATATAACGATTTGAGGCCATCGTTGACTATTTACTATGGAAGCGTATCGGGGTCAATAACGCTATGGATACCGTGATATTGATAAGGTAGTGTAGCAACACATGTTGATCGATGCAATTATCATATCTCCGAAAAGACCATTTCGTTTTAAAGACCATATCGCTATTCTATAGCTTTTGGACATTCATGTATTTTTCCAACGTATACCACATACTGCGACATGGAATATGTTGACAAAAAACTTCAGAATACCGATATTTTAACGCAAACGTCATGGGCATTTACGCTTCCATAATTTACAGATACATATCTTATTGATGTAATTATAGGCCCAATTTCTTGTCTTAGTTACGACCGTATTAATATCGCGGTATGAAAAAAACGCTATTGACCACAATGCGCTTCCATAATATACAGATACATTTTATATAGATGTAATTATAGACTCAACTTTTTATCTTAGTTACGACATGGAGATAGGCTTATCAGAGTTTTCTATCCCACTAATGTAAACATAAAGACTTGCATGTTGATTATACTTTAAAGGAAATGAAATGAAAGGGGATTTTATAATGTCCTACTGTTCTACTCTGAACGAGCTAATGAAGTCGGCATGCGCCATACAGGCCGTTTTGCACATGAATAATCCTAGGTCCTACACCACGCCGGAACGAAAACCGAGGTCCCGTGTACACATTGGCGTACACGTTAAACATCCCCTGGCAGTTGGAAGTCGATATACAAGTATAGGCCGTCGCGCTGCTGTCCGGGTAAAATCTTCCTCATAGCACACTGATTATTCGGAAATATCGCTTTCGGGGGATATATCGAACGTATAAGGTAAATACTATTTTATAAATGGAATTTTGGACGGACAAATAGTTCATGCAGGTTTATTTAAATAATTAGCTTTCGCGTCGAAATCACGTCTCTTGACTAAAAAACAGACCATGTGACCGAAGGCTCATTCGTGAGACCTATCGGCCACTCCCATGTTAGTAAGTAGGCCTATATAAAGTTGAAATTTGCTAACACCATGTTCGTCAACCTAAAAATAACAGCTGTTACTATTCAACTGTATTGTGTTAGATCTGTTAGTGTTAACCCTTTATATTCCATGATACACATACTAATCCTTCACATACTTGTATCAGGGACCAAACAACACAGGGATTCGGCATTATGTAGGAGATGGGGTATAACGTCCACTCGACATAAATAAAAGTCATTTCGCGACTAACATGTTTCAATTTTATTTAAATAATATGCTTGCGTGTAGGGGGTCTTTTGCAGTGGAAGGAAACGGGAGGACCCGGAGTAACCCCATGAGTAAGACCATACATACACGCAGGGAATTGAAAACACGACAGACTTTATGATGGAACGCCAACTAGGCCACCCAACCCCAATCTAATTAAGATCTATATTTCGTTTCGTTTATTTATACTTTCGATGGCCTACACATGTAGATCTAACCAGTTATAGTGGGAGCACACGTTCTATGACGTCAGGTATCAAGCACGGGACATTTGACCCGACAACGTCAGTCATTCGATTAACCAATTAGCGACCGCCATGCTTTTTAAAATCTACTTTTGTTTTGTTTTGATTTCTATCCGCTGGTAATATTTACCCACAGTTCCACGCATGAAAAGGTCAAACGGTCGATTCGACAGACCATTTGATTGGCTGACCCAGGGGCGTACATAACGATTTTGTTTGGGGGGGTGTTTAGCCAAAATGCGACCGACTGATGCACATACCCCCGCCCCACACACCAGTGGTACTACAAACTGGGCAGTTCACTATAATCGTGAATATGATAGTGCTGAGACAGTATAAGACAACTGAGGAGTAGAAGAATGATTTTAAAATGGAATTTAGCGCCGCAGGCGCGAAAAAATTTCAGATATGTAACCGAGTAGAAGAATGATGTTATAATGGAATCGCGCCGACGGCGCGAAAAAATTTTCAGATATGTAAAGGAGCTTTTAAATTTTTGGGACTGGGGTTGATAAGAAATAGGACAGAATCTTGAGGCTTATCTGTCAATTTCGTTTGTTTTATGATTGTATGTTTATTTCATTAATTCATTTAGTCGGAGACCGACTGCGGTGAGTACTTTTTTTTGAGACCGACTATTTTTTGCCGTGGTAGAAAACATTTCATAGAACAACATACTCACAACAGAATAAGAGTGACAAGCAGACATGGTTATTTTATACTATAGTTTTGGGTGACGTATGCAATTTAGGCACACGGATTCACGCAAATACATAGCATTTGGGATCTATTCTGGCATTGTTTTTGAGACCGACTGCAGTGACTGCCTGCACTTATTTTGTGACCGACTATTTTTCTCCCTTGGTGAAATTTTGTTGTTAGACCAATTTAACATACTTACAACAGAATAAGAGTGACGTATGCAATTTAGGCTCACGGATTCACGCAAATATACAGTATTTAGGATCTTTTCTGGCATTGTGTTTGAGACCGACTGCAGTGACTGTACTTATTTTGAGACCGACTATTTTTCTCCCTGGGTTACATTTTGTTGTAAGACTAACATTATACTCACAACAGAATGAGAGTGAAACACAACATCTTTTCAAAAATGATAAGTTGACAAGGTTATTTTATACTAACACTGCTCCTATTTTGCGACCGACTACACTGATTTTGCAACCGACTATTTTTATACTAAAGTTTTGCGTGAGTAGCGTGACGTATACAGTGAGTACTTATTTTGATACCAACTGCCTCTACTTTGTGACCGACTGCACCAATTTTGCGACCGACTATTTTCTTTGCTTGAGTAGCGTGACGTATACAGTGAGTACTTATTTTGATACCGACTACCTTTACTTTGCAACCGACTGCACTGATTTTGCGACCGACTATTTTTATACTAAAGTTTTGCGTGAGTAGCGTGACGTATACTTATTTTGATAACGACTACCTCTACTTTGCGATCGACTGCACTGATTTTGCGACCGACTATTTTTTTTTGCTGGGGGGGTGTACCACCCCCCACACCCCCCCACATTTACGCCCCTGGGCTGACCCCTCATTTCAGGCAGAACACCAGTTAAATAACAAGTCCTCCAGATCCAAGAGTAGTAAAGACAAGTACAAACGAAATTTTGAACTATAAAAAACGAAACGAAATTGGATCTGTGTTTTAATCAGATTGACCCAACCCCGTTAAAGATTAGATAAAGAGCTGTTCGTTCTCTCTATGATAGTTAAAAATAGATAATGTAAAGGGAATGAACAACATTTCAGTCAAATTATTTCACTCTGAGTCAAGGAATCGCTGATATTATAGGCTAGCCTCGATTGCTATTAATACCGTTGTTACGATAATAAACAAATCTCGATTATCCATTTTTACGGTAACCACATCCAGGACAAAACGGATTTCACTCCACTAAATATCGCAGGCATCCGATGGTATCAAGTAGTTGATTAAGGTCTTGGTATGTTTGATAACATTACAGACCTAAAGACGGACCTTGTTGGGATGGCCTAGTGGTCTGGAGTGCTGCGCTTCGACCTCTAGCTGGCCGGTCACCTCTGGCTTGCGACTGCAGTGTTTTCGAACCCTGGTGTGGGCGTATGTGGCATGGAGGGGCGCCTTCTCAACCTCGTGGGTTTCCTCCCGGCACTCCGGTTTCCTCCCACTGCTAGACCCCTAGGCGCAAGCGAATCATTGAAATAAAATCAAACTATATGTTAGTCCCGAAATGACCTAGTTTGTGTTGAGTCGACTTTAACCCCATTTCTCTATATATATACGCAGATTTAACTCTTGTACATTGCCTGTTTAACAGTTTACATCTTTCCTCTCTCGATAATGCTAATAATGGTAATGACTTTCTACAGATTGAAAAAATAACTGTAGAAACAAATTAGTCAAAATGTTAGCGGAAAACGATCTTTTAGATAGTCAGCCAGTACCGAAACACATCAATTGCAAGGATTTCGACATTTGATTTTGTTAAAGCAAAATGTAGTTCATATTTTTATAGAATACAGTTTGAAAAAATACACAAACATACATTATAAATGTGAAAAAAACATCTCTCCAATCTCATTTATTCTTCTTCACCCTGACAATATATAGTTAACGACCTTTGTATTTTAAAGGTGATCTTCAGACGTCTTTTAGATTTATTCATAATGTCGTTTGTAGAATGATTTGTATTAGAACAATCACCGCCATTTCCCGGAGAATTACCTAGATTCCTTTGATCAAAAATAAAATTATTGTTTTGTGTGATGAAGATCTGTCTCAGTTCAATATTTTACTTGCATAGATGAACCCAGATGTAACTGATTGTGTATTCGTGTGTCGACCCGGAAGTTAGTAAGGAGCTGTAATAAGTAAACAACCCGATTACTGAAACAAAATTTAATCTTATAGAGCTTGTCGAATGTCAATCTGATTAAAACACAGATCCAATTTCGTTTCGTTTTTTATAGTTCAAAATTTCGTTTTTACTTGTCTTCACTACTCTTGGATCTGGAGGACTTGTTATTTAACTTGTGTTCTGTCTGAAATGAGGCGTCAGCCAATCAAATTGTCTGTCGAATCGACCGTTTGACCTTTTCATGCGTGGAACTGTGGGTAGATACGTCTATACTAACACCAGCGGATAGAAAACAAAACAAAAGTAGATTTAAAAAAGCATGGCGGTCGCTAATTGGTTAATCGAGTGACTGACGTTATCGGGTCAAATGTCCCGTGCTTGATATCTGACGTCATAGAACGTGAGCTCCCACTATAACTTGTTAGATCTGGAGAACGCTAGATCGGCGACGGTCCTACGCATTTTAGCACAGATGACGTCATATGTAGATTGTGGGTTAGGGTTAGGGTAAGGACTAGGACCTGTAGATTTGGTCAAAGTCCCGAGAAATAAACAGGGCTAGCCCTAACCCTAACCCATGATCAAGCTTAACCCTTACCCTAACCCACAATTCACATTATGACGTCACAATTTGCGTAGGACCGTCTCCGATCTAGCGTTCTCCGTTAGATCTACATGAGTGTAGGCCATCGAAAGTATAAAAAACGAAACGAAATATAGATCTATATTTTAATAAGATTGGTCGAATGTCGAAATTGTGGCGCATTATCACGGTTCAGAAAAATCGCCATTCTTGACAAAACACGATGGTACTCAAAGGTGAATAGAGCGAAAAGCCCACTGTTTGAAAGTGTCGTTCTATCATTTTGCTTTTATTTGAAAGTGGCTAATCAAATTTGGTATCTTTGAAATGGATATGTTTCGGTTATGAAAAATAATGTCTGTAATAGAATTAAACCACCACGGAATTCAGCAGGTCCAATTCAAACGAGTTCGTCTGTCGCCTTAGGGGAAACCCGTGCAAACTGATGACGTAAGCAAGCAAAAGGGAAATCCCCTGGCCCTCGGAACACATCTGAACCTCTCTAATATGTCAACATAACGGGATTATTACTAAGCTAGTATTCCCCTCATTCTTATTCTTTGATGTTGGACAATGTCATTGTACCGGAAAATCTTCAGAAATGTACTAGGTGTTGGAAACTAATTGCAATAATCCTTATGAGACAAAAGCGTGGGCGTCGTTGTTTACTCGTTTGGCACTTGGTAAACTCAACAGAAACTGGAGATCTTTTAAAGCATGCCGAAAATAACTTCATAAAATTCCAATAATAATGGCCGTCTATCTACTCCGAGAGATAAGGGGCGTCCTATCGATCAGTCAATACCCGACATAGAGAGAACAAGAGTAAATGGGATATTAACTTAATAAGATAAAAAAACAATAAATAGTCCGATGCGTCATTTTACCGCGCACGTTAAAGATACCCTGGCAGTTGGAATTCGATATAAGAGTAGGCCACAGTGCCGCTGGCCTGCAAAATTTCCCTCATAGAACACTGTATGGTGTATGCCCATCTTCATTAGCCCAGTTAGGAGCAGGGGCCTATTTCACGAAATTTTAACTAAGATAAGATCCCAATTTTAGTAATTTGATTGGATAATATTAGATTGATTTTAGTGCTTAGCCAATCAAAATTGAAGTATCTACTAAAATTGGATTTTATCTTAAGTTAAAATTTCGTGAAACAGGGCCCAGAACAGTAGAACGTTAAACCCCCTTTCATATCATTCCGTTACAGGAATCACCTGCAAACTACAATATTATGAACGATGATAGGAATATCAGTTCTTTAATGGTTCAAATCCATTCAGTATTTACAAAGATATGTGGAATTGAAATGTCATTGGTCGATCTAGGCTACTCGCTAGGCAGTAAGCCCGTCCGTCGCCATTTTCTTTTCCGCGAAGTTTATTCATAAGCTTTTTTGTTTTTAGAATCCAATTGAATCCAAACTGGGGCATTATAGAGAGTTGGTATTTTGATTTTGGTTTCTTAACTAAATGTGAAATAATTAATCTGAAAACATATTAGCGTGGGTTATGCCGAGAGAAATTTGATATTTCGATATTTTAGCGAGAAATGCCAATGGGGCATCGAGACTGTAGGAAAAATAAAATAACCAATTCCTCCGCTAGAATCAATACGGACCTGTCCATCCGAAAACAATATAATTAACTAACTGTCAATGCAAACGCGCTCTTTAGTGTTAATGCTGGTTTCCAAGTATCACGATTCGTGTTAAGATTGGTTTTAATTGTGGATTATTCGTGGTGATCCTCTCATGTCTTATCATTAATTGAGATCAGTCGTAGAGATCGTGTTAAAACTTGATTAAAATGCATCATGCTTTGGGTGTAAGAGCCTAGTACATTGCTTTGCTTGGGGTTCCTAACACCCGAATTTGTGAGATAAAAAAAAAAACGTCCATGAGTTAAGGATCACCGATCATGTCTAATTTAGAGTCGGGAAGTGTTCTGGGAGAGAGAGAGGGGAGGAGCTAGAGAGGAGGGGAGGGGAGAGGAGGGGGGGGAGGAGTGTTAACATTCACTCGAAACACACTATGTCATTTCGGGACTAACATATGGTTCAATTGTATTTCAAAAATCGTTTTTGTTCACGAGGATGAACAGGCGAACACACACCTTGTCACATACATAATTTTTTATCGAAATTACACCACTTGGTTCAATGACAGACCGTATGATCTAAAGCGCGTGCGTTGGACCATTTGACCATCCCATCCCTGGATATTGTATGGGAAACAGTCTAGAAGGCAATGGAGGGCAGCAAAACCATAGTTTACCAATCTATGCTGCCTGTTTTGAGATTCAAATACAGGCTAAGTGTGTTCATATTGAGCAGTACACCTGTGCAATTTTAAACTAAAAAATCTCTTATCGTCCATGTAAACTTTGCTCAGAATAAAAAAAAACATAGAAAGTCTACAGCTGTTTTTACAACAACAGGAAGTTGAATTTGTACCTTGGCCTTCTAAGGATTTACTGCCAAGATATTTATTCTAAACAAAAGGCTAATATTTAACAACGAAGGATGATAAAATCACGCCGTATTAACAGTTCACCATATACATGTAGATATAGGAAGAATTGCCTTTATGAAGACTAACAACGTGTAGATTATTTAACAAATGTGTATCTATGAAAATGTATTTTATCATGCTCATCCAACACCTATTTGCACTGATTGACAAATATAAAAAAAATCCCAATACAAGAGCTAACAAATATTATACATCTCTATATATGTTCCTTTGTCTGGAAGTTCAATTAATATGTGATTCTATTCTTCTTCTTTGTTTTCGTTCATTTTAAAATAAAAAAAAAACTTAATAAAACTACATCACGAATGTTTGAGTTTCAGTCTAAATATTACTGTGCTTAGTCTGTTTTAACAGAACAAACATTCACATGTTGACATCAGTGTTTAATTTCCTTAATGTCAATCTATTTTTCCCTCGATATATCTAGATGTGAAGTAGACCGAGGTTATCGCCAACACTTAGCAATTGCCAGAGGTTTAACCACATAATAATATATGACTGGATGGGGTTATTGGATACAAAATGAAGTGTACCACATCTGTGGTTTATGACCTCCGGATTAAATATTTTTGTACATAAAAACATAAAATACCACTATGAAAATAGCATGATCAGAATATGACTGGAAGGGATTATTTAGCATACATTAAAGTGTGCTACATCTGTGGTTTATGACCCCGAATTAATACTTTTACTACACAAAAACATATCATGACATGGAAGTGTGCCGCATCTGTAGATTAAAACAATACCAAAAAAAAAACATAAATACCACTTTAGAAATACCATGATCAGAAAATGAAAAATATTGTAATCAAGTTGAAAGTGTTCGATGTCTTTAAAGCTTAAAGCTAAATAAAATATACATGGTGGACCAAAAAAATGTTAACCATTTTGAGAATGGGGGTATATGTATTGGGCATGTCATTAATTATTGAACCGAGTTCAGAAATAGTGACAAAATAGGAGACTAACAGTATTCAATAAAAACTTCATGCTTTTGTGACATTTTTCTAAAAAAGATTATTATTAATTCACATTTTAAAAAGTAATGTACAATTAGAATGGGCAACGTTTTGTGTTAGCCCGTCCTGGATATACGACAAATTCTCAATTCCAATGTCATTGTCCGATGGACATTTTTAATTCGCGTTTCTTCTTGTCTGAAGATTTGTATCTAAATCTCTAACTCAGTATCATTTTCGATGTTGAAAACACAAATTATTTGTCAATTTAAATCAACACTGATGTTGTGATCGTCCCGGGAAAAGATGGGCTTCTGATATCCAATTTTAAGACAAAATAAACATTTTACCATTGGTACCCGAATCGTGTACCACACTGCGTTTCTGTGTCATTTGTAACAAGGAATTCGAAGAACAGGGCTAAACATGCCAAACGGTGACGCATATTCTAACCTGGAGAGCATGCGCAATAAATACGATGAGTAGACTGGAATAACCAGACGCCATAGATTGCCAATCGGTTAGAGATTTTTTTTGGTGTATTTCGCCGAACACAACTGATTAGAAATTACAGTAAAAAGAAAAACGATTGAATGTAAATTAGTTTCTATACACGTATATTACAATATTATATGCATTGCTACCCATTTGTATCAATTTCTAGATACCAAATACGTGTATTAGCGATTTAGCACATTTAATGAACAGTGCGAAAACATTTTCTACCAACTGTCAGTGGTTCTTTTACGTGCAAACATGGGTTTTTCGTCCCATCCAAACAACTTGGTGAATTTCCTTGAAACGTTGTAACCAGGCTGGAAAATTCTGATATGAAAGCATGATAGTACTGCGCATGACATTAATGGCATGTTTTTGTTAGTCGATGAGACATTCTGGACACACAAAGACTAAATAAACCCGTTCAATTTCATTAAATGAAAGCAGAGTAAATACGGTACTTTTCAAAAAAAACAATGTCGGTTTACTAGCTTAGTGTATGTTCTCAAGCGGAACTAACTGTAGACACACAGCCTAAGTTTAGTATGTCGTCAGGAGTCTAAATTTTTTGTGTCGCTTAATTGTCCTTACAGTTAGCTAATTAGCAGTTGCTGCGACATTCTTCGGATTAATGCTAAAAATTCAGTATTCGAACCACTTCTCCATTATCACGACGATGTTTCCTACGCTTTTTTATCAGCTACCCTGGTCAATTCTATCACATCAGCTCATGTTGTATTAAGCCCCTGTGTGATCCAACTTTAATTTCTATTAATTCTTTTTATAGAGCTGCCAAAGCCACCATGATGCTTCAGTTGGTAGTTCTGGTATTGATTTTAGACCTTTTAATTCTTTCAGGGTTACCCTTCTCGTGTTTCTCCCGGTGTATCCGTGGTGCCAAATCTACAGAGACAAGGAATACATTTATGAATTGACTTCAACTGGAACGGAGTTCTGTAATTTCCTTATGGATCACACGAGGCCCATCTCAGGTTCTCGCTATCACTATGGCAATTTCCCCTCACTTTGCTTGGTAGTTGGGGGTCGGGAATGGGGTATTGGGGAATTAGGTGACGGGTGAGTTATTTCACTATTGATTTTAGGCTCCACGGTGGAACATAATTAATGACAATATGTGTAACCCCCATAATTAAAGTATCTGCTAAAATTTGGATTTCATCTTAAAGCAGATAAGTCTCTAACTCAATATCATCGAAAGTTTTCGACGTTGAAAACACAAATTATTTGTTAATTTAAATCAACATTGATGGTGTGGTCTTTCCATGAAAAGAGGGGCTTCTGATATCCAATAATTAAGACGAAATAATTTGTTTACCATTGGTACACGAATCGTGTACCATACGGCGTTTCAGACTCATTTTCAGCTAGGGACAAGGCTAGGTATACTCCACATTACATCTCAAACAGTGAGCATGCGCAATAAATACTATATAGACTGGAATAACTAGACGCTATATATATTGTGATTCAGTTGAGACTTCTGGTGTTCTTCGCCAATATAACTGATTTGATATTAGAGTAAAAACGGAAACGACTGAATGTAAATCAGTTTATATACATTCATATTAAATTATTATATGGCTTGCGGCCTATTTGTGTCAATTTCTAGGCCCCAAATATTAGCGATTTAGCTCCTTTAAGCGAAGATTTCGAGAAGTTTATACTAATTAAGACTGTCTCTGTAGTCCAGACGCGCGCGCTGTGACAACTTTAAGCTATTCTTTCAGGGCTTTTGTGATGTTTTCCAATGAATAAATTTATTTTGCGTGTTATTTCCACATTTTAATTACTTTTTGACAAAGCTTACAACAACATCGAATGGTTTTTGCGACTTAGTTTATTTGAAGATCAAAAAAGTTACCAAATCTCCGTAAGAAAGAGATTGCCGAATGGTTTAATGAGTGCGCGTTAAATCACAAGGTCTGTCACGTGGCATGTCGTCTCCATTCTCTCTTTTCTCAATAAGAAAGATAATCTGAGTAATTACAAAGAATTTTATCTGAATAAGAAGCCCATGGAAGAAGTCATTTAGTATATTCCATAATTATTTGTGTCTGAGCATTGACCTCCAGTTAATCATTATATATTATTCAGTTTATTGGTGATATATCGCATGTAAACGTAGCAGTGAAATTAATACTCACAGGGGAAATAGTGGTATTATCCACTCCGTAAACAAGAACATAAATCTACTACTGATCCCAACACAGGTCAATAATCATTTAGTTGAGATAAATCATCTGTAGGTCAAATCATCTAGTTCAATCTCTTTTATCAACATGAAGTGAAATGGGGTTTAACATCCCACGGTTTGTTCTCTTCCGTACAGTGTGCTATGACGGAACTTTTGCCCAAACAGCCTACTCTTATATCACATTTCAACTGCCAGGGGATCTTTTACGTGCATGCCAATTTGCCTTGGCCGAATGGTTACCGCTTTTGCGTTTCATCATAAGGTCTGTCATTTTGAATCAACTGGCGTGGTTTCGATTCCCCGACTGTACGTGTCCAAACGCGTGGGTTTTCTCTGCCCCCCCCCCTCACTGCTAAAGACCCCTACATGCAAGCGAATTAATGAAATAAAATTGAACCATATGTTAGTCCCGAAATGACATAGTTTGTGTCGAATGGACGTTAAACCCCATTTTCCACTCCTACTCTCACCCATTTTATTTCATTTCATTTACAATAGGACATTAAACCCGTTCTACTATGTCACTATATCTATACATGAAATAATGAAATATTGTCAACAAAGACAGGTTGTCATTCAGCAAAACAAACAATATATACAATCCAGTACAATCGATATCTTATTTAAAACCTGAATTAAAAAGTTCCTGACTTCACAAAGCATTTGCAGAATTAAGTTAAGACTTATCTCAACTTTCAATCACTTTTTTGACAAATATCTTTGACTCGTAAACACAAAACTTTGCATATAGCTTCTTATTGGTGTAATTGATACATTTAAACGAAAAAAGTTATATAAAAGGCTATATTTTAGTTAAAATAAGGCGAACAATTGTGAGCAAATTCTTAACTTAAATCTGAGAATTGGTGACGAACCTCGGCAGCTTAAAGGGTGTGTACTCCCTAAAATCAAAAGTGGTATATGCATACCATACCCTGCCTCGTACCGGACATAATTTGTTTAATTAATTTCCTATATTTTTAGTAGCTCAGTGAATTAGATGCTGGTCCACTAACCTGGGGGCCACGGTTTTCGGTATTGACCGTGATTTCTGCTTGTCAGTGGACGCAATGAATTGCAAGAAATAGCGTCCAGTCGTCCAGATGAGACCAAAAACACGGAACCGTGTACGTAAAAGAACCCTTGATATTTGGAAATCGAAATAAAGGGTAGGCCATGTCAGCGTCTGTCGGGGTCAATTGCGCACCGGATTAGCGCAGTCGGTACGGAAAAGTAAGACGTTGAGTCCCATTTCATATCGTCGAAATAGGTAAGAAGTCCAAATTGAATGGCACTCGCTCGCCTCTGGTTAATCTTTTCTACGTCGGAAGTATGACTTTTTTAACACCTATTTCATTTTCATTCGCATATGCCTATCCTCTATGTATAGTAATTTATTGTTTCCCTACTAATAGTAAGTATGTTTGATAACCCACTCACTATAACTTATATTATCACACTTATGGTTAACCTAGTTTTACCAGAATATTTACATTTTGAAAAGGTCACTGACGCAAATTGAATTTCATTTTCACAAATACTACGCAACAAAAGATTAGCAAAGCAGAATGCTGTAACATATGGACGATAGAAGACTAATAAACAACGGGAAATTATCCTTTAATTCTCATAAAATAATATAATAATACGAGGGGGCGTAGCGTAGTAGATAGTCTGTGATATAGTAGGCCTATATATGCTTTACCTAAACACGTTCCATGCTGATAATTCCAAGCGGGGGCTAAAAATAAGATCGATGAACTTTAATTATATCCGTTGTTTGTTTCGATGTCATATTGACAGGTCTGAATATTGTTAAATAACTGTTCCTAATTAATAACGGGTTTGGCATATCGGTGATATTAAAGCGAGAAAGCCACACTTAACAAGAGAGCAGTAAAAATCAACGAGAGAGAGAGAAAGAGAGAGAGAGAGAGAAGAGACAGAGAGAGAGACAGAGAGAAAGAGAGAGATGGGGTTCAACGTCCACTCGACATAAACTAGTTCATTTTGGGACTATTTGCTTGCGTGTAGGGGTATTTAGCAGTCGGGGGACCAGAATAAAACTCACGGGGTTGGACAGGCCACCCATTTTCCTTTGTCACGTACAGCCAGGGAACCGAAACTACGCCAGTTGACTCAATGACAGACCTTATTACGCAACGTGCACGCGCTTACCATTCGGCCATCCACCCCACCCTACTTCAGTTAGGACATTGGCCGGTCTATTTTATTTCAATATAATGTATCTTTAGGTCTCCGATTACTGCCATTCCATTGCTGTCTTCAATGAAGATGTATAAGTCATGTGCGTGTTTCCACTGCAATGAAGAAGGAATCTTTCTTTTTCTTGTCACTTTAGTGCATGGGTTCTGTACTGCTGTAAATTACTGACATTAGATATTCAGATCAAACATGTTTTTGCGGGCTGAACACTTTCATAAGTGAAACATTGATCCAATTTATTATTTTGTAGTGAAAGCAGAAAACGAAGGAAATAGGAGTGTTGGTGGTCATGGTAATACTGTATCAGTTTCCAAAAATACATTTTATGTTTCCTGTCTCAATTTCAGGAAAACTAACATCTTGTTGTAACTTAATAATATGTCCCAATATTCATTCTGGTCAACAAATTGTATTATTTTACAATATTCAAATAAATTGATGATATAAATTTCATCTTGGCACACCTAATTTAAAAAATTGGAAAAATTCAACTTATGGATTTGAAAAGTCTAACGTAAACCTTTTCAAATGAGACTTGGATTTTAAAATATTTTCGAACCCAACCCTCTGGACAATTAGAATATGATGTAATGGATAATTTACACAACAGGTAAGACACTAAAACATCTAGAACTTAGAATAAGGCTATTATTTTTTTTTCTGGAGCTACCAAGCCAGCAAGAGTGTTATTGTCCCTATAAGTCCTTCAACAGCACAACCATATGGATTACGCGTGCACTTCGATCATTAAGTCTTTCATTGGGTCAAGCGTGGTGGTTTCGATCCTGCATTCGTACGTGACTAGGATTAGGGCCACCTGTCCAACCTCGTGCCATACATTGTGTTATGGGGAAATTTTGCCCAGATAGCGGCACTTATATCGAGTTCCAACTGGCAAGGTTTTGTGTACATGAGACCCCGGCTTTTGTCCCTCTGAACAACTATCGGTCCTTCTGTTCCTTGTCAGGCCCTGTGCCATTGAAAAGAAAGTGGGGGTCGCGCCAGAAAAAACATGGTTAACGTTCTTGGCCAACACGATCCCTCACGGTCCCTGCAGAAGCGAGCCAACGTCTTACTCACTGAGCCACCGCGGCTGCCTATTAAATTAAGTGTCATACAAACTGAAGAAATCTTCATAGACCCAGCTGCGGCAGAACAGGAGGACGTTAAACCCCATTTCATTTCACTTTATAACTAGATCTGAGGTTTTTTTTAGAAACTGAAGAAATCCCATTACGTTAATACGTATTCACGTATCGCTAGAATCTAATTTGGTCTTTATTCTAAGACTCTATCCTATTTTTTCAACAGTATTTATCAAATTTGCTGTCTTATTCTTTTATTCATTTTTTTCTGGTATGCCCCAAAGCTTGTTTAAATTATTGAATTTTCTTTCTGGGGTGAAACATACATGTAAACGACATCTGACAATGAGCTATTTACGTCACGAATAGGGAGATCGATAACGGCTTGTTATACTCAAGCTTGTATATATTGGTATTCCATTGTAATGGCTGCGTATGAGATTTTCTCTTAATGTAAAACTATGAATCTAATAGAAATCTAACAATCTAACGTTTTCATTCCACCAATAACATAAAAAAAGCCAACAATCTGGTCGGTAGTATAAGTTTAAAATGAGAAATCTATTAACCGAATAAAGAGATTTTTTTTATAGAATTGAAATCCGGTATAAATACGTGTTTCTGTTCATCTCCTAGTGGAGTTCTATAAATGGAATCACAAGACTAAAAATACATTTCAATAGAATGGCAAGTTTATATAGTCGAAGCTTCGATCGTAATCATGAAATCTTCCAATCAATTTGACCGGACTATTTTCGCTATAATATTCTACCTCTAAAGTGCCATTAGAGTAAAATGGCACGCATCAATGTTTTAAGGAAACCATCGTTTGTCTTTTCTGAAATTGAGTAAATAAAAAGGAATTTCGCTGTGCTTTATTCATTTAAGTACTAAAGAAGCCCCAAATCGCTTTGATTTGGATCAAGAGAGGGGGAGAGAGGGAGGGGGGGGTCCAAGGAGGAAATTCCTATCGACACAAACTAGGTGATTTCGGGACTAACATTAATTTGGTTCATTTCATATTTCGCTGGCAGGAAGGGTTTTTTAGCAGTTGGGGGAGACTGTAGCACTCAGGGAAACCCCACATGGTTTGAAGGCGACCCTTCTTCTTGGCTGATTGACAGTGACAGATCATATGATGGAACACGTACGCTTGAACCAAAACTATGGCTTGGTGGTAACAAGACTTACATAACGAAGGGATCAGAGCTATATGGTTTGGTAATAACTTGACCAAGCCGAACTCTGATTGAGTAAATTAGACATTGAAGATTATCAGAAATAGTTTCAAGGTAACCAGATATTTAAAGCTTGTGTATGGTGGTAACCGGTCATTGGTGACATCTCGGAAGCTACTAAATAGAATGTTATCATCGGATAGTCTTTAATTCAATGAATTGAATAATAATTATGCCACAGGCAGCCGAGTAAATATTTCTAAAAACTAAAAAACGGGCTGGAAATAAAAAAAAGAAAGAGATGCTCGTTACTAGAAGAGGAATCTTGTATATATAAAACTTGTTAATTAACCAGGCAGATGCCGGTAAAAATACAGGAAGTTGTTCCCGCCTTTTTGAACTGGAAATGATCAAAAATAACGAGAAAAGATGAAATGAGAATAGACTTGCAAACTGACAAAATTGTTCACAGTTTTGCTTCTATGGCAACACAGAAAAATGTTACAGGCGGTTATAAAAATAAAAATTATATTTATTAAAGCTGAACTCCGATTACAAACTTACAGAAATAATTAAATAAAAAAAAATACCATCCCAGATAATCGCCATACTTGTTGAACAAGCGTGACGATTGTGTATATACGGCGTACGAAAACCGAGGCAGGAAAGGCCCATAAGTTGGTCACTTCAGTACTATCATCTGTCATTGAGTCAACTGGTGTGGTTTCAATTCCCGGGTACGTGACAAGGAATTATATCGCCTTTCCAACCGGGTCCTCCGGTTTTCTTCCACTGCTAAAGATCCCTACTCGCATAATATGAGAAAGATTCACTATGCAATACAATGAACGAGTGCTTCGCAATGAAAACTGTGGTAAATCAACAAATCATGAACAACCTATCCGCCGCGATGCAAACGGCTTTTTTTTTTAATTTATTGCAGAGTGAATCTTTCTTATAGAAGTAAGTTACTAAAATACAGGTATAAATTAACGAATGACACCAATAGGCCTCCGTAGATTAAAGTATAATTCTAATGTTTTATATACTGACTTTTGACATTTATACACGATAGAAGAGCTATGTTAGTAACACATTCGACCTATCAAAAATAACATGTCTTTATGCATTCTATTGTATATTCGATAACAAACAAATCCTGGCTAAACAATACAATGTACAAGATGATGAATTGAATAGAAAATTGTAAGGGATGAACGGTTTTACTTTTGCTGACATATCTATTAATTTTTATTGATTTAAGGGCCCATTACTCAGTAATATCCATTTACCTTATTTATCAAGAACTAACTATATCCCGGGTTATTGTTTTCTTTAGTATACCGTTCCGACGCTTATTTAAAACAAGTTTAAAATCACTGAGGTTTTTAAGGCAAGATTGTGTTATGTCCACACGTACTATGAGCCAAATCAGTTTAACAATTCTGACCTCTTCGGTCGGAGATCAGAGTTAACTGCGCATGGGTAGCTTTATATTTTTTATTCGGTTCTCGCACGCTTTTGGTAACATTAGGGACATTTCGCATCGGTACGAAAACGAACACGAACACGTCATCAATTCGTGTGTACTTGTGACGACAATCCGTAATGAGCGTTCGGCCAGAGAAAAACGTTACGCGTGTGGAGCTAGATTCACGTATGTACGCAAACGTAAATGTTTTTTGTCTCGTACACTGATTTTTCCACAATTTGTCGAGGCCTTGTGTATCTTGTTGATTGGGTAGTGTTTGTACAATGTGTTCAAATGCGATATTCTGCTTGATTTGTTGTACATCTACCAAATTATCGATTGAACACTTTGCCTGGACAGAGAAGTTCATGGAATGGAAATTAACCCATGAGTTAGAGGATCACGTATACGAAAACGTAAACGAACATAATATGTTCGTTTTCGTACCGATGCGAAAGTTCCCTATTATCGTACGTCGGATTGCGAAACCATGTGTTAGAGGATACGTATACGAAAACGTAAACGAACATATGTTCGTTTTCGTGTTCGTTTTCGTACCGATGCGAAAGTTCCCTAATGACACTGCTTGGCCTCGATATTCTCCAAGGAATATAACTTACTACCAAACGCGAGCTGGAGCCGGGGTTTTTAAGCCAACTCGTTCAGACTGGATCAATTTGACTGAAATTTTCAGTAAATTTCGTTTTATGTTATCTAGAGCTCTTTATTTAATTTCACATAATGTACCTTTAATCGTTGTTACCATTTGGTGTGTGGGTTTGGTTTGGTTTTTTGGTTTTTTTTTTTAAAAAAATTATAGCCATTAATGGAAACTTGGAGGCGAGCTTTTCAAAAGAACTACGCAACCTTGCCGTTCAATTCCAAATTTAAAACTAAAACTTGAAACAAGGTATATACGTTATTTATTCACATTTAGTTTGACTTACATTCTCTAACAAAATTACCTTGTTTGTGACGAGTGGACATTAAATCCCATCTCTCTCTCTCTCTCTCTCTCTCTCTCTCTAACGAACTTTGTTTTGTGAATAGATCCTTTGAAGTGGCATGTACAGTTATTTATGTCAATTTATTGAAGAAATTTTAAAAAAATAGCCACCTTTACTTTAATGCAAATAAAACTGTAGCCCAGAGTAAATTTACATAAACTTGCTATAGGGCAAATCTCTCTCGCTGATAGCTAACGTATTTTCCGAAAAAAATAGGTAACGCTTATTGCTCTGTGCTAGAATATAACTGACCAGAGTTTATGGGGGGGAATGATAAAAAAGTGAGTAATGACCCTTTTGTTATCTGTATTATTCCGCGCACAGTTTAATACTAGTACAATCTGATTAAAACACAGATCCTATTTCGTTTCGTTTTTTATTGCTCAAAATTTCGTTTTACTTGTCTTTACTATTCTATGATCTGGAAGAGTTGTAATATTACCGGTATTCGGTTGAAATGGAATAGCCAAGAAACCGTCTGTTACAGCGAGTTTTGTCCTTTTCATGCACGGAGCTATGAATATACCACTAGAAACGTCAACGCTGATTGATTAATTAATGTTTGACGTCATAGGGTCAAAGATCGCTCGTTTAACCCCTGACGTGAACCCCCATTATAAAAACGAAACGAAATATAGATCTGTATTTTAATCAGATTGAACCTAGTAGGCCAAGGTAAGCATTTTTTTCCGTCCACCGGAGCCAGGTCTTATGACGTCATATGAGGATTGTGGGTTAGGATAAGGGCTGTGGCCTGCAGATTTCGTCACAGTCTCGAGATGTAGACAGGGCTAGCCCTAACCCTAACCCTGGGCCAAACCTAACCCGTATCCTAACCCACAATCCACATATGACGTCATAAGACCAGGCTCTGGTGGACGGTAAAAAACGTTTACCACTGAGTAGGCCAATGTATGTTCAAGGCGCTACAAAGTAGAAGTGCATACTAGACCGTAAATAGATCTGGCCACAAGTTCACAAAGCATTCTCAGACTTAATTTGAGAATTTTCTCAACTTTCAATCACGGTCTATGAGAAATGTCTTTGATCCAAAAACACAAAAGTTTGTAGTTTCTTATTGACTGATGTATTTGATACATTGAAAACAACAAAATTGTTATAAAAATTGTTTTAGTTTAAATAAGGCGAACAAGTTTGAGTAAATTTCAACTTAAATCTGAGAATGCTTTGTGAACTCAGGGCCAGTTCTTAATTTAGTTTTGAAAGTTTCTATGGTATGTATTATGAATGTATATTTACTGTTTTATATTCAATCTGGTTTAGTTTTACTGTAATTTCTAATCATGCCAATGTTATGCCAATCTTAAAATGTTCATTTTGTCTTAAATATTGGATTTCAGAAGCCCATCGTTTCTCGGTAATATAACAACATCAATGTTGATTTGAATTGACCAATAAGTCGTTTTTTCAATTGCCAAGACTGTGCATGATATTGAGATAGCGACTTGCTTCCTTAAGCGTAGGGCACGCGAACTGCTGTAATGCCAATTTTCTTGGTTAATTTAATCGACACACAATTCGAGCTGCAATGTTTCGAGGGGGAAAGAGAATGAGAGAGAGAGAAAGAGAGAGAGAGAGAGAGAGAGAGAGAGAGAGAGAACGAGATGGTCTAATCGATACAAACTAGGTCATTTCGGTTTGTTCAGTTTTGTCACAATTTTTCGCTTGCGCGTAGGGGTCTTTAACAGTGGAAGACAACCAGACAACCCGGAGAAAACACACGAGGTTGGACATGCGACCCTACCCCGTGTCACGTTCAACCAAAGAAGCGAAACAACGCCACTTGACTAAGTGACGAGCGTATAAGCTGCATCCTTGGACATGGGATGACGAATGTTTCTGATAGGTGGAAAAAGTCGTTTTTACAAAAATCATCAATTTGAAAGTTCAAATGGATATGCACACCAAGACTTCTTCTAAGGGATCTTTAAAAAAGCCTGGATTAATTTTTAAGTTGGTTATTTTCAATGCTGATATATCATATTTCTGTCGTCGCATATTTGTGAATATCGAGGTCTTTGAAGTTTGGGTGCATTTGGGTACACATTGAAAAGATCGATCAAAGAAATATGTTTGTGTAAAAGTAACACGGTTTATTCTTGCTTAAAGATGCATAATGTCAAGAGCTACATTTGCCAGTTGCAGATTTTTCTTTAATTAGACATTTATTCACACGACAACCTCATCGGATGGTTCTGATTGTGAACGGATTGTCAGACGGTCACCATTTAATAATTCAAATTAAAAGTTGGATAATCGAGACTTTGTTTAATATCGGTAATAAAACTCGAGACTACACCATTCTCCAAACATTCATCATTCACTTAGAATGAGGTACTTTGGCTAAAATTTTCAATATATTCCTTTTTTATTATCTATTTTCAAACTAGGTGCCAAAGAATGGAGATTTAGCTGCTTTAACTATCATAGCGAGACCTGTCAACTCTTTATCTAAATGTTACATAGGGAGAAATGGGGTTTAACGACCACTCAACACGAACTAGGTCATTTCGGGACTAACATATGGTTTAATTTTATTTCAATAATTCGCTTGTGCGTAGGGGTCTTTAGCAGTGGGAGGAAACTGGCGTGGCCAGAGGAAACCCACGAGGTTGAGAAGGCGCCCCTATCTCCATGCCATATACGCTCACACCAGGGATCGAAAACACAGCCGCAGGCCAGTGGTGACCGGCCAGCTAGACCACTAGGCCATCCCAACCCCCTAAATGTTACATCTTTAAAGAGGCAGATTTCATGTTTATTTCTGTAGAATCGTATGTAGGATTTTAAAAGTGGAGGTACAGCAGAGTGGTGGGGTGCCAATGTACTGATGTTGACAATAATTAAATGTATTATTTCAGCAACATAAAAGAAAAAAAATGCCTTGCATCAATGAAATTACATCACAAAGTGATCCTACATCAGTATAAAAATGATTTCTCTGTTTAAAAAGCTCAATTTGTATTATGCCTATGTAATTTAGAGACGATGGTGGCAGATTTCCTTGACTGAAACCTGGCAAACCCCCTCCTGCAAAAATTCCTGGATCCGCCCCTATATTTTATTATTGAAAGTCTGTCAAAAATGTTTTTTGGGTTTTTTTTTGGGGGGGGGGGGCAATGTACCCCCTGCACCCACGTCAGGTAAGGCCCGGAATATTTGTACCTTTCACGTACCATTATTCGACCCAGTAGAATAAACAAATCATTGTAATTACCATGGCATCTGTCAATCAACCATGTTGGTATTATTTGATAGAAATCTATAACATCGCCGATACACAATGTATGTTTTCATCATGAGTAGATTTGATCAGCTGTTTTCGAGAATTAGACAGAACAGCATTATTTATGTTGAAAATCAATATACATGTTAAGGGCGTAAACAACAGATGCTCAAATATATACTGCATATATACCAATATGTCAGCAATATTAAATATAGTACGATATACACATTATGGTAACTGGTATCTGTTTATACGGGTCCATATGGTCCATAATCAGGCGCGGATCCAGAGGGGGGGGGGGGGGTCCAGGGGGTCCGGACCCCCCCCCCCCTCCCGCTCACTCTTGAAAATTTTTTATGCGATTTTATTGGCGATTTACCTTCCGGAAATACGTCAGAATGAACCAAATTGAATCTTATTTACCAAATTTTTCTGGGGGAGTCCCCCCCCTGTTAATCGGTTGAACGCAATTAGTTAAGCAATTCTCAAACCTAGACCCCCCCCCCCCCTGCAAAAAATCATGGATCCCCGCCTGATAATATATGACGAGAGAGAGATAGGGAGGGAGAGAGATAGGGAGGGAGGGGCGGGTGGGGTGGGCCAGTCTGTTAGTTAACCGGGGGACCAGGAGAAAGCCCTGCTATTTGACAGATTTAATAATATGAGAATATGTTTTTACATGGGTCCATAATATATGACGAGAGAGGGGGGGGGGGAAAGGGGCGGGGAGGGGGGTAGTTAACTGGAGGGACAGGAGAAAGCCTGGCTTCTTGATAGATTTTATCATATGAGCACAACCGTAAGTCCATTCAATCACAACACTTCCCGCTATAATGATTAAAGTGTGTCCCTTATAAACTTTACGACCAAGACCTATTTTTGATTTGTCGAGGGTATTAAATCTGTAAATAATTGAAGAATTTCGTTCAAATTCGAAACCAAAATCTCGCATATTTCAAAACTTACAGACATATGTCAAAAGCAGCCCGGTTTATAGATCTGTTTCTACCAAACGTCGTATTTTTGAAAAGGCAATAATTTTTATGAAGAATTTCATCCGTTATCAGGAATTGGCATAACCTTAGTGCAAATTCGATTATTATAAAACCAGCGTTATTTAGCCCTAATATTAATTGATACAGAACAGACCCACGTTTCTTCATATTAGAAACGTGATGTACAGATGTAATAGTTGATTACTTTTTCTAAATAACTTTAAAGTAATCTAATGTTCACGACTTATTTTTCAAATACAAATAGTATGGTGTCTGAAAGCGTCGTGTTTCTGGTACAACGCGAGAGTCGCTGTTAAGGCAGTGTTACTTTACAATATTGCGCATTTTTCGACGAAATTATGGTAGCTCGGTCATGGACAGATTCAGGTACCCCATCCCTCCCCCACCCCTCCGCCACATTGTTGTGTACTTTATCATTTATCATCAGATGGTGGGATAGGGTGGACCTTCAAAGCGCGAGATAATGATGATATCTCAATTATAAATAGTATTTAAGGGCGTTGAGCAGTCTAAGATTCGCACTAACTTTTCAACGCCAATCTTATTAAGTCTTTGCAAACTTGTTCCACTTATAAAATAACTCAGAAAACTCTCGAAAGTCGCGTCGTTTTATGTGTAACAATGGAGATACGAGGCGGAGGAATAAAACTATTTATAGCAAACGAGACTGATTCCCTAGATCAGGAGTTGAATAAATTATGACGTCGTGCACGCCAGTCACGTGATCAACACAGACGTGGCTTCAACGGGAGTGGAAGATGTCACGTGACCAGAAGGAATTCCCTGTATGACGCTATTATCCAGGTCTATTTATCTATCACGAAAGGAACATGACGGTTTTTTTTTTTTATGGTCAAAGATTACTATTTTTTGAATGCATAACATGATTTAGAGTGCGGTGGAGTAGTGCAGTGAAGTAATTATTTACTTTTACATCCGAATTGTTGTATTTTAATACTTGTTGTCGACGTATTCAAAGAATTAACCCAAAATCGCAAAATCTCGTTTGAAGGTAAATAATGAACAACAATTTTAAAATACTTTGAGTTGGTATTTTTTAACGTTTTTGGTGTCGAAATGTAGCTTATAACCTCCACTTTCGATCTACTGGTGGGATTATCAATAAATCTTTTGAGCTTGTACTAATAGAATTTCCAAGAAAACGCATCGTTTTTTTGCGTTTCCATGGATACAAGACAAACCACAACCTATAGCCAAAAATTGACCAGTGTATTTTTGGGACTTGCTATTAGCATTGTTCATGCGAAATTTGATGAAAATATCTGCAGGCATAACTGAGAAAATTCTACTTTTGTTGTCATCAATACCCCTTTTTATCATGCTTTTGGGCCAAGTTTGGAACATAGTTGGTAAATAAAATTGGTATTTATTTGGTGATTAATATGTAGTTTATCACCCCAAATAAAAAAAAATGTCATATCTTATCAACAAAAATTACAGTGCTAGCTTTAAAATTTGCATTTTAGACTACTCAACGCCCTTAATAATTTAAAACTTAATATAATTAACGCATTACGACGAATGTGTTTTATTCTGCGTAGGTTTTTTTGTCATCCCATATATATTTGAATTGAATTAGTAGTGAACTCATGAATTAAATTTTCTTGAAATCTATCTTTTGTCGAAAAACCATAAATACTAGTTAATATTTCATAAGCGTAGATTTATTAACACCTATAAGCGAATATTTAATGAATAAAAGTGAATAGAAGGTACATCTGGCCCCGAGTTCACAAAGCATTCTCAGACTTAAGTTGAGAATTTCCCAAAATTGTTCGCCTTACTTTAAATAAAATATAGCCATTTATGATAATTTTGTTGTTTTAATGTATCAAAAACATCAAAAAGAAACTATGTGCAAAGTTTTGTGATTCTGCATCAAAGATATTTCTCATAAACAGTGATTGAAAGTTGGGCAAATTCTTAAAGCCCCAATAACACTCTTGTTGTAACTGAATAATATGTCCCAATCGTCATTCTGGTCAACAAATCGTATTATTTTAGAATATTCCAATTAAATGATGATATAATTTCATCTTAACACACCTATTTTAAAAAATTGGAAAAATTCAACCAATTGATTTGAAAAGTCTAACGTAAACCTTTTCAAATGTGACTTGGATTTTAGAATATTTTCGAACCTTCTGGACAAGTAAAACAGGTTGTAATGAATAATTTACACAACAGGTAGGACACTTAAACATCTAGTACTTAGAATAAGGCTATTATTTATTTTCTGGAGCTGTCAAGCCAGCAAGAATGTTATTGTCCCTTTAAAGAGAATGTTTTGTGAACTCGGGCCCTGTATTAAATGACATTTAAAATAGACGCATGCTCGTATTAACAGCACAGAGTACGTGTTCGTTTCGTTATAAATTCTCCGACAATTCTATATTTTAGCGCAGAATAAAAAATAAGCGAGTAATAAAAAAAACTCGATCATCAAATCGTATGATTCCTATGTTTTTGGCGTTTGTCATTCTCCGTTTTGGGGAGAATCACAGACACCGTTACACACGCAATTGCTACTTTAATATCATACTTCTTGTTAGAAAATCAGAATGGAGGAGATTTTGGATGAGTTTGAGCTTTCGATAGTGATTAATGGACATTTGCAGTGACAACAGGTTAAATTAAAATGTATTGTGTTACAGACACATTGAGGTCGCCGAATAAGCCGCCGAATCGGCGTAACAGAGAGTGCCTTGACGATGACCCGCTTTCTGGAGGCCATCAGCAGCAACCATTCAAGAAAACATTACCCGAGTGCATGACATGTTGATATAATTGTAATTGACAATTGACCAGTGTTGTGGGAATCTCTGAGCACATTATCACCAACGAGTTAGGTATGACAAAAGTTTCTGCGAGATGGGTGACAAAGCTCCTGACTGCGGATCAGAAACGTGTCAGATTCCGGAAGTCCTGTGACAATCTGCGTCGTTTCAAAGCAGATCCTTGTAATTTTGTGGCCAGATTTGAAACCATAGATTAGTCCTGTTTCCAAAAATGAAATAGCGACTAGCCGGTCATCATTTTCCTAGTAATTATGACCTCAAGTCATCCGTGGACGTCTTTTTTAGGTGGCTGAAGAAAATGTCTTCCTGACATCCAGGCCTTGCAAAGTCGTTCCAAACGTTTGTACACCCCGGTGAGGACGGTGTACAGGTCTTTCACAGATATGCTTGGAACTTTTCAGCCAGCACACGTACGTTTTGGTCCAATAATGTCGCCTTTGTTCAGATCACCTTCAAAAATTTGTCCAATCATGGCATGATACAGTGCTAACGTGTCCGGGTCAGAGCTAACATGATCACGACCTACAATAGCTGTTCAAAGGAGTACGTTGGGTTGGGTTTTTTTTCGCATGCCTGATTTATGTGCTTCTATTAGACAGGACCACGTGGTGGCTCGGTACTCGGTTTGTCCCATCTTTGCAACTAAAACGGTAGGCACTATACACAACACAGTATCCAAAAGACATATGCACACGCAGAACAAATAGGCCTAGTATAAGTCGAATGGAGGAAAAGTATAGAAAAACAACAAAAGATAGGCAAAGGTAATGGACGAAAAAAATATAAATAAAAACAACATAAAAGAATTCTCGACTATAATAAATAGGTTCCGCGTCAAAACAGGGAAAATATGATACACAATTGGTGAGGTTGATCTCGGGCCACAATTAGTGGATACCAGTCTGACCGCTGTATCTCCACAAATATATCAAAATGTTTCCGTCATAATTCTTATTTGTGCTAATATAAACAGTTAACACCGAAACACAACTGCGTATAGACACCTTTGAATAGACTTTTCCCGGTTGTTTTGCAAGTCAGATATCTCCAGAATTATTAACCTGATATTGTTTTGACACAGAACGGAAGTGCGGGAGTCCGTTTAGGTGAAACACAAATCGTTACAACTCGTGAACTAATCTCCCAGTAACAGATTAGGGATATGAAGATTGTTATGGGCAATGTTTTCAATGTTTTAACAAGAAGTAAGATAACAATCCCATTATAATACAACTGTGAATGAAACTGGATCATCTAGTCAGGTCGTGTTGTGTTAATGGACTTCTGTTGTTGTGCGTGTTAAGAGGTTTCGTGTGAACAACCCTGGTGTCGTTCTGGAATAGCTATAATTTACATAGCACTCCCACGACCGTTATCTTTGTAACCTATATACATGTATACACCTCTGACTACACGACTTCTACTATCCCGCCACTGTCCAAGAAATCGGTAAAAACGTAGCAATTAGCCCGACACTTGTCCCTGGAGATAATATGGCGATTTTTTATGTGATGTAACCGCGTGTTGAGAATTTTCATTTTCAACACTCGATCATCAGCGCGTTACGGCAATTATCTTTGACGATGGGAAGGTTGTGAGAAACTGACACTTGTTTGCTTCAAGCGATCTATATTTGGAAAATTCACCCATACATAACCTATTAATAGCGGCTTTCCTGAAATGTAGAAGTTCACAAATGACTTCTAAGTATTTGAGATTCTCTCCCACGAGTCATTGTGGATTGAGATATGGATTATAGCTTCTAGGCTTTCAGATATATGACGGCGTCAAATACATTCCATCTCTCCCTGGCGACCGGAAATTGAAAATATCGCTGTAGGTGGGAGACTGTGATGACCCATACTACATAATATCATTTGATATTATTGATTATATATAGCATATTCATTAGTCTCAATAACAACGTGTAATACCACATTTCAATATTTCGTGGTTATTATTCTTGAGTCTTGTCTATCCTACTTTATATTAAAAGGTATTCTGACTTTAAGGCTTTTTAAAGGGGCAATCATAAATGTTTTCGGGCGGGGGGGGGGGGGGGCTTTCAAAGGCAGCTATCTAGTCTTTCGAATGGGACGTTAAGTTAAAATGAGGTCCGTATAGACATTGGCATGCGTGTTAAAGATCAAAACTAGGTCATTTCGGGAGTAACAGTGGGAGGGAGCTTGGGTACCCGGAGAAAACCCACGAGGGTGAACATGAGGCCCTACTCCATGTCATATACAACCGGAGAATCAAAACCAAGCCAGTTGACTCAATGCGCAGATCCCGTTAATAAGATGTCATTCAGTGTGGAGATAGAGAGAGAGAAATGGGGTTTAACGCCCACTCAACACAAACTAGGTCATTTCGGGACTAACATATGGTTTAACTTTATTTCAATAATTCGCTTGCGCGTAGGGGTCTTTAGCAGTGGGAGGAAACCAGAGTGCCCGGAGGAAACCCACGAGGTTGAGAAGGCGCCCTATCTCCATGCCACATACGCTCACACCAGGGCTCGAAACCACTACCGCAAGCCAGAGGTGACCAGCCAGCTAGAGGTCGAAGCGCAACACTCTAGACCACTAGGCCACCCCCCCCTCCACTCAGTGTGGAAATGGGAGATCGATTGTGTATGTATCCCGAGTAACAAGTATTTCGATAGACTGGAGGCCAGTTTTGGGGGTTATTATACACCATAGACAGCCGTTTCGTCACGATTATGCCTAATTCAAGGTACATAACGCACTCTGCAGGTACAGACCGAATGGTGGACTCTTTCCCTGGCCCTTAATAACTGTTTTAAGAGTTGGCGATAAGGCAATAGTACGAACGGTAAGACACTTAGTTCGGCCTCAGATTCACCAGTATTTAACGATGTTTGTGGTTTTACAAAGATTCTGGTTTAAATTACCTTAAACGTATACATGAACTGGACACTTCGTTGATCATATTTCCAAGGAGATATCTCTTACGTTTCTACAATATGCACTACAACCTTTTCTTTGACATATGTAATAAACACAAAACATATTATGGAACACAAGTACGATTTAATTAAAGCGACGTTTCGTACCAGCTGTGTACTGTCCAAAAAAAATTCGTTTCGTACCAGGGCCCTGTTTTTCGAAATTTTAACTAAAGGTAAATCCAAATTTTAGCGGATACTTCAATTTTGATTGACTAAGAATTAAAATCAATCTAATATTGTCCAATCAAATAACTAAAATTCAGGGCCCTGTTTCACGAAATTTTAACCAAAGATAAAATCCAGATTTTGGTAGATACTTCAATTTTGATTGGCTAAGAACTAAAATCAATCAAATATTATCCAATCAAATTACTAAAATTCAGATCTTATCTTAGTTAAAATTTTGTGAAATAGGCCCCAGCTGTGTACTATCTATATTATTAAACATATTGACAGATTGTATGTCTACACCATTTTAGTTTTTTTTAAAAAAATAAAAAGTCACAAAATGATCGCAGTTGCTTCATTGGAAGAGCAAAATATTCGGATTATGAATAGTATAAATATGAGATATTTTATGGTAGAAAATAAGAAATGTTTCTAAAATCGTCAAAAGAACTGATAAAGGGGGAGTCTTTTCATTCTTACTCCAACAACTGTGCCAGGGAAAGGGCCATGCACTTCAGACTACAGCAGGTGTAAAGAGGTAATTGACTTACTGATTTTTAATTGTAACGTACTTGGACCGGGCGAAGACTAACACACCTTTAAAACAATATTCTATTGTTGAAATACATGCACGGCTATTTATTTTATGAAAAGATTATATTTTATGAGCGTAGTGAATCATAGTCTATGATTTTTTTTCCTCGTTTCTGATTGATTGATTGGGATGATTTCATTTTGATTGAGGAGTGCGGTTTGTGGGTCAAGTAAATTAGTTTGACAAATTAAGGAAATATATTGTTTTATGACAGTTATTTTCAACTGTCAAACTGCAATTTAGAGTTCAAACAACGAGTAAATAGAGTGGGTTGTCTAAGGTGCTGTGAGAGATATATGGCTACTTATTATAAAACTATAAACATATAATACAAACCATATTATATACACAAAATCATTGTAACTTCTAGAAAGTGTGAATCCCCGGTTGTTCATGACAAGGAGTAAGACCCCTATTGAAATAAAATTAAACCATGTTAGTCACGAAATGCAGTCTATGTCGAGTGGACGTTAAATCCCATCTCTCTCTCTCTCTCTCTCTCTCTCTCTCTCATCTCTCTCTCTCTCTCTCTCTCTCTCTCTCTCAAGTGTAATTATTTAATACACCCAATTCACTGATTATTCTTTAAAATCTGGGGCCTATTTCACGAAATATTAAATAAGATAAAAACCAAATGTTAGTACTTAACCAAACAAAATTGAAGTAGCTACAAAAATTTGTATTTTATGTTAAGTTAACATTTCAACTATTTCAAGAAACACGGAACAGGCCCATGGTATCTAAAAGTTAAAAATGTGCAATGTGGTTCATATTGGTAGACATATTCTGGGTCATTGACATTAGTTCATGGCTAACGTTAATCAGTATTAAAATGCCTTGAAATCAGATTAGGAAAGGTGTCATAACAAACAGTCGAATTATGTGATACCTAGTCATTTCCTTAATATCCGATGCGTTTCATCTTGCGGCATATTATTATAATCATTATTTTTATTATCTATATTAAGTCTATATCAAAATCATTTGACGGTGTCTGTTTCATGTTGGATACTATACTAATCCTATGAATGCTTAATGACCCATGTCGTATGTATTAGTATTAGGGCATGTATGATGAACTTATGAATCGAGTTCACTCTGACCGCAATATCAGTCAATATTTAGCCATTGGGTCAATGAAAAACAGGATGCAGCCCTCAAAATAGATTTGATTGTGGGCTAGTCTTTGTAGCTCAGTTCGATCACGCGAGTCGGTTAATCATCTCGATCTAAGTTCAAACCAATTAGTCATATACGACTACACTTTAGGTCTTCTCACTGCTAAAGACCCCTACGCACAAGCGAATTGTTGAAATAAAAAAATAAACCATGTGTTTGTCCTGAAATGACCTAGTCTATGTCGAGTGGACGTTAAAACCCCATCTCTCTTACTGGAGGGATTACCCAATGAAACGGCCTGTTACGGCGGGTCCTTGGCGTTTCATGGACGGAACTGTGGGTAAACCACTAGGAACGTCAACGCTGGTTGATTAATCAATGTTTGAGGTCTTAAGGTCAAAAGTCACTCGTCCGATCCCTGACGCGACCTTTCGGTACAATCGGTCAGGTCTTTATGTAGTGTAGGCCAACGAAAGTATAAAAACTTTGGTTTGCGGTCGTGGCACTTGGGTTGGGGATAAGGGAGCCTTCTCAATCCCGTGGGTTTACTACGCGTACTTCGTTTTCCTACCACAGGAAAGATTCCTGCGCGTGCACTAAGTTAACAGACATATTATGCAAAAGGAAGCCTATCAACAATACCATACAGTAAATCTCTGTTTTTGATTATTTTTTTCTTTCTGATTACAAATTCTTATTTCGGTAAAATCATTTATGAACGTTTAAGATTCGTGATAGAAAGAAAATTAATTAATATGAACAAAGATGGAGTTGCTGTTTCAATTTTTCATTCTGGAATATTTAAGCTATAATTAAGCGGGTTTTTTTAATGTTTGAAGCATGTTTCCATATTGGTATCCTAAATTATCGTTTAAAGTATGTGAAAGTCTCGGTACACCTATTTAATGTTTAAAACAAAGAAAAATGGGCTAATGAAGAAGAACGTACACCATGCAGTGTGCTATAAGGGGCATTTTGCCTAGGCAGCAGCCCTATTATTACCACCTTCTTTTTTTTGTTTTACATGTATGCTAATGTGTACACATGACCTCGATTTTTCGTCCCATTCGAATGACTATACGTTGCAGGTGGGCTTTATTTAGATGTGACCAAGAATATCCACGAAAGTAAATCACTAATTTTCACGGTTATCTACGGTTACGAATACCAACGATTACTTACGAATAATCACATTTGACTTTCGGTCAATCTGATTAAAATGCAGATATATATTTCGTTTCGTTTCTTATACACTACATGAAGATCTGGCCGGTTGTAGCGATATGTAGCGTCAACGGTCATACCGGTGACTTTTGACTATATAACGTCAAACATTTGGTTAACCAATCACCATTGATGTTACTAGTGGATTACCCACAGTTCCGTATGAAACACGCCTAAAACTTGTCGTAACAGACTGTATCATTGGCTAATCAATTATTACAACCCTAGTTCCAGATCCTTGTGCAATCTGTTTCACAGAGAATTACTTAGGAATTAACTCTGTAACAGATGAGTGTCCATAGCACGTGCGTTGACTGCAGTCATTGGCTCAACGGCTCGTGCAATGTTTGTTAAAACACCTAACAGCTTCGGGCAAAATGACGCATTTTACTCATTTTAGTACCCATTTACACTTAATAGGAAATATTTTTTAACTTCATTTACTTCAAACGTCTTTATTTATTTTTCTGTTACCTCAAAAAAATGTTTGAGAATTTAATTTGCCGGAGTAAAAAAGTTAATATACCGTACTAATTAAGCCTCGCCGATGTCATGCTTATCAGTGATTGTAGCGGCCAAGCGAATATTCACTGCGGGATCAGTTTGATCCTTGTGTAGTAAAGGCAGGTAAAACGAAATTTTGACTATAAAAATGAAACGAAATTGAATCGCAATTCTCGTGTGGCAACCACGGGCCACCATATAAATGTTCTATTACATATTTGAGTGTTTTGACATGGTGATTAAAAGTTTGAATATATCCTACGGTCTAGTACCAGCTGTGATATTTTCTACAGGTAAAAGAGTGATAGAGGATTGTTTTATTAAGAGACGGATCGATATGGCATGTAGAATTACATGTATAATGAAAACAACAAGTCAACTACATCAGCTTGGGTTGTTTACAATCTGGAAATAAAAGAACAGACATTCTCCCCTGGGAATCTTTCATAACAAGGTTATTTTATTAAATGATTATTTAGACGTGGCCTAACGATACTTAAATGATACATTTCATTTGGTTCACGTGGACTTAGAACCGAGTCAAACCAAGTAAAATCGCGACACTGGAACACAGGATGAGACATTTTCATACACAAAGTTACAACAGCAAAAGGGGCAAACTATTTCAATGCTAATTTTGATCTAAGATGTAGGCTACATAGTAACATACCTTACTACCCACGCAATGTATAGTAATCAATTGTATTTTAAAAAGGGGTTGGGATGGCCTAGAGGTCTAGACTGCCGCGCTTCGACATCCTGGCCGGTCACCTCTGGCTTGTGGCTGTAGTTTCGATTCCTGCTGTGAGCATGTGGAATGGAGATAGGGGCGCCTTCTCAACCTCGTGGGTTTCCTCCTGGTACTCAAGTTTCCTCCCACTGCTAAAGACCTCTAGGCACATGCGAATTAATGAAATAAAATTAAACCATAGGTTAGTCCCGAAATGACCTAGTTTGTGTTGCGTGAACGTTAAACTCTCTCTCTTGTATTTAAAAACACCCCGATTACAGCATGAGACATTTTCATACAAGTTACAACAACAAAGGAGGGAAATATTTCAATGTTAATTTTGATTTAACAAGTATATAGGCTACATACATTTCTGTCATGGCTTTCTATTAATTAATTTAAAATTTCAAACTTTCTAGGCATATCTGAGCCGCTGCCTTGACAACGAGGATATTATAACCAGACCTACTTTCTGTGGCATTCGGTACACGGACTAACTGAGGATGTAAAACAATCAGCAAATCATGAAGTCAATTAACTTGTTTACGACTGTCTTTCAGATGGTTGTTTTCAAGTTCTTCAATCACGACTGACCTATGGCTACCTGGTGAAGGTCACAGATAGAAATCAAAACCAGAGAATTTATAATAAATATAGTGGTACAAACACGACTACGTACACTCAAATTCCAAGATAGTGACGAATAAACATTCACTAAAAGTTATAGAGGAGTACATGTAGAAGAAACTATGTATATATAACAGTGCAAGTAAATCTGAGTCTCAGTAATACAGTCGGGGGGGGGGGAGATGTGGTTGAACATCACTCGACACAAACTAGGTCATTTCGGGACTAACATAGATTTAATTTTATTTCAATAATTCGCTTGCGCGTAGGGGTCTTTAGCAGTGAACCGGGCAGGCGACCATAATCCTTGTCACGTACAACGGGGGATTCGCTACCATGCCAGTTGACTCATTGACTGGCTTTATGATAAAGCGCGCACGTGCTAACCATTCGGTCAACCCCCCCCCCCCAATATAGTCGGGAAATAGCAGGAAATTAACCCTGATAAATAATCCCAAAAAAGAAAAAAATCCCCGAGCAACAAACATATTCACACTGATGGCAGCAGAACTGGTCTTCACTGTTTGCCACATATAAAAACGAAATCGGTCGAGAGTGCTTTCGATATCAAATTACTGAACATTTCAAATGCCTGAAGGCACTTGTTTCATTAATTTGAAAAATATATATTTTTTAGTTTTGAGTTCTAAGATCAAATTGAAACTTGTGAATTTCACATGTGACTGGTAGGAATATAAATTAGACATGCCATTTCTACCCATGATCGCTAAATACAACGGAAGTTTCAGGTCGATCGTAATCGTATATATACTACTTGAATTGGTTTTACGTCCAATGTGCCCAATGAAGTCGGGCATACGCCATGCAGTGTGCAATACGTGGAATTTTGCCCGGACAGTGACACTATGACCTACTACTTTTTTGAACTCCATGCAACGACCGAACAAGAACAGGCCCAGTTGCAAACTGATCTCGCAGTGAATATTCGCTTGGCCGCTACAATCACTGATAAGCATGACATCGACGAGGCTCAATGAGTACGGCATGTTAACTTTTTTTATTTCGACAAATTAAATTCTCAAACATTTTATTGAGGTAAAAGAAAAATAAATAAAGACGTTTTAAGTATTTGTAGTTAAAAAATATTTCCTATTTAGTGTAAATGGGTATTAAAATGAGTAAAATGCATCATTTTGCCCGAGGCAGTTAGGTGTTAAGTAAACGTTGCACGAGCCGTTGAGCCAATGACTAACGCCGAGTGCAGTCAACGCACGTGTTGTGGACAGTCATCTGTTACAGAGATAATTCTAAAGTAATTAATTCTCTGTGAAACAGTATGGTCTAGTTGCTGGTCAAACAATTAGACACAGAAAATAATAGATATATGTTGGTTTTTTTTTCAAATTTAAAATTTGTTAGGGTTGAATTTATTTGACTAATGTTTGTACTAAAATGTCCTTGGCAAAGGGAAGCCTACGTTTTATTGGGTATGGCCATAAACCTAAATATCTCAATCAACTAACTAATTATTTGAAAGAAAGACGAACAGGGGATAGCGCAAAAAATTCTTCTCTTTAACAAGAAAACGGTTACTATGGACACTGTCTAATATTCCATGTATGTTTTATAATAATTATAATTGACGTCATGTCTGAAATAATTGTTTCTTTAATTGGCGTTTGTGTTAACAGAGAAGAAAAAAATGACTCTCTAGTACAACCAATGTCACGGTTGTTATTTTTTTCTTTAACTACAATATTATATTACCGATTTCTTATTAAGAAATTTTTATACCTATAAATGTATTGACGTCAATGGTCTATGGATTTGTAGCACGGCTGATATAAATCTCAAATAGTTTTATTGAAAATAACACCTGGGATTAAGCACTAGTGAAACAGCCGTCACTTGATCAACATTCCTTTTATATCATTCTAGATTTTTTTATATTTAATATTTTCTTCGCTGTTATTTTAATCCGGCCATTCTCCTCAAAAATAAATAAATAAATATTACAACCCATAAGCATCGAGCTTCTTTGGACCCATCGACATTCCCCTTCGGGTGAGCTATGTCAGCTTTTGACAATGCACAAATCCAAACGTCGTAAGGTCGTGAGTAAACCAATAAGGGTTTTCGAGAGCGATGTAAGCTCTCAAGCGGGTTCAGGGTCGAAGTGCACAGGATTAGAATTGTTTCCAGTTCTATCCCGCGCTATAATCAACAGCATATTCCATGTACCCGTTTTAGCTAATACAGGAGGTCGAAATCAAATGTTCATATTACTTCAACATTTGACTGAATCACGATCATAGCTGCGCGTCAACCCTGATCTATGACGCCATTTACATGGATTCAGAAATTCTTTCGGCGATTATCAGTTCACTTGTAAATACAAAATTTCGTGCACCGAAATGCTGGGGATTCCACATTGGTAGATACGAGTATATGCCATGGAATGCGAGCGCCAAGGTAATTTGATTTAAATTCTTGCCGTTCAGCACACCATGGGAGACAACTACTGTTATTTTAATTATTAAGCGCTGTTGAGTTTTTGCTGGGATATTTCAAACCTATTAGGCTTATTGATTATTTAGATAACATTTTAGACCTAAAGAAAGACCTGTAATTAGCAGATTTTGCTCTTGCATCATGCAATTTTAACTTTTGGCCGGCAGTAACTGATCAATAGTCAGGAATTTGGTGCCTGGACAGAATCCTTAACCCATGATATTGCACAAAAGACAAATTATGTGTACAAATATTTTATTCCAATTTATAACTAAAATATGGTTCATATAAATGGAGAAAATCGAGTATGTAAATCATATTTATAAATTACAGATGTTTGTAAATCATAATTTCATGTAACTAAATCTATACTATTTGCTATATACATATTTTAGATGTCCAATTTTACATTTGTATTGTATTAACAAACAGTAACTATCAGAGAAAATACAACCATTAACAATGATACAAAATAATGCAGATGTCTATATCCAAAGTGTCATAATACTAGACATGTTCCTGAAACAACGACTGCAAGTTTGACAACATCTGGACATTGCTCCATTACTTCACGATTACCGAAATTATAGCTACATTAGCTAAGGACACATGAAAAGTAACGTTCAATCAGAAGTTGTGATACTAAGACAATCAAATCAACTATAGCGACCTCCACGGAAACCTTGACATTGAACTTTGCTACTGGATTATCACAGATAGAATATTAGCTTGAAAATGTGAGACCTGGTATTCACCATCATCAAGGAATCTGATAGGCTCACAATCTGGTCTTCTTCTTTATGATGGAGTTTAACGTCTGCTTGATAGAATCTAGGTGATATTGGGACTAACATATGGTTCAATTTTATTTCAATAAGATGCTCGAATGTAGGGTTTTTTGGCAGTGGGAGAAAACAGGAGAAAATCCACGAGGTTAAGGATGCAATCTTTTTTAAAGGGACAATAACACTCTTGCTGGCTTGGTAGCTCTAGAAAATAAATAATACCCTTATTCTAAGTACTAAATGTTTAAGTGTCCTACCTGTTGTGTAAATTATCCATTACAACTTATTTTACTCGTCCAGAGGGTTCAAAAATATTTTAAAATCCAAGTCACATTTGAAAAGGTTTACGTTAGACTTTTCAAATCAATTGGTTGAATTTTTCCAATTTTTTTAAATAGGTGTGTTAAGATGAAATTTATATCATCATTTAATTGGAATATTCTAAAATAATACGATTTGTTGACCAGAATGAAGATTGGGACATATTATTCAGTTACAACAAGAGTGTTATTGGGGCTTTAAGGAAAAATATTCCCAACTAAAAGAAAAATTTGACTTTCAGACCACCATACACCAGGGATGGGATTTTGCCCGTATATTCCGCACTTGTCCGACGCCAATTTCCAAATATAAAGTATACCAAAATGTATATTGGTCTAAGATTTAATGAACTCTATGATATTTTTTTTTATTTAATTACAATGTATGAGAAGTATATATACAAATTTTCTTATAAGTAATAAACAATTTCATGATTCTTTAACAAAAACAACAAAACAATCGATAGAAAAAATGACAAATATTAATAGAATTCTTCTTCATCATTGGTTTTAGTTGATTTCTGTTGGTTCTGAATTTGATCCTGGTTACGATACATATCAGCTACCTATAAAATAAACAAAAACAAACAATAACATAAAATAAACAAAGATAGGTTGCCAGGCAACGAGACATGTGGGCGTATAAAAATTATGAAAACAATAAGACAAACCATTTCTGATTAAAATACAGATCTATCTTTCGTTTTTTATACTTTCGATGGCCTACACTACATGCCGCTCTGACTCGAAGGTCAAAGTCAGAGGTCGTACAAGCAGCTTTTGAGAGAGAGAGAGAAATGGGGTTTAACGTCAACTCAACACAAACTAGGTTATTTCGGGACTAACATATGGTTTAATTTTATTTCAATAATTCCCTTGCGCGTAGGGGTCTTTAGCAGTGGGAGGAAACCGGAGTGCCCGGAGGAAACCCACGCAGTTGAGAAGGCGCCCCTATCTCCATGCCACATACGCTCACACTAGGGCTCGAAACCACAGCCGCAAGCCAGAGGTGACCGGCCAGCTAGAGGTCGAAGCGCGGCACTCTAGACCACTAGGCCATCCCAACCCTCTAAGCAGCTTTTGACCCTATGACACCAGACATTGATTAATCAATCTTACCTGTGATGCTGAGGTGGCATCTTCTGGTTTTTTATCATCTCGAATTCTTAAGAATCTAGGAAAACGTAGAGATATACCCTTTTCTGGATCCACCTGTACAAAAGAAATACATAATAAAGTTCTACAAATTATCACTTTCAAAACAAACATCTGAAGTCTTTTGCATCTGATTGGCTATGGGCCATTAAATGACCTAGGTTTTTTGTACCATCCAAACATCTAGACCGCTGTCCTTTCGAAAATTCCAATGAACTTTCTCGGACAACAATGGGAGCGAACCTGCAACCTCAAGGCTAGCATCTTACCCACTAAGCCACCATGGCTCCAATAGAAAAAAACATACCATGCCTGCAGCAGCTCTGTGTGTTGGTGATATAGATAAATCAGCTGCTTTAATCTCCCAAACCTGACTAGCTTCAAACCATTCATCTGGTTCATGAGAATTATCCCATCTATAATATGGTTTAGGTTGATCTATAACTTGTTCTTTAAAATACTTAGTATGTGTTTCTAAATCTTCATCCTTTAAGCCCGTGCCTATCTGTAATATGATATAAAAACAAACTGATAATACTTTTTCTGTGTATAGCCATGCCCGGACATATGGCACTTGTTGCAGACCTTTCCTTATCACAAATTATCACATGTTTTTATAATAATATAGATATGTGATGTGATAATTTCCCTCTGACAAACTAAGTCTGTGACAGATGCCCTACGTCAAGACTTGTCAAATTAGGTAATTTCGGGACTAATATATGGTTCAATTTTATCTCAATAATTTGTTTACGTGTAGGCATCTTTAGCAGTGGGAGGTAACTCCCACAACGTTGGAAGGCAACCCTGCTATTTGTTACGTACCCATAGGAAATAAAAGACAGGTTAAATTTACCTTACAAATACTCTGAAATTCTTCATTATCTGGGTCGTAAATAGCGAGAAGAAATCCACCATACCAGCCTGTTCTTTTACCGTTACCTTTATAACCTCCTATAACAACTACATCTAATGTATCACCCACGCCTTCTAAATAATCCTTCTTTACTTTTAACCAATTGTGTGATCGTTTAGCTATTTCATATGTAGCATCAACATCTAATGTTTTAACCATTAAACCCTCACAATTTCCTGAAATATTGCACAGTAGTAATATAAACCTGCAATTAAAGTCAGGGGTCATTAATCTAAATCATATGCAAGATACCCATAATCTCAAGCCATCAGAGAAGCCATGGTGGTTAATATGCTGGCTCTCTAGCTTGGAGGTTGCATGTTTGTTCAAGGTGTTGTCTGTTCTTTGAGATTTTCCACATGGTTTCCTCTTGTCAGTGGTGCCGGATGGAGGATCTGACAAGGATAGCTGTCTAGTCATTTGGATGAGACAAAAAACTTTCCTACTATTCTGCTCCAACTTGGGTAATGAAGACAGGCATACGCCATACAGTGAAGTTTTGATCTGATAAACAACCGATTGTCATCAAAAATAAAGCAAAAAAAGTTTGTAAAAAATATGATAAATAGGTTGGTATCGCATTAAAACATTATTCCATTATAGTGATTTGAGATATCTCTTATGATTCTATTTAATATATTACCTTTAATTGATAGATCTAAAAATTCCTCAATAGCTTCAGTATTAGATGCAATCATGGACGTGGCAAAAACAAACTCTCCCTCTGTTTCTTTAAAAGATGAACGTAAGAGTTCTCTCCTTTTTCTAAAGGGTTGCTGAACTAATGATTCACCATTTAAATACAGCAAATCAAAAGCATAAACACAAACCTGTACTTTAATATTTGAAATATCAGCATCCTTTAACAAAACAAAAATATACAAAGAATTATTTTACAGGGTTTAAATTTTCACTAAAAATGTTTCTTGAAGACTAAAGGGGGATAACTCGTGTCATCGTACCCCGAAGCCATATTATCTCCCCTTAGACCACAGATCTACATTTTTATCACATGATGAGAAACTAAGTTCCCCTATAATTTATAGATGAAATGAATTTAATTATTAGCCTGGATCAGTTTACCCAAAGCCGCAAAAATGAGATCTGTTTATCATAATACAAGATTCAACAACTGAACCTACTTTTCTTTTTCTGTGACTGAGAACTTGGAAAGGTTGAATTTGTTTTTCTACAGCATCCCAGGCGACAGCCTCTGAGTCTATAACGCAAGATTTAACATCATCGTTGAGTATTTTAGGCATTCTACTGATTATATCAGGATATTTACTGGTATTATTTTCAGAGTTTCTACTATATATACAGATATCTCCATTCTCTAAAACATGGATCTGAAAGAAGAAAAAAAAAGATGAATAACATATTCTACTTACATTTAAGAGCAAGCAGCATGTAACTAGAACATTAAAGGTGGTAAGTCTATAAATCAATATCATCCAGTCTTCGACACTGCAAACACAATTTACTTTACTGGTCAATCTAAATCAGTATCTCCCTCAGGAGAATACTACCAAAATAACCAGACAACAAAAAGGCTACCATTCAATTGGGACTCTTTGAGTATTTCGTCGAACATAACTGATTAGAAATTACAGTAAAACAGAAATGATTGAATGTAAACCAGTTTATATACATTCGAATTATATTATTTTATAGTTGCGACCCATTTGTGTCCAATTCTTGGTGCCAAAGAATAGCGACTTATCTCCTTTAAATGCTTATTATTATTTATAAAAGACCCAATAAGCTTGGGCTTTCTGAGGCATCAATTTAGTGAGCACATAAACTATAAGGCTTCTAATTTTCTTTGCCTACCACTGACGAACTCAGACTGCGCCTTATGTACATAAGTGCTTAATCTACCCCCAAAAATATGGCATAAATGAATTATAGTCACCTGTGCTCTTTCTCCATCATATTTATATTCACATGTAAACTCCATGTTTTCAAATCTTCGTAATACTTCAGTCACACCTTTGGTAGGATGGGCTAACATAGGTTTTAGAGGTATACCTACACATAAACAAAATATACAAATACAGTAAGGAGAAGTTGAAAAGTAACTAAACATAGACACACAAGCATATTCTATACTACTGTTGATAGTTTATAATAACGCACACTTCAGGGCAAAAATGTCCAAGCCCTCATAGCTCAGTGCTTGTCACCATCATGAGCCCAATTTGTGCAGAAAAGACAAACACTTATTTTATTTTGTTCATGCATGGAAGGAATGCAATCTAATTAAAATTCAGATTTATATTTCGTTTCAATTTTATAATTTTGATGGCCTACACTACATGAAGATCTAACAAGTCATAGCAGGAGGTCACATTCAGTCAGTTCAGATGTCAAGCACACGACATTTAACCTCAGTTATTCGATTAAACTATCAGAATCGTTGTTGCTTTGTTTTGATTTCTATCGCTGATAATGCCTACCCACAATTCCACGCAAAAAAGGTCAAACCCTTGATTCAACAGACAATTCAAGCAGAACACAAGTTAAATAACAAGTCTTTCGGATCCTAATGTAGTAAAGACAAGTAAAACAAAATTTAGAACTATAAAAACGAAAGGAAAAGGATCTGTGTTTTAATCAGATTCGGAAGGAATGCTTACAAATCTATGGAGAATGTATTAGTTACCTGGTGTAAGTCGACATTTATTAGGCAATTCTTCAATTCCATCATTTAATAAAACAGGGATAATAGCATCATAACTTGGTAATTCACTGAAAATAACCCACATCTGATTTAACTTTCTACGATTACAAACATGTGTTTTAAGGCTGCTTGGAAAATTCCACAAGAAGAAGGGGATCTAAATATATTTATGCTTGAAATAATATAAATAGTCATCTATTCTCTTGGGTTCATAAGAAAACTCAATTCGTAATTGAAAATATCTTGAATTTTGTCGGGGTACTTCCTTACGCCCCAATAAACAATCCCACTAAATTCTTTATTGCATTCCAATTGACAACAGACCAAAAGATGCAGGTGACTACAATATTCGTTTAAAGTTCCAATTTCATATTTTCTAAGAAAGTCAAAACATAATTATTTCTATGTCTTTTGCTCAAAAGGTTGTCAACTCACTATTATACGATCATGGGCAAAATTTTAGAGGTGTTAAAATGGGTGACACAAGCTGATTGAGGATATAGTAACTGAATTACCTCCCTTGTTTTCCCATTCCTCACCATGGACGGCCATCTTCAAACGTTTGAATTTGAAGTAGAAAATGATATTTTTGCCAATTTCTCAACTGACAATAGTGAATTAGGATTAATAGGATTATTCTTTAACAAGGTAGGACTGTTTATAGGTACAATCTATTTTAGGGCTTTATTTTAATAAATTTTAAAAATATAACTTAAAAATATGCTATTGGAACTTTAAATTAAATGTGAGCGTATGAATACCAGAAATTATAACATACCAATACGCTGTTTTAATTATCAAGGCATTATTCTCCATCTTTTTCTTCAGTATGTCTGCTGCCAAACCTTTCCCAGCATCTAAAATTTCTGGTGGATATCCTATAAAAGTTGAAACATATTAATTACATTTGAAATTTTCCCTCATCAAAAATTTTGAGTCGATCAAAAGCTATTGTTTTAAATCAATACTTTTCTCACAAGATAACAATTGCGTACTTGTTTGATCCTTGCCAATGTCTTGTGTACTCATTGAGGTGCACTTAAAAGATCCTTTGGCAGTTAGAATTCCGTATAAGAGTAGGCTTTAGTGTCGCTGCACCGGCAAAATTTCCCTCATAGCACACTGTATGGCGCATGTTAATCTGCATTAGCCCAGTTTAGGAGCAGAGCAATGGGACTTTTAACCCCATTTCATGTCATTGCTTAATATCTTTTATGAGAATGATAAACTTATGCTAGGTAAAATGGATTAAGGAAAAATATTTATTTATGGAGAAATATATCTTACCCTGACCAGTTGGTGATAAAAATGATGCATTTCCTAAAGCTGTCAATACAGACTGTTCAGCTAAACCAATACGTAATTTTCCTGACAATGATCGTATCACAAATCTAGCTTCTGACTGACGACATGCCACAAATAATCCTTTTATTTTATCAACTTTCTTAGATTGTGACTGAAATATAAAACACATTTAAATATTAAAAAACCTGAATGAATATAAAGACATAGTTCCTGCTAGAAGCCACAAAAAACATGTGATTTTCATCAAATTTGGCATCAATTCCACTGATTTTCCAGTTTCATTTATCAGTGCTCCATAGCAAGGAAAAATGTGATATTCTTAAAAAGGCAAATTTAGATTTAGGTTCAGCTCAAACCACCTTAACCTTCTGGTTAAGTAGTGGGAGGAAACCAGAGGATCCAGAGAAAAACCATGTGATTGGACAGGCAGCCCTACTCTTTGTTAACGAGCAAGCGGGGAATCGAAACCAAGCCACTTGACTCAAAGACAGACCTTATGATCCAGTGCACAAACATTAAACCATTCACCCTTCCCACCCACCATTGGTACAAAATCCATACAGATTACTGAAGGGAATAAGCCATAGCAATGGTAAGTATTACTTGCAGAAAAAGAGAGAGAGAAATGGGGTTTAACGTCCACTCGACACAAACTAGGTCATTTTGAGACTAACATATGGTTTCAATTTTATTTCAATAATTCCCTTGCGCGTAGGGGTCTTTAGCAGTGGGAGGAAACCGAAGTGCCCGGAGGAAACCCACGAGGTTGAGAAGGCACCCCTATCTCCATGCCACATACCCTCACACCATGGATCGAAACCACAGCTGCAAGGCAGAGGTGACCTGCCAGGTGAAGCGCGGCACTATTAGACCATTAGGCCATCCCAACCCCCATTGCTTACAGAAACAACATATTCTTTGATGAGGAACTTGAGTGGGCATTCTGCATATTCTATCAAAAAACAACCCAACATGAACTCCCAAAATTGGTAAATGTGGCAAACTATCTTCAGTTTAAGATTTAGCATGTGAGACACATGAAAATCACAAATTTCTTCAATTGTCTTTACTTACAGAATTTCCTGTTAAATTAGCAATATCTTTTAATTTACTAAATACGCCAGGAACTGTTAATTTTGCAGGAGCAAACATCATTTTCTGTGTACTTCGACTGCTCTGTAAAACAATATATAACAAGAAAGATTTATTATTTTGAATATAAAGATCGAGGATGGAAAACAAACCAAGCACTTAATCCTATCCTATACTTGAATTCCTATTTAATTAAAATCCCAATAACAGGGATCCCAACATCTGTAATCGAGTTCAAATTTTCAATTACAAGCCATTAAATGTCTAGCTATTCTATTGATTTGTGTTATAGATGTGAAAAAACTAGATGAACTTTGAATTTTAAAGTAAAAACAGATGTCTGGCACTGTTTTAAAGAAAAAAAAACCCAGTGTCTTTAAAGAAGCAAAGTCTCTAACTCAATATGTTCCATAATATTCGAGATCAAAAACATGAATTAGAATTCAATATTGGTCAATTTCAATCAATATTGATCAATTTCAATCAGTATTGATGTTGTTATCTTGCCTTGAAACTATAGGATCCTAATATTCAATATTTAAATTAACATTTTATAATTCGTACACAAGTTGTGTACCCTATGTTTTTCAGGTGCCATTTTGTAATGAACAAATAAAAACATATCCTACAACATAATGTGGAAAAAATTAGTAAATGCTGATTCACAAACGACAAAATAAGAATTTAAAAAACATGTAGAGTGCACTAAGCAGGCTAAACAACTGCCGTTCAATGTTAACTGTTCACATATTTCACCGAAAATAATTGATTAGAAATTACAATATTTTTGTTTAAAAATGGATATAAATCACCCTTTAACTAAGCAATGTTTACAGTCTCTGTGGCTAAATGTAGCTTACATATGGTACAAAACATATTCCTAAAGCAATGGTCCAAGAAATCCCTCTCTGGTAAGGTTGCAACGATACTAAAAAAAATTATCGCGATATATCACGATATTGTTAAAAAAAATTATCGCGATATCATGGATTATCGTCTGGAGTAAATTATCGCGATAATTAGAATTATCGTGGTTCAAAAATTCATTATCATGATGATTACTGATGTGAAATTTACATAAGTGTGGTGTAACAGGTATATAAATGGATTATGTATCAAGTATATATCTGTTTGCGATATAGCATTGTATGTGAGTTGCATTGATAGAAGTATAACCTTGAGTAAGAATATTCATGCAGGTATCGTGACCGCAATTCTATTCTAATCAGCTGGCTTAGTTCGCGATATCGCCATCCCCGGGTTATCGCTGCAACCTTACTCTCTGGCCATTGCTGGATTAACTTCTGATTCTTGAACTTTTTTGGGGAGCATGTCTATTCTTCCCGTTCAATGAAAGCTATCACTTAAGTACAGCAACCTGACAGTCCTTCGTTTAATCTGGGTCTTCCCTAAAACTTTGGACAGTGATTTAAGGTATTAAAAACGGTGAAAGTATGTTCGTTTCCAAACAGTACAGTATTGTTTACATTTCATTCGACTTAATAGCCTCGTCTGTCACGCAATTAGTGTATTCTACTATGCACAGGTTAAATGGGCATAATAAAATCGTGAGCCATGACGTAATGTTATGTAAACATATTTGGTCCAATATTGGCACTCGTTTTAAATGTAAAGCGTTTGTAGAGCAGCTAGTCATTTGTTGGTAGTTGGACTACTGACCAATCAAAATTTAAAACAACAATATCCACTCATTACAGCAGTGAGTAGTGGGATTACTTCTAATCAAACGAAACACTGCGCGGAGTATGGGTGCAAAAGTGCATTGAAATATCATCAGCTATTTGGAAGGGGTATCTAGGGTGTTTATGATAAAATTTAGCAGAAATTATTAATTCTTTGATTATTGAAAGGATAATAAATTGAATTTATTTAAGTTCAAAAATAATATTAAATACCTCAGCAACTAATCCCAAGTCACCTTTCTCATGTAATGCTGATTTCAAAAGATCCATACTTCTTCCTGGATTAATTTTAAAAAAACAAACTCAAAACATTATTTTTTTCAAAATTAAATTAATTCTTACATACCTATTATTTCTAAGGAATAGAGAACGCAAATGACATCAAATAAATATGCAAATACAAAGAATATAAAAGATGTTTTGGCCGAGAGAGAGAGATATATGGTGTTTAATGTCCAATCCACAAACACTATGTCATTTTGAGACTAACATATAGCTCAATTCTATTCTAATAATTCACTAGCATGTGGGGGTAATTAGCAGAGAGAATAAACTGGATGATCTGGAGGAAACCCACAAGGTTAGAGAGGCGACCCCTTGTCATGTACAAGCTGGGAATCGAAACAACACAACTTGACTCAATTACAGACCCTATGATCTAATGGCAGACGTGTTAAACCATTCAGCCATTGGTGTGGTGGGATGGATCGTCTAGAGGGAATATAATCAACTCACAACTGATATTATGCATTAATTTGGTAAAAAAAAAAAAAGGCATCTCTTTATAACCAGAATATTTTTTCATAATCAGAATAATTTTCAAAATCAGAATAATTTGTTTAATAACATTCAATAAAACTACTGTCTTCATCACGCTCATAGAGATTACAAGTCACATTTTCAGTCTTGATTTTAAATTATTACAAAGTTGCGTCAAGTTTTTTGCAGAAACAATATTCCTTTGATGTTTTAAACCTGCATTTTGTAAAGAGTAATTTTGTAAATTATATGCATGTGAAAACGACAGAGTGACTGAAATATACTGCCCCAACCCCTCCCCCAAAATATCGAAAAAGTCTGAAAAGTCTAAATACCAAAAAACAACCCTAGTTACTGAAAAAAAAAACAACCCACTAAATATCTTAATACTGTACATTGGCTCATTTGGGTTCCTGGCTCCTTGTAGGGCTTCCCAAAACCTGATCTGAGCCCTCACAGTCATACCAAATTTTTCAGGATTTCAGGATATTTTTTTCAAGTAATTAGTGTTGTTTCTTTCAGTATTTAGGTTTTTTTCAGATTTTTTTGGTAATCAGAATAAATTTCTTAAAAATATCTATCAGTTTTTTTTTTCAGTATCTTGTAGTATTGTCCAGGGCAGACAGAGTTATTTTGTGATGAGGACAGAGTAATTTTGTACTCCAACTATGTGATAAACAAGCATGAAATCTTGTCTGTGTGTTGACAGCAGACGGAACAAGAATACAAGATGGACATAAAACAGATCAATATCATAATAATATAAATCTGTTTATTCTCTCAGGCCTTACACAAATTCATTAACCCTTTGAACGTGACAAGAGTATTTACTGAGGAATAAGCAAGATAGCAGTTAATTAATCAAAATATCAACACCTTAATCTGTCCAGTTGACCCGTCTCAACAGGATTTCAATGTTTACTACTTGGTCTTTTCAAGAAATCAATACAACCCTTTGTAGAAATTTTCTTTCAATATTATACTAATATTATAGTTTCAAAAAAGATAAGTTTCTACACTAGAATTAATTTTTCCTTTGACATGAGTTTGGTTATAATTTTTCCTTTGACATGAGTTTGGTTATAATTTTTCCTTTGACATGCTTTTGCTTTACTTTACCTTTGTTTTTTATTGTACATACACCCATATAAATGGGTAAATAGGCAACAAGTTTTTAGTAAAGTATGTGAATTTCTCAAATATAAGAAGAGGCATTAGGGTAGCCAAACTTGCCAGATGTTGACAACCAAAATAATTATTGGTTCTCTATCAGTGCAAAAATGGCTCAATTCCTTTCAGTATTTAAAAAGATATGGAATTTGAATTCCGACTGAATCCAAACTGGGACTTTAACTAGCTTTGGTATTTTGATTTTCTTTTCTTAATTAAACATTAAATAATCAATTTGAATACAATGTTAGTTAAAATAAGGCAAACCATTTTGATTAAATTCTTAACTTAAATCTGAGAATAATTGTGAACTCTGGGCCAGAAATTAAGCCAGTAATTTCTTGTCTAACAGTAACAAATTGGAAGAATAGTGAGGAAGTTCCAAATTTCAGAGAAGGTTATAGTTTACCTGTAGTTTGAGCTATAGCTCTCATTAATACTGTATCACCAACACCTAATTCTAATCCCTCATAGGCTGGTGCTAGTTGATTTAAACACAGATAAATACAACACAATAAATCATCAGGACTTAACACAATCACAGAACGCAGAAAATTACTTAATATCTCTATCATCTTTAATCTGTAATATAAAGCATATTATCATTATATATGATATGTAATGACAATATTATCATTATAATGATATGTACTGACAATATAGAGCATATTGTCATTACAATGATATGTACAATATGTTAGTGACAATATAGAGCACAATACATGTATAATAATGATGTTCTGACAATATAGAGCATATTATCATTATACCTACTGACAATATAGAGCATATTATCATTATAATAATGTACTGACAATATAGAGCATATTATCATTATAATAATGTACTGATAATATAGATGTCTTTATAGTTTATGATCAATATATAATTTTAAGAATTCTAACTATTCAACAAATTATTCAAATGAGATTTATACTGTACAACTAGGATACCATGCTATTGTTCTCAAACTAATAGATTGCATAGAATTTATATTGTAAAGTTACCAAACCAAATCATAAATTCAACATAATATACAGCTCAATGTAGAAAATAAAGTTTTGATACTGGAATGGTTGACATTACAACTGAGCTCAAATGTACAATAAATATTCATATGTTACCTGGCTGAAGTGTCTTCAATTGCTTCAAAGGTTTTTGCTAAGGCAAGATAAGGTACTCTGGAAGAGCATAATTAATAAATAGAACTCAATGACCATTGAATACCGCTTGGGTTATTAAACAAAATATCGAATACTGCTTGGGTTATTCAATGGTTCAAAAGAGTGTATTCATGCGCTAGTATTCCAAAAGTGATAGCAAGTGGAAATGGGCAAGGATTCACTCACATGAACCATTGAATAACCCAAGCGGTATTCAGTAGTTATCGAGTCCTTTTTTATTCTATAACTACATGCAAATCCCAAAATAAGAACAAATTCAATGGTCACTGAGTTCTGCAGACACTGTACTATCCAGATTATCACAAAACTAATCACTAATGAAATCAAATATAATCTTAGGTTCCGCCATTTTTTTTTTATGGAAACAGTAAAGACGTATTATAGTCTTAATGTCAATTCTGGAAGTAACATCATTCTTGAAGAATGTAGTCCTTGTCGTAGTCATTGGATACAACCATGGGATATTTGCATGTATTTGCATGTAGTTATAGAATAAAACAATACATAAGACAAACACAAAAACATTCTGTCAATCAGCCAAATTAAATTACAAAAGTTATTAAATGTTCCTGGAAAACAAACTGGGCAAAGAGGTGTGTGTTGCTTATTGTTTTATTACTGGATATTATATTTATTTAGGTAAAGAGACCACAAAATGTGTTTCTTACTTTTCTTTGTGTTTCCAACAAGCATCATCGATGGGATGGTATTTAGACTTTTTAGGATTATAGTCAATGTCTTTAACAGAAGACCTGAAAAATACAATATGATTACGCCTCATTAGCTCGCACTCCATTATCCAATCTCCTGCTTAAATTTGACAAATATTAATTTAAATACTCATTACACGTAATATGGCTTGTTTCATTTCAGTTGCCTGGAATTTTTCAACATCACTTAATGATCTCCTTGTGAAGGGTATTCTAATTAATAGCGGCAGCCAAGACTGAATGGCACGGTCAAGTTTCAAAGAATGCAACTCTTGCTAATTACTCATCAAATTTCCATAGCTAAAGATCTAAGGAACAGAAATCAAACAAAAAGAGAATGGCACACAGTGACCTGAATTGAAATAAGACCACCATTTGCAATTATAAATTAAAATGGATGAAATAATAATCAGTTAAAGATAATCTAATCAATTATACGTCTTGTTGAAAAAAAATCTGTGATTTCTAAGAAATATTGTTTTATCAAACAGCAGCATAGAACGACATTAAATAACCGAAGAAAAACATTGTGATACTCAAGAAACATTACGCAAGTGAAAGGAAATGAGAGTTGTGCTTCAATTAATAATCTCAAAAGGCCTAAATTTTTCACACTTCATGACAAGTCCGATATTGAAGACAGTTTCAACTTTTTTTCCCATATAATTAAGAATAAACAGATTCAGAGATCAGTCTTGCGTCCAAAATTCAATACAGCATTAAAGGCTTTTCCAAAAACAAAGAAGACCGCTGGCTTCGCCGTCATTTCTGACTTTCTTAAAACACATTAAACTAGTGTCATAGCCAAAGCGATTGCCATGGAAGAAAACGAAATTCCATGAGATTTGAAAGAAAACAAAGAAATGCAGCTTGTTAGATTCGGGACTGAATGGACAGATGTTGCAATCAGTCTTTTTTTGACAAATGACCATCAAATGTCACTTTGTCTGATTATGAGAAAATGTCTTTGTTTAAGTTTAATATTGGTTGTTTTGATGATGTGTAGTCTAGGTAACGAAGTGCACAGTTTAGTTTGATTAAATTTATATATTTCATCAATTTTACATCACATTATTGAACAAGCGAGTTTCTCGTGACAGTATTGCCGAACACAGTGGAAACAGAGAGAAACCTCCCAAAAACTTTGGATTTTATTCTGTTATAATAAACCTTCTGGTGCTTGTCATTATGTCTGGCACAGACTTGTCTTTTTTCAGTGTTATTACTGATACTTTTAATAGTATCCATCGCAAAGTTTAAAATGTAAGGTAGGGGCCTACTAATGTTATTATTTCCAGGTCTGTCTATTGATAAAGAAAATGTTATGTGGACTGAGGCTAAGGTAAAAATCTCCAGTTTTACCCCAACAATCTACTTACTGTTCCAAAAATCCATTATCAATACAGAGAGATAGAGAGAGAGGTTTAACGTCCACTTGACAAAAACCAGGTAAATTTCGGGACTAACATATGGTTTAATTTTATTTTAATTTGCTTGCTCGTATGGGTCTTTAGCAGTGGGAGAAAACTGGAGTGCTCGGAGGAAACCCACGAGGTTGAGAAGGTGCCCCATCTCCATGCAACATGCGCTCACACCAGGGATCAAAACCATAGACGCAAGCCAGCTAGAGGTCTAAGTGCGGCTCTCTAGACCACTAGGCCATCTCAATTCCCAAGATAGAAAGAGAGGTTTAACCTTCAATCCAGTCATTTCGGGACTAAAACATGGTTCAATTCTATTTCAATAACACTTAGGCAGTCAGAATGAACCATTAAGTAATCACCAAATATAACTAACATTTTATAATCTTCTGGATATTCCTGGTACTGATTAAACAAACTGTGTACTGCTAAACAAAATATCAAAATAATCATTTACGTAGATCTAAATTAACACATCACCATGGAGATGACATTTTTATTAACACATTCAGAAAACACAAGATGTTTCCAATCTCTATTCTAAAATTTATATACAATGGCAGAAACATCTTTTAAAAAAAAAAATTATGTTTCTGATTTTCCAACAGCTGAAAGATTAATCACAATGACTTATCTTTATATGTATAACTCATCATTTACAGGATTTTCCGAAGCGCTCCCCCCTTGTCAGTTATGCAAGACGAAGTGCCAGACAATGACAGCTGTTTAGTCGTTCGGATGGGATGAAACTGACGTCCTGTTTACACATTTGTGTGCATGTAAAAGATGTCATACTTATGCTGCTCAGGCAAAATTTCCTTACAGTACACTATTATGTTTGCCCGTCGTCATTAGCCCAGTCAGGTGCAGAACAGTAGGACGTTGAACCCCGTTTCATGTCATTTCATTTATATATTAGTGTACCGACATGTAACATAACATGGTTTAAATTCAACAGCGTAAACTTTTTATTTAATAATCACAGGCATTGGAATTCTTCTTGTAGACTCCAATACCGGTACTCATATGCCATATTAATGTTTTTACCGTTCAAAATTATTAAAGTTTCAAAATATTATCAATATGTGCTATCAATATTCAGCAAAAACACAGTATTTCTGGGAGAAAAAAAATTGCCTTGTATTTTTAAGTATCAATGCTTCAATATTTTGATCATTAAATATTATGTTGTCTGAATGTGCTAATAAAAATGTCACATCCATGGTGAAGTGTTAATCTAGATGCATTGATTTGAAATTTGGTGGTCTTTAGGAGAGGTCATTATTGAAAATGTTGAATAGAAGAAATGGATTGTAAATTTTGGAGGTTGTTTCCACACTTTTTACAATTTGAAAACAGGACAAATACTGTGTTTTTTTCTCGATTACATAGTAAGAGCTATATCTGCCTATTGCAGGTCTTTCTTTAGGCCTTAAAGTTACATAAACTCTTAATCAGACATTTATTAAACATGGCAAGACCATAATTAACTCACTAGGAAATCGGATGGCTCTGACTTTCAGTAAAAATTTTTTATTTTAAATGAAAAGGGGGGTTAAATTCAGACTTTTATGTGTACCTTAAAGATATGCAGATATTTTAGAGTAACAAAGTAAATAACACCATTCACATTACACAGCTTCAAGAAAAACTATCCTGGATTGGTCCAATTAACGAATAATGGATTACCCTAAGGAAAAACAGCTCAATATTTCATCAAATGGTTTCTTCTCACTTATGATTGGTGAAGAGTCGCAGATTCACAGTTAGTTCTCAAACTTTGTCTCCTTCTGTGTAGTTTGTTATCATTTCCATCACACAGTGTTAATTGATTTCTGAATGGTCATTTAGCAGTATCCGGTAGCCATATAAGTTATGAAAGCCAAATATGGGTATTTTTACCTAGAGTTATCGACGGGCTGGACATAGACATTATAGATAAATTATAGAGTTGCGCTTGAAACTTGTACTTGTTTTCACAGGATAAATTCTCTATTTTCTTCCGATAAAGAAACGTTAACATCAGGTAAGATGAATTTCTATAGATTATTATTTTTTGTAACTTCAGACCTTATCACATTCAGATCACTCAATGATCCCTTTGTCCATCTTGTACTAAACCCAAAAAGAGAGAGAGAGAAATGGGGTTTAACGTCCACTGAACACAAACTAGGTCATTTTGGGACTAACATATGGTTTAATTTTATTTCAATAATTCGCTTGCGCGTAGGGGTCTTTAGCAGTGGAAGGAAACCGGAGTGGGGTGGTTTTAATTCCACGGTTGTAAATGACAAGGAGTAGGGTAACCTGTCCAGCCTAATGAATTTTTCTGATTGATACGGTTTCCTCCCACTGCTAAAGACACCTACGCCAAAGCGAATTATTGAAATGTAATTGAACCATGTGTTGGTCCTGAAATTACCAAATTTGTGTCGCGTGAATGTTAAATCCCATTTCTCCTTCTCTCTCTCGCAATAGGTGGGTGTGAAACACAATCACAGTAAATGGAAATCTCTGATTGCGTAGCAATTGATAAAATCTTGAAGCTCAATTTAAACATGTCTGAATTCAGCACTTCCACCCACAACATCACAGAAAGTATAACATTTGCTTTCACAATTTTTCATCACAAGACTTGTTGCTGGGATTCTTTTGTTAAACTACAATAGTTTGTTAATTGTTAAAACTTTCACATTTTATGACCTTTATAATATCAACGTAAGTGAAACAAGTATAAAAGTTTGAGGTTAAATCAAGCAGAATAAAGTACCGAGGTGGTCAGTTCTATAAATTTCATTTTGCCATTGCTTACAGATTGGCAGAAAAACTGAAATTTTTATTTACATCAAGAATATCAACATTTTCAAGGTCATGGAAATAAATCTATGCAAATCTCATTCCACAATTTTGATACAATTGCTCCAAACTGAGCTAATGAAGACAGGAATTTTGATACAGTTCTCTTTAAGACAAGCAAATTTTGACTAGCTTAAACATCCAAACATATTTTGTATAAAGGATCTTTAAAAAACAACTCTGACCTGTAGAGCACTTACAAGGCTTTGGCCACAACGACAGTACCTCTGTAAAAAAAAAATATAATGCCAAACTCTGAACTTCAATAAGTTCGAACAAAATCAGATCTTTAATGTTTTGAAAAACTGGTGAATGAGCAAGGGTGATAACGAGAAGTTCTTATATGAATTGTGGATGTACAATAATGAAACATCCTTTACCGTCAATCAAGTCACTTAAATTAATCTGATATATACCATTAAGGATACATTATGGAAGATTAGATAAAGATCTGGCAGTTCTCACTATAATAGTTAAAAACTAGATAATGTAAAGGTAATTTTCTGAAAATTTCAGTCAAACTGATCAAGAATGAACCAAGAATTTAGCGATTGAATTTTTGGCCTAGCCACGATCATCATTACTAAAGTCTGCATTGATTATCCATTTCATGATTACATCATGAATGAGCATTGAGCAGCAGATCAGATTCCAATCGAGTAAATATTGCAGACTTCTGATGACATCGTGAGTTGATTATAGTCTGGATAAGTTAATTAATGTCTAATTAATAATCTAGATAACATTTCAGGCCTAAAGAAAGAACTGTACATGTAATAGGCATATTTAGCTCTTGCATAATGTATGTTTAAGTATATCCGTGAGTAAAAAAAAAAAAATCAATTTTTTTTACGGAGATTAATGATTTTATGTTCATCCGATCAATTTATGATCAAAGGAGATGTAAATATAAACAGTGAACAATTACAAGTAAATCGTGACGTTGTGAAGTGATTTATTATCTTATCACCAAACAACCATATTGTTTTCATCAATATCAAATAACGTTATGCACCGAAACATCAATTTACAATAATGCATCAGGATCCAGTAACCCATACTGTATTGTATCTATTCTCAAAATATTTTAACAGTAGAGGTCAAACGAGACTCTGTCTCGATTATCCATTTTATCTTTAATTTTCAAATCTCAAGGGCTTTCTAATCCAATTAAATCTCTGCCAACCAATGTCTGGAGAGTATATTAAAGGCCTGTCATGTCTAAATGATAGTCTATATAACTTTAGAAACCCAAACCCTGCCCTTTGCAGACTTACATTAGCTCTCACATAATGCATCGGTAAGATTGTCATTTTACAAAAATAAAGTTAATACTTTTCTAAAATGGTTGAATAATTCTATGAATTGAAAATTTAATAATATTCCACATCCTATTTGCAACAAATAAAATAAATTTAATTTGAAGATAATGTTTTGGGGTACCCCCAACTCTTATTGAGAAGTTGCAGAAAACAAATCTTAGAATTCAGATTGTATTTATCCAGAATCGACAAAACTCCACTTAGTTATCTCCAGTACTCTTTTTGTCGGTCACAATTTGCAACAAATAAAATAATGTTTTGGTGTACTTGCGATTCTTTTTGAGAAGTGGCAGAAAACAAATTATAAAAATTCTAATTGTATTTATCCTCGACTGACCATTACGTTGAGTGCCACACTATAAATTAATTAACTGGCCGATAACCCGGGACGTGTCAATGAGTTACACTAATTAATCATCTTGGATTAAAGGTTTTAGTTCATTGATATTTACCAAATGATAAAGTCATTATTTACCCCTAATAATTAATCCAAGCATTGATTATTTTTTGAGGTTTTGTTTCGTCTTAAAAAAATAATCATCTTGGATGACTGGTTTTAGCTCACTGATAAGGATGAAGTCATTATTTACTCCTAATAATAAATCCAAACATTGATTATTTGAGCTTTTGTCATAAAAAATTAAAGGAAAGGATCAAAATGGCCAACAATACTTTTGTTTTAAAAAACGAAGGGAAAGATTCAAAATACTTTTCAAAGAGAATTAAATATTTTGATAGTGGCAGTTTGTTTCCTGTGGTTTCATACAGCATGTAAAAAGTCAGCCATTTTTTCCATTATAAAGTCTGTCATTGAGTCAACTGCCGTGGTTTCAAATCCCCTGTTGTATGTGAAAAGGAGTAGGGTGGCCTGTCCAACCTCGTGGGTTTTCTCTGGGTCCTCCAGTTTCCTCCCACTACTAATAACCCCTACGCGCAAGCGAATTATTGACATTAAATTAAATCATATGTTAGTCCCAAAATGGCCTAGATTTTGTTGAGTGGACGTTAACCCCATTTCTCTCTATTTTTTTCCATTACCGACGCCAAAATTTTCTAAGGTGAAAGAAAAAATCTGATGTGAGCAGTGAGCTCCTTTTACAAATTGAAAATTCTATCAGTGATTCAGATTTTGTCAAAGTACCTGAAAATAACAAAAGGCCACACAAAATGACAAAATGCAAGAGAACAATCTGCCAAGCAGAGTATGATATTACATTACAAATAAAATTTAAGGTCACAATATAACAATACTTCAATAAAAAATATCCAATACAATTGTTAGAATGTTTGTCTTGTTATCAGCACAAAGCAGCTTCCTGGATTTTAAAATAGTTATCTTAATTGAAGTAGCAGACAAAAAACGTCTGAGCACAGAAAGTGAAATATGATACTGTTATCAACTGATTATAGAAAGAGAAATAATTCAGTCCAAGTCTCTTGTCATGGAGTATTAGATCAATTAGGAAAATAATATTAAACTGCACTAAAACATGACCATTACTGAAATAATCTTGAAATCTTCTGAAGGAGCAGATTTTCTTTGAAATTTGCACAATTAAAGTGGTGTTCTGATGGGTTAGATTACAATTAGTAATGGGGTTAGTCTAATCCAATTAAATTCTCTGAACAGTACAGCCATATAAAAAGTCAGAAGTCCAATTTAACCAATTTTACCATTGTTCATTATTGAAACTAAAATCAAATATACAATTATTTAAAGATGCATTATGTAACATTTAGATATAATTGATGATTCCGAGATTTTTGTCCATATTTGTTACAAGTTCCCAACGCGCAGCGTAATACCATTTCGACGATAAATGTAGAAATAACAAACTTCCCACAAAGCACGGCCTTGTTTGTTTGTGGGACAAAAATGGACTACGCGGGCTAAATATAATCGGGCTCTCTGATTGGTCAATATCTTTACAATGATTGACAGGTCGGATTCATGAATAGATCATTCTTGTTATAATATAGGTAAAAAATAGATAATGAAAAATAAATATAATGAAAATTCAAAATTGGAAATCGTGACCAATAATCTAGAGATTGAGGGAGTTGATTTTAGCCTTGTCATGTATATAGCCAGATTTAGCGCTTACACAATGGCTCTCTACCAACATTGGCTATATTGAACTAGGGCCCTAAAATTTAAAATGTAGAATTACTTTCTCTTAGCAAAAGAACAAAATTCACTAACTGCTATAAGTCCCCAAAAGTTTGGCACACAAAACTAATCACTACTTAAGGCTAAATGGAGCAATGGATTGTTTTTTTTTAAAAACTACTGGTAGAATATGGTTACCTCCGGACCAAAAGCTATAGCCAAGCATACTCATTTAATGAGAAGTGGTATCAGGGGCCTGATTCACGAATTCTTAACTTAAGATAAATCCAAATTCTAGTAGATACTTCAGTTTTGATTGGCTAAGCACTAAAATCAATCTAATATTATCCAATCAAATAAAATTTGTATTTTTATCTTAGTTAAAATTTCGTGAAACAAGCCCAAGGTGTTCGTATAGTAAACATACATGTAACCCGCATCTTCATCACACACAACACTATTCAAGATATATGACACTTTCAAATACCTTAAAGGGACGAGAACATTCTTGCTGGCTTGGTAGCTCCAGAAAATAAATAATACCCTTATTCTAGGTACTAGATGTTTAAGTGTCTTACCTGTTGTGTAAATTATCCATTACAACCTATTTTACTTGTCCAGAGGGTTCGAAAATATTTTAAAATCCAAGTCACATTTGAAAAGGTTTACGTTAGACTTTTCAAATCAATTGGTTGAATTTTTCCAATTTTTTTAAAATAGGTGTGTTAAGATGAAATTTATATCATCATTTAATTGGAATATTCTAAAATAATACTATTTGTTGACCAGAATGAAGATTGGGACATATTATTCAGTTAGAACAAGAGTGTTATTGGGGCTTTAAAGGGACAGTCCCGATTTGAACAGAGTCTCAAAAATAAAAGTCCGAGTACATATGAAATTTAAACGCCTAAATATAGAGGAATGGTGTATTGACCTTGTCTCAAAATTTCAGCTCAAAATATTGAGTCGTTTGGACGTGAACGTCAAAACTGTTTATCCGGACACAGAACCCTTTTAAGATTTCGGGTCAATTTTTTCGTTGTTGACCTAATAATCGATTCCCATTCCTTGAGAGGTCTATATATAGTGAATGGCTCTTGTGCTGTACTTGCTAGTGAAAGGTAAATTTCAACTACACATTATTTTTATCTAAATACAGCTTGGGACACCGGTCTCAATTTCCAGAAGAAGACTGACGTGTTTAAGTTGTTTGAAAATGTAACACAAATACTGAGTTAGTTGCTTGGCCCTATGGTAGAGGATTTTAAGGGACTTTAACACAAAATTAAGCAGTTATAGTCTTCAAAAAATTATCGGGATTAGCCCTTTAAGTACTATCACGAAACAGAAGAAATATTTTATGCCAAAGATTATCTACCTTTAAAAATATTTTGTGGCATACAAAAATTTCAACTATTTTTTTTTTCTTGTTAGATTGTTGTGAATATGAAGTATACAGTAGTAATGATGGTGGTACTATCCACTTACCTAACAGCAGACGGCCAATCATACTATACTAGTAAAGGTAATACCAACAAGTGTAATGAGTGTTGTCGGGGGATACCAGGAGTACAGGGTATGCCAGGTTTACATGGACAACCAGGAACAAGAGGAATGGATGGGCATAAAGGTGAAACAGGTTCCAAGGGTGATAAGGGCTCTGAAGGAATGATAGGTGAGTCCAGTAAAACAGTAACATACAAAAATATTGGATATTTGAAGTTGTGGCTTATCTGGGGCCTATTTCACAAAATTTTAACTAAGATATAAGATCTGAATTTTAGTTATTTGATTGGACAATATTAGATTGATTTTTGTTCTTAGCCAATCAAAATTGAAATATCTGCTAAAATTTGGATATTATCTTTAATTAAAATAACGTGAAACAGGGCCCAGTTGATAAGTCTTGCTTCATACATCAAAGGCATAAAAAAATGAAATAGGGTTTAATGTCCTACTGTTCTGATTCTAAACTGGGCAAATGAAGAGGGGCATACGTCATACAGTGTGCTATGAGGGAAAGTCTACCTGGGAAAATGCACTATGGTCTACTGTTATATTAATTTCCAACTGCCACGGAGAAAGAGAAAGAAATGGAGTTTAATGTCCACTCGACAATAACTAGGCCATTTCGGGACAAACATATGGTTTAATTTTATTTCAATAATTCGCTTGCGCGTAGGGGTCTTTAGCAGTGGGAGGAAACCAGAGTACCCGGAGAAAACCCACAAGGTTGAACAGGCGACCCTACTCCAGGGATTTGAAACCACGCCAGTTAACTCAATGGCAGGCCGTATGATACAGCGCGCGTACGCTAACCATTCGACCATCCAACCCCCCAACTGCCAAAGAATCCTTTACATACACGCCCAATGTGTACACGGGTCCTCAGTTTTTCGTCCCATCTGCATGACTAGACAGCTGTCCCCATCAGACCCTTTGTCCTGCATCATTGACATGGGGGAACCACGCCAGAAAATCTGGATGAACTTTCTCAGTCAATGCACACGACCACCTGGCTAACAAGCCAGCGTCTTACCCACTTACCCATCCTGATCCCCTAAGGCATAAGTGTTATCATGTAATGTAACATGTTTGGTTTGGTATGTTGCCTTTTAAAGTTACTTTTCAACACGATTCATTGCATATCAACAAAAAAACCTGATGCAAGATTTAGCACTACATGTATAAGAAATCTTTGCAAACTAGTTTAGTGTCCGTTCTCAAGCAGAGCTAGTTGTTGAAAGACAGCCAAAGTTTAGTATAAAATGGCCCATTACCCAAGATTAGCAATGATGACTGTCCTCACATATTTCATTTTATTGTTTCTCACAGGGGCACCAGGAGCTACTGGTCCAGTTGGTCCCAAAGGTGAGCGAGGTCGTAAAGGATCAAAAGGGCCTCAGGGTCCACAAGGTAAACCAGGCTTAAAAGGTGATCCTGGGACTAGAGGCTATGCAGGTAGTAAGGGTGAGAAGGGAGAAAAGGGAGATCAGGGTGCTCAACCACCTAAGATTGCCTTCTCCGCAAGTCGCAGCACCAAACTGGGACCAGTACTTCAAGACACTGCTGTGACATTTGATCGTGTTCACCTGAATCTTGGAGAGAGTTTTGACCCTTACACATCTCATTTTATCTGTAAGCATAACGGAACTTATCTATTCACTACACACATCCTGGGCCAGAATAAAATAGACGCTTATGCTTGGATGATGGTGAACAAAAATCACAAATTACCGTTACATGGAGATGGTCGTGCTGGGTATGGTACTGGCAGTAATACTATTATATTAGAGTTAACAGTTGATGAGCATGTATGGGTACAACTCAGTAAAGATTCAGCACTTATGAATGATTATTCTTCATTTTCTGGGCACATATTATTTGATGAATAACTCCGTTAACTCTTTTATTCTTTCTAACCACGTGAGAAAATTAGCTTTCAGTTAGATTGGGGACATCATGAAAATTACCTTTGTTAGTAATAATGTCTAGATTATTGTATGTTATTCCTAATCATAAAGGAGCTTATATTAACTTCTTAGATTTAGGTTACGATAAATTATTGAATGGTGTTATAAGTACTTTGATCTATGATAGTGTAAGCTCTATCTGATCAAAATTTGGTTTCAGACGATTTTTCCAAAGACTGCATGCTTACTAATTTTAGCTTGATTTGGGGTTATTTTGTTGACAGCTGGACATAAATTCAGTTATTTTCAACAAAAACAGATCAACACATAAAATCTATTGAAATCAATAAATTTAAATCTATAAAATCAAAATATTGAACGAGGTTACCATTGTAAATACATGTAAATTCTATTCCAACTTCGTAAAATTCCTTAGACATAAACTGTATTAGTAAGCAGCTATCTGTATAGTAAATTTTCATAATATTTGATGTATATAATGGTTGTGATATTTCAGTGTTTGTAATAAATGTGTGCAAATTGACTGTGGATGTGAAAACAATTGCTTATCTATGAAAAATAGTCAATATTTTAATTAATTTCATTTGATGAGCATGTATTAAATATGCATTAAGTAAGAGATAAATCTCTCCGTTGTAGTTCTTTTTTCTGGCTTCAAATGTTATGTTAAAGCTGAACTCCGGTTACAAAAATACTGAAATAATGTAATAAAAAAAAGTTAACGCCCACAAGCCGCCATACTTGTTTCCAATTTGTGAAATAAGTATGGCGGACATGGAGGCTTATGACCTGGAAAGGTTAGTTGATCTCACTTCCAGTTTGTTTCTCGTCAGCTAGCTATACACATCCGGCTTTATTCTCTTCACACGGTTCACTGATTGCTGTATTTCCCCCAAACAGTATACCAAATTATTGAAGATTGCAAAATGTCTGATCAGGTAGGCCTGTAAATAATTATATGAACTGCGTCTACTACATTATAGCCTAAGCTTTACTCCAAAACAAAAGATGCAACCAGATGTCTTACCCAACCTATTTTTCAACCAAAACAAATCACCTATACAAACTATTAGTATTGCCTTCTTCGTGTGTTCCATGTTGAATAGTGTTCATGAAAACGACCAATGGACATAACTACATGTTTGGGACGGCTCTCATTAGGGAGTGTTTGACAGTGCTAAATTTATTGATGTTATGTTTTTTTTTCTCCATTTTACCAACGTGTAAGAAATTGATATTGTAGTAGACGCAGTTCATATAATTATTTACAGTCTTACCTGATCAGACATGTTCAATCTTCAATAATTTGGTATACTGTTGGGGAAAAAACAGCAATCAGTGAACCGTGTGAAGAGAATAAAGCCGGATGTGTATAGCTAGCTGACGAGAAACAAACTGGAAGTGAGATCGGCTAACCTTTCAAGGTCATAAGCCTCCATGTCCGCCATACTTATTTCACAAGTTGGAAACAAGTATGGCGGCTTGCGGGCGTTAACTTTTTTTTTATTACATTATTTCGGTATTTTTGTAACCGGAGTTCAGCTTTAATTATTATTTAAACATTTACACAGTTGACAAGCCCATAATCAACCCTATACCCCACTGGATTGCTCTGATTATAAGTAGATTTGAATGTCACTGTTATTAAAGAGTTTCAATGATAAAATAGATATCCAAGGCTTACTTACGGAGGTCTTGATTATCAAGTACCATTGCTATCATAATAAACAATCTAGGTTACATTTGTCAAAACTTCGAACACTCACAACTTCACACAGAATAAAGTGATTTGACTGAAATTTTCAATATTAATTTTTCATTATGTATTTTGGAACTATTAATAATAAGAACTGCCAGCTCTAGAAATACATCTAACATAATCTTACATATCTGTGTAAAGATATATATTTATTATAGCAGGTGTATCCAATTAATGTTTTGTAATCATATGTATCCATTATGTATTTCTTTTTATTTGCCCATATTTAAGTGTATGTGAATTATGTTGTCAGCTCTGTCCATTACTCAAGAATTGGATATTAAAGTGTAACAACAATCGGACAGTCAGCCCCACATGCTCTAAGCATTTCCAATGGCAAGATTTCCCAACAAGATGTGTCGGAACAATTAATTTCGAACAAAAGTAGTATATGTGTGGATAAATTCAAAATCATCAGAAGAATACTACTACTCAATTTATATTATTAATTAATCATTACTTAGTGTAAGTAATGATTATAAACTACCATGTTAAATAATGAAGAGGTTAATTAATTATTGTGTTCTTTTTATCAAGGCAATTAGCAGATTGAAGTGTAGAATGTTAAACGTGAAGAGGTTAATTATTGTGTTCTTTCTATTAAGTCAGTAAGCAGGCTACTGTGTAGAATGTTAAAAACGTGAAATGTTTGTCAATAGTCTGTACTTTTTTGTAATAAAAAAAAAAATGTAACAAAATCTATCTATTTCCTGATATCGCTTGTAACTCTGTGATTTAAACTAAAAGTCTGGTATATTTTTTCTGAGAAGAAACCACATTCAATGCAGGATGGTTCATCTTTTTCCATCAATAATCCTATTTATTAATGTTTTGTTTTTATTCTTTTGATTCGATCTTCAGTTGACCATTTATACGCAGAACATTGGGCATTTAGAATTTGATCTTATTCTAGCATACCTAACAGTTTATGTTAAAATTTCTCTGGCCATGCTCCTACATAATTAATGTGAAAAATTATCATGAAAAGAAGCAGTCAACTGCAGAATACAGAATACCAGAAAACACTGGAAAACGCTAAATTACAAGAAAACACCATAAAGATTAGGGTTAGATTCTGGCATACATTATAGCCTGACTCCTGGTTACCTATTTAGAGTGTTTTCCGGCATATATTGTGTTTTCTGGAATTTCTGTGTTTTTCCGGCATTTTCCGGGATATAAGATGGAGTTTTCCGGTAGTTTTCTTAATATCAACCATATTTCTGAAGCAATGGCCCAAGAAATCCCTCTCTGGCCATTGCTGGAATAGCATCTGTTTCTTGAACATATGCGGGAGTGTGTCTATTCTTTCTGTTCAATGAAAGCTATCACTTACATGTAAGTACAGCAACATGACAGTCCTTCGTTTAATCTGGGTCTTCCCTATAACTTTGGACAGTGATTTAAGGTATTAAAAACAGTGAAAGTTTGTTCGTTTCCAAACAGTATTGTTTACATTTCATTCGACTTGATAGCCTCGTTTGTCACGCAATTAGTTTTACTGCAGTATTCAGCTATGCACAGGTTAATTAGGCATAATAAAATCGTGAGCCATGACGTAACGTTATGTAAACATATTTGGTCCAATATTGGCACTCGTTTTAAATGTAAAGCTTTTGTAGGGCAGCTAGTGATTGGTTGGTAGATGGACTACTGACCAATCAAAATTTAAAACAACAATATCCACTCTAATCAAACGAAACGCTGCGCGGAGTATGAATATCAACATGCTAAGGAGACAGTTATCCAACTGACCTTAATGTCAAAATTTTAACTATTGGATATGTTAGGATAAAGATAGGTTGCCAGGCAACAAAATCAACGCCTGCAGTAGGTAGATCGCCTGAGCAGATCATGGAGGCTAAGGCATTGTTTTCTTTTTCAAGGTAAATGGAGCATTACAAGACACTGATTAACTACAACAACCCATGAAAAAATTGTCAGGTAATTAAAATTTGACAAGCTTCTGGTTCTTATTTTAGCGAAAATAAAACACTTATTCATCTACGTAAAAGACTGTGTCAACTAGACTTTTCCAAGTGATCATGGGCAAGAAATTGGAAAGTAATCATAGCAGCTTCTCATGAACATACAAATTCAAGTCAATCAGATGATAATTTTAGCACCTATAGAATCTACAATATTTTTCTCAGTAATCAAGGGCCATAACTAAGACAGTAAATATCTGAAATCGATGAAGAAATGGGCTACTTGACCTCATGAAAATAAACACAATTGGCTGATAACTTTATACTTCAAAGCATTTACAAGTAAGGTGATTGACTGGGGTGACAGCAATACGACAACATTTCAATGTGGAAGTATAAAAATTCCTGTCAAAAAATATTGAAATGAGGTACTGACGTCACAAAAAATATTTATAAAGATACAAATAAATGCATCGACAAGATCAACTGACTTTCTATTCTTTTTTGTGTGTTTCTTACAAACATTATGAAATGTTCTGTTTTTAAGTTGATATTTTTCGAAGAGAAATTTTAACATTCAAGTATATCCTATTTCTACTCTCAATATAAAACTTTCAACGACATGCACAATTAGAAGACAGAAGCGTGATAAATGTTGTCTATAAATAACCAAGTTGTCAATATCGGCTTGTGTTATTGGCAACTTGTACAGAATATATCTCGCCACTAAACAGTCTTATTAAGAAATCTAACGAGTCTTCATCGAACCTGGGGGTAAAGAACAATCTCCTCACAATCACAACATACTGGCAGTTAGTATGCACAGTGTATAGCCAATCTCCTGGACTTTTTCTGTGACCATCTGAAGTTTTCCCGCACTCCGTCTTAAATACTACTTAGTTTCATTAAGCAGGACATGAGAGCTAAATGGCAATCACATAATTCAACAGAAATCTTATACTGATGAAAATTAATCATGTCTCAAGATCTTGCTATAAACTCTTCTTAATGGGTATTAACATTTAGTTTAATGGGGGCAAAGGGGAAAAAACTCTCCATTAAGCTTTAAATTTGTTTAAACCACTGCTTAAAGGGAGAGGGTATAAAAAAAAGACTTCATGTTTTCTTAATAATAAAATGTTATTTAAACAGGCATTTTGTAAGAGATAAATCAGCCTATTGCAGGTCTTTCAGTGGGCCTCAAATGTTATGTAAGTTATTAATTAGACATTTGTTTACATGACACGACCATAATCAACCCTTGATGCAAAGGGATGGCTCCGATTTTAAGTTGATTAGAACTGTTCGGCCATTAAATGATTCAATTTAAGAATGGAGAATGCACACGTCTAGTCAAAACTACAACTTTTAGGGTTTCAGGTCACGTGTCTTGAGTGTGAAATCGAACAGCAAGTGGCTGAAATATAGCCAAGTTCAATCTACGATTCTGAATTACTATTTAAGTAAATGTATTACTAGCAATTGTATTGTAATAGTTTAATGTCAATCTCGATATCTGAAAAGATTTAGGCTAAAAAATTATCGAAATGTAAGCGAAATTACCTTTTGTTTACAAGAGGCGCCAGCGGGAAAATCCCACTCTGACGTCAGGCGACCTAGGATTTTCCATTGCTACGACCCACTTTATTGGATTTCCGCATGTTAGTTTGCGGTCGATTTAAATATAGAACCAATGAAACGATAGATAACATTTTAGGGATTATACCTATGTCTGATATCACGTGATCCGACAATTAGAACCGAAGAAAACAAGATTTATCTGTTTTGATGACTGAAATTTGCCAAATTTCGACTAACTATAGCCTATTTTGTTTTGAGGTATCATCCAGATTATAAATATTTGACATATTATCATTAAAATTATTACGATTTTAATAAATCTTAGCTGACAATAACGTGCGACTTTCAGTTTTAAAATTGGTACTAGCAATTCTGAAGGGAAAATTCCCATTATGACGTACTCAAATTTGACTGAAAAGCACTTATTTTGGTCCATTCCACGCATTGACTGGTAGCGTTTTGATTACATTTTTGAAGTCGATCTCGGATTTTAAAATTCCATAACTTCGGATCTAATTGGAATATTTTGATGAAATAAAAAAAATTGGGGTAGCATTTTATGTATATTTTCACAAAATATCTTTTAAAAATTTTTTTCTGTCATTTGAAACTTTGACCTGAACCCCCTACAACTATTGATAACTTCACTCAAAATAAAGCAATTTGAATGAAATTTTCAGTACATTCATTTTGTATTATCTATTTTTGAAATATTATAGCAAGAAAACGATGAGCTCTTCAGGTAAATCTTACATAATGCCCCTTTAATAATCAACAATTTCGGCAGAATGATTTTCCCAGATGGCTATATACATCTACAAAATTTTGAATATTTAATGAAAATCGTTTCTATAATATTTTCCCCATTTTCCCCACAAGCTTTACTTGTCCCCAAGTATGGTACATGATACACTTGTATTCTAATGATGACAATTTATAATGGCATTTATACCTGACGAGAAGTGTCGTCTGCTGGGAGCAATTTACTATAAAATCTTCTAATCAAGCTAGTATTTGAATCTAGCACGTAAAATATAATGATCAGTTCATATAATGACCATATTATAAAGACAGACAGCGTCTGCTTCAAGCATTTTAGAAAATTTAAAATCTAACAACTTAATAATATAAGATAGGTTTTACTGGTATACTAAATGATCTACAAAATTACTGTAGAGGACGTATAAAAATCTTACAAAAACTTGTCCATGCCCAAGTCTTGCATAAGATATAGAAATATCATTATTCCTTAAGCTATAATATGAGCCCTCTCAGCTCATTAAGCATTGCTACATTAATTGGTGTCTCCAGCTTAAATACCCATATACAACACATCAGTTTTTGTCACGGGCAGTCCCTGGTGCGTGCTTTTCAAGGGAATAACAATTTTGAAGTTTTTACATCATTTTCAATACAAAAATATGTCCTTGATCAAGCATGTGCCTAAAAAATATCACCTATTCTAGAACACAGGTACATGTGGACAGGAACACCCTTCTTACCTATTTGATTTTTCTCAAAATTTTTAATTTTTTTTATTCTTCATACTTTATTTTTCTTCCCTAAATCATATAATATTTACTATCAAACATGTTCGCATTAAACATGATACCTTCTGGCGTATATATAAAAGAGAAAGGTAAAACACTCATCTGTTGACATTTTTTTTCTCTGTGGGGTACACCTGTCGCTATTTAATTCAAAAGCGTGAATAAAATCATCTTGCCGCACAAATCAACCACTCGGTTAGTCGGCTCCGTTCGATCTATATTCTTTTCAATAAAACACGTATTTCAAATTTTTTAAAAATTCTTCTAAGTCAGTTTATTTGCTATAAATCACTTGAAATTTTTTACAATTCATCGACAATTTTGTTATGTTCAGTAGAAATGACGGAAGTGGTAATAAGGGAGTCAACCATGTCAAATGGCTCGAATAAATCAGCGTTACTTAAAGGTAATAAATCCAAATTCTAATGTGCAAGTTTTTTTTAGTTTTTTTTTTTATAAACAATATTTTATATTCAGCAAATATCTGAATTTGGATGGGGAAACAGGCTAAGCCAATGTGTAGCCCTTCTCTATAATTAGATACATACATGTACACACATAATGTATGCATATACAGAAATATACATTAAGACAAAGTAAGAAAACACATCATAACAATTATACATGTGTACTGGATCAAAACTTTACAGATGGAGAACAAAAACATGCACTACAAGGATAATTATGACAAGCAGTTGATTAATTTATAGTATTCCTCCACGTCATTGACATTCAATGTAACGGCTGATCCAGGATAAATATGATTTTTTTTTTTTCGCCAGTTCTCAAACAGCAAAACATTATCGCCATTATCAAATTTTAATCGCCACTTTCATAATTTTGCATTTGACAGTCAGAGACCCAAGGTACTATACACCCCTATATATATATAAAACATACAAACCCTTTCTGGAAAAATTGATATTCCCCACCCAGGGATTTCAATCCTGTATCAATACTATCATACGAATAGAAGTATCCTGTAGATATTTTGGCCCAATTTAGAGACAAGAAAAGTTTATGGGAAAATACTTTATGCCATTTGTGATTAAAAATAGGTTTTCAATAAATATTCAAAATTTCCCAGATAACAAAAGCTAAATCTAAATATCTATACCAGGGAGTAAAACAAATCTAATTCAGAGTCGCTCTTGTACATCTTCTGAATTATTTTGGACAGTTGTATAATCATGTTTTTCATGTAACATAATACAACTAGTGATTTAAATATCCATTAAGTTTTGGTACAAGACGACAGTTAATCAATATATTGAATTAAGTGGAATTATAAGATAAGATATATGTAGTAACTAACAATGAACAAGATTGACAGTATAACACGTACTGTAAAACATAAATGACAAGATAATGAAATCTGAGACAATCACACCAAGCTTTTAGGTTTTATATATTAACCCTTTCAACACGGGCGACTGGATTTACAGCTGCGACATTTTAGTGCCCACAATACAAGCATCTCGTTGACCAGTCGCTACTTCCACATGCTTATGCCCAAACAGCAGACATCTTAAGTCGCAAAACATCAGGAACTCAGCAGTCAAAGGGTCATAATATTTAAGCTATATTTCAATGAATATAGGCAAGTTTCATATACATGTATGTTTATAGATCAATATTCATTATTACAACATTAAATTTAATTGGATATGTTCCATATGTTCCCCAATTAAAGCAAGGGCTAAAGAGTAAAAAATAGAGGTGCTAATTAAATTACAGGGTAATTTGGACTAGAAATATTCAATAACTAAATATGAAAGAAGAATGCAAAAGCTATGTAACGTAACTCTAACCCAGCACTACACTAACTAAACACCAACTCAACACAGCATTACAAGGGGTTTAATGTCCACTTGACACAAACCAGGACATTTCGGGACTAACATGGTTCAATTTTACTTCAATAATTTGCTTGCGCATAGGTGTCTTCAGCAGTGGGAGGAACCGGAGGACCCAGAGAAAACCCATGAAGTTGGACAGACGACCCTACTCCTTGTCATGTACATTGAATCATCGTAAGCAGACTGATTGACAGACCTTATGATACAATTTTGGGACCAAACCTCTATATTGGAATAGCCTCTTTTTTTTTTTTTTAACAAAGGTATACCTTTTATTATCATATTCTAATCATTTATGTAATATTAAAGAGACAAGATTCTCTTCTTTGGGGTTTTTTTCTTGTGATTTTTAAAATATACATGACCCCAGAGCGTGTCCAATGGCAACGCCAGTATGATGTTTGGGGGGGGGGGGCTGTCTCATCATACTGAATTTCAATATTCTTGTATTTATTTGTCTTCAAATTTACTAAAAAAATTTCTTATTTTTCTTGTATTTAATTCATTTACAGAATACTTACTAAACAAAAAAAAAAATTAAAAAAAAGTAATAATGTTTGAACTACGCATCCGATCTTTTGATTATCCTGTATAATTTTCTAGACTAGAAAATATGTTGCTCTAATTAGTCTAAATCGAATAAACTTCTCTCTCCCTCCAACCGTAATTAATAATAATTCACGACTCTTCGGGAATTGACTTTACGAATAGAATGTCTCAAAAGTTCCCCTTCCAACTTCTGTTCCAACCATTTCCATCCATTTTAAAGTCCTTTGTCGAATAGTTTGGTGTCGACGTCACGATATACGACCTTAACCATAGCGCGAAAGAACTGACGATGATTACGTACCGTACCATCATAGGCACGATAGAGAAACTCTACGTCACTTGTAATGACAGACGATCTCGTTAAATCTCGCGTGATTCTACGATACAGTATTGTTAATGTTTACATCGCTGACATCTGGTCGGCAGATTTTAAAGTTATGGATAGATATTTTGAAGTTCACCAGTTAGAAATTTATCAGGAAAAAATTAATGATTGTTTGTTTAATGATATTACACTTTTGAAACAAGGTGCTTGAATTAATTAAAGCGGAACAATATCATAACAAAAGCGTTGTCAAAAATCGGAACCGACCGCAAAAAATCAGGACCTGACGGGACAAAAAGCGGAAATCCGCTTTAAAGCGGGAAAAAATCATGTCTGGGTAATGAAACATTTGGAATATACTAAAATCTCATTTAGAGTAACAACTCATGTAATTATGAGAATAAAGTTTTGCCCCACGCTAACAATTAGATATACATGAAACATTTAATATCATGGATCTAGCTGTTCAGTTATCAAAATTCATTGAAAATCAAAATACTTGTTCATTTCAACACCTTAAACTCTGTGTATCAATCTGAGGTTTGGCCTCTATAACGTCACAAGATTTTTTGAAGTTATCAAGGGAGAGAACTCTTGCACTAATTATCGGAAATCGCTGAAAATCAATAGGATTCTTAGTCTCATGACCTTAAACACTGTGTATAAATTTAAAGTAAATCGAATATTAACTTTGGCCTCCAGAGCGTCCACAAGATTTTTAGAAGTGATCAAGGGCCATAACTCTGGCACTAATTATCGGAAATCGCTGAAAATCAATTCGTCTCATGATCTTAAACACTGTGTATAAATTTAAAGTAAATCGGATATTAACTTTGGCCTCTAGAGCGTCCACAAGATTTTTTGAAGTGATCAAGGGCCATAACTCAGGCACTAATTATTGGAAATCGCTGAAAATCAATAGGCTTCTTCGTCTCATGACCTTAAACACTGTGTATACATTTAAAGTCAATCGGATATTAACTTTGGCCTCTAGAGCGTCCACAAGCAATTGTGGACGCCGGACCAACGGACGGACAGACGGACGGGGGCGACGACAATATACGACCACATTTCAATGTGGGCGTATAAAAACTAAAACCCCTTTGTATAAAGCTTGTCTCATCAAAATATGAAACAGATCAACTCAATTTAAAACCTTTATCTTGACCAGAATATTTGAAATGGATCAATTCTAAACCAAAAAAGTAGGGGATTCGGCAGGCCTCATATTTCTTTATCTCTACTACCAGGATGTTTCGATTGCTCAGGCAAGGCACAACAAATTTAGACTAAATAAATTTTATAGTAAATTTCATAGTCTTTTTACATTTCAATTGTAGTAATATCAACTCACCCTGTGTTAGATTTCTCTTCCACATCTTTTTCTTTTTTTGGACTGGTCTGTTTACTCTTAGGACTAACAACTGTTTCTTTCTTTGGACTGCTCTGTTTACTTTTAGGACTAACAACTGTCTCTTTCTTTACATCTTTCTTCTTTTCTTTTTCAGCTTTAGGTGCTTTAAAAATTTTTTTTTAAACTTCCTGATTATTTCTATGATATAGCAAGAAATTCGGATTGACAACTTACATTGCAGTTTGGCTAGTCTCCGTTGCAAAGACAGGTTGCCAGACAATGAAACATATACCAACAGGAATATTTACAGGTTGTTGCTTTGTGAATATTTAAGTAGAACACTCATTCTGACATAATACATGTTCACTTATCACCAAAACAATTCTACACTGTAGCTCTGTGAGTAAGACGTTAGTTAGCTAACCAGGAGGTTCCTTGTTCGATTGCGGTGTTGGTCAAGAAATTTCATTGGGATATTTGAGTGGTTGAAGTTTTATCAAAATCTATTACTACGACAAGGATTGAAATTAAAAATAAACAAAAAAAAACCAGAAAGCAGGTAGGTGACAAAATAAGTACTTACAGAAAAAATCATTTACAGGCTTTTTGCTCTTTTTACTACCAGGGGAATTAGATTTTCTCTTCTCTTTCACTGTGAAAAAATATATAACAAATTCAAACAGTTGACAAATATCTAAAGTAAGCACTGATAGAAACTTTTTGTCTTCTTATAAATCTTCCTTTTTCCTCTGTATCACAAGATTTCATGAATTTAAATTAACAGGACTTATAAATCCCAAATTTATCTTTAAAACATTCTGGAAGTTTCCTCTTTACGCCATTTTAACCACCTCAAAATGTGAATGTGGGAGATACAGATGCATCAAATGTGGGCAAATAAAAACCAAAACTTTGTATTAACACATGTACATAGTTTCAAAAGACACATCTTAAGCAAACTTTTCCAATATGACAAGTAGAGTTTTCTCCCTCTAATGGCTGATAACTGGTGTATGTTCAGCCAGTTTAGTTGTCGATCAAACAAAAGAAAGTTTTCAAAGTATTTGTTGATAATTACTACATTATATAAGGTTTCAATTTAAACATAGACTGCCCTACAAGAGGGTTTAATTAGGCATCAATATTATCCAGTTTTAGATTTGAAGATGCTATAATGTGTAAATCTAGACCTGATAATAAAAAGATAAAAATTTCAAAATGTTCTTCTTTTTACCTTTTTTCGATTTTACTTCTTCCTTTTTTGTGTCTTCAATTTCTTCTTTTATTTCTTCTTTAATTTCTTTTTTTATTTCACTTTTTTCTTCTGTTTCCTGCAGGTAAGTAGAAATTAAATAATTTTCAATTTGCCATTATTGAACTTAAAAAATATCTACATACCCTATATGTTAAAGGGTGAGGAAATTGTAGTTGATCAATATTCAATTATTTTTATGTGGTCAACCAAAAATGTCCACTGCACATTAATGGTAAAGAGTGTCACTAACTGTTGTTGAATTGGGATATATAGAAAAAAGTATTATTACCTTCATTTCAACGTCATCAATATCTGCTGGTAAAGGCTTTATTCCTAAATCTTCATCTGTTTTAGCTTCAGTTTTAACTGTGGATTCAGATTTTTGTCGTTTGGCTGGACTTTCTACTGGAGCAGACTGTGGACTGTCCGCTATACTTTTTCTTTTAACAGCACTGCCTAATCCCATACTCTTACGAGCTGAAAAAACAGGTTGAAATAATTAGTTCAAATACAAAGTTAATTTCTTCAGTTAAAGTTATATACAGACAGTTCAAAATTAACAAATAATCAATTCAATAATCAATTCAGCATAAACCATACAATCATAAATAATAATTGTAGGGGTTGTAGTTGCTAGCGCTTAATAATAATAATAATAATGACTTTATTTGAGAAGGGTTGAAGATTAGGCTATAATAGCCTTTCTAACATCCTGCCCTTCATAGAAAATATATTACAAAAGATATAGACTGTGTGCATTAAATAACACACAACAATAATTTACAATAGAGGAAAATATATACAAATCACTTAAAAGATTAATTTAAACATATGCGCTTTCATAAAACAGAAAATTTGAATAAATAGATATAACATATATCAACAAATGTACAATATGTACATGATCATAATATGGTGATTTACAGAATATACGTACATGTACAAATACATATAAGAAATATAGGGGGGGGGGGCTATTTAGGATAATACATTTGGCGTAGATTTTACGTATAGAAGAAGTTTTTTCCTGAAAAGATTCAAGTTACATGTATTTAAAGTTTTTAAAGAGGGTGGCAACGAATTCCATAGTTTTGGTCCTATAAAGCGTATACTGCTTTTAACTATATTAATGTTTGGTTTAAGAGTGGTATGTTCGGTTTAAGAGTGGTAAGTTTATTGTTAAGATGATTATAGGGAGTTTGATAATAAGGTAAGAGGTCAAATAAATAACTAGGGCATTGTTTTAGCAGAATTTTATAGATAAATATACAATGATTAGAGATATGTCGATTTTCTATTGTCAGAATTTTCAAATCGAGGGTAAACATCGGCAGTATGTTTTACATCTAAGATTAATTTTAGGGCCATTATTTGCTGTCGGGAAAGGCGGTCAAGAGATTTAGCGTCGCAACGGTCCCATACTGAGGAACAATAGCCTATATGTGGTTGAAAGTGGGCATTATAAAAAAGGATTCGGAACGGAGTTGGAAGATATTTTTTAATTTGACGGAGTTGAAAAGCTTTCTGGCTTAATTTTTTAAAGGTATACTCGATATGATCTTTCCAAGTTAGATTATGATTGAGAAAAACACCTAATAGCTTTACCGAGGAGACGACTTCTAATGGTTCATTACGTAATTTAATATTCAAAGTAGCAGGGAGGATATTTCTTTTTTGTTGCGTCGTAATTACTATAGTTTTTGTTTTCGATATATTTAATCTCAGGTGGTTTTTATCACACCAAGCTAACACTATATTGGCGTCAAATTGAAGTTTTTGTTCTAACTCTTTGACAGTGGATCCAGAGGTGTACATGGTTGTATCATCCGCAACGAGTTCAGTTTTAGCAGATAGGTATAAGGGTAAATTATTATAAAAATATTAAATAGTATGGGTCCTAATATTGACCCTTCCACCGTAGGTGAAATCGCAGATAAGTTGATTTATTTTCATTTTCATTATCTTAGCTTACGCACAAGCGTCTTTCCTATGGGAGACAACAGACGTACCAGAAGTAAACCCACAAAGTTTAGAAGGCTCCCCTATCTCCAAGCCACATATGCTCAAACCAGGGTCAAAAGCACAACCACAAGTATGAGCTGACTGGCCAGCTATAGAGGTTGAAGCGTGGCACTCAAGACCACAAGGCCATTCCAACCCCCAACTGTATGGGTATGAATTTCTGGTAATTATAGCAAATGCACTCAACATAATATTTACTTTGAAATAGGGCCTCAGTTTACCTGTTTTACGAATAGGAAATCCACCAGGAGATTTCAATGGCGATGCTACCGTTTCTGTTTGATCATCCTACAATTAAAAAGAATATTATTTAATTTGTCATTTAGTTGTTAATTTAAAGAATATTATATCTCAATAACCTGTACGTATAAAAATCAATTGATTATAGTAATTAAACTAAGGCTTAATGTATCATTTAATTTTTTACTACAATATCAAATTCTGAACATGTTAAATATGTACTCAAATGATTATCTAATGCTCTCAGATTGGATTGAATTGGATTTTAATAGGCCCATCAGGTTTCTCTGCAACCAATAATAGACAAAGAGAGACAATGGGATTTTACGTCCACCCAACACAAACTAGACCATTTCGAGACTAACATATGGTTCAATTTCATTTCAATAATTTGTTGCACTTAGGGGTACCATTAAAAGATGACAGCAGTATAGATCTATGAAATTTTATTTGTCATAACTTAGTAAATATTGAACAGGAGGTCGACACAACACAACTAGACAATTCTGGGACTAACATATGGTTTAATTTTATTTCAATAATTCGCTTGCGCTTCGGGTTCTTTAGCAGTGCGAGAAAACCAGAGGACCAGAAGAAAACCCATAAGATTGGACAGGCGACGACCCTACTTTAGCAGTGCGAGGATGACATGCTTTATGATACATGCTTTATGATACAGCAAGTGCGTGTGCTAACCATGGACAGGCGACCGGGGATTCGAAACCATGCCAGTTGACTCAATGACATGCTTTGATACAGCAAGTGCGTGTGCTAACCATTCAGCTATCCAACCCCTTCCCCCCCCCCACCCCCCGAATTGAGCAGCCTGATATTCATAATATTGTCAGCAACGGATTCCTATAGCACTTAATAATGTAACTTTCTCTTATTTAAAATCTGTATTCATACAATAATATCACAGAACAAAGTACAAACCTGTACAGTTATAACTTCAGGTGTTTTAGACTTGGGTGTTTTGCTATTTTCCAAATTTTCTGGCTTTTTATTTACTTTAGGACTTGTAATTTCATCAGCTGCCTTGCTATTCTTAAAACTATCCAACTTTTTCTTAGTTTTACTAGTAATCCCCTTTTCTTCAGTTTTGTTGGATTTTTCAACAACTTCTAATTTTTGATCAACTTCTGTTTTTTCATCATTTTTTGTTACTTCAACTGGTTCAATTTCGTTTTCTTCATCTTCATCACTTTCAATAATCCTCCAGCGCTTTTTACTACGTACTTTAATTGGTGAGTCTACATCACTCTTTACTGGACTATCAACTTTCTTTGGTGAATTATTCTTTACCCTCATGGGCGATTTTTCGGATGGCCTGAAATAGAATATATCCAAATGTCAAACTTCAAAGTCCATCTCGTAAAAATTTTTTTATGAACTATGATAGGAATTTTTTTTTACTATTAAAATATATGAACTGTCTGGCTAGTGTGTCTTTTCTGATACATGTATCTTAATATATCAAAATTCGTTTTAATTGTTATTTTCTAGATCAATGGATGATTATAAAAAATTAATTTTTTTACACAAAATTGGGATTTTTCTGATTTCTGACATCTAGCATATAGATACATGTAGGAAACAAATGCAATCATAATACTTACACGCTGTTCTTAGAAGCAGGTGGTTTACTAAAGAAAGATCTGTAAATATATAAAATAGTTTTAATAGTCTTTAATTATGATTTCTCAAAAAGAGCGAGATTATTCGTTAAACAATATTTTATTCTTATGAAAAGAACTGAACAAGAAACTACATCTGTATTTATAGTTCTACCTCTCCATGCTAAACAAATCACAGTGCCAATATTTCTATTAATAAGAAATGAATATATATTTAATATTTATTACAGGTGATAAGTAATATCAAAATATTGAAATCGCAAATATTTATATGACTTTGTAATTTACCCATGCCCACTGCCAAGTCTTTGAAGGGAGCTAAACATGGTACATGTACATATATTGTTCCCATCTACAACCCATCACAATTCCTAAATATAAAGTTTGAAAACCCTAATTCTTCAATTGGTTGGCAAGCAAAAAAAATCTTTTTTTTTTACAGCAGAGAGAGAGACAAGGGGGGGTTTAACGTCCACTCAACACAAACTAGGACATCTGGTTTAATTTTATTTCCACAATTCGCTTGCGCGTACAGGTCTTCAGCAGTGGGAGGAAACCGGAGTACCTGGAGAGTACCCACGAGGTTGGACAGGCGACCCTACTCCTTGTCACGTACAACCGGGGCTTCGAAACCACACCAGTTAACTCAATGGCAGGCCGTATGATACAGCATGTGCACGCTGATCATTCGGCCACCCAACCCTCTTGCTTAGAGCAAACTGACCAAATAGAGAAATAATAAACTGTAGGCATTATTCCAGAAAATTGTAATATATAATCTTAATTTCGAAATTAATATTTACATCTAAAGATACATTATTGAAATTTTAGTCTAGTCTCGATCATCATTACTTAAGTCGGTTCGATAAAAAACATCTTGATTTTTTTATTTAATCATTAATGGACATTAAGCAGCAGATAGTTGATTATGGTCTGGATAAGTTAATTAATGTTGAATTAATAATTTAGATAACATTTCAGGCAAAAAGCAAAACGTGCAATTGGCAGATGTAGTTCTTGCATAATTATGTTTAACATTTCGTATGTGTACTTGAAGTTATCTTAATGACAGAAAAGTACTCTGATTTTCATGTATATAGACCCATTGCCATTTCAGGACTATATTGTTAATTTTCATTTCAAAATTCGATTGTGAGTAGGGGTCTTTAGCAGTGTAGGGAAACCAAACGACCAAGAGAAACCCCACAAGGTTTGACAGGTGACCTGTTGACTACTTGTCCAGCACAACCAATTGAAAACATGCCATTTGACCCAATTGATTCCCAAATTTACTTGAGATGGATAATAATAATTTTGCTCATTTGACAGCAGAGAATGACTTCCACTAATTTAATGAACATTTAACAATTAGTATAATTAAGCTCTCATTACTGGGGCAAACTATTAAAACCAAAATTATAGCAACAAGGGGGTTGAGTGGTCTAGTAGTTTAACACAACGTGCGAGTGAACCGATAATTTCTGTCATTGAGTCTATTAACTTGGTTTTGAGTAGAGTCCCAGAGGATTGTCTAACATTGTGGGTTTTCTCCCTATCCTCAGGTTTCCTACCACTGCTAAAGACCTAATTTTGAAATAATAAATGAACCATGTTATTCCCAAAATGTCCTAATGTGTCCCTGTCTCTCCATAGCAACTGACACAAACTCTTACTATAAGGTACGTCATGTCATTAATAGTTTAAATTGTCACGCTCAGGGATAATAGAATCTAATTAGGACATGAAATAGAGACCTTTTAATGATAGGTACCAGTATAACAGAATGTCTGGGAGAAACCGTTATACGGATTCTGCTGTGTGTTCTGTGTACATTTTCCCACCATAAACATCCCAAAGGTGCATTTCGAATACCCATACTTGAAATGCATCGCCTAAGAAAAAGAAATTAAACAAGTTCACAGATACACAAGTCTAGCTGTCACAGTGATAAAAAGCGGCAGACTATCAAGATACACCCGCATTTTGCAAGGGATGGACAAAGAAAATTATAGAGCCTATCACATTCGAAAAAGATCACAGAACGGTGCTGAATATTGATAGGGTTTGTCTTGTTCTCTCATGATAGGGTTTGTCTTGTCCTCTGATGACCCCCATCATATTTTAATAAAAAGGAGTATGGGTGTCATCAGTCACTAATTATTCTATTTATTGTCATTTTTGCTATATTATAAATTATTAAATAATGATTTGAATCCACAGCATTAATACCCTTTGTTGTACTTTGGAATACTGAATTGTACAACAGATTATTTTTTGCCAATTTTATTTCAAACACCCGGGGGTAGGTTTTTGATAATCCTTAAGAATATACAAGTAAAGCTCTCTAACTAAATATTCGAAATTACAAACACAATTTATTGGCCCATTCCAATCAAAATAGATGTTGATATCTACAGAGAAAGTATGGGATCTTAATATTCCTGTGAATCCCTGCACAATGAAAAGGAAAAATTTAGTGAGAAAGTTTGAGACCCAGCTAGACAGTAGCCATGTGCGACACAACTTTTTATACAATAAACTTACTTATACTTACTTACTGATTAGTTTTTGAACCGCTGTGATAGTCTAAATTATTGGCCAACACACGTCACAAATTTAAGAACATCGTCGACAAAGACGAAATGAAGTTGTGCAGGGCAAAAAATTTGGAATCATTAAAAAAAATTAAAATTTAGACAAAGCAAAAAATTAACCCCACCCCCATGACCCACGCTCATTTTGGGTTCAAAGAATACAAATCTATCTGCTTCTGGTACCAGTCAAATCGTCCACAAGCAAAGTCGTCCACAGTGAAGTCGTCCACAACCGTTGGTGAAGTCGTCCGCAACTATTGGTGATGTCGTCCACAACTATTGGTTATGTCGTCCACAACTAAGAATAAGACTCGTGCACAACTAAGAATAAGACTCGTACACAATTCAATCGTATCTACAACCATTGGTGATGTTGTCCAAAACTAAGAATAAGACTCGTACACAATTTAATCGCATGGAAGAAATAGCTAGTACTATTCCGTTATTTGATTTCAGATCGAATTACGGTTGTTTTTGTACTAAAGTTATTCGTATGGTCATTGTTGATTGTTTGATTAGTATTGACGATTTGTTTTGTAATAAAGTTAGCGTAAATTAGTCGAATGTGTGAAAGAAATTCGAGGGGGACGTGATCGGCTGTCATCTGGCTCTGCACAGGTGTGACGTCGTGTTTGATATTCAATTTTATACCGATACTTTTGAATCCGAATTCTACACATTTCTTTAATGGTAGTGTCATATTTATTTCTATTTACATACATGTAAATTCTTTTTTTATTTGGAAACCATTAAAACACACACTTATAGTTAAATTATAGAAAATCGCACGAGAAGCTTGATTTCTCGATTGAAGGGTGTAAGTGATAAAAACCACAATTTTTTGATTGGTCAGAGGCGTCTAACCGCAGGAAAATTTACAGTTACTATTGGATGACAGCATGCATGCACGAATAAAACTATCTTATTTGCATATTGCATGGGGGGATGTTTTTATAATAAAGTTAATGTTAATCGTATTGTTTGTTTGATCGTATGATCATTGTTTTGTTGTTCACCGATGTTTTTTTTAATGAAGTATTCTTGTATTGTTTGTTAATTGGCGTTATGATTTTAGCAATTTTGATTGTTTGATTAGTGTTTATTGTCAGTATCAGAAAATGCTGAAGTTAAAATCAGAAAATGCCGTGGTATTTCTTTATAACACAATTTGTAGTCCTTCGCGTAACAGTCATGTAACTTGCAAACGTTTTTATTCATCCGTCGATGATAGACAATGATCACGTGACAACCATAACTGAAATGGCTATAAAATAAAGTTCTGTACGACTGATGATATAGCCTACAACATTTGTTAACAGTATCAGAAAATGCTGTGGTATTTCTTTATAACACAATTTGTAGTCCTTCGCGTAACAGTCATGTAACTTGCAAACTTTTTATTCATCCGTCGATGATAGACAATGATCATGTGACAACCATAACTGAAATGGCTATAAAATAAAGTTCTGTACGACTGATGATATAGCCTACAATATTTGTTAACAGTATCAGAAGAGCGTGGAAGACGTGCAATTCTGAAACCATGCCGAGACTGTCTTCAATGACCACGTGGCGTATTTTAATTTAATGCACCTTTTATGAATAATCAACAAGCTTGTTTTGAATATTTTACCGGATTATAGAAAGAATATCCATATCCCGAATGTAAACAATGTCGTATTACATCTTCAAAATTAAACTAAGTCTTGTGGACGACTCAACCATCGAGTGTGGACGACTCCACCAACGGGTGTGGACGACTTAACCAGGTTTTTCGTGTGGACGACTTTATCTTTTACTATAATTTTAGGCTAATAGATTTTTTTAGATTATGTTTTATTATTTCATAACAATAGTCAAATACTAGTATTTCAAATAGTCCATAAATATTGTCAATCCAGATCCAGTTTATTTAGTCAATTTTTTATGAGCGGAAAATTAACCGGGTAAACCAATATGGATTACTGGCGGGCCTGATACTTACGTGATTGCTTTCTGCATGTTGAATCTGTAAGTAAGCTTAATTATTTCTATAAATTACAAAAATAACCCATGTAAACAATATCGAGCATGACAATTCGCGCCCTTTCGCCACTGACAGTCTAAAGTAGGAAACTTTTTCAAGGGAGATAAATCCTGTCTAAATTAAAAAAAAAAGATTCATATTGTTTTTAAACTGATTTATTTCCCGTCACAGTATTGCAATGCTATAGAAAAGACAATAGCCGTTAGAATTATTCTAAATAATAATGGACAAGACTACAACATGCTGTAATACATTATAGAGCCCGTATATCGAGAGTCACATTTATTATGCACGTTTCTTGTTTACAATTGAAAATGACGTCAGCGTCAGGTGTTTATACGTCATTTCCGTGTTTCGCCATTTTATTACGGAAGAAATAGAGAAGTACTGAACACGGTTAATTGGATGATTATTTTTTTCTAATGAATTCCAATCATGTGACAAAAGTCGGAGAATAGCTACGCATAACAACTGTAAGTATTTATCCGTGAAGCTATTTGAAATAATGATACGGTTTAAAGAATAATAATACGGCATATGTTGATCTTCAGAAAAGCATATTTATTATCTGGATAAATATCTCGTTCGGTTTCTGACAGGGAGACTGAAGAGTGACAATTCTGAGTCTGATGATTGATTCTGTCCATCTTCATAAAATTTATGTTGTGACATCTTACTGTATATAACTGTACATCGAGAAGTACACACCAACGTTGATATAGCTCTGTTCTAGAAATATTTTGGTGTGTTTTGTGTTTATTTCGTCAGTTTCTCAATTCATAATAATTACAACTTCAAACAACAATCACAATCTGAGGACACTGTAGGTTGAGTCGACTGAGTGACAGTCATGTCATCCATGTAGCTGTCATGTAAAAAATGTTACAAAAATAGATTTAGACGTATATCAATATTTGTCATCATTATTTACTGGCAGGCCTTTTTGATTTGGTTCAAAATAAAATGGTCGGTTGGATTTTTATTTATTTTATATTTTATATGTTGATTTGTGTTGTCAGACAAAACTTCTATTTTACATGTACTTCTGTAGATAAAGCCAGTGTTGAGATACGGGTATAACTATTTTTGGGTCACTGTGTCAAGAGTACCGCATATTTTTTTTAAGTTGTGCATTGTTGTATATCAATAGGCCTACTGCAATTACTGGCCTTACATGTACATGTACATGCATTTGCAGATGCACCAATGAAATCATAAATTATATTACAATGACATTTGCTTCTTATCAAAGACCTTGATGTCTTTTCATTTTAGATATTCTTAAATGGTATTGTGTTTAGATACACACATAAATAATCCCTCGTAATTAATTGAGATATCTTAGTTCAGTTAAAGAAGCCAGTAAAGTCCTACCAAATGCAATGATTTTGCCAATAAGCAATGATTTTGCCAGTTACTAAACACTCTTAAGTGTTTGTTATGGCTACAGCTAGCCATTTACATCTGACCGATTCTTAATCATGTGAATGATAAAAAAAGCAAACTAATAAACAGTATAATTTGTTTATACTGTTGTAAATAGGCCATAAGCAAGAAAATGTTTTTGAAACACCCAACACTTACTTGACATCAGTACAAATACCAGGTACATATGTCAGTTATTTTCGCACTTTTCCCTAGTTAAACTTTATGTATAACATGTATTGCATTACTCCTGTGTATACATTGATGTGCACTTTAAAGATCCCTTGGCAATTGGAATTCAATATAAGAGTAAGTCACAGTGCTGCTGCCCGGGCAAAGTTTCTGTAATAGCACACTGTGTAGCACATGCCCGTCTTCATTAGCCCAGTCTTAGCAGAATAGTAGATTACATTACATTAATTACAATTAGTCGCTTTGTATTTATGCACTTTGAGTACATGTTTTGAGAATACACTTTAGGATTTATGATACTTGATTTTATTCCAGTTACATGTTTACATGTACATGTAACTGCTGTTAGGAATATATTTGAGTAGGCGTGCAATACAATTACACTAATTGGTTATCAAGAGGCTATAAAATTCCTGTGTAGAAATCAAATCACACTCTAGTTCATATCATGGTTTTGAAACTTGTTACTTGTTTCTAAGGTTGTTTTGAAATATATACATTGATGCAATAAAACACAGCACTTTTAAATAATGGATGATTTTCATTTCAATCTTTTTTGAGAAATGCACTTTAATCCTGCAAAACGTGGCAATAATGTTTTCACAATGCTGTTAGCGTACTCCAAGTTACTGATGATCTTATGGTAGAGACATTAGGATATTAAGCTCCATTTCATTTCATTTACTTCAAGTAATATATCATGTTAATTTTTTGTGCTTTTTAACATTGGTATGGTATCCTAATCCCCATTTCCTATATTTCTTATATAAAGCAGTATATATTTCTAGTCGTTGCGATGGCAAGTAAAAGTGAGGTCCATCCTACATGTAAATACATTGATGAAACCATGGATTCTCTTACCTCACATTGCACTCTTAAGGGCGTTGAGTAGTCTAAAATGCAAATTTTAAAGCTAGCACTGTAATTTTTGTTGATAAGATATGACATTTTTTGTTATTTGGGGTGATAAACTACATATTAATCACCAAATAAATACCAATTTTATTTACCAACTATGTTCCAAACTTGGCCCAAAAGCATGATAAAAAGGGGTACTGATGACAACAAAAGTAGAATTTTCTCAGTTATGCCTGCAGATATTTTCATCAAATTTCGCATGAACAATGCTAATAGCAAGTCCCAAAAATACACTGGTCAATTTTTGGCTATAGGTTGTGGTTTGTCTTGTATCCATGGAAACGCAAAAAAACGATGCGTTTTCTTGGAAATTCTATTAGTACAAGCTCAAAAGATTTATTGATAATCCCACCAGTAGATCGAAAGTGGAGGTTATAAGCTACATTTCGACACCAAAAACGTTAAAAAATACCAACTCAAAGTATTTTAAAATTGTTGTTCATTATTTACCTTCAAACGAGATTTTGCGATTTTGGGTTAATTCTTTGAATACGTCGACAACAAGTATTAAAATACAACAATTCGGATGTAAAAGTAAATAATTACTTCACTGCACTACTCCACCGCACTCTAAATCATGTTATGCATTCAAAAAATAGTAATCTTTGACCATAAAAAAAAAATCCGTCATGTTCCTTTCGTGATAGATAAATAGACCTGGATAATAGCGTCATACAGGGAATTCCTTCTGGTCACGTGACATCTTCCACTCCCGTTGAAGCCACGTCTGTGTTGATCACGTGACCGGCGTGCACGACGTCATAATTTATTCAACACCTTATCTAGGTCGGGGAATCAGTCTCGTTTGCTATAAATAGTTTTATTCCTCCGCCTCGTATCTCCATTGTTACACATAAAACGACGCGACTTTCGAGAGTTTTCTGAGTTATTTTATAAGTGGAACAAGTTTGCAAAGACTTAATAAGATTGGCGTTGAAAAGTTAGTGCGAATCTTAGACTGCTCAACGCCCTTAAATCTAGAAATTAGAACACTTGAATCCATTTTTTCAGGCCATCTCAATTTTCATCAAGGTTGCTGAGATGCAAATAAGGTTAAGGCACATGATTGTTGGAGGGATTGTAAGTTAGGGTTAGGGTTTAAGTTAGCCTTTTCAAGTAGATCTAACCGTTTTAGAAATACCATACATATGTCTGTCACAAAATAAACAATGTGTTTTAAGTAGATTGTATTCAAAATTTGGGACAGATTTTCCAACTCACAGTACGATCCAATTAAAATTAGTAGATATCAATTACATTTTTTTAAAATGTTGTATGGCCGGTTTAATGCTAGGTATTTCGACTGCAGACACGATACGATACATATTGCAATTCAGTTACTACAATTTTTAATATGATTTGTATAGGGATTCATAACCAGGTCAATGCATAAATGAATAATTGGTATTTTTATTGGAGTCACCCGTTGCAATTTTTTCAAGCTGAAATGTGCTAAAGATGAATTCATGAATTTACATGTAGCAGATTGTGAATTTGAAAATCTGTCTGCAGTTAAAAAGTTCCTTTCTGCTGTGATATTTACTGAAGATGATGAAAACGGTTTTGAAGACGGTAATGGTGTTTAGTTTATGACAAGAACAGATTATGACAAATGTTCAAGTTACTGGTATAAAAAGATTAACAAAAATAAAATAATTGAAAATCTATTCAGTGCTGTGAAGAAAAGATTGGAATAGGATGGCAATTTAGATGGAGTGATAATGACTATGGCAACTAAATTTTATTTGTACATGGGAGTTTGAATTGGATATTTCTTCTGACAATATTAGTTTTGCTGCTGATGATGATGATTTACAATTTATATTATTTATAGACGTATTTCATCATTTTGGGGTTATGATATACTTTATAAAGTATTTGTCTGTCTGAAAATCTGAAATGTCAGGCCGAAACACTGAGTTTATAAGTTTAATTTTAGCCGTAAATGTGGTAGAGATTTTCTACTTATTATGGATATTATGGAATCTGAATTCTACACATTTCTCAACAGTGAAATCATACCCATCGGATGGCAACAAGCGTTTATTATAGTCTGGTCATTATAAGAGATGTTTAATTACCATTATTAGTTTATATAACATTTAAGGCCTAAAGAAAGATATACAAATAGGCAGATTTTAAGAAAGAAACATCCATTTCACTGGATAGGCCAGGATAGTCGGTCAAAGGGAGGGAATTCCTGACCTTGGTTAATCTAAAAATAGTATCCAAATTTCTTTTGAAAGTCACGGTAAATGATAATAATAGCTTTTTTTTTTGGCATAGAAATGTGCTTCTGTTGTCGTGTTTTGGTCATTTCTGGTAATAATAATAATAACAGTAACTAGACTAAGGGGAATTCTTTCGATGTGAATAACCAGTCTTTTTGACAGATGCTGATAACAAATAAATTGCTCTATTTGTTTTCTTTGTTTTGTGGGACACAGATCACATATTATTTTTCATAGAATACACTGACAGGAACGGCAAAGTCTACTGATTGCTAATAAATGATATTTTGTCCAATTTTTTACAAATCGCATTAGTTATTACATGAATACGTCACGATTCTAATGGATCTTTTGTGTAAACCAATGAAAACGATGAACAAATCCAAGTTCTACTCAACCGATTTTGACAAACTTGGTGTCAAATTGAAGCTAACATTTGGACGAATATTACTTTAGTACAAATTGTGATAATATGAAATAGATTTTTCTTTCAGACCTGTTTAAATAACGTCCTATGAATTTTTTTGATTTTCTGGAATTTTGGCCTTATTATTGGCAACACGAAAAAAAAATTCTGTAATTTTATCAAGCACTACCTTAGCTATTTGCATGCCAAAAATTATTTAATTCGGATCAGGCAAGACTGAGAACTTTTTAGATTTTTTAGGAAAATTGATCATTTTTTAAGCTGATTTCAAAATTGAATATATCTAAAAGCACAAGAGAGATGTGCCCAAACTATTGCTTGAATCACAGCTTCAGATGTCTATTTAAAGATGATACGAAATTAATTGTGAATAATCTTTAATTGTGAAGTTACCATAGGTTAGTCATGGCAACACCCTTAATTAGGCACCTGTGAGATAATGTACTGAATCCTTCAGGTTTACATGTATGTTCAGAGAGAGAGAAATGGGGTTTAATGTCCACATGACACAAATTAGATCATTTTGGGATTAACACATGGTTTAATTCTATTTCAATAATTTGCTTGCGTGTAGGGGTCTTTAGGAAACCGGTGGAAGGAAACCGGATTACCCGGAGAAAACCCACCAGGTTGGACAGGCGATCTTACTCCTTGCCACATACAACCGGGGATTTGAAACCACGCAAGTTGACTCAATGGAAGACCGTATGATACAGCGTGCGCATGCTAACCCTTTGGCCATCCAACCCCCCTTATTTTCACATACTTTTACTTGTCGATATTAATGATACTAATTGCAGTGATATGATTAAATGCTATATGTAAGTGATAAAAGGCTCATCAACTTAATTATAATGATATAATGAACTTAATGTAAGACTATGATTGTAAGTGCTGTATTCTACAGCATGTACAACAGTAGGATTATACCACAGCATTATATTCTATACAGGTGTTATTGATTTTGATCTATTTATTTTCACATACCTGGTACATATTATCAACAAGACAACTCTTTTAACTTGTGTAGTTTATCACATTGTGAATAATACACTGTATTGATCATTTTGTTCTCGACAAAATGTTTCAAAACAAATCTTATTGATCGATTGACGATTATGATGTACATGTTTTCTTCAAAATTGTATATTTTTATCTGTTGAAATTTGTCTTTGTGTGCGAAATATGTGAAAAAAGGTTTGTTGATAATACACATTTATCAGCCAAACGATCCTCGCATAGCCTTGATCACCGTTGCTACAGGAATTAATTATGCCCTAACCATGGCCTTAATCAATTATTGTGCAGAACTGGCTGAATTAGAGCTGTGAATCCTTCTGTACATGTATCATTGTGGCTTAGTGAGCAAGGATGCTAGTTAGCGATCTTTGTGTTAGTCAAGAAAGTTCTATCTGATTTTCCAACATGTTTTCTGTGTTCAGTAGTGTAGGACAATGCACCACAGTGTCTAGTCGTTTGGATGCATGAAAAATTAAGGTACTTGAAGGAACAGGCAGAAACTTGACTATCCAGGGACACATTACATGACATATTACATGTCCATCTGCATAAGGCGAGTTGATTCAGAAAAGTAAAACAATAAACCCCATTTCAATTCACTTCCATTTTGATTTACATAAATTTTTATAATTATGATTTCCCACACATTGACATATGCCACTACTTTGCGTTAGCCCCATTGGTGCAGAATAATAGGACGTTGCACCACATTTCATTCATTTAAGACTGGTTGTCTTAATCTACCTGTCTTGATTAGCCCAGTTGGTGCAGAAAAGTAGTATGTTAAACCCCAGATGAAGTAAATATGTGATAAAAGTAAGTGCTACCTGGGGAGGTGGGGGCGGATTGCGGAATGGTTAGCATGTGCGCACTGTACATGTATCAGGTCTTTCATTTGAGTCAACCGGCTTAGTTTCAATTACTTGGTTGTAAGGGATAAAGATGAGGGTTATCTGTCCAGCTAAAGACCCCTATGTGCAAAGAAATTATTGAAACAAAATTGAACCCCATGTTAGTCCCAAAATAACCTAGTTTGTGTCGAGTGGTCATTAAACCCCATTGCTCTCTCTAATGCTACCTGAAACTTTGGCTGAAAGTGTTTATCAGATAACCCACGCCATTCAATCATTGTCATTTTATCAAGGACATTGATTAGTTCAACATCTAATTAATCACTTTTGATTATTTTGCTGTAGTGTTGTAAGTTTGACGATATAGTAGATTTACCATGGTAACAAATCTGTATTTTATTTTGTTGTCAGGTCACGTGATGCAATCTGATTAAAAGATCGATCCTATTTCATTTTGATTTTTATACTTCAACATGTTGTTTTACTTGTCTTTACTAAACTAGGATCTGGAAGAGTTGTTATATAACCTGTGTTCTTGTTGATGTAACAATGTAAGGGATTTGCCAATGAAACAACCTGATGTAGTGTGTTTTTGATGAACGGTGCACGGAACTGTGGGTATCCCAGTAGAAGCATCAACACTGATTTGTTAATAAATTGTTTGACGTTATGGTGGCAAGGGCTGCTCGTATAACCCTTACACGACCTCACATGTAGTGGAAGCCATCGAAAGTATGAAAAAAAAACCCGAAATATAGATCTGTATTTTAATCATGACCTAAATTCTTATTTTTACAGCATGATAATAAATGTTGCGTTCTTTGTACATGTATGTAGTCAGACATTGTATAATCTGTTTGATCAACAAGATTGATGAAAGTGTTAAGACTCTATAAAACAGACAGGATTTTATCATACATCTTAATTGTGTATACATGCATATCATTTCAATTTTGTATTTTAAATATTTATATGCATAAAAGATGTTTTTTATTTTTAATTTTTTTACTGGTGTGAAATTATTTATGCATATAGTTTTCTTTTGTGATACGATTTGGCCTGTCTCGAAATAATCACCATATGCTTTGGTGCAGTATAGCCCGGTTGGTGCTGATGTAACATAAACCAATTTCATTCATTCATTTTGTACATATACACAGGAATTTGAAAGAGTGTATTTCTCTTAAATTGATTTTTCAGATGGCTACCGTTGATTCCACAACAGTGTCACCATCATCCACTACTAAAGTCTTGACTAGTTTGATGACTACTATTATAAAATCAACTACAGCAGTTCCTGAACCAACTACAACAACTTCAATTCCTACCACAACCCAAACAACTACCATAGTTAACCCAGATGTAACAGGTTCATCACTGGATCCTAATGTATCCAATATATCAGCTCCAATACCCTTGATCTTTTTACAGACTACTGCAGCTCAAGGGATAGCAGGAACATTTGCAGTGGCAGCTATACTTATAACAGTTCATCAGGTGAGTTATTGTAATCCTTGAGTGACATGTAAAAATTGAGTACAATTTAAAAAACACAACATATGAATTTATGTGCAAACAATGACTGGTTTTTACACATATAGAACAATGTTAGTACAATTGTTCTCTTATTGTTGTCAAGTTATTAAATGAACATATTTACTGTCAACATTACTAGGTTTACCAACACAATTTACATCTTTATCTCCATATTCGTGAAGGGGGAGGGGTGTGGTCAAATGGTTAACGTGCACGCGTTGTGTCATAAGGTTTAGCATTTAGTCAACTAGCATGGTTTCAATTCCCCGGTTGTATGTTGCATGTTAGTCCGAAATGACCTAGTTTGTGTCAAATGAATGTTAAACCGCAATACATATTTGTTTTAAAAGCATATTTGTTTTAAAAGCATATTTGTTTTAAAAGCATATTTGTTTCTAAAAAAAAACATATTTGTTTTAAAAGCAAAGTATCGGAGAAGGTTAAACTGACAAATTGCACAGTATTATGGTTAAATGATTTATTTGAATGCAATTCATGGATATTCAGGTCAAAGCTATATTCAATGTCAAGAATAAACCATTTTCAAAACTCTATTAGTATTATGGTCTTGATGACATATGTATCAAATTCTATTCAACCTTGTTGAATGTTAATCTGAATAAAATGATTTTATAGCTACACATATTTAACTGATTGTGATTTGGGATATATTACATAAACTGCAACTGTGCAGAACATACCGCATAACACCCATGAAAATTAAACCTGTCTTGCTTATCTTGTAGTTTCATACAGTTTGGGGTTTTAAGAAAGAAAACAAATCCACACACATTTATAAAACCACAAACACCCAAATCTAAACATGCAGTTGTTATTTGAATGAACATTTTAAAGAATAGAATTACACACAGGTGATAACTTTGCAGTGTTGTCATTCACTCATTCAGATATTAAATGAATCAAGAAATTATATTTTAGTATTCATAAAATGGTCTTAATAAAACAATGAATTTTAAGTTGTAAAGTTAACACAAAAATGTGTTATAATTTGTAAAGAGGAGGACTTTTATCACAAAACTGACATTTGACCTGTTGTCAAATATGTACTTGTCTTACTTTTTCTTTCTACATGTGTCAGACATTATTATTAGTTTTCATAATGTATTGTTACTAGATACATGTAATGAGTTATAGATATATATGTTTTCAATATAACTCATATGTCTGTTCAGACAAAAATAGATTATTGGGATAATAGATTTATCTGTAGCCTGAATCAAGTTGATTGTTGTATTGTTTTGATGGATAGGTTACAATTGTGTAATGTTCATAAAATGAAACTATAGCATACCAAATGATAACATTTTGTGGTGTTGTCAAATTAATGATTCAGGTCCAAATCTAAGATTGAGTATTCATTTAGAAATTCTTGTAGTTTAAGCTGTTGCACTAATACTATTGTGGAATAACGTGCAGTGTTGTCATTCACAAATTCAGTCATAATCCTTCTGATGGCTGTCATTTTGTCTCGTATTGATTTGTATTTTTTCTCAATATTAATAATTCAAAGTTTAAAATATGAGTATGAGGGAGTTAGGTGGTCAAATGGTTAGCATGTGCATGCTTTATCATAAGGTCTGCCATTAAGTCAACTGGCGTAGTTTTGATTCCCCGATTGTACGTGGTCCTCCAGTTTCCTCCCACTGCTAAAGACCCCTACACACAGACGAATTATTGAAATACAATTGAACCATGTGTTAGTCCAGAAATGACCTAATTTGTGTCAAGTGGATATTAAACCCCATTTGTCTCTCTCTCTGATAGCCATTCTTGCTGATTAGATTAGAACTTCTAATCGATTCAACATATAAGGTTTCCGGTGTACTGGAGAGTTGAATATGGGCTTATAATGTCAATAAATGTCTAAATAATAATTCATATATAATATTTGATGCCAGAAAAAATACCTGCAATATGCAGATTTAGCTTTAACATAATAATACATTGTTGATAAATAATATCATACTGTGAATACATTATTTAAACATGGTAATGTAATTTGTAAATTTATTACTTCTGTTTAAAAAGATGACTTCCTAATAGCTTTTAGTGTAAAGACAAAAAATATGGATTTTATCTGCTTATTAGCAGGTGTCTGTATCAACATAGAAATTTGACATTTCATCAGAGGAAAATGATAAAGTATAATGTCACCATACATTGTACATGTATTGTTTTATTATATTATTCTTGGAAGGCCTAATCATAATGTGACCAGGGCTCTATTTTTCAATATCTGAACTAAAGCGAAAATCCAGATTTTAGTAAATTAGTCTTATAGTATACCCAGTATTTTCCATTCAAATTACTAAAATATTTACAAATGCTGCAATAAACATGCCCCATATTTTCAGATGCTGTGTTAAAACATGCAAAATATGGCATTTAATGTACACTGACTTTAAAGCCGAATAACCCTGCCATTTTTTACCCCTGTTCATTGTCATTTGAGCAGTATTAAATGCCTTACAAACTACAATATTGACATATCTTTGTGAATGCTGAATAAATTAGATCAATGTTTTGACTGATATTGCTGTTAGAGATAAAACTTTGACAATATTATAGTTTGCAAGGGATTAACAATTCTTCAAATGATGATATTAAATAATCAGTTTCAGTACTTTTTGGTGTAAATTAGCTAGATTAAGACATTGGACGAAAAATGCAATTAAAAATCAATGCCTTTGTGTTACACATTTGGCCATAGTCAGTCACAAATAAAGTTCTGGTTGTCAGATTAGTTTGAAGAGAATTTGATTATGAATTATACATTTTATTATTGTAAAAAAAAAAAAAAAAAAAAAAAAAAAAATGTACCTTCTATCTTCATATTTAAAATAAATTTAAACATGTTTGTGATATATTATGGTGGCTTAAAGTATAATTTGGAGGTCCTGTGTTTGAACCTGTAATTAGCTGAGAAAATTTGTATGATTTTTCTGGTATGGTGCCCTGTCAGTGGTGCAAGAGGCAAGGCTTGGCAACAGACAGTGTATATTCATTCGAATGGGATAAAAAAAAAAACGAGGTCCTGTGTGCAGATAACTTGTAAAAGAAGCCTTGACAGGAGGAGGAATTTGTTATAAGAGTGAAGCGTAACGCATCTTCTGGGCAAAATTTCCCACATGGCGTATGCCTGTCATGATTAGCCCAGTTGTTATAGAACGTTATTATACCCCATTTCATGTTATGATATATTGAAATAAAAGACTACTGTAAAGAAAAGTCTTTCCAGTAGAAACAAGGCTGATAATCAACATTATAAATAGTTTCTGTACAATATTAGTTGAAGGGTGATAAATTGCATATGTCTACTGGATGTGTTGCAATTACTGTTGAACCAAGACAAGGTCATTGTGAAACAATAATCTATAATCATCTCTTCACCAGGCAAACCAAGTATTGACCCGTCACATGATAGCCTCTTTCCATTCTATTGCCCTGTTATCATGGTTAATTATAGTCCCTATTGAACATAATCAGGAACTATTTTTGCAAAAACTCGCTTACTCAGCATAAATAACTGGCATTTCGGCTTTGTTATAAAATTAAATAATTGTATTAAGAAGTATGGGTAGGATAAATTTGTTATTATTCTTAGAAGAACCACTACCAATTCAACAAGCAAATCATGTAGTGTTGTTCAACAGGTTTTTTTCTAAATTTAGCATTTGAATAGTGTTCACAAAGTTTTCAGGATTACCAATATGATAAGGAGTCACGGCCGCTCAGTAAGTAAGATGTTGACTTGCTAACCCGGAGGTCCCATATTCCATCTAACTGGTTGCAGAAACAGATCAAGCTTGGTCCCTCCCCCCCCTACTCAGTTGTGCAGGACAGCGGGTGGGTCTGGCATGGGACAACCTACATGTACAATGGGACAAAAACCCTGAGATCTCATACACACATTGGTGTGTATATAAAAGAAACTTTAACAGGTTGTAGTTGCACTGTAAAAATGGTGTATGTCCATCTACATTAGCCCTGTTTGTTGCATTACAGTAGGAGTTTTAACCTCATGTTGTCATCATAGTTGAATTTAAAGATGAAATAAGATATTAAATATAGATCGCACCCAAAACATTGATACCATTGAATTTTTAATCAAAGAACAAGGAATTACTGAGACGAGTGGATTGAGTATGGTGCTAGACAATAATGGCCCATTCATTAAAAATAGATAATCATAGAATTTATAGAAACCTTTTTTAAATAAACGATGCATCATTTTCGTTTGTCACTGAAATACCAAATTTTTCAATCCACGCTAAATTGTACTCAATCAGTTTGATTATACATTTAATTAAAAAACCAAATCAAAATACCAAAACTAGGTAATTACCTGGAATGGATTCAATAAGATTTAAATTGTCGGGGACAACAAAATGGTAACAGGTTTATTACATAGCGAACAGCATAGATCAAAGAAATTTTAGTTCCACATATCTTTGTAAATATTGAATGCAATTGAACCATTTTATTACTGATATTCATATTAGAGATTTGTTTTTCAATATGTACTTTGATGAAAGTGAATTCTATAACACTAAAATAACTCAAGACTTTTTTAGTACCATATAGAACTGAAGGTAGTGATAGTATGTCAGTCAAACTATTCATAAGCACGAAAAAATCTGAATAACTTAGTTTCATCTCAGTCCCCTTAACTCCACAAATTTTATCCCTTAGGGTAACTTACTTTATCCTTACGTAAAATAATGTTAGTCCATTTAATGTAAAATTGATTTCACATCAGGCCACTTATTTATCTTCCCTTTTTGTTCTGTACACATTTGATTGATGTTTGAAAAAAGATATTATTCATAAAACAAGGAACCAGCCATTATGGTATCATAAATCAATCTTGTTTAGTTGGTTTATAAAGATTGCATTAGTTGAAGCACATCTGTGTTAAAGGAGCTAAATCACTAATATTTGGGACTAACAGGTCGCAACCCATATGATAACGTAACATGAACGCATATAAACTGAATAACATTCAATCGTTTCCTTTTTTACTCTCGTTTCAAATTAGTTATGTTGAGCGAAGTCTCAATCGAAAGCAATCTCTAACATCTGGTTATTCCAGTCTACATGGTGGCTATACAAAGCCTTAGTAAGGTCACAGCATCAAAGTTGATTTAAATTGATAAATCATTCGTGTTTTCGTTGTCAAAGACTTTGGATCATATTGAGTTAGACACTTAGCTATGTGTACTTTAAGGCGATCTATTAATTTCATTATTGCATTACATAACATTTGAGATAACGAATCAAATTAGGTACATACCACCAAGTATGACCAGGACACTGGTTCTTTAGTTCTGTGTATCGTAACTTTCCTGTTGTTGTCTAGACTAAAAGATTGTCCTGTTAGTTGCTATGGAAACAAATCACAATTTAAGGTTGAGAAGATCTTAAATTGATAATAAAAGGATGTAAAATAAGGACAGTATATTGAATAATGATAACATTATATATTACTATTAAAGCAAATACCATTAGGCACGCTCGAATAGAGCTTATGGGTCCATTTCCACAATTACAAATCAAATTAAGATTTTTTTATTAGTAGAGAATTTGCTATGGTAGAGAATTGACGAGAATTGAATATCCTGGTTGTGCTATTTAATGTAAGATAGTAGACAAACTGGTTAGATTTATGAGTTGTGTGTAGGTGATGGAAGATGAAATTGGTTTTACGGGTCTACTTTTCTGCATTATTTGATGGATGCGTGTTATTATTACTTAGTTGTATTACTGGTACATGTTGTGTACTTTGGTTCACGTCTGCTTTAGTTAACACATAAATCAAAGTAACTAATAGCAGTAGGCCTACATCCATCTGTGGGCATGTTATTTCCATCAGTTTATATTTACACTTCTTGTATTGGATGGAATTGAAATGGGGTATAGAAGTAATATCCTACAGACCTACTGTTCTACTCCAACTGGGCTAATGAAGACAGGCATACGCCATACAGACAGTATGCTATAAGTTATGTTATAAGTGAAATTTTGCCCAGACAACAGGGCTACAACTTACTCTTAAGCCAGACTGACACTTGCATGACTTTTGGCCATGATTTTGTTGTGCCCATCAGTGTCCACATTGGCCTGAACTGGCACGACGAGTTTGCGCATTGTTTACGCACTTCCCGCATGGGCACGATGAGTTTGCGCAAATCGGACGGTGTCGTGCCACGGAATCGTGCAAGTGTCAGCCTTGCTTTATATCGAATTCCAACTGTCAAGTGTTCTTTGAACTTTTACTTGCACGCCAATGTGTTAACTATAGCAGATGTTAACTATCTGAATGACTACACAGCTGCCCTAGCCATGACCTGCACCACTGACAATTTACATGCACCTCACTGAGTACACATGACCTAATTTTTTTGCCCCATCTGAATGACTACACAGCTGTCCTTGTCAGGCCCTTCACCACTGACGCTTGTAAACTGGGCCTGAAAATAACAAGGAAATTTTTTCACGCTCCCTGTTTTGAAATGGGGGTTGGGTAGCCGAAAGGTTTATCGTGTGGCGTGCGCTTTAGATTATAAGGTTTGTCATTGTGGTTTTGATTCCTAGCTTGTGTGTGACAAGGAGGATGGGGGGCCTGTCCAACATCGAACCCCCAATGTGCAATCAAATCAGTGAAATAGAATTGAACAATATCTTAGTCCCGAAATGACCTAGTTTGTGTTGAGTGGATGTTTAACGCCATTTCTCTCCCTCTTCTTTGTTGAAATCAATTTTTACGTAAATGAGAAGTCCCAGATGTAATTTAATACATTACATAAGATTTGGATACTGACGGTTCTCGCTATAATAAAAGTTAAGAAATATATAATTAAAATGGAACATGTTGAAAATTTCAGTCCAACCTCGTGGTTTTCACCAGTTCCTCTGGTTCCCTCCCACTTCTGAGTGATTCACGGCTATAGAAAACAAATTAAAGCGAAAGTTGTATTTCAGAATACCCATTTGAAACACCTACACTGATTGCTTAATCAAATGACTGATGTGATTGGGTCAAAAGGCAATTGTGTTACCGCAGAGTGACCACAGATGCGATGTCCTGCTACTACCTTTAGTGAAGATCATCAAAAGTATTAAAATAGCATTATGCAAGAGGAAAATCTGCTTATTACAGGTCTTTCTTTAGACCTGAAATGTTATCTAAATAATCAATTAAACATTAATTAACATATCCAGACCATAATAAACTCTTGATGGCAAGGCTAGCGTTCGATGTCGGTGGATTAAATTCATATATGTCGCTTAATGGCCGTTAATAATTAAATCAATCAAGTGGATAATTGAGACTATGCTGTTTATATTAATGATTTGAGTAATGATGACCTAAGCTATGTGAATATTTCAAACACTTTTTTCTCTCGGCTAATAGTGGATCAATTGAACTGAAATTTTCAGCAAATTATCTTTACACTATCTAGTTTTTAACTATTATAGTTAGAACTGCCATCCCTTTATCTTATCTCCCATAATGTAACTTTAAAGAACAAAACCAAATACAGATCTGTATTTTGATAAAATTGTTGATAAATATGAAGACAATTGTCTTTTTAACAAATGATATATCTGCCTGGTTATTTAGTTGGTACTTTATTTTTTCTCATTTATGTCGAAGTACATGTATGTATGTATACACACAGCTATATATTACCTATCTTTGTAATAGAATAACTAAGAAAATTGAACATCACTCACAAATAATTCTGTAGTGCTGGCTGTATTGATTATTTACTCCCAAGCTCATCAATTACATGTATTTTTTGTGCCTGTTGATAGAGGCCATTCACAAGGAATGTGTAGTTATGCATATTGATGGTTATTATCTTCAGGGAGAAACCATCATCCTAGACTTAATGAAGTCTGACCACTCATTTTGGGGACAATTAATCCACCAATTGACAACTAAATTGGATATAAAGCTGTCAAGATCTCTGTTTCTGCGATGTCACTTCTGTGGAAGCAGATGTTAAATAAAGCTTTTTCATGCTATCTGTTTGGGCTATTGTCTTCAAAGTGACCATACTGTTTCCATTAGACAGGGCAGCCCAACGAAACCACACACAATCCTAAATATCCAAGTTAATATGACAGCCCTTTACAACGGCAAGTACCAAATAGACTGGAATGTCAACATGGTATAAAACTAGAAGGGTTAGCTATGTGAACCAGTCACAGGATAGCATCGGCATCACAAATATGATGATAAGTGGTGTCATATTTTCAAAAAAATGTAAGCAGACCTTGCCTTGTGCACCACTGGTAGCTGTGATGGCGAACTGACCAATGGTTATCAAGTCTCTTGAATTGGGGTTGATATTGCAATGACCAGGCATAATAATCAGTCAGTTTTAGATAGTATTTAATCCATTATTGTTTATTTATATTAATGTCTCTAGTGATAATCCTGTATAGTATATGTTTTCATGTCATCACTTGGGCTTATCCAATTATAGTTAGAATATAAAAAGACTAATGTACATCAATAGGCAAGTCATTAGGTCACCTGACTTAGTAGCAGCTACATCGGTCATCCACTGTGCTGTAGGTATATGTTGTATGTAAATTGTCATTGTAAGATATAAGTTCCAATAATTAAGGTTGAAGAACCATTTGAGACTTGAATAGTTACTGAAGAATCTAGCAGTTATTTTGCCTTCCCTGGTCAATCTACCACAATTGCTTGTGAAAAGTATACAGACTGCATTTATCAATCATTTTTTTTACAATTTACATATGCTGTAGTGATGAAGAATCCATTAATTTCAGAGTTATAGCCCTCGATTCACTTTGCAGAATCTTGTGAATGGTTATTTCACTTTGCAGAATCTTATGGACATAATCAATGAGTTATGGCCCTTGTTCACGTTGTAGAAAATGAAAATCATCATGTGATCTACTTTAAATTTATAAATTATTTTCTTTTTTTTTTCATTATGGCGAAGAATATGAATTATATTTATGTGATAGTTATTTATATTATCTTGATTACATGTGATCTTGTGATTGTTTGCTTTTATGTAGGTATACTTCTAATCAGTCTGGGGCCTATTTCACGAAATTTTAACTAAGATAAGATCCCAATTTTAGTAATTTGATTGGATAATATTAGATTGATTTTAGTGCTTAGCCAATCAAAATTGAAGTATCTACTAAAATTGGATTTTATCTTAAGTTAAAATTTCGTGAACCAGGGCCCTGTTTTGTTGTCTGGCATCCTATCTTTCAGTATGTTAGTCACCAAAGATAGGATTCAGACAACAGGTACCTTGTCTGAGTAACACTTGTCATATTTATGATGACGAGACAGTTTACCACACTGCCATTTTAAGAACTGAACTGTTTACATTGGTGTCACATAAACAATTACATGTATCAGAAGAACCTAGGGCATAAAATATTCAGCAGACTGACTGTTGTGACAACATTTTCCAATTACCTAGCTGACAGCTACATACATAGCGTGTTAGGTTAGCATTTTAGAAGTTCTTGTTTATTAGATATAAGATTACTGAGCAAGACTAAATGAGTTGACAGACTTAGAATTTTTACAAAAAGTTTTTTTCTAAACAATGTTTTTCTCAAAAAAGGATTGAGGAACAGGCTAGGTCGAAATTACCTCTCTGGTGTGGGAAAATTCTATAAGTTTGTATTGTTGTAGTTTTTGGTGGGGTGGGGCATTGTTGGGAGTGAGGAGTTGTGTTAATGAACATTAGCCATAAAGCTCTAGTTTAATTCCAATTCAAGTCAGGATTTTTATTTGTATCAAATAAATTGATAATTAATAAATCTTGCTATTTATCAATGAAATTATCATTGTTATTCTTCAGTACACAGCAAAACAATAACAATGTTTTTATATATCCACATTTAAAACTGGCATAATCTGTGTAGGTTCGGTATTTATACACAATTTCTCATCAGATTTTTACCAAAAGGTATAAAACTAAGCTTTAAACTGATTAATTGCTGATCATGTAGTTACTCTTTCTTACGACACAAGGGGGTTTTGTGGCTGAATGGTGAATGTGTGCATGTTAAATCAGAAGTTCTGTCATTGAGTCATGTGGCATGGTTTCGATGTACTGCTTATATGTGACTTAGTAGATTCACATGTCCAACCGTGTGGGTTTACTCCAGATACTCCAGTTTCCTACCACTGCTTAAGAGCCCAATGGGCAAAGGAATTATTGAAATAAAATTGAACCATATGTTAGTCCCAAATTGACATAGTTGGTGTCGAGAGTGAACTTAAAACTCTTTATCTCCACACATTCACCACTCGCCCCATATGTGAAAGAAATTATTTATTGATCAATGTTTTATCATTTGAGTATTATATCGTCATCACTGACTATATCATCTAATTTTTCTTGATTTAATATTTCAGATTTATTTACATCTACGTTACTACACATGTCCTAATGAACAAAGATGGATTGTGCGAGTATTGTTCATTGTACCTATTTATTCCTTCGACTCATTTCTCAGTCTCATGTTTTTCAACAATGACAATTTTTATGTGTATTTTGACAGTGTTAGAGACTGCTATGAAGGTAAGGCGGCTTCTAGTTAACTTTTATGTTTGATATTTGTTATAATGAGGAGAATTTTGTAATGATATCAGAAAATTTATTATTGAAAAGAACTAAAAACATATATTAATGCTTATATCAAGTGTTAAACCCCACTTCATTTATTCGTTTCATATAACAAAAGTACGATAATTTAAATTGTCCAACCTCTTGGGTCCTCCGGTTTCCTCCCACTGCTAAATACCCCTACGCACAAGCGAATTATTGTAAACAAATCAAACCATATGTAAGTCCCAAATACCTAGTTTGTGTCGTGTGGATGATAAACCCCATTTCTCTCTCTCTCTATTTAAATTGTATATGTTTCAGCACTTATGATATACAGTTTTCGAAGTCTGTGATTATTTAAATATGTTTCAGCGTTAATGATATACAGTTTTCTAAGTCAGTGATTATTTAAAATGTATATGTTTCAGCCTTTGTGATATACAGTTTTCTAAGTCTGTGCTATGAATATCTGGGAGGTGAAGGTTCAATTATGGCAGAAATACGAGGAAAACCAATCAAGTAAGTTAACTGATCCAGCCAATTAATTGTTACTTTCTGCAGGAAAGGTTTTAGAGTCAACCAAAAAACCCATATTCTTCGCTGTTCACATTGATTAACTTCAGACTGTTTTCTCTATTCATCTTAACTACGAGATTGTTAAATATGTCAAGCTAAAAGGCAAAGCTTATAAAAAGGTAATACCAGTAGCTCTGTGATGATCTGAATCAATAAGATTCCTTAGGATAATAAGAATGTTCCACTACAAGAGCTTACAAGCTAAAAGGTATAAAATAAGACTTTTATGTCATACACATGTACTGTTAGTAGAATCCCCATCTTCTAACTCTAACAATGTTGAATGATACAGATAATTAGTTTCCTTTTAACAATGAGAGATTTATGTTAAACAGAAAAAAAAACTATTATCCTCAGAATTCTAAGATCAAAATAAAGGATTGCCAAGAAATAATGAGATCTTTTTTTTTTCAACAAAATATAACATAGCACCAATAAACTATAATCTGTTCAAATTCCTGAGTTTCTTTAACCATATGGGTAACTTTTGTAAGTGTGTAAATGTAATTTAGATTCAAGAGCATGGGTTGTTTATAGGACAACCATCATTCTATATGTGAATAAAAAGGTTTGCTCTATGAATGCAGTTATTTAAAAATAGCAATGGTCATTACAATATTGTTTTTATACGCCCAGATTGAAATTGATACACAGTATTTCAGTTCCTGAAATGAATCCAATTGAGATTCAACAATAAGCAGTAATTACTGCCAGAGTGGAGGCAGTTGATCAATTTTTAAAAATATTGAGGAACGTGGGTGTTTATAGGATAACGTTATTATCCAATTGATTTGAAATTCACACAGTGTTACTGTTTATAGTTTATGTTCATGAAATGATTTTTGATAAACATCTGATAACCAGTGCATGTAATGTTTAATAAATGTTCACACTGGGGAAAAGTCTTTAATATTGTGTTTAATTTATAGATCTAGTTGGTTTTGGTGTACATGTTGTCTATCAGGACGACAATATACAATTGGTTTCCTACGTTTCTGTAAACAGGTTTGTTACGACTAATTTATATTATATCTTAGGCTAGACTTTTTACAATCTGGCCACGCATTCACATCAATCTTTAAGTGGCATTTAGCCATTGAGAAACATATTATTAACTAGTAACTATTTTTTGTTGGGATTAATTATATTATACATGTATCTTAGGCTAGATGCTTCACAAACTGGCTATCCATTCACATCAATCTTTAAGTTGCATTTAGCAATTGAAAAACACGTCAACTAGTAGCAACTGTTTTTTGATCCGATTAATTATATAAATTAATTACATTTATTATCCATACAATTATCGATCAACTTAAACCATTAATCCATGACTATCGACACTCATCATACGTGTAACTCCAGGATAAAATATGATTATGAATAAAACGTCACCTTTTTTTCATGGGTTGGTTGGAAAAAAAAACTCAGTTTTAACCACCTGGTATAAATGTGGTAAAACCAGGAAGTTATGACTACCTTTTCGTGGTTAAAACTCAATTTGATAAAAATGAGATTGCAATTAATTTAATCTAATGGAAATATTTACATTTTCCTCCTATGATAATACTGCATTATATATTTATGAAGATTATTATAAATATAGATACTTAAAAAACACATGAAACTTTATTCCTACTTCTTGTAGTGGAATATATGGTCTAAAGTGGATTTGAAAGAAATAAAATTCTTGACCAGTTTTTAACGAGTTATGCTTAGTTTTTACCAGGTTATAATTGTTTCTGGCTAAAACAGAATCACCTGTGCATCAAAGAAAGAATCACCTGTGCATCAAAATAAAATATTGCCAAGATTATCACCACTTTCTATTGCCATCTAACAAAGGGGGGGGGGGCGAATGGTGCAACATGTGCATAAGTGGCATGGTTATTCGATTCCTTCCCTGGTTGTATGTGGGTTTTTCTCTGGAAGCCCTGGTTTCCTCCCACTGCTAAAGACACATTCACTGTAGCGAATTGGTGAAGTAACATTGATCCTTATTTTAGTCTCAAATTACCTAGTTTGTGTCAAGAGTTAACTTGATCATCTTTCTGGCTGCCTTTCTCTCCCACGCTCTCTCTCTCTCTCTCTCTCTCTCTCTGGCATCAAAAGCCCTGAGCATTTGCATGAAAAAACATATTGTAAAATCTAATCATAATGTGATATGAGTTGATTTTATTTCCTATAGAATATATATCTAATTATATATTTGAGCATTGATAAAATGTGATTTTCAACTGTTTGTTGTTTGTTTTTTCAGGCCACATTACAGTTTTGTATCATCAAGCCTGTTATGGCCATCTTAACTCTCATCCTACAAGCCTTTGGTTATTATAAAGATGGAAACTTCTCGTAAGAATTTTTTTTTCATTATGCTGTATAATTGATAATAATTTACCATTGGTCTTATGAAGTAGTATTATAAATTATAGCAGGATAAGTACTTTGAAAATTGTTGTTTGTAGCTATAGTATAATTGAAATCTTGATTTTTTTTAAAACGTTATTAAAATTCTGATCTTATTTATATCATTAAAAAGATAAACTGTTTGAGTAAGGTACTGTGTTGTATGGTTGTAAAAAAGCTTAGAACCTCAAATACCCTTACACAGTTTAGCGAATGTTAAGCTTTATTAAAGAGAAAAAAATTGAAATGTTTGAAACACTATTTTGCTACAAAGTTGTTTTAAGTTACGTACCGTCCTATATTATGTGAAACTACCATGCCTGATTACATGTAGTAATTTAAAAGCAAATTTGACTTGCATAATTTTTTACCAATCCCAGCCTAGTTTTCATATTAGATAAAACCAAAACAGAACCTATAATTTCATTGGGTAATTTATATGAGACAGCAGGACATAGATTTTATGATTTAATGAGTTTATGAATATTTTATATATTGCAGACCTGCTCGAGCGTATTTATACATCACTCTAATCTACAATTTCTCTATTAGTTTGGCTCTTTACGGGCTTCTTCTCTTCTACTTTGCCACTAGAGAATTATTGAGTGCATATGAACCTGTTCTCAAATTCTGTATCATCAAATCCACCATTTTCCTGTCATTTTGGCAAGGTAAGAAATGCAAGATACACATGTTTCAAAATAAAGATAAAAGTCCATTTTGAAATTTGTCAAAAAAAAAAACATAGTCATTTTATAAATGCAATGTGGAACAAGTTCAAGGACCATTTTCCTTATTTAAATTTACCAAAAATATAGCCTGGAAAGTGTTTTAGATGATTATAACAAAAAAACTTAGGTAGATAACTTCTTGGATTCAGTTTTCTTACATAACTTCATGGATTTGGTTTTGTTAGATAACTTCATGGATTCAGAATTCTTAGATAATTCATGGATTCAGTTTTATGGTATAGATAACTTCATGGATTCAGTTATCTGAGATAACTTCATGGATTCAATTTTCTTTGGATAGATACCTTCATGGATCCAGTGTTCCTATATAACTACTTGGATTTAGTGTTCTTAGATAGATTCAGTTTTCTTGGATATAAAATTAATTTGAGCTGTAGCTGGCCTTAACTTGGCAGATTTTTATAATTTTTGGTCAATATGCCTGTTAAGCCTATTTTTGTTATTGCTAATGGCCGTAAAAGTCTGTATTTGCTGTTTATTTTGGAATATTGGACCTTTATATAGAAAACATTATGTAGCGCATGATGCATGATGACTAATTTGAGATGATATTTGTTTCTTTTCTAGGTGTTGTATTGGCTATACTGGAGAAAACGGAAGTAATAAGTCCTATATTTTCTCAAGGTAATCACATGGAAGTAGGAGTAGGTACAGTATCTGCTGGATGGCAAAACTTCTTCATCTGTATTGAGATGTTTATTGCTGCCATTGCTCTTAGATTTGCTTTCCCCCATAGTGTTTACAGCTCGGGTCCTACCAGTACTCATGGACGGACTGTCTCTCTTCAAAGCATATCAAGCAGTTTGAAGGAAACGATGAACCCAAGGGACATAATGCAGGACGCAATTCATAACTTTCATCCACAGTACCAACAGTACACCCAATATCAACATGGCTCCAAACCAACTCGTGAAGAAGAACATATAGATAGCATGTGGCCCACAGAACCATATCAATATCAGAATCAGATCACCCCAAATGGTAACACACCTCAACCACAGAGTCATGGACATGGTCAACCACAACCTCGTATACAAGGTCCACCTGGTCCGCCAGGTACTACACCAAATAAACATCGCTTTAATGAAAAGACCACACTTCTTAGTTCTGATGATGAATTCCAATGAAAATCAAAGTCTGAGCAAGAGATAGATTATTTCAGGGAATAGGCTGACAGTTTAGTACTAGAGAAATTTTACATTATTATTAAAGCTTGAAACTATTGACCTTTGTCCAGAATATCAAAACTTTAGTAATTGTTTGTTTTTGCAGTAAAAGTTCAAAAAGGAATTAATCTCATAGAAAATAATATAGTATGTAGTCAAGTTGTTGATATGCTTTACAAATTTGGAGGCTTGATTTGGGTTATGTTGTCAATCTGGAATTTTTTGTTCTAAGACTTCTTAAACAAACTGAAACAGTAGAAACTTTTTCCCAGATTTTCAATGTCTTTAGTTTTTTTTACAATCTTTCCACCATATTATATACAATGATAAATAGTTATCTTTAATTTTGACGATCTTTCCACTATACATTTATAGATAGTTATTTTTAGTTGGAAGGTTGTCATTAATGTATAACGTAGGTTCAACTTGTTTCAGGCGTGCTAATCATACTATAAAAGATTTGCTTGTTTCATTTTCATCAGTTTGCTCATTCTTAGAAATCGGCTCTTTTATTACACCCCATTTAAGCTTGTTCAGCATGCATATTATTATTGAATTTCTTAATGTGGCCTGAAAGAATATAGTTACCTCTATAATGTTTTATGCTGTTTGTCTTGATGCTGTCTCACATGTAGCATGAAGGCAACATTCAAACTAATCGGCACACCAGAAGCAAGTTAGCCCACTGCTGTGCTTAATCCGTTTATTATTTGTATGTATGGCAACATTCAGATTAATCGACATACAAGAATCAAGTTGGACTATTGTCAGTAGATAATTTATGTTACAGGTATGTAACAGACACACCTTATTATTGTTGCTGTATCAAACAGCTGTCTCATTGCTTTATTACTACTCAAAACTTGATGGCAAAAAAATAAATATACAAAATATATATAAAATGTTATTTTTATTCATTATAAACAAATCATATATATATATACATATAATTTATTTTATGAACTGTGTCGTATTTTGTGAATGTGATCAATATTTTGAGTAGCTTTTAATCCTAGTATGGTGTATGTCCTAGCTTAATAGTATATTATTAAATGTAAGTGTAGTATGCATGCTCTCTTTTAAGGTATATATTTATCAGATTCTCTGTCCTTCTCCACAGAAAGTATGTATTTCTTTATCTCTTAAATCAATATTTTAAATGTTTTTAAGGATGCTGTAATTATATTTATAACTTGTCACAAATTGGAATTTCAAATGTTGCTTTTATGACTTCATAAAAATATAATTAGAATAACTTCTGTATTATTTAAGGGATAAGTCATAGTCTGAAAAAGCAGTTTGTTTACACATGCAAATCAAAAATCCAATATATGCAGAGAAATGGCTTGTTTGTCTGAATTTTTCAGCATAAGTTACTGTATCATTAAGGGATCAAGGGTGATTTAATTTTTATAGTGCTCATGTCCAATTTTTCAGTGTGTGACCTGATAAATGTGACTAACTATGAATGTAAAGCAGAATGCTGTTAATCTCAATTAAGATTCTATCGCAATTTGTTACTTATACTTCGAAAGTATTTCTCAAGATTAGTTGCATTTAGGTTGATATTGGCATTTAATTTAACTATTGTAATTGAAATATATAAACCAGTAAGTAACGATATGTAAACCTGTAAGTAATAACTACAATATTAATAATATTAGTTTATGTTCTATATATAGCAAAGCATGTCAGTATAGTATTAGTGTTCAATGTATCCTGATACAAATACATACTAATTAAGCATCAATATAGGAAAATTAGACAGTATTGAAAAGTAACTTCTGACCCATGTTCAGCACAATGTTTGCTTAACCTTTTGGGTGCTCCATCGTTTATTTGTTTCTTTTCAGAAGTGAAATGACTGCATTGCATGACTAAAGAATTAAAAATAACATTTTTTTATAACATGAACAAATTAATCAAGAAAACATTGATTTATAGTTTAAAACCACATAAGTAAGTTTTGCAGTTATCAATAAAGTTGAACACAAAGTATTTTATTAGGTTCATAAATTCATCAAATTGACAAGTTTCACTTTGAATTCTCTCTCACCTCTCTCCACGTACATTTATATGAATATATATCTTAGAATGTGTGATGTTTTTATGAAATAAGAACATATTGTGTTATCTTTTGTAGTGCTACATATCACACCATTAGTTTATATACCCCTCTTACTACTTAATAATTATTATATATTGTTTTGTAATAAATAGTTTAATTGTATATAGTTGTTTATGTATATTGAATATATATATCATCCTCTCTCTCTATATATATATATATATATATCTATGTATGTATAAGTATTTCCAAATATTCATATCACCACCCACTTGTCATTTTTATAAAAATATATGTAGACGCTTAGACAAACTGAAGCTTTTTATTCAGTATCTGCTCATTTTTAAAGCCTTTTGTTATTTACATTACATGCATGTACAAACACACCCATATCTTCAGGCATTGATGTATATCTTTAAATCTTCACTCAAAATTAAATATTATGTCTGGTTTTAAATAAGGCCATACTCAAATAATATTCTGTGTCTCAGACAATCCTTTAGAAGAATTTGATGGTGGAAGGAGTTTTCATTTGTATATTTTTAAATCTGAACACTTAATTGAATATTCTATCTTGTTATTTGCTGGTTTTAAATTAGGCCATACAAAACATTATTCTGATTTTCAAACAATCTCTGAAAGGAATCTGATGGGGAAAGAAGTTTTCATTTTTTTGTTTTTAGTTTGTAAACAGCTGTTGGATCGTTCTTCCCCTGGACTCGTTACTTAATAGGGTGATGTACCAGAACCTGATTATATTTAGCCTGCCAGTTTCAATTGGAAATGTTTAATAACGATAGTATCTCTGTAACTTAAGGAAACTATGAAGGTGCAATAATAAATGAGACAGTCTTTAACTTTTTTGCAATCATGCTGCCCTTTTTAAGTGAGGCAGGATTATCTGAGAAACGGAATATTTTTTTATATGGCCTAAAAGATATTTGCATTTCAATAAAAAGTGCAGTAAGTGTAGAAATAATTTAAGTGATGTCATGACTAATTTTCAAAAATTAACCCTACATCTTTGAGGTGTTGATCTCAAAAATTAAAACTTTGACCTGAAAAGTGATTAGTAGACAAAATTATTTTGGGTTTAGTTAATCCAAAGGAAAGTTTGAAATTATTTCATAACTTTTAATAATTATTAAAATTGTTTGTGTGTCACATTTGGATATTTGCATACCTATAGTTATAATTTTGTTTAAATTAGCTGAAATGTGGTTTGTGAAATGTAACTGCTGTTTGACAAATAAAACCTAGTTTTAGTTTAAGCAGGTTTTTTATGGGTTATCCTGAAGAGGCTGATCTTTCATGACATCACTACTTTTTCTCTCATCAAAACTTTCTCATCTTATTATCATGTAACTTTATATTATCACCACTATTGTCATGTTTGACATGCCTCTTTTAAAAAATAAAAAAAAATAAATCAATTATTGAAAAAGTCATATGACATTTTTTGTTGAATACAAATCAGTATGGTAAGAATCTCATAATTGGTGTCTGTTTAATATAGGGTTTGTATTTGATAATCAAAATTATATTATGAACAAAATCTTCTTATTGTTTTAATTGTGTTTTATGGCAGCAGATGAGACTAATATTCCAGTGTGTAATTATTAATTATGTGTTGTTAATGAACAATACTTTTTGTTGATTTTAAAACCATTATTTGTGAATTTGATGTTTGACTCCTGCTTTTTACAATTAAAAAGGGGGGTAATATGATAAGGAGTTAAAAGTAAAAATAGCTTTTTTTGTAATTGGGAACACATCATATCGTCACAGTTTTAATGATCTCAATTCTTTGCATCTAAACTTCATACCTTACATCAGATTGTACAGTCTATGATCAGTTCTCATTTGATGGTAAAGCCAGACTGACACTTGCACGACATTTGGCCTCGATTTTGTCCTGCCCATCAGTGTCCACATTGACACGAACTGGCACGACAAGTTCACGCATTGTTTGCGCACTTTTTACGCGCTTCCCGCATAGACACAACAAGTTTGCGCAAATCGGACGGTGTCGTGCCAACTCGAGTCGTGCCACGGAATCGTGCAAGTGTCAGCCTGGCTTAAGCATAGCATTGTAAAGAGTCATTTATAGGGGTATTAAACACAGTAAAAAATCTTGTCATGTCACGAAACATTGTAAATGAAAGGTGATGTTGATATCGCCAATCAGGCTTTTTCCGTGAACATTCTTTTATTTCACATGCTTATCAAAACAATTTTTTTTCCTATTTTGAACAAATTATTTGCTTTAGTGTCATATTACAATTCTGAATTCTTTGGAAATTTCCCATTTTTAAAAGTATTCAAATTCGGTTAAAAAAATTTTATGATGCGAAATCTCTTTATTAATGTTCTATGTATTATTGTTACTAATATGAAAGAGTTTAAGAAATATACAATATATGTTGTACAAAGTGTAAATTCTATTATTAAGCTTTGTAAATGTGCAGTTTTGTCAGTGCTGTTTTATGATCAGTTTGTGAATACATGTATGTATTGAAATAAAAGTTGTTGATGTTTCCCATATTATGAGTTGTTTATGTCTTTTTAAAAGGGTGGGTTGGTTGGAGGAATGGGTTAATGTGTGTGTGCTAGATCACAAGGTCTGTCATTGAGTCAGGTGACGTGTTATCGACTGACCGAGTAGGGTTGTCTGTACAACCTTATGGGTTTTCTCCCGGTCCTGAGGCTTCTTCCCACTACTCAAGACCACTATGTGCAAGCGAATTATTGAAATAAAATTAAATCATATGTTAGTCCCAAAATGGCCTACATGTAGTTTGTGTCAAATCTACATTAAACAACATTTCTCTCTCACGTTTCGTCAGTAAATTGTTTTGAGAATAACATCAATTATTTTCTTTGGTCTTGTGCCATTTTGTTGAGATGACCAATTTTGCTTAGACAGCAACATTTCTGTCTACTAGAACTCCTGTCAAGAGTCTTTACATTCTCACCTGGGTCCATATAGAAAGAAAGTAGACTTCAACATCGCAGAACTAACATTAACAATCATTCAGTTATGCTGTTGTTTTGTTGGTAAATATTGACCTGCTTAATAATCGTCATACGAATCGTATCGTAGCAACTGAATCACAATACGTAACATATCATGATTGCAGTGGCAATACCCATCTCTACCTTATTCATGAAAACTTTCACTAAAATATTTGAATAATTCTGCCCTTTCATTGGCCAAGAGCTTAGATTTATTTTAGGATGTTATTGGCCAACCAATGAATTAACTGCATTCTTAAACATATTTAGTTTGAAGTTATCGTGGATGAGGCCCTGGTCAGTCAACTAATTGGTTGAAATACATGGGGAGGATAACGTGGGTAAGACGCTGGCTAGCTAGCCTGGAGGTAGGGTGTTCAATCCCCGCATTGGCTAAGAAAATTCATCCATAACGTGGGTAAGACGCTGGCTAGCTAGCCTGGAGGTAGGGTGTTCAATCCCCGCATTGGCTAAGAAAATTCATCCATGGTTTCGCCTTGTCAGTGATGCAGGGCGGAGAGCCTGACAAGGACAGCTGTCTAGTCATTCGGATGGGACAAAAAACCAAGGTCCCGTGTACACAATACGTACACGTAAAATTTCCCTCATAGCAAACTACATGGCCTATACCCGTCTTTATTAGCCCAGCTTAGGTGCAAAACAGTAGGACGTTAAACCTCATTTCATTTCATTTTGAAATACATGGCTATTGTACTAAAAAGCTTTAGACTCAATTAAATAATTTATGAATTGATTTTTTAGCGTAAAAAAAAAATTATACTGCTACCTGAAGTACAAGAAACCATATTATCAGCTTCTATTTTAAAGGAACATTGAAAAGTAATTGTATTTCATAGAATTATTGTTACCTGTATCTAAACTACAGGTATGGAAAATGAAATGAAATGCAATGGGGGTTTAATGTCATGCTGGGCTAATGAAGATGTGAAAAGGTATTGAAAAGATAATGCTGAATATCTGTAGACTTAAAATTTTAAATGTAAACAAATACTCACTTTGCAAGACAAATTAAACCAACCTTAATAGATACATATATTTATTTGCTAAAACCTCCTTTTAAGACACCTACAACGTAGAATTGTAAAATATAAAATCTGAAATTAGGTTAAGCGTATAAATTGTAAAACATAATAATCCCTTTAAGAAACAATAATTTTATCATATAATTTCATTTCCACATAAACCAATCTGATTAAAATGCAATAGTTCAAAATTTCATTTTACTTGTCTTTACTACACTAGCATTTGGAAGAGTTATTATATAACCCGCATTTTGGTTTATTGTGACGGATTAGCCAATGAAATGGTCTGACGTCATTGGGTCAAAAGTCGTTTGTAGAACCTGTCACGACATTTCACTACAGCTGGTCACACCCTCATGTAGTGTAGGCCATCGAAAGCATAAAAAGTGAAATGAAACACAATCTGATTAAAACACAGATCCAATTTCGTTTCGTTTTTTATAGTTCAAAATTTCATTTTTTCTTGTCTTTACTACTCTTGGATCTGGAAGACTGGTTATTTAATTCGTGTTCTGACTTAAATGAGGGGTCAGCCAATCAAATGGTCTGTCGAATCGACCGTTTGACCTTTTCATGCGTGGAACTGTGGGTAGATATTACCAGCCAACGACGTCTATACTATAAACACCAGCGGATAGAAATCATAACAAAACAAAAGTAGATTTTGAAAAGCATGGCGGTCGCTAATTGGTTGATCGAATGACTGACGTTATCGGGTCAAATGGCCCGTGCTTGATACCTGACGTCATAGAACGTGAGCTTCCACTATAATTAGTTAGATCTACATGAGTGTAGGCCATCGAAAGTATAAAAAACGAAATGAAATATAGATCTATATTTCAATTAGATTGAATGAAACAAAGATCTGTATTTCAATTAGACTGCACATAAACAGTTTGATATACTGGGGGGGGGGGGGGTATTTACCTGGACACAGGTGATGAAAATATATATATCCACCCAATATTTAAAGCAAAGTCAAATACAAGTCTTGAAGAAAGGACTAGACACCTTTAATGACTTACAGATTGAATGTAACTACAATTCATTTTTAAACAATCATTTTAACAAATTATAATATATTTGTCATGCTCAGTTTAAAATATACATATCTTAACATAATAATAATAAAATAGCTATATACATATGTACATTATCATAATTATACAAAATGAAATGAAATGGGGTTTAACATCCTCCTGTGCTATGAGGGAAATTTTATACTATCTGAACAATTACACAGCTGTCCTTGTCAGAAACTCTGTCCTGCAACACTGACAAGGGGAAACCATGCCGTAATATCTGGATGAAATTTCTCTGCCAATGCAGGGATAGAACAGACTAGCAATCAAGCTTCTTACCCTCTTAGCCACCGTTGCCCCCACATTATTATACAATTTCTGAAAACTAAATACATGCATCACATACATTTCTTGCATTGTTACATATTTATTAGATATAAATTTGAAACTATTATATCAATACTTCCATCACTATAAATTACATCAAGGAATTTGGGTTGACTGTCAACTATACAGGTGCTGAGCTTTTGGCCTATGTGAACATTTGACATAATTTACTATTTGAATGAAATAAATACAAACGTAAACTGGTACTTTTATATGTATTTCTTTATAATAAATATATCACAGTTTTACATATTGTACAAATATTAAGTAGAGCTTAAACAACATCTAGTTATAAATATTCATAAAATTATTTCCTATTTGTGAGACGCTCTGTATAATCATGTGATAAATACTGGAATCTGCGAAATTCAAACTAACTCATATTTGATCAAATGCACAATGTAACCTGGTGGTTATTATTGTGAATCCCAGTGGAATTATACATTTGACCTATCTATCCTATCCATAACATTATGGTAAAAAGTATTATGGTATAAATTATACTTCTTCATATTTATAGCATAGCATCCACGACTAAGTGCTCGGATGAGCTTTACAAAATATGGTACAGAGATTAAATACACATATTAAATAAATAACCTAAAATACGAGATATAAGTAAAGTTAGTAAGCATTGAAATTAACTTAAAATCTTAAAATGATGTATTATGTAGGACAGTTAGGCTGCATTGTTTGTTAGTCAGTGTTTACAATTAAAAGCATATTCAAAATTATGATCCGATTTGATTTTTTTTGCAAAGGACTAGACACTATTCCTTGCACCACTGACTAGGGAAACCACAATGGAAAAGCATGGTGTGCATTCTCGATCAAACCGGGATCAAACCTCGGACCTCCTGGTAAGTGTACCTACATCTTATTCACTGAGCCACCATGGTTTCCGAATGGTTAGAAGTAACAACTCAAAATCATTTCCATACAATATCAATACTACTGTCTGTTTCTTGAGAACTACATTCATCAATAAGCATGCTTAATGTTATTTTAAAAGAAATAAACCATAAACATGTCTTTTCAACTTGTTCAGTTTTTAATTGTGATCTATAATTAGTCAAAAATCTCTTGTGATGATCTGAATTAGCATTTGATTTTAATCAGATTACAGATATTGTAGACAATTTTGATATGGGCAATGACGAACACAAACACATTACTTTGGATCTGGTTGTTCCAGAGAACGCAGCAAATATTACAGCATATTTTTAACAAGGGATTATTATACTGATCCCCATATGAATTTCAATATACATCGATTTCTTGTTTCACAGTATTTTACTTACTTAAAGATACATTAGAGAAAGAGCTGGCGGTTCTCACTATAATAGTTAAAAACTAGATAATGTAAAGGTAATTTGCTGAAAATTTCAGTCAAATTGATCGACTATGGCCGAGATATTGGCTTTGGAAATTTCCGCCTAGCCTTAATCATCATTATTAAAGTCAGTACGATAAAAAGCATAGTCTCTATTATCCATTTTTTGATTTAATTATCAATTAGTGTTGAGCAGCATATAGGATTTTAATCAAATTGATATCGAAGGCTAGCGTTGACATTGAGAGTTCTGGATAAGTTAATTAATGCCTAAAGAAAAAAACCTGCAATAGGCAGATATACATAATGTATGTTTAAGAACAGATTAACAGCCATGTAATTTATTTGAATTCTACAATATGCACACATAAATACAAAAAAGTTTCCATATATACATACTTGATTTTAGCAAAATATAATTCAACATTTAATATCTTTTTTATGGTGTGGCACATTTTATATACATGTACATATTTGGTTTTAGCAAAATATAATCAGCCATTTAATATTGTCTATTCACTGTGGCACATTGCTGGCTAGATACATTTGGAATTAAAATAATAAAGAGTATTAGAAGCATCTATCTCAAGATTTTGTCTAAAACATCAAATTTATAGATTATTTGATGTCATGCCCCTGAAGTCTACAGGTTTATCTGTAAATCAATTAAGTCATCAAATTCAGGATATAACCAGTCTTTTGATGGACTCTCGTAGTATTCATTGGACCAGAGACTTCTTCTGTCCTTCTCTACCTGCAGAAAGACATGGAAAAGTGTATATTAATATCATATTGAATATAAAGGTGGTGATTCATGTAATAAAATAAATCATGTGCCACGGCAATGCTTTATTGAATTTTTAACCCTAGTAAATTTCAGATGTTATTCTTTGATGAAATTTGGTCCCCCAACAAATATCAGGAAAGATTCTTTTTATAATTAGACGATTCTAGGAATCGATCACGCAGCTAGCACTGATATTAAGACTTGGGCAAGTGACAGTAATAATGTAGGTACATTTCAAAATTAAATACACCACAGAAAAAACTTATGACTTGAATTCATATAAACATTATACAAAATTTTTTAAATTGAAAAAATAGTAGTTATACTTACCAAACTATTAAAACTTTATTTACGTTATCAAGTTAAATTGTCTGATAGCCACTTTTAGCAGCCCAAGAGTTCTGCCATTCTATGGTATTGAAACAAACACATCCAGCTGTTCCTGATATGACTAAAATTAATAGCTGCCATTCTAGTAGTAAAACATTGCTGTAGGCAAAACCAATGGCTGCAGCAATTGACTGAAAATATACGCGATATATTAATAACAACTATGTCATAAAAGAAAGGACTGTGTTAACTGTTTTCATTTCAAATCATCTAAAATAACAAGCGGTTGCCATGCATGGTACACCTACATTTTGCAAGAGACAGACAGGGTATGAGCTAAAAAAAATAATGTGATTTTTTGTACAATCAGGAGCAATAATCTAGGAAGATATGGTCTGATATGCGCAAATATTAATAGCTGCCATTCTAGTAGTAAAACATTGCTGTAGGCAAAACCAATGGATGCAGCAATTGACTGAAAATATACGCGATATATTAATAACTACTATGTCATAAAAGAAAGGACTGTGTTAACTGTTTTCATTTCAAATCATCTAAAATAACAAGCGGTTGCCATGCATGGTACACCTACATTTTGCAAGAGACAGACAGGGTATGAGCTAAAAAAAATAATGTGATTTTTTGTACAATCAGGGGCAATAATCTAGGAAGATATGGTCTGATATGCGCAAATATCGAATGAAACCAAGATCTTCAAGTGATAAACATGTATTTCAAGTTCCATCAAAATTCGATTAAAATTGTGACGTCTAGAGGGTCCACTACCTTGATATTCCATATTTTTATACAATTTGTGTACAAGGGACAGACATTTTGTCTGTCAGTTTGATCCGATTTTCATGAAATCCAAAACATCATTACGGTGTTACGGTGATATATTCAAACTTTTTTTAAGAATCTGACAATAATTGTGACCTCTAGAGGGACCACAAGCTAAAAACACACATTTTCGTACAATCAGGGGCCATAATTCACGATGTAACAATCCGATATGCACAAATATCAAAAGGAACCAAGATCGTCGGATTAAAAACATGCATTTAAAGTTTCATCAAAATCAGATGAAAATTGTGACCTCCAGAATCTCCACAAGCTAAAAACGTGATTTTTCATACAATCAGGAGCCATAATCCATGAAGTCTAGATGCGATACATGCCAATATCTTCAAAATCAGATAAGAATTGAGACCTGTTAAATGTCCATAAACAAATTGCGGAAGGAAGGACGGACGGACGGACAAATGAACAGAAAGACAGAGGTGATACGTCCACATGAAAATGTGAGGGCATAAAAATTCTAATAAATCTGGAATGGACTAGAGGCTCAATTATCAAATTTACATTCCTGACAATCATAAAATATACTGGATAATCATACACTCAACAAGTTGATGCGATAAATATAGTGTCTTGAAATGTAATTTTTATGAGAAATCATTTAGCCAAGTAGTGATACTTTGACACCAAAAAAATATAAACACCCCACCCCCAATCAGATTTTTAGGAAGGCTTATCTGAGAATAAGAATACTTTTTTTTTGTGGCCTTAGACTGTATATCTAGAGGTTGAAAAAGTAGTTAAATATACATTATTTAATGCCACAATCTAAAACCATATGAAATTATGTTACGAAATTTGTTTCTGGAATTTTGTATGGCTCCCTATTGGTTTTATTTGGTATGTCTCTGAAAAACTGCTATTGTTTTGGTAAAAGATTTTGTTAAATATATTCATTACCTGAACAAATTTAAATAAAGCAAATGCTGGCGAACTGTCTTCAGGAAACATAAACCCCAACATAGAATACAGCTGAAAAAAAACCAGATGGTATTAGTTCTTTGAATATATCATCATTAACAAACATAAATTATATCTACGTTTCACATAAATAACTTACACTGTCAGTTAATCACTTGTCAACTACAAGTGAGAGGGGTTTTACATAGGCTAGGCCTGTTCCCCAATCCCATTCAGACAACCTGAATAAAATATTGTTTAAAAAAAAAAACAAAAAAAAAAAAAAAAACTACAATATTGTGAAAGTTGAATCTTTACAAGGAAAATCAACCCTAAAATGGGTCAATTCCATTCAGTATTTATAAAGATGTTATGAATTTATGAATTGAAATTTCAGAACAATCGGCATCCTCTGTCGCAGACGACAAAAACTGGATGTGGTCAAACTGGAAGAGCGGACAAACTTTATGGACAACCAAAATGTGGTCAAAATTTATCTAAATATATAACATTGTTTTTGATTTTTTTATAGTTGTAATGACCTATCTATGATCATTTTGACAAACAGTTATGTCCCTTTGGCTGTTTCGTTCATAACCTTTTTTTTTAAACATGCTATCTTTATTTTTATGTTTCTCTGAACTTTCTTGATGGGCGTCATTTTCATTCGATTGTAACCTGCTTTTCGCACAAATTAATTTTGTACTATGGGCACCAAAGCATAAGCTGTAATGCCTTCTAGTTGCTACGAATGAGCCAAATTCAATTCCAGATGATACAACAAATTTAAAAAGAATTGCATTTTTGGAAAGCTTAGGCTGTGGACTATTCAAATATGTTGCCAGCTCTATTTTTAAAAAATTGACCAAGAGCCTGGTTTTGTAAGAGTTTAGCATGAATTAAGCTGTATAAAATTTGACATTGATGTGATGAATGAACATACCTGTGTATTGAAACAGCTATCACCAAATCCCAAGAAAAAACTACATAACAAGGCTACAGCTTTACTATTAGATTAGAAAAATCAAATAAAGTATAGTTATTTTCTTAAAGAAACAATTGCATATTTTAAATCACAAGTTTTAACTTTAAAATTTAACAACTATAAAATTTCAAAATGTAAGCAGAAAGTTAAGTCCATAAATTGTGTTTGAAACTTACAAGGTGATAACTTTGTCATTAACACTCAAAACTTTCCTAATTTTTATACAAATGTAAATGGAAATAAAACTCTGCAAAATACATCCTGAACTTATAATCCTAAACCCTTAATAGTTCCTAATAACAGTTCCGATATGATTAAAATTTGTCCAGAATATGATTCCATGGAAACACCAACATTATTTATCCAAGAACTGTCTAAGTAGTAAAACAATTATAACATATTGTTTATGTGTACCATGTTTCAAAAAAACTATCTTGAACAGTTTATGAGATAAACATGATGATTCTGTGAACGAGGGCTGTGCAGACCATGCCCAGTTCCATAACCAGAAGGGTTTGCATATAAGTTATTTTATAACTGTCATTAAAACTAAAACAAAACAAACCTTGACTGCTATGTTATTAAAATATTTGGTACTAACCCATACCTGATTATATCAAACCCCTCAGACGCCATGTTGAATTACACAGTATTATGGAATCACAAAAAAATCTAAATTTTGGCACCCCAACCTTAAATAAAACATCAACAAAAACCTTGGTCTTACTTGGACATTACATAAGTAAAATCATTTGTTTCTACACTTGGTGCATTCTGTGGTATGTTGATAAATATCAAATAAAAGGCTGTCATGTGAACTAAATAACCCATTAAAACAATAGGATCTCTTCCATATTTATTGGTTCTTTTTCCAAACAGACCAAACGTGGCCCCACCTGAAAATAAGGAAATTATCACAAAGTTAACGATTCTGCTTCCGAGTTAATTTCGAAGCTGTGTCCACTTACTGATTGACTCCTGCATGTGGCGCAACATAAACAATATAGCTCTTGTAACTTTTTTTCTATTCAAGAATATTTTTACATGAGCAAATAATCCTACCATAAAATAGCTTTCAGAATATATACATTTTGAGGACCTTTCTGTCTTTTATTCTAATACTATGCAGAGTCATCTTCATAAGCCCACTTGAAGTAGAACATTAAAACCCCATTTCATTTCACCAAAATCAAATCTTACCTAAAATTTCTCCTACACCTATTAATATCCCAGAGAGTCCCAGGAGACCATTTCTGTCTGCCCCAAAATGTTGATCATGTGAAATACTAGCTCCATAAACACCACTAAAAAATGTCAGCTCTAAACCTTTAAAAATAATAGAACAAAATGTTAACTCTAAACCCTAAAAAATAATAGGACAAAATGTTAACTCTAAACTCTAAAAAATAATAGGACCAATTGTTAACTCTAAACCTCTAAACCTTTAAAAATAATAGGACAAACCTCTAAAGTTTTAAAAATAATAGGACAAAATGTTAACTCTAAACATCTAAGAGTAATAGGGGGGAATGGTTAGCATGTGCCGCCTGTATGATAAGGTCTGTCATTTAGTCAATTGGCGAGGTTTCAATTCCCCAGTTGTACGCCTGTTCAACCTTTGTGGGGTTCTGTTGGGCCCTCAAGTTTCCTCCCAATGCTAAAGTTTAGAGTCCTAACCTTTAGCGATAATCAAATTTATGTAGAGATTTATTTATATGGGAATATTGTCAATTTTGTCACATAACATTTACAAGTTGTTATCACATCAAACATTACGCTATATGTACTAGCTATTTTTTTGTGAAAAGTAAGTTTCAAATATTTGAGTTGTGAAATAGAAAAAATTTTAACAGATAAAATATATTCATGAAAAAAAATTTACATATAAACAAATTATTCCTAAGGTGGGCATAATCCTACCAGACCTTCCTTTAATTCATATTAATAAACGTACCTGTATAGGCAAATGCAGCACTAAGAAACAACATTTCTCTTGTTTTTAACAGTTGAAAGGAGCGTTCTAAAAAAGAAAATTATAAATCTGAAAGCAATCTATCAAGATCACTAAACTGTACAGTTCATAAAGAATTTTTTAATGAAGAGATAAGTCACAACAAAGCTCAGAAGATCCTAGAACCTAGATGCACAGCCCAGTTTTTCTTTTGATATTGAACTGTTCACCTTCCATAGAACTGTTCAGCTTCCATAGGTGTGTCAAGTTGACTAAATATTGAAATGAAATGAAATGAAACAGGGTTTAACATCCTACTGTCCTGGGCTAATTGAGACGGGCAAACGCCATACAGTGTGAATGGAAGGAAATTTTGCAAGTGGGCAGAACTACAGCCTACTTTTAAATCGAATTTCAACTGCCAAGGGATCTTTAACTCTAAACAGGTAACATCATTTTGTCAAAGAGCTATAGTGGGATTGAGGTGGCGGGATTAAACATTCTCTTAGGTATAGCTGTATTACAACTTATTACTTTATGAATAAAAAACATTATTGTAAAATCTTACTAAGAGCCTGAAGAGGTGAGTTGGATGTTTCTGATGTACCACTGTAAATGTACAAAAATATAAAATTTACTTTTCTATTACAAGAGTAAAAAAAAGGGCATCAAATAAAAATATAATTGTTAACCTACAGAATTCTGGTAACTCTACCAAATAATATATCATAACATAGAAATCATCTTACTGTTCTGCTCCGATCATAACATAGAGCTAATATCACAATAAAATGAAACCACTCAACCGATCAACCATAAATAGGTTTAACTTCATTGAAGTGAGAGAGAGAGAGACAGAGAGAGAAATGGGTTTAACGTCCACTCGACACAAACTAGGTCATTTAGGGACTAAAATATGTTTTAATTTTATTTCAATAATTCGCTTACGCTGGACAGGTGACCCTACATCTTGTTACGTACAATCGGGATTCGAAACCACGCCAGTTGATTTAATGACAGGCTTTATTCCATTGAAGAAATCAAAATTTAAAAATAAAATACCAAGAAAGTAACCAAAACAACTTGCAAGTCTTGAAGAAACCGTTGCAGTCTGACTCCAGTGACAATTGTGTGTTGAACATAACATTTAACAGATATTCTGTTGATTTTCTTTAAAAATAAATAATTTGTTTCATCAGAAAATAAAAATGGGCACCAACCTTGAATTAAGATTAACAAGATTTTCACTGTCAGTGTTCCTTTTTTTTCTAAGTAGAAGTAATGTTAAAATTCCTGCCAGAGCAGCTGCACTCAGACCAATAAATAAATCGGTTCGGTCTGAAGATGAAATGTGGGATTTTCCCTTAAATACAAAATAACTGTACATATTTCCAAACAGTAAACTGAAAATATAAAGAAATAAGGCAATATTATATAAAAATAGTTATTAAGAATGCGTATTAGTAAGATAACATAAGATGTTTATTGCTTCAAAACGTCCATTAATGACTGCATGCATACAAGTAAATGTACATTTCAACAGAATCATACATTCACCAGAAAGCCCACATAAGCACGGCCTGGTCCCCCCTTGTCAGTGATGCAGGATGGAGGGCCTGACAAGGACAGCTGTCTAGTTGTTCAGAGTGGGCAGAAAACTGAGGTTCTTTGTACACGTTGGCATGCATGTAAAAGGTCCCTTAACTGTTGGAATGTATACACGAGTAGGCCGTAGTGCCGCTGTCCAGGCAAAATTTCGATCATAGCAGACTGTATGGGGTATGACGTCTTCATTTGCCCAGTCCAGAGCAGAACAGTAGGACTTTAAAGCCCATTTCATTTCATATATGCACATACAAGTAATACATTGATAGATCCAACCCGATTTGATTTCAATCTCTTATTAAATTTGGTGGGTCAGAAAGATTAACAATATTTTCTAAAACCTCTGGATTTGCTGGGAAGACTGGGTATAAGTATGTAACTGGTTAAAGATATATTACAGCATATGAGTTGAAATGTTTGAACTTTCATTTAATATCGATGCACCAAAACAAAAACAGTTTATCAAATGGGTCAGTTGTATCTCCTACATTGCTACTTGAGTCCTTAGCTCTTGCAAGACGAGAATAGTCATAACTCATGAATCAATAAATAATTCAAGTTAGTGGTGATTTTGGTATATCTAATAGAAACGTAAGCCATCAAAAATAGCATCTCTATAAAATTCTCACCTGCATTGAAGAAGTGCCCAAAATATTCCACTATTTCTTGAAACTGTTTCTGAATCTGAGTTTATTGTTAAAAAGTTACCCTGTCCCGTCCACAGAACTGTAAAATAAAGATAAATATTGTAGTTGTCTATTTAAAGAAATTATAAATTTGCAATGACAACAAAGTGAAAAAACAATTCATTTCATTTCGCCATTTACTCCCTTTTTTTCTATTTTTGTCTAATTAATCTTACCCTTGATCTGAAGGATATGGATGTGGGAATATTTTGGATTACATAATTGCTTTATAATTTAAAAAACATTCAATATCCATGGCCAACAGTACAAGTTATTAGGCATATTTCAATTGTTGAAGGTTACTGCATTGTGGCACTGCAATTTTGGCAGCAGGGAATCAGTCTGACCGATCCCATGGACAGCAGGAGGGTAAATAATGTTTTACCAGGAATGAAAAGAAAGTATTATATGTAACATAATTACTTACTAGCAGCTCCGAAACCAACTAAAACTGATCCTAGATATAAGGACCATTCCATTGGTTTTAAAAATGATAAAATGAATAAACTGAAATAAAGCAATAAAAACAATTATTAGACTATTAAAGGAACATTATGGAAGATTAGATAAAGAGCTGACCCTTTTCGGTATAATAGTTGGAAAATAGATAACATAAAGAGAACATGCTGAAAGATATTAGCGATTGAATTTTAGGCCTGGCCTTGATCATCATTACTAAGGCAGTATGATAAAAAAACAGAGTCTTGATTATTCATAAAATGTCTTCTTTGATTGGCATTTAGTAATTCAGTAATTGTGTATCCATAAAATTGTACCTTGTGTTAATTCATAAAATGTATTCAAATCCTGTAAATATTACAGGCTAGCTATGACATTGAGTGTTGATTATGGTCTGGATAGGTTAATTAATGTTAAATTTGTAATTTAGGTGACATTAGGTAACAGTAGTTTATAGATAGATCAGGGTTTACAAACCAATAGTTTGGGTGGACATATTTTAAACCTTTGTTTTAGAAAATTTTCTTCAGGTTGAATATAAGGTAATTTTGAGGCAATACAACATTTTCACTTTAATTATAATTTAATTGAAGGAAACTGTTTTTAAAACTTACAAGTACATAATACCACCAACTATCATAGATATCTTTGGTCCAGCAAAATTGACAACAGATGGTGCTGCCCAATTAGATGCCGAGAACACAGCATAGATAATACACAGACTGTAATGAAAGAGAGAGACATTTTCAATTCATTTAAAAGAGACAGAGAGAGTTTTAACATCCACCTGACACAAACCAGGTCATTTCGGGACTAACACATGGTTCAATTTTATTTCACAAATTTACTTGCGCGTAGGGGTCTTTAGCATTGGGAGGAATATGAGGAGGCAGAGAAAAACCACAAGGCTGGACAGGCACCCTACTCCATGTCACCTACAACCTGGGAATCGAAACCATGCCAGTTGGGTCAATGTCAGACCTTATGATAAAACTTGGTGTATTGTTTCATCACATCAATACCTTGAGTAAGTTCGATAATGAACATTTTCTGGTGAGGGCAAGCCAAGCGATGAGCAATTTGATTGGTCAAATATATTTGTGAATAAATAAATACCATACATTAAGAGGAAAAGGTTAAATTGCAAAAATTGAACTGTCATAAAACGTTTCGGGGATCACCCATCTTCATTAGCCCAATGCAGAAGTGTGTGACTTTAACCCCCCCCCCCCTTTTCATTTATTTTGTATGTACATAATTGAATGTTTCAAGTCTAAATCTGGTGATCAATATAAAAATATACCTAGTGTAGCCATCTCCAGGATTAGTGCCATTAACATCTGCTTTAACACTGTCCAGCACCGTTTTCTATATGAAAAAAACAACAACAGAATTTAGAACTTTTTGGGTGAATATGTGAAGAAGGAGTTACGAAATAGGTAGGGATATGCCCTGTTGACATGACTGGTGCCTTGAAATATAAAGTCATTTTCATATCAACTATATAAACAATGACATATATGTAATCCTTTCGTGGCATGTAGAGATTGGACATATAACAGAACTAACACAGTTATATTGGACAACAATTACTGATTTACTTATTAAATATGTAATAACTCTTCTAACCATATTGTACAACATACATGATAGGTTCATTCAAATTGACCCAGTATGAACCAAAAATTAAGCGACTTAAATTTCCCCCTAGCCTCAATCATCATTACTAAAGTCAGTACGATAAAAAAGCATAGTCTCTATTATCCATTTATTGATTAATTCGTGAAGGGAAGTTATGCAGTAAATCAGGTCATAATCCACTAAAGATCACAGGCTAGTGATGCCATCGAGATTTGATTACGGTAAGGATAAGTTAATCAATGTCTAATTGATAATTTAGATAACATTTCAGGCCTTAAAAAAAAAGACTTGGAATAGGCAGATTTAGCTCTTGCATGATGTATGTTTAATTAGACATTAATTAACTTATCCAGACCATAATCAAATCTCGATAACATCGCCAGCCTGCAATATTTACTGGATAAGGATGCGATCTAATGCTCAACGCTCATTTGTGATTATATGATAAAATGGATAATCAAGAGTCGAGACTATGGTTTTTATTATCGAATCAACATAATTCAGCAATGATTAAGAGTGGATCAATTTGACTGAAATTTTCAGCAAATTGCCTTTACATTATCTAGCTTTTAACTATTATAGTGACTAGTGAGGCCTGTTTAAGTAAGCTTCAAATTGTACATTCATTTAATATACAGACTTTTCAGTTTACTAAATGTCTCTTACAGATTAATATGTTTAAATTAAATGTCTCTTTTTATATTATATACTTGTGGAATATTTTCAAAAAAACTTTTATAATTTAAATTTTTGAGAAATCAATTGAGAGTGAACATATACATATTAAGCAATAGAAATTTGTGAAATAAATTGTGTTTAAATCAATCTAAACCTAAACATTGCAAATTAAATAATTCATACAGTTAATGGCAGGTGTCAGACAGTTTGGAATTACACCTACAACAAAGTGTAATTAGAAAGGAACTTAGTTCATTTCATTGTAATTCTTTAATCACTAATCTTCCATTATAAATCTTGTCAAAACCGATTTCATTCACGGATTAATGTCCCTAATTCAATTTTATCTCAGGTGTTAGGATTAATTCCTTGTTGAAACAACAGACTTCTAATCATAATGACATGAATCAATATAGATAAAGAAGAAAAAAATTACGTAATACAACAAAAGGATTCCTTTAGGATAATATAGGTAGCCAATTTTAATCAGTAGACAACTCATTCTGCAATGTGTGACATTTTCCCGTACCAGTATTTTGACAGAGTGTGCTATTTAGTACATGTATATGAATATTTATTTTATAATCAGTAGTGGAATACCGTGTTTTATCAGTGAAATAAAAGTGTTATTCAACTGGTGGACAAAGTAGTCCATTGTTTTACCTAAAATGATTGTAAAATCATAAAATAAATAGAACAAGAAAATAAGCAAGAAAATGTTTATATTTTCACTCATGCTACGCATTCGTGAAAATATAAGTTTTCTTGCTTCTCGATGAAATAAATTATGTTATTCACTCTAAAACGACAAATATCCTCTATTTACTAGAGAGAGCTGCAACACACTGAGACCCAAAACTCTGTTAACACCATGTAAATGGTTTCTTATTAATTTCATATATATATTGACCTCAAGTTTACTAAATTGTCATTTTTGCTTGATAACGATAAGAGGATACTTGTCGAAACGTCATGCTTTTAGAATAAAACTAGTGATTGTATCCCATAAAAACTGTGTTCTGTTAATGTGTTTTCCCAATCGCAAAATGCCACTAAAAGATAATGTTTATAGAGACATATCAAGTTTCTAACTGCTTTTTTTTTAAAGAATTATTTTAATTACATTATTTATCATTATTACGTCTGACTATTCATGAAGCTATTAATGATGTCAAAGAAACACCTTTTAAAACACAAAATAATTCTTTTATTGTAATTTCATTCTCATGACAAGCTCATAATCAACACTCTGGACTTTGGGATGTCTTCAATATTGCGTATATTAGACATTGCCCACAATATCTCTGTTTCCCCCAAACAATGACACCAACCAACCCAGAAGCAAACGAGATCATCTACCAAATGATATGTTTTTTATTCAATAAAGGGAAGAACTTCCCACTTAACCCAATCCATGGCTTAAAGCCAAATGGAAAGACTGCAAAATCATATTCTAAAAAACAGGAATCAGCTTCGGCTCTCCTAAGTCTTGTCTGCGATATCACTTATGTGGAAGCAGACATTAAACACCAAGTAGTAGTATATCTTCGTTTAACAACAATATGGCAGCCAAGCACAGCGATTGTCAATTGAAAAACTGAAAATGAAGACCTTGTTTATGGTCAAAAAGATGAACTGTCAGTTGGTGAACTTAAAATTAAGCTTTCTTTTTGACAAAAGCTTCAATATAATCATTTTTCACTGTCTAATTTTGATTTATTATAGCAGGAACAACCAGCTCGTTATCTAAATCTTACATCTCTAACTGTGTGTTCTTTGGAAAATATTCTTACTTAGCTAACCGTACTAAAATATGATGGCTCGATCGCTCTATCTCTCTCTCACACAAATTCTAAATATTATTTTGACATAGAGATCTTCGTTACTTGCTACAGTTGATGCATAAAGAAGATTTAAAAAATCAGGAAATGACGAAAATAAATGGTGAAAGTTATTTTCTCTGACTGACAATTTTTAACTCAATAATAATTCTTGTGTAGACTGTGAGAAGATATCAGTTTGAAACCATCTATAAAAAATTACCACTGTCTCCACCACATGGATTATAAATATTGCAATTCAGATTGTGCTCTAAGTCTAAAGCCATAATTGAGCGATATTTATCAAATATTGAATTCATATTCATTTCTCATCTCAATGCATGCACTACTTCATACATGACATTGATCAAAACTTGAAATTTCAGAAGCTTGAACAGCACTACTACTAATTCAGCGTGTCTGAAACACAGTGTCTGAAATACACTCTGGAGGCTAGGCCTACACAATTTCCAAATACTTTTTGTAAAGGAATAAAGATTGCATTCATATCGTTTCAAATTTGAAGCAGAATTACAATACGTAATCTATACGAGGACTCTTTCTGTTTTTCTCCCTTTTTCTGATCACATGACAGTCAATTAATTTTAGGAATAGTTTTGAACTGATATCTATCTCTCACATCCTCTGACTGTCGGACCTACACACTCTTTTACTCCACAAGAATAATCAGTGAGTTAAAACTGTCTGTTTATAATCTGTTTCCGCCCCCTAATTCAGTCAATAGAACAAAAAACTGGTTGACTTTCTTTGTGTCACTTCTTCCAATTAATCCAATGTAAAAATAATATTTGGAATGATGCAGCCTTGAGCCTTTTGAGTTAAGTTCGTTATCACATGCAAAATTGCATTGGTGTATACCAACAACATTGTCCTTGTTTTTTAACAAGTTTTGGGGGTGACTGAAATATCTTTAAAATTATAGTTTTGGGGCTTTTATATACCTCTATCATTGAGCATGTTTGGAATGCTGTAAATATAAGCATAAAAGAGACACCAAGCACGATTATATTGTACAATCTAATATCACACGTCGCCATCTTGAACAACAATATTATTATCACATGACTTCATTGTAATTTTTTTTCGTCACGAGATTTTGTGTATATTTCTTTGGGCAGTGATTGGTCTGATATTCCGTAGCTGATGCGCTGTGCGTATCTTTAACTTTAAGATTTTTTCTTAAACAGCTACGGTATTAGAAGTAGAAATAGTTAAATTCTTATTTTTTAGAGTCAATTAACATTTTGTTTTTCTTTTAAAAGGAGATATTATTCCACTATTAAGAATAATTGAGCTTTGACAGTTTGATTTCGAGTGTTGGCATAATTGTGGACTTCCGGAAATAATCCGAGATATTCATTGCGATTTCATTGGTCAGATAATTATTAATGCAAAGAGGCAAAAATATTCTAACCAATCAACGACACACAAGACTTACGGAATACACCGAGTTAAAACCTTCCGTGACATTTTGCCGCCCTAGATGGTACGCGTGTTTCTGTGGTTTCAACATTGACATAGATGTTGAAAGAAATAACGTTTTTGATTAGCTCAAATTGTAAAGAATTGACTTTCTTATGAGTTACGGAAGAGGACCTCCTAAAACAGAAGGGATGACATCCCTAAAAGTGGACAATTTAACCTACCGAACTAGACCTGAAGATCTAAGAAGATCTTTTGACAAATATGGCGACGTTGGAGATGTTTATATCCCACGCGATCGCTTCACTAAAGAAAGTAGAGGATTCGCCTTTGTCAGATTTTATGACAAAAGAGACGCCGAAGATGCAATGGATGCCATGGATGGTGCTATGATGGATGGAAGAGAGCTCCGGGTTCAGATGGCAAGATATGGAAGACCGTCAAATTCACGAGGTTACAACGATCGCCGAAGAAATAACTACGGCGGGCATGGTGGTGGTGGTGGAGGCGGGCGTTCAAGGAATAGATCTAGGTCAGTACGTCACAGAGTATTCCAGTGCTTTGCATAGCAGTTGGTGATATTCCGTCCCTTCTAGTGTAATTGTCATTGATGTAGTTATTGCTAGTCGGCTAACATAGTCCTACTCCTAGATTAAAATATTGTTGACATTGAATTAATATAATATAATCAATTTATTTTAATATTTAGTATAGTCTGTCTTAAAAAAAAAAAATAACTTATTCAGTTTGTTGAATCATAAATATAGTTGAAAAATGACCCAAAATGAGTAATTCAGTGCCAGTAGAATGTATTTTCTGTAAATCTTTTAATAATTATTTTTTTAAATTTTAAGATCTAGGTCAAGATCCAGAGACAGATATTCAAGGAGGCGAAGGTCTCATAGCAGATCAAAATCTCGAAGCAAATCAAGATCAAGAAGCAAGTCAAGATCAAGAAGTGTCAGTCGTTCAAAGAGTCGATCACCAAAAAGTGAACCAAGACAGTCAAGGAGTCGGTCACCGTCAAAATCACCAGATAGATCTCCGAAGGATAATGCCGAATTTGATTAATGTGTTCTGTTAGTGCTTCCTGTGTAAACCACTGGTATGAAAATGTGGACAAGAAAAACACTCTCTGTTATAAGAGATAAAAACAGTTCAAAAGGTTACTATTGCTTTGTGATTTAGACATTCACTAGTAATACTTGTATATATTAATAGACATCATGAGCACATTTTATTTACCTTTGAGTTGGGAATAAACTTTAGCATTGAATGCTACATTATTACATGTATATAATACTGAAAGTATTGCAAAATTTTAAAGTTTTATGTTCTTATTATCTTTAATGATAAACAATCATCAGTATTTTGAGTAATAATTATGATGGTTATATAAACTGTCATAAACATACATCGTAAAGACATGACACTTTTAACATTGAATAAAAAAAATCTTTTATTAACCTATATATTTTCTTGTCTCCCCAGCCAGGAGCTGAGTAACGGGTAATTGTGCTGTTTGCTGTAAAGTAAGCGGAGGTGACCACTGCTTGCAGTTTGTTCCCTGTTGTGGCCTGTTTGTTGGCAGTTGCTGAACGGAAGCAGTTTTCCTGTTAGCAGTGTCTTTCCTGATTATGCTGAATTCCTGTAAATTTTCATTTGGGCATCTATTTCATTTAAGATCAACTTTTCCCATTAAGAGGTCAAGATGATTTTACATGAATTTCAATTTTTTATAAAATCATAAAGAGAGAGCCTTGTCAGCAGATCTATCGCCTTAATTTGTGTCATAATTGCCTTACTTTGGGTGCTGTCAGTAAAAAATATAAAGAGTACCCTACAACATTCGGCATGTAGTTTAGTGATCAAATTTTAAAATTTAAATGGGTGAGAAGAGAATCTAAAGAACATATTAGCACTATCAAGTTTAAATTTTCATTGAAGTTTGATCATCTGAGTTTGCTAATGAGCAGTCATTCGTGAACTCCAGTGGCTAAAGTTATCATCTGATTGATACACAGTTGGGGGCCGCGGTGTCTAAGTGGCCAAGATGTTGACTCACTAACCTGAGATCTTGTGTTCGATCCTGGTTTTTGCATGGTTTAGACTCCCCGTTGGTTGTAAGTGAGAAGGAGTCAGGTCGCTTATCCAACCTTGTGGGTTTTCTCCTGGTCCTCTGGTTTCCTCATACTGCTAAAGACCCCCATGCGCAAGTGAATTATTGGAATAAAATTGAACCATGTTATTCTGGAAATTAACTAGTTTGTGTTGAGTGGATGTTAAACCCGACTTCTCTCTCATGAACAATTTAGTTTCCTTACAGATAAAAAATACAAGCATAATATAAATGTCCTATCAGTCATCAGATAAATTTGATGGCATTATTTATAATTTTGGTGGGACACTTATGCAAAAAAGAAAAAATCCCAAATTAAACTGGTCCATTAAAAACTTAATCTGATTAAATACTTTATCTGATTGAATTTTAGCTAATGTTGGTACAAATTAACATTCAGCTCATTACAAAAGATTATAATACAATATGAATTCAAACGAACTAGTGGTATCGGGTGTTCCAGGAAAAGTAAGTAACCATGTCTAGTGCACAGAACAGAAGGCTCTAGGTTAGAAGGATCCCTCGATAGTTAAAATGCATAAAACATTTTGAAATAATTAAACTGACCAAAAAAGATAATTAAATAAGATATATTAAACTACCCATAGGGTTTATCTATTTTATAAATTTTATTTGTATTTTAATGTTAATGTTTGAATTGTATTTTGCGCCTGTATTATATCCTTTAAAACAAACTAGATCACTTTTCACTCTACAATGACGCTGACCTGGGTTGATTGAACTATTTGGCATTGAAGGTGACTTTGGCAAGTGTACATTTTAGTTATCACTTGATTCTTTTAATGCCGCACAAGCAGGTAGATTACTTATTTCAGTAGTTTGGAATTATACTGTTCTATTTAAAGGGACTATCCTGTTTTAAACGGAGTCTCAAAAATAAAAGTCGGAGTATGTATGAAATTTAAACGCCAAAATATCGCAGACTGGTGTATTTATCTTGTCACAAAATTTCAGCTCAAAATATTGAGTCGTTTGGGTGTGAATGTCAGAACAGCTTATCCGGGCACGTAACCCTTTTAACAATTCAGGTATATTTTTTTGTTGATGACCTGATAATCAACTCTCGTTTATTGAGAGGTCTATATAGTGAATGACCCATGTACTGTACTTGATATTGAAAGGTAAATTTCACCTACACATTATTTTTTTTATAAAAGAGGCCTGGTTTTAACACCGCGCAATACTCAGATGAAGATTGACTGGTTTAAGTTATTTGAAAACATAATATCACAAATACTAAGTTAGTTTCTCTGCCCTTAGGTGGAGGATCTTAACACAAAATTAAGCAGTTTTATTCTCCAAAAAATTATCGGGATTAGCCCTTTAATCTTCATTGTGTATTCGAATCAAAATACGATTGGATATCGATGGGATTCGCCCTCTTTTCACCCTAATGCTTCACACTAAAGTGAAATAAATCTGTTAAAATCTGTCTATGGTGTTCCGATTTACTATTAAAAGGGGGATTATGTGAAATTAAATAAAGAGTTGACAGTTCTCGCTAAAATAGTATTTTTTTTAAAAAAAAAAAAAAAAAAGATAACGAAAAGATATGCTGAAAATTTAAGTCAAATTACTTCACTCTGAACCGAGATAGCGATTCAATTTTATCGTTGTTACTGCCGTTTGTCCGATAATTAAGGAACGTCTCGTATTTTATTTCACTAAAAATCGCAGGTTAAACGATGACATCGATTGTTGATTATGGTCTGGATCTTATGATTAATTTAGATAACATTTCACGTCGAATGAAAGACCTCCAATGACACCGTGTTGTCAAAAAATCAATATAACCTCATTCAATTTGTTCAGTGTGAATTTGACCTATTAACGCTTTCTACCTAAATTTACTAGATAATTCGGGGTTTGATATATAGAGAATCTCCGACGAGTGTTTTTTTATATCAAAAAATATCAACACAAGTTGATAAAGTGAAAAAAACGAGGCTCTGCCGAATTTTTTTTTTTTTTACTTTATCAACGAGTGTTGATATTTTTTGATATCAAAACAAACGAGTTGGAGATTTTATTTATAACCCAATCCTTTCTCACATGCACAAATAAATAAATATAATCATTTGGTATAGATTTCACTTTTAAGAATCTAATTACATTACAGCGTAGTGATACATCAGTTTTTTGACAGCAGATTAGCTATTGCAAAGTCCTATATATTGACCCAGTATTTCTTTCAAGGTCAATTTAATAAAAAAAAAGTTTCTTTTTAACTAAAAAAAAAAGTAACTTTTTATTTAAAATAAGTGGTTTCTTTAAGATAAAAGAAAGTAGTTCCTTTTTGATTGACCAATCAAATTCATGTAAAGCTATATCTCCAAAGGAGATATCGCAGTAGATTATGTAATTTATCATACAAGCGATATCTACTGTCAAATGTGTTATTGGGTGATAATAGTAAACGGGATAGACAGCCAACATTATACAGACATAATAAGTTTAAAAACTTAGTTGAAATACAATTTGGGATATTCGAAAAGAAAAGTTTTAAGTAACCTGATATCGATTCGCAGTGGTAGGGACTACATCAGGTTGGACAGGTTGTTATTTTCTAAAATTATAATAAAGATATGGCTCCAAAATGTTAGATATAGAAAAATGATGGCCGGTGCCATGCATTTTTTATACACAACAATCACAACATAATTATTATACCAATAAAACTAAATTGTGAAATTATTATAGAAAAATGATGGCGGGTGCCATGCATTTTTTTTATACACAACAATCACAACATAATTATACTAAATTGTGAAATTATTACACCCATATAGCTCTGTTGCTAACAGCAACTGCGTCTCCTATAATATTCTGCATAAACTATTGCGAAAATGAGTACAGTAATCAAAATTTTAACGAACAAGACGCTTCCCCTGACAGTCAGATTAATACCAATTATTAATCTTTAGCGGTAAATCTCTGATCTTTCCAGATTTGTCTGTCTGGAATAACTGACAAAATTCGTTATATTTCTTTTATCCAAGTTCATTTGCGTTTGCGTCTCACATGGATAATTAGACAAAGCACTACTCCTCGGTTAGTTATCGACCCATGAAAGAGGAGAAAAATGGTGTTTAACGTCCGCTCGACACAGACTGTAGATCATTTCGGCCCTAAACCTCTGGGGGAAAAAAAACCCGCGATAGAAAAGCCCCGGTCTGTCTCCGGAGGCATTTGAGCATTTTCTAAAGATTGTGTGACATCGCGTACATGTATATTGTATTGTGTATCGATCAAAAGAGGATTGAACCTGAATTATTCATAGTATTACCTTTCTAAGATGCTAAAACTTGTGTATAAACATCTATTATAAATTCGGTTTTGCTTCACACCAAAATTTGAAGGAAACAAATATTATGTAGGTTATCACAGTCCCATTGCTGACACGGCAAATTAGTAACTATATATAGGGTTCATCTTCTCACAGTCCTAATGAATCACACCAAATTAGAAAAAAACGGATTTAATCTTATTAGTCCCATGGCTTCACACAAAATTTGAAAGAAAAAAGAGTTAATCTTATATTATCACACAAAATTTGAAAGAAAAAAGAGTTAATCTTATATTATGCTTCACACAAAATATGAAAAACAGTAGGATTAATCACTCAGTCTTAACGCTTCACACAAGTTTGGAAAAACCTTTCGATTCGATTCCACGCCAAAAAGTTTAATAAAAAAAACCCCCAAAACCCATGCAAAAGTTGGGACAACATTCTTGGGTAACCAAATGTGGGAACTGTTGTGGTGTTCCAATAATGCTTCGCGCCAAAATTGAAATTCGTTGTAAGCTTGTAAAAAGGGTTTCAGAAGGGTGGGCATGGGTTTAACTCGGGGTCGATAGGTCGCGGAACAAAATTTGACAAAATTCTACTCAACACACGATATGGAGTCTGGTATTTTTCTCTAAACCACCACCTTATTAGTTTTGTCCAATCAATAATCTTGAACACCCCCCCCCCCCCAAGACGCACGCGGGGTAACTTCACTCAAATACAGCCCACCCCCCTCGTTTGGACCTGAAGTTATCCATATAGGCACTATTTTCTTAAATGTGTTTTCCTGGGAAATTTAATCATCTTTTAGAGGCATTAAGTAGCTAAAAACTATAACACAAACTTTCGGAAAACGTCATTCAAATGGCTGTTTTTCATAGGTATGCTAATGTAGCCGACCTAATAATAATGATTTAGTCTAAATGTTATGCTTCGGTTTCACCCGGAGGCTACACACGATTTTGAATTAAATATTACAATTTTTAGCAAAAAGAGCGGTATGTATCAAACATTGATGAAATTACTGCGATAACAGTTGAAACAAAGCCTTGGGGCAGGATTTGGTTAAAGCGTGCTACCTCACCTTCACCATCACAATTTACAGATTTTTCGGGGTCATGGCGAAATAAAGCTACATTTTAATAGGCCTAATGCGGCCCCGTTTGAACCATCCGCCGATTTTTCCATTCGGATCAACTTGATTTCCTCATCAAAGTATTAAAGTAATGTCATAATGTATAATTTTCAGGGTGTTATGTAATAAAATATTTATCTAAATTATTAGCTAGATAGAGGGCTCGAGCTACCGGCATTGAGAAAAGACGATTGCGTCTGGATAAGAACTCTACTGGTGTTAGTCTGGATGGGAGAGACTACCGCTTTCTGACCTAGATTCAGAACAAAAGCACCTTGCAACGGAAGAGGAAGGTTTTGAACAGCTAGAAAGACACGTTTAATCGCCATTTTGAATCACCGCCGAGGTAGAATTTCTGTTCAGACACAAAATCATGAGTTATGGCAGGGATGGAAGAAATGGCCCTCCTTCGACGGAGGGTATGGTATCTCTAAAAGTGGACAATTTGACATACAGAACTAGACCCGAAGATTTACGTCGGGCATTTGATAAATATGGTGAAGTTGGCGACATTTACATTCCACGCGATCGCTTTACTAAGGAAAGTCGTGGGTTTGCTTTCGTCAGATATTATGACAAAAGAGATGCTGAAGACGCCATGGATTCAATGGACGGTGCTATGATGGATGGAAGAGAATTGAGGGTGCAAATGGCAAGATATGGCAGACCATCAAATTCTAGAGGACAAGATAACCGAAGACGGGGTGGAGGAGGGTACCATGGCAGAGATCGTGATGGTGGTGGCCGCTCAAGATATAACAGTCATAGGTCAGGTTTGCTTTTATTATGGGCTTGGTTATAGGTAAATAGGATAATCTGTGTCAGTTATTACATTAGATAAGAGTTAACAAAATAAATAGAAATAGAAATGACCTTTTTGTTAGAGAAAGACATTGGGGTTTAACTTCCACTCGACACAAAATAGGTCATTTTGGGACTAGCATATGGTTTGATTTTATTTCAATAATAATGCACTGGAGTGTAGGGTTTTTAGCTGTGGACGTACATGTATGATCCAGAGAAAACTTGCGATGTGGGACACAGGCAAACCAGCTCCCAGACAAGCAGGAAATTGAAACCACTCCAGCAGACTCAATGAATCATTTGGCCAATCACTCTCTTCAAATTGTTGCCTTCTTTTATTATTATCCATCTATTGTAATCATTCATAGATCTGACAGTGATATATTCTATTTCAGATCCAGATCCCGATCCCGAGACAGATATTCAAGAAGGCGAAGATCCTACAGTAGATCCAGATCTCGAAGTCGATCACGAAGCAAATCCCGATCAAGAAGTGCTAGCAAATCAAGAAGCAGATCACCATCGAAGTCTCCAGTTAGATCCAGATCTGCCTCTCCTATGGAAAATGGAGAAAATGAATGAATATGATGGACTGGAGGGGGGAACTTGAATGCAAATAATAAAAAATCATCATCCAACACAGACAGAATGCTATTTGTGAAACACATATCTGTTTCGTAGACAACCCTTGTTTACTGAATTGTTGCCTTTCAGTATTAAAGGTAACACGCCTTCTTTTGTATGTGTTTTAGTGTTTCATATTGTGTTTTATAATTAAATCTATTTTATTTGTCCTTCTCGAACAACTTGATGTGTTCAAAGGACACAATAAAATATTATAATGTAAAGAGTTGTCATATAATTTACATAATTTCAGATATTGTTGTTTTTATGTGTAGTGTATTTTGTTTATCATTTTCATCTATCATTATTCGCATACATTCTGTATAATAAGAATAAAACGTTTTCATTCACTAACCTATATATTTTCTTGTCTCCCCAGTCAGGAGCTGAGTAACGGGTAATTGTGCTGTTTGCTGTAAAGTAAGCGGAGGTGACCACTGCTTGCAGTTTGTTCCCTGTTGGCCTGTTTGTTGGCAGTTGCTGAACAGAAGCAGTTTTCCTGTTAGCAGTGTCTTTCCTGATTATGCAGATACAGGCTGATTTAGCTGTGATTTTATTTTGGCCATCATGTCATTTAAATTTGATGATTGGGATCATCTTTCAGTGACTCAAAATTCTCAAAAAACTAACTAAACACTTGCTTATAGCTTTGAAGAGGTTTGTGGAAATTGGTGAATATGCAAAAATTAAAAATTTAGTCAAGCTATAAGCAAGGAGTACAACTATTTAGATGGGTTTTTTTTTTGTCCACGTAGTTTCTTTCCCAAAAGAATCGGACCAAACATGTGGTAGTTATATGGCAAAATAAGTTGTCTCAGAGTTATTACTGAATTTCATTAGGAATGTCACATTTAGTTTTGTAAATCAAGGTATGTTAACGTTAAGGATGTACTTGTCCTCAATCTTTAGATTTGACCAAACACGAAATAGTCAAAGAGATTTGACGCAGTCAAGTTTTGAGTTAATGCAAAATTTCCAATAAGGTTGAAGTGAGTGTCCAACAACAAAAACAAATTACTGTTGATCAAAGCACATGCAATACATGCATTGAGATAGGTAGACAAACTCTTTGTGTCCAGTCCAAAATTACAGAAAACCTATTTGTAAGTTAGTGCAAATGCAATACAGTTGGCATAGTCACAGTCAAGTTTATCTTTCTAGAAAACTGATGCCACTAATTTACCGGATAATTAAATCACCCACAATAGCCCCACCCTTCAATTTCAAGTCATTAAAACCTTTTCCATCCCATTTTGAAAAGTCAATAAAAAGTTAGTAAGCCAAAGTTTTACAAACCTAAATGACAGACAGAGGGTCTGGCACAGGGTGTTAATGTTCATCAGGTGACTGATTTGGATGGAGCTTATTCTGTGATGGCTAAGCAATTTGATTGTAGATGCTATAGGACACAATTGAATGAAATTTTTGTATAGAAGACTTGGTTTGATAGTTGACATTTACTGCTCCGGTCAAGAAGAGTGATAAGCAATTTGGTAGGTTGACAATTTGAAACCCAGTAAGACATTAGCTTGCTAATCTGAAGGTCCTGGTCTTGGCTGGGGAAAGTTCATCTGTTTTGTCTGGTATTGTTTAGGAATGAGGGTCTGGCAAGGGACAATATATAGTTGTTCAGGCGATATATGAAAAACCAAGATCCAGACCCGTAACCAGCTTGCTGGCTTCGGAGGGGCAGTGAAGTTTTTAGGAGGGGCACTCTCGTTACAATCTGCAGTTGGTATTTTAGAGGCAAATTTTCTTTCGAGGGGGGGGGGTGCAAAACATTTTTTCAGAGGGGGAGGGGCATTGCCACCCCCTGGCTACGGGCTTGACTAGATCTTACATGCACATTGGTATATGACAGACAGATGGCATTCAAACTAAAGTAGACTGTATTGCTGCTGCCTGGGCAAAATGTCCCTCATAGCACACTGTGACAAATGCCTTCTTCGTTTGTTGAGTCAGTGCAGAACAATTAGATGTTACATGACATGGTAGGGATGGCCTAGTGGTCTAGAGTGCAGCGCTTCGACCTCTAGCTGGCCGGTCACCTCTGGCTTGCGGCTGTGGTTTCAAGCCCTGGTTTGAGCGTATGTGGCATGGAGATAGGGGCGCCCTCTCAACCTTGTGGGTTTCCTTCGGGCACTCCGGTTTCCTCCCACTGCTAAAGACCCCTATGCGCAAGCGAATTATAGAAATAAAGTTAAACCATATGTTAGTCCCGAAATGACCTAGTTTGTGTTGAGTGGACGTTAAACCCCATTTCTAAAAAAAAAAAAAAATTCTACATCTCAATTCTACATCCCGAAATGACCTAGTTTGTGTTGAGTGGATGTTAAACCCCATTTCTAAAAAGAAAAAAAAAAAATTCTACATTTCATTTCATAATTCGATTAAAGGAGTAGGCAAAATTGTAATCATGTGATTGCTTAATGCTATATAAGGATAAATGTTCTAATTGATAACTAGGGGATCACATGGTTAAGTGGGTAAGATGCTGGCTGGCTAGCCTTGAGGTCGGCTGTTCGATCCCTGCATTGGTAGAGAAAGTTCATCCTGATTTTCCGGTGTGGTTTCTACTTGTCAGTGATGCAGTTGAAATTTAATGTATAAGAGTAGGCTGTAGTGCGCTGCCCGGGCAAAATTTCCCTCATATTGCCCGTCTTCATTAACCCAGTTAAGGTGCAGAACAATAGGAAGTTAAACCTCATTTCATTTGCTAATAGATAATTATTGTGCATTTCATCTGTTTATCCAGTCGCTTATATTTGATATTTAAGTAAAAGGGAGATCTTGGATTGAAAGTTGCTGAATATTGATGGAGTTTGTCCATCTATGGAAAAGAATCTTGCTAGGAGATAAACACTTCCTGCTTTGCAAAAAGAGCTGTCCAATAGACATGTCCTGAGATCATTAAGACCCAAGATGCATATGGAAGTGGAATGTTGAATATCAAAAGCATTTGTCCACCTATGACTGCACTAAAAACTAGTCTGTATTCAGCAAATTGGTAGAGGCTTCACACCAAATTTCAAAAGAATCTGTCAAAAAGTAGACAGGGTGACTACATAATATGCCCAAACTAAAATGTAAGCTTATAAAATTACAATGTTAACCTAATAATGACCCAAGAATGGTGTTGAGGCACGACATTCGATAATAGGTTTGTGCAGGTAATTAAAGCAGTGAAAAAAAAAAATACAGCTGGAAATAGGGATATTTATTCCTCTCTCTCCCTGCTAAAGATCCCTACATGCAAGCAAATTTTTGAAATGAAATTAAACCATGTTAGTCCTAAAATGACAAGTTTGTGTCATTGGACGTTCCACCCCACTTCTCTCTATTTTACTATTAATAAATCAAGGAGTATTTTTAGCAAAAGCCCTGATGGAGGTTCCAAGTTAATTCCCTGTATTGGCCGAGAAAGTTTTAAGGGGATTTTCCAGTATGGTTCCCTCTTGTGAGTGGTGCATAACGAGGGCTTAGCTGGAAATAACTTATGGTTGTATAACCTTCTTCATTTCCCCATTTCATTTTAGTACAGATTAAGCTGTAGACATCAGAACAAATGAATTAATGTAGCTTAGTAACAATAGACAAACTGATTACGACATGGCAGATGAAAGGAGACTGATTATGACATGACAGGAAAGGCCGATGAAAGGAGACTGATTATGACATGACAGGAAAGGCCACATGGACATGCTTTACTTTTTATACGCCCACATTGAAATGTGGTCGTATATTGTCGTCGCCCCCGTCCGTCCGTTGGTCCGGCGTCCACAATTGCTTGTGGACGCTCTAGAGGCTAAAGTTAATATCCGATTGACTTTAAATTTATACACAGTGTTTAAGGTCATGAGACGAAGAAGCCTATTGTTTTTCAGCGATTTCCGATAATAACTACCAGAGTTATGGCCCTTGACGACTTCAAAAAATGTTGTGGACGCTCTAGAGGCCAAAGTTAATATCCGATTGGCTTTAAATTTATACACAGTGTTTAAGGTCATAAGACGAAGAAGCCTTTTGATTTTCAGCAATTTCCGATAATTAGTGCCAGAGTTATGGCCCTTGATCACTTCAAAAAATCTTGTGGACGCTCTAAAAGCCAAAGTTAATATCCGATTGACTTTAAATTTATACACAGTGTTTAAGGTCATAAGACGAAGAAGGCTATTGATTTTCAGCGATTTCCAATAATTAGTGCCAGAGTTATGGCCCTTGATCACTTCAAAAAATCTTGTGAACACCCTAAAAGCCAAAGTTAATATCCGATTGACTTTAAATTTATACACAGTGTTTAAGGTCATAAGATGAAGAAGCCTATTGATTTGCATCAATTTCCGATAATTAGTGCCAGAGTTATGGCCCTTGATCACATCAAAAAATCCTGTGGACACTCTTGAGGCCAAAGTTAATATCCGATTGACTTTAAATTTACACACACTGTTTAAGGTCCTGAGAGGAAGAAGCCTACTGATTTTCATCAATTTCAAATAATTACTTCCAGAGTTATCTCCCTTGATCACTTCATAAAACCTTGTTGCGCTGTAGATGCCAAACTTATCATCAGATTGACTTCAGATTGATACACAGAGTTTAAGGTGTTGAAACGAACAAGTATTTTGATTTTCAATGAATTTTGAAAACTGAACAGCTAAATCCATGATATTAAATGTTTCCTATACTAATTGTTAGCGTGGGGCAAAACTTTATAAAAAGCAAACAAATTCTCATGATTTTCTGATAATTACATAATGAGTTGTTACTCAGATTTTAGTGTATTACAAATGTTTCATTACCAAAAAAAAGTAAAAATATGCGACAACCCTTGTTGACTGCCCGGACGATTTAGCTGCTGTGGGCATATGTTTCGTTGCCTGGCAACCTATCTTTTTATACATCTCGTGCGTTTTCTCCAGGTGGGGGGGTGGATGTCTGAATGGTTAGCACATGCGTGCTGTATCATGAAGCCTGTCATTGAGTCAAGTGACAAGGAGTAGGGTCGCCCATCCAGTCTCATGGGTTTTCTCTGGGTCCTTCCACTGCTAAAGACCCCGGCGCGCAAGCAAATTATTGAAATAAAATTGAACCATATGTTAGTCCCAAAATGACTCCCGGTTCGTAGGTTTCCTACTAAACACCCCTACACTCTAGCAAATTTTTAAAATAAAATTGAACCATGTGTTAGTCTCAAAATTTACTGGGTATGTGCTGAGACGATGTTAATTCTGTAAGATATCTTTTACACTATTCAAATGATTTTAATAACCACAAAAAGCCATACATGTCTCAATCATCTGATAAATATATTAAAGCGGTAGTTAAAGTTACATTCCCGGGTACAAACTGGGTGATATATTAGAACTAAAAACATATTCAAACTAATTAATTTATCATAATTTTGCTTCAAATTGTTCTCAAAACATTGTAATTGCCATGTTTGCACCAGGGGATTAGCCCTCTCAGTACCTACATGCATAGCAATGGCGGTAGGAGACAGGGAATTCAATACATACACAAGCCGACGTCTGTAATCGTTGATTTTTATCCCAGGTGTTGTACGTCTAACACCTCATAAAGTTTATCAACATGTACACAAAGCACTCTAGCCCGGCTGACTTTTAAGGGAACCCCTTATATTGGATATCTCTACTTTTCATATATACCAAAATTGTCATACTTTTAAAGGCAATAACCACCTGATAAATACTTATCTGGGAACCCAACTTTAAAGAAACCTATTGGGGGCTCGTGGTGGGCAAGACGCTAGTCTGGAGATCGATCCTTGCATTGTCAGTGACGGAGGACAACTGTCTAGTCACTTGGATGGTATGGAAAATCAAGGTCCTGTTTACACATTGGCATGCACGTAAAAGATCCCTTGACCATTGGAATTTGGTGTAAGTAGGCCGTAGGGCCGCTGTGTTGGCAAAATGTCCCCTATAGCACATTGTATGGCCGTCTTCATTAGCCCAATTCAGAGTAGAATGATAATCCAACGCATTTTAGTAGGTGATTTCTCTAATTTATGTCTGTTTACTTCCTGATCATTTTGCCCCCTGGATCCGCACCTGGCAATTAGTGTTATTCCCTATCGTTATCTCCATAAAAATCCCCTTTTAGATAATGCTAGGACACCCATCAGCACAAAATCACTAAGCTGGGTTTACTAGTAATCTAACAAAAAAATTAACTTTGAAAAAAAAAAATTATTCACATGAAATTGCAACAGCTTTATTAAAAATATAAGAATAGATATGTTTTCTAGTACTATCAGTTACAGTATCAAGACGGGAGGATTTCTTGAACTAAGGCTGGAAGATGGTTACCATCAGATGTAAGCAGTGAATATACACCACAGTATACACTCATATAGTCACTGAAAAAAAAATTAAGTATATAATTATTATCAAAGATAGGTTGCCAGGCAACGAAACATACGCCCACAGCAGCTAAATCGTCCGGGCAGTCAACAAGGGTTGTCGCATATTTTTACTTTTTTCGGTAATGAAACATTTGTAATACACTAAAAACTGATTAAGAGTAACAACTCATTATGTAATTATCAGAAAATCATTAGAATTTGATTGCTTTTTTTAAAGTTTTACCCCACGCTAACAATTAGTATATACATGAAACATTTAATATCATGGATTTAGCTGTTCAGTTATCTAAATTCATTGAAAATCAAAATACTTGTTCGTTTCAACACCTTAAACTCTATGTATCAATCTAAAGTCAATCGGAAGGTAACTTTGGCCTCTATAGCGTCACAAGAATTTTTGAAGTTATCAAGGGAGATAACTCTGGCAGTAATTATTTGAAATCGCTGAAAATCAATAGGCTTCTTCGTCTCATGACCTTAAACACTGTGTATAAATCTAAAGTCAATCGGATATTAACTTTGGCCTCCAGAGCGTCCACAAGATTTTTTGAGGTGATCAAGGGCCATAACTCTGGCACTAATTATCGGAAATCGCTGAAAATCAATTGGTGTCTTTGTCTTGTGACCTTAAACACTGTGTATAAATTTGAAGTCAATCGGATATTAACTTTGGCCTCTAGAGCGTCCACAAGATTTTTTGAAGTGATCAAGGGCCATAACTCTGGCACTAATTATCGGAAATCGCTGAAAATCAATAGGCTTCTTCGTCTTATGACCTTAAACACTGTGTATAAATTTAAAGTCAATCGGATATTAACTTTGACCTTTAGAGCGTCCACATGATTTTTTTAAGAGATCAAGGGCCATAACTCTGGCACTAATTATCGGAAATCACCGAAAATCAATAGGCTTCTTCGTCTCATGACCTTAAACACTGTGTATAAACCTAAAGTCAATCGGATATTAACTTTGGTCTCTGGAGCGTCCACAAGATATTTTGAGGTGATCAAGGGCCATAACTCTGGCACTAATTATCGGAAATCGCTGAAAATCAATAGGCGTCTTCGTCTTATGACCTTAAACACTGTGTATAAATTTAAAGTCAATCGGATATTAACTTTGGCCTGTAGAGCGTCCACAAGATTTTTTGAAGTGATCAAGGGCCATAACTCTGGCACTAATTATCGGAAATCGCTGAAAATCAATAGGCTTCTTCGTCTTATGACCTTAAATACTGTGTATAAATTTAAAGTCAATTGGATATTAACTTTGACCTTTAGAGCGTCCACAAGATTTTTTAAAGAGATCAAGGGCCATAACTCTGGCACTAATTATCGGAAATCGCCGAAAATCAATAGGCTTCTTCGTCTTATGACCTTAAACACTGTGTATAAATTTAAAGTCAATCAGATATTAACTTTGGCCTCTAGAGCGTCCACAAGAATTTTTGAAGTGATCAAGGGCCATAACTCTGGTAGTTATTATCGGAAATCGCTGAAAAACAATAGGCTTCTTCGTCTCATGACCTTAAACACTGTGTATAAATTTAAAGTCAATCGGATATTAACTTTAGCCTGTAGAGCGTCCACAAGCAATTGTGGACGCCGGACCGACGGACCGACGGACGGACGGGGGCGACGACAATATACGACCACATTTCAATGTGGGCGTATAAAAACACAGATCTTTGTTACAGCAAAGAAAGATTATCTTTTCATTTATTGTAGCAAGTAGAATTTGTAAAAAAAAACCAACCCAAAATACATCTATTTATTTAATGTGTCAGTCTATAATTCTTTAAAAAAAAAAATGTTTTTCAATATCCTTGAATTGTGCTGATAGTATGTACACACCATGTAGGAATTCCAGTGAAATCGGACTGGATTCTTATATAAATTGCATCAAAGACACAGCTTGCATCTTGGGTGACCTTCGCTTATCGTGATTTCTTGACTATGGTCGAACTAAATGAATCAGAATTTCATTTAGTCTGGACGATAGTCCGGAAATACTGAACCATGCTATTGAGGCATGGTTGTACTAGTTCAAAGATGGCGGGTGTGGATGAAACCTAAGTGTAGAATATTTAGAAAGAATCTATTTTTGTTTAGCATATTGTATTAGGAAAGTTTGAATTACTTTTAAATGATTGCTAATGCTATCAGCAGCTATTTTCGTCTCGTATGTTATGTCTGAATCTATGTGAGTCTAAAATATACGCATTATTTTAATATTTGTGCTATGCAAAAAGTAAAGTCAATGGGGGCAGTCATCTTTGAACAGATGTTGTCCGGACTATCCACGTTCGGTTTTTAATTCTGACCACCAGTCGTGAAAAAAATATAACCGAAGGTCGCCTTGAAGTATTTATCTAGACTCAGTGAGGGAAAATATTCCTCATGAACTGATCAACTGATGACTTTAATAGGACTTGGACTTTGCAAAGACTTTGGACTCGACCCCGGTACTAAAGTCATTGACTGGGACACGAATCTACCTGCGCAACTACTTCCCATCTGGTAACCACATAAAAGATAGGTTGCCAGGCAATGGATCATACACCCATAGCAGCTAAATCATCCAGGCAGTCAAGAGTTGTTGCATATTTTTACTTTTTTCGGTAATGAAACATTTATAATAGTTCTGCCCCATGCTAAGGTTTAGTCAACGAAACATTTAATGTCATGGATTTAGCTGTTCAGTTATCAAAATGCATTGAAAATCATTATACTTGTTCTTCTGAAGACCTTAAACTCTTGTGTATAAATCTGAAGTCAATTGGATGATACGTTTGGCCGCAAGAGCGTCAAAAAAGGCCATAAATCTGGCAGTGATTATCGAAAATCGCCGGAAATCAATAGGCTTATTCATCTCATGATCTTAAACACTGTGTATCTATTTAAAGTCAATCAGGGCAACAACAATATACGACCACATATCAATGTGGGAGTATAAAAATCAAAGAGTGAGGAATTAAAGAAAAGAAGACAGATTGATTTATGTCTTTGATTGTACATGAAAGGATTGCAGATTGAAAATTGGTATTTTCACTTGCCTGGAAGAAGTATCCATCTTTTGAAGCCATGGTAAAAGTTCAGTTTGTACAATTCGAAGAATAGATTTACGTAATTGTAGTAATTGCAACTGAAACAAAGCAGTCTGATACTTTTGTATTTCCTTTTTGGACCTGTAAGTAACTTGATCATAACAGTCAAAAATTTCTGAAATTAAAATAAGTTTTTAAGTAATTAAAAATTCACATAGAAAAAGACAACATTAGGATTAATGTCTCTTCATGTTGAGTTATCATGAAAGGAAATGAAATGAAATGGGGTTTAGCGTCCTACTTTTTATGATGAAAGGAAACACTTGCAAACTACAATATTGTGAAAGATGAAATACTTTTAGGAACATGGGTCCAAATTTGATTCAGTTTATCCAATTGATAATTTCATCAATCCATGACGCTCGCTAATATAATACCTTAATTGTTACTCTAAAAAGTATAACAGAAAACATACATGTCTAGGAAAAACATTAACTTGTGAGAACTATCTGACAATCATAACTGGGAATATCTATATTAAATGCACAGTGACATAAAACCAAGATGCTGTGTATACAGTGGCGGGCATGTTACAGATCCCATGGCTGTTGGAATTTCGGTATAAAAGTAGGCAATAGAGTCCTTGCCAGGGCAAAATTTTCCTCATAGCACCAGGGTATTTCCTGTATTTAATCCCCTAGAGAATCAACAATACATGGTAAAAACTATACCTGTGGTGATATTATCTGGTAGCCAGATAGATGGAAGTGAATGATGATATTTAACTGAAATAGGTTTATAGGATGATCTATCATAGTTTCCATCTGAAGTAAAACAAATAACAACATTATTATTAATTAAATGAACAACAATAAGAACCTGGCCCAACATTATTACCTCAAATCATCAATTACAAAATGTATTAAAATTTTAAGTGTACCAGGAACGGTTCCAGGTACAGTGCGCTTCGATTTTTTTGTAGTGTAAACGGGTCAAACTTAAGCGTGCCGGGCCTGGTGCGGTGGTCTCGGAAAGGCTCTCTTTAAATTTTCATAGTATAAATGCTAACCGGTCTGAGCACGGATTACTGCGCATGCGTGAAACAAACCATGACCTTTTCCCAACAAACTTTGACAGTTCAAATTAAATCAACCATCAAACTAAATCAACCATCATAATTGTTATCATCTGGGTAATTTGTACAGGGACTGAAATTAATTTTTCTGTGAAGAGTTCCACATTTGGTGTGCTTGGCACGGTTCTGAGACCGGTAATTTTGAAGTAATGTAAACAGGTCAATTTCTTGAAATTTATCGCGGCCTGGTACCGTAACCAGAACGACACGCTTATCGCGGCCAAGTGTAAACAGGGCTAATGGCGTTGAGAATTGATTATGATCTCAACAAGTTAATTAATAATCCTTTGGCATTTAGCGATTGAGCACAATAAAAAAACACAACACAGTTATATGGAAAAGCAATGGCTGGTTTATACACAAAGAACGACGTTTCGACAAGTATTGTCTTATCGATGAGTTTCTCTAATTTGTGATATGACAGCAACATGCAATATTAGCTTTATTTCTGGTTTATTATGTTTCAACACTGAATGATGTTGACAGACTTTCAACCCACAAAGCATATCAACACAATAGAATTTTAATTGTACAAATATTTACATCATATTCCTGAAGCAATGGCGCGAGAAATCCCTCTCTTACCATTGCTGGATAGAAGTCATATTCTTGAAATTGGGCGAGGCGTGTCTCTTTTTAACGTCCAATCAAATCCCTCCTCTCTTCTCGCATTCGGCATAATTTTCAAAATGGCCCACGAAGAAAACATGTTGGCACTGGATAATCGAGCATAATAAATTTCGCGGGTTATGACGTATACAAGTCGCGATTGTCACTAGATACATTGTGGTAACATATTTTGAGGTCTGGTTAACCCCGATATTGTTTGTTACAATGTAGGTCATTGGTTGGTAATGGCACTACTGACCAATAATAATTTAGCACAACAATGTTCACTCAAGATAGCAGTGTGAAGTGGATTAGTTCTAATCAAACGAAACACTGCGCAGGAGTATGCATGTACATGTATGTATACAAACCTGAAAGGACATTTTTGGTTTCCTCTTCATAGTCATGATAAGCTGTAAGAATAAATTCTACCATCATTTTAGCATGTAGAACATCAGATGGTGTTGATAGATCTGAAAACACAGCATTGTCATAACAAAAATTTGAGATAAATATAGTTCATCAATTTTTCAAAAACAGAAAATGCTGACAGGGAGTTGAAATGAGGGTAGAAGCTCCTTTGTGAGGGCTTTTAGTAGGTTAAAATCTGTTCCTCAATCACATTCACATTTCTCGAATAAAAATATTGTTTAAACAAGAGAAGAATAAACAAGTATGGGGAACCACGAGGTTACTTTATTTTGAGAGTAATTAATTGTCTTCCATATCCAGTACGGAGCCATTGTGGATCTTCGGTGTTGTGCTAAATATTTTGATACCAACTGTTATTTGTGGGTTAGGGTAAGGGTTAGGCTTAGTCCAGGGTTAGGGTTAGGGCTAACCCTGTTTACATCTCGAGACTTTGGCGAAATCTACAGGTCCTAGCCCTTACCCTAACCCACAATCTGCTCCCTCCAAATATTTAGCACTATGCCTAGGATCCAGTATTTTGTCAGTGGGTAAGACAATTGCTCACTAACCAGGAGGTAATGTGTTTGATCAATCCCATGACAGATCTACAGTAAAAACAAGTCAACTGTGAGGCTGGTCTCCGCCTCGCACTATTAATTACTTGCATATTATACTAAATCTCTCTTAAAGCATCTGGTGATCAAATTGCTTATTACTCTGCTTTACCCTGGCAGATAATACTCATTATCAAATGTAGTCAAGGTATTGATGCAATGAAACTATGCACATAGTTTTATCACTCTCACTCAATTAGAATTATTTTATCTTTGTGCCCAAAAGCATTAACAAATCAAATTGCTTACCTGAGCAGAAAATATTTATCATCAATTCAAATAATGAACATTCTAACTGATAGTTATGGTGTACCAAAATGTGTGATGGACAGATAGACAGACAAACCATGGACCTTATAATGGACAAACCAACACGTTTTAAAAAGTTACGGTGACAATTTGAATTATTTGTATTATAATTACCATTAATATTTTCTAGTTGTAGTTGTTGAAGTAATTGTTGGAGCTTAGTGTGGGCTGTTAAACATTGTAACTTTCTATACTGAAGACTCAAATCACTACTTTTATCAAACTCAAAAAAAAAACAAATATGTTTATTACACTATACATACACATCAAATATTTCTTGGGTTTTGAGGTACGGTAGCGTCCAATCTGCACAAACTAGGAAAATATTTCTTGGACTTTGAGGAAGAAAGTCCAATCTGCACAGACTAGGTAATTTACAGGACTAACATAATACATCTTTTTATGGAAATTTACTTACTGTATGGAAATTTTCCCGGTACACAATGAATTACAGTAAACAAAAATTTATTTATGTCATTCAGACCATAACTTAAAGTTACATTATGGGAGATAAGATAAAGAGATGGCAGTTCTCACTACAATAGTTAAAAACTAGATAGTGTAAAGATAATTTGCTGAAAATTTCAGTCAAATTGATTCACTATTAGCCGAGAAAAAAGCTTTTGAAATATTCATAGCCTTGGTCATCATTACTCAAATCATTAATATAAACAGCATAGTCTCGATTATCCACTTGATTGATTTAATTATCAACCGCCATTAAGCTGCATATACGATTTTAATCTGCCAACATCGAAGGCTAGTCTTGACATAAAGAGTTTATTATGGTCTGAATATGTTAATTAATGTCTAATTAATTATTTAGATAACATCTCAGGCCTAAAGAAAGACCTGTAAAAATCAGATTTTGCTCTTGCATAATGCTATTTTAAAAATAGGGGAAAATACTCATAAAACTTTCTAGATTTCCCATAAAATGGAGGAAATACTCACAATACTTTCTAGATTTCCCATAAATTTATCACGATCACTCACGCCAACTTTTTTAGTTGCAGAGACTTTAGATACTTTTTGTTGTAATTTCCTATTCTGACTGATCAATTTCCTCAGCTGACTTGGTATCTTTAAACTTGACCTGAGTGACAAACAAAAGAAACCTTGTAAGGCTTTTATATAAACAGTCTTGTAAATGGATCCATATAACGGTGAACTTTCAATATGTCCGTTGTTGAAAGAAGTTATCAAGAATTTTGTAACCTTAGTTTAAAAATAATATATTTTTAAATTGGTCCCTTTCTTCATATTAAAATACCCTTTTTCCAAAAAGAAGTCCTATTGATTCTCTTCTTTTATAAGCCTGTTTCAAGATAAATATCCCTTCTATGCCTTTCCTAGTCAAATGAGAGAGAAAAAGGGGTTCAGTGTCCACACTCAATACAAACTACGTGTAGGTCATATCGGGACTAACATGATGGACAAGCCTGGATATAATGCACCTGTCACAGAATTGTCTGACACAAATTATCATATATTGTTTTTGTGTTGGACAAGGTCTGTGACAGGTGCCTTATGTCCAGGCTTGTATATGGTTCAATTTTATTTTAATAATTCACTTGCTTGTAGGTTTTGTAGTGGTCTTTACCCGTGGGAGAAAACCTGCAGGCCCGGACAAATCCCACAAGGTTAGACAGGCCTGGTCAAATGAATCTAATATAAGTGCAGGGGGACTGCATCAAACATAACTGACACAAAAACAAATATATGGACAAGACATCATACTCAGAAATCAAACAAACGAACAATTCAAATAAAGTGAATATATCCAGTTTAAAGTGATTTAAATTATTTTACCCATCCCTGTATAAATCAAATATTGGCTTAGATGCTGAGATAGCTTCATCTTTATCTTCTATATGTAGTTCTTCTAATTGATCGGTTAGTTTACTTGGGTCAACCAAAGAATCAGATGATTCCACCTCTTCATTAACATTCATTGTATTAACAGTCAAATTATCACATTTAATTGTAGAACTCAATTTATCTACTGTTGTATCACTACATATTGCTTGATTTTCACTCCTCGACAAAGGTACCTCCGAAGTTGAGGTCTTTGCATTAGTTTTTATTCGAGCAGGAGGCTCATTTATCGTAGACATTCTTGCGGATGGGTTAGTTTTGATATCAGAGTTTCGTGCATTTTTTGTATCACGATATTTTGATTTGATCACAGGCTTGGATGAGACAACAGCCAACTTGTTGATTCTTCTGGCGGGAACTTTCACATTTGGGTCTGTTTTAAATGGTGCCGACATATGAACAGGCATTTGTTTGTGTCTTGTGTTGGTAGCACTACTTGGTCTAGATGATTTTAAAGTAGATTTAGTAGACTTCGTACTATCTGTCAAACTTACTGGATGTATCGAAGATTTATTTACTTTTGTCGACTTAATTGGAGCAACATGTTTTTGACTAGGTACATTTCTGACAGTTCTTGTACAACTAAGCTGCTCAACTTTGCATGTTTTGTCTGCCACTTCATTATTTAGGTTAGTTTCACTTTGTTCTTTTTGTTCATCATTAACATTATTGTCAACTTGTTGCTTGATATTATCAATATCGGGTTCTGCTTCAACAAAACTTAAAGTTAATTTGGCATTATTACTTCCATCAACATGGACCTTGTCTTCTAATTCGATCGACGTTTCTTCAGATTTTCTGGCTTTTTCAAGAATCTGAAAATTTACAGAATGGACATATTGTATTACTTTGGAATAGTCTGCAAAGGATGGTCATGGAATTAGAGCATTGGACATTATAGGACAATAAATGGGAGAGAGAAATAAAGTTTAATGTCTACTCGGCACAAACTAGGTCATTTGGGGACTAATATATGGTTCAATTTTATTTCAATAATTTGCTTACAAGTAGGAGGTCTTTAGCAGTGGGAGGAAATTTGAGGACCCGGAGAACATCCCAGGGGGTTGGACACACATTCCTATTCCTTGTCACGTACAATCGAGGAATTCAAATCATGCCAGTTGACTCAATGACAGACCTTATGGTGCAATGTGCAAATGCTAACCATTCGGCCATCTAACTACCCAGATCAACAAAATGTTTCAGGAACCTTTTTCTGAACTATTCTGGCTTTTTCTGCACGCTTAAGTAGATTGTTGACTAAATTCATTCCATGTTTTTCTTCACAAGTGATTTCTTCTTCGTCTACGTTCTTCTTGTCTTCAATAACATTGATTTTTTCATCTTCATCACATGCTGTCTTGGGCCTTCAAAGAGTAAAATATAAAAAGATGTTTAAATACATGATTATTATAGGGTGAAAACAAAAACTTCCAAGTCAAGGTAAAGCCTACTCCTTATAATGTAGATCTATATGACTCTATGCTGCAGGATTTCACCACTGTCAAACATATTCAAGTTTGTCGAACTACTAGACAGGTACAGTCCGCTGGCTATTATCAAACCAACTTTTAGATTTTTCAACCCTTTTTTGTGAAATTTACATATCATTTTTTTAAAATACTTTTACGTTTCCATAGTTGTTCAGATGAGACCAAAAAAAACAGGGTCTCGTGTACACATTGGAGTGCATGTAAAAGATCATGTGACAGTTGAAATTTGATATAACAGTAGGCAGTAGTGCAGCTGTCCGAGCAAAATTCCCCTTATAACACACTGTATGGGGTAGGCTATATGCCTGGCTTCATTAGCCAAGTTTTTGGCTTCATTAGCCAAGTTTCATTTCATTTCTTCATTTCAATATTATTCTGTAACTCACCACTGTTTAAATAATATTTCCTTATCTTTACAGAGTCTTTCTAAATGTCTATTCTTTTTGTTAATGATCTCATCTAGAATGAGTAAAAACTCCCCCAATTTAACACCAAAGTTTGATCTGGTTTCCATGACTTTCCTTCTTTATCAACACTGAAAAAGTATAAAATTCATCTGATTCATTTCAGTGCATATAGGTTGCAGCTAATCAGTTGTTGTTGTTTTCTTTTTTCTATGAGAGCTGAAAATTGCTGAAAACGCTTCCCTTAATCGACAAATTGAAAAATCGCTCACTAAAAAAAGCTCTCCCAGTTTCGATAAGAAGAATGATTTATAAACTAGACGTGAAACAGTTCTGAAGATCAATAACTGCATGTCAATTCTAAGAGGAGGGAACAAAAACCTCCCCTTGGATTTGGTCGACGTTCACCTGAGCATCAGGCGCTCGAGAGCGATCGCTTGCCTTAAAAAACATTGTCTGACTGAGGTAATTGTCAGTCGACTTTCACACAAAGGGTAGAAAACTTGATCAATGTTTTACATAACTTAAAAGGTAAATTAAAGCCCCAATAACACTCTTGTTACTGAAAAATATGTCCTAATCTTCATTCTGGTCAACAAATCGTATTATTTTAGAATATTCCAATTAAATGATGATATAAATTTCATCTTAACACACCTATTTTGAAAAATTGGAAAAATTCAACCCATTGATTTGAAAAGTCTAACGTAAACCTTTTCAAGTGTGACTTGGATTTTAAAATATTTTCGAACCCTCTGGACAAGTAAAATAGGTTGTAATGGATAATTTACACAACAGGTAGGACACTTAAACATCTAGTACTTAGAATAAGGGTATTATTTATTTTCTGGAGCTGCCAAGCCAGCAAGAATGTTATTGTCCCTTTAAATAGGGTTCCTAAGTATAATAGTACGCCTTCATGAACTAATCAGAAGTAAGCTGTCAACATCAAAATTTGCCAAAGGCCTAGTTCTAAGGTAAAATGTACCACTGAAAAAGCTATTTAATCATGACAGAGACGGTATAGGGGCTACTCCACTAGCTGATCCCGTTACATCTTCCTAAAGGGTTGAAAGGTATCTCGAAAAAATACTGTACATTATTGATTTCATGTCATTTCATGCAGTTCAAACAGACCATCCAAAAGTCTGCCAAGCAGAGTTGTCTTCCCGTGCAGCACGCAAAGGAATGAAAGGTCAAGGACGGGGAAGATTCGTAGTCTGATATATTCCTTCAGATAAATATATGCTTCCGCGATCAAAATGTAATCCCGTCCTTCTTTTTGATTTGTAGGTGGAAAACAGATAATCTGTATTTAGTTTTAAGTGCTAAAATAATCACATACTTTAAGAAATTGTAAAGAAAGTTCCAGATAGGGTGTGTATCTCCAATAAATTGAATTTCATGTACATTATGGCGAATCTTCCGGTTCGAGAATTTACAATAAGTTAGTTATCAATATTAAATGTCTTGACAATCGAACGTGACAGAATTGAGAATTGAGTAAGGGGGTCTTGTGTTTTGGAACTTATTACAAATCTAAGATGACAGAAGAGAAAGACAGTTCGAAAATTTCAGAAAATAAACGAAAAGATGAAAAAAAGAAGGAATCTACAAAGGAATCGGCGCCATCTAAAGTAGTTTTAAGACGACTACCACCATCCTTGACACCAGAAACATTCATAGAACAAGTGTCACCACTACCCACATATGATTTTTTCTATTTTGTTAAAGCTGACCGCAGCCTTGGTGCCAATGCATTTTCAAGAGCCTACATTAACTTCATCAATTCGGAAGATGTGTACCTGTTTAGAGATAAATTTGATGGATATGTATTTCTGGACAGCAAAGGAGAGGAATATCCGGCTATTGTAGAATTTTCTCCTTTCCAAAAAGTTCCAAAGAAGAAAGTGAAAAAGGTTGATAGTAGGAAGGGCACTTTAGAACAAGATTCAGATTATGTGAATTTCTTACAGTCGTTAAATAATCCTGATGTAGAATCAGCACCAACAATAGACATCTTAATTGAAGAAATAGAAGAGAAAGAGAGAGAATTGAAAGCCAACAACGGGGTATTAAAAGTTACTACACCATTGATAGAATATTTAAAGAGACGAAAAGAGGAAAGAAAAATGGCATTTCAGAAAAAGAATGAAGAAAGAAAGAGAAGAGAAATTGAACGGAGGAAGCAGAAGGATGAAGAACGACGCAGAAGACGTGAAAAAGAGAAAGAAAGGGAGAAACGAGACAAGGAAAGAGAAGAAAAAGACAAAGATAGGGATAAAAATAAAGATGCAAAAACAGATGAACAATTGTCAGTCAAAGTGCTCAAGAATCCTGAAAGAGAAAAAGATAGAAGTAAAGACGATGATAAAGACAGGGATAAAAGAGATGAAAAGAAAGAAGATAAGAACAGTGGAAGAGAGAAGTTGCGATTCTCTAAAGAAAATCGTGAGAAAGAGAGGGCTAGAAATGATAAATCAAGTAGTGCTTACAGCGATAAATATAAAAGTATGAGGGACAGTTATGGAAGAGGTGGGGCTAAAGGAGATGATCAGGGGAGTCGAGGAAAGCGTAGTGATAAACCTAAAGATGATAAATATAGTGATCAGGATATTGACAATGAAAAGGATGGTGATTATGATAAGGATCGGGATAGGACTAAAGGCAGTGATCGTGATTATGGGAAAGGAAAGGATAGAGTTTATGACAAAGACAGAGATCGTGCAAAGGACAGTACTAAAGGACGTGATTATGGAAAAGATAAAGAATATAACAGAGGAAAAGACAGAGACTATGGAAGAGACAGAGACAAAGATAAGAGTTATGGAAAGGAGAGGAGTTATGGAAAAGATAGAGATAGGGATTATGGAAAAGACAGGGAAAGGGACTATAGAAAAGATAGAGATTATGGGAAAGACAGGGACAGGGAGAAAGGCTACGGAAGGGATAGGGATTATGGAAAGGACAGAAATAGGGATACAGGTTATGGAAAGGACAGGGATAGGGATAAAGATAGAAATTATAGTAAGGATAAAAGTAAGGATAAATTTAAAGAAGGAGATGGAGATAAAATTAAGAATAGCTCTAGAGACAAGGGTAAGTCAGATTCCAGCCTTTCAGACAAAGATACTGCAGGATTAACCAACAAGAATGATGGTAATAAAGTTGTTACTGAAACAACCCCAACTGGTGAAACAACCCCTACTGGTGAAACAACACCCACTAGTGACACCAGTAAAAATACTGAACCTACTGGTGGAAAAGAAGAGGTGACCGATTCTGATGATAAAAGAAGAAAGAGAAAGGACAGACCAGAGAGACAGATATATGTACCAAGAAGAGCTTTAGAAAAACAGAGACAAGAGGCAAAGTCAAAGCCAGATAACAAGGAGGAAGATGAAACTGATGACAGTACCAAAGGTCAGAGTAGTTCAGACACGAAAGTCAGCAGTGAAGTTCAAGATAATGTTAAAAGTGATTGTGAAGACAATATCAAGGAGTAAATTATTAATTTTTGTGATTTTTTTGAGTTACTAGTTTATCTTCTTTGTCACATGTTTTTCATGTCATAAAATTGGTGCATAATTATTAAAATTGTACAAAAGTTCATCTATTTATTTATTACAAATTGCTATCTGTTAGTGTCAGAATGACCTTGGTGAAAGGATTTAATGCCAGTGAGAGAGATTAAAGCCCATTACACCCATCCATATGAAGACCTCGAAAAGTACAGAAGAAAATCCACCTGCAAACATTTTGTATTATCATATGATTTTATTATCCAATCAGGGGCTCACATAATACAGATCATGGATGTATCGAACAGCACCACGCCCATATTGGCGCAAGCTCGTCACTGATAGTAATACATGTATGCGATGGGAAGATGTTTGAGGTCAATACTACTACATGGTATTTTAACGTCAGCTTCCACAGAAGTGATATTGCAGCGGTCAATCTATTTTTCACCTTAAGACGGGTTGTGCAGATAGTGGCTTGAAACTCAATATTATGATTAGGAATTATGGGTTTTGACCCTCTTGATTTAATTTTCTCTAAATCAAGGGCTTGGTCATTAATTAGTTTCATTCTACATTTCTCTGAGTAATTTTGCTATTACTAATAGTTTTTCAAGCTGTGTGTATTCATTTGACAACCACGTTTCGATCAACGAGAAGAAGGGGGTTCAATGCCAAGAAAGAGTGAAAATCCTGGGCACCACGTAGCCACCGTTGTGGCCTCATTATCGTTGTCACACAAATGACCTTGGTTGTCATGGCGTCATCGAGGCTGCCATGGTGACACCATCAGGAAAAGGGATGTATCGTTTCGGCATTATCATAAATCATTAGTACATTGTATTTGACACACATGTGCCCAAGAAAGAATGGGTAATCCCGGGAAACCCCATGACATAACGTACCCATCCTTGTGGCCTCAAATCGTCGTGCAAATAACCTTGGTTGTCATGGTGATAATTTCACCTCGTTTAACAGGGATATTACGACGGTGGATGATTTATTGATGGCTATCATTATTATCAAACTTTACTTCTTTAAGTGGCATTTTAGTATCATCGCCGAAACGTTGCATGTTAATAAACCAGTAATTGTTATTCCATAGTGTTTTGTGTATCAACTTTAAAAACTTCGTTTTTAAAGTCATCATTGCAGTATACGGTTTAACATTTTCTGTAAATTATAGCTTTCTTTCTTGATTGTGTTTAGACGTAGCGAATCCTAGCGATGTTAAAAGTGGCGGGTAAATGGTAGGCCCTATACTAATATTACACGGTAGCAGTGCAGCAATTGATAATATCGATGTGACTAAAATGTCTGACTTTGTTAATAATCACATGCCTTCTCAATCTCAATTTTATATCCCAGGTATAAAGATAACAGAAATTAATAAGTCCCTACAAGCTCTAGATATCACAAAAAACGCTGGATTAGAGACTCTGTTAATGTCCTATTTCTTCAAAAGGCGCACACATAATCTCTGAAAGTCTAACCTATATTATTAATATTTGTATTGATCAGAATGTTTTCCATACTGTTTTAAAAACTGCTTAAGTTTTACCTTTACACAAAAATGACCCCCCTCTCCCCAAAAATGATCCGAACAACTACCGACCAATTTCTATCTTACCACGTTTATCAAAGTATTAGCGAAACGTGTTTATTGGCATCTTACTGAATATCGTAACAGGTATAATTTATCGTATTCTAACCAGTCCGCGATCAAGGACCGGTTACTCAAAGTTATTTTAACGGTCCGTTAAACTCTTGTTAACGTGTCGTTTGTTAACGGTCCGTTAAATTTCTTTTGCTGGAAAGTCAATTTCATTTTCCTTTAGTTAACTGATTCATTAAAGTTAACCCAAGAGAAGACTGTTTGTTCATTGGCAGAATTTTAAATGTACATGTATTACAGGTAGCGGTTTATTTTCTTGAGATGGAATAGTGATATTGCTGCGTTTTATGATTTCATTGCGATATGCTTTTGAGCATGAGGTTTTCATCCCTTTAGGAACATATCCTACTTTTAATCACCGTTGTCTAATTTAGTAGTTGCAAACTGGAATGGGATTAAACATGTAAACGACATGTTCAAAATTTTTAGTATGGAACATGTTTCCCATAATATTAGCGGGGGATCGGGTCACTTTTTTATATTAACAATTAAATTGTTTTTCTTTTGGAATATGCCTTCATTACAATAGAAACGCTTCCTGGGATTAACACTGTTTCGGATATTATCCCCATCAATTCTCTGTAAACTTTCAATATTCTTCATTTATGTATCGGTAACCACATTGGGCTTTCAGAAGGGTCCATTTTTGCGGGTTTGGGTGGTTTAAATACGGTATACTAGCCATTATAGGCAGAGCCCGAAATGTCCGAAACCAATTCGGTTTTACAGAGAGCGGCGCCGGTCTTCCTTCAGGGGCGAAGAAACAGAGCTTCCTTAGTAGGCTATGCCCCCCCCCCTTCAAAAGAAAATTTGGAATAATTGACGGCTGCAAACACGTTTTCCTGCTATTTCAGTCCTTTGAACAAAGCAACTTCAAAGTGGTCTAATATAGGCTAATTAAGGTGGCTGACTCGAATTTCAATCAATCATTTACAGTCCAAGAAGTCGGGACTGTTGGGAGAAAATTTTGAAAAATTAACTGCCGCAAATGCGTTTTCCTGCTATTCCAGTCTGTGAATACAGCAATTTCAGTTTGGTCCAATTTTTCCTACCTGGCTGACGCGACTTCCAATTAACCAATCATTGTCGTTGGGTTTGGGGTATCTATAGGTTTGGGGGTCTTTCCCTTCCAGAGAAAATTTAACTACCGCAAATGTTTTTCTGCTATTCTAACCCGTGTTAGCAATTCCAAAAGTATCCAATGGTAGGCTATTGTCACCGAAATCCCACTTTGAATTTTAACCATCCAATCAGACTGTTGCAGCCACCCGGCCCCACCCCTAATCTGAACATATTCTGAGACACGCTATAACCATTCAATTGTTTTTTGGGACTACTAGTTTAATTATCAGGTGCGGATCCAGGATTTTCAGAAAGGGGGGGGGGCGTGCTGCACCAGCTTGGGAGTAAAAAAATGCCCACAAGGACTAATTTCGTACTAGTACTGTAAATTACGATTTCCTACCTAAACTATTTTCGTTCTCCTTTCTCGCGAGAATATATGGAGCTAAAAATTGTTCGACACCTCAAAAAAATAGAGGGGGCGTGCGCCGGGTGCGCCCCTCACTGGATCCGCGCCTGATTATGTAGGCTATAACAATCGTTGAAAAACTAAATCAGGAAGATTTCGATTTGATAGTTTTTACGTAGTTTTAAAACAGGTTGCGAAGTGTTTTGGATCTGTTATTCAAGATCTTTTCCGACGTTCCAAAGTTAAAGTTCGGTGCTAAGATCACCTAAAGATAAGTTTTAAATGTTCCTTTTATCAATTAAAACAGGTTTCGCTTTAGTTTTTATATTTTACGCTAACATTTTATTGCTTTAAATCTTCCTTGTGCGAAAACTGATAATTAACCTTTTGACCTTCGGCGTCACTAAGAACAAAGATGAATTTAGCAAGTTTACATTTTTATTGAAAGAGTGATTATTTTTGATTTTTTTAGAATATTTTCATGACACAAGAATGGCTGCGCATTCACTTTCAGTGCATATGAACTCATTTGACCTTTGACCCCGAATATCTCGGAAAAGCCCCAACGGCGGACTGATTACCACTCGGCATCGTATATTCTACGCAAAATTTTAGTCCAGCAAAATTGGATTTGGTTTTGTGCCCATTTGATTGACACCTCCCCGCACTGAGCCTCCAGACTATTAATTTTCGTATGTTAGGCTAGTTACGTACGCCTACCCCCCACCCCTGGCTCGTACGCCGATGATATTAGCGTTGATATACATGTTGGGATACAAGAAATATGCAATTAACTTACAACTAATTTGTCAATATATTAAATAAAATGTTATAAAATCTCAAAAGGCACAATCAATATGTTTGTTCTTTATTATATAAAAAGTGTATGCATAGGCCTATATTTAAGCTTCAAAGATTTCGAATAATTATTTCGCTGGATCCGTTCGGCGCGTTCGTGGTTCTTTCTTTTCTTATGATTCTGCCTGGAAAGACAGGTGTTTGTTTGCACATATCGGTAAGAAATCAAAACTGCTATAGGGCGGACAATATTAAACAAACATAGTCCTAATTATATAAAACGTCCAATTAATGCAAGGTCTAGTTTGCCCCACCCCGCCCCTTTTCAAAATATGATTTGAATTATTTTTGTTGTTAATAGGTTCATACATTTTCTCGTTTTCTATTTCTTGCTGAGTCGGGTGTCAAAATAACTGTGTGAAAATCGTAAATATCGAAAAACACAACATATTACAGACTTAACAGAATGCGGGTTCATTTTCGAATGTATTCTTGCGCGGAAAATAAGTCTGACGGGTACTAAGTGAACTATGAAACTGCGTTATGCGCGCCCACCGCCTCGTGATCGTTCATTTGTAGTGAGGGAAAAATCATGGCGGCGGTATCAGAAAAGAAAAAATTGAGTGATTTAAGAGTCGTTGATTTGCGTGCAGAATTAGAAAAGAGGGGTTTAGATAAAACTGGCGTAAAGGCGGTTCTTTATGAGAGGTTACAAAAGGTTTGTACAGCCGAAGTAGTTAGCAAAAGAATCCCTAAATGGATTAAATATGGGTCATGAAAATGAAGTAGGAAAATTATAAATGACTGCCAAAAACGAAAGAGAAAAGGTCCAATTTGTACCCCATTGCTACCGTCTTCGGCTTATTATTACCATTAGCCACACAATATATTTGAGGCGTACAGTTGATAATTGTGCTTTTAATGTGGTTTTCTTTTGTTAAATACTTTCGTTACAAACATTAACATAAAAAAGCAGAATTTTAGAGAAAAGGAAGACTTAGTTATCAGGTTGCTTCAAAACGCACAGTGCTGACCCCCACATGCTTGTTTTCAATGTGGGACTGGCTGTACCGGACCAGTTTTCCACATTTGACAGTCGATATGTGACAATGACATGATAATCTACATATAAATAGCGAAACTCAAGAAATAGTTGCACACCTTCCCAGAAAAAAATCCAACAATTCAAGTTCAATTTGTTCATTATTGATTACCATTACCATAAATTATGAATGAATCACAACGACAAATTAAGATAATCAAAAACTGTAGGGTTTGACCCTTGAAAAGAGCAATTTACCATTTAAATTAGAAATTTAGTGGGTGCAATTGTTCATAATAAATATGATGTTTTGGCTTTTTCACTTTTTGAACTACCGAGTACCATACTGGTAGTAGTAATATGTTCAGTTCTAGAAAATAAATTCATGTGTGTATGATCTTTTTTTTTTTTAGCAATATTTACCTTCCTTTTATTATGAATTTTCCGGGGTTTCCAATTACATTATCACTATCAGTGATGGCTGATTGTCTTCATACCGCATGTATGATAGTGATAGATGCAGAGGCTCACACCATTCAGGGAGAGGGGGTGGCACTCACATAGGCCTATAATGTTGCATTATAATAAAAACTTCAATAATTTTTGTTTGCAATGGTTTACACAGAGCTCTGTTTTACAGTTAAGCCCAAAGTTAGTCAACTCAGTCAATTTTATAACAACATATTTCAGACATTTTCGGATGGGATGAATAACCAAGAATGGCATGGCATGCATATAAAAGAACTCTTAACAGTTTGAATTCGATACACGAGTAGGCTTTAGTGTTGTGGTTTTTGAAAAATTTCCATCCTAGCACATTGGTTGATTTTTGTCTGTCTTCAAATTAATTGAGTGCAGAACAGTAGGATTTTAAAGGCATCACTGTAATATTGTCTTGAATGGACATGCCCACAACTCACTGCATTGTGTATTTGAACATTTGAAAAAAAATCCAAACAGTGTCAAAAAAAATTAAGTTTATATAATTTACCTGTACTGGTAAATTTTGTCAGTCAAAATAATTAGGTCAGCGAAGTAGGCCTATTTCATAAATATTATTTTTTTCCATATAGTATAGTCCGGATGTGAGAAAGAAATTCATGGGGACGTGTACAGGTGTCATATTTTGATATTCTATTTATTTAAATTATGGATATTTTAGAATCTGAAATTCTACACATTTCTCAACTGTGAAGTCATTGACCTTAATGAAATTTAAAACATGACTTCAGTACGATACATGTTTATTGCTTTGAGGAATCCACATGGATTCCAACAATAGTGTAGAATTGCATGAATGTTTGAAATGCAGACTGCATAGTCATAGATTTTTGATAAGAACTCATGCTGTTTTATATTACAATATTCATATGGATCAAGATAAGGACCTACATGTATGGATAATGTGGGATATAGTTAGTACATGTAGCTAGCTACAAGAATGCACAGTGTAGCTAAAAACATTGAGATATACTGTAATGTGTTAGTTTTCAGCTACAATTGTGTGCCTTTAGTTTCACCAGACAAACTTAATTTCTTTTTTAATGCAACGCCTTGAACCGTCTTAAAAATAAGTTAAATTTTTATACTACGTGTACTAGGACTAATTTAACATAACCAGGCCATTGCAGTGAAACATCTTTCGTTTATCTGCAAATATCAAGCGCCAGCGGTGTTTTAATCAAAAATGATAGATTTTCATAGTTAAGGTGTATTAGTCATGCTCAACACCTTACTATTATCGCTTCGATTTGTAAGACATGGTTGGGTTGGATTAAAAAATTGAAGTTCTTACTTTTTGAAGTTGAGAGATAATTTTATTTATCCAGGTTTCACATCTGTTATACACGCTGAGAATAAATAAACAATTTCAATTTGATTAAATGGAAGCTTCATAAATTCTTCTCAAATTAGGAATTAAAATGGCGGTCAACTAGCCTTGTGTCTGTTCTCAAGATGTCAATGTAAGTTACAAGACAATTGTTTTTATACAATTTTGTCTTGTTTTCAGTCAATAGAGGATGCTGGTGAAGATCCAAATGAATTTCTCTTTGATGTAGCCGATATTTCTACCAAAAAAGCTGGTACAACACAAAAAAAGTCACCACGAAAGACTGATGCAGGTACCAATCCACACTGAGTTGTGTTTATAATTATGTTAATTTTGAAATGGTAGCATCTCATTGTCCCATGCCGAAATGTTTTTCCAACCTTGCATCATTCATACATCAAGATGTTTTCAGTCCTACACGTACTTTGACAGTGTAATTCTAAAAAAAAACCAATCATATACACTGTTAATGGTTTAATCGTCTTGTTTATATTTAAATACAATCCCCAGATGTATGTGGCAATGAGTTGGGTCGCCTGTCCAACCTCGTGGGTTTTCTGTGGGTACTCCGGTTTCCTCCCACTGCTAAATACCCCTACACGTAAGCTAATTATTGAAATGAAATTAAAAACCAAATGACCTTGTTTGTGTCGAGTGGATGTTAAAACCCCATTTAAATACCTTTAATTTATGCTTAAAATATTTTTCGAATTCATTTTATTAATGCATTGTATTTTGTAATTATTTTTAGATGATGTTACAGAATTAGGTGATAAGGGAAACGCTGAGGTTGGTTTAACTTGCTTCTACATTGAATAAACTTCCATCTATTGAATTTTTACATTCTGAATTTTCAAAATATAAAATATTTTATGTACTGCCTTTAAGACTGTTGCAAAGAATGGGTAAAAACAATTATAAGTCAGTAACTATTGATATATATGCTGTTACCGGTATCAGTATGTGGGGAAGTCTTAGAAGTATAAAGGTTTGAACATATGTCACCATTTTGTATTGATTCATGGCTATTTTTTATTGACTATTGTAACAGTTATCTGGTATATTAATAGCCAATCATGCTATAAACTTCAAGCTTGGTGAAGTATTTCATTATTTAGTCAATATTCTTGAAGATTTTGTTAGTGCACTGAACGCTAGTAACAAAAACAGACATATATTATTGTGAGCACTGCGTAATTGGATACATAGTTATACAGTTACTTAATTGAACTAACTACATCATATATTTTAGGTATCATTTTTTTTTTTTTAAATTTCTTGGTGACTTTGTAGCTTGAAATACATACAGCTATTTTTGTATTGAACATATATTTTACGTATCATTTTTAAAAAAGCAACATTTTCTTTCTAGGTGACTTAATAGCTTGAAATGCTGTTTTGTATTTAATTGAGAAGCGTATTGTGAAAGATAGATTTTCAATAAATTACTTTTATTTCTTGTACAGGAAGAAGAAGAAGAAGAAGAGGAGGAGGAGATGGAAACCGAGACAAGTGAACCTGCAGAAACGACTACTACTGATGCTGTAGATGTACCATCTACTGAGGAGGAAACGACGAAAGTTGACAATGTAAGTTTTTTTTTAAAATATGTGTCAAATATGTTTATTAATTTTTGGAGACAAGGTGGCGAAGTGGACAAGGTTCTGGCTCGCAAGCTGGGAGATCCGGTATTCGATCCCTGCATTCGCCAAGAAAATTTATCAGGTTTTCCCTTGTCAGTGGTGCAGGACAGAGGGCCTGATAAAGACAGATGTCTAGTCATTTGATGTTCCTAGAAAATTCATCGTGATTTTCCGACATGGTTTCCCCTTGTCTGAAAAACAGAGGTCACATGTATACCTTGGCATGTATGTCAAAGATCCTATATGAGAGTTGGCCTTATTGCCACTGCCTGGGTAAAATTTCCCTCATATCCCACTGTATGGTGCATACTAGTCTTCATTATCCCAGTTGGAGCAGAACAGTAGGACGTTAAACTTCATTTCATTTATTGATTTACCATTTTTGAAAGGACTCAATTTGCTAATTTTCATGTGCTGAATGCTTACAAGAAAACATAATTTATTATTTTGTAATATAAGAGCACAGGTGGTCGGAGAATTTTCTCATTAATTTATGATATTATTAGCTGTCAAAGTAGACTTACATATTTACATATATTGATTGAAATTTTATTAGCTATTTTTTCCTATATAAACAATTTTACTGATCATACGTGCTGTGTTATATTTGAATATTCAATAGATATATTGACTGACAAGATTACTAATCTAAAAGAAGTTATGTATTTTAAATGTTCAGTAAAAACAAAGACTATTTTCATTATTGATATTGAACCCATTTAGAAATGAAAAGAAGTTGTATTTGTCATTCATATAAGTTTGGTTATTATGTCACATGTATGTTATACCTCTATTGGTACCATGTCTGAATTTTTAGCCTGTTTGCCTTGTATCACAAGGTCTGACATTGAGTGAAATGGCCTGATTTCTATTCCCTGGTTGTACATGACAAGGACTAGGGTTGCCAGTTTTCTCTGGTTTCCGTCCACTGCTTATGTGCAAGTCATTTGTTGAAATAAAATTATATCATATTACCTAGTTTGAGTTAAGTGAATGTTAGACCCCATTTCTCTCTGTCTCCACTTAAAGATGTTGTATATTGTATATTATTTAGGCGGAAGTTGAAAAAACAGCTGAATCAAAGGTATAGTTGTAGATACAAGTATATCTTAACTCAAACTATCAAACATGCATTCCATTTATTTTTATAAACCTACTATTCATACAGGGTGTATTATGTAGTCAATAGTCAATATAGCTTTATAAGCCTATCAATATTAACTGTTTAGCAACCTCCAGTTCTTGAGTGATATATAGAGGTGAGGGGGCATAATCTAATTTTATTTCTGTATTTATAATTATCTTATAATTATTTTTTTTTTTAAACTGAAAGTATTTTTAATGATATTTGTTAGTTTGGTGTGTGTGTGTGTGCATTACAAAAATATATCTGTATGTCACCTTGTTCCCCGTAGCTAGTTATAATATTCATAAGCACTTGGTTAATACATGTAGTTATAACATCATGAGTTGTAGAAGTATTGTATTTTGCAACATGTAGCTTAGATAGCATGATCTTGTTTCAGGAACCAGTTATAGATGAAAATCAGTCTAATCTAAATAACAAAGATGGAATCTCAAAGGTACGGGTTTAATTATATAGGTCAAGATATCTTCTGGGGTCTATTATTAGCAAATTAAAACTAAAATGGATTTTATTAGTATTAGATATCGTGAGAGGAATACTTCCCGTCAAAACGCAAAACCTAGTAGCTTACTTTTTTGTCAAAATTGAGTTAGGACCAAATTTGTAGTTACTACTAGGGTATGCTTCCTGATGTACTAGATATTCCAATCTTTTGATTTTGTGAGCAGTTACACCCATGAACACAACCTAGCAATTTCCTTCATTTGCCTATTATGCCATAGAAAAACCTAGTAACTCAATAGTCTAATCAATGGATAAGCTGGGGTTAAAATATTACTTCATTATGTTTTCCTTTGGTTTCTCAAAATGAGAAAAAAATGAGTAACTAGGTGTTGCCGTTTGATGGGAGAATAAAATGAACCAGTTATCTAAATATTTAAGAATTATTGATGGTAATGAACTGGAAGAAAATAAAAGATTATGTGTGTGAAGTTGTTGGTCACATGTAGTATTGAAGAGTATTTGAGACAGCTGTTGGCTTTTAATCTTTATTAAAGCTTGATCAAATTGATACCATAAAGTACTTTGTGATAAAGTCATTGACTGCTTAACCTAATAACATGCTTGAATGATTTTCACTTTAAACAATAAGGCAGATGATGTCCAAGATATAGTTTAGTGCATAAAACTTAAATTTTTTGTGAAATGTTGTCTTGAACTTTGTGATACTTTATGGCAGAAATATGAACTGTCAGTTTCCATATTTGATTGTTTTGTTGGAGGTTGAAATGATGAAATGAAAATAAAAGAATTCTGTTTTCTCTATCCAGAAATTTACCTGTACTTCAATATTTTATTCCCAAAATTGTATAAAAAATTTGAAACACTTCTCATTTGTAATTAAATGTAGTTTAACCTCCTACTGCTCTCACTGACTGGGCTAATATGTATGGACTCATTTGTAAACACTTATCTTTAAAGGGACAATCCCGATTAAAACAGAGTCTCAAAAATTAAAGTCCGAGTATTTATATGGACCAAAATAGAGTGGCATGGTGTATTTACCTTGTCTCAAAATTTCAGCTCAAAATATTGAGTCGTTTGGACGTGAACGTCAACACTGCTTATCCGGACACGTAACCCTTTTAAGATTTCGGGTCAAATTTTTTCATTGGGTGACCTGATAATCGATTAATGTTTCTTGAGAGGTCTATACAGTGAATGACCCATGCCCTGTACTTGATAACAAAAGGTAAATTTCACCTACATATTATTTTTATAGAAAAAAGTCTGGTTTTATCCAGATACTGTATAATAAAACGTTCTCCATTTCCAGATGAAGACTGTCAGGTTTAAGTTATTTACAAGCGTATCACAAATATCGGGTTAGTAGGTGGGCCTTAGGTTATGGATTTTATATTAAAGGATTTTAACACAAAATTAAGCAGTTTTATTCCCCAAAAAGTTATCGGGATTGGCACTTTAATAATTATAACAATATGAGGAAAGCTACAATTTGATTGTACATTTATTACAGAACAAAGTTAATGGTAATGAAACTGAAGATAATGGTGAAAAGGTAGTTATATAATGAATGATTTTTTTGGGTCATTTTTATGAAAATTTGAATTGGCGGTGATTTCATATTGTACATAAACACATAAGATTAACAAATGGGTCAAGGTGGAAAACTTTAAAGTAACGATGCACCTTCAGCATTTGTCACGTAAATATAAGATCTCTCACGGCTTAAAACCATGCTATTATGCACTCAGATTGATTATTAAACATTTAATATAGATAAGAAAATCAAAACATCAACGCTAGATAATGCCCTGACTTGGCTTCAAGCCGATTTAAAATAGGCCTATGATTAAATTTTCATGGACAACAAAATGGCAGCAGGCTTATTACATAGCCAGCATCATATTTGAGTTTGATCTGACGATACATGTAGATTTTGAACATTTCAGAAAGCGGAAGAGAAACCAGACGAAAAGATGAAAACTGAAACTACTGAAGGTAAAACTAATGTATTATATGATCAATGAATTATTAATAGCGCTTTACAATACACAAATTTAATCAAAGAATAAAATCAAATATACTATATTGTCAAAATAATGGCTGTATTGTGGAAATGATAACCAGTCAGAGGTTGTGAGAATAAGTACCTGGTATGTGTAAAAAAGTATTAAGATGGATATGGTGTATCTATAGAGAATTTTACGCATGTTCTCATGTGGGTTTTGAGCACACTAGTATGATGAAGAAATCGAATGGCAGAGAAATGGAAGAAGCAGATGAACAACTGATGTTACCCCGTGTACCACAAGATATACTCCTGGCTGATGCATGTGTATTTCTTTAAAATTGCAAACCTAGAGGACATTGATCAAAACCATCTTGTGATACAATTTATTTGTTATATATCAATTAAAATGCTAGACATGAGGACAATAGTGACGGAAGTGACACATTAATACCATCATACATACATGAACTGAATCCACTTGAATAAAGCTTCAAAGGTACTTTTACAAGATGTAAAAAATGTACATAACGAATTCATGGTCAACAGAATTGTGCTTTATAAACAATAACAGAACTATTTACAAAGGAATGCCTTTGCTGAAGATTTGTGTATATGGAGTATGGTAGCCTGATATCTTAATCTGTTTGTTTTTATATTGTGTGCCGGTAAGTGGGTTCATACTATATTTATATTTGCTATCTTAACAAGATCCTAACCATCTTTTCCAATGAATTTCTTTAGCACCCCCTGTGGATGCTGGTGCAGAGAAAATGGAAACTGAGGAATCACCAGAAGTTGAAACAAAGAAGGAAGAAACTGATGTCAAGTCCGTCGCAGAAGAGAAAGAAAAACAACCAGAAGCAGTGACAGACAAGACAGCAGAAGTGAAGACAACAGAAACACCTGTCAACAGTACGTCCAACACCACCCCTAAAGTGACGAAACCAGCCCCTAAAACTCCAACAACAGCCAAGACCACCCCAGCAACAAAGGCACAGACAGCTAATAAAACTGAGACAACGCCTAAATCTACTACTGGAGCTGCTAAAGTAGGAAATGGTACCGCAAAAACTCCAGCATCGGGTACAAAGGTAGCTAAAGGTGCTATATTTGAGGCAAATGATGACTCATTTGATCTAAGGGTAGATGACACTCAGATGAGTGAAATAGATGCCGATCTTCTGAATTCTCAGGGTGAACAAAAGGTGAGTGCTAAAACAGAAGCTACGACTACAGATTCATCGACGACAGAGAACCAAGAAACCACTCCAGAAACGGACAAAAAGGTAGAAGCTGAGAAAACCGACAAGAGCAAGTCTTCTGAAGATAAATCAGATAAGAAGGAAGAAAAGAAAGGAGAAGAAAAGAAGGATACCAAGGATAGCAAATCAACATCCAAGAGGTTGGTTGGGTTTGTATGATGCCTTTAGCATACACCAAAAGCTTGATATGCTGAAGAACAAAACCATCAATTTCTGCACCCCTTTTAATGGTTCCTTGTGGTTACAGCTTCCCTCCTTCAAATTAGATCTTGTACAGTTGGATGTTTGGTTTCTAGTTTTCTTAGTATTCTTTTTTTTTTTTAAAGAAAAGGTTGAATTTTATTGATAACTAAATTGTGATTAAATCGAAAACTTCCACTCTATCTCCCCTATATTACGTTATTTTTTGGTATTTTATTACTTACCTTTCATGGATGACGATATTTCAAAATGCATTGAGAAAGAAATTGTAAAAGATGTACTGGAACTCGTATTGGAATGTGGAGAGTCCTTGAAAGCAGTTCAACAAAATAAATGGATTAAAGAATGTGTTTTATTTTCGTAATTGCTTCAGACCGAAAAATGCGTGAAAGAAATTTATAGGGCGTTATTATTTTTTACCGATTGTGTCTTTTTTTTTTACTCTGAAGTGGATTATGTTCATTCATTTGTCTTGCATACATTTACATTAAGGTGATGGTTTTCACTTTTGATTACAATTCTACTAGTTACGACACTCGTCTCCAAGTTATACCTCTATTGCAACATTTAGAAATGGAAGGTTTATTAAATTGAAATACATCAAACCTGATTCATTAATGTATGCCAGAATAGAAGTATAATAATTATATTTATAAATTTCAGTTCATCTCAGAGCTCAAGAGATTCGAAATCAAAAGATGGCAAAGGTAAGAAATATACATTTTTCAAAACGATTGTTGAATTTCTAAAGAGAGGGCCTCCTAAATTCAAATCTAGGTATGGGGTTGAGTAGAATCTACTTACAGAAGCATCATGGAAGATAACATTAACAGCTGATAGTTATCACAATAATAGTTAAAAAAGATACATACAATGTAATTGGAATATGCTGAAAATTTCAGTCAAATTATTTCACTTTGAGCTGAGAAATTTTAATTTCATTGTATCCTTGATTGTCATTGTTAAAATAATAAATAAAGACTTGATTATCCATTTTTACAGTTAATCATAACAGCTGTTCAACAGCAGATCGGAATCAAATCTGTTTAAAATCTGAGCCAACTGATGGCAACGAGAGTTGATTATGGTCTTATCGTGTTAATTAATGTCTAATTAATAATTTATATAACATTTAAATTTAAGACCTGAAGAAGACATGCAATAGGTCGATTTACCACTTGCATAATGCATGATTAATCAGTACATATACAGAAAATGGATACAATTTTGAAAAAAAAAATGAAGACAACCAATTAATTCTCAATTATTTAGTGTTTATCTTATGATATATATTAACATCAGTATTAACCATTTTTTGAGCTGTCAGACTAAAATGAACTTTGTTAAAGTTTGCTGTGACTATATCTCATGTCATTTCAGAGAATACTAAATGTGGCAAAATATTAAGTTATATCTTCTTTAATATTGAATGGAATTGAATATTTCTATGTGTACAATCTGACTTCTATGTACATGTACTTTAATTAGAATAAGAACAAATATAATGCAAGTAGAATGTTATTGCACAGTTTATTTTTTGTTTTTCTTCCAGGAAGTTCCTCATCGAGTCGTAACTTGTGGGTGAGCGGTTTATCATCATTTACTAGAGCTACAGCACTCAAACAACTCTTCAGTAAATATGGCAAGGTAATACTTTTCTTACATTGACTCTATGCCAATATTTACATTAATCCTAATATTGAATAACTAATTCGAATCACAAGACTAACTTCACAGCTATCGAAGAACATTTTCTGCCACATAAAAGTGTAATTAAACAAGTGTCATATTTTGAATTTGGGATGGATACACTGACATAATATGGCATGTGAAAACCAGAATAGTCTTCCAATATGGCCTGATCAAAATTTTTAAAAAATATTAAAGATATATTTCCTCGACATTCACACATCTTAAAAATACTAGCCATAAATTGTATGGAAAATATATCTTAAAACTCCAAGGAAAATGTATTTTTTGCCAAAAACACATCTTTCAATAGTTTTGATAAATATACAAACTTTAACAAAGATGATACTACTATATATATAAAAAACTTTGAATTGCAGGTTGTAGGAGCAAAGGTTGTTACGAATGCCAGAAGACCAGGTTCACGTTGTTATGGTTTTGTTACCATGTCAACTGTTGAAGAGGCAACTAAATGTATACAACATCTTCATAGAACAGAACTTCACAGTAAAATGATCTCAGTTGAAAGGGTAGGTAACTTTCATTTTCTTTTTACATTTACGACTGCTCAAAAACATGTTACCAATATCAACTATGGAAAACTAATCCAGATTTTGGCATCAAGACCGGAGACATAAAACTCATGAAGATCAAATGTGTATGAACAATGTGAGAATAGCATGGAAACTGTCATATTAGAAAGTCCTGAAAGCAAAATGTAAACTTTATTAAATGCTAATCTTTCTTTTAGATGTTGTTGGCTTTAAGATAACTTGGCTTTAATTTTAAAAAAGAAATTTAGATTAGAATGTACTTGTTTCAAACATTGAATTGTATGAATGATTCCTAACAAAATATTTCTATTACGATGATGCAGGCTAAGAATGAACCAGGAACATCATCTACCTCTCATAAATCAGATGATAAACGATCTTCAGACGATAAGCGATCTTCAGATGACAGACGATCGTCAGTTGATAAACGATCATCAACTGATAAACGATCTTCAAGCAGCAGTAGAAAAGATGGTAAATAACTTTAGTAGTAATGTTTATCAACAGATGATTTAGTCGACTAAGAAAGTTCCTTGTGATATTCCACAGGGGTTTCAGATGCAGGAAAGGAACAATGTCTAGCCGTTTAAAAATGAACTGAAATTTCAAAGTGTCTGATTACATTTCAGAGTTAAAAATATACGAAACAAATATGATACCAAATTTCTGGTTACTTTATTGCTAACCATTTTCTTTTCACACCACCAATTCTACAAATGCGATTGGATGAAATCTTTCTATTTTAATTTGCGATAGTTGAATTTACCAGGATTAAGTACACTGTAAACGAAGCATATTTACCAAAGTTTGACCAGATTAAGAATGGTTAAAAATTGATATGATTTTAGAACAGGAGAAATGTGTGAAAATACAAAAATTCTTGGGGTTTTTTTTTTAGATAAGAAAGATGGTGATAGAAAGGATGATAAGAAAGATGATAGAAAAAGTGATAAAAAGGATGATAAAAAGATTGAAGAAAAGAAGGATGAGAAGAAAGTAGAGAAAAAGGATGAAAAAAAGACACCAAGTAAAACAGAATCTAAAGATGGCAAGAAAGAAGAGGAGAAGAAAGATGATAAAGCAAAGGAAGACAAATCACCCAAGAAGGATGACAAAACACCCAAAAAAGAGGAGACAAAATCAGACTCGAAGTCAACCAAATCAAGTGAGAAGAAAGATCCTTCTAAAGGTAGGACTGTTCTAGAAACAGTAACAATTAAGTACCCTTTAAACAGTTGTCTATGAAGCAGCTATAGATGTCATATCTCAACTTATGGTGACATAATTGACCTTGGCTGAGTAATGAATCTTTAGAACTTGTGATTTTATTATAAAAAATATCTCTTGTGAAATATTTGCTGATGAAATTTTATTTACTTTCTTATGTACAAAATAAGTACAGTTTGATGGTAAACTTAGTTTCTAGAACAGCCCTAAATATTTGTAAATTTTCTCAAATAATTAAATTTAAGGCTTAATCTTCACAATGTAAGTGTAATACATTTAAAGAACTTAATGAATTAAATTTCTTTATTGTATTTTAAAGTAATGAAATTTAGGACTGGTCTTCTCATTGTTGGTGTAATACAATTAAGAAATTAAAGAACTAAATTTGTTTAATTACTATTTTTGGATTGAAAAATTGTGAAAAATACTGATTTATTGTCTTGTTTATTCAGAAGATAAAAAAGATGGAGATAAAAAAAGTGAAAGTGATAAAGATAGAAAAAGTTCTCGACCAAGATCAGAAAGAGGGAGATCAAGAGATCATTCAAAGGGTCGCTCTAAAGATATTTTATCTTTTGAACAAATCCGAGTATGTATTTTAAAAGTGATTTATTTTCAAAGCATCTGAATTTCGATAGGCTTCAGATTAGTTGAACAATCCTAGCAAATTTTTAAATGTTTTACTGAAGGGGCTTTCTTCTTCGAACAATTCCACCAGTGAGTTTGAAAAAGTTCTCAATAACTCTCATCTGCCCAGTATTTAAAAGGATTTAATAGCAATTGCTGTAACTCTTGACATTTATTTTTTTCATAACAAAACACTTTGGATATAATTTCAATATTTATTCCATCATGTGTCTTGTGTTTTTGTTAGGCTGAACGTGAAAGAGAAAGGATTTTACAGAAAGAAAGACAAATGAGAGATGAGGAAAGACGTAGATTAGAAAGACAACAAAATCGACAAAAGGAAGTTCATATACGACAGAGAGAAGAGGCTGTGAGACTAAAGAGAGAACATGAAAAAATCAGGTAAATACAGACAATCTTTATGCTTTTCAGAAATAGGTGGACTGGATGAATAGTCCAGATACATATTTTGCAGATCAAGGGTTGTTGAATAAATATTATGTCGTGATCATTCTGAAATAATTTTGTTTAGAGTAATGGGAGCGTGGTTAGGCATGCCAGTAAAAGAGACCTTGGCGTTTGAATTTGATTTGAGTAGGCATAGCGTAGCTGTCCGCCATAATTGCCCTCATGGCACACTGTATAGTGTATGCCTTCATTAATCCAGTCGGAACAAAACAGAAGCCCAGTTGGAGCAGAACAGTAGGGCGCTAAACCCCACTCCATTTTCATTTCGAGTGGATGCTGAACTACACTATTCTGTCAATAAGAAGTTTGATATTTAGTATTGGTTGGATTGATTTGTCTGATCGAACTAAAGTTTGATTTTATCATGTTATAATAATTTACAGATTAGAAAGAGAGAGAATAGAGAGAGAGAAATTAGAAATCGAGAGATTACGACTTGAAAGAGAAAAATTAGAAAGAGAAAAGGAGGAGTTATTACGTCAAGAAAGATTAAGGTACAACAGTACTCTATGAGAAAAAATTAAAAGCCTTATAAACGCTAATCACAAGGGCTATCAAACTATTAAATTATTATATGTCTACTGATTACAGCAAGAACATATACCCAAAAGAAACCTCAATAGGATTTAAATCCTTTTACAATACAACTGAGAATATGTTAACTAAATGCAACTGATGGATCCGACAACTTCTATTTTCATAAATGTCTTTTTTTATGAACAAATTTTGTAATTTGTTATATAGTTTCTTTTGGGCACCATTATATAATTGATTATCTTTTTGTTTAAAAAGAAATTATATGTATTTTGATAAATAATTGTTTATATTATGATATTTCTAGACTAGAAATGGAAAGAAGAGCGTTAAAGAGACCATACGAAGGTCGTAGAGATGATGACTATGGTGTAGGTGGTAAACGAGCTACATTAGATACCAGCAGATATGATCAGTATGATAGGTAAAATAGATAATAAACCTTATTCAAGTTTATATCCGATAATTGGTTCGAAGATCATGTGAAGGGTAATTTTATTCCCACTCGACACAAAATCCCTGTTATTTTAGTTTGGTGATGGTTAAAAAATAATCCTTGTACATGTTTATATGACCATATGGAATTGGGGTCTCCACCTTAGTCTGTCCGACTGTCATCTACCACAATTACGAATTGTCTGATAATTACTGCTCTTGATTAGTTTTTATTGTGTTGAATGTTTACATTACTTAGAAAAAAAAAAAAAATTGAAATGTCACATTTATGGACTGCCTGGATGACTTAGCTGCTTTGTTGCTAGGCAACCTGTCTTTCCCTGTTGGGTTTTTTGTCTGTTTTGCTTATAAAATATTGGGAATCCAAACTTAAACAATCAGAGGATATGATCATCATTAGAAACCAGAATAAATACACCATACTGGAAGATGTTTATAACTTTACGGATAGATGTTAGTCCCATTATTCAATAGAATGCTGGGGAGATAAATGAGATTTTCAGAGGACAGCTTGATGGAAAGCCTGGGTGATAGCTGGGACAGGTTTTCTTTCCTATCAAACAAGTATTGTTTATGAGACATATTTTGACTTTCAGAAGAGACAGTGGTACAGGTAGATACCATGATCGTACTAGTAGTGCTGGTACAGGTACTGATAGAAAGGTAGAGAGATACGATAGACGAGGTTCAGATACTACTAGTGATCGTAGAGATAGAGGTCGTCATGATAGTAGTCGAGATGATAAACGTAATGATGATAGATATACAAAGTAAGTTTTATTCTTCAAACAGAATAAAATACAAGATAACAGTTCTTCAGTCTGTTATATTTCTAAAAATAGATCTCTAGTAGTACAAGTAGATTAGTTACACCCTTAGTTAACACCCTTTTTATTTTATGCTTACTGTTACTGTCCTTATAGATTGTTTTTAGCACAAACATAATTTTCCTACCCCAAATCCTAGTTCCTACCCTATGGAAGAAAACAAATTATTCTGAATACTTGTTGCAGCAAATTTCTACACTTTGCACATTTAATAAATACAATAGAGATATTGCCATTAATGTCAAATCAGTGATTTATATCACTGTCAAAGGTCTGACAGATTAGTTCAGAGTAAGTTAGCAATATTAACATACAAAGCAATGGGACACGGCTCCGGCCACTTATCTTTACAGATAGATAAAAAAAAAATAATGTAGGGTAAGCAAACAATTTATCTTTCATATAGAATTGTTAAAACATACACAACCCTTTACATCCCATAATAAGTCATGTACAGAAAAATTACCATCGAAAATATTTGTAAGCGTGTACGTGAAAATGTGATTGGTTTCAAGTTTATATAAGAATGGCACCAGTACATACTGAAATCAGCAGTTCATATAACCATTTCTCCAAAACTATGTTGAACATGTTCATTTTATTATTTTGTACCAAAGAAACATGTAAATTATTTATTATGCACATGTAGTGAATTTTATTTTATTTCATAATTTTTTTTTTTTTTTTTTTTTTTTTAGCAAATTAAACTAAGATAGCCGGAAGCAATGTCCTATTGCTTTCAGTCTTTAAAAATGTGACGTCAAAACATAATTGGGATAGCCCTAAGCAATGTCCCTTTGCTTTCAGTTTTAAAAATTAGTGGTAAAAACATTGAGGATGTGAACATGGGTTATTAAACAGACACATGAAAATATGTTTAAAGTTAAACAATATTGTTGTTATGTATGTTTGAATTGTTTTATATAGTTCAAGTAGTTCACGATATGGTACAACTGATAGAAGTGATAGAGTTCGAGATAGAAGTGGCAGTAGAAATGAACGTACCAGTACAACTAGTCATACTGGTAGTGGTAGAGCTGACTGGAAAGCAGATAGAACAACACCGTCACATACAAGAGGTGTGTACCATATAAAAATATTATTGAAACATTGTGAACTAGCCTTTTACTGTAAACCATTACTCTCTATATAATTCTTAAGGCAGACTTGATTTGTCTTCTTCCACTCGGAATATTTCTTCTGCTTATTTGGACTCTTCCGCCCCCAGAAGATATCCCATCTCTTCCATTCGGGACCCAGAACAAAAGAAAACAAATTCAGACGAGCATTGTCATCAATGGTATATAAACTGATTCTATCGGCCATACATGTATTTGTTTCTGTTCTCCAGTCAATTCTCATGTGCCCCATTTTGATTAGCCCAATTTGGAGTTGGATGTTAAACTTCATTTCATTTCAATTCACATGTCTAGAAGAGTCTCCTGAAAGATACTTTACTGCTTCTGGTGTTGCAAATCAAGTCATTCTCAACTCTTGTATTTACCTCTTTAAGCTTATAATTGGTGATAATACTACAGTTCCATTATGATTGTTGAAGATTACAGACTGCACAAATTTTACTGACTTTTCACACCCGCTTTACTATTGATGTGTGTTAATTTGTTTACAGATAGTCATGGTACAGATTCTAGAATGGTAATGTCTGGACGAGATTCATGGCAAGGAAATGCCAGTAAGTACACACTATATGGAAATCTATCATTTATCCAAGCAAGAAACTCCTTTCCTTCTAAACAGAAAGTGAGATCCCTACATGAGAGTTGAACAAAATTGATTCCCTTATTGTAAATGTACTTGAATGTTATCTCAATTATTGATTAGACATTGATCAATTGTCCAGACCATAGTCAATTCTTGATGCCATTGCTAGCCTGTGGTATTCTGCGGATTTGAATACGTTTTTTGAAAAGTAATTAGAGTGGACAGTGGAGCAATTTCACTGAAATTTTCAACATATTTTATTTACGTAAGCTCTTTATCTAATCGATTAATTCTTCAATTTATTACAGGTGGTGCAATAACCAATCAAAGGCAAGCCTGGGGTAGCGGTATGGATCGTAAGTTAGGTCCAGTTGAACCAGCAGTGATAGGGCGTTCCACTGACAGATGGATGGGAAATACAGCAAACACAAATCAACATAGAGGTTATAATAATATGGGGGTTGGGGTCATGGGAACTATGGGAAATAATGTATACATGGGTACTACCGCGCCGTCTTCAAATATGAATTTAATGGGCCAAAATGTTTCTCGTCAACCAGATAATAGATTTGGTATAGCAGCTGCCACAATGAGAAGATTTTAATGTCTCAGAATATATTCACATTATTTTATATCTTTCTCTTCTTTGTTTTATAAAATTGTTGTCTGTTATCATTGTCAATACATAGAAAAGTCTAGTGTCGAGATCTATCTGGATTTACACATCAAGTATTTCATTTTAAAATCATGTCAGTGTGTATATTTCATATTTCAGTCATATTTCTATAATAAGTGTAGATCAACACGCAAGATTTCAGTCAATTGTCGTAATGCTTGTTAAATGCATATTCATTATGTATATGATGTTAATGTTGTGAATATGCTGTATATAATTGATATGATATTCAGTTTGGTCAAACTATTCACATGCAGTGCTTACTATATTTTAATAAAATTGAATAAAAATAAATTGATTTTTTTGTTGTAAAAAATCTGTGTTGTCTATCCTCTGTCTAGAATGTTCATTGTGATAGAATAAGAGCAGAATCACTGTTCATAGAGGTTAACAATTGGGTTCCGAGGGTGATGTCGCCATTTCCACAAAAGGTAATATCGCAGAAACTTTCCTCTCAAGCCAGTTGTTTAAGAGGGCTTAAGGTGGGTTCGTGTTTTTAAAGAAAACATCACCCCCATTCCCAATGGTCTTTGTCCATTGCTTTTGTCCAGGGTTGAACTCCTGGACATTGGACATAGAACTCCTGGACATAGGTATTGAAATTTGAACCCTTGAAAGGGGATAATTTAACATTTTCTACTTCTTCATTGTAACTTGGTAGTAGTGATTTTCGATTCAAATTATAGAAACAAATCACTTTAACATTTCAACAAATTTTGGCCCTAAAGAAATAAAAAAAAAATGTGACTTATGAACACTGAGACTTGATGCACAGTCCATTGATTTCCAAATGAAATCAAGTCACACTCACAACACTGATTTCACTGGGTGTGCTGGCAGTACCTGATGTAGCTGAAATATGATTTGTGGCTTGATTTTAGACTAGACCTTTGACAAATTAATTGGGCTATGTAAGAAAGACTGCCATACAGGATACTATGAGGAAATTTTATCCCCAACAGTGAGACTGCAGCCTACTCTTATTTCCAAGTGCATGAAACACCCAGCATCACAGACAAGGTGGAGAGTAAGCTGGAATCAGGCGCGGATCCAGAGGGGGGGTTGGGGGGTCCACCCCCCCCCCCCTGCTCAGCAACATAAAAAAAAAATAATGCCTTGCATCAATGAAATTACACCACAAAGTGATCCTACATTAGTATAAAAATGATTTCTCTGTTTAAAAAGCTCAATTTGTATATATGGCTATGTAATTTAGAGATGATGATGGCAGATTTCCGTAACAGAAACCTGGCAAACCCCCTCCTGCAAAAATTCCTGGATCCGCACCTGGGAATATCCTATTATCGAACAAAACCTGGAGGTCAGCAAAGCCAACTTCATATTTACTGATCGTATACAGAGTTTGGGTCATTTGAATTTTTGCGGTCATTCCCTTTTTGGATGCAATTTCCAAAATTGAATGGGCTGTGTGTCTGGAAATGCCAGTCAGATTAAAATACCATTTGTAATATCAGATCTTCTGACAATGGGGGAATTGAAACACAGTATGCTGTTGTGCAGCAGTGTGTACTAAATTATCTAATAGCAAACTGACTGGTGTTTGGAAAAGTAGAACTTTAACCCCAGATTTCATATAGTGCACATAAATAAATTTAAAGTGTTGTACGGGTTGACTCACTGGTTGAGAGGAATTGTAGTCCTTGGACTTTGAACATAAAAATCAAGTTTGAATTTGTCCTAGTTTTAAATGAAGTTCTAGCATCTTTGTTTATCTAATATTGCACATGCACAGAACTACAGTCTTTGGATATGGATGCTTAATTTATGTTTTCTTGGTGGAATAATGATGTTCTGAGGCATGAATAGCCCATAAAAATTAGGCCCACAGTTTTGGATGATGGGTCACTTCGACACTTAGTTTACAAACCAATATGTAAAATGAATGCCCTTTTAGTAGAGAGTTGCCTGGCTATAACCTTGCAGGTTTTCCTCTCTGAAAAGTAATAACACTAAGCCAGAAATTCTGTGAAGTATTTTTTAATTATATTTCATGCCAAATAATTTCCTGTTTGAAAAAATTAAAGACTGACTCGTCATATATGGTACAACAAAAATCAGAAACATTATCAGTAAAATAAGCAGTTTGAAATTTAAAAAGTTAATAAGCAAAAATTGTTTATAATGTACAATAAAATTTCTCAAACATGGAAACAAAACAGGCTATAAAATTATCACAGTTGAATATGTAAATATTTGATAAAAAGTTCTTGTATGTGAATAAATGGTGACTCGTGTACATTTATTTTTCATGTACAATTATTAACAATGATATGATATGTGTAAATAGACATTAATATACTTTCTATTAGTTCCACATAATATCTTAATTCAGTTATAATTTACATAAATAAAAACAATATAACTATGGGCAAGTTTTTAGTGATGTATTATTCACTGATAACCTTGTAATCGGAGAGTTGTTGGGTATCGTGTACGTACAGTCATACACTTGTTTCGGTCAATAAATATACTGTTCTTTTTGTTAGAGATCTCTTTTTCAAGAGCCATTCTGTTATCTTGTAAATCTTTTAGTTTGTTTTCAGCAGAGTTCAACTTAGCATGTAAAGCATCAATAGACTGGGAAATTTCATGAACTTCACCAACAAGCCTAAACAAAAAAATAAATTATTTCAATTAAAGATGTATTTCTACAAAAGTTTGAAGCAAAACCAGAATAGGGATTGGATGGATAAATTTTAAACTGATTATCCTGGATTAAATTTTAAACTGATGATTCTGGATTCAATTTTTTAAACTGATAATCCTGGATTAAAATTTGTGATAGATTTGATGGCCAGTGATTTTAATTATCTACAGATTCATTTAATACTAATAATAATCAATGAATTCATTTTGAGGGTATGCCTAAAATTGTTAATTATTTTCAATCAGTAACTCAATAAATCACATCAGTTGGCTCAATACCTCGACAGGTATCAATCATTTTAAATCTAACTAATGGATTTGCTTAATTTTGTACTATTAAACATGCATCAGGGAATTTAATATTTTTAATAAATTAGCTTATTATAAAGTACATTTCTACTTACTCATATTGCACAGGATCTCTGCATAATTCTACATTAGGTCTGAAGGTTCTGTTGTGGAGACGTGTTTGGGCAACTTTCATTGGATCTTCTTTATCTCGAATAGATTTTTTCAACATTTCTATATTCTTCTCTTGGCTTGAGATTTCATCACAGATCTGTAAAACAAAGCATCAAGATAATGAGTGGTTGGCACAAAGGAATAAAATATTGGAATATTTATACAATCAGTCTAATTATACATTTAATACATTTTGTAATATGATAAACACCTAGTTCTAAATGTTCTCGCAATATTTGAATTTTACTATTTTATTTCAAACCGAGGACATTATTTAAGATAAAGTTGACTTATGTATCCAAATTCGTAGGTAGACGAAGTGACTTATCGTCAGTTACTTACGGTATGAAGACATGTCACTTCGTCTACCTACCGACGAATTGTTCATCCTCCACACTGGGGAAAAAATTAGTTAACAAAACAAGCTATTAAAGACTTATGATATATCTTTCAGTTAGCCTTACAATGGATGAAATTAATGATTGTAAACAGTCTGGTGTATATATATTATTTGTATGATATAGGAACATACCTTGCCCAAATTTTCTTCCATCTTTGTTTTAGCATCTTCAACTTCCACAACTCTCTTATGTAGGGCTGTATCGACTGTATCGCACTGTTCTCTCATATCACGTGAAGTATCCTCTAATATATTATCTATCATTGTTCGTAACTGTATGGATGCCATTCTTTCGTGTTCACCTCGTACAATATTATCATGTGAAAACTGTGCCCAGGACTCTGGTGTAGACTGACTATTAAATAAACAAAAATAATATTGATAATTAAGTCCACAAATGTTATAAAATAGATTATTTTGCAATGTAATTAACTTTGGTACTCGTTAGTATGAACATTGGATAAATAAATGATACTTTACATGAATGCCTGGGTAATTATTTGTATTAATAATTAACTAGACACATGAGATTAAAGGCCTATTCATCACCAATCTAACTCGTGGAATTGGTCTTGTGGATTGACTGCCACTTTTATTTATATTGTAAACAGATAAATTCTGATTTTCAAAACTTTTAATTTTAAGCTTCGAGTTTTACAGCACTTACATCTCTTCAAATTTAGCTGCTCCTGGATAGAATTGTTTATTTGTGTGATGGTTTCGTAATGCAGCAGCCCGAGTATCAATTTCCAGTGCTTCCTTTTTATCACTCCAATCCATTTCTAAATTCTGTTTTGCATCACGATTTAATCTGAAAATTGGGAAAAGAAAGTTCAATTAATTGTACAATAAACAAGTTTGTTTAAATAAAAATTAGAGTGATTCATTAGGTAGTTCCGTACTTTATATGATTTGTTTACTAAGATTGCATTTGTCTTTTTTAAAATCTTACATTTCATTTATAATTTATAGACGATACGCTAAGATGAAACCAAAATTAAACAACAAAATATTTTTTTGATCAATCTCTCGAAACAATAATTTAACCAGAGCTTGTCCCATCACTAACTGAGTTAACTAATACATAAATTCAACAAAATAAATTTTATTATTGTTCACCAAACCTTCCAAGCACAACCAGTAATACTTACACTATTTGTTTTTCAGACTGTGAAATTGTTCTCTTTAATAAATCTTGAACATTGTTGATAATTTCAACTTCCTGAAAATTAAATTTAAATAAATATGAAATCAACTGATTATTAATTCTGTTTCAGCTTTAATTAAACTCTTAATGATAATTACCACAGTAAATTAGTAATAGGCCCTACCATCTGTTAATTTGTAAATTAGCCTATATTCTTTGTTTGAATTCAATGAGATGAAAATAAAGGAACACATGCCATGATACCGTAAAAAATGTGAAATGGTGTTTTATATTTACCTTTAATAATGCTAATTCTACATCATCTTGAACCATATCAACACCCACTCTTCGCTGTCGACAATTCAAATTATCAGTAGCTATGTGTAGTGGTATTTCTGTGGCCCGTAGAGCATTTTCTAACCGTTTCTTTTGTGCTAACTGTAAATCTGTTTCTGCTATTACATCAGTTATTTCTCTTTCTATTTCTAATTTCCAGAAGTTGATATCATGCACCCTTTCATTCAGTTTTTTGGTGACAGCTGCCTGTCTCTTGTTGGTCGTTGCTTCTGCTTCTTTTGATGTTTGGTTTGATTCGTGGCGAATTTGCTCTGATCCATCACGGTCCACAAACGACTGATAATATTTTGAATAATTGGTTTCGTGCCATTCTGCTGGGTTGTACTTAGATGACCTGAAACCAACAGTAGATATTCCCATATCATTGCCTGTATTTCCATTATAAACTATTTCCATATCAACATTTCTTGAGCTAGAGCCTGTTGTCATTTCGAGTGGTTTCTCTGGGGCAATTTCCCGGCTCATCAGTGTTGCGGCGGCCATCTCTGAAGTTAATTATATCCAGAACCGTCTTTGTACGAAGTTAAATAGTTTTTACTTGATACATCAGGTGCAGGCTGAAATAAATATCAAAATATATGCACCCAAGGCAACCAGGTGGGATTTTGTTGAAGCGGTTGTCAAGGGCGACATAAGCGCCTCATGTTTTGTAGCGAGGGGAGATAATCAAACTTGCAAAGTTTTAGTCTCGATTGTGTAGTGCAGTAAAAATCGCCATTATAGGGATGCGTGAAACTTGATTTTCGTTGTAACTGTAACAGAAATTTTCGAAAGAATAGGCTATAAAAAGTGAACCTTTTTAAAAGACACAATCATAGGCGTACGAGCTGGGGGGGCTGGGGGGCGGCCGCCCCCCCCCATTTTGGGCACCAAATGCTGGGAAAATTTGGGCACACAACTGTACTTTGTAAAAGTTGTATAAAAAAATATTGTGTTCTTGAATGTGTCCGATATAACAGCGAATCTAAATTCAGAGTGTCTATAGTTAGGCAATTAAATAGAAATCTTATGACTCGAACCCTCTTTTGTTTGCAGTACAGTAAGCCACGATTTACAGTTACATAAACAACTGTTTCTAGTTGTGTATATTACTAGTAAATATTTTGTATTAATAATATTAAAGTAGCTAAGTCCCTAACTCAATATCATCCAAAATCTTCAACATTGAAAACACGAATAATTTGTCAATTTAAATCAACATTGACCCCCTAACTTTCGGGCAAGCTGACTTTTCGGGCAGGCAGATAAAGTGTGAAAAAAATTTTTTCACCTACTTAGCCCGAAATCTAATAAAACACTAATTTTACGGACTGGAATAGCAGTGAAACGCATTTCGTCAAATATTCCAAAATTTTCTTGGGGCGGGGGGGTCTATCAAGGTCAACTCCGCTTCTTCGCCTATCGAAAAAAAAACAGGCGCAGCTGTCTGTAAACCTGAATTTCTGTTTAGTTTGCTTCTCTAACTGTCCTTGAGCCCTAAAACACTAATTTTACTTTTCTTTTAATTGACAACCACGAATTTGTACTGAGTCGACTATGGATTAAAACAGTTTGTCTGGAGCCATTCTACTTTGTGCGCCAGTTTTCGGGCATCAATTAGTATTTGTAAATGCAGCTACAACAGTCTGGTTGGATGGTTGGAATTCGGAGTGGGATTTCGGTTACAAAACCATTGGATACTTTTGGAGTTACTGACATGGGCTAGAATAGCAGAAAATGCATTTGCGGTGGTTAAATTTTCAAATTTTTTTCCGGAGGGTGAGGCCCCCATACTCCGCGACGATTGATTGTTTTTAGAATTCGGGTCAGCAGGTGGACTGTATTTGACCAAATTGAAGTTACCCTAATTAAACTAAATTTGATCACTTTGAAGTTGCTTTTTTCACGGGTTGAAATAGAAGGAAAACAGCCGTCAATATTCCAAAATTTTCTTGAGGGGGAGGGGGGGGGGGGCGTCTGTAAACCCGAAAATTTTTCGGGCAATTTGGGTTCTGCTCCCCTAACTGTCATTGAGTCCGTGTGCCTATGATTATTATTGTGTAACATACTAAGAACCTAACTATATTTTTGGGGCACCAACCACCACCGCACCCCCCAGTCAAAAATTTCCCCGTACGCCTATGGACACAATGACAGATAAGCAGAGAGTTCCGACGCCCTGTCCCTCGCGGGTATCATATTGGCTATTGAAAAATTTGTTGTAAAGTGAAAGGAAATGATTTTTTTTTATATATAAATTATAAACAATATTTTTATTCATGATGTCTGAGAATGGAATTGGAGAACAGGATTAACCTATGTAAAACCCTTCTCGAGAAATGAAAAATTAGAAAAAAGTCACCAAGCGCGCGAAAAGTTTGAAAATTTGACGGCCGCAAACTTACGCGTTTCCCGGCCCCCGTGGTTGCCTTCTTTATTTAATTTTGTAATTATGTAGTTTTCAATTCTGTTAATGCCCCCCACACACACACCCTGCAAAATGTTTCGCCCCTCCTGTGAAAAAATTGTCGACCATAAAAAAAAATAGATATGCGTTGACTTTGTGTGGTTTTGTAACGGGAATCCCACTTTATGCCCACCCGGATTTCAAACAATGAATAATATTATTGCAGATGCAATCACCAGACACTAAAATTTTCACTTCGTGAATAAATTCGACATATTTTTGATAATGATGATGGCCAATAAAGTGTCGCGCCAAAAAGCCGAGTAACTACTTTTGTGCAAACAAGGGGCGTAGTGACACATGAATTTGCATGAGGAACAAGATTCCACCCGGGCCTAAAAAAAACAAACCAATATTTAAATGTGTGTGCGGGAGAGGGATGGGGTGGCAGTTCCTCCCAGTGCCACCGGGTAATATTGGGCGGGTAATATCTGACCCACGGCGTATGTTTGACAGGTAGAGCATTATAATTATAATGCATCATACGTAAATTGTCCCCAGCGAACCGAAATGTTTGCACAGTGGCGGATCCAGGAATTTTTGCAGGAGGGGGTTTGCCGGGTTTCTGTTACAGAAATCTGCCATCATCGTCTCTAAATTACAATTGAGCTTTTTAAACAGAGAAATCATTTTTATACTGATGTGGGATCACTTTGTGATGGAATTTCATTGGTGCAAGGCATTATTTCTTTTTCATGTAGCTGAGCGGGGGGGGGGGGGTTACACTAGCGCAGAGGTAGATTCCCCCATAGACTGTGTAGGCAGCTGCCAAGGGTCCAAGAAAAAAAAGGACGCATAAAATTTTGGGCCATCCTTTTAAATTTGATGTTTTAAAATTTAAGTGAATTCTGATGTGTGAAAGTGAATTACAGAATATATATTCTCTTATTTTAAGCAATAATAAATTAAGTTTGTTTTCATTTTATCCAGGAATTGGCTGTTGCTGTGCTCCTCTGAGCATCAATTGATTGTCACTGGCCGACTAACATGGTAGGCTAATGTTTGACTAAGTTGTAGTGCTTGACATTGTTCCACCAGTATATTCTCAGAAATTTCGTTTCTATTACAGCGGTCTTAGATTTACTAATTACTACGGCAAACCAGTTCCAAAAAAGGGCCAAGTCTGGTCGAGTTGTCTAGGTAGGGCCTATCAGAGCCTTGATCCTCCCCTGCACGTCTTGAGTCTGAGATAACTTTACTATTTACTACAGCAGGCTACTGGATATCAGCTCGTAGGTCTATGATCACACAAGCACAAATACAATTGAAATATAATTGTTCAAAGATTTATACATTCTAACTTTCTAAAGTGCCACGGTAATCCGAAACTGGCCTAAAGGTAATTTACTAGATTTTTTTAATCAGCGGGAATAAATCTGTAACTAATTACGTCACGTGGAACAAAAACAATAGTGGTCACCTTTAGGGTATAAAGGTTAGGTAACCCAAGTTTTACAAGTATATGCCATTTTTTTTTTGTCTGTAGATGAACTACAAGTTTCCTAGGATCGGGGGCTGAACCAAAATAAAAAATGTCCATCCGTAGGGCATAATGATTGTATATGTCAAGTTTCAAGAAGATCTGTCAAAATTTATGACCCGTAGGAGCTTCAAAAGGTTATTTAACCAGGGGCCATAACTCCATCCCTAATTAGGTCAAGTGGACCCAAAACAATAGGGATGGTTTAAAGAATTGCAGCCTGTAGGCAATACACACACACAGACAGCATAATGTCCTCAATATAAATGTTGATGTATATAAATCTATATTATCCTTCCATCTTAACTACTAACTTCTATCTTCATAAGCTCAGTTGGTGCTGAAACGTAGGACGTTAAAAAGTTAAAACCCTTTTCATTTCATATTAATGACTTAATCCTTTAAAGCAGCCCTCCCACATATAAACTGTGTTTTGGTGATATTTAAACTAATTTATGTATTGAAAGTTTGCTTCAAATCCCTCCAGAAAACTACCTTATGCCTACCTTGTTTGTAATTTGAATTGATTGAGGGAGAATCCATTTTTAACTTGTATTTACTGTTCATTTACCATAAATATCAAAGCCTAAGTAAATTCCTGGACTATCCTCTTCCCAGGTCAATTAGATGTTCAATTCCTGTTCTCTTAGATCAACACATAAGTGCTCCTAACGTCACTCAAGAACAACATTTTTGTCTTGTTGGGTCTGACCTTAGTGTTGGTCGCTAAAGTCCTATTATGATTTTCCAGCATGGTTGCCGGTGATGCAGGATGGATAGTCGAGCAAGGACAGAGTCCAGATGTTTCGATGAGACAGAAAACCAAAGGTCCTGTGTAAACGTGTGTTGCACTTAAAAAAAAGCCTTTGACAGTTGGAACTTGCTTTAAGAATCGGTCGCAGCATCGATGTCCGGACATTTCCTAAAAGAATTCTGTATGGCGTATGTCTGTCTTCATAGCCCAGTTGGTGCAGAAAAGCAGAATGTTCAATCCCATTTCAGTCCGACTTTGGGGCTTACTCTCACCAGTTGTGTAATCGCAAAACAGAGAGAAATCCATGGGTAAGTCTACTCGTGTGATTTGACCTTAAAACAATACACTTTATTTATACATGTGGGTGTGATCACATATAAGGAAAAATGATATTTAAACTCATATATAGCGTGATCATATTATAGCCACTGACTGACGTATTACAATGAAATGACAACAGTTGCAAAAATTACAAATACATGAATATGCTATCATTAGTATATTGACACTGCAAAGCTATTTGGAGAAAATGTAAATTAATCAATTTGCTGGAAACTGTTGATTAACCAAATTTATATATGTACAAAATATATTTAACTACAGTACAATAGTATCCAAATAGCAAATAAAACAAATGACAGTATAAAAGGCTGACTAATGAAGCAATGATTGAAGACTACATTTCCTATTGGTTTGTGAAAAACTTTTCATTCATAGATTACAAATGTGTGAATTTTTTTTAGTTTCAGAACATAATTATTCAGCAAACTTGACAAGTCATTATTTTGTGAATTCTGTACACATATATTTCATAATATCATAAAATATATAAACATTTAAAATACAAGAATAAATGAACTCAATTATCAAAGCTTCCAAAACATTCTTGTATTTTAATTTCCTAATATAAAAAAATTATTCAAACTTCAAAATGAAGCAATTGGTGAACTTTTAGTACGATTCAATAATCACTAACTCACAAAACAAAAAGTTGTATTTGAGCTTCCACTGCCCTCCACACACAAGTATGTTATCCATAACATCTAAAGTGACAAAATTCGACTGGCATAATATAATACCATTTATATATTACCAGTGCCTTGACTCTTTATAATATCTTATTTGTGAGAACATTTCCATAAAATAAATCTTTCGCCATAAACGTGGTTTCGTCCACCGTCATAATTGACTTAATCTTAACAAAAATAACAACTTGAGAAAAAACTTGATCATGATTGGCTTTGAATAAGGTTTCTAATAAAATAACTATGATACAGTAAAATGACATAATGGATGAAACAGATGACATGGGTATGATAACAGTTACACATCTCTAATAGTTCACAAGAAATTTACAATTTGCCACAAAAATGAATAGTTAAAGTTCCTTTCTTTTGGTTAAGTTAACTCACAGAAGAAAACATTCACTGATCTAAAAGCACTAATATTTTCTGGGCATTTTTCAAAGGCAATAATTTATTATAATGAAGTCTAAAGATGGTTCCAAATAATATTGCAACATTAAGATGAATATAGTCAAAATGTGCCTTTTATAAATGTACAAAAATGTGGCTTAATGACCTATTATAATAGAATAATTTACTAAGTGGTGAGTGAAGTGATAAATAATGATACCAAAAAAAGGAAATAATGGAAGAAAACATAATTCCTCAAAAACACTCACAGTTTCGATCATCTTGAAAATCCTTGTCATAAATACCAATTATTATGCAGTAGGATGTAAAATATTTTTAAATGTTACATATTTATTTCACCAAACATTCAATATTGAATAATTTTTTTTCTAGCAAAATACACTTTTGACTTATTAATACTTTACAAAATGATCATTTGTAAAAAACGCAAATATCAAAAAACATAATATCCTTTTCCACACCTCTCCTACTAATCTGGTATTTTCCTAGCTTCTTGAACCCGTTTTTATTCACTTAAACCTCTACTGTTTTTATAGACTACCTGAACATAGAGAAGGAAGAATATCTCTGGCATCTTTTAACCCAAGTTGAATATTTTTAAATACAAATATCTTGACTAACATTTAAACTGACATATATAGCAATGTACATATTAGCAATCAGCATTAAATTAATCCTTTGTACATGTGTCTTATAACAAGGAATATATACATTATAAATCAGCCTTATTGTGTTGTATATTTAAGTAGATAAAACTAAATAATCTGTAATAGAATAAAAAATACTAGTCTAATGTTTGTTTAGAATATATAATAAATATATATATCACCCCAAACACAATAGCACTTTCATAGAAGATAGTATTTTACACGCTAAACATAATAAAAGGGGGATAAACCATGTAAAACAATTCTTTCACATCAGTACATGTTGACATACACATAGCCAATCAAATGTCCACAATTAAAAATATAAACAGATCAAGAATTGGGATATATTATATGTTATACAACATTGAATTTAATATTATTTATGGTTTATTTCTATCATTTTTTTAATAATTAATAACAAAACATTTCTCAAAATGTACAACACAAAACAGGATTAAATTAAAAGCAAAACAAATAATAACCAATGATAAAATCAATAACTATATTAACTTGTACTTAAAACTAACCATTTAACTCCCTATGTTTAATCTCTCTCTTTAATACAATTTTGATTGATGATCGAATACATGTCCCATACCTACTAAATGTAATAATTTACTATTATTACTCAATTTACTATTATTACTCAATAGTAGAGATTCTCAACCATTGTTCCGCTAGATCTTCCGAAGTGTGCCACACACTAAGAACATTTCTCACTAAAGTAATTAGTTAGAGTTATACTATGTGTCTATGACTAGTAGTATACTGTCTATGCCATGTTTTCATTTTGAAAAATCCGAATATTTTTTTATACATTTAGCCAGGTGTGCTGCTATTTTTACATGTGGCAAAAACAGGTTGAGAACCACTGCTCTATAGTAAGTTTGAATTAATTATAATAAGTCATGACATAATGTGAATATCATACTACGTAGATAATCTATCTTTCTGAACTACACACATAAAATATGTAGACTAGAATCATGTATTTATGTGCACATATACATCAACACATAACTGTTTCACTATATTGCTACCTTCAAATCTACAATGCGTTTCAAAACTTATTTCATATCAAAGGTCATCATAAAATTAACATTCTCCATAATAAATTATTGATGTGAGTAAATTGAATAACGATCAACCATTATTATGCCATAAGATGATGATCTATGAAGAATGATGCTAACATGTATATCATATAGGTAATGATTATCTAACACAATAAATACACAGCTTTTATAAGTTTAAATATAGAATATATGATAGATAACCATCATTAACTTTTATCATTATTTGTCTTTGTACAAAACAGGGTTTTTAAGGATAAAGCATAGGTGAAGATTTGTTAATAATTTTACAAAGAGTAACATCTTAAAAGAACTTAACCACTTAACCCAGATCATCATGGAAGTCTTGGGTAACCAATTAAAGCACACAGTTAATATATTCCTCTTTGTCATCAATTAACTTGCTTCTGTTGTTTCTGTTTTAATTCTTTTTCCGTCGGGACCTTCCCTTTCACCATTTTCCCCATCTGAAGTTCTCTTAGCAGCCAGGTTGGCAACATTTTGCATCTGTTAAAAAAATTAGCAATATTTAATTTCTGTCAAAATTCGATTTGTTCACAAATTCCTAACAAAACAAAATTCTTTCAAATTGTTTCTTGGTTTCTTGAAATAAGTAAACAAAAGTAAAACATAAGTAAAGTGGCATTTGCATAAACTCTAGTTAGACTGTTTTCTTTTTTTTTGTTCTTTACTTAAACAAGAAAACATGCACGATTATTGAAAGGAATCAAGATCTTTGGGATATAAACATAAATTTAAAGTTTCATCAAAATAAAAACAATTTCGAAAGGAACTGAGATCTTTGGGAGATAAACCTACATTTCAAATTTCATCAAAATCGGATAAAAATTATCACAACAATATACATAAACATGAAAATGTTGGCGTATAAAAATAACAAATTTTACTATTTTTTTTCCTGTCTACACAACCTTTCGGAATTGATGAACTTCCAAGGTATGCGTAAGTTCTGGTTTTAGTTTTTGAACATCTTGCTTATGTTTTTGATGAAATTAATTCCAATCAGTCCCAATTTTCCTTTTTCTGGGATTTTGAATAAAATGGGTATATACCAGAAGGCTGAGATTTTGAACTACATGTACAACAATTCACATGTGTATTATCAATAAAATGGTCTATAAAGGGAATGATATATTTTGAATGCATTAAACTGCTACTGGAGACATTCGTCTTTAGAAACTTGAGCACTCCTTTTTTTGAACATTTAAAAAGTAAAGTTCCATACAAATATTGAAAGACAGAAAAATATAAATTGAAATGTATAATGTCTTACTAATAAATGCTGTTGTAAAGCTGTAGCTACAGGTTGAGAAATGACTGCATGATTTTCTCCAGTTGACACAGCTATCTGGGACTGAACTTTTTTACCATCCCCTGAGGGTACAGCAGCAGACTGAACTATCTGAAAAGTTGGCTGAGAGATGAGAGTGAAGGGTTGAGATGCTTGTAGTGCTCCTACTGATGTTGTTAGATTAGCTTGAGATGTTGTTAGTTGTGATGTTAGGTGTGGTGTTGCTAAGGTTACGGCTGTTGGCCCTGTTGACTGCTGTGGACCTGCCAATGTCCGGATGAGGGTAATTGGTTTGAGAGTGCCACCAGCACCATATTGGCCTGCTGTTGCTGTTGCCATTAATGATGCAACTTTCTGTGAAGCACTAGTATTGATAATACCTACAACAGAACAACAAAAACATTATTAATGTTGATAATAACTTTTGGTTAGTATCTTTCGAGGGAGACATAAAAGAGAGGGAGAGGGAGATTTATGGTCCACTCAAAGGATCTGGAGAAAACCCATCGACGTTGACTCAATGACAGATTGTATGGTGATTGACAGACAGGTTGAATGATTACTGAATGGTTTAATGCCTGCGAGTTAGATGTAAAGACTGTCATTGAGTCAAGTGTTGTGGTTTCGATTCCCCACTTGTAAGTGACAAGGAGTAAGGTCGCATGTCAAACCTTGTGGGTTTTCTCCAGGCCCCGAGTTCACAAAGCATTCTCAGACTTAAATTGAGAATTTACTCAAACTTGTTCACTTTATTTCAACTTAAATATAGTCCTTTATAATAATTTTGCTGTTTTTATGTCTCAAATACATCAATAACAAGTTATGTGCAAAGTTTTGTGTTTCTTTATCAAAGATAGTTCTTATAAACAGTGATTGAAAGTAGAGCAAATTCTCAACTTAAATCTGAGAACGCTTTGTGAACTCAGGGCCAGGGGCCTTATTCACAAAATTTTAACTAAGATAAAATTCAAATTTTAGTTATTTGATTGGATAATATTAGATTGATTTTAGTGCTTGGCCAATCAAAACTGAAGTATCTACTAAAATTTTGATTTTATCTTTAGTTAAGTTTTTGTGAATCAGGGCCCAGGTCTTTTGGTTTTCTCCTGCAGCTAAAGGCACATAGATGCAGGCGAGATTATTAAAATAGAATTATTGGTCCCCAAATGACCTGGTTGTGTCAAGTGGATGTTAAACACCATCTTCCTCTTTGCCATTTCCTCCATTAAAATATACATGTCTATGTTGGCATATAAAAACAATATTTGTTTTCGAAACTTATTTCAGTGACAATTTTAACCTACCTTGACCATGGTCAGGATTTTCTTTCTTAATTTCTAAATGTGTACCATTTGTAATAGGGGAGCCAGAGATTAGTGGACCATTCAGTAGCACTTGTTGTCCAGCATTTGTAACAAATATTTTTGGTTTTGTGATAACAGAGGGCATTTGATGCATTGCTGTAGGAGCATTAGCTACCACTGTAACAGGAGACAATACTCGAGATCCTACGAAAAAATAAAACAAAACTGGTTTTTAATATAGTTCAAACATTTAAAATTGGGATACTGATTCTATTCTGTAAGTCGAGTATAATTTATCAGCTTTTTTTTTGCATAATAGTGCATGTAAATGAGCCCTTAACAGTTGAAATTCGATATAAGAGTAGGCAATAGTGCCGATGTCCAGGCAAAATATCCCTCATAGCACACAGTATGGTGTATATGCCCTCTTTATTATTACTCCAGTTTGAAGAAAAACAGTAGGACGTCATATCCCATTTCGTTTTAATTATTTGACATCCATGTACATATTATATATCGTCCCTTGAGTAAGATAAGGTCGTAAGTGACAAAATCTGAAAAATCACTTTTTGCTTTTTGTTAAAAAAAATGACTAATAATACTATATCTATCTTACACTAGAAAATGGTCACAATCGAAGATTTTTTAAGTGCATTATGGGTAATTAAGAAAAGGTCGTAAGTGTTGAAGTTCACCATAACTTCCCTGTAATAAGGTCGTAAGTGCATATGGTTAAGTTTCAAAAATCCCCCCAAAAATATTAAGCCATCATTTAGTGATGTTATTTTGAAACCTTTATATCTATTATCTCGAAATGAAATAATTGTCACTTACAACCTTATCTTACTCAAGGGACGATATGTTCTAAATTCAGGGTGTAAGAAAGAAATATTTTGTCAAGTTTTAGTATTTCTTCCATTTTCAGTGATACAGTCCCCTTTGATGATAATTTCAATATCTTTCAGGATTACCAATTATTTGCTCTACTTCAACACTTGGTGTAGTAGAAAACTGAACTGTTACAGTTTATAAAATACTGACCTGCAGGAGAACCAGGAGCTGACTGACTAAGTCTGTGATCTGTTTGTATTGATGTAATACCTGGCCGATATATTACACCGGTCATATGTTGTGGTGTCTCCGTTTCAGAGATAGTTTCGGGTACTGGACTTCCTTCTCTTGACAAATCATCAGGAGTAAATGTGCCAGCCATATGACTTGGAGAAGCTGGGGCAGATCTGGAGGATAAGAAGATCGTGTTCAATCTAAAAACTTTGTACTGATAACCTGGTACAATGCTTTTCTGCATTGCCTATTATCAATAGAGACAGTAAAATAAGAGATTAACGAGACCAATAAGTTAATGCAATAAATGCAGTTTACCACTAGTTACATTAATTTCAAAACACTTTTCTTTAATGTTAATAGAAACATATTATGGAGAAGACCTAATCATATAAATCTGTAGTATCATCGAACAGTGAACACTACTAAGAACAGATATTAAAACTACTTGTTGCTTGTTCATTAAGTCCACAGTACTCATATATTCTCACAATACAACTATATTTAATTATTCAAATACAAAAATGTTGTGACGTGAGAAATAACTAATACAAATACAGCGAAAAGCACTGATTGACAGAGATATAGTGAGAGAAATGCCTCTTGACACAAGATAGGCTATATGGTACAAATTTATTTCAATAATTCCCTTGCCTATCAGGGTCTTTAGAAGCGGCACGAGTCTGAGAAAACCCAGAAGGTTGGGCAGGTATTTTTTTTAAACCATGCCCCTTGACTCAATGACAGACCTTGTCATCTAAAGTGTATAATTGGTCACTTGACCCGAGTTGATTTAAGTATTTTGACAAAAGTCAAAAGCAGTTTAACTCCATCTGTACAATATGTATTAAATAAAGACTTTAGAAAATAATTCTAGAACGATATGTCATTATTTTACAGTTATACGGTAGTATAATAATTAATAATTTACCTTGTAGATAATCCACCAAAAGGTGTTCTAAAACATGGTACTCCACGTTGTCTCCGCCGCCTAAAAGCTTGTGATGTAAGTTTTGCTTCTGATGCAGCATCTATTCTCCAAAAAGAACCCTTGCCAGGTTCCTCCTGAGATCTGGGTACTTTAACAAAGTATCGATTTAATGATAAATTATGTCTTATTGAATTCTGAAAAACATAGCATTATAGAATTCGTTATGTGTGTGTGAGAGAGAGAGATGGAGAGAGAGAGAAAGTTTAATGTCCTCAACAAACCAGGTCATTTCAAGAATAAGGTGGTTCAGAGAAAGTTGCACAGTTGGACGACGACCCTATTCCTTGCCACATAGAACCTGGGAATCGAAACTACGCCAGTTGACTCAATGATCTGGCTTATGATCCATTTGGCCATCCAAAAACCAAACAGGTGTCCAATCAACAAATTTTCAAGATTAAAATCATTAACTTTGTTTATTGTGATCGAGTTGAGACATGGAATGTCATTTTGCCATTGCCCACTTCATTAAAATCACACATTGAAAATCCTACCAGGTACTGTTTAAAAAGGTAAACTCCAACATACCTGCCATCCTTTATCTGCTGTCCTATAATATGGATAATTCTTTGTAATATAAGCATATATGCCACTTAATGTTAGCTGTTTATCAGTTGCTGATGTTACAGCTTGCACAATTAGCTGAGCATAAGAATATGGGGGTTTTGATTCATCTCGTGGACTATCACTACCAACAATAGTTTGATTATTTTGAGTGTCTTTTTCTTCACGTGGGTGAGCAGCAGCATACACAGCTGCTGCTTGTAAATCAGGCACAAACATACGAGGGCCTGTTCCTCCTCTTGGACTTGTTGGACAAGAATTTGCAGCACTGCAAAAAAGAATGGTCACCATTAAGTAATTCAATGATCTACATGTATTTACCCCAAAATAAATTTATTTAATATTTATTTCAGTATAACAAGTTCGTTACGAGTTGGGTTCAAATTAAATAAAATTCGGTAAAATTTCTCTCATATAAATTTACAATGTTTAATCAATTCACCTGTTTTGTGAGTTTTTAGTTAGCTGTTGCTAATATTAAGAAAAGATAGACATGACACAATTTACAAAGCGTGAAATTCTGCCCACACTGCAGCTAAGTCTCAAAAGCAGCAGAAAATTTAAGGATCTAGGAATTTTTAAGACATCTCATCTTGATTGTGTTCACGAGCTTTTCCAGACAAATAATATATTCCTCAATAAGGTTATCGTCTATTCTAATGCTTCCCATAAAACTGATAAAAAAAATGTAGTCTCTAACTAGTCTAACACATTAGCAGGAAAGAGTTTTGAATAGAACCTAACAGAACACTGAGTATCAAAATGTTTCATCCTCCCATAACGACAATGCTTGCAGCAAATTTGAAGAATCTGATATAATTAAACTATTTGCATTCACAATGTTTTTAGCAACGAGGGGATAACTCAATACAATTGTCCATTTTTGACCCCAATGTTTCCAATCAAATCTGAAAAGAATCAGCCAATAATTGTAGCCTTTAATGAGTTCACAAACCTATTGTTGATGGACTGCCAAACATGTTGAGAACATAATACGTCCACACTGAAATGTAGGCGTATCAAAAAAAGTACAAAACATTTTCATATTATTATTGTACTTTTATAACTGTAATATGGTTGAATACTTAAAGCTTACCTAATAGTTCCTGTTGGAGAAAGACATGGACTGTTAACTGGATGTGCATGTTCTGGTATATTTATTTTTAATGGCGGTAAAGGTTTCTTCTTTGGTGAGACATTAATTGAACTAGGTGGTGGTATGGCAATGGGAGGGGGATTTTCTTCAACCAATGATTGAAACACTATCTTGATGTTTGTGCTAGGAAAGCGCAGGATACATCTGTTGGAAACAATAATAATAAAACTGATTAATATGAGTATCAGAAAGATCACAAATATTATTTCAAAACACCATCTAAAACAAATTAAGGTTATAGACTATTAAACATGGAAAATAAGAAATGATATTGGCCCCAGAATAGAAGCTTAATTTGGGGGAAATAATTAAAATAGGCCTATGCCATGCATTTATTTTTATGGGCACACAGTCACAGTCCTAGGGACCTAAATTTCACATCTTATAAATTGACACTTGAGTTGAGTAATGATAACTTCTAATGTCCAGCCACAAACAAACAAGCTTACAATTGTCAATCACAAACAATATAACTCCACTTTACTATCTTGATTACATAACAATAGTTTTCACATCATGAATGACAGATCAGGATAGATAAATTGTTTACATAGCCGCCATTTTGGGGAAACCACATGGAAACAAACTTTTGACTGCGGCATCAAAATACACGTATGTGGAGGTTACAGCATTCAACAACTTTGCAATAATAATATCAAATGATAATTTGAATTAAATCTGAGAATATAAAGATAGAAATTAACAATAAGTGGGGTAGAACTATTCAAAACGTAATTGTAAACAATGCATATTTCCGAGCACGCGCACTCAGTCGGCACATGCCATCAAAACAAAACAAACTCACGTTTTTGGTAACTGTAACGGCGGTGCTCCTTTTCCTTGAAAAATACCATCAATAAATACACCATTCTTTCCACCGCACTTCATGAAAAAATTAGGCAGTTCATAGAATATTTCTAGATGCACCCTTGAAATGAAGCTTGAATGTCCCATATCAACGTCGACATCTCCCTTGCTGCTATTACGGCCAATAGTAATGCGATTTTGACGCATCAAATATTCAAAGTCTCGACCTTCTAAGCGTGCAATAGCTGTATGCTTTGGGTCTGGACACCAACCCATTCTTGCAGGACTTGCCGGTGCCGATTTTAATGCCAACAGAGCATAGGCATCGTTATCCGAAGACTGCGAAACAGCAGACATCACGAGGTTATGCTCGCACACAAAAATGGCAGCACATCAAGAGAGGAAAACAACTTACCCTCTACCCGCTGTTTACATCTAAGAAAATTACCCACAATGCAAAGCGCTGAGCGTGCCCGTCTCGCGTTGTCCTTTTTTGACCTACAGACAAGCACGACTCGGGTAGTAAATAATGCATAAATAAAACTGATTTTCTTGTCCATGACCCAGAAAATGTAAACAATACAATCGCGGAAAAGTAATGACCATGAACATAGGCTAAGGATATGAGTAGTTGATCTGCAAATTGTTTTTTTAAGTACGGAAAATTATGATTTTTGTTAACGCTGAATATTTAAAGAGAATATCTGGCACGATGCACCATAAAAATAACGAGAGAGAGAGAGAGAAATGGGGGTTAACGTCCACTCGACACAAACTAGGTCATTTTGGGACTATGGTTTCATTTTATTTCAATATTTCGCTTGCGCGTAGGGGTCTTTAGCAGTGGGAGGAAACCAAAAAATAAAAATTTTGCACTCATGATAAATAAACTATATTTGTGACATATTAACTTCATTATCATAGTTGCAAGAAAAGTTGTAAAAAAAATAAAATAATAGCTATGGGAATTTTGAATAAATAACTAAATAATTATTATGGGAATATTAAAATAATAAATATACAAGACGGAGAAAATAGGGCAGAGGGGACAGGCCTACTTTATATTCAATTACTGACCGCATTTCCCATGCAAACTAATGCATATATATATATTTATATTGGCTAATACTTACCACAAATAGAAAGTGCAGATATCTCACCACGCACATAAACAAACTATTAGACAAACCCGGCGACAAGACATACACACCAGTCTGTAGCCTAAGTAAAAAAAAACAAAAAACAACTGTCTAGTTACCCGGAAGGGAGTCAAAATTTCTAACTTGCTTAGAAACGCATTTCCGCTACAAGCCCCTCAACTACAAAACAAACTGTACATTTTTGGAAAGCTTATTACACCGGGAACGTACATCCAGAGAGTTCCAAGAGAATATTCTTGCGATAACTCACTTTAGTGCAAAATGCAAATTGTGATAATTGTCAACTAAATGCTATATTTATACATGTACCAATAAATGTGAAGTTGACATAAAATTAAATATTGGTCAAAACACCAAATATTCTCGTCCTGACATATGATATGAGTTAAATTTTGATTTGAATTAAAAAGCAGAAAACATAATGGACAACGGAACATTCAGAATTGGGGAAATCCATTAACGGCAATAGACAGTTAACACCCTTTCTGTCAAATGTCAGTATTTCAGGTGCGTGTTCGGCGCTCTAGCTCAATTTTACAATGTTATATGGGGGTCCCGGGGGCATACGAAGGTGGATGAACGATTTTTTCCACTAAAACATAAACCCACACATACCCCACAGTATTTTACCACAGGTAGTCTAAACCTCTTAAGGTCAAATTACAAATATTTAAACTGAAACCGTATCAACAATTGTGTAATTTGCTTACAAATATAGATATAAGACAAAAACTAATTATTTATTGAAGTAAAACAATCATTGAAAATCAAAATATTTTCTTGGAACTCTAGTGTAATAAGCTTTCTAAAAATGTACAGTTTGTTTTGTAGTGAGGGGCTTGTAGCGGAAATGTGTTTCTAAGTTAGAAATGTTGGCTGCTATGGCCTAATTCTGCCACACAGCAACGCGATTTCGAAAAAACAACAATGCATGGAGCTAATTTAGACCTTTATATATGCTAATTTTTTTATATGTACGTATTAATATTTAGATGTCACAATTTTTATCTGATTTGGAAGCAACTTAAAATAAATGTGTATATATCCAAAGATATCGGCTCCTTTCGATATTAGCACGCATCAGATGGTAAATTCAAATGTACGAACAATCGCATTTTTACCTTGTGGACCCGTAGATGTATCTGATTATATCCCAAAGGTCTCGGTCCTTTTCGATAATGGTGCATATATAGAACCGTAACTTCGTGGATTGTTGCCCTTGATTGCACGAAAAATTTAAGACATGTTCCTCATGGCGTTTGAGTTAATTAAAGCGAAGTGCGGTGGTTTGAATATGTCACGGTGCAAAACGAAAGGAAAGAAATAAGATGTGACCGTGTGGCGACCAAAGAAGGAGAGAGAGAGAGTGGGGTTTAACGTCCACTCGACACAAACTAGGTCATTTCGGGACTAACATTGTTTAATTTTATTTCAACAATTCGCTTGCCCGTATAGGGTAGGGGGCTTTGGCAGTGGGAGGAAACCGGGGGACTCGGAGAAAACCCACGAGATTGGAGAGGCGACCCCACTCCTTGTCACGTACAACCGGGTATTCGAAACCACGCCAGTATTGACTCAATGACAGACTTTATGATACAGCACGTACGTACTAACCATTCAGCCGTCCAACCTCCCGACCAAAGGATGAATATATCCTATAACTGATGGGGGCGAATGGTGTGGGGTTCAGTTGTGATCAAGAAAGGAATATAATATAACGGATGGTAGCAATGAAATTAAAAGGTGGCTAACAATCACTCCAAATCCATGGTATGAAGCTGAAGCAATTCTGTTAGCTTCAAAATCAAATTTAATTTGTGAGAGGTCACGTATATACCCACTGTTCCTCTTAAAAAAAATTTATATCCATGTAAACATTTCGGCATATACGCATCCCCGAATCTCGCGACATTCAAAACCCTATAGATATTAAACAAAGCATAGCCTAATCATTATTAGACCTATTAGTTAAATGTAAATAGTAAATAAATAAACATCTGATAGAACACGGAAATTTGAAATAAACAGTGAGTATAACTTTATTTTCAGTACGTAGTCCGATTCGAAATTACCGATGACAAGTGAGATGCTCATATTGTAATACCTGTTTTATAGCATAAATGAAATGGGATTTAACTTCCCGCTTTTCTGTATTGACTTGGTTAATTAATCAAGTCGAGCATATGCCATAATAGAAATGGTTCCAATATATACTGATATCCCCCGTCTTGCGCCACCCACAGTAGTGCACCGTCCTAAGGCCTTCCTTTTAGCAAGTTTTGTAGGCATTTGACTTAAAACAAAAAGCCAGAGGCGGATGCAGTGGTCGCGCCCCCTAATTTTCGACAGTGCCCTTTTTTACTGCTGAAAGTGCCTTTTTCAGACCCAAATATGTCCTCTCCGAACGTTTACTTAGACGAAAATATCAGCCAAATAGCTCTTGAAGTGTCTACAGATGCAAGGAAATGACGGATAGTTGTCTTGCCCCCCCCCCTTCGTAGCGGCGCCCCCCCCCTTTCAAAATTCCTAGATCCGCCCCTGAAAGTTACAGGCCTACAACTCCCTTAATTTCCAGTTATACTGACCCCCAACTGCACTGTACATAGAGCTTAACATATTATAAACCAGTTCCCGTTAAAATAAAGGTGAGGCCGTACTGTGCAATTAAATGATTTAATTAAACCCAACAGCTATGCGAAATTTCTGTTCATTTAAAAAGGGCTACCGAACCAGAATCACGCCGTCTTCTGTCACCCGAAAATACAGAGAAAAATAAAAACTGTTCGGTAAGATAAGATTATGATTTCAGTGTACCACTCTTCACTATTTGTAACATAATTACTTATTTCCATGCAAACTGTGATGCTATGTGCTGAACCTGATTTTACCTTCTCAAAGCCCCGAATAGTGTATCAATTGCAGCTGTAGATAGGAATTATCACGGCTATAACTTGCAGATGATGCCGTAACGGATTCGATAAGGTAACTTTTGCTCGGACAGCCTACTTATAGGTCTATATCAAATCCCAACGTCACACCTTCCTTAGTACTACACTACTAACAAAAGATAACCAAATCCAGATGATCTTTCTCATCTAAAACAGGGATTCTACACAGGAAATCCAGAATAGGATTCAACTTCTTAATAACTGGGCCACCGCAGCTCCCTGTATAGCAGTTGAAATTGGATCAGCACGACAACTATGTAATGTTTACCAATATAAATCATTATTTCATACACATGCTAACAAAGGCTGGATTGTTTAAAATGGTTTCAATTAATGAATGCGTAGGGAATTTTATTTTATGAAGCAATTTCAATTATGGTTGTCACTGGAACTCGTCCTCATGGTATAATACAATAAGTATGACACTACAGCAAAGACATAATTGACTTAACAATCGCAAGAATCTCATATCTTATTCCATATGGGGAAAAATAGTGGTCTGCTACCGCTTGCTCATGTAACGTTCTTCTCTCCCTTTACTTACCCAAAGTAATAGAGGCGCTGCTAACTATTTTGCCGCCATGTTGGTTTCTAATGACAACAAAATAATTCGAAGTCTCTAGGACTTGTACACCAACTTTAGCATATTTAGTGGACTTGGTGTAGTTGCAGTTGTTATATTTCTGAAAACCACCAGACAGACTCGAGTCTGTAAAAACATCAGTATGGCAGATCTTCGGGAAGAATTCAATACACTAAAACTCGAAAGAATTATAGGTTTCAATGGTAAGTAAAAAAAAGTTAAGTAGGACTAGGACCTAGCCCGGTCTCTGTAGCCTAGCCTAATTATTAGACTTTTTTTTTAGGCTAGGCCTAGTCCTGTCTCACTGCGTTAGTTTCAGTTGTTGATGACTTACGATATATTTGAAGCCAAAATTTAAACTAAAATTAGTAAAACTGTCTTCGCCATAGATCGATATACCATACCGGTCTATTTTTAATAGTCTAGTTTTCAATTTCAAAATAAGATTTTCATGATTGTGGTGGTAGGGTGGGTGAGTGGGGTGCTTCTGATCAACTGGTGTTGAATGTCTTGCCTCCCAGCCACAGTAGCCTAATTCTTCACCATTTGTCATTTTGTGACAGAATTGTTTATTTCCATTTAAACTGTGATGATATGTGTTGAGAATTTTGTGTTTGAAGAATAAGAATGTATCAATTTGTAGAGGTTTAGTTTAATTTTCGTTGATATTCATCAAACATAACATATAAAAATATTTTCAGGCTCGGTGGTCGGTGGATTAAAAATGCACCCGGATAGAAAGCACTTAATATACCCATTAGGTTGCAATATAATCATTGAAGATATTTCCAAAGATTGTTCTCAAAGAATACTGTCAAAACATACTGATGAAGTTACCTGCTTAGCTATATCCAAATCTGGAAAATATCTTGCAACAGGTCAAGTGACACACATGGGGTTTAAGGTAAAAATATTACACTATATTTATAGTCGAACATTAAACCACACCAAAGTTTCTGCAGTACATAATTTCTGCGACTGTATGTACAGTACTGATCCCTAGCTGCTTTCATAGAGATTATAATAACAAGCCTCAATAGTGTTTCTGGACAGCCTAGTGCCCTAGAATTTATAAAAAATTATCTAAGTTATGGTATACATGTATTTAGATACAGTATAGGAATAAAACGATATTGTGAATTGTATTACTGAAGTCCCTCATTACAGCTGATAAATTTACATCAGTTTGATTTTTATTGTTCAGCACCGTAACAAACAGTAATTGTAACCCATAGAATTGTTGTCTGTATTTCCACCTCAATTACTAAATGCCATTGAAACATTTTACAATAAACTCAATGTTTTTTCCTCACTATTTTAGGCTACAATCATTATCTGGGACTACGCAAGAGGAGAACCAATTCATAATTTGCCTTTACTGCATAAAGTAAAAGTTGAAGCTCTAACCTTTTCCTGTGATGACCGCTACCTTATATCATTAGGTGGACAGGATGATGGATCGTAAGTTCATTACATGGAAGCTGTCATGTCTAATGCATTTCCAAATTTTGTGATCTTAAGATATTTTACTAATATTCATTTTAGGCATATGTAAGCTTATATCTCCTTAATTGGTAAATTTAGTTTCAATAAATTACATCTTTCAAACTTTATTGGCAATTAAATTCTTTCTGAATATTTGTTAGGCTTGCTGATTACTTAGTGTAAACTTTATACTAATTGCGCAAGTAGTGTTCGAAAATAGATGTTGCCTGAATAACTGAGGCTATATTTATGTATGTCACAAAAAATGGCCTTGAAATGGCTGGCTCTCTTTTAATAGCAAGAGCACAGAGGGCCTGGGAAGGAAAAGCATCTGTTTGCACGGGATGAAAAACTGAGGCTCTAAAATTAATTCATTATTATTACAGAGTGGTGGTATGGGATACAATAACAGGAGAGGCAATATGTGGATCTCAAGCACAAGTTAAAAGTGCTGGAAATACATACTGTGTTTGTGCTTCAAACAGTAAAGCTGATATATTTGTCACAGGTGGAGAGTAAGTACTACAGTATATTATACCGCAATGATTTTCACTTTCATTGTAGAAATGCAGGATGGAGGGCCTGACAAGGACAGCTGTCTAGTTGTTCTGATTGTGCAAAAAAACAGGGTTTCTGTGTACACATTGGCATGGTGACCTGCTCACTGTTCCTATTTTCTACATATATTCTAGACTGTTCTAATATAGAATGGGATCCATGGAAAGTTATGCTGTGTGTTGTGAGTGGGTTAAATTTACCTGGAATTTGTTTAAGTAAAAATGTATACGTCACTTTCAAGAGCTTGTCAAGTAGCAAACAAAATGATTTGAGATCTGCCCACAATGCTTTTCAAATTGTTAACAATTTATGTTTTTAAAAATATTTTTAGAAATACTCTAAGAGTTTGGCAGTTAGATGTAGAAAATCGTAAAATTCGACCAACAGACGTAAATTTGGGAGGTTTAAAAAGAATAGTAAAATGTATTGAGGTGAGTTCATTTTTGAGCGGGGGGTTGGGATGGCCTAGTGGACTAGAGTGCCGCGCTTCGACCTCTAGCTGGCCGGTCACCTCTGGCTTGCGGCTGTGGTTTCGAGCCCTGGTGTGAGCGTATGTGGCATGGAGATGGGGGCGCCTTCTCAACCTCGTGGGTTTCCTCCGGGCACTCCGGTTTCCTACCACTGCTAAACACCCCTACGCGAAAGCGAATTATTGAAATAAAATTAAACCATATGTTAGTCCCGAAATGACCTAGTTTGTGTTGAGTGTACGTTAAACCCCATTTCTCTCTCTCTCATTTTTGAGCGTGTTATTGAACTTAATTACAATAATCTAATGCACAATTAGGCTACATATTTCGTTCTCATTATTGAGACCGAGGAGTGGGTTTGGGTTTTTCTGAATGGTCAGACACATGCACTTTAGATATCAAGGTCTGTTATTTTAATCAACTGGCGTGGTTTCAATTCCAATCTTGTACGTGACAATGAGGAGGTTTTCTCCAGTTTCCTTTAGCTGATAAGACTATTACATGCAAGCTAATTATTGAAATAATCATATTTTAGTCTTGAAATGACCTTTTTGTGTGGAGTGTTTGTTAATAACATTATTCAATTATATTTTGTCAGATGGTTGATGATCAAGATCCTCCATATTTTTTCTGCGGAACCACAACAGGCGATATTCTTGTTGTCAACATGGACTCCCAGCGTCTGCAGTTTGTTGTTCCAGAAAAAAATAAATTCAGTCTAGGGGTGACTGCATTAGCGTTTGTTCGAATTTCGGAAAGAGATGAACACTTGAACAGAGATGGCACCAAAACATGTCTACCCACGTTTGAATTTTTGGCTGGAGCAGGGGATGGAGAACTTGGAGAATATAAAATAAAAATGTCGGTGCAAGCCAACAAAGTGAAGGCAACAATGGTTCACAAACAAAATGCCAAGTAAGTATTAATGGTTAATTAAACTGTTGTAGGACTTTGAATGATATCCTTGTAATTATTTTCTGTCATAAGTGTCAGAGATTGCTAAAAGAACACAGGAATAACAGGAACTTGTCTTATCAAAACACATAATATATTTTTGTTGATAAAACTATACACTAGTACAGTACCATGATGTCAGTATTGCATGTGACTCTACAGGTGATATACTCCTTTATAAGAGGTATTTTTTTTATGAAAACAGTTGAAAGTGGATCTTTTTACTTGTCTTCACTATGCTAGGATCTGAAAGTGTTGTTAAATAAGCTGTGTTCTGGTTGATTTGAGGGGTTAGCCAATCAAATAGTGACATGAGTCAAGTACTTGTTTCATGACACATGGAACTGTGGGTATACAGCTATAGAAAACAAAACAAAAGTTATATTTCAGACTAGTCACTTGAGAAACTAACACTGATAATTAATTCGAATGGCTGGTGTCATTGGGTCAAAAGCCATTCGTATGACCCGCGATGTGACATCCCACTACAACCGGTCAGATCTTAATCAGATTGCAGAAAGTCATCCAGCCTATGATCCGTTTACAAATTTTTAATTAAGTACAGTAACAGGGTGACTTATTTTCTATTTCAGACCTTGGAAAGATACCTCATTCAAAAATAAATGTAATTCCATAACATCAATAGCGCTAAGAGGTGGAGGTCACCAGGTATGTGTTCATCTTTTTATACCATTTTCATAATTATATAACTTTTAAAACGTTCCTTTCTTTCATAAATTTGCTGGCTCCTAAACATTATTTATTCATAAACAATTATACCTTGATTTTTGCAGTTTTTTGTTGGCAGTGGTCATTCCCAGATCTACAGATTCAATTATGCTGAATTTAAATGTGAACTAACAAAAACCTGCCATTCCAAACAAGTTAATGATGCAGTCTTTCCATTGTGAGTTTTTATTTTATATTTTTGTCATTTGTTCTTTAAAAAACATTTTTAGTACATGCAGTGATGCAGACAGTGCTAAATCGTCTGTCCAGGTTTCCTCCTTTTCTATGCACAAGCAAGTTATTGAAATAAAATTCAATCATATGTTAGTCCCGAAATGACCTAGTTTGAGACGAGTGGATCTTAACCCCATTTCTCTAGAATATTGTTCAGTTGACAAAAAAATAAAGTAAAAATGAAATAAAATGGGGTTTAACATCCTATTTTTTAAACAGGGGCTAATGAAGAAAGAAGGGTGCAGTTGTAAAGGAAGGAAAAATCACTTATCTATATATTTTGAAATAATTTCCTTCAATTCCAAAACTCATTGACATATGTATCGAAACACCAGTCCCTTCGATGCACAGTTTTCACAAAATCCCGAACTATATCAATTTATAATATGTTTTTAAAATTAAATTTTATTTTTTTCGCAGTGGAACATCAGAACTGATTGTAACATGTCAAGATGAAGAAATTCGAATCTGGCAGTTGTCTACTGGTAAAGAAATTCGCCGACATGTTGTTTCTAATTTAACCTGTAATGCTGTGTGTATAACTAGGGATGGTTCCAGTATTTACTCAGGTATGTTGTTCATCAAAAGATATCTGACAAAGCATTGTCAGACTTTAGTTAAGAATTTTCTCATCTTTCAATCACTGTTCATGAGAAGTATCTTTGATCCAGAAACACAAAACTTCGCACATAGTTTCTTGTTGAAAGCAACAAAAGTTTTATAAAGAGCTGTATTTTAGTTAAAATAAGACAAACAAATTTCAGTAAATTCTTAACTTGAGTATGGGGATGTTGTGTGAACTCAGGGCCAGGGCGATCATGCTCTCAGGGCCGAATCATGGGGGCTTGTTTGTATAGTCATTCAGATTGGACAAAAAAAAGGTCCGATGTACACATTGACATGCTCGTAAAAGAACCTTTACTGTTGAAATTTGAAATAAGAGTAGTCTGTAGTGCGCTGTATTAGTATAGCACACAGTATGGCGAGTAGGATGTTAAACCCCATTACCTTTCATAATGCGTAAAGTCTATACACAGAGGGTGGCAAAAAACTTTTCTGAAATATTATATTATGCCAAGTTATATTGAGATGTACAAGATTAATCTTGGGGATAAATTTGGTGGATATTTTTTATGTTTATGGATTTGTTTATTTTATTTTTCAGCTTGGGCTGATGGTAAAATAAGAGCGTTTGGATTTGATCCCAAGACATCAAACATAGTGGACAAATGTGTTATAAATGAAGCACACAATAAAGGTGTAACAGCTATAGCCTGTACATCAGATGGTAGATGTATCATAAGTGGAGGTGGGGAAGGACAAGTAAGAATTTGGTCTGTACAAGAAAATTATGATTCCCGTGGAAAGAAAGTCTACAGAGGCGTTCTAGTTGAAACAATGAAAGAGCATAAAGGTTCGGTATCAGCGATCAAGGTTCGAGACAATGACAAAGAATGTACGTCTGCTAGTACGGATGGTACATGCATCATATGGGATCTAGAGTAAGTTGATAAACAAATAATTAGAGCACTGTGTGCTTGTTTTCCTAAATTATTGTGAGACACAAATTATTACACTAGTTTTATATTATTATATGTAGATTGGCCTGACAAGGACATCAGTCTAGTCTTTCGGATGGGACCAAAAAAAAAAGCAAACAAGGTCCAATGTATACATTAGCAAAGAATTTTGGTGGATCTCAAAATGTGCAGTTATAACTAAATCAAAACCAAACCGCATCAAATATTCCCCTATATATCGATTTTCTTGATTTACATTCTAGAGATTACAAAATATGTGTGAATTTATGCTTGATTATGATATTGTCTAATTCATTGTATGAAAATTATTTCAAACAACTAGAATTTTGAAGTAAACTAAAGTTAAAAGTGGTTACAAGCTTCATTACTTTACTGATTTATTATAATATTATATTGATAGTTATTCTATTTTGAGTCTTAACCGGATGCATTTTTGTTTCTTTTCCAGAAAAAAAGTAAGAAGTCAGATTGTTTTTGCCAATACATTATTTCAGTGTGTTGGTTATGGAGCCGATGCCTGTCATATTGTTACTTGTGGCACTGATAGGAAAATTGGTTACTGGGAAACATTCGATGGTTCTCTTATTAGAGAACTAGATGGTTCTTTAGCTGGTGCTATAAATGCTCTCGATACATCACCAGATGGAAAATACTTTGTCACTGGTGGAGAAGAGAAGTTATTAAAGGTTATTATCTTTCACTATCTTTGTTATTACTTTTATATATTATGCCAAAAATATTTTTATGTTTTTCCAATATTTGACAATAATCTGTTAGAGGCATTTAGTAACTGCACAGAGCAATACAAAACACATTCTTATGGAATAACAGCTACTTAATTTATTTGGGTTTTTTTGGGTAACGAAGAGTATTAGCTTGATAATGTTGTGAGAATAGGCTACTCTTCGAAATGTCACCCAAATAAATAAAGTAGCTGTTATTCCATAAGTATGTGTTTTTGTGTATTACCTTATTTGACGGTTATTAATTTAGGAGTTATGCAGTTGTTTTGCAAGATTCTGTTCACCTATATAATCTACTTTTGTACAGAAATCCTCAATATTTGAGACACACATTCGTAAACTGGTAAATTATTTTCTTCCCTTTTGATGTATGCCTTAAAAAAAACAAAAAAACTAGAAAACATTAAAGTTATCATTAACAAATCCTATATTTTTTTTTATGTTGTAATGTTTCAGGTGTGGAGATATGATGAAGGAGAAGTTACCGATGTTGGAATTGGACACAGTGCAGCTATTACTAAAGTCCGAATTTGTCCTAACCAGAAGTACATTATCAGTGTTGGCCAAGATGGGGCTATTTTAGTGTGGAAATTTCCCAATTACTAAGACATAAAGAAAAGAGTTCTCTCATTTATATTTGCAAAAATTGATCCTTTCATATTTCATAATTTAATTTCACGTCAATTCAAAACATTAACATGGTTTACAATTCAAAGAAATGATTTACCTACAAAATTTTTGGTTACATTCTAAAATTAAATTTTTACAACTCATTTTGTATATACCGGAATATTTCCTAAATTAATTTAAATTTTAGTATTTATTACACACGAAAACGTATTATCCAAGTGATTTATCTCTTCTGTTTTAAAATATCCAACTGTCATTTTATATAATATTTTTACGTCTTGAAGTTGTCCTAATTGTATATATAAGGGAAATGTAATTTAATAAATATTTATTGAAAAAGTGGTTATTCCTTAAAATGATAATTCTTCAACAATCAAACCTCTGGCAACCATATCCAGATTACTGGGGAAAAATAATATCCTTTGCAAAATATTTTAACATACACATGGCTACAGTATGTTATAGGATACAATGAATGATGAGCACAATTAACAAACGTAAATTGAATTTTCAAGGAAGGAGTAAAATAAAAAAACAAACCTCTGTCAGCTCATTTGAACAAACGTCTGTGTTCATCTAAGAATATTCTTACTAAATTTCAAATCTGAATAATCACCACCCAAGCAACATGCCTACTGACTTTTTCGTCTTGTTTTGAACATATCCTCTCCCCACCTTGTACAAAATATTTTTGACAGAGGAATTATCACTGAGTGAAAATTATCTGTGTAGGTGTTCAGAATTGAAGTTGCAGATTACATTTGGAATCTGTTTACTTGTTCCTTCACATATGCATAATTTGTGGCTGATTATTTTTATCTTTAAATTAAAGCTTCAAAGGTAGTGCTATCCATAACAATGTAGTAATCAATCAATTAGCTACAGAACTTGTGATGGCTTATGTGCATTACATGTATCTAATATTTTTGCATTTTTAATGATTGACTGAGTATTTGCCCTTGTTTAAAAATAATAATTTAAATTTTTTCATTGTCACAATGATCCTTAAAGTTGTTTGACTGTTTTGTTTTAGATTTACGGCTTAAAGCCCCAATAACACTCTTGTAACTGAATAATATGTCCCAATCTTCATTCTGGTCAACAAATCGTATTATTTTAGAATATTCCAATTAAATGATGATATAAATTTCATCTTAACACTCCTGTTTTAAAAAATTGGAAAAATTCAACCAATTGATTTGAAAAGTCTAACGTAAACCTTTTCAAATGTGACTTGGATTTTAAAATATTTTCGAACCCTCTGGACAAGTAAAATAGGTTGTAATGGATAATTTACACAACAGGTAGGACACTTAAACATCAAGTACTTAGAATAAGGGTATTATTTATTTTCTGGAGCTACCAAGCCAGCAAGAATGTTATTGTCCCTTTAATGTGTTAGTATCTTTCAACAAGACAGAAATTTTGTATTTTCTACCACTTATTATCTTCACTTGTCCCCATCCCATGGACAGCTGGGAGTTTCTGGGCGTAGTTGTATACACATATTATATTGGTCTCTATCACTTGTTGGACAATCTCATTAAAACACTTTTTTATAGTTCAAAATTTCGTTGACTTGTCTTTCCTACACTAGTATCTGGATGAGTTGTTAACTTGACGTGTTCTAGATGTCCCAAAGAATTAGCGAAATGAAACCATCTGTTACAGCGACTTGCAGTAAAATGCACAGAACTGTGGGTAAACCACTAGAAACATCGACACTGATTGATTAATCAATGTCTGTCGTCAAAAGCTGCCTGTATCACATCCGACGCGACCTATCGCTACAACTTGTCAGATCGTCATGGAGCAAATTTAGAAGTCTTTCACACCTCTATTGACAAAGAAATAAACTGAATGTTTTTAAATTTATGATTGCGTTTATTTGATGTGTGACCTATATACAATGTATATACAGAAATACTTTTTACAAATTTTGAAATAAATTAAAGCTTGCTGTCACCCCCATGCTTGTGTTTTACAATAATGTAACACCAATTTTCCATCACTACCAAAAGACTGAAAATACAGAATTCATAAAAGTATTACTGAAACATTTTCAATAATATTGCTAAAAGATAGATTGCTATGTCACAAATCATATGCCCACAACAGTAAAGTCGTTTGAGCAGTACATTATAGGTGATGGGAGACACTAGAAGATGAACATGGACAAAATCGCATGAAGCAATTACCAGAAATACCGGTAATTAAAATTTGATAGGCATTTTGTTCTTTCTTGAACTGATATAAACGAAAAATGAACTGATAATCAGAATCAAGTCCTGCGGTGCCAAACTACAATAATGTGAAAGATGAATCTCTTATAGGAAAATCAGTCCAAAAATAGTTCAATTCCGTTGCAAATTCACTACCGGGTAGTCTATGGTGCTTTGCTTTTTGATAAACCTGCCACCATTTTGTTGTCAACAACAATTTATGATAGGCCTTTTTTAAATCTGAGTAAATCCTAGCCAGGACATTATCAAGTCTTAGTGTTAGTATTTTGTTTTCTTAACGAAATATGAGATAATCAATCTGAGTATATATTAGTGAGACATTTGACATTTGACCAAAAATATAAATGACACATGATTACGTTTTATTTAGCTGTATGATTACAAACCATGTATATATATTTAACTTACATCAAATAAAACACCAACTTCTGTATCAGGAGAGGGAGAAAATGATTGATTTACATACAAAAACTGAAGATAAAAAAATACATATATTATTTATAATTTTAACAATCCACTGTCACTGATATGCTCACACATTAACATATTATATAATAATCATTAATTTAAATTTTGTATACTGTAGATCATCATAAATTCTTCATAACTTTCTAACAAAGTCAGAATCAATATAGAGATTTTTAAAGAATTTACATGTAGGTTATGAAAATCTCAAGAATTGTAAACTATGACAGATGGTGTTGTGCATTAGGTAGGCTATGCTCAATCTTTTTTATATTTACCACAGGGCTCATCTGTTCACAGTAATATTTAGAATTTATTTTTTGCATTGAGAATAGATTTGGGTAATTTGAGAACAGCATAGTGTAAATCAAACTGTTGTCATACTTACGAGAGAATCTGAAACAGTAAATTTCAGATATTTTTTTATGAATTCACTGACCCAGCAAACAGGTTTATTTCGATCAACAGCCCATTTTTTCTTCTTCATGATTGGTGCATCGCCTGCTGGTTTTAGTAAAACATCAACTACAAAACAGCATAAACATGGGAAAATGAGCTTATTTTTTTAATTGTGTTGTGGCAAATGTTTGAAATGTTCTACAACCCAAAACAAAACACTCATATATCTATGGAAATATTATCACCACGATGTCTGCGCTATACTTGAGTGAAGTCTAACTCATGTTATATCTATCTGTATGGACAAGGACCTGATACAAAACCCAACCCTAATATTGGCATGAATTAAAAGAAAACCACCAGATCAGTCATTTAATAATCACTCCTGGATATTCATTTATTACTGAACATCTAATGCCAACAAACTGAGATAATTAATTATATTTATCAATCAATTTACAAATACTCATCATTGAACGCAGTCATTGTAGCCACTTGATGAACAACTACACCACCAAGATGTTTGAACATTCTAGTGTTTAGATATGAAACTTGGGAGTATGTCCATCCACAGCAGAAAAGCAATGGGCTTGGTGGCAAGGAGAAAATCGCTGTTTATTATTTGCTAGAATACAAAACATTTCACATGTACACTACTTTTCATATCTTATGGTTATTTAATTTGACACCTGTTTTTTTAATACCAGCACCGTAGAATAATAGGTTTATATAAGTCACTGCCAAGTTGAAACCCAATTTATTGTAGTGAATGACATATTTATATAACACAAAAGATCAAATGTAATTGGATGCTGATGACCATGAATTAAAAATGAAGTATAGGACTCATCTCATGATGTATTGTAGCCTAATACCCCCCACCCACCCTCTTTAGACTCTTATAACTTCAATCAATGACGACAATATTCAATGACAGTAATGTAAAAGTTGTATGACCCCCCCCCCCACTTTCCGAATTTCAGCTATTTTGTTGCCACCAAGACTGACCATACAAATAACGATGGAAGCGTGGACTGACTAATGTCAAGTAGAAATAGAATTAATAAATCGAAAGTAAAGATGACCTACTTTTAGTTTTGGACGGGGCTGTATTATTTGAACTTGTAGCAGGTTTCGCAGTAGAGTCTGGTTCCTCTGTTTCGTGAGGTTGAGCCTCGTCGACTTTTTTGTCTTGCCCGACATTATCTACGTTTTCTGATTCCTCAGACGCAGGAGTCTGTTCATTGTTTACGGAATTATTTTCGTCAGACATGACACCCCTCTGAAACTCCGTCTAGCGGTAACATTTATAATTATTAGAGTTACCTCCCCGGGCACCTGCCAGCTTTAGTCTTGCCCCTCCAGACGCAAGTAATTGCGGCCTCCGAAGAACCCGTATACATTTTAAAATGACAAAATACCTATGGGATAATATATATTTATATATATATATATATTGTAATTAATATTTATATACATTAAATAAATACATGCATATGTCGTATATAAATATGCATACACTGTGAAGTAATGATCGCAATTATACATTAGAGAAATTAAAAAATACATGTTTCTTCACAGTAATTTAAACGAATTTTAAATTTTTAGGTACTGTACAGTCACATATATTTTTTTTTATCAACCAATAATTTCATTTCCAAATATTTATTGTGAAACAATACAAAAAATTAACATCAATTAAGATTTTATAAGATGTGTTTGACTTTAAAGTAGGCATATCAATTTTAAATTGCATATCATTTGATGCAGTCATATATTTTTGTGATTTATCAACCTTAATATAATAATTTCATTTCCAAGCATTTTTTGAACACAGTTCAAAAAGTTAAAATCAATTAAGATCTTTTTAAGATAAGGTTGACTTTAAAGTAGGCACATTAAATTGTATATCATATATTTTGTGATTTATCACCCTTAAAATAATACTTTCATTTTAAACTATTTATTGAAATAATTGAATACAGTTCAAAAAATTAAAATCAACTACGATTTAATAAGATGTGGTAAGCATGTCAAATAGCACTGTTGGTTTGTTTTATTGACAGTAAATCACAGTTCCCCTCGTATTGTAACAGCTAATCAATGGTGATGATATGTACTATGTGTTGTACATTATTGAATCTACTTTAATACTTTACTAGATGATTAAAATCTGCAATAGGCCTAACTTTAGGTCACCAACATTCTCTTAGAAGAGAAGTTGGGGATAAAGGTACGCACTAAGGGGATAATTGTAAAATTAGGCAAAGTAAATAAAATTCCATACACATTCGAGTTATATTATTAGGTATGCTTATATAAATAATCATATTAAGTCAATCAGATTTAAAGTGAATCTCTCAGCTATAAATTGCATTGATGCAATGCCATAAATTATGTCACTGGTCAGGTATATCCAATTCAGTTAAATGTCTCTATAAGTGAATGGACAAACTCAAGTCTTTTATATACATGTATATTTTACTAATAAAAGTTACATTTATTTACAAATCAAGATTTTAAACATACATTTTTAAGATCATTTCTTTCAGGAACGTACTGATTCATAATAGAGCAACAGCGATTCTGCTTCAATATATTTACAATAGAAGGGTACATATTCATGCTTTTTTTGCTTTTTTTAAAATCAAAATTCAATTTACACATAGTTCATATTAATCACAGGTGCTTGTAACATGGAAAATCTCTTTCATTAAATATAATACTGGAGATGGGATCAAAGCAAACTATCCTACATTCCGTCCACCAGTTGAAATATTATGCACTAATTCTAACTTGTTGGCGATTTTTAACAGTTACAAATCAGGAAATTTCAAGAAAATGTATCAGTATAATTATAAGATGATCAAAATTATGTTTTAATTTTATGAAGCACTTAAAGTATAAAAATAATACACCGCTGTCGAAAAATTATATTTCTATTGTATACATAATAAATCTTATGTATGTAAAGTAAACTCAGCAGCTAATCTTTACACATATATACATAAATAAATAAAAAAATACACCCAGTTAAAAAACATCAACCACTTTTACTTCACTCTGATGTAAATTAAATCACAAGCTAGCTGCCTGCACTTTTTCAAGCATCTTCAATTGTTAGAATGTACATGTACGTTTGATCATCTTTACACTAATGCAAGACAGAGTGAAATAAAAAGTTTTTTGTTATTGGAGATCAAACTATAAATTGTGCAATCTGACAATCTATGACAGAGCATGATAAAACTTTGACAATCATACATGGAATTATCTTGTAACTGCAGGCTGAATGAAAAGAAGAAAAGAACAGTATACTGCTTTTCAAATGACTAATTTTGTCGTTTTATGTAAACAAACTGCATTCATTACTATATAAGACATTTCACCAGGTGTTTAGAGAAGCAGACTAACTAAATCTCATTGTTTCAAGATGCAGCAACGGCTTGTCTTGATGGTCTCTCTCGTTCTGAAATGATTATAAAAGTTTGAATTAATAATAATAAATAATGCTTTCCGATATGTTAGTTATAAATACATGTATACAGATTAATAGCTTTAAATGAGTTATTTTGGTAGCAATTTTGAATCAATGACAGTACAATAAGGATAATAGTCACTAGATACCGTAAAATAATATAGTTTAGATAGTAAAGGTGATCAGAAAAAAATATGTTACCAATATGAATGACCAGTTTTGTATGACTTCAAATAATGTGCTAAAAAAGATGATTTTGCTTCATGGTATGAAATAAAGATTCACTAGAATGATCATGACTATTAAAGCAATGTAGGTCTTTTGGGGAAAAACCTTTGAGAGAGATATGAGATTTAATGTCCACTCAACACAAACTTCGTCATTTCAGGACTAACATATGGTTCAATTTTATTTAAATAATGAGGTTGAAAGGTGACCCTACTCCCTTGTCACGTACAAGCTGGGAATTGAAATTATGCCTCTTCACTCAATGACACACTTTATGATCTAAAGCATATATGTGTTGAACCATTCTGTTACCCAACTCCCCAACCTGTGAGATAATGACTGTATTTTACCTTTTGTTCCAGATGGTAATTTGTCTGTGGGAACATCAGGTAGATTTATATTTGCTTCACTTTCACCAGATTGCTACAAATAAATATTTTATATTTTAATGTATACACATAAGCAATACAAATTTCAATTTGTTTATAATCAGTGAACTAACACATATAAGCAATAAAAATTTGTTTATAAGCAGTGGGCTAACACAGGCAGGCAAGTTGACTTTGTTTATCGGATTAAGACTAAACAAAATAATTCATGAATTGATAGGCTAAACAATCTAATAATAATGTTGCATGATGACACATTTAAATATAAAATTCAATGGTTAACATTTGGGTTAATCACTTTTATCTTTCTTTTAAGGTTTGTGTAAACAATTACGTGTGTGTGTGTTTTATTTGTTATTTGTAGAAAAAAAAATAAAGAAAAGATATAAACCTGTAGGATTTCATTTAATTCTGCTAATACATCATCTTCATCTTCTTGTGTTAAACCACCAGAAATTAAGGCATTAATTTCCTGAAAAATGAAACAGTTATCTGGATTAAATCTGTTTTTTCTATATTTGAATATTTAACCAATTTTACACCAAAGGTACTTTATTGCTTAAATTTATTTTATAACACTGCTTTCAACATCTAACCATACACCTTTCCAATGCCATTATTTTCCCAATGAATTCACAAGCCCAAGTTAAAAAAAATCACTTATGTTAGCAATTAATATCAACACCTTATTCATTCTAGAAAGTTCACATTGCCAGAAACGTTTGTTGCTCTTTTGTATTTCGTTTGTATTTAAAAATTCAATAAGTTGTTTATTTTATGAAAACACTTACTTGTTGATATTCTATACTATCTTTTGTATCATCCATTATTCTTTCCACATCATCTAATGAAAACATCTAAAAAGATAATAATATAATACATAAAAATATAATATAATATAATAAAAATGTGGTATACATGTAATTAGAATTTTAATATTGTCCAGTTAAACAAAATAATATATTTCAAGTAAGTTCATCAACTGATTTAAAGGTAGTGAGAGAGAAAGTGGATATAATGTCCATTCGACACAAACTAGATCATTTCAGGAGTAACATATGGCTCAATTCTCTTTCAATAATTTGCTTGCACGTAGGGGTCTTTAGCTACCAGAGGACTCTGAGAAAACCCATGAGTTTAAACAGACGACCATACTTACAAGGAGTGAATCAAAATCATGCAACTTGACTATATGACAGGCTTTCTGACCCAACACGCATGGCGCTTGAAACCTTTTGTACTGATTTCATAATGTTCACTAGGCCTTAATATTGAACTAAATTTGTGTTTTTAATTTCAAACATTATGGATGGTACATAGTAAGAGGTTTAGCTCCTTTAATCTAGAATTATCTAATAATTGGCCCAGAATTTAAAAAAAAAATGCATATTTCATTGTGTATGGTCTTAGAAAGTTACCAAGAGTTTAACTCATCATTTAGACTCGAATACAGTTCTGGCATTCTACAGGTATGTAAGCTCAGAAATAATTTACATAACACTTACCTCGTGCATTCTCTTTAAAGAATTATTTCCATTCTCCAAACCTTTCACAACTTCAGCTTCTATTTGAGCAAATTCTATATTTGATACCTTTATAATTGAAGAATGAGAATTGATTCAATTAACACCAACAACACTCAAAACCATCCCAAATAGGGCTCCTTATTAGAGTGCCTCCTTCTTGTTAAATGCACAGCAGTCATACCTATATGAATAGGTAAGAGGTGAAAAGTTTGTTCACAAATCTTGTGCAGTTTGGGGCAGTCTGACGAACAGCAATTTCAGAGTGTTTTTCAGAGAGGTAAATGGGGTTTTTGAGACTAACTTATGGTTCAATTTTATTTCAACAATTCGCTTGTTCGTAGTGGTCTTTTAGCAGTGGGAAGAAACTGGAGGACCCAGAGAAGACCCACAGCGTTGAACAGATAACTCTACCCCTTGTCATGTACAAGTGGGGAATTGAAACCACGTCACATGACTCAATGACATTTTATGATGCAACATGGTCTTAATATACCACTTTCTCTAATTGGGGTAGTCAATATATCGATGCCATAGTTCTGGAAGGTTGTAAGTGCCACTTATGACCCAAATAGCTTTTTCGCTTAGGATGACTAATCACATTTAGAGGCTTCTCTATGCAAAATTTCAGAACTGTAAGGTCGTAACTTTCACAAAAACATTGCTATTAAAATGTTGATATCCTTATTACGTTATTAAGATTGGAATAGGTTTTCCTCTCATATCTCAAAAACTAAATCCGACAATTTTTGACACTTAAGACCTTTTAGAACTATGACATCGATATACAAATATCATGTGCAAAAGGGTAAAACTTGGGAAATAATGTACACATTTATCGTAGTCATTTTTTCAAACTGAGCTTGACGGGTATACCTTAGTAAAATTAGCAAGAGTACTTTCACTGTTCTTTAAAGAAACATTAAGAAACTTATAAAGTTTGTAGACCTTGGGTTAGTTAATTTGGTGTATATTAATTTTGTCCTGTCCATATTTTGACTGTTAAAATTGTGAACATGCTACTCTACTGCACTGCATTTCTGAAGTTAACTTTATGTCTGAAAAATAACTAAATACACTACCATTTGTTCTATATTATCTAACTGGCCATCTGTTTTCACTAACATTCCTTCTTGAAATTTCTTCTTTCTCAACAACAGTTTAGCTTTACTGAAAAATGAATACCATTAATTTTTAGAATTTAATATAACAAAATATTGTATTTATAATATATTATTTTTAATTGATGTCTTTTAAAATATAATAAAATAAATGCTTTATATTCAAAATAACTATACTATTTTGGAAAATCCAAACATGGCCTTGTCTACTAAGAGCAATGATTTTAGTTTGTGCATTTTATTTTGTTTTAATCTAAAACTCAGTCTAATTTGAACATACACAAAACTTTTCATTTAACGATGATCAACAATATGATCCCTGATATTTTACATAAATTACATTCAAATTCAAATATCAGTAAGCTTACTGCAATACCAGCAGTACACTAGCTGTTATGAGACTAATTTGACTTACTCTTTTTTACCCTCTTTCAACAATGTACGAGCTAACTCTCTTTCTTTCTCTAATTGAATTGTGATTTTCTTTTGATACTGTTTCAGTTTATCTCTCTGTATCTTTAGTTGCTGAAAAGACAAAATATTCATTAATTTGTTAGTCATTTTGTACCTATCAATTTGTACTACAATGATTTTGTGATCATAACCCATAGCTAAGGTGTCCGAAGCGTATCTGTAATGACACAATATCACCAAAAGGGAATCCTGAAAATACTGCAGTAGTCCATGATCCACATCCTGTACTACATTTTTTAATAAAATTGTTTTTGGGTATCATAACCTATGAACTGATTTATCTTGTGTCCAACATTTATTTTCAACTGATTCTCAAGTCTGAAATGTCATGCACCCCAGACTAAAATGTCATCAACACCAGTACGAAATGTCAAGAACATATGTTTGTTGAGTCTGAAATGTTATATTCCTGTAGTCTAGCAGTAGTACCTTAGTTCTTTTTAAATGTCTGCTTCCACAAAAGTGATAGGAGAGTCAGAGTTTCTTCCTGTACATATTAGTTTACGATTTTGCAATCTTCTATTTGCGGCCTCTGCAGCATGGGGGATAAAGTGGCTAAGTGGGAAAGATGCTGTCTCGCTTGCCTGAAGGTTTGGTGTTCGATCCCTGCATTGGCCAAGAAAGTTCATCCAGATTTACCGTCATATGGTTCTCCCTTGTCAGTGATGCAGGACGGAGTGTCTCACCAATACAGCTATTTAGTCGTTCGGATTGATACAAAAATCTGAGGACCCATGTAAAAGATCCCTGCATGAGTCATGACAGATGGAATTCGATATTACACTATAGTGACGCTGTCCGGGCAAAATTTCCCTCATTAGCACAGTTCGGAGCAGAACAGTAGGACGTTAAACTTCATCTCATTTCATTTCCTCTGCAGCATTCGTTATGCATAGTGCTTAGTACTAGTAGTACTACACTAGACTATTCTAGTGCCAGTGACAGTTTTTCCCTTTTATTTCATGTAATGTAACCCCGTAAAATGAGATGGTGTTGACTTACAAGTACGGCATTATCCTGCTCTGTTACCCTAGATGACTTTTTACTTTTCCCGAACAATGCACCCATTTTTATCAAAACTTTAGACACCGTTTTATTTAAGAGATTTTCACAATAAATACATTCCTTGACTTCTCAGAAATTGGGACCGGAAGTCAACAAAAGTGTATCTTTCAGAACGCAGTTGCGAATTTCTGTCGTATTTCATTGGTTAAAAAGGACTGTTTTCTATAAGCCGGAAGCACGTGTATTTGTTTACGCTCTGTGATATTTTGACATACATTGTAACAAGTAATAACAATATGTTCCATTATTTCATCCACTCATATTACAAATATGATTAAGTTCTGTCTGTAGTTGAATTGAACTATGTGATATTTTGACATACATTGTAACAAGTAATAACAACATGTTCCGTCATTTTATCCACATTAATGACTGAACGACTCCAATTACCAAATAAATTGAACTTATTTTTGTAAAATTGTGTTTCATTGTCACGTCAGTATGCTTCCATTCTATATCATGCTTTTCCTACAACTTTTAATACCAGTCAAATCTAAATCTGTAGAAATTACCAGAACTTTAAAACAAGAAGGATTCCACAGGTAAAATAGCTTTTTATTGTTCTGAAATATACATGAGACATGAGATGTATGCCACATTTCTGAAGCCACAAATCTATCTACAATTCCAGTTAAGTACAGAACCTATATATTTAGTTGGGTTGAGTGATGTATATCATGATTTTTATTCAATAGGGGTGTGGATGGCAGAATGGTTTGTATGTGCACACTGCATCATAAGGTCTGTCACTCTCTGGCATGGTTTCGATTCCTTGGTTGTACGCGACAAGGTGAAGGAATCAATCGCTTGTCCAACCTCTCAGGTTTTCTCCAGGTGCCTGACAGCCTTTACTGCCAAAGTGAAGTTGTTATGGTGTCCAATATCTGTTCTTAGATTGACACCATTATTATTTGCCCAAACCAAAGAGGTCTATAGGCTTATGGGTTTCTAAGGTATCCTTCCAATTTATAGTGTCCTTTAAAGATGCATATGTATGATTTAGATTTAGATAATAGATAGTGAAAAATAAATATATTAAAAATTTCAAGTCTAAGAAATGCAAATTTAGCTCTTATTTTGCATCTTTATAAATCAAATTTCAGAGACCTAGAAACAGTGCTAAGTTTTAAGTTGGAGAAGGAGATAGTGGAAAAATTAACATGGTCATGCCAGTTACTGTTAGTTGAAAATTTACCAAGTGGAGTTTATGTTGATGTTGATCAATTATCATCCCTGCCAGATAACATACAGGTATAATTGATAAATGAAATCCTACACCAACTGGTGTACTAAAGGTGGTCATGCTGTGTGCTTTGAGGGAATTTTTGCCAAGACAGTGGCACTATGGTCCACTCTATATTTCAAATTCCAACTGTCAAGGGTTCTCTTACACTATTGGTACCATCCAAATGACTAGACACTGTCCTGGTCTGCCATACCACACCACTGACAAGTGGAAACCAGATGGAAAATCCAAAAGAACTTTCATGACCAGGAGATGTTCTGATAAGTGAGCCATTAGCCACCGTGGCTCCCAGTAGGTGAATAAGCTATTTATGTGACTGATGAGAGAAAATGTATTCTATGTCTTAAAGATGGATTATATAAGTGCAAAATCTGCCTATTGTAGGTGTATTTTTTTTGCTTCAAATTATATTTATAAACTATTATTTAGCTCCTAATCAGCTTTTTAGGCCATCTGATAACTTAAGATATTGATACAATGTATATGGATAATTGAGACTTTGTTGATTACTGTGGCAATGGTACTTAGCAATCAAGACTATCTTGTCAAAACTTCCAACATTCAATATATTCATTTCTCATTTTGAACTATTAAAGCAAAAACCTATTTTGTGTAAAACGGAAAATATGGACTATTAAGATTTAAAAATCTTAATAGTCCATATTTTCCTTTTTACACATTTCTATAATAACTGTTCCTAAGTCCAAATGTTTGGGACATAGCTTTAATCAGGACTCCAGTGCCATTTTTTGCTGGTAGATAAAAAGTGTTCTTAAATTTATCAATTATTATACTATTATTCTCTTACTGCACAATTATGTTTGATCTTTATTTGAAGGTTTTGGTTGACAGCGATGTAGATATTGAAGCTCCAGAATATGCCTCCCCTCCATTATTGGTTTATATTTTCACAAATTTAACATCTGACAGAAGCTCCATCACATTGCCTGTACATGTTAGATACCATAGACCATCGAATGTATCAGAGTATGCCCAAATACTGATAGAAAACCCCAAAATATATTCCACTTGTTTACATCTATCAGGTAAGCTCTAATGTAATGTTAGAAAATTTACTTACTGTACATTGGCAGCTGAATACCTCGTGATCAAGTCCAACATCTAAGCTGCTACATAGTCTTGTATCTGAATGACACCCACTGTTTTAAAACTCTTTGTCAGACGCTAGTGAAGAGGAAGCAATGATGTGCCTTGCGTTTTCGCATCTCCTCTTAAATGAACAAAATCGTATGTTTTCAACACTTTAATCATAATTATTATAATGCTTAACAGGGAACAATGATCTACCATGGCTCATATATGCTGCAAATCAACTCTAAACATGGTCCTCGAAACCCAAAATTTAACATCATCAATTAGAGAGGCCCCTTCCGTGCGCCACACATCAATATAAATATTGGGGTTTTGTACAGGATCCTGTTCATGCATAATCATGGGTCAAATCGTCCCTATCTAGCATTCATCTTGTGGAGTGAATTTATTTTTATTAGATTATGAAAATACAGAGGGAATAGGGGCACCGTGTGACAATCAGAATTCCAGTCAATGTCTATGGAACAGACTACAAGTATTGTACAACGAGGTAAATACACATTTTTGACAGGTTCATGTTTAACAGCTTGAACCCAGTTCTTGGTATTGCTAACAAGCAGATGTGTTGGATTCGCTCTAGGGCCTTAAAGGGTTTATACAATTGTTAGTTGGAGATGTTCTTTAAAAAATGTAGAGAAGGAGGGTAGGGTTCTTTAGAAGTGGGGGATCACGTGGTTCAGTGGGTAAGGCGCTAGCTCGGTAGCCTGGAGGTCGGGTGTTCCATCCCTGCATTGACCAAGTAAGTTCATCTCAATTTTCCGGCGTGGTTCCCACTTGTGAGTGATGCAGAACCGAGGGCCTGACAAGGAAAGCTGCCTAGTCGTGCGGATGGAATGAAAAACCGAGGTTGCATGTACACAAAAGATCCCATGGCAGTTGGAATTTGATATAAAAGTAGGCCATAGCGCGGATGCCCGGGCAAAATTTCGCTCATTGCACACTGTATGGCATATGCCCGTCTTCCATTAGCCCAGGTTAGGTGCAGAAGAGTAGGACGTTGAACCCCATTTCATTTCATTTCTTTAGAAGTGTGAGGAAACCGCAGAACCCGGGGAAAATCCACGAGGTTGGAGAGGCAACCATACTCATTGTCACATACAACTGGGGAATCGAAACCACGCCAGTTGACTCAATGATAAGACCGTATGATACAGTGCGCACATGCTAACCATTCGGCCATCCAGCCCCCACTCAAAATGTGATTCTGTTCTTGGTAGCAAGAAGCATGCATGGTTTGCAAACAGTTTTATGAAAAAGTTGGGAAAGCCAATCGACAAAGATACATATATATTTGGTGTGTGTATATATGAAGGTTGCTGAATCTTTGTATTTTTATTTTATTTTGCAGGGAAAATCTGCTATCAGTTTACAAGTGCCCATAGGTGTTGAACAGCATAGTTTATTCGTTGGCGCGACAACACTGTTAGTGACTATGACTGGTTGTGTAATTCTTGTCTGGAAAATTGTAAAAAAATCTGTAGATCTACAAATGAGAAAAAAACAATTATAATGATGAACATTCATATTTTGAATGACCTTTTATTTTCTTTCTTTATTAAAATGTATATCTTATGAAGTTTTATCTTATAATTTTAAATTTATCAGTGCACACAAAAGAATAGGAAGTATTGAGCCACAGACATCAACACAGAAATAGAAGAATCTTCAAAATGTTTACTTCAATCACCCTAGATATATTTCCTACTTTCAATTTCTACCTCTGATTTATTGTAATAAAATGTATATATCATAAATAGTACATATTCTATAAAATTGAAAATTATACATTGTTTTATAGTCTTTTTACTATCTAATTTAACAAGAGATTAACTAATACAGGAGAAGATATAAAATCCATTTATCTACATCATTTCATCAATAAATGTGCATTGTAATTTAACATTTGCTAAGCTAATTACAACACAACATATGGTCAAATACCTAATATTCTTGCACATGTTAATATGTTTATGTACAATGTTATGTTTTATTATTCACAATGAAGAGTAATGGATAATATTCAATCTAGATAAATCTCCATAAACTATGAACATTTCATACAAATACTAAACAATTTGATGCTTTTTTGGGAATAATAAATAACTTATTACCAGCAATGGTATATGATTATAACATTATTATGAGAATATAGTAAATGCATGAAATGACAAGAAAAAAAATCTTTAAATATACAATGTGAGTTTATACATGTGGAATAACAAATAACTTTGCTACTAAACTCTGCCGATGTTCTATAAATATTATGAAAATTTTTCATGCATTGATTTCAATTTTTGTACAAAATAAGTTTCTAGCACTTCTGCACACTGATAAAACGGTGTGCCAGTTGGATTATAATATCTACAATTATCAAATATTTTTGTAACGTCTCGAACGAAATCACTCAATCTCTGGTAACTTTTACTATGTACACGGGTTTCTATAATGGACAAATCTGAAATTAGAAGTCATAAATATTGATGAAATAATACCATACATATATCCATATAATAACAAGACAGGCTGTTTGAAAAGTTCACAAAATTTATCGCATAACTATTCTGTGTAGGTAATGGGAGTACTTAACAGACAATAACTTTAGTTTCAACAAGATTTTTTATAGGGATCATGTGCCAAAACTCTGTAAGTAATTATCAGAATACGTTGAATATCAGACTGTCTCTAAATATATGGTCAATCGGATACGAACATTGGTCTCTAAAGTGTCACAAGATCTTTTAAAGTCATTTACAGCTTTAAAATACAGATATGACGTCACCCTTTGATGTTGTCGTACCATTTTTTCAAATAATCGTAGGGGCAACTTTCCAATAGTACTTTATTCATACAAGTGACATATTAGACTAGTGTGATGTATTTCACTGTAAAAGCTCATGCAGTGTCTGTATTTTAAGATGTTTAATGATCTTACGACATTGCGTAATATATTGTAAAAACATTCGGGCCGTACAGTCCTCATGTTGTTACAATTTATTACTTAATTTCTTGCTCTCGACCATTAAACAATACATAACTATGTGGTAATTTTCAGAAAAGGCTTCATCATCTCAATGAACTTAAATACTGAGTAAGTTTATAAATTTAAAGTCAATGAGATGATAACTTAGCCTCTAGACTGATAGATGGATTGAGGTAACGACAACATAAAACCATATTTTAATTATTATTAAATTTGTGACATGTACAATAAAATATCTTACCCATTGGATCTTTAATAACTTGGTAATAATCAGGAACTGTCTTTGGATCAACTGGACGTAAAAAGGGCCAAGCCATTTTATGAATCTACAATAGATAATATATCAGGTTGAAAGTAATGATAAACCACATCCCCTCTAGTTAAGAGAACTTAAAAGCCACTGGCCTTTTCTGTGACATACCTGAGTTATGGATACATTTTCCCAAATTTATTTTAACAAATATAATGTAGGTCATATTAAAATGACTTTTGACCGCACACAGGTTCTACTTGACAAGTAGACATGAAATGAAAAAAAGTTTCAATATCCTTGGGAAATTTAGTCCACACTGCAGCCTACTCTAATTTGATTTCCAACAGTCGTGTGATCATTTAAGTGTACTCCAATGTTTACACTGCATGTAGTCTCTTGTCAGGCCTTCGGTCTACCTTGACAGTTGAAGTTCAAAATAAGAGTAGGCCATAGCTCCGATGGCCGAGCAAATTATCCCTCATAGCATGCTTTATGGCATATGCCCATCTTCTTTAGCCTAGTCAGTACAGAAAAGTAGGCCTTAAAACCATTATTCATTTAATTTGATTTTTACCTTTAGACTACGAAGTAATCGATATAATGATTCATATTCTTTATCTGTGAGAATTTTCATTGCAATAGGATCATCTTTTTCCTTCTTCTGACAGTTTGGACAAATATAAGTTTCAAGATTATCAGCTTCAGTTTTTGATATACCAACACAGCCGCCATGAAACCAATCTTGACACCGATCACATCCAACATAAAATCTGAAGATGCAAAAAATTGATCAGGTTAACTGTGATCTTTTGGTATCAAATTAAAAATAATAGAAAAGCCCAGGTCACAAAATAAGGCAGAAAAAGAAAGTCTCAAAAATATGTAGCCATAACTGAATAAACGTAAATGTAAGAAAAGAGATATTTGCATTGTTTTTTTTTTTCGCTATGTAAAAGAAGAAAACTGTGCACAGATTTTCTCGATTAATGTTTGGAAATTCCAAGATAAATCAGGATTAATTAACAACTGGGCCAAAAAATGAAATGCAGAACATATCTGAGACTAAACAGGAATAATAATAGATATCAAAATTTAATTTTACTTAAATAAAATAGTAAGGATTAATATCGGGGTTGGATTAAGGTGTAGGTATTAGGGGCTGCATCCCAGTGGTCTTAATCCAGCTGTTTAATAATGAAACTACTTTAACTTACTGAGATTCATCATATGGAGTTTTACAAAGACAGTAAAGTTCTTCAGAGGTATTTTCTTTTTGTTTGCGACAGTCAGTACACATATAGGAATCTATAATATTAGCTTGATCTTCTGTTATACCAACACATGATCCATGGAACCAGTTAGAACACAGATCACATCCAATATAAAACCTGAAACACAATGCATTGGTATGAGAAAATCAGAATAGACTTTATGTTAAATCTCTTGTCTATGTTTCATGAATCATATGAACCATTTTGGAACTGATATTCCTATTAGAGATTAAAGTTTCAACATATTGTAGTTTTACGCAAGTCCTAACCACACAAAGACTAGGTGGACAGGCGACCCTACTCCTAGCCCCGAGTTGACTTAATGACAGAACTTCTGATACAACGAACTCACTAATCATTCAGCCATCCCCCCCCCCCACTATTTATCTGCATGATGAAGAATATTAAACTTACTTTGTATCATCATATGGTGTTTTACATATACAGTACAACCTTTCCTTAGGATTAAACGCTTTGGATATACCAGTCGAGATGAGCTTTTGTTTCTTCTTTTTAGAGGGTTGATGATTACTATCTGTTTCTGCTAAAGGAACTGCTACTGGTTGTCGAATTATTTGACTAGCTGATGGCAAATGTTGAGGATGAGGAGTTATAGGTGTCGTAATTTTTGTTGGAGAGGCCTTTTTCTTTTTCACTTGCCCGGCAATTTCCAGCTGCAGAGAGAAATATAAAACACAAATAAGACCTACATACAATGAAATAGAATAAAACAAATAAAATATTACCTACAAAGTTACGACACTGACATCTATCCCATGCATATCATAGAAATGCATTCATTAGGATTACCTGAATTTCCTGCTGTAAATTTTTTTCCATAAGAGATCTTTTTCTCAATATTTCTTTCTTCAATACCTCTTTTTGCTTCAATAAAGCTCCTTGCTGTTTAGCTGCAGTAATTCTTTTCTGCTTCTCCTCCACAGACTCCATTTTTCTTTGCCTCTTCTGCTCAATTTTTTCTTCTTTCTCAATTTTATCTAATATTCCTTTGAGTGTGTTTCCCACTATTATCAATCTATTAATATAAAAATTCATCAGGTTTTCATTTCAACTAATTTCAAATGAAATCAAAGGAGTTTTTAGCAACATGAAGAGTTTTTTTCAGACAAGTATCCTGCCAAAGGAATTCTTTTTTTTTCCTTTATGTCAAACCTGTCAGTGACAAGAACAATGTGTCTAGTTGTTTAGTTGAGAGAAAACTAAAGGTCCTATGTACACTTGGAAGTGCACATAAATGACCCCTTGGCAGTTAAAATCGAGTAGGTAAAATTGCCTCTGTTCAGGCAAAATACTCCCTTGCACATGTAACAATTGATATAAAACTGCACTATGGTTTCAAAATTATCTAAGTAATGTGCTGACGAGAATAACACGTGAAACAATTACAGGGAATACGAGTTACTTAAAAGTTTATATCTGGTAAAGTTTCGATGCAGGTCCTCTCATCTTGATCAAGAGACATTATTATAATAATTACATTGCAATCTGATTAAGCATTCTTTTGGTGGTAAAATATAATATGTCATTTAACAATAAGGTTTATTTTGAGGATTTTGAAAAGATAGATTTGTTATAATCAATAAATAGAAATAGAATTACCTATTGAGTGCTTCTTTTTCGTCTGGATTAAGAGTTTTAACTTTCCGAGCAGATTCGAGAGCCTGAGCTTGTTGTAGTTGTTGCTGTTTATTATGTAACTGTTGTTGAAATTGTGTTTGTAGTTGCCGATCACGGTTCTGTAGACTGCTTGCTGGTTGTTGTGCTGCTACAACTGGTACTACTGGGGGTTTATCTTGCTGTTGCTGTATTTGTCGCTGCATCGCTAACAGTTTGGACTGTATTTCAGGAGTCTGATTTTGCATCAATGCCTGTCGAACCACTAAAGAAATAAATAGATTCAATCAAATTATAAAAATGACCAAGATCAACTTCTTTTAAGAGAATGAGAGAGAGAAATGGGATTTAACGTACACGACACCAACTAAGTCATTTCGAAACTAACACACGGTTTAATTTTATTTCAATAATTGACTTACGCATAGGGGTCTTAAGCAGTGGAAGGAAACCAGAGGACGCAGAGAAAACCCATGAGATTAGACAACCTCTTTTGATAATGTTATACTACCACACTGAGCTCAATTTTGATATCATACAACTACAATGAGCTCAATTTTGAAATATCTAAATATTGTTTGTACCAAAATCATTTTGTTACTGAATCATTTTGTTTGGCAATCATATCAATGAGAGCTCATTGGAACAGTTTAAGTTAGCATAAATTGCTGCTGATTACCATGGTGTTACAATACTAGTCAAGGTTCATTATAGAAATCATTTGAAATAACACTTACCTTGCTGTAGAACTTGAGGTGTAATGGCATATTTCTGTGGATTAAGAGCTGATGTTCCTGGAGTTGAGGTTGATGGAGCTAGAGGAACTCGAGGTTGTTGAAGGAGAGTTGTAGGAGTACCTGGTATTGTAATAGTCGACAGACTGGCACCTGTAGAAACAGGCGTAGCAGTAGCAGAAGCAGCAGTAACAACAGGAGGAGTAGCATCTTGTTTCTGGACAACGGGTGTTGTAGTCTGCTGTACAGGTGTAGCAACTGTACTAATAACTGGTGAAGCAAGACTTGTTTTAATGACTTGTGTTGGTAATGCTGTTCTGATTCCCGGTGGTGATAAAATTGTCTTGGTCACCTGCTGGGGTGAGGTTACAATAGTTTTGATGCCCGTGGATGATGTTATTGCTTTTATAAGTGTTGGTGATGTGAAGGTTTTGATGCCAGATGGATTAGTAACTGTTTTAACAACTAATGGTGATGTAAGTGGAGATTTTAAAGTTGTAGCCGTAGGGGTTACAACTTGAGCACTTGATACCGTTGGCTGGACGATTTGCTGCACGGCCGTCACTGGTTTTGAGATTATCTTGGCAATAGAGGGGGTAAGAATGGTTGTTTTTGTACCCGATGGGTTCGTTGCCAGGAGACTAGTACCTGCCGGTTTAGCAGGAAGAGTGATTGTGTTGCTAGAAACGACACCCAAGGAACCTGATGCAAGTGAAGCTGCTGCTGAACCTCCCGGCAGTATTACCCGTGTTGGTTGTGGTGCAGTAGAGCTGGGTGTTAAATTTGGCGTTGAGACAGTACCCTGTGGTCGAACAGACATTCCTTGTCTGAGTTGTATTGGAGAGGAAGTAGTGGACGATGTCGTCCCAGTAGATGAAGAGGATAAAGATATCAACTGAAGTCTGCCATCAGGTAATCGAATTATTTGCTGACCTGTATAAAAAAAACTTAAATTATTTGGGATAATTTTAAATAGAAATTGTTGTTTCAAGAAAAGATAGAGAAAGGAATGGGGTTTAACGTCCACTCAACAGAAACTAGTCATTTTGAGAATAACATTTAGTTCAATTTTATTTCAATAATCTGCTTGCACTTTGGGGCCTTAGCACTAGGAAGAAACTGGTGGATCCAAAGAACAACCGCATGTTTGGACAGGTGCTCCTATTCCTTGTCATGTACAACCGGGGAATGAAAACCACACCAGTTGACTCAATGACAGACCTTATGATACAACATGCTGTCCAACGAATATTGATGCAAGCAGACAAACATTTCAGCTGCCCTAGTTATTTCATTTCTCTAATTTTCATCATCTATTCTACAACAATAAAAAGTATTTGTGTTTAATTTCAGGATATTATCTTACCTGGTAGCAAACCCCGTACTTGTAATTGACCTTGAGGTCCCTGGATAATTTGGACACTCTGCACTTGTCCTGGACTACCCTGAGCAACAACTTGCGGCCGTATAGCAACTGAAAGAATTGGAAATACAATCAGTTTATTCACATTACAAATGGCAAGAACATACATAGATTTTTGTTTGCGTAGCCTTCAGCACATATTCTAACCAAACTTCGTGGACTAGTTAAGACTGGGTAATGACATTATATCAAGACGATGAATTCTTTAAAATAATTTTAAAAGAATTAAAAGAAAAATCAAATAAAAACAAGTCCAAACATTTGATAAAAATCAATCTAATTAAAATATAGATCTATATTTCGTTTCGTTTTTTTATACTTTCGAAGGCCTACACTCATGTAGATCTAACAAGTTATAGTGGGAGTTCAAGTTCTATGACGTCAGGTATCAAGCACGGGACATTTCACCCGATAACGTCAGTCATTCGATTAACCAATTAGCGACCGCCATGCTTTTTAAAATCTACTTTTGTTTTGTTTTGATTTCTATCCGCTGGTAATATTTACCCACAGTTCCACGCATGAAAAGGTCAAACGGTCGAATCGACAGCCCTTTTGATTGGCTGACCCCTCATTTCAGGCAGAACACGACTTAAATAACAAGTCTTCCAGATCCAAGAGTAGTGAAGATAAGTAAAAACGAAATTCTGAACTATAAATAACGAAACGAAATTGGATCTGTGTTTTAATCAGATTGGATAAAAATCAAAGTCCTAAAAAAAGGTATAGGCGAAATAATATAATGGATTGTTCACAGTGTACAAAATACACAACAAACAGTAGTAACAGATGTCCGGAAGAGTAAGTTTACAACTGGCATATTGAAATAGATTAAATTACAATTATAACAGCAACATACCTTTAGGACTTTGCGTTTGAGAAGGAACTATGATTTTGGCTGTTGTAGCACCAGTAGTGGATGTGGTTATTGTACCTGGTTTTGGTGCCAAAGTTATACCTGAAGAAGCTGGACGTAAAGTTAAGGTAGAACTTGGAAGCTGGAGTTTCATGCCTGGTCTTATTGTTGTATTACCTAGGAAAGATTAAATCAAGATTAACCGTCTCCGTTTCATGATTAAATAACTACATACTAAAATTGAAAGGGATATCGCCCAAAGAAATTTACAATAATACATCATATCTAAATATATTAACATAATTTTTCATCAAAGTCAATTCCTGCAAGCCTATTGTCCAAATGCACCAGTCCCAGTGTCTTGTTAATCTAGGTAATTTAATTACATCTATAGTGTGCATAAAGATAATCACTAATTATTCTGGCAATTTTCATTTTCAAAAGAGGCTGGTAGTAAATAGGTATTTCATTATTTTGTTTGTGCACCAATTTCTCATATAAAGAGAGAGAGAAATGGGGTTCAATGTCCACTCAACACAAACTAGGTCATCTCGGGACTAACACATGGTTTTAATTTTATTTCAATAATTCACTTGTGCGTAGGGGTCTTTAGCAGTGGGAGGAAACCTGAGTGCCCGGAGGAAACCCACAAGGTTGAGAAGGCGCCCCTATCTCCATGCCACATACGCTCACACCAGGGCTCGAAACCACAGCCGCAAGCCAGAGGTGACCGGCCAGCTAGAGGTCGAAGCGCAGCACTCTAGACCACTAGGCCATCCCAACCCCCCTTTCTCATATAAGCAATGTGAAGAATTACATAAAAAAAAATTGATTTAGGCTAACTGAAATTCACCATCTTCTTAGTGTAGAAAAAAGATTTCTTGACAGCTGGAATTTGATATAAGAATAGGCCATAGTGCCACTGTCTGGGCAAAATTTCTCTCGTAACACACTGTATGGCATATACCTGTCTTATGTTATTCTATCTAAATTGTTTTGCCTTTTTTTTGTACCAGCACCCACAGAGCAGCTATAGATGCTAGATTTGGGCGCTAAACAAGTTCAATATATTATTATAATTATTATATATGTATTACCTATAATGCCACTGGATGCTATAATAGTTTTAGGTTGTAAATGCCGTATAGTGGTTGGTGTACCAGTAGCAGATGTTGATGCAGGAGTTGAAAGAGTAACAGTTTTTATGGGCGTCTTCAACCCTGCAGAAGATGAAAGCGTTACTATAGATGTAGTCACAGTCGTTGGTGTTGAAGTCACAACTTTACCATTTGCTTCTTGTAGCCTTTTCTGTTGCATAACCAGACGCTGCTGTTTCAACGTCTGCTCCATTCGTTCCTTTATCTGTGCTGCTGTCTGTTGTGTAGTGTTAACAGTTATCTTTTCTTGAATTGCTGCCCTTTGTTTTTCAAGTCTGAAATTTGAAATGCCACTCATGATATATAATACATGCAATTAATTTCTCGATATTTACAGCCATTAATCACAATACATGTATCGCAGGCCTTCATTTTGACAAGTTACAGGAAAGCTAACAAAAGCTTAGCAGAACTTAAGACTTCAATCAAAATCATTTTTCCCCCAGCTTTGAAAGACTGTTTTCACATGGTTGTATAGATAAGAGAGAGAGAAAAGGGTCATTTCGGGACTAATATATGGTTCTGCGAGTGGGGGGTCTTTAGCAGTGGGAGGTAATCAGAGTACCCAGAGAAAACCCATGAGGTTGGAGGTTGTATAGTTGATACACCACCTTTAAAGGGCAGTTTTGTCTAGCATTGCAACATCTTGGTTGTATGGTTGATCCTGTCTATCTAGATATTGTGATGCCTTCTTCTGCAGTGCTTAGTGAACAATCAATAAGAGGGAACACTGAAATATGTCATCTTTGATTATATTTTTTTCATGTTTCAGATGAGCCTGAAAATGAATCTTTGTTTGAGTGTGAGTGATCTCTCTACTCCAATGATGGTATCTTATCTTTGAATTTCATTATTCTCATTCGTCATTTATTCAATCAACCAAAGTGTTGGCCAATCCCAACATCAACAGATTTATTTTCAAATGTTTGTCAAAGATAAGAGATCACCAAACAATAAAAATGAAAAGTAACAAAAGAAACCAGACTCGGACACAGAAATCTTACTTTTCCCCAAACTGTTTTATTTCCCATAATTCCAATGTTTCTTCTGGTACCCAATCTTCTGTAACACTTGGTTCTGTTAATTTTGGAGACTCTGCTCTTTTCCGCTCTCTCAAACCACTTCTTTGTGGCGTATATTTTTCTGTTAAAAATCAAATATATTGTTTCATTGATTATAATCTATTTAAAAGAAATATAATATATGAAAGTTGCCAGTAAAATAATTATGCATGATGGTGAACACTTTGTTTAGGTCATTTTTAGACCGAAATTTTTTTTGTTTTACCAAATGAAACGAAATGCACTAGTGATTAACATCCTAATGATTTACATTACAAAAAGAGTCACTCAAACATTAGCTTGTTTATGGAACATTCATCCTCTGTTTAACAAGAAAGCCTGCACTCTTTAGTCCATAAAGGTTCATGGAGCTGTGTGTGTTGTCCCAAGCCTTTATTAATACATAAAAGTATCAAACAAAGGTCATACAGGCCCCGAGTTCACAAAGCATTCTCAGACTTAAGTTGAGAATTTACTCAACTTTGAATCACTGTTTATAAGAAATATCATTGATCCAGAAACACAAAACTTTGCATATAGTCTCTTATTACGGTATTTGATACATTAAAACAAAAACTTTTTTATAAGGGGCTATATTTTAGCAACAATAAGGCGAACAATTTTGAGTAAATTCTTGACTTAAGTCTGAGAATGCTTTGTGAACACGAGGCCAGAACATATCACCAGATGAAAAACAGAAGTTTACCTTTAGGTTGACTTGTCACTCCAATTGGAACCACTATCTTTCTAACTTGAAATTCAGATCTTAAACCAAACAATCCAACATCCCGTCTTTTTAAAAGCTCAGTAGTTGTAATTTCTGTTTCTGTTGAAACTGTATTAGTTCCACCAGCAGGTGGTTTTATGGACATATCATCCCATCGTATACATGCCCATAATATACGTAGCTGTAACGCAGCAGCTGCCAGAGTTTTTATAGTTTGAGTTCTATATCTCCACGCTGTTTTAAACCACGGTCTGTGACATGGATATGGCCATAACACATTGTTCATTTTACAGTTATAATTAAAACCACTTGCTTCACGCATACCACCTTTTCGAGACATAAGTCTTAGTTCACTTCTTTCAAGCACGAATATACTTTTCTTTTTATGAGAAGTTTGGAATTTCTGACACACCGGTAAACTAGCTTTCTTTGTGCCTTTACGCTTACCGATCTTTGTAAACCGTGCCAGTTTAAATTTAGCGTTAGTTTTTCTGATTGGAGGGAGTTTTGAGGCCAGTTCTTCCACTGACATTTTTGCTATTGCTGCTTGTAGGGCCTGCTGGGCCTGGTTAATGTTCACACCTTTAGATGCCAATAAACTAATGGCAGAACTTGATATTGGGGTAGGTGTTGGTTTTGTAGCCGATGATAAACTCACTAAAGTCTTGCTTGCACTTTCAGTATTACCACCACTTATAACAATTGTTTTCTTGTCACTAGTTTCGTCTGCAGTTCTAGGTACAGGTATTGATGTATTAACAGTATCACTCGAGGTAGACGGACTAGTTTTAATAGAGTTCAGGAGATTAGACGAAGCACTACTATTTGATTTTTCTCCATCTTTATCGCCTTCTACATCGATTTCTTCCTCTTCTTGCATCGACGGAGGAAGAGAAGCCTGAGAATCCTCATCTTCCACAACTTCAGACTTTACAAGGGATTTCATGATTTTCAACGAGGAAAGTTTATTAGTTGCTTTTTTGGACTTTAAACGACATAAAGGGGAATAACAAAACGATTTTCCTTTAGTACGACACAATAACGAATAACAAACATAGTTATCCCCTTCCTCGCTGAAGGGACTGGGTTCTGAAACATCTCCATTAATCATTTTAAATAACTGAGGTAATTTTTTCGCGGCTGACTTATCCGTTGCTTGAGCTGCCTTTTCTTTCTCCATTTTGATTTTCCACGCGATCTGTTGATTTAAAGCTTGCCGTTGCTTTGATTCCCATTCTTCCTGTTTTTGTCGTTTTTCAAGCAGTAAATCTAATCGTGAATATGGTTTGGTATATTTTTGGTAATAAGTTCTCTGTAACAAAGATTGACTGACATCAACAACCTCTACATCCACTTTTGGTGGTAAATGTTTTAACACCTCTTTCACATCTTCTTCTGTAAAAGACAGATCTTCTTTTAGGTCATTATCTTTGTTTTCTTCTTTATCAGTATTTATTGCATTATTAACTTTCATTACTACATTTTTGTTTTCGGTAGTATCACTACTAGCGACTTCTTCTTTCTTAACGACTAGCTTACTTTCACTTTCCTGTGCATTAGTCACACTTGTCACTTTATCATTATCTACTTCCATTTTCACATCCGAATTGTCTAATTGTTCACTAGATTTAATGTCCTCATCTCCTATTTTAACCCCTGAACTGTCTAACTGTTCACTTGATTTACTTTCATCGACTTCCATTTTCACATTCAAATTTTCTAATTGTTCACTAGTTTTACTGGCAGCAACATCCATTTTTTCTTCGGATTTAATTTCGGTTGCAGAACTAGAACTCTCCAGTTTTTTGTTTTTTATTTTGTTCAGCTTAGCTGCCTTAGCTTCTTTTATTTTGCGCTGTCGAATGCGTTGTGCTACTGAGCGTAAACCGACACTGTCTTGTGAAACATACTGACAGGTGCGTGCGGCGCTGAGCCACTGCCAACCATTACTTAACGTTACTCTATACTCTTCTCCTTTCATCTTCCATACCTACAATAAACAAAGAAATGAAATGAAATTGGTATTAACATCCCACTGTTCTGCTCAAACTGGGCTAATGAAGACAGCCATACAGTGTGCTATGAGGGAACTTTTGCCCTGGGAGCGGCACTATGACACCCTCTTATAACAAATTTCAACTGCCAAGGGATCTCTAAAGTGCATACCAATGTATACACAGGACCTTGGTTTTCCATCCCATCTGAAAGACTAGACAGCTGCCCTTGCCAGACCCTCCGTCCTGCACCAATGACAAGAGAAAGCACTTTTGCATTATTCTCAGTGGAGGTTCATGTATGAGTGTTTGAAGAACAAAGTTGTCGCAAGTTTCACTAAAGCCATTTTTACGATACTAAACAAAGTCTCAAATTGCCATTTTTAAATTAAATTAATAAGTGGCGATAGTGTTTCAATCCATCAGAAATATTACAACCATCCGATTGTCTAGAGAGCTGATTATGGGCTTGTTATGTGAATAAATTATCACATACATATTGTCAATCACTGTTCTGTACTGACCATTGATAGACTGAGTTAGAAGTTTACATTGACCAACTGTTCTCAAAATTCTCTGTCATTGATATTGCAATTGATATCATTATTACTTATAACACATATTGAAAGAAGGAGATTGATGACTATTATTTCATTATCTCAATTTTAACACACAGAACATGTAAATGATTTTCTTAATTACCTCCCCTTGAGATGGCATGTCTAAATCATACCCTTTTCTAAGCAGGATTTTTCTGCTATTTTATGGGAAATCTTCAATCTATATTTCGTTTTGTTTTGTTATACTTTCGATGGTCTTCATTTCATGAGTACACAGGACCCTTTTTTTGACCCTTCCAAACGACTATATTTTGTTCCTTGCAATAGAAAACATATCACAATATGTTTAATTTACCTGATGTTTAAGGCCTAGTGGATATTTGATCCACACAGCTGGTCGGCCTTCATATTCCTCTTCAGTTCTTCTTCTTATTTCTTTCTCTTTCTTCTTAATCTCTTCTTTATCAGTTCCAGTAATTCTTTGCAGTCGACAATGCCCTGTAATTATATCGAAATGAAGTATTATCTATATTTTGGGTTATATTTTAAACGACCTGACATTGTCCCTAGCTAGGCCCTCTGTTCTGCACCACTGAACAGGAAGAGCCACGCCCGAAAATCCCAATAAAATTCCAGTGAATTGTATTAGTCTCAGATATACTTAATTTACTTCCATCATGCTGCTGCAATATTCAGGGCTTGTCATATTGGTAATATTGATACATGCCATAACGGAATTGTAAGGTAACTGACCATTTCGTGATTTTATGAATGTATGAAATTATTAATACCATTTCCATTACTCATTACAGAACCATTACTTAAAAAATGTAATGATTAAACCCCATTACCATACCCTAGCACTGATTGTTATGGTAATCAATCATTATTATGCAGTTCTTTGTTTTGAAGGGTAATATATTCGACTACAATGCTGATCTATCAATACCGTATTTTGTATGTTACAGAAAAGAAATGAGTATAGAAATTAATGCGACTAGAAGTGGGGTTCATTTACACATTGATTTTGGGGTGTTTTTTTTTATTAAGCTTTCTTGTTTCAGTGTAAAATAGAAAATCTCAGAAATTATAACAAATATAACAATTACCTAAATGATCTGACCAAACTGGATTACACACAACAGGTTTAATACAAGCCTCTAATATAGCCAAAGCCAAGCCAAAATCTTGAGGATTTTGACACATGTGCACAGCTTTCTGCCAGTTCTGTCTATGTATTGGCCAGTTAGGATGTAAGAAAGGCGTTGGAATGTTGTTCTCTAACTGTGTGATACTGAGTCGTAAAGTTGAGACAGTGAGAATACGGTTTCCATGTACAGTTCCATTCCATTTGAATTCACTAAGAGGTGTCATACTGAACTTATGAGACAAATGTCTACGTTTATCTCTATCTTCGTTATGTTGATGTTTATTTAAAGCGAGAGTATTAGTTGAATACTGGTTTTGAAACATCTTGTAGTTGCCCTCATTACCTGTAAATAAGATGATATTCTTCAAAGATTAAAAAATAGCGCACAACTGCCACATAAATATGGCTCATATTCCCTTTACAAACACTTTACAAAGACATATATTCAGGCTTTGAAGTAACAGTTTTAGATGTACCTGACAAAATGTCAAGCACAAATGAAATCGTACCGGACATTTTCAATTTAGTGCCAGACATGTATTAATAATATCATTAAAGGGCCAATCCCGATAACTTTTTGGGGAATAAAACTGCTTAATTTTGTGTTAAAATCCCTTATACCCCATTACCTAAGGCCGACCAACTAACCCGATATTTGTGATATGCTTGTAAATAACTTAAACCTGACAGTCTTCATCTGGAAATGGAGACCGTTGTATTATACAGTATCTGGATAAAACCAGACTTTTTTCTATAAAAATGATATATAGGTGAAATTTACATTTTGTTATCAAGTCATAACATGGGTCATTCACTGTATAGACCTCTCAAGAAACGGGAATCGATTATTAGGTCACCCAATCAAAAAATTGACCCAAAATCTTAAAAGGGTTACGTGTCCGGATAAGCAGTGTTGACGTTAACGTCAAAACGACTCAATATTTTGAGCTGAAACTTTGAGCCAAGGTAAATACACCATGCCTCTATATTTTGGTCCATAAATTTCATAAAAGCTCGGACTTTAATTTTTGAGACTCTGTACTTATCGGGATTGTCCCATTAAAGAAGACAAATCAGTGTGAGACAAAATGACAGGCACCAGAGGTTTTGTGCCTGACAAAGCCGGAGTCTGTGCCTGACATTGTCAGTGACAGGTGCCTTATTTCAAGGCTTGATTAAAGATCAAATGACACTGTAAAATTATGTTTCTGAATTTTGCTACTGTAAGCTTAAACTGACAAAATATCAATTTTTAGTATTTTGACATTGTTTAATAAATGACAATAATTAATCTGATGTCCACTGTAAATAGAAATGAAATAGGGTTTAACATCCTACATCGATAGGACTAATGTAGACAAGCAATCATCATACAGAGTGCATTGAGGAAAGTTTTGCTCAGACAGCTGTACTACAGCCTACTGTTACCGGTATATCAAATCGGTTCTTTTGCGTGCACACCTATGTGTACATGGGACGTCAGTTTTTCTACCCAACCAAACGACCTGCACCACTGACAGGGGGAACCAAGTCAGAAATTCTTAGGTGTAGTTTCGATTCCCTGCTTGTACGTGACAAGGAGTAGGGTCACCTGTCCAACTTCATGGGTTTTGAACATACCTAATCTAAAATATTCTGACTGAGTAACTGCTACAGCAGAAGTTGTTTTGTTTCTACTGATTCGAGTGATTTCACCATCTTTATTTATGACTAAAACATCGTCCGATGAAGATTTATGAGCTGATTTGACAGATGTTGTTGTAGATGTTATAGAATCAGTAAACTGCTTCGGTGTCAAAGAACCAGTTTTGGAGCGTGTCAGCATTTTCCGACTTTCAACTGAAAAGGTAAAATGAATACATTTTTCATAGTGGAAAAAAAAAGTTATTATTTTATTTCTCAACTTAAATTCTATGTAAATGATTTGGTTTCCATGGTGTCATCCACACTAGAATGTACTCACTTGATTATTATTGAAAAGAGAAGAAAAATTTCATTTAGGATATTTTTTTTACACGATATCAGCAATTATAACACTGATTATTGTGTCAGTTATGGAGAGAAAAGTGGACACAATAATCATGTTTTGTGTGAGGGTTGTGAAATCCGTACAGTGGAGAATATACCGACCTAAATAATACATACTCAAAATCTACTACCGTATGTGAAAAAATGTTAAAACTCATGACACAATTGATATTTGATTTGGATGAGAAGAAAAATCTTAAAATAACTCACATAAAGCCGATGTAGTTGTACTTGTACTCTGTGTTACTGATAAAGAATTTTCTGATTTTTCTGTGTTTTCACCTGCCTTTGACTGAGGAGCTACAGATAAGGTAACTTTACCTCCTTCCCGATTGACAAATAATACAGTCTTGCCCTGAGTTCCATCTCTTTTTTCATCCAATTTCAACACTGTGCCTTTAGTTGCATTCGGTAGAAGAGACTGCAGAGTAACAATTTTTGCTTTAGGTTTATCATCTTCTTTGGTTTCAGCCTCAGTAGTTGCAGAATTATTATTATTACTTTGATCATTGACTACAGTGTTTGAGTTTTCAGACTGAATAGCAGATGTTTCTGTAACTATGGTTGTTTCAGTTGTTTCCGTTGTTGTGCTGGTTATGGTTGTTGTAATTTGTGTTGTAACAGTTTGACTTTCATCTCTGGAGTCTGATGTATTGGTCAATACAGCTGAAGCTGTAGTAACAGTTGTAGATTGGGCAGAACTAGTTGTATTTTCCTTTAAAAATAAAAATATTTACATAAACAAACTTACACTGTAGATACACAAACAAGTGCATTAACTTGTTGAAAACTAGACCTGGATAAATCAGACATCAATGACCATTTTTGTAAGATAGGAAATCAGTTGAAAGGGGGAGATAACTCAACGATAAAATACCAAACTACATGGAATGTGATAGACTGAAATATATGTACAAAAGTAACCAATTGTAGGCCTGCATTTGTATTTATTATTTCAACTTTCTAAAGACATTATTTAAACACATAATTAATTTAGTTATATATATATATGTGTTACATACCACTTCAGTTATACTCTCACTTGAAACCTCCATTTTCTCTTCTTGTTCCTCCATCAATTTCTTCTCTTTCTCTTCCAGTTCTTTTTGCTTTTCTTCTTCAGCTTTTGCCAGCCTCTCACTCTCTTCTTGTGCTTTCTTAAGAGTTCGTTCTGTTCTAGCTTTTTCTATATTACCTAAAAGTTGGTAAAATGTAATGTTGCATTACTCACATGTAAAAAGTATCCAATTTGTTACAATGCACTAAAAATTGTTATGTTTTGTGAACACTTTGGGGGAGAAATGATATCAAGAAAAAGTAAGCCCATGGCACAACATTCATCACTACTTAATTATAGCCTCTCTAATATTCCTATTAGATATTAAACTTTCTGAATGAGAGAGAGGGATGGGGTATAACATCCACTCGACACTAACTAGGTCATTTCGGGACTATCATATGGTTCAATTTTATTTCAATAATTTGCTTGCGCGTAAGGGTCTTTAGGTGTGGGAGGAAATCTTGAGAACGAGTTTGGAAAGGCTACCACCCTACTCCTTGTCAGTACAACCATGCCAGTTGACTTAACATCAGACCTTATGATATAATGCGCATGCTTAAACCATTCAGCCATCCAACCCCCCACATACTCCATCTGGGAGGCAAAATTTTACTGCAATTGTGTAAACATAAACAAACTGTACAAGAAAAATTAAATGGACCTACAAAAAGTTAAAATACTCAATCTAATTAAAATATAGATCTATATTTCGTTTCGTTTTTTATACTTTCGATGGCCTACACTCATGTAGATCTAACAAGTTATAGTGGGAGCTCACGTTCTATGACGTCAGGTATCATGCACGGGACATTTGATCCGATAACGTCAGTCATTCGATTAACCAATTAGCGACCGCCATGCTTTTTAAAATCTACTTTTGTTTTGTTTCGATTTCTATCCGCTGGTAATATCTACCCACAGTTCCACGCATGAAAAGGTCAAACGGTCGATTCGACAGACCATTTGATTGGCTGACCCCTCATTTCATGCAAAACACAAGTTAAATAACAAGGCTTCCAGATCCAAGAGTAGTAAAGACAAGTAAAAACGAAATTTTGAACTATGAAAAACGAAACGAAATTGGATCTGTGTTTTAATCAGATTGTTAAAATACTATAATAAATTTTATAATTATATATCATAATAATAAATTAGGAATTTGTACAGTGCTAGTCATATTTTTGCTTGAAAATTAATAAATAATAAATTGATAATAAATTAAGAATTTGTACAGTGCTAGTCATATTTTTGCTTCAAAGTTAATGTCTTTCACTGTGACTTAAAAATAGTTCAATGTTTCAGATCTCTTGAAGTCTATTGAAGTCTGTTCCATAAAACAACAGCATATCTCAGAAAAGCATGATCTCCATACTGGGCTCTTGATTTGTATGGCACTGTCAACTGTAGTTGATTGGCTAATCTTAAAATACGAGTTGGTTGATATAAGGAGAACAGCTTGTGAAGGTAAATTGGGCGGAGATTTGGACTGCATTGAAAACAAAAGTTAATGATTTGAAATAATTCATCTCAAACTAACATCATCTATTTAATAAAAAACTTAAATGGAAATAAAAGAACATACTATTTTCTAGCTCGAGAAAAGACTTTCTATTTCCCCTGGCAGTGTTGGTGAGCTCCTCTGTTATATTCATTTGCTTCAATATGTCTTCCTTCATTTCTTCTATAGCTAATGCCAAATCTTTTTCCCATTCTTCACAATCAATAGCAAATAATAATTCTTCTAACTGAGCTTTAGTGCTGTAATACCAGCATTCATCCGGTGATTCACTGTAAAATAATTAGAAACAGAATTCATAGTTTTTATTCTGTTTAACAGAAATCTTGATATGCTTTCTTCTCTGTTTATAAGCCACACCATGAGCTGCGATGACTTGGCTGTGTATTGCACACTTAAACAGAAGTTATTTCCCTTGTTCTGTTTTGAACAGAAATATGAAGGAAATCAGTTTTACAATAAACAGCCTGCAGGAAGCAATCAGAATGGATGTGTACTCTTAAGTGTAATTTAACCCAAACTGCACTTTCCTACAAGAATGTTTTCTGATGTCAATTCATTACATACATGTAGCATCTAAGATAAAGTGTTTTGTTCCACAACAGTGGTCTTTTCTGACTAGATGAACTTACACAATAATTCGCTTTGTTAAAAACCAATACTTTCTACCATGTCTATCATAACCAATAGGTTCCTGTCGACATAACAATCCACTCTTTTCAGCTTCTGATATACAATCTGTTACACCTTTCACCTGTTGACAGCAAAATAACATAAGAATACTAAAATCAGTTCTTGATTAAAATAAAAACTTAAAATAAATACAGAATTTTCAAATTCGAATATGTGACCCTCTCCAAAATTATATACCTTCTTGTTGCAATGAATGAGCCCAAAACAACTCCAGATGATATGGCAAATTTAAAAATAATTTCATATTTGGAAAGCTTTGGCTGTGGTGTATTCAAATATGCTCTATTTTTATAAATATGACCTAGCTCCTGGTTTTTTAGTGGCAGCTCACATTTGTACCGACAAGACCTTTTGCCATTTCTTGATTCCTGACTTAGTAATGTTTCTGTTGATTATATAATTGTGATATTAATATCAGATACCTGATGAGCCCTACAGACATTACACAGCCAATCATCATCAGGAACTTCTTCAAGTGGGGGATCTACACATGCTAAATGATAGACAGCAGAACATGTTTCACAGCATAGAAGATCTCCTAATCTGAAAGTGTATATAAAAAATTGATAAAACAGAATTAAATAAATAAGCTTGAGAAACATATTAAATGTTTGTATGTTTTTGTTTTTTTTTTCAGATCAAAAATCAACGAAAAGGTTAATGTGGAGGAAAATTGCACAGTGTAATACATCACAATTCACCTTCTGCATCACTGACAAGGGGGAATCGCACCGGAAAATGTGGATGAACTTTCTCCATCAATGCAGGGATCGAACAACCGACTTCCAGGCTAGCAAGTCTGCATCTTGCCCACGTAGCAACCGTGACCCCTTGATTAAAACAACCCAGATGCCTATGCAAGATTTTTAAAAATAGCTTTGATTAATCTGTTGTTAAAACACAAGCAATTATTTTCCTTTCATAAACACAATGCACTAGTTCTACCAGTTTGAGTTTGTAGGCTTTATGTTGGGGCAGGCCAAAAAAAATTAAGACACTGTGAAAACTAAATTTTATAATGCAGTGCTTCAATATCATAAGAGACATTCACAGATACTCCATCCATAGTACTTGGTGAGAATGAAATGGGGTTTAACCTACTTTTCTTTATCGACCGAGCAAATAAATTGTGAAGACCGAGATACGCCTAACAGTGTGCAATGAGTGAAATTTTGTCTGGATAGCAGCATTTCCATCAATCTTTACGCTAGGTGAGACAGCTGTACTAGATATGCAGATTGCACACATAGGCTGCATTACCTGTTACCTGTGTTTTACAGACGTACCATTTTTAATTTAAAAGGCTTATGTTTAGTTAATACAAAATCTAGGAGACTTTAATAAAACTTTAAAGTTTAAGTGATTAGGTATGCTTTTCCTCCCAGAAGTTGATACTTACTTATGGCAATTTCTACAATGATCATCATATCGTATATTGCCCTCATTTGTAATTTCCTCTCGCACTTTGTTTGTTGCCAAAAACAAATTTGTCAGAGTATTTAAAACTATAAGTTTATCTTCATATGAAACAAATGGAAAATCTGGATTTTCAAGAATGGGCAGCACACGTCTAAATTCAGGATGAGTGTCACTGTCAAGATACGCACGGACAGATTCAGGCCACGTCATCCCATCTGTAAAATACAATGCAATATTCACACTGTCTTTCAAATCATGTGGACCGAATGTTGTACTGTTACTATCTTCTTCTCTAAGTAGTGCTTTGATTAAACATATATGGATTTCTGCCAAAAGTGTGCACTGTTCATCACTTAACAATGCGGCCAGAAAATCTTCAAAAGTAAAAGGAGAAATTCTCATAATAATTCTAAAATGACGTAAGACTTCATATACAGATACAGCAAGCATAACATGCTCATTTGGAATAAGAAGATCTTTCGAACTAGAAGGGAGGATTAATTCCGGAATTTCTACGTCATCTGGAACATCAGGTGTCCTTGGTCTTCTTTGGAAAAGTCTCCTCCGACTAACAGAGCTACTGACAGTACTGAAACTATCTTCACTGTAATCTGAAACTGCATCATCAATGGTGTCATCATATGGTTCATCAGAGTTATCCTCATCCATTGGGTTGCAATCACCTGTTGTTATATCACTTGATCTGTCAGCTTCCAGATCTGCCAGAGAAGACACTGATCTATCGTCATCTTCATCCAGGAATCCCACATGGCTAATGTATTGCCGAATTCTGTGACCAGTTTCCCTGTTCTTCGCACGGAGAGACCTGCCATTACCTTTCGAGAAATAGCTAGACGGTGAACCGCTAAGTGGTGTGCTTGATCTAGAATTGGAATCGGTTCCAGAGCTGAAAGCTTTTGGTTTTCTAAGAAAGTTCGTTCGATTATTTGACAAAGGGGTCTTGGGTGGACGACCCCTTGCACGCCTTGACCTCGTTGACATTTCTAATTTATTTTATGCAATTTACAGACCTTGAGCATCCATGGTAATAAATATGTGGGTAAGATGTAAACATAGTCCATAATACTTGGTGTATTTAGTGTCCATGTTGAACATTTTTGGAGGCCGCCATTTTACTAAATAGTGGTCACGTGACTGTCATGGCCTTTCAAAAACTGACTCTGCTTCGGTTTTTGATGCATAGTGATCTTGATAGTTTGAAATTCCTGTCCAATTACATGCTTTTTGCACTAACGGGATAGAACCTCTTAAGCTCTGGTCTCAATTTTATATTTACAGTTAAACTGTAAGCGAAAAGACTGAATTTCAAGAAGAAGAATTAGTATTGGTTTTGTTATGAAGTCGTTCATTGGCTGTTTATAAATAGATAAAATGTTATGAAAATGAACTGTGGATATGGATCCTAAGACATGTTTGTGTTTTCTGTAATTGAAATTTATCGTATGCAAATTGAATGAGTGGTTTTGTTTATGGAATAAAGAAGTTTTTTAAACAATTATCCGGTCTTTTATTGCTTTCGTAGTGCTAAATAAATTAACCAATAGTATTACTTGTCTCACATTCGTTAGGCGAGAAAAGTATGGCAAATTTTAACATCACGAAACCTCACGCGATATTTCCCGCGATTTGGAAATGGTAGTTACCTCCCTTTGACAACTCATGGCGTCCACGATGAATGGTCCAACAACAACGTGCAATATGTATTACTTGAAATCGTACTATAAAACAAACGAATCTATTGAAATTCCAACACTGATGTATAAAGCACCGTTTTATTATGGTGACAATTTGAAGGTATTATATTTTAAAATATCAGTGTTTTTGGAAAGTTGCTTGAAACTTAGTAAATTAGTTGATGAGAAGACGCAAATTGTCGAATCGAATGACTGACAACAAACTACCGGTACCTCTGCCTCTTGAGTTGGCCTACACACTAGTTAAAAAACCTAATCTCTCAGCTCTCCGTGTTTCTAGATAAGAGATGGTCCTATATAGTTCCACATAGCAAACCCGAACGCGAATGTCATTGGGAATCACATAACAAAATTGACAATATTTTTCATAATCAAAAAGATTGTTCAGTTGCTGTTTATATTATATTATTATATATAAATAATATTTCTGCCACATCCCAAATTAGACATATAATCATCAAGATTCTTGAAGAAGATGTATGACGATGTGTGTCGGATAAAATCTAAGCTTCATTTATTTAAACACAAATATTTGGAGTTATATAGTTGTGCCTCTACATACATTGGCCTCTGACTCTGTAAGTTTTATTGTTCATAACAGTGACAATATCTTACTTTTAAGATGTTACGTGCATTAATAAAGAAACTGAGTTTGCCACTTGGTACTAAAGGCATACAATTGTAGCTAAAAACAAACAGATCATCAAACTCAAGTAACATAAAGTTGTAGTCACATATTTTCAAAGTAAGATGATCACAAAATATTCCTTAATAGGATCTCAAATCATTGTTATACAATATGAACCATTTTCACACATAGAAATTTGAAATTTTTTCTACTCGCCTATGTTCATGTTCATGCTCAAATGACAAGTTCCGAAATGTTTACAGGTTGACAGAGCATGTGCACAGTCCGAAGTATGTTCTATCAAGCTATGAATAGACATTGTGTGTGAAATTTTCAACACATCTATTAACGCTGTAAAAAAATCTATTATTGTTAACAACTCTGAATAACAGTAAAAGTTAGTTTTTTGGTTGTTTTTTGAATTGGCTTTATTATTAACTAAATCATCTTTTGGTTTAGTTCAATTAGTATCTCCAAAACACTCCCAGAAGGCCAGAACTGGTTAGAAGTAGTATATGTATGTTCCTTTTGCTTTTATAAGATTCTTAAAACAGTTGAGTTGCCCAACATGCATGTTTCTAAATTTGATTATTTTTCTAGCTTTCTTTCACATTTTATTGATGTTTATATGGTTATAACATGGCCATTTATTAAGTGACCATAAATGTGAGAAACTAGGTTAATGCTTGTTATATTTATAAATAATGTGACATAATTGTCAATATATTTGAAGATATTATTTATGGTGGGTAACCAAACCCTATTGCTCCATGAAACTTTCGACCTCTAAATTTTTGTTTCAATTTAATTTTGAAAATTATATATTTGAAAATTATATATGGGACCATTAGTCTACTCTGAATTATAGGATTATTCTTTAACACGGTACATGCAGAACTGTGCATAGATTCCATGTGTTTTAAAGAGCACATCAAATATACACTTTACGGCAAAATCCAACCCATCTGATTGAAATCGATTGAGTCATCTTCACTCAAAGTTGCGAATATAGATCCCTTGTAAAAACAACTAAACCAATTATGAAAACTCTCTTTAATCAGCCCAAATGCCAGTTATGTCACAGAAGCTGAATGTATAGGGTCAAAATGTGATTTAACTTTAAAATTTGTTTTATAAATGCTTTAGTCAAGATTGTCAATAAGACAGTTGCTGTAGCTGTAATCCGGTATCAATTTGATCAGAACATATTGGGAGTAAACCAAATTTACACCTACAATAATAAGCTTCAATTAAAACAAGATGTGTATCAATTGTTATGGACACCACTGAAGGCAATATAGATAATTATATCAGATTTTAAGAAACAAATGGGTTTCAAATAATAATCATATAAATTTAATTCATCAACGTTTGTATTATTTATTTCCTTTAGAAAATCCATGTAGAGGAATAATATTTAGAGTGATCATGTCATAGCAGTTTTTTTCAATTCGGTCAAGATTTGTCAAGACAAATGATTGCTATAGCCCCATCATTTGTTTTATCTGTGTTTATCTCAAGCAATGCACTCATTGTAACGAAACATCCACAACACATGCGGCATATTCGCATTTCCTCTCACACACTTTTAACTTAGAACAAATCCAAATGAGAATAGTTCATTATCTATGTTTTGTTTATTATAACTTATATGAAAATAACTTCTGTTAATGTCATCAATTAATTATAATTAGCACCTTAGTGGTCAAGAGATTAAGATTGTTGATTGGGTAATCAAATTTAGTTTAGTTATGCATGTTAATTAAAGCACACTGTCAGTCATGTAGTCAAACAACTGGATTAAGACTGTAATTGAAAAATTGTAAAGTTTTTAGTAGCGCCTGACACATAAACGGCAATATATCAAATAATTGGTGTGCAATTGGCTAAAGTGTTTATAATATACTGGCTAAAAGTGCTTGATAGGGCCATCAAATACATGTAAGCTGCTGATCGTCATTGGTATTTCTTGGTATATCTAGTTAATCTTCCAATTGGATTAAAAGGAGGTAAGCTAAGATGATAGGATCTTTTAATATATATTGTCATTTTCCCACTTACAAATTAAATTATGTACATTAGATAATCTTTGTAAGACTTCCAGTGCAAGTGAATTATTGAAATAAAATTGTTGTACCATGTTAATCCAAAAATGACCTAGTGTGTGTAGAGTAGAGGTTAAACTCTCTCTCTCTCTCTCTCTCTCGCTAAATGCTGTTAAAAGTTAACCAGTATAAATCAATCTTTTCACTTTGAAACCACCCTGTCATAGATACCCACGTTTAAAATACATTCTGTAGTTTTGATTCTGTTTTGCTGATTACATGTAATTCCTTGGGCATAAACTTAACTCCATCTGGTAAAACTATGATTAAATGATCTATAGTGTTGTATTTTTTGCAGTTTATTTATGTCACTGTAGTTTCCATTATTTTATTTATGTATTAGAAACTGCTTTAAAAAAAAACACATCATCTTACATAAAGATACACATCTCTATATATATATATATGCAGTTGTTTCATATGGTTCCGAATTTATGAAGAATAAAGTGTTGAATCAGGGCCAGATTAAGCTTTCTGGCTGAAAATTTCATTAGGGCCCTTGAATCAACAGTAAAAAGTGGACATATTCTGGACGTCATTGCCACACTAACACAATTGAGTTAGTGTGATAATAATTAAAAGTCATAATATTAAAAATAAAAAAAATATTTTAGAACTAATTTAGGGGCCTCTTTAATACTGAGGCCCCTGGCTTCAGACCACACAACCCCACCCCTTTTTATCCAGTTTTGTGTTGAGTGTATGTAGATAAAAGCAGTGAATGTAAAATGTATGTGTTTGACCTGTGTTATTTGACTGTGTATAGCTCACTGTTCAGCTTCACATCTGGTACTCTTTTCTTCATATACATTAGAGGCAAGTGTGAAACCTAATCTCTTGCCTCTCACTATTCGTTTGGGAAGTGTGGGTTAAAAGATGGAGGGAAAGCATGCAGGATAATATAGGACATATCAAGAATGGCTTGATTTATCTAGACATATTTTGATTCTTTTAAGGATCTTTCTTTATGTGAATCTGTGGAGTGATGGGGAATATATTCTCCCGCTTAAGACAAGAGGTCCAAGATGTTGTAAGGAATTGTAGAGCACGTGAAGAAGAGGAAGATGTTAAAACCATTATTAGCAATTATAGTACTTTAGAAAGAGATCGTCGAAAATGTGCGGAAAAGAGTCCTAATGTGCACCTTCAGAGATTTGATAGTGACACTGGGGAAGAGTGGAAAAGTCTTATCAACTTTTCAGCCCCATCAAGATCTCTTTCTCACTCAAGTCCTTGTATGGAAGGAGGAATTTCAAAGTCAGATATATCAAGTTTGTGTTCTACACCTCTAAATGTTCCTGTCAGTCAGTATAGCTTGACAGCTAATATTCCGAGTTCCCGAGAGAGTAGTAGTTATAATCTGTTTCATGATTTAAATACAAGTTTTGGTAGTGACAGTACAGAAATATTTACTAAAGCAGGTCTTCGAGCCAGATACACCCTTCTCTGTCCTGACAAAGAAAGTATCCATGAAAATATACCAGAGAAACAAAGTTCAGAAGTAATTAATTTTCTTAATGTTATTGGCACTCAGTAGAATTTAGATTGCTGTTTGCACCTGTTTATTTTTCGTTTCTTTTGGTTGTTATTTTTTGTTAAATCTAGCTGGTCAATTAATTAATTGCTGTAAAATAGAAATTGTCGTAAGTCGCAATGCAGTTTTGTTGTCAAGTATGCCTCACACTAATATTCAAATTCAGATATATTTTCAAACTTGTCCAAAGTGATTTTTGGTTATTTGTTATTTGATGTCAAATACAATTAATGGGATTTGATTTGATCACCTGTTTGTTGTGTCAGGTGTGAAAAATTGAAAAGAAGAGAGTAATAATTGAGTAAAATCTACTAATATTCAAAAATCCATAAACATATGGAAAATCCTTTGGTTAGAAAAATTTATAATGTTTAGAAATAAGAATAAGGGCTATAAGCAGTCTAAAAATTGATCATTAGCATTGAAATTGAATAATGACATAAAATGTTGAAATTAGCATTCAATTTTATCCCCCCTAAACCATGAATTAATTAGCACTGGTTAATGAGATGATACTTCTTAATAACTTAATGTTGTCAGTCTGATGAATGATGTTTTACTCATGCTAACCATTTTAGTAACCACAGAAAACAACAGGTCACATTAATTTCTATACTCCTTTATGTCGACCCCCTTCACCTCTCATTCATTTCATGACCAGTTCAGATATGGTTAAATGGCAAAGTTCTTAACATTTTTGGGATAGTGACCTTCATTGTTATGCCCCTTTGTTATGAAATTTTGTTAGCACTTTATAGTTTGCAATTGTGTATCCTATTGAAAGGAAGAAACATGAATGACTGGCTTGTGAATGCGTACATGTATGTTTTAAAGGATTGGTTGGAGGGAAAGAGAGAATCCCGGTTTAACGTTTACTTGACACAAACTAGGTCACTTTGGGACTAACATATGGTTCAATTTTATTTAAATAATTCGCTTACATGTACATGTATGCATAGGGATCTTTATCAGTGGGAGGAATTTGGAGGACCTTAATATAAAAACTAACAAGATTGGAAAGGTGACCCTACTTCTTGTCGCTTACAACCTTGGAATCGAAACCATGCCAGTTGACTCAATGACAGACCGTATGATGCAGCGTGCAGTCGCTAACCATTTGGCCATCCAACTGTTCTGAAGTTTGGTGGGAAGCATTAGATTCATGAGAGGATAACCCCATCAATGTCCATGACTTTCTGTTCCAGAGTTCACTTCTCCGAAGACCAAGTGAAAGTAATAGAGGCTGTAGATTTCAAATTTTGTGGGAAGCGTTGAGGTCGTTATTTGACAAACCCTATTGATTTTAGCATTCCGAAGTTAACCCCACTTTTAGGAAATCCTTAAAAACACAATAGAGGCTACAGTTAACAGATTCTGCATAACTTGATATATATATTGTATAGATGAGGAAAAACACATAGCAATATTCAGTATTTATACTTTATATTCTATGGATGGACTATTAATAGTAAATTGGGAATGTGTGGAAGTTTATATTAGAATGATTCATTTATGCCACTCCCTGGCACTGGAAATAAACAGAATTGCATTTTCTTTTCATTCAATTGTTATTTGAAATATAGACTATTTTTTGTTTAAAAAAAAGAACATATTATACAATAACAAAATCATTTAGGTTTTTGTAAAGAAAAAAAAAAGAAACAGTAAATTTCAAATTTCTGTTTGGGTAATTTATTCACCTGTAATGCTGTAATTTTAATTCATCATAAGACATACATGTAGGTTAATTATTCTTATATGCAATTGATTGATATAGTGTGTACCAAATCGAGCCGGGATTTAAAGGGACAATAACATTCTTGCTGGCTTGGTAGCTCCAGAAAATAAATAATACCCTTATTCTAAGAACTAGATGTTTAAGTGTCCTACCTGTTGTGTAAATTATCCATTACAACCTATTTTACTTGTCCAGAGGGTTCAAAAATATATTAAAATCCAAGTCTCATTTGAAAAGGTTTACGTTAGACTTTTCAAATCAATTGGTTGAATTTTTCCATTTTTTTAAAAATAGGTGTGTTAAGATGAAATTTATATCAACATTTAATTGGAATATTGTAAAATAATACGATTTGTTGACCAGAATGAAGATTGGGACATATTATTCAGTTACAACAAGAGTGTTATTGGGGCTTTAAGTGGCCACAAATGGTTTAAACCCTGCACTTTAGTTCATAAGGTCTGCATAGAGACAAATGGTGTGATTTCTATTCCCCATTTGTACATGACAAGGAGTAGGGTCGGCTCACTTGCCTGACCAACCTCATGAGTTTACTCCAGTTTCCTCCCACTGCTAAAGACCCCTGTGAATTATGGAAATAGAATTAAACCATATGTTAGTCCCAAAATGACCTAGTTTCTGTGGTGTAGACGTTAAACCACATTTCCCCCTCTGTATTTCACACGCCATATCAAGCATTTCCTTTTCCTAAGTGAAGTGTAACTGATACAGGAAGTTTGTAAAACAAGTTTTTTGACCTGCTATGAGTACAAGAATTTATTACTGTCTGACTACATGTATACTACCTAAATATTATGATAAATAGATATAGGTACAAATCTTTTAGTCAGATAAAATGTCAGAGAGGTCAATCTCCCCAGAATGTTAGTAGAACTGCACAATAGGGAGTATGTCTTTAATAATAACAGCCATTTTCTAGAAGATACTTGCCCGTATATTATAAAGATCTTAACCTTCTAAAACATACCAAATATATAAATATGTTCTTAACCTCACTGGTTTTCTCTGGATTCCGGTACCCCAATTTTCTCCCAAATACATGTACGCCTGTACACAGAATTATTAGAATAGAATTACAGGCTCTACCCACTGGTAGTCACAATGGGGATGCTAATTGTAGGCCGATTGGACAGGTTTGGGAATTTCTAGAGTCCACAATGGCCACTTTATATGAATGTGTGTTTTGAGGAATACTAACCCTAACCCTTTTTAGAGGGCAAAAGGTAAATTGAGCAGTTATTCTTTAATTCACTGGTAGTCACAATGGGGATGCTAATTGTAGGCCGATTGGACAGGTTTGGGAATTTCTAGAGTCCACAATGGCCACTTTATATAAATGTGTGTTTTGAGGAATACTAACCCTAACCCTTTTTAGAGGGCAAAAGGTAAATTGAGCAGTTATTCTTTAATTTATTCTTCTAAAAAAGAGTTGCATCACCCACTCACAATATGATCTAGTTAGTGTTTAGTCACAGACACTTGACGGGATTAAAATAAATTAATATAAAACTTCTTATATATAGTCAAGCAGTAGTAAGAAGTTTTATATTAATTTATTATAATCCCTTCAAGTGCCTGTGTGTTGAGTGGGTGTTAAACATTACTTTAATTGTTTTGAATTTATTTGTGTTTGCAATATTGATGAAAAATTTTGCTTTGACTAGTAAGATTTCTATTTATCTATTGAAGCAGACACACTCATCTATTCATTGGTCTGTCTGCTAAATAACTTAATTTAATATGATTATCATTATGATGTGTATTATAGTTTCTGTGCCAAGTTACAGTAAAGTTCTGAAATAACCATTCTCATTAAAGATGCACTATGTAAGATCTAAATTTGCCACTTAAAGGGACAATCCTGATAAAAACAGAGTCTCAAAAATTAAAGTCCGAGTATTTATGAAATTTATGGACCAAAATATAGTGGTATGGTGCATTTACTGTGTCTCAAAATTTCAGCTCAAAATATTGAGTCATTTGGACGTGAACATCAAAACTGCTTATCCGGACACGTAACCCTTTTAAGATTTCGGGTCAATTTTTTCATTGGTTGACCCGATAATCGATGAATGTTTCTTGAGAGGTCTATACAGTGAATGACCCATGCCCTGTACTTGATAACAAAAGGTAAATTTCACCTACATATTATTTTTATAGAAAAAAGTCTGGTTTTATCCAGATACTGTATAATACAACGTTCTCCATCTCCAGATGAAGACTGTCAGGTTTAAGTTATTTACAAGCGTATCACAAATATCGGGTTAGTAGGTGGGCCTTAGGTTAAAGGATTTTAACACAAAATTAAGCAGTTTTGTTCCCCCAAAAGTTATCGGGATTGGCACTTTAACAGGCCTTTATTTTGGCTTCAAATGTTATATAAACTTTTATTTAGACATTTATGCACATGACAACAGTACTGTATAAGGCGGAAATTTGAACAGATTTAAAGATGATCACCATTTAGTGATTTGATTTAAAAAAGGTGAATCTAAACCAAGTCTTGAATAACGAGTACTGTTGTAACAATTATAAACAATCTATCCATATCTTGGCAAAACATAAAGATTGACAACTTTGCTCAGAATAAAGTAATTTGAATGAAATTTTCATTATATTCATTTACATTATCTATATTTGAAGTATTATAGCAATAACGGCCAGCTCTTTAGGTAATGCTTCTTTAACATACTCTAAATCAATGCTTGATTAAGAATAGCCTCATTAAGAAGTTGCATAGTGATAAATTCGATAATTTTTGTCCCCCGCCTTTCCATTAAAATGGATTCCTCCGTCCGCCTGTCTGTCTGTCTGTCTGTCCGTCTGTCCGTCACACTTTTTGGTACACAATAACTCTCTTCCTAATTGAGCTAGAATGTTCAAACTTGGTGTATGTGTTTATTAGGTCAATGCCTTGATGGAGTTCAAAGATGAGCATTTTCCGCTTAGAGTAAGCAGAGATAAGCAATTTGATTGGTTGATGCTTTGGGACACGATAACTTTAGTTCTAATTAAGTGAGAGTGATGAAACTTAGTGTATAGTTTCATTACAGTAATACCTTGACTAAGTTCGATAATGAGCATTTTCCGCTCAGGTAAAGCAGAGCAATTTGATTGGTCGAGACTTTGGAACACAATAACTGTCCTTCTAATTGAGTTAAAATGTTCAAACTTGGTGTATATGTTTATTAGGTCAATGCCTTGATGGAGTTCGGAGATGAGCATTTTCTGCTTAGGGTAAGCAGAGCGATACGCAATTTGATTGGTCGAGACTTTGGAACACAATAACTCTTCTTCTAATTGAGTAAAAATGTTCAAACTTGGTGTATATGCTTATAAGGTCAATGCCTTGATGGAGTTCGAAGATGAGCATTTTCCACTTAGGGTAAGCAGAGATAAGCAATTTGATTGGTTGATGCTTTGGGACACGATAACTTTAGTTCTAATTAAGTGAGAGTGATTAAACTTGGTGTATAGTTTCATTACAGTAATACCTTGACTAAGTTCGATAATGAGCATTTTCTGCTCAAGATAAGCAGAGCGATACGCAATTTGATTGGTCGAGAGTAGTCGAGACTTTGGAACACAATAGCTCTCCTTCTAATTGAGTTAAAATGTTCAAACCTGGTGTATATGCTTATTAGGTCAATGCCTTGATGGAGTTCGGAGATGAGCATTTTCCGCTTAGGGTAAGCAGAGCGATACGCAATTTGATTGGTCGAGACTGTGGAACACAATAACTCTTCTTCTAATTGAGTAAAAATGTTCAAACTTGGTGTATATGCTTATAAGGTCAATGCCTTGATGGAGTTCGAAGATGAGCATTTTCCACTTAGGGTAAGCAGAGATAAGCAATTTGATTGGTTGATGCTTTGGGACACGATAACTTTAGTTTTAATTAAGTGAGAGTGATGAAACTTGGTGTATAGTTTAATTACAGTAATACCTTGACTAAGTTCGATAATGAACATTTTCTGCTCAAGGTAAGCAGAGCGATATGCAATTTGATTGGTCGAGAGTAGTCGAGACTTTGGAACACAATAGCTCTCCTTCTAATTGAGTTAAAATGTTCAAACTTGGTGTATATGCTTATTAGGTCAATGCCTTGATGGAATTCGAAGATGAGCATTTTCCGCTTAGGGTAAGCAGGGATAAGCAATTTGATTGGTTGATACTTTGGGACAAGATAACTTAGGTTCATCTTGATTGATGATTTTTATGCCAATACAATGACTGCATTCTCATTTAGTAATCGTTTCTACAGTAACATTTCTACAGTAACAGTGTATAGAAACGATTGACTTTGACACAAGGGCCCTTTCCCTTGGCCAGAGGGGCCCTTTTGTCTGCCTTTAGGGTCCCCCTAACTAGGGTACATTTTCATTTTTCTCGTCAGTTTTAGCATTTTTCTTTATAAAACACTTTTGGATGACACTTCGTTTACAGTTTGATTGCTCGATACATTGAAAAAAATAAATGTGCGATTAATTAATATGTGTCTTCTATTTATTTGGGGATTTCGGCGGGGGACATCAGCCTCACTGTTGGCTTGTTTATTCGTAAAATTTTACCTTGTGTTTATCAAAATGCTGATATTGACTAATTTCTGAATTATCTAGAACACTTGTATCTCTTTCTGATGACCTGGGGGCCAGTTGTTTAAAACTTGCTTATTTTGATGATCCGTTAACTCCATGTTAACAAGTTGTTATGAGTTGACGGATTTTTGAACAACCGACCCCATGACAATTAAATTATACACTTAAATTACACTTAATAAAATTGTGAAATAATATGCCCTCAATAAATTTAATTTGTTAATTTTTACACTCTGTCAATTACTGTTCTGCCATTTGCTTAGTACTTTAAGATTTTTAGAAATATTTAAGGGGGTCCCTGAATAAGCTGCAAATAATTTTGTTTATATAATGCAGATAATTTTTGATTTTATTATTTTATTTATTATATTGTAAATATTTACGCCAAATCTGTCTACCATGATTGGATTTTGTGAGGGTGATGGACAATGACCAGAATGGGCCCCTTTTTCACTGGCAATGCAAGAGCTCTGGTGAAAATTTTAGCTAGGGGCCCCCCATGCAAGCTTAATCCTGTCCTGTCGGTTGTGATGGAAAAGTACCGAAGTCATCGTTAATTGAAACGCTATTCAGATGGCTCATAATATATCACATGACATAATTATATGGAATACAAGATACTTGAAAGGTTTATTCCAGGGATGTTGTGGCAAAGGTTCTCCTGTATTTATCAAGCAAAGGCTCTTAATATGATTGCCTGACTTGCTAAAAATAATGGTGTTGTCTTGTTTATTGTAAGCTACCTAGTAAATATAGTTGGGGGTTATGAAAGTTATTACCTAATGCATGTGAAATTCATGGGATGTTAGAAAAAGTATCACATTTCTTTGAGATGTTAATATCTACAATATTAACCAGTTTTATTGATTTATTTGTAAATAACTATGAAATGGTTTGTTGGTCTTGTTAGTTGAGTTAATATAATTTATCAACAGTTATCAAAGTTTAATGATATTTATTTATTTTTGCTTGTGTTTTCAGGAATCTGGTGATCCATTAAAAGGACTGGAAACAAGACAAGATGAGGTGTTGAAGCGTCTTGGTGTTTTACAGAGTCGAGTAGGACAACTTCAGGAAAAATATAGTATATCTACGTGTACTTCAAGTACACCAAGCAAATCTGCTGTCGTACCTACGGCCATGGAGGTTAGAATAAAACTATTTGAGAAATACTAATAATCCTACGACATACAGTTTTATTTTTATATGCACACATTTCCTTTTTATGTACCAAAGTAATAGTAAAGATTCACAATGGGACAACCTTTATGAACTATTTAGATAACTTAGTGGCTGTGGATCTATAATTTTCTTCCTGGCAGCCTATCATATTATTCGATTTCAATATCACAGGGGTAATTGAATAGGAGAAAAAAAATAACCTTGAAGTAATAAGGTCCTTGTGGGTTTAAAGATATAATTTAGACAGCTGCCTTGGCAGTATTCCCATACATTACACTTTATTAAATGTGTGTAAAGATGGTAGTGATACAGTAGTATGTAGGTTAAAGTATTTAACCTAGTCCAGGTGTAACAATATTAACGTGGTAAACATTGAATCTATTGAAAACACAAGTTACCATTTATACCATGTGGTATAACATACCTATGTTGTCTAGCTTTCAGATTCCTAAAATATATAACCGGTATGTCTCTTAATGTGTAATTTTCATTTAGTTACTTTCTTTCACATTCAATAGTCACATTATATCATCTAGAATGTTAATTATTAATAATAATTGAACATTTAAACTGATTAATATGAAAACAGATGTGTAGTGTTCCAAACAAAAATGCACATTGTGGATACCATTCAGCCAGGCTGAACTGGTATTTTTTAGTGTAAGGCCATGCTAAAAAAATATTATGGTCTTTAAACAACCCTAAAAAATCTGATGTGGGAAGGAGATTTTTGTGTTTCTATTTCGCTAAGAGGTTGGGTGGCTGAATGGTTAGCATGTGCATGCTGTATCATAAGGTCTGTCATTGAGTGAATGAGTCCCTGGTGGTACGTGACAAGGAGAAGGGTCACCTGTTCTATCTTGTGAGTTTTCTCCTGGTTTCCTCCCACTGCTAAATAAACAATATTTATTGAAATAAAAGTTGAACCATGTGTTAGTCCCGAGATGACCTGGTTTATGTGCAGTGAAGGTTACCTCTCTCTCTCTGATAAAAAATCAGATTTTCATCAGCTTCATATTGCATATTTTTATACACCAACATTTTATGTGGTGTCTTGAATTGTCATTCTGTCGTGAACGTTTCAATTTTCTACAATGGCCAATTAGAGGCCGCTCAGTGGTTTAATCATTTACAGATCCTGTGAAATATTTTGTTTTCCAGAAAGGAAAGTTCCATGATATTGTTATCTACCTTGATCCAAGCTCTATACCTTACTCTCTATTTGTATTATACGAAGATCTGAGGAAACAGTTTAATGTTCTTGCTACAACCCATGTCCATTCTTCTGTATTAGACGTACCAGGTAGTCTTATTAATATATTTAATAATGGAGAGGTCAAATCTCGAAAAGATTATCAGATTGGTTTAACAGTGATATGGAAGAAAGGTACGTATTTACAATATGGAATATTAGACGTCCATATTTTATATTGAAATTTCAAAATTGATGAAGTTAAAGCTTCTAAAGTATAAAACAGTCCTGAATGTCAATGTTACCTTCCACATGTAAATTTCAATGTTGATAAACGATTTTTGCCGTTCTCCTTACTTTCCTTCAAATACAATCTTTTGCTGTTCATATATTGGAATTCAATATAAGAGTAGGCCTCACATTTTACGACATAAATATGCCTGTTTTCATTATCATTAGGTTGCAGGGGGATGGCCTAGTGGTCTAGAGTGCCGCACTTCGACCTCCAGCTGGCCGGTCACTTGCGGCTGTGGTTTCGATCCCTGGTGCTAGCTTATGTGGCTCATGGTTTTCCTCCGGGCATTCCAGTTTCCTCCCACTGCAAAAGACCCCTACCTCCCACTGCTAAAGACCCCTATGCACAAGCGAATAATTGAAATAAAATTAAACCATATGTTAGTCCCGAAATGACCTAGTTTGTGTCAAGTTGATGTTAAACCCCATCTCTCTCTCTCTCCCTCTCTCCCTCTCTCTCTCTCTCTCTCTCTAGCTTAGTCAGAGCAGAACAGTAGGATATTAAACTCTGTTACTTTATTTCATTTTCTAATGGCAAGAGAATTTTCTTGCATTTCACCAGTTATCCCCCTTTTGTTATATTACAGTAAATAATGGAGCTGTTTTAATGGTGGATCCTTATAAACAGTCGGCCATAGAAGGCGAAGTAAATATTGCCAGATATTTACAAAGATTACTTAATTCGCAGTACGACTCACAGGATATCATCGAGGCTACACAGATTGATGAATGGGTAGATACAGCTCAAATACAATATCTTGATGGCAGCAACAAAGAAAGAGCAGCAGTGCTTCGGTCTCTAAATTCTCGGTTTGGAAAAAATAGTTGGCTGGTAGGCGATAGGTGTTCATTAGCAGACATTACTATGTGGTCCGTCTTGCAACAATCTGGCCAGGTTACTGATGTACCAGCAAATGTTAAAAAATGGCTGACGGCCTGCAATAATCAGCCTGGATTTTCAAGTGCTTTAAAACTTGTTAGTTAAATTATACAAGATATCTGTGATATAAAGCAAGAGTTGATTTATTTCTAATTTGATTTGACACATTTAAAGGAAATAAAACAAAGGAAAAATAAATTTGTGATTGTCAAAGCTTATTTATTTATGTTTGTTTAATGTTTGTTTTCGGATACAATTATTACAATAGAAGCTCATCAGCGGAAATCTTAATATATAAACAATGTGAAATGTTTGTTTATTCAGGTTTGTTAGATTTCGTTTAAATACACACTTCTGAAGCACACAACTGCCACATACATATACGCTTTATTATAGTTATATTATAAATCAAGAAAATATTACATTGACATAAATAAAACAGAATATCAAGGCACATACTTGATAAGATATATAAATTATGAGCCGATTATCAGACACAACCTGATAAGATTTTCAGATTCAATCTTATTAAAATACAGACATATATTCTGTTTTTTTTAATACTTTCGATGGCCTTTACTTCATGAAGATCTGACCACTTGTAGTGAGCTTTGACCCTCAAAAGTCAGACATTTCATGTTTCAGTAGGATACCCACTGCAACAGACCTTTTCATTGGCTAATCCCTCACTAGAACACAGGTTATATAACAACTCTTCCAGATCCTAGTGTAGCATATGACAAGTAAAATGAAATTTTGAACTATAAAAATGCAATGTGCTTTAATCTGATTGTTTAAAATATAAATTACTGGAAATTACCCATCAGTCTGCAATCATTAAGAATGTTGTACATCAATAACATGTCTGTCAAAATGGTTATTAAGTTACTATACGAATTATCCTTATAGTTATTGGCTGATAATTTTACTTTATCTGTTATCTCTGTATATAGTTGTAGTTCTGTCTGACATCCATGAGATGAAGAACCCTATTGATTTTCAACGATGTTCCTGTAACAGCTCAACTTATCATCTGACTCCATTTATATGATTTGTTGTTAATCTTGATCAGATTTAAGGGTTAGCGTTAATGTAAATTCTCCATAAAAATTTTTAAAAAATGGGACTGCTTTTGTGGACTGCTCAGACAACTTAGCTGCTATAAGCATATGTTTCTTTGTTCCCCAACCTATATTTATTGTAGCCTTCACATAGTGTAGGAAATTCTTTATAGAAGTAGATGGAGCAGAAAAGTAGGATGTTAAAACTGTATTTCATTACTTATAGAAACCGAATTGTATATACATGTAAGAAATAGTTGTTTCATGTTATATATTTCACATCTGGTCATTATTTCCATTGTAAATATGAAATAAATTTTATCAACTCTTAATTTTAGAAGGTGGAATCCTTTATTTGTGGTTTATGTTCCAATCATTAAGTCTACCTGACGACCGTCTAATTTGTCAATCTCTCAGAGTTGTCTTCCCTTGCAGTCCACACTAACTGCTGCATAGAGCGAGACTTGTGTGGTGAATGCTACATGTATTTAGTGTAACGGGAGATGTGTCCCCATTAGACTTTTTCTCAGACACTCCCGTGTCACTTAAAAAGAGAGGCATGACCTGTTCGACCTTTAGAAATAAGAAATACAAACGGTCCAAGTAATTTCGGCATGTAGGAGTTTTCCCCGAGCTTATAGGAACTTAGGAATGAATGAATCTGGAAATATACTGTTGATTCAATTATTAATTATGCAACCCTGATAAATGTTATAAGGAGCGGAACCAGATTGGGGGTTAAAACTGTAACATCTATCATTTAGCATCTATGTTTGTGTTCGCCCTATTCTGACCCGAATGATTCACACCCAAATCTTGTGTAAAATTTGTAGCCACTGTCATGTTCACAAGTGTTATTGGAAAAACGAAGGGGGGGGGGGGGGGTGGGGGCACAAAGTCGCGGAATCCAGATTCTAGGGTTCATTGCTCCATGGCCACAGTGCTTGCATGTTCCAGAAGGCAACGACCACAAGTTTTACAACATATAGACATTGCTAAATTGGTCTATAATTCTGGAACCTATAGATACATTATCGCTCTTTAACGCAGGCACGTGAACCCTATCGACCAATCAGAGGCTGTGACACAAACACACTCAAATCAAACATGACGACCTCCACAGAAACCTTGATATTGAAAGAACCTTGAACTTTGCAACCATATTACATGTGTACAGTTACAGTTTACCTGGAAAGTGTGAGACTTGGCATTCGCGATGATCGAGGAATCTGACACCCCCCCCCCCCCCGACTGTCTTACTAGCCAATTAATGCCGAAATATGCAGGGCATTACGTAAAGGGCTTGATCAGATATACGGAATTAAAGCAAGATCAAGCCCTCTATTGAAGATGCAGTACTTCACACTTGAATTGTAATAAATTATGTTAAAAATGGTAGTCGGCACGGCAAAAGAACTCACAGAATATCGAAAGAATGCTAAATATCGACAAAGTTTTGTTTATTTTTACTCCTAATGGTCACAGTGCATCACATCAAATTTGAAAACAATCCGTTAAAAACTATAGTATATAATACGCGCACAAGGACTTCCCAACGGAAAGTCGATGAACACTAAATGTCGATAGAATATCGAATGTTGATATAATAGGGTCTGTAATCTTAATAAATACGACACTTCTCATCAAAGTTGAAAACAATTCGTTTCGTTTCTAACATTCGTTAAACGCTGAATATTGATACGGTTTGTCATCTCATTACCCCAATGCTTCATTTCAATTTTGAGAAAAAAAATCAACCCCATGTTATTTCCAAACTGCATACGACCTGTACACACTGGCCAATAAGCAGCATACCATTACGTGATAAAGAGACAATTGCATGTATAATCGTGAGTCTTATCTACAGGGCCGAAGGGCCGGCCGGACAAAAAATGAAAAAAATAATTTTGTCCAATTCCTCTTAAAAAAAAACCCAAACTTTTTCTGCTGAACATTTTATGGCGGAGGGGGGTATTGGACCGGCTATGATGATCATGTTGTATGTGACCTGTTGCTTTGACGGGCCGCCGCGCCATCACTGAAACGGACTGGTATAATAGACTTTCTGGGCTGGGTGTGGGCCAGAATTCGGAATCCATCCGAAAATTTCATCGGATTCACCCGACACTGTCGCCCGCAAATTTACTAATTATTAAGTCACCTGCGCCCTGTTTGTTGCAGCTTTTATGAATTTTACTTTCGTCACTCTGTACGTGGCCTTTAATCACAGGAGGAATCATCTAGCGCTCCCGGCGACAAAAATGGGAAAATATACCTACTTTTACAATGGTCAAACTCTGGGGTTCATTTTTCAAAAATTTCCTCCGGACACCCCCTATGCGCCCCAACCCGTCCAGGCTCCTCGGTCAGTAAAATTGGCCGCTCCGACACTTGAGCCCGGGCCGATTCCCGGCCCCAATCCGCCCCTGCTTATCTATTGTCGGAGGGTATATAACAAGGAGATTGCTGACTGTTAGACAAACGACCAGAGTCCCAGATACGATACGAGCAGAGACAAGCGGGGAGGAGAAGAAAGGCTTGGACGAATACATGGTAACTCCCGAGTTCAGCCACTGCCTTGGCAGAGGGGCGCAATGATGGATTTAATATAGTTATGTACCGTGCTGATGTGTTCCTGTCGTAGTCTAGTTCATGTATAGTTTAAGTTTGATATTCTGTTCCTATGTAAATAAATCATATAATATTTACAAAACTGAGCTCTGTTATCACTAAGATAGTGTTACAATGATCTATTAGGGTGCCTTTGTCATAAATAGGGTAGGGTGGAACTCGTGTTGAGTTTCAGCAATAAATAATTATTATCATAGAATGATGGCCCTTGATTACTTTGAAACATATTGTACACGCTTTAGAGGCTAAAGTTATCAATCTAAAATTTAGTGAAAGCTATTCAAGTTATCTACATGTATTCATAATCCCCAAACCAAGTATCAGTGTATGGCTTATCAGGACTCAGATACGTCAAATCGATTCTATAAAGCATTATAGATAAAAAAAAATCATCTGTCAACCCTCCGTGTTTCCAAAACATCAGTATATCTCAACGTTTTTAGCTACGTTCTCGTAGCTAATAAAGCATGTGCCATAGGAATAATATTTATTCCCAAAGTGCTCTTAGGTTTGTCTGCCTACTCTACATAGCTAATACTCTCCATTACCCACAAAAGAATAAGAATTGTGAATTTTATATATTGTTTTTTTTTTTAATCTGCTGGGGAGCGATGTGCAAAATAATTTTGCACCAGTTGGAAATTGCCATACGATGGGTGATTTATAATCGCCCCAAATGATTGACTCATTGAGCTGTTTCAATAGTTCCAAAATATTTGTAATTTTTTCAAAATTTGATTGTATGCTGTACTCGAGATTTAAATTTCTTTGCTATATATATATATATTGATATGCTGTCGCATTACATGTATGTAGGCTACACAACCAGGGGTGGATCTAAAGGGTGGGCGGGTGTTTGGAGGGCGTTACCATACCCCCCACCCCCGCTAAACTGTATATTATTTTTGTAAATCAACACTTCTTATGAGAAAGGTTTCTTTTCTTTATCCTTTATCCTTTATCGTCAGACGGTGGGACGGGATGGGCATTCACAATGTTATAGTATTTTAATACTATAACATTGTGAATGCCCATGAATTAAAATTCATAATAAAAATTAACGTCAAATGAGATGTTGGATTTCTCTGTTTAAAAATGACGATAGAAATCGTGTATTTAAAAAAAAAAAAAAAAAAAAAAAAAAAATCAAGGCCGGGATGGATTGTCGGGGGGGGGAACTTTGTCTCAGGAGGGAGTTTGCCAGATTCCTGCAAACATTCCTGGAAGCGCCCTTTACGGCCCGAGTCTTACGTTCATATTATAAACCATATTCCCGAAGAAGCGAGAGTGGGTTTTACAGCATATACATGTAGATATACGAAGTTAAAACGTAAACAAGCTTTCTATTGAAGGTGATTATAAAGACGCGCTTCGCTAAGAAAATCTATATTTAGACTTCAATAAAATAAGTGTACCCCGACATATTTGTCACTTCCGAGACTATGTAGGCCAAATTATAATTTTAATGACTGAAATACAATTTATTGTACTGTCACATGGTAGGCCTACACTAGGTAATCCGTTACTGTGCCAGAATGAATGGGGTTTTCCTATACGGATATTCATTTACACGGATGTTGTTCGTTAAAAACTGCGTGTTATTTTCCCACTAAAACGTTGGAGAACTATCCCTTTAACATTTTATTGGGTGAAAATGATTATTTATGTCAGTTTAAACACATGATTGTTATTGAGATAATAAACTCGTGTTGGACTGAAGTCCAGTAAAATGTGATTTTTGTGCTTATCACGTTCAGTAAGTACAAATTAATGACCATTGATAAAACTGATGTTGATATGGTTAAGATGGCTGTCATCTTCAAATTACTATGCGTTTTGTTATTGGTGTCAATAATCCAGTCTACACCATTAGACGACTATGTGAACAGACCTGATGCAACGTATAAATATTCAGAAATTACTCATTATGTGCATGAAGATCATACCTTATATATTCTTAACATGACGTCACAGACATGGTTAACAGGTAAGTATATATAGATCATCTTCTGCAGTAGGATGGGGGGTGTGATGAAATGAAATCAAATGGGGTTTAGCGTCCCACTGTTCTGTAAAATTAGGCTAAAGAAGGCGGGCATGCACTACGCGGTGGTTCATGGCTCATATTGTATGTATGGGTCGATACCCTTGCCTTGAGTATCATTTTTGACCGAAAAATACGGCGACAGCGCCCGAAGACCCTAAATTAACCGTAATAAAATCAGAATTCTGTGATTTTCTGAATCACTGAATAGAAATCAAAATTGCAGCAAAACCCCCACACGATGGCCAGTAAAAGTAACTTATTTCGGCTATTTTTTGCGGGATGGAATAATTTTCACATTTTTCTTTGTATACCCACTAAAATGTTCAAATTTGGCTTAGTGAGTAAGATGTTGGCTCGCCAACTTGGAGGTTCCGTGTTCGGTCTCGGTGTTGGATGAGAATGTTCATAGAGGGCACCGTCACCGTATAGTCTTTATTAGCCCAGTCGGTTTAGAACTAGAGAATGTTAAACCCCAGTTCATTCCATTTCACTCATATATCCAGGGGCGTTTTAAGGTTTATCGGGGGTGGGGGTGGGGGTGGGGGTGGTCTAGAGTGCCGCGCTTCGACCTCTAGTTGGTCGGTCGCCTCTGGGGAGATAGGGGCGCCTTCTAAACCCCGTGGGTTTCCTCCGGGCACTCCGGTTAAACCATAAGTTAGTCCCGAAATGAACTAGTTTGTGTCAAGTGGATGTTAAACCCCACTTATCTCTCTCTCTTTAAGGTTTATCACGGCGGAGGGTATACTATTTTGAGGGCCCTCTTTGGTGAGGGGGGGGGGTCTTGATTGATGATTTTTATGCCAAAGCAATGGCTGCATTCTCATTCAGTAATGGAGTCACGACAGTTAAACAGTGTATAGAAAGCGATTTCTCTGTTTAAAAAGCTCAATTTGTATGTATGCCTATGTAATTTAGAGACGATGATGGCAGATTTTCGTAACCGAAACCTGGCAAACCCCCTCCTGCAAAAATTCCTGGATCCGCCCCTGATTATATCATTATTCAAGGCCATAACCGACTGAAGCATATATGTATTTGCCCCATCGATATAAGAGTAGATGGCAGTGCCGCTGTCTGGGCAAAATTTTACTCATAGCACACTTTATGACATATGCTCGTCATCATTAGCCCAGTCAAAGTAGAACATCAGTACGTTAAACCCCAGTTCATTTCAATTAAATTTCCTTCATCAATTTCTAGACAATTGAACGACTGAGAATTAAATTGATACATCCGCAATTGTCAAGTACCGTTGTCAGGATATTAAGATGAACGATTATGTGTCATTCTAGTGACTTGACCTAGGAAGATTACTTTAATACTTTTCCTTGTTTTTTTTTATTTAACCTACAGTATTTAAAGCTGCATTTTAGATATAGAGCTGACAGTTGTCGCTATAATAATTCAAAAATTGACAATTTAAAAGGATTATTATATTAAAAGTTACAATTTGATTACATTATTCTGAGAGAAGTTGTAAACGGTTGAAGAATAGCAGAGTCTCGATTTCCATAGTAACCGTTGTTACGATAATAAACCAAGTATCAATTATCCATTTTTAAATTAAATTATTGCATGACGATCGTGTTTCAATCCATTCAAAATGGACGCCATCCGTTAGCCTAATGGAGAATTGATTATGGGCTTGGTATGTAAATAAATGTCTAATGATTTATATAATTTGAGGCCAAAATAAAGACCTTTAATAGACACATTTAGCTCACATAATGCATCTTTAATTAAGTTAATACATTCTGTTAATGTGTTTAATGACTTTCAGAGGATTTTGTCGAGAAACCAATATGGTGGCACTATCTAACAGTTACTATACCACATGTTATCAGATATCCTGATGCAGCTTTTATGTTTATCGAAGGGGGATCTAATAATAATGGGTAAGTCCATATCTGCATCATCACAAGATGTCTGCTAGTTTTACCACAAAATCACAAAAATATTACGGTTAACTATTTCCATTTTACCTTTCGTTAAAGTAATCAACCTCGTGGGATCCCCCCCCCCCCTCTAGTGGTTTCCTCCCACTGCTAAAGACCAATGCGCGCAAGTGAATTATTGAAATGAAATTAAACCATATGTTAGTCCCGAAATGACCTAGTTTGTGTCAAGTGGATGCCCCCCCCTCTCTCTCTCTCGCTCTCTCTCTCTCTCCCTCTCTCTCTCTTTCGTTACCTTAACACCTATGCCGTATTTTGTCAACATTGTAAGGCCACATAATGAACCATTTTTTTAGAAGTCTGTTATTGACCCTTTTCAAGTGGCAATTGCGAAAACCGTATCTTGATAAAGAGGAACATGGTAAGATATGATATTTATAGATATCTCCAAGGTCACGTTATCGAATAACTTCGAGATTAAAAAATTGGCGTATCAGGGCTGTATCTTCGAAAAAAAATCGTCACAAGTCCAAATTCAGTTTGTAGCAGTTCATTTTCTCCGCTGTCTTACCACCAATCTTCGGAAACGTTATCCACGTTCAAGTCAGATTTATTGCACTACGTACTTCTAAAATTTTGTAAACTTGATTTTGTCTAAAATTCACCCAGATTTTCTGGCGTGGTGCACCCTTAACAGTTGGAATTCGCAATAAAAGTAGACCGTAGTGCAGCCGCCTGGGCAAAATGTCCCTCACTGCACATTGTGTGGTTTATTAGCCCAGGCGGAACAGAACAGGAGGACTTTAAACCCCATTTCATTTTTTTTTTTTTTGTTAATTTTAGTATTAAATTACAATAATCATTTTCAATGGTGTTGGAAGTCATTGCTTCTGCATTGCACTTCGAACATTTTATATACGAAAGCAATATTTTTAACTGTTGATTATTGGTTCTACATTCTTATATCAACATTTCCACAATTATCAGCAGTGAATATTCGCTTGGCCGTTACTGATAAGGATACAATCGATGCATCTTAATGAACCCCAAATATTAACATTTTTCGTCCGACAAATTAAATTCTAAATTTTTTTTTTTATGTATTAGAAAAAAACCCATTAACACGTTTGAAGAATTTGTAGATAAAGTTATTTGGTCTGATATACTGTAATTATGTTTCCGTTAATATGATCATATGTAACGACGTAAAAAGGTGAACTACCCATACGTTATTAAGTGATTTAATATGAATGATATATGTGACTTTGAAGCTGGAAAATTATGTGGTCTACACTTTAGAACTGTGGAACGATTTCAGAATACGCCAACCGCTGAATTGTTAACTTACTATAGGTACGATCAATAATCAGTATGCTAGATTATAATACTAACATATTTAAAATAAAATAAAAGAACAGCTGGGTCGTTAATTTGTTTATTGTTAATACCCAGAATCAACAATCAAAAATCATTCTATTTCTGTAAATAAAGGATCAATGCTACCAAAAATGAGATAAAAGTACAAAAACATGAATAACACGTTTGTTTGTGGATAATGAACTACCTTTTCAATGTCCAGCCATTCCATTATCACAATTTCAAATGTTTTCACTTTTAATAGGAATTAACCCATAGATAATAAAATAATTGAAGAATTCTGCCAATTTTGAATAAAAATAAGCTAGTATGTGTTGTATTTAGTAGTAGTTAGAATTGGGAAATAGTCGGTAACAATCAACAAGAAACCCAGCAGTCATTAAGAGAGAGAGAGAGAGAGAGAGAGAGAGAGAGAGAGAGAGAGAGAGAGAGAAGAGAGAGTTTAACGTCCACATAATCTAGGTAATTTCTGGACTAACATATGGTTCAATTTATTTCAATAATTCGCTTGTGTGTAGGAGTCCTGAAGAGTGGGGGGAGGGGGGTGGAGGACCTGGAGAAAACCCACAAGGTTGGACAGGCGACCCTATTCATTGTCACGGACAACTGGGAAATCGAAACCACACCAGTTGACTCAATGACATAACTTATGATATAGCTGTAACTATTAGGCCATCCACAAAAGCCGCGCCCAGCCATTAACAGGTTTCTGAATCATAGACCCCAGTTCTCGCAAACGTTCTATAGGACAAGTTATTGGAGGGTTCTTTTCTTCTGATAAAGAATGAACCATGTTGGAATTCAGAGTCGGGCAATGTTGTTTTGCGTAGTAATTAAAACCCAATAGACAGTCTAAAATCAACGTTTATGAAATGGCCTTTTGAATTACACTGTAACATATTGCGACTTTCTCTCTTCAGTCTCGGAACACGCAGCTGCCGGTGAGCTATGTTTATTTCAAATGTAAAATTTGACATGAAACAATTTTGTTTATATTTTCCAGATAACCAAAGTTGTTTTTTTCTTTTTCAGGCCCCCGACGGGAACTGATAATTTTGTTGCGCTGACAACAGCCATGGCTGTGAGCACCGGTGCTATTGGTGCAGACTTGAAGATGATACCAAATCAGCCAGTAGTTTTTAAGGTATTTTGTATGGTTTAACTTGGCATTAAGTAATAGAGGTGTGTTATTCGTTTGCACAAAATGTAGCACCATTGGGTTGTAATGTGCATAAACTTCAAGGTAGTCCTACTTAGGTGACTTACCGGAATCCCAAACAAGCAATCAATCGTCGCCATTCTAGTCCGTGAATTAAGCAACTTCAAAGTTTTCCATCGGTTTAGAATCGAAATCCCACTCTATGCCGATTTGAATTCTAACCATCCAATCAGACTGTTGCAGCTGCATTTATAACTAATAATTGATGCCCGAAAAACGTCGCACAAAGTAGAGTAGCTCCAAACAATATGGTTTAATCCATGGACAATCCAGTACAAATTCGTGGTAATCTATTAAAAGAAAAGTAAAATTAGTGTTTTATGCGATTCCGGGCACTTTATTTCGCCAACTAGATGAAATAATAATTTTTGTTTTCACTCTATCCGTCTACCCGAAAAGTCAGATTGCTCTAATGTTAGTTGGAGTAGGCAGTTGTGCCACAGTCCGGGTAGGCCTAAAATGTCCTTCATAGCACACCGTAGCCTACTGCTGAGCAAATCAGTAAGACGGTAAACCCCATTTCATTTCCGCTATATCCATCATTGAACACAGAACTATATAAATTATTTTAGGCTGATCCAACACATCAACGTAGATCTGAGGATGCCATCATTGCATGGACATGGAAGACATTTGTTGAATCCAATGGTTCAAATCCGGACATTCTTCTCAGAATGCCAATGACAAAGGTAAAATGATATTTATGTTTGCTTTTAGCAGATTACAGTGTCTAGTAAGAGCGGCCTGTTATACATTGGAGATATGTGGAACGAAGTCGGTGTAGGATAAAACACGAGACTGAGGTTATGTTGGGGAAAGAATCCTGGAGAAAATAACCTGAGAAAAAAGAAAAATCGAAAAAGAAAAAAAAATATATTTGCATGTACTTTTATGACTTCAGGCTGCGGTTAGAGCACTTGATACCATCGCCGATTTCGCCAAAAAGAAAATTAACACCACCGTGGATAAATTCTTTATAGCTGGCGCATCTAAGGTAAATACGTATATTAATAGTTCATCTGACTTGTGAAAGGAAAACCAGATTTTATGACATATTATGTTGTAATCTGTGTTTTGGAATTCTTATGGTAATTTCAACAGACTTCAGTCAACTGCGTATAACTTTCCCGAAGCAACGACTGCGAGTTTTACAATATCTGGACCAGAGGCGGATCTAAGGGGGATGGGGCTTCTCTCAGACCCAAATATTCCATTCCGAACGTTTAGTTAGACGGAAATATCAGCCAATTGCTCTTGGAATGGCTACAGTTGCAAGGAAATGGCGAATAATTTTCTTGGGGACCCTCCCGTCCAAATCCACCTCTCAGCGGCGTGCACCGTCTCTGTGGTCAGCGCCCCCTCCTAGATCCGCCCCTGTGGACGTTGCTAGATTACTTCACAATTACTTCACGTGTCCGTTCTCAAGCTGAGCTAAGTTTCGTATGTTGCTACGAGTACAAGAAATTTGGCAGAGTTGGCAATTGCCGTTTTGTCTGCCAAGATTTTGAACTGACATAAGTCACTGCGCATTGAACATTTGTTAGGTGTTCATTTGTTTGTATTTACAGCGTGGTTGGACAACGTGGACTACTGCTGCAGTGGATAAAAGAGTTATCGCAATGGCGCCTATTGTCATGGATTTATTACACATGGTTCAGGTAGGTTGGTTTATACATTCTGCTAACCTGGAGGTCCCGGATCCGATCCCAGTGTGGACAGAGAGAGTTGCTCGAGATTTTCCGGCCTGGTTTTCCAGCGTGGTTTATTACTGTCGTGTCGGACGAGTAGACGGGACGTAATCCTGACGTCCCATGTACACATTGGCGTGCACGTAAAAGAGCCCATGACAGTTTGAATTCAAATGATGCTCGAACAAAGTTTCTTCCATAGCACAATATATGGCGTATGCCTGTCCTTATTAACCCCGTGGGTGTAGAATTCATTTAATTCACCCTGACCACATCTCACCCGTGTAATTGGCATTATATACCGTTAATTGTTCGCTCTATGAATCCCGAGCGTGTGCAATAACCTCAGCAAATCCACTTTTCAAATTTACATGATATTGATCTAAATTTTTACATCTAAAATTACTAAATGATATCTTTTATTTTAATTTCAACTTTTCAGAATCTACATCATCATTTCCGAGCTTATGGTGGTTGGACGTTCGCTTTTAAAGATTATTATGTACTTAATTTTACTGACCATTTAGATGACCCATATACCCAGGCCATGGCTGATATAATCGATCCTATTTGTAAGTTTCTACTTTAATACGCTATCCTATTCTGGTTTTCATTCTTCGCTCGTACCCTTGTGTACAAGCGAACTATTGAAAACAAATTAAAACATGTGTTAGTCCCGAAATAGCCTAATTTATTCTATTAAGGTAGATAAGGCACAGCTACAGTATATTAACCTGCCTGATACAGATATCAAAGTAGATAAGATACGGCAGATGTAGAAAAAAATATGTATGCATTACAGTGTCTATGGGATGAAATGAGATGGGGTTTAACATCCTACTTTCTGTACCCACTGGGCTCATGAAGATGGGCACCGGGCCAATGCATGTGTAAAGCTTTGACAAGTTTTCGGACTATTTGAAGGCTTTTGAGAGTGGCTATTTTTTCAGATTACGTGACTTGTCAGTTATTCGGAATAATAAGGTAGTATGCAGTAGCATTGGGTCATTATTGGGTAGTTTGGGGTAAACATTTTCTTGCCCTCTACTTGGGAGCTTATCATCCCTGTTGTCGGACCGAAAGCCAGCTTTCTTTCCTTCTATAAGAGAATATTAGACTCTATATTATGGTCTTCAGTCCAGTCCGTAGATAATATATATTTATAACTGATTGGATTTCTGGTCTTGTTATGATGATTTAAAATGTAAAATGAAATGAAATGGGATTTACCGTCCCACGGTTCTGCTTCGAATTCCAGTTAAAATTTGACCATGGCACCACTGTCTGGTGCATGCCCGTATTCCTTAGTCAAGTCAATGAAAACAAATAGGCTGTCAAATTCCGTTTCATTTCATGTAGGTGCGTTTCACTGTTTTCTTAATACTCGTGTGTTTGTATTTTGCAGCGTATAATGAACGTTATGCTACTATACCTAAGATTATAGTATCAACTGGTGGAGATGAATTCTTTTTACCCGATGATTCACATTATTATTTTAATGAATTACAAGGACCAAAATATCTCCGGTAAATATAAACACATAATACTTTCATACCTAAATATATCCCCCACGCTTTCTTACCTATTTCATGTTCTCTTTTCGTGTGGAAGTAAGTCATTTTACTATATTATAATTGAATGCAGAACCTTAAATATACATTATGAAAGAGTCAAATCTGCCTATTGTGGTGTCTTTCTTTCGGCTTCAAATAAGGGTTGGATTAAAGGCGGCCCAACATTAATTCTAAAATGTTATATTTATAACTTTATGATATGTTGTATTGACATACAAATTGAATTTGTATGAGTGTGAAGCACGTTGACCAGAATATGCCCCATTTTCACTGTTGACATTAACCCTTGGTAGTTTGAATTTGAAAAAATAGTAGGTTATAACGCTACTGTTCAAAGTGTTACCCATAGAACACTGCATGGCGTACGTCCGTCTTCATTAACCCAGTCAGAGCATAAAAGTAGGACGTTGAGCCCTATCTCATTTCATTCCATCAATCATTTTCAGAATTTTACCAAATGCGGAACATTCCTGTGCTGGTCATGAAATTAGTTTGTTATTTACAATGCGGGCTTTCTTCTTGTCGGTTATTACGGTACGTTCATGTATTTTTTTATATTTTAATGTGGTCGTATGTGGTTATCACTCGTTCGTCCACCTGCCAAAACTCCCTTCACATTTCTAGTTAGAATAATTATGGTTGATGTGTATTGTGTTGTTTCTCTCGTAGGGGTTGAAAGGAGTGGCGCATGGTTATTCTATTGTATTATGAACCTTTATCAAATATTTTGAGGTTGTCTTACTTGTTACAAGGCAGAAGGATGGGTGGGGGATATTGCTTTAACGCGTGGGCGTAAAATCATGCGATTTGTCATTGAATCCAGATTTGTTGTTTACGATTCCCAGCTTGTCCCACTTCGTGGATTTCCTTCCGACCCTCTAGTTTTCTCCCAGTGCTGAAGGCCCTTACGCGCAAGCGAATTATTGAAATGAAATTGGACTACATTAGGTTAGTCCCGAAATGACCTAGTTTGTATCGAGTGGACTTAAACCCCATTTCTCGTTGTCCTCTCAAACTGCTATAGACGGGCGTAGTACACGGGCAAAGAGTGTTTTTGCTCTTTTTAGATGCCTATTTTCATTCATAAAAAATCACCTTTGTATGATATTTATACATTTCAGAAAACGCCACTTCCCAAGTTTACATGGGTTCGAGAAGAGGTAATTAATGTATAATATACTTCTCAGGATTTGTGTTCAGAATCTGAAAGGAATTAAGCTTCTTTTATTTAAATTTATGTTCAAATAAAACACAATCTATTTATTTGGATTGATCTAATGTGTCATTTCAATTGGTTCTAGTACACGATGTGTTGTATACGATTCAATTTTTGATTTGAAAGAAATGAAATGGACTTTATCGTCCTGCTGTTCTGCTTCGACTGGGCTAATGAAGACAGTTGTTTATCAAGGTTGAGCGGAAGTAGCTTTATTCAATATTTTCACCTGATGTAAACTTTCGAACGAAGATAGATTGTCACCCAACCTCAAATAATTCAATGAACTCGACAGTTTTAACCAATATCAAAGACATGTTATTTCAGTGCCATTTAGTAATTGAACAGGAATACACCCGTCACAAATCTTTGTAATACAATTACTCTTATTACTGATCTCAGAGACAAGATGTTCCGTCTTCATTATTCCAGTCGGTAAAGACATGTACGACGTTAAACCCATTTGATTTGACTTGAAAGACAGAGTGTCATTTTAATGTAAAACCAGATATAATTTTAAGCTAACATGGTGATTTGTTTATGAGGATGGAAACTGATATTTTAAAGATTTAAATATTAGAAGAATATACCCGATGCTAATGTATTTTCAGACACCAACAGGTGGACGCATCACAATAATGTCAGATCAAAAACCTAAAACTGTTAATATGTATTATGCCACGACCCTTGATGGAGAAAGGTTTGGGTTTTTTTTTGTATAACATTAAAGATTCATTATACGAGATTGGATAAAGAGCTGACAGTTCTAACTATAATAGTTAAAAACTACATAATGTAAATTTCTCCACTACGAATCAAGATATTAGCTTTTACTAAAGTCGGTACGATAAAAAACATAATCTCGATTATCCATTGCTCGATGCTGTAAATCTGACATTCACGATTTTAATCGCGGCAACAGAAGCCAAGACTTGAACAAAACGACAATAATATGTCGGAAGATCGGTAGTAATGCTGTCGATGGCACTGAAAAGTAGTGATTGCCAGAAAAAAGATTGGACTTGTAGAAAAAAGCCTATCGATTCACGGTATCCACCTTCCACATTAGTTATATTTTTAAATTGCGATGTCTCAATAGAAAAAAAACCCCTTCATTTTCTATATACACTTATTCAAATCTATATTATCATAGTTGCTGTGCTTGGATCGTATAACATTCATATTTTAAATTACAGGAGAGATTTCAGATTATTAGTTGGTACACCAGGAGACCCATCAAAACCAATGCCCCATCCAGTAATTTGGTTGCGCGATGATGTCAAAGATATGGTATGTTATATGATAATTATTCTTTTAAAACTATAAACTATAAAAAGCTGGCATACCACGCTATAAGGAGTGCGTGACATACGGTCTTACGTTGGACCATTCTTTACTAAACTCCATCAAGATAGGCACACGTTTCAACATGACAATACTGTAGCGCATTACAGTACCACGTGTCTTATACTGCCAGTACTCTTGGACTTTATTGATCGCTGTCTCAGGGGCGAATCTAGAAATGTTTGCATAGGGGCTTTGCCAGGTTGCTGTTACGGAAATCTACCATCATCGTCTCTAAATTACATAGGAATACATACAAATTGAGCTTTTTAATCAGTGAAATCATTTTTACACCGATGTAATTTCATTGATGCAAGGCCTTATTTTTTTTATGTAGCTGAGCAGCGTGGGGTTTGCCCCCCCCCCCCTCTGGATCCGCCCCTGTGTCTCGACTAGTTGCAAAATGTCAAAATGAAGCAACATTATATCCCATGAGCAATCATTCAGAAACGCATCTCCTCCATGCGACGGTGTATACAAATTACATTTCATGTTCATTATGTATGGCCACCACTTATGGGATATTGGCGAGTGACTGTCAAGTACTAATATTCTCATATATTTTCCAGGGAAATAACACATACGTTGCAGAGATGGAAAAGCCATTTGTTGGATGGACAGCCTTCTTCGTGCAGGTAATGATATTGAAAATTAAGATCATAGAATCCTGGGATTTCTGGGATTTCGTCCGTGTCGAGTGTTGTTGGTTACATTCAATTACACATCATATTGGCTACATTGATGAACATCTCAAGCACTTGAAATTATGTAGACAGAGATTGCTTATATTATTATTATAATATGTAGAAGGTATATCTTCCGTCATTACGGATTCCCAGGATGATCGTGACCAGAAGTAGGGTCGCCTGTCCAACATCGTCAGTTTTCTCCGGGTCCTCCGCGCAAGCTAATTATTGAAATTAAATTGGAACTAGTTTGTGTTGTGTATGTTAAACCCCATTTTTCTCTCACTCTCTCCCACAATTAATTGTCAAACCCCTTACTATCGCTAATAACGAGATGGAAGAAAAGGGATTTGTGCATTGAATATAACTTCCGGTCCAGACATCCAGAACCTTCTGGTCTTCAACGTACGTACATTAATTGCCTGAGTGATAGAGACTTAGACCAACTAATGGTACTTGATGTATTTTCTACATAGTTCTAGTGATGACAATATGGTGACTAATGTATTTGTAACATTAATTTGTTGCTGTTTTGATTTTGGCAGGTAACATTCCAGGGTGTGGCCGACGCAGTATTAGAATTTACAACAGAAACTCAGATCGTTCCAGATGTATTTCCTTTCCCCGACTGTCAGGGAACTGGCTGCACGGGTGTCCTAGTCTAATTCATCATTTTTCAATTGTAAATAAAATATTTTTATTTGTCTTGTTAGATCTCAATTGTCCGGATTTTTGTGTATCATGAACATGTGGGTGTATAAAAAAAAAATATGTGAAGAAATTGTATTCATAAGTTAAGGGGGCATAGAATGAAAGGCGCCGTTGACCGGTATATAATCCTAGCAGCATGTCAGATCTGTATCAAGAGTTCTTAACTCTTAGTTCTTGATTCTAATATTTAATTGTTCAGTTCCGATTTTGCCAGTTGATACTGAAATTATATTTTTGTTACATGCAATCGACATTTAGATTCAACCGTTTTCCCTAATAAATTTAAATATTTTTATACACAGTTCAGAATACTATAGGGTGCATTTGTATGCAGTCCATGTAAGGACTAAAGCTAGAATTTGGTTGACCAACAGCTGTAGGAGGCATTAATGTACAGAGAAGTCAGAAGTGTAGGGGACGTGAGGTGCTATCAACGCAGACAATTTAGATTATACAACCCCATTTTTAGTAAAATATTTCTGTGAGTACCCCTTTAAAAGAAAGGGGAAGGGGTTTAACGCCTTACTTCTATGCTCTGACTGTGCTAATGAAGACGGGCACACACCTTACAATGTGCTACGAGGGGTGTTTTGCCCGGACAACGGCGCTACGACCTACTCTTATCTGGAGTTCCAACGTATACGGACCATCCGCGCGACAATACGTTTTCCCTTGCCCCCCCACCTTCAACAGAGCCAAACCATTTATTCAATATTATCCATAATATTCGAAATGTAAAAACACGAGTTTGTGATTTCAATATTTTGACCAATTTCTATCAATATTTATGTTGCTAACTTACAATGGAAATATAGGACCCCAAACTAAAATATTTAAGACACAGTAAACATTTTAAAATCCGTACACGACGTCGTGTGCTCTATGGCTTCGAGTGCCATTTGTAATGAACAAAGAAAAACATAAACAAAAAGTAATTAAAACAACAAAAAAAAAATGTACATAATGAACTAAGCTCAACCGACTGGCTTCAGTTTGAACTACTTGTGCATTTCGCCGAAAAAAAAAATAATTAGAAACTACAATACGAATGTGAAAGATCGAACGTAAATCGCTTATAGGTCCATTTCCAAAGAATGGGGCTATACACCCTTTAAATTATATGATTATCAACAGATCAATAAATCAGAGGTAGAATATTTCCGAGCCTATACACTGCTCAGCAAATCATTTGACAAAACCACCGCTCGTAAAGGCTTTTCTCAATGATGGCGGGTTGGAAAGTTTTACTACAGGTTTTTACCCTATTGTCATATTTCTGGATAGTCACAGCAAGTTTTGATTCAAAATACATCAAGACACAGGTTTTTCGGGAAGGCAGCAATTGTGTAAAAGATGGTTTTGATGCGATGGGGATTATGGAGAATAGAAGTCGTTCGTTGATACACTGCAGTATATTATGTTCATCTACAGAAAATTGTAGAAGATTTATGTTTGATAAAGAAACCAAACTGTGTTCAATGTTTGAATCTGGTGAAAATTGTATCACAGATGAAGAAGTAGATAATATTATCTGTTATAGACAGGTCAGTACTTATTTAGCAACAGAAACTCATTTATCCGGAAATCCAGGACTCGAGGCCCTTGTTCGGCGAAAGTTTCCTTGGCATGAAGCAGTATATAGTGATTTGAATGGGACAAACCCCGAGACCCTGTAAATACGATTGGGTGGGAAAATTAGGGACAAAAATTTGGTCAAAGTCACGATATAGTCATGGCTTAACCTTACCCTAACCCCCCAATCTCCTCAACAGTCATGCGAGCTAGCCCTGTTTACCTCTCACGACCTTGATGAAATCTACAGTTGATTTCTAGCAGTCTTGCGCGTCGTAGGGCCAGATATATATTGTATGTCCGGAAAACCTTGTGGGCTTTATTGAGATTAGATTTCTGGAGGGATCCTAGATAAATTAACCAATATCCAAGTTTTTTTTTTAGGTTTTTGTTACATAATGACAGGTTATACACTCTTCGTGCCATCTTGACATGTGCCATCTTGACATCGACACCCCTGGTGGTCTTGGTAGCATTCCTTATGTCATTATGTAACTTGTTTGATTCAACTGTCTGATAAGCAAACTCTACTGAATGTTAAATCTGGTATGATACATTAACCAGGTGTCTAATAATAAGATCCTTTTGTCGAGAAGGGTTTATAAAACGAGAAGGGAAACGACATGGGCAGTCGAGTTTAGGTGGGGACTTCTAGAGGTTACCTTCGGACTAGGCAGGTCTCGAAGAGGTGAGTCGAGGTGAGAGCGTTTTGGAGTTGGTACATTTGGGCCAAGCTGAGACATGGTTCCCTCAATACAAGATTAGTTCTGTGGTCGTTAGCATTAAGATGTTTGTACTTGATATGTAAGAAGTAGAATAAAAGTATTATTTGAAGTTACACCAGCGTTGTCATTCAGAACCAGACTTAAGGGCACAATACTGTAATATATTAATTGGTGCGGTGGACCAGACCAACGTTTTTGAAGTCCTGACCACTAGTAGATCAAACATTGACAAAGTATTAACGCGTTTATCTCTTACATTTTTTGTTTTGTCTATACGTGTATATTATCCCAAATGTTAATGGGATGGCCCGATATTTACCGGAAAGATTTTATTTATGTTTTGACGTACCCCAGATTATTATGGGATGCCTTTCGGGAGAGAATTTGTTTATATTCCTCAAGATAAATTGTGTGGCTTTATATATATATGCCAGCGCTTAAAGTAGAGCGAACGTATTTTTTGCTTGTTTTATAGAGATAAACTGTTAGTTCTTTCAAAAATATCGTATTAAAGATTGATGGAATGTGTTCTTTATCTTGAAGTAACACAGGATGACATCCGAATTTCAATTGCGTCCATGTAAGTAATAATGTAAATATCGTTAAATCGCTATCTAAGGTCAAATCTGTTCCACTTGCTAATTTGATTAACTACTGGTTAAGTTCACTCCGTGATATGATAAGCAGATGATAAAATTTGGACACGGGTAGCAGTTATAACATAGCACGACATGGCAATAACACAACGTTCGGCCAGACGGTAATGAAAATGGAAAGACTACCAGGCTACTCTAAGAAAAATATACTGACCTTCAAAATTACGGAAAACTCAAACGAAAAAAAACCCAACCCAGAAATAAAAGAAGAAGACGACAAAATAAAAGAAAAAAAAAATAATTTGTATCTCCCTACAGTTGACCACAACGATGTACGGAAGAAGAAAATGGAAATAATAATCTATGCGATTTCAATAATTCGCGTGATAAAAAATTAAATAATTGTATTATGTGATTCCAGTAAATGGCGTGTGTGAACATTAAAATAAGGTGTATTAGATATGTGATTTCAATGATTCGAGAAAGAAAGGGGAGAAAAGGATTTGTATTATCTTATGTGATCATGTGAGACATGGTGGTGTGAAAAGAACCTTTCTGTATATATAACTCGTAAATTGGTGTTTTGTTCTTTGGATTTTCCTTTTAGATGTTTGTTTATAGCATGAAATTTAATTAGTGCTGTTTTTTGTGTCTTTTTAATTATTATAATTGTTGTTTTTATTTTATTGAGGGTAGTTGTTATCGATTCCATTTATATTCAGTTTTGTAATGACTTTAAAGGGACAATAACACACTTGCTGGCTTGGTAGCTCCAGTAAATAAATAATAGCCTTATTCTAAGTACTAGATGTTTAAGTGTCCTCTCTGTTGTTTAAATTATTCATTACATTCTATTTTACTTGTCCAGAGGGTTCGAAAGTATTTAAAATCCAAGTCACATTTGAAAAGGTTAACGGTAGGCTTTTCAAATCATTTAATTGAGTTTTTCCAATTTTTTAAATTAGGTGTGTTAAAATGAAATTTATATCATATCAATTAATTGGAATATTGTAAAATAATACAATTTGTTGACCAGAATAAAGATTGGGACATATTCAGTTACAAAGCGGTAATGAGCTTTAAAAAAAATGGCCTCCGCTCTGTCCTATCTTCTTTTCATTTCTCTTATAAACCCTCTCTAGACAAAGCATGTCAAACGATTAGACATCTGAAGTTACACCAGTGTTGTCACCCAGAAGTAGATTTAAAGACTCAATATTGTCACATTAGTTGCTGTGTGCGAATTGTCACGCTCTAGGTAGCTATCGTATATACAAAAGTCAAACGTCTGAAAAGATCATTTATTTTTCTTGTTTATATTGTTTCACAGAAATATGTGTGTAATAAATTACATTGTACCAGATGTCCAATTGGTTACTATGGTGATCAGTGTCAACATATTATACAAGGTAGGATATCATTAAAGCATGTCCGTTTGTTTTAGAATATTAGGGACCTTTACACAAATGAATATAGGAATACGAACACGAAAACGCGTTCAGCTTGAAATATTTATTGCTACTCTAGGCTCGATCCTGACTCGGCAGTCGAGGTAAGTCTCGACGTGATAGAGTTTAGGAGTCGAGCGCAGCGTGGGAGCTTTTAACTTAACTTATTCGCATTGAATTGCTGAGTCATTTGATGAACTGTTGACTTAAACGGCCCCCGACTCGATGTGCGGCGATTTGGGACTAGACTCGGGACTCAAGGTCCAGCGACTTGTTCCCACATCTTATGTACAACGACCATGATACTACGAAAACCTCTACACGTCATACTTTTAAAGTCACTCGCGCATCCTGCACCGGATACACAAAGGATGTGTATCATGTATAAGAATCAAAATTTTCTATTTTGTAGATTGCTCAGAAGGACGCTCAAAATTGTTATTTCCTGAAAAAAAGATGCTGTCCTTCATTCATCCGTCACTGAACGGTCCAGTAATTGAAGTGAACTGCGCCTTTAAATGGGGAGGATTAACTTACATACACTATAGAAATTATAAATGCCTGGAGCTGGACTTCAATAGGACCATGGATGAGTATGCAAATGGATTCGGACACCCACATGGAAACTATTGGTTAGGTTTGGAGCATGTCTACAACATTCTCCAAAATCATCCCATCTTTGCACTGCAGGTCGTGTTCACATTTGATTCCCCGGATTGGAACTGGGTTCAAGGGTTTTATTATGGTTTTAATATATCCGATCGTTTAGATCATTACAGAGTTACTTTCAGTTTTTATTACCCTTCACCTACAAACCCGTTAGGCGATTCCCTGACAAATGGCGCATACACTATAAACGGCAGACCATTTTCAACTTATGACAGTGATTCCAGTAAACACGATTGTCCAGGGCGTTTTAATGGAGGATGGTGGTATCTCGATGATCCAGTCTGTAGTCGAGCTAACGTGAATGGTAAAAGGCACGCAACAAGTTTTGAATCCAGTTGGCACTGGCAGGATGATCTTGGAGACAGAACATCATTTCATGATGTCAATTTATGTATAGTAAGGTTTACTGGTACATTATTGTTATTTTGAGATCCCCGGATGTAAAATCAGCGGCCAATTTGGCTACCGATCCGCATGTCGTTGCTGTTGCTTTTGGTATCACACACTCTTTTCTGTAAACCTTTATACAGGCGCGGATCCAGGATTTTTTGCAGGGCGGGGGGATCTAGGTTTGATAATTGCTTAACTAATTGCGCTCAACCGATTAACCCGAGAAAAATTTGGTAAATTATTTCCGGAAGGTAAATTCCAAAATTACAGGTCTAAATCGCCAATAAAATCGCATAAAAAATTTTCAAGTCTGAGCAGGGGGTCCGGACCCCCTGGACCCCCCCCCCCCCCCTCTGGATCCGCGCCTGTTATATGAAAGAATATCTTACATGATGGGATGGGGGCAAATGTTTTATCCCGTGCGCGATAGATCCTAACCTGAGCAGAGATAAATAATTTGATTGGTTGAGATTTTGAAACAAGATAACTTTTGTTCAAACTGGGTATAGTTTCAATACTAACACCTTGTCTAAGTGCGACCGTGTACATTTACTGCGTAGGTTAAATATATTAGCAGGCAATGTGATGGTGTCGCGATTTTGGAAACACGACCGCTTTGATTCTTATTAACTGAAAGTGATAAAATTTGGTGTACATGTATAGTTTCATTACACCAAAAACTTGACTAAGTTCGATAATGAACAAAGTCTCGATTAACCATTTTTTATTGTTTCAATCTATTGAAAATTTAGACATTATAATTTTAATTATAATGTTAAAACATGTCAATACCATAATGAACCCTAGATTTGTAATAGATTTAAATTTGTGCTTGATAATGTAACGTAAAAATGGATAATCGAGACCCAAAATTAATATCGTAAAAGTGATAGCAATGCTAATCGAAGCTACACTTTAATCGGCGATAACTCGACTCAGAATAAATTAATTGGACTGAGATTTTCAACATTTTCCCTTTTCATTGTCTATTTTTAATCTATTATAGCGGCAACTGACAGCTCGTTTTCTAATCTTATATAATGTCCCTTTAATGTTCCATGATTAGCATTTCCGCTATGGATAAGCATAAATAAGAAATTTGATCTGCCGATGCTTTGTTTAAAACCTTGACTAAGTTAGATATGAGCATCAGTGCTAAGTGTAAATGTAGTTGATGATTGCCTTTTAAAAAGATAAATGTGCAATTAATATATGTCATCTATTTATTTTGGGATTCAGGCCAGAGACATCAGCCCCACTATTGCCTTGTTTGTGAACTTTTTGTTCTAATTTTATGACCATAATTGATGAAATTTTCTGTAGAATTATTTGAATAAAATCATTATACATAAATACATTTTATGTTTTTATTGTTTTCTTAATAGTAGTTGTTCGGATGGGATAAAAAAATTCGAGATCCCGACTGCACGTAAAAGAACCCTTGTCAGCTGGAATTCAATATAAGGGTATATAGGGCGAAGCAGAACTTTCCTCAAAGCACACTGTATGGCGTATACCCGTCTTCGTAGTCCCAGTTGGTGCAAAATAGTAGGAATGAAATTCACTTTCATATCATTTCAATTCAGTTCTTGGTAATTTTGTCCTGACTTGTGATCAGACTCCATTGTTGACTTATATACTATTCAAAAAAAGTAGGGGATATTTGATTTTGGGGGCATAATACTAAAATATGCAAATGACTACGAAAAAAGTCACTATAGAACCTAACAGAAGAAACATTTCCAGTTACATGTGACGCCCAAACGCACCAATAGCTACCGCATGGAATGCAGGTGATGCTTGGGATCATCATGGGGGTCCAACCCAAGATTTGCACGACTCTGACTTTGAATGTTACAGTCATTGTGGCATTGAATTCCAGGGTGGAAACATCAGTTTAATTGTTTTAGTGACCAGAAAACAAATTTTGATATGCGTCGGCTTACCCAAAATGAAAGGTTACGTGCCCTTGGCATGCTACAGATCGGCACAACACAGGCGGTTGTGGCGCGGACGATGAATGTTTCTCAGTCTGTCATAAGCAGATACCGTGATACACAATCGGTACAGGACAGACCACGCCCGGGTCGACCAAGGGCGACAACTCAAGTCCTGGGTGTGGCGTCGTCGAAACGAGCGCTTCCAAAACGTTAACGTCATCAGACATGATCGATTTGGGGGTGGTTCTGTTATGGTGTGGGGAGGCATCACTGTTGCTGGAAGAACGGCTTTACATGTTGTTGCAGGGCGTGTTACAGGCCAGTACTACCGGGACAACATCTTGGCAGTCCATGTTGTGCCGTTCGCATGACGCCATGGCCGCCGTTTCATCTTCCAGGATGACAACGCAAGATGTCACAGGGCCAGGATCGTTACAGGTTACCTCCAACAACAGAACATCACCACATTACCTTGGCCAGCACAGAGTCCCGACTTCTCCCCCATCGAGCATGTCTGGGACATGCTTTGACAGAGGTTACGTCAACGTCAACAACGTCCTGCCAATGTCCAAGAGCTTGCTGCTGCGTTGCAACAGGAATGGGACAAACTGGACCAAAATGACCTTAGACGTCTCGTGGAGTATGCCACGTCGGATCAATGCTTGTTTGGCAAACAGAGGAGGATTTACCCGTTACTGACTTTGCTGTGATGCTGTGGTAACTTTGCTGTTTGACCCCGGGTATCATTTTACCCTTATAATGGTCAGTCTGTGCCTTACTTAGTCTAACGATCATATGGAATAAATCGATGAATGTGAACTTCATTTCATTTTGTCATTTGTTTCTTCGTCAGTTTCATTAGGTGACTTTAATAACACTTAAAAATCAAATATCCCCTACTTTTTCTGAATAGTATATGTATCCACACCACCAGACGCCCATACGAATTGTAAACATTTGTAACAAATAACCGAAACCTATCAATACAAAATAATAAGCCCTCAAGAATTGAGGTGAACAGGCGTTCAGAACGGTCTGTTATTGACGTTTCGCAATGTTTTCGATTGGAAAGTATAAACAAGAATAACTTTACAAAACTAATAATTCAATATGGTTTCAGGGAGGTTTTAATTTGTATCAATGCGGTATCTTTTTTTAAACCGACGAAATAACCGAATAATTAAAGGAGCGCAATGGCGTGTTAAAGCAATGAAAAAGTGACACTTTTTATAATTAGATGATTGTAAAACTCCTTTGAAACAAAATAAAATTTTTTTATGAACAGTGGGATCGAACCCGAGAGCCCAAATTTAGCGACCAGCTGTTCTGAACCGACAGGGCCAATGAAATATCCTACTCTTCTGCTCCCGTTGGGCTAATAAAGACTGCTGGTATATGTCACGCAGTGTGTTAGAAGAGGATTTTTTTCCCGGACAGCAGCACGACGTATCGAGTTCCATCTGTCAAAGATTCTTTTACATACACACCAATGTATTGCCCCATTCCAGCGAATATATGATGTTCCGTGTCGGACTCTACACAATTTGGCGACAAGAAAATGCAGGGGCGGATCCAGGGGGGGGGGGCAAACCCCACCCTGCTCAGCTACATAATGCCTTGCATCAATGAAATTACATCACAAAATGATCCTACATCGGTATTATAAAAATGATTTCTCTCTTTAAAAAGCTCAATTTGCATGTATTCCTATGTAATTTAGAGACGATGATGGCAGATTTCCGTAACATAAACCTGGCAAACCCCCTGCTGCAAAAATTCCTGGACCCGTCCCTGAAATGATATTACTTTTAATTTCATTTTGAGTACAATCACTAAGATATCATAGCACATTATGAAGTGTGGTGTGTGGTTTCACAACATCGAAACCTTGATAAGTTCCATCTAAGATTTAGTTTAATACTTGCTGATTGCTTGTTTTTGTTTGTTTGTTTTTTTAAAAAAAAAGATAGTATATGTAACTTATTAATATATATCATTTATTTATCATGGAGTTCAGCCAGGCTTTGTGGTATATTGTTATTGGTGTATATGTTATATATGTTAAACAAGGCCACATTTATTTGAATAAAATCATTATTTATAAAAGCATTTAATGTTTTTATTGAGTGCTTGACTCTTTTGTTCCGAATTGTGACCTTTGGCGATTCAAAGTTTAAGGGGTTCAGATCATATTGTTTGTAAAAAAAATTGTATTGATATAAGTGAGGTTCTAAATAGTCTGTGTTATTGATATTACGCAATATTTACTTATATTTTTAATTGGATAGTTAAAACAAGAATAAGTTTTGAAAATTAATAATTCAATATGGTTTGCTTTTTAAAGGGGTGGTTTAAATTGTGCAGATGTGGGATTTGCTTTAGAACATAATTGTAATGAGCACAATGGCATGATAGAGTAACGATAAAAAGGACCAGATTACTGTACGCAGGCTTTCCCCCACTGCTAATGAGCCCTACGCGCAAGCGAATTATTAAAAAAAAATAAATAAACTATAGGTTAGTCCCGAAATGACTTGGTTTGTGTCGAGTGGACGTTAAACCATATCTCTCTCTCTCTCTCTCTCTCTCTCTCTCTCCCTCTCTCTCTCTCTCTTCTTGAGGATCTGCAGATGCTTATCCAATTCATTGGGTAATCTGTGAACAGGTAGTTGCCTAGTGAGGAAGGACGGGGGTTCCACGGTAACAGACACACTTCCAGAATCCCCTCTAGTTTGCTATCACCGGAGGCACTTGCGTGATGCCTTCGGTATCCCATCCTACCGCCCCCAACGTCACAACAATCCTAGCTACGCCACTGTGAATCAAATCGGGCCCTCCAGTTTAGCGAGCCATATGCTGCGACGTTAAACAGCTGCTAGCGGTAGATAACGCATTACCGACTATCCATGGTTTACCGCTTGTGCTTACGTTTCACTTCAAAGGATGTTGATTTTTGTTGTATCACGCCTTCAATCATGCAATCTGATTACAACACAGATCCTATTCAAAAGTCGCTCAAACGACCGGACACGACCTTGTCATATCTTCATGTAGTGTAGGCCATCGAAAGTATAAAAAGAAAACGAAAAGAAATATAGATCTGCATTTTAATTAGATTGTCAATCACGCCATCAATTACATTAATTTTAGCTCTCGTTGGTAGTTCCTGCCAAACCCCTGTCTCATTATAGTAGCTCATGCTGGGTGATTTCTAATGAGTCTACCTTTAGGCAAATAAAATGGCGGTTAACTTCGTAATATTTCCCATGGTGATTTATAGTCTCTATCATCCATACAAATATTCTACGAATATTAATCTGGGCGGGTCCTCAAAATTTGACGGAAAATAGGTCATTGTCTGGATTATCCAGTCATTTAAGTTACCACGTACTGAATCTATCAAAACAGCTCGCTTGTCAACGATGACACTCTTTAAAATTTTGTTTGTAAAGGTTTCAATTGAAATGGTAATTTTCTATCGTCATGAATCAGACGTATGGCTTCTCACAATCTCCTTAATTCTTCTTTGCGGTTCATGCTGCTTATTCCTCCTCTCTATTTTGTTGCTAATAATAGATGTGCAAAGTGAATTGTGGGATATATTTCAACCACGCTTTATAGAATCTAGCAAAATCGGCCCGGCTTCGTAAGATCTAGCACTTACCGAGACTTTAGCCAAGAGGTTCCATTGCCCATGCGTAACCAAATGTTTGTTTTTTGTGTGGTAGATTATCCAGTAATTTTCGTCAAAAATTGAGAACCGACCCAGAAGACTAGGGGGGTGTTGGTGACCGAGAATAGGTGATTTATGGAATAACAATTGTTGGTTTTTTGTAATACACCAAAAAACTGTTTTAGAATTTAATTTGTCGGGGGGGGGGGGGGGGTAATATTACGGCCTAGCGAATATTCACCGATTTATAGACCACGTGACATCACTTATGACGAAACTGTGTTTTGTTAGATCAATGTATATTGACAATTATCTATTTTATTGATATTCGTTAGAAACTCAATGAGCTCTTGAATAGATCTGGGGATAATTTCAACTAAAACACGATCTATAGATTCAAGGCTAAATAAAGAGTAGTGTCTGGAACTCTCCGAGAAAGTGGATATGGTTTTATGGAAGGCCAAACAGTCTTTATTTAGTGTTCTTAAGGTCTTAGTTCTAAATTCATAGTCTTTAATTCTTTCTTCTTCATTTGTTGTCGTATTTCGACATGCGTATACTAAAATTAACATTTTTATCTTAAAATCAATATTTGTTTCACAAATCGGACATTTGTCATATCAGATTTGTAAAATGTATTTTAATATATTTTCCTTTTTAGAAAATCAAAAAATTAATCTATATTTACCTTTCATCAGAGAAATACAACGAAAAACAAATCTCGAACAACAAATTTCAAAATACAAATCTTGCAAATAAATTTTGTATAAACATTTCTGTATATTTCTTCAAAAACAAAAACGGCCTATTATATCGAATTATAATTGCCAATTGGTCGTTTCGCTGGCGTCGCGGTCACTGAGTGGCTGCACTTATTGTACATGTGCATATACTCGATTCCCGTCATTGTATGGTGACTTAATGCATGCCGTTTTAATGTTCCGGTTCGATGAATTTCGAGAAATGTTTTTGGAGAAATGTATTTGGAGAAATGTTTTTAGAGAAATGTTTATACAGAAATGTTTTGCAAGATTTTTATTGGGATATTTGTATTTTGAAATTTCTTGTTCAAGATTTGCTCTTCGTTGTATTTCTCTGATGAAATGTAAATATAGATTAATTTTTTGATTTTCCTAAAAAAAAACATTATCTTATATTGAAATACATTTTACAAATCTGATATGACAAATGTCTGGTTTGTGAAACAAATATTGATTTTAAGATACAATGTTAATTTTAGTGTACAAATGTCGAAATACGACAACAAATGAAGAAGTAGGTATTAAGGTTGATGAATTAATAACTAAGAAAACTGAATAAAGAGCTGTTTGGTCTTCGATCTGGATTTGTTTCCAAAAATACACACATGACAGGTTTCAAAGACATATTATCCGCTCTTGTTTACATCATACGAATCGACTGTTTATATTTCAATTTAAACTGATAACCTTATCTGGCAGGATGCCAGACATCAATTAGTTTTCAAAATATATTTACAATCGGTGTACATTGATTTTATTATGATATAATAGCCCTGGGTAAAAAAACCGATAACGTTTTCTTGATTGACTACTTGAAATAATTTTTAAAAATAGAAAAGGAAATACATATATGTTTTTTTTATATCTGTGGGTGCAGTGAGTTTATGTCGGGGTTCCATTTGACGACGATGGTGAAGTTTTGTGACTCCATTAATAATAATAATAATATCCAGATATCCAAAAAAAGTGTTGCTCTTTGGTTACAGTTTGTACAAAGTAAAATAGCACATATACAACACTAGTTTCAGCTAAAACTATAGCACTTAAAAACTGAAAAAAAAAACAAAACAGGAAAACACTTTAGTTAAAATGTAGGTCTTCAGGTTCCGTTTAAAGATGTCAATTGATTTACCAGGTGCGGATCCAGAGGGGGGGTCCAGGGGGTCCGGACCCCCCCGCCCCCCTGCTCAGACTTGAAAATTTTTTATGCGATTTTATTGGCGACTTTTAGACCTGTAATTTTGGAATTTACCTTCCGGAAATACGTCAGAATGCACCAAATTGAATCTAATTTACCAAATTGGTTGAGTGCCTTTTATCAAACCTAGACCCCCCCCCCCCCCCGCAAAAAATCCTGGATCCGCGCCTGTTTACTGCTTTTTAGAGCAATGGGAAAATTATTGCAATTCCAAAGTTCAGCTGCGGCACAAGAGAAAGAGCGTTTACCGTACGTTGTTTTCGTTTTCACGGCATTTAAAAGAAAATAGACGGGTAGATTGAAATTTGAAATACATCTGTCAATAATTGTAGCACTACAGTGTTCATAAGGTTTTTGACGTGGTAAAGGAAAGTCGCAGGACGCTGATTATCTTAATGGAAGAATAACGTTACCAACAGCATCTCAATTTTCACATGTCAGCAAGTCAAAATTCGTATTTTAATTTTACAATTTACAGTTTCCATTGCTCCACAGTACCAATGTCACAGTGTTAAAATCAATACAAATTCAGTATAATAGTTCATTTGCACATTGCACTTCTTTCTTCTGCAATTTGCATAATAGACAAAAGCATAATGGTCCAAAACTACATAGAAGATATACGTCAACTTTAACTATTTGTAAACTTATTTTATTCATTTGTACCGTCATGGATAATTAGAATAAATACATAAAACAATTAACAAATGTATAAATAAATAATAAATATTCACATTAAATACAATATGTAGCACTAATTGGAAATCATAAATTAACAAATTTAGTTTTACGTATGTAAAATACTGTTCAGATTGTACGAGTCTGACTATTAATCGCACCGGATATTCAATACGTGTAGTCTTCAATTAATTCAGAATGAGTATTCATTATGTGCCGTTGCTAAATGTCTAATTTTGAAGATAATCTTCTTAATGTAAGTACTGATAGCCGACTCTTCTTTCTATGTGGTTTAAATAAATGACCCCTTCGTGTTGTGGTTGACAAACAGGGTTCCTTCCCTTTAACTGCAATTTGAAATATATTTCGTGGTGAGTTGATCTGTGGAAATGAACTTAAACTGTGTCTACGTTTTTGTGTTATTTTAGGTTTTATGTCAATTTCTTCGTAATCATTTTCATCGTCATCACCATTAGATAAAACATCGTTTTTATGAAAATTCAGTCCGTTAAGGTTATAACCGTAGTCTTGATTATCACTACTACCATCAGAATCCGAACCAACACTTTCATAAAACCCACTACTGTCATCATCTGACACTGTGTCGGATTTCATCGGAGATTCCCGAGGGAGATTCGGGAGGGGTCGATTTGCAGCAAAATATGCGTGCGAATTCCTCCTTTCTTTTTGATAGAGGGGATTTGCGCCGAGTTCGTATATGGCAGGTATTGTAGCGGCTTTATCGTGGTCAACGCAGGCACAGAACTGTTCAAGTTTACATCTACTCAAAAGACAAATTTGTTCTTTGCAGCCGAATTCGTCCGCCATTCTTTTTGTCAAACTGGATATTTCTCTCAATACATCATATGAGGCGTCGTCTTTTTCACTGTCGTCAATTTCTTCGTAGACGTGATCATCAGTATTAATACTTCCAGGGCAGGTAACGGCTGTTTCTATTGTAAAATAAACTGGACAATCAGATACTCCCTGTTTACCTTGAGTTATCTCGTCGCCGTGTTTCAATCTGTCACCAAGCGGGTCTGATCGTCTTCGACAGCGTTTTTTAATCCAGCCTAACATCTTGGAATTCATCTAAAAACAAAACAGAAAAACGATATCAAATGCATGCCTCTTGAGTAATTGAAGAGCCCCTTAAATAATTGTAAAGCCATTTTAGCGAAAGCAGATTTTAATTTGAGCGTTTGGATGTATTTTAATTCAAGATGATACAATCTAAATATGTACCCACTTTATACCATATTGTAAATGTATCCACTTATAATATATTCTAAATATATACCCACTTATAAAATATTTTAAGTACCCACTTATATGAGATATTCTAAATGTTTGTATTTTTAAAATTTACAATCGTTGACTTAACTATGTCATTACTTACCATGTACACTGAATTTGTTCTATAGTTGAGTAAGATCTATTAATTTTAACTACCGATTCCTTTTATATATTGTTATTAGTTTTCAGTTTCTATTATTCTTTACGGTATCGTGTTGAATTCAGAAGCAGACCGAGTAAGATAATGAACAAATCAACTCGCGACTTCTTTTTATATCTGCTGTACTTGATTGTTAACACGCGCAGACTTCGTCGGACCGTGTGCACGGCCATTTTCGTTAATCAATGATACGGGTATATCTACAAAAATATATTTTCTATACTTAAAATCACACCGTCTGCAAGTCTAAATATCTTTTATAAGATTTAATTATTTTATAAAAACACGCATTATGCACCAATCAATTCCCTCAATTATCTGCACACCGCCATAATCTTATCGTCTACCAGGCTTTAAAGTCCCTAATGACGGATTGGTGAACAGATTTCAGCCCAATAATATCAACTAGGATTAATCCAGTTATTAACAGTAGAAGATAGTTTACAGACGTTGTACTGATTGACTGAACTGCAGTTACCACAATCAGACGTATCCACAATTGGCGTATAGAAGGGTAATGATTAAAATATAATACAGCTAATATCTTTACCGCCATTATATTTTAACACCAGACGTACTTAAAATCACAGTCGCCGTAAGGTGGAAAATATTTCAAACATAACATTAAATATGACTAAGTATAACGTCTAAAGTCGGTTACGCCCAAGTTCGTAAGCGAGATTAATAGATAAATGGTCAGATTCCGATTTCTAACTCAGGGGCAAAAACTCGTTTAGTATAGATACAATAATACCAAGAAACGGGTTCGAATTAAAATAATTGGGATGAAAATTAATTAATCTAGATTCCGTCAACCAGTAGAAATATTTTCGCTAAGAAGTCAAACGAGTCTGCGACGAAGTTTTGAAATTTTCCACTTGACCCACTTTAAGGTGTTCTTTTACGTGCACAAGACTTCGGTACTTCGTCCCTCCCAAAAGACTAAAAAATATCAATGACAGATCTTATGATCTAACACGCAAACGTTAAAGAATTCGCCTCACCCATCACACAAACACACACGCTCCACACACAAGATTAAAATGATTTCAAGGTTAAAACATTAAATTATAAGATTTAAATCAATATGAATATTCATTACAACTCATGCCAAAATCTCGCCTTAACAGACCGTTTCATTGGCTAATCCCTCACATCAACCAGAACGCGGGCTATATAACAAATCATCCAGATGCTAGTGTAAAAAAAAAACAAAGGGAATAGGATCAGTGTTTTAATCAGATTGACGACGATCCAGAAGAAATCTTTGGTATTATTCAGCTTTCAATTTTTATTCAGATATGATGTGCTTATTTTTAACTGAGCACATTGTATGACGCATGTCCGACTTCATTATCCCAGTCGGAGTAGAACAGTAGGACGTTAAAGCCCATTTCATTTTATTTCATTTATAACATAGCTTTCCTTGTCAGTGACTTTTTTTTTAATACGTTTCGTTCTACGATTGAAATCGTGGTGCATCTAACAGGTCTTATGATATATTAAGGTCAGTCGTAGCAATCGTGTTTACTTTATCGAAAAGTATCCGGACGTGGACGGAATATGGACAACCCTATCGTAACGCATCGCACGACAGTGGAAACCTGGCATTAAGCAAGGCTGACTCTTGAACGATTCTGTGGCACGCATTCGAACGACTCAAGCCGACACGACACCGTCCGATTTGTGCGAACTCGTCGTGCCAATGCGGGAAGTGCGTAAACAATGCGCAAACTATGCGTGAACTCGTCGTGCCAGTTCGTGTCAATGTGGACACTGATGGGCACGACAAAATCGTGGCCAAAAGTCGTGCAAGTGGAAACCTGGCTTTAAGGCGTTATTCACAAACGAAATGAAGTATAGATCTGTATTTTAACCTGATTGCACCACTAGGAGGATATGGATTGGTTGGTTGCGTCAATAACTAATTAATCGATGGCCTACTCTCAATATTATTCGGTGCGGGTGTTACCAATTCCTTGAGCGATCTCTTTGAATCGTTGAATACCTCGCATGTCAATACTTACGGGGGCTGGCTGAGAAGTTCTAAGGCTAAGACCAGTACAAAGACGATGGTTTCCATTTATTGTTCCACAAAGACCCCTTCGAGGTACATCTTCTTTTTTATTTATAAACAATATTTTTATTCAGGTTGTCTGAATGGGACTGGGGAACAGGCTTAGCCGATATAAAACCCCTCGCCCTAAATAATTCGAGGTGTAAACACTTTTATTTGGTTAAACATCGACAGTATTTCAATTTGCTGGTTAAGTGAATGTCGAGTTTAATTTTGTAATTAATCGATTAACGGAATAAATTAGTTTAAATATTGTCTGCTACTCTTTTAACGTTCACACCTTTTTAAAATGTATCTTATGAGTGAATACTAATTTGATTTTACACCTTGGATTGTATTTTACTGCTTTATGCATTTAAAACAACTTTTCAATTTGGTATTTTTATGATTAATGATTTTAATATTGTAATTTGTTCAATTACCGAATATTAAATTTTATGCGTGGTTTTACTATTTTAAATGAAGTTAAATGAGATTTAGCTTCCTGTTTTAATGGTCAGAGTAATTCTATGTATTTCACTGTTCAGACTGTATATTTTAAAAAATGTATTAATCTCATTTTCCACGATGTGTTGTACTATTTAAACATTAACGGTGTTTCAATTTGTTGTTTAAATGATAATCAAATTTTTAACTTATTTTCAATTTATAATTTGAAAATACATGTTATCTTTCTCCTCCATTGATTCGATGTAGAGTCAAATGATGTAGGACGGTTCATGACTAAACTCGATCTGCGAGTTAGAGGTGGAGAGAAAGACGTGTTAATATAAAGTATTGTAATGTAACCTAAGCTTGTAAACTATGTATACAGTGCTTGATATAAAGTATTAAAACGAATAGTTACATTGTTGTTCCTGGTAGTCAAGTGTCTTAGAGGATGAGATAATACACAACGTGAAAAGGAGTCATAAGTGGGGAAAAGAGACAATATTAGACGATCACAAGGCTAATAAAATGTGTAGCGGTAGAAAAGATTATGCGCCACACATTGGCTGAGAGACGTTTTAGATAGACATTCTTTCCACATTTGACCAGCGACGCATATTGCTACAACCGCGGTGGCCCAGTGAAGAAGAAAATGAAATGAAATATGGTTTAACGTCCTATTATTCTGCTGCGACTGGTAAAATAAAGACGAGCATACGCCATACAGCTGACTGACACGCAGATGTGTACACGGGACCTCTTTTTTTCGTTCCACCCAAACTACTAGTAAACTGTATTTGTCGTGCACGTAAAGGAACCCTTGGCAGTTGGAATTCGGTCAAAATGCCTCTCAGAGCAGACTGTAGGCCTATGTGCCCGTCTTCTTTATTACAGTTGGTGCTGAAATGCAGGACGTTTACGATAAAGTGTGATATGCCAAACCGAGACTAACATTAACAGTAATGTATAAGTGCAAAGATTCATTAGGGACAACCAAGTTTTACGTCAGTATATAAACTTTAAATATTGAGATAACTCGACATAATAAATCCATCTTGACCTTTTAAATTTGGTTCAAAAATTAAGGATTTGCTGGGATTCTCTCTTGCATGAGAAAGTTCAGGTGGTACTTGGTGCCATTGGTCTAAAATTACACCAGAGATATACGTTAACTTTAATCATTTGTAAACATATTTTATTCATTTCTCCATTTAGAGATAAATAGAATAAATAGAATAAATACATAAAACAATTAACAAATGTATAAATAAATAAATAAATATTCACATTAAATACAATATGTAGCACTAATTGGAAATTGTAAATTAACAAATTTAGTTTTACGAATGTAAAATACTGTTCAGATTGTACGAGTTTGACTATTAATCGCACCGGATATTCAATACGTGTAGTCTTCAATTAATTCAGAATGAGTATTCATTATGTGCCGTTGCTAAATGTCTAATTTTGAAGATAATCTTCTTAAAGTTAGTACTGATAGCCGACTTTTCTTTCTATGTGGTTTAAATAAAGGACCCCTTCGCGTTGTGGTTGACAAACAGGGTTCCTTCCCTTTAACTGCATTTTGAAATATATTTCGTGGTGATTTTATCTCTGGAAATGAAGTTAAACTGTGTCTACGTTTTTGTGTTATTTTAGGTTTTATGTCAATTTCTTCGTAATCATTTTCATCATCATCATCATCACCATTAGGTAAAACACCGTTTTTGTGAAAATTCAGTGTGTTAAGGTTATAACCGTAGTCTTGATTATCACTACTACCATCAGAATCGGAACCAACACTTTCATAAAACCCACTACTGTCATCATGTGACACTGTGTCGGAATTCATCGGAGATTCCCGAGGGAGATTCGGAAGTGGTCGATTTGCAGCATAATATGCGTGTGAACGCCTCCTTTCTTTTTGATAGAAGGGGTTTGTGCCAAGTTCGTATATGGCAGGTATTGTAGCGGCTTTATCAGGGTCGACGCAAGCACAGAACTGTTCATGTTTACACCTACACAAAGGACAAATTTGTTCTTTGCAGCCGAATTCGTCCTCCATTCTTTTTGTCAAACTGGATATTTCTCTTAATATGTCATATGATGTGTCGTTTTTTTCACTGTGGTTAATTTCTTCGTAGACGTGATCATCAATATTAATACTTCCAGGACAGGTAACGGCTGTTTCTATTGTAAAATACACTGGATAATCAGAGACTCCCTGTTTACCCTGCGTCATCTCCTCATCATATTTCAATCTGTCACAAACCGGATCTGATCGTCTTCGACAGCGTTTTTTAATCCAGCCCAACATCTTGGAATTCATCTAAAAACAAAACAGAAAACAATGACAAATGTGGACCTTTTGTGTAATTTGAAAGCTTTTGAGTGCATTTTAATGATATAATCTAAATATGTACCCCCTTATATGATATTCTAATTTTCTTTTTAATTTACCATCGTTGTCTTAACTATGCCATTACTTACCATGTACACTGAATATGTTCTATAGTTGAGTTAGATCTATGAATGTTAACTACAGATGCCTTTTATATATTGTTATTAGTTTTCAGTTTCTATTATTCTTTACAGTATCTTGTTGAATTCAGAAGCAGACCGAGTAAGATAATGAACAAATCAACTCGCAACTTCTTTTTATATCTGTTGTACTTGATTGTTAACACGCGCAGACTTCATCGGACCGTGTGCACGGCCATTTTCGTTAATCAATGATACGGGTATATATTTTCTATATTTAAAATCACACCGTCTGCAAGTCTAAATATCTTTTATAAGATTTAATTATTTTATAAAAACATACATTATGCACCAATCAATTTCCTCAATTATCTGCGCACCGCCATAATCTACCAGTCTTTAAAGTCCATATCGGAGTAATGGCGGATTAGTGAATAGATTTCACCCCAATAATATCAACTGGGATTAATCCAGTTCAGTAGATAGGTTACAGGCGTTGTATTGATTGACTGAACTGCAGTTACCAAAATCAGACGTACCCGTTATTGGTGTATAATGTGGTAATTATTAATATATAATATACATCTAATATCTTTACCGCCATGATATTTTAACACCAGACGTACTTATAATCACAGTATAATGTCTAAAATCTATTATGTCCATATTCGTAAGCGAGATTATCAAATAACTGGTCTGATTCCGATTTCTAACTCAGGGGCAAATAACTCGTCTGAAACCGACCAGGATATAGCTTCTTGCTCAACATTCCGTTGTTTCCAATCTTTATATGCACGACGTGGGCCACATTTGGCAATCTCCTCATCATAAATTTGTAAGCGTTGGGGGTTTTAAATTTTTTTGCTACGGGGATTTGAAGTTGACTGGGTTGAAAATCTCACTTCCCACACAATTGCAGAAAGACACTTTACACCCCCTATCCCTCCGCTGTAATACAATTAGTATTACCCAAAACTGCTTTGAAATTGCAAAATTTGATCCCTTTTCTTCAATTCTAGACCCAAAAGTCAACTTAAAAATGAAGGAAGAGGGGAAGAAAAAAATTAAAGGAAAAATTGTCTACTTATAACTCGCACTAGCCATCATGAAATCGGGGGAAATAATTACTAGTCTTAGTCCATACTCTTTTAGTAGATATAATTGGAGTTGGTGGGGCAATGATTAATGCATACGATACAGCTAATATTTTACCGCCAACAGCCCACTGCACGATTTAATATAATAATATCTGGGAAGTCACACACAATTTGTTTTTTAATGAACTGCAGGAAATAAATGATTTTAAATACGGATATATGGAAAGAATCACACGGACATTTTTATTTTTGTAAATACTCCACGGATCCAGCTATGTGGTGTTTACGGCGAGAACTTCGCCTTTCCACTTTAGATAGCGATGGCTTCAAGCAGTTGGATCTCCTGTTTGAACTTGTTTTCATTATGACACATTACAACGATTTTAAAACTGTATTTTAAAGTGATTTATGATATACAAGAACTTTTTATTATTTTAAAAGTGTGTGTTAAAGCGACCTTTAGATATACCCGAATTTTTCATTGTTTAGATATACCCGAATTTTTTATTGTTTAGATATACCCGAATTTTTCATTGTTTAGTGTTTTTACCTATCTTCTATATATCACTCATTCATCCGTAAATAACTTCCTTTAAACAACATGTCCATAATATCACGCCTTATGCCTTAAATTTTGGTCGGTTGTCTACCTAGTGAATTGCCACTGGTTGGCGGAATCCAGAGTAATGAACTTTCTTCCTAGCTATTTTAATCCTACCCGTTTCTCACCTTGGTATTATCATATCTACTGAGAGAGAATCGATTAAAAATTGGAATCTGACGATTTATCTATTAATCTCGTTTACGAACAAGGACGTTACAGACTTTAGACATTATACTCAGTCGTAGCGTAATGTTATTTTTGAAACATTTTCTACCATACGGCGCCTGTGATTTTAAGTACGTCTGGCGTTAAAATATAATGGCGATAAAGATATTAGCTGTATATTATATATTAATCATTACCCCACTATACAGCAATTACGGTTACGTCTGATTTTGGTAACTGCAGTTCAGTCAATCAGTACAACGTCTGTAAACTATCTACAGTTAATAACTGGATTAATCTCGGTTGATATTATTGGGGTGAAATCTGTTCACTAATCCGTCATTACTCCGATATGGACTTTAAAGCCTGGTAGACGATAAGATTATGGCGGTGTGCGGATAATTGAGGGAATTGATTGGTGCATAATGTATGTTTTTATAAAATAATTAAGACTTATAAAAGATATTTAGACTTGCAGACGGTGTGATTTTAAATATAGAAAATATATACCCGTACCATTGATTAACGAAAATGGCCGTGCACACGGTCCGATGAAGTCTGCGCGTGTTAACAATCAAGTACAACAGATATAAAAAGACGTCGCGAGTTGATTTGTACATTATCTTACTCGGTCTGTTTCCGAATTCAACACGATACCGTAAAGAATAATAGAAACTGAAAACTAATAACAATATATATAAAAAAGGAATCGGTAGTTAAAATAACTCAACTATAGAACATATTCAGTGTACATGGTAAGTAATGGCATAGTTAAGTCAACGATAGTAAATTAAAAAGAAAATTAGAATATCATAGGGGGTACATATTTAGATTATATCATTAAAATGCATTCAAAAGCTCAAATAAAAATCTGCTTTTACCGAGAATGCGCTTTCAAATTACCCAAAAGGTCCGCATTTGTCATTGTTTTCTGTTTTGTTTTTAGATGAATTCCAAGATGTTGGGCTGGATTAAAAAACGCTGTCGAAGACGATCAGATCCGGTTGGTGACAGATTGAAATGCGACGAGGAGATAACGGAGGGTAAACAGGGAGTCTCTGATTGTCCAGTGTATTTTACAATAGAAACAGCCGTTACCTGTCCGGGAAGTGTTAATATTGATGATCACGTCTACGAAGAAATTAACGACAGTGAAAAAAACGACACATCATATGACATATTAAGAGAAATATCCAGTTTGACAAAAAGAATGGAGGACGAATTCGGCTGCAAAGAACAATTTTGTCCTCTGTGTAGATGTAAACATGAACAGTTCTGTGCTTGCGTTGACCCTGGTAAAGCCGCTACAATACCTGTCATATACGAACTTGGCACAAATCCCTTCTATCAAAAAGAAAGGAAGCATTCGCACGCAAATTATGCTGCAAATCGACCTCTCCCGAATCTCCCTCGGGAATCTCCGATAAAACCCGACACAATGTCAGATGATGACAGTAGTGGGTTTTATGAAAGTGTTGGTTCCGATTCTGATGGTAGTAGTGATAATCAAGACTACGGTTATAACCTTAACGTACTGAATGTTCATAAAAACGATGTTTTACCCAATGGTGATGATGATGAAAATGATTACGAAGAAATTGACATAAAACCTAAAATAACACAAAAACGTAGACACAGTTTAAGTTCATTTCCACAGATCAAATCACCACGATATATATTTCAAAATGCATCGAAAGGGAAGGAAACCTGTTTGTCAACCACACCGCGAAGGGGTCCTTTATTTAAACCACACAGAAAGAAGAGTCGGCTATCAGTACTAACATTAAGAAGATTATCTTCAAAATTAGACAATTAGAAACGCAGCATAACCCCCCCCCCCCCCCAAAAAAAAAAAAAACAAAAACAAAAAAAACCCTGGATCCGCCTCTGTATCTTCAAAATCGGATATTTAGAAACGGAGCATAATGAATACTCATTTGGAAGAATTAATTGTATAAAGAAGACTTATCGTATTGAATATCCGGGGCGATCGCCAGAGTCGTACAATTTGAACAGTATTTTACATACGTGTAATTAATTTTTTTTATTTATATAATTTATATATAATTTCCAATTAGTGCTACATATTGTATTTAATGTGAATATTTATTTATTTATTTATTTATACATTTGTTAATTGTTTTATGTATGTATGATATTTATCTCTAAAGGTACAAATAAATAAATAAGTTTACAAATGATTAAAGTTGACGTATATCCTCTGTGTAATTTTAGACCAATACCACAAATACCGTCTAAACCCCTCTCATGCAAAAAAGAATCAAGCAAATCCTAAATTTTAGACTCAAACAAATAGATTTAAATTTATTATATCGAGTTATGTTGTTGCAATTTACCACTTCGTTCAGTATTAATGTTAGCCTACATTTGTGCACCGACTGGGCTAAAGAAGATGGCCATATACAATGTCCTTATCAGGCTCTGCGTTCCACAACACATGCATGGGGGTGGGGGGCACACTGGAAAATCCGGAGGAATACGGCCAGCACCGGGAGCAAACCCGAGGGCATGACAAAAACAGCTTACTAGTCGTTTGGGTGGAACGAAAAAATGAGGTCTCGCGTACACATTGGCCCACTCGCAGCAGAATAGTAGAACGTTAAACCACATTCATTTCATTTTCTTTCTCACTGAGCCACCGCGGTTGTAGCAATATGCGTCGCTGGCCAAATGTGGAAAGACTATCTATCTAAAACGTCTCACAGCCAATGTGTGGCGCATACTCTTTTCTTCCGCTACACATTTTATTAGCCATGTGATCGTCTAATATTGTCTCTGGTTATATGTGTAATTCCCCACTTATGACTCCTTTTCACGTTGTGTATTATCTCATCCTCTAAGACATTTGAGTACCAGGAACAACAATGCAACTGTTCGTTTTAACACTTTATATCAAGCACAAGGTTTGGTTACATTACAATGCTTAAAATTAATACCCTCTAACTCGCATTACAATACTTAAAATGACATGATCGTTTTTCTCTTCCCCGAACTAGCTGATCGAGTTTCCTGACGAACTGTCCCACATCATATGACTCTACAACGAATCAACCGAGTCTACTCAATCCAGAAGGTGGCATTTGGTATCTCCCAAAAAATATTGATTTGATTTCACACATTGGATTGCATAAAACTGCTGGGTAATTTATAGTATTTCAATTTGAATTTGGTATTTATATGTACATGTATATTAATTTTGATCTTGTAATTCTGCCATTTATTGAATATTAATATTAATTTGAATTTTATAATTGAATGTTTTAACATAGATAGAATACTTTTTTAATCGTTGTGTGTGTGTGTGTGGGGGGGTGTATAGGGTGGTGTGGTGTGGCGTCGTATACGTTTACGTATTACATGATAAGGTCTGCCATTGACATTGTTTAATCGGTCGGGTATGACGTAATACCGATGTCTTGTGCACGTAGAAGAAGCCCTCAAAGAGAGTCACGTGGATAATTTTAAAATCTCATCGCAGTCTCGATTGTCTAACTAGCGAAAAATAAAAGTGAGTATTGCCACTGGTTGACGGAACCTAGAGTAGCGTACTTTGATCCCAATTATTTTAATCCAACCCGTTTCTCACCTTGGTATCGGGAGGCAGACCCCCATTAAATTTCATCTGTTTGTAGCAATTCTCTCTGTGTCTCTTTTCAATCCTTTGCATGTCCATTTTAGTTGATTTTTCGGTCAAGAATGGACGAAGAGGGTTTGAATTAACATTTTCTGCTAGACGGAAGGATAACGGGATTATCAGGTTGGCTTAAGTGATATTTACGGCAACTAGTTACATGTTTTCAGTAGGCTTCTTCAAGAATGGACGAAGAGGGTTTGAATTAACATTTTCTGCTAGACGGAAGGATAACGGGATTATCAGGTTGGCTTAAGTGATATTTACGGCAACTAGTTACATGTTTTCAGTAGGCTTCTTCATGATGTGTATCTCAAAATTTTGGTAGCCAACCTTATACAAATTTTAGTGCAAAGACATGACTATTTGTTTCTCTGTCTGTAGTGAAAAAACATTCAGCCTAATTTGGGGAAAAGTTGGAGGTGGCCAAAGAGGCCAGAATTAACATTGAAGTCACTGGGGAAATTAATTGTCTTATTTGCCCCCGAGTTAGAAATAGGAATCAGACCTGTGGACATAATAGATTTTAGACATTATACTGTTGATTTTAAGTACGTCTGGTGTTAAAATATAATGGCGGTAAAGATATTAGCTGTATTATATCTTAATCATTACCCTACTATACACCAACCACGTCTGATTGTGGTAACTGCAGTTCAGTCAATCAGTACACGTCTGTAAACTATCTACTACTGTTAACGACTGGATTAATCCTAGTTGATATTATTGGGGTGAAATCTGTTCACCAATCCGTCATTACTCGCATATCGACATTAAAGACCGATAGACGATAAGATTATGGCGGTGTGCAGATAATTGAGGGAATTGATTGGTGCATAATGTATGTTTTTATAAAATAATTAAAACTTATAGAAGATATTTAGACTTGCAGACGGTGTGATTTTAAGCATAGAAAATATATTTTTGTAGATATACCCGTATCATTGATTAACGAAAATGCCGTGCACACCATCCGATGAAGTCTGCGCGTGTTAACAATCAAGTACAACATATATAAAAAAGAAGTTGCGAGTTGATTTGTTCAGTATGTTACTCGGTCTGCTTCTGAATTCAACAAGATACCGTAAAGAATAATAGAAACTGAAAACTAATAACAATATATATAGAAGGAATCGGTAGTTAAAATAACTCAACTATAGAACATATTCAGTGTACATGGTAAGTAATGATATAGTTAAGACAACGATAGTAAATTAAAAAGAAAATTAGAATATCATATAAGGGGGTACATATTTAGATTATATCATTAAAATGCATTCAAAAGCTCAAATAAAAATCTGCTTTTACCGAGAATGCGCTTTCAAATTACTCAAATGGTCGGCATTTGTCATTGTTTTCTGTTTTGTTTTTAGATGAATTCCAAGATGTTGGGCTGGATTAAAAAACGCTGCCGAAGACGATCAGATCCGGTTGGTGACAGATTGAAATATGACGAGGAGATGACGCAGGGTAAACAGGGAGTCTCTGATTGTCCAGTGTATTTTACAATAGAAACAGCCGTTACCTGTCCTGGAAGTATTAATATTGATGATCACGTCTACGAAGAAATTAACAACAGTGAAACAAACGACGCATCATATGACATATTAAGAGAAATATCCAGCCTGACAAAAAGAATGGAGGACGAATTCGGCTGCAAAGAACAAATTTGTCCTTTGTGTAGGTGTAAACATGAACAGTTCTGTGCTTGCGTCGACCCCGATAAAGCCGCTACAATTCCTGCCATATACGAACTTGGCACAAATCCCTTCTATCAAAAAGAAAGGAGGCGTTCACACGCATATTATGCTGCAAACCGACCACTTCCGAATCTCCCTCGGGAATCTCCGATAAAATCCGACACAATGTCAGATGATGACAGTAGTGGGTTCTATGAAAGTGTTGGTTCGGATTCTGATGGTAGTAGTGATAATCAAGACTACGGTTATAACCTTAACGGACTGAATTTTCATAAAAACAATGTTTTACCTAATGGTGATGATGATGATGAAAATGATTACGAAGAAATTGACATAAAACCTAAAATAACACAAAAACGTAGACACAGTTTAAGTTCATTTCCAGAGATAAAATCACCACGAAATATATTTCAAAATACAGTTAAAGGGAAGGAACCCTGTTTGTCAACCACAACGCGAAGGGGTCCTTTATTTAAACCACACAGAAAGAAGAGTCGGCTATCAGCTCTAACTTTAAGAAGATTATCTTCAAAATTGGACATATAGAAATGGAGCATAATGAAGACTCATTCGGAATTTATTGTATAAAAAAGACTAATCGTATTGAATATCCGGTGCAATTAATCGCCAGAGTCGTACAATCTGAACAGTACTTTACATATATGTATAATTAAAATTGTTTATTTTATAATTTCCAATAAGTGCTACATATTGTATTTAATGCGAATATTTATTTATTTATACATTTATACATTTATACATTTGTTAATTGTTTTATGTATTTATGGAGAAATGAATAAAATATGTTTACAAATAATTAAAGTTGACGTATATCTCTGGTGTAATTTTAGACCAATGGCACCATGTACCATCTGAGGTTTCTCATGCAAGAGAGAATCCCAGCAAATCCTTAATTTTTGAATCAAATTTAAAAGGTCAAGATGGATTTATTATGTCGAGTTATCTCAATATTTAAAGTTTATATACTGACGTAAAACTTGGTTGTCCCTAATGAATCTTTGCACTTATATATGGTTGTTACTAAAACACTATGTTGTTGCATTTTACCACTTCGTTCAGTGTTAATGTTAGTCTCGGTTTGGCATATCACACTTTATCGTAAACGTCCTGCATTTCGGCACCAACTGGAATAAAGAAGACGGGCACATAGGCCTACAGTCTGCTATGAGAGGCATTTTGCCCGAATTCCAACTGCCAAATACAGTTTACTAGTAGTTTGGGTGGAACGAAAAAAAGAGGTCCCGTGTACACATCGGCGTGTCAGTCAGCTGTATGACGTATGCTCGTTTTTATTATCCCAGTCGCAGCAGAATAGTAGGACGTTAAACCACATTTCATTTCATTTTCTTCTTCACTGGGCCATCGCGGTTGTAGCAATATGCGTCGCTGGCCAGATGTGGAAAGAATATCTATCTAAAACGTCTCACAGCCAATGTGTGGCGCATACTCTTTTCTTCCGCTACACATTTTATTAGCCTTGTGATCGTCTAATATTGTCTCTGGTTATATGTGTATCAATTCCCCACTTATGACTCCTTTTCACGTTGTGTATTATCTCATCCTCTAAGACATTTGTCTACCAGGAACAACAATGCAACTGTTCGTTTTAACACTTTATATCAAGCACTGGATACATAGTTTACAAGCTTAGGTTACATTACAATACTTTATATTAACACGTCTTTCTCTCCACCTCTAACTCGCAGTTTGAGTTTAGTCATGAACCGTCCTACATCATTTGACTCTACATCGAATCAATGGAGGAGAAAGATAACATGTAATTATATATTAAAAATAAGTTAAAAATTTGATTATCTTTGAAATTGAAACACCGTTAATGTTTAAATAGTACAATACATCGTGGAAAATGAGATTAATACATTTTTTTAAAATATACAGTCTGAACAGTGAAATACATAGAATTACTCTGACCATTAAAACAGGAAGCTAAATCTCATTTAACTTCATTTAAAATAGTAAAACCACGCATAAAATTTAATATTCGGTAATTGAACAAATTACAATATTAAAATCATTAATCATAAAAATACCAAATTGAAAAATTGTTTTAAATGCATAAAGCAGTAAAATACAATCCAAGGTGTAAAATCAAATTAGTATTCACTCATAAGATACATTTTAAAAAAAGTGAGAACGTTAAAAGTGTAGCATGCAATATTTAAACTAATTTATTCCGCTAATCGATTAATTACAAAATTAAACTCGACATTCATTTAACTAGCAAATTGAAATACTGTCGATGTTTAACCAAATAAAAGTGTTTACACCTCGAATTATTTAGGGCAAAGGGTTTTACATCGGCTAAGCCTGTTCCCCAATCCCATTCAGACAACCTGAATAAAAAATATTGTTTATAAATAAAAAAGAAGATGAACCTCGAAGGGGTGTTTGTGGAAAAATAAATGGAAACCATCGACTTTGTACTGGTCTTAGCCTTAGAACTTTTCAGTCAGCCCCCGTAAGTATTGACATACGAGGAATTCAACGTTTCAAAGAGATCGCTCAAGGAATTGGTAACACCCGCACCGAATAATATTTAGAGTAGGCCATCGATTAATTAGTTATTGACGCGACCAACCAATCCATATCCTCCTAGTGGTGCAATCAGGTTAAAATACAGATCTATACTTCATTTCGTTTGTGAATAACGCCAGGCTGACACTTGCACGACTTTTGGCCACGATTTTGTCGTGCCCATCTGTGTCCACATTGACACGAACTGGCACGACGAGTTCACGCATAGTTTGCGCATTGTTTACGCACTTCCCGCATTGGCACGACGAGTTCGCACAAATCGGACGGTGTCGTGCCGTCTTGAGTCGTTCGAATGCGTGCCACAGAATCGTTCAAGAGTCAACCTTGCTTAATGCCAAGTTTCCACTGTCGTGCGATGCGTTACGATAGGGTTGTCCATATTCCGTCCACGTCCGGATACTTTTCGATAAAGTAAACACGATTGCTACGACTGACCTTAATATATCATAAGACCTGTTAGATGCACCACGATTTCAATCGTAGAACGAAACGTATTAAAAAAAAAGTCACTGACAAGGAAAGCTATGTTATAAATGAAATAAAATGAAATGGGCTTTAACGTCCTACTGTTCTACTCCGACTGGGATAATGAAGACGGGCATACGTCATACAATGTACTCAGTTAAAAATAAGCACATCATATCTGAATAAAAATCGAAAGCTGAATAATACCAAAGATTTCTTCTGGGTCGTCGTCAATCTGATTAAAACACTGGTCCTATTTCCTTTAGTTTTTTTTACACTAGCATCTGGATGATATAGCCCGCGTTCTGGTTGATGTGAGGGATTAGCCAATGAAACGGTCTGTTGAGGCGACATTTTGGCATGAGTTGTAATGAATATTCATATTGATTTAAATCTGATAATTTAATGTTTTAACCTTGAAATCATTTTAATCTTGTGTGTGGAGCGTGTGTGTTTGTGTGAAGGGGGAGGCGAATTGTTTAACGTTTGCGTGTTAGATCATGAGGTCTGTCATTGACATTTTTAGTCATTTGGGAGGGACGAAGTACCGAAGTCTTGTGCACGTAAAAGAACCCCTTAAAGTGTGTCAAGTGGAAAATTTCAAAGCTCGTCGCAGACTCGTTTGTCTTCCTAGCGAAAATTAGTGGGTATTGCCACTGGTTGACGGAATCTAGATTAATTAATTTTCATCCCAATTATTTTAATTCGAACCCGTTTCTTGGTATTATTATATCTATACTAAACGAGTTTTTGCCCCTGAGTTAGAAATCGGAATCTGGCCTTTTATCTATTAATCTCGCTTACGAACATGGACATAACAGACTTTAGACATTATACTTTGTCATAGCTTAATGTTATGTTTGAAATATTTTCCACCTTACGGCGACTGTGATTTTAAGTAGGTCTGGTGTTAAAATATAATGGCGGTAAAGATATTAGCTGTATATATCTTAATCATTGCCCTACTATACACCAATTACGGTTACGTCTGATTTTGGTAACTGCAGTTCAGTCAATCAGAACAACGTCTGTAAACTATCTACAGTTAATAACTGGATTAATCTCGGTTGATATTATTGGGGTGAAATCTGTTCACTAATCCGTCATTATGGACTTTAAATCCTGGTAGACGATAAGATTATGGCGGTGTGCAGATAATTGAGGGAATTGATTGGTGCATAATGTATGTTTTTATAAAATAATTAAATCTTATAAAAGATATTTAGACTTGCAGACGGTGTGATTTTAAGTATAGAAAATATATACCCGTATCATTGATTAACGAAAATGGCCGTGCACACGGTCCGATGAAGTCTGCGCGTGTTAACAATCAAGTACAACAGATATAAAAAAGAAGTTGCGAGTTGATTTGTTCATTATCTTACTCGGTCTGCTTCTGAATTCAACACGATACCGTAAAGAATAATATAAACTGAAAACTAATAACAATATATATAGAAGGAATCGGTAGTTAAAATTCATAGATCTAACTCAACTATAGAACATATTCAGTGTACATGGTAAGTAATGGCATAGTTAAGACAACGATAGTAAATTTTAAAAATACAAACATTTAGAATATCTCATATAAGTGGGTACTTAAAATATTTTATAAGTGGTTATATATTTAGAATATGATATAAGTGGATACATTTAGAATATGGTATAAGTGGGTACATATTTAGATTGTATCATCTTGAATTAAAATACATTCAAACGCTCAAATTAAAATCTGCTTTCGCTAAAATGTGCTTTACGATTATTTAAGGGGCTTTTCAATTACTCAAGAGGCATGCATTTGTTATCGTTTTTCTGTTTTGTTTTTAGATGAATTCCAAGATGTTAGGCTGGATTAAAAAACGTTGTCGAAGACGATCAGATCCGGTTGGTGACAGATTGAAATATGACGAGGAGATGACGCAGGGTAAACAGGGAATGTCTGATTGTCCAGTGTATTTTACAATAGAAACAGCCGTTACCAGTCCCGAGACTATTAATATTGATGATCACGTCTACGAAGAAATTGACGACAGTGAAAAGAACGACGCCTCATATGATGTATTGAGAGAAATATCCAGTTTGACAAAAAGAATGGCGGACGAATACGGCTGCAAAGAACAAATTTGTCTTTTGTGTAGATGTAAACATGAACAGTTGTGTGCCTGCGTTCACCCTGATAAAGCCGCTACAATACCAGCCATATACGAACTTGGCACAAATCCCTTTTATCAAAAAGAAAGGAGGAATTCACACGCATATTATGCTGCAAACCGACCACTTCCGAATCTCCCTCGGAAATCTCCGATGAATTCCGACACAAAGTCAGATGATGACAGTAGTGGGTTTTATGAAAGTGTTGGTTCGGATTCTGATGGTAGTAGTGATAATCAAGACTACGGTTATAACCTTAACGGACTGAATTTTCACAAAAACGATGTTTTACCTAATGATGATGATGAAAATGATTACGAAGAAATTGACATAAAACCTAAAATAACACAAAAACGTAGACACAGTTTAAGTTCATTTCCAGAGATAAAATCACCACGAAATATATTTCAAAATGCAGTTAAAGGGCAGGAACCCCGTTTGTCAACCACAACGCGAAGGGGTCCTTTATTTAAACCACACAGAAAGAAGGGTCGGCTATCAGTACTTACATTAAGAAGATTATCTTCAAAATTAGACATTTAGAAACGGAGCATATGAATAGTCATTCGGAATTAATTGAAGACTAATCGTATTGAATATCCGGTGCGATTAATCGCCAGAGTCGTACAATCTGAACAGTATTTTACATACGTAGAATTAAATTTGTTAATTTATAATTTCCACTTAGTGCTGCATATTGTATTTAATGTGAATATTTATTTATACATTTATTTATTTATTTATACATTTGTTAATTGCTTTATGTATTAATTATTCTATTTATCCATGAAGCTACAAATTAATAAAATAAGTTTACAAATAATCAAAATTGACGTATATCTTCTATGTAGTTTTGGACAATTATGCTTTTGTCTATTATGCAAAATGCAGAAGAAAGAAGTGCAATGTGTAAAAGAACTATTATACTGTATTTGTATTGATGAAAATTGTATTCTATATTTTAACACTGTGACATTGGTACTGCGGAGCAATGGAAATTGCAAATTGTAAAATTAAAATACCAATTTTGACTTACTGACATGTATTTTACGGTGTGAAAATTGAGATGCTGTTGGCAACGTTATTCTTCCATATATATGTATTAAGATAATCAGCGTCCTGCGACTTTCCTTTACCACATCAAAAACCTTATGAACACGATAGCGCTACAATTATTGACATATGTATTTCAAATTTCTATCCGTCTATTTTCTTTTAAATGCCGTGAAAATGAAAACAACGTACGGTAAACGCTCTTTCTCTTGTGCCGCAGCTGAACTTTGGAATTGCAATAATTTTCCCATTGCTCTAAAAAAACAGTAAATCAATTGACATCTTTAAACGGAACCTGAAGACCTACATTTTCTCTAAAGTGTTTTCCTAGTTTTTTTTATTTTCAGTTTTTAAGTGTTATAGTTTTAAGTGCTATAGTTTTAGCTGAAACTAGTGTGCTATTTTACTTTGTACAAACTGTAACCAAAGAGCAACCTCTGGATATTATTATTATTATTAATGGAGTCACAAAACTTCACCATCGTCGTCAAATGGCACCCCGACATAAACTCACTGGACCCACAGATATAAAAAAAACATATATGTATTTCCTTTTCTATTTTTAAAAATTATTTCAAGTAGTCAATCAAGAAAACGTTATCGGGTTTTTTTACCCAGGGCTATTATATCATAATAAAATCAATGTACACCGAATGTAAATATATTTTGAAAACTAATTGATGTCTGGCATCCTGCCAGATAAGGTTATCAGTTTAAATTGAAATATAAACAGTAGATACGTATGATGAGAACAAGAGCGGATAATATATGTTTTTCAACCCTGTCATGTGTGTATTTTTGGAAACAAATCCAGATCGAAGACCAACAGCTCTTTATTCAATGTTCTTAGTTCTTAATTCACCATCCTTAATACATACTTCTTCATTTGTTGTCGTATTTCGACATTTGTACACTGAAATTAACATTGTATCTTAAAATCAATATTTGTTTCACAAACCAGACATTTGTCATATCAGATTTGTAAAATGTATTTCTATATAAGATAATGGTTGTTTTTTTTGTTTTTTTTAGGAAAATCAAAAAATTAATTTATATTATACATTTCATCAGAGAAATACAACGAAGAACAAATCTTGAACAAGAAATTTCAAAATACAAATATCCAAATAAAAATCTTGCAAAACATTTCTGTATAAACATTTCTCCAAATACATTTCTCCAAATACATTTCTCCAAAATCATTTCTCGAAATTCATCGAACCGCAACATTAAGACGGCATGCAATAAGTCACCATACAATGATGGGAATCGAATATATGCACATGTACAATAAGAACAGCCGCTCAGTGACCGCAACGCCAGCGAAATGACCCATTGGCAGTTGGAATTCGATATAATAGGCCGTTTTTGTTTTTGACAAAATATACAGAAATGTTTATACAAATTTTGTTTTGCAAGATTTGTAGTTGGAGATTTGTATTTTGAAATTTGTTGTTGGAGATTTGTTTTTCGTTGTATTTCTCTGATGAAATGTAAATATAGATTAATTTTTTGATTTTCTAAAAAGGAAAATATATTAAAATACATTTTACAAATCTGATATGACAAATGTCTGATTTGTGAAACAAATATTGATTTTACGATACAAATGTTAATTTTAGTATACGCATGTTGAAATACGACAACAAATGAAGAAGTAAGAATTAAAGACTATGAATTTAGAACTAAGACCTTAAGAACACTAAATAAAGAGCTGTTTGACCTTCCATAAAACCATATCCACTTTCTCGGAGAGTTCCAGACACTACTCTTTATTTAGCCTTGAATCTATAGATCGTGTTTTAGTTGAAATTATCCCCAGATCTATTCAAGAGCTCTTTGAGTTTCTAACGAATATCAATAAAATAGATAATTGTCAATATACATTGATCTAACAAAACACAGTTTCATCATAAGTGATGTCACGTGGTATATAAATCGTAAGTTTAAGCTTGTACTTTCCAGACGTTAAAGCGCCAAGTAAACGTTGTAGATGTACTTTCACACACTGATCAGCAGTAAATATTCGCTAAGTGGCTACAGTCATGATGAGGATGACATCGATGCGACTTAATGAGTCCCCGATATTAATTTTTTCCCCCGACAAATTAAATTCTAAAACATTTTTTTTATGTATTAGAAAAATAAATAAAGACAATCATAATTCTCTTTGAAACAGATTGATACTTTCCAATGATGAATTAACACGTGGGATTTAGTAATTGAACAGTAGTAACACATTAACACTATTTATGGAATAACAATTACTGCGGGTTATTGACATGCAACGTTTACTTGATAAAGCTGAGACGTCGAAACGTTGCATGTTAAAAAAACCAGTAATTTTTATTTCATAAATCACCATGGGAAATATTACAAAGTTAACCGCCATTTTATTTGCCTAAAGGTAGACTCATTAGAAATCACCCAGCATGAGCTACTATAATGAGACAGGGGTTTGGCAGGAACTACCAACGAGAGCTAAAATTAATGTAATTGATGGCGTGATTGACAATCTAATTAAAATGCAGATCTATATTTCTTTTCGTTTTCTTTTTATACTTTCGATGGCCTACACTACATGAAGATATGACAAGGTCGTGTCCGGTCGTTCGAGCGACTTTTGAATAGGATCTGTGTTTTAATCAGATTGCATGATTGAAGGCGTAATACAACAAAAATCAACATCCTTTGAAGTGAAACGTAAGCACAAGCGGTAAACCATGGATAGTCGGTAATGCGTTATCTACCGCTAGCAGCTGTTTAACGTCGCAGCATATCGCTCGCTAAACTGGAGGACCCGATTTGATTCACAGTGGCGTAGCTAGGATTGTTGTGACGTTGGGGGCGGTAGGATGGGATACCGAAGGCATCACGCAAGTGCCTCCGGTGATAGCAAACTAGAGGGGATTCTGGAAGTGGGTCTGTTACCGTGGAACCCCCGTCCTTCCTCACTAGGCAACCACCTGTTCACAGATTACCCAATGAATTGGATAAGCATCTGCAGATCCTCAAGAAGAGAAAGGGAGAGAGAGAGAGAGAGAGAGAGGGAGAGAGAGAGAGAGAGAGATAGGGTTTAACGTCCACTCGACACAAACCAAGTCATTTCGGGACTAACCTATAGTTTATTTATTTTATTTTTTTAATAATTCGCTTGCGCGTAGGGTTCATTAGCAGTGGGGGAAACCGGAGGACCTGGAGAAAGCCTGCGTACAGTAATCTGGTCCTTTTTATCGTTACTCTATCATGCCATTGTGCTCATTACAATTATGTTCTAAAACAAATCCCACATCTGCACAATTTAAACCACCCCTTTAAAAAGCAAACCATATTGAATTATTAATTTTCAAAACTTATTCTTGTTTTAACTATCCAATCGAAAATATAAGTAAATATTGCGTAATATCAATAACACAGACTATTTAGAACTTCAATTCATCTCAGGCGTTCGTATTGACATTATTGTATAGATAGGGTTTTGATTATTTGTTATTAATGTTTGTTCTTCCATGTCGGGGTTACATAACTTTATAAGTCAACAGAGAAGTTCCTGCACACTCTTTACTGAAAACATTCAACTGTTTGCTTGCGACTCAAATCGGATCTGAGAACCGCTTACAAAGAATGTGTTTTAAAGATGCATTATGCAAGAGCCAAATCTAAGTAGAGCAGGTCTATATTTGGGCTATTATTTCGACATCTAATAACATGGCAAGCGCCAAATGAACTCTCTAGACTATCGGGGGGGGGGGGCAAAGTTTTAAATCGTGAAGAACGCCCGAGAGAATTAAAATAATAAAGATAAAATGAATAATGGAGACTTTAAATTCGTTTTTCAGTTTTGAGCTATTATGCAAGAACGACCTTCTTTTATGCTAGTACAACACAAACAGAACGAAGCCACTTATATCAATACAATTTTTTTTACAAACAATATGATCTGAACCCCTTAAACTTTGAATCGCCAACGGTCACAATTCGGAACAAAAGAGTCAAGCACTCAATAAAAACATTAAATGCCTTTATAAATAATGGTTTTATTCAAATAAATGTGGCCTTGTTTAACATATATAACATATACACCAATAACAATAGACCAAAAAGCCTGGCTGAACTATATCAATAAGTTATATATGCTATCTTTTTAAAAAAGAAACAATCAGCAAATTTTAAACTAAATCTTAGATGGAACTACACAAGGTTTCGATACTGTGGAATTTCACACCACACTTCATAATGTGCTATGATATCTTAGTAATTGTACTCAAAATGAAATTAAAAGTAATATCATTTCAGGGACGGGTCCAGGAATTTTTGCAGCAGGGGGTTTGCCAGGTTTATGTTACGGAAATCTGCCATCATCGTCTCTAAATTACATAGGAATACATGCAAATTGAGCTTTTTAAAGAGAGAAATCATTTTTATAATACCGATGTAGGATCATTTTGTGATGTAATTTCATTGATGCAAGGCATTATGTAGCTGAGCAGGGTGGGGTTTGCCCCCCCCCCCCCCCCTGGATCCGCCCCTGCATTTTCTTGTCGCCAAATTGTGTAGAGTCCGACACGGAACATCATATATTCGCTGGAATGGGGCAATACATTGGTGTGTATGTAAAAGAATCTTTGACAGATGGAACTCGATACGTCGTGCTGCTGTCCGGGAAAAAAATCCTCTTCTAACACACTGCGTGACATATACCAGCAGTCTTTATTAGCCCAACGGGAGCAGAAGAGTAGGATATTTCATTGGCCCTGTCGGTTCAGAACAGCTGGTCGCTAAATTTGGGCTCTCGGGTTCGATCCCACTGTTCATAAAAAAATTTTATTTTGTTTCAAAGGAGTTTTACAATCATCTAATTATAAAAAGTGTCACTTTTTCATTGCTTTAACACGCCATTGCGCTCCTTTAATTATTCGGTTATTTCGTCGGTTTAAAAAAAGATACCGCATTGATACAAATTAAAACCTCCCTGAAACCATATTGAATTATTAGTTTTGTAAAGTTATTCTTGTTTATACTTTCCAATCGAAAACATTGCGAAACGTCAATAACAGACCGTTCTGAACGCCTGTTCACCTCAATTCTTGAGGGCTTATTATTTTGTATTGATAGGTTTCGGTTATTTGTTACAAATGTTTACAATTCGTATGGGCGTCTGGTGGTGTGGATACATATACTATTCAGAAAAAGTAGGGGATATTTGATTTTTAAGTGTTATTAAAGTCACCTAATGAAACTGACGAAGAAACAAATGACAAAATGAAATGAAGTTCACATTCATCGATTTATTCCATATGATCGTTAGACTAAGTAAGGCACAGACTGACCATTATAAGGGTAAAATGATACCCGGGGTCAAACAGCAAAGTTACCACAGCATCACAGCAAAGTCAGTAACGGGTAAATCCTCCTCTGTTTGCCAAACAAGCATTGATCCGACGTGGCATACTCCACGAGACGTCTAAGGTCATTTTGGTCCAGTTTGTCCCATTCCTGTTGCAACGCAGCAGCAAGCTCTTGGACATTGGCAGGACGTTGTTGACGTTGACGTAACCTCTGTCAAAGCATGTCCCAGACATGCTCGATGGGGGAGAAGTCGGGACTCTGTGCTGGCCAAGGTAATGTGGTGATGTTCTGTTGTTGGAGGTAACCTGTAACGATCCTGGCCCTGTGACATCTTGCGTTGTCATCCTGGAAGATGAAACGGCGGCCATGGCGTCATGCGAACGGCACAACATGGACTGCCAAGATGTTGTCCCGGTAGTACTGGCCTGTAACACGCCCTGCAACAACATGTAAAGCCGTTCTTCCAGCAACAGTGATGCCTCCCCACACCATAACAGAACCACCCCCAAATCGATCATGTCTGATGACGTTAACGTTTTGGAAGCGCTCGTTTCGACGACGCCACACCCAGGACTTGAGTTGTCGCCCTTGGTCGACCCGGGCGTGGTCTGTCCTGTACCGATTGTGTATCACGGTATCTGCTTATGACAGACTGAGAAACATTCATCGTCCGCGCCACAACCGCCTGTGTTGTGCCGATCTGTAGCATGCCAAGGGCACGTAACCTTTCATTTTGGGTAAGCCGACGCATATCAAAATTTGTTTTCTGGTCACTAAAACAATTAAACTGATGTTTCCACCCTGGAATTCAATGCCACAATGACTGTAACATTCAAAGTCAGAGTCGTGCAAATCTTGGGTTGGACCCCCATGATGATCCCAAGCATCACCTGCATTCCATGCGGTAGCTATTGGTGCGTTTGGGCGTCACATGTAACTGGAAATGTTTCTTCTGTTAGGTTCTATAGTGACTTTTTTCGTAGTCATTTGCATATTTTAGTATTATGCCCCCAAAATCAAATATCCCCTACTTTTTTTGAATAGTATATAAGTCAACAATGGAGTCTGATCACAAGTCAGGACAAAATTACCAAGAACTGAATTGAAATGATATGAAAGTGAATTTCATTCCTACTATTTTGCACCAACTGGGACTACGAAGACGGGTATACGCCATACAGTGTGCTTTGAGGAAAGTTCTGCTTCGCCCTATATACCCTTATATTGAATTCCAGCTGACAAGGGTTCTTTTACGTGCAGTCGGGATCTCGAATTGTTTTTTATCCCACCCGAGCAACTATTATTAAGATCACAATAAAAACATTAAATGTATTTATGAATAATGATTGTATTCAAAAAATTGTATAGAAAATTTCAGCAATTATGGTCATAAAATTAGAACAAAAAGTCCGCAAACAAGCCAATGAAGGGGCTGATGTCTCTGGCCTGAATCCCAAAATAAATAGATGACATATATTAATTGCACATTTATCTTTTAAAAAGGCAATCATCAACTACATTTACACTTAGCACTGATGCTCATATCTAACTTAGTCAAGGTTTTAAACAAAGCATCGGCAGATCAAATTTCTTATTTATGCTTATCCATAGCGGAAATGCTAATCATGGAACATAAAAGGGACATTATATAAGATTAGAAAAGGAGCTGTCAGTTGTCGCTATAATAGATTAAAAATAGACAATGAAAAGGGAATATGTTGAAAATCTCAGTCCAATTACTTTATTCTGAGTCGAGTTATCGCTGATTAAAGTGTAGCTTCGATTAGCATTGCTATCACTTTTACGATAATAATTTTGGGTCTCGATTATCCATTTTTACGTTACATTATCAAGCACAAATTTAAATCTATTACAAATCTAGAGTTCATTATGGTATTGACATGTTTTAACATTATAATTAAAATTATAATGTCTAAATTATCAATAGATTTAAACACTAAAAAATGGTTAATCGAGACTTTGTTTAGTATCGAACTTAGTCATGTTATTGATGTAATGAAACTATACATCAGTTAATTAGAATCAAAGCGGCCGTGTTTCCAAAATCGCGACACCATCACCTTGCCTGCTAATGTATTTAACCTACGCAGTAAATGTGCACGGTCGCACTTAGACAAGGTGTTAGTATATTGAAACTATACCCAGTTTGAACAAAAGTTATCTTGTTTCAAAATCTCAACCAATCAAATTATTTATCTCTGCTCGGGTTAGGATTTATCGCACACGGGTTAAAACATTTGCCCCCATCCCATCATGTAAGCTATTCTTTCATATAAAGGTTTACAGAAAAGAGTGTGTGATATCAAAAGCAACAGCAACGACACGAAGATCGGTAGCCAAATTGGCCGCTGACTTTACATCCGGGGATCTCAAAATAACAAAAGGTTACCATTGACATATTCACTGAGTTAACTAGTAAACCTTACTACACCTAAATTGACTTTATGAAATGATGTCCGGTCTCCAAGATCATCCTGCCAGTGCCAACTGGATTCAAAACTTGTGTCGTGCCTTTTACCATTCACGTTAGCTCGACTACAGACTGGATCATCGAGATACCACCATCCTCCATTAAAACGCCCTGGACAGTCGTGATTACTGGAATCACTGTCATAAGTTGAGAATGGTCTGCCGTTTATAGTGTATGCGCCACTTGTCAGGGAATCGCCTGACGGGCTTGTAGGTGAACCGGAGTAAAAACTGAAAGTAACTCTGTAATGATCTAAACGATCGGATATATTAAAACCATAATAAAACCCTTGAACCCAGTTCCAATCCGGGGAATCAAATGTGAACACGACCTGCAGTTCAAAGCTGCGATAATTTTGGAGAATGTTGTAGACATGCTCCAAACCTAACCAATAGTTTCCATGTGGGTGTCCGAATCCATCTGCATACTCATCCATGGTCCTATTGAAGTCCAGCTCCAGGCAGTTATAATTTCTATAGTGTATGTAAGTTAATCCTCCCCATTCAAAGAGGCAGTTCACTTCAATTACTGGTCCGTTCAGTGACGGATGAATGAAGGACAGCATCTTTTTTTCAGGAAATAACAATTTTGAACGTCCTTCTGAGCAATCTACAAATTAGAAAATTTTGAGTCTTAAACATGATACGGAGAGTTGTTTCACACATCCTCTGTGTATCCGATGCAGGATGCGCGAGTGACTTTAAAATTATGACGTGTAGAGTTTTGCGTAGTATCATGGTCGTTGTACATAAGAGGTGGGAACAAGTCGTTGGACCCTGAGTCCGAGTCGAGTCCCAAATCGCTGCACATCGAGTCGGGGGCTGTTCAAGTCACCAGTTCATCAAATGACTCAGCAATTCAATGCGAATCAGTTAAGTTAAAAGCTCCCACGCTGCGCTCGACTCCTAAACTCTATCACGTCGAGACTTACCTCGACTGCCGAGTCAGGGTCGAGTCTAGAGTAGCAATAAATATTTCAAGCTGAACGCGTTTTCGTGTTCGTATTCGTATATTTATTTTTGTATTCGTTTTCGTGCCGATGCGAAAGGTCCCTACTATTCTAAAACAAACGGACATGCTATAATGATATCCTACCTTGTATAATATGTTGACACTGATCACCATAGTAACCAATTGGACATCTGGTACAATGTAATTTATTACACACATATTTCTGTTAAACAATATAAACAAGAAAATAAATTATCTTTTCATATGTACGATAGCATACAGTTACTAATGTGACAATATTGAGTCTTTAAATCTACTTCTGGATGACAACGCTGGTGTAACTTCAGATGTCTAATCTTTTGACATGCTTTGTCTAGAAAGGTTTTATAAGAGAAATGAGAAGTAGATAGGACAGAGCGGGGGCCACTTTAAAGGCTCAATACCACTTTTGTTGTAACTGAATATGTCCCAATCTTTATTATGGTCAACAAATTGTATTATTTTACAATATTCTAATTAATTGATGATACAAATTCCTACTTTAAGCGCTGGCATATAAAGCCACACAATTTATCTTAAGGAATAAAAATAAAATCTCTCCCGAACTCTCGGGGCATCCCATTAATATCTGGGGTACGTCAAAACATAAATAAAAATGCTCCCGTAAATATCGGGCCATCCCATTAACATTTGGGGTAATATATACGTATAGACAAAACAAAAAAATAAGAGATAAACGCGTTAGTACTTTGTCAATGTTAAGTTAAATTCCAAATTACGATTCTATATAGTTAAACAGTCACAAGACATTTTACTTCGCCATTTAAACCTGTTAATACTAATTTTAAATGGCAAAACATACAGTTCAAAAACATACAGTTATAATGACCCATTGTAAAACAAACAATAATATATACAATTTTGTTTTAGTCTTTTCCTACAAATAGTTAAGTACTGTTCCACTACTAGCTTCAAAGGCAATGTATTTAATTTTTTTAATTAGGGGCATCAGTTGAAAGGTCATATTTCTTAATAAAATTAATCTAATTAGCAAAAAGAAATCAGGGTTTCTAGGAAACTGTTGAGTAATCGGAATTAATCTAATTAGGAAAAAGAAATCAGGGTTTCTAGGAAATTGTTGAGTAATTGGAGTAGCTACACCATGATATTTAAGCGTTGATGACAAACTGTTGATTTCCTCTGTTAAATTATTGAACGTAGCACTAACATTAGGATTCACCGTGATCATGGTAGGATTATATAGAGACTCATCTCTTTATACTAATAGCTGTGATCTTCTAGTGGTCAGGACTTCAAAAACGTTGGTCTTTTCCACGGCACCAATTAATATGTTACAGTATTGTGTCTTTAATTCTGGTTCTGAATGACAACGCTGGTGTAACTTCAAATAATACTTTTATTCTACTTCTTACATATCAAGTACAAACATCTCAATGCTAACGACCATAGAACTAATCTTGTATTGAGGGAACGATGTCTCGGCTTGGCCCAAATGTGCCAACTCCAAAACGCTTTCACCTCGACTCACCTCTTCGAGACCTGCCTAGTTCGAAGGTAACCTCTTGAAGTTCCTGCCTAAACTCGATTGCCGATGTCGTTTCCCTTCTGGGTTTATAAACCCTTGAAGGCAAATGATCTTATTATTACATGTAGACACCTGGTTAATGTTTCATACCAGGTTTAATATTCAGTAGAGTTTGCTTATCAGACAGTTAAATAAAACAAGTTAAGATTACATAATGACATAAGGAAAGCTACCAAGACCACCAGGGTGTTTATGGTTTCACATGTCAAGATGGCACGAAGGGTCTATAACCTGTCATTCTTTAAAACTAACCTAAAGAAAACTTGGATATTGGCTAATTTGTCTAGGATCCTTCAAGAAATTTAAACTCAATCAAGCTCACAAGGTTTTCCAGACACGCAATATATCTCGTACGAGTCCCAAAACAAATCAAGCTCACAAGGTTTTCCAGACACACAATATATCTCCTACGAGGCCCAAGACAAATCAAGCTCACAAGGTTTTCCAGACACACAATATATCTCGTAGGAGGCCCAAGACAAATCAAGCTCACAAGGTTTTCCAGACACACAATATATCTCCTACGAGGCCCAAGACAAATCAACTGTAGATCTCATCATAGTCGTGAGAGGTAAACAGGGCTAGCTCGCATGACGAGATTTGGAGGTTAGGGTAAGGTAAAGGGTTGTGTCTAGGGTTGGGATTTCCGGACAATATATCTCTGGTCCTACGACGCACAAGACTGCTAGAAATCAACTGTAGATTTCATCATGGTCGTGAGATGTCAACAGGCCTGGCTGTTGACGAGATTGTGGGGGGGGGGGTAAGGCTAAGGGTTCTGTCTAGGGTTGGGATTAGCCCTAGCTACGATTATATCGTGACCTTTGATCAAATATACAGTTGGTCCTAATTTTTTACACCCAACTTTATTAAGGTGTTATCGGTTTTAACCCAACGAAACTACTATATACTGCTCCATGCCAGGGAAACATTTCCGCCAACAAGGGCCTCGAGTCCGGGATTTCCGTATAAATGAGTTTCTGTTGCTAAATAAGTACTGACCTGTCTATAACAGATAATATTATCTACTTCTTCATCTGTTATACAATTTTCACCAGATTCAAACATTGAACATAGTTTGGTTTCTTTATCAAACATAAATCTTCTACAATTTTCTGTTGATGAACATAATATACTGCAGTGTATCAACGAACGACTTCTATTCTCCATAATCCCCATCGCATCAAAACCATCTTTTACACAATTGCTGCCTTCGCGAAAAACCTGTGTTTTGATGTATTTTGAATCAAAACTTGCTGTGACTATCCAGAAATATGCCGATAAGGTAAAAGCCGGTAGTAAAACTTTCCAACCCGCCATTATTGAGAAAAGCCTTTACGAGCGGTGGTTTTGTCAAATGATTTGTTGAGCAGTGTATAGGCTCGGAAACTTCGACCTCTGATTCATTGATCTGTTGATAATCATATAATTTAAAGGGTGTATAGCCCATTCTTTAGTTCAAACTGAAGTCATTCGGTTGAGCTTAGTTCATTCTGTTCATTTTTGTTGTTGTTTTAATTACTTTTTGGTTATGTTTTTCTTTGTTCTTTATAAATGGCACTCGAAACCATAGAGCACACGACGTTGTGTACGGATTTTAAAATGTTTTCTTTGTCTTAAATATTTTATTGGGGTCCTATATTTCCATTGTAAGTTAACAACATAAATATGATCAATATTGAAATCACAAACTCGTGTTTTTACACTTCGAATATTATGGATAATATTGAATAAATGGTTTAGCTCTGTTCAGGGGGGGGGGGACGTATTGTCGCACGGATGGTCCGTGTCGCACGGATGGTCCGTGTACGTAAAAATTCCCTTGGAAGGCGTTAAACCCCTTCCCGTTTCTTTTAAAGGGGTACTCAGAAATATTTTACTAAAAATGGGGTTGTATAATCTAAATTATCTGCGTTGATACCTCACGTCCCCTACACTTCTGACTTCTCTATACATTACTGCCTCCTACAGTTGTTGGCCAACCAAATTCTAGCTTTAGTCCTTACATGGACTGCATACAAATGCATCCTATTGTATTCTGAACTGTGTATAAAAATATTTGAATTTATTAGGGAAAACGGTTGAATCTAAATGTCGATTGCATGTGACAAAAATCGATTGCATGTTACAAAAATCTAATTTCAATATCAACTGGCGAAATCGGAACTCAGCAATCAAACATTAGAATCAAGAACTAAGAGTTAAGAACTCTTAATACAGATCTGACATGCCAAAGGCGTTTTATAGCTGAGGCGCTGGAGGCTGCAGCCTCCTCGCGAAAAAAAAATCAAAGAAATTGGAAAAAAAAAACGGGAGAAAAATGCTAAAACAGATGAGAAAAATGAAAATGCACTCTAGTTAGGGGGCCCTAAAGGCAGACAAAAGGGCCCCATGTCTGACAAAAGGGCCCCTGTGACCGAGGGAAAGGGCCCCTCTTGCCATGGGAAAGGGCCCGAGTCTGAGTCAATCGTTTTCTATGCACTGTTACTGTATCAATGATAAATGTTTGATTCACAATCAGATTTTAAAACCTAATTTTAATCGTTGAAGGGAATGAATTAGCTAGTTACTGATTAGACCAAAACATAGATTTAGACACTGTTCGGAAACATGGGCCTTTATAAATGTAGGACTAGTTTGATTAATATTCCAAGTTGTGGTCTTGGTTTATTGGAGCTTGTTTTTATTTCAATATATCCGATAAATATAAGACGATGCAGGTTCGTTTTCTAATCGCACGTGTTTATAAAGTACGCGGGGGGTGGGGGTGGATGACCCCATTTCTATCTCTCTTTATAAAGTACGTTAAAGGGACAATAACACCATTGCTGGCTTGACTGCTCCTGGAAATAGATAATAGCCTTATTCTAAGTACTAAATGTTTAGGTGTCCTACCTGTTGTGTAAATTATCCATTACATCCTATTTTACTTGTCCAGAGGGTTTGAAAATATTTTAAAATCCAAGTCACATTTGAAAAGGTTTACGTTAGGCTTTTCAAATCATTTAGTTGAATTTTTCCAATTTTTTAAATTGGATTATTCGTACTTGGTTTTATTTTATTGCAATGCATATGATAATGTTATCTGAATGTATATAAACTGATTTATATTCAGGGGCGGATCCAGGAATTTTTGCAGGAGGGGGTTTGCCAGTTTTCTGTTCTGGAAATCTGCCATCATCGTCTCTAAATTACATAGGCATACATACAAATCGAGCTTTTTTAAACAGAGAAATTATTTTTATACTGATGTAGGATCACTTTGCGATGTAATTTCATTGATGCAAGGCATTATTTTTTTTTTATGTAGCTGAGCAGGGGGGTGCCCCCCCCCCCCCCTCTGGATCCGCGCCTGATATTGCATCGTTTCCGTGTTTACTCTACATGTAATATTAATCCAGTTATGTTCGGCACGCGGCACTCTAACTGCCCGGTCACCTCTGGTTTGCAGTTGTGGTTGCGATCCCTGGTGTGAGTGTATGTGGCTTGGATATAGCGGCGCCTTCTGAACCCCGTGGGTTCACTCTGGGTACATCGGTTTCCTCCCACAGGAAAGACCCCACGTGTGCGTTAAGATAATAAAAATGACAAAATAAGACTTGTCTGCGATATCAACTTCGGTGAAAGCGGACGTTAAACACTAAGGATAACAACAACAGATAAGAATATGCGTCACCATTTGACATGACTTTCTTGGAATGGGAGGGTTGAACTTTAACTTGACACAACCTAGTTCATTTAGGGACTAACATATGGTTCAACTTTATTTCAATAATTGACTTACGCGTAGGGTCTTCATCAGTGGAAGTGTCGAAGTGTTGTTTTCTGGGGGTTGTTATAGCTTATTCCAACACTAACGACGAAAACTCAGATAAATAGCAAAAATTGTACTTTTAATAAACGAGTGTCCAAAACTGGCTAACGGTCACAATAAGGAGATAGGTATCGCTAGGGCGAGCCGGTCACCAGACTGTCCAAAACTGGCTAACAAACATCCTCTCGACACAAACCATGGGCGAGAGAGAGGGAGAGAGAGAGAGAGAGGGAGGGGGAGAGAGAGAGAGAGAGAGGGGGGGAAGGGAGGCTAAACGCCCACTCGACACAAACCATTATAGAGAGAGGGAAGTAACTCAAAACAATTTAAGTAAATTTGGGACTAATATATGGTACAGTTTCATTTCCTTCCAGTAACTCACTAGGAGTTGTTAGCAGTAGGAGGAAATTAAACAATTTCTGGTCAAATTACGACTTTTTAAGTAATATTAACATAGTTGGTGGCACCAGCAACGATCAAGCAATGGAACATGGCAGCTATTTGGTTAGATAGGATTTGAACTATCGGTGTTTGACTTCGGTCTAGCTAACAAATACTTGAATTCGGTTCTACAGCAGTCGAAGTGCTCGATACTAAGACAGACGCTGCTTTGGCTACACTGTGTGTTATGAAAGCTAACCATGACAGTCCATAAACTTACACGGATGCCTATTAAATAAAGATAATAATTTACTGTGGTCTGATTCCTACGAACTTATACCCAAGTTACATCCCTTCCCTATGGAATAGTCTCATTTTAAGACGCTGAAGACGATGATTTTTCTTATAGGAGAAGGAGGGGGTGCAGGGAAGGGGGGATCAAGAAGCTTTAATGACGTGAAGGCGGGATGACGTCATCATAGGCGTAGGAGCCAGGGGGGGCAGGGGTCGGGAGGGCAGCTGCTCACTAACAAACCGATCCCGCAGTAATTCTCTGTGAAACAGATTGGCTCACTAACTGTCGGGCTAGATGAATTTTCAGGCAGACGGGTAATGTGAAAATATTTTTTATTTCATCTACTTGGCAAAATAAAGTGTCCGAAATCTAAATAAACATTAATTTACTGCCGTCAAATATTCCAAAATTTTCTTGGGAGTCCATACAAGGTCAGTTCCGTTTCTTCGACCCTCGAATCAAACCGGCTCCGCTGTCTGTGAACCTGAAATTGTTCGGACATTTCTAGTTTTGTTAATTGAATACCACGAATTTGTACTGTGGATTGACATTGAATATTATTCTAAGCCGAAATCTTGTGGAATGTATTTATTTTCAGAAACCCAATATCTTGTGGAACTGTTGTGGCGAAAAGTTCCAAACAAAGGCCCCCCAAACCTTGCCATAGATGATGTTATCTTCACAGCACATAGAACCAATTGGTTTACTTTAGATCATCAGAATAATCTCCCTGTAATCTGCAAAAATCACATTTTAGAACATGTAGATTAGACTGCCCTAATTCGTCTTAACCTTATAACACTACTGGGATTATCAGTGAGGCGGTGCTGTCACCGACAGTAGCACGAGGTCACCGTCAATGGGGCCACGATGACTAAGCGAGTAAGACACAGGCTCGCTAGCCTGTAATTCGTGGGTTCGCTCTCGCCACGATGCCCCCTTATCAGAGGAGCAAGGAGAGAGGGACATAAATGGGGTTTAACGTAGACTCGACACAAACTAGTTCATTTTGCATCTAACATATGGTTTAATTTTATTTCAATTATTCGCTTGTGCGTAGACTTCTTTACCAGTGGGGGCAAACCGGGGGACCCGGAGAAAACCAACGAGGTTGGACAGGCGACCCTAATCCTTGTCACGTACGTACAACCACGGATTCGAAACCACACCAGTTGACTCAATGACAGGCTTTATGATACAGCACGCATGTGTTAACCATTCGGCCATCCAACCTCCCTTGTCCGAGGAGGATGATGGCGCATTGTCTAGTTGAGACGAAAATCGAGGTCCTGTGTACACATTGGTGTGTACGTGAAGGATTCTTTGGCTGTTGAAATTCGATATAAATGTAAGCGGTGGCACCGCTGTCCGGCCCCAATTTCCCCCATGATATGGCGTTTGTCCGTTTTCATAAGCATAGTCGGAGCAGAAAAGTGGGACGTTAAAACCCATTTCATCCCATTTCGTTTGTTAAAAGCGCCAAATGCCAGGTTCCCATTGTCGTGCGATGCGTTACGATAGGATTGCCCATATTCAGTCCACTTCGACTGGGCTTATGAAAACGGGCATACGCCATAGAGCGTGCTGTATTAAAAATATTCATATCCTATACATCATATCGAAATAAAATTTGAATAATGCAATTGAATAATACGAACTTTATTTCATCGCAATTATCACGCCAAAAATTTCTTCGGGGTTGTCGTCATTCTGATTAAAATACAGATCCTATTTCGTTTCGTTTTTTTTTATCATGGGTCAAAATTTCGTTTTACTTGTCTTTACATTGTTTTGCATTACTGCTCCAACTTTGTGGAATGACAAACACTTGAACACTTCCATCAAAAGTGCCAAAACATTACTTGACTTTAGAAAAAACTGAAAACCCCACCCTTTTCGACAAGCGTATCCAGAGTTACATTAGAAGCCCTGGCATGGAATAGGCGCTTTATTATTATTATTACTATACTGGGATCGAGGTAGGTTGTTATATAGCCCGCGTTCTGGATGATGTGAGGAATTAACCAATGAAACGGCGTGAGGTGTAAACCACTAGAAACGTCAACGCCGATTGATTAATCAATGTTTAACGTCACAGGGACAAAACCTGACGGGAACTCTCGTTATAACATGCCAGATCTTCATGTTTTGTAGGCCATCGAAAGTATAAAAAAAAACGAAACGAAATATAGATCTGTATTTTATTCCGACTGGGCGTCAGTTATCATGTTAAAATAACTTCAGATTTCGTCGATCATATATTCTGGTAATGTCCCTATAGACTCGAGGTGGAATTCGGGGAGGGGCCCATCGAATTGGCACACCTGCCTTATCAGTGGTAATTGTAGAACCTTTTCCTTAGAATTCGAATCTGAACAGTAAAGTTGCCACTATTGGACCGTTTGACGTGAACGTCAAATATCGTCATTCTCGAGATACTGTTATATTTGTATTCTTCAAAAGTTAGTGTTACAAATTATATTTGACACATACCTTCAGTTGTCCACAGTTGGGTCCTGTTAGCAAAAAGTGACACTGACATTTTGAAGATGATATTTTTACTCCGCCATGTAAACATTTTAAAGTCTGTAAAACAATAAACAACATTCTTTAAAATGTGCAACATTACAAAAATGAGAAGTTATATACCAGATTTCGTCGTCTTTTCTGAAGTTTACCGTTTACTTCCACCAGGCGTTATCTGATATCGTAGACAAGAGTTTCCAAGAAATTTGCCAGAGGAAGCTAGAAAATAGGCTTGATTCAGCTTATTTGGTAGGACATAGTGTCTTTGAGGGAAGCACCAAAGGTATGTTTCATCAAAAGGTGCCCCCGGGTCTAAGAAAAGAAAGAATGAAGAGCGTTTGCAGTCTGGCCCGCTTTGCAATATTGCTAAGATCTTGATGAGGTAGCATGACGTATATGCAAGACGAATTCCCGACGACATTATCGCCGACAATGTAAAAATTCATTTTGAACCTTAGCTTTTCTAATTCAAATGTAACGTTTCTTTAAAGCGAGAATTTCATATTTTCTAAAAGAAGTCAAAACATAACCATTTCTATGTCTTTTGCTCAATAAGTTGTCAACTCGCTATCATACGACTTTAATAATTGGAGCGAAAATTACTTTAAAAAATAGATATATTTCGATAAATGACAACCCGAGGTTTTAATTATAAATTAGTTGTACCACGAATTAATAAACAAAAACCATACGATGATCCAAGGAGCTTTTAAATCAAATATTTACTATCGTACTGGGGACCAGGAACCGACCATGTTGTTGGGTGAAATTCAAAAATGTTATTCACCAAATCGACGCAGAATGGTTCAAAGAAGAAGCATATCAATTTTCATGTCGATCGGGCTTGAATTAAAAGAGCCTTAGGCTTTTTCGAAAAGCATCATCCCAAAAACCAGAACAACAAGATGAGCAGCGACCAGTTCCCGGTCTAAAAGGGGGATTTCTGCTATTGATAACGAACGTTTCGTTGTTAAACAAAGGTACTACCTTGTGATAGTAAACTGTCTGATTTTCTTCCACCATTACTTCACATTCTCCATACAGATTAAAATGATAACACGTCTGCGTGCCGGAATCGTACGAGACTGAAACACAATCATCACCACTACAACTCAAAAAACATTTTGATTTATAATTAGGGTTTCACACTGCGTAGCTTGTGTGAAACACTATTGTTTTTGTTCGGATTATTATTCTTATTATTATTATTTTTTTTTTTCCATTTTGATCATATCTCAGAAACTACTTGTCGGATTGATCCAATTTTTTCGGTTTTACTGGGAAAGTGGGTGTGACTTAGAGATTAAAGCTATTTCAAACGTTCTGCGACAATGCGAAATGTCCGAAATCACCGAAGTTGTCGTTTTTTTAAATAATGCCCTAATATTAACAACAATTGTTGGATTGTAACGTTTGATAGATTTTGGCATAGCCAGAGACAAGGCACATGGCAACGGTTCTTTAGAATTTTGAATTTCGACGAATCGTCGGAAATATTAGGCGCCAAAGTTTGGAAATTTAAATTTTGACAAAAAACTTTTTTATTAATGAATATTTTTTGATGGCCTTTTACCCACGGTTAAAGTGTCGTCTGATTTGGGCAAAAATGTTAACATTTTTTGTCCCGATAATTTTCCGTGGCCGCTATTGGCTAATTCAGTTGATCGGTTATAGATAAATTATTTATTACCCGATTTGTATAAAACAAAGTGCATATGCTTCGTGGCCCCAAGTGACATTTTTTTTGTTACCGATGAAGTTTCCTGTCGGCACCGGAAGTGACTTTAATTTAGCAAAAACTACAATTTTGACAGTTCGGTACAACTTTTTGAAAGCAAATATTATTTTTTTCAAATCTTATATGACTGAAAAGATGTGCCATGTAAAGGCGCACAAAACATCGGGCTCAGTTTTTTTAATTTCGATTTCGTTTTCAGGCAATTTGGATTAAAGGATGAAAAAAGGTGTCAAAATAAGCTATTTACAACCCATCCAGCGTCATCATATTAAAAAATATATCTTCGTAACATTCATAATCTCGTAGTAATAACCCATACGAAGAGAATGTATGTGAAAATTAATTTGTAATATGCGCAGTTGCCGAGAAATAGGCAATTTTGCATGAGTCACTTTTCACGTAATTTTGGCTGTAAAAGAATCAATAATTATTCGATTTTCAATTTTCTTCCGCCATTGGATGCCTAATGCCATAGTGGACTATGTCAAACCATTTTACCTCTTACGCTTCCACCGAAAATGACGTCATTTGCTCAAAACATAAATTTTAGCCCTCAAAAACAATATTTTATTCAAATGAGTCGTACTTGTTATTTGTTTCAAATTATGATATTTGATTCTATTGATCAAATAGAATGAACCCATATGATCATACAGATACCACAAAATGTTTCTAACTTGTACGGTTGCAGAGAAATGGGCGATTTTCCCTAAGTCACTTTTCAAGGTTTTTGGTCTATAAAAGTGTCAGTTATTATTCGATTTTCATAAAATTTTCACCATATGATATCTTATATCATTCATTATTTCATAGAACTAATTTAACATTTTCAGTATCACCGGAAGTAATGTCATTTTGGCAAAAACTGTATTTTTAGCCTCCAAAACAGACATTTTTTTCAAATGAGTCTGATTTGTAATATATTTAAAATTATGATATTTGATTCCAATCAACAAATAGATTGAACCTATACGATCATATAGATACCAAAAAATAGTTTTTATCATGTGCGGTTGCCGAGAAATAGACGATGTGCTACAAGTCACTTTTCAAGGTTTTTGGTCTATAAAAGTGGCAATTCTTATTCGATTTACACACAATCTTCGCCATATGATGCCTTATGCCATTTCTGATTTCATAAAACTAATTGAACATTTTCATTATTCATTGAAATTTTGCCAGGATCACTTACAAGTAACATATATATAAAATGAATTGATATTGCTGGATTTGGTTGATTCTTCGTCCATTTTATTTTTTGTTTACAATGCTTATGTGGAAACCTGTTTAATGGTTTCATTGGTATCGGAAGTGACATATGTTCAAGGGCAACATGGCACCGAAAGTAACGTGGCACCAGTGAAACCCGTCATTCCTGCATGCAGGTCTAGTCTACATTAAATTTATTTGAAGCTTTGTCTCTCGGAAGAGTTTTTCTTGGGCATGCCAGTAATGTCCACCATCTCTGTGAAGAAGCAGGACACGCCAATGTCATGTTGGAAACTTGATCGGCACAGACAAATTTACAAGCTAACAAAAATATCAAAAAACGCAACATGATTCATGAAACGTCGGAGGCGATTTGATCTTTCAGTGTACTTGGTGACATATATCATTTAACCAGGTTATAATTGCGGGCAATGTCGCGTGACTTTCTTTACCCATAAAATATAAAATATTTAACGGGAGAATAAAAGGTAAAGAACATCATAGACAATGGTACAAAACATCTGAAGTAATAACATCATTTAATTAATTAATTATCTTCAAGGGGGCTGATTAATTCGAAATAGAATTGAAGGGGGTCAACGCCCCCTTTTCCTGTATCGACTGGGCAAAAGAAGGCTTATGAGGGCCACTTTTCGACAAATTTCATTGGTTAGGGTTCGTTTTACATGCATCCCATAGGATGATCAGACACTGTTCCTCGCTAGAACCTCTGTCCTTCATCCAATGGTTGGGTGGTCAAATGGTTTAATGCGTACGCGTGGTTCTGATTCATTGCTTGTACGTGACAAGGAATAGGGTCGCCTGTCTAACCTCGTGGGTTTTCTCCGGGTCCCCGGGTGTCCTGCAACAGCTGAAGATAAGTACAAGCGTGTTATTTTGAAATGAAATTGAACTATTTGCTAGCACCAAAATGATCTAGTTTGTGTCGACAAGCGGACAAATCTCGAAAAACTTTCCAGATCAACACTGCGGGTCCTCATAGTTAGGATAGGGTGGGGTGGATGACCGAATGGTTAGCACGTACGCGCTATATCATAAAGCCCGTTATTGAGTCAACTGGTGTGGTTTCGAATACCCGATTATGCACGGCAAAGAGTAGGGGTGGCCTGTCCAACCTCGAGGATTTTCTCCAGGTCCTACGGTGTCCTCCCACTGCTAAATACCCTACACGCAAGCGATTTATGGAAATAAAATTAAATTATATGTTAGCCCAAAAGTGGCATAGTTTGTATCGAGTGGACGTTAAACCCCACCCCCCCCCCTCTCCTCATAGTTAATAATCTAGCGTTTTAGTCACTGATCCAAGTTGGAAATGAGCAAGGATAACCATAAAAATAACATAATTCAATCAATTGTTAAACACATTCCTTCGATAATTCATAAAACGATGAACGTCAATGTAAAGAGTGATTACAATAATTAGTTGTTTGATGTCGCTTGAACGAACATTTGGGATATAATAACCTAAGTAAAATATTAATCAATGGATGATATACTCAGGGGCGGATCCAGGGGGCGGGGGTCCACCTCTCCCCCCGCCTTTGCTCAGCTATCACATAAAAAAAATAATGCCTTGCATCAATGAAATTACATCCCAAAGTGATCCTACATCAGTATAAAAATGATTTCTCTGTTTAAAAAGCTCAATTTGTATGTATGCCGATGTAATTTTGAGACGATGATGGCAGATTTCCGTAACCGAAACCTGGTAAACCCCCTTCTGCAAAAATTCCTGGATCCGTTCCTGATATTATTCATCATGTGGTGGAGTTTAGATATTGTTGTCCGCTGTAATTTTGTTACTTTCATTTTGCTCCGTGGAAGCCAGGCTTGCTTATTCACTGTGATGCTGGCAGCGTAACCAGATCAAGGCCGAGATAAAATAGAATAAAACCAAGTACGAACAATCTAAACCATTACACATAATTAGAAGTCCTAAAAAAACGTCCAACCGCGTGGGTTTTCTTCGGGTCCTCCGGTTTGCTCCCACTACTAAAGACCCATACGCTCAAGCGAATTATTGAAATAAAACTAAACCATATGTTAGTGCCGAAATGACCAAGATTATGTCGACTTGACGTTAAACCTCATTTAGAAAACAATTTTATTAGGTACTCAGTGTAAGTTGTGCATTTCATTACCGTGAAGCAATATCTGTCATAACGTATCTATTTGGGCCTTGTATGACCTTCTGATAAGAGTATGGTTGAGTGGTCGAGAGCGAGACATTAAGTAGTATATTGATACTGCACGAGGCGTTACGCAATGTCTTTGGCCCGAGACCATTAAACAACTTAAAATACAGACACTATTCCGCACGTGCTTTTCGGTGAAATACGTCACACGAGTTCAATATTTCACCTAGTTAAGATATTGTACGATTGATAAATTGCCCGTATTGGAATTAACGGTATGCCAACATCAAAGGATGACGTCACATCTGTATTTTGAATAGGTTTACTGCACAGTTAATACTCTTTTCCTGATTGCGAATATTGATTTCTCGAAGTAATAATCAACTAAGTTAATGTGGAAATAATCTTGTTAATTAATGAATTAGAATTATCATAAGTAAAATACCATAATTCATCTAGTATTTGTCTTATTTTGACATCTGTCGCCAACAGAAACAAATTTATTCAGGCATGGACCCTGACAGGTCAAAACAGATGTATGAAACGGAAACACGTGGTAGTTATTAAAATACATCATTAGAATTTTATCAAATAAAGATAAAGGCTAAGATCGTAGCATCGATTCACATTACTATTCCATGCTTATACTTTCAGTTAAATGGTTTTCTTACAGCCAAAGTTAACCCCCTCTCTCTCTCTCTCCCCCTCTCTCTCCCTCTCTCTCTCTCCTAATACCTACATTTGTCTTTTGGAAAGCAACAATCGAACTAATAAAGCGTTTTAACTAATAACTTACCAGTTCGAAAGAGGCTCCAATGATTAATTGCCTTTAATCGTAATATATTTGAGCGATGAAAAATTTTGATACAATTTGCCTATTGCGGCTTTTTCTTTTTGTCTTATATACAAATGTTATATTTTTATTTACACTACAAGCCCATAATCAACTCTCTAGATCTCCATGGTCGTGATTTTCAATCGATCGAAATACGATGACCTTTTTGTTTTTAAACTATAATAGCGAGAATTGTTAGCTTTTTTTTTATCTAAGTTGTCCATTCTTGATATAACAGCTAAAAGTTAGGTGATAAATAAAGCAAATATTAAAACCTTCAGTCAAATTTCTCTATTCTGAACGGAGTTGTCACTGTTGGAAGTTTGGACTAAAGTAGAAATATGCATCAACTATCTCCGCACTGTCTTCGAGAATTGCCGACCGTTTGATTGACAGTCGATAATTCCGCCCATATATTCTCGATTATCAAGTAGCATTCTGAATGCCTAAGGTGACCTCGATTATCAGCCCTGTCATCGACAGTCTCCGGGAGTGTAAGCTTTGTCAGCTATTTACTGATTCAATTATTAAATGGACAATTTATTGTATCCATTTTGTTTTTATCAATGAGCTTTAAGTGGCGGTTAATATTCTAATCCAGTAAATATCGCTGGATGGCGCTGACACCGAGAGTTGATTATGATCTGGACAACTTTATGTATGTCTAATTAGTAATTTAGATAACATTTCAATCCTAAAAAAGACATGCATTGGCAGATTTAGCGCTTGCATAATGTATATTTAACAGGCAGATCAATATTTCGTTTCTTTTTTTTAGTAATTTGGATGGGCTACTCTACATCAAGATCTGGCAAGTCATAGCGGGAGTTCACGAGAGACATTGATTAATCAATCAGCGTTGACTTTCTTATGGGTTACCCACAATTTTGCGCAGAGAACGCCAAGGAGTCGCCATATCAAACCGTTTCATTGGCTAATTCCTTACATAAAAAAAAAACCCCAAAAAAAAACCCAAAAATAAAAAAACAACAACAACAACAAAAAAAAAAAAGAAAAAAAAAAAAAGAAAACCAACAAAAAACAAAACAAACCCCTATTTAGAACAAGTAAAACAAAAGTTTGTAAGATAAAACGAAACGAAATAGGATCTGTGTTTTAATCAGACTGATACCATTAGTAATTGGTCACTCTTAAGGGCGTTGAGCAGTCTAAGATTCGCACTAACTTTTCAACGCCAATCTTATTAAGTCTTTGCAAACTTGTTCCACTTATAAAATAACTCAGAAAACTCTCGAAAGTCGCGTCGTTTTATGTGTAACAATGGAGATACGAGGCGGAGGAATAAAACTATTTATAGCAAACGAGACTGATTCCCCGACCTAGATAAGGTGTTGAATAAATTATGACGTCGTGCACGCCAGTCACGTGATCAACACAGACGTGGCTTCAACGGGAGTGGAAGATGTCACGTGACCAGAAGGAATTCCCTGTATGACGCTATTATCCAGGTCTATTTATCTATCACGAAAGGAACATGACGGATTTTTTTTTTATGGTCAAAGATTACTATTTTTTGAATGCATAACATGATTTAGAGTGCGGTGGAGTAGTGCAGTGAAGTAATTATTTACTTTTACATCCGAATTGTTGTATTTTAATACTTGTTGTCGACGTATTCAAAGAATTAACCCAAAATCGCAAAATCTCGTTTGAAGGTAAATAATGAACAACAATTTTAAAATACTTTGAGTTGGTATTTTTTAACGTTTTTGGTGTCAAAATGTAGCTTATAACCTCCACTTTCGATCTACTGGTGGGATTATCAATAAATCTTTTGAGCTTGTACTAATAGAATTTCCAAGAAAACGCATCGTTTTTTTGCGTTTCCATGGATACAAGACAAACCACAACCTATAGCCAAAAATTGACCAGTGTATTTTTGGGACTTGCTATTAGCATTGTTCATGCGAAATTTGATGAAAATATCTGCAGGCATAACTGAGAAAATTCTACTTTTGTTGTCATCAGTACCCCTTTTTATCATGCTTTTGGGCCAAGTTTGGAACATAGTTGGTAAATAAAATTGGTATTTATTTGGTGATTAATATGTAGTTTATCACCCCAAATAACAAAAAATGTCATATCTTATCAACAAAAATTACAGTGCTAGCTTTAAAATTTGCATTTTAGACTACTCAACGCCCTTAAGGATAAAGAACGAACTAATGACGCTGTCATAAATCAAGGACTCATTACATGCTACATTTCAAGTTTTCACAGAAGGTTGTAAATTCAACAAAATACAGATCTAACGTCATGTATATAGACGTAGGATCACTGACAAGGGGAAACCACATCGAAATATCATTATAAATTTTCTCGGCCACATGCAGGGATCGCAGGGTCAAGGGTAGTGAGTCAGTGTCTTACCCGCTGAGCTACCCTCGCCTCCAAAACTTCAGAGAATGAGTAAAATTAAGCTTACTATTTTGAAAATTTATATTGTTGTGTAATTGATTAATTAATTAATTAATTTTTAAAAAAAACAACCACCACAGCTCTGTGTGAAATTTCCTTTGTGATTGATCCATGCTGAAAATTCGGGTAAAAGAAAATTTTCGGGCAAATAGCCTCCTACGCCTCCTCCCAATGCTTATGAACAGGTATTTGTTTATTATACCTCAGAATATCCCAAACAATCATATTTTGCGCGTAAAATATTTTTATTTGCATTTTTATTGACTTAAACATGAAATTATTTTCTCTTCTCAATCTATACGTACAGTCATCGGATCAATTCACGTGTTATTCTCAATAGGTTTACTATCATCATTTCAGTTCGTGCTTTATTGCTGATTGGCTGTCTCCTTCATTAGATTTTGTGAGGTGGAGTATTAATAATAATTGATTTGAAACTTTAAAATTGTTCATTGAAAACAAGACTTCGTATGTATCACATCAGTTTATAATTATTGCAGCTTTATTAGGATACTACGATATTTAGTTCGGAGACAGAATCAAACAAATCCAATGTATAAAATATTTGTGGATTGCCGTGTAAGTATTACTGTTTCGTTCCCTTCCTTTCGAAGACAGCAAGGAGGTTTATAAGTGGGTTCCCTCGTCTGTATTATGCTTTATATTCGATCAATTTACACATTTACACAATTCCATGGCATACAAGTTTTCAAATGTTAAGATATGACCCCCTTAAGAAATTAACCAGACCTATTGTTGTCCGAAATCTCGTTTAAATCGAGTCTGAACTATTGTATGTTTGAATCGAGTTCGAAAGGTGCCCGTGGGACCAAAACGTGTTGATTACCTAGCTATAAGTAGAGGTGACAGTGAAGTGGTACTACTATTACTACTACTTATATAGTACTCTATTTGTTAAGTACTTTTAATCGTATAGGGGTAGTTCGTGAGCTAGGTGCGTTTTGTTATACATGAAGGTTTGAGTGCTAAAGGTGTATGGCTGGGTTAGGAGAACAAAGAAACCCAATTCTTAAGTTGCGCCAGTGGTGGGTGTGGTGGGAAGAACCATCCATTTTAACCCCCCACCCCCAAATTGGTTTATTCATCATGGAAGGCGCAAGTGGTGGTTGATTAAGGAATTTGGAATGAATTAGAAAATGTAAATTGTTCTAATGATACACAAGTAGTTACTAATCACCTGTTTTCAGATGTGTCGACAGAAGAGAGGGCACATAGCCACAGACACCCCTGTACCCTAGAAGGAATCTCATCGGATTCGAGCAATATCAACCATTTCCAGATTCATTTGTTTTTGCATATATGAGGGCAGCGCATGCGGTTTGATACTCTTTCTTCCCGCCCAACACATCCCTGACCATCGTGCGTGTACAATAGGCTTAAGCCAGCGTCCAAAATACAATGCACCTTGACCGGGAGCTCTTGAGATCTTGGGGACCTAGGTTCCAGCTTGCAAAGCATGTAGATAAATCTGGCAACGCTTGTCAATGGCCACCATTTACCGGTTTGGTTTGAATCAAGAAGCTTTAAAGACTTCTTGGTTGGAATACGTGTAAATGAACAACTGTGAAAAACTACGACTTCGACGTCCATCTGCAATAGCTCATTGTGTTTATTTGTTTTCCTTTGCAGGTATTTGGTAGAAAAAAGCAAGCTGGGTTATTTCTACTTACTACAGTGATCGTTTATTTTGTGATACTAAATGTGCATCCCATTCACCGCATCCAGTTCAATAATGGACAACTGTTTCAATCATCTGACTTGTATGAGAATCAATACTGTGAGTTGCTACTGAAGAGCCCAAATGAAACCCTCGTAAGACAAGCTCTAAATTATACACAACTACACCCAAGAAAAGCTGTAATCCCAGAAGCTTATCCATCATATACGTCTAATTGCTCCAGATATTTAACCAACCGAGGGTACCTGCTTAAAAACAGTACAGGAGCGGAGAAGAGGTTCCCGGTAGCATTTACATTACTGGCTTACAAGCACGTGGAACAAATAGAACGATTGCTAAAGGCTATTTATAGACCGCATAATGTCTATTGTGTCCATCTTGATAGGAAAGCACCATCAAGCGTATATCTGGCCCTGCATTCCATTGTTTCGTGTCTTCCTAATGTTTTCATGGCTTCCAGAAGAATCTTTGTTACCTGGGGACAATTCAGTGTTCTGGAACCAGAAATAAACTGCCTGAAAGAACTGTTCGCTCACAAAGTAAAGTGGCGATACGTAATCAATTTAACTGGACAGGAATACCCTTTAAAAACGAATTATCAGCTTGTTCGAATTCTGGAGGCCTTTAAAGGCGCGAATGACATACGAGGGTCAGCGAAAGAGTAAGTATAGTGCTCTATCCTTATTACCAGAAGTAGTATTAGATTGTCCACCATCATTCACGTTCCTGAAGCTACGACAAATAGTTTTACAATCCCTAGATGTTGCTAGATTGGTTTGTAATTCCCGAGCATATAGCTATGTTATCTACATTTGACGCAGGTACATGAACGATAGTGTCCAATCAGACATGGCGACCTCCACGGAAACACTGACACTGAACGAACTTCAAACTTTGCAACACGGTGAAATAAAATGAAATGGGGTTTAACGTCCTAATGTTCTGCTCCGAACAGGGCTAATGAAGACGGAAAGGCGCCATACAGTGGGCTATGAGGGAAATTTTGTTCGTACAGCGGCACTACGGTCTACTCTTACCTCGAATTCCAACTGTTAAGTGATCTTTTACGTGCACGCCAATGTGTATTCGATCAACCCGAACGACTACAGAGCTGTCTTTATCAGCCCCATATTTTCTAGCGTACAGTGTTATTGTTATGAATTACTATTTAGACATTTATTCACATGGAAAGCCCATAATTAACACTCTATGTCATCGGATGGCTTCAATATGGAGTGGATAATAACATTTCATAATTTAACGATAACGCGGACAATCGAGACTTTGTTTATTGTTGTAGTAATGGTACATGAGAACCGAGACTATCCTGCTCCATCTGCGAACACTGATAACCTTGCTCAGAATAAAGTGATTTGGCTAAAATTTTCAATATCAATTTCTCATGTATTTTTGAACTATTACAGTGAGAACGACTTGCTCTTTATTTAAATCTTATATAATACGCCTTTAATATGATTTATATGACCATCATTACAATCATGTAATACACAGTGTGAACAACCAACACCATCCCCATAGTTCATCATCGTCGACATCATTACAATCGATATTACCTCCATAAAGTGGTTTCCCCTTGTCAGTGATCCAGGACGGAGAGCTGACAAGAACAGCTGTCTAGTCGTTCGGATGGTGTGTGCCGTGTACACATTGGTGTGCACGAAAAGATCCCCAAGTGACAGTTGGAATTCGATGTAAGAGTAGGCCGTAGTGCCGCTGTCTGGGCAAAATCACCTCATAGAACACTGTATGACGTATGTCCGTCTTCATTACCCCAGCTCGAAGCAGGACAGTAGGGCGTTAAACTCTATTTCACTTCATTTCACCTTCTTAAAGGCGTATTGCTTGACACCCTACCGTTTATTTCTTTTCATTGCAGGTTAAACAAAGAACGTATTGCGGGCCGACCCCGTGCTCCGCATGGTATCACCCCATGTAAAGGGCCTGTACATTTTACAGCTTCCAGGGAATTTATTGACTACGTTTTGCATAATAAAACGGCTACAGATTTTTTACGCTGGTGCAAACTAACAGGCATACCTGACGAAACTTATTTCACTTCCTTAAATAATAACAAACATCTTCAAATACCCGGATCGTACACAGGTAATAACTGCTATATTTAAATTAAAACAAGCGGTTTCCATGCAAGTTACGTCCACATTTTTGTACAATCGCAAGTACATAATCCAGTAAGTTAAGGTCTGAAATGCTCGATCTTTGTGATATAAGCTTATATTTTAAGTTTCATCACAATCAGACACCCTTTGTATTATGCTATTTGTGTATAATGAGCGACCATTTTGTCTGGCAGTTAAAAATGTGATTTTTTCGAACAATCTTGGCCTATAATTTTCGAAGTTATGGTCTGATATGTGCGAATATAGACAGGAACTGGGATCGTTGGGATATAAACAAAGATTGTGACTTCTAGAGGATCTACAAACTTGGTATTACATACTCTCATACTATTTGCGTACAAAGAGCGGTCATTTTGTCGGACAGTTTCGGTCGGATTTTTGACGAAAAATCAGCATGATGTAATTGTGATATAATTAAGCGTTTTTTAAAATTGAGTAGGGTCATAATATGTCAAGTGGGTCAATTTTCAGAAATTTGGGAATACGATCCCCTAGCTAACCCTAGCTAATTTTATTGAAATAAAATTGAACCATAAGTCCTGAAATATTAAACTCCATTTTTCTCTATATGTATTACAGGTGCCATTGAGAACAGCAGAAGGGATTATTTTACACGTCATAAAATCTGGTTTAACAAGAATGAATGTGGTAGTAAACGCTTTGTTCGTCAAATTTGTATCGAAGGGGTAGCCGATTTACATGTGCTGACGACAGGCGATAAGCTTTTTGTTAATAAATTAAACTACGAATTCGAACCCCTCGCTTACGATTGCTTAGAACATTGGTATTTTAATCAGGTTCAGTCAGAAATGAGAGGTAGATTAGAATTTAATACCACTGTATATGAAGAAAGTACTGTTGTCAAATATAGATACATACCTAACCATTAACACCAATTGCTTAACTTTTATATGGAATCAGACTACTAATTATTTGTCCATTGACTTCAATGTTAAATGGCTGTAAGTTCACAGACTGTGGCCTTTTGTTCAACATTCCGTTGGTTTCAATCTTTAAAGGCACAATGGGGACCACATCTGGCAATCCTTATTATAAACTTGTAGGGTGTTGACCGTTTAGATTTTTTGCTACGGGGATTTGAAGTTGACTGGGGTGAAAATCTCACTTCCCAAACAATGATTGCTCTGTAAAAAGAAGACAATTTTCAAGTCCCTGTACCTCCACTGTATCATCAATATTACCCAAAACTGCTATGAAATTGCAAATTTGATCCATTTTCTCAAAGTAAACCCAAAAATGCAGGAAAGAGGGAGAAAAAAATTAAGGGAAAAATTGTCTATTTATAACCCGCACTACTAGTCCATATCACTGTCAACCTATCCAAATCCAATCCACAATGAATATTCAACAATTCCTCGCAAAATTCGCTATTTGGAGTATTTCATAGGTAATGAACAAAATCGACAGGATTGGATCGTGGTATTTCTATATGACGCGCTTTCAGAGACATTAAAAACATCTTTCGTGTCATGCATTTTTGTTTGCTATGTATATATATATTTAAGACCATAACAGCAACCATGACAACCATCAGTGGAGTTATTGGCACTTAGTCACGAGATAGAAGAGCATGCAGATTCACTATAGGATGTCAACCATAAAAATATCGCCATATATATTCCCAAGCCTTACCTATATAGTCCCCCCATTCATTTTAATTATGGTACCGGCCCAGGTGCACTGATGATGGGACACATACCATCACTGATCGCGGAGGATCTTTTCACACGGACAACGGCGTTTCCACGTGTCATTATGGGAGAACCGATAAAAAGTTGAAAGTTCTCGCTATATTGGCTTAAAAAAATAGATAACGTAAATAGAATATGCTGGAAATTTCAGCAAATTTCTCCAATCTGCGCCGACGTATTAGATTTTGAATTTTAGGCTAGCCTCGATCATCATTAGTAAAGTCGGCACGATTAAAAACAAAGTTTCGATTATTCAGTTTACATTTAATTATTTTTTTTTTTTTAAAAAATGGTTTCCAATCCGCTCAACAGCACTGATGGCACCGATAGTTGATCATTATCTGTATAAGTTAAATAATGTCCAATTATTAATAATTTAGATAACAGTTTATACCTAAAGAAGGACCTGCCAAAAGGTCTAGCACTTACACGTTTACACTAGCATTAAATTGTTTAGCCTGGCCGTTTGCAGATTGACGGCTTGGATGAAATAAAGGAGTTATCTCCCTTGATGTACAACACCGTAGACGTTTTAAACTGAACTGTATTTCGCTTACCCATTGGTCTATTAAACTTTCTGTAACAAAATATGTTCTACACCATTTTGGCGAAACATTGAATTCATTAAATAGATGATTAATGTGATATATGTTATTTAGGGGTTTCGGTGGGAGACTTCAAGCCTCACTGTTAGTGTGTTACGAATAAAACTTGAAGCGCTTTTATTTGGCGATTAATATCCTGGTCGGATAGGAAGTAACGGGAAATGGGGTAAAAGGAGCCCTTTTGCTTTTGTTAGTAACTGTTTGTTAGTAACCCATTTTATACATAATTTCATTAGGGACTGAGTGATCGATACTGCACCAAAAATAAGCATGCGTTTTTTGTCAGGTGAAAATGATAAATTTCCCAGATATAAGCTCCAGAGCAAAGTCAGGGATTTTTGAAGTTATCAGAACGGACTACAATATCGTTGTAACGGGACAGGCAAGTACTGGCAAAAGTAGGCCCACAACTCTATGGAACGTACAAACATATTCCCTCAAAGCACACTGCATGTTGTTTGTATATCTTAATGGTGAATGTATGACATAGGACGAAACACCCCACCCCCATCATTTGTTTCACTTCCTCAAATCCGATAATCTACAACTGTTTGTTGTAATTTTGGAACGATCTGGATGGAGGTTTAGTTTTATCCCAACAATACACAGTTACAGTAATCTGATGATCAAAAAGCAGCCCCTTACAGGCGTACAATTCTGTATGGATAGACAAAGAATTGAAGAAGGCGTCATCGCGTTGTTTCTGCCTGTCTGTACCATGCAAACAAAAATATGCGGGCATAAGGCTGAGTGACTACCCTCGAGTGGCACCAAACACTCCGTTTTTACACTGCTTTTAATTATTTTAAATTCTGAAGAACTGGTGAAACAAATAATATTTCCCCCAAAAAATCTATTACGGTGGAGTCGACAGGTTTCTGACATAGGCATCACAAAACTGAAAAATGAAATGAAATGAGGCTTAACGTCCTACTGTTCTGCTCCTAAACTGGGCTGATGAAGATGCTCTTGAGGTTTTATGGGCGACTTTATTTTGGACTTTATTTATTAATTTGTTATAACTTTACCTTTCTGTCCCAGGAAATCAAATCTAAGGGCTTCCTCAACGCAACACCATTGGTCTCATTCGAGTTACTTCCGTCCCGACGAGGATAATAATCGCCAAGTGATAGCACTTGCGGTTTGATTTATAATTAATAACGCAGTGAAATGACCAATTTAATTACACCGGAAGCTGTATGATGATCAAACAAAGTTTCGTTGGTAATAAAAACGATGGGAAGTGTCAGAACTAGTGATTATTGTGGGATGATTGCAGATGAAATTCCTTCATCGAGTCAAAACAATATGGCGAGTGATATACGTTATTGTTATTGTAGTATATAGTCAAGCAGTCGTAAGAAGTTTTATTTTAATCCCGTCAAGTGCTTGTGCATATTAAAGGAAGAATACACTCTTCAATAATGCATCTTCAATCGAATAAATAATATAAACAAAGAGTTGCAATAAATAATCTTCCGCCAGCTTTGAATTGTAGTTGTAAATGGTAGGGGTTATAACTGGACCTTACGATTATGAATGTTGCTACATACAGTTCCTAAGTAGAACTATCCCAACAATCTTTAGCTTTACAAGGTTAGGTTAAGACAGAAAGTAACTGCACAGAGTTGTAGCGCGACCCCAAGTTTTCAAAGTATTCCCTGGAAGGACTGGCTGAACAATCGGAACTCACAACCGCGGCAAATTAAAAAAACAAAAACAAACATGTGACCTTCAACATAAACCCCACTACTTACTGACTGCTAAACCGCCGCTCGTTTAAGTTAACGGGGTTCTTTTACCTAAATTCTGCATAGAATAAACTGCATAGAATAAACTGCATTTGATAGAAAGCAGTATTATTTCCAAGAACTTCAAACCAGTGAGTGTTTGCTTCGAACGCAAACTGACCATCATTCCTTCTACCAATCACATTTGACTTGCTATAAACAGGGTCATCTAGAAACCACCGCCCACCATTAAAACGAGCTGGTCATGTACAGAAAAAATATTTACATACATTCCAAAACAAAGCCTTCATACATCGGATAATAACATTTTACAGTATAAATGTATTAGTTTTTAATGCTTTAATGACTTTTTACAGTGATAGTATAAATGTATTCGTTGTTAATGCTTTAATAAGTACCCCAAAGAGTGTTCCATTAGACGAATGACTTTGAATGAGGAGATAAGTGTCTAACTATTATTAATAGCGCACCAGACAATGGTCGTACATTAAATAACGGATAGGAAACAATGTATCGAAAGCCCCCCAAAGCAAACCACTGGGACGTGATCAATTAATAGAAAACTCGAGGAGTAGCTATTGATGTTATACCACAAGTACCCGTAGCTTGGACAATCTGTTTAAGTATATGATGTTTTAACATGTGAATACGGGAAAAAAAAACAAAATAACTCAATTGGATCCGCTTCTCTATTAGTTTGTGGGAGTAGTCTGGGTTATAAATGAGGGAGGTACCACCTGGAGATGTAGAAATTCTCATGCGGTTTTTCTACACTATTTTTTTTTTTGCTCTGAACAAGAATGGGTCGCTTTTTTTCAATATGGCCGCCTAAATCTCATATATATATATATATATAGTTAGTATATGGGCACGTTTTTGCATTAGTTTTTATTAGATTTATTCCCAAGCAAGCTGTGATTGTATTCCAGATTCATACAGGTTATCAAAAGTTAGTCACAAAGCATCCTCATTATTATGTACTACACATTCTATAAAGATATAAAATGATGAGGGCGCTCTTCAAAATGACCGCTAACAACCCAGAGAAAGGAATATGGGCCAGTGTAGGTTAAGAAAAGATTATTGCGACGCATTTGACCACATTTTGGCATTAGTTTTACATATTGTTATTTGAAAAGAATCTACACGCGTGACAAATAATCTATATGAAGGTGAAAATTGGAGGCACTCTTCAAAATAGCCGAATGATTAACGCGTTGTTTCTTAGGTGTCTTTGAGTCAAATGGCGTGGCTTACATTACCTGTCCAACCTATTTGGTTTTCCGGGTCCTCCGGTTCCACTCTCCCTACTAAAGACCACTACCCGCAAGCGAATGTTTGAAAAAAAAAATTGAACCATGTTATTCCCGAAATGAGCTTGTTTTTTAAGTGGATATTAAACCCCATTTCTTGTCGTCTCGTGTAGTACATAAATCATACGTGTGAAACGACAACATACACTATAGTCTCGGTCACCCAGAACCTCCTAGTCTTCAAGCATGAATCGTGACGATGAATTAGAATTAAATTTTAAAAAACATAGATAAGGTCCAGGAAGAGAGAAATTTTACAATAAAAAAAAATTAAGATATTAAACTCGTATGCGATCAAATGGATTATTTGAAGTGACACTCTAAATTTAATTTCACGGGCTTCATCATCATGTTTGTTGGCGAGTTAGGCCTACATCTTTTAGATGCTGTTTATGATATTGTAAAAGACCGGATAATCTAGTCAATCACAGACTTTTCTCAAAATGCTGACAACGCATCCAGACTAATATTCGAAGAATATTTTATCTGGATGATAGAGACTACATACACTAAGGACATTAAATGACTGTGGTAGCTTGAAGCGTCCATTTAGATCGTCGTTTTTCTATATCAGTAACGTGAGAGTCGCCGTTAATCCGATCGGCGAATTTTTTTGTCGTAGTGCTTAACAGCGACCGGAGACTTCCACATTACGAAAGTCGCCATTAAGCCAGCCAGACAAAAAGGCGCCGATTACTCTATAATATTTAGAAACACGACGATATATAAATGGTTCCTTTAAGCCACCATAATTAACCACAGCTTGAAGGGTGTTTGTGTATCGATATGCTTATATAAATACGTACGTTTATTGATATATTTTATTGATTCGATAAATGGATGAGAAATAAAAAAATACAATTTAGTCTTAACTGGGGCACTATCATTGTCGCATCACAATGGAAGGCTACAATATTCCAGACACACCGGAGATGTTTTAGTGTCGACGAATGATTGTTTTCAGGACGGTATTAAGGTAACATTTAACTTAAACCTTTAATATTAATACCGGTAAGAGAAAACTTGTGCTCTCTGTCACTCCCTTCAAATTTAATCTGGGGCTTATTGCGGGATTGGGGGGTGGGGGTGGGGGGTGATCAAATGCGGGCTCGGTGTTTGCCCATCCAATACGCAAAAAGAACCAAACCCAACTATTGCATAGTAAAATTTGGCGTAGAATACATTGCCCATTGCCGAGTGGTAATCAGTCTGTCGGTTGGTGTTTTTTGAGATGTTCGGGGTCAAAAGTGAAATGATGAGTTCATTTACAAGTGAAAGGATATCATTTAAGCTGAAAGTAGGTGCGCAATCATTCGTGTATCGCGAATCATGTTTTATATGATCGAAAGTAATCATCCTTTCAATAAAAAAAAGTGTAACTTGCTAAATTCACTTTCTTTCTGTGTGACCCTGTAGGTCAAAGGGTCAATTTTTTCCCTTTTTGAACGCGGAAGACTTAAACATGCATTATGCAAGAGCTAAATCTGCTTATTGTGGGTCTTTCCCTAGGTCTGAAATGTTTTCTAATGTATTAATTAGTCATTAATTAACTGATCCTCGTTGGCATAAGATTTCTTCGATATTAAATAGATTGAAACGGTTCAGCGATACTTTGATTTAATCAAATGTGGAGAATCGAGACTTAGCTTGGATCAACCAGTACCGTGGTTGAAATTATTGCACACGTCTGTCAAACATTCAAAGGCTAATATCTTCGCTTGCAATAGAGTAATTTGTATGAAATTTTCAATTTATTCATTTTACATGATCTACTTTCGAACTATTATAGCAAGAATGGCTCTTTATCTAAATTTTACATAATGTATCCTTAAAGCAATACACGTCAGCGTAAAATATAAAAACTAAAGAGAAACTTGTTCAAATTAATAATATAGGAACATTAGGGGGTCATATCACCATTGGAGTTTGTCGATATAATATCAAATTTCTCTCGGCTTAATCCACGCTAATATGTACTCAGATTGTTAATTTAACATTTTAAGATTTAATAAAGAAAACAAAATCAAAATACCAACGCTAGATATTGTGCCGGATTGGATATTCAATCAGATTTTAAAAAGACCTGTCATGGCGATGGGCTTTTTGCAGAGCGACCTGCATAGACAATTCAATTCTGCATATCTTAGTAAATAATGAATGAAAATGAAACATTTTTAGTTTGATATAATATAAGAGATGCATCGCTCAAAAGATGGTAGTACGCGAGTAATATATATTGCTTAAAAAGGCGAATAGGGAATTTGTATAGTACAATCACCCTGAATAAAACCGGGCCGGCACAAATTCTCGTCAGCGAAAACTCGCGAAATTTTATCGACGAAAAAAAAAACCCAGCATAAAAATGTATGTAATCAACAGAAAAGACATTAGAATATGTAAATTAAACTTGGGCGGTTTGAATAATTCTTGGACCAATAGCGTGTAATCTGTTACACAATATTAAGCAGCTGTGGTTTCTAGCTATGAGGTGGGGATACAATCAGTCCACCGGATGTATGCAAATGGTCAAGTTAGATAATTATATTATATAGTGATATTAAGATATCACACATCAAGTCCGACATTTGCTTATCGTGCGATAATCTAAGGTTTTGGATATAAAAGAGACGGGCCGTGGTTGTCCTCTAGAGGAGCTGGGAAGCTCAAGGCATAACGCGGATAGACCACAATATAGATATGAACTAAGACGATGGCTGAAACTACTACACAGTATGAAATGTTACGTTCCAGTAATGGTTGTTATTAATGTCTGTTTCTGTACTATTAAAATAAAGAAGTCAAATCCACAGTCAGATCTTTGATTCTCGATGCCATAGTTCTGGAAGGTTGTAACGGCCACTTATGACCCAAATAACTTTTTGCATAGGATCACTAATTACATTGGGCGCCTTACAGAAAGTTCATCGAGATTTCCCGGAGTAGTTTCCTCCTGTCAGTGGTGTAGCACGGAGGGCCTGTCGAGAACAACTGTCTAGTCGTTCCGGAGGGGGGGGGGACCCGAGGTCCCGTGTAAACATAGACGTGCTCATAAAATATCCCTTGACAGTTTGGATTCTATATAAGAGTAGGCCGTAGTGCCGCTGTCCGGACAAAATTTCCCCCATAGCACACTGTCTTCATTAATCCAGTCGGAGTCGACAGTTAAACCCTATTTCGCTTCATTTACTTACTCGCTGAGCCACCATTGCTCCATTTCTATTCTGTGTTTATCGCGTCTTTAAGACTTTTATTTACATGAAATATAAATTCTTCCTCCCTTTTGTAATTATTGATGCCAGGAACGATTATCAATCGTTTCTAAGTCAAAGCTCTTAACGGCTGAACCTGTAATCGTTTAATGTTTTCTCCTCGGCAATAACGCTTCATTGATTAAATTTTCTCTAACCGCACATCTTAACGACATAATAATCTGGCCTTCTCGTTTGTCTGTCTCGCTCACAGCATTGAACACATATATAGGAGAAAGCTTCTATCATTTTTATTTACTGGATAGATTTCTCTACATCGCGAGCTAACCCATTATTATTCTTAACTGATACACTCCTCTCTTTCCGTTCCCATATTTTCAAGACAAACTGTTCTCTCCATACATGTGTAGTAATACAAGAACGAGCCAGCATTTCAAATGATAGCTGGATGGAAGACAGGCAAGACAATATCGATCTCAGCATTTTGTTTTGATTCCTACCGGTATTCTGATACCAGGATTAAGTTGACTTTCACAGCCAATAATCTATGACTGGTCATCATGTGCTGGTGTGTATCCCGGTGAGTTAACTAATAGATAATGAGTGTAGAAATTCTAGCATGTAAATTAACGGTCGTGTTATCACTGTACAAGACGCACATCCTGGATACTAACAGCATCCCTCTACCCAAACTCTCACTCGAAGATATTGACCAATTCAGATATTTAACGTAGTGCCGTTTACTTCAATAGATGGGTTTCGATGGTGGTTCTTCTATTTGTGATTCAATAGTTCCAGATAGCTGCCGTACATATTGACCAATTTAGAAGTGTTCTCGTCGACACGTGTACTCTTAGGAAGATATAATTAACATGCCGCCGTTCTATATTTATGTCTGAAAGAGTGGAACCATTCTGGAAGATATTAGTTACAAGACACTTTTTAACGTGGAACTGTTCTAGGAAGTGCATGTAACCGGATATTATTTAACAAGGTTTGTTTCTGTCGAGGTTATATAGTATACATGGGTTCGACCCGGTTCTATATGGAGTGAGGAACCGTTCTGGTAGATACTTAATACTAAACGTGCTAAGCAACAATATTATTCTGATATGTAAAGTAAGGATATTTTGTTTATACAGGAATTACGATTCCTGACATGTCTACTGTGGTCACATGTTTTAGGGGGCAACGTGCGAGTCTTTAATACAAATGTTCTAACCACCCAATCCCCGACTCCCGTCGGTCAGGATTCAAGCCCAGGGCATGTCACTCGCGCATCCAGTATCCAACTCCCCCAATTCCGTCACGTAGATGAGAGAGAGAGAGAGAGAGAGAGAGAGAGAGAGAGAGAGAGATTAATTGGGTTTAAAGTCCACTCGACACAAACTAGGTTATTTCGGGACTAACATATGGTTTAATTTTATTTCAATATATCGCTAACGCGTAGGGGTCTTTAGCAGGGGGAGGAAACCGGAGTAGCCTGGGAAAACCCACGAGGTTGGACAGGCGAAGTAGATTAGCACTCGCCCTATAAATCGAAGGATATGTTGTGTACTCATTCCGATATATCGCCACAGGAAAATTATATTCTTTGATTGAAAGGCTTTGATGGGTCGTTCTATTTCGTATCTTCAGCGTGGTCCATTAAGCAGATTTTTAAGAATGAAATAAATCTATACTTATGATTATTTTAATCGATATTTATTTCAGAATTCTCCGGTGGGGGAGATTATTCTTTCTTCAGGATATTTTGATTTTAATTGTCAAAGATTCCTTTGTGAAATTTAAGTTGGAGACGGTTTAATATCCTGAGATTTCACTCGATATTTGAAACGAGGATTAGCATTATTTCTAAATGGTATTGAAAATAGCGTACAAGTATAGTTTGTACTTTAACCCTGAATACAGTAGAAAGAAGATTTGAACTTTGTGTTGATGTATATGATTTGATATTAAACTAGATAGGTATATAAGTATAAGAGGTCATTTGGGGACTAAAATATGGTTGATTTTGTTTCAATAATTCGCTTGGGCGTAGGGTCTTTGGCATTGGTAGGATACCGAAGAACCCGGAGAAAGCCAACGAGGTTGGACAGGCGGGGAATTGATAAATATATATGGGTTATAGAATAATAATTATGCCTTATATTTGAACATTACGCTATATTATAATTATAAAATCATGTTCAAAATACATGCACCCCTCGACACAACCAAGAACCAGCCCATCGACTTCAAGTCACTGTTCACGCGTGTTTGCTGAAATATTGAATACACAAACAGCAATAATGAACTAGCTTATCATGTATATTACTCGGTGGTGGATTGGTAGATATGTCTCAAATTATGCACACACAATATCGTGAACACCGTCGACCAAGTCTTGGCAAAGAGAAAATTACGTTTTTAACCCACAGGCGAAGAACATTCACGAGTGAGCATTGCGTGATGGTGCACCATTATTCAACGCGGGATATTGCTAATTACGCTTCATTGGCTATTGCTCAATTCTGCATTTTCCGTCCTATTTGATAAATATTCCGTAATACGTTGATTTGTCCAACAGTTCAATCTCGTCATTATTTCAAGGGAAGCTAAGGATCCTCAGTGACCATGGGGTAACGGCTTCGATTTTGATGTTACTGAGAAAGTTCCTTGGATTTTTTCAAGAATGGTTTTTTTCCTGTCAGTGGTGTGAAATGGAGGGCACTACTAGAAATGCGTCTAGCCGCCGTAGGAGTGGAGGAACACCCAAGGTTTCGCATATACAGTAGCTTCGTTGCCGTCGCAACATTCTCTCCGTATCATATTTCAAAGCGTACGCCCGTCTTAATTAACCTGGTCGGAGCAGAAAAGGGAGAGAGAGAGAGAGAGAGAGAGAGAGAGAGAGAAATGGGGTTTAACGTCCACTCAACACAAACTAGGTCATTTCGGGACTAACATATGGTTTAATTTTATTTCAATAATTCGTTTGCGCGTAGGGGTCTTTAGCAGTGGGAGGAAACCGGAGTGTCCGGAGGAAACCCACGAGGTTGAGAAGGCGCCTCTATCTCCATGCCACATTCGCTCACACCAGGGCTCGAAACCACAGCCGCAAGCCAGAGGTGACCGGCCAGCTAGAGGTCGAAGCGCGGCACTCTAGACGACTAGGCCATCCCAACCCCCCGAGCAGAAAAGGAGAATGTTAAACATCACATTTCAGTAAATTGGAAATCTAATCAAAATCGACCGTAGCGCCGCTGTCGGGGTTTAATTCCCACGATGGCGTATGCCTGTCTGGCTTAACCCGATTGGCGCTGAAATGTAGGATTTAAACCCATCTTATGTTATTTAAAAAGGGAGTCTTGGTACACTGCCTCCAATATTCCAAGGACTAAGGTATCTTAATTCCGGAATTAAGGATTTTTGGTGATTTCTTATTCCCAAAACGTGCCTAGTTTCTGGATTTGTGATTCAATCTGAATTATTCGTGCGCTAGTTAGGAAGCTGGGTGGACAACAAAACTAAACGATATATTTTTCACCAGCAACAAGATCATTTTAAAAACCCAAATAACCCCGTCAAGTTGCGGTCATGAACGGGCAGATTTAAATATCAGGGCCACCGGCAGATTTCATCAAGGCCACGCGATGTAATCAGGTGATTGTCGCCGAGGATTGTGGTTTAAGGTTAGGTTTAGGGTTAGGCTTAGTCCTGTTTACATCGTGACCTTGACGAAAGCTGCAGGTGACCTTAATATTTAGACCTAACGGTCATGGACAGGTAATTCTGGTGGCAAAACAAATTGTCCACAATTATTGAAGAGAAGAGAGGAGATGACGCGAGTTGCGTTCAGTCCCTGTACGGTGTGAGGATCACGGGTCTAATGATGGGTACTGATCCTGTCTCATAATGACTAACATCGGGATCTCAAAACAAAATCTGTATCGATAATCGCTCAAAGCCTAAATTGCTATATTCCATATTGACTTTTGACTTTCATTTGAGTTAATAGATAAAATTGTCGATTACATTGGTTTTTATATGTTTATTTTGTCTTGGTTAATGCAAAGCAAGGCAAGAAGGAGCGAAAGAGTACTTATCTGCTTCAATAAGTGGGGCGTTTGTATGTTGATTGAACTAAATTACATACTTTATATTTTTAGAGATGTTTGCAATGAATAAAAGAAAGTCTGGTGTAACATTATAAATCGGTGATGTCGTGGACAAATCATCTATTGACGAGTGTGTACTTCCTGTACGTGCTTCCTGTTATATACGGTAAGTAACGAGGCCTATTAATGTAGAACCATCCAAAATGTAGCCGAAATAAAGTTTATTGTATTTTCCAGTCAGATTCAAAGATGAACTCAATTACGTTTCAATTATGTTCTATTTCATTTAATAAAATGGGAAACCACGTCAGAAAATCCCAATGCAAGGATCGAAAACGCGACCTCCAGACTAGCGAGTCAGCGTTTTACCCCCAAGTCACAGCGGCTCCCTATCTATTTCATTATTAAACAGTAGTGTACAAATCAAAAAAATAAACCAAACCAAATTGTCACTAACTAGCATATGAAATCAGGGTGAATTAAAATGTGGTATTCCACCAAGATGTAATAAAAATCATACTAAACTTAGGACATCAGTCTAAAATTAGCTCCACCTAAGAACAGACACTAAACTAGTTGACCGACATTTAAAGTTCTAAATCGACGATTTTAGTCGAAACACTAAGTATACCTCGAGAATTTTGAAACGTATGTATTCTGCTTCCATTTTGTAAAACTGGAAAAGTTTATTCAGTCTTTTGTGTAAGACAGATATGAAACGGAGTTGAACTGCGTTACAAAACAGTATACTAATTTTTGGATATGGCAGCCATTTAGCGCAGAGATCGATTCTCGACGTATGTGTAGAATGAAAAATAAAATGGACCTACTTTTTTCGAAATGTAACCTCGCGTGTCAAACATTTTACCTGGTTTAGAATATGTTCTTGATAGACACGGTTGTACGTGACATGGAGTAAGGTCGCCTTTCCAACCCCGTGGATCTTTTCCGGGCCCTCCAGTTTCCTCCCACTGCTAAAGACCCGTAGGGACAAGCTAATCAATGAAATAAAATTAAACCATATGTTAGTCCCGAAATGATCTAGTTTGTTATTATTATTATCCATCTTCTAAAGCGCTTCATTATATCCGGGGATATTTCTAAGCGCTTAACAAATGTCACATCACAGTTTGCAATATGTGTTTTTCAATCCGATTTAAATTAAACAAAGGTGGAACTTGCTCTAATTGGTCTTGGCAGTTATTCTATATATGGGCACCATTTATAGGGAAAGATAACTTTCTTCTGAGTCTCTTGCATGCAGACACAGATAATAAAGTGAATATTTATATCATGTAGGAGGGAGCAGTGTATGAAAAACAAAGTTTCATACACATTTGATAGCACTTTAAAGTCGATCCGGGCTTTCACTGGCAGCCAATGAAGACTTTTAAGTGTTTCTGAACACGATCTCTAGAAGATGACTCGGCAACTTGTCGAGCGCAGTTAATTTGTACAACTTGAAGACTATTGAGGGAGAAATCTGGAATACCATGCAGTCAGGAGCCCACTTCCATATAGTTCAACTGAGTTATGACCAGTGCTAATACAACTCCAGCACATGAATCTTTAGTAAGATACCTCCTGATTCTGGATATTGGCTTCAATCTCATTTACATTTTACTCATAGTATTGTTAACATGTGGGATGAAAGACATTATCTTGTCCACGATGAAACCAAGATTTCGTGAAATTTTGGTATCACCGATGTTTGGCTTTGGTGAAAAGTTCAGTTTTGGTCTTGGTAATATCAGGAATTCTGTCTTCTCACCGTTCAGCTTTAAACACCACCTCTCTCTCTCCCCCTCCCTTTCTCTCCCTTATTGGGGGTTGGGATGGCCTAGTGGTCTAGGGTGCCGCGCTTCGGCCTTTAGCTGGCCGGTCACCTCTGGCTTGCTGCTGTGGTTTTCGATCTCTGGTGTGAGCGTATGTGGCATGGAGATATGGGCTCTTTCTCAACCTGGGGGGTTTCCTCCGGGCACTCCGGTTTCCTCCCACTGCTAAAGACCCTAACGCGCAAGCGAATTATTGAAATAAACGTAAACCATATGTTAGTCCCGAAAAAAGGCCCAGTTTGTGTTGAGTGGACGTTAAACCCCATCTCCCTCTCTCTCTCTCCCCCTCTCTCTCTCTTTCTCTCTCTCTCTCTCTCTCTCTCTCTCTCTCTCCTTTTATTTTCTACCTCTCTGATGAAACTCCAGATACACCATTTTAAGAGACATGAATATAAAAATACTTCCACTAATTTGTGTGTCAATATCGACTTTTTTGTATATTATTTATAGGCTCTTACCGCCTTTTATATTAAATGATGTTTTTTTGATGTGTTTTTTGTGTCAACCAATTTAGAAAACTGTTTTACTAAACGTCCCTGGAGCCAATTGTTTAAAAACGTGATTTAGTAATTGACTATATTAAACAAAACACAAAACGTTATTAGAATACAGTTTAAAGTGGCAATCTCGATTATGATTTACAAAATAAAACTGCTTCATTTTTTAAAAAGCGCCTACAATCATCTACGTTAGGACCGAACAACTAACTCAATATGCCGTATACGTTTTCAAATAACATTAAACAGCCGATCTTCTTCTGGAAATATGTGGTGTCTGGATAAAACCAGACTTTTATTTTATTGGAAATAACGTGTAGCGGTGACATTTACCTTTCGTTATCAAGTACAACAATATAGACCTCTAAAGAAACATATTCCTGAAGCAATGGCCCGAGAAATCCCTCTATGACCATTGCTGGATTAGCTTCTGATTCTTGAACTTTTGCGGGAGTATGTCCATTCTTTCCGTTCAATCAAAGCTATCATTTAAGTACATATGGCAGTCCATCTGGGTCTTCCCTAAAACTTTGGGCAGTGATTTAAGGTATTAAAAACGATGAAAGTATGTTCGTTTGACGTTTCCAAACAGTATTGTGTACATTTCATTCGACTTGATAGCCTCGCTTGTCACGCAATTTGTTTTACTGCAGTATTCTCCTTTGCACCGGTTAATTGGGCATAATATAAAATCGTGAGCCATATCGTAAACATATCTGGCACTCGTTTTAAATGTAAAGCTTTTGTAGATCAGCATTTGTTGGTAGTCGGAATAATGACCAATCAAAATTTAAAACAACAATATCCACTCATTACAGCAGAGAGTAGTGGGATTACCTCTTATCAAACGAAACACTGCGCGGGGTATGCTAAAGGAACGGCAATAAACTACCAGCTCATCCAAATACAAATGTGACCCGGAATCTTGAAAGGGTAGCGTTTCCGGATAAGCGGTTTTGACGTTCACGTCCAAACGACCCAATATTTTTTCAGTTGCATTTTGTGACAAAGTAAATACACCATTCCTCTATATTGCGGCGCTTAAAATTTCATACGTCCACGATCTTTTATTTGTGAGAATGTTAAAGTCGGGATGATCCGCTTAATGGATTTAATAGGAGGGGCGATTCAACTTTGTTCTCAGACAATTCCGTCTTCGCCGACTGTTATTTCTAATGTTTCTAATTCCATAAAACGTGTACACCAATGTGTTGTGCACCAAGAAGGGACGAGGGTGGGGGTACTTGGCTTTAACGGCCCCCTGGTTTAATATCTCGATTTTTGCTTAAGCTGACCATAGCAAATTAACACATAAATTTATACCCAGGTCGAGCCATGTTAAATAAACTACGTAATAAACATCCAGACAAAGCCGTCCCGGATTTATAATCTTTGTATTATCTGGCCTATATTGGAGATACCATGTGATTTTATATGCCATACATTGCTTTAAGCCATCGATCCAATAAATCTGTTTAATAGGATATATAATATGAGGTGATGATTTAGGCCGTGGTTTATATATGTATATATATTGATCGTAGAACATATTCATAAAAATATATAGCTATATGTATTTGTATAATAATATAATTTAATTTTGATATATGCTCGTATTAAGACAGGAAGGGGGGAATAAACAACAAATCGTCATTTAACGTCTGTACATTATACAAGTACAGCTGTCTAGTTGTTCGGATGAGACGAAAAACGAAGGTCCCGTGTATACATTGGCGGGTATGTAATAGATCACTTGGCAGTTGGAATTCGATAAAAGAGTAGTCCATAGTGCCGCTGTTCGGGAAAAAGGTTCCCCAAAGCACACTATATGGCATATGCCAGTCTTCATCTGCCCAGGTGCAGAAGAAGAGTAGGACGTTAAACACCATTTCGTTTCATTTATAATTTCCTTTCCTTAGCCATTTGGTACGATGCGTTCAGTTCTAACCACACTGCCTGTCTCACTAACAGAGGCGGATTCAATGAGGGCGCGCACCTCGATAACTTTCGATAGTGCCCTTTTTTACTGCTGAAATGGCCCTTTCTCAGACCCAAATATGTCCGTTCGGGACGTTTACTTAGACGAAAATATCAGCCAAATAGCTCTTGGAATGGCTACTGATGCAAGGAAATGACGGTTATTTTTTTTGGTTGGGGGGAGGGCAGGGGGAAACTTCCCTCTCAGCGGCGTGCCCCGTCTCCACGGTCAGTGCCCTCATTTTGCGCCCCCCCCTTTTCAAAATTCCTAAATCCGCCCCTGACTAAGTATACTTCGATGATTTATCAAATATTTATTCTCCTTCCATTTCACAAAATTGAAAATGTTTATTTTGTCTTTGTGTGCATGAATCAGGTGAAACGGATTAGAACTACATTACAAATAGTATAGTAGTTTTTTTTTGGGGGGGGGGGGGAGTGGAATGGCCTAGTGGATTAGAGTGCCGCGTTTCGACCTCTAGCTGGCCGGTCACTTCTGGCTTGCGATGTTGTTTCGATCCCTGGTGTGGGCGTATGTGGCATAGAGATAGGGACGCCTTCTCAACCTCGTGGGTTTCCTCCGGGCACTCCGGTTTCCTCCCACTGCTAAACCCCTACGCGCAAACGAATTATTGAATTAAATTGAAACCATATGTTAGTCCTTAGTTTATGTCGAGTGGACATTAAACCCCATTGCTCTCTCTCTCTACTAGTTTTTGAATATATTTAGCTGCCATTCAGAGCAGAGATGTATTAGATGACGTATAACATTTGCCACACATTGGCCGTGGCAAAGCCTTTTTGAGATTCCATTGTACTTGTTCTTTTATCCTTGTGTTTTTAACAAGACGTTTAGCGAATATTGGGGAATAATGCTAACTATGAATTATACGACCCATTATCCCTTAATTATAATAATTAGCTATTAGTGTCTGGTAACCTATGGTAACTTATATAATACCGTAGTTATACCAGGATTGTTTTCATACGTCACAATCTAAGTCTATCTCTAGGAGTCTCAGTTATTGATTTATACCAGTTTACCCCAGCGTGGGCCGGGGCGAATCTAACAGAGTTTTTAAGTCCTTGCGCGGTGTTCGGATGAGACGACAAAACTATGGGTCAGGGTAGGCATCTGTAGTTAAAATACGCAGAAAAGAAGGCAGTAACGCCATTCCCCGGGCAAAATTTGATGTAAGTGCAGTTGAAATTTCGCAAAAAACAATATCTATACGGAGCGCCATAGAAAACGCATCATTTAGTTTGTTTAATCTGAAATCAACGGTACAAAGAGGGGTCAAAACCAAAAGTACGACAAAGATGGTTAATTGTAGAGTAGCGCGTGTGTCCTCCACTGGCTCTCACGCACGCTGTGCAGCACAATTAACCCTCTTTATACCTTATGTTTACAGGATCATTTTGTTATACGAAAAACTAAGTGATGCGTTTTCTATGGCGCTCTGTATAATTGTTCACAGTTGATAAGGAAATGAGGACGGGTATACGCCATACAGTGTGCTATGAAGAAAATTTTGCCGGGGCATCAGCGCTATAATACGGCCTACAGGACCTCTTTTTTCGTCCCATCCGAACGACTAGACAGCTGTATTTGTCAGGCCCTCCGTCCTGCAGCACTGACAATGAGAATCCACGTCTGAAAATCTGGTCGTCCAATGCAGGGATCGAACACCTGACCCCCAGGGTAGCGAGCCAGCGTCTTACCACTTAGCCACCGTGGCCCCCTTTCCCCTATTGGAAAGGATATACCCCCCCCCCCCGATACATTGTCTTAGGTACCGCCCCAGCCGCCTCGCCAAAAACAATGGATCCGCCCTTGAACATAACATTACATAAATAGAGCAACAATCCAGATGGAATGAAAGCTATATATAGTGACAATAAGTACAGGTAATATCGCGTGTTATATCTCTTTAGTCTAATAATAACCATTAACTTTAGCCGGATAAGACTAGTAATATATGTCATTGGGTTTGCTTATAATTACATAATTCCAGGTATTATTACATTAAATCAAGTGATGATATCCTAGTCGTAGCTTATGTTTTCTCATAATAGCACATATCGCATGTTATATGTTTTCTCCCATATCTTGTAACTGTTAATCCACCTATTTAACCCTGGTCTAACCGGATAGTCACAATACCACATGTTCTGTATTGACATGTATGTTAGAACTTACGATCTATCAGTCCTTATACCGCATATCTTATTTTATGTCATCTGATATCTTATAACTGTTAACCAAACGTTATATGTCATCTTATAACTAACTGTTAACCAAACGTTATATGTCATCTTAGGGCTTATGGGGGGTTGGTGGATGGCCGAGTGGTTAGGTCTGCACCAGAAGGTTTGTCATTGAGTCAACTGGTGTGGCTTCAATTCCCCGGTTGTACCTGTCAAGGAGTAGCATCGCCTGTCCAACCCCGTTGGTTTTCCCCGGGAGCTCCGGTTTCATCCCACTGCTAAAGACACCTAAGCGCAAGCGAATTATTGAATTAAAATTGAACCATTTGTTAGTCTCAAAATGACCTAGTTTGTATCCGGGTTCTTCCCACTGCTAAAGACCTCCACTTGCAAATGGACTATTGAAATAAAATTGAACCATTTTGTGTTGGGTGGACGATAAATCTCATTCTTCTCTCTCTCTTACTTGAATACTGCTACCCGTAGAGATGAAGGGATTCGTTGTTCTGTATATCGCAATCTGGTTCATGTTCGTTTGGTCCTATGGCTGCCTTTCCCCTTGCCATTGATGTAGAAAGGGGGCCTGACAAGGACAGCTTTCTAGTCGTTCGGATGGGACGAAAAACCGAGGTCCCGTGTACACATTGGCGTGCACGTAAAAGATCCCTTGGCAGTTGAAATTCGATATAAGAGTAGGCCGTAGCGCCGCTGTCCGGGCAAAACCTACCCTCATAGCACACTGTATGGGGTATGCCCGTCTTCATTAGCCCAGGTCAGGTGCAAAACAGTAGGATGTTACACACCATTTCATTTCCTATGGCTGCCCGTGGAACAAGCAAGACGTTATTTATAGTATGTTTTCCAGTCTTATTCATGTCTATCCCATTATTTATAACAGGTTATCCAGTCGTATTCATGTCTATCCCATTCACTGTTCTCAATTATGTGTATTTCAGGTGCACCGGGAAATCTCACGTGTTATACCTGCTCATCCAGTGATCCTAATGGTGAATGTGTTATGAACGCCACACTGTCAACAGTAACGGCCTGCGCACCAGCTGAGATATACTGCAGGGTACGAAATTCACTGAATTTTAATTACATTAACTCGTGCAATGGGTGGACTGGGTAGATTAATCTGGTCCATCGGGCCAATCGGTTTCATTGGGCAGCTTTCACTTTTTCTACACCCAACGCCTAGATAATTTTTCGTCGCGTATTTAGTTCATTACATTTGTGATAGATACGAAGATGGATTTTATTTAGTTTGAAAGAAAAACAACAATATAATCAATTTAACACACCTGAGCCCTTGGATCACATCCCATCGTCCTCCGAGGCTCAGTCCGCCCCTGTTTGGGGACAAAAACAAAGGCGTTGATCATGGTTTTAATGCATTTTTGCGTTTATTTAGTTGTACTTTATAAAATACCGAAAGTTTACCAAATTTTGTGCACCAGAAAGTGGTAAAATACAAGATGGCCGGCATTTGCCTAATCTGTTACATTAGAAAAAATGGCTTCTATTAATTTCACAACCTAAACGGATGAAATAATAGGCGCAAGGAAATCAGATTTGAATAGCCACTGGTTTTATGTAATAAATTAATATCTCATTAATTGAAAAGCATGCAGATCATATGCTTACTCCGGTGGGAATGTTTTTTGTTTGAAATGTGCTTGAATTTATATGTTGTAATACTATTTTTAAGGTGTATCGCCAGGACAGCCAGGGAAGATTTGTATCTTTAGAGAGGGGCTGTGCCGCCTACTGTCGAGCCGGATGTGGCGTATGGGGTGATGATGTCGACGATGACAAATGTTTTTCTTGTTGTCAAGGAGAATTATGCAATACCGATAACTCTGCGAATATTGCTCGAATAGCTAGTGTATTATTATTGTTAGGACTGTATTGGTTTTATAGCCTTCTCGAACAGTTTAGTATTCAGTTAATGTAGTTATGTTATTTTTGTTGGACTTCAAGAGCTTCCGTGATGTTAATCGAGACTGGGAATCTAAGACTTCTCCCTTGTTTATGTCGTTTTCTTCATTATATTACCGCAGCACTGGAATCGATACTACGGGGTTTGAAATATTTGAACAACCAGTGTTTATAGATGGACTCCGAAAGACATGTTTAGCGATTTAGACGCCATGTAGTCTCGGACAAGCAGATTTAATGCATAAACCTTGGATTCAATATGTTCCTTAAGCAACAGCTAACCGTTGCTTCAATACTCAGCAATTCCCGAACTTTGCGCCCGTTGTTTTTACACGTGACTAATTAGCATTGTCCAATCAGAGGTCGTGGCACATAACACACTGTAAACAAATAGGGTTTACAGCCGCTGAAAGTTTTATTTAAATTGAGAAACTGGTGGAAAACCAGCAACCTTGACGTTGATCGATCTTTGAACTTTGCAACTCGATTGTCACATTTACGCATTTTAGCTAAAAGCGCGAAACTTGATATTCACGACGACGGATGAATCTGATAGGCTCCTAAGCTGGTCTTGTGCCAATCGAATTTAGTGGCGAAATATACAGGGTGTTACGTGAAGGGCTTGATAAGATGTACATAGTTAAGGCGAGATCAAGCCTTCTATTGAAGATATGGATTCAAGAGATTAGTTGCCGACTGGGACTGGATCAATGACATGTAAAATCTATGTCGAAAATGAAAATGAATGGACATGATAAGATCGAGCATTTTTCATGGAACCGGTTTTTAGATTATTAGCAATTTGACTGAGGGGTTATGGAACATCACTTTAATTGTTAAAAACTAAATAATGTAAATAGGATTTGCTGAAAATTTCAGTAAAACTGATCCACTATGAACCAAGCAATTTAGCGATTAAATTTACAGTCTAGCATCGATCATCATTACTAAAGTCGGTACGATATAAAATAGTCCCGATTATCCATTTTATAATTTAATCATCAATGAAAGTTGACCAGCAAATTGGATCACAGTAAAGTAAAAGTAAATATCGCAGGCTAGCGATGAGATCGAGTGTTGATTATGGTCTGCATAAGTTTATTAATATCTAATTAATAGTTTGGATAACATTTCAGGCCCAAAGAAAGACCTGCATTAGGCAGATTTACATCTTGCATAATGCATGTTAAGACATTTATTTTATTGGTTGATCTAAAAATGATTCGAAGTGGTGTTAGAACAGTAAACGGTCCGGGAAAACTGTGTTTAGTTCATGGACATGCAACCGGTAGATACTGGTTTCAGAATAAGGCTAGTTAATGAATAAACACCATTAATTGGATCGCACATTAATTGGATTGAGTAATGACATGCGCGCTGCAAGATATGTTCACCGTGTTATTGGTGGAATCAAGCATAAAGACAGACGACTTAACACATTTCCTGGCAGACCATACTCTTCTGTGGAGACTGGGTGTCATAAATGCTTAGATATTTTTATCGCTCCATACTGGAATAGTCTAGTCTTGACACCAGTGTCTTGATCAATCGACTGCTACAAAATCATTATTCTCGGTTGTTGATGAAGTTGTCTTTTTCATTTGAATGTTTAAACGGTAGAAAACCGTACAATTTGGACCTTGGTCGTGGTGACCGCCGATTTAGCAGGAGAGAATAACAATTCAATATTTATGTCGTCAGAGTGTTCAGGGAGGTTATCTCTAAGGAATGATGAGCTGTGTGAAATATCCTAGGGTCGATTTGCATCATATTTAAGCCACTGCGCATTTTTTACAGTCAAACTTGTTGAACAATATGATCTTATAGTATTTAAGATCATAATGTGCATTGAAACCATGTAATGAGGTGGGTTGGGAGTCTTTGAAAAGAGGCAGAATAACTCAAGTTAGCCTCAAAATGTCTAAATGTATGACACAAAGAGCTTAATTGCGTCCCCGCTTGTTTAGGTCTAAAGAAAGTTGACCATTTTTATTTGTTTATAAGTTGCTAAAACTTTTTTTTATAAAATATTTCATGCACGTACACAAAGCCAATTCTTTTAATGAAATCGACTTCAAGCTCCACTGTAGACATTTTCAATAAAAACCAAACTAAAAGTCGTAATCTGATCAACCTGCAATAAGCCTTCTGAAGAGAAATTGAAATAAAGAATTTAACCGATTACTTAATGGCATACAATATCCGGAAAACAGACCTCAATACATTATTTCAACTTAAAAGGGCTTAACTTTTTTGATTTTATGCCAAAAGTAGTGTTCAACAGGACTGATTCCATCCGTTGTTAATATATTTGGTGGTAAAATTTCCAAACAATTTAATTTTAAAAAGAGAAACGGAAAAGCCAACCTGTTGATTTTTTCAATTTCGTTCTGTCTCACAATATTGACAGCGGAACACATTATACAGTTGATCAACTCCCAATATTGGCTTCGTCTGTGGATGTAAGTTTAAGACAAAGACAGGTTGCCATGCAATAAAACAAATCAATAAATAAAATCAATTGTAATTATATTTTGACCTACAATAAAGTGATGTGATGTTAAGCCTTGCTCCCAACCGGCCGCAGACCGGCTGCAAGAAACCGATTGAAAATTTTGAATGTGCAGAACCAATAATCTCAAGAGCCAGTCTGCGATCTTCTACGACACTGAACACACGCAAGTGACGAGTCAGTCTTACGCAAGGTTAACTAGCAGATTCCCCTTAGGCTGCCCGTAGTAGCACGTACGGTTGGTTGTGGGCTAGGCTTTAGGTTCCTATTGTCGTGAGATGCCCTACGATATGACTGTCCCCATTGAGTCCACCATCTGGTAGTGCAGATACGGTCGGATACAATCAACACGATTGCTAGGACTGACCAGACAAGACCTGATACCACGATTACCACACGATTACCACACGATTAATACTACGATTTCAATCGAATCGTGGGAGTGGGAAAACATAGCATAATCAATTTACTGAATAAAATAAAATGAAATGGGATTTAACGTCCTACTGTTCCCCGAACTGACGGACATACGCCACACAGTGTGCTATGGGGGAAATTTTGTCCGGACAGCGACGCCACGGACTTACTTTTATACCGAATTCTAACTGCCAAGGAATCTTTTACGTGCACGCCAACGTGTAAAAGGGACCTCGGTGATTTATCTCATCCGAACGACTAGGCAGATATCCTTGTCTATAGAGAATAAAAATACGAGTATTTATATCAACCCTCCAGCTGAGTTTTTTAAAACTCTATTATGATTTGTCACGTATTGTAAATATGATTAAAGCACGAGTCCGCTTTAGTTTTATTCCCGTCACCATTATCCATTGTGCGGGGGGTGGGGGTGGCCTAGTGGTCTAGAGTGCCGCGCTTCGACCTCTAGCTGGCCGGTCACCTCTGGCTTGCGGCTGTGGTTTCGAGCCCTGGTGTGAGCGTATGTGGCATGGGGATAGGGGCGCCTTCTCAACCTCGTGGGTTTCCTCCGGGCACTCCGGTTTCTAACCACTGCTTAAGACCCCTACGCGCAAGCGAATTATTGAAATAAAATTAAAGCATATGTTAGTCCCTAAATGACCTAGTTTGTGTTGAGTGGACGTTAAACCCCATTTCTCTCTCTCTCTCTCTTTATCCATTGTGCAGAAAAGTGAGATGTCAATCTGATTTCGTTTCCTTACATTATGCTCACGTGTTATCTCTCAGCTTCGGCAGCAATGAATATTGGTCCGTCGTTCTTTGGGTATAGGGAGTCACGGCGGCCCAGCGACTAAGATGTTGGCTCTTTAACCTGGAGGTCTGATGTGCCCCGGGAAAGTTCATCTAGAATTTTCCAGACTGGTCCCCATTGTCAATGGTGTAGAACGGAGAACCTGGCAAGGAACGTAAATGAACCCCTGGCAGTTTCAAAATTTCGCTCATGCCCGTTTTCTTTAGCACAGTCAAAGTAGGACGTCAAATCCCATTTCATTTCATAATCGATTATCTTTAAACCGAAAGATTTTTATTTAGCTCTTGAATAAATTTAATTGTTTAAAGGGAGACAACTCTTTGGGCATTATGGAAGCAGACCACCATTATTTTCACATGAATTAGATTCATCGCCTACTTGATGCGCTGCCTATAGATTCATTTAGCCAGATGCAAAACAGAAAAAAAAACAAGGTACCGCGTAAGTTAAAGAACGCTAGGCGGGTCGTAGCACACTGTATGAAATTTTTCATTGAATTCTTGGTCTGGAATCGAAGAAACGTGTTTGAATGAACATTCATGATTTTTAGGTTGGAGTTAATCAAACAGCAGGAGAGTCATGAACTTATTAAAACAAGATCGTCGCCGTATAAAGGGCGACATCACGACATAGTACCAATCAGCCATGGTGTGTACAGTCTAGACCAGAGTCTTTTTTTCTTAATGGAATCAGGTACGTTCTGAACCTGAATCAAATGTTGTTTTGGAATCCGGTACATTTTGGACTTTAGTGCAATACCGAATAAATCATTAGGCTAATAAGGCACGTGCCTTGGGGCCAGCCAAAAATCAAGGCCATAAAAAAGAGTTGTTATCTAGTTTATCTCGCTACTGTAATAAATTTTCAGTTGCTAAATTTAACTTTCGTCCTTTTATATGTGAATCCAAAATATCTGTATTTTCAGGCCAGCTATCAAAATGTGCCTTTGGGGTCGGCAAAGCCTCAATCCTACACTTCTTGCTTGAGAGGAAACCAGAGGACCCGAAGAAAACCCACGAGGATGAACAGGCGACCATACTCCTTATCACATACAACCGGAGAATCGAAACCACGCCAGTTGACCCAAGGACAGACATTATGATCCAGCACGCACACACGCACGCACACACGCACGCACTTAACATTCGACGATAAGGGAATTGATGATTGATTCTATCTTTTACCAGAAATAAGTTCAACCGATATGAAGCTAATATGAATGATTTACATCTCCATTTCCGCTCGCTTACCTTTTGTAACCAACAATTGTGTCTATTTCTGTTATAATTATGAACGCCAAATGTCACGTGCCTCGGGACATTCAACTGTTGTGTGTTACGAATCAAGTCACTAATGATCCTTACAAAAATGGCTTCTAATGTTTTATTAAATACTCGCTCTCCTGTGCCTGTATTATCAAACATACAGAAAATACATAGACTTTCAGGTAGCACTGGGGACTGGGCCTGGGAACAGAGACGGCATTTTTTTACGCGGTGTTATTTTGGGGTTTGAACGCGATCAGATGAAAGTCCATGTTTTTTTTTTTAATAAATACAGGATACGATAACAAGCTTTATCAGCTTACTACTGACCCCTCTGACTCTGACTTTGTACCGTTGATTACAGATTAAACATCCATAAGTGTACAAATGTGTTGTTATTGATGTGTTCCCATTTGAATATTGTTCACAATTTAAAGCAAATTAAATAAGATATGTTTACAGGATCATTTTGTTATACGAAAAACTAAAATGATGCGTTTTCTATGTCGCTCAGTATATTTACCGAACTACTGAACTCTTTCGGTACTCTTGCCTAACCCTACTATTAAAGAACCCTGCATGTAAAGACCTAGGTAGTGTTGAGAGGACGTATTACCCCACCACCCTTCACCTCCTGTATCCCCTCGCCTTTCTACTCCCCCGAGTTACGCCTTAGTTTAAGTTCTTCTCTTCACACTGTTTGAACCCACAGCGACGCTGCACAAAGCGAAATTTCCCGCTTTCTCTTTTCTATGACTATGAGCGAAAGGCGAAGCCATGAGGCCAATTGAGTATGAAGGCGAACTTCGTTTTTTGTGCCATCCGAACGAATAGAAGCGGTTTTCTTCCATGGTCCTCTGCACTGCACCTACCGAATAATGCGTCAAGTAATTAATGCTATAAACAGTGATAAAATTACAGGGGTCCCAATTAGCAAATGAATAAAGTGATCCACCTATTTGATAAGACCAGCATGTGGCTAAATGATATACACATTGGAAAAGCAATTTGTAATTATCATAGCTGGAACAATACAGGTCACCGAAATATTCCTTTAAAGATACATTATTTGGTCTCAGAGGTCATAGAAATTATAAATTAGATCTTTTTTTAAACAACAAGCAAAAAATCAACCCTGTAGACCCACGGATGGCTTGGATTGGGCTCGGATTTAAACAGGATTTCGTTGATTGATTTAATCACAATGGCGTCGTGGGCGGAGATTCTTCGTGACGTTGACGTCATCATACTTCCGTTTCAAACCGAATACGCTTACGGTACCACAGTCATTGTAAACATTACTTGATAATCGAGACTATGTAGGTGGAGTTAACGTCTGTCAATCAACGATCGGCCATACTAAGAATCGGTGACGATGGAATTCAATACCATTTCTTGTCAAAAATTACACTGATAATAACTATGTTCAGAATAAAGTAATTTGACTGAAATTTTCAGTATATTCTTCTTTCGTCATCTATTTTTGAACTGTTATAGCAAGAATGGCTAACTCCTTATAAAAATCTCCCATAATGTAACTTTAATAGTTTTGTTTCATAACGACACCGGCGACCTTTGATATCCGTTCACGATATATCGTTATTGGATATAATGATGTTTGACCACAATGTTTACCGGAAACAATATCCTTTCCATAATGTACATTACGTGGAATCCTGCTTTTTTTAATTCCGCTGTTGATTTGGGTTAATCACTCGATAAATCACATTTATACTCAATTTACTGCATAACCGATTCGTTGGTAGCGATTTGTCTACAGATTTCCTCATAAAACACCATGATTTTTTTATATTTCTAAGTAATTACCAGTGGGATGACTTGTTTCGCTGAGGGGGTGGGGAGGAGGGAGAGAGGGAGAGAGGGGGACAGCAGGTGCGTCTCCCTAAGGCCCATAAGCGTCCATGAATATCAAAGTTCATAATTTAAATAGGCATTTATGCGTGTTTTTTTATTGTTCCTTTAAAAAACATTTTTGATTCATCAGAACATATTTTGTACAACTGAATCATCTAGGTACATTTGTTTTCCTCTCAAGGGCCCGGGGTGGGAGTGGGGTATCAGGGGGGACTGATACTTTTCATTCCTTGTACGCATCGTACGGGATGGTTACAAAATGTCGGATCACCCACAGTGTCGAAAGACTCAGATTTTTATAACCGGAACTATTATTGTTATTTCGAAAACTGGAAGTATTATAATCTAGCTTCGAATAACCATAACCAAAACGAAACTTTAACTTGCGGAGCGGGGCGTGTATTACCATTAATAGAAATGATAGGCCAGATCACTTCAACAACGTATTGTGACCTAATTTAATTAATGCCGTGAGGAAACTTTAGTGCCAGTGTATGGCAATTTTTACCCAGAAACCAAACGGGATTAGGATAGTAGGCCCACTCTTTCCATGTGTAGCCTCCATGGAAAGTGGGTCTTGTCTTTTTTTGTACTGGACAAATGCAGAACCAAGTGCATATAATAATATTGAAAAAAAAATCAAGGGTCCACAGTTTTTGGCCCCATCCGAACGACCAGACAGCTTTCCTTACCAGACCCCACCCCCTTCAATGTGGTGAGTACTTTATCTATTAAACAGATGACAATAAAAACCTGATATGGATTTTCCACCTTTTTTTCGTCATTAATTCTTAAATTCCGTGTGAAGTGAAGATAATCTGAAACCAAATATCTAAATTAACGAAACTGACACGTATCAATATCTTCCGCTAGTTGACGTTTCAATTAGATGTATCTTGTACATCCAGACACTATCGATAATGATGATATTAGAGTCCGGAACAGACAGATCCGTGTATGAGCATAATCAATTGATGGGAATATGGTTCAGGGTCGGGGTAAACTTTTATTGTTGGAACGTGGCAATGCTTTGACCCCAGGCAGTACATTCATATAATCGGTGCGCGGTCCCCGAAGATAGGCAAAGGAAAAAATATAAAGGAAACAGTGATTAAGAGCTCACTCACAGCAAATTAGACAGAAGATTAGAATTTAATCAAATTTCAATCACTGTTTATGAAAAAAAACATATTTGATCCAGAAACATAAAACTTTGCTCGTAGTTTCTTATTGATGTATTTGATACATTAAAACAGCAAAAGATGTACAAGGGCTAATTTTAGTTAAAATAAGACGAACAAGTTTGATTAAATTGGTAACTTAGGTCTGACAATGCCTTGTGAACTCGGGACAAGGGAGAATGAGAGAGAAGTGGGTTTAACATCCACTCGACACAAACTAGGTCATTTTGAGACTAACACGTGGTCAAATTTTATATCAATACTTCGCTTGCGCGTAGGGGTCTTTAGCAGTAGGAGGAAACAAGAGAACCTGGAAAAAACCAACGAGGGTGACTAGGTCTTTCGAGGACATACCAAATCTTAATAATTAGTATGATTGCAACTGCTTTATCACTGAAGGGGAATCCTGAGATCTCGGATAATCTTCACAGATTAAAGATTAAATCTTAACCACATGTGGGCCATTGAATGGAAACGAAGAGTTATATGCTTGATGTAATTTCTCAAAATAACGCCCCCTCCCACCTTTTGTCTCACAAGATAAAAAATACAGCTTTTCCCAATTAAGACATTTTCCATTCGTCATGTATCCAAATGCCAAATTCAAAATTAAGACAAACACGTGCAAAGAAACAACAGCTCACCCCTGCTTCAATTAATCTGTCATGTCTTGGTGACCTGTCATCCCTACCCTACCTCGAACTTTCAATATGTCTTGTGTCTGGATAAACGAGGTTAAATGGAACCAATCAATCGATTATTTACAGGAAGCGGACGCCGCTTGATATCTCAGGTCCCAAGAACTTGAACTCGGTTAACGACGATATATACCGAATGCAAGCAGAAGCGAAAACAACATTATTTCAAAGATTGGAGTGGTATAAGGTAGACATATTTCTTTGGAAGTCGAGTGTTTATGGGATATAAAGCGAAGCTTTGATGGTGAATATGAACAGAATGAGATTCTCGTTGGATTTAAGTTTTATTTTCGTATTTATTGTCTACATCTTGATGATAGCTGATGCTGGTAAGATTTTGAAAAAAACAATAACACGTTCAATATATTTATTTTATTGAGATTTTTTTCTATGCACAGGTAGGGAAGGGGCTAGAAGCTGAATGTCCCATGTTCGGTCACAATTTTGGCTGAGAAAGGTCGTCGCAATTTCCGGGGTGGTTACTCGTTGTCAGTGGTACAGGATGGAGGCCTTGGGAAGTCACAACGTTCGATTTGGATGAAAAATCGAGGTCCCATGGACACATTGCCGTGCACGTAAAAGTTCCCTTGACAGTTGGAATTTGGTATTAGAGTAGGCCGTACTGCCGCTGACAAAATATTCCTCATTTCATTTGTATGTTGTGAGTCGAGATCACTTGACATAAAATTGACAGCGGTTGTTTGTCAAAATAGGTACATCCCGTAATATCACTGCCAGGGCATAATTTCTTCCTTGTGATAATCTCAACCTCGTGGGTTTCCTCCGGGCACTCCGGTTTCCTCCCACTGCTAAAGACCCGAACGCGCAAGCGAATTATTGAAATAAAATTAAACCTGACCTAGTTTGTGTTGAGTGGATGTTAAACCCCACTTCTATCTCTCTCTCTCTCTCTTGTGATAATGTTACAGAGTATAACACGTCATCGTTCCAACACCTATTGTCAGTATATTGGGTCAAGCCACGGTTTCACGTAACATTCTCAGACATAAGTAAATAAATTTACTCAAATAAGTTCGCCTTATTTTATCTAAAATATATTGCCCTTTTTTGTAACTTTTGTTATCTGTATGTATTAAATCGACCAATAAGAAAATATGTGAACAGTTTTGTATTTCTGGATTGAAAGTATTTCTCACAAACAGTGACTTAAAGGTTAGTAAATTGTTAACTTTAGTCTGAGAAAGCTTTGTAAAACCGGGGGCCAAATGTGCTGTAGTGGATTCACCTCACAACCGTCTCCTTTCATGTTGACAACTTGGATTGCGCCGTATTGGAGAAATGTATGTTCTGCGCTTTGTGAAGGTATGATTATCCAGTATGCGAGGCTGGTTATATATATATATTTTATATATCATTTGATGCCACTTACTAACAATTACGCCTGTAGATTTAGCAAATGCAGAGACACATTTCAGACTATTGCAAGGACTCGATAAGAATTATTATCCCTTTTTACTAAGCTTATAACTGTAATCAAACGATTCGCTGATGTCGGTGTGACTGTCATTCAGTCTGCCATTCTGGTCTGTGGTCCAGTCTATCTAAAACTATTATAACAAGCTCTGTGGTTTCAATTTCCCGGTTGAGCGTGACAAGGCGCAGGGTCACCTGTTCAACCCCATGGGTTTTCACCGGGTTCTCCGATTTCCTTCAACTGCTAAAGACCCCTAAGCGAATTATAAATAAAATTGAACCTTAAGTTAGTCCCGGAATTGGTTAATTTGTGTCAAGTGGACGTTACCCCCCGCCCCCGGTTAGCGAAGGTGCGTTGAGGTCTGTCAACGGGCGTGGTTTCGATTCCCCGATTGTACGTGATACGGAGTATGCCTCCTCTCTCTCTCCCTCTCTCTCTCTTTCTCCCTCCCTCTGATGAAATGTATTTTCATAATCTTTATTGACGTGTAATTGTTAATTTAAACATGAAGAAGACCTTGTTTGTGAACACATATATCAAAGCTGACTTTCCCTTTCAATAAATATGTACAGAATTGTAAAAACACGACAGTCCTAAGACAGATTGGAAGTCATAAAATGTCACGTTATACCAGAGGGAACGAAAAGTCTATAACAATTCTTTAGTTATATTTCTTCTTATTTCAAATTATAACAAATCAAATTGTCTGTTTTATTTCATTTCAATACGAAGATGTTACACAACATATGTGCCCTTGTATGGGCCGAATGGTTAGCACGTGCGCGCTGTATAAAGCCTAACATTGAATTAACTGGCGTGGTTACAAATCACCCACTGTACGTGACAAGAAGTAGGGTCGCCTTTCCAACCTCGTAGGTTTTCTCAGGGTCCTTCGCTTTTCTCCCACAGCTAACCCCCCCTACTCGCATGTGAATTACTGAAATAAAATTAAACCATATTATGTCAATCCCGAAATAACCTAGATTGTGTCGATTGGACGTTAAACCCCATTTCTCATTTCCCTTCTCTTTTTTCCAAATGAAATGGGACGGGGTTTAACGTCCTACTTTTCATTGCCGACTGGGTCTCTCGTTTAAAGTCGGACCACTCGGCTTTTGATTTTCTTTAATTTTAGACGACATTCGGAAATAATATCGGCGAATATAAACGTGCTAACTAGATAACTTTATGGGGATGTTCTTTTGTTTTATATATATATATATATTCCCCCGCACTGTTTAATATAAAATCTTCTGTGCTATAATGTATCGTGTTGTTTATCCACAACCCTGATCCCAATGGCAATAGAACCAATGTTAACATTTCGTTTTGTCGAGCTTATACCATACTGTAATTGGACGTCACTGTGATACAGTCAAACGACTCTGCTCGCCCATCACAAAGGCAGTGTTCCGCTCTCGGTACTGGAAGAGACATTACAATAGTAATGGACGGAGGATATTGCGATTGGAAGGGAACGGCGTCTAGTCGTTCACGTGAGACATGTGTCGTCCACTTAAAAACATGTCCTGGCGGTTGGGATTCGATGAATATAGTAGGTTAAAACGGCACCGTAAGGGCAAAATGTCCTTCATAGCACATTCATATTACACCGGTTGGTGCTGAACTGAATGACGTTAAACGCCATTTCATTTCATTACCGTTAGCCTGACTGTGTTAGACGAACATGCCTTTGATTAAGTGTTATGTAAGATGTCTAGTCTTGTAGTAATATCCGATAATATTCCTGATAATACTAGTGGAAGGTGGTCATCCCAGACATATTGTTCTTCGCTCAGTTCAACTCATTTACTGACAGTACAAAACAGGGAGACGATTTCCAATCGTTACATGAGAGAATTGTATATAAGACCTCCTTTCTGATAAAAGCTAAAATGGAGAAATTTAATTAAGACGTTATGTATCTTGAATTTTATTTAAAGAGAGTGCCCCTGATCGAAAGTGCCGCGTCATCCCAGACTTCTTATGGTGTGAAATGAAATAGGTGTATAGGCGGCCTTATTGAGTGAAGCAATATATGTAGTGTCGATCATTATGGAAAATTCCACGAAAGATCTTAATATCAACTCTTCCGAATAAAGAAAGCCTCGCTTATCGTGAGAAAAATAATATTATGCTATCCATATGCTACTAGCCGCAGAGATTACGGCGCTGGTTCACGTCAGAAAGTAACAGATGTCTTCCATTTTTATCAGTCAGTGGTCCAGGATGGGAGGGGGGGGGGCTGGCAAGGAACGGCATCTAGAAATAAACCGAGGTCCCGTGTACACACTGTGATCACGTCAAAACAACCTTTACCGTCGAATTCGACCAATAGAGTGCGGAAATACTGCCGTCAGACAAAAAAAAATCCCCCCAGAGCTAACTGCCAGGTGTATGAAGAAATGTAGGATATTAAACTCCATTCAATTGGATGTCATTAGACGAGCCTGTATTCGGTTGTGACCTATCAAACAGACATTAAGGTTATATGTGTTTCTGCTGTAATCTATGTGTCGTTACATGCGTGGGGAAAGATTAATATTTTATCACAAAATAATTAATTGATGATTTCTCTTTCTAATATTCAATAAGATGTCAAGAATTTAACATAAAGATGCCACAGAAATTGGAAATGCCACAGACTAGAAATTAGTAATATTTCATTGTAATGTTCTATCAGAAATAGAATGGGATTTAACGTCCTACTGTTCTGCACCGACTGGGCTAATGAAGGCGGGAATACCCCATACAGTGTACTATAGGGAATTTTTGCCCGGACAGCGGCGCTACGCCAATGTATACACGGGACCTCGGTTTTTCGTCCCACCTGAACATCATTCGCCAGTCCGTCCGTCCTTCACAAGTGATAAGGGGGAAACTTTCTCGAGAGCAAACACGATACCTCTAACCTCTATGTTAGAGAGTCAACGTCTTACGAGAGAGAGAGAGAGAGAGAGGTTCGACACACACTAGGTCATTTCGGGACTAACATATGGTTTTTAATTTTATTTCTATAATTCTCTTGACCGTAGGAGTCTTTAGCAATGGGACCGCCACAATAGTAAACGTAGTATAAGTAGTAGTAGTAGTAGAAATAGAATACGACTTTATTCCTGTTTCAAAATATGCAATTTATTGCGTTACAGAAATAGTAATCTCCCTTTACTCGGCAAATCAAAATTATATAATATCCCTGTTGGTTTTTTTTTCTGCGACTATGGGGATGCTCGATTCACAGTCCAGTACGTCCCGAATCGACAGAATTACAATCGAATGACGCGGAATTCAGTCCAGTCACAGTTCTGCCAGTCCCGACACCTGAGGTGGAGTGAATAGAATCGTGACGTATTCCTAGGTAAAAATATGTTTCAGCTGTTATGATTGGTTGAAATATTTTTATATAGTCTACACATGCGTTGTACTCCGAAATTCTCCTTTTCACTCGATTGACACCAGTTTTGGAATTCAATTCCGGAATTGTGAATCGAGCATCCCCTATGTGTCAGTTGTGTAGCCTTGGTTACTAAGTCAGCTAGAACAAACGTTAACGTGTCTTTGTATGACATAGGCGGCATATATTTATAATTGGGGTGAAGTGCTGTCTATATTTAATAAGACGGATAAAGCAAACACCCTTAATACATGTCGTCAGTGAATTGCTGTTGACTTTCATTAGTATTCAAAAGGCAGTTATTCACTTGTAACTTCACTAGAGGTCGTGAATTTATAATGAATCTGCATTGTTGATACGTCGACAGTCAATTGCTAATGATTAAAAGTCACATGTTAATATGTTTGATGATAAACCTTCTTTCAAATACCAAGCAAAGGAAATGAAATGAAATGGGGTTTAATGTCCTACTGTTCTGCTCCGAATTGGGCTAATGAAGACGCACATATGCCATACAGTGTGTAATGAGGGATATTTTGCCCGGACAGCGGTACTACGACCTACTTTTATATCGAATTCCAACTGCCAAAGGACCTTTTACGCGCACGTCAATGTGTACATGGGACCTAGGTTTTTCGTCCGATCTGAACGATTAGACAACTGTTCTTTTTCTGCATCACTTTCTCGGTCAATGCAGCGTCTTAACCTCTTATCCACCGTGACCCCCATCCCACCCGGCTAGTAAAGGGAATTTAATAAAGAAATGAAATGTGGATTAATGTCATACATTTCTGCACCATATGTCTATATAGGTTAATTAATACAGGTGTACGTGTATTAATATCGATGTGAGATAACTAGTGATCGATTGGAGCAAATTAAAAACATCGAAATATGATAATATAATCTCATACTAGCTTTTTAATATCAAATATATGATTAATTTTATTTGAATAATTCGCTTGCGCGTAGGGGTCTTTAGCAGTGGGAGGAAACCGGAGTATAAGAAGAAAACCTACGAGGCTGGACAGCGCGCGCACACTAACCATTCGCCCCCCCCCCCCCGAAATATATCAACATTAGAAATGAATGGGGTTTAACGTCCTGCTGTTCTGCACCGACAAGATAATGGAAACAGGAATGCCCCATACAGTGTACTATGCGGGAAAGTCTGCACGGAGAGTGGCGCTACGACTTATTCTTATTTCGAATTCCAACTGACAAGGGCTCTTTACGTCCACACCAAAGGGGACATGAGGCTTCGGTGTTGGACCAAACGTGGGAGCTGTGTAAGAATAGACTGGATTAGGATCCAATTTGCTGCTCAATTTTCATTCATGATTAAATCATGAAATGGTCATGATTAAATCATGAAATGGATAATCGAGACTATGTTTTTATTTTATCGTATCCACTTCAGTAATGATGATCGAGGCTAGGCCGAAAATTAAATCGCTGAATTATCGCTACAGAGTGGACCAATTTCACTGAAATTTTCAGCAAATTTCTTTTATATTATCTAGTTTGTAACTATTATAGTGAGAACTGCCAGCGATATCTGGCCCAGTTTAACTTTGTAAAGTCACTTGCTTTTAATTGTTTGTCTATTTTATATTAAATCTAGTGCACATAAGTGTTTATCTTTAAGTTGAAGAGCATGGGAATTTTTTACATTATAGACTTGTGTTGACTAAACGTTTTTGTAGATTCACCGGCTATGTAGGAAAATGTTGGCCGAACAGCAACTGCCAGGGGATCTTTTTCGTGCACGTGAACACATTGGATTGTCAGTAAAAGAACCCTTGACAGTTGGAATTCAAAAATAGTGATGTTGGTCGAGAAAGTTCATCGAGTTTTGCGGTGTTGCTTCTCCTTGTCAGTGGTGCGGGACGGACGGTCTGACATGGGCAGCAGTTTAGTCATTCACGTGTGCATATCGGGGTGCACGTAAACGAATCCTTGGCAGTTCTAGTTCGATATGAGAGTAGGCTGCGGTGCCGCTGTCCGGGGAAAAATTCCCGTCATAGCACACGGTGTGGCATATGTCCGTCTTCATTAGCCCATTTTGGTGCAGAACAGTAGGACGTTAACCCCCATTTCATTTCTATATTTCATTTTACTATAAAATATGTTTTACGATGATTATCATATTTCTGTTGATCTTAGAGGAGAGTGACATACCCCTTGTTCAAATTTCCCACGCTAATAGGGTTTTTTTATATAAAAGCTTAATCAGTTAAAACTTACAAACCTTTACTAAATATTGAAATATCCGAAGTTAATGATTCTCTTTAGATCAATTAGCGACTATTAACTTGTATCTTATGACTTGGAAGTGGGGAAATACTTGATTTTTAGGGCTGTATGGTGCTCATTGCTATAAACAAGTTAGTTAAGATTAATAAGAAGGACCTCTCTGATGTTTGATTAATATTTACCCGGACATAACTTTACGTCAATTTTCCCACGAATTCATAAATTAAAACCAACATCAGAAATGTATAAAATGGATGAAATATTGTTTCTGATCACAGATCGGGAGATATCGGTACTTTGAAATTGTTCGTCATGGCGTCCTGCATTGTCCTATTAGCAACCGCCTTGTTCATAGGCAGTGTATTCAGTCAAGATGTACCGAATATTACTCAAATTGTGTCTGTTATCTTAGAAGACGACGATTTTAAAGAGGTAAAAATTCCGGTTGTGGACGACAAAGGTGCTGAAGCTGTCACACAACCCCCTGTAAGAAGGCGACGAGGTGCACATGCATTATTTTCTGCTGGATCTGGATCGACAGGTAAAGGATGTGTGTATCCACTTTGCGGACAACAGAGCTATAACAACAATCCATCCAGTTCGTCGAACAGCGGAGGTTACATCTTAAATGTAGACTCCTACTATTCTGGTGGATCGAGCAACACCGGTTACAGCGGTAACAGCGGTGGGGCAAGCAACACTGGGCAGTATGGTTACTATGGCAACAGCGGTGGACAGTATGGTTACTATGGCAACAGCGGTGGAGCAAGCACCGCCGGACAGTATGTTTACTATGGCGGCAACGGTGGAGCACAATACAATAATCAAGGCGGTATGGGTAGCAGTGGTTATGGTGGCATTGGTATTATTACGTACGGTCCAGGAAACTACGGACAAAGCAATGGTGGACAGGCGAACTATCCTCAGAACTCAAACTGTGCTGGCAACAACTGTGGTACAAGCAACTACGGACAAAGCAATGGTGGACAGGCGAACTATCCTCAGACCTCAAACTGTGGTGGCAGCAACTGTGGTACAAGCAACTATGGACAACACACTGGTGGACAGTCTTTTAACACTCAGAACACAAACTGTGGTGGCAACAACTGCGGTACAGCCAGTAACGCGCAAGTCGGTGGCAGTCCGGGTAACTCCGGTCAAAATGGCGTTTATTATAGCGGAAATGGCAATAATAACGTTTACAACAATGGCGGTGTCGGTCAGATTAATGTTAACTACAACCAATTCATCAACTTCATACAATGTTTTACATCCGGTCAAGTCACACAACAACAGACCACTCTTGTTCACGACTACTACAGACCTGGTAGCTTTAACAACGCATTGGTATATTTCCAAGCTCTGCCGCTGAAAAACGTTGTCGTTTCCGGTAATACATACACCGGAACCTACCATTCGCAGCAGTACACGTACGTCGTAACTCTATGTAAAAGCTGTTACGGTGGATATGCGGGTATCCGAGTACAATGTACAGCTCGGCCCTATAGTTACATCTATCGACGATTCATCTTTGTTCCTGCTTTCAACCCGGCTAAATACCAATCTACGGGCTGTATAAGCAACTGTTGATCAGAAAACTTATCAAGAAAAAAAAAAAAACGCGTCTATTTCTCAGAACTTACTAATGGATACAGTTTGACTTGGGGGTTGAATTTAGCGAGGTAAAATTAATGTAGTTCAACAATTACGTTTATTATGTTCAAAGTCTCGAAGAATGTCGTGCTTTTATTAAAGGCACATATGTTGAGTTTTTAGAAATAGACACGTTCCCAGCAATGTTAAAGACGACCGGACTGTCCACGGCATACGACTCATAGTTGTGTATTAAAATCCATTATATTTTCATTTTCGAACCTTCGACACAAATGCAATCTGACTAAAACACAGATCCTATTTCGTTTTGTTTAGTATAGTTCAACTAGTCAGATATTCATGTACTAGAGGCATCGAGAGTATAAATAAACGAAACGGACTGTAGATTCGTATTTTAATCTGATTGACAGAAATGAAAATTGCACACAAATGTGAGATATAGTATTTAAATTGCTTTATTCTATTATATAATTATTTTCAGTTTTTGTATTTCATAACATCTACTATTTGCTTTCATTTATTATAAGTTACTATATTAACGCAAGTCTGTTTTGTGTAGTTCATTAAAGCTTAATTATGCTTCAGTATATAGTTTTTTTATGAATCAGATGGGAAAAAATTAATTTTAAAATACTGACTTTTAATTTTAATTTTCGTGAAAGTGCATGTTTCAACAGCTGACCACTATGAATATGGTACTGAAACTCATATTGACTCATAGTCATTTTATTTTAGACTCATAAATACGCTAAAAGAGGTCACACTGGTTTATTATAACATCAATATACAGACGGGGTAGGTGGGGTGAACTTTAAAGCCGTTTATGGGGGTCGGAAGCCTCCACACAGCGATTCGGTAACCATAAGGGTTTGTAAGGTAACCATTAACAATAACCCTTACTTTAAAACCAGAAGAGATCACAATGTATGTCGTATGCCCGTCTTCATAAGTCGGTGAAGAAAGGTAGAACGTTAAGTCCCATTTTATTTATATTTCATTTCGAGGTTCGGGGCCGGTAAAAATATATCGTATGTTAATTCCGAAATTAGATTATGAAAGAGATAAATCTGCCCATTGCAGGTCTTTCTTTGGGCCTGAAATGTTATGTAAACTATTTTAATATTAGACAAGGAAAAGACCGTACTCTACTTTTGTTGCCATCTTGTATGTCTGACTTTCACTGAATTTTAATCCTATCTGTTTCTCAGCGCTCTTTGATCATTAAATCCAGAAACTATCTTGTTTAGTAATGATGATGGAGGCTAAACCTAAAATTTAATCGATAATATATCAGTTCAGGGTGGATCAATTTGACTGAAATTATCAGCATATTTCCTTTACATTATTTAGTTTTTAACTATTATATAGAGCTCTTTATGAAATCTTCTATAATGTACCTTTAACGAGGTGTGGTTGTCATGTATATTTAAAGAATCGACCAATGATCTGCAACGCGTTAAACATTTACCCCCTTCCAGCCACCATCAAGTGCTTCATTCAGACTGGTTTGCATTACCAAGGGTATCGTGTAGTCTTTTATATCCAGTAAAGAGAAAATGGGTGAAATAGAAAACTTGTCATTCATATGATCAATACACTCATGTCCATACTAATTACTTCCGCTGTACGACAATCGCGACTATCGGAAGGTCAATCCAGACTATAAATGTCATGCCAGGTTAATTGTTTCAATGACTGATTGAAAGTTGGCTATCAATCTAGGACACAATTTGTTGTGTACGACAAGAGAGGAAATATTTTTATATTCCTAGATACGTTTTGTTGACAATGACAACGACTAATTTTGCTGAGCTGACTCGTCGACAATACTAGGATATTTCCTCGAACTAAACAGCTAGGAAGACATTGTCTCGCTTACCTGGAGGTACCGTGTTCGATAAGGATTTTTCAACGTGGTTCCTCGTTACCAGTCTGCAGGTCGAAAGCTTTGCAAAGGGTAACGTATAGTCGTTTGGATTGTACAAAAAACCGAAGTCCACGAGTACATATTGGCGTGCACGTGAAAGAATCCTTGGCAAAGTATGCCCTAACGCTGCCTTTCATGGCAAAATGTCCTTCGTAGCACACCATATGGCGTATACCCGTCTTCATTAGCATAGCCAGTGCATAATAGTAGGACGTTACACCCATTTCATTTCAACTAAATATATTTGAACAAAACACATAAACTTTGTTGGTAAACGGATATGATAACTCTTAGATTTGTTGATCACATGAATATATTCATGCAAACGCAGCGTACACTTCCTCTGAAGTTTTCACTTCTTATACATAACTAATGGAACTCTTTACTTTAGATAGTGCTTAAAAAAAGTCCACCGAGGCGTTTATTTTAGAAACATTCCCAAAGGCACTTCCCTGAAAGTGTTTCAGAAAACTAAACCGAAGTGCCTATTTCATTATGTTCGTTTATTTGCAGAGCATTGCATCCAACACTTCTGCAAGTTATTTAAGAATATTCGCCCTTCTACGAAAGTGAAGGTCATCATAACGAGTCTACAGTTATGTGGGTAAACACAGCTAATGAATTGTGTATATGTCTTTGTTTTCTGTTCACAATATGTCAGCGACAACTTCTCAACACTCTTGCTAGGTTGTTGCAGGTGTTGATTGGAATCGAACCAAATCTAAACATCTGACTCACCTAGCTAGAGATGCCCCCCCACCCCCGAGCCCTTGCGTTGGAGTTTCAATTCATTTCATTTCGTGTATATATTGGCCATAGTCTGTCCTTCTGATATCAAAGCCTAAAATATATCGCCATATAGATGTAATTATAGACGTGCATCGTTGGCGTGACAGAGTAGCAATTGCTTCATATTTTTAGAAATCAGCATACCACTTCTTACATACATGAGCGTATATCTGTATAAAGTCTGTCCGTTGGATAAAACACCGAGCGCATTTGAAAACTAAAACCCAAACTGGCTGCCATAAATATTTTATTTACATTCAATTTATGTGGACATTTAACAATCAGTATTACAGCCAACATTGGCAGCAGCACCGACAACACCAGGAGCTCTGACAACACCAGGAGCTCCGACAACACTATCAACTAAGCCTCCAGATGTTAAACCATTACCAGTACCAACAACATTCACATAATTTCCACCATCGCTCAGACCGCTGCTGTAGCCACCCCCGTTTATGTAGCCACCACCACCACCATTAAGGAATCCGGCACCACTGACGTAACCAGCACCATTTGTGTAACCACCACTGTTGACGTAACCGGCACCATTTGTGTAACCACCACCGTTGACGTAACCGGCACCATTATAGTAACCAGCACCATTAAGGTATCCGGCATCATTGACCAAACCAGCGCCGTTGACGTAACCAGCACCATTGGTGTAACCGACACCATTGACGTAGCCAGCATCATTATAGTAATCACCACCATTGACGTAACCAGCGCCGTAACCAGCACCGTTGACGTAACCAGTACCGTAACCAGCACCATTATATCCTGTTCCATATCCTGTAGCATAGGGGCTGTAGTTTACTCTGTTAATCTGTGGTCTGAAGATAAACTGTCGAATAATTCCGCGGTTGTATGGGCTATTACCAGCTACTCGTATTCCTGGGTATCCACCGTAACATCTCTGGCAGGCGTTGACGGTATAGCTTCTTCCAGATCCAGCAGTGAGTTGTCCCGTGTATCCACCAGTAACAGGTGAAACGTTACCCAAAGGCAGAGAGTTAAAGTAGTTGAGACACTGGCCATAGTTACCTTGTCTGTAGTAATTTCGGACAACGCCACTTCTCAGAACAGAAGTGCTTCTGGGATCAAAACATCTGACAAAGTTGACATTTTGAGTAGGTGTAACACCACATCCGTTTCCGTAAATACCGTTGCCATAGACTGTACTGTCATCAATGTCGTTGTCATAGACACCGTTACCAACATGTGTCGCAGATCTCTTCTTTCGATCATCTGCAGTAGTTTCCTTTGTAGTAACTTTTGCAAAATCATCATCAGCAAATATTTTGTCTACCTCTTCGAAAATTGTTTTAACTTCTTCTTTCTTGGCAACAGCAGCGCCAACCAGTAGGACTGTTGCTAGGATACACGTAACGGTAGCGGAAACCATGATGACTGAAAGAAAGCTAAAAATATAACCCCGACAGATTATCGACAACTGAAGTTATGTCTATGAATCCCTTTTATATCCTTTATTGGTGTACAACCTGCCACCATTTGTAAACATATTCCTCTTTTATCTTTGTGTATTTTAAATTAAAATTTAATTTTTATGTCGCGATGCCTTTAATGCGCTGTATTCATGAATATAAAGACCAATTAAACTTTCCAACATTCACTTATAGTTATGTATTATATAATTTTATGCAATTATAAATTGTAAGTTTGTTATAAAACATATTCTCAAGTTGACTTCCTACATGCACGTGAAACATGGTTTGAAATCTAATTTAAAGACAGAGGTCAACTAGTACAATACTTTGAAATATAGTAATAATTATCCGAACGTAGCCATTTTTGTAAAATGACTGAACTTTTCAGCGTTTATACAGATTAACTACAATTTCCCGTCACCCTAAAGTCATAATTCAGATTAATTACATTTTCAGTCATTGCACCCATTTACAGTCACTATATAAATTAATTATATTTTCAGTCATTATGCAAATTAATTACATTTACAGTCCTTCGTAATATTAATTACATTTACAGTCCTTCGTAATATTAATTACATTTACAGTCCTTCATAATATTAATTAAATTTGTAGTCATAAAGATTAATTAAATTTACAGTCACAATGCAGATTAATTAATTTTATAGTCATGATACAGATAAATTAAAATGATACAGTTAATTAAAATTACAGTCATGATACAGTTAATTAAAATTACAGTCATGATACAGTTTAATTAAAATTACAGTCATAATACATTTTATTAATACAGAAACTGAAATGGATTTCTTCTTCGATTGGCATTTAGTAATTGAACATATAATACAACGTACAGTTTTATGGATACGCAATTATTGAGTTTAATACTGAGCAATGTTTCATCGAGGATAACTAAAATATAGACCTTTATAAAACTTTTGTTGGTTTAATGTATCAAATACCCCAATAAGAAACTGTGTGCAAAGTTTTGTGTTTCTAGATCAAAGATATCTCTTATAAACAGTGATTTAAAGTTGAGTAAATTCTTAACTTAAGTCTGAGAATGCCTTGTGAACTTGGGGCCTGGTTTAAGTCTTTCGAGAACACATAGTTACCTCTACGCACATTTCGATCACAGACTTGCACTTGAAAAGTAACCTGGCCACTTGCCTAAATAATATGAGGTTTTACTGGGTTTCCTTAAACATTAAGACCGCTGGGCACAAAAGATTTATTAAAATAAAAATAGACCTTGTTTGTCCGAAATGATTTCCGGTTGAATGGGCGTTATTATCTTCGCCGTTCACCATAAACGGTAGCTATCTTATTGACCAGTGTTAATTCTATGATGCAATTTGGTTGGATATATGCGGTGGTTTTCTTGCACAAATTGTGCTTTGTTTTAGCCTTGTCTTTAAACAAGTTCAATTGAAGACTCGTCGGATGTCAAGTCATGTTTCACTGAACTCACTTAACACGCAGACGTCAACTTGACAATATCTTAAACAATCCTGTAATAAATGCATTTTTTAATACCAAATGCATTAAGCCAATGATACGAAATTTAATTGGTCTTTAAATACATACGGTGCATCAAAGGCGTCACTACATAAAATTCAAATTTTAATTGAAAATACACAAAGCTTAAAGGGAAATATTGTGTAGAAAAAAATGAATTGTTGACAAATGGTGGTCGGTTTTATACCCATAAACAATATAAAAGGGGTCCAGGGACATGACTTCAGTCATCGTTCAACTGTCGGGAGAAATCTTCTTAACTTTCATTCCGTCGTCATGGGTTCCGCTACCTTTACGTGTATCTTGGCAACAGTCCTATTGGCGGGCGCTGCTATTGCTAAAAAAGAAGAAGTTTCAGCCATTTTCGAAGAAGTGGACAAAATTTTTGCTGAAGACGATTTTGCAAAAGTTACGACAAAGGAAACCGCTGAAGATGACCGAAAGAAGAGATCCGCGACACATGTTGGTAATGCAATGTACGGCAGTGGTATCTACGGAAACGGCTGTGGCGTCACACCTACTCAAAATGTTAACTTTGTCAGATGTTTCAATCCCAGAAGTACCTCTGTTCTGAGAAGTGGCGTTGTCCGAAATTACTACAGACAAGGTAACTATGGCCAGTGTCTCAACTACTTTAACTCCTTGCCTTTGAGTAATGTCTCACCTGTTACTAATGGATACACTGGACAACTCGTTGTTGGATCTGGAAGAAGCTATACCGTCAACGCGTGCCAGAGATGTTACGGTGGATACCCAGGAATAAGAGTAGCTGGTAATAGCCCATACAACCGAGGTGTTATTCGACAGTTTATCTTCAGACCACAAATTAACAACATTAATTACAACACCTATGCTACAGGATATGGAACAGGCTATAATGGTGCTGGATATGGTACTGGTTACGTCAGCGGTCTTGGTTACGGTGCTGGTTACGTCAATGGTGGTGATTACTATAATGGTGCTGGTTACTTAAATGGCGGTAGTGCTGGTTACGTCAACGGTGGTGGGTACACAAATGGTGTTGGTTACGTCAGTGGCGCTGGATACCTTAATGGTGGTGGCTACATAAACGGAGGTGGCTATAGCAGCGGGCTGGGCGATAGTGGAAATTATGTGAATGTTGTTGGTACTGGTAATGGTTTATCATCTGGTTTAGCATCTGGAGGCTTAGTTGATGGTGTTGTCGGATCTCCTGGCGTGGTAGGAGCTGCTGGTGTTGTCGGAGCGGCTACTAATGTTCGCTGTAGTACTGATTGTTAAATGTTTACTTGAATTATTAAATGTAGATAAAATATGTATGGCAATCACTTTGGGTTTTAATTTATGCATTTTTCCATACATACTGGGCCGCATTTATTCTGATTTACGTAAGATACGTGGGCAATGCAAACGTCCATCTTAGTTATTGGCAAATACGACAAGAAAGTGAGAGAGATCGAACAAGCGACCCTACTCTTTGTCACGTACAACCGGGGAATCGCAACCACACCAGTTGACAGACCTTATGAGAGAGAGAGAGAGAGACGTGACAAGCGACCCTACTCCTTGTCACGCACAACCGGGGAATCGCAACCACACCAGTTGACAGACCTTATGATTCAACGCGCATCCGCTAACCATTCGACCATCAATCTCCCTACCATTCCGCCACGGCCAATTGGGTTTAACGTCCTACTTTTCTGCACCGACTGTGGGCTAACGAAGACAGGCATATTTCGTACAGCGTGTTACAAAGGAAAATTTGACCTGGCAGTGGCACTAAGAGCTACTTATATATTTCGTATTCCAACTGTCAAAGTTTCTTTAACGTGCATGCCGTGTGTGAGAGAGAATCAGAAATGGGGTTTAACGTCCTCTCGACACAAACTAGGTCATTTCGGGACTAACATATGGTTTAATTTTATTTCAATAATTCGCCTGCACGTAGGGGTCTTTAATTAGCAGTGGCAAGAAACTAGAGTAACTGGAGAAAACCAGCGAGGCTGGAGAGAGAGAGAGAGAGGAGAGAGAGAGAAATGGGGTTTAACGTCCTCTCAACACAAACTAGGTCATTTCGGGACTAACATATGGTTTTAATTTTATTTCTTTAATTCGCTTGCGCGTAGGGGTCTTTAGCAGTGGGAGGAAACCGGAGTGCCCGGAGGAAACCCACAAGGTTGAGAAGCCGCCCTATCTCCATGCCACATACGCTCACACCAGGGCTCGAAACCACAGCCACAAGCCAGAGGTGACCGACCAGCTAGAGGCCGAAGCACGGCACTCTAGTCCACTAAGCCATACCCCCCCCCCTCACGAGACTGGACAGGCGACTCTACTCCTCGCCACGTACAACCGGGGATTCGAAACAACGCCACTTGACTCAATGACAGGCCGTATGATACAGCGCGCACATGTTAACCATTCGACCACCCATCCAGCCAAGTAAGTAAGAAGTGTATGCTCTTTTAATACACCGGGTGCGCATTTATACCGATTAATCCAATGCAAAAGTTCATCTTGGATACTAGCATATATCGCTAATTATCCGGATTTGTACTATATTTTTGTATTGGGCTTGTAAAAAGAAATAGGTGAAACCATATAGAAATAGTCGGTATATACAACATAAGAATTACTAAAATAGTTGGTATATACAACATGAAAAAAGAAAAATAGTTGGTATACACAACATTGAAATAGTAAAATAGTTGGTATACACAACATAAAAATTAGTCAAATACATGCAGTGTGATTTAATAAGGAAATAACGATAATCTTTGAACAAGACTAACAGGCAATCATATGATACGTTTGTTGTCGGTATACCTTGGCCACAAGTGCTGCCTACATTAATTATTAATTCCTTTCATCCATTCGTGAAGCATTCTCCATATACCATTGTCTATTTCACATTGGTATTATTCCCATGTACGAGTCACTATGGCAATGCATGCGAATACAGACTATTTGAATAGGCAAAATGTTGATGTAAACTCCGACTGGAAACAAAATATATCGGATGTTGATGCAGTACAAGATAAAAATCTTCTGTCGAAACTAATCAGTTCATATCGGGATCTACATAAGTTATATCTCAGTTAAATATTTCAACTGCGCAAAGGGAGTCTTTAGAAGTGGGATAACAGATTTAGCCGATTCTGGCAAACAACGTAACATAAAAACCAACTCCCATACAGTATGAGTTGCATAGTTAATCGTTGGGTTTAAATGCAAGTTCCATTTTTCAAGAAACTATTGCCATCGAGAGATTTCACAGATATGTTCTAGCAATTTAAGCGGGGGTGGGGTGGTCTAGAGTGCCGCGCTTCGACCTCTAGTTGACCGGTCACCTCTGGCTTGCGGCTGTGGTTTCGATCCCTGTTGTGAGCGTATGTGGCATGGAGATAGGGGCGCCTTCTCAAATTCATTGGTTTCCTCTGGACACTCCAGTTTCCTCCCACAGGAAATAAAATAAAATTTAAAACATATGTTAGTCCCTTGTTTGTGTCGAGTAGACGTTAAACCTCATTTTCCTCCAGTTTACTCCCGCTGCTACAGACCCCTAGGCGCAAGCAAATTGTTGAAATAAAATTGAACCATGTGATGTGTAAGTCCCGAAATGACCTAGTTTATGTTGAGACTCAACATAAACTAGGTCATTTCGGGATACGCTCCCGAATTTCTGCTCACTAATAATTTCTTCGAAGACCAAAAGCTGTTTATGAGACTATGAGGATATCTGGCAATTCAAAAAGAAATAATATTGACTGTCACTAGATAAGAGAAAACGAGAAAAACGGAAATAAAAGTCTGGACTGAATAAAAACAATGGAATGTACGGACTATTTCCATTTTCCTCGTGTTCTCTTATCTAATAACATTCAATTTCTTTATTGAATTGTCAGATATCCTCTTACAGTCCCAAATAACAACTTTTGGTCTCCGAAGAAATTATTAGTGAGCAGAAATTCGGCCGTGTATCTCTTATCACTTTAATAGTCATCTATCGTAGCAATGATCGCTGTGTTAAACTTATATTCGGAACGTGTACCTAACACGATGAAAATTCAAAGCCAGTAGTTTATCCCGTGTATGATGTACAAAATATATTTGTTGCAGATTTGTCGGGCTCTACTTATGTTCTGCCCATTCGGGACCTCGGTTTTTGTACCATTCAAGTTCTAGAGAATGGTCAGGCTACCTGTCACTGAAAATAGAAATACAGGCCATCTGTCTTGTATCACTGATAATTGTAATACAAGGGATTGAACCCCTAGTTAGTGAGCTCTAGCGCTACTCATGGAGTCGTCTTTGCTCCCGTAAACGAAGGGCACTATTCAATATGCTTTCCAATTTATGATTTCAACGATTTGACGTGTTCGAAGGAACGATGGAAATCAAGGATGTGAAGTCGAAAAATCTATCCAGAGAGTAAAATCATCTGCTCTTGTAAACATGTAATCAATGAAAGTACAAAATACTTGACGAGTTAATATTGATGCAGCCAGAAGACGCCATATTATTAAGTGCATAATGGACTCCCACTCGGAATGTCTCCGGTTCGAGTCCCGTGTTTTTAATTCCCGGTTTTTAATTAATGACGCCTGTTCGCCCCAAAATACAAGTGTGTTTAGCCTTGTTAATTTTAAGTGCACACAAAGGATCGTTTGACAGCAGGAATTCGATAGAGAGAATGCAAAGACGCCCATTTCCGAGCACGATTTCCCCATGCATTGTGTATACAAATTTCGAAATGTACCAAATAAGATTTTAAACACCATATCATCCTATTCGTCATGATCGACTATTTGTCGGTGTGTCTTTTAACCCTATATCGTAGATAGAATAAAAAACAGACATCTTAAATATTATGCAACATTCACTTTATATTGGATTATACCTCATTTTACACAATTTAATAAAGTCAAAATTTCATGATCTAAAACAGTTCATCATCTACATTTAACAATCAGTGACACACCCAGCAGTACCTACAGCTCTAACGACTCCGACAGCCCCAACGGTTCCAACATGTCCAACGGTTCCGACAGTTCCCACGGTGTCAACGGTACCGACAGTTCTAATGGTATCGGTTCCTGTGGCGACAAGACGACCACCATTGTATCCGTTACCCAGTCCAGTTCCAACATTGACGTAGTTTCCACCATTGCCATAACCATAGCCATTCACGTAACTGGTATCACTGACATAACGACCGCCATTAAGATAGCCGTAATTAGCGCCATAGCCGTTTAAGTAAGATCCGCCACCATAAGCCAAACCGTTGTATCCAGCTCCGTACCCGTAACCAGTTCCGTATCCACCATCGGCAACAATTGTGTTATAATTGATGTTGTTAATCTGAGGTCTGAAGATGAACTGACGAACAATACCAGTGGTTAATCCCGTGTTTCCTACTACACGAATACCAGGGTTTCCAGCATAACAGCGTTGGCAGGCACTGACGGTGTAAGCTCTTCCGGTGGCGGTAGTCAGTGTTCCGGTGTATCCAGTGGCAATACGAGCTACGTTATCCAAAGGCAAGGCATTAAAGTAATTTAGACACTGGCCGTAGTTACCTTGTCTGTAGTAGGTTCGGACGAAATTGGATCTTTGTACAGCAATAGTACTGGGAGTAAAACATCTGACGAAAGTGGTTCTTTGAGCTGGAACAGCACCACAACCGTTGGCATAGAGATCGTTACCATAGAGATTGTTACCCAAAACATGAGTTGCTGACCTTTTCTTTCGTTCTTCTTCAGTGGCTGCTTTTGTTGTTACGCTTTCAAAGTCGTCTTCTTGAAAGATCTGGTTTAACTCTTGTGAAACAGTCTCGAGATCAACGGCAATAGTTGCCCCTACCAACAGAACGGTTACTAAGGTAATAACGGAGGGAACCATGATGACGATAGAAGACAAGATCACGAGGTATCTGAAAGACAAGTGATGAAACTAGTTTAATTTCTCTTTCTTTTATACTGTTTCCAAATGACTTCTCCCCCACAAAAAAAGAAGTCTGAATGAAGTGGACATATTTTGCGTTTGTTTACCGTCGCGAGTAAACACACCAGCCCCTCGTTAATTTGTCCGCGTGTCATTATTTGAAACAGTAGATTAATTTATTCACATCATGTCGCCCAAAATAACCAATTAAAATCTATGTCGAGCAACACAGTTTATTTCTGACTTCCTTGAGAGGTTCTTCTTGTTTATGCTGAATGGCTAATTTTCATTTCCAAGCATAACTTTATTATATTTTTAGTCTACTCGAAGCTTGGGTATATCACTGCCACTTTTAAGGGTGTTTTGATTAGTCTTTCATTAATTTGAAATCCAATTCACGAAGAAATTTGTTTGATTGGAAGAACAATAATGTAAGTATGGTTTAAGGCTTACGTGACCCCTTATAAGTTTTTTCATTCGCACCCGTTAAGGATATTTGTTCAACTATTTTAGGTTTAATGAATTCCATAAATCGTGTTTTCTAAAGTACATATTGGTAGACAAACCCGAGTTAGTCTTTCGTGAACACATAGTTCCTTCTACACACGTTTCGATGAGGGGGGGGGGAGTGGTATAACGCATGTACTTTATATCATAAATAACTTTTACAGAAGTTTCCAGGGGGTGGACTGAGTCACGTGGTTTAACGAGAGAGAGAAAAGAGAGAGAGAGGGAGGATGGAAATGGGGTTTAATGTCCACTCGACACAAAGTAGGTCATTTCGGGACTAACATATGGTTCACTTTTATTTCAATAATTCGCTTTAGCAGTGGGAGGAAACCGGGGGACCGGGAGAAAACCCACGAGGTTGGACAGGCGACCCTACTTCTTGTCACGTACACCCGGGGATTCCCTAACCATTCAGCCATCCAACTCTTCCACGCATTTTAATGCATCATTGTATCAAATGCAGTGATTTCGACCACGAGCGCTTGTAAAATGCACATTCACATACGGGAGGTAATCTAATTCAAGGGCAAGTAACTCGTTTGAAACCGCTTCTCAATCGCTCAATAAATAATCAAGCGGAGGAACGAAATATCTATCCCAAGACCCTTTCGCTTTTTTTCTCTCCAATACAAACTTTGTTGAGCCAACCAGTTATAAGTTTCTAACCAAGAGAAATTTTCGATTATTCATAATTTTTTTCTATTTTGGATATAATGTGTAGAAAATGCATATAATTAATACATATTGCCTAAAAGGTAAATTTTTGCAATACTTTGGGTGCTACCAACAAAAGAAGCGCTCTTGTTGGACATTCTATCAACCTTTCGCAATATTCACTACATTCATAATGTTACACAATCACTGTCCCCGTAGAATTTCTCCGGGTCCTCCTTTTTCAAATTTTTGCCTATCCAGAGATTGCCGGTGGTACTACATAAGAAACGTAAGAAAATGCATCAGACTTCAATATATTTCCAGAAATTTGGACTCGAATATGGTTTCAGAGATAATTCTTCGAACATTGCCTCGTATTTCGAGCCGATAGAACCTGGTAGATGAATACCTATTAAATAAATTCTGAAACTTGCTGGAATTATAGTTTGTTCTAATCTCTCCAACATTATGCTAAAGTCATTCTTGTCCCATGCCATCTCAATATTTCTCCGATTTTTTCAAGATATGTGTTTTGGGTTGAATCATAGTTATCTATCTTCGGAAAGTCGGCAACAGGTTACTATGTATCCTCAGAGCTTATCCGTGCTGATGTCAGCCTCAAGTGTGAATATTTAACTTGATTTTTCACGCTTATAAAATAAATTATACCTCCAATTATTTTTCATTGTTTAGAAAACATGTTGAGCTAAATTTTTCATAAAAGTTCATCTCAAGGTCACATGGTCCACAAGGTCAAATTCAAATTCAAATGGTTTTCACTCATTAAAACACACATGGATGTCAAAAATATATGTAGATTTAAAATCCTCGTGAGATTACCATCCCAGAAATACTTATTCCAACAATTTTGACCTGTCGGTTACTGGGTTATGGTCATTTGAATAATGGCGGTCACGTCCATTTTGGCCGAAATCCCCCAAATTGGGTGGACCGTATCTCAGGAACTGTTAGTCGGATTAAGCTAAAGTTTGGAATATCAGCCTTTTCAGCCCTGATAAACATATTAATCAAGTTCAGAGATAGGGAAAGAGAGAGAGAGAGAAATGGGGTTTAACGTCCACTCGACACAAACTAGGTCATTTCGGGACTAACATATGGTTTAATTTTATTTCAATAATTCGCTTGCGCGTTGGGGTCTTTAGTAGTGGGGGAAACCGGAGTGCCCGGAGGAAACCCGCGTGGTTGAGAAGGCGCCCATATCTCCATGCCACATACGCTCACACCGGAGATCGAAACAACAGCCGCAAGCCAGAGGTGACCGGCTAGCTAGTCTAGACCACTAAGCCATCCCAATCCCCCCCCCCCGGTTCAACTCATTGGATGATAATTGACATAATAATACCTATATTCGGGACATTTTTTATAATCCTGTCATTATTTAAATATAAAAATAGATTATATGTATGCTTACTTTTAATTGTATAAATCAAAGTACAGTTACAAAAACGAGCTGTACTTCCAGTCAACCGTTCGCAAAAGGGATGCGCGGTGCCTCAGGGAGTAAAACGCTGGTTCGTTAACCAGGAAGTCTCGGGTTCCCTTACGGTTTTGGGGCGAGAAGGGTTTCCCCTTGTCAATGGTGCAGGACGCAGTTTGGGGTGCACGTAGAATATCTTTGAAAGTTGGAATTCGAAATAAGAGTAAGTCGTAGCGCCGCTGTCCAGACAAAATTTCCTTCATATCCAATGACTGAATTGTTGATGACATCAATGGATAAAAGAATCAAGGAAAAACGTTAATATGACCTTTTTCCTATTTCAGGGTTGCTTGTCTCTCCCCGTCTTCCATTAGCCAAGGTTCGGTGCAAAACAGTAGGACGTTAAATCCCATTTTATTTCATTTCACGTTTATCTCTCCAGAAAGTATATGGGATACTGGAGACTTCTTTCTGTTCGTTTCGACGTGGTTTCGCCATGTCAGTGGTGCAGGACGGTGGGCCTGTCTAGTCATTCGGATGGAACGAAAAACAGAAGTCCCGTGACGTGCACGTAAAAGATCCCTTGGCAGTTGCAATTTGATATAAGAGTAGGCATAAATCCCACGTGTTCATTATCCCAGTCGGATTATAACAGTAGGACGTTAAACCTCATTTCATTTCATTTTATTCATTTTATTCATTTTATTCATTTTATTCATTTTATTCATTTCTTCCTATTTGTGCAATAACAATGGGAAATTGACACTTGTAACCAACCATGCAACACTCACGTCCGCTTTTCCAAAGTTAAATCTGCTTCAGGGGAGAAATAAATGTGGTTTAACATTAAATTTGTCATTTCGGGACTAACATATTATTTTATATGTTTATTTCTGTTGTTGACTTTAGCAGTAGGAGTATCCGGTGAACTCTGGGCAACCTACGAGATTGGGCTCAAAGGTGTTGGGTGCGAAATTTCGTTTGAATTTTAAGGTGTTATTCATCATCCTTGTCAGTGACAAGGGCCTAGTCGTTCGGATGGGACAAAATCCGACATCCTCTATATACACTGGCATTCATGCACGTTAAAGAAACTTTGACAGTTGGAATACGAAATATATAAGTAGCTCTTAGTGCCACTGCCAGGTCAAAATTTCCTTCGTAGCACACTGTACGGAATATGCCTGTCTTCGTTAGCCCAGTAGATGCAAAAAAGTAGGAAGTTAAACCCAATTGGCCGTGACGGAATGTTAGGGGAATTGATGACCGAATGGTTAGCGAATGCGCGTTGAATCATAAGGTCTGTTAACTGGCGTGGTTTCGATTCCTCGGTTGTACGTGACAGGGAGTAGGGTCGCTTGTGCCACCTCTTGGGGTCTCTCTCTCCCCCTCTCTCTTTTTCTTTAATGACAAACCTATGACCAGACAACCACGTGATCAATAATTGGTGTAACGCGTGTGCTTGAAATAATATGCTTTCAGTCCCAAGCTTTACAGTGGAGAGAAAAAGGAAATACTGCCCAACTCTTACATTGGAGAGAAAAGGGAAATACCACCCAGACAAATCTGCTTTCGCAGAGTTCTCTATTGAAAAAAATCATGACCACAACTTGATGGATAACAATCACTAGCAACTTTAATAGTGCAACGTTTTAACAAGTCGGATTTCTCTCACTGCTCTTTTCTCTCACTGCTGAAGCTGCCTTCGCGCATGCGAATTATTGAAATACAATTTACCACACGTTTGTCTTGAAATGACCTGGTTTGAGTCATTTTTCTATCTCGCACCCATTCCTATTTGTGTAGTCATAATAAAAATATGTTTCTCTGATAGATAGAGTCAATGCGAAAATACAACTGACTTGAATATTCTCAACAATAGAGATTTTAAGCAATAAAATTAGTTATCAAACTGATTTCCGTAATTTGTTTTAAACGAGAATTTAATCGAATGGGGCTTATCGCGTGAGGCCTAACCATGCTTTGCCGCCTTTAAAAAAAGAATCTGTTTCGAGTTCCGAGTTAATGGAAATTTATGTGCTGGTACCTGTTTCACGAAATTTTAACATGATAATATCCAAATTTTAGTAATTTGATTGCGCCGACTCGAAATATAAACTAAAGATAAAATCCAAATCAATCTAATTTTATCCATTCAAATTACTTAATTTCAGATTTTATCTTAGTTATTATTTCGTGAAACAGGCCCCAGGTTCTTATCTTTTTACATCCAAATTTCACATCCGTAGTTTCCGTCAACACGGAGATAGAATCAGTTGTTTATACAACAGTCGATATGTTTCGCTAAATATGGAACTTAAAGAGGCATCATTATTCTTACCAAGAAAAAAAATGTAAAATGCAATAAATTTTGAAATAACCCTGGACTCATCTAAATATCGAAAATCTCACCACTGGCCTATGAGACTAAATTGTTTTTCACAGGTGTGCGATTTAACCGTTTGAAAATCACTAAAATATTTAGACGACTCGTATTATAAATATGTTGGCGATTAGATGAAGAGATGGCTGTTCTCGCAATAGATAAAGTAAATAGAATATGTTGAAAATTTCAGTCAAATTGCCCCACTCTTAACCAAAGTATTAGTGATTGAATTTTAGGCTTAGTCACGATCATCTTTTCTAAATGTTGGCACGATAAAAAAACATATTCTCCTGAAAATCCGACATATTATTATAAGATACCGTCAAGGGTTGATTATGGTTTGGATAAGTTAATTAATGTCTAATTAATAGTTTATATAACATTATGGCCTAAAGAAAGACCTGCAATAGGCATATTTAGCTCTTGCATAATGTATGTTTAGAATTCCGTATATAGCTACGACTTAGGGGATCTTTTAACCGATTTTAAAAATTCACAATGTAAATGTATAGCCAAATCAAATATTAAAAATAAACACACTTATATGGATATACTACTTCTGAATTTATTAACAAGCTACGTTTCGATACACATACAGATATCGTTTTCAAGCAAATTATAAGTGTGTTTATTTTTAGTGAAATCTATTTCTATATGTCTTATAAGGATTAAGGATTAAATCAAATATTATTTGCTATACACAACGGCCAAGATACCCCAAGCGCACATAGCCGTTTAATTAGGAAATATACCTACTTATATACTGAAACTTATAATGAAACGAAAATACAATCGACTCCTCTATAACTAATCGAAGCAAAACACATTATTCGCCCGGTTCAATAAAATGTTTATGAAGACAGCTCTGGATTTTATAAGGACACTTCTACTTATTGGAAATATTCTTCCCCAACACCAAATATACTGGATAGCCTACACTATATGACGTCTGACTTGTTCCTGTATCATGACGTTATACTTAGGGAGGTTTAATTTTCACCTAGCTTTTTTCTGAAAATACAAGTCAGAAAAACAGCCAAGCCGGAGCAGGCTAAATTTACAATCATATTTGCAACTTTTACCAGACTGGAAGTCCATTTCATGGTTCATCGAGGCGTGTTTATCCAGTGAGCTATACGATTGATGTCGTTATCGACGTGTAACCTTGGCTACTCCCCCTTTATTCATTATTTCAAATGGATCGATCTAAGTAAAAATAAACTAGAACAAAACTAATCCTCAAAATGCTTGTTTAATTCCTCAATATGAATGAAATGAAAAATTCAAAAAGGTATTCAACACAACCGGTATCCATGGAAACAGTCTTATTTTCAACGATTAACACGTGGTACATCCTCCGTCCACAAGGGGGCTTGAATCGTAGCTGTAACCACCGTAGACGCCGCCAGCGTAGACGCTACCACTGTAGGCATAGCCAGAGTAAGGTTGATAGGCAAAGCCATTGTAGTTGTTGACGTTGATGTTGTTGATCTGGGGCTGGAATACGAAGCGTCTGACCAGATAACTGTAAGGGCGGCTGTTGCATCTGATAGAGATACCCGGATATCCACCATAACAATTCTCGCAAGCGTTGACAGTGTACGTTCTACCATACAAACCACCAAGTTGTCCTACATAACCGGCTGCGACTGTGGCGACATTGGTTAGAGGTAAAGAACGGAAGTAGTTGAGACACTGTCCATATCCGCCTTGTCTGTAATAACTCTGGACCAATGTCCTTCTCTGTACAAAGACTTGACCGGGAGTGAAACATCGGACAAAGTTGACACTTCGTAAAGGATAGGCTCCGCATGCATCACCATAACCGCCGACATGGCCTAGCAAGAGAGATCTCTTCTTTCTCTCTTCGGGCTTCTCTGGTTCCTTGGTCGCAACTTCGTTAAATCCATCGTCTTCCAAAAAACCCACGACAGATTTCAGAACAATTTCCGTAATATTCTCCTTGGGCTTATCAGTTGGTGACTGGCACAAAACAGAACCAAGCAGCACGGTGGTAACCACGGTAAAGATTGTAAGAACCATGACGACAGAAGAACAATGGATCACAAGCTATCCAGAACGATGATGATGGTGATGACATAAGCAGCTCAGTGCTCTCCCTTTTATAGGCAAATTCATCTGATTATGTTTATCTTGTGTCATATTATGTAATTGACTTTTGTTTCAACGTTGATTTGTTGTTTTATTTGGAAACAATGTCAACATCTTGACTAATTGACATTTAATTAGCTGCCTCTCATCAAGGTTCATCTGGTCGATGATTCCGAAATTAGTTCGAGGTTGTTCCTTGGGTTTGTTTATTTGTGAGCTCTGCAACAATAATAAAGGATTGGGAACGACTATTCTTTGTACTGTATATCAATAATTCCACAATTATCTTTGGATAATTCTTTCTTTGCTGCTTTTGAATTAAAGAATAATAGAAGGTCTATTATCTTTGAACTGAAAGATGACACCAGCTTCCATTGTGTGTAACTCCTCCGATTGGGAAGGGGGGGCTTTGGATTCTTATTGTTCGTTAAGATACTTCAAATATCGGTTGTGTAGATGGGTGGGGGGGGCTACATTTCAGAATTAATGAGCATGCCAAAAGTGCAAATCAAATGTACTTCTTTAAGTTGACGAAGGATAAGTATTGTAGTGCGCACACACTTGACAGCTCCAAAACAAATGTAGTCAGTCACGTAACTGAAATGTAAAAAAGTAAAAAAAATTTTCAGCTTTCCAAAGACATCGAAATTTTACTCTCTGCTAATCTATAGGGATCTGAAATGTAGATGGATAAATGACAAACGGTCACCTTAAATAACAGATTTAATTCTATCAATCCGTCATTTATTGGGCGGGTCTTAAAATCTGCTTATGGTTTCTAAAAGGTTTAAGTTGAGTGCTGTTCTTTGCGAAATCTATGACAAATTGTCGAAATTGACAAGAATTCACGAAAAAATTCACCTTTTTGTTTTCCAAAATCTTTAGACCACATGGATGAAATTGTCGAGTTCAGAATGTTACGTCGCGTGATAAAGGCAGTGTTGAGAAATAATAGATTGTGTGTTGACACAGGGAGCCATAATGTAAAGAATCTGTCGAAAAAAAATAAACGAATTTACTCTGTTGAGTTTTTGGCCGATCGCTAAACGAAATTAGCACATCAGATGAGCCGTATTCATTTGATTATTTTGATCCTAATCAAAATGGTCATATGTTAGTCAACAAATTGGGGGTTGGATTACCGAATGGTTAGCGCGTGCGCGTTTCATCATAAATCTGTCATTAAGTCAAATGGTGTGGATTTGATTTCCAGGTTGCACGCGACAAGGAGTAGGTTCGTCTGTCCAACCTCGTGGGTTTTCTCTGGGTACACGGGTTCCTCCCACTTCTAAAGATCCCTACCCACGTGAATTAGTGTAATAAAATAGAACCATATGTTAGTCTCGAAATGACCCAGTTTGTGTCGAGTGGACGCTAAACTCCATTCCTCTCTCTCTCTAGTTGCCTACTTACCTAGGTAACGTGGGTCTAGGACAGCTGCCGACGGTACAACTTCTGGTGGACAAATGTCAGTTGGACAATTGCCGGCGAGGACAACTACCGGTTGGACAATTGCCGATGACGACAAATGTCGACGATTTTAGTAATTTTCTATTGAAGTTTATAACAGCTGATTTTATTGCCAATGATTTCATTAGTTCTTTTTAGTATAATAGTTTATTAAATGATAAATGAAGCAACAGTGATGAACTACATGTATACTTAAAAAATTGTATTTATGTAATCATTATAAAAACACAACTATTAATCTTATTGCCAATGATTTTATTGGTATTGTGATTAGAATATATAGTTTATTAATTGATTGATGTGCTCAATAAATGTAATTATTATCAAGACATAACTTAACAGTATAGAGATTACAGAGTGTGTACATTGTTCATAAGGTCACCAGTCGCCACTATTCGTATTTCGCATATATTCACCCGTGATAACTTTGTGAGAATGAGTACTATTATTATTATAGATTGTCAGTCACTTATTGAGTGCTATTATAAACAACGTGTTAAATAAACTGAACCTGTATGATAATAACGAAAAAGACATAAATACAGAAAAAACAAATGATATCACCGACAGTTGTCCTCGCCGGCAGCTGTCCTCGCCGACAATTGTCCGCCGGCAGCTGTCCCGCCGGCAATTGTCCTGCTCCCAGGTATAGTGTCGACCAGTCGTTATATTCATGATATGTTTCGATTCCCCTTTGGTAAATAGTGTGTATCTGTTGTGATGTTAGTGACGTGTTCTTTCTGATTTGCCCTATCTGGGTGTGTAGGGAGGGGAAGTGGCGAATGGTCTATTGGGTGCTTTTTTTACATCACAAGTTCTTTCATTGAGTCAAGGAGATAACTGTGGGTAAGTTGCTGACTTACTAGCCTGGAGATCGGGTGTTCGATCCCTGTATTGACCGAAAAAGTTTATTCAGATATTCCGGCTTGGTTCCTCTTGTCAGTGATGCAGGAAGGGGGGGGGGGCAGCTGTCTAGTCGTTCGAATTTGACGAAAAAACAAAGCCCCAAGTACACATTGTCGTACACGTAAAAAATCCCTTGAAAGTTGCAATTCGATATAAGAGTAGGCTGTAGCGCCGCTGCCCGGGCAAAATTTCCCTCATAGCACATTGTATATAGCGTGTGCCCATCTAAATAAGCCCAGTTCGGAGCAGAACAGTAGCACGTTAGACCCCATTTCTTCGCAGACCATGACAAGGGGTAGCGCTGCCTGTCTAACCTATTTGGTTTTCACTGTGTCCCCCGTTATCCTCCCACTGCTAAAGACCACTACGCGCAAATGAATTATTGAAATAAAAATGAAATAAAATTGAAACAGCTATAAGTCCCAGGGAATAGAAACCACGCGCTCGATGATAGACCTTATGATCTAACGAGCACGTGTTAAAACATTCCCACCCCTCCCCTCTTAAAGTATAATCAATAAATTTAAAAGAATAGATCCTCGACAGCCTGATTAATGATTAAAATACAGATCTATATTTCGTTTCGTTTGTTTTGTACTTTCGATGGTCGACACAACGCGAAGATTTGAACATTTGTTTTAGGGTCACGTCAGGGGTCATTCGAGCGACCTTTGACCTATGACGTTAGACATTGATTAATCAATCACCGTTGACATTTCTAGGGTAGGGTGGGGTGTACCCATAGTTCCATGCAGAGTACGCCAAGAACTCTCCCTAACAGAGAGAATTCCTCACGTCAACTAGAACGTCTGTTATATAATAATTCTTCCAGATGTTGTGAAGACAAGTAAAACGTAATTTTGAATTATAAAATGAAATGTGGTTTAACGTCCTACTCTTCTGCCCCTAACCCGGGCTAATGGAAGACGGGCATAGGCCATACCGTGCGCTATGTGGGAAATTTTGCCCGGGCAGCGGCACTACGACCTACTCTTATGTCGAATTCCAACTGTCAAGGGATCTTTTACGTGCATCCCAATGTGTACACGGGACCTCGGTTTTTCGTCCCATCCGAACGACTAGGCAGCTATCCTTGTCAGGCCCTCAGTTCTGCAAGGGGGAGCCACGCTGGAAAATCAAGATGAACTTTCTCGGCCAATGCAGGGATCGAACACCTGACCTCCAGGCTAGTGAGCTAGCGCCTTATCCACTTAGCCACGTGATCCCCCTGAACTATAAAAAACGAAACGAAAATAGATTTGTGGTTTAATCAGATTGAGATCGTCTTCGATTATGATTGCCAAGAACACCTACCCTAAAAATACATTAACAATGGACAACTGTATCAAATACAGATTTAAGTCTGTCTCAACAATTTGTAAGTGATAATATGATATGAATTTCACGACTTTTGAATTTCCTGTCGCCTCTAGTGGTTGTCGCTGCTATATACCCACGTAAAAATAGAATTAATTGTTATTAGGTAAATAATGTGAAAAGCCCGAGGGTAAATAATCCCAAAGTGTGAACAAACAATCCGCAAATAAATGTAAACTTAAATAATTAGGATTAATTATTTGCAAGAAGTCACCAAGAAAAAAAATCCCGTGTATTAATAGTTTAAGAGATGTCATGGCGCTATCCGGGTATGTGCTTAGTTGCATGCGATTGTCAAGGTGTGAACACTACATTCCACACAATATTGACAAATTTGCGGACTCAGGGAAAATGACAAACCCCATAGAAAACTAGCTAATTATTCACCTTTGATTGTTGGCATTTCGTCTTGACATTTCCCTTTAAACGATGTCAGATCACCCAGAAACATGTCAAGGGTCATTGAGACTTCTTATTGGGCAAAAAGTCGTAACTATGTACGTAAACACTGTCACGTGTTTTTTATGTTTTATTAGTCCAAAGATAGTTCTATCAACAAGACAAGGCAGTGTTTTAAAGTAATTAGCGGGAGACTTGGTCGAGTCATTATTTGTCAAGTTCTTGAATTCTACTCCTTCATGTTCTATTAGTATGCATAAACTTGTTTGCAAAACACGTGTAGAGACTGAAAACAAACTTTTTTTTTTACAAACAAAGAGTAGATTTTTATAGGCGTTTGTTGCATGGGCATAATGTTGAGCTGCTTTAGTAATGGCGTTTTTGATTGGTCGTCTCATTCTTTAGTTGAATAGTAAGTACAAGAGTACCACAAACAATACACGCAAAGCAAAACCGTACAACTAACTACACAGATATTGCAGAAAATATCCGGGGGGGGGGGGGGTCCTTGTTTCTACCATCCGAAATTACTGAAGCTACTGTACACTTGATGCCTACAAAGTGGATCACGTGGCTAAGTGGGTAAGACGCTGGCCGCTAGCCAGGAAGTCGGGATTTCGATATTCCGACGTGGTTTCCCCTTGTCACTGATGCAGGACAAGGACAGCTGTTTAGTCGTTCGGATGGGACAAAAAAAACCGAGGTCTTGTCTACACAGAGGCGTGCACGTAAAAGATTCCTTTTTGCAGTTGGAATTCGATATAAGAGTGGGCTGTAGCGCCGCTGCCCGAGCAAAATTTTCCTCATAGCACACTGTATGGCGTATGTCCGTCTTCATTAGCCCAGTTTAGTAGCAGAACAGTAGGACGTTAAACCTAATATCATTTCATTTCATTTCGCGATGCCTTCAAGGCTCAAATGTCCGCCACCACACTATAGGTTCAAATCTTGTAAATAGTTTTACCTGCTAACACACTGTCAAGTATCAGGTTTTAAAGTTTATTAGCATAGACACTCAAACATGTTTTTGAAAAATCAACTCGTTGATGGAAACCATAATCAGGCCGATTCGAGTGCTAAATAAATGATATAGGATTTAATAATGTCCCACTGCTCCTATACTGGATTAATGAAGACGGGCATACACTATACAGTGTGCCATGGGGGGAATTCTGCACGAGCAGCGGCACTATGACCTATTCTTATATCGAATTCTAACTGCCAAGGAATCTTTTACCCGCACGCCAATGTATACACTGGATCTTGAAACCAAGTCGGAAACCATGTTTCTAAGGAACTGTTGGATAATGCAGTGTATGGTCTGAGCACCCTCCCCCCCCCCCCCCGAAATAAAAAACCCAACCAATTAGCCCCCCGCCCTAATATTTTCGCCAAACAATAATGATTTCTTAGGAGTATTCTTAGCCGGCCACATCCCCAGCCCCTCTAAAAAATTCCGTAGCCCCACCAAATTATATGAGCTGGTTACGGGACCAGTGTATCTGATTCCCACTGTCACGATTCAAGCTGCGACTGAAATCATGGTTTTAACCGTGGAGTTATCGTGGTGATACTGTCACTGATCAGATTTTATCATATACAGAGGTCAGTCGTATCAATCGTGTTGATCGTTTTGAAACGTGAGAGAAAGAGGGAGAGAAATAGGATTTAACATCCACTCGACACAAACTAACTCATTTCGGGACTAACATACGTTTTAATTTTATTTCAATAATTCGCTTTCAATAATTCACTTAGGGGGTCTTTAGCAGTGGAAGGAAACCGGAGTACCCGGAGAAAAACCACGAGGCTGGACAGGCGGCCCTACTCCTTGTCACGTACAACCTGGGATTCGAAACCACGCCAATTGACTCAATGGCAAGCCGTATGACACAGCGCGCGCACGCTCACCATTCGCCCCCCCCCCGGTTTTGGTTTTGATACGTATCCACTTGGCAAATCTCGACAGATTTCGGAATCTACATCTAGTCTAGGCTGTATGACGAATTCCGCCATATTGGAACTACTTTAAAGGTCCAGATGAAAAATGGCTGCGCCCATGGTGTCTTGGAACTAATTTAAAGCTCCCGGATGAAACATGGCTGCGCCCATGGTGTCTTGTTTGTTTGTAATAGCATCAAGTTTTCCTGTTGAAGAAAACCGGATGTATGTATGGGCAAATGTATGGGCGTAGGTACATATCACTTATTGTCATACAGTCGAGACTAGATGTAGGTTCCGAAATCTGTCGAGATTTACCGAATAGTATCCAAACGTATCTGCGCGTACCAGATCGTTGACTCAATGGGGACAATCCCATCGTAACGCATCGCACGACAGTGGGAACGCAGCATAAGTAATGACAATGTGACGACATATTCTTATCTGGAGAGCATGCGCCATGATCAATAAATACTATCGGTTTAGACTGGAATAACCAGACGATGGAGATTGCCATTCAATTAATAATTCTAGTATATTTTGTCGAAAATACCTGATTTTAAATTACAGCAAAAACAAAAACGGTTGAATGTAAATCAGTTTATATACATTCATGTTACATTATTAGATCGTTGCGACCCATTTATGTCAATTACTAGAGATAAAGGACCTTTAGAAAAAATGCAAGGGATCTTTTACGTGCACGCCGATATGTACACGGGACCTCTGTTTTCCGCCCATCCGAACGACTAGATAGCTGTTCTTGTCAGTCCCTCCGTCCTGCATAACTGACAAGGGGAAACCACGCCGGAAAATCTGGATGAACTTTCTCGGCCAATGCAGGAATCGAACATTCGACCTTCGGGCTAGCGAACCAGCGTTTTTTTTTTCTTTACAATAAATTTAATACATGCATATTAAAACATCTTCATTTTTAATCGAGAATTTCATATTTTCAAAGAAAGTCAAATCATAATTATTTCTATGTCTTTTGCTCAATATGTTGCCAACTCACTATTATTCAATCATAGGCATTATTTTCCACATTTACAAATCTTTCATACGGAAAAAATAACACAATTACCTCCTTTGTTTGTCCACCCCTCATGCAATAGCTATCTTCAAACGTTTGAATTTGAAGTTGAAAATGATATTTCTGGCAATTTCGCAACTAGCAATAGTGAATTATAGGATTAATATGATTATTCTTTAACTAAGTGCCTTAGTAGGACTGTTTACAGATATCATAAATTTCATCAATTTTAAGGCTTTGTTTTAATATATCTTAAAAATATATCTTTAAAATATGAAATTGCAGCTTTAAATTTGACATTAGAACCATCATGTACATAAATAACTTACAGTAAATTTAGACGAGACAAAATAACCTTTGAAAAATGAACACACAATGTTAGATGAGACAAAATAACCTTAGAACAATGAACACACAATCTCAATAGATTAGATTAAATTATTAGCAATATTACTTTAAATTGTGGGGGCGTGGGGGGGGGGTGGACGGGCGAATGGTTAGCACGTGGTTTGGTCTCGAAACCCCGGTCGCCTGCCCAACCTCGTGGGTTTTCTCCGGGTCCTCTGGTTTCTTCCCACTGCTAAAGACTCCTAAGCACAAGCGAATTATTGTAATGAAATTAATCTCTCTCTCTCTCACTTTCTCTCTCTCTCTCTCTCTCTCTCTCTCTCACACACACACTTGCAGATTGTTGCAGAAGTTTACTAACTGATAATTGACATGTGAATGTCATTTGGGTAGAAGTAAATCTTGATTGTGCATATTATAAGGATGTGTTATCTAATGACAGAAACTGGAGAATTTTGTGATTGTCTTGTAGAACGATGTCTAGAAGCACTAGATGATAATGTCAGCTCGTATGGATCTAAATCTGAATAAACTCTTCTTCTCTCATCTGATCTTTGTTCTGAATGTGCGCTTGTGGCCAAATCTTTCCATCCTGTCCAATAGTCCTCAAAATTAAGACTAGTTGTCCAATCGAGAAGTTCATCCACTTCCCATTCTTCAAGAGCTTCTGGACCAATATTATCTATAGTAGCTACCATACCACCTGCTGCACCCTCTATTAGTTTCACAGTTTCTATATCACGTGATCTAGCCTTTAACATACCTTCTTTATACATCATCTTCATCCAATCTATTTTCTTCTTTTTTCTTCTTTTTTCAACATCTTGTTTACGGTGAAGCTTGTCATGGTGGAATTCATATTTCTTCTTGGAGCTTTCCCATGTTACAGGGTCAGACATTATGTGATGAATCAGACGGTCAGACACCAAACGCCAGCCATTATTTTCAACTCGTTGGTACCAACCACTTTTATCTTTTCTATCACCAAGTTGATTTTGTCTAGCTCGGTTGTTCCTATCAAACGCTACTGATTGCTTAGCTGTAACACTCGTATAATCCTTAGGACTATTAGCACACATATCAACAATTGGTCTATGAGTAAAGATCTTATAGTAGATATTAGGTGGAAACCGATCTCCTGCTAATCTGAATCTAACATGAACACCAATAGCTGGATCTAATAATTTGGATTCATTAGGATTAATACATCTTAACATCATAGCTGGATCACCTTGTGTTTTAAAGTTAATTAAATCTCTATAGTATCGATAAACCTGCACATCAATATGTCTTCGCCATTGTCTCTGTATTTTACATGCAGCTACATTACGATCCGAATTCTCCCGATCTCTTTCATCTTTTAAACCTTTTATATGTTGTTGAAATGCGGCATAAACCACCTCTTTTACGTTCTCAGGCTTCTTTTGTACAACTTTTGTCTTCTTTACAGTTCGTGTCTTTTTCACCTTTTCCTTCTTTTCTTTGGGCTTCTTTACTTCAACCATCTCTTCAGTATCCCCGTCTTCATCTTCCGCAGTTTCCTCAAACTCTTCTTCTTCCTCATATTCTACCTCCTCTTGTACCATATCTCGTAACATTTTTGCATGAATAGTCTCCAAGTCTAACGCCCTCCACCACTTCTGTATAAAAGCAGCACAGAATTCGGCAAACCTAAATATATTTTCTGCTCTGGTTTCTTTTTCTTTTTCCTCTTTAACATATTCTTTATAATACCGTTCTAGCCTTCGCAACGCGTGAGATTTCTTCATTGTTGGCTTTGGTTTAGGTTTTTGCACTGGTGGTTCAGGAGAAGATTGAGGAAGGGATGGGTGAACTGATGTGGGTGGCTGAGAGGGGGAGGGAGGAGTAGGTTCGTTTTCATCTTCCTCCGCATCTTTCAATCTATCAGCAACAGTTACACTACTACTATATACTGCTACATTACTTAATATAGGTTCATATACACCAAATATATTACACCTACCCCTGTAACCTCTCCATCTTCTTTGGATCTCTATAGCAGCACATAGCCATACTTCATCCACAGATTTACTGCTTTTAATTATTTTCTGACGAAATGCTTGTGGAGCTATCGCATACTTTCTTATAGCCTCAAATTCCCCTTCTCTGAAATCCGAACCAGAAATAATGTCCTTTGCTGAACTGTAGTCAATCATCTTGGTATAGCTTATACGAAATAACTGTGTGAATATAATAATATGATAATATATCTGCCTGACTTGTTTTCTATGGAATCATGATTTTCTGTAATTCAAATACCGCCTAGATCGCACCATAACCGATGATTAGCTGCATTCACCTATTTGTTTACATTTCTTCTGTATAATAATTCGTTATACATTGTATTATTTTCCTAAATCAACGAGCAACTGGATTAATTCGTCGGTAACATACGAAGCGACTTATCGTCAACAAGTTACGACATGAAGATACGTCACTTCGTCTGCACAGCGACGATTGGTTGCTAACTTAAACAAATCTAATGAGTCCGCGCCTTAACGATTTAGCCACGTGATCGCCCTGCTAAGTGACACAAGAGATCTTTAGGTTTTATAGCTATAGGCTAAATCCGTCCACGTGAACAATAAAATACAAGGTATATGTTACATAATTTTTGGCATTTGTACTTCTCATACTTGCGTCTCTAAATAAGATTTGTCTTAAAGTAATACTACAGTAGTGTGATTCTGGCTTTTAAAGGGATATGACTCTGTTTTTTAGAAACTTTCAAATAGACGGCAATTGGGTTTAAAAGCACATATTAATGTAATATGTATGTATATAAAGTGATTTATATTCAATTTTTCAAATAATTATTGTAATATCAAGGTGAACAAAAGTCAATTTCGTAGTTTGTCAATCTGCCATTACAAATTACTTCTGCTTCGCTTCGCCAATTACAGTTCTTGCGACCAAAACCATAGAGTACTGTGTCTTAAATATTGGATATTAGGTTACCATATTGTCACGGAAGGATAGAATAACAACATCAATATTGATAGATATTGAAATATATTTTCTGTTTTTAATTTCAAGTATTAAGGAAAATATTGAGTTATAGATTTAGCCTCGCATCCCGTAATGGAATATATCACACATACACATTGGTGTAGTGAATAGGACCTTTAAACGCTAATTATTTGAAGCTAGGCATGTAATGCAAGGCGTGGAAAATCTTTATTGACTGATCGATTGTCATGAAGAATTGTATTGACCGATAAGCTTTACACACGCACAATACATAAACCCTATTAATATACAGCTGGCTTAATCATAGCCATATTAGACGAATTTGTTACACACCATATCAAGTTTAAACAGGTCCAGACCGAACGTAAATATTCATAAAGATAAAGGAGGTGTGTTTTAGAGAATTAGACCAGCGGGGGTCCAAGGTGGGGACAACGTGAGATGTATGAAATATAAATCTTGTGATAGTGGTTTGTACATATCGTGTATATAGCGTATATAGCCATCTAATAATCCAATCGTTCCTCTACTTTACATTATAGTACTTTATTTTTCAATAATATAATATATATTCATGTTTGTACTTATATGGAGATAGGGTCTATAGCTTTCTGTCTGTTCTCCGATCCACTTTCTGTCAATAAATATAGAACGTGTAAAGAAAGATTTGTGTAAATTACCCGAGAATTTTATAAAATTAAGAGTTCTTGGGACAATATGTATGTTAATATAAGTGCATACATGCATGAATAGAGTAGAGTGCAGCCAAAACAGTTTCGCCATGTTTGTTTGTTTGACTTTATTTTGGTGAATGCTGACAAAAAATTACATATGCTGTGCATGAGCACGGGAGACCCCGGACCCACTCCCTCTCCGTCTGATACGCGCCTGAAGGGTCACCTTTGCCTTCGTCTGAATACATTACCAGGCGCGCATTCGGGGGGGGGGGGGTGACTAAGCCCCAGTGACATACTTGATTTTCATTTTTGTTTGCTTTGTTACTGTTGTAGTTCACTTATCTGCTCTTTAATAGATGATATGAACATGATTTACGCATTGTCGCCACCCAAGCAATCCATGATTGCAAAATATTACCCTTTGCTCCAATGTGTCCCCCCACCGAAAAAATCCTGGATCCGGGCCTGATTACCCTAACATTATGACCGCGTCTCATATGTATTTTGAAGTAAACATGTTTGCATAAAAAGGAATAAAAATCATGCTGAATATTTCGATATATTCTCAGTGGTTAATCGAATTAACTGTTTGTTTAACTCAGCAAGCTGGAGACGTGTCAAAGAAATGTGATTGTCTCAAATAAACTGTTTTGTTCAACGCGGTTCGCTCAACTATGTCGTTTTTTTAAACTATGAATTCTGAATTATTTTACTTAAAGATACATCATGAGTTATTAGATAAAGTGCCGAAGATTCTCACTATAATGGTTATAAACTAACTAATGTAAAGGGAACATTTCAGTCAAATTGATCCACACTGAATTGAGATTTTAGCGACTGCATTTTTGGCATAGCCTCTATCATCATTACTAAACTCGGTATGAAAAAAAAAATTAGTTTCGATTATCCATTTCATGATTAAATCATGGATGAAAGTTGAGCAGCAAATCGGATCCTAATCCAGTAAGTATCGCTGGCTAGCGTTGACATCGAGAGTTGATTATGGTCTAATTAATAATTTAGATAACATTTCAGGCCTAAATAAGGAACACGATATGCAGATTTAGCTCTTGCATAACGTATGTTTAAAGTCCCGATGCGCCATTTTAGCGCTACATGAATCACTTACAAATTACAATATGGTCAAAGATAAATCTCCAATAGGAATATCAGCATGGACCTTATAATCAGTCACAAAACGGTCCGTTTTTGTTCAGTATTTACAAAGACAAGTGGAATTTAAATTTCGTCTATCTCATCTGTGAATAAATATTGTTTAGATAAAAGAAGGATTTGTGGGAATTATCCTAGAATTAATGTGTAGGTCTGTTTTAAATCCCATTAAATCCAAGCCACGGCTTTATCTTGCATTAGTATTCGTGTGGATTAAGCCGGGACATTATCTTGCATTGGTATAGAGATTGGATTACGCCGCGATAAAATTGATAGATTAGCAAAAGATTGATATGGCGCATCGGGTCTTTAAAAGGCCGCGTTACTTAATGCAGAAATAAAATACGAGCACACAAATACTTAAGATACCGCAGATGTTTGTTATTTTTGTGAACTTAGACAAATTGGTATGAAGGAGTAAAATTAACGGAATAAAGGACCTAATCCAGATGTTAATCAAAATAAAATGTTGAAATAATGTTGATATATGATACATTTTTATCGATTATCGCCAAGCTGTAGTCTCGAATTATATTTGAACTAACCACAGGGGGTGGGGGGTGACCTAGTAGTCTAGAGTGCCGCGCTTCGACCTCTAGCTGGCCAGTCACCTCTGGCTTGCGGCTGTGGTTTCGAGCCCTGGTGTGAGCGTATGTGGTATGGAGATAGGGGCGCCTTCTCAACCTCGTGGGTTTCCTCCAGGCACTCCGGTTTCCTCCCACTGCTAAAGACCCCTACGCGCAAGCGAATTATTGAAATATAATGAAACCATATGTTAGTCCCAAAATGACCTGGTTTGTGTCGAGTGGACGTTAAACCCCATTTTTCTCTCTCTCTCTCCTAACCACAGCTCCACGTGAGCGATGCAGAACTCAAGTTCTGACGGGTTTGGGTGGGGCTGAGTTTCAGTGTTTACGTTGTTGTCCAGTTTAAAGAATTCATGGAGGTTTGAATTCGAAGTAAGGGTAAGCCGTGCGGTCACTGTATGCGGTCAAAATGTGCCTGATAGCACTCTGTATATGGCGGATCGCCGTCATTATTACCCCAGTCGGTGCAGAAAAGTAGAGCGTTATTAAACCACTAAATTACCACCAATATTATACTCATTGCTGCGAGGGGGTCAAGTGAGTAAAGAAGCTGATTCGCTATCGCGGTGGTTCGCTTCCGGTGTTGGCCGAGAAGGTTCATTGGAATTTTCCGATGTGGTTTCCCTTTGATAGTGGTACAGAACGGAGACCTTGACAAGGACAGCTATCTTGACGTTTGGATGGGACGAAAAACCGAGGTCCCATCTACACATAAGCGTGCACGTAAAAGATCCCTTCGATATATAAGTAGGTGGTAGCGCCCCCATAGCACAATGATTGGCGTATGTCCGTTTTCATAAGTTCAGTCGGAGCATAGTACGTTAAAACCGATCTCATTTTATTTCATTCCATTGTTGCAATGTCTAGGTTAAAAAATACGATCCCATTTATTGGGTCCGAAAAGCATCACTGTGTGCTTCTATATAGTATGTTATTTGTCAGATATTACAAGAGTTTGGAACAGGGAATATTTTACTTTTTTACATTACATAATTAAGTAGCAAAATTTACCAAATGATTAGCAGTTTTTTAGTATGTAATAGAATTCTTATTTCACATAATTAGGCCTATATGTGACAATAACAATACCCACATTATTTGTATTACCAAACGGTTGTTTATATTTATATATAAAATAAAAATAAAAGTATGTGACCACATGTTATTCTTTGTACGAAACCTGGACATTCTTTATTTACTTCATACTCTAGTCAGATCTTTTCTGCGTCATATTTCCTCACCCAATCTTGAACTGTTGCTAATTTTAATGTCAAATTTGAAGACAGAACATAATATCATGTGTTTGAATTTCGCGACGTACCCTCGATCATCCGGTAATTTTATCTTGTAGTGTTTTGAATGTCTGTCTTGACGAATGTGACTACAACAGATAGAAAGAAAGTATGTAGTGTTGTCATCTCTGTCATCAAAACTTTTTACGTCTATAAATAGCAGACGTCAACATGTACTGCTCTCGTTCCACTGGACCGTTGCAGAGGCACGTAAAGAGTCTTGATGATATAGACAATAAAATTGCGAGATTTGAGATTTGTTTTGATGTGTTTTACGATACTGAATGGTTTTAAAGTTAAAATTAATTTTCAAAACTTTGATTCGCGCTGAAGCAGGGTTTTAAGCTAATAATGCTAATCAAATATGAATTTGATTCGCAAAATCGGACGTTTGAGTCTCAAATTGCGATACGAACCCGGTTAAAATATTCCCTGGTTTGGAATGGTTCTTCAAATCTTTAATACTGGAAACTTATTATAAGGGCCGCGGATAACCGACTAGCACCTTCTACTACTAAGTCGGATAGACCTAAATGACTGACATATCAAGCACAATAACATATTTATATGGAATTACTTCTAATCACTTGGCTAGATCAAGTGTTGACATAAATAAGCATTGATTTAATAATGTACAATATAAGAAATTAAACAATAGTAAATAAAACAATTAATAGATTAATCATACGATTGGCATGTTCACCAGACAGGCGTCCATATTGTCAATTACTTACTATGTATAACAGTTTTATAAACAATAAAGGATTATAATAAATTAACATGTCATTAGACTTACGTAACATTTCACCCTTGACTACAGTGACCTTTCAATAACAAACACACACACACACCCACCCTCACACACATACACACAGTTTTGAAGAAATAGAATGATTGCAGGCCCTCCGCCCTGCGCAACTGACAAGGGTTGAACCACGCCGCTAAATCCACACATGATTCAAACACGGGACCTTTATCTTAGAGAGTCAACGTCTTACTCACTGAGCCAATGGGCAACTATTTCCCGCATCATTTTGTATAAAGTTCGTTTTTTAAATTTCTATTTTAGTCCTTAAAAAAAAGGCGACGTTTGACAAATAATTTAATTGTTTTGTAAACAACCACTATAAATACATTCATATCCAATATTTTAATCTTATTTTATTGACGATTAACGTTTATTAGATTTTCCGGATTTTCCGTCGCAGTAAATGATAGTAGACGTATCGTTTATGGTCATGTAGTTGCCATGCAACACACGCCCATATTTGGCATCAGATAGATCTCATCCTCTTATTGTCCCAATGTGTCTCATCGAATATGAAAAAAATATGCTATAAAACTGTAGCATCTTTCGCGTTCACAAAGTCTGTGCCCTCGCTCTCATGGGTAAATGGCATTAAGTGGTACGAAATATTTTTTTTTTTTAAAATCAGGTTGTAATTGGGTTTCCTGGACGTCAAGACGTTTAAATAATAGCTTAATTTTTTTAGTAGACAAAAATCAAATTTTAATTATGTTCAGGATTCTGATAAATCAATAGTCTGTCATTTTTGAATTACATAAAGGTGTTAAATCTATAGGCTTTTACATATTTGACAAGAATTCCATTCTAATACGTCTGATTATATTTGATTAAATGACATAAATTAGCATATATTAAGACATGCAAAGTATAAAAGTTGAAAACGAACAGGGAACATTCGTCGCTTACTGTTCCTACAGATATAGCCAGTGATCTTCTAGTCTATCACCATGGTTACTACTGTCGCTGCCTTTGTTACGGTCTTGTTGTTGGGTGCTGCTCTAGCACAGTCTCCAGAACCACCGACACATCCACTCCCACCAGTGGGAAATCTGACGGAATTCATCCAGATAATAATTGCGGACTTTGAAGACGATGACTTTGCAAATATCACCACCAGAGGAACCGAGGACCTGAATACACCAAGAAAGAAAAGATCGTTAGGTTTTGGTGGACACGGTTTCGGTGGCTATGGAAACGGTGCTTATGGCAACAACAATGCTTTCTTTGGTAGCGCTGGTAATGGCGGTTACGGGCACGGTGGATATGGAAATGGTGCTTTTGGTAACAACAACGCTTTCTTTGGTAATGGTGGTAGTTATGGAGGAGGTTGTGGCTCTTATCCTGCTCAAGGAATCAGCTTTGCCAGATGCTTCACTCCAGGTCGGGTTGTCGTACAGAACAATCACATCGTCCGTAACTATTACAAAGAAGGAAATTATGGCCAATGTCTTAACTACTTCCGTGCATTACCCTGTAACAACGTAGCAACAGTGACTCATGGATACGTTGGTCACATCACTGCTACATCAGGAAGATCTTACACCGTCAATGCGTGTCAGAGTTGCTGTGGGGGAAATCCAGGCATTATTGTCAGATGTAACAGCAGACCATATAGTCGATTGGTAAGACAGTTCGTTTTCAAACCTCAGATTAACAACGTTAATTATAACAACTACAACCAGTACAACGTACAAGATGGTGGATACGGCGGTTATGTTGACTATGGTTACGGAGGTATTGGTGGCTATGGTTACGGTGGGTTCGGTGGTGACTATGGTTATGGAGGCGGTCATGGCTATGGAGATGCTGGCTGTCCAACTTGTTAGGGTGTGACGACGGAAACTTCGGAGGCTTGGATTGATGGTTATTTAATATAGATTGTAGCAAAAAGCAAATTGTTTTTGTTCTGTTATTTTTTTATTATCGCTATCTTTTTTTTCGAGTCCAGATCCAGGGGCGTCGGGCGGGTGACAATGCGGAGGAGATCTCGCGTCCTTAAAATATTCACACGTTAAGAATGAACATATCTATGTCAAAAAAATATAAAATATATTTATGAAAAATAACCCATTTAGAAGGGCAAATAATAACCTTCCGACGTGTAATGTTGTTGATGGTCTAATGTGTAATGCATTTTGGTGATGTAGATACTAGGTTCTCAAAACTTTTAACAATTTATGTTAACCTTCTAAATACTGAACGGAATTGTACGATGATATTCCTGTTAGAGATTAAACTGTCACAATTTTGTATTTTGTAAGGTATCCATTCCTATAACACGAAATGGCGCATTGAGCCCTTAATTGAAAATATGAAACATTTATTAAACATTTCACAAAGATTTCTTAGGTGGCCCTAGCAGACAGAGAGAGAGAGAGAGAGAGAGGGAGAGAGAGAGTTTAACGTCCACTCGACACAAACTAGGTCATTTCGAGACTAGCACATGGTTTAGTTTCATTTCAATAATTCGCTTGCACGTGTTGGTTTTCAGCAGTGCGTGGAACCCAAGAGTACCCAAGAGAAAACCCACGAAGTTACACAAGCGGCCCTTTTCCTTGTAACGTACAACCCGGGATCGAAACCACGCCACCTGACCTTATGTTACAACAGCGCGCATGTTATAACCATTCAGCCATCCAAACCACAGCACTGATAAGTGTTGAACTACGAAATTAAAAAACAGGAAATTAAGCAATTGTCCTATTTGGTTCGTGTATGGCAATAAAACTAGGTTATCTCGGAATTGCCATATTTTCATAACATAACTTCCTCGGGGTGCGCTCAAACCAGGTGGGTTGTAGCTTAGTGATGCCATCAATGGGGACCTTTCGCATCGGTACGAAAACCAACACCAAATCGAACATATGTTCGTTTAAGTTTTCGTATTCGCATCCTCTAACACATGGTTTCGCAATCCGACGTGTTAGATAATAGCTAGATGGCGTTAACCTTCACTCCATGAACTTCTCTGTCCAGGCAAAGTTTTCAATCGATATTTTGGTAAATGTACAACAAATCAAGCAGAATATTGCATTTGAGCACATTCTACACACTCTACACAATTAACAATAAACACAAGGCCTCGAAAAATTGTGTAAAATTCAATATATGAGACAAAACATATTTTCGGTTGCATACCTACGTGAATCCTACTCCACACGCGTAACGTTTTTCACTGACCGAACATTCATTACGGATTGGCGTCACAGGTACACACGAATCGATGACGTGTTCGTTTTCGTACCGACGCGAAAGGTCACTTATATTTTTTATACCATACGATCTTTGTTAGATGAAAAGACAGTTATAGCATCACATTTGGTTCAAGTATAATAACGGCCCGCATCATCATTAACAAAGTGACTGTATAACGACTGGGTCACGTTGGAATAATGTATCGCCCTTGACCTCAATGCAAGTGACAATGTTCAATCTTTTAAAGGTTTGGGTGGCCAACAATTGTTCAGAAGGACAGTTAAAACCGAATAGGTTTAGCTTTCTACTTTTCTCCTTCAGCTGGGTTAATAGAGGCGGTCATTTGCCTTGCATTCAATGATGCGGTAAATGGTGTGCGGCCCTAATCCTTGTCACGTACAACCGGGGAATCAATGCCACGCCATTTCACCAAATGACAGACTTTTTGATACAGCGCGCACGTGCTAACCATTCGGCCATTTCGCAAAGGATCACAGACCCATTATACAAATAATGACTGGACGGAGTTTTCTTATCGCCACATATATAAATTTGGCCAGATTATCATCTATTCACTCATCATTAAGATGGTTAATGTCTATAAATGTATGGGGCTATTAATTGTATTATGATGCTTTCATATTGCTGTTATTTATGCAAATCGTGAATGTGATCTCACGCTTGCACGTGACAAGAAGTTGAAGTACCGACCATAATATGGATTTCTCTTGCTTCTTCCAGCTGTATCCCACTTTTAAAGACAAGACACATACAAAGGTATTATTGAAATAAAATCATGATCGGTTTAGACTGGATCGACTAACGTATTGGGATAAGATAAGAAACGGGGAGAAAAACACAATGGTAACTAATATCCATTGTATTTTTAGAGGCCGGGGGTGAGGGGTCGTGACGCCGAGGCCTGGTGGCCTAGCTTCGAGGGCGATTTGTCAGTGCAGTTTCGTCTTGTCATTGCTGCTTGACCTTGGAATTTGCCAGGATCAGCGTCTAGTCTTCCACAGACAACAGACCGTAACCAAAGGCTAAACGTACTTTAACATTTGACCAAACCATATATAATATGTATTTCAACGAGAAAGGTGCCATAGGCCAAGCGCATTAATAAACAATAGGATTACACTTTTCAAAAACTTCAATTTTATTCTACAATATCCTGGACGAATCCTGGATAATAAATAAATGGCGAACGTAGATTCGCATCATATTCTATATTTCTGAACCACTCTAAATTCAGGAGATTTACAGACATACTAACAGGTAGCGCAACCGCCGTATCCGCCATCTTGTACGTTGTACTGATTGAAGTTATTATAATTAACGTTGTTCACCTGAGGTTGAAAGACAAATTGTCTGACAACACGATTGTATGGTCTGCTGTTACATCGGACAACTATCCCTGGGTTTCCGCCACAACAGCTCTGGCATGCATTGACGGAGTAGCTTCTTCCTGACGCTGCAGTAATATGTCCAACGTATCCATTAGCAACAGTTGCTACGTTGTTGCATGGTAGAGCTCGGAAGTAGTTTAGGCATTGGCCATAATTTCCTTGTCTGTAGTAGTTATGGACGATCTGGTTCCTCTGCACGACAACTCTTCCAGGAGTGAAACATCGGACGAATTGTACTCTCTGAGCAGGAATAACACCACAACCCGCGTTGTATCCACCAAAGCCACCGTTTCCATAACCAGCGATACCGTAACCAGCGTTACCATAACCAGCGTGACCATTACCCGCATTACCAAAGAAGGCATTGTTATTGCCAAAGGCCCCGTTTCCATAGCCACCTCCAAATCCTAGTGATCTTTTAGGTCTTGACACTTCTTCAGTTCCTCGAGTAGTAACATTATTAAAATCATCGTCTTCAACAATAGAGATTAGAAAGTCGATAATCTCTGCTGGGTTTTGAGATGGTTGTGTCGGCGGCTGTGCAATAGCAGCACCTAGGAATAAGACAGAAACCAACGTAACAGTAAAGGAAACCATGATGACCGACGAAGAAGATCACCAGATATCTGTCAAGTGACGACTCAATCTTAGTGTTCATCTTTTATACTTTACACATCTTTATCTATGCTAATTTATGACATGTAGTCAAATTTGATTAGAAAATTTTTAATTGAAGTAAAATGTATATAGATTTTAACACACTTATTTTAATTTTGAACTGACAGAAGGGTCAAAAGTTGACATATTTTCATCGTTGGTAATTTCACACGCTTCTAGACTTGATTAGGAAACTTTTAATTGGAATATAATGTACAGGTATATAGATATTGACGTATATAGTATATATCTCCGGGATGACAGATGAGTTAAAAATTTGGCATGCCATGATCATTGGTCATTTCACATTCTTCTAGTGAATATTATTTAGTTAAATTGGTCGTTGAGTATAAGATGCCACTTACAGTTATCTTTGGTATATTTGAAAACCATAACCCGATCCCTCGTGACATGAGAATTGACATTTGGAAAAAGATGAAACGTGTAACACTAGTGGCCATTATTTACTGATTATTAACCAAATTCTTTGGACAAAGGTCAAATGTTATTTTACTTTTGGTCATCTTCAAGTCGGTTGTCACTTGTCTGTTTAAACAGTGACAGTCAGACGTAAACATAGGGACACATTCAATATTCATAGTCAGAATGGAGCGAATACTGAATGTGTTCTTCCGTGGCAAGGAAACGTGCGCTATTGTTCGGATGGGTCGAAAAAAAACAAGGTATCGTGTATACAATATGCATTTTTGCGTTTATTTGGGTGTACTGTATAACATCCCAAAATTTATACACATTTTGCGCACTTGAAAGCGGTAAAAACGGGTAAATTCCAAGATGACTTGCCTTGGCCTGATCAATGCGTACAAGAAAGTCCTGAATGGTTGGCTTAGGGTCTAAATGTGTTATGAACATATATGAATATGCTATCAAAATGTCAAATGGGCTCATTAAAATTAGTATGACGTTATAATATTATAGCCATATAATGTCATACTTTTGACATTATTCCCTATAAATATATATTGATGTTATCGAAACATTACATTGGCGTGTCTTTAGAACATAAAACGTACCCCTGTCATTACCATGACGTAATATGGACTGTTTTTAATGTACTATTACGCCATGTCTGTCGCGGTTGTCATCTTATACCTATTGTAAACGGACCCGAAAATATTATCATGATAGTTCATGAACACAGTTCCTTTGCGGACGAGAGGGAGGTGATTCTAGCGGGACAAGCTCAATCCCAACCATAAGATTGCGACTAGTCGACCACAGAAAAACATGACGTAATAGTTCGTCATTAACGGTATATAATGCCAATGCCATGCATCCTTAATGTGCTAAACAAGATTGGGAAACATACTCTAGATGCCAAAACTGTATCATACACAAATTAGAACCCATCAAATAACCTGTTCTTGGGGTGTACCCCCCCTTTTACATAAATTGACTGGTCTATATGGCGCATTTCATATCATTTTATTTTATTTCACTCTTTTTGAACACCGCTTATGAGAACCCATAAAACGCTTGATATAACAGAGGCGGATTCAAGGGGCGCCCCCTCCCCCTAATTTTTGACAGTGCCCTTTTTTACTACTGAAAGTGCCTTTCAACTGGCTTTTTTGCTTGATTTTGAGGCTCTTTTCAACGACTTCCGAACGTTTAGACAAAAATATCAGCCAAATAGCTCTGGGAATGGCTACAGATGCAAGGAAATGACGGATAGTTTTCTTGGGGCCCCCAACCCCCTTCTCAGCGGCGTGCCCCGTCTTCGTGGTCAGTGCCCTTATTTCGCGGCGCCCCCCACCCCTTTTCAAAATTCCTAGATCCGCCCCTGTATAAGTCCACGCCCTTTTACGTATGAATGAAACTTATAAAACATTGTAATTTGTAATGATGTGGGTGGACAAAGCCCTATGGACAACATTTCAGCTCATTATTAAGACTTCTTAATCCTGTGTTTTCGATTTAAGTAAGGGGCCTTTAATGAATTAATAGCTGAAACGTCTACCATACAATTGTTTCATATTCGTGTTGGTATTCCTATTGCTCATTCAAAAGTCCATGTGCAAAGCAGTAGGCTATTTATACCTTCGTTAAGTCGTTCATTTAAAAAATAATTATAATTTTATGCAGATATTCTTGATGTAAGACAATGGTGTGACTAAAATGGACCTGACATGGGACTTTTTAAGTGTAAAATAAATATAAATATTTGACAGAAGTTCTGTTTAACTTTATTTGTTTTATTTATTCAAACAGAAATGAAGTATGATTAACCTGCTAGAAATATTTTGTGGCGAATAAAAGATACATGTAGTTTGAATTCCAAACAGTCGCGCAGAATAGAAATTAGATAATGGGTTGATGTTCACCACGTGGGATATGGGCTAACGAAGACGGGAATAAGGTCTACTCTTATATCGCATTCTAACTGTCAATGTCTATATGGGACCTCGATTTTTCTTCCCATCCGAACGAAAAGACACCTGTCTTTGCCAGACCCTCCGTCCTATATCACTGACAAGAGGGGGGGGGCATGTTGGAAAATCAAGATGAACTTTTTCGGCCAAGGCAGGGATCGAACAGCCGGCCTGCAGGCCAGCGTCTTACCCACTTAGCCACCGTGCCCCCCACTACCCCAGTATAAATAGACTTCTACATGCAGTTAAAGAGATTGTCTGCTATATATCACCTCGGTGGAAGCGGACGTTAAATAAAACTATTTCATAGTTAAAGATATATAACTTGTTCTGTTATTGTTGTTTTATTTCAGTGAATATATCATTAAAGAGAGTAGTACCAGCTGAAACATTACACTGTTATCACTGTTTTGATGTAGAGTTGAGTTGTGTTACCATGTTAAATATTACATATATACCAACAGAAGAATGTACATTAGATCAACCATACTGTAATGTAAGTTACCACTGTTCTTTTGACAAGTATCCAAGTTCACAAAGAATTCTCAGACTTAAAGCGCCTTCTCAACCTCGTGGGTTTCCTCCTGGCACTCCGGTTTCCTCCCACTGCTAAAGACCCCTACGCACAAGCGAATTATTGAAATAAAATTAAACCATATGTTAGTCCCGAAATGACCTAGTTTGTGTTGAGTGGACGTTAAACCCCATTTCTCTCTCTCTCTCAGACTTAAATCGCCTTATTTGAACTAAAATGCAGCCATTTATAAAACTTTAATTGTTTTACTATATCAAATACACCATGTTAAAGATTCTGAACAGTGATTGAAAGTTTAGTAAATTATTAACATAGGTCTGAGAATGCTTTGCGAACTCGGGGTGAAGACCTCGGACCGTCGGAATCACACAGCAACTTAAATATATCAGTACATAAATCAAACAGCAACCTAAATACATCAGGAACATAAATAATAACCCCACATAAAACATGTGAATGCCTTGCATCAATGAAATTAAATCACAATAAGATTCTACGTCATTGAAAGGCTTTATTTGTATGCATGCAGTACCGGATCTACGGGGGACAAAGTGGGACATTTAGCCTCCCACCCCATTTCTGGGTCACCTATAATAATTTCACTAAAATATAGTAAATGAAAACATCAGATAGAGTCTGTTTAAAATACTCAAATTGTCAACGAATTCTAAACATCAAAGAAATCGCTGCTTTAATTGTCTCAGATGCATTGAAATTAATCCTAATTTTAACAAAAACTCCGGAAGGAAAACAGCCAGGCACTCAAGGGGCGAAGTACATACTAGTACGATCCGCGGTCAGAATGAACAATTTGAACAAACAGCAATGGGGTCCCCCAAACAATTGGTATGTCCCGGGCCCCCACAAGGTTAATCCGGCACTGTATGCATGATTGTGCAATTTAGAGACGATGATGGCAGATTTCCTTAACAGGAACCTGGCAAACCCCCTCCTGCAAAAATTCCTGCATCCGCCCCTGTGGACAGTATGTTTTGTGTAGTGGACAGTAAATCTTATATCGTAGACCAATAACATCCATGGGGCTCAACAAATTCATTGCATAAATAAATCTTAAACACCATTTCATTCTGAAACCAAGCTTGGTCCTCATAATACGTTTTTAAAAAATCTCTGTTTTTCAGGTTGAGAGACTGGAAACTAAAGGTAAACTGACTAAATTAAAACGTGGTTGTTCCAGTGAATGTAAAGCTGGATGTGAAACGACACTACATTACACAAGATGTCGTTCCTGTTGTATACGGAGCTATTGTAACTTGGATAATTCCGTGCAACGGTGTAGAACATGTGATATATACGTCATATTAACAGTTTGGGTTGCCATGGTTGTACGTGCGGCGTAGTGGTAGTACACATAGTCCACTCAATGTTTCATTTTATAAATCTACATTTTGTGCTGTCCGTCTATCTCACTTGTGCATCCATTGTTATATATTATGTGTCTTATTAACCGATACGGTCGCTTAATCTATCTATTGCATGGGCGTTACCCGGGTGTTCGTATCTTAAACCCTATAAAGGAGCTAAATCCGTATTCTTTGTAACCTAAAATGAACGAAATAAGTAAAACAAAACCACAATATTAATGTAATATGTGGTATATAAACTGATTTACATTCAATGTTTAAAATTTGTATTGTAATTTCTGATCAGTTATGTTCGTCGAAATACGCGAGCAGTCCAAATTGAATGAAGGTCGCTCGCGCCTTGTTAGTCCACATATAGGCAGTACTGTTTAACATTTCACTTACATGCTGATGTTTAGCCCCGTTCATCAAGGCGCCTCATTCCAAATCGAGCTCGAGAGCATATAGTACACGCGGGCGTGTACTGTTTTTAAATAGTTTACTGTGTCTTAAATATCTGATATTAGGATCCCATATTTTCAAGGTAATGTAACAACATCTCTATTGATTGGAATTAATCAATAATTTATGTTTGCGGCGCCGGCGGAAGCAATTCTTGATTAGGGGGACGGCGGGAGGAGGCTACCATCAAAGGACTTTTGGCGAGGGTCCAAGGGTGTTCTAGGCCCGGTAAGCTCTTGGGGAAGGGGTCTACATTTTCCCAATTACTTTATGTTAAATCCGGCCTCTTTCAGTTGCGTCATTTTATGATCTAGCCGAATGCTTTCTCCTTGTCAGTGATGCAGGACTGGGGTGGGAAGGGGTGCTGACAAGGTAAAGTCGTCTGGCCGTTCTTTTGGTATTAAAAATCAGAAAGATGATTGGGCCGTATCGCCGTTATCAGGGAGATTTTTCTCTCATAGCACACTGCATGAGGTCGGCGCAGAAAAGGCGGACGCTAAAACCCATTTCATTTCACCTGTTACCTACCGTCATCAGCTGTTAAATAATTTGAAATGAAACGGATTTTAACGTCCTACTGCTCTGTACCGACTTAAAAATAATATATCAGGGTCCAAGCTAGCATATTATACATGTTAATCATGGATAATCACGAAGTGGAGTATCAGACAGCACTGACATAATGATATTGATTGTGCGAGAATTTCATATTTTCTAAAACATAATTTATTTCTATGTCTTTTTCTCAACAGTCAATAGGTTGTCAAATCACTACTATACGATCGTAGGCATTATTTCCCAAACTTAAAAATCATTGACACCGGAATTAATAACACAATTACCTATTTTCTATACTGCATGCAATAGCTATCTTCAAACGTTTGAATTTTAAGTTGAAAATGATATATTTGCCAATATATGGAACAAATCACACATTTAACAGAGAAAACCGTTGCCTTCAATATAGGGGAGAGAACTCTTTGTAGGAGCAAATTCACGATTTTGTTATGAAATGGAATTAAACGTTTAATTGAGACTTTAATTTTGATATTACATATGATTGTTATCCATACAACTGTGTTGTGTTATATCGTTTACTGTAGTCACATAGAGATTCTTGAACAGAGCTACATAGGATAGAATCATTTTTTAATCCAACTGTTATAAATCCATACAAGCCGACGGATTAATTAATGTTTTCTTCATTAAATGTTAATAAATAAGTTCGTGTACATTTTAGTGTGAAGTAAGTCGAGGAAAATTAGTGTCCGAACAAAGACGAATCGTGATAGGTGACTTTAACCGACTTCCACATCTAACTATCATATAAAATATTCACGGACCTAGTCAGTTGAAATTTAAATGAAATGAGGTTTAACGCCCTACTTTTCAGCGCCGACAGAGCTGGACAGAATTGAGAGAAACTTTGCCCGGACAGCGGCGCCATGGCCTACTCTTATATCGAATTCCAACTGTCATGGGCTCGCCAATATGTACACGGTACTACGGTTTTCAGTCCCACCCGAGCAACTAGATATCTGACCTTGACAGGCCCTCGGCCCTGAAGTCTTAATATACGCATCATGACAAGTGCTGTACACATGATAGGGTATGAGGTATGTTTACTCTCTGCCTTTACTCTTTGTAGAACATCAACTATAATCTTGAGGAGAAGTTCAGGCCCCGAGTTCACAAAGCATTCTCAGACTTAACTATTATTTAAATATAGTCCTTTATAAAACTTTTGTTGTTTTTGGATCAAAGATATTTCTCATAAACAGTGATTGAAAGTTGAGTAAATTCTTAAGCCTGGGAATGATTTGTGGATTGGGGGTGTTTGTTATTCGTTCTTGCATTTAAATATCACGAAAACAGTTTATTCAAAATATTAGTTGTTATTCGTCGTTGCAAATAACGAAATTTAACATTAGAATATCACGAAAACATTTTATTCAAAATATTGGTTTTGTCAACAAATAAATATTATTTACATAAAGATAAACAATTATATAAAAAAACAACAACAACATTCACAGCTAAATTAATACGTTTAGTTAATAAAGATATGTTACACGATCGACGATATGGGTTAAACGGTTCAAACAAGGTTGTTACGCTATGCTGCAATACATAACGCCATGTTGTGAATATCATAACGTCATGTTGTGAATGTCATAACGTCATGTTGTGAATATCATAACGTCATGTTGTGAATAACATAACGCCATGTTGTTAATAACATAACGCCATGGTGTAAATAGCATAACGCCATGTTGTGAAAAACCTAACGCCATGATGCAAATAACAGAACGTCATGCTATAAACAGAACGTCATGCTGTGATTAACAGAATGACATGCTGCATTAATAGAACGTCATGCTGCCTAAAACGTGTTGTAATGAACATAACGTAATGAACAGATCTATTTATTCGTTCTGGTATTTACTTTTCTTTTCTATATAATAATTAAAAGGGGCTATAATCGTGAAACTGAAAGTGTAAAAATATATCATATTCAGGGACGGACTGGATTGCTCTTTACCCTCGGATCAACTGGTTTCCGTAGATCTCCTTAACCCCCACCCCCCTTGGAACCCTTTCATCCTTTCCCACACACCATTCATAGGCCATTATATTTTTCAGTGTTTTCAAATCGAGGCCATCCGGCCGTTGGACCACGTCCGACGGTCCTAGACCCAGTCCACCCCTGATATATTATAGGCATTTAAAATTAATTAATATCACAGGCACTCAACACAACATCAAAAATAAATATATCATATATATTATAACAGGCATATTGCACATTTTATCACGACCCAAATTTAGTCAAATTAACACATTCCTATCAAAATTATACAATACATCCTTGCCCCAGGAAATTAACCTAGGGAGCTTTGAGACTATAGGAATTGCAATCCATGTCCATTGTTTGAGGTAAACTCATACAACATCAATTATTTTTATTATAAAATTCAGTCAAAATTATAATTAAATATATTTACATATCATATACATTAAATATCCTCGACCCGTAGATACAAAACGCCATCACAGTCCGCTATGATTTCTCCGAGGTCCTGCCAGAACCTTATATCATCATTAATGCATTCACCTTACTAAACCAATCATTCAACTTTTTATTGGGGGTGGGAGCGGGTAACATAAAGTCTGTTTATAACATATCCCCAAATACACGGAGAACACAAGATCAGAAATGGTCTAGCACATATGACGTCATATAACCCTTACCCACAATCCACATATGTGCTAGACCGTATTCGACCTAGGCATTCCAAATTACAGTCATCACAACCAGAAACAAAATATAGATATAATTAATTATAAATATAATAGTTAGTACAAATATATGTATTGATGCCTATATATATTCTAAATATAACTTGCTAAATAAACTAATTATTGATATCGTCGTTATATAAGTAATAAAGGAATGTCATATATAGCCGTTGATATAGGTACTTGCCGAGAGCATGCATCCTCTCGATTATCCAAGCTTCTGTTAATTGTCCAGAAACCAAATATCCCCACAGTTTAAAACAGAGCCTATGAATTATTCATTTCTGACTTATAATTCACAAAATCTTGGTTAGAAAGCAAATAACATAAGTTGACATCCTATTCTGTATTCATGACTAAAAATAAAAGTGAAATTTGAACGGGGAGTTTTTCTTTTATTGCCTGTAACCACTGTTTGGTGCAGTGGTTATTTCCCTTGAATTTAGATGAATTCGCCATAGAAGGGGTAGAGTGTGTGTCTGATCTTCCATCTTTCACGTCTGGTCTTTAGGGTCACCACGTTTGGTTCAAAATCATAGAATCCGAGATTATCCAGTAGTTCATATACACCAGCTCTAGCTGCTACCTATAGAAATAAAATAAAAAAAGAACATTAGGTATCGATATTGATCACTGAATGATTTCTCGAAGAGATGGGTCTTTATTGTCTGTTGACAAGAGATGAAATGAGGTTTAATCAGGCTGAAGAAGACAGGCATGCGCCATACATAGTGCTATAAGCGATTTTTGTATCGGATACTGGTGTTTCCGCCAACCATGCCAAGGTGAAAACGAGACCGCGACTAGACCAAGTTCTATGTCATGGCACTGAGTTCCCAGCCTAATCGTCCTCAAATTTCAACTGCCATGAATATTTTTACGTCCATACCAAGAGAGGCTAAACGCGTGACCTCGTTTTCTCGTTCCATCCAAATGACTAGACCTTGTTCCCTGCTAGGCCCTTCGTTCACCACCAATTGTCAAGGGTGAAAACGCTGAAAAATTCTTGGTTCGAACAATTGCACCTCCAGTTAAATGGGTCAGGTCCAATCCCCAATTTTCTACTAGAGTTACTTTCTTTGCCAACACTTATATCGGACACGTGGACCTCATGGTAAGTTGGTCAGATCACTATGCCCCATCCCCAATTCTCTACCCAACATACCTCTGTCATCCATTTGCTAAATGGTCTTCTCCAGTTGGTGCATTTCTCTGATCGTAGATAACAGTTATATAATATAAGAAAGATATATCTCTCTAACATATCTAAACTCGTTCTCTTTAATATTAATCTCTGTTGTTCACTTGTTGCATTCTTTATCTACAAATAATTAATAATTTATAACTAATTTATCAATCCATTAATTGTTTTAATTAATCTTTATCTACAAATAATAATAAAACTACGAATAGTTAATAATTAATAATAGAATCAGTCCTTAAATTATTGATATTTTAATTAATCTTTTTCATAGATAGCAGTGGTGGATGCCGCACACGAAGCAGTATATGCATACTGCGTCCGGGACAGCGGATTCCTATTATAATATTTGCCTGCCATTTAGTATATTTTGCCCACCATAGGCAATGGTAATACGTATTTTACGAAGTGTCAAAAGATTTCATTCATCATTATTAAAGGACAATATTGGTGTCAGTCATTGTTACATATAGAAATGGTTAAAAACATTCCAAATACAATTTTAACACTGCGATCATTTCTACGATAGATGCGCAATAAGGGTTTCAAAAATCGGAAGTGACGAACGCGAATGGAAAACACGAGTTATCCCTCTATATATATAACTGACGGTGGTGACGAGTGATAACAGATACGTGGGTGAATTTCTGCTTTACTATCTCCATTTACGATTTAGCAATTGAAACTATATTTGAAATGAAGGCTAACGGTGAGTTATAGTGATTAATGAATATGATTTAAGTAGTGTTTACCTTATTGTAAGTAAAGAAGATAACCTCTCTCAGGTGAAAATGCATTGGACTCATCGTCTCAAAGATTCTGTCAAGAATCAAATCTACTTCTCTTTTTACTTGCTGTCCAGCTGGCAACATACGAACCAACTTCAATACAATCTAAAAGAAACCACAAACTTGTGATTTTAATGTTTTGATTTTCGATCAAACTGGTTAAATTACTAACGAAATCAGTAACCTTGTTTTCTATTTTGTATCGAAATCTAAATCCTGATTGTTCAACAACTGATGGTTTCTGAAATAAGCTTAAAACAATTATTATTATTCCCTTAGCATTCCTAGAGATGATTTTAATTCTGAAATCTTGTTTACCCTAGCAACACCATGATTTAATTGATGGCGATCCAGAACTCAAATAAAGTAAAATAATATATAGTAATGATTATAGTTAAAGAGGGATTAGGTATAATCAGACGACACCCTTGACTCGTCATACTTACGATATAATCACCCTTGGTGTATCCAGCATTAGGACATGATACACGTTCCTGTTCACCTGGTTGAGAACCATACGGGAAAGCCTGAATAGATAATCAAATTAGGTAGGAATCAACATCCATTAAAATTAACTAAAATAAAGACAACTTAAATAATACTAAATATTTACTGGAAACCCCCATTACAACATCGGCAAAACAATTAGCACATCATCTAACGTTAATTTGATAATCATCCCCAGTGGGGGGCTATGTAGCTGTGGGCCTGCGGGACAACTGGTTACATTGGACCTTCACTGCGGTGAAGAATAAGTGACATAAAGAGAAAACGAAAGTAACAACCCCTTATAGATCATTTGTTTCCTCAGATTTATGTCAATATATCTTTCCATGGATGCAAGTATGATTTTATTTCAGTTTGATTACTTGTCCATTGTTTTTTCCATATCGAGCCCGATAGGCCCCTAGCCCTTCTTCACTCTTCGTGCCACGTCCATACGTAAGATCATATGTAAACAATACCAGGTTTTCGAAAAAAAATCCCCTAAGACTCCACCAATTCAAGTACGATCGATCGGTATGAAACCTGGCATGTTAGTTCCTTGGACAATTGCGCAACATTTTTTTGACATGACGTCACAATTCCAAGATGGCGTTCCATATTATACTGTCATACGTGTCTTCTATTGAAACTAAGGATAATCCACCATATATATATATACATATATACTTACTCTCATATGATGGTACATGAGACCTGCAATAGCCAGAGCAAAGGTTGTTCTACTTTTACCAGTACGGCAACAGAAAACGAAAGCCATGGTGTTCTGTGTCCACAGATCGGGATCTTTAAAATGGCTGGTAATACAACCTTGAATATCATCTACTTCCTATCGTAACAAACAAATCAAATACATCGTGATAAAAACAATGTAACAGTAACAATTGCTTAGTTCAAACAATATTGACTTCTGCTTTTAAAACACATATTGTGAGCGATCTCTTTTAACTACTCGATTGGCTTAACAATTATATGGCTGCTCTTTGTGAATGATCCCTTTTAACTACTTTATTGGCATAAAAATTGTATGGCTACTGTTTTTTGGGCGACCACGTTAAATACTTGGCTGGCATTACAATTAAATGGCCACCGCTTAAACTAACTAGAACATCTATATTTTATTAAATATATATTGGTCATATGGTTTATTGTGGCTTTTATTCAATTTGAACTTTCGAGAGACAATTAATAATATTACCTTGACAAGCGGTGAATGGTCGTATTCCATGGGAATTCTATAATACAACATATCCGGTGTTTCTTTCTGTTGCTGTTCACTCAGATCTTGTAATGTCATCACACTTGTAAACTCTTTAGTGATTGGTGCATCTGTTATTTCTTGGAATATTTTGATGATCTTTTTTCCCAGAATCTCTTCTTTTAATAAAGTTTCCTTGTGCTAAAATCGGTAGATAATACACACACATAATACATTTGGAATAGCCAGCAAATAATGAAAACTAACAAATTAAGTTGTTATTAAATTGAAATTTCATAAGAGTATTATAGATCAATTTAGGTGCTCCAAAACGTATTTATTTTCCAAGGAATTTTTATTTGATTCGTAAAATTGCTGAATAAGAATTCAAATTAAATAAATTAACTTTATCATAGTATGTGTTTGTTCTTGTGTTGTTATGGTTTGATAATCCTGCGTAACAATGAACTTTCGGGCTCACGGATACTAACCGGAAGTTAATAATATCCCAACCTTAAGGCCCCCGCACACGAGCGCATTTTGCGTACGCATTTAGCGCCGCGCTAAATGCGTACGCATTTGACGCAGAAATACGGCGTCCGCACACGAGCCGAAAACGACGCTGTGCGAAAGCTACTGCGGCAAGTGTGTCGTTCACGTGACCACCACTCATCCGAAAATGGCAGCGGTCTCGAAATTCTACGCATTTTGTATCATATAGGCAAGGATATTCTTGCCATAAATCGACGATTTTATCCTCTAAACTTGCGTCACTGACGAACTCACTGGGTGCCGCCATTTTGCAGTAGTGATGACGCATGCGCATTGACGACGAATGAAACGCAAATAGCGCTGAGTCGCCCTCACACGAGAGCGCAGTTGGCGCTGCGTCAAAAAATATCAAACATGACAGATATTTGGCGAACGTCCAAATGCGCTCGCCATTTGCGTACGCAGTTTTCGGCTCGTGTGCGGGGGCCTTTAGTTCTTTAAGTGAAGTGCCTAGTATAGTTGTATTGTAACAGGTAGACAGCCGGGAGTTAATGTTAACCGGTCTATAGTTCTCCATATGAAGCCCCCACCCCCACCCTACAATATGTATAGTTCCACCCATTTGAAGGAAGACAACCGGAAGTTAATAATGACCTACCTCTAGTTCTCTACGTGAAGCACCAATAACGGGTATAGGTTCTCCGAGTTGTGTGGGATCATGTATAGAATACGTCTGACCATCATTCTCAATAACCTGGTCGTTACGTAGATTGATGACGACAACTTTCTTGTAGCCTTGTTTCTTCTTTAACAAATGGTTGACAACACATGCTAAACCCTAGAAAAGTTTTAAAATTTTAAAATGACAATAGACAGGCGGTAGTACCTTACAACACGGGCTATGTTACTCACAGGTACGCGCTTCCCATAATTTCAGCCTCGGCACAGCTTTAGTGTAATCGCGAACCCTGAACAGGCAGACAGAAACACAAAGGACAGTCAGAAATATTAGAATAGATAAGACAGCGTAATACCCTGCAGGTGTAGTTAATAAAATGTTTAGATCATATATATATGGTAACTGGCGATGGGAGTATATAGTAAACGATTTTATAAACGATTTTAAAGTAATTCATAATAAATGATTTCCATAATATGACATTACGCTCTTCTTGTCACAACTTCAAACATTGTGAGGCTTGGCCGAAATTTTCAATATATTCATTTCTCATTATCTATGTTTGAACTAATATAGCAAGAACGTCAAGCTCTTTATGCATCTCTAACTTAAGGCATCTTTATCAGATGTAAAAATAATATCAAACTTACGTCTCTGTTAGGTTGAGCCATTCCATACACAGGTAAACCAACAAGACGACGGAAATTAGAAACCTTCACCTCAAACTGTGAACTGAGGACATCTAAACCAATATATTCATCCGCCACCAAATATCGACAACCCGTGGTCACCAGATTAGCCGGTGTCTTTTTCTCAACAAAATCCATAAAACAACTGAGCTGTGTTAACACCGGATGTCTCTGCATCCATTTTGTGTATCTGACGGAGAGCTTCATTGGGAACTGTTCTCTGAGATAGGCGTTAAAACAGATTAAGAAGATGTACCTCTCTAGATAATAAATACATTTTCTTCTGTAATATTCCTTAGCACTTCTTCCCTGTAAAAACACAAGCGTCATTGTTTAGAAGATGGTGGTTTAATTCGTAGAAATGAAATCAAACGAGGCCCTACATTTCAGCCATACAATGTGCTAGGAGAGAAATATTGTACAATCAGCTAAGCTGTTGTCTACTTTTATTTTGCATTCCAACTCTCAAGGTTTCTTTAAAGCACAGGCCAAACTGTAAACATGATCTCAGGTTTTCATTCTATCCGAACGACTATCTGTAATTCAATCACGCTTGTAGCCTACAAATGTTACCACCGGCTACAAAACAACCAAAACCAAAAGTATAATAGGACCCTGACGAATAACTTGACCTTGCCATTACCTTTAAAAACGTATAACGTGGGTTCCGGTAGTTCCACTGGACTATAATAAAGATGGCCGACAATGCATAAATTAACCGAATGCTTTCTGGATTTCTGTAATAAGCCGAGTTCGATAGGAGATTCTAGCAGATGAGGGCACCTACCTCAATAATAAAATCGGAATGAATCCCTTCCATTTTCTTTTTCTGTTCGAGGATGCTGGTTCTTAAATTATACAACTCACCACAGTGGTCTATCATCACATCCACCTGAAGAATAAAATCAACTCGATGATGCGCTAGACATAACAATTTATTTTGCGTGGGATTGGGGACAAAGTGGAGTACCTCGATTGACACTGGATAACCTACAAATTTTTTCTTGTCAAAGGTATACAGCGAGATTAAAATTTCCACTAAAAATCCCTGTAATTTCGCCCCTAACATAGGAGAATTCCCTTCTTATTGCACGTGAGCACTATGAAATTAAGAAATGGGGAAAGCTTAATACCATTATTCATCAATCGGCATACCTCTGCAGATTCCGGTACAATCTATCCTCGGCTGTATGACGAATTCCGCCAAATTGGAACTACTTTAAAGGTCCCGGATAAAAAATAGCTAATGTACCATCATCCGCACTAACCAATGATTAATGTAACATTAAGGGATAGGGGGGTAACAAAGTTCAATGTACCATCATTCTCACTTAACCAAGGGAGATAACAATGATTAATGTAACACCTATGGAGATTACAGTGATTAATGTAACACCAATGGAGATTACAATGATTAATGTTACATCATTCTGGACTATCCAAAATGAGATAACAATAATTAATTTAACATCATTCTCACCTGTCTTTTTACAGCTAGGCCATCAGGTATAAATTTCACAAGCTTCTGTACAGATAAATATTCACCACGTTCAAAGTTAGGATTATTTTCATCAATATGGCACGGTACTTCACTAAAAATATAATATCACATACTATTATCCTATTTATCATAATAATGTGATGAGTTTAAGGATATATTTCAGGGACGGATCCAGGAATTTTTGCAGGAGGGGGTTTGCCAGGTTTCAGTTAAGGAAATCTGCCATCATCGTCTCTAAATTACATAGACATATTTATACAAATTGAGCTTTTTAAACAGAGAAATCATTTTTATACTGATGTAGGATCACTTTGTGATGTAATTTCATTGATGCAAGGAATTTTGTTTTTGATGTAGCTGAGCGGGGTGGGGTTTGGACCCCCCCCCCCCTCTGGATCCGTCCCTGTTTTTAACTTATTCTGGTGTGTATTTGCATACACGAGTGTATTGTTTAAAAGCAATATATCCCTTTTAACCAACTCCATTGACGAGTCTAGAGTGAGATTGGTATAACGTCAAAATGAATCCAAATCTCTGTTTAACCATGAGATAGTATACTAGTCCATATAGCGTATACACGGTACTGTACAACTATATGACTTGAACTGGGATTATCAAGACGGCAATAAGCCACACAATGTGCAATTTTGGGAATTTGTGCCCGGACATTGGCGACTCCGCCTATACTTACAGAATTTGGATAAACAGAATGTAGTAGCTTTTTACACTATATCTCAATAAAAATATAATATCTATGAGAATTATCAGGGTTCCAAATTTTCAAACATCAATAAAAATATCTTTGTGATTTAAATAGCGTTTCGAATATAGATAATACTTACTTTGCTTCAGCGGGGAAACAGGTTCTGTGTGCCAACATAAGGCACCCCATAGCTAGGCCTACCGTAGCTCGTCCCATACCAGAATTACAAATAAACAACATAGCTGGGTTGTGATCTTTGTCAAAGAAATGAGGTTCTTCCTGTAAAGGTGGAAAAAATTTACATCAAAGGAACTGAACATCTCGTGAACACCAGACTTTAGTATAGAATGCAAGAAAGAGGAATTTTGTCCGGGCAGTGCCTACTATTCATCCAAATAAACTGGAAAAATTAATTAAAATTATTTCTTTATTTCATTTCGTTTTTATGGTTTGATTTCTATATATCATAAGAACAGAACAGAGACTCCACCAATATAAGTTTTGTAGTGGTTGGAATAGCTGCGTTTTCATTGGTTCTTAACAGTTCTCAACTACCAAAAGACACAAACTAGGTCATTTCGGGACTAACATATAATTAATTTTATTTCAATAATTCGCTTGCGCGTAGGGGTCTTTAGCAGTGGGAGGAAACCAGGGTGCCCGGGGGAAACCCATGATGTTGAGAAGGCGCCCCTATCTCCATGCCACATACGCTCACACCAGGGCTCGAAACCACAGCCGCAAGCCAGAGGTGACAGGCCAGCTAGAGGTCGAAGCGCGGCACTCTAGACCACTAGGCCATCCCAACCCCCATCAAAAGGGTCCAATGACACAACTTGCCAAATATTGGGTATAATTGATTGCGTTAAATATAAAAACGGTGAACAACTAATTGAAAATCCAGTAAATAGACTGGTTGGTAGAGTAGAACGGGACGAAAATATTGGGGATACCGAGGATGGAAGTAGGAGTTTGCGTCAATTGGACGTTAAACCAAATTACTCTTCATATAAATACACTTACTCTAAATAGTGAAAGGAAAATATCTACTTCCTCTTCTGTTGGGGCTCTGTGGACCGGGAAACAAAATCTACTGTATCTGTAAAAATACATTAATATACTTTTAATTAATACACGGTGCCTCAATTATCTCTCTTTATAAAATGGGGTTTATGATCCTCCTAATTCCAATAGTATAGATAACAAGACATCAACAGGGTTTAACGAGCGTGGTCTCCGGAAATCCAATTGAAATCAAATATAAGGAAATGAAGTCCAGTCCCGCATAGCCACGAAGACAAAAAAAAAACTTACTTGAGAGCTGGATTAAGGAAAGCTTGACGTTCATAAACTTCTTCAGCGACTTGAAGCTGATCCTCAAACAAGACTGGCAACATGTGGGGTTCATCTTTCAGATTCTCCAAATCATCGTAAAAATAAAACTTCATCTCATCTTTCATCATAGCTAAATCGAATACCTGATAAAATACGATACGTCATAGCTAAATCAAATACCTAATAAAACACAATACGTCATAGCTAATTCAAATACCAGATATAACACAATATGCCCAGGTCTGGAAATAACGGTTTTACATGTTCCTAACACAAAGTTATTTATTAATAATATCATTAAAAAAGACAAACAGTGCCGGACAAAATGACAGGCATCAGAGGTTTAGTGTCCGACAAAGCATTAATCTGTGTCTGACATTGTCAGTGACAGGTGCCTTATTCCCAGGCTTGAATATGTCATAGCTAAATCAAAAACCCGATGAAACACAATACAGTTAGAGAGCCTGTGTTTTAATTACTGAGCTTCTGTGGCTCTTTGGACAATCATTAAAGAAGTAATTAAATCTATAAACTGGAAGAAAATAAAGTTCTCATCTTAGTCAAACAAAATTGTCATTTTGCCTCACCTCTTTTCTGATTCTACCTTCTGCTTCGTTGGCATCTTTGGCACATTTACCAGTACAGACAAGTTCTCCCAGTCTATCCTGATTTCTGATAGAATACGGTATATAGTCATCTTCTATGTTGATAAATAATACCGGTTCTTCTCTTAGATTGAATAAAAATAATTCCTGAAATTGTAAATGAAATAGGGTTTTAGGTCCTAGTTTTCTGCACCACCTGGGAAAAATGAAGACGGGCATGGACCATATGCTACAACCTACTCTTATTTCGAATTTCAACTGGCAACTGCCTTTTAATGGTTTTTCGCACCATCCGGGCGACTAGATATTGCCATGGTCAGTACCTATCTCCTGCTTCACTGGCTGGAATATCAAAAACGCCCCAACGGGAGACCGATTATCACTCGGCATCGTACTCTACCTAAAATAGATACTGTACAAAAGTTGGATCTGACTTTGTGCCTAATTGAGGGATACCCCGAAGCATTGAGTCTCCCGACTATTATCCGAAAACTGCTGGAATATTTTATACCAAATCTGCAGGACGTCAGGCTACAGTTTTTTCGCACCAGTTAGTCGATATTATTTAACCAAGGCATAAACAGAGAGGCAATAATCTTCAACCATTAACATACAACTTTTGTTATACTGACACTATGGAATATAGACTACCACAATCAATGAAACAATTACCGTTTGTGGGCCATTTTAAATTCCAACTTAAAACATTCTTATTTCCAAACCCTGATCTGTAAATAATCAGTGAATATATAAACCAACAGTTCCTTAGAAACTGATTTCTTCAGTTTTAACGCGCTTTATAAATATTATTACTATAGACGCGTCAACTCACCTTAATACCTTCGTTAAGAATGGTGCTGACGATAGATATGACGCCATTTTGTGTCGGTTGTCCAGTAGCATATGCGGGAAAACCTTTAGCACGATGGAAGTTGGGAGCGTGTTGTTTTTCATATGACTTCAGTTTATCGTTCTTCTCTACAATATCTTTCACTAAGAAATATTTTCCCTGAAAACAAAAAAAAGAAGCGTTTAATGGATGGCTGACTCAGTTTTTTCTTACATAAAATTAAATGGCGGAATTTGAGCCAATTGGCCACCGTTTTCCTTGAAACAACGCCAGAAAATGTACAGCGTAAACACCTAAGCACTTGTTTTAAAATACACCTTAAAGCTAACAGAAATTACTAACCGCCACACGTCAGCGAAAGCATCTGATTTGTCCAGATTTTTCATATTAACCGGAATGTTCAGACAAATTCGCAAAAAAAGTGTTCATGGTTCTTTCTTTAACACATACAAAATATAATATCCTGCTGTTCAGCTCCGACAATAGGCTAATGAAGACGGACACATACAGTGTGCAATAGTGAAAATTGTTTCCATATAGCCGCGCCACGGCCTACTCTTATATCAAATTCCAACTGTCAAGGGATTTTTTGCGGGCACGCCATGCCATGTATACAAGGGAACTCGGTTTTTCATCCGAAACTACACGTTGTCCCTTGCTAGACCCTCTTTCCTACAAAAGAAACCCAGCCGAAAAAAATCTCTATGAACTTTCTCAGTCAAGACCCAAATCGAACACGAGACTTCCAAGTTAGCGAGCTAACGCCTTACTCTCCGAGTAACCGCGGCTGCCAAAGAACATAGATCAACTGTCGACTTACTCTAATTAAAGCGTGTTCTAATGCATTATCAGCAACTCGTCCCATAACAATCGGTTCCTTAAATTCACTAATATGTTGAAATTCTTCTCGACAATTCTTGATGACAATCGGAGCAACTTGATTTGTCCGAACAAAACATCCTTTATCTGAAATTTCTTGTTTTTTATCTGTGACAACTCGGTTATTGGGATTATTTCCTGAAAATAATAAAATTGCATTAAGTAATTTTTTGCTAACATATCATCCAATTTCTCACGGCTTCATCCACGCTAATAGGTACTAAGGTTGATTATTTAATATTTAATTATGAAAACAAAATCAAAATACCAACGATATAGATAGTCTTCCGGATTGGATTCAATTGGATTTAAACAGACCTATAATTAAACCTTCGTGGTAAACAAAATGGCGGCGAGCTTATTACATAGCGAGGAGCATAGACTTATCATATTTCAATTCCACATAACATGAACGGAATTGAACTATTTTCGGACAAATATTTCTATCAGAGGTTCATCTTTCACAATATTGTTATTTTCAAGGGATTCCTTTAACACTAAATGACGCATTAGGATAGTCAAAAACTTTTGGCGGATCGGAATACCCTTTTTTTGCACATCGGACTTAACTGGTGTAATTATTTCTTGAAACTAAAATTGTTTTCAAAAACACCAGTTTTATTGAATTTAAAATAAAATCAGTAATACATATACTATAAAATATTTAATTTCTAACAAATATACCTGAATGAGGGAGTACGACATTTTGTGTTAGAATACAAATCAAATTTACTTGTTCTGTTTAATAATACCCTTATTTATCAAATATAGAATATGAGTTCCGAAAATTTATAAAAGATGTTCACAAGAATAGCCAATATGAACACAGTAAATAAGGGTCTTTAACATAATTTAATGATAATAAAGAAATTGTAAACCATAGCAAACAAAGAATAGAATATCGTGTACAGTTGAAGACTTTAATTTTACCTGCAAATTCATTATTGTCTTTTTCTTTCTTGTTACTGCCGGCGAAAGCTTTATTTGGTGGTGAGGGGATGTCAGGTTCCGGGGAGGAGGGTGGCGAAACGGTGCTCGCGCCACTTCCCATGGTTAACCAATCAATATGGCTAACAGCCCTGACCTGCTGGTAAAAAAAGAAATAAAATGAAATATATTTGTTCAAATGAAATACAAATTCATGTCCCAGATCCTGTCAAATTTTTAGGACAAGAGTTGATACTTTGACTACATTTGTTGTAATATGATTGTTTTCTCAATGCAGTTTGGTAATAACATCCATAGTTCATATAATGCATCATTAACAAATTGGTCCAGATAATCATGTAAATGAAATGAAATGGGGTTGAGCGTCCTACTCTTCTGCTCCTAACCTGGGCTAATGAAGACGGGCATACACCATACAGTGTGCTATAAGGGAAATTTTGTCCGGACAGTGGCGCTACGGCCTACTCTCATATCGAATTCCAACTGCCAATGGGTATTTTACATGCACGCCAATGTGTAAACGTGAATCCTCGGTTTTTCGTCCCATCCGAACGGCTAGACAGCTGTCCTTGTTACGTCCTACATCCTACGTCACTGACAAGGAGAAATCACACTGGAAAAACGATTACACAAGTCAACCTACGGACATGATATAATAGAGACACCACAAACAATAAACTCCCAATCAGATAAAGTGAATGTATACGGGGCTAGCCGTAAGCGTCCACAGAGAAATATACTTTATAATTATTAATTCTCCATATAAATTCTGTGAATTTACCGTCGAGTTTTGTGACACAATATAGTTAGAGATCTGCCACACTTTACCGTTATTTCTAATTTCCCATGTTTGGATCCCTTTAATATCAACATATCATATCGAACATACCTTTTCAGGTACAGCTGGGTTCATCTTATACACGTTATTTCAGGTACTGATGGGACAAATGAAATAAAATGGGGTTTAACGCGCTACTGCTCTGCACCGATTACGCTAATGGGAGAGGGAGAGATAGGGTTTAACGTCCACTCGACACAAACGAGGTAATTTCTGGACTAACATATGGTTTAAATTTATTTCAATAATTCGCTTGCGCTTAGGGGTCTTTAACAGTGGGAGGAAACCGGAGTGCCCGGAGGAAACCCACGAGGTTGAGAAGGCGCCCCTATCTCCATGCCACATACGCTCACACGAGAGATCGAAACCACAGCCACAAGCCAGATGTTGCCGGCCAGCTTGGGCTAATGAAGAAGGGCGGTGGTACTACGGCCTACTCTTAGTTTGAACTCCAACTGTCAATGGATCTTTTACGTGCGCGCCATTATGTACACGGGATTTCGTTTTGTCGTACCATTCGAAGGACTATTCAATGTCATTGATAGGTTCTCTGTCAACGCGGCTCTCACGACTTAATACACCTGAAGTCTGTGCAGAGAGTGCGTTATAACCTGAGGTCCAGTGTAAACATTGCCGTGTACGTAAAATAACCCTTTACGGCAGACCCTTAAAACCAATTTTATATTTAATTAAATACTAGAAGCACAGACTTACCTCTGAGTGTAAATATATTCCCAGGTACGAATAGGTAAAACAGGAAGACGGTGTGACAAAGTGGAAGAATTACCTGTCGACTACTGGCTTCATCTTACTACTCGCATCATATACATTCTACCGGGGGGTTGTTATCACTATGGTAACTAAAATATAATAATCAAGCTAATATCAAAACATGTATCAAATTTATTAGACAGAAGATTCTAAAATCAGGCCAATTACAAGACTTGTGTACAAAATACACATAAAACAACATACGTCATTTTATATTAGTATGAGAAGAGAGTAATCCATATTTATCATCAATCAGAACGGAAGATAATTAATTATAAGCTTAAAGCACGTGAGCTTGTTGTATTCAGTACGTATTATACGGAATAATATGAAATGGGGTTTAACGTCCTGCTGTTCTGATACTATATTGGGCTAATGAAGACGGACATACACCATACAGTGTAGCCTACTATGAGAGAAATTGTGCCCGGGCAGCGACACTGTGGCCTACTCTTATATCGAATGCCAAGAGATCTTTACGTGTACGCTAATGTATACAAGGGACCTCGGTTTTTCGTACCATCTGAAGGACTAGACAACTGTTTTTCTCAGGTCCCCCGTCCTGCACCACTGACCACGTCGGGAAAAAAACCCCAATGAACTTTCTGGTAGACGCACCCCCAGGCTACCGACCCAGCGTCTAATCCACTTAGTCACCATGGGTGAAATAAGGAGCATTCTCAACCGCGTGGGGTTATTTTGGGTACTCCTCTTACAGGAAAGACCCCCTGAACGTGCCCTAAGATAATAAAATGAAAATATGACAACTTGTCTGCGATATCACCCTCGGTGGAAGCGGACGTTAAATACCAAGAAACAAGACGTGAAATGGAATGGGGTTTAACGTCTTACTCTTCTGACGATAGAGGTAAGGATTTAACGTTCACTAGTAACAAACTAGGTTATTTCGGGAATTTTGGACTAACATAATGTTTCAACTTCATTTCAATAATTCGCGTACGCGTATGGGTCTTTAGCAGTGTGGGGAAACCGGAGGACAGGCGTCGTCAACTTACCTCGACTCAATGACAGATCTTCTGATTCAAGGCGCGCACACGTTAACAATTAGCAGGCGCGGATCCACAGGGGGGGGGGGCGCCCCCTCTATTTTTTGAGGAGGCGAACAATTTTTAGCTCCATATATTCTCACAGGAATCAAAAACAAAATATTAATTTACAGTACTAGTAGACTCCCATGTGGGTGCAGCACCCCCCCCCCCTTTCTGAAAATCCTGGATCCGCCGATGATTGGGTCACAAACCCACCCCACGTGTATCATTTCAAAGGATGTTTAAATTCTTGTCGATATAATATATACTTCGACCATTTTGAGACCAACAAACGGTTTATATTTCATTGCTTTGTAAAAGCAATTTCTAAATGAAACCTTCGTCAGTTTGATAAAATTTTTTTTATATTTTACATAGGCCCTGTACGCCATCTATAGTGAGTTTATAAAGCCACCGCGGAATAAATTGTTCGTCCCCTTTAATTCGACGACTGTAACAAAGTTAATAAAAAACATGATACGTCATAACTCAGTCTGTAACAACAGAGCACATTTATCATTAATTATCAATATTATTCATCAACAATCGCGTGTCATTAATCACGTGGTCACAAACGAAATACCCTTATATGGCGTCAGTGCAGTGCGAAAGAAAGCATTCGGGTTCATAGCTTCCGTCTTATTTTCTTTTTCGCGATCTCATTCTGTCTTATTGCACATTTTGTTTTTTACTGTTTGTGTCTGATTGAAGAAGACTCAGGTCTAGATTTTATTATTAACATTTGATAGTTTGTATGCGAGAGGAGAAATCGCACAGAAAGCACTGTTTCGGTCATCTGAGCTCTAAACTATTTTTTGCGGGCACTTGCACAGGACCACGCTATTTCCGCTTACTAATCCCGAATTACGAATGGATTGTTTTAATGAGCACTGCACGAAACCTTGGCCATTCTGAGACAATCAAATGGTGATTTTGTCCTGCTAAACGGTTACGTAAATAAATAAGGTGACCAACAAAGTTGTTTCCGCCTACTCTTCCCCAAACGACTATCACGTGGTTCTCGGTACTTTATCTATACTAACATATATACATGTATAAATACTCGTTTCATTTGATTTTCGTTTACTGACAAAAAGGGAGATAAAAACAGATCAATGAACAGCAAATTATCCATAAACCGAAGGCTAATCTAGTGTTCAAATAATGTGTTCTCCATAAAAGGATACCAGGCCCGGATCCAAGATTTTGTCGAGGAGAGGGGGGCACACATTGGGGCAAAGGGTAATACTTGAAACCTTGGATTGTTTGGGCCGATATAATGCGTAAATCTTATGTTTATATCATCTATTAAAGAGCAGATACGTGAAATACAACAGTAACAGTAACGTGGGCAGCCACAATGGGTAATGACACTACAATGGCATGGCACAATTTACATACGTGTGTGGCCTCAATTAGTATGACGCTGACTCACTAACCAGCAGTCTCGAGTTCGACCCGTTGTCATGCTGCAAAACGAAGAACCTGTCTGTGGTTTAATGAGTGCCCAGTCGTTCGAATGAAAGACCGGGGTCTCACGTAAGCCATGACATGAAAATCGAAAAACCTAGTAACGAAATAGTCGAATCATTGGATAAGCTAAGGTTTAATATTCATTCGTTATGTTTTCCTTTGTTTTCCCAAAATAAGAAAAAAGTGAGTTACTGGTGTTGCCTTTTGATGGGAGTGTAGGTTATATACCCGCCATATTAACCCGGTTGGTGCACAAATGTAAAAAAAAATAAACCCAGTTTCATTTCATTTTTCATGTGAGAATCGTGGACGCTATCCGCGTCTTTTTCTAATTAATTGGCCTAATTGATCTCATGGTCACTAATCTATATTGGACTCCATGTTTACATTGTACAACAAACAACATTATCGCAATATTTCATTTTGATACGTAAAATGAATAGCCCTATACAATTTGTAATGATGCCATCGAATTCCTCGGATTGTAAATAAAAGTTCAGGGATATTATTTTGTCATCTGTGGGGAATATTGAATGTAAACAAATTTAATTTGAAAGACAATGGCAGATGACAATATTGTATAATTGACCGATTTGATAACTTGGAGGGGAGAGGAGAAGTGGGATTCAACGTCCAGTCGACACAAACTAGGTCATTACGGGACTAACATATGGTTCAATTTTATTTCAATAATTCGCTTGCACGTCGGGGTCTACAGCTGTGGAGGAGACCGGAAGACCCGTATAACAACACACGACGTTGGACAGAGAGGCGACCCTAATCTGGGATTGTATACCATATTCCTAAAGCAATGACCCGAGAAATCCCTTTAAATCTAATCAAACGAAACGCTGTATGGTTGTATACAGGTAAATGATTTATTTTTTATATGGCAGCCTGTCAATCAGTAACCGGAGAAATTGGATTCCCGAACGAATTCCAATTCGAAGGGCACTTTTATGAAATGAAATAATCCAAATCCAATTTCATAATACCCATCCTATCCTAGCTACAGATTACAAAGTTTACAATCCTTACTAACCATAGATTACAAAGTTTACAATCCTTACTAACCATAGTTTACAATAATTTCACTTGCGCGTGGGGATCATTAGTTCTGCAAGGAAACCGGGGGCGAAGAAAACCCCGAGGTTGGACAAGCCATCCTACTCCTTGTCACGAAATCGAAACCGCGCCATTTGACTCGCGCGTTAACCATTCGGCCAGTCAACACTCCGCCCAATTATTAAGATCACCATGGATTATAAACAGACCAGTAATATTATCTATATTAAATCACTATAATCAGTCATATAATGAGAGAGAGATGAGGGGGGGGGGGAGTAATGTCCACTCGACACAAACTATAGGTCATTTTTTGGGACTAACATATTGTTTCACGTCCATTTTTTATTTCAATAATTCGCTTGCGCCTATGGGGATGGGGTCTTTAGCAGTGGGAGGAAACCGGAGAACCCGCAGAAACCTACGAGGCTGGACAGGCGACCCTACTCCTTGCCACGTACAACCGGGGATTCTGAGTCATGTAATGACCATGACGATATAGTCTCTATATCCCTACACTCATGTTTAATTATCTCCATTAATACAATTCATTACAACTAACTTATACCGTCGTATTATTATAAACAGTCTAAAAATGGGAATGAAATGAACTGGGGTTTAACGTCCTACTATTCTGCACTGAAGGCTATCTATAATAGAAAAGATGCGAATGGCCATAGAGCACCCCCACCCTTCCCAATTCAGATTGGCTCTCTTATTTATGCGATGATGTTGGCGAGCAGTCTGGTAGTGATGTCCTCCTGTTATAAAGATTGTGTGTAAACCTTGAGGATTACCAGGATTAGCAAGATATTATTTTCCACATGGTAATTTTTAGTATCATCTTAAAATGTGAGTTTTTATACACATTAACCCTATAATTTTCACTTTTGAAGGTTTGAAATTCTGATTCAATGGCAAGTAAATTATTCGTGGGGGTCAGTTTCACGGTCAGTCGATCAATTTTACTGACAGTCGGTCAACATTTACTCTCACATCTATTCGAGTAACAGCTGGCTTGCTGCATATTGGGGTGGTGGGGTGTAGCAGTGGGGGACCCAGAGAAAACCCGTGAGGTAGGACAGGCGACCATACTCCCTATCACGCACATCCTGGGAATCTAAACTACATCAATTGACTCAATGACAGACGTTATAATACAACTCGTACGCGATAACTATTCGCTAACTACAAATCAACTATCAAACAATATGGTTTTTTTTTATGAAATAAAGAACTTCCCACTAAACCTACTCCAAGGCCCAAGGCCGCAAATGGAAAGATTGCCAAATCGTATTCTAAAATCAGAAAGAAGCCTCGACTCTCTTATGTCTTGTCTGCGATATCACTTCTGTGGAAGCGGACAAGGTAGTAATAGTAGTATAACCATTCGACAATCCAAATCTCCAACTCAATGATAGACCTTCCGATCCAAAGCACACGTGTTAGACCATTGAGCCAGACAAACCCCCTGTTGGTGTTAATAGATGGGTGTGATCAACCAGTTACTAAATATAGACAAATAACTATATATATACAACTAGTAAGGGAGAGAGAGAGAGAAATGGGGTTTAACGTCCACTCAACACAAACTAGGTCATTTCGGGACTAACATATGGTTTTAATTTTATTTCAATAATTCGCTTACGCGTAGGGGTCTTTAGCAGTGGGAGGAAACCGGAGTGCCCGGAGGAAACCCACGAAGTTGAGAAGGCGCCCCTATCTCCATGCCACATACGCTCACGTCAGGGCTCGAAACCACAGCCGCAAGCCAGAGGTGACTGGCCAGCTAGAGGTCGAAGCGCGGCACTCTAGTCCACTAGACCATCCCAACCCCCCTAACTAGTAAGGGTTCCGGTGTGCTAATTTGGCTCGATACCTTCTCTTTTTAGTCACAAAATATCTATTAATGCAACAACTTGCAGGGGTTCCAGTGTCGTAATTTGACTCGATACCTTTCTTGTTCAGTTACAAAATCAGTAACTGTTTATCCAGGGATACAACATCCAGTTATGTTTTTTAAAAGACTGGATAATCCGTGTCGAAACGTTGCCATAAATTGTAACCCACGCGTAAATGAGTAGATTTACAGATACAGCACCAAGTAGTCCCCACACCTACCAAAACCTTGAGGTCGTATGCACCCCAGAAGACATTCTATTGAAAGAAATTCAAAAAGATAATAACATTCACCCACAAAAATACTTGGCATCCCCAAGATCACAAGTTATTCAAAATACGGGATTCAGATTAAAGGAAGGGGATTTACAAGACTGCAGCCAGGGGATCCCAATATTTGAATAGTCCTGTGAGCCCAATAGGCCTATATGAAATTACCATAAAAAGTATCATACAAAAATATGCCAATTATTATGTTGTGTGTCATTTATTATGTTTATTTCATTTTAATATAAAGAGAGAGAGAGAGGGGGGGGGGGGCAGAGGGAGAGGAGAGTGAGAGAGAGAAATGGCGTTTAGTTTAACGTTCACCCGACACAAACCAGGTTAATTTGCGACTAACACGTTGTTCAATCTTATTTCAATAATTCGCTTGCGCGTAGGGAAGGAAACCGGAAGTATGACAGGCGACCCTACTCCTTGTCACGCACAAACGTGGAATCGAAACCACATCATTTACTCAATAACAGACGTTACGATACAACGCGCACATCATTCGGCTACCCGACCATCATCCCCTGGTCCTGATAGGACTGTTAATTAGGCAAGCAAACTGTCATCCTACAGGTCTAATATTTGTGTACATCGTTGGATTGACAATTTAGGGGGGGGGGGGGGTCGGGATGGCCTAGTGGTGTAGAGTGCCGCGCTTCGACCTCTAGCTGGCCGGTCACCTCAAGCATGTGGCTGTGGTTTCGAGCCCTGGTGTGAGCGTATGTTGCATGGAGATAGGGGCGTCTTCTCAACCTCGTGGGTTTCCTCCGGGCACTCCGGTTTCCTCCCACTGCTAAAGACCCCTACGCGCAAGCGAATTATTGAAATAAAATTAAACCATATGTTAGTCCCGAAATGACCTAGTTTGTGTTGAGTGGACGTTAAACCCCATTTCTCTCTCTCAGGATTGACAATTGCCATGAAGTTGTTAGTTTGTTATTGTAAAGGTGTCCACATATAGTTGTTAGCTTGTTATACTAAGGACAGTATCATACAAAATCGATTATTATGTAACTTGACAATAATTAAAAGGTTCGCTAGATAAACCGATCTATATAATAATATTAATTTTTATACAATAAACTTCATGATGGCAATGACCGGGAGAGGTTGGACGGCACATTTGGGGGCATTAGAAGGATACAAGAAGCCTGGTATGATTTATTTTCCATATAATGACTGCGTACTGAGTATTGTATTTATGGTAATGGCAGTGCAACATTTTGAAATGTATTGCCTAAAAAAATAAATACAAAATACCAGACTTCCTAAATTGATTATCAATGAATATCGTATACAGTGACGTAGTATGGTTATCAATCGCGGTCTTTTCTTTGTGTCATTAAGATTGTAAACAATTCATAGTACTAAGTGACGCTTCGCCGAGGATATTCTTGTCTTTATCAAGCAAACGATAAAGACGAGAGTATCCTCGTCGAAACGTCCGTCGCTTAGTATCAAACTCAGGAATTGTGTATCCATAAAATTGTACCTTGTGTTAATACGTTCAATTACTTCATGCCAATCAAAGAAGATACAAATTATCCAATTGAAACTCATGTTATTCTGCCTATTACATTTCTATAAATTATAAACTGGTTAAGTCTTTGCAACGTTAATCGCCTGTAGTAAGAACCACGCCACATTCAAATAGAACCCAAGACGACAACGAAGCGGAGATAATGTAAACGGGCAAATGTGCTACGACGGAAATTGTCAGTCACGCCATCTACGCCAGGATCTAACCCGCGACGTCTTGATCAGGTTCCCCGGTATATTAATCAAGAAACGAGGTCTTTTGCACGTCAATACATTTACACCAGAAAAGTAACAGAATCCTGCCAGATATGAAACTGATTCTGGATGTGACAGCCACGTAATAATAGACAGTCGCTTTAAATGAACAGATGCGCTTGATATCTCCGAGAATTGTTAATTTCTGGCCAACTTATACTTTCAACTTCTGACATTGATTGTATAGGTTGTCCAGGCTCTTACTACCAATTCCATCGTGTAATTTGAAACATTTGTATAAAATAGTACAACAGAGAGCATTTTTATATCTTACCTGTCACAGTTACTCCTAACCTCAACCAATCACCATGGTAACAGATAACTATCTATTATAACAGGTGATCAGCAAGCGATAATGACATCAGATTGACTCGCTTATATTATAGAGAAAATCATTAGACTTATCGTCAACCTTCGGTTGTCGTCAGGGGCGTGGTGAGGGCAATTATTGAGAAGAAATTATGAGTAACAAAAAAGATTTTGGCACAAAAACCCTTTTACTGACCGCGGAGCTGTGGCCGGCCCTCCCCCGGGAAAATTTCGAAAATTAGAAGCCCAGAAACGCAATCTCCAGCAATCCGAGACAAGAAATACGGTAATAAAATATGATTAAATTTTCCAACTTGACTCTTTCAAAATTTTTTTAATTGGGTCAGATGAAACAATTTTTCCACTTACAAATGTTTTTCATTTTTTGAGTAATTTGATTGTGATTTTGGCGCAAAAACTTTTTGGCGCATGAGTATGGCTACTCATGCACTCATTCTCACCACGCCCCTGGTTGTCGTTCATCGACGGCCAAGCCCCCTATCTCTAGCAGTATTCACAACAATCGTTTTTTATTGTCCAAATTACAGTTATCATCCCCAGTCTAGTATTGAACTCGGAATGTGTTCCAATCTTTGCTCGTTTGTACAGCTGAACGTTCGCGTCCATCGAGGTAGTGATATCGCGGTGTTACTCACGCAGAACCAATCAATCATTTATTTCCGGGTTGGGTAAGACAAATAGTTTAACGCGTGTGCTTTATATCATGAGATCTGTCATTGGGTCAAGTGGTGTGGTTTCGCTTCCCCGCTTGCACGTGACAATGACAAAGTTCGCCTGTCCAGCTTCATCGGTTTTCTCCAAGTCGTCCGGTTTCCTACCACAGCTGAAGATCATTTATACGCGCAAGCGAATTATTGAAATATAATTAAACCACATGTTAGTCCCGACATTGCCTAGCCTGTGTCGAGTGGGTTTTAAACCCTCTCCATCTTTCTCTCTGAGCGGCAATTTTGCTGAATAGCAGTAATTTCGCTACTCTTCTTCGAATCTTTACTGCCAAGTATGTGAGCGTCATGGTGCTATACTTTCGGTTTTAAACCCTCTCTATCTTTCTCTCTGAGCGGCAATTTTGCTTAACAGCAGTGATTTTGCTACTCTTCTTCGAATCTTTACTGCCAAGTATGTGAACGTCATTGTGCTATACTTTCGGATTTCCGTATTTCTAATACTGCCGCAATGAAGCCAAATAATAAATTATAATTACCATATGTTGGACACCAAAAGGCCATGCTGTGCTAAATTGAAGTTAACTCTCCCACATGCTCCTTTCTATTCATGTGCCGTGTAATAGTGATCTGATGATCTATATGTTTCTAGGTGTATACAGGTTCTGACAGCAGCAGGTGCGACAAACAATAAGTCCAATATATTAGTATTTATTAATGATAACAAAACGTAACATCGACCAGTTTCTATTTATAGTTCAAAAGTTATTTATGGTATTTATATATTAAATATTAGGTAAAGGTTCTAACTAAGTCTTGAAAGAAGTTATTATCACTTTCACCGATATACTAAACATAATTATAAAGCGGTAAGGGTGAATCTCTTTGTCTTTCCAGGATTTTTTTTTATTCCAGGAATAGCTTGCACTCTAAAACCTGGAGCAGCTTTGTATATATATCCAGAGGAATTGGTGTTATTCTGAGAATTTTCATTTTTCTAGAAAACATGATGAGAGCATGGGCGAATCTGGGGATGCGGTGGAGGCAGCTACATACAATTTTGTTTTGTAAAACACTTGATGAGAAAAGTGTCACGGTCGTGTGCTTTATCCTTCATCACCGAATGATGGGGTGGGCAGGGCCCAAATAATAGTATAGACATTATGTGATATTATAATAAAATCGCTATTGCCATTACTGAAATTGAATAATCCAGTGTGATCATATCATGTTCATTATAAAACTTGACATAAAACGGGATGTTAGATTTCTCTCTTTAAAAAGTTCAATATGTATTGTAAGTTCCTTTTGAAACTGTCTTTGAGCGAACGATATTCGTTGACATTGCCCGCTCAAAGACAGTTCCTAATGGAACTAAATGTGTATCTACGTAATTAAGAGACGATGATGGCATCATGCATTGCTATTGTCAACTGTCCCTGGAGATGTAATTCTTTTCAATAGTATGGGCAATTTTATCTTTACTAATTCTCACGCGTTTTGTACACTAAGCAATTTGGAGAATTATATCCTTTTGATTTTTGGTGGACCAACAATTTAGTTATGATGGAGAAAGAACTGGGGTTTAAAGTCAACTTGATACAAACCTGGCCATTTCAGAAGTAACATAGTTCACCTCTATTGCAATAATTCGCGTACAAGCAGGAAATCTAATATAGACCACACCACTACCCCCACCCCACCCAGATTTTAAAACTGACGTTTTTTTTGTAAATTTCCATTAAGAGAGAGAAATGGGGTTTAACGTCCACTCGACACAAACTAGGTCATTTCAGTATAAACATATCGTTTCATTTTATTTAAATAATTAGCTTGTCCGTAGGGGTCTTTAGCAGTGGGAGAAAACCGGAGTGTCCGGGAAAACCCGCGAGGTTGGACAGGCGACCCTACTCCTTGCCACGTAGTCTCAAGTCTTTATTTTGGCCTCTGTCTCTCTCTCTGTCTCTCTCTCTCTCAGGGGCGTGGTGAGAATGAGTTCATGAGTAGCCATACTCATGCGCCAAAAAGTTTTTGCGCCAAAGTCACAATCAAATTACTCAAAAAATGAAAAACATTTGTAAGTGGAAAAATTGTTTCATCTGACCCAATTAAAAAAATTTTGAAAGAGTCAAGTTGGAAAATTTAATCTGAGGGGTTCATGGAAAATAACAATATTTTATTACCGTATTTCTTGTCTCGGATTGCTGGAGATTGCGTTTCTGGGCTTCTAATTTTCGAAATTTTCCCGGGGGAGGGCCCCCCGGACCCCCCGCCGCAGGCTCGCGCCTTCGGCGCTCGCGGTGGCCGGCTTCGCCGGTCAGTAAAAGGGTTTTTGTGCCAAAATCTTTTTTGTTACTCATAATTTCTTCTCAATAATTGCCCTCACCACGCCCCTGCTCTCTCTCTCTCATTAAATAAGATAATGGAGGTACAATTTTTGTTTTATTCTAATAGAAGCCACATTTTTGTTTTAATTCCAATGAAAGCCAAAAAAGATAGAAACAATCGACACTATGTTAATTTTTTGTTTAAATACAGAAAAAACCCGAATATTTTCAACGTTATAGTTATTTAACAAGGAGACACCAGGGGCGGATTAGGCCGGTCGGACAAAAAAATAATTTTGTCCAATTTGTCTAAAAAAAACCAAACAAACTTTTTCTGCTGAACATTATGTGGGAGACGGGGTGGGGGTATTGGACCGGCCATGGAGCGATGATGATCATGTTGTATGTGGTCGGTGGCTTTAACGGGCCGTCACGCCATTACTGGAATCTGGAATGGGTTGGTATAATAGACTTTCTGGGCCGGGTGTGCTGCGTGTGGGCAAGAATTCGGAATCCTGCAATGTGGATTCTGAGTTTCATCCGACAATTTCATATTCACCCGACACTGTCGCCCGAAAATTTACTAATTATTAAGTCACTTTCACCTTGTTTGTGGGGATACGCTAGAATTCAAAATTCAAAAAGCAGCTTTTATGAATTTCACTTTCGTCACTCTGTTCAATGTGTCTCGTGGCTCCATTCACAGGGGGAATCAACTAGAGCTCCCGGAAACAAAAAATGGGACATTTTTCAATGAAAATATTCCTAACTTATTCAATATTCCTAACTGGTTAATCAAATGGTCAAAATTTTCTCAACTAGTCCCATATTTTAACCAGTTAAATTCTCTTGACTCATGACGATACAAATCATAATAGCCTACGTTCATTAATTTTAAGACGATATGATAATTTCACAGGTTGATGGTTGTAATAAATAAAGTGCATGTCGGCGTTTCGGCCTAAGTTAATCGACTTATGAAATATATTATTTGACAGAGATTTTAATTTTAAACAGATATGCCACCAAATCGCATATTTGGCGTTCATTTTTAAAAATTTCCAGGGAGATCGACTCCCTGACACCCCGCCCCCCGAACTGGCTCCGTGATCAGTAAATAGGGCCGCTCCAACATGGGAGTGGCCCCAATCCGCCCCTGGGAGCCACATATTTACATGCTATACTGACCATGATGGTTTTTAATGAATATTTTTGAAATTTGTAAATATATGTTTGGACAACGAACGCGCCCGCCCGCATTGGACCTATCTACACGTTATCCCTTGCCGGGACCTCCTTTCTGTACCATTGTCAAACATGATCAGACCGGAAAAATTCCCGATAAATTTTTTTGGTCGATAGGCAGGGATCTAAAACAGGGTCTCAGCCTTATTAGATATATATCATAATATAGGCCTATGTCTCCCACAGTGGGGCATCGTGGCTCCAAAATTTAAATTACCCCATATTTATGTAGACCCTATATATTCACCACAACAATATACCCAAGATATAAATATAGGTTCATGTAAATGCTGTAATGAATATCGCTTTTTTTTAATTTTAATTATGCAATGGACTGAAGCGATTTAGATAGGCTCGTGGAATTTAGCTTGGGGCTGATATTTTTTCTACACAGACTAATCTAAAGATACGTAGAATGAAGAATGATATAACTTCACGTGTTGTTTAACGTGAATGTTTGCTACTAAATATCTTTTAGATTTTAATCATAATTGTTTTCGCGGACTTGGTACTTTTTACCGCCATATTAATGCACTGTTATCAGGTTGGGAGAATTTGTAACTATAAGTACGGGCCCGAGAATTTCAGCCAATCAGATAACCGAAAAATCTTCATTTCGGACACGGATGTAACCTAATTATTCAATGGTAAATGTCAACAAAACAGCATGTCAGATGGATGTTTTCAACCGTTATCATGTACAGCCACATCTACCAGTGGTGTTCGTCCACATATTTGTATAATATGCAAAAAAGTTGACTCTTATGTCAAACATGCCGGGAAAAGAACAAGAGACATAATGTCTAAAACACAAACTCGTGATGGAGGTAAATATTTTAAACTGTTGGTGAAAAGATATTTTCATATTGGATCGTTAGAGCGTCGCTTCTCGCTGAGTCGCTCATTCGTAACGAAACTCAATACCACTCTTCTTGTTACTGAATAATATGCCCCAATCATTATTCTGGTCAACAAATTGTATTATTTTATAATATTCCAATTAATTGATGATACCAGGGGCGGATTCCGTGGGGGGGGGGGGGTGTGACTAGGATGACTAGCTGAGAAATTGGCAAATATATCATTTTTAACTTCAAATTCAAACGTTTGAAGATATAGCTATCCCATGGGGGCAATAGAAAAACAAGCGAGGTAATTGTGTTATTATTTCCTGTGTCATTGATTTTAAAGCGTCATGAATAATGCTTATGTTCGTAGAATAGTGAGTTGACAACCTATTGAGCAAAAGACATAGAAATAATTATGTTTTGACTTCTTAGAAAATATGAAATTAAACATCTAGTACATGTTGAGCAAAAGACATAGAAATAATTATGTTTTGACTTCTTAGAAAATATGAAATTAAACATCTAGTACATGTACTTAGAATAAGGCTATTGTTTATTTTGTGGAGCTGCCAAGCCAGCAAGAGTGTTAAGTCTACCACATAATTATATGATTTGATGAAACCTGCCATGTGAAATTTCAACTGGCCGGTGTCATGGCGCTTTGCAAATGTAGAACGCATTACCACAAAGAAAAACTGTTCTATTACCATTTTAGTGGTCACTATTTGTGATAGAATTACTTATTCCAATACGAACTGCAATGATATGCATTGACAATTGTGCGTTTGAACCTGCATGTATTTGAACTTGCGTAAGGACTCTTAGACTGTATCAAGTGAACTAGTGCTAACCCTTCGGCCACCCCCCCCTCCAAATATAAAGAGCATCACCAGGCTTAGTTCAGCTCTGAACGTCGGTCAAATTACACTTACCCTGAACGTTCAGAGTCTGTCCCCTTCAATCAATGTCGAAAAAAAATTGGAGAACAGTCAATTTTACTGGACAACTTTTCACTCCGTGTAAAACCCTGTACATTATAACGCCTGTACATTTCATTTCGTCTTGTATGACCGACATTCCTGAATGTGGATGTTGACCTGCAGTTAGAGTGTCATGGCGGGGAAATGTAACTTGATGGGAGGGGACGTATTTTTAACAGCTTGTTGTGTCGCTCATACTGCCTCTAGCGAAGTAAGCAAGGTCTTATTTTATCACTAAGATGTTCGTTTACATTGTACAGGCGCCCACACGGATTGACACCCCATCGTTTGGCAGTGAAAAGTTGCCCAGTAAAATTGACTGGGGTTCCAATTATTTTCGACATTGATTGAATGGTGAAGTCCCTGAACGCTCAGGGTGAGTGTAATGAGACCGACGTTCAGAGCTGAACAACTACACCAGGCTGATTAGACCTATGTATTATGTAGTTTGGCAGCCTATCAAACTTTCTTAGTATTATTTCTCTTTAACTCATTATCATTTTCTTTCTTTTTTATAAACCCAGGTTTACTACGAGAAGCTGCTACAAGGAAAGAAGATGAGTCAATTTTAAAACACATTCGTGGTAAAGATTGTGTAGCCATTGAAGTTCGGTATCATACAAATTGTTACAAGAAATATGTAATCTTTATTTCAAGAAAGTCTTCCAGTGTGTAAGTTTCCGGATTTTGTATCAATTTTTATTCCTTCTACAATAGTTGTAAGTATTTCATCTGAGCCAGGGGGATTGGGATGGCCTAGTGGTCTAGACTGCCGCGCTTCGACCTCTAGCTGGCCGGTCACCTCTGGCTTGCAGCTGTGGTTTCGAGCCCTGGTGTGAGCGTATGTGGCATGGAGATAGGGGAGCCTTCTCAGCACTCCGGTTTCCTCCCACTGCTAAAACCCCTACGCGCAAGTGAATTATTGAAATAAAATTAAAAACCATGTTAGTACCGAAATGACCTAGTTTGTGTTGAGTGGACGTTAAACCCCATTTCTCTCCCTCTTCATCTGAGCCTGATAGATTATACCTGCCATACAGAGTGTTGAATTAGGTTGGTTTGGAATCATGAAAATAGTATATGTAGTGATATTTTTATTGCAGAACTGAAGCCAAGTCATCCGAGTATCAAGAAAGCTTTGAAGTTTTTGGCCGATATGTTATACGCACTAGAATAATACATGGAGATGAGGTATTATGTATGTCAAAACTACTTGAAATATTTAAAAAAAATGGTTCTAAAGATTGAAAAATTGGATGCATCAAATTTCAGGTATGCCCTACATGAACATGTTTTATTCTGAATATTTTGGCAAACTCATTATGCTATGTTTGCATTGCCATATATATATGGATATATATGTATAGAAATGTCTGCATGCTTATTCCTTGTTCACAGACTCAATTACTTTACAGGGTTTCTTTCATTGGAAATGGAGTGCAAGAAGCTCCCTGCAAGGAACTTTCCTTTGAATTACTCCCTTAGCATGAATGCTTAACACCATACCACCTTGTATGTCTGTTAAAGGGACAATAACATTCTTGCTGGCTTGGTAGCTCCAGAAAATAAATAATACCCTTATTCTAAGTACTTGATGTTTAAATGTCCTACCTGTTGTGTAAATTATCCATTACAACCTATTTTATTTGTCCAGAGGGTTCGAAAATATTTTAAAATCCAAGCCACATTTGAAAAGGTTTACGTTAGACTTTTCAAATCAATTGGTTGAATTTTTCAAATTTTTTAAATTAGGTGTGTTAAGATGATATTTATATCATCATTTAATTGGAATATTCTAAAATAATACGATTTGTTGACCAGAATGAAGATTGGGACATATTTTTCAGTTACAACAAGTGTGTTATTGGGGCTTTAATTAGTTTGTTATTAATCATCTGTTAGATTGTCTGGCATATCACCCTTGGTGGAAGTCGAGGTAAAACTCCAGCAACAAACGAACGTTGCTTTTATAATGGTGAGAAACGTAGGTGGTTGTTATCCATAAAACTAAAAGCCCTTTCACTTAAGTAAATGCCCTTTTAAAGATAATAATATGATTCTTGGTTTATGATAGAGACTAGAGTTTGTGGGCGATATTTATAAAAATTTAGTGTAATGATCACAGCATTTTGAGAGGATGACCCCTATCAATTTTTAGCGTTCTATGATATTTTGTTCCAGAGATATTCTCCATTTCATTCTGACAGGAAAATGTCTCGTGAACACCACCGAGGCTACAGTTTTTGAAGGATTTAGAATTTAGTTCAATAATTTTGGGGTGAAGCACTATTAGGGTCGTGAGAAGAAAAAAATCCACGGCCTGTCATTTCTGAGTTATCCCCTCTTTTTCGAAATACATGTATAGTTAACGCAATACAGTTCTTCAAATTCATTTCACGGGTCTTGAATGAATGAATCCAATTAAATAGATTCTTCTTGACGTTCCTCATCCTTCAGTTAATGATACAGTTTTTAACAGACTGCTTTCACAGACCGGCATAAAATAATCTGCGACCATTATAAAGTAGATGATCATGTTTTAAAGAAAATTTACTAGTGTTCCAAGCTTCGGCAGCGCAATTTAAGTGTGATAAATTTATTCGTACGGGATTTATTTGACTCGCGCTGTTATAAAGCGTAGGGAAATAACTGGTGATTGGTCTTCATGGGCCAATCAGGAGCTCGTATTGTGAACTAGTGACCCGACCTTGAAAGGTGTAAACAACAACACACATGTAATGGCTGCGCCCATGAAAGAACGTGAATCGACTGATATTTCATCAAATTTACGCTGTATTGTTCATTACGAAGGATTAAGAAAGGAACAAGAACAATTATTTACAAAATCTCGCTGGGATAAATTCCGTGAATGTGCCCACGAATGGCTAAAACTTGATGGGCTAGGGAAATGGATAGCTGAACAGGCGACTTCGAGTGATATAATCAACAAGGAATTTATCGACGCGCCAAAAGATACTGGATTTCACCCAACATGCTACAGGCGTTTTACAGACAAATTCCGAATTGTGTCTGCCCGTAATCGTTTAGAGAAAGAAAAATTAAAATTCCCGACTACAAACCAGCCAGGGAGTAGCGAGAGTGTAGATGATCTGGGACCTAGCTCTCCAAAGAAATTACGATCAAAAACCAGAATACATACCGTCATTTCAGCCGCTCCAGAAGCAAAAAGAAAGAGTAAATCTGTGCTGCCTGTTGTGTGTATTATATGTAAAAAACGTGACAGATTTATCACTGTCGGAGGAAATAGGAAGAAGGATGTATTAACCCAGGCTCAGACCCAAACAGCAGGTAGGCCTAATGTTATTGTTACTTACTAAATTTATAATTATTACTAATAAATAAGTCCTACAGTTTCTAATTTCTGTGTTGTTGTTTTTGTTGTAAATGGAATCAGAAGTGCTACTGCGATCACTGTGAAATTGTTATGAAGCTAGCCGGTAAAGCCCTTTGGCTTTACCCCATTTGTTGATTTGGCACAGTCATTGGTTAAAGTGTTGCACATTTGCTTCCACAAGCAATGAAACACAGAGAAGTTAACTTGTTTTTTATTTTCTTGGCCCACTTGCAGGTGCCTTGCTAAGACGATCTGTCTCTAGATCGTTTCCACTGACAGAAAGGATCTGAACCACAACTGCATGCCAGAGTTGACCAGCCAGGTACATGTAGGCCTCTAAGTGACATTTCCTCCCCCAGCCTTGAGCACACTCAACATTCAACGCTATATGGTGTATAATTTGTTTGCAAATTTGTTTGTAGGCCAACTGTTGAAAGCTGCTGAATTGAAAGAGGATGAAGATATTTTAAGGCATATCAGAGGGCAAGATTGTGTGGCCATTGAGGTCAGATATCACCAAAAATGTTATAGGCAATATACTGAATTTCTTAGACGGTTTTCAGAAAGGTAAATATTTGTGATGTTTTTTTTTTTTATTTGTATTCTCCGCCTTCTTGCCACTGGTATTTTCAAATAGGGAGGTTGGGATGGCCTAGTGGTCTAGAGTGCCGCACTTCGACCTCTAGCTGGCCGGTCGCCTCTGGCTTGCGGCTGTGGTTTCGAGCCCTGGTGTGACATGAGCGTATGTGGCATGGAGAAAACCCAAGCACTCAGGTTTCCTCCCACTGCTAAAGACCCCTTCGCGCAAGCGAATTATTGAATTAAAATTAATACCATATGTTAGTCCCGAAATGGCCTAGTTTGTGTCGTGGACGTTAAACCCCATTACTCTCTCTCTCTCGCATGAAAATAAGATGTTAACCTCTGTGTAAGTGTCTAATTCCTCTGTTCTATGAAATTAATGAGAGTAAACCAAGCTTCAGAATTTTGTTTTAATTGTGTACATGTATATGTTTATTTATATTTTTCAGCAAAGGTGACAAACCCTCCGTCAAATATTTAACCACATACAATATGTTCTGTGAAGATGTCATAAGAGAAAGAATCCTAAATGGCCAGGAAATCATTCGAATGGTCAAGCTTTATGATATATTTGTTCGCCTTGCTCGTCAACATGAAAATGTTGATGCTTCCAGCTATAGGTACATGTATTATACATTTTAGTTTTTGACTCATTTATGCTTCTTGGTACACCCAAATGTATGTCAGCTGCTGAATGCTTTTACTAGCACTAGTCCAGTCTCTAAATCCCCTAAGATATTTTTCCAGCAACAATTTTGACATGTCTACCTAATTTACCCTACAGATTGGTGTACTTTGATAATGTCCCCAGAGCAATTTGCATATGGCCCATCAGGGCATATTTTCTCAGTGCAATGTTCAGGGACTAATTTGGAATGAATTAAACTGAGCCTTACATTAAATTTTTCAATACATGTATTGTTTTCAATTTAGCTCAAATGTAAAATCATGTTTAATTTTGATTTTTAATGATTGTTTCACTTTAATAAATAATTTCATCCTGTTCATCCTGTTTTCTAACCTTTCTCTTCATACCAGATACAGAATTATTTTTTTTACTTATATCTACATGTATGTTTGTAATTTGACCATTAATCATATCCGAAATAGTAGTTCACAGCTACATGTACATGTACATGTGCAGTTGTAAAAATACTGTAGTGGCTAATTGAAAGGGAACATGTATGTTTATCTTAGTGGAAACAAATCATGTGGTTCAATGCATTATAAAGTGCTACTGATCTCCACTATTTCAAAAACATATCGCTCAACTACTGTCAAACATATCCCCTGGCTAGGATATGCCTCAAATCGACTCTAGCATGTTCCATACAAGCGATAATTTCTGAGCAAACATCCAACAGCCAACCCTCAAAGGCCCCTGAGATCCAAGAAACAAAGTAATTATTAGGCTTGTGTGCCCGCACCTGGTCTTGTGCGTCATACAAAACCAGCAGTCACCATACACCTGATAGCCTATCAATTACAGACATTTGACAGAAAGGGAGATAACTCTTTTTACCGTTAATGGATTTCCAGAATTCTTTATTCAATCATGATATTGTGTTTTGGGCACTTTTATTTACATCAAAATCTATCCAATAGACTGTTCATTGCCAAGGATGAAGGCGTGAGGTGTTTTTGCTACTATTTAATTTTATGTCAACTTCAGAATTGTTAGTACAAAAATAGCATTTATTTGACAATTTCATCTGGCCTTAAATCAATAAATTGCAAACATTTTGCTTGGAACTCCCGGATTTTGTGTTCCTGGCTTCCCAAAAACGTATAGTTTTTCTTTTACGGAAGGCCGTGTAGCAGAGTTGCATTTCTAAGCTAGCTAGAAATTTTGGCTGCAGGCCAGTCTCGTGAGACGTACCTGTCATTTGTGAGTTACGCATTGTTTCACCCACTTTTTCCCAAAAAACTTTTTAATGCAATAGGGCCTATGGATTATAAAAGATTCTTTTGGGTTTTGGGTTTATAAGACGATGAGTCCTATAGATTCTCAGCGCTCCGTGTTACATGGAATTATACCCCTTGTCAAAAAGACTTGTTACTGCAATAGAGGCTACATTTTCCAACAGATTTCTTTCAAATTTTGTGTGAAGCATTTGGGTCATAAGAGGATGAATGCTATTGATATTGAGCACTCCGGTCCATTGATTTCTGGAGTCAAGATGGCCTCACTCCCCTCTCCCTTTGTCTAAAACCTTTTTTTGCACGATAGAGACTGCAGTTTTTAACGATCTTGATCCTTCTTTTCCATAGATGTATTACATGTCTGGAAAAATTTGCAAACATGATAGAGATTAGATTTCTTAAAGAATCCTAGATCCAAATCCTTATAAGATGTATAGAAATAGATTTCACCAAAATTAAAACACTTATGGATATATGAGGGCTATGGAAAATGACAGTAACTAGATCTCATTCATCGGTCATTTTTTACATCGGAAAAATAGCCTTTTTTTCAAATCCAAAATTTCAAACATGGCTACAAGCGACATCCACTATGTAGCAATAAAATTGTACGGCCAGTGAAGAATAATGCACACATGGAGATAAAAGAAGGCACATTCTCATGATTGGTGTCATAGAATTGTATACATATTCATCAATAGATTACAAGTATAGTTATCAAGAAAATAATCTAAATACATATCAAATTTGGCCAACTTCAAGGTTTTCCTTTCGGATAAGATGCAGTTGAGACATACATGTAGCTGCTGTGCAGGTGTGCATGTATTTCTATGCGTTGCATGACTATCTTTTTTCCAGGTGTGGTTTTATTGTTTTGCCTTTCTCAGATTTTAAAATTGTATTTTTAGTTCCTTACAGCTAAAGAAAAGGTTACAAGAACATTTCCCACAGTTACTGTTTCACAGACCTAGTAAATGTGTTAAAAATGAGATGGTTTTTGTTCAGGATAAATTGCGTGTGGAAAATTTTAAATCATCAACCAGTGAATACACAGAGACTGAAATGGAGTCAGCTAATACTGGTGGACAAAAAACTCTGACTTTTGATGATGACACTTTACACTGTCTGCATACATCAGCAATGGAATTACGTGTGGAATCTTTGAAAACAGGTGCTTGTGAAGGACGTTGGCATCCACTTGCTTCTGATATCAATATAAAAAGCGCCAAGTCATTGATTCCATTAAAACTGTATAATACTCTTGCATGGATGATCGGAGTTTCGGATGATCCAACACTAGAGTATTATGTCGAAGTTGAAGAATCTGTTGATTTAAAATTAATTTCTATTCTCCAAGGTATTATACTTTTGCAATATCAGGGCAGGAATCGTTCACTAACTTGATTCACACCCAGAGGGCATTTTAAGATATGTGAGAGAGAGAGAGAAATGGGATTTAATGACTGCTTGACACAAACTAGGTCATTTAGAGACCAACATATGTTTCATTTCTATTTCAATAAATCACTTGCGCATGGGTTCTTTTGCAATGGGGTATCAAGAACCAGAGTAAACCCATGAGGTTGGACATGTGACTCTACTCCTTGTCATGTACAACCAGGGAGGCGAAACCCCACCAGTTGACTCAATGATGGACCTTGTGATACAGTGCGCAACGCTGACCAATCGGCCATCCAGCCCCAATATCGTATATTTTACTTGAGTAATTCCTTGCATACGGACACACACTGTTAGTGGCAGATAACTAGAGACCCCAAAGAAAAGTGGCAAGATAAGGAAGGCAGCTAAACTACTTGTTGCTTTCAGGCATGGATTAAAAACCCCCAACACTAGCATCCTTGACACTCCTGGTAGTAATGAGCAAGCGTCTAGCTTACTAACCGAGCAACTATGCATGGTTTTCCCACCACTTGTATCATTGACACCCAGTCAAAACAAATAAAAGCAGACTAATGTGGGTTTTATCTTATTCTATATTGCTTTATTATGTGCTATGTGTATACATACAATTCTGTAATATGTTGAATATATAATATCCCATAAATACATACAATTCTTTATTATGTTGAATATATAATAACATTAAAAAACAAACAAAATATATGTATTTATTCATCTTAACTTTCTTGGACCACCACTAAATTATCTTCTGTACCTTAGACTGGCCCTCAAGTTCAGACTTTAAGTTAAGAATTTGCTCAAAATTGTTTGTCTTTTCCCAACTAAAATATAGCCGTTTATAAAACTTTTGTTGTTTTAGTGTATGAGATACATGTACATAAATAAGAAACTATGTGCACAAAGTTTTTTTTTTCGGGATCCAAGATATTTCTCATAAACAGTGACAGAAAGTTGAGTAAATTCTTAACTCAAGTCTGAGGATGCTTTGTGAACTCGGGGCCAGAGATGGCCAACCTACTGCACATACATGTATGCCAAACATGGCACAATGGATGATCAGACGTGACACATTGCATCCCTGTGATAATAAAATAAAGTAAGACATTAAGCTTACTTATTATTTTTCAAGGAATGTTATCTTCTTTCACATTAACCTGTTTTTTATTTAAAGATGTTGTTTAATAAATCAAACTGGGAAAGATGAACTGTAATACATGTAGTGTGGTAAAAATGCTAATTATTTCTATTATATACCTATATTTACATGGAGTAGACAGGGGTACAACAGTTGTATGCTGCATCTGATTGCATGTATTGATAATAAATTGGCACATGGTACATGTATATAAAAAGTTGGCCACCTGTGCCATAGACCAATGTTTAGCTACAGAATATATATATTATAATGTATATTTATGCTGATACCGGTACATAATTCTTTAATAAAATATATGACATATATGTTCATTTAAATTCATATTGACCTTCATCCCTGGTTTCGACTACTATAAGTTTCGTATTACCTATATTGTTCAGAAATAATCAAAATGCGGTTTATCGTCTCACATGTAACAAATGTCAATGGCTGTTTAAGTGCACACCAATATGTACATGGTTGGATCTACTTTTTTTGGTCCCATCCAAAAAACTAGTTGCATTGTCTTTGTATGTCTTATCACCCCTGACAAGTAAACACCAGGTTTGGAGAAGCCTAAAGGTTCTTCTTAACCCTTACCAGTATGTTAACTAGGAACATCCTAATTCTGATCACCAGACTACCATAATCTTTGGCATGGTAGAAAACCAGGGAGAAAGTCATGATGGTTGAGTATTGATAAAATATAAATATTAAGAAATAAACTGTCTGGTCAAACATGTAAATTATCACATTCACCACATTGCTTTCTAATTTGTACACAACCTTAAATATGAACATCTTAATCTTTATAGTATTTATACACTATCAAAATAGAAAATAAAAGTATCACTGAAATGAAAGTGTTTATATATGAAAACTGATGATAACTCACAAAACTTAGGCTTTAAACTTTAACTAACAAAATATTTCATGAACATTTACAACATCTAAAATACAGAGGATTAAAATCAATATGGCTCAAGAGAAGCAATTTTGTACGTAGTGATATTAGGGTATAACCTGTGGCAGTCAAAACTTCAAAATTTTATTTGGGGCTTCGCTTTAACAACAAATGTGATAGAAAATCGCAAAATTTTTCAATCTGGAGGTTAGTGACTAGAGAATGATCAACATCTGAATCTAAGGAAACTTTACAAGAAGCAAAATATGAGTTGTCAATAGGAAGTAGAATTTTAAATAATATTCATCTATAAGTGAACTTCAAATTGAAAAATTCTCTCACTGGTTATAACTACTTAAACAATTGCATGACAATATTGCGTATACATGTACTATATCTAGGCATAGAACAATAACTAAACAAGCTAAAACAAAAACATATACTAAAAACCATAAACATACTCTGTAAGAAAACATGAACCTAATAAATCTAATATAAACAAAATAAAACAAATATATCTAATACTATTTTGAGATTCTGAGACAAGGTTATGATTAAAAATAATATTTTTTCTTTTTTATTATACATATACATGTATTTTCTAATTTTATTTATGTAAACCATAACAATTATTATAATCGGTGATCGGTAGTTTTCATAATTTCACATCTTATTTATTCTTTAATATAATTATGTGGCTCAAATTGAGTATTAAGTTTTTATTGATCTCCCGAGCCAAAGTTATTTCAAATGAAACTAGAAACAATGAATATTCAAATATTGTCCAAATTTTTATAAAGTGCACAGGCCATATATGGACATTTGGAACATCTTACAAATAGTTAAAATAAAAAATGTCCTCCACAATGTGCCTATACTTTCTAAAAGTAAATGAGTTGCAATCAAGACAATACCACTAGGTATGTAATTTGGGCTACATAAAAATTACAATGTTTAAGGCTTGATGTGTCATTTGCATTTTCACTAAAATACAAATATTTCACGGCCTATAATCCATGCTAAATATGCACTCAGATTGGTTAGCAATGCTAGTTAATCGCACTATAAACAAAAGCAATAAAAAGATTTGATCAAAAACTGTTTTGTTTCTTAATATAAACTAAAACTATTCAGATGAAGATGTTTTAGGACATCTTTTTGTGTGCATGTCACTTCTTGGATATTAAATTTCTTGCAATCTTTCTCATAATCGAGCAAACAAGTCCCCATTTGGTTGTGAACGTAAACAATAATAAGTCTAAGACTGGTTTGTGAACTGTTTTAGATTGGTTCACAGAATCAAGCTACAATCAAGGGCAGATAATTTGAATATACACCAAGGGTGCAAAACTCACTGTAAAAGTAACACTGTATGTCTAATTATTTTAAGAATCTGGGGCAGTCAATATTTACAAAGGGTTAAGAGAAAATTCCAGTTACTTAAATTGAATATTAAGTCGTTTGGAATAAACTCCTTAGAGCTTTGATTGCCCCAAAGTATCGGTCTTTAGAGTGCCCCTAACTGTCTTGGCATCCCCAAGAACTAGATTGGGTATGACAGCTAGTAAAAAGAGAAAATATTGATCAGTTCAAGGGTGGGGGAAAGAACAATAATTGAAATACATATACAAAGATAGGCTGGCACTGCCAGGCAGGATACGCCCACATTTTCGAGAGATGGACAGAGAACAAGCAATACCGAAAGTGATTTTTCCTACATCTTTAAGTCCTGTATTTCATACTGTATTGGGAGCAGCCATTTAGTTGGTCAGTTCCAGTCTGATATTAATGAAATTCGAAAGCGACAATGATTATGGTGTGACGGTACACAACCTAGAAATGTGACTTTTCATCAAAATCGGATAAGAATTGTGACCTGTAGAGAGTTCACAACCATGATATACCATATTTTTACACTATTCGCGTACAAACGGCGACCATTTCGTCCGGCAATTTTGGTACGATTTTCACGAAATTAGAACTCAACCTTCCTCATCAAAATCGAATTAAAATTGTGACCTATACAGGGTCCACAACCATGATATATCATTTTTTTAACAGTATTTGCGTACAAATGGCGGCCATTTTGTCTGTCAATTTTGGTCCGATTTTCCCGAAATTCAAACTCAACCTTCCTTACAGTGTAACGGTGATATAATCAAACGTGTTTTTAAATCGGATAATAATTGTGACCTCCAAGCTAAAAAAAAAGCCGATTTTGCGTATAATCAGGGGCCATAATTCAGGAAGTTACGATCCGATATGCGCAAATATCGAAAGGAAGCAAGATCTTTGGGTTATAACCTTGAATTTCAAGTTTCATCAAAATCGAATCAAAATTGTGACCTCCACAGGGTCCACAACCTTGATATACCATTTTTTAACAGTATTCGCGTACAAACGGCGGCCATTTTGTATGGCAATTTTCGTCCGATTTTCCCGAAATTCGAACTCAACCTTCCTTAGTGTGTAACGATGATATAATCAAACGTTTTTTTAAATCGAATAATAATTGTGACCTCCAAGCTAAAAAAAAAGGCGATTTTGCGTATAATCAGGGGCCATAATTCAGGAAGTTACGATCCGATATGCGCAAATATCGAAAGGAAGCAAGATCTTTGGGTTATAACCATGAATTTCAAGTTTCATCAAAATCGAATCAAAATTGTGACCTCCACAGGGTCCACAACCTTGATATACCATTTTTTAACAGTATTCGCGTACAAACGGCGGCCATTTTGTATGGCAATTTTCGTCCGATTTTCCCGAAATTCGAACTCAACCTTCCTTAGGGTGTAACGGTGATATAATCGAACGGTTTTTTAAATCGAATAATAATTGTGACCTCCAGAGGGACCACAAGCTAAAAAGGGTGATTTTTCGGACAATCAGGGGCCATAATTCAGGAAATTACATTCCGATAGCCGCAAATATCGAAAGGAACCAAGATCTTTGGGTTACAAACATGCATGTCAAGTTTCATCAAAATCGGTTCAAAATTGTGACCTCTATAGGGTCCACAAGCTAAAAACGTGATTTTTCGTACAATCAGGGGCCATAATCCATGAATTTTTGATCCGATACATGCCAATATCGAAAGGAACCGAGATCTTTTGGGGATAAACCTATATTTCAAATTTCGTCAAAATCGGATAAGAATTGTGACCTGTAGAGAGTCCACAAACAAATTGTGGACGGACGGACGGACGTCCGGACGGACGGACGTCCGGACGGACAGGGGCGACGACATAATACGTCCACATGAAAATGTGGGCGTATAAAAATTAATCTATGAATTGGAAATGTGTTTTTGTCATGGTCCGTGCAAAAAAGATTGGAATCAATTTTATATAAAACAGCTAGACTACTTGTTACTGTGTATTGTCTAAAATCCCTTTGGTTTTTATTTTGTAATATAGTACTTTTAATATAAATAAATGGTAAAAAAGATTCTAAATATCATTATGATCGTTGTAAATTTTCTAAAATCTTATTTTATACAACAAAAATTTCCTAAAAAGTTTTAAAACCTATCAAAAAATAAATCCAACCTATTTCTGTTTCATCATTAAGTGTTTTTAGTATATTTGTTGTACTTCTGATAAGCTGTCAGTGTGTTCTTCATCAACATAGCCACTGTCAATGGTCCGACTCCACCAGGCACTGGTGTTATATGCGCTGCCTTCTCTCGTACACCTGAAAAAAAGAAGTAATATTATTAATTAATTAATATTATTAAGTAATATTATTAATTAACTCTCTGTTATTATCTATCACTCGGCAGATTCCGGTACAATCTAACCTCGCCTGTATGATGAATTCCACCGTATTGGAACTACTTTAAAAGTCGCAGATGAAAAATGGCTGCGCTCATGGTGCCTTGTAGGAATAGAGATACAATCTTCACAATGTACATAGCTTTCCATGTCTGAAGCTGTTGGTTTTTCAAGTTTATCCGATTTTCTTTAAACAAAGGATAACTTTGCAGCAAAAACCCCACACACTCAACAAAAGACACCATCTTTGGAACTTCTTTGTAAAAGCGGCGAATGTTCTTGTTAAAGTAAACCGGTAGCCGCATTGCAAATGTATGGGCGTAAGTACATATCACTTACTGTCATACAGTCTATGGGAGAGAGAGAGAAATGGAGTTTAACGTCCACCCGACACAAATTAGGTCATTTATGGGCTAACATATGATTCATGTATAGTATGCCATCTATGATATGTTGGTCAGATAAACATGATTGTTAAAACTGCATAATTATATATTACATACCTTCAAAGTCAACATCTCCTACAAGTCTTGATTTACCAGTCTGTGGGTCTGTTATTCTGGTAATACCTACATCTATTATGGTAACGCCTTCCTTTACCATATCAGCAGTTACTAGATTTGGTATACCTGTAGCACTAACTATTATATCAGCTGTTTTTGTGAAAACTTTCAACTGTTCTGGTGGCGTGTAACGATGACATATTGTAACAGTTGCATCACCTAGTTTAACAAATTGATAAATAAACAATAACAAATAACATAACTTCTTTGATAGGCATTTAGCAATTGAAAATATTAACACATGGTACAATTTTATAAATACACAATTACTGAGTTTAATGGAGCTAAATTGACACAAGTGGGTCACAGTGCATATAATAATTTAATATGAATTTATATAAAATGATTTACATTCAATCATTTCCGTCTTTACTCTTATTTCAAATTAAGTTATTTTCGTCGAAATAGGGTCTACGTCTGAAGTCTCAATCGAATGTCTAGCATATGCTCTCCACATAAGAATATGTATCACCATCTAGCCTCGTTCTTCAAGCCCCTTGTTAAAAATGGACCTAAAATGCATTATGGTACATGATTCGTGTACCAATGGTAAATTTTGTATGTTGTCTTAAATATTGGACATCTAAAGCCCATCTTTTTCCGGTAAGATCACAACATCAATGTTGATTTTAATTGACAAATAATTTGTGTTTTCATTGTCGAAGATTTTGGATCAGATTGAGTTGGAGACTTAGCTACTTTAAAGTAACCTTTCGGCGACGATACACTCATCTTATCAAGCAAATAATACGTAATATATTCAGAATATGCAACATGGTGTCACCATGTTGTCAGTGTTATAGTGACTCAAAAGGCACAGTGTCTAAAATCTAATAGCCATCTTTAGTTAGGACTCCCAGCTTTGGAGCCATGGTGGCACAGTGGGTACAGCACTGTCTCACCAAAACTCATCAGGATTTTCTAGTTTGGTTTCCCCTTGTCAGTGGTGAAAGATGAAGAGTCTGGCAAGGAAGTGGCATCTAGTTGTTTGTATGTAATTGTTGGTACGTATGTAAAAGAATACTTTAAATCTAAATAATAAATAGTTACAGTAGGCAGAGACAACGCATTCTAGGGTAAATTTCCTCATACATGTATCACATGTGGGGGATACACTTCTTCAACAGCCCACTTATTGCAACACACAAGACATGTAGGACTTTGAAACCCCATTGAATTAATTGTTTACAAAGTTGCAAAAATAGATAAGTATTCCAAAAGTTAGCTATGTACGTTCAATTTGGGTGGTTTCTGGTTTGAATATGGCCATTTTAAAGTTTAAAGATTTAATCATCCTTATAAGTAAATAAAGTAGAAGTAGAAATAAACAAACCTGCGTTATTTCCATGTTCACCATCAGCATGTAAATACATAGCTATTGGCATACCAACATTTTTAGATCTTCCTATAACTACAGCATTCTTACCAAATGTTTCAACACCTAAAAATACAATCAGTCACATACTGACATTAGCGTCATTATCGAGAGGTCTTTTTTTTTTAACTTTGATTGAATCCAAACCAGGACAATATCTAGCGTTGGTATTTTGAGTACTTATTAGTGTTGACTAAGCCACGAGAAATTTGGTATTTAAGTGACACTATTAGTACTTAAATTCTTTATTATGCCCAAATGATGTGTAAACAGTAAACTTCCATATCATATAGCTTTACACAGTAAACCTCAATATCATACATCTTTACACAGTAAATCCAACTAACACCGTCAGATTAACGCATGATGGAATAATTAGGTACATGTTGAGATAACAGTATCATTGCAAAACAAATGTTGATTTTTATCAGACTTAAACTGGCTTTTGTAAAACTTAAGGTACAGTAAGCAAAAATTTATTTTTTCTTTGGGGGGTGGGGGGGGGGTTCTATTGGCAAGCTGGGTGTTTTCTTTTTTTATAATTTTTGTTCTAGTCAAATATTATGGAATATATATTTGTACCATGAAATTCAACTGTTCTAGTAATTTGATAATCGATTTCAAATCCATCAGATGATCATTTTAGCTTCCAGAGTGCCTAGAAAATTGTTATGTTATCAAGGGCTATAATTCAGAAATCATTAAAAATCAATCAGCAGTTTTATGTCATCAAAACCAACACAAGGTACGGGAAAATGGACAGATTAGCTGATCACAATATACAACCACAGTAATAATCAATATTTCAAATTACGTGGGTCGGAACATTTATCACTAACCTTGCCTTCGTAACATTTCCATGATGCCAGCTGGAGTAGCAGGAACAAAAGATTCTTCATCAACACAAAACCGCCCAATATTCAAAATGTTAAAACCATCAACATCTTTTTCTGGAGCCACAGCATCACAGATTCGACGTTCCGTTATATGGGGCGGAACAGGAAGTTGAACCAGTAACCCGTCACATGAAGGATCGTTATTTAAAGAGTTTATTTCTTCTATTAATTCATGCTCTTTAACTGTATCGGGTAGTCGAATCGTATCACTTATAATCCCTGCAAAAAAAAACCCATAGTATTTTCCAGAATGAATTGAAACAAAATGAGGAGCTTAACTATAGCACTTTAAAAGTAACTGGTAATGGATTTGTTATGCTTATATCTTAGTCCTGAAATGACCTAGTTTGTGTCGAGTGGAAGTTAAACCCCATTTCTCTCTCTCTGTCATGCTTATAATCCCAAACCCAATCTGTATGACAGACCCACCCTAACTGCAGAGAAGTGAAAAAAAGAGCTAGCTACCATCTAATTTTCGTATGTTAGTTAGGCCTACGTCCCGAACCTTGGAGATTTTTCTAAAGTGCGCCATTCTCCCCAAGAAGAAGATTACAAGGTGTAGGCTTATGCTAAGAAATTCTTACCTGTATATTGCGCAGCCTTTATTTTATTTCTAACATAAACAACACTAGCATCATTATTACCGACTAGTAAAACTGTAAGCTGTGGAGGTCGTTGACCTAATGATATTATTTTGTCAACCTCTGTTTTTACTTCATCTTTAATCTGTTTGGCTATAGCTTTACCATCAATTAGTTTAGCCACTTTACGTCTGAAATATACATAGAAAAGAACGAATGCAATTGGGTTCTAATAGTAAGTGCAGGAGAACTGCATTACAAGCAAAACAAAGCCGATAAGACAAACCTGTGGACAAGACAAACTACACAGACATTGCAAGAAATAAACAACAACTATCAAATCTAGTGAATTAATCTGGGGGCCAGTTATAAGTATCCCCTGCACTGTATGGTTCTTATATCCTGTAATCAATAACACATGAAAAAACCCAAATTGATTTACAAGAAAAAGGAAATGCGGCCGGCTTTGACGGAACAGAAACTCACAATTGACAGTTGGAAATAAAAGGAAACAGCAGAAAATTTTTCTTTTAGTTTTCATTTATGCTAATAGTGTGTTATAGTTTTTCATTTGGCATGACACTAGATTAGGTTGGACTAGGCGCTATGACGACTGCACCTTAGTGTGTAACTATTAAACTCATTGTAAACTACAATATGATTAAAAGACTATAATGTAAAAAGGATTATATTATACTTATTTTCTGTAAAAGGAACTAGAGTTTGTTCTTTTTTTAAAAATGGTTTCTTATGAGCTTACATAGCTAATTTTAAAATAAAAGAAAAAATAAGGTCAATGTCAAACCATTTTTATAAATTACTATATATTGCCCCCGGCAATGTCAGTTGTTGATTATTTGAAAATACCGATACAAAAGACCCATGATCATTAATTTCATTAAGACACATGGTCATTTAAAGAATAATATATACTGGTAGTAATAGTATAAGTAAATAGTTAAAAAAAGCAGTGGCACCAATATATATAGAAAATCAACAGTTAAAGTAGCTAAGTCTCTAACTCAATATCATCCAAAATCTCCGACAATGAAAACACACATTATTTGTCAGTTTAAATCAACATTGATGTTGTGATCTTACCGGGAAAAGATGGTCTTCTGATATCTAATATTTTAGACAAAATGAAAAATTTATAATTGGTACACAAATCGTCTCCCATAATGCGTTTCAGGCCCATTTTTAATTTTAACAAGGGACCTGAAGGACGAGGCTACGCGGTGACGCATATTTTTATCCGGAGAGATGCAATAATGTAGACTGGAATAGCCAAGCTCTAAAGATTGGCATGCGATTTAGACTTCAGGTGTATATTTCGCCGAACATAACTGATTTGAAATTAGACTGAATGTAAATCAGTTTAAATACATTCAAATTGCATTATTATAGGCGTTGTGACCAATTTGGGTCAATTTCTAGGTCCCAAACATTAGCGATTTAGCTCCTTTAATTGTTGATCTTGATATACTGGCAAAAAGAAAATTTATCTTGTAATTATATAATGTTTATGGCAGCATTGACCTATTTCACATTTGGGTTATTTTTTGTTATATAAGCTAGAGCAATATATAGGCCAGGGACATCTTTTTTAAACAATGAAATATGCAGCTAGAAAGAAACTTATGGGTGCTTGCAAAGGTGCAATAGCGCCGAAAGGTGCTGATTAATTAATTGGTCTGCATTATAAATTCAATGGTACACCACAATTAATTAATAAAACCAATAATACCATGTAATTTATGTTTTTATATTATTATTAATATTAATACCATCAACATTAATATATCATTTAGTATTTAGGAGTCCATACGATGTATGTCACTAGAATTTAGTAGAAATGGTTCCACTACTGTCTGATGACTCTATGAGTATGATGCCTTCTAGGCTTCTGTCTTACTTCAGGCACAGTATTTACAGTTTTAGGTTACATAATACAAGATAGTAACTATAATGTCACCTACAATGTACTAAGTGTATTATATTATATGTTATAGAATACAATACAAATATTGTTTTAAAATTTAAGTAGTTCACTATGACGATTGACTCAATAATATATTTATGATGACCCCAGCTCTGATAGGCCTATATCACTGACATTAGGCTATTATTATTACGGTACTGATAGTGATAAGTTTCCTATCCATTCCTGGTCATATTTTTTTTAGTAATCAGTCCTAAAAAGACAAAGAACATACCTTGGGGTACTGTGAAAACATCTGTGACATAATAATAAACGGAGGCCTGCAGTTGCATCATCACCAAATTGAACTTTCTCGTTCCCAAGAAGTTTCCTTGGAAATTTTCGATTAAATTGTGTTGTAAAGATAAAAATTGACCGTTTTATCAACATATTAAAGTTCAATGTTTAGCTTTGTCTGCACTGTATTATAGAATTTGGCAATTCTGCCGCGCGACAATACAGTCTAAATATCTTCACTTCTTGTTTCAAACACGTTGCATTTTCTTTCCATTCGCCGATCATTGCAGACGACATCTCGCAACTTGACGAACTTCCGAGATTATCAAAAATGCTAAATTGCGTTGAAATAATATTACATGTTGATTTTGTTTGTATTCTCATACATATACGTATCACTTGAATATAAATGATTTAGAAATAAATAAATATTTTCAGAATTAATTAATGACTTGTTTTGTTTTGAAACAATTTTGTTTGAGGCTAAAAAATGGCGACTTCAGAAGTTTTGTCAGGGGGAGGGATAAGCTTGCAGGAAGAATTAGCCAATGCATCTAAACCTGAAGAGTGGCCTAGCCCTGTCATAGCTCCTAAAGAACCACCTAAAGATGAGGAACCAAAACCAGTCATAATAAACCCTAGATATCAAAGTAGGTCACTAAATTTCGTTGGTTATTGCAGTGATTTTTCGCTGTTGATGACCAACAGAAATTTAGCAGACGAATTATTTTCGTAATACATAATTTTATCACTGGCATTGCCCTTTCATTTACTAATCTAATGTAAGCCTGAAGGTAAGTTACCTTTACCCTATCTTATTTGTGTGTTGTTGAATGGATGAATGAAAGACACCAGGTGGATAGGATGTCAAATGACATTAAAACCTGCTGGGCCCACAAAAAACAACAACAATCAAAACAGTACCTGTGACTGTGTACAAGATCTGTCCATGATTGGGATCTAGCATATTTGTATAAATATTATATTTAACACCATATCATAAAAACACATAAAATCTGTAGATGTTATATGATTTTTTCACACGCACATGATACTGATACTGATAGGAGATTTAAAACTCAATTCATGTTCTTAAAGGGACAATAACACTCTTGCTGGCTTGGCAGCTCCAAAAAATAAATAATAGCCTTATTCTATGTACCAGATGTTTCAGTGACCTACCAGTACCTGTTGTGTAAATTATCCATTACATCCTATTTTACTTGTCCAGTGGGTTCGAAAATATTTTAAAATCCAAGTCACATTTGAAAAGGTTTACGTTAACCTTTTCAAATCATTTAGTTGAATTTTTCCAATTTTTTGAATTAGATGTGTTAAGATGAAATTTGTATCATCAAGTAATTGGAATATTGTAAAATAATACAATTTGTTGACCAAAATAAAGATTGAGACATATTATTCTGTTTCAACAAGAGTGGTATTGAGCCTGTATGGAATGAGTTTTGTGGTTGGTCATGTTATAAACTCTCCTTAAGTTGCTGGTTTTAAAAAGAATCTTAAAATTAAACTTTTTAAAACATGCTTTTTAAATGTGAACACGTTGACATTTTAATTTTTTAATCTTTAAATAAAACTATAATGTTTTACATTACTGTATTTAATTATAAAGAGACGCCTAGCACAGCCTATTAGCTTTGTATACTTGTTGCTTTAAGAACTATAACTCGCTACTCTTCATCATCGAAGACCAACTAATTTCACACATGGTCCACAATAGATTTACAGATATCCTTATTATACAATATATATTGATCCATATCAATATCAAAACTTTTTATTCTCATGAATCTCTGACTGCTTTGCATAACATTTCAAAGATTCCCCAAAATTCTACCAAATTTAAAACTTTACCAAAAGCTGACTAAAAGACCAATGAATTGATCTTCAATATGGGAGACCTGTCATGGAAAAATTTAAGCATACATATTAACATTCTAAAATATCTGTAATAAACTAAATAACAAAACATGACTTCACTTCACACTAGACACAATTTTGTTATCAACTTCGACCTAGGCCAATTCCTTTCTCCGATTTTGTGTATCGATGTTTTTAAAAACTAGATCCATGAAACACTTGGATGTACTGTAATTATGTGTTTCTGTTAAATATTCCAGTAAATTACTCATAAACATTACATTTTTACTTAACATTACTTAATTCAGTTTATGCTCATCCACTATGTTAAGTGTCCATGTAGATACATTGCAGTTGCTAAGGAGACTAATATCAAAGAAATGATTCTTACATTACAATCATTTTGAAAAGGATTAATTACATACACATTAGGGAGGTGATACATGAACATAGTGGTAAGGAGTTAAATTACTGGAAATCAGATAAAATTACTCTCTACTAGTCAGTCATGGAAATCACCCTTCATCCACAGCTAAAGGAGGAAATATTTCATGTCCTGCCACCAGGATATGACTAAGCTTATCCTTGAGTGAAAGAAGAAGAAATGTCAGGAAATGTATATTAGCTTTTTAATGTCTCACCGGTTGTAAAAACCTATTAATTTAAGTTTTCCATGATTTGATTTCAGTCATGCTGTTTTAAATTGTCTTAAGATGCCATTTGTTTTTTTTTTTTGTTTTGTTTTTACTATTATTATTATGTATTATTAATGAAAATAAGCTTATGCCTTTTGGAGTTGACACTTTAACACACTTACATCAGCAGACTACATATGAAATCTGGAACTTTTACCATAATGACTTCCAAATAAACCTCCAATTAAATATCTTTTTAAAGATAGATAAAGAAATAAACACATTGTCCTACCAATTTTAACCAAGCATTTCTGAACTCTTTCACTCATGGAGGTAATATGGTGGACTATCCTTTCCACCACACTGGGTATTCTGATTTACTATTTGCAAAGGATGCACATAAATAAGCACAATCATTCTGCACTGTTTCATTCAAGAAATGAATCTACTGGGTAATCCTATCCCACCACACAGAGTATTCTGATGCATAATGTGCATTGATCTAAAAATAGATCCTGAAAGAAAACAGAAATAAGATTGTTCTACATGTATGTAGGCCTATTCTACATTGATCAGATTTGGACGGGAAGTGCTTATTATAGTCGACATTGGGTTTGAATAGCATTGAAGGGAAAAGGTTTTTTTCATAACCATTTATGTTTCAGGGGCTGGCATTAACTATGATATATCTGAAAACAATTATCTGTAACACTTTTCAAGAAAATGTGTTATTAAAATGTTAATAAGAAAGCTCATCATGTTCTTATAAAGCGAAAATGGAATTCATTATTCTGATTCATTGGCTATGTTCTAACATTGAATAAAAATCTAATGATAGAATAATTTTAGTGTGGTGAGATACCGCATCCCCTGATCCCCTCCCCTCCCCTACGATCAAATGTCATAAATAAACAAAAAACACATCATCAAACACTTCTTCATTTGTACAAGTGTCCCTTTTTGCTGTCATGACTTATTCATAAAAGAATTTTAGGCCCTTTTGTTTTGTTTCCGTTGGGAGTATTTAAATCTAACAAAATAAAACAGTAAACATGATTTTACCTCTTTGTTTAAGATTAAGTGAGTTGCTTGAAGTTGTTTATGATAAAAATATGTGATTTACCTTATACATTATGTGTCAAAGAAAGTTAGAATTTAAAAGATTAATAAAAACTCATTTTATTTGATGTATAAGATTTAATTTTGACACTAGGGCATGATTTTTCTGTTATTTTCTTGATTAACTTAAATGGAGTTATCTCCCTTTGCCTAGAGATATGCAATGACTAACTAAAAAAAAAATTCACAGTCACACATCCTGATAGCAAAAAATAAAATATAACTAGATATTTCCTTGAATTACATTTTGATTTATAAACAATTCACATGTTTAGCCTGTGTTGTCAACCATTTCATCTTGGGAGATACTCCAGTAATAATTAATTAATGTGACCTACATGTGGTATAATCATATTGTGTGTGTGTGTTAGAGATCCAAGAATCAATAACCGGTGGAATCCATTGCATGCAGACATTTCAGAATTTACTGGAATTTTCCTATAATTGTTGATAATTCTTAGTTATTTCTGAAATAACTGGTACATAATTTCAATACTGAGGTAGCCAATTATTCTGGATGGGAGAAAAAATAGTTAAATTTGAGATGTGAAAGGTGCGAAGCTGGCATTCATTTGCCTGAAAGTCTATCTGTCAGACAGATACATAAGCTTATATAGAAGCCATATTGGTGTGTGGTCGTAATTCCACATGGCGGAGGAGACGATATATTTGTGTAATTTCCGTGTGTCAGTGGATGGAGATTGGCTGTGTTTAAAGGAATTAAGTGATGTTCAGTTAACATTACAACCAGAGGTCATAGAAGATGGTAAGTGATGATGACATCATTAAATGTCACATTATTTAGTCATGTAAACATTATAACTATTAACATGTCATTATTGATAGTCATGTATCATGTACAACAGTATGCACTATTGATCTTTTTATCATTTGATTGCCCTTTGTACTCTATTCATTTCTGTTATTAGTTTAAGCTTACTATTATTTTATCATATTTATAGGCTAATATGACATATTGGTGTAATAATATGTGAAATTTATGTCTGAACATATTTTGGTATTTTCGATTTGAATTGAAGGAGACTTGACTTGAAATTCTTTCTGGAAATCCCTGTTATTTGCTTCTTTTATCTACAGAATTTGTTTACCTAATGTTATCAAAGCAAAACCCTATCCCAAATTTCTATATTATTGGATATATCAGAAGAGTGAAGGAGCCCACTGCATTTCACATAAATGCCCCATTAAATCATGGAATTTATTAACTGAAAATTTAAACATTGGAAAGTTTTTTTTTTTGTTTATTGCAGTCTTTTAGACTTGGCTTCATTTCAAAATCCTGTTACATGTTATAAGTAAATGTATTCCAGGATTCTTAAGATGTTAGAGATTGTTGTAATTCAGCCAGATTGTGTAATATATACAATCAGATAACACAGAGATTCATCCTGTTAGAATTGTTTGGGTTTTGTTTTATTCATTTATACTGAATATCAGATTTATTCCTATGGCCATAATCAATTTTTGGCTTCCACACTCATGCTGAGAATGACATTATATTCCTTCCAGTGTTAACAATTAGCATTCTCATTCAGCTAGATGTAAAGGGGGGGTGGGGGATGATAGATAGGGATATAAAGCGTACACTTTAGCATTGACAGAAATGGTCTCATCAAATGCAGAATTTACTTTTAGAGTATTCTAAATACTTATTTGAATTTTATTTGAATATTTGATTCAAATGCAAATTTTACTATTGGAGTATTCTAATTTCTAAACCATTATTTGAATTCTATTCGAATAATCAATTTAACTGAAATTATCAATTTTGAGACTGGTTTGTTTATTTTCCCATATAAATTGATGAATTGAATGAATATTCTTTAATATTTCATAGCAGACAAAAACAAATCAGGTTCGAATAATCAATACTAAAACAAAAGTTCAAATAGCTTTGAAAAAGTATTTGCATATTTGTGTGAGTAGCCTACTCTCTGAAAGAAAACTTGGTAAGCCACTTCAGTAGTCCATAGGGCTTAGAAGAAAGAAACCGATTCAGTTTGAAAATAAAATAATATTGAAAAGCAGATTGATTTCATTTCGTATCTCTAAAAGACATGAATCATTTTCATCTTTCCCAATCAAGTTAGTTACTAGATGATCCACATTTGTCTTCTTTGACGGTGAACTACACATACATGTACTGTATTAATAAATCATCGTAAAAAATCCCTTGTAACAAACTAGACAAGACTGTTTAGATAGAAGAAGGTTTTATTCATGAGTGATATTTTATAAATCTATTTTATTTATTTCAGAACGTGACCCGAAGACAATAGAGCGTTGTAATTTATTAAATGTGTGTAAACTGATTATAAAAGAATTAATAGATTCGTCTCTAGCTCATGGTCGGATGTTAGATGATGATCATGTGCCATTACAGCAGTTTTTTGTTGTCTTGGAACATGTGTTACGAAATGGTCTTAAACGTAAGTTTTTGGTCGTATGTTATCAATATCTTTGAAGCCGGAACTGGTTCCATACACTTGCTATTCTTCTTGTTCTTCTTGGAGCGATGCTTTTAAAAAAAGCAACCTAAGCCCAACATAGTGATATTTGGCAGGCTTGTTCGGTTGATTTTTTTGATATGACATCACAAGTGCTGCTTAGTAAGTTTAGATTCCAAGTAGATTTGTGTGTTTTGTTTTGAATTTCAACATAACATAACTGGATTGATAAGTGAACCCATATGCTGTAATAGTGAGTGCAGGAGGACCGCACTACACACAAAAATAACCCCTACAAGATAAACCTTTGGACAAGACAGAAAATAGATATTGTAAGGAATAAACAAATATCAAATCAAGTGAATGGAGTCACGGTCCAGCTGTAAGCGTCCACTAGCCTTGAAATCGCATGTTGCCATTTACCGAGTGAAAAGAAGATGGCCATAATGTAGACGTCAAACAAATGAATATCTACAGGTCTTGTTGCTTTGATATAAGACACAGAGTCCTTTTGCTAATCAAATGGTTGATTAATAAACCAAGTTTTGGCATGTAAGAAAAAGATCAGATTATAGTAACAACACTTTATTTGTGTAAGACACCTAAAGATGTCAGTATGAAATTAATAAAAACGATGTAAATGGCCATAAGTAATTGTATTTAATTGATCGATGTAAATAATTTTGGATTCAAATATTTAAATAAAAGTATTTTTGATATGTATACGATAGTCTTATTCTTGATATTTTATCTTTACCGTGGCTTTAACAGTGAAATTGTTTGTTATTCTATTTTTTAGCCAAGAAGGGAATATTACGTGATAAACATGAGTTTTGGGCTGTGTTGGAAAAAATAGAAAAATATGCACCTGAAGCAGGGGAAATAACTACCAGTGTTCGAGACATGTCTGATATAAAGTAAGTAAAATTAATTCTAATTTTCATGGGTTTAAAATAGAAGGTTCACCTGTGTGCCTATTGCCATGCAGATAAAAGAACTCATGATAGCAGGAATTCTATGAAGAGTATAAGTAAAAGAAAAAATGGCTGTCCAACAGACTAATAGAGAACAATGATAAGTAATGTGCCGAGATTGGTTTAGTGTAATATTCTGTGACAGTGTGAGATGGTATATGCTATGGTCGTAACTAGTATATATAATATAGACAATATCCATTCAGGCATCGTTTATTCCTCCTTTTTTTGTAAAAAAAAATACATTATTCTGTGTTATTTGTGATGAGATGAAAAAACTAATTGCTGGCTTTACTATTTAAAAAAAGAATAACATTATTGTGTGCATTTTGTTATCAGATGGGGAAACTTAAGATGTATTCTGACTTTACATTCTTAAAAGAAATAACATTATTCTGTGTATTCTGTTATCAGATGGGGAAACCTAAGATGTATTCTGACTTTACATTCTTAAAAGAAATAACATTATTCTGTGTATTCTGTTATCAGATTGGAAAACCTAAGACCCTATTCATTCCAACTTACATTTTTCAAAAAAAAAAATATGTTATTCTGTGTATTTAGCTTTCAGATAAAAAAAAATCTATGGTCTTTATATACAAGTAGATATGAATCATTCTGGTCTAATTTATTACGGGCGTTTGGATGGTCGAATCGTTAGCATGTGCGTGCTGAGTCATAAAGTCTGTCATTGAGTCAAGTGGCGTGGTTTCGATTCCTCGGTTGTCCATGACAAGTAGTAGGTAGGGTCACCTGTCCAACGTTCTGAGTTTTCTCCGGATTTTTCTGTTTTCCCCCACTGCTAAAGACCCCTATGTACAAGCGAATTATTGAAATAAAAATGAACCATGTGGGACTCCCGAAATGACCTAATTTGTTTCAAGTGGACGTTAAACTCCATTTCCCTCTCTCTGATTCCCTACCCTTTAATTTTAAAATAAAATTCTTTGATTTTCATATATTTTAGATCACCATTGGGTCGAGCAAGATGTTGGATAAGATTGGCATTAATGCAGAAAAAATTAGCTGATTATTTCAAACTTGTTATAGAAAAGAAAGATCCACTCCTCAGGTAAATTTTAATTTCGCTTAATAAAACTATAATACTGAACTTAGGCAATTGTAGCAATGAAATGAAATGAAATGGGGTTTAATGTCCTATTGTTCTGCTCCAAAAATGTAACAATGAGGTCAAAACAAATTATTTTATTTTTTAGTTCTTCCAGGCTCTTGATTGATGAATGAATAAATAACCATTTCATTAGGGTTTAAAAATGTGTTTGGGAAGAACCATCAAGAACTTTTTATTTTATTTGCTCCCACATGCCACCCCCTACAAAAAAAAGAAGCACAGTTTAACACACATTTTTTTAACAGGGTGCATTTCCTAATTAAGTAAATTTTTAACTTGCTGTGTTTTATATTTCAGTGAGTTTTATGAACCTGGTGCATTTTTAATGGAAGAAGAAGGAATGGTATTAGCTGGTTTATTAGTGGGGTTAAATGTCATTGACTGTAATATGTGTATAAAAGGAGAAGATTTGGACCAACCAGTAAGAACTGTTTATAATATTTTGTCTTGATGTACTAGTGCTGGCACGATATGTCGCGGTTCACCTTCTCATGATTCGCATATTGAAACGAGAGGCGCTGAATCAATTTTTCATGATTCTTTTTTCGTTGCTTAAGCCAAGGAAGTAACCTGTCACTCTTATTTATCCATGTCACACATTAGTCAAACATTTATTTGGTCTTTATTTAGTTTGATCCACATCTATTTGTGATATAAAACAATGTTATTTCATTGAGATCGGCAGGACTAAAAAACATCAATTATACATTTATTCTATTGTTTTCTTGGTAGATATTGACCTGATTATGAATCATGCTATGAATTGTATCGTAGTATCTGAAACGCAATACGTATCAAATTCACGACTGCATTAGGAATACCAAGCACTAGTTTTTATGAACATTATTTTAAGTTATACTTACCAATGTGTTATGTAATATCCCAAACAGACCGGAGTGGCATCCTTACTGTGGCATCTCACTAGCGTGGTGGAAATGCCAGATAGCGTGATGTGGTCTCCATCGTGGCCATTGATCGCCGAGTCACGGCATTTGTTTTGAGCATGTTCAAAACAAACGACAAGGTTCTGCAGTCTGACCTGGAAAGCTGTGAGAAGGCGACTTTGTAATTTTGGGAACATTTTCTTGCCTTGTGTTCACATTTGCGTGCAATCTAGTGCATTTTCATAGATTATGAAAATTTTTGAAATCCAATCATTTTCGATAAAACCTTAATATTTTTGTTTACAGATGGGTGTTATAGATTTTAGTTTATATTTAAAAGGAAATTTTAATAATTCAGCTGAGGAAGATGACAAGTAAGATTTGATTTGTTTTATGGAGATGGAACAACTTTCAATTTATTCGTCTTTCAATCACTGTTTCTGAGAAATATCTTTGATCCAGAAATACAAAACTTTGCACATGGTTTCTTATTGACGCATTTGATACATTGAAATAACAATCATTTCATAAAGGTCTATATATTTTTATTAAAATAAGGTAAACAATTTTGAGTAAATTCTTAAGAGCTATATTTAGTTGAAATAAGGCAAACAATTTTGAGTAAATCCTTAAGTTAAGTCTGAGAATGCTTTGTGAACTCGGGGGGGGGGGGGGGTATCTGGCTATATGTAAAACTATTTTTATCAAATGATTTCTTATTGTTGTTTCTCTTTTTTATGTGTGTTTTCAGCACTCATGGCAATGCTAGAATGGCAACAATATTAGACCAAAAAAATTATCTTGAAGAATTAAACAGACATTTAAAGTAAGAATTCAGATATAGAACTTTTTTTAAAACAGATTATTCTTCCCATACTAAGACTTTTTGCATAGTTTCAGTTGCTTGATGATTTTCTTTAGACAAGGACAAGTTTGCACTGAAAGTTCTACACACTTTTAAGAACTTCTTTCTAAAAGCGGCAAATTTTCTTAATAGTAAACCGATGCCGCATCGCAAATATATAGGTGTAGGTACATATCACTTACTGCCGAGTCTAGATGTAGGGTACCGAATCTGCTGAGGTTTGCAGAGTGTCCATTGGAACTGTTCAATTAACAAAAACCTGATGTCAGCCCCAAGTATTGTGTTTGAAATAGGACTCATAATTACGATAAGGCAACACCGATCTGAACTTTGTTTTTTCAGAACACCTATTAAATTTGTTGTTTCTCGTTTCTTGAAGACAAATGATACTATATTGCTCTTTTTGAAAGCTTTTAGTTCAAATTTTTAATTTTTTTTTGATTTTAAGCAAAATATTTATATAGTGGGACTCCCATAAACTAAAAATTAAACTGCTTTGCCCCAATGAAACATGATGTTGTAATCGTACATGTATCTGTAAATATTTTGTTGTACATAAAATATAATCTGATATTTTGTTTGTTCTTTTCAGTGCCACTGTAGCAAATTTACAACAAAAACTTGAACAATTCCAGACAACCAATGCATTAATGAAGGAAGATTTAGCCATTGCAAAAAATCAGATCTTAATGTTACAAGAAGAAAATGAAGCATTACAGTCAGAAAACAATGGCTTATTATTAAATCATGATAAACAAATAGAGGTATGATTTACAGGAGGGAGTGTAAAACAACAGCTGATTAATAGATAATCATGATGAATAGATAATAGTATGATTTACAGGAGGGAGTGTAAAACAACAGCTGATTTATAAATAATCATGATGAATAGATCATAGTATGATTTACATGAGGGAGGGTAAAACAAAAGCAGATAATAAAAGTAATACTGAAATATAAATATAAATATGATTTGCAGAAGGGAGGGTAAAACAAAAGCTGGTAGTATAAGTAATCACAAGAAATTAAAAGAAGTATGAATTACAGGAGGAAGGGTGAAACAATATCTAATAAGTAAATAGAAGTATGATTTACAGGAGGGAGGGTGAAACAATAGCTGATAAGTAAATAGAAGTATGATTTACAGGAGGGGTGGGGGGTGAAACAATAGCTAATAAGTAAATAGAAGTATGATTTACAGGAGGGAGGGTGAAACAAATAGCTGATAAGTAAATAGAAGTATGATGAAACAATAGCTAATAAGTAAATAGAAGTAAAATTTACAGGAGGAAGGGGGGGGGGGTATGTTACCATGAGTTGAATTATAGTTTTTACTTATTTTAATTTTCAGGCCACAAAACAAGACATAGCTACAGAGCGACAAACATATGAAACAAATCGAGCTGGACTTGATAGCATGTACTCAGAAGTCAAACAAAAACTTGAAGAAGAAACACAATTACGTTTAGTAAGTAGTCCAAAAAAGCACAAGAGTGCGGTGAAAACAGATAAAAAAGACAGTACTAAAAAAGTATCTCCGAAGAAAGACAAGTAAATTGCTTTTACATTGGCTAAAATTGTTCTAAGCGTTTAGTATACTGGCTTTTAATTGGCTAAAAGTTAAAAGTATTCTGGGATTTAAACTCTATTAGCCAACGAAAAAAATGTATCCGTAATATATTTAGCTTTGGTCCTTGTGAATGAGACTGTTTTGTAAAGATTACCATGATAATGATTGGTGAAAAATAAAAATTGTGATAATTATGCTCATGACAACAGTTATGCTGATTGCCTTTTCGTACATCCCATTGTTATTTGTTTAATATAAAGAGAAGGTAAAAACAAGTTAGATTCTGTGAGGTAGAGAAAATAGTGGAGTTCCTAAAAGAAGACCAATCTTTCTTGACTATGATTATGTAATTGATTAATTGAATCACCTGTCAAGTTTTTGCACGTAGAAATTGCCCTGTTACATGTGCACTTAAGGTTTGCTTTGGTATTGATATTCTTATATGTGATCATAATCATGCTTTATTTAATTAGCTGTGTTTCTAATTTAGGCGTAAAAAATATATATATTTATGAATATTTTATGCAAATTCATCGTTCATCATAACATTATTATGGATTATTCTCATACCGTCTTGTGATTGTTGAAGTATGTTTGCCTTCCTTTGAATAATAGTACTGTTAGTTATTGTCCGATTGATTAAAATCAAGATTGTAAAATCAGGCCGGGAAATATCGTTGACAATATTACTGTAAAAGTTGTTGTTGATGGATAGTTATTTTCAGGCCTATATAAAACGTATATTTTTGTGTGAATTATTTATTTATTTAATCGTTTCTGCTAGTCATTAAAGCCAAAGCACAGGCCGAGATACTCTAGTTATCTACTACAAAAAAAAACAGAACAATTTGATTCTAGTCTTGTCAACACATTATTATATGTTGATGAATGTAACAAAATAAGGTGATTTTGTAAATATATTTATTTTTATTTAAAAAACATAACCTCCATTCAAAATATAATCATATGGTTTAGGTCCTCAGATCTTGATCGAGATTTTATTGTATTTGGAAGACAGAAAATAGCATGTGTGTTAGGCTTAGAATCTCGAAAATATTTATGTATATTTATGCAACAAAGTTGTAAAATGGGACTATTTTTTTGTTTTGTTGCTTTTTGTTTTGTTGTTGTTATAACTTATTCCTGGATATTATTTATATGGCTTCTAATATGACATGCAGTTTGAGTTACTTTCGAAATGATAAGGATTGCTGTCCGATACTGTGGAAAACTAAAAAAACATGTACACACTCTCAGTTAAAATACATTAACGGTGTCAGGCCATCTGTTTGTATATGTAATTCAGGATAATGAATGTGTTAGTCACATTATACTATTAGATCTTTCAATATGTGGCATCCCTAACATGATGATCAATGTTCAGACATATTTTATGTGCTCCAAGATTCTTTAATTAAAGAAGACATAAGTCACATCATACAAACCAAACCAAACGAAAAAAAGATGAGATTATTCCATAGTATAAGTCAGCAATCCAGATCACTATGAAACAAGCACTAATGTATTTAAGAGGAAGTATGGTCTAGAATGGTCACTGTACCCCATAACAAATTGAAATTTAATGACTAATTATTAATTTGTTGAAGAATAAATAAAACTATTCCCCAAGCTTAATGGTGTTATGTATTACTTTCAACAAAAGGCACATTCTTCACTATTAAAAATCAAGAAAATATATATTGTTTTAGCTTTACATTAAAATATATTATCCATAATCCACGAAATATTATCCATAATCCACGAAATATTATCCATAATCCACGAAATAGTGTCCGAAAATCCTAGAATATCATCCATAATCCACGAAATATTAACTGTAATCCATAAGATATTATCCATAAAAAAAACTCAGTTATATTGTGTGATTACATTTTTTGTATTTATAACAAAAATGAGATTTGAAGACAGAAGGGACATAACTCTTGTTTTGATTTCACAGATATTTTATTATGTTATTTACAAAATTTATATATATGTATGTATATAAAAGGTTTTGGTTGATTGGATTTCAAACTGTGAGCTTCAGTTTGGAGTACTATAATGCTATCCAGACAACTTAATAAGGAAAACATCAAGCTACGGGTAAATGTAAAATCAACCATTTTCTTAAAGGTACATTATGGGAGATTAGATAAAGAGTTGATAGTTCTCGCTAAAATAATGAAAAAATATATAATGTAAATAGAATATGCTGCTAGCCTCAATCATCATTAACAAAGGTTTGATGATCTATTTTTTATGTAAATCATTTTTCAAAAAATATATTCCAATCCGCTGAATATTGCAGGCCAGTACAGGGCCGTATGTAGGATTTTAAAAGTGGGGGTGCAGCAGAGTGGTGGGAGGGGCACCAATACAATGCCCAAGTTACTGAGCGTGGAACGGCGACATCGAGCAATGTTAAACACACCAAAATAAAAAAAAATTTGGTCCTCTAAACTAAAACTAGTCCGAAACACTAATAAGGCCATGTGGATAGGGCCACCAAAATGAGAATCTCTAATAATGTCATTTGGTGGCAGTGCCCCAAAAGACCGATAAGGCTCTTTCAAACGTGGATAGGGCGACCAAAATGACCATTTAACGTCATGTGGTGAGACAGTCTCTGATCCAGAAAGGGGTGATAGAAGGGCACCCTCAGAAAATTTTGAAAAATTGCGCTGCTGCAAACCTTTTTTCGGCCATTCTGGGGATATCTAAAAATTGATTTTGTATTTTATATGGACGATATTTTTACAAGGGTGGCAGATTTTTTAGATAAGGTAGTTGCGCCTAGTGCCCCAGCCCCTTAGATCCGTGTCTTTGGTGGCATCCCATAACCACCACATAGGTGTTAAAACAGTGTGGGCGCCCTTAAAACCGGCCGATTGATCAGTGTTTTAAGAGCATCACTGTGTGATCATATCAACGTGTATTATTTTATAATTGAGAGGTTGTCAAAGTTTTTGAGGGGGCGTCATTTCTTGGGGCGCCTTATTTTTCTGGGGGTGTAATGTACCCCCTGTACCTCTGCTAGATACGGCTTAAAGAAAGACCTACAATATAAACAAATACACCTATACAACTTATTCGGGGGGTTGGGATGGCCTAGTGGTCTAGAGTGCCGCGGTGCGACCTCTAGCCGGCCGGTCACCTCTGGCTTGCGGCTGTGGTTTCGAGCCCTGGTGTGAGCGTATGTGACATGGAGATAGGGGCGCCTTCTCAACCTCGTGGGTTTCCTCCGGGCACTCCGGTTTCCTCCCACTGCTAAAGACCCCTTACGCGCAAGCGAATTATTGAAATAAAATGAAACCATATGTTAGTCCCAAAATGACCTAGTTTGTGTCGAGTGGACGTTAAACCCCATTTCTCTCTCTCTATACAACTTATTCTTTGTATTTGATATGTCAAAACAATAAGATGCTTGAAGACTAAAGGGGCATAACTCTAATTGGTACTGTAATGCCAAAGTACATTTTTTTAAATGTCTAATTTAGGTTTGGTTTGTTATTGATTTTTGGTGAAACATTTATGAAATCTAATCTTGAATACAATTTTTGTGTTTCAAGTTTCAACTGTTTGTCACTGTTTCTGTATTGAATGTAAAACCAAATTGATTTTAAATAATAAGTAAAATGTGGACAATACCCACAAAAAACAATTACTGTAATATCTGTAATATCACAGCAAGTGAACAGATCCAGGTGCCAGCCAAAAGTAGCCACTTCACTGTAAAGTCCCAAGCTTACAAGCTTATAGTGATACAGACTTCACTCAAAATGAAAACAAACTTACAATAAGGGAGACAACGCTGTAATACTATAGTGTATGTTATGAATCAGCTTTGTTTTTAATTTACGTGCAGTACATTGAAGGAAAAAACTAAGAACCACTCAGTTTATAGAAATTATACAAAATGCCACGTCCAAAATAAGAACTTTTTGACAGTGATCAATAGGGTTTAAAATATTAGTGCTTATAAGCATTTGAAAATTATAGGAATTAATAAAGTCCAATGTTAGAGCATATAAGTTCTTTTTCAGAAAGAAATAAACCCACAAAAATCAAGCACTAACTACTGAAAACAAGAAATAAAAAAGCAATGAAATACCTCACCAATGGTTCAATTAGACTAGACTGGGTTCGTCTACCAAATGGGATCTTTAAGTTATTTGGGTTAAAATTTCAAAAATCTTTATAATCAGCAATTCAGCAATAAGATTAGATAGGTGAAAAATGTTTATTATTTAAAGTTACATTATAGAAGATAAGATAAAGAGTTGGCAGTTCTCACCATAATAAGTAAAAACTAGATAATGTAAAGTGAATTTGCTGAAAATTAGAGTCAAATTGATCTACTATGAGCCGAAAATTAAGCAAGTGAAATTTGCGTCTAGATGCAATCATCAAGATGGCCAAGATTTAAATAGATATGAATGATAACGGTCAGAGGTAAGATTTAACAATACAATAAAAGGGATCCCAGGTACTTCTAAGCCTACGCCAGAATACAAACCTGGGACATTGTATTCAAAAGGCCGGTGCCATGCCACTTGACTACCATGGCTTCCTGTAAGGTACCGGTAGTAAATATTATGGGTGTCGGCTGAGAAAATTCATCAGGTTTTTCCAGCATGGTTCCCCGTTGTCAGTGGTGCAGGACGGAGGGCCTGGCAAGGGACATCGTATAGTCATTTAAATGGGATGGAAAACTGATGTCCTGTGTACACATTTGCATTCATGTTAAGAACCTTTGGCAGTTGGAATTCAATATAAGAGTAGGCCAGAACAGTAGGACATTAAAACCATTTCATTTCATTTCCCAACATAAATTTAATGTGCATCTAATTATGTAACAGTGTTCTATGGCCACCATTTAAAGGGGAATAATCACATGTTGTACCTTTAGATATTTGACAACTTCACTCAAAATTTTAGGTCCACTGCTGTTTGGATGTATTTCCATGCTTGACATGTCAATCTTTGAAAAAGTTTTGCACATTGAAAGGAATATTGTGTCAAAATTTAAATTGATTGACAAAAAAGAAAATTATTATTGAAATGCAGGATAGAAAGAAAGCATAGTGATCCTTGTAGTGATCGATCACACAAATATTTCAATATTTAAATTCAAATATTTTTTCTGAAGATATTCAAACAGATTTGTTTGTATTTTTTTGTCACTTATGATGGGAAATTTTTAATATTAATTTAATGAAATCATTATTCTAAAATATTAAAAAGATACAGGAAAATATGGATAGAAATCTGAAAATTAAAGATACATTATGGGAGTTTAGATAAAAAACTGACAGTTCCCACTATAATAGTTAAAAACTAAATGATCTATATTGTAAGGGAAATTTGCTGAAAATTCCACCCTGAACCCAAAATTTAGCGATTGGATTTTGGGGCAAATATAGTCTGGATATCCATTTTTTGATTTAATCAGCAGCAGCAAACAGGTTCTAATCCAGAAAATATTGCGAGAGTTGATTATGGTCTGGATATGTTAATTGATATCTAAACAAAGACCTGCAATTGTCAGATTTAGCTCTTGACTAATGTATGTTAAATGTGTTAAAATATAGTACAAAATTTGAACTTTGATTGAATGATAGCATTCAAGATAATATATGTACATCAAGTAGTAACATTACCATTTGATTTAGGGCTAACAATCATGATTTATCTGTATACACATTTGGATGCACGAAAAAGAATCCTTGACCTTCGGAAATCCAAGAAGAGTAGTTCACGCGTAACCATAGAAATAAAAATCACAATAATGTTTAATCATATAGTGTTGGCAGACAAAGTCCATCAGGATTTTTCAGTGGACCGCAAAATTACTAGGTAATATTTGACAGGAATATTCAGTATTTACCAAATGCTAAAGGTGATTTCTGAATTTTGACAGCTAGACAGTTATTGACAATGATATAAATGACCAGTTTTTGTGATGACGTCTAAATTCTAAATAATATCATAGTCTGGAGATGATAAAAGACATTAATTTCAACCAACACTAAAGTAACTTTTTCTGTCGTAGAAATCTACCTGTATAATGTAGTGGACAATTATTGATATTGATATCAGTTTCTAATAATATTAACACACATGGTACACCTACACAGTATTATCAATTCTAAGTCACCTATGGACGGTATGACATTTCAGATACAGTATCTATCTGGACAGTGTCTCATCACATCAAAATTAATAAGGGGGTTGGATGGCCGAATGGTTAGCATCTGCGTGTTACATCATAAGGTCTGTCATTGTGTCAACTGGCGTGGTTTCGATTTCCCGGTTGTTCATGACATAGGACCGTCTGTTCAACTTTGTGTGTTTTCTCCAGTTTCCCCACACTGCTGAAGACACCTAAGCGTAAGCTTGGCACTGACATAAAAGCATCTTCCCAATCAAAAAGATGTTTTTGGACATCTTTTTCTGTGCAGATCACTTTTATATATATTTACTTTCTTGCAAACTTTCTCATAATCGAGCAAGCAAGCCGTCATATTATTGTGAATGTAAACAATGAGCTTAAAACTGTAAACTGTGTTTTGATTGGTGTGCAGAATCAAGCTATAATCAAAGGCACATAATAATGTGATTACAGGAATACCCCATGATGAATCCATGGTATAGTGGAGTAGAATGGAATGAGAACTTGTGTTTTGTCACATGCCATCCGTGTCACGCTCTCAATTCTGCTGTATTGACACAATAAAAAACCACACTGAAAAATGCTGATGGACTTTGTCTGCCAACACTATATGATCAAACATAGAACCGCCCACTCTTAGTGAGCCAGTGCCTTACTCACTAACCCATGGTGCCACTGTATCAGCCATTACTGAATGAATCTGATACCAAAATGTAGTGGAATTAAATAAACCAAATGAAGACTAAACCAGTACAGAATGAAATCTAGACCAAAACTGAATGAAATTTAAACTAAAACAGGATGATATATAGACTAAAACCAAATGAAATTTCTTAAGTTTTATTATGAAATAGATGGAATTTACCATCTAATAAAATGATCATTTTGGACAATTTAGTCAATCTGCCTATGCAAATAAAAACCCAAACTAAAGTAGCTTTAAAAACAAACGTATATTGATAAGAAAAGATAATATGAGATTTTACTGTATCAATACGTCCATTAAGAGCAGCATATATTATAAAACCTTTGGTATACCATTTCAGATGCAACTATATACCTTTATATTATGGACCTGATCATGATGTAATATAGAATTATACTATGGTAAATTAAGCATACATCTTTAGTGGATTATTATCTGATTTACTGCATAACTTTCTTCAAGATTTAATCATTAAATAGATAATCAAGACTATGATTCTTAATGGACTGACTTTAGTAATAATCATCGAGACTATGCGAAATTATTCTCCTTGCATAGATGCAAGAGAAATTGGAATGTCACAGGAATATTGGAATTAGCCTTAAACCAATCAGCTGCAGCAAATAAACTGTCTTTGAAATGTATGGAGGAGGAAAGTAGCTCAGATGTTTCTGAATGGATGGAATGGTTAATTTTGTTATTAATTGACACAACTAATGTTCTACTTTGATAGTTTCAAGATAGCCTTGATGGTCATGGTCGTTATTTAGATATTGATGAAAATTAATGGATATTGTTTTGCAGTCTCTGTCTGTTGATCTTGAACCCATTTGTTGCAATTAAAAGATGTCAGTGGTTTTGTGGCAAAAAGAATTAAAGGCACATGCGTGTGTACTATGTGAATATAAAGACCTAGGTGTTTAATGTTGGATGAATTTCAAAAGTCTTATTCTCCAAATCGATGCAGAATTGTTCAAAAAAAAAGAATGCCAATTTTTATGGCGATCGGACTTGAATTGACGGAGCCTTAGGCTTTTTCGAAAAGCGTCACCCCAAAAAGAACAACAATATGAGTAGCAGTTAGTGACCAGTACTAGAAGTTCATGGGGGGTGGTGGGGGATGGCGGAATGGTTAACATGTGTGCTGTGTCATAAGGTCTGTCATTGAGTCAACTGGTGTGGTTTCGATTCCCTGGTTGTTCGTGACAAGGAGTAGGGTCCAACCTCTGTCCAACCTCGTTGGTTTTCTGCAGTTTCCGCCCACTGCTAAAAAGGTGCAAGTGAATTGTTAAAATAAAATTGAACCATGCCGTAGTTCCAAAATGACCTTGTTTGTGTCGAGTGTCTTTCTCTACTATTAGATATCAAGAGTTCAAAGACCAAATTAAAGATCAAATTTAATCTGATTAATAATAATAATAATAATGAATATTTATATTGTGCGCATTCCATCCAAACAGTATGCTCATGACGCAGGTTTGTTTAGCTCTTCAGTTTATAATAGGATTCGAACATATGAGACTTAAGTTTTGATTTGAAAGTTTCCAAACATTGCGAAGTTTTGAGATTAACAGGGTAAAGAGTTCCATAGAGTTGGCACACTGTGTGAAAATCGTCGAAACCCAAAGGATTTGAGTCTTAAGTAGTTCTCTTGCACTTTGTACACACACTTTGAACATCAGGTAAACATAAATGCCAACAAACACTGAATTAAAGTCTTTAAGAAGAAGACAACTTCATATTTGAATGAAGACTGATGATAATTGATTAGTGTATAGTGTATTGATCTCTGTATCTGGTTTGTCTCAATCCATAGGTCACCATGTTGTTATGTTGTTAATTATCTCCCCCTTATTCCTGAAATATGTTGATTTAATATCCTAGTCTATGTCTGGACAGTTTATAGAATTTCTTGTTTCATTCACTTATCAATGATTTTTTATTTATAACAACACGTGGCAATTTTGTTTAAAAGATGAAAAATGTTTTTCTCACATATATTTTAATCTATCAGTATACATTTTGTCAAGATTCAAATATAAACTTCATACTGTCACTGAAACACAAAAGCATTGTTAACATGTTGACAAAATTATACTACAAAGATTTCATATTTTGGTTGATTAAAGAACCATAGCAATCTTTATCACAGGACTTCTTGACCATATGTTTTGTTGCCTGGCAACTTATGTTTTATCTAAAAATAATTCCTTAAACTCAAAACTCAATCTAATTCGAATCCTCTTTGTCAGTTGACCACATTAAAGTTCCTGGTTCTTTAATGAAATGATGTAAAAATTGTTACCAACGATGAATGAGAAATCCTGAAATAGATTCTCAGATTGGGCCCATAAATAGCAGACTCGATCATGGCTTTGAGTTACGATGGGTGAAAAAAAGAAACAAACACAATGTTGATGGTATGAACTCTCAAATGCATCTCCCATTTTGGGACTACATTTTTATATAAATAGCATGCATGTATTCATACACCAATAGACGTAATTAACCAGTCACTATAAAACAAAGATGAAGAAAGTTTATTTCTAACAAAAATAGTTGCCATGGTCTGGCAACTTCTCCCTATTTCGTCACAATATTTTAACACAAGAATGTCAGTTAAAACACTATTAGTATATATAATAATTACTATTTTTTTTTGTTATCCTGCAACACTTCAACAAGATTTAACAATTGCCATTCAAAGAAAATAACAAACACAAGAATACGCAAAGTGTCAAAAAAAGAAGATATTGAAAGTAAAAATTGTGCCTTTTGTTGGAAGTTACATGTCATCGACATAGTGTAGGCCTATTTTAGAATATACCAGTCTTAACATAAGGCACCTGTTATATGTATAGGCCTACTTTAGAATATACCAGTCTTTAATGGTAAGTCTTGAGATAAGGCACATGTTATAAACATTGTCAGGCACAATTGTGTCTGATAATGTCTGTGACGACAGGTGCCTTATGTCCAGGCTTGTGCATATGTTGTGTGTTTGATTAATCTGTAATCGACAAAGTCGGTGACAGGCGTTTTAAATCTAGTCTTGAATGATATTTTGTATCAGCAATCTGATTAAAATACAGATCTATATTTATTTTCGCAACCATTTCGCATTTTTAAATTTATACTTCCGATGGCCACTATACATGAAGATCTGACCAGCTCTTTTGCAAGGTCGCATCATCAAAGGTCATATGAGCAACTTTTGACCTATGATGTCTGATATTTGATTAAACTATAAAAAACAAAAGGAAATAAGATATGTGTTTTAATCAGATATATGGCTTTTGGGACCTTCCTTGCCTAAACCATTGTCTGTGCCTTATTAAGTGACTCAGTTTTGTTACAACTCTGATGCTTAAATTGGTATTAAGAAAATATAAATTACTTCACTATTTTGAATTTAAAAACCACATCTTGATTACTTCAGCCCAAAATAAATGTCAATGGTCATACAGAAATAAAAGTATGTCTTTTCATTGATTAATAGAATATTTCTACCAGATAGATTCTGTGTTCTCATGAAGATTTTATTGTTGAGAAGTCATAAGCAGACATTTTATTTCATTTTTATAAGGATGTTGAAAAAGAACTACAACTACAGATAAGTATGAAAATGGAGATGGAAATGGCTTCAAGACTGCTGGAAAAAGATATCCATGAAAAACAGGATACAGTCATCTCCCTTCGTAAACAGATTGATGACATCAAGGGAATAAATTTAGAACTGTATCAAAAGTTACAGGTAAGTTATTCAGCTTTCATTAATGCTTTCTGTTATGTTTATTTTTTACAGATTTCTCCAAACCACAATAAGTAAATATGGATGATATTTTTGACTCTTCAATATACCTCTAACAGGCCCGAAGTTAAAAAGCAATCTCAGACATAAGTTGAGAATTTACTCAAACTTGTTCATCCTATTTTAATTAAAATAGAGCCCTGTATAAAACTTTTGTTGTTTTAATCTATCAAATACATCAATCAGAAACTACATGCAAATTTTCGTGTTTCTGTATTAAAGATATTTCTCATAAACAGTGATTGAAAATTGAGCAAATTCTCAACTTAAATCTGAGAATGCTTTGTGAACCCAGTGCCTGGTCTGGTGGCTGAAATGGGATAAGAACTAATTTCTCCATCATACCTCTAACATCTGTGATATTTGTAGTGGGATATCAAGTCAGTACTTTTAACTGGTCAGGTGGCCAAATGGTCAGGTGACCAAATGTTACTATCAAATTGTTAAATAGGAACAGACTAAGCTAGAACTAAAGAAAATCTAACTATTATCAAGAAAAGTATTTAGATACATAATGTGATTTAGTCCAATTTATAGTACAATGGAATGGAAATTTGTTTAGGAATATTTAAATAAAAAAAATCACTTTCCAAAAATATTAATGTAATTATTCCAGACACTGATGATAACAACCGAATTATGCAGGAGAGGAAATATAACATTCATATAATATTAATTTGGTAGGCGTACTACACAGTACAAAATATCAGCAAACACTAGAATGTATTGAATTAGTGTTTCTGGCCTAATTTGGCGGGGATGGGGGGTGGACTAGAGTGCCCCGCTTCGACCTCTAGCTGGCCGGTCACCTCTGGCTTGCGGCTGTGGTTTCGAGCCCTGATGTGAGCGTATGTGGCATGGAGATAGGGGCGCCTTTTCAACCTCGTGGGTTTCCTCCGGGCACTCCGGTTTCCCCCCACTGCTAAAGACCCCTACGCGTATTAGTGAATTAAAAAACAATTAAAACCATATGTTAGTCTCGAAATGACCTAGTTTGTGTTGAGTGGACGTTAAACCCCATTTCTCTCTCTCTCTCCTAATTTGGCGATACTTTGTTCAAATGGAAATAAAACACACTAAATTTTGATTTCTTTCTAAGTACAACTGCCAAACTTGTAATTTATTTCTGTTGATTTCACAAGGAGTAATGTCACCTGTCAGACCCTGTGGGCTTTCTCTGGGTCCTCCAGTTTCCTCCCACTGCTTAAGACCCCTACACACAAGCAAATTATTGAAATTAAATTAAACCACGTGTTAGTCCCCAATTGATCTGGTTTGTGTCAAGTGGACATTAAACCCCATTTCTCTCTCTCTATTGATTTCATGTCATCACCATTTTTCTCGAAGTCAGGGCGCTATTTTCCTTGTAAAGGCAAACCTAGAGTTCAAGACAGGGATATTACCTACATGTTTTGTTTCAGTTTAGATTACTATAGGCCATCTGCTACACTGAGAGGTTAATAAAGTTTAATTGCTAGATTAGGTGGGAGCTAACTATCAGACCAGATTTTTTCTAAAACAAATTGTGAATTGGAATATCAGACTTGAGATCATTTTTATATTCAATTTATTGTTAAAATGTGAGGATTATTTTTGGTACTGCAATATTTTGTTTTAATTTAATGAAATTTTTCTGGCAGAATTGTGTGGGCACTGTTCAGTTATTTTGTTGTTCGACAGACTTGAATCTTAATTCTTATTAGATTGATTCTGTTTATTTTGGAGTTGTCGCTATTTTGCATGTTTTTCATGTTACTTGAATTTGATTAATTTTTCAGAAAATAAAATTTTCTATATTAACTGAATATTTATTAAAATTGAAAGCTGAGAATCAAGTCAGATTCATTGCCAAGTAGATGTCATTCAGTTATGAATGGATGACTCTTACTAACAAAAATTTTTGACACAAACAAATCGCAGATGTCATTTCATTTGCATAATGGTTGTTTATGTGTTGTTTGGATGTTGTGTATCACTGGTGTTTGATTATTGAGATTATTCAAGTTTGCACCTGTAACAATTTTTATGCTTCTCTTCTACAAAAACAAAACTTTCCAACAGATGTGACCATTAGGAATTTGTTTTTTTAAAACAATATTTTTATTCGGGATATGTGAATGGGATTGGGGAACAGGCTTATAGCCACTTAGCCTATTAAAACCCCTCTCCCTTTATAGATGATCTTGGTCAGTCTGTTTCATAAACGTCTCTTGGGGGCGAGGAATATTAAATTACAGACTGTTTTGTCTTCATAACAATGAATTGGAAACTACTGTTAATTTGATCAAAGAAAATATGACCAAATGTTACTAGCAAGTTGTTCAATAGGAACAGACAGAATGTCTCATCTCTAGGCTAGAATGTTTTAAATTCCAGCCAATTTTGCAGTAGGGTAAAATTTGATTAATTCTGAATATGTATTATTCTCACAATTGATATATTCAACCCAATAGTAACTTTCAAAAAGAATATTAATGTAATTATTCCAGATACTGATAACAACCAAATTATCAGAAAATATATGGCCTGACATGCATTTGACACAAGTGCTTGAACAATTCCCTGACATCACTAAGAAGCTTTAATAGAATGTAAAAAATAGTGGTTCTTAAAACATTGATAAAAATCATAGATATATTGTGTGATTGACTGATCTCTCTCATATTTACGAGTTACGACCCAGTATTATTGTTTATGAAATCACGACATATAGGAAAACTTTTTTACAAACCAGCAAATATCTGATCAATAATTTCTGGCAGAATTTTTATACGCCCACATTGAAATGTGGTTGTATATTGTCGTCACCCCCGTCCGTCCGTTAGAGTTAATATCAGATTGACTTTTAATTTATGTAAGGTCATGAGAGGAAGAAGTCTATTGATTTTCAGCGATTTCAAATAATTACTCCCAGAGTTATCTCCCTTGATTACTTTGAAAAATCTTGTGACGCTCTGGAGACCAAACTTATCATCCCATTGACTTCAGATGGATACACAGAGTTAAGATGTTGAAACAAACAAGTATTTTGATTTTCAATGTATTTTGATAACGCTAAATCCATGATATTAAATGTTTCGTATACTAATTTTATTGTGGGGCAGAACTTCATAAAAACCAAACAATTCTAATGATTTTCTGGTAATTTCTTAATGATGTGTTACATTTAATCAGATTTTAGTGTATTACAACTGTTTCATTACCGAAAAAAGTAAAAATATGTGACAACCCTTGTTGACTGCCCGGATGATTAAGCTGCTGTGGACGTATTTTTCATTGCCTGGCAACCTATCTTTTAATTATTTAAATTGATGATCAAAATGGGCGTATGCTGTATACTCAAATCAGCTTGAAAAAAATCAGGCAGTTTAGATTTTAGATTCAGGCAATATTCATAATTATCGGGGGGGGGGGGGGTAATGCATGGTGGCTAAGTGGGTAAGATGCTGACTCTCAAGCCTGGAGGTCGGGTTTTGGATCCTTGCATTGACCAAGAAATTTCCTCCTGATTTTTTCACGTGGTTCCCCCTTGTCGGTGAAAAAGGATGGATGGGGCGAAAAACTGAAGTCCCATATGTACATTGACAGTTGGAATTCAATATAAGAGTAGGCCGTAGTGCTGCTGCCGGGGCAAAATTTCCTTTAAAGCACACTGTAGGGTGTATGCCCATCTTGACTTTCTTGTGTGGTTCCCCGTTGGTGATAAAGGACGGATGGGACAAAAAACTGAAGTCCCAATATACACATTGACCGCTAGAATTCGATATAAGAGTAGGCCATTGTGCTGCTGCCTGGATAAAATTTCCCTTATAGCACACTGTATGGTGTATGCCCATCTTCATTAGCTGAATATAGAATTTATTAATTACTGACTTCCCCAACACAATTGTTCTTTCAACATGACAAACCCCAAGCTGCTTAAACAAGATGATGTGTATAGTAAAATTGATTGAGTTTGACTTGTGTATTGTGTTTCTCCCCTTTCCATTAGAATTTAGCCCAAGTTATTTCATTTCTACCCTTTCTTATTGGCAATTAGTAGTTGCCTCTCAATCTTTATACCAGGCTGGCATGGTTCAACTTAACTTTCCAACTTCATTATCCCAGTTGGAGTAGAACATTAGGACGTTAAACCCCATTTCATTTCATTTCCACTTTAAGAAAACCTCTTTCTTAATCCTAACAGCTGTATATTTCTAATAAATACTTATTGAAATTCAATGAAATGTAGCTGGAAACATCGTTGTCTGTGCTGAATTTCCCTTATCAAATTGTATACCCGACTTCATGGTCCGAGTTGGTGCAGAAAAGTAGGACATATATATATAAAAGCATATTTCATCTTATTGTTTTACCACACAATATTCCCTGGTGTGAGCGTATGTGGCATGGAGATAGGGGCGCCTTCTCAACCTCGTGGGTTTCCTCCGGGCACTCCGGTTTCCTCCCATTGCTAAAGACCCCTACGCACAAGCGAATTATTGAAATAAAATTAAATCATATGTTAGTCCCAAAATGACCTAGTTTGTGTTGAGTGGACGTTAAACCCCATTTCTCTCTCTCTCTCACCACACAATATCCTGCTGAATAGGGGCTGAATCAGCAAAGTTTTTTATTTTCAGCTCGATTGAGGTTCACCCCTACCAATTTATTAAAAATGATTTGAAAAGACAAATATAACATACACAAAATATTGTATCGAATTTATTTTTTTTGACCGTTGTGCTTGGTGCTTACCCTGTAACAGAAACTAATTATTTTTCAAACCACATTGATAGTTATTGTTCAGTAAATAGAACCCAATGACAAATTAGATGTATAGGTCTCTTCAATCTTTTTTTTTTAGTGATTTCTTTTTCTATTATATGTTAGAATCAAATTACATGTGAGTAGAAATATGAGACACATGTACGGTACATCATACCAACTTCCTGACATTAACCAAATTTGAAAATAGTGTGATAATATTCAAATTTTGATACATTTACTAATTGAATGACCAAGTAGATCCCTCAATAGAGACACTTCATTTATTTTGTAGTTTTTGATTCAACAGAGAATGAGTACCAGAGCCATTATCCAGAAGTAATTCTGATTGAGACTGAGATTACATTAATGATTTTGAGTATTATATGATCTGCCTTGGTTTGACTTGAAAGTAAAGTTATAAATCAGTGGTGCGTGTGTATTGGATTTCAGTAAATATTTTCCACTTTCAAGGCATTTACTTATATTTTTATTCTTCTTTTCCGTAGATGTGCAATTGATTTATAACCATTAGTATTTGGAAACTTTGGGATAATTTGTTAGTCTGAAAGGCATTTTAAATATGATCCCAAACAGTTGAATAATTGGTATATTTTTTTTATTTTTTCTTATATTTCTTTGATGAATTTGAAATAATAGGGTAATAACAAATTTTTGGGACAGTGGCTGACTTTTATAAATGTTCTTATTGTCCCCAGCATTTGCTTGTCTGTTCTTCTGTCTGTGTGTAAGTCCATTACAGCTCTTGATTAAGGTACAGTGTTCAAACTTGGTGTTGGTATTCATTTAGGGAATGTCTTGGAGAATGTCTTTGAAATAAATATTTAAATAGCCAAAATGAATGTTTCATTAATGAATAATTATTATAATAAGCCCTATATATATATGATATATATAAATTTTTAGTCTGATATGTAAATTTTTGTGTTCAACAAGTTGACACGTGAATTCGTGATGCCCAACCATAAAAACCTCCATAAAATATGAATTTAATTTGTAAAGTTCCTGTGCTTTATCAAAAACGATGGATATTGAAAATTTTGAAGTGGAAGCTCTCTTGACTTGTTTATGTCTGGGCTAAGCAAGTGTCACACAGTTGGGAACACAAATCTGTTTGTAATTGAGGTCACATACCTTTTGAAACATATCTGCCTGTAATTGAGGTATAATTTTCGAATTAGTGTTAGAAGTTCATTAAGTCATGAGTCTTGACAATGTCGGATGATGGACTTAGGTTGAACAAATATAAGGAATTTGATTCGGACAATGCTTAAAATAAAGATCATTTTCTGCTCAGGTTGAACAGAGATAAAAGATTTGATACTTCAAGACATTGGAACACTGTTACTTTGATTTTATTTTAGAGATGTGAGACCAATTTTTCTGCAGACTAAACAGACATGATCAGTTTGATATGTTGATGTTTCAGACCAGGATAACTTAGAGAGGGATGGAACTTGGTGCATATATAACATCAGTGGCTTGACAATACTTTCTGCTCTGCCATAGGCTTTCTGTGCAAGTAGGACTGTCATCATCAGCATCAGGTTAAAGTATGACCTGACTAGGCTGCGGAATCTATCTATCTACTGTATTGACATACAAATTGCATTTGTGTCAGTTCGACTTACAATGACCAGATTATCCCCCTGTTACATTTCCAGCCAGGGGCTCCATGTAAGCTTAATCCAACCCTGATCATGATCATCACTGTCTTTTTTTTTTTTGATTTCCATATTGACGTGGGAGATTGTTGACTTTGTTACTTTTGTATTGAAAACAGAGGATTCCAAGGCCATCTTGTTTATTAAATCTCATTTGATACTTTAAATTATCATACAAAGCAAAAACAAAACTTTATAGGAATGTCATGAGGTCTCATGTGTTCTACAAATTGTTCTTGAGAATTAATTGGATCATTTCTTTATAAACATGTGACTTTATGGTTCTATTAACTAATTCTTTTAAAAAAAAATTGAAGGAACTGATGGATTTATTTGTGTTTCGTAGAAAAAATATAGCTACACTATGTCATGAGGTCTCATGTGTTCTACAAATTGTTCTCACCAATTAATTGGATCATTTCTTTATAAACATGTGACTTTATGGTTCTATTAACTAATTCTTTTAAAAAAAAATTGAAGGAATTGATGGATTTATTTGTGTTTCGTAGAAAAAATATAGCTACACTTCAATGGCTGTATCACATGTTTGAAAAATAGTAAAAACATATGAATTCAATGTTTATTATTATCGTTTACATTTTTTACACCTTTTTCGCTGTTCAACTTTATTGATTCGATTCTTTATTTTCTTTTCGATAAATTTATGCACAAATTTTCACTGAAAATTTAATCTGTGCTGTGGAATGTTTCTTTAGATTATTATTTTGGTAAAAGTTTGTTATATAGATTTATATAGAGATAGATTTACTGAATAATTTCAATATCTGAAGTAAATCACAATTCTGCTTTTAAATTCAAGAAAACCATTTTGTGTTGAAGCTTTTGTTTATCGTTTCCATTTTCTATCAGCGGACATCTTGAAGTTTTGCTGGAAGAAAATAAAAAAACATATTTTGTAATTAATTGTTAAAGATCATACTTTAAAAAATGTATGGAGGGAAAATAGTTTCATCTTGTAAGTGTTTGTTATACTATAGATTGCATATCAAAGCAAAGATCACATAGAAACAATTGAGTCCCTGTCCCTTTAACCCATTACGGGTTAACATGTGCGCATTGCATCATAAGGTCTGTCAAATTACTTGTCAGTTACCTCACACTGCTAAAGAATTCTACCCGCTAATTGAAATAAAATTGAACCATATGATGGTCCTGAAACACAGATCGAATTTCGTTTTGTTTTTTATAGTTCAAAATTTCATTTTTACTTGTCTTTACTACTCTTGGATCTGGAGGACTTGTTATTTAACTCGTGTTCTGCCTGAAATGTGGGGTCAGCCAATCAAATGGTCTGTCGAATCGACCGTTTGACCTTTTCATGCGTGGAACTGTGGGTATTTATTACCAGCCAATGACGTCTATACAAACACCAGCGGATAGAAATCAAAACAAAACAAAAGTAGATTTTAAAAAGCATGGCGGTCACTAATTGGTTAATCGAAAGACTGGCGTTATCGGGTCAAACGTCCCGTGCTTGATACCTGACGTCATAGAACGTGAGCTCCCACTATAACTTGTTAGATCTACATGAGTGTAGGCCATCGAAAGTATAAAAAAACGAAACTAAATATAGATCTATATTTTAATTAGATTGGTGTTGAGTGTACGTTAAACCTCATTATTGATAAAATCCAGAAGTATCTGTCGGATTATTTTTATGGCATATGTACAGAATTGCAAATGTTTCCATTCGTTATTAGAGTCTTATGACTAACTTCTTCAAGTCTAAAACTTTCATTTATCCAATCAAGGCACCAAAAAACTAGCTGGACTTACATCAAAGTCTGTATCTGTATCCAGGTCTGATTGACTGTTAAAACATGATGATTTTATTCTGTTTAATTCTTCCTGTAAAATAGTACATCATATGAATATAGATGTTATTATATTTGGTTTAATGGTCGAGATCAAGATAACTTATGGGAGATTAGATATAAAGCTGGCAGTTCTAGATAATGTAAATGAATTTGCCGAAAATGTCAGTCATATTGATCCTCTCTGGACCGAGAATTTAACAATTTTCGGCTTAGCCTAAATCGTCATTGCTAAAAATATAGTCTTGATTATCCATTTCATGATTAATTCATGGATGAAACGATGAGTGACGTTAGTCACAAGTTGTTTCAATATATTACACAATGTCTGAAGCACGAAACCATTAAACAACATAAAATACAGACAATTGATCCAAAATTTTAAATAGTATACATAATGTACTTTCGCCCAAAATAGTTCGTCAGAATTTCGCTGTGTGCACTTAAAAGATCCGTTGGGAGTTGGCGTTTGATATAACAGTAGCACCACTCTCCGGGCAAAATTTCCCTCTTGACACACTGTGTCATTAGCCAAGTAGGAGGAGAACAGTAGGACGTTAAACCCCAATTTATTTTATTTCATTTCCTTTACTGGGATGCATACCATCTATAATTTTAATGATTGAACATTCGGTCATTAGATATTACATTTCACTATCCTTATTCCTTCGATAATTTATAATTAGGCTCTCCGTCCAAATCACACTATATATTTTTATAACTTCGTAGCATATTTTGTTGATAATTGGACTGCGTAGTTGTTATTGTGATGAACTGAATCTGTGTAGTCTATTGGGAGATAATTAATTTCAAGTATTGACGAGAAATGCTTTAATTTTGAAATAAAGTCTTGTAAAAGAGAAATAAGTCTTCTTAATTTTTGGAAAATTATCAAAATTATGTACAGATGACCTCTTTGATATTTGAATTTAACTTCCCACTGGGCCTGAAGACGTAAGGTTTACGATTCGGTTACTTCTGATTTAATAGGCTTGACAATCTGAAACTCATCTTCATTAGCCGAGTTGATGCAAAATCATTATACCACTTGTCCACTTTACATTTCCAATCCGAAAGTTTAATTGTTTGTCTTTTTCCATTTACTCCACAAAGGTATTTCCAAAATACAAAATTGTGTCAATGCTATAATTGTTAGGTTTATCACTGAGTCGACTAGCAGGGTTTTGATAGGGGGATTGTCTGTATGTTCTTGTGAGTTTTCTCCAGGTACTTCAGTTTCCTCCCACTGCTAAAGACCCCTATGTGCAAGCAAATTATTGAAATAAAATTGAATCATATGAATGTTAGTCCCAAAATGAACTATTTTTTATCTATTGAAGATGGTATTGAGTAGACAAATGTAATTATGCTTTTATTTCTAATTAGATTTATTAAAGTTGAAAGACTTACCATAATTATTGTGTTTATAAATTTCATTAAATCTGGACGCATTTCACATGGGTTGATAACACTGTTACTGCGTTTCTTCCCAGAGTTCCAACCATTACTGAAGTGATAGTGTTGTGACAAGGCGAGGTCAGACAATAAAATAATAGCTAAGGCAATTCCGTAACATCTGACTAAATAGTTCATGTTAGTAAAGGAATAAATCTGAAATAAAGAAAATGTATTGTGTTAATTATTTAATGGATGCATCAAGGTTACAGGGAAATTGTTGAAGATGTTAGTCTTTATGATCTAATAATAAATGAAAACATTTGCAATTTTGTACACATCCCATAATAATAATCCCACTGATAGTTCTGGGTTTTCTGTCGGTAAAAAGTGATTTTAATTTGCTGTGATCCGACTGCATATAATTAGGGTATTCAAATTAAATTGTAATCAGAGTTTGAGATGAGATGGGTTTACCTATATGCTGCCGAGATATGGTGTTTTAAGATATGCTACTGGTCATGCACATTATGATGGTTTTCAAGGACTTTAAAAGATTCTAATATAGCCGATCCTAAGATTTTCTATAAGGAGTAGAAGTGGCTCGTAGAATTCTAGCGGAAATGTTTTCTTTATATTTATTATGCCTGGAAAATAGGTTGTAGATGTACCTGACAAAAATATTATACCCTTTTGCTAACTATGGTTGGGAGGAATCTGAAAATATAATTTACGAACTCTCTAGCAGTTGACCTGTCATGGATCAGGTATTGCCATGAACAGGAAGTAGCGTAATCTGAAACCGAAAGTGGAAGTCCGTTTCCATCAGGCTTATGTTACTCTGTGGTCAGAGCTACACCAAATTTCAGCCCTGGCACAGCCTTTAGTGAAGCCAGTCAAAAACATTAGTATAGATATACATAAGTGCAAAGTCAATAGTAATACTAATATAAACTTCAAACATGTCATTCAAATAATTGTTTTGCATAATTCTTAGGAAGTCTACATTGAATATTGTCATGAAGTTTCTGGTTAAACCACTAGAAATGTCAAAGCCGGTTGATCAATCAATATCTGATGTCATATGGTCAAAAGCCTCTTGTATGACCCCTGACACAACCTTCCACTACAACAGATCTTCATGTAGTGTATGTAGGTCATCGAAGATATAAAAACATGAAACGAAATAGAGATCTAATTTTTAATCTGATTGGATTTGGCCTTGATGGATATTTTGTTGTGGTATATTGAATATGGTTTTTACCTTGCATCTTGTGATAAATAAAAGTATTGGTATCAAATAGAAGAAGAAAAAATCTACAAGCAAAATTATATTTATATATCCTCAGGGTATTTATCACTTCATGTTATAAAACCATTCATCACACTCATATTTCATGGCTAAACTTTTATTTCTCTTATTGTGGTAAGATCTCAATAAAGAGCTGGCTGTTCTTGGTATATGATTCAAAAATAGATAATGCGAAATGAATATATTAAAAATTTCATTTAAAATACTTTATTCTAAGCCAAGTTATCAGTGTGTTTGTGTAGTTGTGACAAGATAGATGTATGTGCATTGATTAATTATTACCGAAACCACATTGCAGTGCTGGTATATTTGAGACTTAGCCTCTCACCCCATTTTTGAATTAAATCATTAAATGTTCAAACTGCGCACAACTACTTAAAATCAAAGCATTTAAAGTTGATTATGGTCTTATCATGTTAATAAATGTCTAATATTTAAGGCCTGCAATAGGCCGGTTTACCCCTTGAATGATCTTTAATTTGAAATCTGATTTGGAATAATATCAAATCTAACAGTATTTGATTGAAATAATATATATACATAGATAAAAAAATGTATCCTATAGATTTTGATTGAACCAATAGTAAACATAAGAAATGAAGTGTGGTTTAACAAATTTAAACTGTCAAATGTTCTTTTGATGCTCAAGCCAATTTGTACATGAGACCTTAGTTTTTAATTTGAAATATAATGGATAGAGTTTGATTGACATAATATTCTGCTTGAAATGTAAAATAAAATGGCTAAAATTTATTAATGCAGAAATATCAAATATAGCAGGGACATGAATTATATGAAAGTTATGTTTGAAATAAGTTCAGCATGATTTGGGTATTGAAAAAAATAAACAAATAGTTTATGTGATGAAAAAATTTCTTTTTTGATATATCGACGTCTGATGGTCACGTTTTTTTGTTTTTTTATACTTTTGCCTGCTTAAAATTTCCTGTCTAAATCGTGTATATATGATTATTATTAAATCAATAAAATTGAACTTTTACATGTATTTGGTATGTTATATTATCAAAATGACCTCCGGTTACCCCAGATATACACAAAAATGTTGAGTTGTTCATCCCAGGATCTTACTGACCCTGTTGTGGGCCATGATTGTGATATTTAAGTGGATGGTGTTTGAATGAGTGGATAATGATCCATGGCCAATGGAGTTTATCAATGTAATGGAATCATTCATTTGTTTATTATTGTAATAAGATCAATAATCATTATTCGGTTATTTACCATATAGTTTGATGAGTCTCAATAGCCTAGAGCTAGCATCAGGTCTTAGCCAGGACTTAGCCTGGTCCCGGTTTCACAAAATATTCTCAGATTTAGAAAGATACATCATGGGAGATTAGATAAAGAGCTGTGAGTTTCAGTCAAATTATTCCACTCTGAACCGATAAAAAACATAGTCTTGATTATCCATTTCACGATGTAATCATGAATGAAAGTAAGCAGCAAATCGGATCCTAATCCAGTAAATATCGCAGGCTAGCAATGACATTGAGAGTTGATTATGGCCTGAGTAAGTTAATTAATGTCTAATCGATAATTTAGATAACATTTCAGGCCTACATAAAGACCTGCAAAAGGCAGATTTAGCTTTAGCATAATGTATGTTTAAGTTAAAAATTTACTCAAAATTGTTCATCAAGATTTTCCGGCTGTAGGACAGAAGGCCTGACAACGAAAACTGTCTAGTCTTTTGGATGGTATAAAAACCAAGGTCCCTTGGCAGTTGGAATTCGAAAGTAAAGCAGGTGGTAGCACAGCTGCTGTCCAGGCGAAAATTATCCTCATAGCACACTGTATGGTGTAAGTCGGTCTTCATTATACCAGTTGGAGCAGAACAGTAGGACGTTAAACCCCATTTCATTTCATATGCCATATTGTGTTAATATGCTTCACTTTCTCCCTTTGCCGCATGAGAGGAGGGGGGGCTACGGGGTGTCGAGAAACCTATTGTGCGCATTGAGTCACGTCATATGGTTTCTATTCCGCTAAATGTGTATATTCACAAAAATGAGTTGGAAGCAACTTATTGAAATGTAGGTGTTCCTTATATGCTAGTCCCGAAATAACTTATTTTCTTGAGTGGATGTTAAACTCCCATTTTTTTCTCTCTTATCCTGTATGAGTTAAATTGTTGTTTACATCAACTGCTAAGGACTATTAAACTGATACTTAGAAACCATTACTTCTTTTCAACACTAATTAAGGTGATTTATTTGGATTAAGTTGAATGCTTATTTGGAATTGAGTGTGGGAAATAAAGGCATTATACAAGGTGATTTGTACACAAAATAATCCTCTTGTAAGCTCATTAACGCGTAAACAAAATAAACAGTCTCATTGAGCAGCTGAGCTCACTCCAATCAGTTTTACAATTTACTAGAATGAAGACTTCAATCTCATTGAGAAATTCTTGGGAGAATTGGTGATCGTAGAAGATATATATTTGAATGGTTTTAATGAATGCATTTTGACATTGAAAAAAAAGGGAATAAAATCTTCATTTATTTGAATTATTATCAGCCTATACACAAATTTTACAAGTGAAGAAATTCAGACCGTGATTGGCAAGACAGTCATATTTTTTATAATGAAAGTAAGTTATGAAGTAATTCTGTGGTTGTCAGAGACAAAGGTATTTTTAGAATGAAATGAACAAATAGTCTATTAGTGTGGTCGAGAAACTGTAATATTGCATGTTAGCGGGAATTATGTGCGGAAAAGATGTTTTTATTTTTTTTATGATCTATATGGAATGGTGGCTGTCTTGGATGCCATGTTAAATTTAACGTCATAGCGACATCTTAAAATTGATAGAATTTTGTAAATCTGTGGTATCGATTTCCTATGGGTAGACACCAAGTTTGTTTATTGCTCTCGAACGTGAATGTGTGAGGCAAAAATTTAAAATGGCGCCAAAAATTTCTCCAAGGGATAAAGAGGAAAACTAAAAACTATCTTCTCCCATACTTAATTCCCGGAAATTTCGTACTCCGATAATGCTACATTGTAACATGTGTATTTTTATAAATAAATGAATGAATTGGACACATGGTTGCATTGGCAAAAGTCTTATATTAAAATGAAATGAAGTAATTGATTGAGAAGTTGTTAAGACAAAGGTATTTTTATTTTAAAAAAGTTGTCTAGCATCTATATGGATTAGGATCTGATTTGCTTCTCAACTTTCATTCATGATTTAATCATGAAATGGATAATCAAGACTATGTTATTTATCATACTGACTTTAGTAATGATGATTAAGACTACGCCAAAAATTCAATTGCTAAATTCTCAGTTCAGAATGGATCAATTTGACTGAAATTTTCAGCAAATTCCCTTTACATTATCTATTATTTAAACTAGTATCTAATCTCACATAATGTATGTTTAATTAGTTATTATAGAAATTGCAAGAAGTAAAAAAAAGAAAGCAATGGAACTGAAGGGATTTTCTAATATTTCTATTACCTTTCATCTTTCATGTAAATTTGAATTTGATTTATTTAAAATCCTAAGTCCCAAGTTAGCTTACGATCAATACATATACCCAGTCAATATTATGAATTAAATAAAAAGCTGCCATTTGTGAATAAATGACAAATATATATTTATATTGTGTAAGTGTAAAATGTTAGAAATTTTTTTTTGTGAAATCATTTAGAAATTTTAGTCATTTTATTTTAGAAATTGGAGTGAAGCTCTGATTTTTAATAAGACCCTGGTCAAACCCAATATATACACATTTCATGCCGACTGCCTACATTATCCTGATTTGGGGAAGAGATATAATGATGTTACAGTGAGTTACAATCCATTTTAACATACAAATGATAAAATTACCATTTTCCTCAAACTTAAATGTTTTCATAGATATTTTAAATTAGTTTTTCGCTTTTTGAGACTACACGTGAATAGCTGTCACACTCCCAGGAGCTAATACACGTTCCTACAATGGGTAGCTATTTACATCTCAGGTGATTTGAAGCAGCCTATAAGAAGCAGGAGTTCATGGCAGTTTTGAGCTGTCCAGCAATATACCACTATTGTAAACTAGATAACTTTTCTCTAATTATCTTTAAGAAACTAGTATATAGTCAGTATCTTAATCTACATATATATGACAAGTGATAAAAGGGTTAAAGATAAATTATGGAAGATTTGAAACAGAGCTGGCAGTTCTCACTATAATAGTTAAAAACTAGATAATGTAAAAGCAATTTGCGGAAAACTTCAGTCAAATTGATTTGGTCATGATTACTAAAGTCGGTACGATAAAAAAACAGTCTCGATTATCCATTTCATGATTAAATCATGTATGGACGTTGAGCAGCAAATCCAGTAAATGCATTGACTTTGAAAGTTAGAAAATGTCTCATTAGTAATTTAGATAACATTTCAGGCCTAAAGAAATAAGCAGATTTATATCTTGCATAATGTATGTTTAAATAAAAGAACTACAAAAATATTAAAAGTAAAAAAAGTATAAAACAAACCTTTTCTTGTTAAAATCCAGTAATTCTGTTTCCTCAACGAGATGTTTTCTAAGTTTATTAATCTGTCTCTCTAAACCTCCCCTCGTGTTGTCTCTCCTTTCTAGTTTGATTTCTGATACAAAGAGAATGTATCATCTTCTCCCATTGTTTTATAGGACAGTGAAACTAGAGTAGGTGTCACTGTCAATCCCTCCTTGACACGCTCACACAGTCAGAATAACACGATTGCACACGCTTCACACACCTCTAGCCTTAATTAATTAACAATATCCGTAATAATTGTGATTTTGATTTTGTTGTCAAAAATGATAGTGCGAAGTTAACAATGGAAGCCAATTAGGTGAAATTAATAAGAGATGTTTTGTGATTAGATTTAAAGTTATAGAGGGTTTTTTTTCAGATTTTTTCTGAAACATTTCACGCCTAACATTCAATGTTTGGCTCATTTAATTAATTAGCTCTTGTTTACAAATATTATGATGCAAAATGCGTAATGAAAATAACATGAAATGGAGTTTAATGTCTTACTTCAGTACCAACCAAGCTAATGAAGACAGGCGTTCATCCGTATTTTCTGGCGAGGTTCCTTCTTGTCAGTAAAATGAAATAGGGTTTAACGTTCTACTGTTCTGCTGCTCTCAACTCGGCTAATGAAGACAGGCATATGTCATATGTACAGTGTGCTGTGAGGGAGATTTTGCCCAGGCAGGGGCACTAGGGTCTACTCTTATATCGAATTTCAACTGTCAAGGCATCTTTTTCTAGCACGCCAATGTGTACACGGGACCTCAGTTTTTTGCCCCATCCGAACGTCTAGACGGCTGTCCTTATCAGACAAGCGAGAATCATGCTGGAAATCTGAATTTTTTTTGGGCCAATGGACAGTTCAAACACCTGACATCCAGGCTAGCGTGACAGCGTCTGTGACTCCCTTCTTGTCAGTGTGGTGAAGGTCTGAGGACTCGTAAGGCGTTTGTTTGGATGGGATAGAAAACTTAGGTCCTGTGTACACATTGGTGTGCAGGTAAAGTTGTTATCCTTTTGACTTTAAATTCATTCATGTTGTTTAAGGTCATGAGACAAGGAAGCTTATTGATTTTCAACAATTTTTGATAAAGACTTCAAGAGTTATGTCCCTTGATCACTTTGAAAAATCTTGCAGTCACAATAAATGTCAAAGTTATCAAATCCATGATATTAAATGTTTTGTATGAAAACATATTTTTATTAATTTGCTTTTTTAACAACATAATAATAGAAATGGTGATATAACTTAAGGGCAAATGATTCCAATTACTAGATGTTATATTTTATCAGTGTATTCAATGACCCCCAGAAGCACAGGTTCAATTAAGTGTAATTAGATTAGATTAACATATGCATATATTTCATTTATGTCCAATACATTTTATTTCCAACTGTGTGTTTTATTTGCAACCTGTAGAGACTTCAGGTGGTCGAGACTTTGGAACACAATATATACTCTACTAATTGAGGTAGAATTTCAAACTTGGTGTTGGTGTTTATAAAATGAATGCCTTGACATACGTCAGTTATGCAGATTTTCTGCTATGGTTAAGCAGAGATAAGCAAATTGATTAGTTGAGACTCTGATTCTAATTTGGTGAAAATGATAAAACTTTAGAGTACAGATTGATTAATCAATACCTTGACTAAGTTAGATGATTAGAATTTCCTGCTTTTAATTAGGGTGGAATGTTTAAACTTGGTACAGCTAAGCAGTTTCATTGTTCTATGCCTTGGGATAAGATAACTTTGATTCCAACTTACATGGAGAGTGATGAAACATAGTGTAGAGTTCCACTACCAGGTACTTCAAAACCTTGACTGAGTTTGATTATGAACAGTTTCTGTTCACACTAATCATAGATAATGAGTTTGATTGCTCGATACTTTTCAAAAAAAGATAAATGTCCAATTAATAAATATGCGTCATCTACAATCTGATCAAAATACAGATCTATATTTCGTCTTGTTTTTTTTATACTTTTCATGTGGCACTACATGAAGATCTGACCTGTTGTAGCGATAGGTTGTGTCAGAGGTCATATGAGCGGCTTTTGACTAGTGGATTACCCACAGTTCTGTGCAAAACACGCCTAAAGCTCGCTGTAACAGACCGTTTCATTGGCTAATCCCTCACATCATTCAGAACATGCCAATGATAACAAATCTTCCAGATCCTAGTGTAGTAATTTAAAGAAAAGTAAAAAGGAAATTTTGAACTAAAAAAGCAAAACGAAATAGGATCTTTGTTTTAATCAGATTGGTGGCTTCTATTTATTTTGAGATTTGGCCGGGGGACTCAGCCTCACTGTTGACTGACGATGATATCCATTGTCATAGTCGCAGGATAAAGAAAATTGCTATCAATCAAAGCATTAAGAAGAAAAAAAAGTTTTTATGCCATATAACTTTTCTCCTTACTCTCTTCTTGTTTTTCCTCAATATTTATTGACACAAATGGAATTATATATACTTGAAATCTTTCATTCTTGAAATCTGTCATAATCAAGTTCTGCTATATCATAATTTAAATCCATCTGCATCTTACTTTCTTGAAATCTGTCTTTCTTTATTGAAATCTGTCTTTCTTTATTGAAATCTGTCTTTCTTTATTGAAATCTGTCTTATTGTATTGAAATCATTCTTTGTTGAAATCTTTCTCATTCTCAACCCATTATCTATGGAATAATCTTACCAAATAAAGTACATGTATGAATTGTTAAATCTGTTGACCAATTCAAGCACGAGTTGAAAACACACCTATTCAATTAGTTCTTTCATAGTTTTGTTAAATGGAAGTGCATTAGAAACTTTAATGTAATTTTGTGCTATATAAATCTGTTATTATTACTATTATTATTTATTGAAATCCATCTCTTTTTAATTGAAATCTTTTTTTTATTGAAATCTGTATTGAAATTAGGGTTGAGCAATAATTATTGTGATAATTTATTCACATGTCTTTAGAAGTGAAATTTTGAATACTTGGGTCAAAAATCGCCTCTTGATGTTGAATTATTGTTACTATCATTGGTAGACGCCTTGGTGGATGTTTACTCTAGACATGGTTCTGAAAAATGCTATTTTTTACTGATGAATTTAATTATATCAATAGAATGTCATAGGTGATGATGTGTAGCGCATGCATTATCATCAATATTGGGACATGATAATCATCATATCATGATAAGTTTGGTTATCACGAATTACTGGTTTTTCAATATGATAAAATCGCAGATGATTTTATCACAATATACAGAAATATTGGTTTTCGCCCAAAACTAAAATCTGTCTTTTAGAAGGAAGGAAGTAGTTTTGAAAAGACATCACATTATATTCCATTTCATTCCTTCCTTACATGCGTCAAAACACCAGGTGAATCTAACCTAGACAGTTTGATGAAAATGTTTACATTAAAGACATTTTTTTAAGGTATTAAATTTAAGGAAGTCATGTAAATAATTACATTATTGAAAGTTTGCTTTTTTAAGATTTAGAAATTAAGAAGTCTGATGAAATAATTACTAACAAATGAAAGGTTTTTCTTGTTTTAGATATTAGAATGACTTTTTTGGACAGATTAGTGATAAATGATTAGTTTGACTTTACAGAAAAGAACAAGATCATAGGATTTCATGAAGTATTCTAGCTAAAATTACCATGTGATTTATTCAACTTTAATGCATTGTTTACTTGTTTTGAATGAGAAAATAATTGTCTTTAACCAGAGACAAGAGATACTGTGCATCAACTGAAATTAGTGTCATCACTCCTGTTCTACTGCTCATAAAAATGATGACCTAAGAGATGTCTAGTAAGGATATATCAGATATATAAAATAAACCAGGCACTAATTTTCTGTAACAGTATCTTTATGTCATCGCACTGAAAAATCTACCATCAGATTTTCAGTATTGGTTATATTGAGGATGTAAAAGCTACATATCATCATTTACACTATTCCATTTGACATATTCGTCAACATTGTCTACCGTACTTATTTCTTTATTTAAAAACATAAACCTCATTGAAAATATGATCATAAATCCGACAATATGCCATCAAAATAGAATCTTTTCTTCGACAGTAGACACGTGAAATTAGTCACGTTTTCATTCAGAATCTGTCGAAGTTTACCGAGTGGTATTCATTTCATAGTTTCACAAGATTTCTACCTCCGTTTAAAACAAGGACAACTTTGCTCTGAAAATTCTAAATGATGATCATTAGCATTTTTTGTACAAGATCAAACTTAATCCATGCTAAAATGTACTTAAATACGTGTTTTAAAAGTGAATTGTGCAAGAGCTAAATCTACTCATTGCAGGTCATTCTTTAGGTCTGAAATTAACAAAATTATTAATTGAACATTGATTAACTTATCCAGGCCATAATCAACGAGGCTATCGTTAGCCTGTGATATTTACTAGTTTCACATTTTGTGATGGATAATTTTAGCATACAAATTGATAATCAAGACTTTGTTTGTTATCATAATTAGTGATGATCAAGACTATGCTAAAATTGAATGGCTAATATCTCGTTCAGAGTAAACATTTGACTGAAATTTCAGCATAATTTAGTAATGATGATCAAGGCTAGCCTAAAATTCAAAACCTAATATCTCGGTTCTGCAATTTGACTGAAATTTTCAGTATATACTAATTACGGTTGTTATCTATTTTTTTTATAGAGAGAACTGTCATCTTTTTATCTAATATTATCTACTGCTCCTTTAATAAAGAAAACAAAACCAAAATATCAACGGTAGCTATAAAATCTGCTTGGATTCATTTTGATTAAAAAGATTTGACATATCTCTAATAGGTGGTTCTGGCTTGTTTATCTTGTCTTTAAGGGATTCCATTATTGCCTGGGAGCCACGATGGCTAAGTGGCTGTTCGATCCCTGCATTGGGCAAGAAAGTTCATCAGGGTCTTCCAACATTGTTTTCCCTTATCAGTGGTGCAGGATTGAGGGTCCAACTAGGACAGTTGTCTAGTCATTTGGATGGGATGAAAAACCAAGGTCCATGTAAAGATCCCTTGGCAATAAGAATTCGATGTAAGAGTAGGCCATAGTGCCACTGCTCGGTCAGGTCAATTTTCCCCTCATAGCACACTGTATGGCCGTCTTCATTAGTCTAGTCGGTGAAGAACAGTAGGACATTAGACTCCATTTCATTTCATTTGGCGCATGATTAAAGATGTCACATTGCAATTTGCATGTGATGTGATAATGATAACGTATGGCAGTAACCTATTTTATTTTTATAGCAGTTTTATAATTTTGTAAATATTCTTTGCAGCGAATGTTATCTGCATTATGCAAGAGCAAAATCTGCCTATTATTTAAGTCTTTCTTTAGGCCTGAAAAGTTATCTAAATTATCAATTAGACATTAATTAACTTATCCAGACCATAGTAAACTCTAGATGTCAAGGCTAGCCCTCGATGTTGGCTGGATTAGATTCATATGCCGCATAACGGCCATTGATAATTAAATTTCAGAAGTGGATAATCGAGACTATGCTGTTTATATTAATGATTTCAGTAATAATGACCGAGGCCACAGGGAAATTTCACCCGCTTCGTTCTTGAAATTTTCAGCAAATTACCTTTAGACTATGTAGTTTTTAACTATTATAGTGAGAACTGCCAACTCTTTATCTTATCTCCTATATGTATCTTTAATATACAGTATGCTAAACGATTCAAACTAGTGAAGATGGATTTTTGTTTTACAATCGTTCTATAAGAATTCAATGCGCATTGACACATCTGAATTGACTTATAATGTAAAAGGTTACCCACTCCTCTTTTCAAACATTTAACTTTCATAATAATTTGCAAACCATTCAAAATCTCTCAAACGACGATCAGTCACTTCATATTTATGCTGACATTTTAACTGGAAAACAGTATTTAGCCGAGCTACATGTCATATTTTGTTGTTTACAAAATATACATGTATTTTGAAAATTAATCAATTTTCAGATAAATATATTGTTGTTATAAATGACACTGATGACCTGCCAACCTTTTTTCATTAATCACCTTTGTGGGAGTTAGATTACATCATATTTTGTTATTTTATGTAAATTGAATAAATTTGAGATTTGATAGGATTGTATTTAATGAATTAGTTTCTTTCTCATTTTTAAATTCAACTTCCCCGCATGAAATGCTCGCCCCCCCTCCCCCACTCAGAAATTGCTAACAATCATTAAAGTATACACAGGGCTGAAGTGAGCGGACGTTACGTTTTCAGCAGCCGTTTTATGACCTTTCTCATTTTTAAATTCAACTTTGAAATGTTTCAATGGTCTAGAGAATGTCTAAATAATGATTTATATACTATTTGAGGCCAGAAAAAAGACCTCCAATAGTCTGAATTATCTCTTGCATGAGACAACTTCACCATGGTCAAATACAGGGTTGCCCCTCAAAAAACAGAACCCATAGAATTTTTATTAAGTTAAATCCCATAAAGGTTCACCAAATTTCTGTGAGCGATCATTCACAAAATTTTCCGTTATCTTGGTGGCTTTGCGTAAAGAGGAATGTGTTCGAGTAATTGACTACTTGGAGTGTGTTTTGGAACTTTGGGGAATGATAATATACAGACTAATGTTGAAGTCCAGTAAATTTTGTCAAATGGGCATGGTTTGGGTTCTCCTGTTGTATGTGACAAGGAGTAGGGTTGACTTGACCGTCCAGCCTCAAGGGTTTGCTCCGGGTCCTCGCTCCAGATCCTTTGGTTTTGTAACACTGCTAAGGCAAGAAAATTATTGAAATAAAATTTAACCATATGTTAGTACCAAAATGAGTGGACTTTAAACCTCATTTTTCTCTCTCTCTTGCTTTGTGAACTAGCAACTAGAGCAAAAGTGGTTTAAATGTTATTCAGTATTTGCAAAAATATAATGATATGATCAATACAGCATATATATGATCTAAAGCCTGCGACACCTGTAATCTTCGTTAACATCTTTTGATGGGCCTCTTTTTAATCTGTTTCTATAATGTAGGCTACCATTGGTATTTAGAATAAATGTTAGCAAATAATGCCAGGTTCCAATCATCACGATTGATATGGTGGTTTTATAATCGTGAAGTAATCTTGGTGATCCTATCATGTCTTACCATATATTGTGGTCAGTCGTAGATATTGTAAAGATCAACATGTCCGGAGCATTGACTCAATAGGGACCATCCTATCATAACTCATCGCACCACAGTAGGAACCTAGCATAATGAATTTGGATACAATTTAGCATGGATTAATAGGGTGTGGAGAATCTGAAATGAAATGAAATGGGGTTTAAAGTCCTACTGTTCTGCTCCAAACTAGGCTAATGAAGATGGGCATACACTATACAGTGGGCTAGGAGGGAAATTTTGCCCGGACAGCACCACTATGGCCTACTCTTATATCAATTCCAATTGTCAACAGATCTTTTATGTGCACACCACTGTGTACATGGGACTTTGGTTTATTGGGCCCATCGGAAGGACTAGACAGCTGTCCTTATCAGGCCCTTTGTCCTGCATCACTGACAAAGGGGAACCACACCAGAAAATCTGGAGGAACTTTCTCGGCCAAATGACTCACAGAGAACATCAACAGTGAAATAAAATTACTAATACTGTTTGGGAATAGAATAGTATAAACAAGAAATTTAAATGGTCATCAGGTCTTCCACTTCCTTCATCGGCAAGAACTTTAAAACTGTAATTATATGTCTCGTGGGCCTGATTATAGTCCTAATAAGACATTTCAAACAATAGGAATCACAAAGTACCTATTGTGAAATTTTTGTCCCAATTAGGAATATCAATCCAAAAATGGTTCAATTCTGCTGTGCTATTGGGACTTTAATTACACTCTATAGAATAAAAACGGCCATTTTTACCTTTTTGCATTTCTAATTTTTGTCTTTTAACATCCAAAAGTAATTATGGATGATCAATTTCTTTTCTGACTTCTTTCAGTTTAACATGGTCGTACATTTTTATAATGATATATCAATATGACAATTGCCCCTTTTAGATGGCATTTAACTGTAATTACAAGAATCATACCGTCCTATTATGAGAACCGCCGTTGGATGTTGTTGAATGGTAATATCCAGAGCCAGGTCAAACTTGCATGGGGCCCCGGAAGGAAAATATCACCAAACATTGAGCAAGGGGCATATTATTCTGTCATTGTTCATCACATTCACAAAAATTGCAATTTCAGTACCACCAGTATGTTATAAATAAAGATTTAGTTGGTACAAATGAAAGGAAGGAATAAATGAAATGGTATTGACACCCTTCCTGCTGTTTAGTTGGCCCAAACATGTACAACATAATAAATAACATATTTAGTTATAGAAAATACAAAATCTTTTCTTCAAAATAATTTGGGAGCCCCTGTAATATTGGGGTCTCTGGTGTCAACATCAATTCCCCCATCCCCACCCCACCCCTCTCTCCGCCCCACTGATATAAAAAAAATCACATTCTAATGACTCTAAAATCCACCCATTCCTCTTCGTGTCGTTTTTTTTACAAATTAAAATCACATTTCAAAAGATGGAGTAGTTCGGGATATTGACATGTTATTTACATGCAGTTTTTTGGTGTGGATTTTTTTTATAACTTTTTTTTAAAAATACCTAGACACACCATAATGAAGGATTAGGTATTAAAATACAATTATAAGTTTTGAGATTTTTTTGTATTATGATCATTGTTAATTTTGGAAATGTCAAATCATGGTCCTGTGTATGATAGATTGTTGGGCTATTTACAGATAAGAACATGATTGCATTCTGTTGTTGTGACAGGAGGCTCATTTCCATTTTTTTCAGTGATAAATGGCTCGTTATCATTTTTTGTCAAATTCCAGACGATAAAGTAGGTGCTGATATTAGTTATGTACCAATATGGCTACTATTTGTTTTACCAATATCAGATGTTGACAGTGAAACATATCTGCCAATACAGATGCAATATTACACATCATATGCCTTGAATGTCATGGTAATTGATGTAGATATATGTCATTGTTAGTCGGAAACGCATGATACTGGTTTATTAAAGGAATGATTGGAGCTTCCTACAGAGTTAAAAATATACACCATCCTATAGGGAACTTAATTATTTGTTGTATAATTAATAATGCACGACAGTGCTTAAAATTAGGATTTTTGTACCAAGGTATTAAAAATAAGAAATTTCTGTAGCTAAAATGAATCTAATTGGTAGATTAATTGTAGAATAAATTTTATACCAGAGTGGATTAGTCTGGGGACAATGAAATGAAATGAAATGAAATGGAGTTTAACATACCATCCAAGCGACAAGACAGCTGTCCTTGTCAGGCCCTCCATTCTGTATCATTGACAAGGGGAAACCACGCCAGAAAATTGAGATGAACTTTCTCGGCCATGGGCAATGCTGGGATCGAACACCCGACCTTCAGACTAGCAAGCGAGCACCTTACTCGCTTAACCACATGGGAACAATGAGATTTGGTCTAAAAATACAATGATGGTCAACAGCTTTAAGGAATGAAATATTGTATGATTTCTTAAAGATTAGTAAAGATGTATTTGTATTCAATACCTATATTATTTATTTGTAGACTTGTGAAGGAAGTTTAAAGCATAAAACAGAGATGGTGGGAAGATTAGAAGAAAAGACAAATCAATTGATAAATACCATGACAGAAATGGAGAACAGGTTTGTTGAAATAGGATCTCATGATTGCCTGGTTCACGATATGTGGCGTCTGTCGATGATATTACTAGTTATCCTAATTTGATTTACTAAATTGATGGGTTTGGAAATGAAATGAAGTAAAGTGGGATTTCAGTTCTTCAAGTTTTAAGTGTTCTTCCGCTCCTCTCAATGCAACTCAACTCTCCTTTGTGGGAGTCTGTAAAGACTTCTGCAAATTAGCTAAATCGCTCTTCTAAATATTGGGATTAATAAACCGTTTTCATTTTTTGTTTATTTTTAAACTGCATAACTTCAAGCGATTAGTTTCCATGATGATAATTCTACGATATTCGCCAAAGCTTACATACAATTTCACTCTCCTTAATTCAAAAAAATGTAGAATTGCTCTTGCAGTATAATTAAGAAGAGTTTTTTTTTACAGGAACTTTTTTTTTATTTGTGAAATTTGCTGGAGCTTTTTTTTGGCTCCCACACAATTTTATAAACGTGACTGGGATTTAACACCCTATAAGCAAGCTAATAAAATCAGGGATAGGCCATTAGTGAAATTTGGTGTTTACGTCCGGTTTTCATTGAATATAAACTCGAAAAGGATGTTAGGAGTCCAATAAGCCCCAATTTATATTCCGGATTCCTATAAATACACTTTTATTATACCGTAATGAGGGGGTTGGATGGCCGAATGGTTAGCATGTGTCATTGGGTCAGCTGGCGTCGTTTTGATTTCCTGGTTGTATGTGACAAGGAATGTCCTCCGGTTTCCTTCCACTGCTAAAGACCCATATGTGCAAATTATTGAAATAAAACCGCACCATGTGTTAGTCGCGAAAATGACCTAGTTCGTGTTGAGTGGACGTTAAACCATATTTCTCTCTATATAATACTGTATGGAACTTTAACTTATGCAATTTCTATAACATACTATTTAAAATAGATATCTATACAGTTGAGTTCAATTCCATCGAAATAAGTAGACTCTTTGGGACAGTATTTTTTGCGATATAACTTCAAAATTGATTGAATCTACTGGGGAGATATTTTACGTGTTTATTTCTGATGCGTAAATGTTTGTGTTACTTTGAAGTACCATCAGTATCTCTTCTTTCTCATTTCTTTGTTACAATTTAATTAAATGACATTTTCTGTGTCAAATTTTGACTTGTAAGCAAATGTCTTCAAGTACTTCAAAAACTCAAATATATTCATCTTTCCAAGGGTGTAAAAACATGTCCATTTTACAGCTTTACTATATCACAAAACCTCAAACATTTTCTCAAATAAACTTGTAAAAACCTGGTGCTGGAGACCTCCTGATCCGTGAACGAGAGCTTTACCCACTGCAGCACCATGGCTCCCTATTTCAGATGTAATCCCAGTTTGGAGCAGAAGAGTAGGACGTTAAACCCAATTTCATTTCATTTTCGACTATCCATCTAGTTTCATGTGTTATATGTTATTTACAGATTAAAACAGTTTCAGTCGGATAAACAAGCAGCTGAAGAGACAGCTAGAAAATTAGGACAGATGTTAGCAGATAAAGATGCTAAAAGGTAATATTACATGTCTCCATTTCTTCATATTATTGCCATATTTTTAGAGGGAGGGTGACAGATATGAGCATGATAGAAATTATGAGTAAAATTTTACTTTGACTGTTGGAACGGTTAAAAAAAAAGGGGAAGGCGTATAAAAGAGGGGACAGATGGTGCTGATTAAAAAGTAATGTTATCTTCTTGTAAAAGTGAAGATAATATTGCACATAATAAAATGGTCGTTGTGTCTCTAGTATAGTTGTATAGTATACCTATTATAAATGCGGAAGGTTTGCATCAGGGCCAAGTTGCAGATATTAAAAAGGAAATAGGTTACCTCTAATAAAAGAGGTGGCGGGGGTGGTGGTGGTGAGCGATTCATCTAATGTATCAACGATATTGCGGGTGTCATTTAGTGAAAGAGGGTATGGGGTATTTTGTAAAGATATTCTGGAAAGAGATTGTGGGTAGTATCTGAAATGAAATGAACTGGGGTTTAACCACCTAACCTGGGGTAATGAAAGACGGCCAAAAAAGAGTGTGGGATCTATAAAAGAGAGGGTGTGGTGGCAACTTGTGAAAGAGAGGGTGTGGGTGGCATCTATCAAATGGGTGAGTGGTGGCATCTTTTAATATGATATATTGGCAGAGAATATAAGTGTTGAACTCCCCTTTATTCTCTATATGTCTCCCTATTAAATACATGTTATTCTTAATTTAATTATATGGCAGGCCACTGGTAAGGACATTTCTGCATATGATGTCACTTCTGGACCACTCATCATGACACTTTTAACAAAATAATAATTCAAAGTAGAATATTAAGCTGATAAATTTAATTAATAGCAAAATTATGGAGATAAGGGAGGGTTTTTTTTTAGCTTTTAAAGATATTTTTAAATCTTTTTGGATAATTTGAGTAGTTATATTTATTAGATAATAAGATTAATAAGACTCTCATGAAGCTTCTCTATCCTGTCAAAAGACCCATCCTTACATTGGGTTTTTAATCTATTATTATTCAAATCACAAAAGTGTAGGAATCTATTAAAAGAAATTGTGACTTGAGTATTAAAAAGTATTTATGTGTTCGCATCGTTAATATGAATGAATGAATGGAAAAAAGACTGAACACAGTTTTACCCACGTGAGACTTATTGATAAATTCGTTTCCCCATATGATTTGTGTACTGTATTAGTTCATAGTGTCAATTTAATATGTTGATCAAATTAACGTTTGGTAAGAGACTGTGTTTGAGTAAATGAATAGGTCCAATTGAATTGTGTCACTATGATTCATTATTGACAGAAATATTTAGAGTATAGAAAAATAGTGGACAACACAAAAATATGAAATTATTCCAATTAAAAACTTCTTCAATTATTACTTCGACGTTTCTTTGTAGTGCTACGATATAATAGGGGTTTAAGTCCATTTCCACCCAAAGGGATATTGCAGGTTATTGCTCCAAGGAAACTTATTGGAAAATTGAGATGAAATTGGGCTTATTGTTGAATTTTTCACACCATTGAGCCACAGTGGCACAGGTTTGCTCCCAGTTATGGCGGGGAAAGTTCATAGTGGTTTTCCGTTGTGGTTTCTCCTTGCCAGTGGTGCAGGACGGATGACCTAACAAGGATGGCTGTCTGATTTACTCATTGGCTTGCATATAAAGGTCCCTTTGCAGTTGGAATTTGATATAATAGTAGGCCATAGCGCTGCTGTCCATGCAAAATGGCCATCATTGGCTTGCACATTGGCTTGTACAGATCCCTTGGCAGTTGGAATTCGATATTAGAGTAGGCCGTAGCGCTGCTGTCTGTGCAAAATGACCATCATAGCACACTGTATGACGTATGTCCTCTTCATGTATAAGGCAATGGATTTTTACCAACAGAACTTGACTAAATGTCAGATCATAATGATCTAAAGCTCATGATCTAGACCATTTATCCAGCCAGTTCAACTTTACATAAATCATACAAACTTCATAAACGTAAAACTTCATTACTCATTGTCTCTATATTTCGGCTAATATTAAATCAGTGTTTTACCATGTGTTAGACATGTCGTTATCAGAATTTTAGAAACAGACAAACAGGCTTTTATATTTAATTATGATATATTTTTCAATTTTTAAATTACATTAAATATTGATCTATGCTCTAGACAAGTTTTTTATTTATGAAAGGGCATTTTGTTTTACCAAACTTACCATTTTTTATTTTCACCTCAATAACCTTACTACTGGTTGACATTAACCAGATCTTTTTTATTCGTCGTCTTTGTGTCAGTTCCTGGAATTTAGTGGTGTGTTAGCCATCTTATAGTTGAATGACTTATTCATCTTTGATTGTATTAATAGCCATGACGATAAATTGAAATGAAGTTTGGTTTCCTACTTTTCTTCACCAACTGGGGTAATGATTAGAGACCTACGCCAGTGTGCGCTATAAGGGAAATTTGGCCCCGATAGCATTGTTTCGCTTACTTGAATTCCAAATGTCAAGGGTTCTATCACGTACAAGTATTATTAAAGTAAGATTATCAGTTCCATGTGTTTCAAAATGTATCCCCAAAAATCCATACTATAGTAATTGAATATTCAAATAGAATTTTAATATTCAAATAGAATTTTAATATTCAAATAGAATTTTAATATTCAAATAGAATTTTAATATTCAAATGGAATTTATTCTGGTATTTGAATAGCATTAGGATATGTAAATAGAATTTAAATATTCAAATAGAAGATAATGGGTTTTAAAAATGCATTAAAAAAATTCATATTATAGCAATTGAATATTCAATGGAATTTGAATAGAATTAGAATATCCGAATAGAATTGAACCATTCAAATAGAAGATTATGGGTTTCAAAATGCATCCCCCCCCCCAAAAAAAAAACATATTATAATGATTTAATTTTTGGAATAGAACAAGAATTTCTGAGTAGAATTGGAATTTCTGAGTAGAATTTGAATATCCACATATAATTTGAATATTCACATATAATTTGAATATCCACATATAATTTGAATATTCATATATAATTTGGATAATTAAATAGAATTTGAATAATTAAATAGAATTTGAATAATTAAATAGAATTTGAATAATTGAATAGAATTTGAATAATTAAATAGAATTTGAATAATTAAAGATACATGATGGGATATTAGAACGAGTCGGCAGTTCTCACCCCAATAGTTAAAAACTAGCCTCAGTCATCATTGCTAAAGTCGGTAAGAAAGTAGTCTCGGTTATCCATTTTTATTGGTAAATCACAAAGGAACATATTTCAGCGAATCGAACTACAATCTTAAATTTCATGCTAGCCTAGACGTCAAGAGTTGATTATGGTCTGAATAAGTTAATATATGTCTAATTAATAGTTTTTATAACATTTCAGGCCTAAAGAAAGACCTACAATAGGCAGATTTTGCTCTTGCGTAATGCATGTTTAAATAGAATTTGATTAATTGAATAGAATTTGAATAATTGAATAAGTAAATAGAATTTGAATAATTGAATAGAATTTGAATAATTGAATAGAATTTGAATAATTAAATGAATAATTAAATAGCATTTGGGAGAGTTGGATGGCCGATTTGTTAGCATGTGAGCGCTGTATCATAAAGCCTGTCATTGAGTCAACTGGCATGGTTTCGAATCCCTGGTAATACATGACTAGAAGTACATTAAGAGTCCTCCGGTTTCCTCCTACTGCCAATGCCCTCAAAGTGCAAGTGAATTATTGAAATGAAAATTAAACTATGTGTTAGTCTTGATATAACCTAGTTTGTGTTGAGTGGACATTAAACCCCATTTCTCTCTCTCTTTCCATAGAAGTGGTTGTATGTTTTTGAACCAGGAAGTGGCCCGATTTCACAAACCATTCTCAGACTTTAAGCTTACTCAAAAAGCTTCATAAATCTTTTAAATAATGCAAGTTATTATGTCACCATATATCTTTCCATAAGTATGACATGTTTCCCGATGTCATTTTAGTCCTTTTGCTCGTAGAAATATAGACTAGAATAAGAGCAGAAGGACAAAAATGACATCACAGCTGTCAATTCTATTTTGTATATCCGTATGATATTTTTGTATTTTAAAGAAGTGCCTTGGAAACTGATTTAAAGATAGAGAGGGAATGGAGAGCAACGTTACAGAAAACACTTGAAGCTGAGAAGGAGAAATGTAGTCAGTACCATCTTGAATTACAACAACTCAAGGATGTGAAAAAGGTATGTTATTCATTTACAAACTTAAAGGAGAAGTAAGAGTAGACAGATTTATCCAGGCATAAGGAGAATGTCATACAACCTGTTTCCAACTCAAAATGGCAACTGATTGAAGATGCACTAGAGCTAAATCATTTTTCTGGCTTCAAATCTTGTATATTTTTTTCATTTTTTGACATTAATTCACGTGTCAAGCATAAAAACAATTGTCTAGAGTATAGGATGGCCAAAAAATTAAATGGATTTGAACCATGAGATTTTAAAATTTAAGCATAAAATTTGTACCATTGCTTGATAAAGACAAGAGCATCCTCGTTGAAACGTCGCTTAGTATCAAACTCAGTAATTGTGTATCCGTAAAATTGTACCTTGTGTTAATCAAGACTTAATCTGGGTTGTCAAGTACCATTGCTATGATAATACACATGGTTTTGATTCCCAGCTTGTACATGACAAGGAATAGGATCTTCTGTCCGACTTCATGGAGTTTTTGCGGTTTCTACGGTTTCCTCCGGTTTCTATGATTTCCTACCACTCCTACCTAAAGACCCCTATGCATAATCAAATTGATAAAATTGAACCATATGTTAGATCCAAAATGACCTAGTTTGTGTCATGTGGACGTTGTCTGTGTTCAGCATCCAATTATGATGGCTAACATAATATATATGTGTATACAGTACCAGGATTAAGAGTGAGAGAGAAATGGGGTTTAACGTCCACTTGTCACAAGCTAGGTCATTTCGGGACTAACATATGGTTCAATTTTATTTCAATAATTCTCCTGCGCGTAGGGGTCTTTAGCAGTGGAAGGAAACTGGAGTACCTGGAGGAAACCCACGGGGTTGAGAAGGTGCCCCTATCTCCATGCCACATATGCTCACACCAGGGATTGAAACCACAGCCGCAAGCCAAAGCTGACCGGCCAGCTAGAAGGTCAAAGCGCGGTACTCTAGACCACTAGGCCATCCCAACCCCCCACCTGGATTAAGAATAAAATGTAACTGTCACTATTATTACATAAAGCTGGTGATTTTTATTGGCTGGACTCTTTGTAGTAATGTGACACATGTCAGTTAGTGCAGATACACACAAAACTGATAGACTAGTGCACTAGTGTAGATATATCACATACATGTACATATGGAATGGTGTTTAATGGATGTCAGCACCAAGCTTGTTATATTCTGCTAAACATTGGGATCTATCCAAAACAACACTGTCATGGAGATATTTTATTGTTAATGAACTCTTAAAGTCGCTATAATAGTCGAAAAATAGTTTAAAGTCAAATTGCTTTTCGCTGAATCAAGATATTAGCACTTGAATTTTAGGCTAGTTGCAATATTCATTAGTATTTTTGTTATAAAAATGAACGTAATCATGATTATGCATTTTTTATGGGTATTTAATCCATCACAAAACATTTAAACCGATAAATATTACAGGCTAACGATGGCATCGAGCATTGATTATGGTTTTGATACGTTAATTAATGTCTAATTAATAATTTAGATAACATTTCAGGCCTAAAGAAAGACCTGCAATAGGCAGATTTAGCTCGTGTATAATGCATTTAAGAGACCAATAAAACAAACACTATACTGTAAAATGGCCAGTAGCCCAATTAGATACATGCCAGTAGATGGTACAATATTGGTTTGAATGATGCAAGTGAATATTTATATAAAGATATTAATTTGGTAGGTTTTTAACAGACTATATTAAATATTACCAATCAGTTTGTGACTTAAATTATTTATATTATTTTCTAGGAATATAACCAGTTGAAGAGTCAGTATCAGTCAATACAAGAAATGTGTCAAGATCAAGAGCGGGCTCTAGCAGAACTTGGTTCACAACTTGGAGAGTAAGTTGTGTTTTTTTTTAAAATAAAATTTAAAGATGGCTAATGATTATCACATCTGTGAGATTGAACACAAACATGACAGGATCAGTAAAGTCGTCAATTACAAAAATCAAAATATTAAATAAACAATATTTCATGATCCTACATTTTGTAACAGCAAAACAGTACTTCCCAATTAGGTATTGTGTTCTTCCCTGAAGTCCTTGATGTATCTTGTTCTGTATATATATCTTGTTTTCCCCCCATGGTCCCTGATGTGTCTTCTTCTGTGTCTTGTTCTTCCCTGAGGTCCTTGATGTAACATGTTCTTCCCTGAGGTAAATTGTTCTTCTCTGATGTATCTTCTTGTTCCTCAAGGTAGCCTGTTCTTCCCTTAGGTATCTTGTTCGTCCCTTGGGTATCGTATTCTTTCCTGAGGTAACATGTTCTTCCCTGAGGTATCTTGTTCTTCCCTAAGGTAACTTGTTCTTCTTCAAGGTATCATGTTATTCCCTTGACTTGTTATTTCCTTGGGTATCTTATTCTTTTTTGAGGTAACTTGTTCTTCCCTGAGGTATTTTGTTTTTCACGTGTTATTCCTAGATGTAAAAGTGTAAGAGTAGGTATAGATATTGAAATGAGCTCTTGTCTCAGTCTGTCAGGTTGCTGATGACTATGTCTTCTTGTTTACATCTCAGTATTTACATTTCTGCAAACTGTGACATACATATGACTTTATCACATAAAAACTTATTTGCTGTAGTGTATGATCACAATAACCAACAGGATTTACCCTTTAAGACTTTCGCTAGAGTTGTCTTACAGAATCAATCCACTGATGTGACCCAGCCTGTACTGGTGGGCTCTCTGAACATGTCTACTATTTAATTAATCAATGAAAAGCATTACAACTATTTAGTGTTAGTTTAGCAGTAGGAATTCAAATGTAAGGAAAAGATATTCCTGACACTGGCTGCCAGAGTAATTAACAGACTAATTAATTACTTGACACTGCTAGTGCAAGTTAACAGTTGTAAACCCAACACTCATTATGTAATCTAGACGGATCATTTTAAACTACGTACGCAACCTTAAAGGGACAATAACAATCTTACTGGCTTGGTAGCTCCAGAAAATAAATAATACCCTTATTCTAAGTACTAGATGTTTAAGTGTCCTACCAGTTGTGTAAATTATCCATTACAACCTATTTTACTTGTCCAGAGGGTTCAAAAATATTTTAAAATCCAAGTCACATTTGAAAAGGTTTACGTTAGACTTTTCAAATCAATTGGTTGAATTTTTCCAATTTTTTAAAATAGGTGTGTTAAGATGAAATTTATATCATCATTTAATTGGAATATTCTAAAATAATACGATTTGTTGACCAGAATGAAGATTGGGACATATTATTCAGTTACAACAAGAGTGTTATTGGGGCTTTAAGATCCAAATATTTTCTATGATTCTCAACGCATTTGAACAAGTTGTCAACATAATGGTTTGAAAAAAAACATTAAATACAAAAACTCCTGCTAAAACAGCACATACAGTCGTGGCCAAAAGAATAGGACCACACTTGAAAATGGTTGGATTTCTTCCGTCCAAATTAATTTGATCATATCTCTGCCACCTGAAGGCCGATTTTCACAAATGAGGTATCAATGGATAGGTTATATGTGAAGTATGTTCATTATGCATGCACATGCATGTTTAAACGATGACATCATCACGACTATGACGTCATGACAGTGTACTGATGATGTAGCAGCTAGCAACATTGGGATGGTGGTAGAAAATTATTACCAAACTGAGATAAAATTCGATCAAGGACCATTTATTTCATTTCTAAATGATTAGTTAACGTGCAAACTAACATCGGTAATGATCAGAAGTCAATACTTCATGTGTCTCCCAGCGTTGGCATTAAAAGGTGTCTGCTTCCGCTCCAATTTAGGGCGTCGTTGATGACGTCATAGCCATGATGATGTCATCGTTCAAACATGCATGTGCATGTGTAATGAACATACTTCACATAACCTATCCATCGATACCTCATTTGTGCAAATCGGCCATCAGGTGGCAGATATATGATCAAATGAATTTATAAACCAAGTAAGAAATCCAACCTTTTTCAAGCGTGGTCCTATTCTTTTGGCCACAACTGTACATGTAACTAACTACTGGATATGCAAGTTGTAATGATTATCAAGACTTATGATTGTCTTTTGTTTTAGTTCAAAAATGAAAGTAGAGAATATGAAAGAAAGTCAGCTGGTTGTGAAAGAGGCTCAATGGATGGATGATACAGAATCTAAGCATTGTAAAAAATGTGAAAAAGAATTCTCAATATCACGCAGAAAGGTGAGAGAGGTTACCAGAACTAACTTCACTCATTATATTGTTGCTCTGCGTTAATAATTTATTCAATTCCATTTAGGTAATAACGTATAACATCTAATTGGTTTCATCTTTATGGATTGGTTTGATGCAAGCCTTGTAATTTGTTGTCTTATGAGGCCTACTCTTATTTTGAATCGCCAACGTGTATGTAGGACTTAATAATTACTATGCCACTGCAGCTCCAATCTGCTTAAAACCCAGATCCTATTTCGTTTCTTTTTCCTTGTTTTCACAACACTAGGATCTGGAAGAGTTGTTATATAATCCGTGTTCTGGTTAATGTGCGAGATTAGCCAAGGAAACGGTCTGTTACAGCCAGTTCTAGGCTTGCTCTACACAGAACTGTGGGTAAACTTCTAGAAACGTCAATACTGATTGATTAATCAATCTCTTACGTCATAGGGTCAAAAGCCACTTGTATGACTCCAGAGCGACCTTCCACTACAACTGGTCAGATCTTCATGTATAAAAAAAATCGAAATGAATTATATTTTAATCAGATTGCCAGGGCTTCTAATCAAATTGGAATTTACTGCTTGTGTATAAAAGAACCTGCTCCATTTTTATAGTATTTATTTGAATTTTTCTCTTTATATTTTGTAGCATCATTGTAGAAACTGTGGATATATATATTGTAATGAGTGTTCCGATAATAAGATGTCGCTGCCTTCTTCTTCCAAACCAGTTCGTGTTTGTGACGATTGTCAGACATTTTTACTGCAAAGATTCTCAGCAACATAACCATTCGACTCTTCCAGAATTTTTACTGTAAATAATTCAGCTCTACGTTCAAAAATTTTGTAGTGTTTATGCCAAAAGTTTATTTTGTAGCTCACATTCATTAGCTAGGCATCATCTGTTTTCGGGCCTTTGGAGAGGTGAAAGGGTGATTTATCTATCGGGAATTCTGTTTCCGGGTTCATGGGAATTTCCAACCTCCTCAATCAGTCTAAATCAGGTTCTACGCATTCGTTAGGCTAAAGACAAGAGCACATCAAGTATTATTCATCAAAAATAGAATTAATAGTCGTAATTTAAAATATATAACTCAACAACAGGCCCCGAGTTCACACAGCATTCACAGACTTAAGTTGAGAATTTACTCAAAATTGTTAACCTTATTTTAACTAAAACATAGCCCTTTATAAAAAGTTTGTTGTTTTAATGTATCAAATACATCAATAAGAAACTATGTGCAAAGTTTTGTGTTTCTGAATCAAAGATATTGTTCATAGACATGGATTGAAAGTTTGAGTAAATTCGCAATGAGAATGGTTTGTGAACTCAGTGCCTGATGGTTAGGCCACATTAATTTGATTTTCAGTTCTTCAGGGTCTTGATAAATAAAAAGCCATGTAAATCATGTGAAAGATGTTCTGTTTAAAATTTCGAAACTTAAAAGTTGGGACTTATAGCTTTTGAAGAGCACAACTTTTGATTTTTAAATAAATTATTACAGATGTCCCCAAAGAACAAAATATCAAATTGATGAATATAAATTCATATTTTTTATCTTCTTGTATAATATATACCAGTAGTCTATAAGAAGCTAAGAAATTTTTGAGATTTATAGTACACATATCTAAAAATAGATTTAAATTACTGAGATGGTTGTTTTGATACAGTTCATAAAGTGTAGGTCTTTGAAACTTCTAAGCAACAAAGTACATTCTGGATAAAGTGCTTAAACTCCTCCATTAGTCAAGTTTTTGTTGTCTGGGGATAATTATTATCTTTTACGTATAATTTGGTCACATGGTGGGATGAATTTAACGATTGGATGGATTATTAATAATAGATTATTTCACAATTATCGAATTGATACACAAGGGAAGTAATCCTAATGACTAATTATATCAGCTTATATTATGACCCTAAAGTTTTATTTTTAATATTGAGATAGATATTATATATGTATATAGTTGTTTTATAAATTATATTTAACATGGTACTGGCATGCATATAGAATTACTTTCATGGAGCTAATAAACAAACAACCATTTTTTTTTTCCTATGTGCAGCTTTTCCCAAATTACTTCTTTTTGACATTATTTTATACCTCCTGAAATTGTTTGTGGAAAGGAAAAATGAAAAATCATGATGTCTGCATTTTACGATCTCAATTAAACTTTGTTACATTCTTGATTTTGTTTTGGTTGGTCCGTACTACGCACTTCTTCAATTCTTTATAATGTTCTGCAATGATTGGTTTAAATCATTCTTGCCAGAGCATTGTTTCATTGGCTAGATGATGGGTCAAGTCAGCTGAACACAAACTTCTTAAAGATATTGTTAGACCTGAATGTTTCGTATGTCAAAACAACAAAGAAATAGAAGTGTGGTCAGGTATAATTAATGGTTATTAGGTTAGATAAAGAGCTCAGAGTTCTCATTATCATTAATAAAAAAAAATTTAGATAATGAAAACAAGTGAAAATTTCAAATTGCTTTTACTCTGAACCAAGATTAGCGATTCAATTTTAGGCTAGCCTCGATCATCATTACTATTGTTGGTGAGATAATAAACAAAGTCTTTATTATCCATTTTTATACGCCCACATTGAAATGTGGTCGTATATTGTCGTCGCCCCCGTCCGTCCGTCGGTCCGTCGGTCCGTCCGTCCGTCCGTCCGTCGGTCCGGCGTCCACAATTGCTTGTGGACGCTCTACAGGCTAAAGTTAATATCCGATTGACTTTAAATTTATACAAAGTGTTTATGGTCATGAGACGAAGAAGCCTATTGTTTTTCAGCGATTTCCGATAATTAGTGCCAGAGTTATGGCCCTTGATCACTTCAAAAAATCTTGTGGACGCTCTAGAGGCCAAAGTTAATATCCGATTGACTTCAAATTTATACACAGTGTTTAAGGTCATAAGACGAAGAAGCCTATTGATTTTCAGCGATTTCCGATAATTAGTGCCAGAGTTATGGCCCTTGATCACCTCAAAAAATCTTGTGGACGCTCTAAAGGTCAAAGTTAATATCCGATTGACTTTAAATTTATACACAGTGTTTAAGGTCATAAGACGAAGAAGCCTATTGATTTTCAGCGATTTCCGATAATTAGTGCCAGAGTTATGGCCCTTGATCACTTCAAAAAATCTTGTGGACGCTCTAGAGGCCAAAGTTAATATCCGATTGACTTCAAATTTATACACAGTGTTTAAGGTCATAAGACGAAGAAGCCTATTGATTTTCAGCTATTTCCGATAATTAGTGCCAGAGTTATGGCCCTTGATCACTTCAAAAAATCTTGTGGACGCTCTAGAGGCCAAAGTTAATATCCGATTGACTTTAAATTTATACACAGTGTTTAAGGTCATAAGACGAAGAATTCTATTGATTTTCAGCGATTGCCGATAATTAGTGCCAGAGTTATGGCCCTTGATCACTTCAAAAAATCTTGTGGACGCTCTAGAGGCCAAAGTTAATATCCAATTGACTTTAAATTTATACACAGTGTTTAAGGTCATAAGACGAAGAAGCCTATTGATTTTCAGCGATTTCCGTTAATTAGTGCCAGAGTTATGGCCCTTGATCACCTCAAAAAATCTTGTGGACGCTCTAAAGGTCAAAGTTAATATCCGATTGACTTCAAATTTATACACAGTGTTTAAGGTCATAAGACGAAGAAGCCTATTGATTTTCAGCTATTTCCGATAATTAGTGCCAGAGTTATGGCCCTTGATCACTTCAAAAAATCTTGTGGACGCTCTAGAGGCCAAAGTTAATATCCGATTGACTTCAAATTTATACACAGTGTTTAAGGTCATAAGACGAAGAAGCCTATTGATTTTCAGCGATTTCCGATAATTAGTGCCAGAGTTATGGCCCTTGATCACCTCAAAAAATCTTGTGGACGCTCTAAAGGTCAAAGTTAATATCCGATTGACTTTAAATTTATACACAGTGTTTAAGGTCATAAGACGAAGAAGCCTATTGATTTTCAGCGATTTCCGATAATTAGTGCCAGAGTTATGGCCCTTGATCACTTCAAAAAATCTTGTGGACGCTCTAGAGGCCAAAGTTAATATCCGATTGACTTCAAATTTATACACAGTGTTTAAGGTCATAAGACGAAGAAGCCTATTGATTTTCAGCTATTTCCGATAATTAGTGCCAGAGTTATGGCCCTTGATCACTTCAAAAAATCTTGTGGACGCTCTAGAGGCCAAAGTTAATATCCGATTGACTTTAAATTTATACACAGTGTTTAAGGTCATAAGACGAAGAAGCCTATTGATTTTCAGCGATTTCAAATAATTACTGCCAGAGTTATCTCCCTTGATAACTTCAAAAATTCTTGTGACGCTATAGAGGCCAAAGTTACTATCCGATTGACTTCAGATTGATACATAGAGTTTAAGGTGTTGAAACGAACAAGTATTTAGATTTTCAATGAATTTAGATAACTGAACAGCTAAATCCATGATATTAAATGTTTCATGTATATACTAATTGTTAGCGTGAGGTAAAACTTTATAAAAAGCAATCAAATTCTAATGATTTTCTGATAATTACATAATGAGTTGTTACTCTTAATCAGTTTTTAGTGTATTACAAATGTTTCATTACCGAAATTAGTAAAAATATGCGACAACCCTTGTTGACTGCCCGGACAATTTAGCTGCTGTGGGCGTATGTTTCGTTGCCTGGCAACCTATCTTTGTTTTAAATTGGGGGGTTGGGATGGCCTAGTGGTCTAGAGTGTCGCGCTTCGACCTCTAGCTGGCCGGTCACCTCTGGCTTGCGGCTGTGGTTTCGAGCCCTGGTGTGAGCGTATGTGGCATGGAGATAGGGGCGCCTTCTTAACCTCGTGGGTTTCCTCCGGGCACTCCGGTTTCCTCCCACTGCTAAAGACCCCTACGCGCAAGCGAATTATTGAAATAAAATTAAACCATATGGTAGTCCCAAAATGACCTAGTTTGTGTTGAGTGGACGTTAAACTCCATTTCTCTCTCTCTCTCTCTTGTTTTAAATTATCCATTACAAAATATATTCAAAACCACTAAATTTGAATTTTTGGCCTAGCCTTGATTATCATTACTAAAGTCAGTATGATAAATAACATAGTCTTGATTATCCATTGCATGATTAAATCATGAATGAAAGTTGAGCAAAAAATCAGATCCTAATCCAGTAAATATCGCAGACTAGTGTTGACATCAAGAATTGATTATTTTCTGGATAAGTTAATGTCTAATTATTAATTTAGACAACATTTCAGGCCTAAAGAAAGACTTGAAATAGGCAGATTTAGCTCTTAAACATACTGGATTAATTGAATTTGTAATATTTTAAGTGGAATCAAATAAATAGTTTGACTTGAAATGATTGAAAAAAATGTATATAATGTATAAATTATATGTGCTATATCCTATATATTCTCATTAATTATAATGTTCAATATCTACACACCTCATATCCTTCATACTATTATGTATATTTTTGTATTTATCAGATTGGATGTTTATATAATACTGTTACTATCAAATACTTTACAAATAAAAATATTAATCATTTCCATCATTATTTCTTTGTAACTTGGGGTGGTGTCATAGATTTTGACCAAACTAGTGGTCTCGGACCAGAAATGAAATGTGGTTTGATAGTCTAGGTTCAAATGCTTGCCTAAATGTTGGCAGAAATCTTTTTTTTCTCACAAATCCAATATAGATATATACAGTATATATATGGAAGACTACATGAACTTATTCTGAGTAAAGAGTTGGTTTATATCTGGGTTTATCTGTTACTCCGTGAGTCTAGCACTGATTCCCAGATTTTATCCAGGTGTTGACCACATCTTGGCTCTCATTGTCTTGGAGCTATGGAAAATCAGTGCGTGCAGCACTAACTCGCTAACCAGGGGTTCCCAAATTGGATTCCTTGAGATTTTCTAGCTTGGCTTCCATTGTTGTTCGGGTGGACAGCATTTCAAGTGGGGGACTGACCATGAAAATTCCTTGGGATTTTCCAGCTTGGCTTCCATTGTTGTTCGGATGGACGGGCCAGGTTGTCAGCTTGCCCAATGGCAGGTGGGCCCCTGGGGAAGTGGACCCCCTAAGCCATTAGACAAAATCAGAAAAATTCTAATTAGACCTTTTTGTGTCAACTTACATATTTATTGAAAATTTAATTTATTCATTTTAACAATTAAATGATAGAATTGTATTGGTGGGTGCCCTCTTTGTCTCCTGGCAACCCGTATTTTCAGACACAGTTTTTCTCAATGTGTTTCACAGAGAATTACTTACGAATTAACTCTGTAACAGATAGTGTCCACAGCACGTGCGTTGACTGCAGTCATTGGCTCAACGGCTCGTGCAATGTTTACTTAACACCTAACTGCTTCGTGCAAAATGACGCATTTTACTCATTTTAATACCCATTTACACTTAATAGGAAATATTTTTTAACTCCAAATACTTCAAACGTCTTTATTTATTATTCTGTTACCTCAAAAAAATGTTTGAGAATTTAATTTGTCGGAGTAAAAAAGTTAATATGCCGTACTTATTAAGCCTCGTCGATGTCATGCTTATCAGTGATTGTAGCGGCCAAGCGAATATTCACTGCGGGATCAGTTTGAGTTTTTCTCTCATACACATGGCCGTTTCAATTAAATATGTTTGTGTATAAAAGTAGGATGTCAAAAGATGTTGGTGACAAACCCGTGTAAACTTTAAATTACCATAACTTAATGGGAAATTATGTAAGATTTAGATAAAACTCTAGTCGTTCTTGTTGTAATAGTTCAAAAATAGATAATACAAAATGAATTGAATAAAATTACTTTATTCTGGTAGATGATAGCCTTTGAAGGTTTGAAAAGATGTGTGCATTGATTGTAACCACAAGGTTGACTGTTTGAAGCTTAGCCTCGCTTCAACAATTTTAGATTAAGAGAGAGAGAGAGAAATAGGGTTTAATATCCACTTGACACAAACTAGGTCATTTTGGGACTAACATATGGTTCAATTTTATTTCAATAATTCGCTTGGACGTAGGGGTCTTTAGCAGTGGGAGGAAACCAGAGTGTCTGGAGGAAACAAACGAGGTTGAAAAGGCGTCCCTATCTCCATGCCACATACGCTCACACCAGAGCTCGAAACCACAGCCGCAAGGTGACCAGCTAGCTAGAGGTCGAAGCGCGGCACTCAATACCACTACCATCCCAACCCCCCATTATAGATTAAATCATTATAAAGCTTAACTGTTCTAATACGGCCTAATCTTATGTAGAATTCTATCTGTCAAGGGATCTTTCTGTGCACACCAATGTGTACGCAGGACTCAGAAATTTCGTCCCATCAGAACGACTAGACAGCTGTCCTTGTCAGGCCCCCTGTCCTACATCACCAACAAGTGGAAACCAGGTCATAAAATCCCCATGAACTTTCTTGGCCAACACCGGGAGCCAACCTGTGACTTGCTCTATGAGTCACCGTGGCTCCTCACATTATAATGCATCACTCACACACTAATATTTATATTCCTTTTGATTGGAAACGACGAACATGTAAATGGAGATACTACGATGTAATATATTGGGATGATCTAGTTAAAGTTTTAAAAAAAATCTGTTTGTAATGAGCCCTACCTCTACTTCGTTCAATCATTAAAGAAACATTAGTAGTTTTATTGTTTTTTTTTTTATCAAGCAAAGACACAAAGGTGATTAACAAACTACATTATGTGTTTTAAAAGTTAATATCTAAGAAACTATATATCTTGACCTTCTCCACACATTGCTCTTGGGAGTGTAGAAACACAAACAAGACTATAAACATTGATAAGATCATTTTTGGATGAATCGCTGGATTATATGTTGTGATTACTTGTGATGGTTACTAGCTAGAAATGCGAGTTCATGTCCGGAATTTAGTTTCATATTTATTTGTTATACCAATATAATAGTTGATTGAGTGGCTTTTTGCAATATTAACAATTGTTATTTTAGAGGGATGTAACTTTGTGGGCACAGTAAACACTTGAGATTGTTCTCTTTGGTGTTGACTTACGTTTAAATATTCTTCCAACTGACTTGGTTGTTTGGAATTTAACACAGAAGACAACACAGAAGAGAACAATCTTGGTGTACCCAATCAACAAAACAGCACACCATATATTTACATATTACAGAATAAGCAAATGTTATATAATATTGCAAAATGTCACTCAATCATATGTTATAGTGTAATACAGAGAGAGGGAGAGAAATGGGGTTTAATGTCCACTCGACAAAAACTAGTTCCTTTTGGGACTAACATGTGGTGTCAATTTTATTTCAATAATTCACTTGCGTGTAGGTCTCCATAGCGGGACCCGGTGGATATGGAGAAAACCCACGAGGTTTGACAGGCGACCCCACTCCTTGTCACGTACAACTGGGGAATTGAAACCACTCCAGTCGATTCAAAGAGAGACCTAATGATACAGACCTTATGAGAAAATCCACGAGTGTAGACTGGCGACCCTACTCCTTGTCATGCACAACTGGGAAATCGAAACCACGCCAACTGACTTAATGACAGTATGATACAAAAATTCAAATTTAGTGGTTTTGAATATATTTTGTAATGGATAATTTAAAACAAGAGAGAGAGAGAGAGAAATGGGGTTTAACGTCCACTCAACACAAACTATGTCATTTTGGGACTAACATATGGTTTAATTTTATTTCAATAATTCACTTGCGCATAGGGGTCTTTAGCAGTGGGAGGAAACCGGAGTGCCCGGAGGAAACCCACGAGGTTGAGAAGGCGCCCCTATCTCCATGCCACATACGCTCACACCAGGGCTCGAAACCACAGCCGCAAGCCAGAGGTGACCGGTCCGCTAGAGTTCTAAGCGCAGCACTCTAGACTACTAGGCGATCCCCCCCCCCCCCCAGTATGATACAGCGCGCAAGTGTGATATAACAAAATCATGTATATTTCAATATGTATTTAATCTACATTTTACATGATAATTTCTGGTTTTACATACAGTATTTATCTTCTTTTCTTTGGTATAAATATATATATATATATATATAATAATTTTATAAAATTATCTGATAGACAAATAAATTAAGCTTATAAAAAGTTTAACAAGCATATATAACAATTATTGATACATATAAAATATAAAAATTTGAAGCACTTTTGATTTCAGTTATTATAAACAGCGGGACTTTATTTTAATGATGATAATGCTTGAGAGGTATTTATAGTAATTTGATAAAGAAATATTTCTAGAAGAACAATCACTTTTAGCTTGAAAACTTTGCGAGAATTCTATACGAAACATCGCACAAATAAATAAGTAACACTTCTTTTAAAGTATATTATAATGTTGATGGTTAGAGTCCGCAGGTCGGTGCCCAATACTAGGTTTTACTGTAACACTGCTATATGTTGCTTTCAATTAAAAGTGAAACACGCAGATGTTGGGACTTGGGGAGTTCACAGGTTCCCAATACTGGAGGGTTTACCGTAACACTGTTAGTCGCTACAGATTACAATGGGCCCCCAATATACTTTACTTGAGGGTTTCACTGTAACACTGGTAGTCACCATGTATTGCTTCCACTTAAATGTAATAGTGAAATTGACTCATCGCTAACCAGCTGACATAGTGAGACTCGCCCGATTGCGAATCACCATTATATTGAAGTCCCATCGTATATATTTTATATCACAACAGGGAAGTGGATTATTCCCTTTTTCGTTTTATAATATCAAAATCAACAAAAACATGATATTCAAAAACAACCATCACATGAATACAACAAACGTAACAGCACAAAAAGTAACATCTAATTACAAAAATCAATAAAATATTGAACACAAATTTAATGGATATTTTCTAAAAAGGTTATATTAATAATTTTGAGTACATTTATCTAGTAACTATGCATTATATCTTTTCTGATAGGAAGAGATGGTTTATAAAAGCTATAATAAGCCCATTGCAATAACTCAATCCCATTCAGATATCCTCAATAAACATGTTTTCAGGGTCCCATGTCTCAAAATCATAACGAAAGATAAATCCATATTATAGTAGATACGTCAAATTTTGATTGGATAAGCCCTAAAATCAATGTAATATTATTCAATCAAACTTATAAAATTTGGATTTTATCTTAGTTAAAAATTCGTGTAAAAGGCTGATTTCAAATAACTGTTTTAGTGACAAGTCTTTTCTTTCACTCCTTTCCTTGACAGAATTGACCTTTTTGTCAACTCCGCCTACAAAAGGGTTTTAACCAATCAGCCTCGTTTGCAATTGCAGCAAATATATTTTGCTTTAATTACTATTTTTGAAAAAGACAGATTTTCCATGATGTATTATTCCATGAGAATGTTCTGAACACATTTTTGAATATTTTGATCAAAGTAAATTTCGGCCGTTTTGTTTAAAGACTGTTTTGACCACATCCCTTTAGAAGAAGCCTTATGATTTTGAACATGACACTAAATATCATATTCAAAATAACCCTTGACTCACACATAATTATCAAAAATCAAAACACTGACCTAGCCTACTTCAGAGCTCGATATTAATTAGTGTACTGAACTTAAAATAGCATTATGCAAGAGCAAAATCTGCTTATTACAGGTCGTTCTTTAGGCCTGAGATGTTATCTAAATAATCAATTAGACATTAATTAACATATCCAGACCATAATAAACTCTTTATGTCAAGGCTAGCCTTCGATGTTGGCGGATTAAATTCTTATATGGCCGTTGATAATTAAATCAATCAAGTGGATAATCGAGACTATGCTGTTTATATTAATGATTTGAGTAATGATGACTGAGGCTATGTGAATATTTCAAACGCTTTTTTCTAGGCTAATAATGGATCAATTTGACTGAAATTTTCAGCAAATTATCTTTACACTATCTAGTTTTTAACTATTATTATGAGAACTGCCATCTCTTTATCTTATCTCCCATAATGTAACTTTAATAAAAAAAGGACAAACTAAGTACATGACTCGTGTTCAGATGTGTAATGACAATGATGGATTGCTACATTTTGCCTATAGTTTAATTTGACCGTCCCCAAAGGAACTGCAAAGTCAAATTGAAAAGTATTTTTTACCGATTGAGGAAGTGATATTATAAACAAAAAAACAAAACAACCTAAAAACACTAGCATAAATCATGAGCATCCCCAATACTCAGGGTATTACGATTGCCTGACAAGAGACAGTTATTAATCAAAAAAGTCAAGAATCGGTCCAGTGACCTATAGATTTTTCAGAAACGGAAGAAAAATAATCCCAGAGAGAGAATCTGGTTCATCTTGATGAACTCTACCAGGGGGTCTATTTCTACCTTACTATTCTGCACTCACAAGGATAAACAAGATAGCCAGCCATATGGTAAGTAATGGCCGGGTTCAGTGGAGAGGGAGGAAGAGAGAGGGAGGGAGAGAGAGAGAGAGAGAGAGAGAGACAAAGAGAGAGAGAGAGACACACAGAGAAACATAGAGAGACACAGAGAAACATAGACAGAGAGGTAAACCAGGTCATTTTGGGACAAACATATGGTTCAATTTTATTTTAATAATTCACTTGGGCATAAGGTTGTTTAGCAATGGGAGAAAACCCACGAGGTTGGACAGACTAGCCCAGTTGGTACTGACATGTCATAAAACCACATTTCATTCATTTCATATAGTAGCTTAGTAGTTTTGCCTGGACATCTATGGCCTACTGTTATTTCAAATTGTTTTATGTACACAGGACCTCTTCTGTTGTTCATTTTACCGCCCCCCCCCCCAATCTGCACCACAGACAATACTAGGAACAAACCAGAGATAATCTGGTCAGAGAGCCCGAATGCACCTCATCACTGAGTCACAGTAAAGGTTTGTTATAATTATGGGCCCTAATATAAAATCCAGAAGTGCAGGCCTTTCACACCTCAAATTAACACATAAATAAATGGCAAGCAGAGCATCAGATCTTATAAATTAAAGGCACCATTAAACAAACATCTTAGATTTCATTCAAACTTTTACAGTTCGTTCGTTTGTTTCTTGAGTTTAACCTCCACTTCTACCAAGGGTGTTATCGTAAATATTTGACAGTTAATATGGTTTACATTATATTGTATTTTGTTGTGGGGTTCTAGAAAGTTGTTGCCACTTCTAGGTAAAAATAACTGTAGCCATGTATACTGATGAGACCCTGATATATAACACTAAAACTGTGTAATAGCAGGTTCCACTTGTATGCACTCTACAGACTTCCTTTTACCTGGCTATAAACAGCAACAAAATTGTTTCCACATTTGGTAACGTGGGTTTGTTTCAAGTTGTTTAAAGTGCAAAAATATGTTATCAATGACAATCAAATATTCTGGCCATGAACAATCCTAATTTCAAGTAGTTTCCTATAAAGAATCTAGAGAGGCGTTCATGTCATTTTAACACATATTACTACTTCATAAGTCTACGTGATTCAAATACGAATGACCCTACTTACTAACAATGATGCAGTTTAAAAAAGATAGAAATATCTACAAGAAATAATAGTTTTGTGATGGAAACATCATCCATAATTTTTAAAAAATAACCACGCAAAAACCATCTGCCCCAAAAAATCAACGAACTATAAAATATCTAAAAATAGCTTTTTCGGCATTCTCTTTACAAAAGAAATCAAAGTGTATTTGAAACCTATCATGTTTTTTTTGCTCTATTTTCTGTCTCAACTGCACAACACTTGTTATAAGAGATATTTACCAAAAATTTTATGATCTTTTCAAATAAATTTTTATAAATTGTAATCATTAACATTTCTAGTTTTGTCCTTTTTTGAGCTGGTTAGGGACGATATCAAAGGAGATCATTCCCATATGGAAAAATCATCTATGCAGAAATCTGGCTTTGGGAGAACTACCCTTACAAAAACTACTCCCACCTTCCTAACCCAGCCAAAAAAAGACAATTCAACCATTTCTTTCTACAGCTATTTTGATTTGATTTTCTTGTGCAATAAACTTTACTTCAGTTTTGAAATGGTTAATTGCTTTTTAAATGCCTTCTACTAATTATAATTGACAAAGGAGGAGAATTGAATAACAGGACTAAGACAAAACAAATGCAACAACTAGAAAATAACACAACAAGATACAATTTCCCAGAGAAGATATATAGTGTAATAAGGAAACGAAAAAATGTTGATGAAGATCTATAGAGGAAACACTAAAGATTTACAAATTGTCATTTGCATTTATCTGAAATTATGGCATTTTTCTGAATTATAGCATTTTTTTTCTGATTTATAGCATTTTTTCTGAAATTATGGCATTTTTTCTGAAATTATGGCATGGCATTTTTCTGAAATTATGGCATGGCATTTTTCTGAAATTATGGCATGGCATTTTTCTGAAATTAAGGCTTTTTTCTGAAATTATGGCATTTTTTCAGTAATTATTTATGAAATTATGATATTTTTTCTGAAATTATGACATTTTTCATGCTGAATTTTAAGTGGTCAATTCAGATTATTTTTGTAAAATCTAAACATAATTGAACTATTTTTAGACTGATATTTCTTTTAGAATATTGTAAATTCCAAATGATTATCAATGGTGAAGTAAAAGATCTTTTACAATATTGTAAATTCCAAATGATAATCATTGGTGATGTAATTTAATCCAGCAGTCAGTCAGGAGAGATCATGTGGAATCAAAAAAGGATAATATGTAGTTCGATCAAATCAAATATTATATTTTACTTTCAGTTTGAAATTATCACAAAAGGGATATTTTAAACACGATGATTAGTATAACAAAACATGCAACTGATAACTCTGTGTTATGCAAATATAAACAAAAGATTCATCCACATGTTAGGATAAAAATAACTTTCACTGACAATAAGAAATGAAATGAAATGGGATTTAACGTCCTACTGTTATGCTCCTAAACTGGGATAATGAAGAAGAAACATTGACAATAGAGAGGTTTGGCAACTTTACATTTACACTTACATTTACATTTAGATGTTAAACGTCATCAGTTTTTGTGACACAAGTCATAAAAGTGTGACTGATTGATAGCAACCTCCATAACTGAAAGTTCACAACACTTAGCTAAACTTTCTTTAATTTCTATGACCCAGTTCATAATTTCTGAATCATGGTTTTCACGAACTACATCCACAGAGAAGACTTTCTCCTTCACATAGACAAAATGAGAAGCTGAGACAAAACATGTCCGTGCCTTAGTAAACTCATCTTTAAGAACCTGTCTGTGATCGAGATCAGCTAATATCGAGATCGTGCACACATTTTGTGTCGCTACCTCTAAATGTAACTGTAGACGTAAATTTAGTGAAATGTCATAATGTGCAGTTACACTTTTGCTAGTCTAAATGTAATTTTAACTGTTAAGTTGCGAAACCTCTAATGTCTCTCTCAAACTCCGTCTTTATGAACCTTAATCCCTTTGAATTCTGAAACCATCATTATGTCAGGCACAAGTTGTCTTAATCTTTGGTTTGTATAGTCAAATGTCTAACACCGGTGATACATGTTGGTTAAATCTTGAGTTAGCTCAGAACAACTAAAGCCTGACCTTCTCATCACAATCTCTACAGTTTGGTATTTTCTGGTTGATACAGATCGTGTTCATTATTAGTCACCCTTTTCATCATATCATCTTCAACATTATCAATATTATACTCGTCTTCTTCCACGACACTTTGATCACGATATTTATAAAAATATGATACGATAACAAATATTATAAAGTTCAAACACATCAGACCAGCTAATAGGAAAAATAAATTTTCAACTTTTCCTTCGTTAATATCTTCTGGAAACCATGGATCTGGAAACAAACCAAAAAAAAAGTTTACATGGAGTTTTTATATGTATACCGTAAAATTCAAAGTAGCAATGAAAGAAATGAACTGAACTGAAATGAAATGGGGTTTAAAGTCCTACTGTTCTGCTCTGACTGGGATAATGAAGACAGGCATACCCTATACAGTGTGCTATGAGGGAGATTTTGGCTGTGCAGCGGCACTATATCCTACTCCTATATCAAATTCCAACTACCAAGGGATCTTTAACGTGTATGCCAATGTATATACAGAGGACCTAGGTTTTTCATACCATCTGCAAGACTAGACACCTGTCCTAGTCAGGCCCTCTATCCTGCATCGCTGAAAAGGGGAAACCACGCCGGGAAATTCTGATGAACTTTCGCGGCCAATGTAGGGATCAAACATGCAACCTCCAGACTAGCGAGCCAGCACCTTAGCCACATAGCAACCGGGGCTCCTAATGCATGAACCACTGGCTAGTATAAAGTGGGGAATAGGTCAGAATTGGAACAACAAATTATTTCTTTTTAATGTACACAGGTTTAGTTTCACATGAAGGCTGAAATGGACTATCCAGATTTGAAGAGAGTCTCATAAATAAAAGTCAGAGTATGTATGAAATTTAAGCACCAATATTTAAAGGGATGGTATATTTACTCTGTCTCAAAATTTCAGCTCAAAATATTCAATCGTTTAAACGTGAACGATTTTGGGTCAATTTTATCGTTGAGTAACCTGATAAGCGATTTCCATTCATTTAGGGGTGAATGACCCATGTGCTGTAGCATCACTGACACTTTATTTGTATAAAATAAGAGTCTGGTTTTATCCAGACACTGTTGATACAGCTTGGGACATCGGTCTCTATATCCAGATTAACACTGATGGATTTAAATTGTTTGAAAATGTATAACATTCGATGCCATAGTTCTGGAAGGTTGTAAGTGCCACTTATGACCCAAATAGCTTTTTTTACATAGGATGACTAATCACATTTAGAGGCTTCTCTATGCAAAATTTCAGAACCGTAAGGTGGTAACTTTCATGAAAACATTGCTATTAAATTATCTCAAAAACTAAATCCGACAATTTTTGAGACTTAAGATCCTTTCAGAACTATGACATTGATATGCTGAGTTTGATGCTCGGCCCTAAGGTAGAAGATTTAAAGGTATCTTAACACAAAATTAAGCAGTTTTATTTTCCAAAATATTATCGGGATTGATCCTTTTAGTAACCACAAAAATGTAAATGACACCCATTTTTAAATCTGATTAACCTATTCACTACATTATTTGACCCTCTCTCTTTTTGATATGCTTTCAGAAATTTGTTCTTTACCTGATTTTGTAGAGGCTTCCACAATTCTTAAAATCGCTGTGGAAACATAACTACCTAACCCACTGGCTACGAAAAATAAACCCGTTAAAAAACCTTGCATAGATTGAGGAGCTTGGGTAAAAGCAAACTCCAAACCTGAAAGAAAATATATTCATATATTATAGTAGTAAAAATCTTAAATTTCTTTGACTCCAGCCGATTGTTATTTGGGGGTTTGAATCACTTACAGGTCATTTTGAGACTAACATATGGTTCAATTTTATTGAAACTGGAAGACCCAGAGAAAACCCATGAGATTGGACAGGCAAAGCTACTCCTAGTCATGTACAACCAGGAAATCAAAACCATGTCAGTTGACTCAATGACAGACTTTATGATACAGAGCACATGCTAACCATTCGGCCATCCCCCCACACAAACCAGGTCATTTCGGGACTAACATATGGTTTAATTTTATGTCTCTTACCAGGCAAGGAAACCAGCTTAAACCCACAAGGTTAAACATGTAAACTTACACAGGGAATCAAAACCATGCCACTTGACTCAAAGACAGACCTTATGATCCAAACCATTCAGCTACACGACCCCCATAGCAGTGACAAGACTTAGGATTATAGACACTGAAATCGATACAAAACATACCTGAAACACTAGCAAATACTTCACTAGCTCCAACTAAGGCAAACTGTGGTACTTGAATGAAAACACTAAAATGAGATGAATTGAACTTCTGGTCAGCCAGCGTCTGGATGAAACCCCCGCTTTCTTCCAGTTCTTTTTTACGATAAATCTCCACAATTCCAGCTACTGCCACAGAAGCTGCAGCCAGTAACATACCAATTCCTGGAGAAAATAACAAGAAATAGGTTTTAAAAGTATGCACCATTACTGGAAACAGTAATATTTCCTGAATTTGGGTGCAAGGGAGTTAACCATCAATTTACAGTCTTTGTGGATACTTGATTTTTAGTCAATCTATAGTTTTGTCAACTATGTAAATAGAATCATGATAAATTAAACATAACGAATATGTTTCAGGTTTCTTATGCGGCACATGCATTGTAGGTTGAATTTGAAGTCGCCCTTTTCACTCAAATGTCACTATTTGGGTGAATTTAGAAAATTCAATTACGGAATTTTGAGTCAATCAAGTATCCCCTTTCTCTATATTTCTCAATTCTTGTTGATTGTTTGGTCTTGAATTGAAGAAGAGGGTTTGGATTGTCATTTCTTTCAGCTTTAGTGACTATTCAGGATTTTAAGTCAAAATAACAGATTTATGATGTAGGTTATGATTATGGACCTTTTATAGATTAAAAAGTCCATGTGTTTCTCATTGCCAACCTCAAACAAGATATGGAGCAAGACATTGCCAGATCTTACTCCATCTGTTGTGGGCACCTTTCTATGCAATGAAAATTTCGGGAAAAGTTAGAGCTAAGTAAGAGATAAGAATTAACATAAAAGGGCATGGGCGAATATTTGGTGGTCTGCCCCCTAGTGAATAATAGAGTTACTTCCCCTTCCTTATCTTTCCAAGAATTTGAGTGAAATATGGTTTTATCCACCCAACACAAACTCAATCATCCAGGGACTATCTTGGTAACTAACCATTTTGTCCAGCCCAATGACTGCATGTCTAATTTGCAATTTGGGCTGAAGCAATCAACACTATATATATATAGGATATATATCAGTTTCAAAAATGTTTAACCTACCCATTCTCTGTAGATGAGTTATAGGTCGTCCAAAGGAATTAAAGAGTGGATATATGACTCTATCAACCAATGGAATCAACAGAATAATTATTATAGTATTAAAAACATTCAACATGGCCGCTGGTATATTATCCTTTCCTACACTAACATCCATTCTCTCTGCTTGAAGGAAAAATGTTGACTGCATCTAAAATATATAATTAATATTAGGCTTATACAAGCAGTCTTTGAGATCATTAGAGCATGTTTTATAGAGAGAGAGAAATGAGGTTTAACATCCACTCCCCACAAATTATGTAATTTGGGGTTAAACATATGATTCAATTTTTTTCAGTATGAGGTTGGACAGGCAACCCTACTCCTTGTCATGTACAACCAGAAAATCAAAACCACACCAGTTGACCCTATAATGACATCATACAGTGCACACTTGCTAACCATTCCCCCATCAAATCCCTCACATGTCAGCCCCGACTATATTGAAATGCTTTATGGTACAAAATGAAATGAAATCCATTTACACTTTTGTACACTTCTCTTCAAAATCACTCCTGTGGAAGCAGATGTTAAAACACCAGCTGCTAGCACTGTTAACCTGAGAAATTAACTAATGGACCTAGGCTATTTACTAATTACATTTTTGTCATTAAAAATGATACAAGTCATCATTATTCTAACCTAAAGTTTAATAAGTATAGAAAGTAGTGTTAGAAAACATACAGTAGTTAAACATGGCAGCGACCATGTCTTCAAACTATCAGTGGTGATTGGCTAATGAATTTTCAAAATCATGCGAATGCTTCGGCATACCTGACCCTCTAGGCGAATATATCAGATATGTTTGATTTAAGCAAATACAAATACTAGGCAAATTTCGGAGGTGATTGATTCGGCCGAATGATAGGGCTAGTGTGAAATAAACAAATGAAATGAACTTAACACAGATGCCAAGAAATAAATATAAATGTAAGACAAATTGAACTGACCTGTGAATAGATGGCCCAATAAATAATAATTAAAGCAAATATTGGTACCACTCTTAAAACACAAATAATACCATCTACTGTATAATCGCTGAATGTTCCACCATACTTCTGTCTTGACGAATCAAAAAACTTCTTTTCACCATTCACGTATGGAGATTCCTTTTTACAACTTTGTCGACAGACGTTAAATACTGTGGTTAAAACACTTCCTAGAGTGGGAAAAACAAAACATGGTCAATACCTTTTAAGATGCCTTCCGTATAATTTAGGAGAACGCTAGATCGAAGACGGTCCTACGCACTTTAGCACATATGATGTCATTTATAGAATGTGGGTTAGGGTTATATTAGGGGAAGGGCTATAACCTGTAGATTTCGCCAAAGCCTCGAAATGTAAATAGAGCAAACCCTAACCCTAACCCTGGCTAAGCCTAACCCTTACCCTAACCCACAATCACACATATGACGTCATAATCTTCGTAGGACTGTCTCTGATCTAGCGTTCTCCTATAATTTATCTATCAAATGTTTGATTCAAATCCCTCTTGTCCTACTGTTCTGCACTGACTGGGCTAATGAAGACGTCCATACGCCATACAGTGTGCTATGAAAGGACTGTCCAGACTGTGGCACCAAGGAATTTTTTACATGCACACTTATTTACATGTACACGGGACCTCAGTTTTTCCTACCATCCTAACAACTAGACATTGACCTTGTAAGGCCCCCGATCTCTACCACTGACTGACAAGGGGAGGAAACCAGACTAATATATCCTGGGGAACTTTCTTGATCAACACTGAGATCAAACCCGGACCTCCTGGCTAGTGAGACATGGCTTTACTCCCCATAAAGCCACTGTGGCTCCTGCAATGAATAAAAATATGTAAAAGGCTAACCTGTTGGAGGGGTGTTGATGTATTTACTTCTAAAAGATAGAAAAATTATTAAAGCTAAAATCATGGACACTAGTGGAATGAAGAAACCCCAGGCAAAGCTGATGTTCTGTTGTACATAGGCCACAGCTGTGTAGGCAATCATGGCACCGGCATTAATAAACCAATAAAACCTACAAATAAATTTAAAAATCTTCAGTATCACAACAAAAGAAATGGGGATTAACATCCACTCAACACAAACTAGGTCATTTCAGGACACATCTATGGCTCAATTTTATTTTATTTCAATAATTCACTTGCGCGTAGGGCTTTTTAGCCGTGGGAGGAAACTGTAGAACCCAGAGATAATCCACGAGTTTGGACAGACCACTTGACTCAATCACAGACAAGCAGGAAATCAAAAAACCACACCACTTGACTCAATGACAGATCTTATGATCTAATACGCACACGTTAGACATCACTTATACTACAACTTTTGTTAATATGATTTCGACTTTCTTCACTTAGATCAGGAGAAAACTTTGCACTTGTTTGAGCATTTCAACATACAAGTTTATCACATATATAGGACAAAATCAACTCTTACCAGTTGAAGAATGATTGAACTGCACCTTCTCCCATGTCTTCTACCTGCTGAGCTCCAAATGGTCCAACATTAGCTTTTATACCCCCTGTTCCGATGCCAACAAAACATAATCCCAGTATAAAATAAATTCTCCTAGCTTCCTGTAAGAAAATGAAAAAATATATATATATCCAAAATAAAATTATTAGTAGGCCTACAACCTTAAAGCTGCACTACTTTATTTCACGGTAATTGATGAAAAGATAAAAGGTATGCCGACATCAACTGATATATAAAAATACCCATGTGAATAACTATACATTGTCCCTTGCGAAGCTGTCTGTCTTGCAATAGTGACAAAGGGGAAATCCTGATAAACTTTTTCTGCCAAAGAACAGATATCACACCGAGCCATCCTAGGCCCTGTTTCTTGAAATCTTACCTAAAGATAAAATACAAATTTTAGAAGATATTTCAATTTTGATAGGCTAAGCACTAAAATAAATTTAATATATTCAATCAAATTACTAAAATTTGGATTTTATCTTTCGTGAAACAAGCCCCAGGTTAGCGACCCAACTTCATACTCATTTAGCCAACATGGCTCCCTTTTAACTTATCCTATAAACATTCTTCTTTTACTTTGCTTAGATTTTCTGTAGTTTTAAATATGAAGCAAAACCTCATAAAATATAGCCTGGTTGGAGCTGACGTGCCATTAAACAACATTTCATTCATTCATTCTTACCACAGTTAGATCAAAACTTCCACCATCATCATCCGTGCCAAATATGGACGTATAGTCAACAGCAGATGCAGGTATTAAGAATAAACCTTTGATATAAAATAAAAAGTTCTGTTAAAATTAAATCTAAGCTTACACAAATTGGCATGTGGAACAATGGTGACATTAGGGGCCTACAAGCAGCTTTAGAGATAGACCTGTGACATCAGACATTTGATTAACCAATCAGAGTTGATGTTTGTAGTAGGATACCCACAGTTCCGTGCACCGCACACCAAGAACACACTGCAACAGACTGTTTCAACTCTTGCATTAACCAGAACGTGGGTTATATAACAACTCTTCCAGATCCTAGTGTAGGATGTGGGCGTATTGTTTGACTCTAGTATAAATTAAATATTGGTACTACTTCGTACTTACCATTAAAACCCTCGGACACTAAGTTGAATTACACACTATTTATAAATAGTATTTAAAAATCTAAATACCTTATGGAATCGACGACAAATCTAAACTTGGGCACTCCAACCATCTTTATTTTTGTTTTACAATACTATTTTTACTCATCAAACATAAGTTACCTACCTAACAGATAAATTAATCCTGCTCCAAATATTGTATTAAATCTTCCTGCTAAGGAATCAGCAACATATCCACCTATGATTGGAATTAAATACACAGAGCCTGTAAAAAAAAAAATAAAAAAAAAATTATAACTCAAAAGGAAATGGGTATTTAATCCGTTGTTTTACAGAGCAAAGTCATTTTCGGACCAATAGATGAGACAGATAATGGGGTTTAACGGCCACTATATACAAACTAGGTCATTTTGGGGGGATAGTTGAATGGTTAACGTGTGCGTGTGGTACCATAAATTCTGTTATTGAGTCAACTGGCATGGTTTCGATTTCCTGGTTGTACGTGACAAGGAGTAGGATTGCCTTCAAACCTCGTGGCTTTTCTCCAGGTCCTCCGGCACATGCCAAATATGGAAATAAAATTGAATCATATGTTAGTCCCGAAATGACCTAGTTTGTGTCGAGCGAACATTAAACCCCAATTTTCTAAGCAATATTTACTGCTGATTAGTATGACTTGTTGTAGGGATTGTAAGGTTCACCTGAATTTCTCTTTAAGCAACATTTTCACACCCAGGATCTGCATGATCAAAGTTTTATCCAAATGACCTAATTCAAATAACTGTGGTTTATGTTATCTTTTTATAAGAACATTGTCAAATAAACATAAATCATAGCAACTAAATCTTCGACTTGAATTTATTTCAGACTTTGAAGATGATAAGATTTGACATTTCTATACTTCAAAAGGTTAATATGGATCTCTCTATGGTGTACAGCTCGGTCATTTAAAAATATCAATGCCTGTAGACACCATATATATATTGATTACAAACTTTGAGGGGGTCACGGTGGCTAAGTGGAGAAGGCGCTGGTTCGCTAGCCGGGAGGTCGGGTGTTCGTCTCTGCATTGGCCGAGAAAGTTCATCTCGATTTTCCGGCGTGATTTCCTCTTGTCAGTGATGCAGAAGGAGGGCCTGAAAAGGACAGCTGCCTAGTCATTCGGATGGGAAGAAAAACCGAGGTCCCGTGTACACATTGGAATGCACGTAAAAGATCCCTTGGCAATTGGAATTCGATATAAGAGTAGTCCGTAGCGGCGCTGCCGGGGCAAAATTTCCCTCATAGCACACTGTATGGCGTATGCCCGTCTTCCATTAGCCCAGGTTAGGTGCAAAAGAGTAGGACGTTAAACCCATTTCATTTCATTTTTATTTACAAACACAGCCTATTTCACTTCCTGTTATAAATCAGGCATGCTTTATTTTACCGAAATTGACAATCTGATTAAAATACAGATCTATATTTCGTTTCATTTTTTTTTATACATTCCATGGTCTACAATACTACATAAAATTTGGCAAATTGAACCTTTAGGTAATGTCCCGGTCGTATGAGTGGCTTTTGACCCATTGATTTCAGACACTGATTAACCAATCAGCATTGACATTTCTAGTGGTTTACCCACACTTCCATGAATGGCATGCTAAGAAGTCGCCATAACAGATCGTTTCACTTCAATCAACAAAATGACAGTAATATAACAACTCTTCCAGATCCTAGTGTAGCTAGACAAGTAAAAATGAAATTTTGAACTATAAAAAATGGAACGAAACAGGATTTGTGTTTTAATCAGATTGGAAGAACGGTGTTATAACAGTTGATAGATAAACACAATGAAATGAAATGGGCTTCAATGTCCTACTGCTCCTGACTGGGCTAATGAGAGAGAAATAAAGAGAGAGAGAGAAAAATGGGGTTTAACGTCCACTCAACACACACTAGGTCATTTCGGGACTAACATATAGTTTCAATAATTCACTTGCGCGTAGAGGTCTTTGGCAGTGGGAGGAAGCAGGAGGACCCAGAAAAACCCATGAGGTTGGACAGGCGACCCTACTCCTTGTCACGTACAACTGGGGTTTCAAAACCATACCAGTTAATTCAATGACAGGCTTTATGATACAGGAAGCAAGGGCTAACCATTCTGCCCCCCCCCCCCCCCCCCCCCCCGGCTAATGAATACAGGCATACGCCATACAGTGTGATATGAGGGAAATTTTATCCGGACAGCGGCACTACAGCATACTCTTATATCGAATTCCAACTGTCAAAAGATTTTTTATGGGCATGCCAATGTGTACACGGGACCTTAGTTGTTTGTCCCATCCGAACAACTAGACAGCTAGCCTTACCTGGCCCTCCATTCTGCAGCAATGAGAAGGGGGAACCACACCGGATACTCTGGATGACTTTCCCGGCCAATGCAGGGATCGAACACCTGTCCTCTAGGCTATCAAGCCTGCGTCTCAGCCACTTAGCCACTGGGACCCCCCATCCCCTACAGAAAGGACCTGTTAGAACTGAACTGAACTGAAATGGGGTTTAATGTCCTACTCTTCTGGGGGGTTGGGATGGCCTAATGGTCTAGAGTGCCGTGCTTCGACTTCTAGCTGGCCGGTCACCTCTGGCTTGCGGCTGTGGTTTCGAGCCCTGGTGTGAGCGTTTGTGGCATGGAGATAGGGGCACCTTCTCAACCTAATGGGTTTCCTCCGGGCACTCCAGTTTCCTCCCACTGATAAAGACTTCTATGCGCAAGCGAATTATTGAAATAAAATGAAACCATATGTTAGTCCCAAAATGACCTAGTTTGTGTCGAGTGGACGTTAAACCCCATTTCTCTCTCTCTTTCTCCTACTCTTCTGCACCTAACCTGGGCTAATGGAAGACGGGCATATGCCATACAGTGTGCTATGAGGGAAATTTTGCCCAGACAGCAAGCCTACTCTTATATCGAGGGCCTGTTAAAGGATTTCAATTATACTCAGATACAATTTATAACAAATCTGCAATAATTGATACTAGTACTATTGACATCTCAGTCAGACCCCAGGATGTGTAAATGTTAGAAATGTGTTTGTCACTAGTTGTTATCAGATAAAGTTAAAGGAAATACTGGTAGGCTTACAAATATTTACACTTATAGCGTTGTCAATCACATGTCAATAAACTGATAAATAAATTCATGTGTTTCTGTAGAGAGAGAGAGAGAGAGAGATGGGGTTTAATGTCCACTCAACACAAACTAGGTCATTTCGGGACTAACATATGGTTTACTTTTATTTCAATAATTCGCTTGCGCGTAGGGGTCTTTAGCAGTGGGGGGAAACCGGAGTGCCCGGAGGAAACCCACGAGGTTGAGAAGGCGCCCCTATCTCCATGCCACATACGCTCACACCAGGGTTCGAAACCACAGCCGCAAGCCAGAGGTGACCAGCCAGCTAGAGGTCGAAGCGCGGCACTCTAGACCACTAGGCCATCCCAACCCCCCTGTTTCTGTAGATAGTATAGTCTTATATCTTCTACACATCGACTTGGCATTAGACATGGGGGGCACATGCAGGGGATTAACAATGAAAATGTTTCAAGTCACGACATCTGAGAGAGAGATAGAGGGTTTAACATCCACTGAACACCAACTAGGTCATTTCGGGACTAACATGTGGTTTCAATTTCATTTCAGTAATTTGCTTACATGTAGTGGTCTTTAGCAGTGGAGAGAGAGAGAAATGGGGTTTAATGTCCACTCGACACAAACTAGGTCATTTCAGGACCAATGGTTTCAATTTTATTTCAATAATTCGCTTGCCCGTAGGGGTCTTTAGCAGTGGGAGAAAACCAGTTGAGAAATGTCACAAGGTTTGAGAGGCAACTCTACACCTTGTCACGTCCAACCTGGGAATCGAAACCACTACTGCTGATTCAATGATAGACCTTATGATGCCCCCCCCCTTACACTAAATGGTTAAATTATTTACCAAGCTAGGATGACATAATGATATGTCAACATTCATCATCCACTGCAGATAACATATAAAACTTTTATTGAAATTTCTTTATGGGCTTCTTTTGAGGGGGCTGAAATGTTATCACGAGCAAGTTGTCGTCTGTCATTGAGTCAACTGGCGTAGTTTTGAATTCCACGATTGTACGCATCTAGGAGAAGGATCGCCTATTCAAACTCGTGGGTTTTTCTACGTGTCCTCATTTTGGGACTAATATATAGCTCAATCTTATTTCAGTAATTTGCTAGCCTGTAGGTGTCTTTAGCAGTGGGACCGAACCTGTGGACCCGTAGGATAAACGACAGGGTTGGACAAGCAAGGAATAGAAACCATATCATGTCATGGTATCTCACACGGCTGATAATAATTATTTTTTACAAATGGAGATAGGCCTAAGTGTGTAAATAATGTTTGTATCAAAATGAAATAGGGTTTTACACACATAATAGGGCATAGGCATTAACTTTTACTTCGAAATTAGAAATATTGGCAAAATCAGAAAATATAGTAATTTTAATGGACTAATAAAAATGGCCATACGCCATGTGCTATGATAGAAACATTGCCACTTTGTCAAATTCCAACTGTCATGGAATATTTTACATTCACGCCAACGTGTACACAGGACCTCTGTTTTTCATCTAATCCAAATGACTATACGTTCTCCCTTGCCTTTACCTCTGTCCTGCACCAATGACAAAGCGAAAGTACGTCGCAAATCTTGAAGAATTTTCTTGGCCATAGCAGGGATTGAACACGGGACCTTCAGGTTAGGGAGCAAACGTCTTACTCACTCCCCCATTTGGATTGATGGAAACAAAGCTTTATATACCTCCAGTTATAAAGATATGCATTAAACGGAGATGATTACACATTTCATTTAGCTAGGTCACAGTGGCTAAGTGGGCAAGGCAATGGCTTGTTAGCCTGCCCTGGAGATTGGGTGTTCGATCCCTACATTGCCCGCAAAAGTTCATTCAAATTTTCAGACGTTGTTCCCAATTGTCAGTGATGCCGGTCGGAGGGCCTGACAAGGACAGCTTTTTAGTCATTCGGATGATACAAAAAACCAAACTCCCGTCTACTAATTGGCATGCAAGTAAAAGAGCCCTTGACAGTTTGAATTTGATATAAGAGTAGGCCACTGTCCAGGCAATATTTCCCACATAGCACACTGGATGGTTTATGCCTGTCTTCATTGGCCCAGTTCAGAGCAGAACAGTAGGACGTTAAACCCCATTTTATTTTATTTCATGACTATTACCTGAGAAGATGAGACTAATAGTTGCAGCATCAGGATCCGAATAATCCAAAACACTTGTACAAAATAACACCATATTAGCTGATATACTGTAGAATGTTAAACGTTCACATAATTCTGTCATTAAAATACTCAAAACAACTATAATATGTGACGCCCGACTCCGTTTAGGAGTCACAGGTTTCAATTCCTCATTTGGTTGAGTCTTTTCGTTGTCAAAAACATTGTCCCCAAAGGTTTCATATCCTGAATTGTCTTTTCCATACTCCATAACTCCTGATTCTCTGATGTTGTCTGTGTCAGTGTGTGAGGCAGGTAACAACAGGGGTTGTCGTTCGTTGGTGGAGAAATGTCGAGACATCCTGTTATCGTGGTTTGATATAGTCCTATAATCAAACAAAGCAAACAATATACAACCAATCATATGATTTGTTATCTTTGATTGATGCATAATCGTCGATTTACCGGAGGTAAGTCAATCTATGATAAGTTTTACTCATTTTTATCAGATTTAAAGAAACATTATTGAAAATAAAAGTTGAAATCAAATGTGTAAAATGCTCAAAAGAGAAAATGCTTTCTCATTCCAGAGCAGATGATACTACCAGCCTTAAAGGAGATGGTCAACCTGTTTCTATCTTCTGATAATAGACTGATCATAAAGATGACGGGAAACCCTGCTGATTAGGGAAACCTTTACATTTTGTCCTGCATGTGAGTGTTTTTCAGGGAATCCAGTATTTTTCTAGTAAGATTGGATATTTCTACTTGCCATACTTTTATTGGAAATAACCACTTGACAAATACTTTTCTGGGAACATATCTTTATAAATTGTACAATTATTATTACTTTAAAGAGAGATAAAGATGGTGGTGTGAAATCAATAGAATCCAATGTAAACCGGTAATTAACATGGATAACTTATAAATTAGAATTCATTGATTTGAATGATATGAGACCAAAATGTCTTCAGATAAAGTTACTTTTGATTATTTATTGTTCTACACTCCATATTCAATGGCTGTTGAAGCTTTAAAGAGATGCTCTCTAAATTTAAAGCAACAGAAATTTTATCTTCCAATCATGTTGTGCATCTCTTGAAATTCCACATTTACATAAAATTAACACTTCTACCATGGTAAAGCAACAGCAGGGGAAATTATATAATTGATGTTATTTATTCATTTATTTCCTTCTCAAATTTATTTTTCACTAATTCAAGGGAGTTTTATAGTCCCTTTAAACATTTACATCATTTATTTAAATATCATACGTGATATGATTGTCTCTTAACTCTTAACTGACCCACGGCGACTTTTGTCGACACCTATGACGTTACCGTTAAGTACCCTCTGCGACTTTTGTCGACAAAACCAGTTAACCGATTGCGACATTCCTAGCGCAATGAGAGTTACTCCCCTTATAAACAGGTGGCCTTTTATCATTTGTTTACTTCCTATTTGACATTTTGACAGTTAAAAATCTTATTCTTTCTTCTTGAAAAATTACAATAAAACAGTGATATATCTAGGCCTATACAAGTCTACATGAATTGTGCATGAAATGTCTAAATTATATATTTTTTTATTTTTGTATAAAACTCATATTTATGAAAATGGCAATTTAGAATATTTCATCCATTTACATAAACATGAAGCCCAGAAGGGGGCTTTTTTCAGTTGTATGATTTTAAAATGCATACCTATATCTTAGCACTATTGGTCATTATGACGTGGGTTTTTATGACGTTATGACGTCAAACCTCTGGGTAATTTAAGAGTTAATGATGCAGTAGGTAATTTTCCCAAGCGTAAACTTTCTATTGTCGCTTTAAAAAATACACTTTAATAATATAACCTATTTCTCACTTCTTTCTTGGAGATGAAACTATTCAGGACTCTATTTATTAATATTGTAAACTTAGAGTTAATGTAGATCATCTGAAATGGCTGCACTATTATCAACAAATGGGGGTGGGGTGAATTCCTTTATTTTTAGTAAAAATATCTATTTTTTCAAAACTGAGGATGTATTTCTAGGACAGTCACTATATGTATACCAAAAAACATAACCCTATTGGAATACACTTACAAAAACATATTTATAGGTTTACAACATATTATTACATAGATCAATATTAATTGTCAATTAAAGTTTTTTTTTGACAATTTGCACATTCTGTATAGCCATGGAACAACATTTTATTAGTACACTGTCAAGTACTGAGAGTATTGCTGTACTACAATATCAACAGCAGACTCAATGGTTGACACTCAGTTTAACCTATTCAAGTTATTCCGGTTTATTAAAGCTGCAATACAGTAGACGGTTAATAAGGACAAAAATAAGGACTAAATCTATATTATTGACAGCACAATGTCAGGAAATTCAGGGAATAGGATAAAATAGCAAAGTCATTGAGAGAGAGAGAGAGAGAGAGAGAGTCACAAACTAGGTCACTTCATATATAAGGGTCTTAAAGAGTTGGAGGGAGAGAGAGAAATGGGGTTAAAGGTCCACTTGACACAAACCACATCGTTTCATGACATGGTTCAATTTAATTTTCAATAATTCACTTGTGTGTAGGGTCTTTAGCAGTGAGAGGAAACCTGAGGACGCGGAAAAACCCACAACCATAGAATCGAAGCCCCGCCAATTGAACCAATGACACATGCTATCCCATCCCAAACTTAGGCTGCTTATCTACAGCTAGCTCCGGCTGAGAATAGGCCCTAACCTAATTAACCGACATTTTAATTCCTACATCGACGATTTTCGTCGAACACTGAGTATGCTTTTAGAAATTTTTAGAAGTATTCATTTCTCTTCTATTGTCATATTGAATGAAATTAAATATGTTTATTTAGCGGTTGTGTGTATGAAAGATGTCGAACTAATCAGAGCGGAATCACAAAAAAGTTCCCTTATTATTCAATATGGCGGCGCCTATGACAGATAATTTCACATAGGCGGTTTTGTTTGCGAAAACAAATTTAGGAGTATCTAACCTTGTTTTGAAAGATAAACAGATTGAAACGCTAAAGACAGTTTACAATGGTAAAGAATTTATTGCAATATTACCCATAGCACATATTATATATCGCTTTTACGCAAGTGTCAGCGACATGGCGTGTTTACATAAAGCACATGTGCTTGGGTTATTTTTACTCTGTTGTCTAAACAAAGCGGTGTCTATATAGTCGGATAAGTCCCGCCCCAAAATGATCACTTGAGCGTTTTAAATGGAGGGTAAATAGGACAGTGATAACATTCACGGAAGTATGACTTAGGTGGATCACTGTGTTCAGTATGATGCTATCCACCCCCCCTCCCCACCTCCATCACATTTAAGCAGACAATCGAAACCTCGCCCCTTGACTCAATGCCACACCTTATGATTTCATGTGCACGATTTAAACCATTCAACCATCAACATCCCAGTGTATTATTACATCACACTATGTTTTGATTTGATTGGTTGACACATAGCTGATGTAATAATATATGTTAAAACCAACGTAGATTTATTGGAGCTAATTAAGTCTCCAACTCAATATTTTCCATAATATTTGAAATTAAAACCGCAATGAATTAGAATTCAATACTGATCAATATTGATGTTGTTATATATTGTTGTGAAACTATAATTTCTGAAATATCCAATATTTAAGACACAATGAACATTTCATGTACACAGGTCATGTATGCTATGTTTTCGGATGCTATTTTGTAATGAAACAATAAAAGTATTTTACATACCCTACAACACGATGTGAAAGTAATTAGTGGAGCCTGATTCACACAAACCACAAAATAATAATTTTCGCCAAACAGTAAAACAGAAAAGATTTAATGTAAATCAGTTAATATACATTCATATTACGTTAGTATATGCGTTCTACCCATATTATGTCAATTTCTAGGTCCCAAATATAAGCGATTTAGCCCCTTTAAACATATTTTTTGCAGAAAATACCAAACAAATGTTGATTCATTTATGCATACTTTCAGAGATTTTTTGAATTATTATATGCTTTCCTCTAATAGTTTAACAAAATTATTTTCTCTATGTCCCTGCACTATGTTGAAATAACATCTCCGATCTTACCCTAGTATCTATAATTATTTTTTCCTAAATCAAAAAGGAACTGGACAAGTTGAAAAAATAATATATTATTAAAGCAAAATAATCTTACCCTCTTACCTCAAAATTTCACAGCAAATGTAATCAGTTTACGACTTACTGTACATATATAATGTCTATTTCAGCTTAATATAATATCCTAATTCGAGTGAATATTTTTTATAATACGCAATTACTCCCAATGCTAACTTTATTTACTTTGTTAATTTGCAGGGAACATATGTAATTCAAAAGAATGGGCGATTCTCCGAGAAGCATAATTTAGTTCAGTCTCAGTGGGAATGACGTTTATTTCATCCTGAATGACAGATCAGATACAATCAATCTCATGTGCAGCTGTAGAATGAATTTTCTTAATCAATTTGAATGGATGACACGTCATTTACTAATCTTGAAGGAAAGCCAGAAAGAAACTTATTGTTGACCCCATGTCAAATTCATTGTTACCATTCCTTGAAATGAATCGCCTCATAATATAATTAGCTTTTGTATTCGGAATCACGAGCTGGCTTAATGTTTATGTAACGATTGTGTCATGTGATAAATCATGTGACTTAAAACATTATTATTTTTCAAACATTAAAGAGGTGTGTCAGGGGAGTTAATCTAATGGATGCAGACCATGAAATATTTAATGCTAGTTTATTCTTGTCCCTTTCTCCGGGCACAAACTTTTCCAGAATTTAGTTTGTTCGAGCTCGCCGTTTCAATGATATGCGTTCAATCAGCTTCTCTGCTAGCTTACCGTCATGTATTGGGAGTTAAACGCGATTCAAAATCATTCTCCAAATTTCCCTCACATCTCTCTGATCGACATCAATTGTTTTTCTATACCATGTGGTGTACCACTAACAGGCATCGCAAACCACACTGAAATTTCCCAGGTACTTTCTCGTCCAACAGCAGAATCCATCGCAGATTTCGTCAAGGTCGCGAGTTAGGACACGTGATTGTTAACGAGATTGCCTAGATTGTGGGTTAGGCCTGGCGCTAGCGCTGTTTGCATCTCGTGACCTTTGCCCAAACCCGCAGTTGGCCTTAGTGTTAAAGAAATAACCGTAATATTCACCGAGCCACAGTGGAAATCAAATGCTAACTAACTATTAAAAAAAAATGGAGACTTGAACACTAAACTCTCCCGTTTTCACGAAACAGGGAGGTTTTGATGAATATTCATAATACAAGGAGGAAGGGTCAAGTTAACCAGTTTTTTATATATTATTCCCAATGGGGGAAAACATTATAGTGGTGCATTTCTGGTATTATGCTGATCTATACTGTACATAAGCCTTTAAATTTGATTGAAAACGAGCAACATTTTCTGTTATACTGTAGCAAGTATTAAAAAATACGCCAAACCCATTTATACCCAGCCTTCTCAGCAAAGTCTATGATTTCCTACACCTTATCCTTAATCTGTTTAACCCACCAAAATTTATTGCCAAGACAGTGGCTTTATATGTGTTTTTAGCTTTTGATACGAGAGCGAAATCAAATTTGGTGGCAACTTCCTCGAACTGAAACGCCGTAGATTTACATGTAGTATATTTTGTTTATATGAATGTATTGTGTATTTGCATGTATTATTAAATGTATGACTATGTATAAATGTATATGTATGCATGCTGTCCATAATGGACGTTTTGATGCAATAAACTTCTTCTTCTTCTAATCCAAGAATCAGATCCACTGTACTAAACATTTAAGAGCGATGGAGGTGGGCACCAACTTATACAGAGAGCACTTACCACAAGCCATTTTGCACTTCGAAATGACAGATATTGTTTGATAAACCACAGGAATCTGACCTTCTATGCATAGGCCCTACACACTGTCATATCAGACGATAATATATAATAAAAAAAGATTATATTATATTATACTGTCTGGTAATACGGATAGAAGGTCATATTCCTGTGGATAAACATACCGGTATTGTTGCCTTTAAATTGTATACAGTGTCGTAGACAACTAAAGTAGATTTAGAGGGGTGGGACGTATTTCAGAATGGACATTGCCCAGCAGCCCGGGTAATGACAAGCTGGTGGGACGGAAACAAATTAACACAAGACATCTGCCCATTTGCTTCTTTCTTTATTAAGATCTCAAAAGATGTATGCCTTCTTGTTTTGGGAGGCTGCACGATTTAATTGATTTGGTCATTGACCCAACATCTAAAATCCCAGTAGTCGGCGTAAACTCCTGGTTTACCAGACCGAGCACATCCATAGCCAAAGCTTATATAACAACACCTAAAATATAAGAATAAAATATTCCTAAAAGATAGCTATTACAACACCTAAAATAAAATATCTGTAAAACATAGTAGAGTTGGATGACTGAGTGGTTAGCATGCGCGCGCTGTATCATACTATGCGGCTTGCCATTGAGTCAACAGGCGTGGTTTCAAATCCTCGGTAGTGCGTGACAAGGAGTAGGATCGCCTGTCCAACCTCGTGGGTTTTCTCTGGGTACTCCGGTCGGGTACTGGATACTGCTTAAGTTCATCATCAGGAAACATCAAAAATATTCAAGGGCGAGATTCAAGGCAAGTAAAACAAATGTAATTCAAAAGAAAAAATCCCACCGAATCCTCTAACCAAATAATACAAGGCGGAAACAAAATACCGGACTAAGGGCGTATTTATGTTTGTAAACGTCCAAACTCATTACTGGGTCTGAGAGCAATAGCTTATTCATACACAAAATTTGAATTGTAAAAGAGCCAAACACAGTTACGATACACAATTTTATTAACGGGAGTTCATTTCAAACCCACAGGTAAGTTTATAATAACCAAAAGTAGAGTAGTGTGTTCATAATCGTAGAAATCCGTTTATTATTTACCATGGGTCACGGAGTAACTTAACAAGCGACTGTGTACTCCTCGTCACGTACAAGGGGGGATTTGAAACCACACTACTTGAATCAATGATAGACCTTGCGATTTCACGCGCACGCGTTAAACCACTAATCCTTAATCACCACCTGCCCCACCCCGATATAATCAGAACGATGGTCGACTTTAATGAATACTATCAATGATGTCACAACTTGACTGGCTCAATTTTATTTCAATGATACGCTACGCTTTGATAAGAATGGGTTGTATAAACTAATTGTCACAAGAAAACCAGATTTTTTTTTTTTTCTTTTTTTTTTAAACCTATATATTTATGTTTTATCTTTTTGCCCTACAACAGTAGGCAGTTAAACCTGGTTTCATTTCATTTCATTTTTTTGCCCGACATATTATTGGGATAAATTAGTAGTAGTCGGATTGTAAAGAGATTTGTTTTACTAATGTAGCGCAGGGGCGTATCCGGGGGCGGGGGGGCACCCCTCCCACCCCCTGCTCAGCTACCTAAAAAAATTAATGCCTTGCATCAATGAAATTACATCACAAAGTGATCCTACATCAGCATAAAAACGATTTCTCTGTTAAAAAGCTCAATTTGTATGTAATTTAGAGACGATGATGGCAGATTTCCGTAACCGAAAGCTGGCAAACCCCCTCCTGCAAAAATTCCTGGATCCGTCCCCGGTAGCCGTAGAGGCGGCATATTATATATGACATGGGGTTTAATGTCCTACACAACCGAACCAAATGGGCTAATGAAAAAGAGAGAGGGAAATGTGGTTTAACGTTCACACGACACAAATTAGATGATATCGGTAGTAATATATGATTCAAATGTATCCCAATAAGTCGCCTGTCCGAGGAGATCCTCGGCTGTTGTGAGGGGGGGGGGCACCGGTTTGGCAGTCTGGACTAAATGATATACGTGGTGGGAGGAGGAATCCGTACACCCGCGGGACGAAACGCAAGAATTTTGCCCGTAGAGCGGTGTTTCTGAATACAGCGTGAAACAACAGATACAGTTTTGCGAACTTTTTTGACAGTTTAAATTAATATGGATTTTCTTTAGTCCTTGGATGACAAACTAAATATTTATGCGGAACTTTTCAGAAACACGCTAAGTTACACTTGGATTGTCGGTCTTAGAAGTTTGCTTTGTCTACGTCTTGTTATTCGAGTCTAGGGGTCGTTTTGTGTCGGTATTAAAACTACCGAATAATTATTTTCTCTTTATGTTTTCGGGTTGCACGCAAATTCTAGAGAGCTTAGTTCTGGGGCTAAACAACTGCTAGGCTCGAATAACAAGACTTAGACAATGCAAACTTTTACAGAACCAGTTATATCTGAATTCAAGAATTGTACATGATCGCCATTGATATCAAATCCGTTCTTATCAGTGACAATAAGACGTTTGGCCGAATGCTAAAAAAAAGTCTGGTGTTTTCTCAAGGTAATTCTTCTTAAATCCGTTTTCTGATATACATATGTTCATTGTAGATGACCAATAAGGATGGACAAAGTTCTGTTTCTATTTTGTCTTGCTGCGACAGGTTAGTTATATTATTGCTGTGTTTCCCATGATGGTTTTCTTTTTCCGACATGGGGTTGTTTGGACAGTTGATGAAATTATGATGAGGCAATTAAGTTGAAGCAAAAATATGTTTGCCAGTTATGCCAGGTGACAATATAATAGCCAAATAAATAAATAAATAAATAAACAAATAAATAAATAAATAAAAATACATCATCAATAAATAAATGAATATAAATTATAAATAAATACATCATAAATAAATAAATATAAATTATAAATAAATACATCATAAATAAATAATGAATTATTATAAATAAATATTAAATAAATAATGAATTATTATAAATAAATATTAAATAAATAGATTAAAAATAAATAAATCATAAATAAAAACATCATAAATAAATAAATTATAAAATAAATAAATTATGAATAAATGAATTATGAATAAATACATAATAAATAAATAAATTATAAATAAATAAATTATGAATAAATACATTATAAATAGATAGCTTATAAAAGTAACATTTTCAGTGGCTACAGCACCTGTGATTAGACGACTGTTTAAATCCAAGCTGTATCCAAGCCACACTGGGGTCAACAGAGTAGATTTTGAGCTTGTCGGGTAAACAAAAGTCTAATTATTCATTTCTATAATATCTGAAGCCTAAAGAAAAAGTTGCAACGGGCATATTTAGCTCTTAACTAACGTATCTTTAATATTATTTAATAACAGATATGTAACCCATATTATAAGACTAATTAAACTAGACATACCTGTTACTGTTTTATAAGTAATCAATATATTCATTTTCAATTATTTATTTTTGAACTATTATAGCAAGAACATTTAGCCCTTTTTTTAAATGTAAATCTTACATAATGCACCTTTAAATGATTACAAAAAAATATTGTGCTGTGTGAATCTCGGGTGGTACACGTGACTCAAACAGAACCAGATAGTTGATATAATAAACATAAATTAATATGAACGAACATTAGCTCGACACAACTATTTTAATTCAGTTTTTTTTTTAATTCCAGCTTTAGCTGTTCCGAATCCCTATCCACATATAACAGCGGGAGGATGTGGTTTGTCGAACGGGCGTGCACCAAATCCTTTTATTGTAGGTGGAGCACAAGTCAATCCCAGATATAAATGGCCATGGATTGTAAGTTAAACTTGCGTAGATATATTATGAAGAATATTTGGGATATGACAAACATCCAATGTTTAAATGTCAAAACACTCAGACTTTTTTTTATATATCATGGCATGGTTGCGAATTCCCAAACCAGGGGCGGATGCATCAATGAAATTACATCACAAAGTGATCATACATCAGTATAAAACGATTTTTCTGTTTAAAAAGCTCAATTTGTATGTATGCCTATGTAATTTAGAGACTATGATGGCAGATTTCCCTAACCGAAAGCTGGCAAACCCCCTCCTGCAAAAATTCATGGATCCGCACCTGCAAACAGTCACTGCTATGAATTTACTGATTTCGGTTGCAACTTTATTTGTTGTCCACTCGCCTCACAAAACTGGAATGAAATGGCGTGAAATGGGCTTCTATTCTCTATCGACTGGACTAATGAAGATGCGCATACGCCAAACAGTGTGCTGTGACGAATTTTTTGCTTGGACAGCGGCTCCAGAATTAACTTACGTGCTGCTGTTTCTTGTCTGGCCGCCAGTTCTACATTACTAACAAGGGGGAACCAAGCCGAAAAACCCGCGGAACTTTCTCAGCAACCACTGGAAGCGAGTACGCGATGTTCTGTTTTGGGGTGTATAATATCGCTCACACCAGGGCTCGAAACCACAGCCGCAAGCCAGAGGTTGTCAAAGCGCGGCGCGATTTATTTAGGAGATGTTAGAAAATTTAAAAGTTGAGCCTCTTTTATATATGAATTACAGGGAAGTTTACGAAGAACAGGAAGTCATATCTGTGGCGGATCATTGGTTAAAAGCAAAGATGGGGTTTATTACTTTATTACTGCTGCTCATTGTGTGTAAGTTTAACCTGTTGCGTCATCGTTGCAGCTCGGTGATTGCAAGTTTTGCTTATTACGTTGTGGTTCACCCACTGTTTGTATTATAACTGCAGCTCACTGTATGAAGGCTTTTACTTATGTCATTATGGCGGCTCCTTTATAGTCAGTCGTACTTATTATTTCGGCTCTGTGATTGTAAGTTATACGTACTTATTACGTCATCATTGCGACTCACTGATTGTATTTTTTACTTATTAATGCGGTTCATTGACGGTAAGTTTTTGAACCCCAAAAAAGGAAAAACAGCGAGTTACTAAGGTGTTGCCTTTTAACGGAAGAGCAATTGATGGAAAGGTCGATTTAGCTCTTGAATAATGCATCTTTAAGTTACAGAAAATGTTTTATTGGAAATCTCAAGCGACGGAATAACTTTTGCAAGAAAGATCCATTTTTTTTCAAAATCCTCTTCAGAAAGTCACATATTTTATTTTTATTAACGGGAAGTTTATTTCTAGTCTTGTCTCCGCGGCAGAGAAAGTTGAACATTTTATTTAAGAGCAGAACAGAAAGTTAATTTTCTCAAGAGTGATCAAACCCTTTCCAAAGAAGGGGGTGGATTTTTCACTAAAAGGAAAATTGTTTCAGTAGAAGAACTGTCTTCAATAAGGGGGGGGGGGCAGGCACATGTCAGTTTTATATAAATTCCAGGAAATATTGAATGACCCCCTACAACATTGTATTTCAGTGATGGTTCCAGTGTAAGTGTCTTGTCTGTAAAATTCGGTGCTCACTTCCGATTGGACAGCACTTCGGATAATTATAAAGTTATCCTCAACGTTAAGGAAATCATCATGCATAATCAATACAATAGAAATACGTTCCAGAACGATATCGCTGTTCTGACATTACAGAACCAGGAAACTATAGTAGAATCGGACTACATCAGACCAATCTGTTTTGCTGACCAGGATCACACCCCTGATGAACAATGTACCGTAATTGGCTGGGGAACTTTGTCCGAAGGAGGTAAGTGAAAACTGTTTTTTTTTAAATTTTGGTTTTAAAGATATCTTCTGTCGAACAAAACTAGAGCACTTATTCTTCCCGCTAAGTATCTTTTAATCAGCAAAAATGACCAGGAATAATCAAATTATATACTCAAACAGCCTAATAATAAACCCACAATAAATTAAAGATCATCAACTACTTCTCATGCAATTTTACTGGTAGTTAGGGTATGTTTTTGGCTGTGAATTGATCATTGTCGATAAATATCCCTGTAACAATGGTAGTACATAAATACGAAAGCGAAACGCCGGAAGGCAAGAATAAAACATAATATTGTCATAATTGCAGGTTCTGTATCCGGTACTCTGCAAGAAGTAACTAAACCCATATTAGCTGACAGTAAATGCAGTTCTGACCTCGGTTCTAATAGTTATTATGCAGATTCTATGTTATGTTCTGGTTTGGACAACGGAGGGGTTGACGCATGCCAGGTAAATATGCTAGTTTTGCACGCATGTGCGCGCGTGGATGAGAGAGAGAGAGAGAGAGAGAGAGAGAGAGAGATTAGTTAACTGTCCACTCAACATTTGATATTCTAATGGCTGTTTCGTGATAGTTTACACCAGTGACACTAATTAATCAGAACAGACTATAGTCCTACACCCACGAGGCGCGGATCCAGGGGGTCCGGACCCCCCCCCCCCCCCTGCTCAGACTTGAAATTTTTTTTATGCGATTTTATTGGCGATTTAGACCTGTTATTTTGGAATTTACCTTCCGGAAACACGTCAGAATGAACCAAATTGAATCTAATTTACCAAATTATTGGTTGAGCGGAATTAGTTAAGCAATTATCAAACCTGGACCCCCCCCCCCCTGCAAAAATCCTGGATCCGCACCTGCCCACGGTCCATTAACCTGTTTTAACAGGTTAAAACCCCTTATCAAAACAATCAGAGGTTGAGATAGTGAGGTTATACCCTTTCACCACCCTTACCAATACGAATATATGGAGATGAGGCAGGGAAATCAGTGAATTTAATTGGTATTTTGGAAGGTAAATATGAAAGCAAGTAACAATCTGACTTTTATGATACATCACACCGGTTAATTGTATTCCTATATCAGTGATTTGACTTAATATATTAAATGGTTTCCATATTGATTAGGATTAATTAGCTGTTACTTGTTTTTTTTTATATACATTATTTTCGTTGTCATTTGCTTAAAACGTATAGAGAACCCCCAATGAAAGGTCGCTTTAATTTAAATAGTAATAATGTTCCATATTATATCTTTATTAGAATCAACGAGTTACATCACATTTAAAGCAGACAGTAATATCTCTTGTTAATTTCGCTGGTTCGGTTTTCTGGGTTTAATTCTAGTCTTATTTTTTTACAGGGGGATAGTGGTGGACCATTCTTCTGTGAACGAAACGGTGTCTGGGAACTTGTTGGTAAGTCGTTTCGGTAAATTATCTGGTCTGAGTAGCAATGAACCCCAAACACGAGCAAACTCTTCCTCGATTATCGTTAGGTATAGTGTTAATAATGTATTGTCGTTTTCAGTGCGTTATTTTACGAAACAAATATATTTTATTATCTTTACGTTTTACTTTAATGATATACTTGTATTTAGTAATAGTAGTTTAACTTGAATAATATAGTTCAACTTTAATGATATAGTTTTACTTTAATAATATAGTTTATTAAATAGTAGTTTTACTTTAATAATATAGTTTTACTTTAATAATATAGTTTTACTTTAATAATATAGTTGATAATATAGTTTTCAGAGCAAGTATTATATTTAACTTGAAGTTATTGCAGGTATTTTAAGTAAACTACAAATATAGAACTTTGTTTTAAAGATGTTTAATTTTAATATTTTAGGTGTTGTAAGCTGGGGCTATGGATGTGCTCGACCTGGTAAACCAGGAGTTTACGCCGATTGCTGGAATCTTAGAGATTGGGTCAATAATCAAATCAATTAAATCGCCGCACGTGCATCAACAATAACAGATTGGAAAACAAACATCTATTTCAGTCGCAAATTAAATGTTTCTTTTTATTTCACCGGTTGTATCCTAAGAAACTAGACGTGTCCAAACTGTAAATTTGACGCATTTGCAGTTGCCCAACAACCATGTGGACAATAGTGGCACCAGTAGAAATACAAGTAAGGTGCGCATAATAGCTTGGATTAGACAAAAGATAAACTGGTATTGATAGTCGAATAGCATCCTAAAGTGGTCACTGATTGAGCAAATCCATGCCTCTTGGAAGCCCCCCCCCCCTCCCGGTATAAATCCAGTGGTACTAAGACGGATTTAAAAATCGTATCTTAATTGTATCCAACCGTCAGCTACTCCTTCTTCTTCTTCTTCCTTGGCACTTAGCGTTTGATTCCACATAGGGTGATATCGCAGACAAAGTCAGCTCCTCAGATGTTCCGATAATTATACAAAATGTCAATCTGTCACATTATATCATAAATCCAATATGGCGGAATTTGGGGTGACGTGTTTATTGAAAAAAAGAAACACATGTCGACTGGAATTTTTAAAAGACATAGCACCTTCTGTTGCGTGCATCATAGTTTCTCTCATCATGTCTGTCATAGATCAGTTCACAGGAAGACCACCAACGCATTGACATACTAACACAACCGCTTTATGTAGCATTCTATATCTTTATGTAAACTTTGCAATCTGTTCAATACTTTTCCAGTTCTGGCGCAATACAACCAATGTTTGTTATCTATTTGGGTTACGGTTTTCTACATATTTATCTTTAAAAACGATGTCAAATACATTGGCACCCAACATGACAATACTCAGTATGACCACGATTAGGTTAAGATAGTTAACTGGCCTGGATCCATGTAAACGTCTAAACAAAATATTTTACTTGTTATTCCTGAACGCAATGCAAACCAATGAAGTATTTTAAGAAAAGGTCTTAAACGTCTGGCTTATGGGCAGTCATTTTTTTTAAGTTTGGAAAGTATGAGTTGGTTTAGACCACACTAGTAGTACATCGAAAGTGTATGCTGTCCCTTTAGTCAGATGTCAGATAGTTCGAATTTGAAAATAAAATGAACATCTATTTTTATTGATACGGTGGAAACTAGCAGCACTCTAAGGATTTTAACACTGACATGGGCATAAGTATTTGTAAGACATTGTAACCATTTCGGGAGATTTTTATTTCAACCCACAAGCAAGATCATCCATGACTGGATTTTTGGGGGGATTGATCAGATGATCAGAAGTAATATCAAAGATACCCGAATGGGGCCTTTGATGTAGGCTGGTTGGGAGCACCGCTCTACTATTTAGAATGCATCAGAGTTAAAAGGGTTCTTCGCATGTGGATTACGGGCTTCCTAACCGATAGAAGAAATGGCGCGGCTCAGGGATCGGTCATTAGTACTACCTTTTTTTTTCTACGTACTGATCAACTATATTATAACACAATGACATATGTCATAGAAGCGTCCTGCCATATTAAAATACGTGTTAGTGATTGTAACATCAACCTGTTATCAACACCCGACTGGAGATCTTGGTAGCATTCCTTATGTCATTGTGTAACTTTAACTTGTTGTTGGCATGTCTTATCTAACTTTCTTTGTCTGATAAACTATACTGAATGTAAACCTGGTATGATGCATGATACATTAAACAGGTGTCTAATGAGCTCCTTTGTCTTGAATACTTTTATAAACTCAGAACAGAAACGAATCTTGAGTAAGATCCAGTCAGGACTGGGAGTTAGGCCCGACCAGGACTGAGCGAAGGCCATGGGGGCATTGGCACGAGACGAGATGAGACGAGAGCTTCTGGAGTTGGCACACTCATGCTAAGCCAAGCTAAAACATTCGACTACCTCCATATAAGTTAGTTCTACGGTCGTCTACATTAAGATGTTTGTATCTATTGTAAAAAGCAGAATAAAAGTATTATTAGAAGATATACCAGTGTTGTCATCCACAAGTATGTTTAAAGAAACAAATACTGTCAAATATTAATTGATGCCGTAGACCAGACCAACGCTGATGACAGAAGAAGAAGAAGACGACAAAAGAAAAAACAAATAATTTGTATCCCCGTACAGTTGACCACAACGATGTATGGAAGACGAAAATGGAAATATTTCGTATTATAATAATATGTGATCTCAATAATTCGCGTGATAAAAAAATAGAATTAATTGTATTGTATGTGTGATTCCAATAACTTGCTCGCGTGTGGGAATCTTAGAATAAAATGTATTAGATATGTGAATTCCAAGACTCACGAGATAAAAAAAAGAAGAAAAGAATTTGTATTATGTTGTGTGAGACCTAGTGATGTGAGAAAAAAAAACTTTGTGTATATATAACTCTTGAATAAGTGTTTTGTTCTCTTGATTTGTGAATAGTATGACATTTAATCAGTGGTTTTTATGTGTATTTTCGTTATAATCATTGTTGTTTATATCTTAATAAGAGTAGTAAGTATCGGCTCCATTTGTATTTAATTTTGTAATAGTCTTTAAAAGTTATTTCATATAATTCATAACTTTATTCAAAAAAGGAAGATATATAAACACAATGACATATGTCATAGAAGCGTCCTGCCATATTAAAATACGTGTTAGTGATTGTAACATCAACCTGAGATCAACACCCGACTGGAGATCTTGGTAGCATTCCTTATGTCATTGTGTAACTTTAACTTGTTGTTGGCATGTCTTATCTAACTTTCTTTGTCTGATAAACTATACAGTATGTAAACCTGATATGATGCTTGATACATTAGACAGGTGTCTAATGAGCTCCTTTGACTAGGAGTTAGGTCCGACCAGGACCGAGCAAAGGCCATGGGCGCCTTGGCAAGAGACGAGACGAGACGATAGCACACTCGTGATAAGTCCAGTTCTATACGGTCGTTTACATTATGATGTTTGTACCTAATATTGTAAGAAGCAGAATAAAGTATTATTAGAAGTTATACAAGTGTTGTCTCAATATCAATAAATCGGCCTATATAGACGCAAAGACTCAAGGTTCTCTCGGGTGATGTCATCGATAAGTTGGCAAACAATTGGAATGACCCTCAGCATGAATTGGCAAGGCATCGATTCTAAAGACCACGGGCCTACCATATTTTTTGGGAGTAATCTTTGATTGCCGTCTGACCAGGGGATCACCCATCAGTGAGTTTTATGAATTGTAGCCGAAGACTCTTTAGCAAACTTAACGTTATCCAGTATGAAGTTCTGTTTAATCTGGACGGCGACAAACTGAAACGAAAACACAAGTTTATATATATATTTATTATTGTACGAAGAATATGATTTAGAAAGGGGCCCAAATAAAGCTGTATAAGATGTCTTCTGTAATCTACGTGTAACCTTTGCAATCTGTCAGATAATCTTGCATTTTATCTTAAAACAATATTTTTGTTCTGATAATTGTTAAGAATAGCGATTAAAAACAGGCATTGACTATCTATACACACCACAAAACCCATCCCACTTAATAGATTATGAATTACAATAACGTAATAGGATAACACCAACAATACAATATAAATAAAATATAGGCAGCATACGCTAAGAATACAATCTCTTTGGCTTAGGTCAATAACCCCTTTTCTTAATATCCTTAAATGACAAGTAGAGATAAAAAAAAATCTTTACAACACAACTTTATGGATTTACTGCTTCTTAATTTATTACATGCAAGGTGTCAATTCTCTTACATGTATCTTTATCAAGCAATGCTCAATAATGAATAACAGCGATACATTTGTAGTGCATCTATGAGTAAAACAATTTATAACAATCAAAACATCAAAATAATTAATTCCCTTGAATGGTTCATATAACTAGTGCCTGACAGGTGGACCTGTCAGGTCATTGGCCATGGCCCACACAAGTATGTACCGAATACACGTCACGAGCTCGTGAGAGTCCGAGAAAATTGACAACCGCAAACCCATTTTCAGATCAAAGCGGAAGAAGGCAAATTTTTGATTTCCTGATACAGCTAGATAACAGAATGACCTAAGAGCACTATCATTAGATGAACTTGAGAATTCCCTTTTCTTTCTCTTTTTTTTCTTTATAGGCTTAGGCCCACTGTTGTTTAATGAGCTACGGCCCACTGGAGTATTGAGGTTACAGTTGATATCCGATTTTAATGAAACTTAAAATATATGTTTATATCTCAAAGATCTCAACAGGGCCCGTATCTACAGGGAGCGCCCCCCCCCCACTCAGAAATTGGTACATTTTTTTGTACTAATCTAAAATAGTTTTAAAATAGATTTTAAAAATCACGATTGTTTTTTTGTTTGAATACTTATTTTAAAATGCTTATTGGACGCCTAGGTAACTACATAGCATTATAATTACAACAGTCTGTTAGACTGACCTTTCCGAAAATTTCCTCAAAATATTGCCCCCCCCACCCCCTACCGAAAGGTAATGCCCCACCACGCGCTTAATGGTGTCTAGATACGGACCCCATCTCAATTCCCGGCTTGATTGAGGTAGGATTTCGTGAAAATAGGACAGAAATTTCCAGATAAAATTGCCACGTCCCTTTTTGCAAATAGTGTAAAAACATATACTACGTATACCTAGGTTGTTGACCTTATGGAGGCTGAAACTGCCTGTTTTAATAGGCGAGATGTAGCCCGATTCCCATCTATTGTTTTTATTCGTGAACGACTACGTATTGCTTCAATACAGAGCAGTGTTCTCATGCTGTATACATTTGCAGCTGCCAGTCATCCCTCGGTGAATGAAAATTCGAGAATCCACTCATCGTTCCCACAACTACAAAGTTGAATTCGTGAATCTTTGATGTTTATGTATTACACTACAGATAACAGAATATCAGCATCGTTGATAGACCTTTATTGAGAGCATGAAATAGACATACTCCGGGAGGAGCGCCATTCCAAGTCTTCTGAAACTAACAGTAAAAGTCTGACTTATAAAGCATACAATCAATTAAGAAAAGTGATACACGAGCGATGTACATATTTGGTATTGTTTATTTATGAGATTATAGTATCTGTAACTGCACTGCATATTTCTTTTGAATAAATAATATGTTTAATGAGATCGTTCCTTTTAGCAAAACGAGCAGAAGCCATTCGTGTGTAGTCCGTAAATAACATATTGAACAAATTAGATGTTTTAAAAAGTCCATGCCTAGAAGAAGTTGTTAGAGTTGAACACGTCAATATCATTAATGATCAAAACCAGCAGAGGTCAGAAACTTCTATGTACCTGTATATGTATTTTTCAATTTGATGTAGAGTTCACTTTGTCACATATATGCTTCATCCATTTTTTCTTTCTAAATAAAAGAAGTAAAACAGTTTTAGATCAGATAAGGTTCTTATCGCCATTTTAAGTGCTGAAATCTAGGTTGTAAACAAAATAAATAGGGTTTGTAGAAGCGAAATGCTGATAGCGGAACACTAGTACATGAAGAAGTTATTGCACCTAGGTCCATACAGGGGCGTACATAATGATTTTGTTTGGGGTTTTTTTTTGGGGGGGGGGGGTAGCCAAAATGCGACCGACTGATGCACTTATCTCCCCACCCCCCAACGAGTGATGACGCAGTCAGGAGCCGAGCACCGTATGTGCGAGTCTTCTAGGGGCCGTGTGCAGTAGTGGATCTAGAAGCTGGGAATATTGGGGTGGGTGGGGCGGTTCCAAAGGCGCCATCCACAATCCCAGCGCCAATGAATGTCAACATGGATAGCATTGTATTATATAGTTGTTCGCCGGAAATCAGTTTTATTTAAGTTGACGTAAAGTTTATGTCATATGATGATTGAGCAATTTGACAAAGTTTTGGAAAATTGAGTCAATATCCTGGAATTTCAGATATGTAACCGAACTTAAATGTTTGGGACTGGGCTTGAAATTTTAATCAATATCACGGCAAATGGCACCAAATTCTCGTTAACGACAGAATAAGAAATGAGACATAATCTTGAGGCTTATCTGTCAATTTCGCCCGATTTGTGATTGTTTGTTTACCTCATTATTTATTTAGTCCGAGACCGAGAACCAAATTTTCATTAACGAGGGGGTATTAAATGGGACAGATTCTTGAGGCTTATCTGTCATTTTCGCCTGTTATGTGATTGTTTGTTTACTTCATTACTTCATTTATTCTTAGACCGACTGCGGTGAGTACTTTTTTTTTGAGACCGATTATTGTTTTGCCGTTGGGGAAAACAACATACCGTTACTCACAGCAGAATATGAGTGACAAGCAATTTTTCTAACACGACATGCAGAATTGGTTAATTTATACTATGGTTTTGTGTTACGTATATAATTTAGGATCTACATGTATTCTGGCATTGTTTGTTTACGGTACCTCATAATTTTGAGACCGATTGCAATGATTGCACTTATTTTGAGACCGACTATTTTTCTTCCTGGGTGACATTTTATTCTTAGACCAACATACTCACAACAGAATAAGAGTGAAACACAACATTTTTGCAAACATGATAAGTTGACACTTATTTTGATACCCGACTGCTCCTATTTTGTGAATGACTACACTGATTTTGCGTCCGAGTGCGACAAAGAGACAAGTCGACAAAATGAGGGCGACGATTGTTGGGTTAGTTTGTCGCATTGTCGGGTTGATTTTGTCGACTTGTCGCTTTGTCGCCTTCACAACCCGACAAAGCGACAAGTCGACGAAATGCAATATATATATATATGTGTGTGTGTCGGGTTGTGAAGGCGACAGGTCGCGGCACGACAAAGCGAAATAATTGCATTTCGTCGACTTGTCGCTTATATATACAGTGGACTCTGTCAAATAAGACATCGTACGGGATCGATACAATACGTCGGATGTCACAGAGATCCGGAATACCCAGTTTTATCAAAACCGGAAATATTGTAACTTCGAAAACCGGAAGTATTATTATATTTTTGCTTCGAATATATCCAAAATTATTAGGACAACCGCAAAGTTGCTCATTATCGACTTTAGTCGAGGTATAGATGTAATGGAACAATATGCATCACTCTGATCTAATTATAAAGCAAAGTTATCGTTCCCAAAACCTCAGAACATTTTTCCCATAAACTGACCCGTTTTAATTGTCCAAGACTTTCATCGAAAGGGACGACAAAACAAACAGGGGTTATAATAAAACAGAGGCTGGACCATTGGCAGACTATCCGAGAGGGAAGCGATAACCAAGGCTGAAACCCAAAGAGCAAACAAGTCTAAGAAAGGTTTGTAACCGTTTGCCATCACTGTCTCCAATTGGTGATAGACCGGTTACTGATTGGTTTGTTTATCTGAGGTTTCTGGGTATACCTTACCCACTGCTTCATTCATTAGAAATCATTGTTTTAACACCAGTTTTTTTGCTGGTCTCTGTTTAAAGTTGTGCGCTTTTCGTCATGACATGGAGTAGGGACGCCTGTCCAACAGCAGTGGTTTTCAACGGTACTAACCAATGTAACACTATAGACTTAGTGTTCTGTTTAATATAGAATTCTTTACCTACATGTACATGATGTATGGCGAAAACTAGGGTAATGAAGTAGCTTGCATTATTCGACTATTATCTTAGACTAACTCGCAGACAGATATGTCAGTATCCATTTCTTGAAAGTAGGGTACTATCGTCCAGTCCTCACGTGCACAGATTAGTACAATTAACTAGAATAGTGTTGACTTAAAACGGTGCCTTTAGGAAACACTTACCCATAAATGGTAATTGTCCCACCCTAATAGCTGGCACAGTGCAATTCTATATAGGAGAGAGTTTGTGCTCAGACAACATTCGAGAGAGCCGAGGGGAAGTTCACCCCGGGAGGTGGCCTGGCTTACTGGTCGGACGCAGCCGTCATGATGAAACCGTAGAGAAGGCATTATAGAAGTTCCGAGGGAGAATGCTGGGCGAAATAACGTTTATATACCTAAAGAACAATAGTTGTATCTGTGCTATAGAATATATAATTGTAACATAAAAAGAATATCTCAAGAGTACAGAAAAGAGTTGAATTCTTATTGATCACAACGTCAAGTCCTACCTAGACAAACGACAGTGTGACACCGAAGATTTGGCCGTACGGACACAGAGTACGTGTCCTTAAGCGTGTCACAGTGCCACAACGTGAAGTCCGAAGAAAAGCCCTAGACGTCATTGTCCTATCTGTTACCTCGCAGTGTCACAGGCTGCTATTTGACTTGGATAGTCACGACATTATCGTTACCCGTAGTGTCACACCAACTCTGAAGACTACAATGTCCGTTACTGTATTGAAAGAAAAATATATCATTTGGTCCAGTTACGGCCTATTGTGGAGTGCATGGGAACCAAACCCCCTTCTCTCTCCCTTCCCCCCTCCCTCTCCCTCTCTCTGATAAATGAAATATGAGTTCGTCGCGGCCTAGTTCCCTACTATATAGGTTCCCACATTTGTTGTTCCGACTAAGCGATTCAAAGCACCCGGTTGCGTTCAACTGCTTTTAGATTTCAGAAAAGTTGTTGTTTCCGAACAAAATTGGGTTATATCGTTAGGCCTGACTGGGTCAAATTGGTCGATAAGTTTCTTTTATATGTAACCGTATGTGGTTTGGTCTAGTTTGTGTACGGGTGATGACTGAAAAAATGATTTCAACAATCAAACAGCAAATGATTATAGCATGATAATCGCGGTGCCTAGCCCATTTATGGGTAATGCCTTCTGTTCTGTTATCGACTGATAAAAACTATGACCCAATTACATAAATGGTCCATATTTTTTTTATATATAAACACGTCAGGTTCCTAGTTCTATCACCTCTGATTCTGGAAATAATGGAAGGGTCATTAGCTTTAGCGCTTTGTCTCGTGGTTGCAGGTTCGTTTTTAATTTTTCTTTTTTTTTTTTAAATTGCTTTTTATTTATATTTGTTCAAAATCATAAGTTATATTGTGTTAATGGCACCACAGTAACATTACCTTTTTATGTTGGAGATTACAAATTTAGAAAGAAAAGACTCCGTCTCTATCATACACCAAGGGAAATAATTATGCTTTTAAAAAGACTATCGTATATTTCGTTCGACTACTGAAGGATGTTATTGTTTTTAAGGGTTATAATTTTGAGTAAATCAGTTTATGTTCAATCTGATTAAAACTCACATCCTATTTCGTTTCGTTTTTTATCTTTCAAAATTTCGTTTTATTTGTCCTTACTACACTAAGATCTGGAAGAGTTGTTATATTACCGGTGTTCTGATTGAAGTCTGGCATTAGCCACTGAAACAGTCTGTTACGGCGATTACTTGGCGTTTGATTCACGGAAGTGTTAATAAACCACTGGAAACGTCAACGCTTATTGATAAATCAATGCCTGGCGTCACACATCTTCAGTAGAAGGCTTGATCTCGCCTTAACTACGTGCATCTTATCAAGCCCTTCACGTAATACCCTGCATATTTCGCCACTAAGTTCGACTGGGTAACAAGCCCAGCTTGGGGAGCCTATCAAAATCATCGGTCGTAATGAATACCAAGTCTCGCGCTTTTAGTTAAAATGCCCACATGTGACAACAGAGTTGCAAAGTTCAAAAATCGATCAATGTCAAGGTTGCTCGTTTTCCACGATTTCTCAATTTACAAAAAAAAACTTTCAACGGCTGTAAACCCTGTTTGTTTACAGTGTGTTATGTGCCAGGACCTCTGATTGGACGATGCTAATTAGTCACGTGTAAAAACAAAGGGATAAAAATTTCGGGAATTGCTGAGTATTGAAGCAACGGTTAGATGTTTTAAAACTCGCAGACGTTGCTTAAGGAGCATGGACGTCATACAGCCAAAAGTCGCCCGTACGACCCGTAACGCGACTTTCCAGTACAACCGGTCATACCTCTATGTAATGTAGGCCTTCGAAAGTATAAAAATCGAAACGAAATATAGGTCTGTATTTTAATCAGATTGGTTTTATTTTTGTTTTTCTGTATTTGAAAATCTACAACATCGTCTCGGTGCAGTTTTTGGAAATAATCGACAATTTTACGAATAGATGTTATGTATTGTTTGTCAGATGAAAAACGTATTTGTCGGGGACTATTTTCTACTTGACACCTTTGTGCAAGGTGACATTTATCGAGCACATTAAGATACCAGTTTTCATTTGGGAAGACAAGTAGTTTCGCTGCTTTAATATGTTTTTGTTTTGATTTTATAGCTTCCGCTGCACCAAATTCAGCACCACTAATTACCGCGCCTAATTGTGGGTTAACGGCTGCCCGTGGAGCTAACCCTTTTATTGTTGGTGGAGCTGAAGTCAGTCCCAGATATAAATGGCCATGGATTGTAAGAATATAGCTTTACATTTCAAGTTTACTTTTACTTTAATCGTCAGGAACTATCTCATTAATATTTACTTATAATTGTTACAATTTGTAATAAATGGGTATTTAGTATTAAATTTAAGTTTAGTAAAATATTGATAATTTTTAGGGAAGCCTACGTAGCTCCGGTAGCCATATTTGTGGAGGTGCCTTGGTAAAAAGTATCGCTGGAACATATTACTTCATCACTGCTGCCCATTGCACGTAAGTAATATATAATGCAGAACTACATAAAAAAATTGACATAAAGTCAGAATGTTCACAATCTATGTGAAAGCAAACTCATTTTCTTTAGGAGGGTTGGATATCCGAATGGTTAGCGTGTGCGTGTTGTACCATAAGATCCGACAGTGATTCAACTGGTGTGGTTTCGATTCCTCGGTTGTGTCGAGTGGGCGTAAACCCCATTTCTCACTCTCGTTTTCTTTCTCAGTCAAAGGCGCCCATATTTTCTTCCCAAAACGAAGGTTCAGTAGTTGTGCCCAAGCTATATTGGATATAACTACAGGCCACGTCTGTAACACTGAAACACGCAGACGATAAAATGCCAGCCGTTTATTATTTATTGCTTGAATATCGACAAAGAAACAGAAAAGATAACATGCATCAGTACTGATGATGATTTAATAAATTCCAAAGCCTGATGAATGACCTTTTGCGGACGACGAACAGATATGGCTTCAGATGGCGTGACGATAGTAAGCCGAGGCTACCCAATCACCATCTGTGTAAGTAAAGCATAACCACCATGCTTTATCCGTAACTCTCAAAATAGATTACGTTGTAATTGGAACAACGTGGAGCTGGCATCTTACTTTGTATCTTTGGTAAGATTGAAATCGATCTTTGGAGGAGATATAGCCCACGGTGGAGTTTCTGACTTACAAAGGGTGTTGGATGCGAATATCGATGGGTGGAATAGCTTTAGGCTTAAGTCGATAGAGAATAGTTCTAAATATGGTGTTATATGAAAGATAGTGTTATATGGAAGTGATGAAATAATGGTAGCACAAACGTCCCATCGTGTGCGTTTAATACTCATTCTTACAGTGTGATATGTGATATTCGGAGGGCTCCTAAACTGATTCTAAGCCTTTGGCCAAGTTAGTGGTTGATAAACTGAACAAGACCCTGGTCGCGGGCCAATGTTAAATTTTGATCCCTCTCAGCTATTTCAATATCAAACCCGAGTATGAGAATGCCATCCTGGCACTTCGAACACCAATGCACAAGTCGAATCTATCAGTAATAAACAGTGGTAAATGATAACACTTCTTATATGAGATATTCACTTAGCTAACAAATTGTTATCAAAAGGGGTTGGGTGGATTGGAGGTCTGCCATAGATGGAAGTGGCATGGTTTCAAGTGCATGTATAAGCTATACGTGAAAAGTAGTAGGTTTGCCTGCCTAACCTAATGAGTTTCTATGAGTCTCCCGGTCGTCTGAAATATCGAAATAATCCCGAAATTACTATCATACTCGACAAACTTGTACATAACGTAACATAATAGAATATAATTAACTCTCTTGCAGCCAAGGAACCAACGCCAATCGTTTGTCTGTAAAATTCGGATCCCATTTCCGAACTTCGTCAGAGGCCGGATCCATTACCTTAAACGTTGCCAATAAGATAGAACATCCCAACTATAACCCAAGTACCATACAAAACGACATCGCAATTCTCGTTCTTGAGAACAGCCAGTCCATTGTGGAATCTGACCAGATTCGTCCCATTTGTTATGCTAGCAGAGATCATTACGATGGGGAAGAATGTACTGTAATTGGTTGGGGGACCACCAGTGAATCAGGTAAGTACCTTGTTACAATATCAGTTTGTTGGTCCTGGGAACTAACTATAAACTCACGACATTATGTTGCTGTACTCAACATTACCAGTTTACGGCAAGTATCCTGGGGTACTAGGTTCATGATATGTTGCTGTACCAGCTTCCGGTCAATATCCTGGGGTACTAGCTTCATGATATGTTGCTGTACCCAACAGTACCAGCTTCCGGTCAGTATCCTGGGGTAGTAGTTTCATGATATGTTGCTGTAGGAGAGCAGCAAGAGAACAGAGATGGCGGAAGAGTGGTATTTTACCGTATTTTCATATCGCAGCTATATAGGAAGCGATAGGAACTGTCAGTGGACAGTTCCTAAAAGAGCTACGTATACACCAAATTTCAGCTCCGGGACAGTCCGGGTGTAGCTGTTAGTCCCGCAAAAATAGACAGACAAACAAATAAACGACAGTCACAAATATTAGTATAGATAGTTTGAGTTGATTGCGTTGATATCAAGCCATGGTACATTGTGATTGTGTCGACTATCTTAAGAGGTGATATAATTTGTACGATCGGACTATGAACGGAACAAGTTCGTGGGGGATCGGTAAAGTTGACCGTACAATATACTCTAACGGGTAAAATGGTGGGGGTGGCAGGGTCAAACATTTTAATGATTTTGACAAAATTAACTTCTATCTTTTGAATGTTTTAACAGGTTCTCTTGCTAGTCGTCTGCAGGAAGCTTCTAAACCTATTTTATCTGATTCTCAATGTTCTTCTGATCTTGGTTCCAACAGTTACTACTCTAACTCTATGCTGTGTTCTGGTTATGCTGCTGGTGGAGTAGATGCCTGCCAGGTACGAATTCAACTATAAACCGAAGTTAAAGAATAGTATAAATCCATGGAATTCCTCAATTTGTTAACCATATTAATTTTGATCAACGGGTTTCTGTAGTTGGTAAGATAAAGCAGCAGATATTCGTGTTTAAAATACAGATGTGACGTCATCAAATGATGTTGGCGAACCCTTATTTCAAATAATGATAAGCGTATATTATTTATACTGGTTGAAATGCTGGACCCACATGATGTATTTCACTAAAATGCAGGATAGTGTCTGTATTTTAAGTTGTTTAATGGTCGAATGCATGACATTGTGTAGTATATATAGATATATCCCTCTGCAATATCATTATACTACTTAATGTCTCCCACTCGACCATTAAACTACACATATTGTGAATGCCTGGATCGGTACAACGTTTTTCATTTTGAGTGAAGCCTGTATCGTTACTGACCCGGGGACTGTACAGTGCAGTGGACGCTTACAACTGGCCTTCGGATCCATTCACTTGATATACATTGTTGTTAATTCCTGATAATGTTCGTGTAATGTGTGTGGGTGTGTCTAATGCGGTCCTCTTGCTCTTACAATTAGTACATGTATCTAGCGTTTAGCGGTAGATGATCTTACAATGGGCGAGAAATTGATGTGCATCAAGCTTTCAGTGTCGAATTTAGTTGAAAACAATTATTGCTCATGCCAGAAAAACCTTAAATCCCCGGCAGGTATTCCCGCTGGGTCTCTTGTTGCAGACAGCACATTAATGTCTAACGCAATATGTTGTTGTGTCACCATAGAGTGCGATCGATGTAGTTGCCGCGAAAACCATCTCGTTCAAGATGAAGTAGAGTATCTTTGCTATTTTGTTTGCTGGAAGATGATGAGATAATAATATCACACATTGTATTTTCTGTTTATGGAATCCGCATTTGCCAGTCCTTCGGGATAGACGGTACTAACTTGTTCTAAGCTTTTACTTTAATGTCGGTTTTGCAATGCACGTTTTCGTCGGTTACATGGAAACGACCCTGTTATATTTGTATTTGACCGATTTTTTTTTTTTTTTTTTTTTTTTTTGCCGGCCAAAACTTAGGAAACGTTACTGCCAGCGTATTAAAATTCGATGGGTTAAAGAAGAGTAAATGTCTTTCTTGTTGTAGGGTGACAGTGGTGGACCATTCTTCTGTCAAAGAAATGGTGTATGGGAACTCGTTGGTAAGAATTATTGAAATACTTACACATATGCGTCATTTGATTATGGGCAGTGTGGAATTGTACATGAAAAGGGTGCCATTTAAAATGCGAGTGTATTTTAGTGTTTTCGACTACAATCACCAATTTAGGACTTTAAAACATGCGTGTCTGTTCTCAAATGCAGGCAGCCTCGGTTTGGTGTGTAAAACCAAAATTCTTTCAGATCGTTACTGTATGAGAGCGTGATGGTCGTTGTAGAAACATAACCATTGTATGTTTCTGATCATGTGTAAATCTGACTGAGGCAGAATTTTATTTCTTTATACCCATCTAGTGTTAATTGTCATCTTATGACATTATAAATTAGAAGCAACACTATAATTGTGATATTTGGGCGAAATGTCCCACATAGCCCACTGCATAGCGTATGGCCGTTTTCATTAAGACGTTAACGCCCAGTTTGCTTATTTATTCATTGAAAGTATTTCCCCAATATAACGTAGGGTTAACAGAAACAAAAGGTGATCTGGACTACCAAAGCTTGTCTGGACTACCAAAGCTTGTCTGATTTATATTCAAAAACCATTTATACTAAAGATGGTACACCATTAATGATACTGATCAAAAAAACTTAAGATTATCTTACGATAATCACATAGTAGGTTACAGGATTGATGTGCGACAACGGAACATATTGCATATAGATATTTTTTAATAGCATTTCTTTTTTATTATTTTAGGTGTTGTGAGCTGGGGCTATGGATGTGCCCGACCTGGTAGACCAGGAGTTTACGCTGATAACTGGGATCTTAGAGATTGGGTCGATAACGAAATCAATTAAACATAAACATGATTTTATATAATGACCTATACTTTACTTAATCTTTATGATTTGCAAACAATTTATTATGCCTGCACATTGGTGGTGCTTCACAAGAATCTGAACCTCTTCGATTTATGTCAAATTATTATGCCCGTGCATTTGGTGGTGCTGCGCAATGATCAGAACCTCGTGGATCAATGTCAAATATAAAATACAGTTAGAATTTGAGGAGGAGAGAGAGAAACGGAGTTGAACGTCCACCCGCCACAAACTAGTTCATTTCGGGACTAACGCATTGTACAATTTTATTTCAATAAGTTGCTTGCGCGTAGGGGTCTTTAGCAGTGGGAGGAAATCGGGGGACCCGGCGAAAACCCACGACGCTGGACAGGCCATCCTACTCCTTGTCATATACAACCGGAGAATCTAATCCACACCAGTTGACTCGATGGCAGACCGTATGATACGGACATCCAACCCACAGAGATGGGAAATCGACTCGCGTCGTGAACTGAAAGAACTAAGGACTCTTGGTATGCCCGTCTTCATTATTCCAGAAATAGCTCCCCATAGCTCCGCAGTTTAGATATAGACGATTTCGCCTTATAACTACTTTTATGTCAAAGACGGGTATACACCATGCTGTGTAAGAGCAAATATTGTGCATTTCAGTCTAGTTGAATTCCAACTGCCACAGGTTGTTTTAGTGTATGCCAGCGAGTTTGCGGGCGGGCCTTTTTTGATCCGATAGATCCGATAGATTGGTACCGAGTATTAGTTAATTATTCCTTCCCTTGAACTTTTGGTAACTATTGGGTGTTCAACAGCCAATGATATGGTCTGTTTTCGCCCCACAAGTTACATGATAATGTTGACACAATACTCTTTAAATCCTTGCCCAAATAATTAATTGTGTACCCGGTAACCAATCAAGGAAGACGTGCTTCACTAACAATGGGGGAGAGCCTTCAAAAAAAGGCTGCCCCGGTCACAAGCCAGGAGACGTGCTTCGCTAACAATGGGGAAAGCCTTCCAAAAAAGGCTGCCCCGGCCACAAGCTAGGAGATCATCACGCGGTGTAGAGGCTTCCCATTAGTCGCCTCGAAGAAAGGGGCGGGGGGGGGGTCTAGTGGTTTAACTCGTGAACTCGTTTGCAAGGTCTGTTATTGAGCCAAGTAGTTTCAATTCCCTGGAGTACGGTTGGCCTCACCAGCATATAATCGAAATAGAATTGAAACATGCTAGTCCAGAAATGTCAATCTCTCTCGCCCCCCTCTCTCCCTCCCTCTCTCCCCCCCTCTCTCTCTCTCTCTGTCTGTCTCTCTCGACAGAGGGTGCTAGTAGCTATCACCTGCCTGTAATCGTGCCTTGACAGTCAATAGTGTACACCATTTGGTGTTTACAGAGCTACATCGACTGTGGTGTATAGAGAACATCATATGGACATTTAGACTTTTACAAGATTGATATTTACAGTGTTTGATAAAATGAAGTAGCCCTTGCGCAATATATTTTTGCTGTACTTGGTCAAACGCCGTGAGCATTTGAACCAGTGTGACACTGAACCTGATAATTGGCATTCTTACTGCATTGATGGCACGAATAAAGATTTCAACTGAGTATACTAAGAGAGAACTGTATACATATAATATGTTTCATTCCTTGTCAAAAAGTACCTCGTGGGTTTCCTCCGGGCACTCCGGTTTCCTCCCACTGCTAAAGACCCCTACGCGCAGGCGAATTATTGAAATAAAATTTTAAAAACATTTAGTCCCGAAATGACCTAGTTTGTGTTGAGTGGACGTTAAACCTCATTTCTCTCTCTCTCTCTTTTTCTCTCTCTCTCTCTTGACGTTAAACCTCATTTCTCTCTCTCTCATTTCTCTCTCTCTCTCTTTTTCTCTCTCTCTCTCTTGACGTTAAACCTCATTTCTCTCTCTCTCTCTTTCTCTCTCTTGTCAAAGGGGGGTTGGGATGGCCTAGTGGTCTAGAGTGCCGCGCTTCGACATCTAGCTGGCCGGTCACCTCTGGCTTGCGGCTATGGTTTCGAGTCCAGGTGTGAGCGTATGTGGCATGGAGGTAGGGGCGCCTTCTCAACCTCGTGGGTTTCCTCCGGGCACTCCGGTTTCCTCCCACTGCTAAAGACCCCTACGCGCATGCGAATTATTGAAATAAAATTAAAACCATATGTTGGTCCCGAAATGACCTTCGCGCATGCGAATTATTGAAATAAAATTAAAACCATATGTTGGTCCCGAAATGACCTAGTTTGTGTCGAGTGGACGTTAAACCCCATTTCTCTCTCTCTCTCTCTTGTCAAAAAGTGAAAGCATTCCATCACCCTGTAACATCTTGGTGCTTTTCCTTTAGGCCTTAACTTAAATGTCATATAAACTATTAATTAAACATTTAAAACGACATGACAATAATCAACTCTCGGTGTCAAGATTAGCCTGCGATATATGTTGGATTATAGTCTGACAGTGGCCATTCGTGATCTTTGTTAGTCCCGAAATGACCTAGTTTGTGTTGAGTGGACGTTAAACCCCATTTCTCTCTCTCTCTCGTGATCTCTGTGGCGGTGATGAACAAAAAATGAATTGAAATTGGAAGGGGGTTAACGTCCTACTGTTCTGCTCAGATCGGGCTAAGGAAGACGGGCATAAGCTATACAATGTGCTATGGGGGACATTATGCTCGGGCAGAGGTGCTACGACCTACTGTTCTAACGAATTCCAACTGCAAAGGAATCTTTTACCTTGTGTACATGGAATCTAAGTTTTTCGCCACATTCAAACATCTAGGCAGCTGTCTTTGTCGGGCCTTGTGTGGTGCTAAACAAATTTTAAGCAGTTTTCGATGGTGTGGACTTTAGCTAATCTAGCGTAGTTGGGGTGTGTGTCATTTTGGGCGTGGATACCACACCCAGAACCTGATACCCGACAGACTGACATTCTGATGATACCATATATGTAGGAACTGTCTCTGGTCGGACGATATCCGCTGATAGTTCCTATCGAACCCTATATAGGTGCAATATGAAAATACCGTTGATCCCCATTTCTGGTCTAAAGCTATTTTTGAATTCCTACTGACTATTTTTCACATTCATAATAATTTAAGACTATTTTCAAGTAGAATTCTGTGATTGAAAACATACACAAAATAGGTTTGACCCGAATAACCATCACGAGACCCGAACATGCGCAGATCACGTGTTCATTTAATTGCTAAATTCTACTTGAACATAGTGTTGAACTATTTTAAATTTGTGTCAGATATGACGAGAAATGATTCCTTTTGCGAAAAATAAACATTCACGGTGAAAAATAGAAGGCAAGGGTTCAAAAAAGGCCCGAGAACAGAGGTGGGAAAGAGCGGTATTTTACCGTATTTTCATATTGCAGCTATATAGGGCTCAATAGGAATTGGCAGCGGACATCGTCCGATCAGACACAGTGCCTAAAGGAACTATCAGATATGCATCCATTGATATGAATTTTGATATAATTGTAATGCTGGGTTTTATCAGGAAACTGTTGCGCAAAAATTGCCAGGGTTGACATATTGGGTTTAAATGTGTGTAGGTAAATCCAATGACATAATTACTGTATATCGAGATAAGTATTTAAAAAGTTAATTTTGCCGTCTTTGCAACTACGGCATTCTATATCTACAAAGTGAAGTACTGATGTGACACATAGAGAGAGAAATGGGGTTTAACGTCCACTCAACACAAACTAGGTCATTTCGGGACTAACATATGGTTTAATTTTATTTCAATAATTCGCTTGCGCGTAGGAGTCTTTAGCAGTGGGAGGAACCGGAGTGCCTGGAGGAAACCCACGAAGTTGAGAAGGCGCCCCATCTCCATGCCACATTCGCTCACACCAGGGCTCGAAACCACAGCCGCAAGCCAGAGGTGACCAGCCACCTAGATGTCGAAGCGCGGCACTCTAGACCACTAGGCCATCCCAACCAACCCCCCCCCCCCCGATGTGACACAGACATCCTATTTGCTGAGTGGCCTAGAGTGTTACACCCTGCGTATTTCCATGTTATTACCTTGGTTTGTCAGTTTTTTCTTACAGTTGTTACCTTCTTAGTAGTAGTATGACTAGGCATAATAATCAGTCAGTTTTAGATAGTATTTAATTGTCATGAATTGTTATCAATTAGGGTAGAAGCTAATTAGTTAAACATACATTATGGAAGAGCAAATACTGACTTTTGTCGGTCTTCCTTTGAGCCTCAGATGTCATAGAAATTATAAATTAGATCTTTATTTAAACAACAAGCCCAAAATGAACACTGTAGACCCACGGATGGCTTGGATTGGGCTCGGATTAAAACAGGATTTCGTCGACTGATTTAATCACTATGGCGTCGTGGGTGGGGTTTCCCCGTGACGTTGACGTCATCATACTTCCGGAAATTATTCATAAAAGACAGTGATGACCGAGGCTATACACAAGCTTCACTGGATACCGTTTAAACATTACTTGATGATCGAGACTATGTAGGTGGAGTTAACGCCTGTCAATCAACAATCGGCCATAGTGGGAAAAGGGTGTCGATGATTTTAACTACCATTTCTAGTAAAAAATTATAGTGGTAACAACTTTGTTCAGGATAAAGTTATTTGACTGAAATTTTCAATATATTCTTGTTTCAACATCTATTTTTGAACTTTTATAGCAAGAATGGCTAACTCCTTGTCAAAATCTCCCATAATGTATCTTTAAGTATTTAACCCATTATTGTTTATTTATATTAATGTCTCTAGTGATAATCATGTATATTATATGTTTAATGTCAACACTTGAGCTTATCCAATTATAGTTAGAATATAAAAATACTAATGTACATCAATAGGTAAGTCATTAGGTCACCCGACTTAGTAGCAGCTACGTCGGTCATCCACTGTGCTGCAGGTATATGTTGTATGTAATTTGTCATTGTAAGATATAAGTTCCAGTAATTAAAGGATTGATGAATCATTTGAGACTTGAATAGTTACTGAAGAACAAAGCGGTTATAGTAGTAATAAAATAAAATAAAACCAAGTACGAACAATCCAAACCATTAGTCAAAATTCGAAGTCCAATAAAAGCGGTCGAGGCAAAATAGTATAATCAGCAAATGGACTGTTCATCGTGTACAAAATACACGACAAACAGTGGTAACAGGTGTCCGGAAGAGTAAGTTTACCCTGCCTGGCGCCACACCCGCCATCACTGCATCCAAACTATTAGACGAAATCTCAATGAAAAAGCATGATTGGCCAATGGACCATCGGTATACAAAATGCACGTGGTGAACAGTGTTAACGATGTAATAGACAGACATAATTAGGAAGATAATACTTTACGAGTCAATAAAATATATCTTGAATAATAGCCAAGAGAGACATGTTATATTTACCAATCAAGTCAATATGACGTCCATAAAACTTTTTTAAAGGTTTTAATGAGTTTAGTGCGCAAGTATCCCTGTAGTTGAAGCCTAGATGACAAATGCCTGGATCTATTTAAAAATTAAAAAATCAGAATAAAAGGAACAAGCTCTCGTGTAATGTGTTAGTTGAGACACAAACACTCCATAAGCTGGTGATATTGGAATGTCACTACTAATAAATGGAAAGTTAACGATCGGAAAGTCAAAGTCATCATGTTTATCGTACAATTTGACACTAAGTCTATGGCAATTGTCAAAATCGAGAGGTAGATCCAAGTAGGAAGCGTGATTGTCACTGTCAGTATTGTTTTTAATTTTGAGCTCATCAGGATATATGAATTCTATGTAATCACTAAATTTAGGATTGTTCAGTGATAGAACATCATCGAAATATCGATAAGTGAAATTAAACTTTCTGACTAATCGTTTATTAGTTTACGAGTGCCTGTATGTAATCGGCTTCGTACGAATAGAGAAATAAATCAGCAAGCAAAGGTGCACAGTTGGTACCCATGGGGATACCTACCACTTGCTGATATATTTCCCCTCCAAATTCAGCAAAGATATTATCAATCAAAAAATCCAACATCTAAATTATCTTGTTGGCGGAGAATTTATTTTTTGAATCACTATGGTTCTTGACAAAATATGTTGAATTGTAATTAACAACTAGATATTGATATCTAGTAGTTCCTGATTTTGATGAAAAGACACTGTGAATAATGTCTTTTAATCGAGCTTTTAATTTACTATGGGGAATTTTCGTGTACAATGTAGAAAAGTCAAATGTTTGTATAGAAAAGACTGAAGCAAGTGATCTCGATTGTAAACCATCAAGTAATTCTTTGGAATTTGTTAATATCCACATCTGATTAATACCACTACGAGAGTATATTTTGTCACAGTATTTTTGGATACCTTCTTTAACTGCCGTTAATATAGATGTCGATACTTTAGAAATTGGTTTTGTGGAACAACGGGATGAACCTGCTATAAAACGTTGCTTGTATGGATTTTTATGTAGTTTAGGTATCCAATATAACGAGGCCAGGGGGCAGTTTCACAAAAGTTCGTAACTTTAAGAAAAAAAACAGCGTAAAGAAAAACTTACGAAAAAGATACGAATTATTTACGTCGGTTTCACAAAGGCCGGCGTAACTTTTTCACGTATCTTTTTTCGTAAATACGTCGTGACCATTCATGACGTCATGTTGCGTCACTTTATTCAAACTTCTGCAAACATTCCCACGGTCTAAATGTTGACAATGTCGGCATTATAGCCGCTATGTTTGATTTGATCATTACCTTTTGAAACATAAACGACAAAATGATATATTCTTTATATATAAGCTAAGATTTAGCAGTGTATTTATTAATAAACTGATATTTTCAAGCCTTTTGTTTACTTGTTTTTATTTGCTACGTCATAGCGCGTGTCACAGTAGCATGCGCTTCGTCTGTCAGTCTGCCAAAAGCCGAAATGGGGTCTAAAATTGGACCCCTGCAGCTCTCCGCTTTTTGATTGAGGCAGTTGAGCAGCAGCCTGACCAAGTCATCGAAAGTCAGAGAATATTTGTAAGCTTATTCTTAAGGCCCTATAGTTAGTTATACATGTAGGCCTACAGGGTCTAGTAGTAGCAATACTAGGCATAATAATAGTAATACCGAGCGTTGGCCATAATCTTGTTTAATGAAAACTAGCCTACTGATATTATTTTTCCTAGGTTCCTGTTTGTGATAAATCAAATTAAATACTATGCTGTAGGCCTACTTGTAGTGTAAATGCTTGCCTTCAATCGAAGGCCCACGAGACCCTAGTTTTAAGCCTGAGTCTGCCAAGTCTATAAGCTATATATATATATATATATATATATATACCTTTCCGGTACTATAACAGGTATACCCGATCCTGACCACAAAACTTAAAAGGCGATTAGTCTAGTCACTGATGGTACGCTAACCCCTTGTGCCATCAGCAATGAGTTTTTGGAAGCTACCTGTGGCAGAGTAGCCTATCGTAATGTATGACATGAAATGGGGTTTAACGTGCCACTCTTCTGCACCTAACCTGGGCTAATGGAAGACGGGGACTACTCTTTTACAACGAATTCCAACTGCCAAGCGATCTTTTACGTGTACGCCAATGTGTACACGGGAATTCGGTTTTACGTCCCATCCGAACGACTAGACAGCTGTCCTTGTCAGCCCCTCCGTTCTGCATCACTTTCTCAACGAATGCAGGGATCGAACCCGACCTGCAGGCTAGCGAGCCAGCGACTTAGCCACGTGATCACCCCTATCGTAATGCAATCACTTGTACTGTAGTATGTACACTACAGATGACAAGGATTTCGATCGATGAGTTTCGATATCATAATTAATACAGTTAATAACATGTACTATATTGGTCCGATCAAGTCTGTACCGCGAAACTAACTTCTCGTCTGTATGGATGTCGGGAGGGTTTAATCTATCACTGAATATTCTCTCCCAACGAAGTTCCTGAGGGCAGTTTTAAAAAAGTTCGTAAATTTAAGAAAAAACGTTACGTTAAAAAAAAATTACGAAAAAGATACGAATTATTTACGCGGGTTTCACAAAGGTCGGCGTAAGTTTTTTCTTAACTTTTTCTCGTATCTTTTTACGTAGATACGCCACGTCATTTCATTCAAACTTCTGTAAACATTCCCCCAGTCATAATGTTGACAAATTCGGCATTATAACCGTTATGTTGGGTTTTATCCTAACCATTTGAAACATAAACGATGAAATGATATATATACGCTAAGCGTAGGTATTTATGAATAAAAAGCTTTTTTCATGCCTTTTGTTTACTTGTTTTTCTTTGCTACGTCATAGCGCGTGAGACACAGTAGCATACGTCGTCTGTCAGTCTGTCAAAAGCCGAAATAGAAAGCATGAAAATCAAAATCGAAAGCAAAATTGGAACAGCTCTCGGTGTTTCGATTGAGGGTGTAGAATTGTGGAATTCTGAAAGGAAAATTGAGCAGCAGTCTGACTAGGTAATCGAAAGACTGAGCTTGGGAGAATATTTGTGTCCGTCTTTGCCCCGATAGGCGTAGGCCCACTCTTTAGGGGAAATTTATTGATAATTAATCGTTAACACGGGTTGTTATTGCTCGTGAAACACGATAAATTACTCTAGACACTGATGGTACACAAACCCCGTGATCATGTGGATGAGTTTTTGGAAGCTAGGTGTGGCATAGTAGGCCTACCGTAATGCAATCAGGACTTGTAAGTTGTACAGTAGGATTTCGATCGGCAAGTTGCGGTTTTGATATCATCATTAATACAGTGAACAACTACTGCCTACTGGTCCAATCAAGTTTGTTACGTGAAACTAGGGAATCACGGTGGCTAAGTGGGCAAGGCGCTGGCTCGCTAGCCTGGAGGTCGGGTGTTCGATCCCTGCATTGGCCGAGAAAGTTCATCTCGATTTTCCGGCGTGGTTTCCCCTTGTCAGTGATGCGGAATGAGGGTCTGACAAGAACAGCGGTCTAGTTGTTCGGTGGGACGAAAAACCGAGGCCCCGTGTACACATTGGCGTACACGTAAAATATCCCTTGGCAGTTGGAATTCGATATAAGAGTAGGCCGTAGCGCCGCTGCCCGGGCAAAATTTCCCTCAGCACACTGTATGGCATATGCCCGTCTTCCATTAGCCCAAGTCAGGCACAGAAGAGTAGGACGTTAAACCCCATTTCATTTCATTACGTGAAACTAACTCCTCGTCCGTACGGGTGTCACTAAATATTCTCTCTCGCCGAATTGCCGATCCGCATAAAACAATGGTTGCAAACCTTTTTGTGATAGAGTACCATTTGGAGGTCCCGTACAGTCGCCACGTAGGCTACCACCTGGTTCCAGAAAAACTCAATTCGATCAAATAAAATAAAACCAAGTACGAACAATGCAAACCATAAGACAGAATTCGAAGTCCTAGAAAAACGTAAAAGGCAAAATAGTGTAATCAGAAAATGGACTGCTCCCCGTGTACAAAATTCACGACAAACAGTGGTAACAGGTGTCCGGAAGAGTAAGCTTACCCTGTCTGGCGCCACATCCGTCATAGCTGCACTTTATCTGAATACTTTTACAAGTGGAACACACAAAAGAACTAAAAAAACAAGCCAACAGTGAAGCTGATGTCCCCCGCCGAAATCCCAAAATAAATAGATGACACATATTAATTAATCGCACATTTATTTTTTTCAAACGTATCGAGCAATCAAACTGTACACGAAGTGTCATCCAAAAGTATTTTATAAAGAAAAATGCTAAAACCGACGAGAAAAATGAAAATGTACCCTAGTTAGGGGCAGACAAAAGGGCCCCCACGCTTGACAAAAGGGCCCCTCTGGCCAAGGGAAATGGTCCGAGTCAATCGTTTCTATACACTGTTACTGTCGAATCCATTACTGAATGAGAATGCAGTCATTGTATTGGCATAAAAATCATCAATCAAGATGAACCTAAGTTATCTTGTCCCAAAGTATCAACCAATCAAATTGCTTATCTCTGCCTACCCTAAGAAGAAAATGCTCATCTTCGAACTCCATCAAAGCATTGACCTAATAAGCATACACACCAATTTTGAACATTTTAACTCAATTCGAAGGAGAGTTATTGTGTTCCATAGTCTCGGCAAATCAAATTGCTTATCGCTCTGCTTACCCTAAGCAGAAAATGCTCATTATCGATCTTAGTCAATGTATTACTGTAATGAAACTATACACCAAGTTTCATCACTCTCACTTAATTAGAACTAAAGTTATCGTGTCCCAAAGCATCAACCAATCAAATTGCTTATCTCTGCTTACCCTAAGCGGAAAATGCTCATCTTTGAACTCCATCAAGGCATTGACCTAATAAACACATACACCAAGTTTGAACATTATAGCTGAATTAGGAAGAGAGTTATTGTGTCCCAAAAAGTGTGACGGACAGACAGACAGACAGAAAGACGGACGAACCCATTTTATTAATAGTCCCCTAACTTTCTTCGAAAGGCGGGGGACAAAAAACCAACTCAGTGCGAGGGCTGTGGGCTATCTGTTTCTTTCCCAAAAAAAGATTAATCAATCAAGAAATAGATAAAGAAGTATAGAGATAAAATATAAGTAAGTAGGCCTATACAAAATAATAATAAGAATGGTAACATAGACAGACTGAGGAAATAATGGGTATTATCTTGTGTTAGGCAATAAACATTTTTGTGAAGTAAAAAATAACTAAAAAACGTTCATGACCCCGAAAGTGCACCACAGGTTGGGAACCACTGGCATAAAGTAACAATGCGGACATTTTGTCCAAGATACGTAAAAAAATCCAACTTACGACAGGGTGAGAGTTGCCGTAGACTTTACGATCAAATTTACGAATTTTGTAAGTTAAGAATTTTAGTGAAACGCAATTTTTTCGTAAGTTTACGTTACGATAAATTTTTCATCGTAAGATGCTTTGTGAAACTACCCCCTGATACGCATAAAGTATAAAGGCGTTCATTTTGTCAAAGATACGAAAAATTTCCAACTTACGACAAGGTTAGAGTTGCCGTAGACTTTACGATAAAAGTTACGAATTTCGTAAGTTAAGAAGTTTAGTGAAACGCGATTTTTACGTAAGTTTACGTTACGATAAACTTACGCAAATTTTTCATCGTAAGTTGTTTTGTGAAACTGGCCCCAGATCTGTATAGGTATCTCCACATGAAGTTAGTACGGATGAAGTTAGTACGGATCTGTGATTGGATATAATTTCATCCTTACTAAGTGGAGTACGTTTATACGTAGCACTGTCAACTGATGTCCCAAAACCAAGTTCATAATAGTATCGTTTACATATAAACACTATGTTATTGGACGCTTTGTCAGCCGGAACAATGACATACTTGTCATGTAAGGCGTTGAGATTTTCAACAATGCTAACATCATTGAAAATAGATTTAGGCCTTGTGTCAACTAACAAACGTTGCATGTAAGTTCTTCGTTTTAGTAAACGACTAATATACTTAGTCCAATCTGAGAGGGTATCGATGATAACATCTTCCCTCTTAGCCCATGATCTAGAGTAGTCCTCTACGGCATCCATAATAAGTTTGAAATTTTGATCCCAGTGGCCGCAGTGTTGGAAATAATAGTACGCCAAAATCAAAGGATGGCGTCACATTTGCATTTCAAAGCTGCATTTTCATATTTTTAAGTTATATTTTTAAAATAAAGCCCTAAAATAGATTTTATCTATAAACAGTCCTATCTTGTTAAAGAATAATACTATTAATCCTATAATTCACTATTGCCAGTTGAGAAATTGGCAAAAATATCATTTTCGACAAATTCAAACTTTTGAAGATAGCTATTGCATGGGAGGAATGGGAAAACAAGGGGGTAATTGTGTAATTATTTCCTACGTGAAAGATGTTTAAAGCAGCTAACTCAATATCATCCAAAATCTTCAACTTTGAAAACACGAATTATTTGTCAATTTGAATCAACATTGATGCCGTGATCTTACCGGAAAAAGATGGGCTTCTGATATCCAATATTTAAGACAGAATAAAACATTTTACCATTGGTACTCAAATCGTGTACCATAATGCAGCCCCACTTCTAGCAAGAGACTCGGTGAACGAGGCTAGTCGCATTGTACCAAATCAAACGGGGTATGTAGACGGGAATAACCAGACGGTAAAAATTTGCATTCGATTGACACAGCTTGTTTATTTCGCGGAACATAACTGATTTGAAATAAGACTAACAAAGGAAACCATTGAATGTAAATCAGTTTATACACATTCATATTAGAGTATTATATGCTTTGCGACCCACTTCTGTCAATTTCTAGATCCCGAATGTTAGCGATTCAGCTCCTTTAAGTGTGGAAAATAATGCCTATGTTTGTATAATAGTGTGTTAACCTATTTAGCAAAATACATAGCAATAAATATGTTTCGACTTTCTTAGAAAATATGAAATTCCCGCGTTAATGTCTCGTACTCGATCCTTAAACTACACATATTATTTAGTTGAATTTATCTTGTAGTTCACATGACTGGCAATTTCTTGCATAACATTCCCGCGAGTAACAAGGACAACTAATCTTTTATTAATCAGTAATATGTGCACTATTTTAACCATAAACAGCAAATGATTACAGCATGATAATCATGATGCCTAGCCCAGTTGTGGGTACTGCCTTCTGGTCCATCTCTTATCACCAGGAGAGAAGAAAAAAATACAGTAACCCAGTTACACGTTCTATTTCCAGACACTATAAAAAGGTGCGATCTTTCTATTACCCACACTTCTTACACTGACAACAATGGATGGACGGTTAGCTGTGGTGTTTTGTTTGATAGTTGCAGGTTTGTGAATTATAATTTTTTGGTATAAGATCGGTTAGACACTCGACTCAAGACACAATCACCATGTCAATATTTGGATTAATCTCTTCCTACGTTGATGCAAAGGTTTCATGCAAGCTTGGGTACGATAACTGGTAGGTTACGGTGACGGGTGTTTTCGATGAGGCAGAATATGCCTATTATTACTCAAAAATCCTTGCCCTAGCTTGGAGTAAAAGGAATTCTATTTGATTTGTTTGTTCGTTAGGATGTACCGTTCTGTTCTAACATGAAAGAAAAGGTATGCATTTTTGGGCAAAGCGGTTGTGGAAATTTAAAGGCGCTAAATTAAATGCTCGAGATACTTTGTTGAACCCTGCCCCATCGCACCCCTTTGATTGGGAGATGGCGTGCCGGGCGTAGAAAACATTTTGGTTATTCGAAACATATTCCCACTAAAGACTAAGAGATGCAACACGTATTATGTTAGCACTATGATCTCCTCAAATAAGAAATGGTATAAAGTTTTTGTAAGATCAGGGCCCGGTTTCACAAAAAAATTCCCAGACTTAATTTAAGAATATCCTCAAATTGTTCGCATTTTTTATAAATAAAAATAGCACTTTTATTAACATTTTGTTGTTTTAATGTATCAAATACACCAATAAGACACCATCTGCAGTTGTTTGTGTTTCTGGGTCACAAATATTTCTCATAAACAGTGATTGAAAGTTGAGCAAATTCTATCTTAAGTCTGAGAATACTTTGTGAAACGGGGGTCTGATAATCTTAATTCGATTTCAGATCATTCAAAGTTTGATGATCAAAAACGTCTTGTGGATATGTGCGACTTCGTCCATGAATATTCGTTTTATTTTGTTAATTACAGTTAGCGCTTGGCCAAATGCCACGCCAATGATTACTGCACCCGGTTGTGGTATTTCAACTGGACGTGCACCAAATCCTTTTATTGTCGGTGGAGCTGAAGTCGATCCCAGATATAAATGGCCTTGGATTGTAAGTAGTTAGTTATTATTCACCAAATTTAAAATCCATACGTCGCTTGGTTGACGAAATTGCTCATTGATATTCTACGATATCACAATTCCAAATCGTGCCCCCAAACCTTTATAGCTTTTACCGTCCTGAAATATAAGTTGCGTGCCAGCTATTAGCATTCCACAGTTTCGGATATTTCTTCAATTAAAAGTTGAGAATGTACAAAAATTATAATTAAATGAGAAATATTTATCAATATTTTGACACTTAAATAAAGGTAACTGTTACTGATTCTTGAGAGGCATTCGAATCGTTGTCGGGCAACCTATATTCGATTGTCAAATCCAGTATATCCATGTTTTGTTTTACTTCCGAGTAAAGTATGCAGATCAAATTGTTGGTTATTCTGTGTTTAGATTCCAAAATGTATTTAATAGAATTGGCCTGATTTTTTTAAAAATAAAAAACCCACAAAAGGCTCTATAAGAGTGGGATCATTGACATTGAGGGTGGGGGGGGGGGTCAATACAAACAGGACAAATGTGTCGGACGAGATCAATCCAGTAACATTATATTATTTCTGAAACTATTCAGAGAGGAACTGCCTTTCTAATAATTATATAAAATGTGGAAGTATATTTTATTAGGGAAGTCTCAGACGATATGGTAGCCATATGTGTGGTGGTTCCTTGATAAAGAGTCCGGCTGGGAAACATTTCTTCGTTACAGCTGCCCATTGCACGTAAGTAGACAATTATATGTACCAAATACCTGTATTTATATTGAATACAGTATCATGGAACTACATGTACAAACAGCATTTCAGTCATTTCTTATAAACAGTGCTTGACAGTTCAATAAATTCTTAACTTACGTCTGAGGATGCTTTATGGAACCGGTACCAGGGCCCTGTTTCACAAAAACTTGAATCTCCTTAAAATCGTCTTAAACTAACATTCTGGTGGGAAATACTGTTACGGTCAACCCGTTTATTGTTTTGTAAGGCAAACCAAGCATTTAGATGACGCCACAATTTAGAGCTCCAAGAAAAAAAAAACACCAGTAAACAAAACCACGTGATTCAAGTATAAATTATAATATTTTCAAATAATTAATAGACATAAGAAAATATCTTCGTGTACAGTAGTTCAAAGTAGCCAATTTCTTGGTGTTAGAAGGCCTTAAGGTTTAATAAATAAGAGAGATTTTAGGAGCCAAAGCTATTTTATCTTGGGGAAAAATCACTTTAATTGAGCAAGATACATGTAGATAGGCACTTTCGCATTATCAAAGTATGGGGATGATAATTCATATCTACTACTTATAGTAGATCTTTCTTTAAGGCTGAAATGTTATAAAAATTATTAATTAGATATTAATTAACTTATCCAGGCCATAACCAACTGTCGGTGTCGGGGCTAACCTGCGATATTTGCTGAATTGTAGTTCGATTTGCTGCAAAATTTTCCTTCGTCATTTAACGATTATGTGGATAACCGAGACTACTAGTTTTGTATTGCCGATTTAAGTAATGATGATCGAGGTTAAGCGAACCTTTCGTTCGTTTAGATCTTGTTTCATGGTCGATCAATTTGACTGAAATTTTCAACAAATTGCATTTACATTATCTAGTTTCTAACTATTATAGTGGTAACTGCTAACTTGTTATCTAATCCCCCATAATGTTTTTGTGAAACGGGGCCCGGGTAAATAAAGTAAATATGCTGTGGCAAAACCCTGTCTGGGGTTGGGATGGCCTAGTGGTCTAGAGTGCCGCGCTTCGACCTCTAGCTGGCCGGTCACCACTGGCTTGCGGCTGTGGTTTCGAGCCCCGGTGTGAGCGTATGTGGCATGGAGATAAGGGCGCCTTCTCAGCCTCGTTGGTTTCCTCCGGGCACTCCAGTTTCCTCCCACTGCCAAAGACCCCTACGCACAAGCGAATTATTGAAATAAAATTAAACCATATGTTAGTCCCGAAATGACCTAGTTTGTGTTGAGTGGACGTTAAACCCCATTTCTCTCTCTATCTCTGTCTTTTTTATTATTATTATTATTTTTAAAAACAACCCCGAAAAATAACATGACCGTCTTGTTGATATGCGGACAATAGATTTTAAGAGAGTCAGAGTGTTCAGCAAGAATAAACCAATTAGCTACAGCCATTATATATCTTTTATGTGGTTCGATTATCTAATTATAATTCGGGAACAGGCGCAGAGACCTGATGACCGAGGAAAAAAAGATCAGGGACGCTCACGCAGCTTTGGCCATTGAAGAGACCTATAAACAAAAGCTCAATAAAATGTCAGCGAAATATAATATAATATAATATAATATAAACCATTGCAGGTATGGAACCAACGCTAACACTTTGTCAGTAAAATTCGGATCCCATTTCCGAACAGATGTTTCGTCAGAAAGCAGTGCCGTTACCTTAAGCGTTAGCAGGGTTATCAACCACCCTAACTATAACCCAAACACTATAGAAAACGACATCTCAATTCTCGTCCTTAGCGGTACTGTCGCGGAATCCAGCGCAATTAGTCCTATCTGTTATGCCAGCAGAGATCATTTCGATGGGGAAGAATGTACTGTAATTGGTTGGGGAACATTGTCTGAATCAGGTAAGCATTTTGTTACATCATCAACTTGTTCTACTTTGCCCACCTGGACAACCTTACCGCCAGGGGTCAGGGGTAATATCAAAATTGTTCAAACATAGATCCTATTTCGGTTCGTTTTTTATAGTTTTTAATATCGTTTTACCTGTTTTTACTACACTAGGATCAGGAATAGTTGTTATAAAACCCGTGTTCTTGGTTATGTGACAGATTAGCCAATGAAATGGTCTATCAGTTGGTCCGACTGGTCTTGGTCCGAGTGCTCTTTGATCCGAGTGGTCTGGATACCGACCATGTATATCAATGTTACACCACTTAAAGGGGGAATACAAAAGATCTTCAACAAGGTTTCCATAAATTTTAAATAGATGTTGATAAATAATCCCTCTGCACACAAACAAAATCGTTTTTGTAAGCGAGAAATTAATTTTAATTAAAACCGGAAGTGACATAGTTGGTTCAACACGCGCACTGGGCTGTATAGTAAACATATGGATTTGGCTTAAGTTTAATGCTGTGTTGTGTAAACGCATCGCCCTTTGACCAAAAATCTTAAAAAATTTCTCGCTTGCAAAAATTATTTTGCTTTTGTTACAGAGGGGAATATTTATGGAAACCTAATTGAAAATCGTAGTTCTTCCCCTTTAGTCGGGTTCGCCGTCACTTGAGCACAAAGCTTCACACCAAATTTGAAAACAATCCGTTAAAAACTACAGGCACTATCGCGTTAACATTATTTTGAGAGAGAGAGAGAGAGAGAGAAAGAGAGAGAGAGAGAGAGGGGGCAGAGTGGCGGGGGGTAACGCCCACTCGACACAATGTCATTTTAAGACTAACATATGGTTTAATTTACTTCAATAATTCGTTTGCACATAAGGGTCGTATGCGGTGGCAGGAAATCGGAGGTCCCGGAGAAAACCCACGAGGTTGGACAGGCGACCCTACCCCTTGCCACGTATAACAGGCTTTATGATACAGAGCGCAGGTTCTAACCATTCGACCCCCCACGAGACTAACAAGAAATAGTCAAAATGTATAATATATATACATAAATAAAAACAAATAAAATAAAAATCACAAACTTTATATACATATTTAAAATATAGAGTAGAAAACCAGATATATAAAATTAAAATTTTCTATAAAATTTGGTCTCTTTTGAAAAGTCTAACGTTTTACAATATACACCCGATTGGACATACACATCTTTGTGGCAGAAGGTGAGTGATAGGGATACTTTATGTTACTTTACCTGCCTATCATCAATGCATTGAATAATGTCAGCATCAACCGGGTTCTAGTCCACAAACTGTATGGCGGTCGATGTAAGACATACTAAAGTGCATTATAAAATAATATGATTTTAATACGGAAGTATAATATTTGTTCTTGTCCATATGAACCTAGTTTAATAAATAACCAAGCTCCGTGACGTTTTGCTATGTTCTTAATAGAATACTCCGTGTCAGCAAATCAAGACAGACGAATATTCCGACAAACAATCCCATGCAAACCGTACACTCAAACAGTAACAATATCTTGTTGCCTTCTACAATTTATTTCGTTTATCTATACCTATCTAATTCTGTAGCTCATATTACGCAAAACCTTTATATACTCATTGCTGTGCCACTGGTCAAATTTTCGTTCAGTCTAATCCAAACAACCAATAAACATATCCTCGGCATTAAATAAAGGATTAATATTCCTCGTTTTTCACAGGTTCTCTTGCTAGTCGTCTGCAGGAAGCTTCTAAACCTATTTTATCTGATTCTCAATGTTCTTCTGATCTTGGTTCCAACAGTTTTTACTCTAACTCTATGCTGTGTTCTGGTTATGCTGGTGGTGGAGTAGATGCCTGTCAGGTAAATATTCTACAACAAACATAATTTAAAGAAAAGTGTAAATTCCTATACACAATCTGTTAAATGGCAGTTTGCTAATGCATGTTAGTTAAATTTGATAACGGATAAAACAGGACACATAATACTACGACCTATTATGGTCGTTTCAAAAGAGAGAGAGAGATAGGGAGAGAGAGAGAGGGAGTATATTTGAAAGGTACAGTTAAATAATAGTTTGATTTTTTAAAGACTTGAATTTATTCCATGTTGTAGGGTGACAGTGGTGGACCATTTTTCTGTCAACGAAATGGTGTATGGGAACTCGTTGGTAAGAATATTTCAAATATTTAAAGTTGTGCGGCTTGGACATAATTAATTTCGACATAATTATAAATGAGTGTCCGAAGTCATGCCCCTAGCTGGTACAATGTAGTTTAGTATTACTTGTTTAAGATATTGAAGCTGTCTGTTTCTGTGACACAATATTAGTTCGTTGAAACATAGTCATAGCTTGGTTTTCATCTTCATATACACGCAACTTCTGCGTGTGCATTTTTTTTTTACCCAATTTATAGATACAACATTAGCAACTTTTATGTTTTTGTATTAAATTCATCCAGTCTTAAAGCTGAAACTATCTAAGTAACCATAAAATTCATCTTCGCACCAACTGATAAATATAATGGCCTAAATCATTCACAGGCTGACATCTTACTCGGAGGAATCCATTTTACTGTTGATCTTATAAAATCAGCTTTCATAATGGATGTGGATACCCAGTATATTTTTAATGTTTAGACTTAGGAAAGAAGTAAATGTTTGTCAGAGATCTATCTTTGTATTGATAGCTGTTATAAGTTGAATATATTGAAATTCATATCTAAGAATGAAATGCCTTTTTGAATTTTTTTTTTTAGAAATGTTTTTTTTTTTATTTTTAGGTGTTGTAAGCTGGGGCTATGGATGTGCCCGACCCGGTAGACCAGGAGTTTACGCTGATAACTGGGATCTTAGATCTTGGGTTAGCTCCACCATAAACTCGAATTAGATGTTAAACCATTCACTGAATAAAGATTTTTATATCTTTTCATAACTTTATTTGTGATTTTTCAGAGAGGTCCCTGACAGGAAACGACCAGTGTACGTTTGCGCAATGAATTCGTGGCAGTTGGAATAACTTAGACAGCTGTCCCTTTTCAGGCCCCCTGTCCTGCATCACAGACAAGGGGGAACTACGCCGGAAAATCTGGATGAACTTTCTCGGTCAATGCAGGGATCGAACATTCGACCTCGAGGCTAGCGAGCCAGTGTCTTACCCAATTAGTCATTGTGACCAAATCTACTCACTTTCAATGATGTGCCTCCTTTTGGGTTAACAAACGCCCCTAGCCTTCCAAAGGCCAATGGAACTTGTATTGACGGGTTTACAAAGAAAACAATGTCTGATTTATATTGATTATATCGTTGTATTGGGTTCAAATTTTTCAACTTAATCCATCTAAATGTACACTTTTTTCGAAATTGATCTCTTTTCTGGGTCACATGATTTCAATTACTGGTATAGAATATGATCCCAGTAAAATCCAGATTATTTCCAATTGGCACTCATTTACAAACGTTTGAACAGAATAATGCACGTGTCGGTTAATAGTATGCCTTTATTATGGACACAGATACAAGTCAGTGGGCATTTGGGGTGACAAAAAAGGAATTGATGGCTATTATACTCACTTTTACCACTATCTGTATTGTGGAATGTTCACAATTAGAACCAATCATTATGATGGCCCCACAAAGCCCGAGGACATCTTAAACATGTATAATTCCAAAATGGCACCACTTATACCAACTCGGATGGACTTTTAAGTGTTCACTATCAGACATGTTAAACCAAGATTACAGGGAATGCTCATTTCGATCTTCAAAATTTGTCAGATAATGGAAATCACACGTTGTGGTTTCATTAGAGAGAGAAGATTTAAACCGTCTACAGTCTTCAGCACAAATTAGATCATTTTGGGTTTAAGATATGGTTCAGTTTTATTTCAATAATTCGCTTGTGCGTAGGGGTCTTTAGCAGTATGTGGAGGGGGGGGGGGCACCGGGATTGGACAGGCGACCCTCTTCCTTGTCATCATGTATAGGGGGGGGGCGGGGAATCGAAGTCACTCCAGTTGACTCAATGACAGACCTTATGATACAACGCCAATCAAACTGACTTCCTTCATCGGTTAATGGAGAACTAGTAGAACTGAATGGATATATTGAGACACAAGGTCTTGCCAATGAATAACGTTTACTATGGCCCGCTTATATAATTTGGAAGTCAAACGTAACCAGTTTCATCTTTAGAAAAAAAACACTTTCGGCGAGATGAACCCCATTTACCAACATTTGCACTAATAGACTTGTTGGGACAAGGTTGTCAGAAACCGTTCTATTGGCCTGGAGGGCTTCCTCAAATAAACGTTGGCGTGAAGATGCGACCTGGAAAAAGATCCTTGATTCAGTTTCAGTACACAGTGCATGGTCATAGATGTATGTTAGCCTACTATGACAGAGAGATAGTTAGTATATTATGGTAGTAAGAGATTACATTACAAAAGTCTTTGCAATCACAAATAATGGTGCTTTAACAGGCATTCACACTGTTCAGGGACGAGAATTTCAATCTACCTTATTTTCTACAGTGTCAGAAACAATGGAGATCAGTAAACCCCGTACAATCCACAGCCCGACAGTTTTGTTGAAAGGTTTAACCATACTCTAAAGCAGTTATTAGCAATCATTGTCAGGAAAATCAATCCAACAGGGGTGATGTATTACCTACCCTTTCTCCTCATGGTCGCCTATTGGAGTTCTCTAAAATAAAAATATCCACCAATACAGTCTACACTGAATTTATTAACGCTGGGGAGGGAATTATCTTCCCCATGCGATACTATGTATGGCACTCCACTGGAACAACCATATGACATGTATCAAATATGAAGAATTACAGCAAATACGATGAAAACTGCATTTGAATTGGACGAATATTGGAATATTCGGGGATCTGCTGCAGGTAGAGAGATAAAGAATAAAAATAAGGATTAACAGTAACTGAAATAGGAATAGTTGAAACACATGAGAGACACTCGCTACTTAAACCAACATTTGTCTACAAGTCTGACGGTTCTAAGCGTAATTGTCTTGGACAATCAAGTCAGTCATAAGTTCTATGATACAACATTTGCGTTGGACTGACCTCATTCTACATTGTTGCCAGTCATAGCCCCACTAAGACTACATAATTATCTGTGTCGGTGCCAGGCCTACTTAATAAATTTATCTGGAAGAAATACAACCCTTTCGATAACCTCTTGTTTTAATTCAAACATAGTCACAAAATATGTTATCTTAAACGGCCTGGGGCCGGTTGCTCAAAGCTCTGTTAACTTTTAACGATCCGTTAACCTGGAGTAAACGGATCGTTAACTTTAACGGAGAGAAAGGTTGTTGCTGGAAGCCCCGTTAACATTAACGGATAATGAAATTGGGTTTCCAGCAACAGAAATTTAACGGACCGTTAACAAAGGACGCATGAAAGATAGCGATCCGTTAGTTTAAAGGGACAATAACATTCTTGCTGGCTTGGTAGCTCCAGAAAATAAATAATACCCTTATTCTAAGTACTAGATGTTTAAGTGTCCTACCTGCTGTGTAGATTATCCATTACAACCTATTTTACTTATCCAGAGGGTTCGAACATATTTTAAAATCAAAGTCACGTTTGAAAAGGTTTACGTTAGACATTTCAAATCAATTTTGAATTTATCCAATTTTTCAAAATAGGTGTGTTAAGATGAAATTTATATCATCATTTAATTGGAATGTTCTAAAATAATACGATTTGTTGACCAGAATGAAGATTGGGACATATTATTCAGTTACAACAAGAGTGTTATTGGGGCTTTAACGGATCGTTAAAATAACTTAGTTTTGAGCAACCGGCCCCTGGTCTGTATTTACTGCAGATATAAAATTATTTTTAAAGACTTTTACACTCTTAACGAGAATAGTTTATTTAGATCAAAACGAAATTTGGTAACATGGGAAATACGATAATCCCCCTCAAAACTTACTTAGATTAAATTGATAAAGAATTTTGTGTCTCAAACATGTAAAAGCATATTTTTCGCTGTACTAAGATACGTAGCTTTTTGACATGAATTCTACCGGAAAACTTGATCAAGCAGTGATAACATTTAGATCAGCTATTCTCTTTATTACAACATGAGTAGCTTGCACCTTAAAAAAACTCAGAAGCTTCCAGAATGTCACTGCCAGGATGGTTACCCTGTTTGATCCCATCACTTCGAATCTTTGTCAACTGCCAATTGTTGAAAGATGTCAATTTAAATAAAACCCCTGTATATATATAATCTATCTGGTATTAACTAAACACCCCATTCTTTCAACTATTGGTTTACCCTCCTCAAAAATAAATTAATAGTGATAGAATATTTGGACAATATGTCCACACTGTATGGGACGCGTTCAGGAACTAATATTGATGTCTTTTAATTCATAAGTAAAACAATCTTTTGAAAACGACATTTTGTTCTTTCATCCATGCACTAATCTCTTATTTATGTAAAATTTAATTTTTATATATGGTTCAAGCACAATGAAATTTGATCCATACATTAATTAATGTTTTAAAATTTCATGGTTTATATACTCAGCCAAATTAAAAACTTGACACTGATGAATTTCAACGATTTTTTTTTCCGGTAAGTCAAATAAATGTTAAAGTGTTTCTAACGATAGTGAATAGTATACTTTCCTCTGAATTACCGTCTTGCCTATAGATGTAAGTATTGCAGGCACAGTGCTTCCACCGTGAGGAGCCCTATAGGCAAAACACAATTTTTTTTTTTTTTTTTTTTTTTTTTTTTCACTTTTCTGACAAATGACACATCCCGTTGGCATTATCTTTACACCTGTCATGTAGGCTGCCTGGAAGGAGGAAATATGATAATTCTTAACCAAGGCTTTAACCCCCTGCATTCTACGCCAGGGGCAGGCGGACGACCTCATATTATGACTACTCGTGCCCTTCACATATACTGTCCTCCAGTGTTTCAGACAAACTAACTGTTGGGACACTTCCCTCTTACGGCAAGGGCCGGTAACTCAGTGAATAGTATACTTTCCTCTGAATTACCGTCTTGCCTATAGATGTAAGTATTGCAGGCACAGTGCTTCCGCTCCGTAATCCGTTTACGAATATCAAAACTAAGACAATGACAACAATTCTAACTTTATTAACATTCAATACCAACTCAACCCACTTCGTCCCATAACACACTTCACCCCATAACACACTTCACTTCTCCCCATAACACACTTCATCCCACCACATATTTTCCTAACCCATTTCTGGTAATCCCGGTCAAATTATTCCGTACATACGTGTTTTGAACTTTTATACCTTCTGTTCCCACTTTGAAGTATATTCGTTCGTTCCCGATAAATTAACCCCAATGATTTTAGCTAACTTTAATGCCGCAGATAAGTGATACGTGGCTGTTACAGATGACTACCCAAACCCCTTTGATTTCACACCGGTAATCCCTCATTGGCTTCCACATAAGTAAACACATTGATTTGCTTCCTCACAGGCAAGCTCACTTACTTTTCTTCCAACGCAGGCAAGCCTCTTAATTTGCTTCCACAAAGGCAAGCCTGTTAGTTTGCTTCCAACACAGGTAAGCACCTTAATTTGCTTCCACACAGGCAAGCCCCCTTTAATTGGCTACCATCTAAACTATGCTCCCACATAGGTAAGTCCACTTTAATTTGCTTCCATCTAAACTATGCTCCCACGCAGGTAAGCCCCCTTTAATTTTCTTCCACACAGGCAAGCCCCCTTAATTTTCTTATACACAGATAAACCCCTTAACTTTGCTTGCGCACAGGTAAGCCCCTTATATACTCAAAAATTTTGACCTTGGCGTATGTTCCAGGTTATATTGCGAAATAACAAAAGCTGAACAGTCTCACTTAAGATTATTAAAGAAAAAAAAAAAAAAAAACAATCACGGTACTACTTGCCGACATAGCAGATATAATTTTAAACGGCCTTAGTGTATGTCCCATTTTAGATTGCGGAACAACAAGGCTGGACAGGTTCCAAAATTATTAAAGAAAACATTTGCATTACTACTTGCTTCCACACAGGTAAGCCCTTTAACTTTGCCTCCACACAGGTAAGCCCCTTAATTTTGCTTCCACACACCCTCTTATATACTCAGAAATAGGTCAACCTTAGTGTATGTTCCATGTTAGATTGCGAAACAGCAAGACTGGACAGGTTTCAAAATTATTAAAGAAACCATTCGCATTACTATTTGTTTCCACACAGGTAAGCCCCTTAACTTTGCTTCTACACACTATACTAAAAAATAGGTCAGCCTTAGTGTATGTTCCATGTTAGATTGCGGAACAATAAGGCTGAACATTTACGTAACACTTGCCAACACATCAGAAATAAATTAAATCAACCTTAGTGTATGTCCCATGTTAGATTGCGGAACAACAAGGCTGGTCCTTTTAAAGAAAAACGGTGGCTTTGCTACTTGCCGACACAGTTGAAATAAATTACGACAACATTATTTTGTGTTCCAAGTTAGATCGCGGAACAACAAGGTTGAACATAGCTCACATAAATTATTAAAGAAAACACTCACTTTACTACTTTGTCGACACAGTGGATGTTCCAAGTAATAATTATATTGCAGAACAACAAAGTCGAACAGGCTCCCCCCAAATAATAAATAAAGACAAACAGGCATTTATTACCGTGCGTGTTAAAGTTGGCAAAATATCCTAACCAGTTAACCACTGTTAACCACAAGTCAAGCGTTGACACACGCGCGTGAACCATATCAGCGTCTTCGTTCAAATACCGACATACTGATGTTACGTATAATATGCTATTACTATACCTTCTAGATTCACATTCAGATCTTATTGTCTAACATTTTAATAGCCGCGACAACTAATGTTAGATTATCCTCCATTCTAGCTTCTGTATCAAAGATTTTCTCTGGCCTGTTCATCACTAAAATTTATGCCAGTCGCAAACCATAGTCGATCTACATGTATTACGTTCAAAGTTTCGATATTTACATCAGGGACGATATTGGTCAACTTCTTCGGGGGGTGAACCATTTCCTCAAAACGTCTACATACATTTATTTGCAAAAGGGTTTACTTTCCCGCTCAAAACTGTTTGTGAAATTTTAAAGCAGATCGTGAACTTGACTTGACGACTCAAGTGTTTCAGACAAACTAACTGTTGGGACACTTCCCTCTTACGGCAAGGGCCGGTAACTCAGTGAATAGTAAGAAACCTTTAATTTCATAAAATTATAAAGTCACGTGGATCACAAACTCGTGAGGTCAATAGATGCAAGTTTGCTTAAACTGAACACGCACACGTAACATCAACTGGAAAACAAATTAAAATTGTTATTTTCATCTTTGTTAGAAAATGCCGCGCCTTTCAAATGTAGGACGTCTACGTGCTATAGGTAGGCTCTATGCTGGTCAGTCTGTGGTCACTGTGGCAAGAGCCTTAAATTGTTCACGCCAGACAATAATTAATCTTAGAATGAGAGTGCTTCAAACTGGAACTATTCGCGACCGCCCATGGGCGGGAGTGCCACGTGTGACGTCACGCCAGGAAGATCAAGCAATACGATTACGTCATCTTAGAAACAGATTTGTCAATGCAACCTCCACAAGTAGAGAGATGTTTGGTGGAAGGGTAACTGCACAAACTGATCGAAATCGCTTGTAGGCTGCTGGTCTTCGAGCTCGGAGGCCCTATAATGGACCAATATTGACACCTCCTCATCGCCGTAACCGACTTGTGTGGGCCACAAATCACATAAGATTTACTCAAAGACAGTGGAATTCGGTTGTCTTTAGTGACAAATCTCGATTCACTTTGAGATTTGCCGATGGCAGGGTCCCTTTTGTTGTTGTCCAAGGGAACTTAAATGCTGTCCAGTACATGGATCAGATTTTGCAACCTGTTCTTCCGTTTATGCAGAGACATGGGCCTGGACTAACGTTTCAACAAGACAATGCTCGACCCCATACAGCAATTGCTACCCAGAATTTTTTAAGAAATGCCGGTGTCCAAGTCCTGGGTTAGCCCCGACCTTAATCCTATTGAACACATATGGGACGAATTGGGTCCACGTGTTAGGCAGCAAGTGAATCCATCACTGACGTTGCAGGACCTTCAACATGCTCTTGCTGAGCAGTGGCGACGTCTTCCTCGGGTAGTGTTTACTACTGTTCCGAGATCCACGAGAAGACGTTGTGTGGCAGTATGAGACGCTAGAGGAGGCCACAACCGTTACTGAACATTTTATTCCGATTGTTCTCCAAGTCTGTGAATTTCATTTGAGTGGGGGGGGGGGTACTGTGACATCACAAACGTTATCAATGTGTGAACTTTCGGCGAGACGTATTCTTGCTTTCTGTTGATGTCAAGGTCGTCTGTGCACAACATAACACTAAAATAGTTGCCTTAAACCAAACATTAAAAATCTAGTCCCAAAAATTTGGCTGAGTATATAATTATGGTTTTAAATGTGCAATGTAATTATTTTTAAATGGAAATTTGTTTGAATAATTGTTATATTTTTGCTATTAATATTATTTATGCTGCTATGTAATGCGCTATATACAATTGAACTATTATTATTTATCATTGTTATTGTATTCATGTATAACACTGTTTGTCGTGTATTTTGTACACGGGGAGCAGTCAATTTGCTGATAACACTATTTTGCCTATAACGTTTTTAAAACTTCGAATTCTGTCTAATGGTTTTGATTGTTCGTACTTGGTTTTATTTTATAATAAAAACATATTACTCATAAATCACTATATAATGAAATATTATTTAAATCGACAAGGTTGTACACAATTCGAAAGCTGACTGATTATCATACCAATATGCATCAAAAGTCATACGATATTGATAGATTGTATTGCTAAGTGGTAGACATATTATGGATACATCCGTGGAACAGAGAATAATTAAGTTTCTTACCAAGGTATATGGTAAAATCTTATCACAAAATTTCTGAAGCCACACTACTTCTACATTGTAGTCACATTCTAGGTTGTTCCCAAACTGATACTGTGGTCCAGATACACTATGGTTATCATTATCGGGTTGGGCTACTTGTAGTTTGTACTATTGGAAGATACCTTGAAGTGCAGATGACTGGGGATTTCTTAAACACGTAACAAGGCCAGTCAGCTATTTTAAACTGAAAAATACACATGCGCTACTTTAACCATGAAACGCAAATGATTGTAGCGTGATAATCTCTTGCGCCTAGCCCATTTGTGGGTAATACCTTCTGGTCCAATTCTTATCACCAGGAGAGAAAAAATGCATTAACCCCGTTCCAATGGTCCATTTCCAGATAATAACATTAATAAAAGATGTCATCTCCCAATAACCGCCATTTCTTATTCTAACTAGAATGGAAGGATTATTAGCTGGTGTGCTTTGTTTGATAGTTACAGGTTTGTAGATTTTTGCAAATGACATGTTCACTATAATGGTACCAGTACTTTGGATATTACATATCCCTGATTCAGTAATTTGGGTTTCGTTGTCTTATGTGTTATATACCCTTGTCATACTAGTTTAAATGTTGTATATCATTGTTTCAGTAATTTGAGCGTTCCTTCATCCTTGTTTCAGTAGCATAAGCGTTCAGTATCCTTTCTTCAGTAGCATGTGGGTCCAGTATCCTTTCTTTAGCAGCACGCGTTTATAGTATCGTTGTTTAAGTAGCAGTACTAAATAAAAATGTGTAAATACTAGGGTGGTTGACGGATACTGTTTGAATTTGAATGCCAGCCCTTGGGAAATCAGTATCAATCCCTGCAACCCACTGCTCTATTCTGTAATCTGCATTGAATCAACAATCTTCAACATCATCAGGCTTAATTAGGGTCAATGCGGTAGTTCGTGCAACACTTCTTCTCTGAACTCGTAACATGTGGTTATCATAAAGTAGGGTTTGGGTACCTCCAGAATTTTAGTGCATTGAACGATTACTTATGCATTTATTTATTTTTTTTCAAATCTCGTATTTTATTGAAATTATACACTTCATTATTAATAAATATTTTAATTTAAATACGCTATCCTATAGAAATTAGCCTTTTTGGGATAAAATAAATTTGTACTTGCGACTCACGACTGACATTATGAAACTGTGTTTTAAAGTGACGTTTAGATATACAAGATCATTTTTATTTTTAGTGTTTACCCATTTTCTGTATAATACAGGGCCCTGTTTCACAAAACTTAAATCGCCTTAAAATCGTCTTAAACTAAAATTTCATCCTAACTTAAGATAGATGAGTTTTACAAAACGATTTTAAGCATTTTAGTCAAAATCCACTAAAATAATATTTTAATTTAATGCCAGCCCTTGAGAAATCCGTTTCACAAACCCATTTTAAGGACAATTTTTAACTAAAATCAATTTTAACTTAGGATAGCCGTCACCCTGTCCTAACTAAAAATCAAAATATTAACAAACATGATTAGAGCTACATTATTGCGACATATACAAATAATTGGAATAATGATAATATTGTAAACGGCCCGGGTCACAAAGTTTTAATATTCCAACCATCATTCACAAAAACAATTCTCATACAAATTATTTTCACCCGTTTATTTTATTGTAAGTCAATTTTTGAAATTAAATTGTAATATGAATTTATTATTATTTATTAATGAAGCCTTACGTTAATAAAACATCAAAAATAATTGGCATTTTAGTTAGGAGCGAAAAAATCATTTAATTGAGTATCATTTTCAAAGTATCATTGAAAGATCCATGCGATTTAGTTTATCGACACACATTATTTCCATTGTAGCCAGCGAGTAAATCAAATTCCCATGTCACGAATCAAATGCCGATATTTTTCGAATCACATATTACGCAGTACACTCATTTATTTCCCCTCTCCACGAATGTCTGACCGAGTGCTTCAACGTATAAAACTCTCCCCATTGGTATTGCTACCGTTAATTCAACCTGCCAACAGTTTTCAGTTTCGAAGTGTATTTGCTCTCACCGTCAGTACACGCAGCGGAAATGTGCAGTGCGCGGGCGCAAGCGATTTTAACTAAAATCTATTATAATCGCATTTTAAGTTACAATCAATCTTCGTGAAACGCATAAAATTTAAAATTTCATTTTGAATTTAGTTAAAATTTATTTTAGTGATTTTAGATTAATTTTTTGTGAAACAGGGCCCGGGTTTGACAATCCCAGGGTGTATGCAGTGTTATAGAAATGATGTTATTTATTTATTACATATTTAGTTTACTTGCAATGCATATTATTGTTGTTTTTATCTGTTTATGACGTATCCATATATATCCTATCTGATTTAAAACAATTTGTCAATAATTTCATATATTATTATGTATTGGACGTTAAATTTGTAATAAACAATTGTTGTTTTTTTTATTATGGTTAACGTACTATGCGGACACAAATCACTTATATTTTAGTGATGTTGCGTAATGTTAGCTTGTAGTAAGTACTGTGACCTCCCTCCTTAAAAGAGAAAGAAATGATATATAGTGCTCTTGAAAAAGACATACGCTAGCATCTATAGAGGGGAATGCCATTTTTGACACGTGGCGGGATTAATTAAAACATTTTCATGTCAGCTCTCACTTATGACAGTTCGTGTTATGTCTGTTGTCTTGTAAAGCCATCTGTAAAGAACGCTAATCTAGTATTACGTAATAGCCAGCGGTGTAATCGCATTGATATCTGACAAATGAAATGAAATGAAATAAGGTTTAACGTCCTACTCTTTGGCACCTAACCTGGGCTAATGGAAGACGGCCATACGCGATACAGTGTGCGATGACGGAAATTTTGCCCGGGCAGCGGCGCTACAGCCTACTCTTATATCGAATTCAAACTGCCATGGGATCTTTTACGTGCACTCCAATGTGTACACGTGACCTCGGTTGTTCGTCCCATCCGAACGACTAGACAGCTGTCCTTGCCAGACCCTCCTTCTGCATCACTGAAAAGGGGAAATCACGCCGGAAAATCGAGATGAACTTTCTCGGCCAATGCAGGGATCGAACACCCGACCTCTAGCGAACCAGTGCCTTATCCACTGATATCTGACAAGGACCAAAAGTATGAAGAAGAAGTTAAGACCAGGGCCCTGTTTCACGAAATTTTAACTAAAGATAAAATCCAAATTTTAGTAGATACTTCAATTTTGGTTGGCTAGGAACTAAAATCAATCTAATATTGTCCAATTAAATAACTAAAATTCAGATCTTATCTTAGTTAAAATTTTGTGAAATAGGCCCCTGAACTCCGACAACAATGAGTTAGTATAGTCGGGAATAGGTTTTGAATTCAGGCCAGAGCGCTTTACCAGGGCTCACCCTAGACAAAGTAACTTAGAAGTCATTAAATAAGGATTTATTAACCACAGTTTTGTTCATTACATGTATGGATGAAAAGTATCATACAAAGTTAACCTATTCTTGTCATCAAGAATACTGTAACATGGGCTAATCTCCGTCAATAAATATTTTGTTTTGTTTTGTAAATTTTAGTATCTGCTGCGCCGGACCCGACGCAATGGATTACCGCGGGTAATTGTGGTATTTCTTCTGGGCGTGCACCAGATCCGTTTATTGTTGGTGGAGCTGAAGTCAGTCCCATGTATAAATGGCCATGGATTGTAAGTCGTTAGTCTATTCAATCATAGTAATCCCTTCCAAAATGTATGATATGTGTCTTAGTTGTGAAGGATTTTATGTGCAAAATGTTTGGATTTATATAAGTCATAATGAAATGAAATGAAATGGGGTTCAACGTCCTACTGTCCTTTTAGGCTAATGAACATTAGCATTCGGTATGCTGTGAGGAAAATGTTGCCCTTACAGCGTCACTACCGCCTACTTTTATTTCTAAATCCAATTGCCAATGTTTCTTTTATGTGCACGTGAATGTGTATAGGAGACCTGTTGGAAATTTTTTTTTTTTTTGACATCCGAACGATTATAAGTTGTCCCTTGTCAGGCCCTCTGCCATACATCACAGGTAAGAGAGGGGTGAACTTTCTGAGATCTAACACGGGACCTCCAAGTTTACGAGACAAGGTCCTACTCATTGAGCCACTGTTATCCCCGAAGTCATATTGAGCTCTATCAAAATTGTGAGTTACGCCGTTAAGCACCCTTTAATTTCATTTCAAGTGAGTTCGAGTCACATTTAGATACGAACATAAGCGGATTGAAAGCGGTGGACCTGTTTCGTTTGTTGGCGAAATATGTCAGATATTCTCATTGGTCATAAATCAAAGGAGTCATTCTAACTCGTATATCAATTTTTCCTACTTTTGAGTTAAAATTCCCATCAGATTGTTTTTGATATTAATTGCTTTCTACCCAAAAATAATCCAAATGTAAGTGACGAGACAAGCTCTTTTCGAAATACATCAGTCGCGGACAAGATAATACAAGAACATTATATCTCTGATCTAGCTCAGGCGGGAATTGCCTTTTAATATTTTTATAAAACATATAGGTATATTTTGTTAGGGAAGTCTTAGAAGCTCTGGTAGCCATATATGTGGTGGTTCGTTGATAAAAAGCACGGCTGGTAGATATTTCTTTGTTACAGCTGCACATTGCACGTAAGTAGAAAATGATATGTATCAAATACAACATATATATTTATCAAATTAATAAAATAAAAACGACCATTGTGAATTCATTGGCTATTGCCCAGGAAGCCACGTTGGTTCAATGAGCGACACGTTGTCACATGTTATATACCGGTGTTGCCCGAGACAGTTCGCTACCTTTCAAGGGACAACGGTTGGATGGTACGAAAAACCGAGGCCTCGTATAGACATTCGAATACACTAAAAAATTCGAAATAAGAGTAGGCCGTCCTGCCGTTGCCAGGGTAAATTTGCCCTCATATTGCACATCGTATGTGGTATCCCATTATTCATAAGCGCAGTCGGTGAAGAACTGTAAGACGTTAAACCCCATTGCTTTTCTTTTCGGCATTGCTTCAATGTATCCGCCATGCAATATTTCAATACTATTCTCAGTCAAATTTCATATGGCGTTGTGGTCGAGAAAGTTCATCGGGATTTTCCAGTGTGGTTTCCCTCTGACAGTGGTCCAGATCTAGTCATCACCTAGGCCTTTTACACATTGGCGTGAAGGTAAAAGACCCGGCGTTGCAGGATGACGGACCCTTCAAGAGACGCCGTATAGTACGATGGTCGAGGTCCTGTGTATACATTTGGGCACACTTAGCAGTTAGAATTCGATGCTAGAGTAAGCCTTAGCGCCGCTGTCCGGGAAAAATTCCCCTAAGAGCACACTGTATGGTTTATACCCGTGTTCATATGCCCTATCATTTCAGCTATGGATCCAACGCCAACCGGTTGTCTGTAAAAATAGGAACACATTTCCGAGCTGACACTTCAGAAAGCGGAAGCATGATCTTAAACGTTAACAGAATTATCAACAACCCTAACTATAGAGCTACCACCCTTGAGAACGACATTTCAATTCTGGTTCTTACGAACAGCGAATCTATTGTAGAATCAAACCAGATTCGTCCCATCTGTTATGCAAGCAGAGATCATTACGCTGGGGAAGTATGTACTGTAATTGGTTGGGGGACAACCAGTGAATCAGGTAAGCACCTTGTTACAATATCAGTTCGTTCCCGATATCGAACCATGAATTTACCGGATTGCGATACTGTTCTCAGCAGGGACGACTTACAGGGAGCTCTGGGGTAATTGACTGAATTAGTTAATAAAGTAGATTCTGCGTTTCCGGAAAGATTTTATTGGGGAATCTTTGACGAGCACGGGTAATACCACAGCTGATAAAAAACTAGTCATTGTCTGCAGCTCTGTAAAGCACACACATGGCCCCACGTATTTGAAACAAATCCATTAATGACTAACATCTATCGGATTTACAAATGTTTTGCAAACCGGGACATTCTGGACTGTGAATCGAGCATCCCCTATGTGGTCATGCATCGACTGGATAAGTAAATATGCCAACCAACCATTCGGCTGACACATACGTGTTGTGTTAAGATTTTCTATCTAGACGCGGATCCAGAGGGAGGCGCACCTCCTCTATTTTTTATTTTTATTTATTTATTTTTTTTTTGCGGTGGCGAACAATTTTTAGCTCCATATGGGAATTTTTGTCCACTCAAAAATCACGGGTCGGGCTTCGCACTCCCAAGTTGGTGCAGCACGCCTGCCCCTTTCTGAAAATCCTACATCCGCCCCTTGCCACCTCCGTATTCGGAATTTACAAAAGTGTGACAAGACTGAATTCCGCGTAACTCGATGGTAATTCTGTCAATTCGGGACTGTGAATCGCACTCGGCAAACCTCGTAAGATTTCGGGAATCTAAACTCGGCTGTATGATGAATTCCGCCATATTGGAACTACTTTAAAGGTCCCGGATGAAACATGGCTGCGCCCATTCCAAACACAAGTTGGCAACCTATTTCGCTAGCGACCTATTCGACCGATACAGCTGTAAGATAATGACGAAATTACAAGTCTATTCTGAGCTGAAGGAATGGATAAAAAATAATATATTCTACTTTCATTTGATAGACATAACGTTGGATTTTATTGGTTGATAAATAGAGACTATTGTCTTTACTCTAAATAGGTTTCCAACGAACAGGTTGCAGCTCGATCGGTCGAATAGGTCGCTAGCCGAATAGGTTCCCAATTTGTGTAATAGCGTCAAGTTTTCCTGTTAAAGTAAACCGGTAGCCGCATCGCAAATGTATGGGCGTAGGTACATATCACTTACTGTCATACATCCGAGACTAGATGTAGTTGACGTAGTTTACGGAATCTGTCGAGATTAGCCGAGTGTGTGAATCGAGCAATCCTTAGGTGGGCGATAACTACATGGTGTTCTGCAAAGGAGGGTAACTCTGAAATTAAAATACGCGGAACGCTGAATATCGATAGGGTTTGTCATATCATGAACCCAATGCTTTTCTCTAAATTGAAAAAATAAAGACTTGAGCGTTTTACACAATAATATTTGAAAAACAAAAACCACCGTAGCTTCTATCGTGTAACCAAAGGTTTTGTCAAAGGGGCGGGCAACCCTAAACCAAAGTCAAAGAACTGTTAGTAAGATTTAAACGAATTAGCCTGGGATACCAGCCGTTACATATCATTACAAAATTATGCATTGTATTTTGGAATCCAACTTTATTCCCGAATCCTACAGTAACAGCATGTCGAAAAACGATATTAGACGCTAATTGGAATAAGAGCAATAGGTAATATTTCTTTTGATTTCTACAGGTTCGTCAGCTGCTCGATTACAAGAAGCTTCTAAACCTATTTTATCTGATTCTCAATGTTCTTCTGATCTTGGTTCCAACAATTACTACTCGAACTCTATGCTGTGTTCTGGTTATGATGCTGGTGGAGTGGATGCCTGCCAGGTAGGAATACAACTAGAAACATATTTACTCGGCTTAACACATTTTGATATGTTCTCAGATTGGTCATTCAGTATTTAATTAAGAAATCAAAATAGCAGTAAATAAACGCTGGCATTTTGTGACTCCGTAGGTTGATCACAATACCTTTAAAAAATCTCAATGCAATCCGTTTACCTTTAATGTTACAGTGGAAAGTTAATTTCCAGACTATTTAATTTCTTTCGTGTTGTAGGGTGACAGTGGCGGACCTTTATTCTGTCAACGAAATGGTGTATGGGAACTCGTTGGTAAGAATATTTGAAATACTGAAATTTATGCGCCATTTACATAAGGAAATTTGACATGATTTAAATGTGAGTCGGTAGCCTGGGTGATATGCCGGTCATGACTGGGGCGATGGAAAATGATTGAAACTGGATCTGAGTCATACGTCTGGCCCGATGTTTAACAAGACGAGACTTGTATCTAAATCGTTGGGTAGAATCAATTGGCTAATTAATGAAATACAGCTCGTTCGTTCCTTGGGTTTAACCCCCACTCCCACCTAGGGTGATATTGTAAAACAACTGTTTACTCCTTTACTTTGTGAAGTACTGACTTCAACGCGGCTTATATACCCTGTATTTTAATATATTTTTGTATTTTAGGTATTGTAAGCTGGGGCTATGGGTGTGCCCGACCTGGTAGACCAGGGGTTTACGGTGATTGTTGGAATTTAAGAGATTGGGTTAGACAAACCATCGACTCCAACTAAATATTAAAACATTCACTGGATAAAGATTTCGATATCTTTTTCGCAATTTACAAGTCTTTTGTTTTATTTAATAATAATTATGCGCGGGCACTACTCGTGTATTAAGGGTGTCGCGGTTTACTGAAAGATGCATTATAAACACCTGGACGTACATAGTGATAATAGTTCAAATTACTTTAATCTCAGTAACCACGCAAAGAGCAGGAGAGTTGAGTATGAACTTGTCATGTATATGATATGAAATGGGGTTTAACGTCCTACTGTTCTGCTTCGCAATTGAATATACGACAATATAATAGTTTTTATAACATGCAATATGCAATAAACGTAAGTCTTACAGAATGCATCATTAAACTGTCCACAGTTAAAGAAATAGTTGTGCATATTTCATCACGAAGTTTGCTGGATTGCAATTTTCGAAAAATGTCAATTTTTACACTGCTTAGTCCATGCTAAAGGGTACCCTTATTGATTTTATAACATTTAATTAAGCAATCAGAATAAAAACGATTGAAATGAAATAAAATTTGGTAAAAAAGTGTTCCTTTTCTACATTAACTGAGGTAACGAGACAGGTATATGTGCGGGACAATTCGCCCGGACGGCTAGTTTAAAATAGGGCTCCAACCAAAACGATCGGTTCTAACATTTTGTCAAAACGGACATAACATTTAGTTTGGACATATCACCATTAGAAAAAAGGCCAGTTAAATATTTAAAATATAAATGTTTAATGTATTAAATATAAAAACCTTTCCGGGTATAAAATATTTAAATAACAAGCTAGCGATAGGATTAGCAATGTTACAGCACGCCTTACATATAACATAGTTCTATCAAAACTAGAATGGTTTGGATATAACGGAATTAAAAAGGAATTAAAAAACGATCGATTCAATATTTAAAGTATTACCTATTTAAATGTAAATGTATCACACCCAATAGAGATTAGCACTGCTACAGCACAAATTATATGGAATATAATCCTATCCAATGTTCTCGACAGAGACGTTTTTTCGGGGGGGGGGGCGAAATGGTTAGCACGTGCATGTTGTATCATAAAGCCTGTCATTGAGTCGACTGGCGGGGTTTCGAATCCCCGGTTGTACGCGACAAGGAGTAGGGTCGCATGTCCAACATCATGGTTTTTGTTCGGGTCCTCCGGTTTCCTCTCACTGCTAAAGAACCTAATTTGCAAGTCAATTATTGAAATAAAATTAAGCCATATGTTAGTCCAGATATGACCTTTTAGTGTCGACGCTTGGCTTGCCCATTGTACCAAATTAATGGAACAAGTCTGAGTGTCGAACGGAAATTTCCCAAGGTCCATCTTACAGCGTGTTTCTGTTGTTCTTCCTATGTACCAAAGAACTGTACCGTTATTATAAACAGAAAGTATGTGATCTCCAGGAGTTAAGATGCCAGACTGTATAGATATACTATTATCAATGTATAAATCTGGAACCCATACCCTTTTAGCAGGAATAGTAATGTGCTCGATCTCTTCATAATCGGTCTTATTCCATACCAAAAGATCGTCTTTCCATGTTAACATTAGCCATATTGAAGCTACCAATGTCTCTAAAGATGATTCAACCTTCCTGATAGATTGTAAAGAAAGTAGAATATCAACATTCACAGCAGCTGATGCGTTTATTATGGGCCTCACATCAGGATTGTAGTTCTCGAATATGTTCTTGTACAATCTGCTTAGAACGGTTCTGGTGGAAGATGACAGTCCTATGAAACAGAATATTAACAAAGTTAGCAACATGTCTGCAAGAGAATGATCATACGTCTGTTATAACAATCTGATGCACTTTGCTTTGTAATTGACGGATATTTCCCTGGTATTATTTAGTTATTGATTCATTAATAACCGTTATATGCCAAACATATTTGTATACATGTACCTATTGTTTGGTAGAGTTGAGTAAATAAATGGATGCAGTATTGTTTAACAACACATTATTTTAATGCGGTTTTCGAGATCTAAATATATAAAACACCGTCTGATCTATACGTGTCTATGATTAACAACTGAAGCCAAATTAGTTTAAAACCGATTTCGAGGTGTAGCTTGATTGAAAACTGAAGCTAAATCGATATTAAGTAATGTGTTTGTTATCGATCAATGTTTGATACATTAGCACAAGTGTGCCATGTTATTAATTTGTTATTACGCATAGTACCAATTCAAGTTTGATGGTTTTGGTTGTCACTTACAATTTTCGAAAAATGTCAAATTTTACACTGCATAGAAACTGGATTGGAGAACAGGCAGAAGCCAATGCTTCAACTACAAGGATACTTGCGCACTAAACTTATAAAAACATTTAAAAAGTTTTATGGCCGTCATATTGATTTGATTGGTAAATATAACGCGTCTCTCTCAGCTATTATTCTAGATATATTTAATTGACACGTACACTATTACTATCTCCCTGGTAATGTCTACTACGTCGTTAACACAGTTCATCGCGTGTATTTTGCACACCGATAGGTCACTGGCTAATCACGCTATTTTACCGACATTTCACCTAATAGTTTGGACCCAGCAATAGCGGTTTGGCGCCAGGCAGGGTAAGCTTACTCTTCCGGATTCCTGTTGGCCGTGTATTTTGTACACGTGGAGCATTTCATTTGCTGATTACACTATTTTGAATATAAGGTTTTTTAGGACATCAAATTCTGTCTTATGGTTTGGATTGTTCGTACTTGGTTTTATTTTTATTTTGCTAGGTGATGATTTCCTCATCTCTTATTTATCGCTCTTACCTTTTCTTTCACCTTAAGCATAATGATGCACTTGATCACTGATCGGGAGATTCGGTAGTTCCGACTGACTTCATCTCTTATTCGTATATTATCAACCCGATTGGTTGAGTGCAGTATGACCCAAAACACCATTCAGTTCATTTAAAATAACAACATTTCCACTTTAATTAGCCTAATTTGAGCATAATGGACACTGGAATTAATCTTACTTAAACATATTGGACATTGACATTAGTCTTAAGTATAAAATGGAAAACCATTTGTAGAATGTTCAGATTAGCAAGGATTATATACTTCCTGACATCAAAACCATAAATAAATGTTGCATGAACAAATTTCACATTAAAACAAATTCAGATGTTTTATAAACCTTGTTGAATTTAAAATACTTATTTAAAAATAAAGGTAGCACAGATAATAGAGATTAGCAATGCTACAATACATATTACATAGAACATAATCCGATCAAATGCTCTAGACACTTCTTGCCAACTAATGATTTCCTCATCTATATTTTCACCAACGGCATCACCATTGTTAGATTTTATACCCCGTCTTCCGTGCTTGCCCAACCAATGGTACACTCCATCCCTAGGCACTGATCCGGAACGGTGATAAAGCGACACGGCTCCAACAGAAGCCACAACAGATACAACCTTTAAACATAACATTGTACAGACGTAGACGCCTAAAATACTAATGTTTTCTGAAACTTCTGGCAACAACTCCGATAGCGTAGACAGAATGACAGAATAAGCAAGGAGAATGGCGACAGGTAAAGAAATCTTTTCTCCCGATTCAACCGAAACTAGGAAAACAACAGGATTCAAAACCACTAAAAGACAGATTGGTAAAATGATGGTCAGAACGTAAAATAATGGATATCTTGATAACGAAATCCGTAGTGTTATTTGGTTTTGCTGGTAGACATATATGTATCCTTCAGCGGACGAAATATACTCCAGCTTCCATGCACCACTTGCTTCAAACAGACTCGGATCTGAACGATTGGTAATTATAAGCCTGACCTCCGACGCTTGGCTTGCCCATTGTACCAAATTAATGGAACAAGTCTGAGTGTCGAACGGAAATTTTCCAAGGTCCATCTTACAGCGTGTTTCTGTTGTTCTTCCTATGTACCAAAGAACTGTACCGTTATTATAAACAGAAAGTATGTGATCTCCAGGAGTTAAGATGCCAGACTGTATAGATATACTATTATCAATGTATAAATCTGGAACCCATACCCTTTTAGCAGGAATAGTAATGTGCTCGATCTCTTCATAATCAGTCTTATTCCATACCAAAAGATCGTCTTTCCATGTTAACATTAGCCATATTGAAGCTACCAATGTCTCTGAAGATGATTCAACCTTCCTGATAGATTGTACAGAAAGTAGAATATCAACATTCACAGCAGCTGATGCGTTTATTATGGGCCTCACATCAGGATTGTATTTGTCAAATATTTTCTTGTACAATCTGCTTAGAACGGTTCTGGTGGAAGATGACAGTCCTATGAAACAGAATATTAACAAAGTTAGCAACATGTCTGCAAGAGAATGATCATACGTCTGTTATAACAATCTGATGCACTTTGCTTTGTAATTGACGGATATTTCCCCTGATATTATTTAATTATTGATTCGTTAATAACCGTTACATGCCAAACATATTTGTATACATGCACCTATTGTTTGGTAGAGTTGAGTAAATAAATGGATGCAGTATTGTTTAACAACACATTATTTTTATGCAGTTTTCGAGATCTAAATATATAAAACACCGTCTGATCTATACGTGTCTATGATTAACAACTGAAGCCAAATTAGTTTAAAGCCGATTTCGAGGTTTAGCTTGACTGTAAACTGAAGCTAAATCGATATTGAGTAATGTGTTTGTTACCGATCAATGTTTGATACATTAGCACAAGTGTGCCATGTTATTAATTTGTTATTACGCATAGTACCAATTCATGGCGAGGTGGGGTGTTTAACATTAACATCCTCGTCATCCCCAGACAGTTGTTTCATTCCGTTCTACTCCACTATACCCTCATCCTCGGTATCCCCAGTGGTTTCATACCGTTCTACTCCATTAACCCCTGGGATAATCTGTGGGGGGGGGGGGCACGTTTAAAGTTGTCCTCCATTGATGATTGTGCTATTTTTATCGACCAATTCGATAAATTGTTAATTGAAAAGGAAGTTTGTAAAGGAAAGTAACTCATCAAGGCTACCTTCCTGCTAATTCCTAACCTTGTCTCTTAAAAGGTGGGGGGGGGGGGGGGCTACGATGGCTGAGTTGGCGAGATAGGCTCGTGTTCGATCTCAGCATTGTCCGACAACGTCCATCCAGATTTTCTGGCATTGGCCGAGAACAGTATGAGTTGAACCCCATTTCATTTTATTTTATTCAAGGGAAGCATTTGCGTTTACCTGATGAGAGTTGCTTCCATTATCCAGCTTCCTTTGCAATTACGGATTTATTCAATTGGTCGATAAAGGGGGCACAATCATCAAGGGCGGATACCCCCTCATCCCTACATAGGTTAACGCGGGGGTTAGTGGGGTAGAACGGACTGGGATCTCTGGGGATACCTAGGCTGTACATATATCAGGACATCTCGATGACCACAGTTGATTATGGGAATGTTATGTGAATATATGTCCAAATAATACCTTGTATAACATTTGAAGGTAGCAAAAGGACATGCAATAGACGTAAGTCTTACATAATGCACCATTAAACTATCCACAATTAAAGAAATAGTCGTGCATACTTCACATATTTCAACAAGAAGTTTGATAGTTTTGGTTGTCACTTACAATTTTCGAAAAATGTCAAGTTTTACACTGCATAGAAACTGGATTGGAGAACATGCAAAAGCCTATGCTTCAACTACAAGGATACTTGCGCACTAAACTTATAAAAACATTTAAAAAGTTTTATGGCCGTCATATTGATTTGATTGGTAAATATAACGCGTCTCTCTCAGCTATTATTCTAGATATATTTAATTGACACGTACACTATTACTATCTCCCTGATTATGTCTACTACGTCGTTAACACAGTTCATCACGTGTATTTTGCATACCGATAGGTCATTGGCTAATCACGCTATTTTACCGACATTTCACCTAATAGTTTGGACGCGGCAATGGCGATTTGGCGCCAGGCAGGGTAAGCTTACTCTTCCGGACTCCTGTTGGTCGTGTCCATTTGCTGATTACACTATTTTGAATATAAGGTTTTTTAGGACTTCAAATTCTGTCTTATGGTTTGGATTGTTCGTACTTGGTTTTATTTTTATTTTGCTAGGTGATGATTTCCTCATCTCTTATTTATCGCCCTTACCTTTTCTTTCACCTTCAGCATAATGATGCACATGATTCCTAGTCAGAAGATTCGATAGTTCCGAGAAAGTTCCGCCATCAAACATATTAGGTGGAGAAAAGTTGGACCCCAAACACCATTCACGTCATTTGTTTAAATCACAGTCGTCATGTTAACTTATAGAATGTCCACTTTTATTAACCTGTCTTGGGCACAATGGACACTGCCATTAGTCTGAAGTATAAAATGCAAAACCTTTTGAAGAAGTTCCGATTAGCAACGATTACACACTTCCTGGCATCGAAACAATAAATAAAACAAATTCAGAAGTTATAAACCTTGTTGAATTTAAAATACTTATTTGAAAATAAAGGCGGCACAGACAAAAGAGATTAGCAATGCTACAATACATATTACATAGAACATAATCCGATCGAATGCTCTGGACACGTCTTGCCAACTAATGATTTCCTCATCTATATTTTCGCCAATTGCATGAACATTGTTAGATTTGTTACCCCGTCTTCCTTTCTTGGCCAACCAATGGTATACTCCATCCCTGGGCACTGTTCTGGAACGGTGATAAAGCGACACGGCGCCAACAGCAGCTACAACAGATACAACCTTTAAACATAACATTGTACAGACGTACACGCCTAAAATACTAATGTTTTCAGAAACTTCCGGTAACAATTCTGATAGCGCAGAAAGGGTGACCGTATAGGCCAGGAGAATGGAAACTGGTAAAGAAATTTTTTCTCCAGATTCAACCGGAACTAGGAAAACAACAGGATTCAAAATCGCTAAAAGACAGATTGGTAAAATGATGGTCAGAACGTAAAATAATGGATATCTTGATAAAGAAATCCGAAGTGTTATTTGGTTTTGAGTGTTACCATATACGAATTCTTCAGTGATCGAACTATTTTCCAGGCTCCATGTACCACTTGCTTCATACAGAATCGGACTTGATATATCGCTCTTTAAAAGCCTTACCTCCGACGCTTTGCTTGCCCATTGTAACAAAATAATGGAACAAGTCTGGGTGTCGAACGGAAATTTTCCAAGGTTCATCTTACAGTGTATTTCAGTTGTTCTTCCTATGTACCAAACTACTGTGCCGTTATTGTCAACAGAAAGTATGTAATCTCCAGGCTTCAAGATGCCGGACTGTATAGATATACTCTTTTCAATGTATAAATCTGGAACCCATACCCTTTTAGCAGGAATAGTAATGTGCTCGATCTCTTCATAATCGGTCTTATTCCATACCAAAAGATCGTCTTTCCAAGTTAACATAATCCATATTGACGCTACCAATGTCTCTGAAGATGATTCTAGTTTCCCGATAGATTGTAAGGAAAGTAGAATATCAACATTCACAGCAGCTGATGCGTTTATTATGGGCCTCACATCAGGATTGTAGTTCTCGAATATGTTCTTGTACAATCTATTTAAAACGGTTCTGTTGGAAGATGACAATTCTATGAAACATGATATTAACAAGATTAGCAACATGTCTGCAAGAGAATGAACATACGTCTGTCTTGCAAACTGATGCACACCGTTTCGTAATCGAATGGATATTTCCCTGGTATTATTTAGTTATTGATTCATTAATAGCCATTATACTCTGAACAAAGTAAAAACTACCCGGATGTAATACCTGTATGATTATATCGATCAAGAGAAGTGGTTAATTTATTATATTTAATCTTGTTTAACAACACATTAGTTTGATGCAGATTTCGAGATCTAAAAAAATAAAACACAATCAGATCCAATTCTCTTGATTAAAAACTGAAGCCAAATCGATATTAATGTGTTTTTAATTGTCGAATTTATGATACAGTAGCACAAGTATGCCATGCTGAGAAAATTACTGTAAATTGTTTTAAACAGAGAGCTTGATGCGACTCACAATGTAAGTGTCAATTTTGCTACATTTGTGGATATATTGTGTTAAGCCTTATTATGTCGTCATCCTTGTCAGTCAACAAATTGATTCGTTAACGCGTTACAGTCCAGGGTGTTTTAACTTTATTTTCGAATTGGAATTGCGTGTAAAGCGTAGGGTTATGAGAAGATGAAGCCTATTTAGTTTCTTTTTTGTCGAAATCGGATTAATATTTTTATTGTAATTGTCTGTGAAACAGATTGGCATGATTCAAGGGCTTTTTTGGGGCCTGAAAGGTCATCTAAATTATTATTTAGACATTAATTAACTTCAATATATGAGACAAAACACATTTTCGTTTGCATATCTACGCGTAACGTTTGTCACTGGCCGAACACTCATTGTGGATTGACGTCACAAGTACACATGAATCGATGGCGTGTTCATTTTCGGATTCGTCCGATGCGAAAGGTCCCTAATCTAGATATGACACGTATACATTTAGACCAGTCAGTCAGATGATATAGTAATGATCTGATTTGTGTTAACCGAGTTGAAGGGTAGGAGAGAGAGAGTTAGGGGGAATACAAGAGAGAGAGAGAGAGAGAGCAAATGGGGGGAGGGGGGTAGAGCAGTGCCCCGACTTGGCAGAAGGGCGAGATGGTTATCTTTAACTATTCATGTACTGTGTTGATGTTATTTTTTTTTTTTTTTTTGATGTTCCTGTTGTAGTTTAGTTCCTGTTATTATTTGTGTAGCTGCTTTATATTTATGCACCTGATGTACACAAATTTAATATTTACGAAACTTATCTGTGTTATCCAACAGAGTTACGGTATTTTTAGATGGCTACACATGCGCAGGAATGCTATTCCGCCGTCTTTATGTGTATAGACTGTGTGTTTCATCCAGAATTAACAGACAGCCATTGGCATTAGTCGGGTTTCTGTTTTCAGAGTTGTAGTGAGCCGACATCAAGACCTTTGTTATCTTCCTCAATGTCCTGCACCCCCTCCTATTTAACCACTATATCTAATGCTTATCCATGTTCTCCAAAGGCATCACTTCCTAGAATGCAACAATTTGGAAAAATTTCATTATATCTCTGATAACCTTTTTAACAGTATCGACTTCTAACACGTAGTCAAGATTGGACATGACTTGAAGGATGGCGAGATTTGTGCTAAAGAACAAATTATGTATTGTGGCCTTGATTAATTATTATCCATTGTTAGAATATTAGTTAAGGCATGAGTTTAGTTTAAAAGCGTAAATTAAATTGTTTTTGAAATATTGTGAGAATAACAGGAAAAGGGGTCTCAGGCCAAGGATAAATTCTATGTCTAAATAGGAAAGTTACCTTTACATATTTGGCATGCGTGACCAATCACATGATTAATTACATAATAATTAGCCAATAGAATGGTTAATGACTGTGAATCTGAGGGTATATAATTGATAGAGTGTTTTTTTTTTATATTTTTATATGTTTTTGATAAATAAAGGGAAGAACTTCCCCCTAAACCTACTCCATGGCCCAAGGCTGCCAATGGAAAGATTGCAACATCATATTCTAAAAACAGGAAGAGGCCTCGGCTGTCCTAAGTCTTGTCCGCGATATCACTTCTGTGGAAGCGGACGTTAAAACACCAGGTAGTAGTAGTAGTAGCTCTAGGGTAAACACCATGATGATTGGAGAGAGGCCACACCTTGCAGTAATTCGTTAGGGGAGACAGTTGAAGTTCGAGGGACACCGCCCGGTTTCAGAATGCTCCGTTATGTCGATGGAGAGCCATATGATATATAGGGATCCGTCAGTACTCTCGTGGGGTTCAGAGAGTAGACACTGACTTTGTTTTAATATATGATTAAAACTATATCAAGCTTGATATAAAACTATTTATGATGTAATATATTCAATCACAGCGTGATGTTATCATTAATTTGGAATGTAAGAGTGACCTTTAAAGATACGTCCTAACCAGTTAAATAATTACAAATACAACCCGAAACAATACTAGACGATCAAGGGCTGTTCCAAAATATGTAGTAAGAAAAGGGTTTATGGGTCATCAATAGGATGTGTCGTTTTAGTGTGTCGCCCACTTTCCATGTCTGACAAACGATCTATGGTGCTAAACACATTAATCATTTTAACATATATAATGGATGTCTTTTAATTGTTTAAACTTTAGCAATGAAATCATTTGATTTTACAGGTTCAGCATTATTCATACATAGTTTGAAATGTTGATCTTGATAAAGGTGTTTTGTCTGTGACCAATTAATGAATTCTACAAATTCTGAAAATGTTTAATTATGTCCACATATTAAACTTTCTTTATTTTTCTGTTCACGAAACACTATGAATTCAATGACTTTCCAGTGATATGGATTGAATCAATATTCCCAAAAGAATTTAAAGTAAATTCCACGAAATTGTCATCTCCGAAATATTTGCTATTATGCATTCATTTTTACAGATCCTATTTCGATTTTTTATAGTTCAAAATTTCGTTTTACTTGTCTTTACTACACTAGGATCTGAAAGAGTTGTTTTATAAGCCACGTTCTGGGTTAGTCGCAAGATTAGCCAATGGCACAGTTCGTTGCAGTGAGTTCTGGGCGTGCGATGCACTGACTGTGGGTGTCCTACTAGAAATATCAACGCTGGTAGTTTGGGCTGAAGTTGGGAAGCATTTGGGCCATGAGTTATCATTTGGGTGGAGTCACGTGACTTTCTGTCTCGGCGTTTTTTTCCGTTCCTGAATTATCCCCCTTTGTCGAAACCATGTGACTTTTCCCGAAAAAACGATTGAGGCTACAGTTTGAAATAAATTCTTTTCAAATTTAGTGTAAAGAAATGGGGTGGTGACAGGACAAACACTATCCACCTTCGGACGAAAATATTAAAGGCTGCAGTTTTTATCCGATTTTATTCAAATTTGGTGTGCAGGATTTGGGTCATGGGATTCAGCCCTTTGCTGTAAATCTTGCAAGCGCCATAAATGTAACAGTTTTTATCATTCGTTACCGAATTTGGTCAACATCTAAGTTTTGCTTTCGGGGAAGCTGCTGTAGAGAACAGCTGTTGTATGGTTATCTTTGTATTTGACAGACTACAACCGCACATTGCAACGTCCACGCCAGGTTGAAGAAACCATCACATTTTTCCGAAAATTTTACTAAAACCAAATATTAAAATACAATAAACACACGACATCAACGAAACAAAATCTCATTTAAATTAAATAGAATGAAATGTGGAATGTTATATAACAACAAAATAACAAAAAATAATTGAAACTAAATTGGAATGTACCCAGTCTAATGTTGTCTCTAATTCTCAATTTAATTGAATGTGTAAGTTCTAAAATAAAACCAATGATTGTTTCCCATAAAAATGTTAATGTTAATGTTTTTCCCAATCGCTAAATGCCACTTAAAGATTTTAATTCTAGGTGACTTATTTTATAAAATGTTATGAGTGTACAGGAGATTGTTTATGAAAGTACACGATTGTTTGAAATACAATTCTCAATCCAGCTGAAGCATCACAGAACATGTCCCATCACAGAACATAGACCACCAATAGTTTATGTCCTAAATCAAGAGTTAACTTTTGATACTTCATTACTGAGCGGCGTCTTCGTTTCGGAGTGAACGGATATACTTCTTTTCCACCAAACATGTAGATCGATTTTAATAAATCTTTTAACATGGCGGCACGAACACTAAAATTACTCGGGCTGGCCACCAATACGTCACAGCTTGTCAAAATAATTTGGTCTAAAATGGCAGTTTCAAATCCTAGACACGCTTCTTTACTCCAGCGTTGTCTATCTATATGGACTATTTTCCCGCCAGTATCAAAATACCTCGGACCAAAGGTTTTTTTGGCAGAGACACGAACTTCTTCATTATCCGTAGCAATAAATATTTTACTGGAATTTTTAAAACTATGTAAAAATGTCCACAATTTGCCAATGCTGGAAATATTAACACGGGGCGGGTCGTTTGGTAGATTTTTACTTTTACCAATTCTAAGATGAGCACACACTAACTGATGAGTACGGTTGTTCAAGTCTACATTTCCTGACATTTGCTTCAGATGTTCGATAATATGTTGTGTTGGTTTCATTAGATGTTTCCACACCCGTCTGAACAAAATCGCTCGGGAAACACCATGAACATATTTGGGCATTTGTTTCGGATACATTTTTCTCATATGCATTGATCCGTCTGAATTTATTTTAATTTTAATCACATCTTCATTGTTGGTTCCGTTATATTCCAATCTGGGTGGTCCGGCGCCCATAGCATCGATTATTTTAGTAGTCCGGTTAACTAATTCTTGGGGTGGGATTATCCAGTTCGTTTGGTTTGGTTGCATAAACCTCGTGAAGTCACACGGTGACGTCATTTCTATGCCAAACGTCCTGTTGTAGGCTAAAGACATTAAATAAACAGTTACAATTCCACGCTGTCGATCGCCCCACCCTCCACACCATCGGCTATTATCACACAAAAAAATCAAATATTTCTTCTTTTTATTTGATTGATTTTTAGACACAACTTTCTCAGATGTGTTACCGGGTGGCTTTTTTCTTTGTATGATTATTGGTGCGGCAGTCGCTTTAATGGTTGACGGATGATTTTTAGCAACTACCTGTTTTACCTTTGGGCGTTGCTGATTTTTAGACACGGGGCTAACAGATTTGGGAATGGGTGTTGAATAAGATGGAGATTTTGGAATTCTATTTTTATCGGTTTTCGAGTCTCGAGCAAGGATTACTTCTTTGTTTTGTATGGTTGCACGTGTTGCAGTAACATGAATCTTTGGTTGTAAAGGTGGATTATCTCCCATGGGTAAGGTTTTGACAGCAGCAGAAAATTGATGCAGCTGTAGTATGCTATACTCGTTGTACCATAGTAAAACCAATCCGAACGATAATACTGCTAATAATATTAGCATCCTTTGGTACTTCGTAGTTGTGCTCATTCTGAAAAATACAAAGATAAGAATTTTGTATACATAACAAATAAAATAATATTTGTTAAGTCACGTGGTGTTCAAGAATGAGTAAGTAGGTCCTTTTCCAGTGCAGTAACTTGGAAACTAAAGGACATATAACGTACACTTCATGAATATTTGTTATGTCACGTGGTGTTCAAGAATGAGTAAGCAAGTCGTTTCTAGTGCAGTAACGGTTAACTTGGAAACTAAAGGACATGTAACGTACACTTGATGATAATAAAACGTACCATTTGCAAAATAATTCGGTGGAACGAAAAACCAAGGCCCGTGTACATGTTGGCTCACACGCAAAAGAACCCATTGGTAGTTTGAATTAGACGAAGAACATATGCGGAAAGGCATCTGTATGGTCAAAGAACCCATTTGTAGCACACTGCATGACACATGTTCGTCTTAATTAACATTGTAGGAGCAGAAAATGGGGCATTAAAACCCATTTCATTTCTTAAGAAACACAAATGAATACTTATTCACGGTATGCCCGTCTTCATTAGCCCAGTTCGTTCGGAGTAGAACAGTAGGGCGTTAAACTACTATTCATTTCATTTTGCATCGCTTGTCTACGATCTTTAATGAATTTGAAGACATTTGAAGATAATTTAATGTAAAAATTCTGTTTGATTCTAAGGGACGATTTGTTGCCCAAAGCCTACAATCGAAGGGTGTGTGCCAGACTTAAAAGCCAACAAATCTCCCGATTGTTTAGTCTGCAGTTTTATTAAAGATAGGTTGTCAGACAACGAAACACATGCCAAAGTCGTTCGTGCAGTCGTCTCACCTTGTCGCATTTTAATTCTTCGGGTATTACTATCAAAATAAAATCGTTTAATATTATTGGCGGAAATTATTGAGTTCTTCATTTCAATAATCCAAACAGACGACGTATGTTGACAAGATTTTTCACATATTTTCAATACGGGAGCAGGCCCGGATCCAGGATTTTATCGAGGGGGTGGGGGCACACATTGGAGCAAAGGGTAATATGTTGCAACCTTGGATTGTTTGGGCGGAGACTGCTTAAATAATGTTTATATCATCTATTAAAGAGCAGATATGTGAACTACAACAGTTACAAAGCAAACGAAAATAAATATCAACTGTGTCATTGGGGCTGCCCCCCACCCTTGGATCCGCGCCTGGGGAGTTTAAAAACAAATAGTAAAAACCAAATTACTTTTAATATCAATAACCAAAAGCAGTAACAAAATTGTGCTTTAAATAAGAAATACACGTGTATAATTATATGCCATATATAGCAAAAACAAACATGTATAATGATAACCATACACCATATGCCTATATATAGCAAAAACATATGTACATGTATAATAATAACCATATGTCTATATATAGCAAACCATGTTTAGATATATACATGTATATGATAAACAATAGTCATATAGACCATAGCAAAAACATGTTTATATATATACATGTATATGATCAACAATACCCATATATAGGCCATAACAAAGGCATGTTAAACAATACCAATATATAACAAAAACATGTTTAGATATATACATGTATATGATAAACAGTAAACATATATGGGTCATAACAAAGACATATTTAGATATACACATGCATAATTATAACCCATAACCATGCATGATAGACAATAATCATATACATGTATATGATAAACAATACCCCTATAGAGACAATAACAAAAACATGTTCATGAGCTAAGTATATTGTTATTTAATTGGTGTAATGTAATGGAATGTGTAAAATTGAATGGAAAATGCAATGTTGTTTCGTTTAATATAATGGAAAGTGTAGCATTGAATGAATGTGTAAAATTGAATGGACGATGCAATTTTGTGCCGTTTTAATATAATGGATGGTGCAAAATTGAATGGATGTGTAAAATTGAAAGGAAAATGCAATGTTGTTTCGTTTGGGTTTATAATCTTGAAAATTCTGACATCAAATGTTTACACATTTTGGTGTGACCTGCAGTAGAAAGGGGGTATATTATTTTTGATGGTCTCTATCATTCAGAAAAATATTCTACAATTGAGAAGAACAAAAAACGGTCATTGACTAGATTATTCAGTGTTTTAAAGATGCAAGTTCATATTTTTAAAATTAATTAAAATAAGGCTTTCAAATAGATGGCATCTATAAACAGTCTTGCCTTGTTAAAGAATAATCCCATTAATCCTATAATTCACTATTGCCAGTTGAGAAATTGGCAAAAATGTCATTTTCAACTTCAAATTCAAACGTTTGAAGATAGCTATTGCACGGGGGTAATAGAAAAACAAGGGAGGTAATTGTGTTATCATTTCCTGTGTTAATGAGTTATAAGAGTGGGAAATATTGACTATGATCGTGTAGTAGTGAGTTTACAACCTATTGAGCAAAAAACATAGAAATACTTATGTTTTGAGTTTCTTTGAAAATATGAAATTATCGCTTTAAAGGGACAATAACATTCTTGCTGGCTTGGTATCTCCAGAAAATAAATAATACCCCTATTCTAAGTACTAGATGTTTAAGTTTCCTACCTGTTGTGTAAATTATCCATTCCAACCTATTTTAATTGTCCAGAGGGTTCGAAAATATTTAAAAAACCAAGTCACATTTGAAAAGGTTTACGTTAGACTTTTCAAATCAATTGGTTGAATTTTTCTAATTTTTTAAAATGTGTGTGTTAAGATGAAATTTACATCATAATTTAATTGGAATATTCTAAAATAATACGATTTGTTGACCAGAATGAAGATTGGGACATATTATTCAGTTACAAGAAGAGTGTTATTGGGGCTTTAAGAGAGGCAACTCGCCCTTAAACAAGATGGCCTAAGACTAGTAATTATTTCCCCTAGTGCGAGTTATAAATAGACAATTTTTTCCTTATTTTTTTTCTCCCCTCTTCCTGCATTTTTGGGTTGACTTTTTGGTCTAGAATTGGAGAAAAGGCATCAAATTTTTAATTTCATAGCAGTTTTGGGTAATACTGAGGATATTACAGCGGAGGGATAGGGGGTGTAAAATGTCTTTCTGCGGAGCAATCATTGTGTCGGAAGTGAGATTTTTACCCCAGTGAACTTCAAATCCCCGTAGCAAAAAATCTAAATGGTCAACCCCCTACAAATTTATGATGAGGAGATTGCCAAATGGGGTCCCCATTGTGCCTAAACAGATTGGAACCAACGGAGTGTTGAGAAAAAAACTACAGCCTGTGATGTTACAGGCATTTAACATTGAAGTCAATGGGCAAATAATTACTAGTCTGAGTCCTGATGATGACGCCCATGAAATTAATTTAAGAATGCCATTTCAAATAATCCATTTGATTGTATGCCAATTCAATATCCAGCACTTTATTTTTTTTCATGGTAAAATTTCTCTCTTCATGGGCCTTATCTATTTTTTTTATAAAATTAAATACTAATTCGTCATCACGTCACGATTCGTGTTTGTTTATATTAATGCAAGAATTATGGGGTTTATTGCGGGAAGGGGTGCAACTCTTACTTGATTTGGTCAGAAGATACTGGATAATCAACCACATTAAAAACCAAACTCCCGGTTACACATGGGCAATGGACTTTAGGTCAAATATTGACAAATTTCCCAGACCCTCCGTACTTTGAAGACTAGGAAGTTCTGAGTGACCGAGACTATATTTTTGAAAGACTCTGAATTTCGATACACTTGCTCCTTGGGGATAAGCTAAATAAACACACCAAGACTGTAGTTACACTTAAAACATAACATAAGTGTCTATAAAGACACCCCCCCCCGCCCACACACACACACCCACAGTCACACACACACCAATTATCATTAATGCTAGTGTTTGGTCAAATCGAGAATTGTTTCGAGAATTGTTTTCTTCCAATTCGAACAGACGAATCTGTATTTAACAAAAATAAAGTTGGGTGTTCAGAGATTGTCACTTAAGATTTAAAGTTACATTATGGGAGATAAGATAAATAGATGGCAGTTCTCACTATAATAGTTAAAAACTAGATAGTGGAAAGATAATTTGCTGAAAATTTCAGTCAAATTGATCCACTATTAGCAGCCGAGAAAAAAGCGTTTGAAATATTCACATAGCGTCAGTCATCATTGCTCAAATCATTAATATAAACAGCAAAGTTTCGATTATCCTCTTGATTGATTTAATTATCAACGGCCATTAAGCGGCATATAAGAATTTAAACCGCCAACATCGAAGACTAGCCTTGACATCAAGAGTTTATTATGGTCTGGATATTTTAATTAATGTCTAATTGATTATTTAGATAACATCTCAGGCCTAAAGAAAGACCTGTAATAAGCAGATTTTGCTCTTGCATAATGCTATTTTAATCGAATTATTTTTTTTTCAAATAATCACGTGTAATGTGTAATCGATAAGTGATATGATTTTACATAATTCGAAAATATCCTAGTGGATAAAAAAAACAAAACCCCCAAATCCTTTCCAATTTCCCCATCACAGAACATAGACCACCAATAGTTTATGTCCTAAATCAAGAGTTAACTTTTGATAATTCATTACTGAACGGCGTCTTCGTTTCGGAATGAACGGCTCTACATTTTTTCCACTAAACACGTAGATTGATTTTAATAACTCTTTTAACATGGCGGCTCGAACACTAAAATTACTTGGGCTGATGACCAATACGTCACAGCTTGACAAAATGATTTGGTCTATAATGGCAGTTTCAAATCCTAGACACGCCTCTTTACTTCCGCGTTGTCTATCTATATGGACTATTTTCCCGCCAGTATCAAAATACCTCGGACCAAAGGTTTTTTTGGCAGAGACACGAACTTCTTCATTATCCGTAGCAATAAATATTTTACTGGAATTTTCAAAACTATGTAAAAATGTCCACAATTTTTCAATGCTAGAAATATTAATACGGGGCAAGTCGTTTGGTAGAGTTTTACTTTTACCAATTCTAAGATGAGCACACACTAACTGATTAGTACGATTGTTCAAGTCTACATTTCCTGACATTTGCTTCAGATGTTCGATAATATGTTGTGTTGGTTTCATTAGATGTTTCCACACCCGCCTGAACACAATCGCTCGGGAAACGCCACGAACATATTTGGGCATCTGTTTCGGATACATTTTGCTTATGTGCATAGATCCGTCTGAATTTGTTCTGATTTTAATCACATCTTCATAGTTGGTTCCGTTATATTCCAATCTGGGTGGTCCGACGCCCATAGCATCGATTATTTTAGTAGTCCGGTTAACCAATTCTTGAGGTGGGATTATCCAGTTCGTTTGGTTTGGTTGCATAAACCCCTTGATGTCACACGGTGACGTCATTTCCATGCCAAACGTTCTGTTGTAGGCTAAAGACATTAAATAAACAGTTACAATTCCACGCTGTCGATCCCCCCACCCTCCACACAACCGTCTTTTATCACACAAAAAAATCAAATATTTCTTCTTTTTATTTGATTGATTTTTAGACACAACTTTCTCAGATGTGCTACGAAGTGACATTTTGGTTTGCATGATTGTTGGTGCTGCGGTCGCTTTTGTGTTTGGCGGTAAAGATGAATCCGCGTTAGAAGAGGAGTTCTCTCCCATTAGTGAGTTGTCTCTCTCAAGCCCACCATTGCCTATCCATTGAAGAGCAATATACAGTCGTTGTGGTTGTAGTTCCATATACTCGTTATACCATAGAACGAGAAATCCAGATGATAACACTGCTAATGATATAAGCATCAATTGGTTCTTGGTGAAACTACCCATTCTGCAAAAGAATAAATACAAGGATCAGAAATATTGTATCAAAATAAACAAGTAGGCCTACACCCCCACCCCACCCCAACTGGAAGAGCACACCATCCATACATTTTCTATGGTACCCGTCAATTCTATAACTGACTGAACGTTAAATAATTTCTACATCTAAATTATAAAACCAACGTATATCAAATAACAAAGGCATTACAGTCCCAAGTAGTAGTAGTAGTACTAGTTAGTAGTACCGGTAGTTAGTAGTAGCTAAATCGCTAATATTGAGACTTAGAAGTTGACACAAATCGACCGCAACGCATATAATGTAATATGAATGTATTTAAACTGATTTACATTCAATCGTTTCCGTTTTACTAATATCTAATCAGTAATGTTCGGCGATAAAATAAGCCATGAAGTCATAGTCGAAGGGCAATCTCTAGCGTCTGGTTATTCCACACAATGATCAGTAGTGAATATTCTCTAGGCGGCTTCAATCACTGACAAGGATGACATCTATGCGACTTAATGAAGCAAAAAGATTAACTTTCTCCCTTCGACAAATTAAATTCTAAAACATTTTTATGAATACATTAGAAAAATAAATATTTAGTAACTAAATAAAGATTTAGTAACGTCTTATGTAAACAATGCACGCGCCATTGAACCAATGGTTGATGTCGCGTGTTGTGACGTCAAGTGTTTGGGGGCAGTCATATTTATCAGATCCAGTTTGACATGACTTGTGGAATATATCTAGGCTCGTTCTTCGAGTCCCTTGTTACAAATGACGCTGAAACGCATTATGGTACGCGATTCGTGTACCAATGGTAAAATGTTTATTTTGTCTTAGATATTGGATATCAGAAGTCCATTTTTCCCCCTTCGCGAATATGGATATATAGTTTGGCTCCGTCTTTTTTGGCACTCAACTTAACTATTTCATCACTGGACAGAATAAAAGACATTTTATCAGAATTATTAAAAGACGCAAAGTTTGGACACAGAACTTGTATAAAGGTGAATAAAGCATTTCTAATATTGCTATATAGTTCACACTCTTCGCTTTCGACTTTATCGGTACAATAAAAACGGGGATTCCTTCATATACAGACTTAAACAAACGATATGACTGGGGCTTATTATGTTCTTGACCGACTTAAGAATTTCTTTCTGATACATCACAAACATGGCTATTCATATATATTTATAAATTTATATCTAGTTTATTTAAATGATTTTTAACTCTATAATTCCAGTTTTGTTTCTTTTTGGCTTTAAATTACTCTAGTTAAAAAATAATCTTAGTTAATCGACTAACCGTCATATTGCATAATCTACCATAGCGTCTGATCACACTGTCCCACTGGCGAACATGTACAAGCCCCCTCCCCCGTCTCAGTTAAAATCAGCATTTGGGGTGTATCTGCCTACTCCAAGGAATATCTTCACGCTCTATTCTGAACAGCCGTCACACAACCAACTTCCCGGTCACCCCAGGTCACTGTAAACCCCATGGGACGTTGTAGCCCATCTGATGTCATTCCGTTTATGCCTTATCCCAGTAATTAATGAGCAATTATCCATGAAATACTCCAGATTCTATTTGGACATTTTCTTTTAAGGCCTCCCTATCTCCCCACCCCTCAACCCGCGCCTCCCCTTCTGGACATCATAGAGCTGCCACGGGAATCATGTCAGCTTGATATCGATTGTGTAGCTCTCTGTTCCTGACACTTCCCAATTCTTTAAATCTTTCTTGTGGATTCGCTTATCGCTTGTTTTCATCCAAAAAATTTGTGTGGCCGTATAATTGTGTCCTGGGTTAAAAGGTTAAAGGTTATAGACCAGTAATGTCTTCAGAAATGTTTGTAAGCCCGCGCTAACTTTTGTAAATAACAAGTATAATTACCTTGCAACCGATTCGTTATTCTGTCTAACCTCGTGCAATTCAGCCCTGTGAGTACCCTGAAATTTTCTCAGACCGTTTTAGTGTTAGCCCCACCTCCTGCTCTCATAAAGTTAGCCCCCTCTCCCGCGCCCTCATCCCGGGACGTTAAACCAAGGCCTTGCCGCGTTAAAACCAAGCCTTGACGCGTTAATCTCACCTCCCGCTCTCATCCCAGGCCTTGCCGTTAACCCTATCTCCCGCTCTCATCCCAGGCTGTGTCGCGTTAAACTCACCTCCTGCTCTCATTCCAGACCTTGTCGCGTTAAACCAGCTTTCCGCTCTCACCCCAGGCCTTGTCGCGTTAAACCCACCGCCTCTCTCTTCCATAAACTTTGACCAATTTGGACTCCTGGCTAAATGCTGTATTGGGGTCGTGTTCGAGGTGGAGTATGCCCGAAACCGTCGGTTAATAGGATCATTTTGGAGAGAAATGTTATTTCGCAGAACCCCGTATCTGAAAGTTGTTTGTATTCATTTCATTTTGCTTTTTGGGTAATATCTGTTGTGCTGTTTTTTATATGTCTGTGCTGTGTTGATATATTGTGTGCTGTGCTGTGTTAGTTTAATGTGTGCTGTGTTGGTGTAATGTGTGCTGTGTTGGTGTATTGTGTACTGTGTTGGCGTAATGTGTGCTTTGCTTTGATAATAACGTGTTGTGATGTCTTATATATGTCGCCACTGTGTTGCTGTAATGTGTGCTTTGCTGAGTAATTTATATAGTGATGCATTTTGTACTAAACTTAAAATCAACTAAATCGTTTTAATTTGGGTCAAAATCAAAATAGTCTATCATTGATTTTACATGTTGATTTGTTTTGTTGGGTGATAATCTGTTTTTGTTCAAACAAAATGTTGACGAAATGAAATGGGGTTTAAAATCCTCCTTTTCTGCACCAGCCGGGCTACTGGAGACTGTGATACAAATTCTTCATAATATAAAGTCAGTCTTGACATAAAACTGATTCTACTTTCCATTGTCAACACTTCATTTTCATTATCCCAGTCGCTGCAGAACCCCATTTTGATTTTATCATCCCAGTCCCAGTCGGTAGAACACCATTATTTTGATTTCGTTATCCCAGTCGGTACAGAACCCCATATTGATTTTATCATCCCAGTCGGTAGAACCCCATTTTGATTTCATTATCCCAGTCGGTACAGAACCCCATATTGATTTTATCATCCTAGTCGGTAGAACACCATTTTGATTTTTTATCATCCTAGTCGGTAGAACACCATTTTGATTTAATCATCCCAGTCGGTAGAACATCATTTTGACTTCATTATCCCAGTCGGTACTCAACCCCATTTTGATTTTATCATCCCAGTCGGTAGAACCCCATATTGATTTTATCATCCCAGTCGGTAGAACACCATTTTGATTTCGTTATCCCAGTCGGTACAGAACCCCATTTCGATTTTATCATACCAGTCGGTAGAACCCCATTTTGATTTCATTATCCCAGTCGCTACAGAACCCCATTTTGATTTTATCATCCCAGTCGGTAGAACACCATTTTGATTTTATCATCCCAGTCGGTAAACACCATCTTGATTTCATTATCCCAGTCGGTACACAAGCCCATTTTGATTTTATCATCCCAGTCGGTAGAACCCCATTTTGATTTCATTATCCCAGTCGGTAGAACCCCATTTTGATTTCATTATCCCAGTCGGTGCAGATCCCTACGTCATTTCATTATCCCAGTCGGTGCAGTATACCATTTTGATTTTATCATCCCAGTCGGTAGAACACCATTTTGATTTCATTATCCCAGTCGGTACACAACCCCATTTCGATTTTATCATCCCAGTCGGTAGAACACCATTTTGATTTCATTATCCCAGTCGGTAGAACCCCATTTTGATTTCATTATCCCATTCGGTGCAGATCCCTATGTCATTTCATTATCCCAGTCGGTGCAGATCCCTATGTCATTTCATTATCCAAGTCGGTGCAGATCCCTATGTCATTCCATTATCCCAGTCGGTGCAGAACCCATCCCATTTCATTATTTCAGTTGGTGCTGAACAGTAGGACGTTAAACCCAATTCCATTTCATTTCCACTCTCCACCACCAATTCGAATCTTACAACAGATTTACCAATACATTAATTTGAGCTAAAAGTAATAATGTTATTTGGGGACAATACATTAATTTGAGCCAAAAGTAACAATGTTATTTGGGGACATATTTGATAAAATTTCGTGATTATATTTCATTAAAAAGTAACCACAATCACCAAATTATTACATATAAAATGACGACGGAAAATTAAACCACACTTCATTCTATATTTTAAATAAAACATATACATACGATTCGGGTTTCTTGGATTTAGGATCTTCCATGCTGCTGATCAGATCTACTCAAACACTACACTCCTTCGCTAAATCCAAATTTAACACTACAATCCTTCGCTATTTCCAATTTTAACACTATATCACTTACATAAAACAAAAACACTAGCTACAAAATCTAATTTTAACTCCAGTACAGGTTGTTATATGTAGTGTTTTATGTCTAAGTCACCTATTTACAACTCCACTTGCTAACAGATCAAATTCTAGATCCAGTAAAGATTGTTTACTATACAGGGGTTCATTTAAGCCACTTATTTACTCCTATACTACCTATAATAATCCAATTTTAACTTCCAGGGAGATCTAAATCACTTATTTATTCCTATACCAACTACAATAATCCAACTTTAACTTGTAGGATGGATGTAAGTCACTTATTAACACCACCAAGAACGGCAAGATCACATTTAAAGTACGTTCGTTTAACGTTCACTTTCGCCAGGGGTGATATCGTAGACAACACAGTATTTTATATAATCCCTTAATCCCTGTGTTGGCTTCTCTGCAGACAGATTCGATCACAGTTTGTATCGAGGATTAATTAGTGACGTTACTATGATCAGCGTCATACGTAACGGGTGCTTCGTGTTAACCCGTTTGTACTAATTAATAAGCAGTAATTATGTTCAATGTATTTATGACCTGTATATTCCAGTTCAATTACTAAATGCCATTGAAACAATTTTATATTTTGGTTACCTCAGAAATTTAGTTTTCAGCTGCTAATGAGTATATCTGATCACACGCCCGACTATGCAAAACTATCAAAAACAATTCGATTGGATTCACTTTATATAGGTTTTGTCTGCTGAATCCTTGTCAAATGAATAAAATAATGTTTAAACTATTCCACACGTCTAGTTGTTCTACGTTATTTTATATTTTGTTTCTCACATCTTGTGGCCTTGGTCAGTACACCTTGTAACCCATAAATGTGGGCTTGGTCAGATTATATGCGCTTCAGGTACCTACTTAGCTGTGGTTAATGACCAGGAACAACTATAGGTCATCTATAACACGTCTATTGAAACCGGTATCAATACTTTCTTTATAAATCATACAATGAATATATCGGACGACTTATAACTCGCTCTTTTATATACATGTATACTAAATAAAGACATCTCTAAAACGATTGTACTTGATGTGTGAATTTTAGTCTGTGATATCAGCCCAGGAGAAAGCGAACGTAAACCCTATTATAGTATTAATAGCATTTTGTAAATCGTATAAATATTCCGAAATTATCTGTACAGCGTGTTATTACAGAACTGAAACTTACAAAGGCTAATTACACCGCTTGTTCAACAGTAATTTAATTAACCAGTTCAGATTAATTAGTCGTTCACTTAATTAAGTGTCGCATTGTGTTGAACAACTTATACCATCTGACAGGCGAATATTATAACGTGAACTTTAAACCAGGGGGTATAATAAACAAAAATAATAGCGTAAATATGTTTGTTTGGTTAATTTATTGTTTATTAGTATCTGATATGTATACTTTACTTCACTGACCACCTACAGCAATTAAATTGTATTGGAGAGGACTCTTTTATAAGTTTTAGTAACTTTTGTCCGTTTAGTTTAAAGTAATAAAATATGTTTAAATCAGAAGTTACTTAACGATCAAGGTAATTTGGGGACTAACATACCGTTTAATTTTATCTCAAATACTCACCGAGTTAATTGAATCAACGCGTTATGTCTCTATTTCTTTTTAAATGTGCACGTCTGCGTTACGATATTGCTCTTCCGATGCTTTGTCAAATTATTCCATTTCGCGGTAGTAACATGTTCGCAAAATATCGCCTTGCGCTATGTCGACGTGTGAGTGCGAATATCTCAAAAATATAAGAAAAACATTTTACCGTTATCAAACTGTGCATCACCTGTTTGCCATGGGAGCGTACAAGGGTCAATAACGCGACCGATGAAGGAATTTTAAGTTGTTATTAAGTCAACATATTGTAATTGTTCTGATGAATTTATCTCTGAACACACAATTTTTGCTGGGTTAATAGAATAACTCGCTATATTGTATATCACCAGCTTTTTTTATTTATACATGGTAGATAGAGATGATATGGGATGGACAAGCTGCTTCATTAAAAACAGATTAGGATTATCCGACATCTCTGTAAATTATAGCTTCGTGATATAACAATAGCTTAATCTCTAAGATTATTTTCTTTTTTTACATGTATTGAGGGGATGGGGTGGGGCGAATAGTTAATGCGTGCACACGTCGGAACAGAAGGTCTGACAATGAGTTAAATGGCGTGGTTTCAATTTCCAACTTGTAAGTGACAAGGAGTAGGGTCCATAGGCGTACGGGTTCGAACTTGAAATGCCGGAAGAGATTTAGTGTTACAGACGGCGGTGCCGGACAGACGTCTGCAGGATGCGAAGCTTGTAGTGCAATGGCGTTTTCTTTATAATATATTATACATGTACTATTATTTGCATACGTATTCAGATGTTATTCAAATATCTGTTTGATTTACACACATGTGATGGCTTTTATTTTAGTGTGACATTTTATATTAAGACAAGTATTACATGTACAGGGTGCATTTCTTGCCTTTGTTATTTAGCACGTACTACACAACAGGGGCGGTTTTTACTAACCAATCTCTCCCATTACCACCCAAATACTGCGCAATACTAATACATAATAGAAACTGATAGCAAGCGTTAAGCTGGGATTCCATGTGTACGTACTGCGTAATGCGGAATGCGTATGTTGTTGTTCTTGGTGTTTAACGTCCGCTTCCACCGAAGGTGATATCGCAGACAAGACTTATTTTTGATTTTCATTATCTTAGCGCACGCGCAGGGGTCTTTGATGTGGGAGGAAACCGGAGTGCCCGGAGGAAACCCACGAGGTTGAGAAGGAGCCCCTATCTCCATGCCACATACGCTCACACCAGGGCTCGAAACCACAGCCGCAAGCCAGAGGTGACCGGCCAGCTAGAGGTCGAAGCGCGGCACTCTAGACCACTAGGCCATCCCAACCCCCGCGGAATGCGTAGTACGTAATGCGTATTTAACACTTTGCACTAAAATGGTAGGAGTTGATTCCATGTACACGTAATGCGTAAAGCGTGATGCGCAGCGCGTAGTACGTGTTTCTCGGGACGCTCACAAGAGTGTCCGAATACGCAATACGCGTGTATACGGAGACCGGAAACGGGGATTCCCCAGGGGTTTTCCAATCGGCAAACTGGCAATATTCGGTTCTCATCCACATATAATACGCCACTCACGCACACATGGAAACTGACAAAACGCGTTACGCGTTACGCATCACTTAACACGCATTCCGCACGCACTGCGTACACATGGATTCCCGGCCTTAATTGCTGGTCCGTATCGCGTATCCCTATCGATTTGTGTGTTACGTCATCAATGCGTATTGAACAGCTTTCGTACGGAAATGGTCCGTATAACATCGTCGCCTTTTTGCCATATTCTTTTGCTGCTAGACGCTGAAATGTTCTGCCGTAGCATTTTTATGAATCTATGTGTATCTTTCAGCGGAATTTTCGTATTTTTCCTGTCTGTCTGCACCCTGTTTGATCTACGTACTAAATTTACGGGGGTGCGAACTGGTAAATCTGTAAAGGAGGTATATACTTTCTGAAATGATGGATTAGTGAAACCACAAATTGCCATCGATTTTTAATAAGATTAGACACTATGGTTTTTTTTTTATTTTTTTATTTTTTTTTAAAATAGCTCATCATTTGGTAATTTGTAGGCAAGGAACTTGCTGACTACTGCTAACGTTGATCTTGGTGAGAGAGAGAAATAGGGTTTAACGTCCACTCGACACAAACTAGGTCATTTTGAGACTAACATATGGTTTCATTTAATTTCAATAATTCGCTTGCGCGTAGGGGTCTTTAGCAGTGGGAGGAGTGCCCGGAGGAAACCCACGAGGTTGAGAAGGCGCCCTTATCTCCATGCCACATACGCTCACACCAGGGCTCGAAACCACAGCTGCAAGCCAGAGGTGACCGGCCAGCTAGAGGTCGAAGCGCGGCACTCTAGACCACTAGGCCATCCCTGGCCCCCGTTGATCTTTGTAGGTAACTGCCATCATGCTGTAATAGAACTAAACTCAGATCAGCTACCCATACGTACATGGCGGGACAATTTGCCAAAACTCTAAAACTGCATTGACGCAACGTATCACGTGACGATACGGTTACCTGATAAGGTTACCTTACACGGAATGGCTGAATTTCACTTGCCACAAGTCTTCAACGATGCAAAAGGGACAACGTTGCAAAAAGGGCACTGTACGATCACCGATGTCTCGCTGTTTCATTTTTCTCCATTTTTCACCGAAAATAATAACTCAATAACAAACTACTACCATCAATAACTGTAACAAATATTCCACCATTTGCGACATGTCATGCTATTATCTCCCTTTACAACCAATAAATAAAATCACGATTGCTACTCAAATTAATCATCTTGTTGGCCTTTGCAGTTGGTTTCCAAGATGATGAAGTTAAAATAAGAAAACAAGTATTTTGTATATACTTTCCAGCGAAGTAATAATTGAAGTAATATGCCCCATTCACCTCATCATTACATTGGAGTATCGGGTTCGGGTCGGGTAGTATGGAATAGTATTGCTTAAATCGCCCCACCCTTTACTATACAGCCTAGAGACTAGGTACCAAAAACGGGCTAAATTTTGGATGTTTGTCTTGTGTCCAGTTCACTGACATTTAATTCGCTGGTATGTTATATCTAAACAACATGTCCCACTTGATAGCATTATTACCCTGTTAAGTGTTGACAACTTTTAACCTGCCTGCTATTGAGAGTATCAAATGACAACATTTTGATTTAGAAAATAAAAAGCTCTATAATTGGTATCAGTTGTTTATTTCTTCCCAAAACCAAGTTTTATCATTAAAATGAATGGTACTGGATGCCAGAATAAAAAAAATGACATCTTTCAATAAAGGTGAGCTATTTATAATCATTTTTTTCTGAAAACAGAAGATATGTAGTTTAATTGGACAAGGATTTGCAGGGTTAGACCAAAGACAAAGTAGTGTGTATTTTTTTTACAGAATTTACAAATATTTTAAGATTAAAGGTGCTAAATTGATAATATTTGGGACCTAGAAATTGACACAAATGGGTCGCAACGCATATACTAATGTAATATGAATGTACATAAATTGATATACATTCAATTGTTTCCGTTTTTACTACAGATGCTCTACAGATAAGAATACAGGTCACCGTTTGACAGGACTTGTGGAATATGTCTAGCCTCGTTCTTTGAGTCCCTTGTAAAAAAAATTGGCCCGAAACCAGAGCTGTTATTTTAATTTGAGGAAGCTCATTTCGTCCAGTCCTTATTCTTATACGACTACATTTTGTTGTGGATGTATACTGCTGTCGACCCTGTCCATTTATCTGTACATAATTTATTTGTGGACACTCTACAGGTCACAATTTTTATCCCATTTTGACTGAACTTGAAATATGGGCATTTCTCCCAAAGATTTTGGGTTCTCTCGATATTGGTATGAATCGAGCCAGATCTCGTTTTAGCTTTTAAATCCTCTAGAGGTCACAATTTTCACCCAGTTACATATTTATATCCCAAAGATGTGGTTTAGTAATCTTGATACATGTACTTCAGACCGTAACTTGCTGGATTATGACCCCTGATTGTATACAAAAAACGCCTTTTGTAATCTTGTTCTGTCGATCAAATAAAGACGGACATTTGCTAAACAATGTGTTATGGCGGGAATTTTGTCCAGACAGGTGCATCATGGCCTACCCTTATATCGAATTCCAACTGCCAAGGGATCTTTTACATGCACGCATTGTATACCCTGGGCCTCGGTTTTTCGTACCATCCGAACCACTGACAAGGTGAAGCCAGACAGAAATATCCCGATGAACTTTCTTGTCCAATGTAGGGATCGAACATGCGGCTAGCGAGCCAGGCTAGCGAGCCAGTGTCTTACTACCGTGGTTCTCAACAATTTAAGATACTGATGATGAATAGAAATTTTGGAATGTTTAGGATCTTTTGTATACAATTTGTTCATGTCTTTGTAAAGTTGTGTATCTTTGTATAATTATGTACATGTAAACATATTTATCTTTGCTTATTGCGTGTATCTTTCTTTTATTTCTATTTATATATGCACATGACCTTATAATTTTTTTTGTGCAATAAATTAAAGCTTCTATTATCTTATTTAAAATACACGTATCATAAGCTTATTAGTATAACCTTATGTAATATTTGAACCAACTGTAATTTTTATTTATTAAATATTTACTTTAATTTCTTTTTTTTTTCTTTTTTTTTTAATTTGAATGTGATTTGAAAGTCTTATAGAATCTGACCCAAAAGGCTTATAACTTGAACAATCTAAATATATAGAGCAGTGTAATATGAAACTTAACATGCCCTATACACCACATCATCACAAGGTATTGTCTTTGACAACTTGATGACAGGATTCTCTTTAACAAAACTGTATTGTCTGTGGGGGTCACATTCCAAAATTTGAAGAAAACTGGCTGATTTTCACCTAGTCCAACGACTGTATAACATACCTCACAAAAATTGGACTTGTTTGAAGTTTTTGTTGATATGCAAAGAAGCGTGACTGCAATGTTAACATGAAGTGTAAATTGAAAATGTATTTAAAGAAAGGCGTATGAGCTATGTATTGGATTGAAACAGAAATATGTATTAGCCAGTTTCCATCGAGCCACGGTGATTCATCGAGCAAAATGCTGGCTTGCTCACCAGGTTTTGGTCCCGCTAACATTATTAGCAGATAATGTGACTTTCCATTGTTAGGTTGGCCGGAGGAAGAGCCCGGTAAGGACAATGTCCAGTCTGGTGGAACGAAAACCATGGTCCCGTGTGTCCAGTCTGGTAGAACGAAAACCATGATCCCGTGTAGACATTGGCGTGCACGTTGAAGAACCCATGACAATTAGGAATTGAATAAAAGTAGTGCACTCCCGTTTTCATTAGCCCAGTCGATGGAGAAAAGTAGGACGTTAAACCCCCTTTCATTAATTTTTCATTTTAATTTTCTCAAGTATATACGGGACTTCTCGTTTAAGACAAGATTGTGAATCACGATATAACAGATTTGAAAGGTAGCGCTACCATACTTGTCAAAACGACATTACCTTCTATTAGCCATGAATACTGTAGGCAAATAGAAGAATAATTACCCAGTTCGTGAACAAAGCGACTAACTCAATGGCCACACATCATAAAAATTTGTTTTTTTTTATTTCATCTAGGTGACATTCAAAATCATTCACCGAACATACGCGATACATAATACATTTAACCAACCGACCTATCCCTAACACAGTTTTCAAAAGATATTTTTGAAGGGCTGGTCCATGTCTTTGTATCAGTAATAAAACATTGACAAACTTCAACTGTATTATAGTAAATTTCTTTAATAAAGACATAAGTGATAAAATTTGACCATTATCGGTAAGATGTCCAAATTGTTTTTATATTCGTATATGTTGATTGTAATTAAATATCATAATATTAAAAATGTAACAACTAATGTAGTCTCTTATCATCCAAACAAATATTCTACGAATATTAGTCTGGATGGGTCCTCAAAATTTGACAGAAAGTCGGTCATTGTGTGGATTATCCAGTCTTTTAAGTTACCCCGTACTGAATCTATCAAAACAGCTCGTTTGTCAACAATGACACTCTCTAAAATTTTGTTTTATAGGTTTTAATGGAAATGGTAATTTTCTCTCGTCTTGAATCAGACGTATATGGCTGGCGGATGTGGACAAAAAGATGATTTAATACACATATTAATTCGACATTTGATATACATATTAAATCTATTTAATATGTATATTAAATCAACCAATGAGAGCATCGTTTTTAATATCTATATTAATTCCATTTAATATGTGTATTAAATCAACCAATCACTAGCAAGGAAATAATATCTGTATTAAATCAACCAATGGGAGAATTGTCACTAAGGTAAACCGTTAAGTTAATGCCTAAGCGGTAAACGTTTCTTTCCATCCACCGGAGCCTGATCTTATGACGTCATATGTGGATTGTGGGTTAGGATAAGGGTTAGGCTTGGCCCAGGGTCAGGGTTAGGGCTAGCCCTGTCTACATCCCGAGACTGTGACGAAATCTGCAGGCCACAGCCCTTATCCTAACCCACAATCTACATATGACGACATAAGACCAGGATCCGGTGGACGGGAAAAAACGCTTACCTGCCTAAGCAGATTGTGCGGAATTATTGCGCATCCAGTGGTTGGAGATACCAAACGAGGACGTCATAATGATGGTTGCTATGGTAGACGTAATTAAATTGTTTCATGTTGATTCTAAATAAGTAAAGCACCATAGAAGGGGGGGGGGGGGCTAAATGTTAAGCGTGCGCGCGCTGTATCATAAAAGTCTGTCATCATTGAGTCAACTGGCGAGGTTTCGATTCCCCGGTTGTACGTAACAAGGAGTAGGGTCGCCTGTCCAACCTCGTGGGTTTTCTCCGGCCCCTCTTGTTTCCCCCCACTGCTAAAGACCCCTTACGCGCAAGCGAATTATTAAAATTAAATTAAACCATATGTTAGTACCGATATGGTGTATGAATCCCACCTGCTCTACTTGATTCGCATGCACGAGCAGCTGCCTCTATGAGGGCACTCAGTGGTGAACTCAGACTGTGGAACTGTTCTTCGTCCAGAAGAGGATTCGAACCTTCTCTTGTCCGGTACAGATCGCGGCGTAACTGCTCGAGACGATGAAGCAAAACTTCAGTAATTGCTGCACTGTCTTCTTCAATCGTGAATGCTCTGCAACAGTCATTTACTTCGTTCCGAAAGTCATCAATGAACTGTTGCAAATCAGTTAGACGTGCCATTTCGTGTAGCTGGCGTCGTTTTCCACCAATTATGGACACAATGGCCAGTCATTGAAAGGATGGCTTTCATTGGTTGATTTAATGCAGATATTAATTCCTTGCTAGTGATTGGTTGATTTAATACACATATTAAATGGAATTAATATACATATTAAAAACGATGCTCTCATTGGTTGATTTAATATACATATTAAATCGATTTAATATGTATATTAGATGTCGAATTAATATGTGTATTAAATATTCTTTTTGCTAGTGATTGGTTGATTTAATACACATATTAAATGGAATTAATATAGATATTAAAAACGATGCTCTCATTGGTTGATTTAATATACATATTAAATAGATTTAATATGTATATTAAATGTCGAATTAATATGTGTATTAAATGATCTTTTTGTCCACATCCGCCAGCCATAAACGTATGGCTTCTCACAATCTCTTTAATCGCGATGCATGCTGTTGTATCGTCTCTATTTTGTTTCTAATAATAGATGTGCCAAGTGAATTGTGGGGTATATTTTATCCCCGCTTTATAGAATCTATCAAAATCGGCCCGACTTCATAATATCTATCACTTACCGAGACTTTAGACAAAAGGTTCCATTGCCCATGCGTAACCGGGAGTTTGTTTTTTTTATATGGTAGATTATCCAGTAATTTTCGTCAATAATTGAGAACCGACCCAGATCCTCCGTGCGTTGAAGATTAGGAGGTTCTGGGTGACCGAGACTACAACTAATGCTAATCTGGAAAAAAGATAAGTTGCCAGGCAACGAAACATGGCATTAACGCTCAAAATTCGTGACTTTCTGGTACTCCAATTTTGGTAAACATTTAGGAATTCATTCAGCACACCCAACAATACCAGAAACCGCAACAAAACCCGTTCTGGCGATACTTAACGGGCTAAGCTCTAGTTGCATACACCTTCCCGTCAGAGAAACTTACAGAATGGTTGTATCTGCAGTCTGAGGATGGTTTAATGTGGGTTGGACATGTCAAACCGAACACAGCAAGTAGTATGGTAATCAAGGAGAATGACGACAGTACTAGCTATCGGAAATCGTTGCAATTCGACGGACATCTATCGATTGTAAAATGCAGCAAGAGCAAGGTGGTAATCAAGGAGGATAACTCTAAAGGTAGCTATGGGGAAACCAATGCGAGTTCAACAGACATCTCTCTGTACATAGGTCGACAACATATCGATGGCAATATACAGTACGTGTAGGATAAATTAAACAGAACACAGGGGGATTATGATAACCAAGGTACATAACTCCGGGAGTAGTTACCGGAAGTCACCTTTTCTGTACCAAGATAGACACAATATTCATGGCATACATGTACCCTAATAATAGATATTCCTGGACGAATGAACCCGCGAACTAGTGCACCTTAACCTTTACCCAACCCATAATAATAGATATCGGTGGACTTATGAACCATGAACCAGTGAGCATTCCCAATATCATAACAGGCGCGGATCCAGAGGGGGTTCCAGGGGGTCCGCCCCCCCCCCCCTGCTCAGGCTTGAACATTTTTTATGCGATTTTATTGGATTTTTAGACCTGTAATTTTGGAATTTACCTTCCGGAAATACGTCAGAATGTACCAAATTGAATCTAATTTACCATTAACCCCCCGTTAATTGGTTGAGTTAAGCAATTATCAAACCTAGACCCCCCCCCCCTGCAATAAATCCTGGATCCGCGCCTGCATAACAGAAGTGTGGTATTTCAGAAACAGACAGGGTGACGACATTATACAAGAACGTTTAAATCCCATTTTTAATGATTGTTTTAGATCTTCAACACATAAACCTCAATATTCCTATTGTCAACAGTTATTTCGTATGAATGTGTAGTACTATTTTCAACATGGCGACGATGTCTAAAACGACTGAATGGTGAGAATGGCTTAATTAATGTCCCATCAAACTGGTAAATGTTTTTTAATACTGTTTTTAACATGGAACCACGAATACTGAAATTACTAGCACTAATAATTAAAATATCACATTTAGTCAATGCTAATTGGTCCAAGATAGCCGTTTCGAATCCCACACAAGACTCGTTCCTGTTTCGCTGTCTGTCTATATGTAAAATTGTCCCGCCCGTATCCACATACAAATCACCGAAACGTCCCCGGGCTGATATTCTGACGTCATCGTTGTCTGTGGCAACAAAATATTTTCGAACATTTTGAATATTTTCCATGAAGTTCCATAATATGTCGATACTTGCTATATCCATACGAGGAGGGTCATTCGGTAGATTTTTACTGTATCCTATCCTCACGTGAGCACATACTAATTTTCCAGTATCTTTACCAGATAATAATAGATCATCCAGGCGTTTTTGTAATCGAGGCGTCGGCTTCATAAGACGTTGCCACACCTCTCGAAAAATGGCGGGCCTACTTTTTTGTAAAACCCATTTAGGCATTTGACTTCGGAAATGTTTTCGAATGGCTGGTACCATATCCATGTTTGTTTGAATGTAAACGACATCTTCTAATGGTTTACCTTTGCTGTCTAATTTCAGTGAACCAGAATCCACAGCGTAAATAACTTTGGATGTTTTATTTTTCAACAAATGCGGGTCAAAGGACCAGAATATTTTATTAGGTTGATAAAACTGAGCAAGATCACACGGTGACGTCATGAGAATACCATACGTCCGGTTATAGGCTAATGAAAGCAAGTAAAGGGAGACGAGTCCGCGCTGTCTATCTCCCCAGCCACCACACCACGCTGTATCGTCACACAAATAAACCAAATATTTCTGGTTTCCAGGGTCACCATCTACATTGTTAGCTGAAATATTTAGTTTCAGTGTAGAATTTGCCCTTGTTGACGACTTAAGAACGTTTAAAACAGCACGCGTCACAGATGACGTAACTTTACCGCCACTACTTGTAGAAGTTGAGCTGTCCTCGAGGTTAAAAAGAAATGGAAATTTGTTGGATGAATTTGATATTAGGTTTTCATATTGACTAGGTTTTGGGGGCTGACCCTGGAAACTTTTACTCACAACCCTCCAATGAAAATTCTGTTTGAAATGATGAAACTCGTGATTTGATGACATTATAGACGAAAACCGTGAATGACTGTACAACAGCAAGCATACGATGAACGCCGAAATGCTGATCAGAAAAAATGTCTTCCTTAGTGCTACCTCTTTCGACAAGTGGCTGAAATGAAAAATATATAACCGTAAGTTGTTGATCTTGGTTTTCACAAATGGCTGATCATGCTAGCCGACAAAGTAAATCATGTGAACCAGACCAGAGAAAGTTAGTGACATCCAGTGCAAACTGTGTCCATGGAATAAAATAATATGGACAAGACCAGAGAAAGTTATTGACATCCAGGGTAAACTGAGAAGGTTATTGACATCCAGTGCAAACTGAGAAAGTTATTGACATCCAGTGCAAACTGATAAAGTTATTGACATCCAGTGCAAACTGTGTCCATGGAATAAAATAATATGAACAAGACCAGAGAAGGTTATTGACATCCAGTGCAAACTGATAAAGTTATTGACATCCAGTGCAAACTGTGTCCATGGAATAAAATGTTGTTGTTAAAGAAAAGACATGCAAGAATTCCAAGAATGCAGCAATCAATGTATCCAATCGCAGAAGTAATTAAGTAGCAAATTCTCAAGCAAATTAAAAGTTCATCTTTATGTTGTTCCATTTGAACCACTTCCTTATCAGTTATCTGTTCCGGTTTAAGTTTGGTCATAAAGCCATTTTTATTGGTTGAAAGCTTTCTTGTTCAAAAAATCATTGGCTGGTTAGGCGCGAGTAGTAAGGTCTGGTGAACACAAAACTTCGAAGGGGTTCTATTGAAAATGTTTTACAAGAATTGCAATGCAGTGCGGTTTAACGTCCTACGGTTCTGCTCCGACTAGGATAATAAAGACGGGGCTATTGAAGACGGTGATGCACCATACAGTGTGCGATGAAGGAAATATCTAACTGCCAATGCTTCTGTCCTGCACTCCTTACAAGGGGAAACCACTCCGGACAATCCTTATGAACTTTCTTTTGTCAACATGGGGACCGAACCCGCTACCTCCAGGTTAGCTAGTCAGTGTCTTACTCACTTAGCCACCGTAGCTCCTGTGAAACAAAGGGAAACAGCAATCGAAAGTACAAACAAACAATGGTTTGAAGTTGATTCTCCGCAATTATCATACCATGCTTCATACCAGAAGAAACATGCAGTTTATAACAATTGAAAAGGATACTAAATAAAATATATACATATAGTATGTCACCATGCATTTATTAAAGTATATACATGCAGTTTATTGTAAAAAGAGGAAAGGTGGCGAAGCAGGAATCCTCGTTAGGTTCCCTGGTTTCCATGGTACACAGTGATAAAAAATATACCTAAAAGTCTCTTATTTGGTCAAAAAGTTTTGACTTTGAAAGTCGTCCGCTCTGTAACAACATCTCTCGTCGTCAATATTTGATAATAGAAATTTCTGTTGGCTAAAATCATTGAGGAAAGTCGCCATTTTGAAAATTTAACACACCCAGAATTTCCAATGTTACTGGATAATCAACCACGTAAAAAAACAAACCCCCGGTTACGCATGAGCAATGGAACTTTTGCGTTAAAGTCATGAAGGAATTGCGCTCCTTTTCGAATTTAATCATTTCATAAGAATGAACATTTTGGTAGATACGATAAAATGTTCTGTGCGATGAATAAGACATGGATTTACACTTATCGGTATGAAAATACTGAGGATGTTGTAAATGAAAGAAAATATTTGCGAACTGCTGTTATAATTGATGTATGTTAATTTAAATAAGTTAAAATTAACTGGCTGTCAAGCCGTTAACCGGGTGTGGGGTGGGGTGGATGGTTAGCGTGTGCGCGTTGTATCATAAGGTCTGTCATTGAGTCAACTGGTTTCGATTCCCCAGTTGTAAGTGACAAGGTGTAGAGTCGGTTGTCCAACCTTGTGGGCTTTCTCCAAGTGCTACGGTTTCCTCCCACTGCTAAAGACCCCTACCTAGTTTGTATCGAGTGAACGTTAAACCCCATCTCTCGCCCCTCCCTCCTCCCTCTCTCTCTCTCTCTCTCTCTCTCTCTCTGGAAATATTCAACAGTGTCCACAATTTAAACTTTGTTTACATTATGGTTCCAATGACTCCCCAATGATATGAATTGAATCAATTTATTACCAAATCCCGGAAATCAACGGGTAAGAATTTTCCCAAATTTAATGTCACGGTGGTTATAAAATGTAAATAAAGCAATGAATTACTGTTATATCAAAAGGAGTTTTAGTTTTTCTTACTAACGTGCGAGAGAACCTCCCATTAAACATATATACCATAGTATTGTATTATTATAAAGCTATGTGTTTTTTATAATATTAAATAACATGTACAATATGTGGCTTGCATCCAGTATGCATATATTATTTGCTGTATTTTATATCCGAAGAGAAAGTCTTTATGATGTGTACTCGGTTGCCATAGGGTGATTGGTTGAGTCTATTTAAAATCCACTCGCTATACAATAAATACAGTGTAATCGGAGATTTCATTGATTTCAATTTTTTGGGAATGTGCCCCATGTGAACCGTGTATATCATGTCATTCGGTATGTCATCTCTCTATTTATCTATAACTCTGTGCAACAAAATCATACCCAATAAACATACTTTTATTAATATCATACTATCGGTTGACCTGACGTAGTACGGGTATACCCAGGAACCGATAGTAACGTAACTCCGGGAGCGGTATGACATCGCCACTGGACATGTTTTACTATCGGTCTGAGCTATCCATATACATGTACACCAAATGTCAGCCTAGTGTAGCCGTCAATCCTGCACAGACAGATGGACAAACAAGAGAGAGAGAGAGAGAGAGAAAAAATGGGGTTTAACGCCCACTCGACATAAACTAGGTCATTTCGGACTAACATATGTTTTTTTTAAAAATTTTATTTCAATAATTCGCTTGCGCGTAGGGGTCTTTAGCAGTAGGAGGAAACCGGAGTGCCCGGAGGAAACCCACGAGGTTGAGAAGGCGCCCCTATCTTCATGCCACATGCCCTCACGCCAGGGCTCGAAACCCTATCTATATAAGTAGACCAGAATGATTAAAATACAGATCGATATTTAGTTTCCTTTTTTTATACTGTTGATCATGGCCACTACTATATGAAGATCTGACCGGTTGTAGTGGAAGGTCGTGTCAGGGGTCATACGAGCGGCTTTTCAAAGCCGTATGTAGATAAAGTTTAATGGTCGCATGGTATTCTGATTAAAATACAGATCTATATTTCGTTTCGCTTTTTATCATTTCGATCGCCTTTACCACATGAAGATCTGACCAGTTGTGGTGGAAATTCGGGTCAGGGGTCATACGAGCGGTCTTTGACCCTATGACGTCAGGCATTTGATTAACCAAAAAACCTTGATGTTGCTAGAGTGGGTTACCCGAAGCCCCGTGCACCTAACGCCCAAAACTCGCCGTTTCCTCATGTCATCCAGAACGTTGGCTATATAACAACTCTTCCGGGTCTTAGTGTAGCAAAGAGAAATTTTAAACTATAAAAAACGAAACGAAATAGGACCTGTGTTTTAATTGGATTGTAGGTAGACTGAAACGCGCACCATTTATAGTTGTGACCTAAAGTAACCTAGGATACAGTCGCAATCTAAGCCCCATTTCGCTACAGGTTGGCATAACAAGGAGAATTTAAGTAAAAGGATCTTGTAAAATATTATGAAAGCGGAATAAATAGGACACCTTCCAAAATGCTTCAATTGCCTTCCGTGTTTGCAAATATATGACAACTGAAGATTTATAAACCTTCGGCATCCTCTACAGACGATATCCAGCGCCATCTATGACATTCACTCAAATCTTTCGATGGTCCTCTGGGAGATAATCTGCCGTTGATTTCATGAGTTGGTTTTTTATTCAATATTATTTAATTTATTTGGGTACCTGTCAATGTGGATAAAACAGTGGGAAATATGATATTTTAAAGCCCCAATAACACTCTTGTTGTAACTATATAATATGTCCCAATCTTCATTCTGGTCAACAAATCGAATTATTTTAGAATATTCCAATTAAATGATGATATAAATTTCAACTTAACACACCTATTTTAAAAAATTGGAAAAATTCAACCAATTGATTTGAAAAGTCTAACGTAAACCTTTTCAAATGTGACTTGGATTTTAAAATATTTTCGAACCCTCTGGACAAGTAAAATAGGTTGTAATGGATAATTTACACAACAGGTAGGACACTAAAACATCTAGTACTTAGAGGGTATTATTTATTTTCTGGAGATACCAAGCCAGCAAGAATGTTATTGTCCCTTTAAGTTCAAATGACTTTAGATTAGACATGAAATCCAATAACGTGCAAGACGTATATACTGTGTGCCCTTGACCTTCAATATGCAAATTATCCACATATTGACGGTAAAGATAGGAGTACACAGGTTAGATAAAAAGCCACATGTTAATAAGAACCCCATCCCGTTGAAATGACCTATTTACATGTACATTATACACTGCAAACAGTGGGACTTTCTTAAACCCTAATGGGCTTATTGACATAGTCATATACACTACAAAAAAATAGGACGTTGTCACACCCCATTTGATTTCAATGAGTTCAATGAGCTTTTTTCGTAATCGTATACACTACAAATAAAATTAAAGTACCCCCTCACACACACAAAAACAAACAAACAAAAATACCCCCCACGCATACACATACGTACATTGGCAACCCCCAACCCCCCACACACACACACCTTATAACATTAAATTCCTGATCACAAAATTATGCAAGAAGACTGTTATGAGGTTTGGGAAACACAAAATGTTGATCCTGTTATGAGATTTTAATCAGAATTTTGGCAATATCTCAGAAGCACTGTGTTGAGCGGAGGTGCAGACTCGGGAACAATATTTCACACCGTGAGTGGTAATGAAAGATGTGATTTCCAGTCCAAACCTTCCACTCGGCTCCAACCGTGGATGATAATTAACAGCTTTTCTCCTGAATAACGGTGTGCCGACGCTATCTTGCCACGATTCCTGATTTGAACCCGGTTGGGCACTTGAGGCTTCTGGTGCAGACTCGGACACAATTGCAGACAGCTCTTCGTAGGAAATGGCAACATTACTGTTTTAGGGCTCCCTTCGAGTACTATATATACTTAGAGTTTTTCACCTATCACCAATTGGGGGGGGGGGGTAGTCAAATGGTTATCAAGTGCGCGCTGTGCCATAAATTCTTCATGGAGTCACCTGGCGTGGTTTCGAATCCCCGGTTGTACGTGACAAGAAGTAAGGTCGCCTTTCCAACCTCGTGAGATTTCTCCGGGTCCTCCCGACTGCTAAAGACCCCTACGCGCAAGCGAATGTTTGAAATAATATTAAACAATATGTTAGTCCCGAAATAATCTAGTTTGTGTCGAGTGGACATTAAACCCCATCTCTCTCTCTCTCTCTTCTCTCTATCTCTCTCTCTCTCTCTCTTTAACCAATCAGCTCATCATGTCGTTTTGCCTATGGCTACTCTTTAACATATGTTATAAAAAAGAGAGAATATGATTAGACCTCTCTTCTCACGACAACGATTTTATTGTGTGTTTAAGGTGACTTTAAGTGTAAATAATGTAATTAAATCGACGTGTCCATAATTTATATTTAATAGATACAAACATGGTCCAGCTTTACTTCAATAATTCGCTTGTTCGTAGGTGTCTTTAGTAGTGGGAAGAAACCGGAGGACCCGGAGAAACTCCGGGAGATTGGACAGGCGACCCTACTCCTTGCTCCTTGACACTACAACCGGAGAATCGAAACCACGCCAGTTAACTCAATGACAAAGGGAGAAGATGGCCTTGCATCAATGAAATTACATCACAAAGTGATCCTTCATTATTATAAAAATGATTTCTCTGTTTAAAAAGTTCAATTTGTATGTATGCCTATGTAAATTAGAGACGATGGCATTTCCTTAACAGAAACCTGGCAAACCCCCTCCTGCAAAAATTCCTGGACCCGTCCCTGTGTAGGCATACATACACGGTAAGCATTTTTTTCCGTCCACCGGAGCCTGGTCTTATGACGTCATATGAGGATTGTGGGTTAGGATAAGGGTTAGGATAAGGGCTGTGGCCTGCAGATTTCGTCACAGTCTCGAGATGTAGACAGGGCTAGCCCTAACCCTAACCCTGGGCCAAGCCTAACCCTTATCCTAACCCACAATCCACATATGACGTCATAAGACCAGGCTCCGGTGGACGGTAAAAAAACGTTTTCCTACATACACACTGAACATTTTAAAGACAATTTCTAATATGAATTAATAGGATCGTATCGCCATTCAATTCATTGATGCAAAGCATTAAGTATGATATCGCATAGGGGGGGGGGGGCCTAGTGGTCTAGAGTGCCGCGCTTCGACCTTTAGCTGGTCGGTCACCTCGGACTTGCGGCTGTGGTTTCGATCCCTGGTGTGAGCGTATGTGGCATGGAGATAAGGGCGCCTTCTCAACCTCGTGGGTTTCCTCTGGGCACTCCGGTTTCCTCCCACTGCTAAAGACCCCTACGCGCAAGTAAACGATATGTTAGTCCCGAAATGACCTTGTTTGTGTCGAGTGGACGTTAAACATAATGCCTATATCATTAACTCGCGCTTTGAATGTCCAAGCCATCCCACCACCCGGATAATCACGCCACCGTAACACATTTATCGTCATAAGTGTTGTTTTACATATTTTCTACATGTACCATAACCCCCCTCCACTTTGAGAAACTTTTTCAAAAATTATTTTATGTTAAAATTCCTATAATCCAAGATTTTAAACGTGTGGCTGTTTTTTGTGATAAAAATGTTTTTCATTCGGGAGAAATGAATGAACTAAAATACGGTTTAACGTCCTACTGTTCTGTTCCGACAGGGATAATGAAGATCAGGCATACGCCATTACAGTGTGCTAGGAGAGGAATTTTATCCGGGCAGGGGGGGTGGGGGGTGTGGAATGGCCTACTGGTCTAGAGTGCCGCGCTTCGACCTCCAGCTGGCCGGTCACCTCTGGATTGCGGCTGTGGTTTCAAGCCCTGGTGTAAGCGTATCTGGCATGGAGATAGGGGCGCCTCCTCAACCTCGTGCGTTTCCTCCCACTGCTAAAGACCCCTACGCGAAAGCGAATTATTGAAATAAAAATAAACCATACGTTGGTCCCAAAATGACCTAGTTTGTGTTGAGTGGACGTTAAACCCCATTTCTCTCTCTCTCTTATCCGGACAGCGACACTATGACCTACCCTTAAATCGAATTCAACTGTCCAGGGCCTTCGTCCTGCACCACGTCGGAGAAACCTGATGAACTTTCTCGGCCGAAGTTAGGATCGAACACCCGACCCCCAGACAAGCGATCCAGCGTCTTACCCACTTATCCACCGTGTCTCCCCTGTCAAACAAATATAATAGGTGATAAACTTTGTAGAAATATAACCCCAGTTCTATATCATTTGTCTCATCCAATATTATTGATAGGTAAAATATAAATCAGCTATCAATAAATGAAATGAAATGGGGTTTAACGTCCTGCTCATGTATCAATACCCAATCACCTTGAATTAAAAGGCTGGATAGTCGACCTGAAGTTGAATCATAAATTGTTCACACGTATTTATAAAACGCCCCATAAAGTTGTTCATGAGTTTAAGTGTTCCTTGATAGTTTGTCGAGAATAAACACTTTTTTTTAATTTCACCATCCTCGGTAACAAACAATCAGACAATCTTTCAAACACTACTGATGTCAATTGTATAAAATAACACGGCTTACCTGAAGTATTTCTTATATCTGCTACATTTAAATATTACATATTAATCCGTAAAAAATAGTTTAATCCAATATATATTCCGATATATTACTGAACGCTACTTCAAGCGAGTTATATCACCATTTTTTGGTGACTACTGAGTAAGCAGACGTCGTCTGCCTATGTCGAGATAATTATAGAAATAAATTGTTCGGAAGTAGGTTATAGCAAAAGTTATGCATAGCTTGTTGTCTCGTATAACTAAGCGCGACGTCCTATGGAAAACCAAATAGCTCTTTATTTGATGTCCTTAATCTTTATTTTTTCATTTGTTATGCATAGCTTATAGTCTCAAATAGCATAAGCGTGACGTCCTATGGAAAACCAAATAGCTTTTTATTCGATGTCCTTAATCTTTATTTTTTCATTTGTTGTCATATTTCGACATTTGTCTGCTAATTTGTATCTTAAAATCACTATGTTTTTCTAATCAGACATTTATCATATCAGATTTGTAAATTGTATCTTTTGCTTAATTTATTTACATTTTAATTTAAAAGTAAAAATTTCTTTTCATCAGAAACGAAAACAAATCTCGAACAACAAATTTCCGTATACAAATTTTGAAATACCAAGGTCAAGAATATTTCTCCACATCCATCAATCCTAAATATTATGACGTAGATTATAGAACCAATCTGTTTATAAATTAATCTCGGTCATGGAGGGCCTCATAGTCTTCAACGTACGGAGGGTCTGGGTCTGTGGCCCACTGCCCATGCGTAACCGAGAGTTTGGTTATCTATGTGATTGATTAGCCTTTCGGCAAGTCAAGTAAGAGAGGCGCCGTTCCTAAAATAAATCCCACAATTCACGACGAATTAAGATTAATTGAAAAAAATATGAATAAGGTTCATGAAGAGAGAAATTTTGCAACATGAAATTTAAGTCTTTTGGATATTGAATTTGAAATGCAATGGATTTTCTGCAATGGTAGTTTAAATAATTTTATGGGCGTCAACACAACATCTTGTTTTGGGGCTAGTTTCCTCCCTTAGACTTTATTTATGATAATGTTAAAGAATGGTTAATGGTGCTAATGACCTATTATCCTCAACCCATTCTGACGAATTTGGGCCCTGTGCAAATTTTGGACCACGTACGAAGCCGAGTATTCTGCATGTTATTTTGATAAAACAAATGAATGCTAATCATTTCTTGATCTCGCTTCGTGAGCCCATTTTAATTGACAGCTTCTTACGCACATGAACATCATATTCACCTCATTGAACTGTTAAATACATTGATGACAATAATTCTTATTCGATAACAGTCTCAGAAACTTAATAAGCTGTTCATTAAGGACTAAGAATTAAGAACACTGAATAAAGAGCTATTTGGTCTTCCATATTGTCCTTTATAAAGGTAACTTATGGAGCGGAACATGCGACACGGCCCCTGAATAAGTAACCATTGAATAAGTAACTCTTGGATAAGTAACACGTAATTTGAAATGAAATGAAACGGGATCTATCGTCCTACAGTTCTGCACTATAGTTTCGTGTGTCGTGTTTTCCGTCTCGCTGAGACCGACCGCGCCATAACTTTTCTTTCATTAAAACTATGATATAAAGATTATTACATTAGCTTATTTTCGGTTTAACATAACATAACAGTTACCCCATGTTCCTTATATTAAGCAACATTCGCGAGTTTTACAACATCTAACCGTTGCTTCAATACTCAGCAACTCCCGCACTTTGCGCTAGTTGTTTTTACAAGTGATTAATTAACATTGTCCAATCAGAGTTCGTGGCACATAACATACTATAAACAAACAGTTTTTTTTAAATTGAGAGACTCAGCAACCGTGACATTGATCGATCTTTGAACTTTGCAACTTGATTGTCACATGTAAGCATTTTAGTTAAATCCACGAGACTTGGTTTTCACGACGGCCGATGAGTCTGATAGGTTCCCAAGCTGGGCTTGTGCCAGTCAAACTTAGTGCCGAAATATGCAGGGTATTACGTGAAAGGCTTGATAAGATGTTTGTAGTTAAGGCAGAGGCGGATCAAGGCACTTTGTGGGACTTTTTTGACGTAGTAAAACTAAGACCACTATAAGAGAAACGAACTTTTCCTACTATCTTCAAGCTGTAAGTTTTGTCACTTGTAGTCAAGTACTTCTACCTTCATACAACCGAGTTAGATCCGTCGTAAGCGTAGTCCAGTGAATTAAAAAATGTAAAAAATAAAATTTAAAAAGGTCGTCGAAAATATTATGAGCCCTAGTTTTTTCTTGGGCCCTAGGCAGCTGCCTACATTGTCTATAGGGTAATGTACGTTAATTAAATAGATGCATTCCATTATTCATGCTTTTAAATATAGCATTTACCATGCTACATAACCTAACTGGGCATCAACATATAATTCAGTAAATTCATGCTTTTAAATATAGCATTTGACAGGCTACATAACCTAAGTGGACATCAACAAATAATTCAGTAAATTCATGGTTTAAGTAAAGCAATACATTTGGTATTCTCTTCCTGTGGTGCAGAACTAGAACCAAAGAATATAAAAATAGCAGCCACTAATTATTTACAGGGGCGGATCCAGGATTTTCAGAAAGAGGGGGCGTGCTGCACCAACTTGGGAGTGCGAAGCCCGGAACTGAGATTTTTGAGTGTAAAAAATACTCACAAGGCCTAATTTATACTAGTACTGTAAATTACGATTTCCAATCTAAACTATTTTTGTTCTCCTTTCTCGTGAGAATATATGGAGCTCAAAATTGTTCGCCACCTCTAAAAATAGAGGGGGCGTGCGCCGGGTGCGCCCCCACTGTATCCGCGCCTGATTTATATAAGGTTTCCCTTGTTGGATCCAAATTAAAATCACGTCTGTAGTTTTGGGGTTAGTATGAATGGACGTTCTACACTCCATTGTCTTTCAATGCCTTCTGGGCAGTTTCCCGCACAAACCAGCCTGACAGTGACCCTAAAGCCTACTCTTAATTCCAATTGCCTCAGTGTGGATACTTATGAAGTGTTGCCATTGCTATATTCGGGGCCTCGGCCAATTCGAACGACATTCCAGCACTCCCTATCTTGCGCCACTGGCAAGAAACCAAACAGGAAACACCCAAGCGACACTCTAGGCCCAAATCGTGATAAAATTGGTGACAAAGATTAAATTAATAAAACTTGAAAGGTTAAGATAACTTACATACATCTTTGAAATGGCGTCTTATGTCGGAACGTCTTAGAAATTCCTTGTCGCGATTTCGCCATTATTCCTTTATTGACTACTATAACGACTGACCTAACACTAAATTCGTTCATAACGTGATGGATGACACCCTCTTTGTTTTTCTAACACCTAAACGGGAATCTTGTAGCAATTCCATCTTATCACACATTACGATATGTCACAATTTGTCACGAGAAACGACATGGTGCGTCTAAAGTTTCACGAACAGACGGCTTGTAAAATTTGATACAGTAGTGTTCTGTAATGTCGGTCATATTCAAACCGTTTCAGTTTAGAACGTGGTTGTAATTCCCACCCATTGAATCACTAGACGATAGATCGTAGTTATACGAACATCCCGACATAAAAATGGTATCCTTTGAATTAATTAGAAAACATTTCGTTACTGCATGTACATTCCACTATTCAAATCCCGACATAAAAATTATTTATTTTTTAAAAGATTAACTAGAAAACACATCACGACTGTAAGATCATTCCATTATTCTAACACATCGTCAATGTACGAACATGGCACTGAACGAACATGTCACTATTATAACACAAAAATTGGATTTTTTAAAAATTAACTAGAAGACACATCGTGACTGTGTGAAGAAGATTCCGACAGAAAAAAATGTCTACTTTGAATTTACTAGACAATATTTGGTGGCCGACATAAAAAAAAACCAAACTATTCTTTGAATCTGCTGTAGGTCGTACCTCCTTTATGATATTCTAATACATCGACAATCAATAATTCTATATTTTGAATTAACAAAAGAACACTTTGTCAGTGTACTTCCTTCACGATATTCCAAAACACCGACAGAAAAATGTCAACTATAAATTGCAAATCAAAAAGAAATGTCGCTTTTCACCACCTGTCTCGCCATTAAAATTTGAGAAACACAAAAGAATTAAAATCCTCCACGTGTTGGTTGTTCAATTCAGTCAATATTTGAAGAAACGCGGCCAATATGTTTGAATCGACGCTCTAAAATTATCAATAAGCGAACCACAATAATAAACAGCAACATTTTCTATATTCCTCTTAAGACATCAGAGACTCGATGTTTGTAATCCATCAGACCATCTGTGCCAGTTTAAACCTGTTCTTCCTAGGTTATAGTGTCTTGTATACATGTCAGATCTTAACAGTTCTATGACTGTTAAAATAATTTTAACTCATAATAATAATAACAATAACCATGTAACCTACTGGGTACAAAATCAGCAGTTTTTTACGCGTATTTGTTTATTTAATGTATTTACATATCCTTTTCGACTTTTCAACATGTTGACTTAACTTTGTTATGTATGAACGGCGTCCGACCTATTCGAATTCTCAAATGCAAATTTACAAATGCGCTAATCAACAATCCCCTCTAGTTTCACAAAATTCCAACGATAACTAACATTGATTGCGTTTATAAGCTTTAACATATAAATAAAATCGCCCTGCTGTTCTGTAACAACTAGGAAAATGAAGAAGGGCATGGATCATGCAGAGTATTATGGAGGAAATTACACCTAGCCTTCGTCGAAGTGACAACATCAGGCGCGGATCCAGGATTTTTTGCAGGGGGGGGGGGGGTACAGGTTATCTATCTGCACGACAACTGGGTTCTGTTCCTTGTCAGTCCCCGTCCAGCATCGAGATTCTCCTTTCAATTTGCAAGAGATTCCTTTCGCTTAAAATGGCGCATCGGGACTTTAATTAAACCTATTATATATCATTATAACTTATTAATTCTTCGTTTCGTTGTATTTTCTTTTCAACTTCTTAAAATCTCTTCCATGCATATGACTGTACCGCCTGGTAGACCGTTGGGATCTGTTAGTCTGTATAACCCGCACTAGGCCAACGCCGTTGTTAAGTGCAATTCGTATCTAACGAGAGAGAGAGAGAGGGAGAGAGATGGGCTTTAACGCCCAGTTGTCACAAACTGGGTCATTTCTGGATTAATATGGGTCAATTTTATTTCTATAATTCGCTTGCACGTAGTAGTTGGAGGAAGCCGTAGGATCCGTAGAATCCCACGAGGTTGGACAGGTGGCCCTACCCCATGTGTATACTAACTTTGCGTATACTGACGACACGGCCCGCAGGGCAATCTACCAACATACACTGTTCCGGTATTACTCAAATGGAATGAAATGAAATGGGGTTTAACGTCTTATTCTTATGCTCCTAACCTGGGCTAATGAAGACGGGCATACGCCATACAGTGTGCTATGAGGGAAATTTTGCCCGGCAGCGGCGCTACGGCCTAATCTTATATCGAATTCTATCCGAACGACTTGAGCTGTCCTCAACAAACTAATGCACAGATTGGCCATATACGTGTTGTATCAACTGTGATTAAATGCCTCGGTTTTAACCAAGATATTCGAAAGATTTAATTTGTTTGGTCAGAATATTGACCTAGAAGGCATCCCGTCTGGTTAACGCACGGTACACGGTAAAAACAAACATGAAATCTTGAATAGAATATTTAAAATAAAACAATTCGACAACCAGGCGAATTCTTAAAGTTTCCTGGGTTCGCGTTAACCCAATTCTCACATGGTAATGGATTTAGCAGATGTACATAATATATTTTGTTAAACGACCAGCGTGTTCAACAAAATATGAAATGAAAGTATCATTTTTAGACTCCCACATTTTCATGTGGACGTATATTGTTGTCGGGCCGGACGTCCGCCCGTCAACTTTACAGGTCACAATTTTCATCCGATTTTGACGAAACTTGCAATATGGGTCTATTTCCCAAAGATCCCAGTTTCTGTCGCAATTGACATGCATCGGACCGTAATTTCATAGATTATGTCCCCTGATTTTTCGAAAATCAGAACTTTCATCCGATTTTAATGAAGCTGGAAATGCATATCGGATCGTAATCTCATGGATTATGTCCCCTGATTATACGAAAAATCGTGTATTTAGCTAGTCGTCACCGTTTTTATCCGATTTCAAAATAAACGTTCGAATATCACCGTTACAACCTAATGATGATTGAGAGTGAATTTGGTGAAAATGACCGCTCCTCGTATTGTGTTCTTTTCCTCAGATTAAATGACAGCTCAGGCGTGGGTGCAAAGGGGTCTGCCCCTGTTTTTCTACTGCCTTTCACTTTAGGTATGTATGTAAGGGATGTAAGGGGGGGGGGGGGCGGCGTCCCTCTGATTAACATTCGAAATTCTGTATACCGGTAAAGTTGAAATATCACTATTAGACATGTACGCGGCAATGAACCTTCGCAATTTCTTTCGGCAATTATTTAGCACGCTGATTAGTTAATCAAATGTCTGACGCCATGGGGTTAAAAGCATCTCGCGACTTATCGCTACAACCGGTTCGATCTTTATGTAGTGTAGGCCATCGAAAGTGTAAAAAAACAAAAAACGAAATATAGATCTGTATTTTAATCAGATTGATTCTTTGTGGGTTTCCTCCGGGCACTCCGGTTTCCTCCCACTGCGAAAAACCCCTACGCGCAAGCGAATTATTGAAATAAAATTAAACCATATGTTAGTCCCAAAATGACCTGGTTTGTGTCGAGTGGACGTTAAACCCAATTCCTCCCTCTCTCTCTCTCTTTGTGGGTTATTCCAGTTAAAAGACACATTATGGGAGATACGATAGAGAGTTGGCAGTTCTCACTATAATAGTTAAAAACCAAATAATGTAAAGGTAATTTGCTGAAAATTTCAGTCAAATTGATCCACTATGAGCCGAGGACGATGCGTGTGAAATTCCGCCTAGCCTCGGTCATCATTAATAAAATCATTAATATAAACAGCATAGTCTCGATTATCCAGATCTTAAATTAAATTCAAATGGCCGTTCAGCGGCATGTAGGAATCTAATCCAGCTAACATCGAAGGCTAGCCTTGACGCCCAGAGTTTATGATGGTCTCGATAAGTTAATTAATGTCTAATTGATAATTTAGATAACATTTCAGGCCTATAGAAAGACTCGTAATAGGCAGATTTTGCTCTTGCATAATGGTGTACTTCTTTTTGTCTCGGGGGTTGGGATGGCCTAGTGGTCTAGAGTGCCGCGCTTCGACCTCTAGCTGGCCGGTCACCTCTAGCTTGCGGCTGTGGTTTCGAGGCCTGGTGTGGCATGGAGATAGGGGCGCCTTCTCAACCTCCCACTGCTAAAGACCCCTACGCGCAAGCGAATTATTGAAATAAAATTAAAACCATATGTTAGTCCCGAAATGACCTAGTTTGTGTTGAGTGGACGTTAAACCCCATCTCTCTCTCTCTCTCTCTCTCTCTCTTTTTGTCTCAGCCACCCAATATGCATAGGATGATGACCTATGCTGGGTTATCCAGCCCCCAAAGCTCCACGTCATATCGTTGCATCTATAGTTGACTCTAAATCTATCCATGCTTAAATGTATGGATGTCGTCAAAGTGGTTTCGTGTCACGTAATATCGGGTCGAAAAGGTCGCCGGGTTGTTGTACTTATTCGAAAGAAATTCAAACAGACCCATGTTTAGTTTAGTAAAGCTTTTTCTAAAGGCCAGGGCACACGATTGTTTTTTTTTTTTTTCGCTTGTTGAAGCTACCGACAATACAAACATCCCCCACAATACACTGCATTAGTCGTAAAATAGGAAGTGAAGCCCCATTCCTACCATGAAATCGCCCGTGTGTGCTGGGCTTTGTCACGTGCGCAAGATGTCTGTGACATGTCGTGTATAAAAGATTAGGGCGGATTGATGAAGAAAGTAAACATCCGAGGAAAGTATATTTGAATATGTTTGTGTTCAATCTTATGACGCTGGTACTTGTGGTTTATTGCTGTTTACTTGTATGTATATTAAGGATGGATTGGTGAATATATATAAACAATTATATCTACCTAAACATACAGTAACATGAACTTTATCTACTTTAAACATATGTTATTCAAGACCTAAATCTGCCTATCGTGGGTCTTTCAGTAGGCCGGAAATGTTATCTAAATTATTAATTAAATATTAACTAACAAAACAAGTCCATAATCAACTCATGGCATCAAATACTCGAGATTAGAATCGGTTCGCCATTTAAAAATTTAATTTAAAGATAGGTTGCCAGACAACGAAACATACGCTCAGAGCAGCTAAATCGTCCAGGCAGTCAACAAGAGCAGTAAAAATGCACCAAAATCTGATTAAGAGTAACTTACTAAATAATTATCAGAAAATAATTGGAATTGGAGTCCTTGCTAACGTTTAGTGTACAAACATTTAATAACATGGATTTAGCTGTTCAATTTATCAAAATTCATTGAAAATCAATATACTTAAGGCGTGGCTGATTTTGGAAGAAAGAAAAACTTTTTTGCGACGTCATTTATAAATTGTGATTATTTTTAAAGGATGGTTGATTTAGGACAAAACCACTTACAAAATGGGATAACTTTGTATAATGTCAGCAGATTATTTAAAACGCTATGGTGATTCTATTTTCTAAATATCTTGGTCACAGACAGGCCCTCCACTAAAAATACACCCTTGGTTGCTTCTTTTGTTTGTTTTTTTTTAAAGATATCAGCCCCGGTTATTGTTGGCCAGTGATGCTTGACGGAGTACCTGGTAAGGGGTCGGTCGATAAACCAAGGTCCGTATATGCATAGGCGTGCAAGTAAAAGAAATTCGAACTAAGAGTAGGGTGTATTTCCGCTGTTCAGACCACATTTTCCAATAGCACACTGCATGGCGAATGCCCTTCTTCATTAAACCAGTCGGCATAGAACAGTAGAACATTAAACTGGTGCACAGACCTCTAATATGAGTAATGCAGTCACGAGCCAGGTACTGCATGTGCGGTTGGTCATTGAGTCAACTGGCATGGTTTCGATTCCCCGGTAGTACAAGACAAGAAGTAGGGTCACCTGTCCAAACTTCGTGGGATTTCTCCTAGTCCTTCGACTGCTAAAGACCCCTACGAGCACGCAAGTGATCCGCTATTCGCATTAGAGCATTAGACCTTATCATAATATCATGTGCATGATATTAGCATGGTCCTTAATCAGTGATCCATAAAAACTTACTCAGAGTCAAATTAATTTTAAAGTGGGCCACTGGTTGATGTAGGGCGGCGTTTCCCAACCTCTGGGTCGCGAGCACTTTTCGTGGGGTCGCGGACTAGTCTGAGAACTTTAAATAAAAATGTTATCTTTTCATGTAATCTATCTATGCATCTTCAATACATGGCAAAATAAAGTGCCCGAAATCTAATAAAACACTAATTTTACGAACTGGAATTGCTTGAAAACGCGTTTGCGGTCGTCAAATATGCCAAAATGTTCTTTGTGGTCCATACAACGTCAGACCCGCTTCTTCGCCTCTCGAAGAAGACCGGCGCCGCTATCAGTAAACGAGAAATGTTTTCGAATCTGTACTGGGTTGACTATGAATTAAAACATTTTGTTTCGAGCAACTCTATTTTGTGCGACTTTCGATTATTATTTGTGAATGCAGCTGCAACAGTCAGTTTGGATGGGTGGAATTCAGAGTCGGACACTTTTGGAGTTGCTTACACGGGCTAGAATAGCAGGAAACGCATTTGCGGTGGTTAATTTTCACAATTTTCTCGGACGATTGATTGGGTGTAGATTACATTGAAGTTGTTGTATTCGCGTTTGGGAGCGTCAAATTTTCAAAATTTTACCTCAACGGTCCCGTCTTCGTGAACTGTAAACGATTGATTGGTTGATTGCTAATCGATTTCCTCTCAATAATTTGTTATCAGACTTTAAAATAAGTAAACAATAATAAAAGTGGATGATAGTGATGTTTCGTAGTAAAATGTGACTTTGTTCTTCGAGGGGTCGCGATCTGATCCTGGGTCAGGAATTGGGTCGTCACCCAAAAAAGGTTGGGAACCTATGATGCAGGGGCTGTGTGCACACGACCTCCCTAGTTGTGTTCTGTGTGCCCCACGTGACATGCATATAAGTGGTCCCAAATAGTTCACTTTGAAAGTCGTCCGCTCAGTGAATTTAGTCGACGTATTCTATATTTGCATATTTGAAAACCGATAATACAATATGATCGAGTCGCCATTTTGAATGATTATGTCTAGATATGCAGTGATCGTGCAATTAACTCCCCCATTGCTATTTAGCTTTAATGAAACCACAGTATATATACTATGTTCGACTTTATACTAAATAGCAGTAGTTCAGTAAATACGCAGTATGGTAATTAATTTTTAAAAAAAACCAATAATTATTTGTTTAAAAGTTATTGTCGCTCATATATTTAAATTTCCGTGCATGTTTTTAGCTTGATATTAGAAAATGAACATTTGTGGATTTGGCGTTTTATGTATATAATATAAATGGACATTATTATTACATATTACACAAACGATCTTCAACGTATAATATGGTATATGTCTTGATTCATTTCTCCATAATGTACGCCTATATTTAATTTAAAACATTTGCCACTTAGATTATATCGCAGCGCTAACTATCATATTTGTATGTAAAGTGCAAGAGTGAATGTGTTTGTGCGGTCTGTGTTGTGGCTAAGTTCGGGTTTCAAATAACAGACATTTGACACGGTTCATTAAAATCGACAGAGACATGTGTGTTCCATAAACACAGTTATTAAATGTAGAAAATATTTTCTTGTATAATGGAATATAGATAAGAATCTAAAAAGAGAGTTTTTTGAAATTATGATCTGGTTTTCGTCCCGTCAATGGGGGACTAAAACGTCTTTCCATACTGCATCAATCCGGTTAATTCTGGCTAAATAGCAATTTAGATTTACAATACGTAAAGTAGAAGTGTAACCTCTGTTTTGTTTTCGTCCAAATTCAAAATAAACAACTGGGCGGCCTTGCTTTTTAAGCCTCTTCCCCGTTTTTAGCACTAATTCTAGTGGGACTAGCACTGACAGTGTGTAAAGCGATTCGGGTCAGACAAAAAAAAACAATTCTTTCGCCCCCCCCACCCACCTCCGTATCTGTGTGTGTGTCTCTCTCTCCCTCTCTCACTTGCATGTAGGGATCTTTGAAGGGGATAACCGAGGGACCCGTAGGCCTAGACAACTCACGAGGTTGTCACGTACAAGCGAGAAATCGAAACCATGCCAAATGACACGTTGACCAATCCAGCCCACTCCCTCCCCTTAATTCGAAAAAAAGAAACGCGCCGCTGTTCAAGACAAAATGAAATGAATGGGGTTTAACGTCCTACTCTTTTGCACCTAACCTGGGCTAATGGAGGACGGGCATACGCCATACATTGTGCTATGAGGGAGATTTCCCGGGCAGCGGCGCTACGACCTACTCTTATATCGAATTCCAACTGCCAATGGATCTTTCACGTGCACTCGGGACCTCGGTTTGTCGTCCCATCCGAATGACTAGGCAGCTGTCCTTGTAGGTCCCTCCTTTTTCATCACTGAAAAGGGGAAATCGCGCCGGAAAATAGAGTTGAACATTCTCGACCAGTGCAGGGATCGAACACCCGACCTCCAGGCTAGCGAACCAGCGCCTTATCCCCTTAGCCACCGTGACCCCTGTTCCAGACAAATAAAAAAATTCAGATAATAACAAATCAAAAACATAACATTATATTAGTCTTAAAACCACCTTGAACAAGTGTTGACAAGAACTTGAACCCAATTCCATTCAAATATAATTTTGTTTTCCAATATAAATGTAAGCGCATTGTAGACCCATGGTGTGGCAGTGGGTCGGGTAGTGAAGAGTTACCTCCCCTATTTTAGTAAAAATTGGCTTTCGCTTATTTCTGTTATTAAAGTTGTGATAGGTTATCAAGTTAATTATATTATATGCTATATGTGCTAGATTATTACAGATATAAGTCAAGTCCATACCAGTTTAATTTTGTCTCCAAAAGAATGGGTGTTGCAAAAACAAAAACATTTTTAAAGTCAAGTTCGATACCTATGTTGGAGAACAGTGTTTCAAAAACTGGCTCTTTCTAGGCTGTTTTAAAATCACGGGCGTCAGATTTAATTGGTGGGGGGCGGGGGGTACTGTAAGTTCACTCTACAGTACTATCTCAATTTAAAAGCGCCGTAATATCGTTATTGACTCATATCCCATACCGATCGCGCAGCATCTCTATCGATATGATAAAGCCAATAACCTGATTAGTTTGCCACAAGAGTCCCTATTAAACACATATTTCAACTAGGAATCGGGGCATTGAAACCTGTGTATATATCGTTAAAACTTCATACAGTCCCCTCGAGATTATTTCAATCGCAATTCCTCGGCTAATGCCATATTAAATAATATAAACTACATACATGTATTTCGGAAATGTTTAGGTGATGCATCGAATAATGCTTGCTTCAATAAAGCTACAAATCACTCTGTAATTTGCACTCTGTCATTATCAAACGTAGGAGAACAGTGGACTATAACTGCCACCCCAAGTAAGGCGATGGTTAATGGACGATAATATTGGTTATCAATATTTCGGGAATATTGTGTGATCAATGCAGACGAGTTGGTTATTAAAGATTAGATATTGAGAAAATAGACAAGATTGAGAAACATGCCAACATACATAACAATACAATCTTTACAACAAGTTAAGATTAATATTCCGTTCAAACACTGAAGTTAAGATGGTTTAAAAACGCCGGTATTCGTTAGATTGATTTTAGTGCTTAGCCAATCAAAATTGAAGTACATGTATCTACTAAAATTTGGATTTTATCTTTAGGTAAGATTTCGAGAAACAGGATCCAGGTTTAACTTTACAGATGCCAATGTCTGAACAGAATATTTTTTAAGACATTTTTTACTTACCACAATGAAGAAGAAACTGTATTGGTTGTGGTAGCTTTATTGTTTGAGTTCTTCATTTTAGCTTTTGGTTTGATTAAAATCAACGACTGTTCGGCGTTATTGGGAGATTTCCTGGAAATAATACGTTGTTGTATTACTTGTTAAATACACGTAGGTATCATATTATTATTAGTGTACATGATTCCATTTCCAAACAACTTGTAAGTAAATCAATTCTTAATGCCTCGCGATAAAGCTTCTGTTTTATAGAAAACGGGGACAGTTTTCGACACTATCCGACGACACAAGACAATTGGCAGACACTTGTTGGTTATTTTGTGTGATTTAAATTCAATAGCATAGCCACGTTTGTCCACCCAAGTGATATTCTTGAACACTATAAAAATACTGCCAATAATGTTATTCTTGATCTCTCGAAAGCAATGTTGTCAATAGTTATATCCTTTGGCCATTCTATAGAAATGTAGTCGATATTGCAAAGAAATGTTGGATTACGGTTCTATTACAGACTACAAAATCGTTAAATATATAAGAAAAGTAATCAATATTGGTATATTGCAAGTTTCAAACTAAAACTTCTCCACATTAACTTTGGTTATAATAAGGTGAACTTGAGTTTCCTGTGTTAATATTAACTGTATTCATAATTTGAGTTTCCTGGTTAATATTAACTCTGGTTATAACAAGGTTCACTTGAGATTTCTGGGTTAATATTAACTCTGATTATAACCAGGTTTACTTGAGTTGTCTGGGTTATAACAAGATTTACTTGAGTATTCTGGTTAATATTAACTCTACTTATAACAAGATTCACTTGAGTTTTGTAGGGTAATACCTGAGTTTTCTGGTTACGACAAGTTTTACTGGAGTTTTCTGGGTTAATATTAACTATGGTTATAACAAGGTTTACATGAGTTTTCTGGGTTAATATTTATGTTAACTGTGATATATACAAGGTTTACTTGACGAGTTTACTGGGTTAATATTAACACTTCTAGCAGGTGTCCGAAGTTTATTTAACGTTTGATATAATGATAACTAAGTTTGTATCCCCACAATTACATCTTTATCATGTACAACATCTGGTTTTCTATCTTGTTTAATCGTTAATGGAATCCACATCATCAATAAGAACAGTCATTATAGTCTTCATATAATCCCTGATTAATCACATCTTCCAGAAAATTCCGTATACAACTCTCAGTTGTTTTGATGTTTATTTTTGAAGTTTTCTGTCATTTCAAGGGGTTCTACCAATTAGTAAAAACACTTTTTCATATATTTTACACTTCTCTGATTTCCTTTAATTATTCATTGCAATAGATCTGACCAAATGTTCAACTGTGGTCTTTATAGATCTTTGAAGCTACCCGTTTTGATGATATTTATTTTAAACTATGACATTAATTCAAACTTCTCCGTTTTCTGTGTTTCTGAGTCAATAATTACATGTTTCACCTTTTGGGGTAACAAAGTTTCTGTCGGTTCGTTATACTCGATGTTTAGTTCATACAATTTATATATATAATATAATGAATTTCTCTGTAGTCTCCATCCTTAAATACCATCGCTCGTTTCTAAAATTCTTGATCACTTGATATCACTGTATATTTTAATCTCCACAGTGCCGTTCCCTGGAAAGAAATAACAAAGTTAAATTTAAAGTAGCTAAGTTTCTAACTTATTATCATCCAAAGTCTTCGACATTGAAAGCACAAATTATTTGTCAATTTAAATCAACATCAATATTGTCATCTTACCAGGAAAAAGATGAGCTTCTGATATCCAATATCGTGTACCATAATGCGCTTCGAGCCCATTTGTAACAAGGGACTAGAAGAACGAGGCAAGACATATTCCACAAGTCATGTCAAACGGTGACTGCATAGAACATGCGCAATAAATACTATGTAGTCTGAAATAACCAGACGCTAGAGATTGTCACTCGATTAAGACTTCTGACGGTTTTTCGCCGCACACCACTGATTTCAAATTACATGTAGAAATTAAAGGGGAACGAGTCAATGTAAATCAGTTTAAAATCATCAATGTGTCAATTTCTAGGTCCCAATTATTAGCGATTTAGCTCCTTTAAAGCAGTGAGAATGACATGATGATATATCACTGTCAAGTGTCTTTTTATTTAACAGCCGCGTGGTGTATGTAGTGTACCGTATATACTTAATGCTATGACGACAGATGGGTAAATTTGTCTTTTAGTGCGGTGGTTATAGCCAAAACTCTTTTCTCGTGTTTACCGAATTTTAAATAATTATGTTTTTAATGATGTACATCATTTCCCGAGTTGACTTTCCCACCGATGATGGCTACGCCCTTATTTAAATATCTAGATAAACAGCTGACCGTTCTTGCTATAATATATGTAGCATTTGTTGATTTCCGTAAAGCGTTTGATTCTGTATGGAGACAAGCTCTTCTCCTTAAGTTAGCTAAAAATAGGCATTGGAAAAGGGTGTTTCAATATAATTCAAGATTTATATAAAGGGTATTTCAATATAATTCAAGATTTATATAAAAGAACAATATCGACAGTGAAATTAGACGATCAGCTAAGCAGAGATTTTCAGATAGATATAGGTGATAGACAGGGAGACTGTTTTGGTCCAACCTTGTTCAACATATTCATTGATGATATAAACGATGTTTTCAACGTAAACCAGTAGAACTAGATACTTTATCATTCAACAGTATTCTGTTTGCTGATGATATCGTTCTGATCTCGAAAACTAAAGACGGTCTGCAAAAATGTCTCGACAACTTGCAAAATTATTCTGATGAGTGGAGACTAACTATAAATACCAATAAAACATAAACAAATGGGCTAATGAAGATGGGCACATGCCATGCAGTGTGATACGGTGGAAATAATGTCCCAACCTTACTACGTACTGGCCTAGAATTAAAATCACGACACCTGACGACATAGCCTATGATCAATTGACTACCCAGTGCCGCTAAAAGGAAAGGTGTAATATGAGGGAAAAATGTGCCCGGACGTAACTACTTGTCACGTACTGGCCTGTACTTGAAATCACGACACTTGGGGACAGAGCTTATGATAAACTGGCCACCCAGCGCCTCAAAAAGGGAAAGGCGTGTTGGTATAATTTCAAGCAAAATCGAGAAGAAGTTTGTATCAGTATATTAACCAATCTGATTAACATACAGATCTATATTTGGTTTGGGTTTTTTTTTTGGGGGGGGGGGGGTATATATATATATATTTTCGATGCTCCCACTACACGGAGAGGTCATATGAGCGACTTTTGACGTTAGTTATTCGATTTACCAATCAACGCCAGTGTTTCAAGCGGCTTTTCTGAAATACATGTAACCTGAGCTAAGTGTAGTTGCCATGCCGAGAATTCCACTTTAAGTGTTGTTTATTAAAACAACCATAATGAATATCCCAAGTAGACCTACTTATAATTGTATAATGTTCAATTTGATATAATCAAGATGCGTATAGTCAGAAGAGAATACTGGGTATAATTTTATACGCGTGTCCAAGGTGGTGTCGCCTTGTCAGTTGTGCAGGTAGCAGGGCTTAGCAAGGACGAGTGTCTAGTCGTTCGTATGGGACGATAGACCAAGGTCCATTGTACACTTTTCTTGACAGTCGGAATTCGAAGTTAGAGGTTGCTGTAGCGCCACTGTCCGGGCCAATTGTTCCTCATGGCACACTACTTGAGTGTTGGTGCAGAAAAGTAGAACGTTAAACCCCATTAATTTATTTCAGTCCTATTTCATGTTACGTAACCTCGTAGCTATGGACACTTGCAGTCACCGAGCAAGTTGTTGAATATATGAATAATTAAATGCATTGCACGCTTTCGTAAACACGCGTTTTAATATTTTGATGTTTTTATATATACACATACCAAATACCAAGGAAAAACAGACATATAGATTTGTTTTTCAGACACCCAAACAAGTGTTCCAAATAAAGGTTACCAGGCAACGAAATATGTTACCATAGCAGCTAAATCGCCCAAGAAGTCCACAAACTATTAGTAAATTGACGCACTTTTTTTTGTTTGCTTTTTTAAATCGAAAAAGGTAATAATAATCCGACCAATATTGACTGCTGTTCCACTAAAACAAAATTGTTCTAATCACCGACAAGGATTGATAAGCGCGTTTTGTTTGTTAATAGCGACCAAAGTATCGCACAAAAGTACCGGGAAAAATAATGAGAGATTCGCTTATTCGACACATCATATCCAAAGTTTAAATGCATTCATAAAAAAATGGAAAAAATTGGATGCAAGAAGGGGGACATCAGTAGTGGATTTCCAGAGTGTGTTAATTGGCACGTGAATATTATTTCTTATCGGTTATTATTATTTGCATGTATAATTAATACTTTCTCGACTTTGTTTTTCATTTTAAGAATTATTGTATTATGTATTTTGAAGCAAATTTTACATTTGAGCTCAAACACAGCCGTCTTTAATTGGTGACTGCCTGAAACCGACAACACGTGAGAAAAAATACAGATACATTCATGGGGTTGAAATTTGTCATTCCCAATTCTGACAGATTTAACTTTATTTATGCAGTTATTTAATACTTATACGCATTAGCTAATTTTGCTAGTCACGTTTCACGATGTCTGAATCCAGGATTTAACCCTACACACGTGGTGTAGACCTACCCATTGGTTATAAACTAGATCGCATCAAGATTAAAATGTGTAATCGTCGTATGAGTACAAATTCCAGCAATAACTGTGTAAACCTCACAATATAATCTGTATTTAACATCACCCCATTTTATTTTAAATATCCAAGATTGCCGTGCTGTACGTTTCCCTCCAAATTGATTCGGTTATGTCGGAAATTTATACCGCTGTACGTGTATGTAAAGCAAGGATGACCATCTTCTCATCGAATTCCGATTTCCAAGGACCAAGGATCTTTTACGTGCACAACCTATTGGAATAACAGAACATCTTGATACATATTTTGTATACATGGTAGTCTGACTATAGGCCAAATACGCATAAGTCATTCGCTCAAGTATTTGTTGACATTTAAATTCTCTTTCAATTCCTTTAAATTATCTATCTACAAAACATACCACTCTTGTTTTTACAATTAACCTAACTCTCCCAATGGCCGCCTCTTTCACTAAGATCAACTACCAACATAATTAATTTATCCTGCATTAAAAGATAAGAATATCATTACTTATTCACTGACTGTCTAGAATGATAACCCACTATTATATAGCCGAGTATAAACTTGATAACTTTAAGTGAAGCTGTCACCTCTGAATTCCCTCTGATAAAATTCAGTCTGGTTTGCATCAGATATTTTTTAAAAGAAAGTTTCAAGAGGATTGGCCCGTTAAGAGTTTCGTCTTGTTAGGTCCTCCATTAAACATTCTTAACAACTTGTATGGATAAGCGATCAAAAACCGTTTTTAAAACTCAACCCGAGACTAGTGTCAATGCGATTTTCATGTTTCAAATTCGGCTTCTGGTCTTCATTACTTCATAATCATCCAGTGTCAAATATATAAAGTGGTTCAGATATGCTACAGTCACCCCACAACAAGTGATAAACATATATATACCATGGCTCAGATTTGCTAGAGTCACCCCACCCCATCCACTTGCAAACACATACCATGGCTCAGATTTACACCCTTCCTCAACCTCTAACGATATGCTAGTCACCTCACCTCAACCTCTAACGATATTCTACAATCACCCCACCTCAACCAGTGGCAAACACATACCGTGGTTCAGATTTGCTACGGTTACGCCCATCTCCAACGATTTGCTACGGTTACCCCCAACTCCAACGATATGTTACAGTCACCCCACCCCAACCTCCAACGGTTAGCTATTGTCAACCTCAACCGGCATGCAACAGTCACCCAACGTAGCCTCCAACGATATGTTACAGTAACTCCAGCTCCAACGATATGTAACAGTTACTCGCCTCCAACGATATGTAACAGTTACCCCGCCTTAACCGGCATGCTACAATCACCCAATCCAATCTCCAACGATATGCTACAGTTACCCCACCTCAACCGGTATGTAACAGTTACCCCACCTCCAACGATATGTAACAGTTACCCCACCTTAACCGGCATGCTACAATCACCCAATCCAATCTCCAACGATATGCTACAGTTACCCCACCTCAACCGGTATGCCACAATAGCCCCACCTCCAACAACATCAAAACTGGTAATAAAGTGCCACCACGGGATCTTGTTCCTTGTGCAAAATCAACAGTAACAGTACTCATTTTGCATGTACTAGTGGGGATTCGAAACCATTAAACCCCTAACTGACAGGAAATAAAGTAAAGCAGGTGGTGGGCCTGATCCAGCCTCGGCGAGATCATACCTTGATGACAACGCAGAGCAGACTGCGCACGTTCACCATGATTTCTACGGTCTCTTATGCAATACCCTATTACTTATGCTGGGAACAACTCGTTTGGGTGAAACTTGCCTTGAACACCACACCTCAAAAAGTACATTGTTTTTTTTACAAAGGAAACGGTAACGATTAAGCCTCCTAATCGATCTACTGTCTCCTACCTACCATTTGGTCCCTCTTCCCCGATTCCCAACGTGGAAGCGGACGTTTAGTCCCAAGGAACAAACGACGAACGATACCACGCACCTTGACTCAATAACAGGGCGCACACGTTAAACCAACACTACCATCTGGAATCTCAGAGATTATTTTTATTTTCGCCTGGTACATCGAAGCAAAAACTTTAATGTGAAAACTAAATTATTTTCCTCGTTTTTTGCTCGCGGGGTTCCGAATAAAGAGTCTGCTAGTTGTACTAATTTGCTAATTAGGTATTTTTGTATGAAAAAAACAATTTTTGTACAATTGTGTATATAACTGTAACGTTTTTTATGTTGAAGACGGTCGTATTATTTGTATACTTGCAAGGTTTCTAGTCGTAGCCAGAAATAATAATGTCTATAAAACGGGTCATTTTTTGATCCCAGGTAGTTACCATCCCCCAACAATATTATCCATTTTATGCTTGGCTACTATCTTCTAATGCGCTAAATAATGATTCGTTCGCAATTCAACAGAACCATTGAATAAACAGAAGACATAACTAGACCTGCATGCAGGAATGACGGGTTTCACTGGTGCCACGTTACCCTTAAACATGTCACTTCCGGTGCCAAGTTACCCTTGAACATATGTCACTTCCGGTACCAACGAAACCACTAAACAGGTTTCCAAATTAACATTGCACACAAATAAAATGGACGCAGAATCAACCAAATCCAGCAATATCAATTCATTTTATACATTTGTTACTTGTAAATGATCTTGACAAAATTAAATTACTTCCGGTGTTAATGAAAATGTTCAATTAGTCGTATGAAATCAGAAATGGCATACGATATCATATAGTGAAAATTTTATGTAAATCGAATAATAATTGCCACTTTTAAAGACCAAAAAACTTGAAAAGTGACTTGTAGAAAATCGGCTATTTCTCTGCAACCGTACAAGTTAGAAACCATTTTGTGGTATCTGTATGATCGTATGGGTTCATTCTATTTGTTGATTGGCATCAAATACCATAATTTGAAAAAGATTTCAAAACAGACTCATTTGAATAAAATATCTGTTTTGAAGGTTAAAAATACAGTTTTTGACAATCCGGTGATAAGGAAAATTATAAATTACTTGTATGAAATCCCGAATGGCATTAGGTATAACATGGTGTAGCGTTTATGAAAATCGAATAATAATTGACACTTTTAAGACCCAAAAACCTTCAAAAGTGACCTGTAGAAAACCGTCTATTTCTCGGCAACCGAACAAGTTAGAAAAGATTTTATGATATCTATATGACCATATGAGTTGTGTTTATATGTGAATTTAAACCAGAAGTTAAAATCATTAATACATATTAAGTAATTCTTGGTTGAATAAAACATTGATTTAAAAAGTTTAAAATGCATTTTTTGACAAAATGACGTCACTTCTTCGGGTGTCAATTTTAAATAGTTATCAACTTGATATGACGCTACATTCTTTTTGAATCAAATGATGTCACTTTTATACAAAACCAATAATAATTGACTATTTTACACGCAAAATAACGAAAACAGTGACTTATGCAGAACTGCCCATTTCTTGGCAACCGCTTATATTACAAACTAATTTTAACATACATTTTCTTCGTATGGATTATAGCTACAAGTTTATAAAAGTTATGTAAAAATATTTTAAATTCTGAAAAGCCTGAATAGGTTGTAAATGGGTCAATTTTACACCATTTTTAGCCTCTTAATCCAATTTGCTAGAAAATGAGATAGAAATTAAAAAAACTGCTTCCGCCATTTTTTGCGCCTTGAAAGGACACACTATTTGAGTCATATAATTTTTCAAAAAAATAATATTTGTTTTCGAAGAAGGAAAGTAACTGTCAAAATTGTAGTTTTTGGTAAAATTATGCCACTTCCGGTGCCGAGAGATAACACTATCGGTAACAAAAAAAATGACAATTGAGACAACGAAGCATATGAACTTTGTTTTATACAAATCGAACAATAAAAAAATAATCTAGAACTGAAAAACTGAATTAGCCAATGGCGGCCAAGGAAAATTACTGAGACAAAAATTTTTGCGCAAGACAGATGACTCTTTAATTCTGAGTACAACACGACTAAAAAATATTCATAAATAAAAAAGTTTTTTGTAAAATTTTAAATTTTCAAAATTTGGCGCCTAATATCTTCGAAGATTTACCGAAAATCAAAAATCGAAAGTAGCGTAGCCAAAATGTATCGAAAGTTAAAATCCCATGTTCGGTTCCTGGTCCATGGTACTTCTTCATTCATTTTGAGTGAAGTCTGTCTGTATCACTGTTAGGTCCAGGACTGTACGCTTACGACTACCCCCCCCCCCCCCACGATGAATTCACTTGATCTGAAATATGCGTTTGTTGTTTGTGATGTCTGTATGTTTGTTTGTGTCTGGTGCGGTCCCCCTGCTCTAACGATATTCCATACTAGTTCATCCTAATTCGCCAAAAGAAAACAAAAAGAACTGTTTAGATACTTTCTTCATACAGGCATTATGTTATAATTATAAAATACCAATATATGTTATAATAACAAAATTACGATCTTATTTCCTGTTTTAATTAAATATAATTATATTTCATAAAATACCCTTTAACGACATTGTTAAAACAATAAATCTTGTTTCTATATGCCTATAATGGTAACTTTTTGTCCTGTATTAGTTGTAATTGTTAGCTGTATAATATTACACACTCTATATTGTCCAATTAAACATAATTTATAGAACTTTTAACTGTATAACACATACAATCATATTGTCCAATTAAAGTGAAACATGGTTTCTATACTGTTAATGATAACTGTTTGTCTTGTAGTGGTAACATGTTATCATAGCTGTATAACACATCCAATCATATTACCCAATTAAAGTATTTACCGTAGTTTCTAGACGCAAGTAATGGTAACGCTTTGTCCTTTAGTGGTGGTAACTTTTAAACATGCTGACAATGTTGTTCATTAAATGTAATGTTATAGTTTGTGTGTAATATTCACTTTTTAATAATATTTCTACTCGCAAAACGAAATAATATATTCTCTTTTAATAATTTATAATCAAGACAAACTAAACTATAATGGACAACATACCTGTTAACAGACCATTAACTGGCCATAGGTCTCTGGAACTAAAATAATAATCACGCGTCATTCATAAATTCCACTTCATAAACACAAAAACAACTCGGCCGACAGACTGACAGACTCTTCTTTTGCCTCATTTTAAAGCCAACTGTTCCTGTGTTATACACATGACCTCGCTCCGCGTGCCGCTAAACCAACCACTATCGCCCACTGTTATGTCAATTAAAACTGGCTTTTACGGAATCTTCGATATCCAAGAAATACAATCTGTCATTATTAGACCTAATGAGGAGTTGGGTGGCCGAAAAGTTTAACGCGTGCGCGTTAGTTCACAAGGCGACATGGATTCAAGTGGCGTGATTTCGATACTCCGCTTGTACGTGACAAGGATTTGGGTCGCATGTCCAACCTCGTGGGTTTTCTCCGGTTTCCCCCCACTGTTGCAGTTAATACCCCTACGAGCAAGCGAATTATTGACATAAAATTGAGCCATATGTTGGTGCCATATTACCTAGTTTGTGCCAAACGGACGTTAAACCCCATCTTCGACATCCACGGTAGTCAGAAGCTTCTGTGTTTTATGCTATTAGTTCACAAGACCTGTTATTACTGTGAGTCGCAGTGAGTAAGACGTTGGCTCACTAAACGTAAGGTCCCTTCCGTTTGTTTGTTCGTATGGTTTTACGTCCACTTCCCCAAGACAATGTTTTGTGAACTCGACGGCAGACATGCATTTGCCATTTGAGTGGATTGGAAATCACCAAAAAAATACTCCCATCTACAAAGGAATTGTAAATTCCGCCCACAAAATACGTCGAGGGATGTCAAATTAGGTCTTCTTTGAGTGACATTTAATAATTGAACAGTTCGACCCATTAGTTTATATTTATTGTTTATTATTTTATATAGGCTTTTGTTGTTCCATCCTTTTCAACTAAAACTAAACATAATATAATAAGCACTTGAGGAAACTTAAATAAGCTGCCGATTGGTTACCATGTTTGGGCGACAAATCTCATCTGCTTGGTAGAGCTATAGGGACAAGTCGCAGGACCTTAAGTCCGAATCGAGTCCCAAGTCGGCGCACCTCGATTCCAAGTTGTGTTCGAAGTCGCCCCACCTCTACTTAAAGTCCAGTTCCAAATCGCTGACTTTAGTAACGAGTGGATTCAAGTCCCACGCCTTCACAAAGCCCGAGTCCCGTTAAGGTCACCAATTCATCCAATAATTCGGGGGCGAATAAAGTAAGTTAGAGTTATGCACCTTCGCTGCGACACTAGTCCTGAGCTATTTCAAACCGCCACGACTGCCGAGTCCGCGCCGAGTCTCCAGTCGCAAGTACGTGACAAAAAGTAGGGTCGCATGCCCAGCTTCGCGGATATTCTCCTGGTCCACTGCTAAATAATCTTATGCGCAAGTGAATTATCAAAATAAAGTTGAACCATAAATTAGCCCGGTAATGACCTAGTTTGTGTCGAGTCGACGTTATACCCCATTTATTTGTCTCCCCTACGATGAAAATTTCCACTTACTCTTCATAAAATCAAAGAATAGAACAAATCTGGAATGCACATGCAATAAAATCTTTAGAATCACAAATTTATGATTCTTGTAAAAAACGAGCGACAAAAATATGATTATATAAATCTGATTGGACAAAACCCTGTATAACACAGAACTGACAACAGAGGATGCCATAGAAGACTTACAGTCATACGGGGATCTGTTAGGATCTGGATCTGGGAGGATATCTGAGATTTCCAACGATCAAGGGTTATCGGATCTAGGTTTTTCGCCCCATTTGACCTCCAGCACCACTGGAAAATCTCGTAGAAGTTACTAAGTCAGCATCTTAAACCAGCACCTTCAAATAGTCACTGCGTCACCTTGTAGCTCCTGCACAAACAATCAATCCAACTTTAACTACCCCGTTTAGACATTAATGCCAATATTTGTGTCAATGCATCGGGTGTTCTTTTTTAGTTAATAAACTCACACGAGCCTTCTTTTAACTTTTTAATATTTCTTTTGATCTCGAGTTTCACACTCTTTTTATTTCTATCTTTGTTGATAGCGACATTTTTCAACACGTCATATGTTTATTAATTCTACAACTTTGATGTCTTTTGTTATTTCCAAAGTAATGAATATTCAGCACGTACAAAATGTGGAGTGCAGGAAAGTCGTCTGTTTTTATAGCAATGCATCGGTCGTCAATGTCAAGTGTCACACGGCTCCCCGTCTTCAATAACCCAGTTCGTGCAGAGACGTTAATTCTCATTTCATTTCAATTTTCTACACGAATGGCAGCGTCAGCTAGACAATGGATAGAGAGAGAGAGAGAAATGGAGTTTAACGTCCACTCAACACAAACTATTATTTCAATAATTCGCTTGCGCGTAGGGGTCTTTAGCAGTGGGAGGAAACCGGAGTGCCCGGAGGAAACCCACGAGGTTGAGAAGGCGCCCCTATCTCCATGCCACATACGCTCACACCAGCGCTCGAAACCACAGCCGCAAGCCAGAGGTGACCGGCCAGCTAGAGGTCGAAGCGCGGCACTCTAGACAACTAGGCCATCCCAACCCCCCACAATGGATAGAACAAATAATCGGGCTTCAATATACACACAGGCGCACACGTACAAGAATCCTCCGAAAAGTGTATGAGAAAACGCCGCTGCCGAGACGAAATTTCCCTAATGGCACAATGCATGGTGTATACCCTTCGCAATTTTGGTGCAGAACAACAGGCAATTAATACTATAAGATCAGGTGCGGGTCCAGGATTTTTTGCAGGGGGGGGGGGTCTAGGTTTGATAATTGCTTAACTAATTGCGCTCAACCGATAAATTGGTAAATTAGATTCAATTTGGTTCATTCTGACGTATTTCCGGAAGGTAAATTCCAAAATAACAGGTCTAAATCGCCAATAAAATCGCATAAATTTTCAAGCCCTCCCCCCCCCCCCCTCTGGATCCGCGCCTGAGGATACTACTATCACGATTCAAGCTACGATTAAAATCGTGGTTTTATTCGTGAAGTAATTGTGGTGATCATCCTATCAAGTCTTATCACATATTGGGGTCAGTCGTATCAATAACGTTGATCGTATCGAAACGTATCCGAACATATCTGCACGTACCAGATCGTGGACTCGATATGGACAATCCCATCGTAACAGTGGGAACCTAGGATAAAGCCCATTTCAGTTATCTGTTCTCTTAATAGTCTCTCGGCGGTCAAAGTACACTGGTCGTTACTGGCCTTCCCTTTTAAATTGCAATTCGAAATATATTTAGTTTATGTTCTCCTATCGCAAAATTATACTTGAAAATTTTGCTGGAATATCATAAATTTGGTATCAGATGTGGCGAGAAATGGTTCCTTTTGACGAACAAAAAGGGATTACAATAAATAGAAAGTACGGGCTCCAAAACTAGCTTTAGAGCTCAGGCGGGGTTCTTAGTGCAGCTTGTTAATGACAGACAGGAACGGTCAGATGACTTCGTCCATCCCGAGACCATTTTGAAAGGAACTACTGTTAGCCCTGCCTTAAAGATAAACGTAATCGTGACGCGCCAAAACTATTCCTTAAAGTGCTAGTGACACATGGATTTAATGGTCCAATAATTGTATCTGTTATATAAATTAAAGACAACATCACAGTTTTAATTGCTTAAAACATCTGTTTTTACTTATCTTAGTTTTAAATACTTTTTAAGTGAGGTGAGATCTGATGTTTTTCATCGCAATGGTCTCTAAACTAAAGGAGTGGTTTTGAATTCTTCTGAGAATTTCAGGTTAATATTTACGTATGCTATTTGTGCTTTTGTTCTCGTATTTCATGTGTCGTTCTGTTTTCTGTAACAGATGGTCGACTGGTTTGACGATTGCGTTGCAGATCAGAAGATCTGTCATTGAGTCAAGTGGAGTGGTTTCGGTTCCTCACTCTTACGGTCGCCTTCCAATCCCGTGAGTATTCTCTTGGTCCCCCATTAGTCTTCAACTGCTAAAGATCCCTTGAAATAAATATGCTCCGAGATGACCTAGTTTATGTCCAGTGGACATTAAGCTCTCTCTCTCTCTCTCTCTCTCTCTCTCTCTCTCTCTCTCTCTCTCTCTTTCAGTTTTAGGACAGAGACAGGCTTTTGGGTGGTTTTGGGTTGTCATTAAACTTCAAATTGCCAATTTACGTTTAGTTTAGTTTGATAGGTTATGAAATTTAATGTCTGTTTTATATTGCAAAGTTCTGTTATCAACTCATTACTTAACTCAAAAACTAAAATAAAATCCAACATTTCAATTTAGAAGACCGAGCACTAATGCATACCTGACAGTTTATTGCTTTTCTGAAGATGACAGAAAAAAGAAAACATAATTAAGGTGATTTGGTTGGAATTCCAGTAAAACTCATTTCATTGAATTAGTGTGTATCGCAATAAACGTTTATTATAATAGAGTCCTTTTTCCTCTCGAATAAAAATCAAAAATAACGGTACCGTAAAGAGAACTTCAATCTAAGTGCTAACAAAGTATTTGATCGATATGAAAGTCTGTATTTTAGTTTGGAATAATTCGACTGTAAATCTAAAAATAATACTACTTTTTATGGTTTCTTTACCAAAGAAGTTAGGGTCAGTGAATCTGATATCTTTTTTCTATAACTTTTCTTTTCTTTTTTGTTTCACGGGCGGAGGGTGAAGGTTACAGGGGACAATGATGAAACTTATTCAAGGGTTTTTGCTTCGGATTCTGGACAGTAATGCCTATTTGGTCTGTTGTAAGTACCGACATTCAAAGGTTAAGATTTGTCTGTAGACAATCTGATTAAAACACAGATCCTTATTCGTTTCGTTTGTATAGTTCAAAATTTTGTAAGATCCTCATTTAGTGTAGGTCATCAAAAGTATAAAAAAAGAAACGAAATATAGAGCTATATTTTAATCAGATCTGTCTGCAGAAATCCGCGCCGCGACCAATGTATAGGACGTTGAAATGTAGAAAAGCGAGAGGGAGAATTTGGGTTTAACGTCCACTCGACACAAACTAGGTCATTTTGGGACTAAGGAAATGTAGAAAACCTATTCGGATCGACGATGTTGTTTCCATTTACCAGGAAATACCCGTCAACACTGATATTGTGTGTTGTTGGCCTAATGGAATATTTTCTCTTCCATAAATATCACAGCGCGGGAAACACTTTACAGAGTATCGTTGTGTTATATTCAACGTTTTTCCATGGCAATTTAAATGCCTGTAATTCAAAATAATTACCAGAATTATTCTAATAGACTTAAAGAGCGAGGAGTGGCAATCTATTTTGATTAAAATGCCTACACAATAATGAAGAATTTAGACGAAACCGTGTAATCTTAATCAACTGTTAATATCTCTTAGAGATACAGATATGGCAATTACAGTTAACAATTTGAGAATTAAAACCAGTGGGAACCGTTGGGAGAGAAAGGGGGAGTGGGTAACGTCCACTTGACACAAACTAGGTCATTTCAGGACTAACACATTGTTCACTTTTATTTGCTTGCACGTAGGGGTCTTTAGTAGCGGGGGAAGACGGGGCACCAAGATAAAACCCACAAGGTTGGACCAGCGCGACCGTAGCCTACTCCTTGTCACGTACAACCGGGAAATCGAAACCATGCCAGTTAACTCAGTGACAGGCTTTACGATACAGCGCGAAAACGCTAACGATTTTGAAAACACAATATTCTTGATATTTTTCTTTTCTGATGATCTGTGGGGTGCATTAAACAGTAAATTCAGTAGAAAAAGTAAATTAATGAATTAGTTCTGTCCTTTAAGGTATGTTTGGGATTATTAATACTTCTTTATGGGAGGTCGAACATCAAATAAATCTCTCCAGGAACCAGTAGTACCAGTAACCATACCTCTGTATTTCAACAATTTCACGCTGAGACAAACACTGTTTTCTCTTGTTCCTTGGATCCTATCAGACCATTATCAACAATGATTTGTGAACTTGATATTGTCAAAATTCCTTCACACCCCTCGCACATCTAGACTAGAAACAGGATCAACACGGCCATAAGTATATATAGAAATAGAAACATAAACAAACTTATTTTGTTACAGAAATAGAATTGATCTATCTTCTGTTGAAACCAATAACACCTGGTTAATTACCTTAAATCAGCGGCATACAAACACAGTCTGTTTGATCCATGTATAATGCAAATTTGTTTGAAAAGGAGGATATGTCTTCGTTAGCCCGGTTGGTGCAGAAAAATAGGCCGCTAAACCCCATTTCGTATGACTAATCACGAACGGTTTTATACGAAAATTTCGCTGTCTGAGAACAGACACGAACCTAACTGACCGACATTAATCGAAATTTTAGTCGAAAGCAAAAAGTATACTTCGAGAATTCTGAGAAGTGTTCAGGCTGCTTCCATTTAATAAAATCGAAAATGTTTAATTAATGTGCATGAATTACGTTAAATGCATAACAATCACATTACAAAATCGTATATTAATTTTAATTTTTAAATATGGGGCATTCAGGTCGGACATTCAGGTCGGACAGATAGTTATTTCTATCGTAACGCATTGAAATATCTATTTTTATTGATATATTATGATTTAATGCACAAAGTTAGAAAGTGTCAGGTACGACGACTTTAATGGCGTCTTCCTGACATATTTATTTCCAGACCGAAGGAAATGATATACGTACGGTATGATAATATCACTGCCGTGGAATAACACACGTTTATTAACTTGAACCGTGTTTATCGCTTTAAAAACATCGTTTGTGGTAGCATGAGTACTAAAAAGCAAAAGAACATTAATCAATCCGTCGCATCTAGGCGACCGCTTTTCTTTCATCCTAAATGAATACATAAACAAACAGACCTCCCCCACCCACCGGAGCTAAGAGGCGCTTTTCAGGATATTGGAAGGCGTGAGGCCTAATGACGCACATAGTCCATTTACATTCCAAGACCTGATGAAACAACACTTGAAACTAAACGTAAAAAATGAAATATTTCCAGTGTATTTATCAATCAGAAACATATTTACGGTGAGCGTTTGACGGTGTTTGGGAGAGAAGGGCAAAGCCCCCCCCCCCCCACACACACATATACATATTCTCTTTAATAAAGAAGATTCAATAAATATGTAAATTATGATAATGTTATCTTTTATAACTCAATAGTTATATTTCTACTTTAACAAAACATAATTCTGTGGTAACAATGTAATATTGTACTGTACATCAAGATAAGAACTAACGAACTTGCCAGGCGCGTGTACCCTTGACCAATCATAACATCAAACATTCTGTAGATCAAGATAAGGGGAAATTAACCTGCCTCTATTTACCATCATCAACAATAAAACAAAGAATACATTACTCTAACATAAAAACAGAGAAAAGCGGAAGTGTGGGCCCTACATTCTGTCAATGGGTGTGCTACATGGCCATGTTTACGATCCAGATCGCCATCACAAATGTTTCCTCAAATTGCTATAAAGATGAGTGCAGATAAGTGGTTCCATTATAGCAAACTGTTTCTGTGGCCTTTAAAGTGGTGCGCTCGGCTTGTATAAAATAACCATCCAAGTATATTGACTAACAGTGCCATATTATGGATTAATAAAGTTTTCGGTGATCGGGGTATGACATGTAGGTTCAGAGGAAGGGCTTTTGGCAATCCATTTGCTGATTGCCGGTAATATTGAAAGTACACAAAACAAGGGCCACATACTGGTAACGCACAACATACATAGCACATTCGTCCTACAACCATAAAATATTGAAATACAGTACATTTAAAGAGATGAGATTCACTGGATCTATAGCCATGTGTTTTATATAAATGGAACAGTAGCTATATAGAGATGTTGACAGCATTTGAGGTCTTACTATAGCTCCATTGGAGCCAGAATTTTGGCTTGTGTGTAAGACTGGGCACTGGGCGGAAATTGGAGTACCCGGGAAAGCCCCACGAGGTTGGACAGGCAACCCTACTCCTTGCCACGTACAACCGGGGATTCGAAGCCAGGACAGTTCATAGAAGATTAACGGAAAGGCCATGTCTTCCTATAAGCGCTGCATTTTGTACACAGAGAACTATTCACTTTGAGAATATTTTTATCTCCCGAATGACCGCCATATAGAGCAATGGGTGTACTATTTTGGTATAAGATCAATACACACAAAGACATTTTCAATAGCGGAATATTCTCGAAGTACACGTATACTCAAATCGTTGAAATGGAATCAAAATGTCGGTCCACTAGGTTCGTGTTTCTTCTAATTATAGAAAGACAGTGTAAGTTTCGTATGCCTAGCATTGCGCACGTAACCATAAAAGATAAATGAAAAATTACCATATTATGTAAATCTGAAAATATCCTAGATTCCGTGTCAACCAGATATTAAACTTCATTCCATTCTTGCTGTTCTTCTCAAAACATTCCCAAAGGATTTAGAAAGATAGCGTAATGTAATTTGATTAGACGCAGATGTGTGGGTGTGGAATATTTAAATACATGTAGGTAATAAATTACATAATCACTATAATACTTGAATTATTCACATAAATATCTTTCTATACCTCAAACATGAGGCCCCGAGTTCACAAAGCATTCTCAGACTTAAGATAAGAATTTACTCAAATGAGAAACATCCTTGATCCAGGAACCTTGAAATATGCACATAGTTTCTTATTGATGTACTTGATACATTAAAACAACACACGTTATATAAAGGGCTATGTTTTAGTTTTCAAATAAGGCGAACAATTTTGAGTAACTTCTTTGTGAGAATGCTTTGTGAACTCGCTACCTGGTAATATTCAAAGAATGTGTAGCTGCAATAGTAAGTCCGGGCCGGGGGGGGGGGGGGCGCACCACACACAAAACAAAACCGATAAGACAAACCAGTGGACAAGACAAACTGACTAGAGATGGAAATAAATAAACAAAAAATATCCAATCAAGTGAATGGATCCGCGGCCCAGTCGTAATTGTCCACTCAGGCGCGGATCCAGAATTATTTGCAGGGGGGTCTAGGTTTGATAATTGCTTAACTAATTGCGCTCAACCGATTAATTTGGTAAATTAGGTTCAATTTGGTTCATTCTGACGTATTTCCGGAAGGTAATTTCCAAAATTGCAGGTCTAAATCGCCAATAAAATCGCATAAAAAATTTTCAAGCCTGAGCAGGGGGGGGGGGGGTCCGGACCCCCTGGACCCCCTCCCCCTCTGGATCCGCGCCTGCCACTGCGCTGCACAATCCCGGGTCTGTAAGGAATCGAAATTAGACGTTAATCTCCTATTTCCTTTTTGTATTCCGGTTGTAAATTTGCTTGGTATATTCAACGCAATCAACACGACCATCATCTGAAGCAAACTGATCCCGCAGTGAATATTCACTATTCTCTCCTATGAAACAGGTTGCATCTGAAGTAGAAGTATCATCTGACAAACGCCATTCCGTTTATTTCATTTTCTATGATGATAATCTTTGACCTGAGATTGGGCGTTACGGTGTAACTTGTTGATAGAGGGTACAAGTGAATACTTATCTTACAAAATGATAAAACAAAAATATACATAATCCAGAACAAACCACCTCTTTGTTTATTTATATTATAACCATTAAAAGATAAAATAATAGACATGCGATGCAGCTATGTCGGGTTTCGCGGATTCACGGTTTTCTGGTAACCCTTGAACGATGTAAAATGAAATGGTTTTTTAATGTCTTTCTATTCTGAAGAGTGCTATGGTGAATTTCCCTAGACGGCGGCGCTACGGACTTCGTTTACATGCACAACTATTCATTGTCCTGTCCAACCTCATGGATTTTCTCCAGGCCTTCCCACTGCAAAATACCCTTACGCACAAGCGAAATAATATTTAACCATATGTTAGTCCCGAAATGACCAGTTTGTGTCGAGTGGACGTACCCCCTCCCCCCTTTCTCTCTCTCTCTCTCTCTCTCTCTCTCTCTCTCTCTCTCTCTCTCCCTCTCTCTACATTGTCCCTCAAGTAATATTTATGAATCTTCCTAGTCGAAAACAAAAAACCACTTTAATACCGATTTTTTTTTCTTTCCCACCATATGTATGAAATGTTAAGAGTTAATTAACAGGAGGAATGTGTTAGAACTAAGTAGAACAGCTGTCGTCACAATTAGAACAGGGAACCACTGGAATCACGCTTATAGAGTTACACAAGGGGTTTCCGGTTTCATTCCAGGAGTCGCGTGGTTAAACATGAACTTTTTCTTAAAGATGTGTTCTGACGAAGTTAATAGGTCATCTATTTAACTATTACATTCAAAAACCTAATTAAACTATGGTAGTTTATTAATAATTAATAATTAAAAACTGGCTTCGAGATTTCCCCGATAAAAGTATTATAATAAGGACGGGGGGGGGGGCACACTGCACACAAACAAAACCAATCAACTGCAAAAAAAAAACCCTATTATTTATAGTGGTATTGATTTATATAAAACAAACATTATGTGAGAGGTAAATTGGTCTTTTGTGGGTCTTTCTTTGGGATTTAAATGTTATACAAAATATTTATTAGACATAAATTAACATATCCAAATCATAATCAACTCTCGATGGCAACTTTAGTCTGTGATATTTGCTGGATTTGAATATTCAATCCTAAGTGTCCGATTTACATTGGATTTGAATCCGATCTGCTACTCAACGCCCATTGATGATTAAACGTAAAATGGATAATCCAGACTTTGTTAATTATCGTGACAGTGGTAACAATGACAATCGAGGCTACAGTGTTTTAGAATGGGGTTTTCTTGGCTGAAATTTTCAGCAAATTCCTCTGTATAATTTCTAGTTTTTAACCATTATAGTGAAAACAAAACTATCAGCTCTTAATCTCATCTTGTATAATGTGTCTTTAAAAGGATTGTTTATGAAAATCAGAAGATAGCTTAAAAATGCATTATGCAAGAGCTAGTCTGTCGAGTTTTGTTTGGCTTCAAATATTATATAAATTCTAAATTGGAAAGCTGAGATACTGAATGCATTAGACCATAATCGACTAACGTTAAAATGATGTCACTCATTAAAGGGTCGAAAATCGATATTCCATATATTATGATGGCACTTGACAATTGGCTGTTTTTGTGAAAACTTCAAACACTCATAACTTCGTTCAAATAATTTGCATGCGTTTTTCAACATATTCAATTTTCATTATCTGCATTTAAACCATTATTGCAAGAACGGAGAGCTTACATAATTCATCTTTAACATTGAAAAAAAAACTTTAGTGGCTGAACTAAAACACAAGGGGGTCTTCTCACGAATAAAATCAAGCAAATTGGAAAAGTAAAACGGGAGAAAATGCTAAAACCGATGAGGAAATGAAAATGTACCCTATTTAGGAAGGGCCCTAAAGGCAGACAAAAGTGCCCTACGTCTTACAAAAGGGACCCCATATGGCCATGGAAAAGGGCCCCCGAGTCTGAGTCAATCGTTTTCTGTACACTGTTACTGTCGAATCTACTTGCATTGGTAAAAAAATCATCAATCAAGACGCCCCCCCCCCCCCGCGCGAAAGCGGGCCCTCGAAATAGTGTAGCCTCCGCAATGATAAACCTTAAAACTCCCCTGCTAAAACACAATTGTATTGAGTGATTTCAGAATCTGTGATGTCAGTGGTAGACAGATGCCAGAATTTGGTCTTTGGTGGGAATGATAAATATTTATCAAACAGACACCTGTGTTCATGCTTCACGAAAGTGTGTTACGAATGTTTCTCTATATAGATATATTTTGACTCCGGATGTATTTAATTATACTTGACCTTTAATTAAACTGTCGAGTTCTATTGTTATTAAAAATTATGTTGTGATAACTTCCTGTTTTTAATAAGAGGCTCTCCGAAATTGTTTACAGTGAAGAGAATTTGTTTAAAGCGATATTTGATTAGGTGTTTGAATTTAAGCCTTACAACGCCGGTATGCCCGTATGCCCGGTCGATGTAGTTATGTTTTGTCCCACAACAGGGTAGGTCCTGGATGGCTCGGTCATTAGCCTACAAGAAATGAAGTTGTCACTTTTGGGTTGACTTGATATAGATTATGTTACATGCTGTATTATTTTTGTCTTGCCCAATCAGATTTAATGCCTTTAATTTTTGTATGGTTGTCTTTCGGGTGATGGCAAAGAATATGTCTACTCCCTATAGTTCATTATGACTGTCCAGTGGCTTTTTTCAAGATAGAAAACATAATTGTTGGTTGTTTTGGGGAGGGGGGGGGTATTTTACAGAATCCACTACCCCTTCATCGATTGTTCAAGATTTTCTGGAGAGGTCTACCTGAGCCCCGACCGGATTGTCTCTATTTATTCCTTGGAGATAGTCTACCTTCTTTTTAATTTAGGAAAACACTCCTGACCCTCCCTGCTCGCTAGCGCCCAGCATATTTGTTCTCCTAATAACGTCCAAAAAACTAACGTGCGAAGCATCCCCGACGTTTTGGATTCAATCACCAAAATGAACAGAAATATTGTCTCGGAGCTCCTGTTTAAACTTCCCGCCTTAGAACTCCATTGCTCAAATTCCTGGACACGCACCTGTGTGTTAAATGAAACATGTTAATTGCCTAAAGGGGCGGATCCAGGAATTTTTGCAGGAGGGGGTTTGCCAGGTTTCTGTTACGGAAATCTGCCATCATCGTCTCTAAATTACATAGGCATACATACAAATTGAGATTTTTTTAAACAGAGAAATCATTTTTATACTAATGTAGGATCACTTTGTGATGTAATTTCATTGATGCAAGGCATTATTTTTTTTATGTAGCTGAGCAGGGGGGGGGGAACCCCTCTACCCCTCCCCCCTCTGGATCCGCGCCTGAAATATTAATTGTCTAGTTTCAGTTGTGGATTGAGATGAAATGAAGTTTAACTTCCTACTTTACAGCTCCCACTGGGCTATTGAAGGCGGACGTACGCAATACATTGTGCTATGATGGAAATTTTGCCCGTTGCCCGCCTAACGGTTCTACGGTGCACTCTTGTATTGAACTTCAACTAACCCTGGTTCTTTACGTTCACGCATATATAATACGGTGTCATCTATGGTTCACGCCTTACGTCGCAATAATGGAACCTCGGTTTGTCTTCCCATCTGAACGACTAGATCCTGTCCGGAAACGATTGCGTGATGTTTTGGGGTTGTTTTTTTTTTTATAAACGAATAACCATTTTTGCGACTTGAAGACTCACTCTACAAAGTAAAATGGCAATAGGCTACGTGAAAATTGGAGGACCTGCCTATCTAGACCATTTTATTTATTTATGTAGGTCGAACATGAAACTCAAGATCGGGGTGTATTTTCTTTCAAAACATGTACGTTACATGCGTATTACGTTACTTATATTATTTGTATGGATTAATGTACATTAAAGTATTTGTATATATTTTTTATCTTTTTTTTATTAGTACCTTCATTTCTTTTACAAAAAGAAGAAGAAGAAATGCCTTTATTTTGGATTTGTCAAAACTAAATAAAAGAGAGCACGTTTCAGGCAGTGTCGGATCATCCATTCGGCAAATAAGACACGTGCCTCAGGGCCAGCCAAAATTCCAGGCCACAGAAAATAAAGTAGATCTATAAGAAAATTAGTTCTGTATTTTTTTTGTAATACATTTTCTATTGATGAAATTTAACTGTTATCCTTTTATGGATGAACCCGAAATATGTGTATTTTCAGGCTACCTATCAAATAAAAATGGGTCATAGGGCCAGAAGAGCCTAAATCTGGCACTGGCGTCTGGTCCCTCTGTAAAGTTTGATCTGCATGGGTGTGTCCAGGAGAAGGGAGACAACTCTAGTTTAAAAACTTTTCCAAGATGGCGTCGACGGGAGTGCTGCCTTTCGTCCGGGGCATAGATTTAACAAAAAACGACTTTAAGGTTAGTTTGTAGATATAATAATAGTTTGTATCATATGTATGGGGACATGGGGCGTCGATTGATACCACTTTCATGGCGATCGTGTTATTAGTGATTGAGATATTAGTATTTGAAGTAGGCGACGGTTGGTCTAACTTTTTTGTCAGCTGAGTGTCTGACAACCTTCTGCTACAGGATCCGATAATAGTAATAGTTCCTCGTACAGACCCCTAGAATACGAAATGTGTCATATTTGCCTCGAAGTACAGGCATTATGTTTTGGGACATCATTGCCGATCGAGGTTAGGATTTATAGGCTCAATGGCCCAATTGAGTGATTGACTGAGCAAATAGTACTATTTATTACTACTACTATAGTTTTCCATCACAACATTCACATTGATAATTGTTATATTTATTCAATTTCCATCACATCCAACTACAAATAATCTTTTTTAAGATGTTACAGGTATTGATAAATACAACATATTTCCAAGGTGAAACTAAGGGCTTTAATTGGAGATAAAAACAAACACATCACGTTAACTCAGCTTTGTACATGTACATGTAGTTATGCCTGAATTATAATATGATATTGTATGAAATTGCGCAAAAGGCAATGGGTTTAAAGATCATCCTCCTTAATACTACATGTAGTACTGTTTGTAAATAGGAAGGGAGTTTGGCTTTGGCTCGCTATCACCTAGAGGTTTCGTTTTTGATCCTTGTGTTGGCCAAAAAATTTCATCTGGATTTTCTAGCGTGATTCCCCCTTGTCAGTCAGTGGTGTAGGACGAAGGACTAGGCAAGTGACAATGTATATCTGGATGGGACAAAAAAAAGAGGTCCCGTGTGCACATATGTGTGGACGTTAAAGAACCTGTGAGAGTTGGAATTCAAATTAGAACTGCTGTCCGGACAAAATTTCCCGTCTGGCACACTGTATGACATACATGTATGCCTGTCTTCATTAGCCCAATCCATGCAGAACAGTAGACTGTTAAACCCCATTTAATTTCATGTAAATAGAAATGTTATTAATCAGTATTATGGATCATATTTCAGGGCAATGCCTTTCCTGACATGATTGAGGAGATGTCAGGATTAAGATGGCTTAGATTATCTAATACACAGCTGGACAGTTTACCTAAACATTTAGCCAAACTCAATAAATTGGTAAGCTGATATACTGAATATTTCTCTGTTAATGTAACTTACAGATGCATTATGTAATGCTAAATCTGCCTATTGCAGGTCTTTCTTATGACTTCAAATGTTATGTAAATTATTTATTAGACATTTATTCACTGACAAGGACAAGTCTATATTAAACTCTCTAGACTATCAGATCACCCAGACTTAACTGGATTAAAAAAAATAATGATAAAATGGATAACCAAGGCACAATCTTGGTTGTCAAGAACCATTACTATTACATATAATAAACTATGCATTATCTTCAATTTTACAATATATTCATCTAAATCTTGCATAGTGAGTGCATCTTTGATAATGAAACATCTAATCAGGGCTTTGTTTAGAACTATTTGTTTATCGGTATTTACCATAATAACTAGAACTGTATACAAATTAAGGATTTATGTATGCATACACTACACAATGTTTCTTTATTGATTTGGGTTACGCGAGTGAAATTCCATCAAACTTACTGTTTGACAGTGAGACATGAATTTTTTTTATCCAGACCTTTTGTAGTATTATGAGCATAAAACTAGTGTAAGGAGTTCAGCATATCACAAGTACGCTTTTGTTGTTATCAGTCAAGACTAACTATAAACATCACTCACTCACATCACTCGTGTGTCACCTAATCAAATGCAGAAGTTAAACTGGCTTCAAATCCCCGGCAATCGTTAAACCAGTTTAACTTGTGCGTTTTAACTCAAAAGCGCGGCAAATAAACCAGTTAAAGAAATCATCACTGTACCTGTTTTGAGGAGGACTTTTCTTAAAAGTGTCTCATCTTGCAGGTCTGTACCAGTCTGCTTAATATCGTTGATTCCAGCTTGCTTAGGGCAAGCACATTAAGCAAAACGATGACACGTGTCTGTGCGTGATTAACTCTAACCTTTCAGCGGGGTCAAAACCGTTGGACTTACACAACACTATCCTGGTATTGTGTAAATGATCCCAAAATTCAGTGATTTTTACACGTTTTTACGGTAATTATTTGTATTTTTTTTAGGAAGATCTAACTATTAAGAATAATTCCATTTCTACTCTGGGTTCATTTCTACCAAATCTACAAGCATTGTCTAAATTAAACTGTCGATATAATAAGATAACTGACAGTGGAGTACCAGCAGAACTCTTTGATCTATCAGAATTATCTGTTGTGGTTAGTATATTTATATTTATATTTACATGTACACACTGGAGCTGCGGTAGCTCAGTTGGGTAGACATTGGCTTGCTAACCGGGATGTCCCTTGTTGAATCCCTTTGTTTACCACAAAGTTCATGGGGATTTTTCGGTGTGGTTCCCCCAGGCCAGTGATGCAGGATGAAGGACCTAGCAAGGGATAACATAGTCATTCGGATGAGACAAAAATCTTAATGAACATCCTGAAAGGAAATGCCAAATGTGGTTTAATTTAACATTCTCTTTGTCTGCTCCAACTCTTGTAATAAATGTTGATGGAATGAAGTTTACAAACATGGATATCTTATTTTCTGTATTATTTTATATTACAGGATTTAAGTCACAATGAATTAACTGATGTACCACCACAATTAGAGAATGCTAAATCAGTTCTTGTTTTGAATCTGAGTCATAATCAGTGAGTATTTCTGTGACTTACCCACTTTAATAGAATATGTAATAGTAAAATTGGAATTCAGTATAATTTAATCCCTATCAGGCTGGAATCTATTAGTTAAAAAAATGTAATCTTTTATCTATTTTCAGAATAGAAATGATACCAAATCAACTGTTTATTAATCTAACAGATTTAGTTTTTGTTGATATGAGTAACAATTGTTTAGGTAAGAATCGGTATTCCATACAAAGCTTGAATTTAAATCTGGCATCTTCTATTGCCACGTTTGATGATGTTCGTTTGGTTGGTTTAGTTTATGGAGCATATCTCATCCCATTCAAAATATCTTTATAAAACTGTCTACACTATGCACACATCCTTCAACCTATTATAATAGTTCTGCACTTACTAAATAGACCCCGGTTGTATGTGACAAGAAATATGGTCATCTGTTCAACCTTGTGGGTTTTCTCTGAGTCCTCTGGTCTCCTACTTCTAAAGACCCCTACGTACAAGCAAATTATTGAAATAAAATTGAACCATTTGTTAGATGTTAGTCTCAAAATGACCTAGTTTTGGCCGAGTGGACACTAAACCCAATTTCTCTCTCTCTCTCTCTTGCTAATTAGAAATTCTTCAAATATAATAATTTGCCTTACATTTTAGAATACAAAGGTGAAGGATGTTTACTTCCAGTTGGTACTTTGTTATTTCCATATGTTCAGCCTTTTAATAATTATTTCAGAAACATTACCGCCGCAGATGAGAAGATTAACAGATTTACGGACATTAATATTAAACAACAATCCATTAATACATGCACAACTCAGGTATTATTCTCTTATATAGCACTAGACTAAAATTTCACAAATTTTCTTACATATTATTGGGTATTGGACCATAATTGCAAAGTATCTTTTACTGTAGAATTCAATACTAAACCAAAATTTTAGATTATTTTTAATATATTATTTGGTATTTGATCAATATATCAAAGTTTTTGATACCATATTATTCAGTATTAGATCAAAATTTCATATTGTTAAGATGCACCTTTCTACATTATTATTTGCTATATTCTTAGATGTCAATGGAACACAAGATTTTTATTTTGTTGATGCCAATTTTAACTTTTGTAGACAAATTCCAGCATTGAGTGCCCTACAGACACTACACATGAGAAACACACAGAGATCTATATCTAATATACCTATAGGTCTTGAAGCTCTTACATATCTACAAGGTTTGTCTCATACCATCTAGTCTCACGTCTTTTAATCTACCACTTTGTGGGTGGGGGGATTTCTGAATGATAAGCATGTGTGCTGTATCATATGAGTCAATTGTCGTGAACCATCTCTCTCTATCACTGTGGCTCTATGAGTAAGACTCTGGGTCAATCACCATGATGTTCAATCACGGTTTTAGTTGAGAAAGTACCTCAGGATTTTCCAGTGTGGTTTCCCCTTGTCGGTGATGCATTACAATGGGCCTTACAAGGAACAGTGTCTTAGTCATTTGGATAGTATGATAAACTGGGTTCCATGAATGTGTTTGTATGCATGTTAAAAAAACACTTGGTAGTTGTATTTTTCATATTGCCTATTTTAAAATTGTTCTGTTTACTTTTTCAGATGTGGATTTTTCTCATAATGATCTTCCTCGTGTTCCAGAACCACTTTATAAATTATCCTCATTAAAACGATTAAATCTTTCTAATAATCAAATATCAGAACTCTCACTTATGATTGGTAAGTCATATATACTAGATCTGTCATCTTTGTAAGGCTACCTGTAATCTAGGGGGTAAGGGGTGGTCGATTGCTTTAGGGGCGTTTTATTGATTGCCCGCTTGTACATGACAAGGAGTAACATCGTCTGTCCAACCTTGTAGTTTTTCTCTGGGTGCTTCTGTTTCCTCCCTCTGCTAAAGACCACCATTCAACGAATTATTGAACCATGCCTTGGTCCCAATATGATCTAGTTTGTGTCAAGTTGACTGTAAACTCCATTTCTATCTCTCTATTAGATTACATCCCGACAGTTTCCTGTGATAATTTGTATTTTATTTTTCAGATGTGTGGGTTAATCTAGAAACTTTAAACTTATCAAGAAATAATATTAAATCACTGCCGGTAAGTTACCATTACTTTTTTCATTTCATATTCTTTTTATATTTTAACCTATGAAAGATATAAAAACCATGCAACTCATGTTGGTCTTAAAAGTGGCCTAACTGAAAAGCAAAGTGTGGCCTTTTCATCCAAGTGTACCTAAATTGCCACCTAAAAGAACCCTTGACATTTGGAAATCAAAGAAGTGTAGGGCTGGGTAAAATATCGATATAAATCGATAGTATCGATTGGGCGGCCCAGAAAAGCACTATCGATAGCGGTGGGTTACTATCGATTATCGCTCTTCGTCTATTTTTCTTGCGTCTGAAATGTCAATGTTTTCTTTCAGTTAATTATAATACACCGCTCACTTTAATTACTATCTAGTATCAATGTAACACATAACAAAATTGTGTCTGCCTATTGAACAGCCGTTTTCATCAATTCACTCTCATTAAAACGTTACTTTAGTTTTGAATAAATTATCCGGATGTGTAAATAAAGTTAGAGTTATTTCCCTTTGCAAGCGTCAGAATTCGTCTGTACAGTTCACTATTCTCTACGTGTGCCTCAGTAATGAGTACCCGGTACAATAAATAGCACACATGGACGACAAAACTTTTGTTGATTTATTTATATATTATACGAATAATGGTTCTCTATTGGCACACGAAACGACGCACAATACTAGATCTTTCCGATCTGTGAAATATTTTTCCGTGTTATAGCCACAATTCTAACCCAAACCCTTCAAAATAGTTTTAGATAAACCTAACCCTTACCCTAACCCTAACCCAAACCCTTCAGAATAGTTTTAGATAAAACTAACCCGAACCCTAACCCAAGGGAAAATATTTCACAGATCGGAAAGATCTAGTATTATGCCGAAACGACAGAATTGTCCAACATATTGATATTTTCGCGCGCACGTACGCAATATTTTGAATCTGAACAAGTTCATTTTGGTCCCTTAACATAATTATTTACGATATTTCTTCATTCGGAACCATGGATATATTATTTTAATAATAAACAACATGGATTGACGTATATATACGTGATATAACAAGTTTTATTAATGTTTTTCAAGTAAATCTCCTTAGACAGGAGCAAACGATCTTTCGCCACTTCGCTATCGTATGGTTTGGAACTTTGAACTTACACTGTATCCAGTCTTGATGACGACCGTGAAAATAAGTTTGTTTTCGATACTATCGATTATCGACCGACATTTCATTGCCGATTATCGATAGTAAAAATCACTATCGATACCCAGCCCTAAAGAAGTGTGTCTGGGCAAAATTCTCCTTCCTCAGATTGCATAAGTAATAGCTTTTCTTCGCAGTATAGTTTTGACGTGAATTATATCAAATACTGTACCAACTGCCAAGGGATCTTTTACGTGCATGACAATGTTTACACGAGACATATATCAATAAAAATGTGAATGAAGCCAATAGAGTAAAACTACGAATTTGAAAACAGATCTTGTTCAAATATACCTTGGAATCAATAGCGCCACTTTGTTTTCTATGGTACAAACTGTAAATATTGTATATTTTAATTCCACTCCAAAATATATCTTAGTATCAGGAGTCCTTCTTTCTTATGAAAACATTTTCTTCCGGCAAGTTGGGGGCATTCCTTCTTTATTATCAAAGATAAATATTAATCTGTGTTCTAAAATACATGATATATATTTCAATATAAGATGTTTTATTTCTTACATTACAGATGAGTCTTCACAAACTGGCATCATTAAAGAAACTGTACGTAAATGTCAATCAGTTAGATTTTGAAGGAATTCCTGCAAGTATTGGAAAACTTCACAATCTGGAAATCTTCAGTGCTGCCAGGAATAATCTAGAGATGATACCTGAAGGATTGTGCAGGTTAGAAAAATGATGCATTAAAACATTTTGCTTGGATTTAAAACTGGACAACCTTGTGGTAACAGGGTTAATCCTTCAGCACTTCCGTGGTGCATTGTAGATACTGCCTGAAAGAACAGCCCACTAGAGACTGCATCAAAACGTTATGACTTAACATGGTGTTGGATGGCCGAAGGGTTAGCATGTGCATGCTGTATCCTAAGGTCTGCCATTGAATCAGCTGGCGTGGTTTCGATTTCCTGGTTGTAAGTAACAAGGAATGGGTTGTCTGTCCAACTTCATGGGTTTTCTCCGGGTTCTCTGGTTTCCACCCACTGCTTAAGACCCGTATGTGCAAGCAAATTATTGAAATAAAACTGAACCACATGTTAGTCCCTAGTTTGTGTTGAGTGGACGTTAAACCCCATTTTTTTCTCTCTTTCTCTGAATAAGTTCACATTTCACAGCTGTCCAGGTTTCATTAGTGGTAGCAAATATCTTAAGTGCTTGAGTCACCACGACTCCCTGTTGTGGATGTTATGTATAGTATTTAATATGTTTATTATAGATGTGGTAAATTAAAGAAGTTGATATTAAACTCTAACAGATTGATAACATTACCTGATATATTACATTTACTACCAGAACTAGAGGTTAGTACACCTATAAATAGATACTGCAACCAAGTATTCAAAGATAGAATTCTCCACTTGTATTGCACACTTAATTTCATTGAACTGAAATTAACCACATATTATTTTTAAAAGAAAAAGAAATACTGTATTCACAAGATTTAAACATGCATTATGCAAGAGCTAAATCTGCCTATTGCAGGCCTTTCTTTAGATCTGAAACGCTATCTAAATTATTAATTGGACATTTATTAACATTACAAAACTATATTCGGCCATTTAATGATTTAATACCAGCCCATATGGAATTCTCGGCAAGTTCATAACTTTTGATATTTATCATAATTTCAGACTCTCGATGTTCGAGATAATCCTGATTTAGTCATGCCACCCAAGCCAGTTGAACTAACAAAAGATCTGGCATTTTATAATATCGATTTCTCTCTAAATAATCAGCTACAGTTAGCTGGTGCTGCTCCTGTCGAATCCACTGGACAAACTCCACGTAAGTTATTTCATGTGTATCACTTCATGGACAATGTATTAAAAAAATTTTTGTAAACAGTATTTTATTTCACAAATTCATGAAAAAGGATCAGGGAACAGGCAAAGCCTATATCACCCCTCTCCTCATACAAGGATTATAAAACATATAATATAATAAATATATACAGATCATCTATGTACATATTATACATTAGTGGTGAGAATCATATGCAGTTAAATAATAATATAAGTGCTATTTACAACAAATAAAATAAAAAGGGGAAAGTACTGTTTTATAATATGATAGAAGGTTTCTATAGATTGAGTCAGATATTGAAGCGTCTGGTAACATCGAAGTATTCATGTACTATTTTAAAGATGTTGTTCGATGTATCCTGATTTTCTGTGCCAAAAAGAAATGGTTTAATTGATTGCTGGTGTGATGGTAAAAGATGTATTGTAATTTTTCGTGCATCTGAGTACAGTGGACACCAGCGGAGAAAATGTATTAAATGAAGAATTTTTGACAGCAAGTCATAAAGTTGTCTCCCTGTTTAGTTATCGACAATTACAATTTACAGCTGAACTACTTTTATTTTGAATGCCAACTATCAAGGGTTCTTTTACATGCACGTCAATGTACACAGGACATCAGTTTTTCATATCATCAAAACGACTGTACATTGCCCCTTGCCAGGCCCTCTGTTCTTCACCACTGTGAAGTGGGTAACCATGCCGGAAAAACCAGACAAATTCCAGGTGGACCTCCCAGTTTGCTTTTGAAAAAAAGAGTTAGTTACTACGTGTGATTTCTTTGTTGATAATCATTAACTTTGTCTATCTGATTAATGAAAGAGATTGATTTTAACTGGAGATAATTCTACTTTCGTTTTATTTTCAGCTCATAAAGGCGATCCAGTTGCTAGGAAACTGAGATTACGTAAAAGACGAGACGGACAGAAAGAAAGTGATAAAGTTTTGAAGGTATGGAAGATTTTATGAAACACTTCTGAAAATTCATTGAATTGTAACGCAACAGGGCTTTACAAATTTGAATAGTATCCCAAGTTATTCAAACATGTTTTGGGGGGTTGGGATGGCCTAGTGGTCTAGAGTGCCGCGCTTCGACCTCTAGCTGGCCGGTCACCTCTGGCTTGCGGCTGTGGTTTCGAGCCCTGGTGTGAGCGTATGTGGCATGGAGATAGGGGCGCCTTCTCAACCTCGTGGGTTTCCTCCGGGCACTCCGGTTTCCTCCCACTGCTAAAGACCCCTACGCGCAAGCGAATTATTGAAAATAAAATTAAACCCGATGTTAGTCCCGAAATGACCTAGTTGTGTTGAGTGGACGTTAAACCCCATTTCTCTCTCTCTCTCTCTCTCAAACATGTTTTACTGTGTTCGTTATTTGATATCAATTAAATCTAAGGGAATTTGATCTGTATTTATAAATATTAATTACAAATATTAATTCAATAAAATCATCAAATTTCATCAAAAGAAAGCAAAGCGATAAATGTAGAAAACATTCAATCGATAGGGACGATTTACAGATTCTAGAAACGCTTAAAAAACGATCTAAATATTTATCTTTTCAAGGAGTAAAATTGGCAGTTGATGTGACCACTGACATATAAACTATTTAAAATAATTACAAAAGGACACAATTCAGGAGTTAAGGAAGAATCTGTATATTTTACAGGGTATGACCATCTTCCATGAGCCCAGTAGGTGCAGAAAAGCAGGACGTTAATTAAATTCCATCTCATTTCATTTACTTTAATTTACAGGGTATGAGAGACGTGGCTAAAAAGAAGGCTGAAACTACGAATGAAGAACAGAAGAAAGAAGAGCTCAAGTAAGTAAACAAACCCAATCATTAGCTTTTCCAGGTTATCTTTTTCCGCAGGGTTGGCTGGTTGAATGGGTAACAAGTGCGCGCTGTATCATAAGGTCTCTCATTGAGTCAACTGGCATGGTTTCGAATCCCCAGTTGTACGTGACAAGTAGGATGATCTGTTCAACCTCGTGGATTTTTCCTGGTCCCTGGTTTCCTCTAACTCGTGGATTTTGTCCTGGTCCCTGGATTCCTCTCACTGCTAAAAACCCCTATGCTCAAGCAAATTATTGAAATAAAATTGAACCCCATATGTTAGTCCCGAGATAACCTAGTTTGTGTCCTGGACCTTTAACGCCATTTCTCTCTCTCAATCTCTCTCTCTCTCTATCTTTTCCCCCTTCTCTCTCTCACTAGCCACTGTGGCTCACTAACAAGAAGTTCCCAGTTTTGATCTCAGTGAAATTTACCCAGGATTTTCCAGCATGGTTCCACCTTGTCAACTGCAAGAAAAATTGTCGTTCTGATGGGAATGTAAACATCAGTGTACATGTAAAAGAACCTGAGACAGTTGAAATTGGAATTTAATGCAGCTTCTTTTGTTATCTTAATTGTTATTATTTTTTTAGACCAAAGAAATGGAATGAGAATCTTGAAAGACCTCATTTGAATTATAGTGAGATATTTGATGAAGATGTCGGGCAAATTCCAGGTTAGTTTTATTTTCATATCTAGAATGTTGTATTCAGGTCACAATTCTATGGAATACAATTACTGCTTATTACTGAGCGATTATTGCTTGATAAAGAAAGACAGGAGAAGCCTAGTCGAAACGTCGCTCAGTAATAAGCAGTAATTATATTCCATAGAATTGTGACTTGTATACTCTAGTTCAATTACTAAATGCCATTGAAACAGTTTAGAATGTTGTAATGGTCAAGCCGTCTTATGGTTACGACACTACAACTCTGGTATCAGGTACTGTGAGTTTTTGTATTTAATGTTTATTTTTCTAACCATTATGTTGGCAAATTGTTCAAAATTGTGATGAATCATTGAAAAATGGTTGGTTCCTTCTGTTTGGTAGTTTAAAGTGGTCCATCTAGATTAGACAATGAGTGTCAGGTTTATAATTAGCGTTTACTTTCACTAGCATTCACTCATTATTTCAGACTCGTGGATTCAGTGTTGAATAGTGTTTCTGTTTTTATTTCAAAGGACAAAAACGGGGGTCATATATACAAATTGATATTCTTTGTGAATGATCCCTTTGCAGATAAAATTCTAAAAACAAGCTGGCAGGCAATCGGCTGTTTCGCACCAATTCTCACATAGGAGCAAATTCATATTGCGATCCTCAAAAATGATTTTATTTTTTATTTTTGTGTATAATATCTGATAAATAATTTATTTCTAGATTTAACTTGTTGGGAAATGGAGAACTTTGTTCCAACTCAAGTAGAAGAAGGTAAGAATAATTATTTATGAAGCCTTGGTAGTTCGAATTTGAAAAAGGAGTGATATTCAAATGAGCTTTAATTCCTTATATTATGTACACACTCTTATTATTGAAATAATATATAATATGATCTGAACCATGTAGTATGAATGTTAAAACTGTCTGATTAAATATGTGATTTGAAGATATTGTCTATCAACAGCGTTGATTGGTAAATTCTATAAAATTTTAAAGGGACAATAACATTCTTGCTGGCTTGGTAGCTCCAGAAAATAAATAATACCCTTATTCTAAGTACTAGATGTTTAAGTGTCCTACCTGTTGTGTAAATTATTCATTACAACCTATTTTACTTGTCCAGAGGGTTCTAAAATATTTTAAAATCCAAGTCACATTTGAAAAGGTTTACGTAAGACTTTTCAAATCAGTTGGTTGAATTTTTCCAATTTTTCAAAATAGGTGTGTTAAGATGAAATTTATATCATCATTTAATTTGAATATTTTAAAATAATACGATTTGTTGACCAGAATGAAGATTGGGACATATTATTCAGTTACAATAAGAGCGTTATTGGGGCTTTAAACGCATTAAATCTCAAATCTCAAAATTGAATGGCAGTCTTTGGCATCTGGTTATTCCAATCTCCACTTGTAGTATTCATTACAAATGAGGCTCAAAAGAGTAACATCAATTTATATTGACCAATGTCGAAGATGGGATAATATTGGTTTGGAGGCTCTCCTCCTTTAATATATTGGTAAATTCTCTGAATATCTTATTTGAATATATTTTCTATTTACAGCGTTGATTGGTAAATTCTCTAAATATCATATTTGAAATTCTGTCTATTTACAGCATTGATTGGTAAATTCTATGAAGCTGATTGTTATATCATATTAAAGACGTTTATTGATGATACACAGAGTTTAAACTGGAAGATTTGGTATTGGATTGGTGAAAATGCTTCTGTAAGTTACTAGTCATAAATTTACTTTGTCAGTCTCAAGGAAACTACGGTGACTCTGTAGGTAAGACTTTGGCTCACTATTCTGGAGACCCCATTTTCGATCTCTGCTTTGGCTGAGAAAGTTCATCGAGATTTTACAGCATGATTCCTCCTTGTCAGTGGTGCAGCATCAAGGGCTTAACAAGGGACAATGTATAGTCATTTGGATGGTACAAAAACTGATACTTATAGCACACTGTATGGTATATGTCTTTCTTCATTAGAACATGTTAGAGCTCATTTAATTTTTCCATTTCAATATTGGTATTAATGCAGGGGATATCAGCCTCACTGTTGACTTTGTTTTATTATTATATGATTAACAATTTCAGTTAGATAAGAAGGCGTGTGCTGCTATCCATGCTGTAAATTTGAGGAATCTACTTGGAGCAGAATGTCGTACTATACGGGAAGAAATGAATGATGAAGATGATGATTTTTTAGACATGTTTCCTAATGGAGTATCTTATATTGAAGGTGGTAGAACAGCCAGTGGCTTTTATACAGTGGAGGATGTGGTAAGCAATTTTGGAACTAGGAAAAATTCCACACCCCTAACCCAAAGTTCCTTATAGATGAATTTTCCATATGAAAATGAATTCACAACTATCTGGATTTTCTCAATTGCTTGATCGCCCTAACTAGCATATACTCCACTACACAGCTTAATCTCCCGAAGTCTCATAATTTCCCCTACACCGCTTGATCTGCCTAACTAGTGTCATCCCCCCAACCAGCTTGATCTCCCCCACAAGTGTAATCTCCCCAACATGCTTCATCTTCTCAACCAGCTTCATCTCCCTAACTAGTATAATCTCCCCAACTAGCGTAATCACCCCAAACAATCCCCAATTCTGGAGTAATCTTAAAGTAGATCCCTGACTCATACAGTTTGAGGAAGTCTGGACTTCAGGATATATTTGGTGTTAATTATGTCTGTTGGTAATAGTTATTATCATTAGATAATTGGAGACACCTAGATTATCAACATGGGAATGTGCCGACATTTTATTAATAGATATAAATAACATGATGTGATTCTTTCCCTACAAACCTTGTGGGTTTCCACCGTGCACTCCGGTTTCCTCCCACTGCTAAAGACCCCTACGCGCAACCGAATTATTGAAATAAAATGAACCATATGTTAGTCCCAAAATGACCTGGTTGTGTCGAGTGGACTTTAAACCCCATTTCCCTCTGAAATAAAATTAAACCATATGTTAGTCCCGAAATGACCTACTTTGTGTTGAGTGGATGTTAAACCCCATTTCTCTCTCTCTCTCTCTCTCTCTCTCTCTCTCTCTCTCTCTCTTTCCCTACAGATATATCGCATCAGAACTCTTTACAACCGGGCCTGTGTTCATCTTCAGGCCTTTAAACAGAATTGTTTTCTTCGCTCATATTTTTAAAGATGCATTATATAAGAGCTAAATCTGATGGTTGTGATTTTGAACAAATTAAAAGACTATCGTCATTTAATAATTTGATTTAAAAATGGAAAATTGAGACTTTATTACCGTAACATTAGTGGTAATGACAATTAAGACTACATTATTCTTCAAACAGTCAAAACATTTACTCAGAATAAATGGTTTCGAGCCCTGGTGTGAGCGTATGTGGCATGGAGATAGGGGCGCCTTCTCAACCTCGTGGGTTTCCTCCGGGCACTCCGGTTTCCTCCCACTGCTAAAGACCACTACGCGCAAGCGAATTATTGAAGTAAAATTAAACCATATGTTAGTCCCGAAATGACCTATTTTGTGTTGAGTGGACGTTAAACCCCATTTCTCTCTCTCTCTCTCTCTCACTCAGAATAAAGTAATTTGACTGAAATTTTCACTATATTCTTTTTCCATGATAGTGAGAACTGTCAGCTAAATCTTACATAATGCATCTTAAATGACTTTCTCAGGACATATTTTTGGCTGTGAGCAGTCAGATATTTCTATTATTATTGTTTATTGTAAGTTGTAGTATTAAATCTTTTTGTACTTCCAGGAATATGAACAAAGATTATACAGAGCGACTGGAACTAAATATGTACATTTAGAGCGGGTAAGTCAAGTTACAAATAACCCCACTCATTTTTAAAGAGATAGAATCATTTTCTCATAAAACTTTTAATGTCTTTTCAAAACAGATATAAAGATAATATTGGTAAATAATCTTTAAGCAGCATTTCATGATTTAGAAACACATCAAATAAAAAAAAAGAGATTTTTGTGGGAGACAGTCACAACGCTTTGACAAGTATCCTTGTATCATGCTATTAGAGTAAAACCAGTGATTGCTACCCGTAGAAAATGTGTTCTGTTCCTATTGAAAAACACCAATCACAAAAGTGGAAAGTCAGATTTGTCTCCAATTTTGGATACAATCCGATTTCAATGGTGAAACAAAACAATTAAACCATGTTAAATTGACAGTTACCATTTTACAGACTGATAAAGCCATGAAAGCAGATGTGGTTAAGTGAGTGAGAATTCAGCCTGCTATCCCAGGTTCACTCCCAATCCCAGTGTCTGATAGTATAAAAACACAAAGTCTGTGTACACATTGACATGTATGCAAAGGAAACCTTGCCATTTGGAATTCGTAGTAAGAGTCGACGATATTGTGCATGCACCATTACATTTCATTTTGATGAAGACCTCAAAAGCAGATCGGTCACCTCTGGCTTGAGGCTATGGTTTCGAGCCCTGTTGTGAGCGTATGTGGCATGGAGATGGGGGCGCCTTCTCAACCTCGTGGGTTTCCTCCGGGCACTCTGGTTTCCTCCCACTGCTAAAGACCCCTTCGCGCAAGCGAATTATTGAAATAAAATGAAACCATATGTTAGTCCCAAAATGACCTAGTTTGTATCGAGTGGACGTTAAACCCCATTTCTCTCTCTCTCTCTCTAAAAGCAGATCATCTCTATAAGTATAGGTGTTATGAAACAAATACGGAATGTTTATTTTGTAAATGCTATTTCTACTTTCTGTGAGTAAAGTACACTATAATTGCTTATATATGACAGGTGCCAGTAGATGCCGGATCTTTGGATTGTCGACATGTATTTTTAGTGGATGTTGGAGAGAAAATATATGTATGGACGGGAAAATTAGCTAAAGGGGTTACCAGAACAAAAACAAGGTAACCATGCCAATCTTATCTGATTTTCATCTACACAATCTGTTTACAGTAAATAATGATCCCTTGGCAGTTGGAATTTGATGTAAGAGTTGGCTGTAACTCTGCTGTCTGGACAAAATTTATATCATAGCACTTTGTATTGTGTAGACCACTCTTCATTAACCCTCACGGAGCAGAACAGTAGGACGTTAAACCTTGTAGGTTTCCTCCCACCACTACAGACCTACTGGCAAGAGAATTATATTTGTTAGTGCCAAAATGACCTGGGTTGTGCCGAGTGGATATTAAACCCCTTTTCTCCCCCACTGTATATTGTTCTGAACATCTATTATTATTTGATGTATTTCAGGTTAATAGCTGAGAAAATCAATAAAAATGAACGTAAAGGTAAATCTGAAATAATTAGCGTAGCGCAGAAAGATGAACTGCCTGATTTCTGGCGAGCTGTAAACGGTCCACCCAAAGATATGGAAGTTAAAATCAGCCCCATAACAAATGTAAAGGTAGCTGATCCACGACTGTATAAAGTGGAGTTGGGTAAAGGTTATCTTAATCTGCCACAAGGTACGTTCTTGTCAAACTAAATCTACAGAAATGGTAAACCCATATGTATCAAGTATACTTTAATCATACAAAAACATGTTCAAGCTGCTGAGTATTGTTACAATATATCAGACTTTATCTAAAAAAAAACAAATTTGTTAATTCATGATTAAAATGTACTCAAATTAATTGAATTACAAAAACAAAATATTAGTGTTCCATTGTGACTTGGATTGATTTAGATGTAAAATATTTTGCACATTAATGTACCAGTGGCACTTGCTTGATTATGCCATGTGTAGAACATGTCAAATAAGTGCTCTCGGTCTTAAGTTAAGAATTTACTCAAATTTCAACAACACAAGTTTTATTAGCGGCTATATTTTAGTTAAAATAAGGCAGACAATTTGATGTAAATTCTTATCTTAAGTCTGAGAATGCATTGTGAATTGAGGCCCGATGTTCTATTCATTATATACATGGAATTTGGCTGATATTTCGTTGTCAACCTTCATTATATACTTTAGAAGAGATTTAAGAAACAATCAACTGCTTTACGTCATACAAAAACATGTTCAAGCTGCTGAGTATTGTTACAATATATCAGACTTTATCTAAAAAAAAACAAATTTGTTAATTCATGATTAAAATGTACTCAAATTAATTGAATTACAAAAACAAAATATTAGTGTTAGATAACCATTGTGACTTGGATTGATTTAGATGTAAAATATTTTGCACATTAAAGTACCAGTGGCACTTGCTTGATTATGCCATGTGTAGAACATGTCAAATAAGTGCTCTCGGTCTTAAGTTAAGAATTTACTCAAATTTCAATAACACAAGTTTTATTAGCGGCTATATTTTAGTTAAAATAAGGCAGACAATTTGATGTAAATTCTTATCTTAAGTCTGAGAATGCATTGTGAATTGAGGCCCGATGTTCTGTTCATTATATACATGGAATTTGGCTGATATTTCGTTGTCAACCTTCATTATATACTTTAGAAGTGATTTAAGAAACAATCAACTGCTTTACGTGGTGCATCTACTTTAAATGGTGAATTATTTTTTCTACAAGTTTGTAATTTATAATGTAGAATTGTCTTTCTTCCAGTTGAAATACCAAACAACCGATTAGTGCAGACATTATTAGATTCACGTTGTGTTTATATATTAGACTGTATTACAGATATATTTGTCTGGTACGTAAATTCATCATTCTTTATCATCCAGTGACATTCACCCTTCTATATAGATTTCTTTCAGTGGCAAGATGTGTTTATGAAATTGTTTACAAACATCTTATAGTAGTTGTGCCTTTGGCTAATTCGGAATTTCTCGCATGTAATAATTTTCTAATAATTTTGTGTTTACATGGTATACAACTTACAAGGTCATAGGTCTGAAATGTTATCTAAATTATGAGTCATTAATTAACTTATCTAAACCATAATTAACTCTTGATTTCATCGCCAGCCTGCGATATTTACTAGATCAGGATCCAATTTTCTGCACAACTTTCATTCATGATTTAATCATGAAATGGATAATCAAGACTATGATTTTTATCGTACTTTAGTAATGATGATCAAGGCTAGACCAACATTATCATGCCTTTTGTGTAGAATAATATTTTATTCATTATAAATGAATGGGAGATAGGAGAATCGGGAAAATTATCCTTATCCCAAATTGAAAAAAAGAATTTGCTCAATTTGTTTATATTTATCTGTATTAACAGGATTGGTAAAAAGTCTACACGGTTAATACGAGCTGCAGCTTTAAAATTATCACAAGAACTTCACGCCATGATAAAACGACCAAATTTTACTACATTATCTAGATGTTTACAAGGGTAAGTAAGAGGGGTTTATATACTATGTTATCTAGATGATTACAGGTAAGAAGGTATTACTTCCCAGTAATTCCCGGACATCTAATGACAAACTGGAAATTATTTTTTGAATGACTTCAGAAGAGCTGCCAATGCCTCACTATTCCAAACCAATTTAATTTTTAGTTTTTCGGGTTCTTGATGTTTTGTTTAAAGTTTTAAAACTTAGAAGTTTGGAACCTAAATCTTTTAAGATCACAAATCATGTACATTTTTTTTAAAATTAGTTTCTTTCTTAAAGGAATAAAAGCAAATTTTAAATTGGTGTTGCCTTAATGATGGATAAATCAGTATATATTATAGATTTGTGAACAGATAAAACAACACAATAATAATTCAATGCTTTATTGATTGTTTTTCTAGGACTGAATCTCAGATATTTAAAACTAAGTTTATAGGATGGGATGATGTGATACCTGTTGATTATACACGAACAGCTGATTCCGTTATTAGACGTGGTGCAGATCTAAAGGTCAGTATATCCCAGAGGTCCTATACATATTTCTACCTCGAGGGTTATCTCTAAGTTCTTTGGTTTCCTCCCACAACTAAAGACCCCTACGCCCATCAAATTGTTGATATAAAATTGAACCATATATTAGTCCTATAATGACCTAGTTTATGTCGAGTGGCTATTTAACAGCATTTCTGTCTCTGTCCTCTAAACATGTAAACTTGAACTAATGTAAATTAACAACACTGATTATTCATGGGCTTAGCATTAAAGTCATAGTACAAATTGTATCCAGGGCCATTGCAAAGACTGCATCAATAAAATATTTGCATTAAAGTTTTGTTGATTTAAAGGCTGAAGCATAGGCGTACGAGGCGGGGGGGCCGGGGGGGCACCGGCCCCCCCAAATATTTTCATGAAAAAAAAAAAAAATCTGAAAAGAGCTCAGAATTGTGAGATCGGTCATTAGCCGAGGAGTTTTTGAAAATGGGGTGGGGGTAAGGGTATGGCCTTGTCGGGGAAGGCTATGGTCTTGTCGGGAATGAATGCCCAGTTTGTCGGGAAGCGTCGCACCGTCTGTCGGGTTTTGAATATTTTTAATAATATGGAATCGGAAAGAAAGCAGTCCAGTCAATGATGAACACGTACGCCATCTGAATAGAACTAGCACTTACACATGACCTTTCTCAGTTCTTGAGTACTGTGTTCCTGTATACTTACACCCAACTCCATGCACCGGACGAGCCCAGTGATAGGCTAGGAAAATTTTCTTTTATAATAACTGGTAAGGTTGTAATAATATGGTACTTGTAGTCACATATAATAAACATGTACGATGGCTCAATAGGCCGTAATTAATTCGATATTGAGCCCTTTTCTTTGGAAATAAATATTCATGGGTGAATGTAAAGTGCCACTGGCAAGAATTATACAAAGATAGTGAGCTCAACAACGCTTATAATATATGGTCATTCATATATTAAAAGTAGATAAAGTATATACAAGTCTTTTATACATCTGAGATCTGGATAAAAAAAAATGTGAAGTCTCCTAAAATGAAAAATGTGGCAAAAGTAAATCGTTCGATTTGTTCTTGTTTTCGAAGTAATAGAGCTTGTATTTTAAAGATGACTTTTTACCAGTTTTTATGCTGCTAGTGACATAATTTACTACCCACTTCAAATTACTAGAAAGTATTTGAAATGCCTGGAAATCGCGTCTACGGCCGTCTGGTTTTTAAAATTTTCTAGGGGGAGGCCCCCCAGACCCCCGTCTTAGAGCTTGTATTTTAAAGATGACTGATTTACCAGTTTTTATGCTGCAACTGACATAATTTACTACCCACTCCAAATTACTAGAAAGTATTCGAAATGCCTGGAAATCGCGTCTTCGGCCGTCTGATTTTGAAAATTTTCTAGGGGGAGGCCCCCAGACCCCCCCCGTCTTGTTTTCGAAGTAATAGAGCTTGTATTTTAAAGATGACTTTTTACCAGTTTTTATGCTGCAACTGACATAATTTACTACCCACTCCAAATTACTAGAAAGTATTCGAAATGCCTGGAAATCGCGTCTTCGGCCGCCTGGTTTTGAAAATTTTCTAGGGGGAGGCCCCCAGACCCCCCCGTCTTGTTTTCGAAGTAATAGAGCTTGTATTTTAAAGATGACTTTTTACCAGTTTTTATGCTGCTAGTGACATAATTTACTACCCACTTCAAATTACTAGAAAGTATTTGAAATGCCTGAAAATCGCGTCTACGGCCGTCTGGTTTTTAAAATTTTCTAGGGGGAGGCCCCCCAGACCCCCGTCTTAGAGCTTGTATTTTAAAGATGACTGATTTACCAGTTTTTATGCTGCAACTGACATAATTTACTACCCACTCCAAATTACTAGAAAGTATTCGAAATGCCTGGAAATCGCGTCTTCGGCCGTCTGGTTTTGAAAATTTTCTAGGGGGAGGCCCCCAGACCCCCCCGTCTTGTTTTCGAAGTAATAGAGCTTGTATTTTAAAGATGACTTTTTACCAGTTTTTATGCTGCAACTGACATAATTTACTACCCACTCCAAATTACTAGAAAGTATTCGAAATGCCTGGAAATCGCGTCTTCGGCCGCCTGGTTTTCAAAATTTTCTAGGGGGAGGCCCTCCAGACCCTCCGTCGGTCGTTTCGCGCCTCCAGCGCTCCGCGGACAAATATATTTGTCGGGAAAATATGCTGGCCCCCCCAAACAAGTTCGGCCTCGTACGCCTATGGGCTGAAGGCGTTGAAATAAAAACAAGACTCAGAAATGATTTTCAGCAAACATTAGACTGATGATGCCGTCAATACTAGGCTCTTTAACATGTTATTGTGTATATCTTGAAATGTTTATTATGTATATTTTTAAAAGGTTATTATATATATCTTTAACAGTTGTTTTTGTATATTTTTAACAGGTTATTATGGAGCGAGATAAAATGAAGACCGATTTATCAGCGTTATTTATGCCACGTCAGCCCATGATGAGTAAAGAGGAAGCTGTAAGTTGATAATTTAAATATGATCACATTCAGTAATGCTTCAGTTTTTTTTTTAGTTCATTGAGTCAGGTGGCATGGTTTCGATTCCCAGATTGTACGTGACAAGGAATAGGGTCATCTGTACAACTTTGTCCTTCAGTTTCATTGCTAAAGACCCCTATGAGCAAGTGGATTATTGAAATAAAATTGAACCACATGTTAGCTCTGAATTTTCCTAGTGTGTGTTGAGTGACTGTTAAACCCCATTTCTCTTAGTCTTAAACATGTCTCATCATGTTGTGTTTAAAACCAACTTTTATCTTCCTCTAGTCATACATACTCCTCGCAGTGTTCCGTTTGATTAGAGGTAATCCCACAACTTACTGCTGTAATGAGTGGTTATTGTTGTTTTAAATTTTGATTTGTTAGTAGTCTGACTAACAACCAATGACTAGCTGCTTTACATTTAAAACGAGTGCCAATATGGACCAAATATGTTTACATAACGTTACGTCACGACTCACGATTTTATTATGCCTAATTAACCCGTGCATAGCAGGATACTACAGTAAAACTAATTGCGTGACAAACGAGGCTATCAAGTCCAATAAATGTAAACAATACTGTTTGGAAACGAACATACTTTCACCGTGTTTAATACCTTAAATCACTGTCCATAGTTTTAGGGAAGACACAGATTAAACGTAGGACTGTCATGTTGATTGAACGGGAAGAATAGAAACACTCCCTCAAAAGTTCAAGAATCAGAAGTCAATCCAGCAATTGGCAGAGAGGGATTTCTCTGGCCATTGCTTCAGGAATATGCTAGTCATAAGGTTCAGGGATGGGGAGGGTCTCGTCAGAGGAGTAACCTAGGGCCTCACTTCATCTACAACTGACAACTGACTATGGTGAGAGTTGGTTAGAAATCATGCATGTTCAATATATTAGGTTATGAATTAGACAATTTTCTCGCACAGTCATCAAAATTCATCTTATCCATATTCTTACAGGATCAACTAACACAAGATTGGAACGAAGATCTTGATGGAATGGAATCTTTTGTATTGGAGGGTAAAAAGTTTGTACGATTGCCCGAAGAAGAATTAGGTATGATTTGTATTTTAACATTTACTTGTTTCCCAAGACTGCAGTAAATGTTTTCATTTAGAAAAGAAAAATGTTGCTAGAAACTTGAGATATTGGAAACTTTTTCCAAAAGACACTTTTACCAACACAAAAAGATGATCGTTTTAGATTTTTTTTGTGTTTATAGACTCTGAATTGTTCATCAATATTTACATAGGCCAAGTGCTAAAATGGGTTAATTAACAAATTATTTGATATTTGTTATATTTGCAAACAACCTGATTAAAACACAGATCCGAATTTTGTTCCGTTTTTTATAGTTCAAAATTTCATTATACTTGTCTTCACAACAATAGGATCTGGAAGAGTTGTTATATAACACAGGTTCTGGTTGAAGTGAAGAATTAGTCAATGAAACAGTCTGTTACCGCGATTTCTTGGTGTGCGATGCATGAACTGTGAGAAACCACTAGAAACGTCAACGCTGATTGATTAATCTGATGTCGTATGGTCTAAAGCCGCTACTACGACCCCTGGCTTGACCTTCCACTACATCCAGTCAGAACCTCAAGTAGTGTAGGCCATCAAAAGTATTAAAAAAACAAAAAACAAAATGAAATATAGATCTATATTTAATCAGGGAACAAAGAATGATTGATAAATTGTTTTGTATTTGATTATATTTCAGGTATATTTTGTAGTGAGGATTGTTATGTATTTTTATGTCGTTATTGGGTTCCATTACCTGAAGAAGAAGAAGATGAAGACCAGGAGGAGGAGCCACCAGAAGACGAGTATCGTTGTATCGTATATTTCTGGCAAGGTCGTAATGCTAGTAACATGGGCTGGTTAACCTTTACCTTCAGGTAGGAAAAACACATGAACATTATCAAAGTCAAAAAGTTAAATGCAATCCTGTATCTTAATCCGTACTTTAATTACCTGTCTTAAGTTCATTTTGTAAAAATAAGTTATTTCCCTTTATTGATGCCTTCTGATAGGAAACATCAACCTGCTAATTTCATTGCGCTGTCCCGTCTATATGATAGTAAATTTCTTGTGATGTGATTATTTCCAAGAAATTGTGACAAACATCCATAAAAATACTAATCCCACCGAGGTAGTGAAATGCTGCTGTATTGTATTCCGAGAGTTATAATGATTTTAAACATTATTTTATTTTTCTTCTTTCAGTTTACAGAAGAAGTTTGAATCTTTATTTAAAGATAAATTAGAAGTTGTACGACAATTTCAACAACAAGAAAATCTTAAATTCCTCTCTCATTTTAAGCGGAAGTTTGTAATCCGAGAGGGAAGTCGGAAATGTAAAAATGATCCAACGATCAAACCTTTGACTGAATTTTATCATCTTAGAGCAAACGGTAGCCATATAGCCACACGCTGTGTACAGGTAATGGTTATTTCCTTCATTAGTCTACATTTGTATTTCATCTAGCACATAGTTGATCATGACTCACTTTAGTATTATACAACGAGTTCCTTACTGTGAGTTTGTTTTACATTTTGGTTTAAGTCTGTATCACTATATGCCGGAACTGTACAGCACAGTGGACTCTTATGACTAGTACCTGCATCCATGCACTTGATCTTATGTGTGTGTTAATTGTTTCTAATGTCTGTATTTTGTGTCCTGTCTGTAGGTTTGTCTTGTGTGGTGCAGTGGCACAAGTAGATTTCTAATTAAACACTAATTTGTGTCTGAGTGCAGAATACTTTAACATGTTGAATCGTGTCAAGTTTAGTGGCTGTTTGGCATTCTTAACCATGACTTTTGTCATGCATAGCAGAAATTTTGAACGTAATCTTTAAACAAAGTTTTCTTGAAATATGCCTTTCTGGACTTCCGGACTTTGAACTTGAATATCTCGACTATGATTTTGGTATCATTAGACAGCGTAGGACATCCGCTTTACGATGACATATATAATCCATTTTTGAAATTCTGGTCATTAAGACTCATTTCGCTGTCAACGATCACATATACAGTATATTCTGTAATATAACATGGAGAGCCATAATGGCTCAGTAAATGTTATGCTGGCTCACTAACCAAATCCTAGATTTGATTAATGTTTTAACGGCTGGTTGTTTTAATCATCTTTGTCATTTTTTTGTGAAACTAAAAAAAAAAGAAAATATTTATAAAAAAACCCATTAAGCTCATAAAAGTTAAGTCATATCAATGCAGTCAAACTTCAGTTATTGCCATTTTAAGTTTACATTTGATTGTCTGATTTTAAATTTGATGAAATAATTTTGAAATCTTTTCCATATAACTTCTTTGGCATTTGCTTGATAATCCTCGCCGAAACGCCTCTTAGTGTATTAAACTCAGTAATACTAATTGTGTATTCATAAAATTGTACCTATTCCATATAATTCGTAATTTTGATTAAACGAATATTTAAGTTTATTTTTACTTTATATTTGGGGGTTTAAAATATCTATTATGTTTTATTTTACAGTTAATGAAAGCTGATGCATCTTTACTCAATTCTTGTGGAGTGTAAGTCTTTATAATATTTTATAAACTCGCTCTTCTCTTTTATTTTATTTTATTTTTAAAAAAACAAAACATACCAAACAGTGGGGTATTGATATTTTCATGGGTCATTTTGATGGGACGAAAAATCAAGGTCCTGTGTATAGGTGCCAGAGGTTTAGTGCCTGACAAAACCTGAATCAGTGTCTGACATTGTCAGTGACAGGTGCCTTATTTCCAGACTTGACCTTGATGTATATTTATATTGTAGGTATATATTGATGGTACCATTTGATAGTCAGGATTTAAAGGGAATAGTGTATGTATGGGTAGGTAGTAAAGCTGATCATGCTGATGCTGTTATAGGAGAAGAAATAGCTTATCTTATGTATAAGGTAGGTAGATATACATTCATTTTTATAATTGAAGATAAGGAGAGAGAGAGAGAAATGGAGTTTAACGTCCACAACTAGGTCATTTCGGGACTAACTTATGGTTTAATTTTATTTCAATTATTTGCTTGCGCGTAGAGGTCTTTAGCAGTAGGAGGAAACCGGAGTGCCCGGAGGAAACCCACGAGGTTGAGAAGGCGCCCTATCTCCATGCCACGTACGCTCACACCGGGGATCGAAACCACAGCCGCAAGCCAGAGGTGACCCGCCAGCTAGATCGCTAGGCCATTCCAACCCCCAATTCAAGATAAGCTAAGCGTCAATGTGGTCGTCACTGGGTAGGGGGTGACATTGGATGTTAAATGGTTAACAGGTGTTCTTTAGATCATAAGGTCTGTCATTGAGTCAAGTGGTATGGTTCCGTTTTCCTGTAAGGTCGCCTGTCCAACTTTGTGTGTTTTCTCTTGGTCCCCCGGTTTTTTCGCACGGCAAATGACCCCTACGTAGAAGGAAATTATTGAAATATAATTGAACCATGTGTTAGTCTCAAAATGACCTAGTTTAAGTCAATTGGATGTTAAATCCCATTTCTATCTCTTTCTCTAGTCGTCAACTGGCTGAGAAGGCACTCATGAATTTTTCTATAGAGTAAGCAGAAACACCATTGATTTGTGTAAAATTCTTCCTTCCCCATGTAACTCAAATTATGTCCAATCATTGCATTATGTAATAAACGTTTTAAAACCTCAAGTTGTTTATGTATTTTAGGACAGCTACACAATACAGATGATAAATGAAGGTGAAGAACCAGAGAATTTCTTCTGGGTTGGAATTGGTGGTAAGAAGCCATATGATAAGGTGAGTCAAACCTGTCTAAATTACAGTATATCCTGTATTAAGAGACCACCCCAAATAACTTTTTTAGAGAGATTTTCCATTTTAAATGATCATTTCTTATGCAAATATTACTACCCGATATTTAAATACTCAACAGTTTATGATTGGCTAATTATCTGATAAATAATTTCAGAATGAAGATTTTATGAATTATATTCGATTATTCCGTTGTTCGAATGAGAAGGGTTATTTCACTGTATCTGAAAAATGTGCTGATTTCTGTCAGGTTTGTATATTGAGAGTTTTCTCCCTTTTATTCTCACACACAAATTGTTTACTTTGATATTTCTGATAATTTTCTTGTTCTTTAGGTTGATTGCACAAGGAATAGGCATGAACCACATACTAAACTTACACTGTCTATCTACAATTAGCTTCCCTGGATTCATTCACTTTATTTGATATTTGTTATTTACTTCTTGCAATGTCTGAACATGTAGTTTGTCTTGTCCTCAGTGTTTGTCTTATCGGTTTTGGAGGGGTGTTACGTGGTCGAATGGTTAACGTCTGTGCATTGCATCATATGATCTGTCATTGATTCAAGTGGTTTCAAGTCCCCACTTGTACGTGACGAGGAGTAGGGTCGCCTGTCTAACCTATGAGTTTTCTTCATGTCCTCCTGTTTCCTCCAGCTGCTAAAGACCTCTACCTGCATTTGATTGATTGAAATAAATTGAACAATATGTTAGTCCTGAAATGACATAGTTTGTGTCCAGTGGAAGTTAAAGTCTCTCTCTCTCTCTCTCTCATCGATTCTCTCTGATCGATTCACTTTGTGTCTCAGGTTTTGTTTTGGGTGTAGTGCGGTTCTCCTGTACTTACAAATCACTAACAAGATGATATTTTTATTACTATTATAATAATTCTATATATTTTAGGATGATCTGGCTGATGATGATGTGATGATTTTAGATAACGGAGAAAATGTTTTCTTGTGGATAGGAAAGAAAACAAGCGATGTGGAAATCAAACTGGCCTTTAAAAGTGCCCAGGTAAAGCTTTAGTAGAAATAAATTTGAAATAAATAACATGAAAAGGGCCACAATTTCATGAAAGTAGTACCTTATTTCAATAAATGGGCCCCAGTCTAGTACTGAGAGTCGTGAACCATGCAACTTCCTATCAGGCATAAGTGCCGTTATGAACAGGCCAATTATATTTCTGGAGTTAAAAAAAGCCTTGCCATAACACATTGTATAGCTGAATAAACTTCACATAGTCTTTTTATGATGTGACTTTCACCTCTGAATGCACTATTGCCAAACTGAAATTGCCAAAAGCTTTTAAGTACATGTACAATCAAGATGCCAACGTTATTTTTTCCACAGATTTGGGCAACATTACCGTTGGTTCCTCCTTCCTGTGTGTATCAAAATCAATAGGAAAGAGCCCCAAATTTAATCTAAGACGATCTCATTTTCAAAATTATCTTATTTCATTTCAGGTTTATATCCAGCATTTAAGAAATAAACAACCGGAACGTCCACGGAAATTACTGCTAGCCATGAAATATAAAGAAAATCGTAGATTTACAAAATGTTTCCACGGTTGGGGACAATACAAGGAAGTACCTACATAAGGATACATACAAAATAAATATTAGACTGTATATGATGTGATTCTATATCACTTCCTGTAAGGATATATCCTAATACAAGATAAAGAGAACTCTATGATGTGATCTTCTATAGTATCCCACTCTTTATATTATAAAGATGTTTGGGGAGGATATGGTGTGATCCTTTTATAGCATCCCACTCGTCACTCCCTACATTATAAGGATGTTTGTGGAGGATATTCATCTATGATAAATGATAGACTGTATGGCGTGATCCTTTTATCACTCATTATCACTCCCTTTTAAGGATATATCCTAGATTAGGATATTATCCAAGATAAATAATAGAATCTTTGCTGTGATCCTTTTATATATCACTCCCTCTAACCACTCCCTGTACTATAAGGATGTTTGTGGAGGATACTTATATGAGATAAATCATAGACTTTACGATGTGATCCTTTTATATCACTCCTTCTTATCACTCCCTTATAAGGATATATTCTAGATTAGGATTTTTATTTAAGATGAAACGAAATTGAAACAGAAAAATTTTGCTTAAAATCTCTTTGCATTTTTGCTTTATTGCTTCTTATGCTTAACATAGAAAATTTATAAAATGGAGATGAGAAAGCTGCTGATTGTCTGTGTATTAAAGGAAAGTGTGGAATACATCATGGCTGTGCAATAACCTACACTTTCTATTGCTTCAATACATGTAGTAAAGACAGTGGAAGAAGATCTTGATAAAATATATTTCATTTTAAGTGTAAATGGATACATAAAATAGTACACAAAAGGCATAAAATGAGTAAAAAACACAAATTCTACCTAGACCTGTTTGTGTTAATGATGCCGTATAATGTAGGCCTATAAATTTAATGTACAAAAAGGTCAGTAAACTTGTGTTTAGTAAGAAAGTGTGTATAGAAAGTGTATTTTAAAAAATTCTTCAATGATAGAAAAAAAAATTGGATTATTCTCAAAAAAGACAAAAACAGCCCCCCTGGACGAAATTTGTATTTGGATTCTAAAAATGACATATTTTTAGGGGGGCTCTAAAAGATGGGGGTTCAATCCCAGTCTATCCAGCTGTAAATGTGTACCAGTAAAGTCAGTCTAACTATAATATTTAACATTTGTAAATAAATGTATCTATACTAGAACTATGTAAACAAGAGTATTTATATTAAATAACCAGAAATAATCTTTTAAATTAAAATATTTTACAGCTTTCTATATTGTCTTTTTTTTTTTGTTTCTCAAGGTTGGAGTTATTATTGATAGGTTTAAAGATCTATGCTTTGACTAAATAGTCAGGTGCGGATCCAGGATTTTTTGCAGGGGGGGGTCCAGGTTTGATAATTGCCACCGCCACCATTACCGGGGGGTTTGGGGCCCCCCCCCCGCAGAAAAATTTGGTAAATTAGATTCAATTTGGTGCATTCTGACGTATTTCCGGAAGGTAAATTCCAAAATTACAGGTCTAAAAATCGCCAATAAAATAGCATAAAAAATTTTCAAGCCTGAGCAGGGGGGGGTCCGGACCCCCGGGACCCCCCCTCTGGATCCGCGCCTGATAGTAAGTGCAGGAGGGAACGCACTACACGCAAAACAAAAATCTACAAGATAAACCTGCGAACATGACAGAAAATAGACATTGCACAAAATAAACAAATATCAAATCAAGTGAATGGATCCGGGGGTCAGCCGTAAGCGTCTACTGCGCTGTACAGTCCCGTGTCTGTTATAATACAGGGTTTATTCAAAATGAAAAAAATAATGATTGAAAAGAAAGAAGTAATGCTACTGGTCTTGAAAGTTGTCGTGGTCTATAGCCTATCAGTTGATGACATGAGTTAGAACATCAAAACATTTAACAAAAATAAGAGCGAAAATCCAGACAATTTTGCAAAAGGCTAAAAATTTATAAGAGATACCTTATGGCCACAGATCACCAACAATTGAAATATTTCACCATTTAATAACTTAATTTAAAAATGGAAAATCAAGACTTTCTTCATTATCGTAACAACGGTAGCAATGAAAATCGAGAATCCATTCAGAATGAAGTAATTTAACTGAAATTTTCAATATATTCCCTTTTTATTGCCTATTTTTAAACTATTATAACAAGAACTTTCAGTTCTTTATCAAAACCTCACATAATGTATATTTACATAATCAATACAATGTAGAGTGAATTAAGAGAAATGGAAATTTGGCACAGACACTTGATAGATTAATTTATTAAACAATTTGCCGACATAGGTCATTTCACCAAAACATCCAATGATATCTTTTTTATAAAAGCTGAGAACCATCACTGGAATTATTGTCTGGATGAAAAGATGTGTACACAGAACAGAACCTTGGGGAACAACGTATTTAGACTAGGGTTGTGGTAAAACAAATCAACACAGACTATAATTTTTAATCAGAAATATTTTTAATCGAAATCATGTGTTGAAAACCTCCGTAGTAAAACCCCCAAACCTGTTAAAGCGATAATATCATATTTTCTAAGAAAGCCAGAACATAATTATTTCTTTGTCTTTTGCTCAATAGGTTAACAACTCACTATTATACGACCATAGGCATTATTTCCCATTCTTACAACTCATTAACACAGGAAATGATAACACAATTACCTCTTTTGTTTTTCTATTGCCACCATGCAATAGCTATCTTCAAACGTTTGAATTTGAAGTTGAATATGACTAAAATCGAAAATAATAATTACCTCCCTTGATTTTCTAAACACCCCCCCCCCCCCCCGAAAATGACATTTTTGCAAATTTCTCAACTGGCAATAGTGAATTATAGGATTAATAGGATTATTTTTTAACAAGGTAGGACTGTTTATAGATACCATCTATTTCAAGGCTTTATTTTAACACATTTTAAAAATATAATTTAAAAATATGAAATTACCGCTTTAAGGGGGGCGTCTAGTCGTTTGGGTGACACGAAAACAGAGATATTGTGAAACTACTGGCAGAAAGTTGGAAATCCAATCTGATTAAAGTAAAAATCTGTAGCCTATTTCATAATTTTTTATACTATCTATGGCAAGGCAAGGCCACTAGTGTAGAATCTGTGTTTTAATCAGATTGTTGGAAATCGAAATAAGAGTCGACCGACGAGTAGCTGTTCCAGCAAAACTTCCCCCAAAGCATGTTGTATTGGATGTTCCCTTCCACGCTAACCCAGTTTGTTGGAGTAAAGTAGGCCTAAGGCGTTAAACCCTATTTCGCTCATCCTATTCTCAAACGATGTTGTTTTAGCAGGCGCGGATCCAGGATTTTTTGCCGGGGGGGGGGGGGTCTAGGTTTGATAATTGCTTAACTAATTGCGCTCAACCGATTCATTTGGTAAATTAGATTCAATTTGGTTCATTCTGACGTATTTCCGGAAGGTAAATTCCAAAATTACAGGTCTAAATCGCCAATAAAATCACATAAAAAAATTTTCAAGTCTGAGCAGGGGGAGGGGGGGGGGTCCGGACCCCCTGACCCCCCCCCCCCCCCCCCCCTCTGGATCCGCGCCTGTTTAGCAAACACACAAAAATACTAAATAGTAAATGGAAGCAGAATAAATGCTTTCAGAAGTCTCGAAGTTTGCTAAGTTTGCCCAGTGTTTTGGACTAAAATCGTCGATTTAAAACATAAAATGTCGGTCAACAAGTTTAGTGTCTGTTCTCGAGCGACGCATACTGTAGACACGCAGCCTAAGATTAATATGTGCTTTTTCTTTGACTTTTTGACTTTAGGGTCGATAAACCCAATAGAAATACACGCCTAAAATCAGCTATGTCTGGGGAAAATAAAGCAGCTTATCCCAAAGGAAAACATGGATGTTGAATAAATGTGGCAAGTATTCTTAAAGCCATAACGAAATCTAATTTCTATAGTGTTCACAAGCTTTACTGGACACGTAATATATTAATATATGTCGTTGGGAAGATAAACCGGGTCCACCCTCTCTGATCTCAATCCTTCACACTTAATTTGAATGTCAAGAGGGTTTATCCCTTCTTTCCACCAAAGTTGTAAAAACTATTAAAACCTATAGCCTCTGTCGCGTTAATAAGGTTGTCAGAAAACATAACTCCGACACGAGATGTCCCGGAACTATGAATATCGGTAGGGGGTGGGGGCGCATTTCGGAACCAACAGTCACGGAATGCTCAATGTTGACTCATGATCCAAAAATCGGTTAAAAACTGCCCCATCGCGTTATCACGTTTTTCAAAAAGTAAGGGTAGCCTCTATCGCATTAACAAGTCAGTTGTTCAGCGACGGACATTGGCGACGACATAATGCACCAACACTTACAATGACGTAAAAAGAGGTGTTGTGAAATGAGATGAAAGCTAATTTAACGTCCTAGTTTTTTTGCACCAATCTGGCTATTGAAGACGGGCATACGTCAGACAGTTTACTGTGACGGAACATTTGCCTTGACAGTGGTACTTCCACGTATACTCTTCATCGAATGTCAACCTTCGAGGGTGTTTTACGTGCACAACAACGAGTACATGGGTGGACCTTGGTTTTTTGTCCCATCCTGACAACTGATGGGAGAAACTACCTCAAAAATCCGAATCCAACGAAGGAACTCCTGGTACGTGAGCCTGCTATACCACGTAATCACTGGGCCTCCAGGGACGATCAATAGAGAAGCTTTTGTCTTGTGATGGAAGAGAAGTAGATAAAATTGGGAAATACGTCCTAAATCTGGATAAAAGCATATTCGGGATGCGAACGACTACCCCATCCAGTAAGAGGGGCACACTAACCCCAGTGTGGAACCAAGTACGAACAATCTAAACCATTAGACAAAATTCGAAATCCTAAAAAACGGTATGGCAAAATAGTGCACATGTATTTAGCAAAATACACGACAAGCGGTTGTAACAGTGATATTTCTGACAGTGCAGATTGTAGTGAACGTCCCAACGACACGAAGTCAGAGGCGTTTTATAGCTGGGGCGCTGGAGGCGCCAGCCTCCTCGCGAAAAAAAATCCAAGAAGATGAAAACATAAAACGGGAGAAATATGTTAAAACCGATGAGAAAAATGAAAATGTACCCTAGTTAGGGAGGGAGAAAAAAGGGCCCTACATCTGACAAAAGGGCCCTTCTGGCCAAGGGAAAGGGTCCCCGCCCCGATTCTGAGTCAATCCACTACTGGATGAGAATGCAGTCATAGCATTGGCATGAAAATCATCAATCAATCAAAAAATCACCTTTTCTCAAAACCTAATAATCATCTATCCCCGAAAGAGATGGCTGGGCTTCCCAGTGTGGTCTGGCTTGGCGGAGCGATCATTTCTTTGCTGAAAAGATTTCCGGGATTACGCATGCTGCTTGTACATTAGGCCCACCCCCGGTACGAACAAGTGATTTGTTTCGCATTCAGGTTTCAGACGGGTATCGAATTAGGCCCTGGCCCTCAGATTAAACCGGCGCCGGGGGATATGGCAGAATGCATTAAAATGATTTCTACTTTGCAAAATTTCTCGACCTGAGAAAAAAGGGGCCCTCAAAATATTATAGCCTCCGCCATGATAAACCTTAAAACGCCCCTGCACGAAGTCAAATTTGTTTTTCAGTACTTGCAGAAGGATGTTTACGGAAAGGATCTTTGGGGCAATCGAAACACGCAACTCCACTTTTGCCTATTCTCTTTAGCGTGGGCCTAATGATGTGTAGTTCTAAATCTATACTATTTTATAAAGTGTTCTATTGTTGTACGTTACATTACACTGAACTCCCGACAAGTCCCCTTAAAACAACACCATTACTCTTTCTTAAAAAGGGAGGTGATTTAATAGGGCCCCACTGGCTATAAAAGTACGACTGAATATTGACACAGAAGTAACCGCGGGGGTTCTCAATTCTCACACAGAATCAATATGCCATAATGAGCGAAATTCGCTGTGAAAACATGAAATGAAGCGAGTGATTATCACATCGGGCAGAGTGAAAAAAACGATGTGTTAGTTTTCTTACCTTAGGCAAGTATTGAACTTTTTACCTCCTTGACAGACATGTTAATCTCAAGATCGGTAAGATCACGGCGACCCGACATCTAAATAAGGAGAGGGTTACAAGTTTTATGATAATATTTTTAAAATGTATTTTGAGTCGATCACTGTATAAATCATATTTTAAAAATAGCCTAAAATATACCATGATGTAATTCTGTTAAATGGTTATTAACAAACGGAGTTTCGACTGAAGAATTTAATCAAGAAAAGTTTAAAAATCGGTATCAATTTTCTGTATCCAGTTCAATTACTAAATGCATGGCGTAGACCTGATTTCGTATCATGTTCAAACGTCATGCAGTATACCGCCTGAACGGTATTGACTAATAAAGAACGACATGCAGCAGGCATGTTGCTTTACTCGTTCAATATCAGGCTATACATATTGGCAATCGTCATTTTCCGTTACTGGGATCTACGGTGGCTTGCGGATTTTGACACTGGTTAAAGCCCCAATAACACTCTTGTTGTAACAGAATAATATGTCCCAATCTTCATTCTGGTCAACAAATCGTATTATTTTAGAATTTTGCAATTAAATGATGATATAAATTTCATCTTAACACACCTATTTTAAACGTAAACCTTTTCAAATGTGACTTGGATTTTAAAATATTTTCGAACTCTCGGGACAAGTAAAATAGGTTGTAATGGATAATTTACACAACAGGTAGAACACTTAAACATCTAGTACTTAGAATAAGGGTATTATTTATTTTCTGGAGCTACCAAGCCAGCAAGAATGTTATTGTCCCTTTAACTATATATAAATCGGGAAGTCCCGTGTTCGATCCCCATGTTGGTTTGGGGTTTTCCAGTCTGTTTTTCGCTTTACATTGTTATAGGTCAGGGCACTGACAGGGAAAGGTGTCTGATTGCTCGGATGAGACGAAACAGCGAAATCCCGCGTTGGCCGACAAAGTTCCTCTGAATATTCCAACCTGATTCCTCTTGGCATCGGTGCAGGATGGAGGACCTTACAAATGAGAAGACTCCAGTCGTTCGGCTGATTCGGAAAGCTTCCATGTATAGCTTACCTTTCGATTCCTTTGGAGGGAAAATATTCCCTAATAGCATTGCGTATCAACAACTTCTTTTGTCGGTTGATGTAGAAAAGCAAAGCGTTAAAAATTGGAAAATAATATTCACACCATCTAATATGAACATGATCGCCAGCTTTCAACAAATGCGTTTTGGTTGCGAACCCTGAGTTGTTTTCTTTTTCTCGCAATAACCATACAGCTACAATTTCATATTTTTAAGTTATATTTTTAAAATTTATTAAAATGAAGCCTTCAAATAGATGGTATCTATAAACAGTCCTGCCTTGTTAAAGAATAATCCTATTAATCCGACAATTTACTATTGCCAGTTGAAAAATTGGCAAAAAAAGTCATTTTCAACTTCAAATTCAAACGTTTGAAGATAGATATTGCATGGTGGCAATAGAAAAACAAAAGAATTGTGTTCTCGTTTCCTGTGTTAATGAGTTATAAGAGTGGGGAATAATGCCTATGATCGTACAATAGTGCGTTGACAACCTATTGAGCAAAAGACATAGAAATAACTATGTTAGACTATGTTTTGACTTTCTATGAAAATATGAAATTATCGCTTTAAAAGACAATATATAATGTTTGTATGATAATGTGTGTGTATGGGGGGGGGGGCTAAGAGTAGCAAGTCGAAATAGAGCCACGGTACAATTGTTATAGACTAGTAATGAACCCATATTTCCAAATAATTGCCCCCTCCCTCACACGTACGTGTTCCAACGGCCGTATGGGCAATTTTTTAGAAATATTGCTTTAAATCTTTTCAAACTTACAAAAGCATAAATTGAGAAATTAAGGCGTACATTATGTTAAAATTAAGGCGTACCTAATCTATGTAATTTACGAAAGATTATCAATCATATTTTATTTGATGTTGTTAGCGTCCCGGGCCACACGGTAATTCCTTAACAAGAATTTTTTCGGCGAAGATTTGTTGACTGTCGCCGCTACACAGTTTTGTATATTACTAAATATATTATTTTGTAAAATCAGAAATGAAAAGCGGATTTGAAACATTAAACTAGTTTCCATAGAGAGCAAAACGATTTCACATATTGCTGTACTTTTACAAAAGCTTCTGTCCCGTCAAATATGGATTAGATTCCAATTAACACGTTCACGACAAAAAAAGAAAATCATATTGACGAAATTTGGATTAAGTGTTAGCCACGAACAAGGGGCTCTTCCGATTCTGTTAAATTTATTACCTTAAATCAAAGAGGTACGGATTAATTAGGTAATCCACATGGTGTTAATGTTCATTGAAACCGTTCAGTGTGATCACATTGTAGCGGTAAAGGTAACACGTTCTCGAGTGAGCTCCCTTTATCAACCGTTAGACGGCGCTTGGGTTGATGTTGTTGATCGGCGCGAGTTGTGAGCTATGCAGCTAGCAGGTGCGTGAAGAATTCAAACGGCGATCATGTAAACAGTTAATTTAGTAAACGTGCACGAATTTAAGTAAAAATGTCGACGGGAACGGAATATAGCGAGAAACCGCACGTGGAAAACTTGCCAGTTACATCGAGGTGCATAGCAATCGTTCTGCATAAAATTCACCGAGATATAAAATTTGAAAACGAGCAGTCGTTTTTCAGTGAAAACAATGGAAAAGAGTTACTATCGGATTTTAAACTTCGTAACAAAACTTGTTATTGGAATCCTGGATTAATTGAAAGTATTGCCAGTTTGGAGTATTTAGGATTTGTGAAACCATGCACTCTGCTTGTTGTTGGAAGAAATTTGGAAAAGATACGTTCAGCTTGGGGAAGTCGAGTTTTGAATGCACCCGACGGTTTCACCATTGACAGAATAGGTGAGTTGTTTATGGCAATATCTTGGCTCGCGAACCGATAGTTTCGGTGCATGAATAATTTAAATTTCCGTTAAATCGTCTGAGAAAAATCGCTGTAACGTTGTCCAATGTTGACGGCGCTTTCATTAAAACGAGAATGGTATTCTGTCGGAAACTTTGCAACAATGTGGTATTTTGTTTACAAATTTAGACCATCAACAGTTATGTAACGTTATGGTGAAAAGGCAATAGGGTTACACTATGTTGCAAAACTGTCGCCCTTTGATATAAGATGGGAAATATTTATTGTTATTCAAGCCGTATATCACAGTAAATCAAATTGATATTTCCTGTAACTTAAATGTAGATAGTAGTAATTTATTAACACCTTACGTGTGTGTGTGTGTGATCAGGGAATATCTAGATGTAAATACATCCTTATGCATTAGTTAGTACAGTACTGACATCTTTCCCGGCTTGTGTATATGAACAGGGAATGCATGTGTATTACTATTATAATGGGATATATCAAATATACAGCAGTGGGTTTATGGTGTGGTATTTTAATATGCAATAAACATTTAACCCTATAATCTAAATCTCTGTAATATGAACATGAATGTAATGCATAGTTAAATAACCGACAGGAGATATTCAATATAAACCAGAAGAATTATTATGTTGTATGTTATTGTGGTATGTACATCTATGGTAGAACTCTATTACAATAAAGATGAGTTATCCAATATACACCAGTAGATTTAAATACACACCATAATATACACTAGTAGACTTATGATACACAAGTAGATTTATAATATACACTAGTAGACTTATGATACACAAGTAGATTTATGATATACACAAGTAGATTTATAATATACACCAGTAGATTTATGATATACACTATTTATCCAATATTTTATATTACACTAATCTTAATGTGTATAATAAACATTGTAGCTTGTATATTTTAAATAAGCAGTTATTACAGTTGTTCTCTACCAATATAAAACATAATGTTACCTGGTTGTACAACTGGTCCGAGTGGTGTGCAAATTCGAAAGTCTAGCCATTACATTGTATCTACTAATGGTTGTTGGCTGTTTTGAATTTATTTGTTTATTTCTGACGAGAATTTGTCATTTGGTATACATTTTCAGTCCATTCAAATTGGGCTCACTGGTATCAGCTTTTAGAAATTCAGACCCAAAACCAGCTGTCCGGCTTATGTTGAAAGGTAACCATTAGTGACGATGTACGACTGTAGTCTGTATTCATTAGAGAATGGGTGAATAGTCAGGCCTTTATACAGGTTATTGTCATAAAGTCATTAAGGTCAGCATAAACCCCATTAAAGTCCCTATCCTCTATCACACGGGTGATAACAATTAAAGCCCCTCTGTTCATTGAATCATGCACGTGTTAAGCTAGTTATCATCAGGGCAGATACAGAAATCTCTTACTTTATATTTCTGATGAGGAAATATGATAATACTGAATGATTATATACCATGATATAACAGGGGATGTAACTGTATAGGGCAAACAACCAATTTTGTGTACACATTGTTTTCTATGTTTGGTTGGTGAGGTGGAAAATGCTCTCTTTTCTTGTAATTTTCAAAAGTACAAAATTGTTCTTCAAGAAAGCTCTTCCAAATGTGCTACAGGGGAAATTTTGCCTGGATGGCGACACTACATGTATGGCCTATTCTTATCTCAATTCCAATTGCCATGGCATCTTTTATGTGCATGACAATCTTTTGACCTTGTTTTTTTTTTTGTCCCATCCAAATGACTTTACATTGTCCCTTGCCAGGTTGTCTGTTCTGCATCACTGACAGGGCGTAACCATACAATAACACAAAGTGACTTTTGGACATTAATATTGCAATGACAAACATGTACCATAAAATAAAATATAGAAATTATAGAGAGCAATTTTCAACTGTAAGGTGACTGACCAAAATGTGTCCTGGATCTGGATACAGGCTCTTGGTGGTGCATTAGTTTGATCAAGTGCCTTAAAAAAAGCAAGACCTACTTGAACATGTACTAGTGTTATGATTTACAACGCAGAACATGGCCCAGGCTGTAATTAATAAAATACATACACTGTAAGACTATGTACCAGTACATGTGTACATGTAAATCGAACACTTTTCTACATCAAAACGGTGGCGATATTGGTGACAAAACCCAGATAGTGACTGACTCTGTGATTGTTACGGAAGGAATCTTTTTTCATACAGAGAGATGCTGGTGGAATAACAACCAATGATTAGAATCCAACCCTTTTAAAACTAAATCATCCTTTTATTACTGCAATCACATTGGTTTTATGGCCCTTATTATACAACCCTTTTCTCACTTCAGTTAAAAGGGGCTCATAAAACTCCCTTAATTAGACTCCTCTTTATATCCTGTCATAAACAAACACAAAAGATAAATTTAATTACCTGCCAGCGTTATTTTTGTAATTAAAAAGTTCTTTTATCAGGTGTAGACTCACCTTTTCTCTCACTTAAATTCAAATTAAATTGTTAATTGAATTTAACTAAGATAACACTCTTAACTATTTGAACTAATCTTGAACACAATTACATGCACTTAATTTATATCTTGTACGAAATTCATGCCTGAAAAATTAAAAATTAATATTCATATTCACAATTTTGATATTTTTGTAAACAAAATTCATATCTGAATGTTTAACATTTCGTAAACAATATTCATATCTGAAAGGTTAATATTGTAGCCAAACTTCATATCTGTAAATTCAATATTTGTAAACGAAAATAAAATATTTGTAAACGAAAATAAAATATTTGTAAACGAAAATAAAATATTTGTAAACAAAAATAAAATATTTGTAAACAAAAATAAAATATTTGTAAATGAAAATAAAATATTTGTAAACAAAATTCAATATTAATTTGTAAACAAAATTCAATATTAATTTGTAAACAAAATTCAATATTAATTTGTAAACAAAATCCAATATTTGTAAACAAAATCCAATATTTGTAAACAAAATTCAAGATTTGTAAACAAAATTCATACATGTATATCTGAAAGTTTAATTACAAAATTTGAATCCGAAAGTTATTTTTGTGAACTAAATTTGTTACAGAATTTGAATCTGAAAGTTATTTTTGTGAACTAAATTTGTATAGAAAGTTTATTTTTGTAAACAAAATTTGTATGTGAAAGTGTAAGCAAAATTCATGTCTGAAGTTTTCTGTTTGCAGGCAAAATTTGTATCTAAAAATCCATACAACTATTGCTTTAATTATATTAGTTGTCTGGCCAGTTTTAGTATGATTGCTACTAGTGATTAAATAACAGCAAATTACACCAGATTGAGTTTGATGGATGTTCTTGTAAAAAAAGGGGAGAATAGAAATTGGATATGTATCTTAAACATTTTAAATTCCAAGAATATTGAGTTGGAAACAAAACTGTAGGTTGTTTGTCAACCCTTTATTTTCTGGCTTTACTACTATGTTATTAGGGGCAGGGGGTTGGGTGCATATTAGACCATAAGGTCTGTCATTGAGTCAAGTGGCATGGTTTTGATTCCCTGCTTGTACATGACAACCTTGTGGGTTTTCTCCAGGGCCTCTAAAGACCCCCTACATGTATGTGCCAGCGAATTTTTAAAAAAAATGTGTTTGGACCAGAATGGCCTAGTTTATGTCAAGTTGACGTTTAACCTCATTTCTCTCTCTCTATGAGTTCATAGTAAACAAATTCTCGACATTTTTGTTTTATACACATAAGTATTTAATGGAATAATTGGTTTAATATTTTCAATTTTCTGGCATTAAAAGTATTAAGTGTTGTCGATTTTATAATTTCACAACCAGATATTTTTTAAATTTCAATTACAGACAGACATGGCTTATAGAGATAAGTTTTGACTTGATAAAACTGTTAAATGGTTGAACATGTTCAAATTTTAAGTCCGGTACACATAAGAGTCATGTTTAAGTTAAGACCAAGTGGTTTCAATAACTGATAATAGGATAGGTAAATTTACATAGTTGTAAAATATTATAGTAGTACTTACAATGTATTAAAGAGACATTACGTTATATGCATGTATCAGAATCGGGATCGCCTATAAGGTAGTTGAAGCAATTGGGTCCAGCGTAAGTGTAAAGCGAAAGTACTAATTCTGGTCATTATTAATAAATCAGAGCCACAGTGGCTAAGTGGATAAGATGCTGGCTCGCTATCCTGGAGATCGGGTGTTCAACTCAGGTCCCATGTATACATGTACATTGGCATTAGCATGACATTGGCATGCATGTAAAAGACCCCTTGGCAGTTGGAATTTGATAGAAGAGTAGGCCATAGTGCCACTGTTCGAGCAAAATTTCCTTGGCAGTATTCCATAGAATTGTGTCCTTTGTATTCCCAGTTCATTTACTAAGGCCTGTTTCAATGTAAGCGTTTCCACTGGCAAAAAAAGTCAATCTGAGGCAAATGAACGATACTGTTTCAATGGAACCAGCAATATGCACGGAAAATGCATAGAAGGAAAACATGATTGATATTCTAGGGCATTCTCACATTTTTTATTTCATGTGCTGTTATTATATACAATATGTTCTAAAATAAACTGAATAAAAAATATCGACATTTACAGCTTAGTAGTACATGTAACTAAGATTACTAGATTTACTTAGAGAATTAAATTGATAAGTTATTACTATAACATAAGTCCTGACTGGTGAATTATTGATGTATAGCAAGTAGTAGTTGCCAGGTTTTTTTTATCGGGGGATTAATTTTGAGACGTGCGCGTATATCTCTATAGAGTTGAACCAAAATATTTAATGGACTGAAAAATGTATGTAGTACAGGCAACTGGTTTTATTTTCAGTATTTAACAAAATAGTTTAAATGAAAAACATTTCCCTGTAAACCTTAGGGAAAGTTTGTGTTGTAAATATTCTGTTGAGGTTGGTGTTTATGTACATGCAGTTAGTTTCATGCATGTACTGTATGGAGAGAGAGACACACACACACACAGAGAGATTAATGTCCACTCGCCACAAACTAGGTAATTTCAAGACTAACACATGGCTCAATTTTATTTCAATAATTTGCTTGCACGGAGGGGTCTTCCGCAGTGGAAGGAAACTGGAGCACCCGGAGAAAACCCATGGGGTAGGACAGGCGACCCTATTCCTTGTTATGTACAACTGTGGAATAAAAACCACACCAGTGGATTCAATGACAGACCTTACTATACATCATGCACGAACTAACCATTTCCCTCTACTTCCCTCTTGGGATGGCCTAGTGGTCTAGAGTGCCGCGCTTTGACCTCTAGCTGGCCGGTCACCTCTGGCTTGCGGCTGTGGTTTTGATCCCTGGTGTGAGCGTATGTGGCATGGAGATAGGAGCGCCTTCTCAACCTCGTGGGTTTCCTCTGGGTACTCTGGTTTCCTCCCACTGCTAAAGACCCTGACATGCAAGCGACTTATTGAAATAAATTAAACCATATGTTAGTCCCAAAATGACCTAGTTTGTGTCGAGTGAACGTTAAACCCCATTTCTCTCTCCTCCCTCCCCAAATTCAAGCATTCAATCCATTGCATGAATGTGACAACTGACCAAGAGTGGTGTTGACATTTTAGGTCCAAAATGACCTAAGGGTGTTCATTTTTTCTAAAAAAAAAAAATTGGTGAAGTCATTAGAATATTTCTTTCCCTGAAACAGTGTTGAGTCAGAATACAGAATGCTGTCACTCCATCGCCATCGGTAATAAAATTTACCTCATTTGTATCGTCCGTGTGTAATCTGCTGTACGATATTCATGCTATAAAACCTGATTAAGATAAAAAAAAAGTTGATTATTCTCCTCATCTGGTATTCACGACTCATGTTTTCTCTTTCTCGTGGTGTGCATAAGTTGCAATATTGTGATCCGTTATATTTATTAGGGTCAGACTTAACATATGAACACACAGAACAGTATTACGCTGAATTTAAAGATTTTCTGAAGAGGGGGGGGTGCACAAAATTTTTAAACAAACAATTTGCAAGAGCTGAATCTGCCAATTGTAGGTCTTTCTTTATGCCTGAAATGTTAGCTACATGTATATTATTAATTAGACATTAATGTTAACTTATCCAGACCATAACCAACCCTTGATGTCATGGACAGCCTATGATATTTACTGGATTAGAACCTGATCTGGTGCTCAACATTCATTTATGATTACATAAAGAAAGAATGGATAATCAAGACTGTTTTTTATCATACCGACTTTAGTAATGATGATCAAGACTAGGCCCAAAATTCATTTGCTCAATTCTCGGTTCAGAATGAATTAATTAGGCTGAAATTTTCAGCAAATTCTCTTTGCATTATCTAGTATTTAACTATTCTAGTGAGAACATTCAGCTCTTTATCTAATCTCTCATAATGTATCTTTTAAGTTAGTGCATGTGTGGTTTAACCCTTAGAACCCGAAATGCCGCAAAACCAGCTTGGCGTTGTATCGCATATACCCAAAATGTCGGTTTTGCAGCTTGGGGCGTGGCAAGCTCCAATTACGTTGACGTCATAATTAATATGACGTCCTGTAAATCCAGGGAGCGACGTGCAACACCCCATGTATAGTCAGTGTTCAAAGGGTTAAAGGTTGTGAATTTTTGTATCAGTCTCTTGTTCAAGATCTTTAAACAAGAGTACACATATCACTATCAATCCCATATATTTCTCTGAAATCATCATGCAAGTCGAATATTTTCTGACATTTTGTGAATACCAGACAGTCAAAGTTACGGTACTCTTATAGGTATTTACATCGATCAATCCTAACATGAAGCACAATTTGAGACAGATGCAGTAAAGTTTTAAAACTTCAACACATAATTTGCAACGAGGGTCCACTGGCCACCACATAAAACCAATGGCTTAGTGCCTCAAGATATATTGGGGGTCTCTGGCATAATATTTTTGACACTATCATAAGTCTTTTGCACTAGAGTCTTAAAAATCTTGTCAGCACTCTCAGCTTTGCTTCTCAATTGTGTTTAAAACACACGTTCACCTTCCTGTAGTGGTGGGGGATTGGGATGGGGTGTGATAAGTGGAATAGCCTTGGGCCTCTCCTTCATCTAAATCCAACAGTGTCTTGAGACTGAGACCATCATGTAAATTCCGGATAATTGGCCGTCTCTCCTTCCAATATATTTGACTCTCCTCATGGGTAACAAACATGTCATATTTACTCCCTGCTGCTAGGAATAATGAGTTACCCCCCTTGGTTCTTATAATTAACTACCCCATGCAGTGTAAGGTCAATGGGTTTTATGAATGATCTTGTAAAGATTGGTATAAGATCATTTGATCGTGTTTCCTATGTTCATTAAGTAACAATTTACCAATAGATTAAACTCTGTTAAATTGTCGTCAAGTTTAAGATTTTGACAAACTGAACAGTGAATTAATAATATGCAAAATGATATGGGCGGCTAAAATGTGATCATAAATGAGATCATATATCATAGAGATATATGGGTGACAAAGACAAGGCAAATAGCATCCATCCATATAAGATTAGTCCCCTAGGCCTATGAAATAAAACCACCTCTTGTGACTTCCATAAGGTAGGGTCTTTTGACGCCTACAATACAAATAACAATGTCAGACACGACTGAACTAGTAGTTCATATTTTAAAACTTTGTAAACTTTATCAACAAAAACCCCCAAAACAACAAATCAGGACCTGACAAAATAACAGACACCAGAAAAATTATTCCTGACATTATCTGTGACAGGTGCCTTATATCCAAGCTTGATATAAAGCAGGCCCAAACCATTTTAACAGATACACATGATAATCTAGAGGATAATCATTTTAAAAGCTAAAATAGATGAATTTATTGTAAGCCTTAAAAGGTATGTTAAAAGGCTCTAATCTGTTTAAAACTGATTTCATTAAGAGATAATTAACCACTTTGGCCATTAAACATGTGACAATTAAACCACAGATGTATTTATAAGCTAACAATACACACAATAGAAACACTGTTTTAGGCTTGTTGACAAGTGACAGTTTGAACCAATTACAGATAAAATGATGTGACTAGCTGTAGGTAGGGGTAATTAGCCAGTCTTTCTTGGAAACTTTTCAAAAAGATTTCTTTGTTTTTAAGTGGCTAGTGCGAACCAGTGACTGACCAATGGTTAGAAGATGTGACTAGTCACAGCCAGGGGTAATTAATTAACCAGTCCAGCTTATTGGAAGATTTTCATTGTTTTTGTGGTTTTCCAGGGCAATATTGTAGCAAGCACTTCTCAGAACATTTATTAAAACAGTGAGTTGTAAGTGGTCAAGTACATATCTGACCAGAACTTAAAACCCCATTTTGAGAATCCTATAAGATTGAACAGATTTTCAAGCTGAAAAGAAGAGAGATTGTATTTTTAAAGGAAGATTTTAAACCTATAGTAATATCTAACCATGACTTAGAATTCCATTTTTATTTTAGATTGGACTGATATAATCCTGTGAAATTAATTAATGCAATGGTCAATCTTATTGTAGTTCTAACTGATTAACTTAAGCTCCATACTGGATCATTTCTCAGTGTTTGCTCTTTGATTGTAGCTGACTGAGTATTAGTCAGTGGTCAGTTTTCAGATTGACATCTTTTTGACATGATCAGTTTTAAACTTATACTCACAGATTTAAAAATAAAAGTTTTTATAGAGTTCTGTGGATGGTGCTACACAATACAGTGTTCATCAGTGGATGTGAAGAAACTCTTTCAAGAACAGAGGAAAATGGTTGGATATTCATGTGGATTTAACGTGGTTGAACATAGGAATATTTATTAATTTGCATACAATTCCAATAATGTTAAATTTTTAAAGTATGTTAGTGTAATTGACATTCTCTAAACAAGCAACTCAAAATTCATCAGTGTTTATTTTAAGGATCAGAGCATCTGTGACAATTACTGCCAAAATTATATGTTATATCATATAAATGATATTTGGACTTGTTTGAAAAAAGGTGAAAATATAGGAATTGTTAAATTGGATTTAGATGTTGGTTGATATAGAACTGTGAAACTTCCAGGAATTTTATCGGTTGAGTTGTTCCAGATGCACATGGATATAAGTTCCAGGTGTGATGGAGAATTATGATCAGAATGTACAAATTATACACAGTGCTACGAAACAAATCTTTGAATTATACAAACAATATAAAAATGGTAAACAATCTTTTAAACTGCTTTTTCTGTGAAATTCCAAAACAATCCCCACTTCTCAGTGGTAATGTTAGCATCGGCCGTCAGGGGTTAAAGAAAATGTTGTGTTTTAAAGATCCCTTGGCAGTTCAAATTAGTAGTGGAGTAAGCAACATTTCTCCTCTCAAGAGGAGCATGTGTGTGTTGTATAATACGGTCTGTCATTGAGTCAACTGGCATGGTTTCAATTTTCTGGTCGTATGTGTGCGTGACAAGGAGTAGAGTCGTCTGCCCAGCCTCGTTGGTTTTCTCTGGGTCACCCAATGTCCTCCGCCCCTACGGACAGCGAATAATTGAAAATAAAATTGAACCATATATTAGTCACTATCTCTGCCTCTCATCATAATGGAATTGTACATGTAAACATTAAACCAATGTAAGCGTATATGATACAGCAGGTATAAGACCATGTGTGCATGAGTTGAATAGAGCAGATAAGACAAGCTGTCTGTGTAAAAATAAAAAACATTTTACTGTCAGAATATAAATAGAACTGTTAATCACTTTACTGGGGTCTTTCTGACATAACTTACTCAGTTTAATACTAATATTGTACACCCATAGATTTAATTTCAAATATTTCGTTGTTTAAAGAAAATTTCAATAAATATCATTTAGACTTAGAATTAATCACCGGAGACATTTGAGATACAGATCATTGAAGTTGGGTACATTTGAAATAAAACAATCTCTTGTGATTTCCATAATGTAAGAAACATAGCAATATTAGACAGTACTGAACAAGTAAACTTTATTAACAAAACGCACAAAAGCGACAAATCGGGACCTGACCAAATAACAGACACCAGAGAATTGTTGTAATCAGTTAGATTTATAATGTTCATATTACTCATTCATGTAAATGGTTAATTTTCAGTAACAGTTCAGCATGAAAAGTGCCAAGTTCCTAAAAAAACAACCTGATAAAGAGGCATTGATTTGAATTAAATGTATGGAATTAACACCCGATAAACACTTCATTTGTTTGGGAAATTTATATAGCTATTAGGTCTACTTTTATATTAGTTTAGTTTAAACAATCCATTGAAAAGGATTGAACCTCAGGCAAGGACATTATTGGTTCTTTAATAATAAGTGGGTTTTGATTCCCCACTTGTACGTGACAAGGAGTAGGGTTACCTGTCAAACCTCATGGGTTTTCTCCGGGTCCTCAATTGTCTTCCCACTGGTAAAGACCCTTACTCACAAGCGAATTTATGAAATGAAATTGAAACATATGTTAGTCTTGAAGTGACCTAGCCTGTGGATGCTACCCCCCCTCTCTCTCTCTGTCTCTCTCTCTGTCTCTCTCTCTCTCTCAATACTCTCAATATACCCCATATGTTTCAGACATTATTAGTGAAATATATTTTATTATTTTATTTGTGCAAGTGACATATGTGAAATATTAATATTTTAAAGTAGTTTATTTATTTTAGTTAAATAAAATCATATTAAATATATTCTATCAGGAAATAACATCATGTGGTATCTCCAACAACTTGAACACATGTCTACATGTATTGTCCCTAATTCAATGTAATAACACAGAAATAGAACAGATTCCAAAGTCTGTCCAACAAATATTTATATAGCACTAGTCCCAAACATATTAAATTTGATTTTTATTATTGTGCACTGAACAATGTTATGGGAGGAATATTAAAATGGGCTGTTAATGTTGTATTTCCGGAGCTTATCTCATAAACCAAATCTTTATGAAGCTTGGTACACATAAACTTCTGCAGGGCAAGGTAACATTACACCTAATATAGTGGGAACAGAACAATCGTAAAATTACAGCAGACAAATGGCTAATCATGGAAAACTGGTAAAAGGTAGAATTATAGTAGTACCAGTAATGAACAATTTGAAGATGTAGACAAATGTCTACCAAAGAATTGATATTATGAGCAACGCTTCAATACAGGGTATTACAAGTACCAGTTTTATAATGTTATTGACTGCTTCCAACTACAATTTACCTTTTACTGAAATTGATATTGAAGTACCATTCATGTAGCAAGGTTGTAATCAATCCTGTGATTACAAGACTTACTCATATTGTATTTAAGAACATGGGTGGGTTTGGTTACGCTTTATTTATTCCACACCAAACAAAGTTAAAATAGGGATTTATTGAATGGGCCAAGTCTGTCCACCCAAACTATCCTAGTTTTGTTGCAAGGCATATCTCATAAAGTGTTCAAGATTAACTTATTAATCTGTATCCACTGTATCAACCTAGGATCATAGATGGACCTTTTGCTAATTAGAAATTTCTTGAATTTGATTATTGTGATTTCAGCGAAAAGATTTTTTACTGGATTCTTCTTGATTTTGGGCGTTTTTGGGGGGGTATTTTTACATGTAGGCCTACACCACTTAAACCAGAATAAAAGAAAGATCAACTCTCACATCATGCTAATGTCTGTATTTTAATGTTTCAGGTGATGTTAACGGAATTGAAATGCAAGTTGTTCCGCAGACGAAATCTGTGCCATTAACAGACGCACTGTGTCATATAATAATGGAATTAAACAATCAAAGAATTGTAGCAACTTTGGATACGATCCGTGAAAAATTACAATGTGCTTATCAAGATATTCAACTTCCCTCGGATAAACAACTTTTTGACACTTTAGGAAATTTGATCCGAGAAAGAAAAGTCTTTCATACAGGTTAGTAAATGCTTTTATTTTTTACCTGAAAAACATCTGGCGAGCAAGCTTAAAATAAGTTTTAGAAAAGGGAACGACTTGACATTGAATTTGTCTTCCAGTTTACAGATTATAATATAGGATAGAACACAGGCTTATGGAAGAACAATTGCTTAATTTATTTGTGGGAGATTTGTGAAGATTTGTATTCTCTCAATGTTTTCAAGCCTTGAGAGAATATGTTGTACAAATGGATTAAGTCACTGGGGGTGGGGGATGGGGGCTGGATGGCAGTGTGAGTGCGTTTTATCATAAGGTCTCATGTCTGTCAAGGAGTCAGGTTGTCTGTCCCACCTTTTGGTTTTCTACTGTTTCCTCCTACTGCAAAAGAACCCTAAGTGCAAGAAATTATTGAAATGTAATTGAACCATATGTTAGTCCCAAAATGACCGGGTAGGTGTCAAGTGGAAGTGAAACCCAATTTCTCCCTCTCTCCCTCATTTATTAGTGGTTGCTAAATACTTACATCTGTTTAATGGGTAAGAAATAAGAAGTAATGAAGGGGAAAATGTTTATAAACATAATTTATCTCCTGGAGTTGTACTCTACCATCTTGTAAAGAACTAGCTCTACATACATTTCATGACATACATAATGAAGAATAATTCGGTCTATTGAAGTATTTTGTTGGACAGAAATTTACACCCACGTTAAATTGAGCGCGTAGAGATCAGCGAACATTGATAATGAAATATTGTCATCTTTAAGTCATTTATTACCTGTAGATTTCTTTGACATGTCTTCAACGAGTTTGTAATTTTAAAATGATCATAGATATGTTTATAGCTTACTGTTATCTTCATCATCTGAATTCATTTAACAGCAGGAACGTTAACCATACTTCATGGAAGGCTTGAGTGAGCAGATTGATACACATTGTAGATTTAATTGTAGCACTTAGATTCAAATACCGGTGTTCATTTTTCGGGGCTATTCGAATTGAATTTTTGTTATTCATTATTCATTGTCTATCAATACTAAAGAAATCTACCAAAACGGAATTAGATAGGGTTTTTTTCTTACAGAAAATATTTTATATTTCAATGAAATCAAGTAATGTTCAAAATAAATAGACGGTTGAATGGTTAGCACATGCTCGCTGTATCACAAGGTCTGTCATTGAGTCAATTGGCGTAGTTTAGATTCCCTGGGTATGCGTGACAAGGATTAGGGACAGGGTCGCCTCTCCAACCTTGTGGTCCATCCCTGGGTCTTCGGGTTTCCTCTCACTGCTGAAGCAAATTATTGAAATAAAAATTTGCATCATGTTAGTCAAGTTTATTTTGGCATACACCTTTTATAAAGTTTACTATTCAGTCAACTACTACAGTTGTGTCATTATGTGCCAGTGAATGGCGTTAATTTTTACGATCAAGTCTGAGTACTTACATCAAGTGGATGTTAAACTCAATCTAAAATTTATTTTTGACTACACCTTTGTAAATAGCATACCATTTAGCCTTCACACATACAACAGTTGTATGATAATCCTGTGATATCCATCAGTGAATGGTGTTAATTTTACGATCAAGTCAGAAGTACTTATATCAAGTGATTTACTTGTGGTCATTTCTTTCAAAGTTTACATGTTTACTTCATATCAAGTTTTATGACATATGATATATATAATAGATCTTGGTCATTTTCACATGATAGCTTATTTTTTACGAGGTTCCTAAATACCCACTTATACCATGAATGGACAGTTTTGAGGGTCAGTATTTGTGATGACCTTGGAAGTTGTTTTATTTTTTGGTGCTGGCTCACTAACCAGGAGGTCATGGGTTTGATCACAGTATTGGCAGAGAAAATTACACTGTACTCAGGCTCTGAGTTCACAAAGCATTCTCAGACTTAAGTTAAGAATTTGCATATAATTGTCAGCCTTGTTTTAACTACAGTAAAAAAAACTGTGCAAATTTTGTGTTTCTGGATCAAAGTTATTTCTCATAAACAGTGATTTGAAATTCTGGGCCAGGCTTTTTCAGCCTGGTCGCGTCCAGACTGAGTTGCAGGACTGGGAAGACCTGGTAAGAACAACTAGTCTTTCAGAATGGCAGAATATGAATAAAGAGAACTTGCTATGTTTTATATAATATGTTTACGAAATATGAATCTTGGATTTTGCATGCGCGATTGGCTTAAAGTGAAAATGCAATTAAAACCAACCATCTAATTAATTTCATCTCACCCATGTCTTGCGGCATGTATTTAAAAGTGTAGTTTTGGGAATGAGGCTATAGGACACCATCTCCACATCTCAACAGTAGGACAACGTGTCTACAAAAGATACATGTACATTTTGTATATTCCATAGATGATAATTTAGGTCATTAATTCTACAAATATCTACAAAACATATTTTACGCATGTGAATGGAAGTATGGTGTGTAATGAGTGGGAAAGATGAAATTATATCAGACACAAATTGCATTTAAAGTAACAATGTGCCTTTTGCTTTTGTCGCTTAACTACATGTATCGAATTTCTCAAATCTTAATCCACATTAATCTGTATTCAGATTGATTATTTAATATTTGATTAAGAAAACAAAATCAAAATACCAACGCTAGATAATGCCCCAGTTTGGATTCAATTGGAATTTAAAATAGGCCTATCATTAAATGAAATGATATGAAATGGGGTTTAACGTCCTACTCTTTTGCACCTAACCTGGGCTAAGGGAAGACGGGCATGCACCATACAGTGTGCTATGAGGGAAATTTTACCCAGGCAGCGGCGCTACGGCCTACTCTTATATCGAATTCCAACTGCCAAGGGATCTTTTACGTGCATTCCAATATGTACACAGGATCTCGGTTATTCATCCCATCCGAACAACTAGCCAGCTGTTCTTGTCAGGCCCTCCTTCTGCATCACTGACAAGGAGAAATCGCGCCAGAAAATCAAGATGAACTTTCTCGGCCAATGCCCATCATTAAATATTTTTGGATAACAAAATAGTGTCAGGATTAATGCATAGAGCAAAGCATAGATCAATGAAATTTCAGATCCACGTATCTCTGTTAATACTAAACGGAATTGAAATATTTTGGGACTAAATATTTCTATTAGAGATCCACCTTTTACAATATTGTAGTTTGCAAGTGATTCCTATTGCTTAAAATGACCCATAATAGATCTTACAGATTGTCAACCACTGTGTCGACTGTTGGTATGTTAGTTCATTCATTATTCATTCGTTGCCCTTGTAATGACAGCCCTCATCAATTCATCCTCTTGAAATTTGATGTCTTTGCTCAAATTTGTAGACTGAAATTAAACTGTGCAGCTTTTGAAGTGCCTAGTTACTAATGTCTTTTCCCCTAGATTTTGAATGTGTTTTCTTTTCCAGTTGATACATGTATGTGTTTTGAAGACAACTTCCTATTTCGTTATCTTTAAATTGCATGGTATTGGTTAACTGTTGTGTTGTGATATTCATTTATTCATTCATTTATTCATCCATCCATCCATTCATGTTTATTTTTCTAATGATTGCTTGTATTTTTATTTTTGTAGAAACTCCTTTCCATGGTAAGTCCATCTGCATGATTCATCCTTCATTCCGTCAAAACAAGACTTCAGTTCAGAAATTTAATGTCACTTTCTATTTTTTGCTTTGTTTTATTTTGCACATTTTTAGTTTCTTTTTGTTTCATTGCTCCTTTTGATTTGACAGCTTTTTTTATCCAGAGAAAAAATATATTATTATTAATGTCTTTCTATCAAAGTTATAGATAATGAGAATTTTTTCTCAAAGCGGAATATTAAACGGTGCAAAGGATAAGATGACTGATTTTATTACCTTCTTTCAGAATATTTATAGCTGAATTCACAATCTTGATTATCGTAAAATTTGACCGAAGTAACAGATCTCAGTCCAATGGGCGAAATGATAAAATCAAGCGTAGAAATTGTGTAATTTCTGTGATGCGTTTCATGATTTTTAGTACCAACAAGAAGCAACGCGTCTAGTTACGGTACTTAGAGAAATTAGCTATTTAACCGAATAAAGTGAATTCATGTGGAAAATATTTACGATGTAGAGAAGGATTTCTGTAAGTTATGACATTTGATCGGTGACATCATCCTATCATTACAGACGTAGATATTCATACCAGTTGTATTCTGGTTACTAAATTAATTCACACAGTTTACTTGTACAATCGAATACTTGATTTATTTCAATGATATTTGTCCCCCCTCCACCATTCAGGTTACTATAGGAATTTTATAGGAATTTTCACAAAGATAAAGAATTAAATTGAGATAACGCCACGAGTCATTACATATAATCTTTGAAAATATTTTGCTATGAAAAGGATAGATAAAATAGGTACAAATCTAAAAGCATTGATCTTCAATTTTGAATAGTCTTGCGAAAAATTTGACAAATTTATCCAAAATGCTACAAAATTTTATAACATTGAATTATGTCTGTTGGTAGAGATTTCAGTTATTTCACTAGAAATTATCTTGGCATTGATATTAGAACATGTAAATTGAGGTCAGTGCCTTAGAATTTCTCTTGTATATCATCATCATCATCATCATCACACATCTACAATGTAGGTGATCATAACCATAGTTTTATGGGAAACAAAATCTCAATTACTATTGTGTCAGTTTTTATTTAGACTTTGAATTTAATTTGCTTAGATGATATATTGATTAACATACACTTTTATTTTGCATGCTAACTTTATTCCAGAGTTATTTAGTTCATTAGTTGTTTAATTTTGTTTTATAGCTTGCTTTATTTCTTTATTGCATGTTTCATGGCCTTGCCATTTTAGTCAATTTTAATGAAATTAATTTAATTTAAAATGATCCTGACAAACAAATTCTATGAGGAAAATTATGCAATTTTATGGGGTACAAAATAAATAGGATAAATAAATGGATGGGTTATTTAATAAAATTAATAGGCCTATGCAATTATGGGCTATTGAATAAAAAGGCTAATGCAATTATGGGCTATTAAATACATAGGCCTATGCAATTAGGCGCTACTGTTGGGGGGGGGCAAATGGTGAGCGCTTTGTATCATGAGAGAGAGAGAGAAATAGGGTTTAACATCCACTCAACACAAACTAGGTCACTTCGGGACTAACATATGGTTAATTTTATTTCAATAATTCGCTTGCGTGTAGGGGTCTTTAGCAGTGGGAGGAAACCGGAGTGCCCGGAGGAAACCCACGAGGTTGAGAAGGCGCCCCTATCTCCATGCCACATACTCTCACACCAGGGCTCGAAACCACAGCCGCAAGCCAGAGGTGACCGGCCAGCTAGAGGTCGAAGCACGGCGCTCTAGACCACAAGGCCATCCCAACCCCCCGCATTGTATCATAAGTTAAGGCATTAAGTCAATTGGTGTGGTTGCATATGACAAGGCGTTTTCTTCGGTTCTCTGATTTTCTTCCACTGCAAAAGACCCCAATTATTGAACCATATGTTAATGCCAAAATTATCTAGTTTGTGTCAAGTGGACATTAAACCCTGTTATAATGTTGACTGTTTTAAAATGTAAATTGTAGCTTTCACTTTTTTCAAACACTATTTATCAAAGGGTTTCGATTTATTTACAGTTTCCATCCCCATGTTGTAAATCTATCAACAGATTTGTAAAACTTTATTTATATTTTGGTAGAAGTGTTGAGAGTTGATCTGGTGAAGTAAAGGCTACCAGATTCTTTAAATTAAAAGAACAAATGCTTCAAATCTCTTTCTTATCATCGTACCGATCAAGTTACCTCAAAAACTTTAACTTTTACAGCTATAATGTTACGTCTTCAGTTCTGCACTTGCGGCGCCAGCGTCTGTTTTTATCATCACACAAGAGAAATGTTTTGTCAATAATCATCGGTAGAAATATTACGGAGGGTTTGTAAAAACATGTTTTGTGACGGGGAGAGATTCTCTTACACGATTTTAATTATATGATATTTTAAAATGGCAGGTTTTACACACCTGTCGTTAGATTGGATCAAGTTAGTTCAGACTTCTACTTTATCTTGCATTTAGAGCAACAGGTTTTTTTTATGAAAGATTAGAGTTTAAATCTCGTCAACACAATTGTTTGTTATTTGGAGATAAACTTATGGTGAATATTATTCCTAGGGTTTATGTGTGGCATCGAATTAGGAGAATTTTGCCCAGGCAGTGGCATGTCTCCCTACTCTTATTCATTTTAGATGTGTCATGGTTTCTCCTACATGCAAGAGAATATGTGCACAGGTATACCTTGATTTTAGTTCATTCCATACAACTAGATACTTTAATTGCTCAGCTTTTTAAATGTCATTCATGACAATTGAAGACTGAGAAACATCCCAAAAATTTGTTTTAGTCCTCACAGGGATTCGATCTCAACAAATTGGTAACAAATAACTCATATTCAAAATTTTACAAATTCTGGTATTTGTATTTGTGTGCATGATTAATCAGTTTTAAAAAAAGGTATTAGAAAACCACTTGGTGAGAAGATCACATTATGATCATTAGAAAGTACCTAAAAGTAGAACTTCAGTGATAATTATGTTTTGAAACATGTGGTCTAATGCTAGCACACCATGTGGTGTATGCACATTCAGAAGTTTAAAGTGAACATTGTGTATAGGAATAACACCATGTGTAAGTTAGACCCTCCCACCTGTGTCTTTCTCTTTCTGGTCACCGAATTGGTTAAGATCATAAGGCCTGTAATTGAGTCATGTGGCCTGGTTTATTCCAGGTCTTGGGTTTGTCCGACTGCTAAAGACCCTGACACAAGTAATTCATATGACCTAGTTTGTGTCAAGTGTACCTCTTATTAAACCCCTCCTGTCTCTTTCTCACTCCCGCCCTTCCCTTGTTGCCCCTTATTACAACTAGAGAATAAATTACTCAACTGGGTACTGTACTTCAATACTTTAACAACTGAATTACCACTGTTCCATGAGTATTCTTTAGCTTTAATATACAGATGAGAAGTTTTGATATTTTTGGCCAAGGATTTGAAATTTGATCGCATGTTACATCGCAGAAAAATGAAATGCTTCATTAATTGCTTTTCGACCTTGGTGAATATACATAAATACATCTAAACCATACTTCCTCCCTTCTATACATCTAAACAAACTATGGTATAGATTAGATATATCTTCCTTTTCTCTCAAAATACACGAGAAATTAATATTCCTAACATTTTATACATCCTTTTCGGTAATTGGTTTCAAAATGTCCAATTCTTCAGGCTCTTGTTTTTGCAGGGCGGTTTGTTTATTTTGAAGTTAAGATCAAAACATATATATACAGTATTAGGATACAAATCTTTTAAAACCTGGCATCTTACAGTTTTGAGAAATTTATGTGATTTTTAGAAGATACATTATGAACATGTGAGAACTAAATCTGTCTATTGCAGGTCTTGTTTTTGGCTTCCAATGTTAAAGATGCATCGTGTAATATTTAGATGAAGAGTTGACAGTTCTCGCTAGAATAGTTTCAAAATAGATAAGGAAAAGGGAATATGTTGAATATTTCGGTCAAATTACTTCATTCTGATCAGAAATGAAAAGAAATGAGGTTTAACGTCCTACTCTTTTGTGCCTAACCTGGGCTAATAGAAGACGGGATACGCCACACAGTGTGCTATGAAGGGAAATTTTGCCCGGGCAGCGGCACTAAGGCCTACTCTTATATCGAATTCCAACTGCCAAGGGATCTTTTACGTGCACTCCTATGTGTACACGGGACCTAGGTTTTTTGTCCCATCCAAATGACTAGGCAGCTGTCCTCCTTGTCAGGCCCTCCTTCTGCATCACTGACAAGGGGAAATCACGCCGGAAAATAGAGATCAGAGTTATGACTATACTTCATTCTGATCAGAGTTATTGCTGTGTAATCTCGATTGCCATTACTACCATTGTTATCATGATTAACAAAGTCTTGATCATCCATTTTTTAATTAAATTATTAACTGTCAATCGTGTTTAAATCCTTTGAAAATCAAAATTACCCGATGGTTTAGAGAGTTGATTATGGGCGTGGCATATGAATAAATGTATAATTCAAAATTTATATAGTATTTTAGGACAGGTGGCCAAATTGTTGATGCAAGCGCGTTTGATCACAAGGTCTGTCATTGAGACAACTGTTTTTTTTTTCAAATCCCTGCTTGTACATGACAAGAAGTAGGGTCATCTGTCCAACCGTGTGGGATTTCTACAGGTCCTCAGGTTTCCTCCCACAACTAGTTAATTATTGAAATAAAACTGAACCAGGTTAGTCCCGAAATGACCTAGTTTGTGTCAAATGGAAGTTAAATCTCTCTCTATCTCCCTCTCTCTCTCCCTCTCTCTCTGCCTAATAGTGAAATACACTAAAGTTAAGTCATATTGTACATGCAGTAGAAAGAGTGTGAATCATCGTGTAGTATTTTATAATTTTACTATTAACAGACGGAAACCGGGTAGGAAGGACTATCTTTGATTAAACTCTAGAGAGGTAATAACGAATTACACCATGTTAGTTATGACTGATCGCAACCGAATACTTCTACCACAACCCGTCCATGATTCAGTCAAATTTAACGGCAAATCAATGACTACCTTCAAGCTTGGTTGTATTCCGTGGACCAAAAAAAAAATTATCAGTTAAAACAGGTCGAGAGGCCAGAGAATAACACAAATAACATGGCTAAGATGATTTATGGAAAATTTTAACTTCAAATGAACACACAAGTCATTTTGGGGGTCAGTAAATTGTGTTAGGATTGATATTGTTTCATTAAGATGTTTCGATGAAACAATTTTTCACTCATAGAATCAGGTTATTGAAACATCAAAGGAACAGTTCAAGAGATATTAAATTTATTTCAAGGAAAAAAAGAGAAGGATATTTTTTTTAAAAAAGATACAAAGCCAAATTGTCAAATTAATGTGAATTTAAAGACAAATTGTTGAGATTATTATTAGATAATTTGTTTTGTGGTGAAAGAAAACTGTTAAATGGTCATTTAGAGAGATTAGATTATGTGATCCCAAACAAAAGAAATATAAACAGATGCAGTAAATATTCACGAATTTGATAAAAAAATTATTGGAAATAAGATCCCCTTGAAAATGATTGAATATTGTTTTAAAAAAAACCCCAGTAAATCCATAAATCAAATTCTGAAAAAATCTCATTACGTTCAAATGTGAATGCTATAATTCAAATGTAAATTGAATTGAATCAACTGTATTCCTTCCTGCACTGATATGTGGCATGGAGATAGGGGCGCCTTCTCAATCTCATGGGTTTCCTCCGGGCACTCTGATTTTCTTCCACTGCTAAAGACATGAATTATTGAAATAACAATTAAACCATATGTTAGTCTCAAAATGACCTAAGCTTGTGTCGAGTGGACATTATACCCCATTTCTCTCTCTCTTGGATATGGTGAACCATGTTGAATTTCTGCAATCTACGATTATTATTTGTTCCAAATATCTTATGAACACTATCAAGATAAGATTTTTTGAAGGATCTTAGATCCTTATTAGTTTTGGTCTACATCCAAGTGTTCCATTGGATAAGCTGATGTCGGGACAGCTGCTGTGTGCGCATATTTCCATGCATAAGTTGTTATGTTCTTTGGAGAAAATATCCCTAAAATGAACAAAGCACATCAATGACTGACCGTCCGGCTGGCAGAATTTGGAAATAAAAGCCTTGCTGTGTTCTGATTGTGCCAGTGATTTTAATCAGAAAGTTTAAAATATCTTTTGTCTATTTTAAAATGAAAGAATTGATTGATGACATTTGTTCATGATTATTGCATCTGTTCTCAGTAAAAAATGAAAGATTTCCCTGGTCTGAAGTGTAAAATAATTTGTATCAAAAACCACATTCTGTTCTCCCGAAGTTGATTAATTGTTAAATAGCGAGACTTGCTCCATTAATCTTCTGATAGGCAGAATACTTTGTCGCCCGTTAATGTTTTCTAAAACACTTGTCTTCCCTCGACTCCCTATTAGACATCGCCAGTAGTTAGAATATAACCCGGTCCCTAGAGACGTAATAATCCTTTTGTAACTTGTAGGAAATTCACAAGTTAATGGACAATAGTCTCGGAGAATAAAGCAAGCAAGCACTTTTAATATGAAGACATCTCACTTTCAGCTCTGCGTAGTGCCTGATGTTTGTAATTTATGTGCAGATTCTGCGCTTTATTCGCAATTTATTAGTTTTTTTTGCATCCATTTGCAGCATCAAATGTCTGTTCACTTGACAACCCAGACAAAATTCTCGTCAATTTTACTTTTTATAGTCCTTGATCCCCCCTCTTATGTTATTCAAAAGATTTTGTCCTCGATTCATTTCGCAATTTGGCTGACAATTAGTAACCAGTTTTAGTTAATTGACTAATGAATACTCTGTGATGTCAGAAATTTGGAAACGGAACCAGTTTATTCATCAAATTAATGGCGGCACAGAAAATTAGTTTAATTTCTTTTTGCTGCTTTGGATCCCATTTGGTGATTGTTTATTGGCTGAAGGTGTTGAATCAAAATCCTTTAAGCGGTTTCGAGTCACAAGAACATGTGACTTGTCAATTATATATATGAGAAGGCGTTAAATGGACTAAAAACTAGTTTGAATTAATCAATGGTTGAAAAAAGAAATTGACATTTTGGACTAGAGTAGTAATTGGTATTTAAATTGCCTTAGGCAAATTAGAAACTTTTAGTTGTCTCAAAGGGTGACCTGCGGTAAGAATGTTTAGTTTTTAAATAACACTGCTCTCTGAGCCAAATGTTTCCTCATAACACTTCGCTAGCCTGGAAGTCGGGTGTTCGATCCCTGCACCTTGATTTTCCGGAATGTTTTCCCGTTGTCAGTGATGCAGAAGGAGGGTCTGACAAGGACAGCTGCCTAGTTGTTTGGATGGGATAAAAAACCGAGGTCCCATGTACACATTGGAGTGCATGTAAAAGATCACTTGGCAGTTGGAATTCGATATAGCGTATGCCCGTCTTCCATTAGCCCAGGTTAGGTGCAAAAGAGTGGCACGTTAAACTCCATTTCATTTCATTTCATTTCCTCATAACACAGAAAAAGATGCATGTCTGTCGTAAGGATTTTAAATCAGTTGTCAGGAGGCCGGATAGACTGACAAAGCAAGTGTGCCTTAGTATTTTGGATGGGAAGAAAAACCAAGGTCCATTTGTGTACACATTGGTGTTCTTGTAGAGGATGTAGGGATAGAACACAGCCTCCAGGCTAGCGAGCCATCGTCGTACCCAATTAGCACATTGGCTCCCTGTTTGTACAAGAAGAGTGGGTAGGATTGTTGTTGCCCAGGCAAATTCGCCTCACAAATCATATAAATAAAAGCAATACAATATTTTTGTCTTAAAAGGGTGAGACATCAAACTCCATTTCTGTTCCATATAATTTTGCATTAAATGGATTCAGAGAATAAAGTAGTTATCATGTTATAGCCTGCAGTAATATTACATATATCCATATCAAATACCTTTTATCTTTCATTCTCCTTTCATCTTCCTCTCTTTATTCTCTAAACAATTTGACATCTTTGATTCTGGGGCAGAATGTACAGTATAGTAGGTGCAGGGTAAAAGAAATTCTTTCATCTCTATATACATTTATGTTATTATTATATTGTTGGAAAACAAGGATTCTGCTTTATGGAGGAGTGAGAATAGGAATTGAATGCTAGCTTGGCACAGTTGTGGCATTAGTAAGACTAGCTTAATTTGGTAAAATATATCTGGTAATCTTGTTTTTCAAGCAAAAAAATATGTATGGTTCCAAAACTTAACATGAAACTTAGCCTGCTTGTTTTCTTGATGATTGTGCATTGATTGATAGACTGCTTTTTGATATAACATCACAAATCCAAGATGCTGTGCAGATGACATGGACCATAATGTTTGCGTCATGGTTGATATTATGGTTGTATTTGTTCTTTTACGCACCAGTCCAGGCCTTCTTCAGCTGTTGGAGAAAATCTAAGAACCACCAACAAACTTTCCCGGTTGATTAGGGAGCTGATCTGCTAACTTATTGTCATCCATCCACCCATTTCAATATATTTTATGTATAATCTTTGAATGGCATTTAGCGATTGAACATAATATAATACAAACACAGTTCTATGGATAATTTGTATGCTTGATAACAACCAGTGAATTCTTGTTGAAACGTCGTGTGTGTATAATATAGTGATTGTTATCCATAGAACTGTGTTTTGTGTTATATACATGTATAAATTCAGAAACCGTAATATGTACTGTGTGGCACTTTATAGACAATATGAAGTGTTAAACATTGCCTGTAAAAAGTACATTTTAATTTCAATCGTACCATATAATCTAAACATTTGCTTTGCCTTTGTACCTGAAATGTTGATAATAAAAAAAAATCCATAATGGTTATAGAATCATGAATCTCCTTCAGGACATATAATGATATTTGTTGTATTTCCTGATGATATTTTCGCAGTAATTATAAAGATGATTTACCATGTGCATGTATAATCTTCTGTTCATCATTATATAGAGTGTGCCTGCTTTTGAAGTTTGAACTATATTGTACTGAAAAATGAACAACTACATTAAAGAAGAACAATACATGGATAACACAGTGCAATTTAATCCATAGTGGAAACACACGCCACCCCTCTAACTAAAGAGTTTTCATTTTTAAATGAAATAGATTTAATATCTGAACCTCATCAAATATACTTTACGCACTCTTGTATATTTCGCTGCAGTAAGGTATGTAATCCTGAGGTACATGTATATTTCCCCCCCATCCCTCCCCCCACATTTAGGTGCTTACATGTATAGAATTACAGTGGAGTGAGTTAAAACGGTGTTATTTCCATAAATGTAGGAGAGAAAAAAATATTCTCTGTCCCATGCATCTGTTTTATGTTCAGTTTATGTTAAACCCCCATTTCTCTCTCTGTGATAAATAACATGTCAACACAATATACTTCAGTCATTTTCAGACTAATTATATAATTGTGCAGATTGGGGACTTGTGTGATGTTTACGAGTAGAGTGGGTGGGGTTGGTGGATGGATGAGGGATTATAGGAAGAAAACTATGAGAACTGTTATAAACTATATAAGATCTTGAAAGGGGTTTTACAAGGCTTAGCCTGTTCTCGTCTGTTCCCCTATTATTCAAACAACCTGAATAAAAAGATTGTGTATAAATAAGTCGTGTGATGGGGGGGGGTATATTATGGAAGAAAGGTATAAGGACTATTATACATTTGAATCGTAAAACACAGGAATAAAAGTACATAAGATCATGAGTCAATCGTGCATATTGATATTATAACTCGATTATAACCAAACACCTTTGATGTTCTAACTCTACCTACTGCTGAGAATTCTGTTGATTCTGAACCGTCAGACATTTTCACCCGTTCTTGGTTCTATTGTTTCTATCGTTCGATGAACATTGATCATTTCGTGCCGGTAATTTGTGTTTTTATAGAAACGGTGTGTATTGTGTTTGGCTACTGCCTTGAGGGCGTTAGGTGTTTTGGTTAAGGTGACTCCATTGATTAGCGTGGACTACCTTTATCATTAGAATCAACAATACCGTGTGATGTTAGTTGATCATCAGAAAACAAGATCTTTGTCTCTCTGCCACTGTAGGGTACAATTGTAAAATGTGAACGATAGTAGTTTGGATTTTAATTAACTTCTAATAGACATCTAACTTTTAGAACTTGTCTTATAAAAGTGAACAGTGTCATCAGGTGTTCCACAAAAGAAAGTAAGTGTGCATGTACGTTGGATCATAAGGTCTGTCATTGAGTCAGAGAAGAGAAGAGAAATGGGGTTTAACGTCCACTCGACACAAACTGGGTCATTTTGGGACTAACATATGGTTTCATTTTATTTCAATAATTTGCTTCCGCGTAGGGGTCTTTAGCAGTGGGAGAAAAACCGGAAGAAACCCATGAGGTTGAGAAGGCGCCCCTATCTCCATGCCACATACGCTCACACCAGGGCTCGAAACCACGGCCGCAAGCCGGAGGTGACCGGCCAACTAGAGGTCGAAGCGCGGCACTCTAGACCACTTGCCCATCCCAACCCCCCGTCATTGAGTCAACTGGAGTGGTTTCAATTTTGCGGTTTTATGTGACAAGGAGTATGGTCGCATGTCTGACCTCGTGGGTTTTTTCCAGGTCGTCCGGTTTCATCCCGCTGCTAATGAGCGCTACGGGCAAGTGAATTATTGAAATAAAGAAATGAACAATATGTTAGTCCGAAAATTACCTAATTTGTGTGAGTGGTGGTTACTCTCTATCTCTCTCTCTCTCGCTCTGGTACATTTCACAAGTACTAGTCAGATAAATTAGTCAGATATATGTATATTATCTTGCAGTAAATCAGGAATTTGAGAAATGCTTTAATCGTGTTTTACAAGAAACACATTGAAACTTCACTTATCTACTTAAAGTTTATTGTTAATTTTGTGTAAATTTTAGCTAATGAAGATGGTTTTATGTAAAATGAGGCAGTTGATTTCTCCAAGCTTTACTAATATATGTGTTATGAATAAATTAGATTTATTTTAAAAACAAAATTTATCAATTGTTTTGACATTTACAAAACGTTTTAATTAATCTATTCATTCAAAAGTATTGCTGAAATGAGATGAAAAAGTAATTGAGAAGAAAGCTTGCGTTGCAGACCACTGCAGTTTTTCCTAAAAATAATTTTATTAGAGTTTGTGGACTGTCTGGACTAATATTGTAACTGATATGGGGAAAGTGTATTTTATGTAGGCCTGCTCTATATACTATTTTATTTGTTCTGATTTTAGATCGTAAGGTCTGTTATTGAGTCAAGTGAGATAGAGTTGATAAGTTCATGTAGTTGAGGAATTTCCATCAAATAAAATTAAGAAAAAAAAAAAGTCATTATGGAGCAGTATAAAAACAGACCTGATATGAAAATCAATATTAGCTAGTTCTGTGCATGCCGACTGTAAAACACGCCATAGTACGGAACGATACTGGTCTTCAGACATGCTACAGACTTTAAAAGAGAATGGATTGTGTTGCATGAAATCACAGAAAGTTGAGCAAGTTGTCTGTTTGAGTAATTTGCGAGAGCTTTTTATGACAAAGTCGAGAAATTTAAAACTTTATGGATGTATTTAATACCAGTTCAGTTTGTTAAAGGTAATTACTAATTCTCTATTAAATCAAGTTGTTGAAGATTTTAACTATTATAAATCTGAAGTAGATAGTAGAAATGATATTTCTGCACAACCCAAGCTAATGAAGACAGGCATACTTCATTCATTGTGGTATGAAAGAGAGAGAGAAATGTGGTTTAACATACACTTGACACAAACTAGGTCATTTCAGGACTAACATGTTTTGATTTTATTTCAATAATTCGATTGCGCATAGGGGTCTTTGCCTATGTGCTATGAAGGAAGTTTTGCCCAGACAGTGGTGTATCAGCCTCCTCATCAAATTTCTATTGTTAAAGTTTCTTGTATGTGCACATCTTGCGTTATTGTACCTTTAATACCATACTGTAGATATAAGGGGCTATTTTGTTTGTTTGAGTTGTGGTGTGGTGCGGGAGTGGGGCTGGGTACCTTCAGAGTTGATAATATTAGTGGGATTTTTGGTTAATATGGTGCAATATTAGTCAGGTAGGTTCTGGTTGCAGTTTGACCCCTAATGTTGGAAAGCGTGTTCAGGAGAATAAAGAAAGACAAATTGGCCCCCTTATGTTCGAAAGAGTGTTCAAGAGAATAAAGAAAAATAATTTGACGCGTAATGTTCGAAAGAGTGTTCAGGAGAATAAAAAGAAAGACAATTATTTCCCAGATTTTTATGACCATACACTGATTAATATTAATATACTCTTGTATTGCCCAGACAGATTATTTCATTTCACACTCCTGTAGTTCTTCTCCAGACTATTTTTAGATTTCCTTTGATGCAATTTTGTTCAATTTATATGCAGGCCTTTTATTTAATCAAATTATATATCGTATATTCAGATAATTTATATTTTATCAGCATGAATCTTTTTTAACATGACTACAAGATTTTGATTGAATTTGAATTTTGATGAGAAAGGAAACTCTTTCATCTAATATGCACCAGTATTTTATTGGCCTGTAGATACTGGATAATGTTTCACTGTACAGTGTTTTCTCTGCTGATTCGAGCCAAACTATGAATTTAAAGATGTATTATATAAGAGCTAAATCTTCCTATTCCTGGGGCCTGTTTCTCGAAAATTTAAGTAAGATAAAATTTAAATTTTAGTTATTTGATTGGATAATATTTGCTTGATTTTAGTGCTAAGCCAATCAAAGTTTGGATTTTATCTTCAGTTAAGGAAACAAGCCAGAGGTTTTTATTTTGGCTTCAAATGTTAGATGAATTATTGAATTATTTAGATATTTATTATTTATTAACATGACAAGCTTATAATCGACTCTCTGGGCCATTGGATGGCTGAGATTTAAAGGGACAATAACATTCTTGCTGGCTTGGTAGCTCCAGAAAATAAATAATACCCTTATTCTAAGTACTAGATGTTTAAATGTCCTACCTGTTGTGTAAATTATCCATTACAACCTATTTTACTTGTCCAGAGGGTTCGAAAATATTTTAAAATCAAAGTCACATTTGTATGGTGGCCTACAGTCTGAATAGCATTTTTTTCTAAATAGGCTATATAAAAAAAAAAATCTTTTTTTTTTTTTTTTCAAATTGAAAGAAAAAAAAAAAAAAAAAAAAATAAACTACATTTGCCTAGCGTCTTAATAGTGTCTTGATTAACCAGACGCTCAGTGTGAGATATCACGTTGCCGAAAGTAATAATCGTCGTAAAATATACCAGTTCCCGTGGTCGTAGAGGTTTGAAATTGCCAGAGCTTGTCCACGTGAGCTAGCGATGATCTCACAACAAATTCCAGCCAAATCGACCAATAACTTTTCATTTTATCGACCTTCATCTTCTCCAAGGAGATATATATTTAACCGTTCGACGCCGTTTGCATTTGTTGACTATTTAGACTCGAATAACAAGACACTCAGACGGACTCCAACACTCTGCGCTACGCGCCTAACACCAATTTGTTTCACAGAGAATTACTTACGAAATACCTCTGTCACAGATGACTGTCTACAACACGCGCGTTGACTTCGTGTGGCGGTAGTCATTGGCTCAACGGCTCGTGCATTGTTTACATCACACCCAACTGTTTCGGGCAAAATGATGCATTTTACTCATTTTAATATTCATTTACTCTAAATAGGAAATATTTTTTAACTACAAATACTTCAAACGTCTTTATTTTATTTTTCTTATACTTCAAAAAAAAGTTTGGCCCAACGTTAGCAGTTCATAATAATAATTTTCGTATATTTTAATTTTTGCGCCAAGCCACCATTTTCCGTAAACGACTATTTGGCGATGACCAATTTGATTGGCGTTTACGTGTGAATAACGTTGTGACCTCGATGCCGACCCTGACATGAAATTCTCCACCAATCTCGGAGTCTTTGCGTTTACGCTTGCCGTCGCCCTATTTCTTGCTGTATTATAAATTCAATGATCGAAGTGAAAGCAGAGACGATGCCCTTCATAAAAGATAACCGGATCAAAGTCGTAGGTCATGTTACAGAAAACTGAACTCAAACTTTTCGAAGTCAGATTTTGGACTTTTGACCTTGGAATACTATAATATAGTATTTTGTAGGCTACAATCTGGTCCTGGACTATCGACCTTGACCTTGGTCCTGTCACACACTGCACTGGTGATTCAGAAAACGGCCAAACGTAGAGGGCCCGTGTTCCCAAGGTCAAGTGTCCAAAAACAAACTTTGAAAAGTTTGAGTTCAGTTTTCTGTAACATGACCTACGACTTTGACCCGGTTACCTTTTTCGGGCATTGTCTCTGCTTTCACCTCGAACTGCTAACGTAGAGGGCCCGTGTTCCCAAGGTCAAGTGTCCAAAAACAAACTTTGAAAAGTTTGAGTTCAGTTTTCTGTAACATGACCTACGACTTTGACCCGGTTACCTTTTTCGGGCATTGTCTCTGCTTTCACCTCGAACTGCTCGAACATTGAATTTGATAATACGGCAAGAAATGGGGCGACGGCAAGCATAAACGCAAAGACCCCGAAATTTATGGAAAATTTCAAGTCAGGGTCAGCACCAAGGTCACAACGTTATTCACACGTAAACGCCAATCCAAATGGTCAACGCCAAATAGTCTTTTACGGAATGGTGGCTTAGCGCAAAAATTAAAATATACGAAAATTATTATTATTATGAACTGCGAGCGTTAAGCGTGTAGCGCAGAGTGTCGAAGTCCGCCTGAGTGTCTTGTTATTCGAGTCTAAATAGTCAACAAATGCAACGGGAACTAGTACAGGTGACGACGAATATTACTTTGGGTAAAGGTGCGAAAGTGCAATAGTGCCGCAGTTTTTCTAATTTAGGCTTGTTTACACCACTGATCTATCAACGGTTTCCACTTTACGACGAATATTACTTTCGGAAAGGAGATAACTCACATTGAGCGTCTGGTTAATCAAGACACTATTAAGACGCTAGGCAAATGTAGTTTAATTTTTTTTTTTTTTTTTCTATTTAAATTTTTTTTTTTTAGCCTATTTAGGAAAAAAATGCTATTCAGACTGTAGGCCACCATACATTTGAAAAGGTTTACGTTAGACTTTTCAAATCAATTGGTTGAATTTTTCCAATTTTTTAAAGTAGGTGTGTTAAGATGAAATTTATATCATCATTTAATTGGAATATTCTAAAATAATACGATTTGTTGACCAGAATGAAGATTGGGACATATTTTTCGGTTACAACAAGAGTGTTATTGGGGTTTAAATGAATTAAAATTTAATGATTAAATAGACATTTGAGACTAAAAGTCAATTGGTGTGACCTTTCAGTCAATGACATGCCCTGAGATTGAAGTTTTTATGTTTAAAAAAATTTTAAAAATCTATTTGTAAAGTGAGGTAATGCTAAAAAGTCCCTAGGGCAAAATTGAAGTCGCCTTCATGATGCTGTATATTTATTGAAGTGTGAAGGTCTTCCTCTCTTTTGCCTATTTTGCCTAAAAGTTGATGCTAGTTTGAGCCCTAGTTAACCCCATTAATTGGGATGTTTAACCCCATTTAATTGTGACATTTAACCCCATTTCATTTGTTTGCTGCAAATATTTATTCAAGCTATCTTTGAATATTCAGATACAATAACAGCTTCTTATTTAGTATCTTTTTGTCATCATAAAATCATGAATATAAAATTGTGTATATTTAGAAAGATATGGTTTAAACCCCATGTGATTTGGAGGTTAACTGCCATTTGATTTTGACATTCAACACCATTAGATTGAAATGGTTAACCCCATTGATTTGTTAGCTGCTTATTTTTTGCTATCTTTGAATATTCAGAATAAGAGTTTCCTTCAGGAATCCTTTGGTAGACCTTATCTCCTTTCATTCTCAGAATTGCTCATTCTGGTTGAGAAATTTCTATCAAGATAATTACAATGTCTATCTGCTGTTAAGGCCAGTAATGTCTTCTTCCACAGTAGAATTTTAAATCTTCTTTGATGTTCTAGATGTAAAGAAGAACTCTTTTTAATTTCCACTTTATCAAAACCCTTCATTTAAAACATTCAATACAAGTACTTAATGCTTCATTCATTGTCCGTATTCTATCATTGTTGAAAGGGAGTTAAGCGGTCTTCATATCATTGGCCATCTTTTCTTCTGGGTTTTTCGACCTATTGTTTTGTGTTGTAAGGAAACATTGAAAACACATTTAGCTCTTTTTTTCACCGAGTGATTGATGGGCTTTTCATGTATTTATCGTGACAAACCAACTTTAATTACGCACTCCATCATAAAAACACCCAAACTAAATTGCCCTTCTTTTTGTTTCCAGAACATTTAGCAGCATTCCGTCTGCCTAATAACCTGTTGACTAAGCAACAGACCCTATAATTGTTGGCTCACGGCAAGGGGTCCAAGCCAATCAAATTTACCGTCTCTTTCCCTCAAAATTACTATCGTCATCAGCAATGATTTAAAGGGTATAATGACCAATGACAGAACAAATTAAATCATGGCCTTAAGGCGTGGTGATTCAATATTAGTTTTTTATGACTGACTAAATCATCTTTGAAATGTTCACAAGTAGATTACTTATCATTTAATTAAGAAAAGAAAGTCCAAATATCAATTGTGTACAATATCCTGTCTTCAATAGAAGGCTTGATCTTGCTTTTACTCTGTACATCTTACCAAGCCATTCAACTAATACCCTGCATATTTTGGCACTAATTTCGATTGGATGCTGACCCAGCAGAGAAGCATATCCATCGTACTTTCCAGCTAGAATGCCTACCTGTGAAAATTGAGTTGCAAAGTTAAAGGTTTGTTCAATGTCAAGGTTTGCGTAGAGGTCGCCATGTTTGATTTGAGAGTTTTTGTGTCACAACGTCCTTTTAATGCAGACACATGAATGATTGCATCCAATTAGAGCCTGTGACACAAACACTCTCAAATCGAACACGGCGACCTACCTACGTTATCTCCCTTTAACCCAGGCTTTTCAAACCAGCATAAATAGATCAGAAATGTCAATTCTTTAAGATATATACCTATGTCAATTCCCTAACATATAGGTATATGTTAAAGTGCCAATCCCGATAACTTTTTGGGGAATAAAACTGCTTAATTTTGTGTTAAAATCCTTTAAAATCCATAACCTAAGGCCCACCTACTAACCCGGTATTTGTGATACGCTTGTAAATAACTTAAACCTGACAGTCTTCATCTGGAGATGGAGAACGTTTTATTATACAGTATCTCATCTGGATAAAACCAGACTTTTTTCTATAAAAATAATATGTAGGTGAAATTTACCTTTTGTTATCAAGTACAGGGCATTGGTCATTCACTGTATAAACCTCTCAAGAAACATTAATCGATTATCAGGTCACCCAATGAAAAAATTGACCCGAAATCTTAAATGGGTTACGTGTCCGGATAAGCAGTGTTGACGTTCCCGTCCAAACGACTCAATATTTTGAGCTGAAATTTTGAGACAAGGTAAATACACCATGCCTATATATTTTGGTCCATAAATTTCATAAATACTCGGACTTTAATTTTTGAGACTCTGTTCTTATCGGGATTGTCCCTTTAAGGAATTCACATTTCTGATCTATCTATGCTGGTTTGAAATTTTTAAGTCAAAAATCTTAAATTGATATGGCTTCAACAACTGAAATTGATCCAGTTTAAAAGATTAGTCAAAACCTATTTAGATATTAGAGATAATAAAACATAATATTATGAAATTTATCGTAACCGAGAATCAGATTTATAATCCCTTAAGCCTATCGATTGTAATTGTACCGATGTAAATTGCTGGTTTGTGCAGTCGACTTTGAAAAAAAAAAAAGATTAATTTATCAGATAAAAACATCAGATAAAAGGAATCAATGCGAATAGATTTACAATGATTCAGTCAGCCAGCCTGACATGGCAGGTACAGATTCATACTCATTCGGAAACTATTCTTCTGGTTCCTGTTGTTAATTGTCATGCACAGCTTTGTCTATTTTCTGTATGATACATGTCTATTTAAACCTACATTGTCCAAGAGTTAAATTTGCCTACTGCATGTCTTTCTTTAGGCCTTAAATGTTATATAAATTATTAATTAGACATTAATTAACATGACAAGACCATAACCAACTCTCCATGTCATCAGATGACTCTGATTTTAACCCTTTGAACACTGACTATACATGGGGTGTTGCACGTCCCTCCCTGGATTTACAGGACATCATATTAATTATGACGTCAATGTAATTGGAGCTTGAATGCCCCAAGCCGCAAAACTGACATTTCGGGTATATGCGATACAAGGTCAAGCCGGTTTGGGGGCATTTCGGGTTCTAAGGGTTAAGTAGATTAGAACAGTTCGGTCATTTAATGATTTAATTTAAAAGTGGATAATCAAGACTTTGTTTATTATCTTAACAACGGTAGCAATAACAATCAAGGCGATAACTCAACTCAGAGTGAAGTAATTTGACTGACATTTAAAACATATTCCCTTTTTATTACTGGTACCGGTATCTATTTTTTAACAATTATAACGAGAACTGTTAGCTCTTTATTTATAATCATACATAATGTCCCATTAATGAAATTAAATAAAATGGGGTTTAACACCCTACTTTTCCTTTAGAATTATCAGGTACAGCTCAGTAGGGTCAGGTATTTTATCAGGTACAAATAAAGTTGTTATTTCCAGGCAAAATTATAAAAAGAAAACAAGAAAATGTTAGCAATAAAAAGAAAATAATTGACTATAATCAACTTTTTAAAAAAATTTTTTAGAAACATGAAAGGAACAAAGTTATTTCACTTTAAACTATTTGTATCCAATTATTGTGAACACGTATTATGAATCATAGGTAATTGCTGCTCTTGGCATCAAACAGAACATAAATTTATTGATATCGCAAACCAGAAAAAAAATGGTTTTCTGTGAAGAATGGATCCATATTCGGATCAATGTTCGTCCGTTTGATACAGCCATGCGGTTTGTGAAAATACCCCGGAGGTATTCAACCAATCGTAGGATTATAATGATGTTTAATAACGCCAACTTATTATGGTAACTACGTTGGTAATAGTCGTATTTAGAAGCCATTTTGTTGGCTGTCTGTTCTGTGATCAATATCTATTATTTATACTAAGTTTAATGAACAGTAGTCAGTTAGTCATCGCTGCCTCTCTCCCGCCAGACTCCGGGATAAAATTCAGGAAATTTTTGAGTCGTTGAAAGTATGTCAAAGTGTTGACCGTAAGCATATTTTAGTTTATATTGTTACTTATATCTCAGTTAGTCTCATCACTTTTTCAAGACCAAGGATAGAATTCGGGGAATCTTTGAAAGTAATTCAAAGTGTTTTAAGCTTCCAGATTCCTATATAAAATTCAGTGAAAAGTCTATGAAAGTAAGTCTGGGTGTTTTAATTTAAAGTATATTTTAGTCGATATCATTACTTTGTCGCTTCTTTCAGACTCTGGTTAAAATTCAGGAATTTTATAATCTTTGAAACAAGGTCAAAGTGTTAAATCATATTTTTGCTTTATACCTAAAAATAAAACAGAAACTTGTAGCTATTTGAACTTCCCAAAGTAAACAAGGAGTGATATGAGGTGTTCTAGAAAATGTTAAAGTAGTCTCACTACTGGAGAGATGGTTGAGGCTTATTTTATATATTGACAACTTAGTGAAGCATCATCACTTACCCCATGAAAATAATGGAATTATTTAATTTATAGAGCCACACAATTATCAGAAATTAAGTAATGATCTATGTGTAGATATCTTTATAGGAAGGTATATGTTGATTGAAAATTTGTTTAACTCCTTGAAAAGCTCTAAAAAAATGTACATGACACTTGATATTGGTAGGTTGATAGATCAAAAATGTAACTGCTGCATTGCGTTCATTGATTTTTTTCCAAAATTTGAGTACCTCTGATATGACTGTTGTGTCAAATATCTGCATAACAAAAATTTTAATATATGTTTTTGCCAGATAATAAAGATCTCCAAACCATTAATGTTTCTTTAATTAAAAAAAAAGCCTGTTAAGACTTGTATTTCATCAGAAATCAGACAAAAGAAAAATGTATATGGTGTTAAAAGAATATTAAAGAACAATAGTGAGTAATATAACACGAGTTTTATGACTCAGTAAACAAATTCAGATATTAACTTGATTGAAACCATGCAATGATTATACCCCCCCAGATGCACTAGCCAATGAAATAAACAGTCATTTTTTAGATGGCAAGAATTTGAATAACAATGGAAAGACATGGTGGCTCTGTGAGCATTGCGCTTACTCAATAACCTGGAGGTCTTGTGTTCGATCCCAGTGTGACCAAAACAGTGCCTTTGAATTTTCCAGCCCGCTTTTCCTTTGGGCTGAGCTTAGGGGGATGGGCAATCTGATTAAAACACAGGTCCTATTTCGTTTCGTTTTTTTTTTGTTCAAAATTTCGTTTTACTTATCTTTACTACTACATTTAGTTTAGGCCATCGAAAGTATAAAAAAACGAAACGAAATATAGATCTGTATTTTAATTAGATAGGAGGGCTGGGTTATCGAGACTAGTAATAAAGTGATCATAGTCAAAGATTGATTGTCTTTGTTTTTGTTTTTTTATTAAATAATGTCATTTATAATAATTTTAAGTGACCAGTGAGATTGGCAAGTTGTAATTGAGCCACCTGTTAATATAATTATTTATTTAATTCTTCTTTATATCAACTGGTGTGGTTTTGAATCCCTTGTTATACATGTACGTGACAAGGCGTAGGTCACCTGTCCAACCTCGTGTGTTTTCTTCCGGTCGTCCGGTTTCCTCCAACTTCTAAAGACCCCTACGCGCAAGCGAATTATCGAAATAAAAGTAAACCATATGTTATTCCTGAAATGAGCTAGTTTGTGTGAAGTGGATGTTAAACCCCATTTCTCTCTCTTCGCTATATATTACTACTGATCATTGATTGATTTCATTTTATTACTTTATTTCATTATAATCCTTTAGAACTTGGCTCATGTAAATATTGACAATCCTGGTTCCCCAAAAGAATTAATTAAAAGATGTTTTTTAATATCGAGTTATGTAGCTCAGTTGTGAAACCACAATACTACTGCTGTCTCATGTGTTTTAAACCACTCATGTAATAGCACCAGTATCGATTACAGAGCTACATGTATTCATGTGAAGGATTAAGATACGTTTTAATTTGGAATATTAATTGTAGTCAGCATTTTCTTTATATTATAAATTGTGACCATTAACTCTTGGACAATGTTCTGGATAGACTGTAACCATTAACTCTTGGACAATGTTCTGGATAGTCTGTAACTGTCAATATTAACTTTGGGACAATGTTTCGTGTATAGGCTGCAATGGCTAGATGGAATATGTTTTTTGAATGTTTTGTTTCAGAAAAGAAAAGGGTCTTCTATACAAAATATGATTATATACAAAATTGCTTTGTTCGTTGTTTAATTAAATAACATTTTACACTAATCATCTTTTGTTTTCTGGGTTTTGTTCTGCAGGCCATAGAGCACAATTGTCATCTGTATAAGAATGAATGAAATGGTTGGACCTGTAAATTACTTTGGATATGTTTCATTTTAAAAAAAATATATTTTTTGAAGTAGCAATTTGGGAATATATCTCCACCCCACACTCTTAGATACATGTATGCCATTAATTCACAATTTTTTTTTTGTTTTTTTGTGTGTAAAGTGCCAACATTCAGTGAAATATATCTTGAATTGACTGATCTGAATGATGACAATATGCAGAGTCTAGACTTATCATTTGGTATCAACCATAAATAGAGTGTTTATTACTTATTATATAATATATCATGAATTATTGTCATCCATAATTAGTCATTATGATATTAATTATTACCTTGAGGGGAAAACCCAGATTAATAGAGGGAAATACCCCATTAAAACTGGTTATTGTAGGGTTATAAAATATTTAGAGTGTCAGTAACTTCGGGGCAATTTGAATTTCATATTTCTCCTTTCAGCACCTGGACGGGTCAAAACTAGTCATCCTTAGCCCCCCTCCCCCCATTACACATTAATAGCTGTGACTGTCAGGAGAACTAATACACACTATCGTACAATACGGAAAACTACTCATATGACTCTTGTCGTTTGAGAAACTGCATTTTCAAGCTGTTCAGGGAAAGGGATATGGGTATTACATATACCACACTTACCTGATTTTCTTGGGCATTGTAAGTTTTGTCATTGAGTCAAGTGGTGTGGTTTTGATTCTCTGCTTGTACGTGACGAGAAGTAGGGTCACCTGTCCAGCTTCTTGGGTTTCCTCAGGGTCCTCTCATTTCCTCCCACTGCTAAAGACCCTTATGTGTAAGCGAATTTAATAAAATTGATCAATATGTTATTCCAGAAATTACCTAGTTTGTGTCGTGGATATTAAACCCTTTTTCTTGTCTCTCTCTATATGATTTATTTCGAGGAACTGCATGAGGTAGTCAATATTGACATGCACTAAGTGCCTAAGCATTAAGACCATAATAAAAATAAGTGTTAAAAATAAATGTGTATGATTTGGGTAATTAATTGGGTGTGTGTGATGTGCATTAAGACGCTTAAGATTATTTTGTATATAATGTTTATGTGAATGTTGTTTTGATGTAAGAGAGAGTTGTGAATGTTGTTTTGATGTAGAAGAGTTTATGATGTACCTCATTCAACTCACAGATCAGATTACTCTTACATATAAGTTTTTAAAACCAAAAGTTTTCTTATGAATCTGTAGCAGTTTTATACTGAAATATTTGTCAATATATAAAATGAAATGGAATGGAGTTTAACGTCCTACTGTTCCTTGTCAGACCCTCTGTCCCAAACTGATCCGGCAGTGAATATTCGCTTGGCTGCTACAATCACTGATAAGCATGACATCGACGAGGCTTAATGAGTACGGCATATTAACTTTTTCACTTTGACAAATTAAATTCTCAAACATTTTTTTGACATAAAAGAAAAATAAATAAAGAAGTTTGAAGTATTTGTAGTTAAAAAATATTCCCTATTTAGTGTAAATGGGTATTCAAATGAGTAAAATGCATCATTTTGCCCGAAGCAGTTAGGTGTTAAGTAAACATTGCACGAGTCATTGAGCCAATGACTAACGCCATGTGCAGTCAACGCACGTGTTGTGGACAGTCATCTAGTTACAGAGATAATTCGTAAGTAATTCTCTGTGAAACAAATTGCCTCTGTCCTACACCACTCAGTGACTCATAAGGGGAAAACCTGATGAACTTTCTTGGCCAATACAGCAATCAACTTGCGACCTCCAGTGTAGCGAGCCAGCATATTACCCACTTTGCCACCATGGCTCCTATTTGTCATTAATGATGTATTCTTGTGGTTGGAAAACAACATGCTGCCAGTTACATACACAGGACCTTGATCGTTTATTTGTCCCATTTACACATTAGAAACTTTTCCTTGTCTGATGAACTTTCTAGGCCCACACAAGGAACGAACCTGGCCCCACTGTTGACAAAGCATTCTCAGAGTTAACTTGAGAATTTACTTAACATTCAATCACAGTTTATGAGAAATATCTTTGATCCAGAAACACAAAACCTTTGCATATAGTCTCGTATTGATGTATTTGATACATTAAAACAATAAATGTTTTATAAAGGGCTATATTGTAGTTACAATAAGGCAAACAATTTTGAGTAAATTCTTGACTTAAGGCTGAGAATGCTTTGTGAACTTGTGGCCTGGTTCAACTCAATGTGGCTCAGTATCAGGGTTTCATTCGAGGATGACTGCCATATTTCCTAGGCACAAAAAGGAATATACATGTATAGAACAAATAATACTAGGTCAAAGCATAGCATAATTATAAGACTCAAAAATATTTTTAAAAAATACACTGCTTTTAATAATCGTTATATGCTTACTTTGGTGAAAATGTGCCTTTTAACAGAGTGGAAGTGTTTGCATATTGAATTAGCATGGGACTAGACTTGGTTTAGTTTGTAAACAGTCAAACTACGACAGACTATAGAGTGTGTCTGTTCAATGGTTGAAGAGATAACTCTGTTGACCTTAAGATTACAAAGTTTCTCTGTGTTCAATACTCAACAGCCATTAAACATGGAGGGATATTAATACTCTAGATTAAAGACTAAGTGTCAACACAATATGACATTATGACCGAAAGTTGATTAACTTATTTGAACTTTGGGTTTGTTTATTTCAAGGAGTTGCGGCCAAAATTAGTTATTTGAAATAACTTAAAATAGAATCTTAGCACTATTGTGAGTAGTTTACTGAATCACAGCACGTCTGTTCTTTTCATAGAATTATTAAACGTACTATAATCTGATAATCTCCACAGTTCACAAATTTAACTTTTCAAAAATATAACTTTTGCAAATTCTTCAATTGTTTAGCTACAAATATAATATGCAATGTTATTGAGAGATACTTTTTCTAAACGATGGTCACTATATTCAAGTTGTTAGAATTTCTAATTAAATATTCACTTGTATTCAACAGACAATATCAAAGAGCTAAATCTTCCTATTGCAGGTCTTTGTATGGGCCTTAAACGTTATCCAAATTATTGGGGATCAAGGTGGCTACGTGGGTAAGACGCTGGCTTGCTAGCCTGGATTGCCCAGGAATGTCCATCCAGAAAATTTTATTTTATTTGCAGGATCACACAAAGGAACTTCTTGATATATTCAGCAGAATTATGTCATCTTTCTGTTCCGAAAACCCTTTTGCTTTATAAATTGTTTGATTTTTTCCCCTGTGTTAATTGTTTAACCTTATAAAAATATTTTGTATTTTATCATTTCAGGAAGTGGATATTTCGTTGTCACACCAGAAACTTTCCGTCTTCCCACAACCAACGAACAAAACGTCACATTTAATAACTGGTTACAGTATCAACCTATGTATATACCTGTGTTTCCACAGCAACAGATTCCCATGGTAACGCATCCACCTGCTCCAGCCATGGCACCTGTACCAGCACCAGCTCAAATGAGGACAGTGTCCTGTCAAGTAGAATCAGCTGCCCCTGAAAAACAAGCTAAGGGTCCGAAACCTCGATCTCGAAGTCAGAGTATGCGGGGACCTAAGGGTAAAGAGAAGGAGAAGAGTCTAGAGAATGAGGATTTTAAACGAGTGATGTCGGTGCGATGTCGACCAGAAAAGGCGAAGGAAATAACCAAAGATATAAATAATAAAAATAATGCTAATCCAGATAAAGTTAAAGGTAAGTCATGAGTCAATATTCCAATCTAAAAGGCAATAAGGCCAAACAAAATAAATTTTTTCATTCTCAGATACTCCTGCTTCTTTTAAAAATGGCCGCATGACCGGGTTTTATTTTAAAAATTAAAAACAATCTCACGTTATCTCAAGTAAGGGGTAGTGTAGTGGTATAACTTGTGCGTGTAAAATCACAAGGTCTGACAATAATAGTCACAGTCAATGTACCTGTAACCTCACTTTCACAAATAATATCAACAAAAACATTAATATTACTTTGTTTTATATTTCAGGTGAAAAGGTCTCTCTCTTCTCAAAAATATTTGGTCGAAATAAGAAAAAGAATACTCCTCCTCCCCCGGTTGAGGTTGAACCCCCAGTAGAAAAGGAGAAAGAATATGCAACATTCTCAGCACAGTTCCCTCCCCCTGAATGGCAGTGGTATCAACAACAACAAGAAAAACATCGTAGAACAGAACAGTGGGTCTCTCAACAGGTGCAGTTAGATTCTAGCAATTATGTATTTGAAAGAAAGTGTAACAGGAAAAGACATTAAAGTCTTTGACTTTGAAAACACAAATTATTTGTCAATTTAAATCAACATTGATGTTGTGATCTTCCCAGGAAAGGGTGGGCTTCTGATATCCAATATTTAGGATGAAATAAACATTTTACCATTGCTACACGAATTGTGTATCATAATGCGTTTCAGTCAAATTTGTAACAGGGGTACTCGAATAACGAGGCTAGACATATTCCACAATTCATGCCAAACAGTGACCCATCTTAGCCTAGCTTTTTCCTCTTTGAATTAGATTATTAAAAAGCCGAACCATTCTAATCTAAAAACTTAAAATCGGAGACATCTGATGGTATCGAGAGTTGATGATGGTCTTATCACGTTAATAAATGTCTCATTAATGATTGTTATAATATTTAAGGCCTAAAAAAAGATTTAACTCTTACATATAATGCCTGTTTATGTAGCCCAGTTGATGCATAAGATTTAGACATAAAAAAAAACGTTTCATTTTATTTAAAGTTTTTACCTTCTATATTTGTCTGTTTACAGATGGTGAAATCTAGGACGTGGCATTATATACAGAATATGGGTGTCAACGGTGGTGAACAGCCACAACATGTTCGCTGTAACACCATGGACGGACTAGCTCGTGTTCCAGCACAGGACCCAGCGTCTCATAATGTATATAGTACCCTTGGTAGGACTGGAACAGCTGCTCACAGTGACTACATGGTCATTGATGCACTTGTTGATCCCATCACAGGTGCTCCAATTGATCCAAGTTCTGGACATTATCAAGCGAAAACCGAAAGTGGTGGATCAAATACTCAAGAAAAGACAGCTCAGCGTAAAAGTTACCATGACGACCGAAGAAGTCGTGAAAATTTAGATAAAAAAGGTCGTGATCATCCAGAGCGAAAGAGTCAGGAGTGTTTGGACCGGAACACTGGGGAGCATGGGGATCGTAAACGACATGGTCATCGTAAGCATCGTAGCTCTAAGAATCGGAAAGAACGGAACCATGATCAAGATGAGAATATTGATCCTTATGGTGTTTATGGAACAAAAGACCCCCCATCTCCTGTTCTTGCATCTGATAATTTTTACCAGCCCTTAACTTCATGTCCTGGTCCCTATCATTCGACACCAAGATTTTACGATACGATCCCATCTCGTCAACCTCGTGATGAACATGGACATCAAGTACCTGCCAATGATCCCCATCAATCTACTCAACATCATACGTATCAGCGACGATCACATCGTCATCGTAAAAAGTCGAGTCACCATAGAAACACTTATTACGGTCATGGTACGTATAATGATATGGACATTAGTTACGAATATCATGGGAAGTTACCCAATAAAAACTCTACTTATGCTCAGTCATGCGACAGTGGTGTAAATTGTGTCGGTTTAAAAACAGAGTCGTCTGGTGGAAAGACAGTGCATAAAGCTCGAGAATCAATGCCTTTACCCAGGCCCCATGTGAATAAAAATCAGCTGGATAATCTTCCTGAAGAGATGGAGAAACCAAAAGGTGATGATGGGTACGTCGTCATGGAGAATCGTCCTCGTCGTTTACCTTGTAACGATGGTTATGATAGTAGTATTATGGAAACTCCTGCAAATACTATGATCGTCTGTCAGGCGGAGATTAACCATCATCCAATACCGCAAATAGTCTTGGATACTGAGCCTCATCAAGCCAGCTGCTATGAACCAGATGTAGCTCAATCGTCCAGTAGCAATAACGGCTCTAGGGTGGAACTGAGCAGTACAAAAGAAGGAAGTGTCGATACGGTTATTGAAAAAGATGAAAGGGCTGAAGATTGCCGTGGTAACCCAGCAGGGGAAGATAACCCAGAGGAGAAACCAGAATGTCAGCAAGATAAGCCAATAGAAAAACCCCAAACACAGTGTGTCGACAAGGAGTTAAAGCCATATAAGGTAGATAGTGTGACATTAGAAGTTAAAGAATTGAGTCTGAAAGACAGTGGTTTTAGTTCTCCGCGATATGTGGAAATCACTGGAGGAAATTGTCCCAAACAACCTGCCACTTATCAACGTTTCCAAGAACACATGGCCAAACCAGTTTTAAAGGTCAATAACTCAAACAATTGTGAAAATGTGTATGAAAACCAATCGCATTGTGTCCGTGACCCTTTACATCCCCAGTTTGAAAATGGTCGACCTTTGCCTCACAATGGGGATAAATGCCAATGTCATAGGTTACGACCCCATGAAAATCAACCACAAATGGTGATAAATAATCAACGCAGTATTTTTCGACTCAAACCAGACAATTTCGTCCAATCACAGTGGGTTGATGGACCCGCGTCGGATTTACCTCAACAACAAGTAACGTACGCGAAACAGTTTCGATTAAGTGGCGAATTTGAAGTTGTTGGAGTTGTGTAGTGAGTTATTAGTGCTTATTGGTCAAAATCTATTTATAGATTGTAAATGTTTTTTTCAGGTAATGTTTATATAATGTTTATATATTATGTCATTGACAGTATGTAAAGCTGTTAGAATATCAAATTGAGAATAGAGGCTATTCCATTCAAAATTATCTTGGTGGTTGGGAACACCCCAGTGCCCACTACTCCAGACATTTCGTAAAACCCTTTAATATGGGATTATAGTAATATTAAATGGAATAGCCCTTGGTGTATTTAGAATTTATTTAAGTAATATTAGAATGTGTTTTATTATATTTCTGTTTGACTTTGATCTCATGCTAGTAGTAAAGAAACTGTACGATATATAAAGCTTGCCTGCTATATAGGTCTAACAGCTATGTATTATTTAAATCGCATGTAACACGAATATGCTTCTCTTTAGATATCTCTCTATCGCTTTCGATATTATTTATAAGCTTGATTTATACTTATTATATGCAGTTTCAATTTTATTTCATTTATATGTCTAATATCTGATTCATTAGGTCTACTGTTTCTGCTTGTTTCTTAATATATAATTTAGAGCTGCTGGTTAGCCTAGACTCCACATTAGGGTTGCTATGGGATACATTCGATACATTGACTTCTTTATCTGTCCAGGTATACTTGAATGATATAAAAAAAAATTTGTATAAATTGATTTGGGGTGATAAATAATCTCATTGATCAAAGTCTCTGACGATAAATTCATTATATCTTTGCAAATACTGAAAATAATTAAATTATTTCGACTGATATTCCTTTTAAAAATTCCATTTTCACGATATTGTAATTTGCAAATGGCAACCCATGGCTTTAATTATTTGTATATTTGATATCAAAAGCAATCTGCATTATATAATAGGATGCTCAATGTATTGAATGTATGGACATTAATAAGCTTCGCTTTACAACTTATTTTAATTTGTTTGCTTTATATTGTTGACATACGGTACTGTGAAATTGACAGTGAATCAAGCTTAATTCTAGATAGAGAGTATTAAAGAGAGATAGTTATATTTCACATAGTTTTAGTTTTATTTCTATTATTATGAAGATAGTCTTTAACTCATTAGAATATTTTGAATATTATCAAGATATAGCTTAAAGATCTATTTTCTTGACTACTGTAATGTTTACACTTTAATACTGAAACATAATCGTGGACTCATATACATATACATGTATGGGTTGTTATTTGAGAAGAAATTATATATTTCTTTCGTTTCAATGTTAACTTTTCTTGATCTAGACTACGTAAAAAAAGAAAATGAAAGTAGAATGTTACTATATTTAGACTGTGAATGAATTGTGTATGTATTATGTATATAAATTGTATATCTGTTTGTTATTGTATGTGTGTATGTAATATTTATTATTCATCAGACTTTATATATTTATATTGTATATTAATCAGGTCTCTAGTTCTTCATTTTTCTTTTAGTGATTTATTCAGTATCTACAGATTGAATATAAATCTAAATTTTAATATAATTTCGTGGCCTCCACTTCTTCATTTTTCTTTAATGACTTATTCAGTACGTATAGATTGTTATATACATCTAAATTTGGTTTCATTATTATATAATTTCCATCAAGATCTGTTTTACGAGAGAAGTCACAGGAGAACTGTGATTAAATGATATAAACTACTTATATTAACCTTTTTCTACTGCTCTATTCAATGTCTCGTACGATTTTTTCCAGAGTGGCTCCCCCTTGTCCGTGGTGCATATCTGTACATCATGCATTTGCTACATGTTTTGAATACATTTTATCGTCTGTGTACTTATTTTAAATGGCAATTTTATAATTTGTATATAAATCGTGTACAATTTTAAGTGTTTTTATTTAAATTTGTTACCTAGCATCGTATAGGACAATAAAGGCAATATGTAATGTAACTACGGCAACTGACTAATGCCAGTATTATTGTATAATAAGTATATATATATTAAAAATAACCTTACAAATCTTAAATCTGTTATTTTTGTGTCTACATACAGAGGGAAATGAAGTTTAACGTCCACTCGACACAAACTAGATCATTTCGGGACTAACATTTCACTTTGCACGTAGGGGTCTTTAGCATTGGGAGTAAAAAAGTATCATATTGTTTGATTGCATCAGCAACAACTTAATCAAGGTCCCAGGTACAATTTGGAGGTCCACAATTAGTATTCGAAGATGAGCAGGCTAATTTCTCTTCCCGGGCACTGTGCATGGTACAGTTGTTAACATAGAATGTGGTGGAAAAGCATAATATTTATAGTGGAGCTAGAATTGTTCTGGTTGGTAGAGACCATCAGGAGAATGGGAGGCCTGAGATTCACAATAACACATGTGTGCCTTTCGATATTTGTTTTCATCTGCATTTTCTCTTGCAATCAACAAACAGGGCAGGGGCCATTACATTACCATTACTTTTTAAATGTAATCATTACAAATACTTTCTCATTTTTAGCAATGTAATTAATTATGTTGACAACAAAAGGATTGTCCACTGATTGTGGTAGGAGATGTTGTAATACATAGAATATAAGGCAAGGGAGATAACTACAATTATCAGAAAGTTTAGAAAAGAAACTTTAATATTCAGTGCAAGGAACCATTCTTTAACTCAATATCATCCACATTGTTAAACATATAGAATGAAAAAAACAGATGCCATTTATATTTTGCCGCACAAAACTAATTAGAATTTACAGTAAAAACTGAAAAATAAATTGTAAAGCCTAAGCAACTCGAACTGTTGTTAAGCTGCAAAAGCCCTAAGATCTTTGCATCACAGTCAGGGGAAGGTTTAAGACAATAACTGGTAGTTATCAGGAGGTAGAGGCACCACAGATGTAAACCTGAGGTCTTTGTGTTATAATTTGGAAGAGAGCAAAATGGGGTGTAAAATTCACTCGACAAATTAGGCCATTTCGGGACTAACACATGGTTCAATTATTTTTCAAGAATTCGCTTGTGTGTAGTGGTCTTTAGTAGTGGGAGGAAACCGGAGGATCCCGAGAAAACCCACGAGGTTGGACAGGCAACTGCACAACTGCATTAATCAGATTTCAGAAAAATAAGATTCAAGCCATAGTTAACTATTCACATAAAATGCATACTTTATTTTTCAATGCATGAATTTAATGAAGAAAATTTTCTTAACTGGAATTATAATTGTTTAAATAATCTCAAATTTCAGACTAAATATATTTTTTCTTTAAATGACTAACATTATATCTTAAAAGTGAAATATGAGGCAGTTTAAGTACAGTTGAAAAATTTTAGTTCCAAATATTTACTGGCTAACAAATAATTATTAATTTTTAGAACCCAAATGTGCATAACATTTTAGAACAAATAAATCAACAAATAAAATCTAATGAAATTGACAATTTTATTTTTGAATCAGAACAAAAAGATAACCATTTTTAAGAATTTCTCAGAACATTTTTAAACAATAAATCAACAAAACTACTAACAGAATTTGCATTATTACAACACACAAATAAAATAACACATTTACAATGACTGGATATCCTGGTCTAACAGATATGTTTCTTCGTCGCTCTTACCATCATGGTAAATCGTCACCTCAAGATTTGGTCAAAGGTCACACGATGTAAACAGAACTAGCGCTAACCCCAACCCTTGATCCAGTTCAACCCTTACCCAAACCCTAATCTCGCCAAAAATCACTTGTCCTAACTTTATTTGACAAAATCTAGAGGCGGCTTTTAGTATTATATCTAGCCATTACGGATATCTAACAATTTCTGCTCTCTTCTAGGTTATGCAATTGAAAAATTATTCTATATATGTATTGATAATTCAATATTTATAATTTGAAAAATACCAGAATACCAATTATGTGAGAATAGTATAAACAAGAGAGAGAGAGAGAAATGGGGTTTAACGTCCACTCAACACAAACTAGGTCATTTCGGGACAAACATATGTGGCTGGTGCCAGCAAAATCAGTCACTTGGATCACTTCACCAAAATTGAGTTCTATACATTTTCTGAAAGCCACAACTGTGGGCTTTCAAATGCAACAAAAATTATGTTGATATCTCAAAAATTGACTGAGTTGTGAAATTTTGAAGCTTCAAGGTCAACATAAGTACATTCTGAGAAAATGCAGATTAAGTCTGGGCACTAAAATTTTCAAACCATTATAGCAACCAGTATCTTAGGTTGGGGATATTGCCTCCAAATTATTACAGGTTGAAAATTTATTTGACATGTTTAGTGACGACTAATTTCCATTGTTTTAGGGAGAATTTTGATTACGTAACATTCTACATGTTTTATTAAAATCAATTTTTGAGGCATTTAGAGTTCCAATAATTAAAAATGGTTTAGAATTCCGAAAGACAACATTTCAAACTATTGTTTGGTGATGAAAACTGAAAATCAATAATTTCACCACTGACTGCCGTATTTTGCCTATAACGCAAAATGAATGATTCCGACTTCCGACTGAAAACGATAACTCCGGTCTCATATGGTTTAATTTTATTTCAATAATTCGCTTGCGCGTAGGGGTCTTTAGCAGTAGGAGGAAACCGGAGTGCCTGGAGAAAACCCACGAGGTTGAGAAGGTGCCCTATCTCCATGCCACAAAAGCTCACACCATGGCTCGAAACCACAGACGCAAGCCAGAGGTGACCAGCCAGCTAGAGGTCAAAGCGCAGCACTCTAGACCACTAGGCCATCCCATCCCCCTAGTATAAACAAGCAGGCTAAATAGAATACACTGGGATGTCACTAAGTGCTCATTTTACTACGAGATGAGTTAACATATTTCCCAATAGTGATTAGTGGTATAACATCCCACAGACTAGCCTTGGTTGTTTTTTTGTCCCATCAGAACGACTAGTCATTTACTTGCCAGGTGGACTTACATGCTGGTTTAGCCGACACAACTCACTGTACCATGGCTACATCAGTGGATCTCATCATCAGTGGATCCCAACATCAGTGAAACCCTTTAGGAAACTTGCTTTTACGAGCTTATATCAGTGTAACACAGAGAGAGAAAAAAAAGGGGGTTTTTATGTCCAGTCGACTAGTTTTTTTTGGGACTGACATGGTTTGATTTTATTTCAATAATTCACTTGCATGTAGGGATCTTTAGCAGTGAGAGGAAACCAGAGAAAATCAACAAAGTTGGATAGACGACCCTTCTCCTTGTTGATGGGCAAGTGAGGAATACCTGTCTTCATTTGCCTGATTGGGGAGAAAAGCAGAATGTTAAACTACATTTGATTTCAAATCTTGATAATGGTTAACTTATGATTCAATTAATGTTTAAAACAACTGTGTTAAAATACCTCAAATATTTAGACAGGTATAGCATGTAGTTAACCTTTTGACAAATGATTATATCTAAATGGAGAAGCACAGTGATTAAGTGAGTAAGAGACTGTCTAGCTGTAGGTGTTGGCCTCGAATGTTCATTGGGATTTTTCAGCACGGTTTCCCATTGTCAGTGGTGCAGGATGACGGGCCTGGCAAGGACAGCTGCCCAGTCGTTCGGATGGGATGAAAAAACAAGGCCCCATTTACACATTGGAATGCACGTTAAAGACCCCTCGACAGTTGGAATTCGATATAAAGAGTAGAACCTAAGGCAAAAATTCCCTCATAGCACAGTGAAAGGCGTATGCCCATTTTCATTAGCCTAGTTGGACTCGAACAGTAGAACGTACAACTCCATTTCATTTATATCTAAAATAATCTTTAAGCGGCATTTAGCATTCGGGAAAACACATTAATTGAACACAATTTTTATGGGAAACAATCACTGGTTTATTTGTCGAAACCTCGTGCGTTAGAATAAACCAGTGATTATTTCCCTAAGAATTGTGTACTGGTTTATCTAAAAGGCAAACCTGTCACACATACTGTCAGGCTATATCAGGCACAATACTTGGATGCATGTCGCTTCGTCAGATTTCCTGTGTTTGGCACCGAGTTCAAAATGTCATGTACTAGATCAGCAGAGCCCAGGTACAACTAAGATGGTATTTCTTTCACAATTTAGCACTTGGACCGGAATGAGTCCCTTAGACTACCCCAAACGTTAGTCAGAGCTGGAGCCCCCAAGAATAGAATACAAACCATAAACAAGACAGCGATTATTTAACTTTGTGTACTGGGAAATAACCATATAAAGTATGATCTTAAGAGTGACGAATTTTCGATTTAAGACTTTATTTCGAATGAAATCCAACTGATTTCTATTTGTTTAAATATTTAATTTAATAAAATATATGGAACACTACTACAATGAATTTGTTTAGTATCTTTGATTTCTAGATGTAAAATTGAAATCAAGTCGAGACAGAACTAATGGTTATACATGTATGTGACAGCAGTTTTAAGCTATACATCAACAAAAATATACTTCATTTCTAACGAATTCAAACATCTATAATCGACCATCTTTCATCTATTCATACATCGTACAAATGAAATTCTTCAACATCTAGTCTTGTATGCTGATGACAGACTATCGTTTTGTGATACATTGTAATTGATTCATACATGTATATGGTACCAATTTAAATGAAATCAAACATCTATAGTGGTGATTATCGACCAACTTATTGTATGATAATAATCAGTTGACTTACTGCTTGTAAATAATCGATTGACTTATTGCATGACAATAACTGATCACCTATGGCATGCATAAACAAAAATATTCTTTATTTCTAAAGGAAATCTAACACTTAATGTCTTCTGCAGTGATAATCGACTGACTTATTGTATGATATTAATCGACCGACTTATTGTATGGTTCTAATCGACTGACTTATTGTATGGTACAAATTGACTGACTTATTGTATGGCACTAATCGACTGACTTATTGAGTGGTAATAATCGACTGATTTATTGTCTGGTAATAATCAATTAACTTATTTTAGCAATAATCGATTGAATTACTGTGTGTTAATAATCGATCGAGTATGGCATGCATTTAAACTAACTCTTCATAAAACAAGACAATCAAACAGAAGGTCATTCTGAATATATAAGATACTACTGTAGAAAATGTTAATAAAATTTTAATTAGGACACATCATGAAAATAAAGCCAGTAGATAAATGAATGATCAGCAGTATTTACATGTATATTATAAAAAAAATACCGATACATAGACTAATACTTGTATTTACCAGTTTTATCATATTTTACATTTATTTACATCAATACATTCTTAGTATGTTAAAATATATTTTAAACTTTATTACTGCTAGAATTGTCAAGATTTTTTATATGAACTTTTCTTAAAATAACGGATTTAAAATGGATGATGTAGAATGTTTTACAAAGTATTTGGGCGTGTAGTCTCTGATTTCACAAGTGATGATGTAGACATTTTACCAAGTATTGGAACATGTAGTCTCCGATTTCAAAACAGATGATGTAGATATTTTACCAAGTATTGGTGCATGTAGTCTCTGATTTTAAAACTGTTGATGTAGATATTTTATTAGGTGTAAGTGTTTTTCAAAATTGGATTTCTGTACATCGAAACATCTAAATATAACACCTGTCCTTAAATCTCTGCAATAGCTATTAATAGAAGGTCCAGATCATTCATAAATAGCTATCATTAGTTTATCAGGCTCAGCATGATTCAGCTCTGTGGTATCTTTCTGAACCTGTAAAACATTATGTACCAAACGCTCCTTCCTATACTATCTTGTTATACCATTATCTAGATTAAAGACATTTGTGATAAAGGTCTTATCATAGTGTATACATTTCACGATAGTAGAACGACTTACACGCTGTAAAAAAGTATCTAGAATTGATTACTCAGTTTAATTAAATCTACACACCTTCGATGAACGAAGCACTAAATAAAAAATACACATTATTATTACTATGACTTCAAACTTGAATAATAAAATGTAATGAATGATTTTTTTTTACTCTGAGTCTCCAAATGGTATCAAGTATTAAATGAAAAGTTTTAATAAAAGTGGAACAATAAGTATTGAATTTAAAAAAAACAACAAACATATCTCTGTGTGATTATATCTGGTCGTACTTTCACTATAAAACATGAATTAAAATAAAACAATGTATGAATGAATACAATGAAATTCGTAGCTATTGTAACTCTTAATCTCTCTGAAAAATATCCCCTCCAGCTGTCAATCAATGTCAAGGTACCAGACCAAGCTTGGAAATATGTCTTATTTAAAACACAAATTCTGGTTTTGTCCCATAGAATTCTTGGTTCAGGGTGGATCAATTTGACTGAAATTTTCACCAGTTTACCCTTTACATTATCTAGTTATTAACTATTACCGTGAGAACTGCCACCTCGTTATCTAATCTCCCATAAGGTATCTTTAATAAGTCTACAACTGAAATCGTTATTTCCAGGTATGTTTTAGATAGTGTGAAGATCTAACTGTAAGATATAATACGTTTTCAAGAACATTGTCATATACAATATAACTGTGAAAATACATTATGTTTTCAAGAACATCGTCATATACAATATCATAAACACCATGTAAAATACAACATGTAAAATATAATAAGACACTATGTGAGTATGAAAATACACCAGGCCCTGTGACAAACTCTTATATACATACACACCAGTACAGAGTAACGAAATAGTAACATTTCAAACTGAAGTGATGGAGCCTAAATCGGGTTAATCGTTCGTAAAATATCTCACCAGACAGGTTTAAAGGAATTAAAAATAAAATCAATTTGACCTGTCTGTCTATTGGATTTATTTTTAAAAATTGCCAGCTACTCCCACAAAACCTGACGAATGGTCATTTTTATAAAAATAACGCTGGCACCATATTTGAATAGTCCACAGCTACGCTTTCCAAACATGCAATCCTTTTTAAATGTGTTGTATCAACTGGAGTTGAGTACGGCTCATTAATAGTAACAAGAAGGCATGCAGTTTGTGCTTTTGTGCCCATCATACAAAATGAAATTGTGCAACACGAGTCTGGTTTTGTGGGAGCGAGTCACAATTATTTAGATAATTTTTTCTTTAGCTTGACAATTTACAATTAAACAAGTTACTAAATATAGATCCATTGTATAAAGAAATGTGAATTCAGGCAGCTTGTGACGTCAAGATTCATACAAAAGTATGGTGAAATTCATCTCAATTTTTGCTTTCTAAATATGCAATTTGCGTGGCATGAGTAACTTCACATTGTTTTCACAGGCAGACATGTCCTCCATATACAGAAATATATGTATTTGTTTACAAACATCTATTCTAAATTATACAGAAGTGAATATATTTGGAAATATCAAATATTGTTTATATTATTTAAATATATTGATATCGCACGAGGACAATATAGACTATCCCGCACATACATTTTAATGTAATTGTCTAGCGAGTCCAATATATCATCTAGTCTAAACTAATACACAGTTGGCATGGCGTCAATGGATGAAATCACATCTTATTTCAGGAATAAATGGCATCAGGTTTATATTTAGTAACTTGTTTATCAATACGTTCAACCAATCGATTAACACACTGATTATATTTCCCTTGCTTTTTAAATTCATTTACAAATTTTGATTCATTTGTACAAGGATTATACCATTTGATGTTGGGAATAAGCCAAGGAAAATTTCTTTTCGGAAACCTTTGTATAATGTTTGCATGAACATCATCCAGTCAGCTATTGGATGCGGGAAATTAGCCAATGAAAATGTCTTTTTTGGAAAGTGTTGTGCAATGTGTGCATCGAGTCAGCTATTGAGTAGTTGAAAACAAAAAAGGAGAAATAAATTAATACTCCACCCCTTTCAGTGCAAGCTCACCTGTATTAACCCTGATCTCCCATGTTCTCTATCAGATCTATATGGTATTGAGGTCATCAAAAAGTGTAACGCAAAGTAAATCTAAAATCAGTATTCTAATCAGATTGACGTCAGGATGGTGAGTACGTATAGCCACAAAATGTCTTTCATTAGGTTTTGTGAGGATCACATCCATAACAAATCAAGATGAATTTTTTGTATGTAAGTTTTTAAATGGCATTTTATAAAACTGCAATGAATGAAAAAGTTTGTTTTTTGAAAAAAAGGTAGACTCAATCTCCTTCCATATTTTCTGTCTGAATATTCTGATCTGGAGTAGGCATTCTTTCCGGCTGAAGTTCTGGTGGTTGTGTTTCATCTTCAGCATTCTCCTCTCCTTCACCATTAGCATCATCATCACCTTTTGCAATATCATTAACATCGATAAATTCAGCCATATTTATGTTGGCCACGCCCTCTTCGTCATAGTGATCGCCATTTGTCGAACCTTCACCACCGTCCTTTTCATGATCGTCACCTTCCTTACCTTCTTCCCGCTCTTTTGATTGGCTGCGAGCTTTTGACCTTTCCTCTGAATCGTGTCGTTCTTTGTCATTTGACCGTGAACGCGATCTTGACCTTTTCTCTCGTGATCCCGATCTTGACTTCTTGTCGCGTGACCTTGACTTTTTGTCACCAGACCTTGACCTTGACCTAGATTTTCTGCTCCTCGACCTTTTTGATCCACCTGAATCTCTTCTCCTAAAATAGATGCAATTAACATATCTTTAAATGGTGATGTTGTTGAGTTATGATGTTGGTCAGAGTTGTTGTTACTACTTCACTCAAATCCATGACAACGTCCAATGATCCAAGGATTTGAATGGATATTCCTTATTTTTAAGACAAGTAGTTTTCCCACAAGTTAAGCTGTAAGAGATGTTAAGTCACTGTTGTTACAGGTTGAACTATAGATGTCATGACAACGGAAGTTACAGGTTGAACTATAGATGTCATGACAACGGAAGTTACAGGTTGAACTATAGATGTCATGACAACGACTGTTATGGGCTGAATTAGGAGATGTGATGGTTAAAGGACAATATCGGTGTCAGTCATTATTCATATGTGATAGAACTGGTTAAATACATTCCAAATATAATTATAACACTGAGATCATTGCTACGGGAGATGTGTAACAAACAATTGAATATACAGGATGGGATAACATACATGACAAATACTAGTTATTCTTTAATATAACAAACTGAAATAACGAGTGATAACAGACACACAGGCGAATTTCATTTCACTGATAATTCCGTTGAAGATGGATAGTTGAAATATAAGATGATGAGAGGATATCTCACAATTCAAAAACAGAATTGACTGTCACTAAATAATACAAAACAAGAAAAATACAAAAAACATGGTAATGCCAAGACTTTTTCTAATTTGTTCGTTATCTTATATCTACTGACAGTCAATTCTTTTTCTTGAATTGTCAGATATCTTGTCACCATCTCATATAATAACTTTTCATCGTCAATGAAATTATCAGTGAAATAAGATTCAATTGTATATATCTGACGTCACACGTTACTTCAGTCAGTTATATAGAAGGATAACTTGTGTTTGTCATCACTTCCAGATTATTGAAGTGTTTGTTACATATCTCCCGTAGCAATGATCTCTGTGTTAAAACTATATTTGGGGTGTATTTAACCAGTTCTATCACATATGTAATAATGACTGACACCAATATTGTCCTTTACCAGTTGCTACAAGTTGAGTTGTGGGAGATGATATGTCAACTGTTGCTAAAAGTTGAGCTGTAGGAGACGTTATGTCAATGGTTCTTACAGGTTGAACTGTAGGAAATGTTATGTCACCAGTAGAGTTAGATGTCATGTTAATGCTTAGGAGAGGTTATGTCAACAGTTGCTACAAGTTGAGTTTTTGCAGATTTTATGTCAACAGTAGTTATAGGTTGAACTGTAGAAGATATTATGTCAACAATAGTTATGTTACAGGTGTTACGGGTTGAGTTAGTTATTATGTCAACGGTTGTTACGAGTTGAGATATAGATGTTATGACAAGGGTTGTTATGAATGAATTAAATGTTGTTTAACAGCACGTCAGATCCAACCTGGCTATATAGCATCAAAACGGTTGTTTTGAGTTGAATTGTTAACAGAGTACTTAAGAATTGAGTTGAGTTAAAAGAAAGTAAATCGATTGTTATCAGTTAAGTTGAAAAAGGAGGCAGACTATTGCTACGACAAGATGACTTATTCGAGAAAGGATGTTGTTTTTCATTATGAGATGGATTATTCAAGAAAGGTGTTTGACTGATTTCATGAGATGGATTGTTCAAGAAAAGCGGTTGACTTTTGTTATCTGGTGGATTGTTCGAATAAAGCAGTCTGCTTAGGTTATGGGTTGGATTGTTCAAAAAAAGCTGTTGATGTCTGTTATAAGATTGGTTGTTCAAGAAAGGCGACTGGCTTATGTTAAGAGATGGATTGTTCGAGAACGGTTTACTTTTGTAATGAGATGGATTGTTGGAGAAAGACGGTTGACTTTTGTAATAAGATCGGTTATTGGAGAAAGGCGGTTGACTTTTGTTATAAGATCGGTTGTTCAAGTAGGATGGTGGACATTTGTTATAAGACTGGTTGTTCAAAAAAGGCGGTTGACTTTTGTTATGAGTCGTGTTTAATAAACCATACCTAAAATAATATATAAAAAACAATGTCGAAATGGAACAGAAAAAAATAGTCAACTGTGTGGTTGAGGTATGACACATTACTTCAAAGATAGGTTGCCAGGCAACAAATTATATAAACCCACAACAGTTAAGTCGACCAAGCCGTCTATAAAGGTTGTCACATTTTATGCTTTTTTTGGCAATGGGAGCATTAAAAGACACTAACTAGAATTTTTTAATGTAATCAATATCAAGACTTGCAGTTGATGTTAATCTAAAACCAGCGATTGCCAGGCAAGGTATGCCCACAGATGGACAGAGAACAAGCTAAATAAGGAAGTGATTTTACATAAAAAATCAGGGGCCATAATCCAAGAAGTCACGATCTGATAAGCATATATATCAAAAGGAACCCAAGATCTTTGGGATATAAAATCTCTTTTAAAGTTTACACTGAAATCGCATAAAAAATTGTCAACTCTTCAACCTATCTGTGAACACGGAGCAGCCATTTTGATATACAGTTTCGATCAGATTTTCATGAATTCGCACTCAACGGTCATTAGGGTGTAACAGTGATAAATTTAAACGGTTGTTTATTTGCACAATCAAGGGCTATAGTTCAGAATGTTACTGTCTGATATGCGCGAATATCGAATGGAATTATAAACATACATTTTAAGTTTCATCAAAATCAGATAAAATTGATTTTTAATACAATCAGGAGCCATAATCCATCAAGTTACGGTTGTATAAATGCCAAGGAAAGGTAATAAGATAAACATACATTTCAAGTTTCATCAAAATTGGGAAAAAATTGTGACATGTCAAATTGTGGACCGACGGACAGGCAGGGACGATGACAATATACTTCCACATAAAAATATGGTCACATAAAAAGCATTCCAAATATTGTTAGTAGAAGATCTAAAAAGAGTGAGGTTTAGATGGAGTGAATTCAGTTTTGGGTTAACTGCTTTAATATAATTTGATTACATTCTTGAATACCATGTTGAAACCAATTAATTTTTTGTGCATGTGTGTGTGTGTGTGTGTGTGTGGTGAAAGTAGCTAGTCAGTATGGGGTTCCGGGGAGGCTGATCCCCACGACAATTCATTAACTAAAGAAGACATATTTGCAAATTATTGGTAAGGTAGAAACCCTTATACAGACATGATTTTAGCTGTCGCAAAAAAAAGCTGAAAATTTTTTTTTGGGGGGGGGGGCGTGTCCGGTAGCAACGCCAGTTTGTTTGGGGTTTTTTTTGGGGGGGGGGGGGTGTCAAAGGTAATTTTAAAGTAAGGGGGGGGGGGGGGGGGTTGTCTCATACTGAATTTCAATATTCTTATATTTATTTTTCTTCAAATTTACTACAAATTTTTTATTTCTTATTTTTCTTGCATTTAATTAATTTACAGAATACTTACTAAACAAAAAAAAAAAAAAAATAATAAATAATGTTTGAACTACGCATCCGATCTTTTCATTGTCCCTGTATAATTTTCTAGACTAGAAAATATGTTGCTTAAATCATAGAACTAAATGTATTTAGTTCTATGCTTAAATCGAATAAACTTCTACCTCCCTCCGACCGTAATATTAATAATAATAATTCACGACTCTTCGGGAATTGACTTTACGAATAGAATGTCTCACAAGCTCGCCTTCCAACCATTTCTATCCATTATAAAGTCGTTTGTCGAATAGTTTGGTGTCGACGTCTCGATCTACGACCTTAGCCATAGCGCGAAAGAACTGACGATGATTACGTACCCTACCATCATAGGCACGATAGAGAAACTCTGTACACAATGAGAGGCGATCTCGTTCAATCTCGCGCGAATCTACGATACGGTATTGTTAATGTTTACATCGCTGACATCCGGTCGGCAGATTTTAAAGTTATGGATAGATATTTTGGAGTTCAGCAGTTAGAAATTTGTCAGGAAAAAATTAATGATTGTTTGTTTTATGATATTAGGCTTTTCAAACAAGGTGCTTGAATTAATTAAAGCGGAACAATATCATAACAAAAGCGTTGTCAAAAATCGGAACCGACTGCAAAAAAATCAGAACCAGACGGGACAAAAAGTGGAAATCCGCTTTAAAGCGGGAAAAAATCATGTCTGCTTATATCTATGATGCAGAAATGGAATGTTGTAGGTGTGAAGCATGACGGGTTCAAGACTGTACAATGCAGTGGACTTTTACGGCTACCCCCTTGCCCCCTTATTCATTCCCCATAATTTTCCTTAGATAATCTCGTTTATTTTTGTGAGATAATTCTCCAGAAATAAACTCAATTAGTTGAGTAAATTAAATACAACTGATGAAATTTACCCTCCAGATCTGTTCCTTGATGTTGATCGAGATCGACTTCTTCTGCTGAAACATAAATTCAAGTAATTGATGCAATCTGTATTATTATAGATTTCACAATATTGTTTTACGGTTAAATCTTTCAGAGAAAGAGAGAAATAGGGTTTGATGTTCATCTATGAGGGAGAGAAATAGGTTTTAATGGCCACTCGACACAACCTAGGTTTTTTCGTGACTAACATAAACTTGTATAAAGCGGAGGACCCAGTCAAAACGCACAAGGTTGGACAGAAGACCCTACTCCTTGGCATGTTCAACCGGGGAATTGACTAAAATTATTTCATGTGCATGTGTTAAACCACTAAACCATCCACCCTCTAGACCATCCATCTCGAATGTGTTATTTTTCTGCCTGTCATTTACAGAATTAATATTTCAACATACTTAGAGCGTCTTCTCCTGTCCCCAGATCGAGATCGTGATCTAGAATAAGATCTTCTTCTCCTTCTTTCACGTGATCTAGAACGACTGTAACGTCTCCTTGTTGAATAGTTGTCCCTGAATTAAAAGAAAACAATGGTTGATATATAGTTAGTTGATGAGAGGTAGACATGCTAACAACTAGAATACTCTACATCTAACTACTACACACAAGCCTGGAAATAAGCCACCTGTCAATGACAATGTCAGACACAAAACCTCTCGTGCCTGTCATTTTGTTCAGGCACTGATTTGTCCTTTTTAATGATATTATTAATAGATGCCCAGGGATAAGTTGAAAATGTCAGGTACTATTTCATTAGTGTGGACATTTTGTCAGGTACATCTAAAACTGTTATTTCCAGGCCTGGCTACACAATCTAAAACATTCCCTCAAAGTTCTGGTTAATATAGAAACATCAAATATGGTTAATATACAACATCAAATACAGAAGATCTTCTACAACAAAAGGGAGCAAGACAGTCTTCTATTGCAATGAAATGGAGTATAATTTCCTACTCTTGAGCATCAGCTAAAGACAGGAACAGATATACGCCATGCTGTGTGCTGAGAGAGAAAATCTGCAAGGTATTTTAATTAAACTATGCACCACGTTTCATTACTGTTGCTTAATTGGAATCAAGTTCTGTTCCAACGCATCTCCAAAACAAATTGCTCTCTGCACCCACTGGGCTCTTGAAGACAGCTAGTATTTGCCATGCAACATACCGTTAATATTATTAGGATAATTTTGCCTAGACTGCGACCTTTTATAGAGAGAGAGAAATGGGGTTTAACGTCCGCTCGACACAAACTATGTCATTTTGGGACTTGCATGAGGTTTTTAAAAATTTTATTTCAATAATTCGCTTAGCAGTGGGAGGAAACCGGGGTGCCCTGAGCAAACCCAGGAGGGTGAGAAGGCATCCCTATCTCCATGCCACATACGCTCACGTCTGGGATGGAAACCACAGTTGCAAGCCAGAGGCAACCTTTTATACAGTGTATACCGCTTGTCAAGGTTTATATAGGACCAAAGTCCTAGACGTTGTTCCTTGCTTGACCCTCAGTCCTGCAAATTGTCAAGTCTTACACAGGGCCTTCGTTTTTCGTTCCTTGTCCAGTCCTCTCTGTCATACAACACTGACTAGATGAAACTTTGTGTTCAAAAATTCTGAGGTACTTTGTACGCCAACACTGAGATCAAACTAAAGACATGACTAGTAAAGCAGCGCATAAATTACTATTGGGTTCAATTCATGAAATAAAGTGTAACATCCTATTGAGCTAATGAAGAAGGGCATATGCCATGCAGTGTGCTACCAGGGGAACTCTGCCCGGACAGCAGCGTTACGGCCTATGCTTATTTCAAATTCCAACTGGTCAAGGGTTATTTTACATGCACGCCAATGTATACACAAGGGTCTTGGATTTCCGTCCCTTCCAAACAACCATACAATGTCCTTTGCTAAGTCCTTTTCATCTACATGTAATTTACATAATAATAAGACAAAATCTAAACAACTAAATTGTCATTTCATTATAGGAAGATAAGGCTATATTTATTCAAAGGGAGAAAATTGATGTTGAAAATGCAGTAACTGGGTTATTTTGGAGAAAAAACATGATATACCTTATTTCATATACATGTACCATATACATTCTGAGAATCTTTTAGTGGATGCAAGAAACCAGAGATTACAAACATAAAAACTCACAACTTTGCATAGACGACAAGCCGTGTGTTATTAAAGTCACCAAGTGTAATGTTTGCTTGTGATTTTATGAAATATCTGGTGCTTGCACAGTCGAAGAGATATATGAGATGACCAGCTAAGTACTTCTACACAAAGTGAAAAACTTGATATAAACTGACAAGCAGAATATACGTGACATAAACCCAGAAAAAATCACTGACGTGCCCCACCCCCTTCACGACCTCAAACGTACACAGACAACAACTGTGAGAGAGTGAGAAATGGAGTTTAACATCCACTTGACATTTCAGAACTAACATGGTTCAATATTTCAAAAATTTGCTTGCATGTAGGGGTCTTTCGCAGTGGGAGAAAACTGGACAACCCACTAGGAAACTGGAGGACCCTACTCCTTGGCAACCCAGAAAAAACCTCAGCAGTTAAAAACTGTTGGTACCAAGGTGGAATTAGCGGGAGACAAATCAAGTGATCAAAATACCAGCAGTCAGTCTGCTGGCCATGACCTTTAACTCTCTTTGACCCAGCAACACGGAGCATGCAGCTTACGCCACGGCTGAACATGTGTTGACAATGACATATCTTTTGGTTAACAAGCGATTAAGCTTAGCCATGAATAGTGAAAATTGTTTACAATCTTATAACTGGGCCGAAATCAATATGAATAGAAATTCTTAATGATTTATATAAGAGATATGCCATATGTTGTACCGGTAGATTAGAAACAGCTGGTGATACAGGTTTTTATATATTTTCAATATTATATTCTGTTAACAATGCGATTATATTCACCTACATTACCCAGCTTGCATGAAGGGATCTTCATAAAAAAAACTTTTCCTTTGCTATTAACATATGGTACTAATTTGTGCAGGTGAATTGCTAGAATTCATAAATTTCCAATACTGCATTTTGTAGGTGACCTTACTTTTCAAACTATGAAAATAATAAAAAGCAATACAAGTCTTTTGGCAGGTTCCACTATCTGGTCATATTGAGTTTCCTTCCTTTTTAGGTTATGAAATAAATATATTAAATCATTAACTGAAATCTACATGAACATACAGGATATGCACACTACAATTCTATCATAATGTGTTTTCATTTGCCATTACCACCACTTCATGAAATAAATCACTCTTATTTCTATCCGAACGCCAACTTGTGACTACATGTATATTTCTTTGCCAATAAGACAATACATGTGGGTACAAGTACATTATAAGTACATTTGACATTATTGTAAATCATTCATTGTTTTGGTTTTTATAATTTTGAGTGACGCTTGTACCGTTACAGGCCTAATATTGTACAGCACATTGGAAGCCTAAGGCTGGGCCTAGCGGCTAGCACCCATCACTTGGTTTGATATTTGTTGATTATTTCTTCCAATGTCTATATAATCTGTACTGTCTGCAGGTTTGTCTTATCAAATTTATTTTTGCATCGTTGTTTGGTCCTCCAGCACTTACTCAGTATGTTATCTTTTTTTAATCTATGTATTCATGTCAATATTTTTAAAGTCCTGGTTTGAAGATAAAATGGTATATATGAGTACACACTGTAGATAAGATAAAACCACATCCAGACGTAACATGTTTCAAACCTATTTTATTTACAAGAAAGTAGTTCAAATTCCTCATCAACCTGTTCACAAAATTAATATAACTTACTTAACATTGATTAGAGAGAGCGAGAGAGAAATGGGTTTTATCGTCCATTCAACACACAATTTTATTTCAATAATTTGCTTGCGCATGGGGCATGGTGTCTTAAGCAGTGGGAGGGAACCAGAGGACCCAAAGAAAAGCCACGAGGATGGACAGGCGACCCTACTTTTTGTCACAACCGTGAATCAAAACCTCGCCAGTTGACTCAATGACAATGACAGACCTTATGATACAGCATTGATTAAATGCATCTACTAAAATGTCAAGGCTTTTATCATGTGCATACCCTAAAGTACATTAAACCATGGTTTTTGCCTAGTCCAAATAATATGGTACTGTTGCATGCCAGGCCCTAACCGTCCTATACCACTGACAAGTGAAATTAACACTGGAAAATCACGGGACACCTTTTAGTCCAACACCACAATCAAGCTATGGACCTCCAGTTATTTAGCCAATCCTACTTCGGCCGTATACATGCTATACCTAACATCAAACCACATACATGTACCCAACAGTATACCTATCGTTAAACCACATTCATCAAGACAGAAAACGTTATGATGTTATACCCATCGTCAAGCAACATACCTCAGCAGTTTTGTATGTTATAGTCACTGTCAAATCATACCTCAGCAGTTTTGCATGTTATACTTACTGTCAAATCACATACCTCGGCAGTTTTGTATGTTATACATGTAGGCACTGTCAAGCCATATACCTCGGCAGTTTTGTATGCTATACTACTCGTCAAATAAAATAGGTCAAACCACGTATGACGATTATCTATACCCTAAAATAATTGTTGTCCGTAACACAGCTGTCTGTTTACTAGCATATATACCTGGGAGTGGAATAACTCGTATAACAGATCATACATATAGGCCTACCATAAAAATAAACTTTGGATACTATGGGTTCTTTTGGCTTAATATTACAAACTACAAATATGTATGTTCGACTGCCATTTTGTAATCCTATGAAATAGCATGCATTAGTCAGTTATTTAAACAAAAACACATGTACCCAATTACCCATTTAGAATAATATATATATCTATATGCATGCAGGGTTAATGTTAAAATACTACACTCATATTTAATAAATTAAATTGGATAACTAAGGCAAACAATTCTAGTTTGGTTGTGTGTTCAGGTCATTCTTCGAGTCAGTTTTTCTAACAAGAATATTCACATACTTCATGCAGGGAATAGAAATAAAACAATTACATGGACACATGACTTTGATTAAATAAGAACCAGAATAATACCTCTGTTCTTTGGGTAGATGACAAATTAATTTCCATCAAAAGGATTTCTCTCCCTACTGTTGGAAGCTAATTATGTTTATTATATATCTATATACATAACTTGAAAACAAGCTGAGCATTTAGCTTACATGGACTCTTGGATACAGACTCCTTTGTCTTATTCATAAAAACATATATATACCTCTTAGAATCACTTGTTACCATGGTAACATTTAAACTAAAATACGTTTGATAGTTGCCGTTTTTGTCAGCTTAAAAAACATTTTCTTTTTTTTCCATTGAATATGACACTGTTATAGAATTAAGTATTTTTATACATAAAATTAAAAGTATTTTTTGTACTTCAAGGTTATAAATTCTTTGAAAATCTAATTTTGTCTTGTATGGCATATAAAATGACTGACAGACAAGACTTGTACTGTCAGTCAGTCAAGACCGACAAAACTTACTGAAATAAAGAGCCCAGTTTTTAAGAAATTAAAGCTTTTCATGAATAAGACATGGTAGTCCAATAATTTAACAGAGTAATTTTTTGTTGATAACAAAGGTCACCATTACATAATCATTATGTAACAATCCCTCGTATCGCAGACCCTAATATATTTGATTATGAAGTTTTTCTCCAATATAATGATTTAGGTCATGTACTTGAAATACTGGCGTGCCAAAAGAAGGTTTCTTTCATGAAGTCCGAGAGTCAGAATATTTAGCAAGCTACTATTTTCAATCAACCATCTATGCATGTTCTATTCTTATTTTTCTTTTTAAAAAAATGTTAATTACTTTAATATTTTATTTGTTTAATTGATCTGAAACCAAAATCCAACCAAATTAGAATAATTTACCTTATTAGGAAATGTCATGCATCATCATCATACACGTGTCTCAAACCTGTCTTACAGTTTGGCTGCGACACTTTTACTCGGGAATTCCGAGAAAAACATGGTCCTGTACAAGCTAATGGTTATAAACTGTTTGGTTAGGTCAAAGTTCGTGGCTAGGTCAGAGTTCATGAGTGGTTTTGGTTTGTATCGACAAACTGTTCAATATGTAACAAGTAGCGGAGTAGCAGTAGTAGTAGTGTGATAGTTTTGGTAGTGAAGTAGAATTATCTCCCCTTTTGGTAAGAAGTTAGGTTTGGTAACGGAGTGTTGCCTAAATAGACAGGGGCAATAAATATATCGATATATTTCATGAAATATTTCACCACGATAGTTTTCAATGATATAACACTTTTAAAGTATGACATATTAAATAAGCTTATAAAAGTAAACCCACCAGCAACTTTGTCTAGAATTTCTTACTTTGATGTAAATACTTAAACTGCTAGACATTATACTGCCATTAATCTGACAATATAATTCTTTTTGTTTGATAAAATATCTTTTTAAGGTCTTATGATCTACCACAAAAGCATTAGAGCGCATGACGTATATGGTGGGAGGGACAAAAAGGAATTTAATATCTTATTTTTCTGTACCAACTGGACTAATGAAGGAAATGTTGACCAGACCAGTCAGCCACCCCTTACATGTACATCAATTTAAATCTTTAACATGCTGCCAAAGAGAAAAAACAGACCTCGGGGGAGGGGGGGGGGGCTTTTTGGTCCCACCAAAATGACTAGACATTGGGAGGGAGGGATGGACGAACTGACATTCGTAGCAAAGATTGATATATTATAACAATTTTGTATTTGTTGAGGTATAGAAGTTGCTAAACCAAAAGTAGATAATCATATGTGGTATCAGACCAGGAAAGGATTAATTACCAACATTTAAATAAGGCTTGACCTAATACCCAAATTTTACATAACACTGGTTTATAAATCGATCCTGTGTGCATCAACCAACAGCAGAACGTTGATCACAACTACAAGCCAAGAGTACAAAATTCTCTTTTTTATCTGATTTTGCATCAGCCATTAAATATATTTGCCTGGAATAATTTTATAAGTCACATGCAGATATTTCTGTCTGATTTTACAGTTTTCCCTGGGATAATTTAGAAAGGTATTTTGCAGACTTTTTCTGTTTGAATTCCCCATTTGAATATGAAATTGAATTAAAATTTGAAAATGGAGGCATAATAAGTGAATAACAGGAAAGATTGAAAACCAGTGTTATATATATATATTTACTATACAGTTATTCTTTATCCATTTTTTCAACTTGGGACCTTTCAATAGCTTGTAGCCTATACTTGCATTGCCTTATAAATAGTCAAACACCAAAAAGACATCATTTTTTATAAAAAGGCAACGATGCATTGGATATAAAAAGGTTATAAAAAAATTCTACTCTCAGGCAAAAGCATATGATACACATTGATATTTTTGGAATAAGACTTTTGGACCTCAAGCTATTGAAAGACTTAAATAAAAAAAATATCAACAAAAAATATCAAAAAAGTCTAATACTATTGGTATTATTAGTATTTGGAGGGTTCATTGGGTGGGATCCATTTTAGGACACTAAAACCTGTATTAACATTCTCAAAATTTAAAAATCTGGACCCTGGAGTGACTTAAGAATGTCCGCAAAAATGGATTACTCATTTGACAGACTGATCCTGATCACCAATCGGACAGTTGATTTGGGAATAATAATAATCTATCCGTAATATCTTAAGTATGAACTCCTTAATAACTAGGGAGATTGCAGCATCGCTAACATACCTGTAATTTCCTCCTCCTCCTCCCCCTCCATAACGATTATATGATGATCTACCTCCGCCACCACCCCCGTAGCTAGAGCCACTGTTGTTTAACTCCTTCTTTCTCTCACTAAATGGTCTGGCGTGCTCCACTCGAACTCTTCTTCCACAAACCAATCTGTTGGATATAAAATTATAATCTTATAGTTTAAAGTTGCAATTTTATTTTTTACAGAGGTTTATTTTTAGCCAAATAGGTGGCAAAAAAAATTATCCACCTATTTCTAATAGAAAATTTGAAAAATACGACACCAATAATGAAATTTCTACTAACACTTAAATTCTGCAAAAACAGTCTTTTCGATAGAGGATGTGTATTTAGAAAAGAAAGCTGTTACCGGTATGTAGATTAGATGTAGCTATCTCATTAGCCAAAAATGATTGGATGTTCCTTATATCACAAAAAAGGATAAAAACGGCAGGAAGAAAATTGCACATAAACAAAGTTATATGTTTTGTTGTACTTTATTAATCTACATCCTGGCACTTACAAGATCACCAAGAACAACCATTGTTATAGTTTACCTTCCATGTCGATCTCGAACAGCTTTCTCAGCATCATCACCATATTTAAACACAACAAATGCAAAGCCTGGAGGATCTCTAAAATTAGAAAATAAATTACCAAAAACAATTCAATGCTACCATAACTTTAATAAGACGGCATAATATTTATAAACGATTTCTAATTAACCATTCTTTGGAGTTTAGAGAGAGCAATTTCATAAGTACATCATGTACATCCATTCAATTAAATTCCGAATCTAAATTCTAACTGTAATTATTATTTTGAAATTGCACATCTACTTACAATGTATAGTCTACAGCTAGGCTGCTGCAAGGCATCCATTTCAAACAGAATAATTGATCTCGCACTTAAATAACACATGCATAATGGGGAACATTCAAGACGGAAATCATTTTAAGTTTAAGTATATATACTAACGCATCGCAACAGAGCTGACATGTATTTTTGCAAATGCATGCAATGTGGGGAAATACTTTTTTTTGTGCACACTAATAAATAATCAATTCAATTATGTACATATTACATGTACGTAGCATAACTTAAAATACCGTAATATATTAATAATTGCCTTTCGCAAACAGATGTACACTGTACATAGATTTTCTGTCACACCTTAACGTAAGCGTATATGTCTATATAAATGGCCTGATTGGTCTGCTTTGGATTGAATGCATCATTGTCTCTGATCTTTTATGCAGTTTACATGTAATAATAAGCTTGTAAATGTTTCTTGTTTAGTAATCTGAACCCTATGGAGAGGCTACTACGGTACCTTTTTCCATGCATTAAATTACATTTGTACACATACTTACTGAAGCTGCAAGAATGTAGCAAATAATTTAGCACCAGTATAGTATAGTATAGGCCTATCAGTGTCCCAGCACAATACTGTTAGTGTTTTAACGCTATTCAAGCATGGTTGTGTAGTTTTAGTAGAAGAGAAGTAACCTAAATTTGTATTGCCTCTGGAAACTCCATCCCTAATAGTGATATGTGATATTGACATACTGCTAGGCCTAGTGATATGCAAAAAGTTTGGAATTAACATCGTGGCAGTATTAATTTGACTTGGTCTTGGCTTTTAGAGAATTACGGCAAGCTCCACTGATTAAAAAGATGAATGGTGAATTTGACAAATGTTCAGAGTTGGCTGTTCTTAAATTTAAAAAAAAAAATGGTTTCATTTTCAAAAATATTTTTAAATATGATTGAATAGATTTTATGGATGATGATGATCATGATCTGGTAATTTTTGGGTAATCAGCGGTTTGATTGGTTGTAGTTTTGTTCGCACCTAATAAAGAAATAAAACATGGTTTAATTTTGGCCTTGACCGAATATACATTATAAATAGGCCAGGCGAGAGTGTTTTTAAACTTCCTTCTCTGAAAGTACCGGCGTGTGCTTCACCTACATTTACATTGAGTAGCTAGGTCCCGACGACCTGCAACATCAAAATTAGATTTGAATTTGTGAGCGAAATAAAATAATGATGCATACAAACCTTGCAACCCATGTGTCGACTATTGGTCCGTATTTCTCGAATTCTTTTTCGATGTCAAATTTACCAATTCTGTGTCCTAAATCTCCAATAAATATGCGATAACCACCTTGTGTTTTGTCGTATTCAGCCGCCATCTTTGCAACAGGTCATCGCATGTAAGGTCACGTGATGAATACCGCTTCTGCACTCGGCAAGAACGATAACTACCGCCACGTTTTATTCAATATTAAAAGTCGCTGGAAGCATGTGTTACAAAATCAATGTCTTGAAAAGTGATAAAGGCGTTGTTTTATCTTTTCATACTATTACTTTATTGTAATCAGGCCCGTAGCCAGGGGGTGGCAAGGGGGGGGGGCAATGCCCCCCTGAAAAAATGTTTTGCCCCCCCCGAAAGAAAATTTGCCAACCATAACTCTAAAATACCTACTATAGACTGTGTAACGGGTGTGCCCCTCCTAAAAACTTCACTGCCCCGCCGAAGCCAGCAAGCTGGCTACGGGCCTGATTGTAATTAGTCACGAAGACGCCGATAAAAGCGTAAAGGTATCTCTGGGCACGTATTCAATGGTTTCTTAAAGTTGAGAGAAAATTATAGGCCTACGGAACGGTACTTAATTTTCCAACGTATAAAGAAAGATAGCCTACATTATCACTATGGTGGATTAGATAGAATTGAATGTTCTCACTATATAATGTAAAGAGAATTTCCTGAAAATTCCAGTCAAATTAATCCCCTCTGAACCGATCACCATTAGCTTACTAGTAGGCCTACTAATAAAGTCAGTCTATGATAAACCATCGACCTTAAATTAGGTCCATGTAAAAATTAGTCTCGATTATCCACTTCATGATTTAATAATAAATGAAAGCTGCACAGCAAATCGGATCCCAATCCTGTAAATATTGCAGGCTGGCAATGACACCAAGAGTTGATTATGGTCTGGATAACATTTATAGCCTAAAGAAAGACCTATAATAGGGAGATTTAGCGCTTGCATCGGCCTAATATGTACTGTATGTTTAACCAAATGACAATGTCTTACCTGATTAAAGGTCTTGTTAAATTTTACATATCCCCTGCCAATGTGAAAAACTTAAAATATGGAATACCCACATTAGCCAAAAAGCACATTTTTCTAACTTATGGAATACCCTCTTCTGCCAAAAATCAAACACTGATGAAATTTGCTAGGACCTATCTCTTATATCGAATTCCATCTGCCAAGGGGTATTTTTTCGTGCACGCCAATGTGTACACGGGACCACGTTTTTTTGTCATATCCCAACGATAAGACAGCTTCCCTTGCCAGGCCCTCTCCCCTGCAAGACTGACAAGGAGAAACCACGTCGGTAAATCCCTATGAACTATCTCGGCCAACATGCAAACCCGAGACCTCCAGACTAGCAAGTGCTTAATCAATTTTTATGAACTCGAGGCCTTGTTTCTCCATGCCAGTGTTGCATATAATAGAACCTTTTTCCCTGTCATAGGCTGGAAAACCCCACCCATATCGGCCATATCTACACTGTATGGCTCGTTAGTTCTGTTGCCACAAAATATTACGACATTCAAACTCCAAGGGAAATATCACTTTCATCAAAAAAGAAAGGTGCACGCAATTAGTTCTGACTGAAGGCCTGATAAGGACAATGTCTATTTATTCGGATGGTACAACAAAAAAAGAGGTAGCGTTTGTATATTGGCGTGGACGTAAAATTACGCCTTGCAGTTCTCCTGTAAAATAAGAGCAGGTTGTATTAGCGCCGTTGGTCCGGGCAAAATTTTCCTCATCACACAGTACATGCCAAATCTGCTGTTGTAGAACACGTTCATGGAAGCATGTGAGAGAGAAATGGTGTTTAACGTCCACTCGACACAAACTAGGTCATTTAGGGACTGACATGTGGTTTATATTTTATTTCAATAATGCGCTTGCGCGTAGGGGTCTTTAGCAGTCGGAGGAAACCGGAGGACACGGAGTAAACCCTGGAGACTGGACAGGCGACCCTATACTCCTTGTCATGTAAAACCAGGGATTCGAAACCACATCAGTTGACTCAATGACAGGTATAGTAAAGGACAACGCATGATCATTCGTATGGGACGAAAAAATTCCAAATCAAATGTTTTTTTTCTTCTTAAAAACTGTTATTTTATTCAACGTAAAAAGCATTTCATAATATATAAATAAATAAACGAAATTCTGATCAATTTGGGCCTATTTCGAACACTTCATAACTGGAAATCAGTTTATGATGAATTGAAGCTGGTTTCCAGTGACGAAAGTAAAGTGACCGAAATATTCGAATGGCTCAAATTAATAGTTTATCTAAGATTCTTTTTTAAAAGAATTTTTTATTAATAAATATATATAAATGCACTTTTTTCAAATTCGTTATATAAGATATATCTCGACTACATGCAGAATTATATGCCATTAACAAATTTCTAAAATTTCTTGGCCTTACGCGCATGTGGGTGTACGTAAAAAACATAAAATTGTATACCAGGGGCCTATTTCACGAAATTATAACTGAGATAAAATTCCAATTTAAGTAATATGATTGGACAATATAAGATTGATTTTGGTCCTCAGCCAATTAAAATTTAAGTATCTACTATTATTTGAATTTTTTTTTTATCTTTAGTTAAGATTTCGAGAAACAGGGCCCTAATTGTCGCGATTAGGCACATTATGGCGTTGCTGTCACTATTGGTTGTTTGAACGTAGCTAACAACACTGAGTGATCTGTCAAGCTGGTATAAGACTAATTATGTGTCAATCGCTTAGTAGACAAGGGACAGCCATTATTATGAAATTATAATATATAAACAGCACCTTCACAAGATAGATTGCTGAAACAAGCAACTGGGTTATTGACTGTTAAATAATGTATATAACTATTACAGTATTATGATCGGGGCCAGACTAAGATAACCAACTATATGGACCATTCCTGAACACATGGGTGCCAATACTGCACACACAAAGGATTATTTGTAACCGATAGACCAATTTATCGTCGCTGATAAATTGCAGAGCAAGACACTCCCAGTCCCAAACCACATCGATTTCCCGTTGCCGAATTCTGGTCGTCGACGAGCATATGTTGTGCACATATCTAGGACTTCTCGAAGATTAATGTCCCCTATCACAGGGTCGTAAACCAACAATCCACTTCATGAAGTCAGTAGAGCACACATAATCGACTAATCACTGGGGACAATCTGTTGGGTGTTTTGTTCACCGCAAACCAAAGATTATTCTTCTCAACGGAAATCGCCGACCAATGATTCTGGGGGTGTGCAGCCTTTATTGTTTGAAAAATCTTAATCCAGCCCTGATCCGATAAGCTGGTGGAATTCTTTGATCCGTTCAAAATATGATGCTGGACTATTACCATATTATTACTGATAAATTATACGTATGGAATGATATATTGTGCTATATTAATGTGTTCTTATTTTAAATTATTTGTTCAATTTTGTTTTTGGCGTCATTTGGTATAATACGGTTATCCGATCCACCCAATTTATTTATAAGACCGAAATCGTGGACCCCCAAATTTCCCATGTCCTAAGCCCTATAACTAAGTTGTGGCGTGGTGTTCTGACATTTTCAAGAATGTTACTCAATTATTAAGCTACAAATGTTAGGAAATAGGTATACCTGCCTTCATGACTCGGGAGTATTAATTGCGAGGTGGGGTACGAATTTGTTGAGTCACAGGGCCAAAGAGATCGCGGGCATTGTTTTAGGACACTGTAGACATTTTTTTACATAAATTTCTTTGAACGTTTTTCTTTTGTAAACTTTTGTTTGCAACAGGAAAGGAATTTTTTAAGTGAACACCCCGGGCTATTATATTTGTTTTTATTGCGACGTGTGCTATAGGAACGGGGTGAGAATTTTGCCTGGACAGTGGTTATAATCATTCAACTGTCAAAGGTGCTCTTCGACTTGACGTTGAATTCCCACCCCATCTTATAAGCAGCACTTTCCTCTTAAAGTGCCAATCCCGATAACTTTTTGGGGAATAAAACTGCTTAATTTTGTGTTAAAATCCTTTAAAATCCATAACCTAAGGCCCACCTACTAACCCGATATTTGTGATACGCTTGTAAATAACTTAAACCTGACAGTATTCATCTGGAAATGGAGAACGTTTTATTATACAGTATCTGGATAAAACCAGACTTTTTTCTGTAAAAATAATATGTAGGTGAAATTTACCTTTTGTTATCAAGTACAGGGCATGGGTCATTCACTGTATAGACCTCTCAAGAAACATTAATCGATTATCAGGTCACCCAATGAAAAAATTGACACGAAATCTTAAAAGGGTTACGTGTCCGGATAAGCAGTGTTCACGTTCAATTCCAAACGACTCAACATTTTGAGATGAAATTTTGAGACTAGGTAAATACACCATGCCACTATATTTTGGTCCATAAATTTCATAAATACTCGGACTTTAATTTTTGAGACTCTGTTCTTATCGGGATTGTCCCTTTTAGCCCCGCAATCGGTACCTCCAATGTTTGGCAAGCAATCTTAGACAGCACCAAGTGGTAAAACTATGTAGCTATCTACAATAGATATATCGTGTTTTTATACAAAGTAATATCATTATAATATACGCGAAAATCACAGAGGATATAAAATGTTGAAATATTTAAACTATATATATAAATGTACAAAAATATATCGTATTTCTTTAAATATGATTAAATTGAAGGTGTGTATTCATAAATATGGCAAGTTTTTGAGTTCTTTTCCTCCCAATCCCCGTGTCTTTTCACCAATCGTCTTGTCCATAAGTGTTTATTCCAGACGATTTATTCATGGAAGAATATCCAATCGACAAAACTGTGTTAATAAAAGCTAATATTTAACAATTTTCTATTATTGTGGTTTTATCGCCTTCTTTCAGGAATGGAATCAGCTGGTGTTTGGCGGTCATAAACGATGGAAGGACATCATTAAACGTTCTCAGTTCCAGAAACATTCGAAATCAATTCAAGTTTGTCATGGTGAATGGATGGATTGCACGATTATCTAAATAATTCTACTTTCGATTTATCTTGTTATTCTCCTGGGGGCTTGACCATGCACACAACGCAGCGACCTACGCGTCGTAGATGTTGATTTCCCTTCAATGTTTCTTTTTCAGGGGTAAGTCTTTCTCTCTCTGTGGCCCCGGCCAACCAAAAACTAAATTTATCGGAGAAATAATGACACTGTCCTCTGCTAGTGCACTCTATAAACGGTCGTGTTGTAAATGTTTCTAGACAACTACCAGGACTGGAGAGGGATTGACCTCCGGCCGCAGATCCAATGGCGTGCTGAAAAATAAATACAAATTAACTTCATATGAAATAATCAAAAAAGCGCCATGACGTATGAACGTATTCTCGAAAGAGTACGTAAGCAATCTCGAATACATATCTGTTTTTATGGTAACGAGTGCAAAACTAGAAATGAATATATTACAACGTCAATGTGTACGCGAGTGGACGAACAAAGGTACACTTTCGAGGGGCTAGACCTGACAAGTGAGGAATCGAGATTTAAAAATCTGAAAGTTCTTCTCGGCCCTTGCTCGGGATTGGAACCCGTGTCAATTTCATTTCGAAACTAACACATGGTTCAATTTTATTTCAACTATCTACTTGCACGTAGGGGTCTTTTTTTAGCAGTGGGAAGAAATGGGTGGACCCGGAGAAAACCCACTAGGTTGGACACGACAGACGACCTCACTCCTTGTCACGTACAAGTGGGGAAACACAAAAGATAAGATGGTATTCAACTATTATACGATAAGTAGCCAGAGTAGCAGATAAAAAACTAATTGCAAGATAAAGATATTATTAAGGGAATTTTAAAAATTTGTGACCACATGAATAGGAAATGGCACATGGATATTGCATCAATATTATCAAAAAAAGCTGTGTATAGTAGAGAAATTTATGTGTGGGCAGGTACATGTATTTAAAGATGCTAGAATAACAAATAATGGGAAAACATAATGTCATTTACTTACCATAACAAAACTGTAGCCTGCCCACATGGGTGCCCAACCCTCCGGACAGAAGGGGACACGTGTGGTCATACTATGTACTGCTATCATGGGAGTTGGGGATTGACAGACAGCACATCGACTGACGTATCTGTACATCTCTTCTCCTCCGACTGGCATCATTGGCATATCGTAGTCGGTAGATAACCAGTAACTTGTTGCGGTCCGACTGGCGTAATAACATGTATCGTGAATATTACAGAATAAAGTTGGCATCGGTGCGAAATGAGGCAGACATGATCCGGCTGCACCTGTAAACAAAAATATGTGTAAAGGAACCGTGGAAATGTTGAGGCTTAAAGCCCCAATAACACTCTTGTTGTAACTGAAAAATATGTCCCAATCTTCATTCTGGTCAACAAATCGTATTATTTTAGAATATTCCAATTAAATGATGATATAAATTTCATCTTAACACACCTGATTTAAAAAACTGGAAAAATTCAACCAATTGATTTGAAAAGTCTAACGTAAACCTTTTCAAATGTGACTTGGATTTTAAAATATATTCGAACCCTCTGGACAAATAAAATAGGTTGTAATGGATAATTTACACAACAGGTAGGACATTTAAACATCTAGTACTTAGAATAAGGGTATTATTTATTTTCTGGAGCTACCAAGCCAGCAAGAATGTTATTGTCCCTTTAACGTTAACTTACACCGCTCATTTTAACTTTGATGTTAGGCCGGTTGAAGCTGTGGAGGCACTTGACAAATCGCGAATAAGGAATAGAGTAAAGAATATAATTCCACTGCATCAAAAGGTCGTTTGAGGACAGTAAAAATCTACAAAGTATTAAATACATGTACAAAAACATGAACGGGCATATGATCTTATGACCAAAATAGAAATCGGCTCACATCACGCCTAATTTTATAACACGTGATACCACCGGTATTTACGTTATTACGTTTCAGTCTGTGGATTTAATTCTTAACAGCCCGGTTGACCACATGGATTTCTAACCGGCCTAACGCACATACAGAATACTACCATTGACTTACCTAAATCTTGTTCGTGAGCTTTGCCCTCTACCTCTGTATGTAACAAACTATAACCCTGCCATAAGACAGGGTGTTTATTGTAACAGCCCGTGTCTCTCGGTGACTGACTGTGTCGAGCATAAACATACGCCGAGGGACCCGGTATACCTGAAAGCAAACAAAATAACCGAATGACTAAAAGTACAAACATCGAATCCGAATCTTTAAACCGATCTGACATTAATTTCTATCTATGCACGCACGGAATGTTACACCTTCCATCTCCTCCTTTTTACGACCCAACAAACCAAGGGAAACCAGTAAAGAAAAGCCTTCTAGCTTAAGTTTGTATGCTTACGAGATGGGATAGGTAAAAACTGGTTGCTAGGAGTCGCGACAGGATGCGAAATTTAAGTACCATGTTGGTTTTCCCATTCCTTGGTAGTATCATTTCCGATTGGCTAGCGGGATATGTGCTAAAACTTGATAGGCATGTAACCTACTAACCTATGGGCCCTGGAGGTCCTATTTCACCGAAACCCGGTTCTCCCTGATCTCCTTTACGACCTTCTATTCCAACACCAGGTTCACCAGGACGTCCTGGTTCGCCAAAACCTGGTAGCCCTTCTGGTCCACGTGGCCCCCTTTCTCCTGGACGACCTTCTTCACCAGGAAATCCACGGGGTCCTTGAATTCCCAGACCAGGCTCACCGACTTCACCTGAAATATAACAGAAGGAAGAAATTAATGACTGGAGTTTAAATCATATATTTGGTGTATTCATACAAACTACAATACCCTGTTTCATCATCATCGGCGTCCTTTTCGACAGCTGGACGACTTGGTGCGTGAATAGAGCTATAAAGACAACTGGCAACCCATTTTGGTTTCAGCACAATGGCAACGCCCGATGGCCATGGATATGAACTAGCCCGCTATAGATCGGAGCTAGGGTGGCAATGCCATTGCCTCACCAGTCTCGATTAAGCTTTATACTCAGGTCCCACGCCGTCGTAGTGGTTTATGAATGGTGCCTATGAGTACCATCATAACTGCGCGTTTCTATCTCCAACACGATCTAGACTACATGGTTCTTAGCAAAAGCTTGCTTGCGATATAATCATCTGTTGGATAGGGCGTTAAGAAAACCAACGGCGCGTGCATAATGAACAAAGAAGATCTGAACTAAGTATCACCCTTGAAGTTTGGCCATAAAAGCGTGTCAGGAAGATAGACGGCGATTCCTTATTAATAGCAAGAAACAAATTCAAAGAGTTGCCTCCTCTCTTTCTATTTAGCACTTTTTGTTTAGAAACCGAGCATTGCGGTTTATAAATCGTATTGTTAGTATTGAATAAAAGATGCGCCTGGAATTTACTGACGCTTGCCACTGTCATGTGTGTAGTTTCCTGCATAACGATTTCCAAGAAATTAGAACCCAACCCAGTTACCTTGCAACGCGCGGCCCCGGGGCTATCATTTGGCATGGCGATATAATCTCCATTGGTAAATTGATTCTATTATATGTGAAATACAGTGATTTATATATGTTTCTTACCCTTAGGTCCTTCAATGCCAAAGCCTGCCTCTCCACGAGAACCCTTAATTCCAGGTAAACCGGGAAGACCTCGTTCACCATCTAAACCTGGTATCCCCAAATCTCCTCGCGGTCCTATCGGTCCACGTGGTCCAACAATAGATTCACCCTTTTCCCCAGGATATCCTCTTGGTCCTGGTTCGCCAATTCCTGGTTCTCCCCGTTCTCCCCTTTGTCCCGGTAGACCCTGTAACCCATCTTGTCCAGGTCTCCCGTCAAGTCCTGGAGAACCCTGAGGCCCAGGTTCTCCTGGCAGACCATCAAAACCCGGTCTTCCTGACTCACCAGTTAAACCATCTAATCCGGGAGCCCCAGACAAACCAAGTTCTCCTCGAGGACCCGGTGATCCTGGGCGTCCTACTGGTCCAGAATCACCTGGTACTCCAGGCAACCCATTGAGACCAGCGTCACCTATTTAAGAAGAAAGAAAAGCGAATAAATTCATAAATTGTCACGAATTATAATTCTACGATTAACATTGTTCTGTTGGATCTATAATTATTTTAATAGTTTTCCGGTATATTCTATGAAATTTTAAATCAATAAAGGATTTCAAAACCTACCTTTCTCCCCCTTTGCTCCCAATACAATCTCCCCACTAACTCCTGGTGGGCCTGGAACTCCAGGCTTGCCTCGAAATCCTGGTATACCTCTTTCTCCTTTACTACCTGGCAGTCCGTCATCGCCGGTTGGTCCAACCGGACCTGGGTCACCACGGAGTCCAGGAAGCCCATCTATTCCTGCAGGCCCTCGAAGTCCTATCCCAGGCTCTCCTCGATCCCCTTTCACGCCTAATAAAGAAGTTCCCGGTAATCCCTTTGGACCTGGAAGTCCTCGTGGTCCTATATCTCCTGGAGGTCCGGATAATCCTTCCCGTCCATCAGATCCTGGGAAACCCCTCTCTCCTTTCTGTCCAAATGGCCCCTCAAGACCAGGAAGACCGACTGTTCCTGGCAGTCCATCTAATCCTGGTTGGCCGGTTTCTCCTGTATAACCCCGGGGCCCCCTTTCTCCCGGTATTCCGTCATCACCTGGTAATCCAGGGAAGCCAGGGCCCCCTCTTGCTCCTGAAAATAGCATACGAATATTTGAATTAGCACACATACCACCAGGGACCGGTTCCTTGAAATGGGATAAAACTGTAAAATAAAGGGTTGACGACGTATTTCACTAGATTACAACTAATGCTGTTTGAACCTTCAATTATGGTTTAGGGCAATAGCGGACTGTGACTTTCGACACTGGTATGCCTCGCTTACTAAGTTGATTCGGTATTCATTAACTGTTTTTTCAGCAGTATTGTACCTTACGTTGCGATCGTAGCCTATCGGTAAAGAACCAATGACCGGAATGGGCGGTCCGCGCATGGTTTAGGAAAAGCACTGTGGACTATTATACTTCCCAATCAAACATATATTTTGCTTTGCTCGCTTACTAAGTTGATTCAGTATTCATTAACTGTTTTTTTCAGCAGTATTGTACCTTACGTTGCGATCGTAGCCTATCGGTAAAGAACCAATGACCGGAATGGGCGGTCCGCGCATGGTTTAGGAAAAGCACTGTGGACTATCATACTTCCCAATCAAACATATATTTTGCTTTGCTAATTAGCGAGGTACTGCGTTCATACTATTCTAGACGTTCTGTTCATCAAGATCTATCTTAAATCAAATATTAAAACTCAACATACCCTTTGGTCCGGGTAATCCTTCTCCTTGAGGCCCAGGTAATCCAGGTAATCCATCCTCGCCTCGCGAACCAGGTATACCATCCCTACCGGGAGCACCGGGCTCTCCTGGAATTCCATCTCGTCCGGATTCTCCTTTAATACCAATGCCAGGTAACCCTCTAGGTCCTTCGGGTCCGGGTCTCCCAAAAGATATACCGGTACTAGTCGCATCAGCTCCAGGTCGCCCGGGAAGACCAGGTTCTCCAGATTCTCCTTTTAAACCGGGCAATCCCTCTAAACCATCTCTCCCGGGATTTCCCTTTGGACCAGGTAGTCCATCAAGACCAGCAGGACCTGGTCGACCGACACCTACTGGCCCAGGAGGACCCTGAGGACCTTGCCTACCCTGCAAACCCGGCAAACCTCGTACAGACTGTCCCTCCAAACCTCTTGGTCCTCTGTCACCTTTTGGACCTGGTTCTCCTGGGTATCCGTCAAGTCCAGGACGCCCAACACCGGGATCTCCTTTCAATCCAGGTAAACCAGTAATACCATCACGGCCAGGGATACCTCGTTCACCGGGGTCACCCTTCAGACCTCGTTCCCCAAACACTGTTTCTCCTGGGGGTCCAATTTGACCTGCCGTACCTGGAAGACCCGTGAAACCCCTTTCTCCTTGCTCTCCAGGAAAACCTCTGGGTCCTGGTGGTCCCTGAAATAGTTACAAACATTTAATGCATTCATTTTATATTTGAGTTTAAGTGCTGTATTATTCTATTATATATCTATGCATTAGCCCCTAGATGTTACTAATCCATGATATTGGTTTATATACTCGTGTGAGCTATACAAAATGTAACAATGTGATAGTAGCATATCATGTTTGAGTTGAGGCGCTCAATAACTATTCTTTTATCTATTCTAGAGTACTGACGATTTCTATTTTTTAACTTTACGAAAGGTTAAAATGAATATTTGACCTACCATTTCACCTTCCCGACCAGCTACACCAATTCCTGTAAAACCTTAAACAGAAAATATTGACAACTTCAAAAGAGTAATTATAAATTAAAATAACTTTTGATGGAATTACGAATTAGGATGAGGACAAACCAAAACATGAATGTGGACGAGGGATTCTGAATTCCCTGAGAACTACAACATTTTAATATTTGAATCTCTAAACGAAAATCACTGTATTTACAAAGATATGATGAATTGAAAATTTCCAAACGGTCTGCGTCCTTTTCAAACGTAAAATATTTTGATGGACATCTTTTTAATCCGAATGAATTCATGTCTGGGGATTATTTACTAAAATAGATACACCATGTTGTACTAAAGCGGGTCTAAGGTTTAATGTGCCCGTTTAATATAAAATACTTACCCCGTTCTCCTTTTTGTCCCTGTAAGAAAAGATATCAAAAGTTAAATTATGACATTATTTATATAATTAGATAGGGGTTTACGTCCGCTGTCATCTAGGGTGACATTATCACCCCTTTATAGCTATAGGGACCCTAGTGCGTAAGTACGGTAAAGTATACAATTGATTTGGATGCGTAGAGTGATCAGGGGAGGTAACTGCAATATGTTTGAGCCTTTCGGTCACGGTTACACACCGACAGGCGTAGTTCAGATTCAATGGAATACTTAATTGTTGGTAAAGAATAGAGATGCCTGGTAGAAATAAACCAAAAATGTATTCCACAGAAATATGTCGTTTGTATTTAAATTCTATTAGCACAACTATTTTAACGTTGACGCGAAAGCATTTTGAATTAAATGTTTATCTGTTGTCATTCAACCCAGCAGCAGTGATATATATCGCGCTCGAATAGGGGCTATGTGAAGAGGGCGCAATGCCGCGCTTTTCGTGATAGGTTATGGCGGTTTTGTACCCATTTGATCTTTGGCACCTTTCTCATATGGGACAAAATCACGGGGTACCTCAATGATATAATCGTAATCCCAACAGTGTAAAGGATATACCGTGGATCAGATGTGCCACAAACCGACTCTAACATGTTCAGCACTTCCCACACTGGTTCATTAGCATTGCTCTATAGTTATAGTTACCCACCTTTGCACCTTCAGGTATAGCCCCTCCTTTCTGGATCCATTCTTGAATAAAACTGGCCCCTTCCACAGAGAACTGTCCTGATGAACCAGGAGGTCCTGGTGGACCCTAAAATGACGACAAAAACATTCCATGGATAATATGGAGTAAATCACAAAGAATAAAAACCTATGGGTAACTTATTTTAAATATATTTCCCGGTAAAGATTCAAAATACATAAGCACGAACTACCTTGGAAATACAGAACCACCAGTTAGGAAAAATTCAAAATATAAGTGAAAATACTAAAACAGTCTTCCCAGGAAGTTTTTATTGTGGAAATCTACAATGTTTAATGTCGCCGAAAATACTGAAACAGTCTTCCCTGATTCTATTGTGGACCATTTACAAAGTTGTCGCAATCTCGATGTTTAAATGTATGGATCTTGAACTACAACTTCGACAAGGGTATACACTCATGTACGCCCAGGTTTGTGAGCCAGTCCTTTACTCACTGAAGCACCGTGGCCCACAAAACATGTTTGTACTATGTACAGACAAAACCATTAAAATCCAATTTGATTATAGAAAGCCTTTTCAATACCGGCCCGATATAAACAGACTTGCCATCTCCCGAAAACCTGAACTTTACGCCGCGTTTCTTTAAAATCGGGTTTTCTCTAGAACTGGAAAACCTAACAAGTACTTACCCGGACAGATATTCCAGGAGGACCTCTAGGACCCTGTAAATAAAGATATATTTTGTTCAAGACATGTAATTAAATGATCAACAGAAATGAATTACTGGAAGGATTTTATTTATCTTGGAATATTTGTTGATACTAAGAGCAAATGAATGATCATCAGCTGTACACACGATAGTGAATCATTAGCTAAGCCCAGAACTAACATTGTGATATCTTCTTATGTATAATGCACAATCATAATCATAGACCGGTTGAAACCGTCTGGTAGGTAATGATTAAACAGACTTACTGGTGAACCAGGTCTACCATGTCGTCCATCAAGTCCTTGGCTACCCTGTTAAAACAAAAAATAGGTTGTTCTTAGGTTCACTTTAAGGTGCGATGCGTCCACTATCTGTTACGTGTCGATACGATCAACACGATTGCTACGACGATTCATGATTCATTCCGCAATAAATGAAATGGATCGACTGTTGTCTGATGTCTGTAACATGAAGGCCAAACCAAACATAAAGAAAGCGGATCTAGTATAATCTGATTTCAATTTCTTCTAAAGATTCAAAACCAATTTCAAGAGCGGAAAGCTCTCATTCTTTCCTTAATGATGACCGGGGGTTTGATTTTAAGCTTCTATCCCTACCGATCATCGGCATTTACAATAGTCGTTAAAATAACTGGATTGATTAACTTACATTCAAACCATCACAACCAGGAAGACCTCGAGGTCCCGAAGGTCCAATTTCACCATCTTGTCCCTATGAAAAACAAAGACAATAGATGAATATTCATTCGCAATCTTTATAATTTTATAATGTCTCCATTAACATATTATATTACCTACAATCTAAATAGGTGTTATTTAGCCTGAAAACAAAATCAGATTATTGCCGGCACATATGCTATTTTTGCCAGGAAATGCTCAATTTACCGAAAATGGCCACTGTCTATTTGGACCCACATTTTTTTAGATGGGGAGAGATTGGGTTGCCTACAGCAGAGAGAACACACCTCTGATAATTTCATGATTATACTATGTATGAGATATGCTCACCATTCTGAATTGTAAAATAATCTGTCATAAAAAAAAGGGAACTTACATTTTTTCCATTACTTCCTGCTAAACCAGGTAATCCAACTGGCCCCTATTGACGAAAATAAACACAGATTATGGCATATAGTGAATAATACTCAAAAGAAAGTTCGTGGCTGGTGGTTTAGTTCAGCTGAAGTGGGGGTTAAAGCTGACGCTAAAGACACGTTAATTGCTTTAAGCCATGCACAAAGGGCGACCATCCTAAATCTCCGACTGTCTCAAATAAGGTGGGAAAGGCGAGGATAGATTGTATGAGTACCATTCCACATCAAATAATTTCAACTGAAGTGTCATTTCATGACTAAAACATATACCTTTTCTCCAGAGCCTCGCGTGTGTGCAAGGATCTTTAGCAATGAGAACAAACCAGACAATTCGTGAAAATCTGTCAATGTAGTAGGAACGATCCTAATTCTTGGCACGCACACGTCTGTGTCTCAAACCATATATGGTTCGACCACGGCAACTCTATAATACTTACACGATAGCCACGTGGTCCCATCTCACCATTAAAACCAGCTTCACCTTTCTCACCACGTGGTCCAACCATACCATCATCTCCCCTAGGACCAGGTACGCCTTGAGCTCCACGTGGCCCAATTGGTCCCTAAGATAGAAACAAATGATAATGATAGTCTGGTGTGGTGACTCGTATGCAACCATATACCCTCAATATCAAAATGCCCCTAAGTTAATTCTAAATGAAATGTGGTACCATAAATTTGTTTGTGCCAGCAGAACAGTAGGACGTTAAACCCCATTATATTTCATTTCATTTGTTAGGGCCAAATAAAGCTATCCATCAACTATACTGACATACAGAAATGAAATGGGGTTTAACGTCCCATTGTTCTGCTTCGAATGGGATAATTAAGGCGGGCATATTGACATACAAATAGCATTTGTGTGAGTGTGGCGAACAATGAACAGATTATGTTTCCTTTTCAATGTTGATGCAACGGTCCCGTGACATTTTCAGCCATCATATACTGCATTAAAGTCCCTAGACCATACACAATTGGAATTACTTTTTAAAGAAAAACAAAACTCGATGTTTTAGTCTAATAATTACTCAAATTCATCAATTATAACAGAACTGGCCATTTAATAGTTTACATAAATGAGGCTTAACGTTCACTGACACGAACTTTGCAATTTTATTTCAATAATTTGCTTGCGCGCAGGGGATTCTTACCATGGGGGAAAAGTGTCAATTGACACAACGCAAGGCCTTATGTTCTAAAGGACACGCGTTGGATCATTCGCCATCTCCTATCTTCACATGAAAATAGGACGAATTCTTTTGGCATTGTGTGCTGTTAAAATTCAAATTGACCTTTAGCTGTGTTACCTTTTCTGGACTTGATCATCAAGGCACAAGACAATGCGTTACATAGTACAATTAACTTACCGGTAGTCCCGATGGCCCAGGTACACCTTGCGACCCGGCTGGACCCTAAAATGCACCAAAATAAAGACTCTATGAATAATATTTAGTTATTAATCGACATAATAACATATGAAGACGCTCAAATACGAGACAGTTGCCTGATGATGTATAGAATGAAAAAGTAAAAGTGGTTGATTTTTTAAAAACAGGCCCAAAGTGTTCTCAGACTTAAGTTAAGAATTTAATCGCTGTTTATGAGAAATATCTTTGATCCAGGAACACAAAACTTTGCTTATAGTCTCTTATTGATGTATTTCATACATTAAAACAACAAAAAATTTATAAAGGGCTATATTTTCGTTAAAATAAGGCGAACAATTTTGAATAAATTCTTAATTTAAGTCTGAGAATGCTTTGTGAACTCGGGGCCTGGGTGTATTTTTATGTGCAGAATTTTAACTGTGTGGATGTAAGGAATTAAACGTCTCTTTCCAGACATTAAGTTACTTTACAGTGTAGATCTATATTCGTTTTAAAAATCGAAATTCCGCCAAAAAGACAGAAATAAATAGATAAGCAAACCAAGAAAGATTAAGTGGAAAATGACGAAATCTTACCATATCACCCTTCTCGCCATCATTTCCGACGTATCCAGTTGCACCCTTTTGACCTTTTAACCCAGGATGACCTTCGGGTCCAGTCGGTCCTCTTGCTCCATCCATTCCGGGCTGACCCTTCATTCCTGTAAACCCCTAAAAATAATTTGATAAGAATTAGGCAAATATTAAAAACATTTCAATATGTCATTGTTAGCCTACAATTACTACCAAATTTAGCTAGATAGTCGTTGATAGGAAGAAAGGCTGGCCTGTTCTCTAAATATTTTTTGGACATGTTATGTCATTCCGTACAACAAAAGCTAAACGGGTTCTTTATTACCAGGGGGGATAATTCTGATCTGTGACTTCGTACATGAGGGAAATTTTGCCCGGACAGCGGCGCTACGACCTACTATCATTTCGAATGCCAACTGCCAAGGGATCTTTAAGTGCACATCAATGTCACTGGATCTCGATTTTCGTCTGATCCGAACGACTATACGTTGTCTCTTGTCAGACCACCCATCCTGCACCACGCTGGATCATCGCGATGAACTTTCTCCGGGATCGAACATGAGACCTCCAGGTTAGCGAGACAATGTCCTACTCAATGAGCCACCACTTCACTAACTTGAATATAAAGTGAAGTTATAAAGATAATTGCTGTATTATTAGTGTATATTACATAGACAAGGTATTTTTGTTTTTTTACTTGTACCAAGCGACTTCACATTTCATCATTGGCGTGGATATATCAACTGTTCACATTTCTTGTGAAACAACTATTATCAGGACATTAACAGGACACTCTCCAACACTCAACAGCAATTATTTATTCATCAACTTATTTGTTATAGATTTAGTGTCCACTGGATAATCAGAACAGAAAAAACCCGCCTAGTCAGCTTATCCTGCCACTTATATGTAAACCTGCTTCAAATATCTAAAGACCATTATGTGAATGTAACTAGATTTTTTTCCTTCTAATTACATCAATGTTGGTTTATCTTATTGACACGGTATATATACAACACGGTTAAAGTGACAGTAACTGCTACGAACTCGTCCGCAGTGGATTACAGTCGAGCTTAGGCATGGGCTAAATGGGTTCAGACCCAGCGACCGCAGTTTATGGACTCCCGGGGTTAATGGCAAAAGGAGACAAAAAAAACTACCAAATTCCAGATGAAAATTCCACTGATTGGTCTAGCGGTGCGATGGGCGGTGAGTTTCTACCGTCGACACTAATGACACAAAATATAAATACAGGGATGTGGTGGTCGCTGATTTTGCAAGATCACGTGGGGCACTAAAATTCAATGTTTGATAACAGCATTGTAACAATCTGATATATTTTCCACGTTGAACGGGCGCAAACGCGCCACTAACGTCGAGAGATAGAGAGGTAGTTTTTATTATTCAAGATATGTAAGTTTGTCGGAATGTATAGGCTATTACAACGCACGCGCTACATTCTAAAATAAGCGTTTCCTATTGTTCACCGTCACTTTACTAACATCCACCATAATCCCCGAAATTTAGCGGAAACTATTGTTATGGTGTTAAATTTAAATTCAACTTAAATAAAAGAATTCCCATGCACTTAACGAGTTCTATGCGATACATTTATCCACAAAGATGTACCAATAATACTACTGAACTTGTGGGACGTTTGTTCCGTGATAGGCTAAATGTGATCCTAGGAGTCGGGGATTGTACTTGATGATCTGTATAAACTGATAGGACAGGGTATTGGTTTCTCAACTAAAAGGTCCCTCGTTCACTTGGCAGTTTTCCCGAATTTGAGACGTGAACACTCGAAAATCCAAGTAACAAAGAAAACTAAACTTTGACATGCACCCCGTTCCGCTAATTCAACCGAAATGAAAATCTAAAGCCGGAAAAACCAGATGTACTTTGACGGTCAAGACAGGCTGGGATCGACCACGTGACTTTCAGGTCAGCGAAATAACGTTTTACTCACTAATTAATTTCAATAGAACGCTTTACTTTGGCCTAAACTGGTCATTGTTCGAGGGACAACCGTTACTATTTTGATATCAAAATCCTACTGTAGTATTACATGATTTTTGAAAAGAGAGAGAGATAGAAATGGGGTTTAACGTCCACTCTACACAACCAGGTCATTTTGGGACTAACATATAGTTCATTTTAGTTCAATATTCTCTTGGGCGTAGGGGTCTTTAGCAGTGGGAGGAAACCGGAGTGCCCGGAGGAAACCCACGAGGTTGAGAAAGCGCTCCTATCTCCATGCCACATACACTCACACCAGGGCTCGAAACCACAGCCGCAAGCCAGAGGTGACCGGCCAGCTAGGTCGAAGCGCGGCACTCTAGACCACTAGGCCATCTAGGCCATCACAACCCCCCGAAAAGGGGTGGGCCTGATGGGCCTTGGTACAAAATAATCAACGATTGATGTAGTCAATGATTAGGGTAATAAACAAATACCAGACACGGTCGCTGACCTTTTCAATTTAAACTATTTTGAGAATATCTAAATGCAAATAGGAGCTCCCAAAAATAGAAATGTAAAATGTCTGAGAAGTTACTTTGAGGTGAATCACGTGATTAATAATAAGGTGGGTTTTTATTCTGTATAGATGATGATGAGGTTTCAGATGCATGTCAGTCAATATAATTAAACTAAATGTTTATTTGTTTATTTTTTTCCTTTTTTTGTCACAGTCTGTCGATTAACTTGTAAAGAAAATCTTATTCTGTCTATAACGAGTGATGATCCTTGGATTTTTGGATCGGGGACGGGTATACATTACGTGAACACCCATTTGAACGATTGTTTTTGGACTTGTAATCACTCTTGATTACCCAATGTTTATTTATCAAAGTCAGTCCATTAAAAAAAATCTTCCTCTGTCTATAACGAGCGATGATGCTGAAATTCTTGGACCGGGAACTGGTAGACATATCAATTACAGGTATATATTATGCACCTGAACGCCGAGTGGAGGGAAACCTCACCAGGAAAAGCGGGGTTGGGGGTAATACGCCTGTTAGTTCCACCATCACTTCAACCCATACCATATGCGTTGGCCAACAACTCTCGATCTTTTATAAGTTATCGACGATATTACCTCTGCGGAAGCGAGGGAACCACGGCGGATAAGTGGCTGGCGCCCGTGTGCTCGATCCTTGCATTGGCCGAGAAGGTTCGTCCAGATTTTTCGGCGTGGTTTCCCCCTTGTCAGTGGTGTAGCGTAGGGGTCCTGACAAGGGGAACTGTCTAGGCTTTCGGATGGGAAGGCAACCTGAGATCCCGTGTATACATTGGCGTTCAAGTAAAAGATCCATTGCCAGTTGGAACTCGATTTAAGATTAGACCATAGTATTGCTGCACCGAGGAAATTTCCTTCATAGTACACTGTATGGCGTATGACCGTCTTCATTAGACCAGTTGGAGCAGAACAGTAGGACGTTAAATAATCATATTACACACACGATTACGGCTTCTTCGCGCTTGCTGCATAGTTGGTCATTATTCACCGTAATGCGGAATATGCGTAGGATTAACCACACACTACACCCTCTTCCTTTGAATGCATATCTCTACTTGTTATAAATTATTCGCCTATAAGTTTCAATTAATTTACTATAAATGGAAACAGGAGTAAAATAGGCTAGACATTAAACAAATATTTGTTTATTTAAATATTAAAATATTCTACATTTTTAAACGGGGTTACAATGAACTTTAAAAGCTTTTTAATTATCCACCTAATAAAACGAATACCCGTTTTGCATTTTTTCGAGGGGGCCGGAGGTGCCCATAAACCAGGCCATTAAAAACTCAACGGAAAATTCAATTAATTTGTTTATTTCTTTAGAGGAGCTAAATCGCTAATATTGGGGACCTAGAAATGAACACAAATGGATTGCAAAGCATATTGGTTTTTGTTACATTTTCAACAATTTGTTCTTTCCTTTTCTCGCTATTTTTCTTTTATGAAGAGTCATTCTAAATATGTTTCAGAAATATATAATGCTTCCCATCACTGTTCTACAAACAATTTCCTGCCAGAACGGATGTAGGAAAAAAGACACATTTTCGTGATATATTTGCATACGGGAAGGCAACAGAAAATTTAGATTACATATTTCCTGAAATTTGTAATTTTATGTTAAATTCTGTTTGTTATTGTTTAGTGCCGACGGCGTCTATTCCTCAATGACGAGCATATGTAGTATGTCTGTGTCTACGTCTCCATCCAGGGGCAAAGGATTCCACACAAAACATCTCATAGGAAATACCAACATTAGTTGATTTGAAAGGCATAGGGATACTGAGATTCCACTCGACACAAACTAGGTCATTTCGGGACTAAGATATGGTTCAATTTTATTTCAATAATTCGCTTGCGCATAGGGTTCTTTAGCAGTGGGAGGGGATGAGAGGACCCGGAGAAAAGTCACCAAGTTGGACAGGCGACCCTACTCCTTGTCACCTTCAACTGGGGAATCGAAACCACGCCAGTTGATTCAATGGCAGACTTTATGATACAGCGCGCACGTGCTACCCACCACCCATGAAATGCATTAGACTTGCGCAAGGATAGCTGTTTTGACATGAATTTGCATTAGGTGTCTTTTAATGTTTTTGGGTTCAGACGATGCAAGGTGTGCTTCAATATTACTATTGACTTTTTAGGATGGCAATATATAAAAATGAATCCTCTCATTTAATAGGACAAGAGGTCAAGCAGTAAAACAATTATCCTTTCAACTGAAGTACTTCAAGTTCAAAACATTTAAAGAGTAAAGATCGATATAAACTTTAAGACGGGGTCACCGAATATTATTATTTTTAACGAGCAGTCAATGCAAATATACCAGAATAAATTTTATTCCGGCCATTGGATACTTAACAATAAAAATAAAAAATGTCAGTTTACAAATGGCGGACTTATTGTATTAAACATACATTATGCAAGAGCTAAATCTGCCTATTGCAGGTCTTTCTTCAGGTATGAAACGTTATCTAAATTATTAATTAGACATTAATTAACTTATGCAGACCATAATCAACTCTCGATGTCATCGCTCTTTAATTACTGGATTAGAACCCGATCTGCTCATGCTGATTAAATAAAAAAAAAAGGATAACCGAGGCTATGTTTTTATCGTATCTATTGTAGTGATGACAATCGAGGCTATGCCGAAAATTCAATCGCTAAATTATCGTTTCAGAATGGATCAATTTGACTGAAATTTTCAGCAGGTTCCCTTTGCATTATACCGAGAACTGTCAGCTATTTATCTAATGTCTCATAATGTATCTTAATTAATAATATTTCAGTTTTCAAATTACGGACGGTTTGTATAAATTTGAGGAAACATTATACCCATACCAGTTTAACTTGTAAAGTTTTATTATGATTATAATTAGCGATGTTTTCCTGTTTTGGAAATAGGGGCGCCTTCTCAACTTCGTGGGCTTCTTCCAGGCTAAAGACCCTTACTCGCAAGCAAATATTGAAATAAAATTAAACCATATGTTAGTCGCGAAACGACCTAGAAATGAAATTGGGTTTAACGTCCTATACTTTACTGTTCTATACCAATAAAATGACGCGCAAGTATTGGGGAAATTCACATTTCGGCCAACGCATTAACGAATCCCAGCTGTCACGATAAAAAAAATACATGGTACATCGGGTTTTCGTCCAATCCGAAAGGCTAGAGACAGTTCCTGGCAAACCAGAACCCGACTGTAAAATCTCGAGGAACTTTCTCGGCCAAAACGAGGATCGAACATGAGCCACTATGCTCTGAACAGCGCCTACAATATCCTAATGTACGTGCTGAATCGATCGAAATCCACCAGCAGTGTCACGAGCTCATTGATTAAACCTCATTCCATTTCAGTTGTCTTAGAATTTCCGTCCAGTGAAAGGAGCTAAATCGCTAATATTTGGGACTAGAGATTGACACAAGTGGGTCGCAATACATATAATGCTGTAACATGAATGTATATAAACTTATTTACATTCAACGGTTTCCGTTTTTACTCTAATTTCAAATCAGTTATTTTCGGCGAAGTAAGTTCAAATCGAATGCAAATTTCTAGCGTCTGGTTATTCCAGTCTACATACGCCGTTTGATTTGCTGCAATGTTTCTAGCCTCGTTCCTCGGGTCTCTTGCTAGAACTGTGGCTGAAACGTATTATGGTAAACGATTCGTGTACCGGTAATATCACAGCATCAATGTTGATTTAAATTGACAAATAGTTCGTATTTTCAATGTTGATATGATACTGAGTTAGAGACTTAGCTACTTTAAATAAGCGTCAAATCGAACAACTAAATTCAAATGGATTTTGTGTTTCACAAAACACTTTATAGTGAAAAACCTAAAGCCATTTGAAATAGGTACCCCTCCTTGAATTACTCTCTTACTTCAAACCAGGGGTCAAACGACATCTTGACAAAATCTAGTATTTCTTGTATGTAATTTCAATGAAACCCTGTGATGTTAGATTATCCAGTGTTTCTGTATATATGTAAAACCGGTCAAACCTGATTATAGTCCATGTTATCACGACGCAAGAAATCTTTTGATGTAACGCACCCCCTCTTTAGATCTTGAACTCTTTGAACAGCTACAGGTGTAATGTGTGCAGACCTTTAATATATTTTTTTATTCTTTATCCTTTATTTAAGTCCATCGCCGACGAGATTTATAGACAACAGGCCACTGACCTTAAAGCAGCTAAAATCTCATTGAATTGGATCAAAATAAAGAATTGAAGTGAGTTATTCGAGTGTGGTATTTCTCATATTAACGGGGCAATATCTAAATGATTAAATTAATTTTAATTTTGAATCATTTACTCATTTTAGTTTAAAGGGACTATCCCGATTTTAACGTCAAAACCTCTATCTGGACACGTAACCTTTTTATGATTTCGGGTAAATTTTTTCAATGGGTGACCTGATAATCTATTGGCGTTCCTTTTTAAGTCTATACAGTGCATGGCCCACGTGTTGTACTTGGTAACGAAAGGTAACTTAAAAGTCTGGTTTTACCCACACTTCATATTATAATAAAGCTTGGGACACCGATCTCCCAATTCCAGATGAAGACTGACGGGTTTAAGTTGTTTGAAAACGTGTCATATATATTGAGTTAGTTGCTCGACCCTAAGGTAGAATTTATTAAAGGCTTTTAACAGAACATGAAGCCGTTTTATTTTCCAAAATGTTATCGAGATTGCCCCTTTGATCTTTGACAGCGGAATACATAATTAGTCATCTGAACACTGGCTTTATCTTTTTACGTAGAATTTTCAGCAAGATTATTTGCCATCGCACAAAATTAAGCAACAAAATCGAACAAAATAAACAAATGTTCCAGCCAAATCAGAATTTATATAGTGTCATTTTTTGTAATCCATTTTCCCAGAAGCAATTACCGCGCACTTCTAATTTATTCGGAGATATGTCGGGGGAGGGGAGGGGCATCGGACCCTGAGCAACCCAGAGGATTTGTACCTGGACTATCCTCCTGACAATAACACATGACACACATATGGGATACAAGTTACTTGAAGAGAGTTTATTTCAGCGACGTTTCGACGCGGGTTCTCCCATCTTTATCAAACAACAATTTATCCCCTTGACTTATACAGAACACCAGACGACAACCTGTTGATATAAACTAGTAAGAATGGATTGCTGTATCTATTTACCTACAGACAGACAGGATATCTCTTGAACATATTTAACTAAATAAACAGTCTTCTCATATTATACAACTTTATCATTCTGCGTTTACTTCATAATATAATAACCACACAGTTTGTTTATTATGGAAGGTACAATAAGGAAGTCAGCTTGGGTTGCTTTTATGCAATACATATTTAATATAATTATATTGAGCGCCATAGAAAACGCATCACTTAGTTTTTTGTATATCAAAATGACCAGTATATCAAAAGACTAGGAGAATGCAATAATGGGGGAAATCAGACTGTTTTGGTATATAAAGAAATGAAATGGAATCGCGTTTTAATGCATCTAAAGATAGGCAAATATTAAGAATAAACTGAACTACTTAGTTGAGGGAAGTGATGGTTTCGCTTCGACAAAAATCTTAACACGAGAAATGAAGTACGGCGATTAAAGTCCAGGGGCCTATTTCACGAAATTTTAACTAAGATAAGATCCCAATTTTAGTAATTTGATTGGGTAATATTAGATTGATTTTAGTGCTTAGCCAATCAAAATTGAAGTATCTACTAAAATTGGATTTTATCTTAAGTTAAAATTTCGTGAAACAGGGCCCAGAGATATTAGAAGACTTTCGTAATTCTTATATTGGGCCAAGCTTACTAGTAGCTAGGCTATGTACGTTTCTCGTTATTACTTTATTCATAAAATATGAAAACTTGTTCCTTTCAAGTGGATTATGTCCCAAAATGATAAATCACTTCCTTTGTAGGTTTTGTGTTCGAGACATAACAGCTCTATATAGGTCAAAGGTGAACATATAGGTCAAAGGTTAGTCTAGTTAAACGAATTATGAACGGCAGTTTTTTGTTGTAAATCACGGGCATGGCTGATGGCAAAGGTTACCAGGGATCAAGGGTCACCAAAGAAAATAATTTACTTACCATTTCTCCTTTCAGATCTCGGCATGAACAGCCCCTGTTACACCGACCCTAAAATAAAAGAAGAAATACACGATGTCAGATTATAGATGCATTATAGGTACGAGCTACATCTGCCCATTGGAGTTTTGTATTTTGGCTTTATTATGTAGACAATTATTCACATGAAAAACCTATAATCAAACCTCTAGACCACCAGATGGCCGAGATATTAAACGGTTACGCCACTAACGAAATTTAAAAAATTTCTCGATTGAATGGAAAATCGAGACTTAACTCGATTGTCAAGAACCGTTACTACGACAAAAACAATCTACGCTAAATCATAAAATATTCATAGCATCGCTCAAAATAAAGTAATTTCAATGAAATTTTCAGTATATTTATTTTTCATTATCAATTTTTAAATCTTACATATCTTTGTTCTGTTGTACAGTTACCCGGATTGACTAATGTGTATCCGATAAACACCCTGAATATTAAAAACCTGAACACAACAACGATTTCTTGTCGGGATATTCTGACTCCCGATTAATAATCCTTGGTCTGATTTGAATTAATGATACAATCAATAGATTCACCAGTAAATTATTTCTGAATTAACTCACAGAAAGTTTCACACAATCGCGTACAGTTAAAGATGCTAATATCCCCTAACTCAATATCATTCATAATATTTGAAACCAAAAACACTACTTAGAATCCGATATTGGTCCACTTCCATCCATATGAGGGGGGTTGGGATGGCTTAGTGGTCTAGAGTGCCGCGCTTCGACCTCTAGCTTGCCGGTCACCTCTGGCTTGCGGCTGTGGTTTCGAGCCCTGGTGTGAGCGTATGTGACATGGAGATAGGGGCGCCTTCTCAACCTCGTGGGTTTCCTCTGGGCACTCCGGTTTCCTCCCACTGCTAAAGACCCCTACGCGCAAGCGAATTATTGAAATAAAAAGAACCATATGTTAGTCCCAAAATGACCTGGTTGTGTCGAGTGGACGTTAAACCCCATCTCTCTCTCTCTCTCTCTCTCTCTCTCCATCCTTATGGATGTTCTCATCTTATCGGGGAAATATGGGATCCTAATATACAATATTAAACACACAGTGAACAATTTATGACTCGTGTGCTCTATGGACATAATGGTTTCGGGTGCCATTTGTAATGAACAAAGAAAACCATACCCAAAAACAGAAGACAATAAGAAATAATTAAATTAAGATTGACTGATTCACAAACCATATAAAATAAAAATTTAAAAATAAAAACATCTAGAATCGAATATAAGGAGACACAAACGACTGTCGTTCAATTTGAACTCTTTCGTATTTTACCGAACATAATTGATTATAAATTGCAATAAAATGTTTAAAAATTGAATGTAAACCACTTTATTTACACTTATGTTATGTATTTTATATCAATTTTCAGCTAGTTCACCATATGCCCTTTAAACTGGAGGTACAAGCAAAGGTAACAAAAGGCGGTAAGCTATGTACACCTATTGTGTCGCGTGTATATAAATCATGTACTTAACAATTATTCTATTCATGAGGAAATAGTACATTATTTAAACTACACACAACAACTGTAGATACATTTTTACAAAAATAAAAAAAAACGCACGTAATAGGTATAAAGCAAGGGTTTAGTCTTACGCGGGAGTGGATGATGGGGGAAGGGGGCGGGTCGTGTGTGCGTGCGAAGCAACTACAAAATCAGATTCGAAATAATCTCTTCTATTCTGATTGTAATTAAATGTATAAATTAAATGTTTCTGTTTTTATAAACTTGCCAATTCTACCAGATTCTGCATAAAACACAATATATATGAGAATTTGCTTAGGGTATCAAAAAATCATTTTAGAGCTATAAAATATCTAACTGGGTATATTAGTCCAAAATAAAAATGGTCCGATGATTTCTACCAATATTTGCAATTATATGTGGAATTGAAATGTCATCGATCTATCTATCTGCTCTATGTGCAATAAGCACGCCGCCATTTTGTTGTCCGCGAAAATATATTGATAGGGCTTTTTTTTAAAAAAAAAATCCGATCGAATCCAAGCCGGGATATTATCTTTCTCAAATTTTAAATAATCAATCCTAGTACATATTAGCGTTGGTTAAGCCGTGAGAAATGTGATATTTCAGCAAAAAATGCAAATGGCACATTGGGAATTTAAATAACCATTAAAGGACGAGAAACTTGTACGAAAGGGAAGGAAACCTCTAAATAGAAGAACATTCATCTAGAATGTATTAAGGGTAACCGAACCAGAAATTCTACATATGTTCGTTAAGTTATATCAAATAATGTCGTGTATTTACAGACGATGGCGATATTGGCTGTATCAACAATTTTTGTTAAATTAGATATAATTATAAGTCACCACGTGACAGTCTTCATAGATAAAATATAGACATTTAACATACTGACACTAACATGTTACAAGCTAGGGTAAATAATTAGAAACTTTAACATAACGTACAATCATACACAATTACTGAGTTTAATACTAAGTGACGTTTTGACCATGAGGATACTCTCGTACTTATCAAGCAAATCAAAAAAGAATTAGAAACATAACTAATGTATGACTCATTTTCATTTTGACACACAGGAAAAGTAGGAAAGTAGGAAAATAGGTTGAAGATATGAAATGAAAGAGGATGTAACGTCCTACTATCCTGCACCAACTGGGCTAATTAAGTCGGACATGCGCCATGCAGTGTGCCACAAGGGAAATTTTACACGTACAGCGGCACTGCGCTCTACTCCTATTAATGAAATAAAATTGAACCCCATGTTAAAAATCACTGTATGACGTATGTACGTCTTCATTAGCCCAGTGGGAGCAGAACAGTAGGACGTTAAATTTCATTTCATTCATGGCGTCATGGCCTACTCTTATATCGAATTCCAACTGTCAAGGGTTTTACGTGCACGCCAATGTGTACATGGGGTCTCTTTATTTCGTTCCATCTGAACGATTATGCGCTGTTCCTTGCCAAATATCTCAGACGTCTTGTGTATTTTTTGAAAGAGAGAGAGAGAGAGAAATGGGATTTAACGTCCACTCAACACAAACTCAGTCATTTCGGGACTAACATATGGTTCAATTTTTATTTCAATAATTCGCTTGCGCGTGTATTTTTTGAAACATTTGGGTGTTTTGTGGCATTTTTGGTACTGGATGGCTGGGAGTGATCGTCATTACTGAAATTCATGTCCAAATATCGCCCCGGTCGGCTAATGTAGTGCCGTCTACGGGGCAGGGTATGCTTATCCTTTAGGCGACCTGGTACAACTTCTCATTTGAAAATCTCTGATAACTAATAATATTTTGTAGAGTTTTATCCTTAAAATATGGTACAGAAAAACAAATTCCCATGTGCACCGACTAGAAGTATTCTTGAGTTACATATATTAGAAAATAACACACAAGACCCGACTCTTCTTAACAAGTCAGACATAGCCATCGTGAATGAATATTATTATTGCATGTATGCATATGCAAATAATAACCTCAAGCGATGATATAAATAAATAAATACCAACAGATGTAGATAATTTTGTACAGAAGTACTGCAAACATTTATGAGCAAATTTATATGTTTAAAGGGCGTATAGCTCATTTTTGTAAACCTTAAAATACAGAAAATGGGGCTAATAGCATATATTAATGTAACATGAATGTCTGTAAAGTGTTTTACATTCAGTTTTTTAAAATAATTATTTTAATTTCTAATATGTTTGGTGAAATTGGCGAACATTCAAAACTGAAAGCTTGGTCCATTCTACTAGTTTGTGAATCAGCCATTTTGAATTACATCCGTCCTGTCTTCTGGGATATGTCTTTCATTGTTCATTACAAATGGCACTCGAAACCATTAAGATCACATCATCGATATTCAATTATAATTCGTGTTTTTATTTTCGAATTATAATTCGTTGACCATTCGGTCACCTCATAAAAATCATCTGGATTGATTCCTCTTATAAACACATTTAAATCCCAAATCGTTTGTGTCGAATGGTAGTCAAGTTACCATAAGTGCGCACAAGTATGAAGCGTCCTATAAATGCAATGGGGGGTTGGGATGGCCTAGTGGTCCAGAGTGTCTCGCTTCGACCTCTAGCTGGCCGGTCACCTCTGGCTTGCGGCTGTGGTTTCAATCCCTGGTGTGAGCGTATGTGACATGGAGATAGGGGCGCCTTCTCAGCCTCGTGGGTTTCCTCCGGGCACTCCGGTTTCCTCCCACTGCTAAAGACCCCTACGCGCAAGCGAATTATTGAAATAAAATTAAACATATGTTGGTCCCGAAATGACCTAGCTGTGTTGAGTGGACGTTAAACCCCATTTCTCTCTCTCTCTCTCTCTATAAATGCAATGAATGTTACTAGACATTTTGTCTGGTAAAGCTGAATGCATGATTACCTTTCCAAGGATTTCATTAAAAAGAAAATATTGGCTCTATTTTACACCATGTTATTATGTTAAGTTTATTGTTTCGCATAATAAATTTTTGGCTTAAATATTCTAATAATGCCTAGGTCATCCTTTAAGAAGCTGATGATCGACATTACAGGCTTAATGTAAAAAGGTAATAAAATGAAATAGGGTTTAACGTTCTACTGTTCTGCTCCGATATGGCGAATGAAGACAGGCACGGGTCTTACAGTGTGCTATGAGGGGAATTTTACCCGAACGGCGGTGCCATAACATTCTCTTATATATCGAATTCTAACTGCTAGGGGATTTTTTTTACGTGTATACACGGGACTTGGGTTATTCGTTCTATCCTAACCACTAAACAGCTGCCCTTGTCACTGACAATCCCGGTGGACTTTTTTGATCAACGCCGGGGACCAGGCTTGCGAGCCAGTGTCTTATTCAATAAGCCACCGTGGCTCCCATGCTGTAAAAGTTGGGTCGCTCTACGATATTATAAAGCCAGCTCCACCCTGTTTTTAATCCTTGACGGGAAATTATGTGCTTTTTCGTTTCTGTTTTCATAGTCATGTGTTAAATAATCAATTTGGGTATTTAACACGGTGGATCAAGCCATGAAAATATTCTCCGTAAAATACAAATGCCAATCAGTGACCGGAACGTTAAGTATTTAAATGTCAGGATGGTCCGACATCCCTTTGTTAAACTATAACAATGGAAATATGATCTCCAATAACAATGTATGTAGGTAAAATAGCCATGTATATAAGTCTAAGTAAAATAATTATGTATGCTAAAATATGCACACGTAATGCAGGAAATTAAAGATACATTATAAGAGATTAGATAAATAGCTGGCAGTTATCACTATAATTGTTAAAAACTAGCTAATGTAAAGGCAATTTGATGACAATTTCAGTCAAAGTGATCCACTATGAACCGATAATTAAGCGATGGAAATTTCGGCCTAGTCTTGATAACCATTGCTTAAGTCTATACGATAAAAAATTGTCTCGATTATCCACTTCATGATTAAATTATGAATGTAAGTCGAGCAGCAAATGGGATCACAATCCAGTCAATATCGTGGGCAAGCGATGCCATCGAGAGTTGTTCACGGTCTGGATAAGTTAATTAATTTCTAATTAATAATTTAGAAAACATTTCAGGCCCAAAGAAAGACCTGCAATTGGCAGATTTACCTCTTACATAATGCATGTTTAAATTACGTTTGACTTCAATACATTTATATGTTGTAATAGTCCGCGAAAGTTACAAAATATGCTTTAAACTTTCCACATGGATATTTCCTTTCTTTAGCTGTCGAGTGATCTGTAAAAATGTGTATCGTGTAGATCCCGGCAAATCCCTAATAGAAATCAAATAGGTTCGACTCCTTCCAGAAATAATATTTCCCAAATAGCACACTGTATGGCCTATACCCGTCTTCAGTAAACCCAGTCGGAGCAGAACAATAGGACATTAATCTCCATTTCTTTGATAACACATTACTTATCTGCACACGGTAGTCAAGTCTTACCAATCGGATAATCTGTCAATCACGGTAATCGGAATACGCGTTTTTCTGTGCTATTTGCAATATTGGGTATATCAAAACAATTCAACAAAAACAACGGATCAAGTTTTGAACTATTTGTACTCAGTGTTTAATCCAAGGGGTGGTTTCATCAGACGGTAATAATTAACATACTAATTCGTTCAAACGGATCAATATTTATTTTTTGTAGGTACTAATGGGCCTTCGTAGCATAGCGATGTCAACTCGTGTCATTAAATGTTCTATATACGTATAAGATATAATTGCATAGATTGAGAATTATGTAGGATTAGCAATAACTGTGGTTTTTGATGACCCAGACAGGTAACAGTGTGTCGATGTTTGGATAGTAGTACTCGTACCATTTTTATAACCAATGAATGGGAAGTAAAACTGCATTGCGTGCATCAAATGATAATCTCCGACGGAAAACCTAACCCTAGGAAAAGGAAATTCCAGACTTATTTCGACACTCCTCGACACACTCATCCTCTCTATGTTCAAATAATAAAACAACAAAATGGTATCATTACCTCTGGTCTGTATAGGACGTCCGGCCATTCCTGGGCACCTGAAATAAATATTACAAAAAAAGGATATAGGAAATGACACATAACCATCCCCACCACAAAAACAACCCACTATAATTTGATTTTGGTAAAAAAGGGCCAATTTCACTGAATTTGATTGATTTGTTTTGTACATAGTCAATACCAGAGTTGGGATATAAACATTTGTGTATTTAACTGTTGACAAAGTAGGCCAGGAATTAAACTAAAATTAGTAAGCAAGCCATCTCCAGCTTTCGAAACAAAAATTGCACTAATCGAAATAACACACCATATTGACAGAATCTAATAATTTGGCAAATTACAGTTGAAAAACTATCGAAAAAACATTAACTATATCTAGCCTTTGAAGGAACTTAAAACATTTTATATTATGGGCATGTACAATCTTACTGAATGAAACCTAAAAATAAATTCAGAATCGTGAATTAGGCAGACGGTGGTTTTCAATTCATTGCTAATAGGGTTACTTTCTATGATCTTTGAATTCCTCCCTACCGCATCAATTTATAAATTATCTTACAATCTGATTAAAACACAGATCCTATTTCGTTTCCCTTTAATCAGGCGCGGAGCCAGAGGGGACGGGGGTGGGGTTGGGGGGTCCAATCCCCCCCCCCCCTGCTCAGCTACATAAAAAAAAATATAATGCCTTGTATCAATGAAATTACATCACAAAGTGATCCTACATCGGTATTATAAAAACGATTTCTCTGTTTAAAAAGCTCAATTTGTATGTATGCCTATGTAATTTAGAGACGATGATGGCAGATTTCCGTAACAGAAACCTGGCAAACCCCCTCCTGCAAAAATTCCTGGATCCGCCCCTGCTTTAATAGTTCAAAATTTCGTTTTACTTGTCTTTACTTCGCTGGGATCTGGAAGAAATGTTATCATTGACGTGTTCTTGATGATGTGAAGGATTAGCCAATGAAACCGTCTGTTACGGCGAGTTCTTGGTCTTTCGATGCACGGAACTGTGGGTAAACCGGAGAACGCTAGATCGGAGACGGTCCTACGCAGATTGTGACGTCATATGTGAATTGTGGGTTAGGGTAAGGGTTAGGCTTGATCATGGGTTAGGGTTAGGACTAGCTCTGTTTACATCTCGGGACTTTCACCAAATCTACAGGTCCTAGCCCTTACCCTAACCCTAACCCACAATATATATATGACGTCATATGTGCTAAAATGTGTAGGACCGTCTCCGATCTAGCGTTCTCCGGGTAAACCACTAGAAACGTCAACGCTGATTAATCAATGTTTGACGTCATAGGGCCAAAAGTCGTTCCTTTGACCCTTGACGTGAACTCCCACTCTAACTGGCCAGTAGGCCACCGAAGTATAAAAACACGAAACGAAATATAGACTTCTATTTTAATCCGATTGTCTGTTTTATATTGTACTAATTTTGAGACATATCTACTCAGACATATCTACATTCACGGTATATTTTTTAGCGTCTATTATTATGATGGAGTGTTTTTTACTTGAGTTACTCGACCAGAATCTTGTTTAACAACTTATCATCTTTACGATAAACCTTTTAACTATAAAGCTATTAGTATTAATTATTTAATCGCCCACCCTAAAATACATACAGCAAATATTCTAATAATTTTACCCGTTTGGGAAAAATTTCATAATTCATCTTAAAGCGATATTTCTGTTAAAACAGATGATTTCTCGTCAATGAAACAACAAAAGTCGGGAACAGAGAGGAGAATTGGGGTTTAACGTGCACTGGACAAAAACTCGATCATTTGGGTACTTAGACATATGATTCAATTTTATTTCAAAAATTCGCTTGGGAGTAGGGGTCTTTAGCAGTGGAAAGCAACCAGAGGACCCGGAGAAACGCCATGGAGCTGGACAAGCAACCCTGCGCCTTGTAAAATAAATACAAGCGAAGATTCTAAACTACGCCAATTGACTAAATGACAGACCTTAAAACCCAACCCGGTGCATGCCTTAAACCATTCGTTTTGGCCAAGGAAGTTCATCGGGATTTCCAATCAGATTTACTCATGTCAGCGGTGTAGAACGGAAGGCTTGACAAGAGAAAGGTGTCTAGTCGTTAGGGTGCGAAATAAAAGTCTCCCACTTGACATGGACAGTTTTAAATCGTTGTAGAGTATAAAATTGGCTGGGCCAAATTTCCTTCATATCACAGTATATGGCATATGCCTATCTTCATTAAACCGTAAATCCCGTAAACGGACATGGCAGCCTTACTTTCGTATCATGAAAAACAAATCTGTTTAACCAGCGTTTTAGCGAATACCATACAGTAAACGATGTGCTGACTCAACTGTGTATATTTACTGACGCTACCATTTGAGAAATATATTTATATATACACAGAAATCTTCCATATACACGTAAATGTAGGCGTGTAGACATTTACACTTGAAAGCCAAACCAGGTGACTAAAATGTTATTTTTTTCTAATCTATTTTTAACTGATCGACTACATAATAAGAAATATAGCTAAACGAATTTGACACCTCTGTTACAAAAACTGTACTTCAAAAGATGTAAATAAGATTATTATTATTATTTATTTATTTATTTATTTATTTTTTTGCAAGGCGGCGATCTCTGAGTACGGGGACAGGACGTCGCAGACTCGTCGGTCTCTCAACAATTCCGGCATGAGGAAAATTTATGGCGCACCCCCACAGTTTACATTCATGATCTGTAAGAGTATTTAAACGATTTTTCAAAACTGACCAGAAATGACCGATTTTTTGTTTCATAGATTAAATGTTATACGCGAAAAATCACTGATTTTTAAACAAATTTAAGCGCATTTTAATATTTTGGTATATGTTAGTTTCTTTTGATCCTTACAGTAAATGTTATATTCGATTAGAAATTGAAGCTTTGTAATTTAACAAAATAACAGTTATGCGCGGGCACAGAGACGTATTAACTCAGTAGTAGGTGGATTCAAGATGGGCAAAAGTACTAAAAGTTTTAGTAACTATGTTAAATTTGGCTTTAAATATTTTACGTATTTTTCATTAATATGATACTTAATATTATGCGAAGACTATAATCCTTCTCACAATCAATTCACCTTTTCATCACCCATCAATGAATGAACCGCTCAATGATACGCCCGTTTAAGGTGCGATTTATCTTCAAGGGATCAGACCACTGCAATCAATGATATTTATTGTAACAATACGTGAGAAAAACCTCATAGAACAATGCGACAAGGGTCAGCGGGTTAAATGGGGAAGGTGTTAAAATACAGACCACTGTCCATTTCTATATCAGTGAACACGCCTTGTTACTATTTATATCTGTGGTATAACCCCAAATAACCCCAGATAAATCCAGTTTATTCACAGTTACATTTGGAACTTTCTTATACCTCCACATAATCATTTCATGATTTAAATTTTAATTCTTATTCACCCTTCTAATTTAGATCATTCTGGGCCTATTCGAATTAAAAAGCTATTTTTTTCGGTGGGTTTTTTTTCAAATAAAAATCGATTTCGATCTATTACCAATTATAAAATCATATTCTAGGGATAGAAGGGAACACAATAGAGATATTGTGTGTTCAAAAAAGGCAATATATTTGTGATAGAATATTTAGTAATATTGACATGTTCGAGAGAGGCAATATATTTGTGATAACGGGTGTTCTAGATCGAGGATATATTAGTCATAACGGGTGTTTTAGACTGGCAATGTATTAGTCATAACGGGTGTTTTAGACTGGCAATATATTAGTCATAACGAGTGTTTTAGACTGGCAAAGTATTAGTCATAACGAGTGTTTTAGACTGAGAATATATTAGTCATAACGGGTGTTTTAGACTGGCAATGTATTAGTCATAACGAGTGTTTTAGACTGGCAATGTATTAGTCATAACGGGTGTTTTAGACTGGCAATGTATTAGTCATAACGAGTTTTCTAGACTGGGAATATATTTGTGATAATGAGTGTTTAGACTGCGTGTATATTTGTGATAGCAGGTGTTCTAGAAATGGCAATATACATATTTTAGTGATATCAAGTATCCTTGAAAAGGAATATATAAGTGATATCGAGTGTTAAGAGACTATAGTAGTCCAATCCTGTGTTCTAGATTGATATTATTCATGTCATTATTTCTGCTTTAGATGAAGAGGTTATAATTGAAAAGTAATGGTGTACTTTCTGGAAAGAATAATGTCGTACACAGTACGAATCACTATATATTGAAGCTCGCACAAAACGACGAATTATTTAGTTCAATAGTTGCAAATGAGACGTGGTGTATATGGTTTTCAACACCACCCTTCCTGATGTCAAAACCCATAGATAAATGGAAGGGTAGTGTTGAATATAAGACAGAATATTCACCTCAATGTCTGTGATCAATCTGTTTCACAGAGAATTACTTACGAATTATCTCTGTAACAGATGACTGTCCACAACACATGCGTTGACTGCGCGCCGCGTTAGTCATTGGCTCAAAGGCTCGTGCAATGTTTACTTAACACCTAACTGCTTCGGACAAAATGATGCATTTTACCCACTTACACTAAATAGGAAATATTTTTCAACTACAAATACTTCAAACGTCTTTATTTATTTTTCTTTTACCCCCCAAAAATGTTTGAGAATTTAATTTGTCGGAGTAAAAAAGTTAATATGCTGTACTCATTAAGCCTCGTCGATGTCATGCTTATCAGTGATTGCAGCGGCCAAGCGAATATTCACTGCGGGATCAGTTTGGTCTGTGATAAGCAGCAACGGTGGCTAAGTGGGTCGAGAAAGGGGGTGGGCGCGGTGAGAAGAAAGACAACTGTCGAGTTGTTCGGATGGGACGAAGAACAGAGGTCCCGTGTACACGTTCGCGTGGAATTTAATGTAAGAGTAGGCCTGTGTATCCCCGTCTTCATTAGCCATTATAAGCCAAGTGGAAGACCAGTAGGACGTTAAAACCTATTTCATTTCATGTATAAGTGATATCGAGTGGTCTTGTAGAAGTGAGCAAACCCCAGCGGCCAATACCCTATACACATATATCTCTAAATGAAACGACACGACATTCAGTGTTAAGTATTCAAGCATAATTGCATAGTAAGTGATTCTGTTCTTTGTGAGAAAAAATGTAGATCTAAATATAAGCACGTGTATAATAATAAAAATAAATGTTACGAACTGTCTGGTCTCGAGTTATTCATGAATACAATAGAACACTAAAAGCCATTACCCTACAGTTGAATAAGTCGTGTGAATACCAAACCAAGTAGTCAATGGCGGTTTTTTAAAACTAATATCGTTTGTTAATCGCTGCGGTAATAATTTTATCATTTGTATGTAATAAAATCATAATAGACTTAAATCTGTTCGTGTAGGAATTATTGCATAGAAATTTTATGCTTGTGGTATGATCTTTTCGAATTGTATAAAATAAGATTTAATTTATAATATTATACGAATAACGAAATTTTGATATCAGGTAGTTTGATAATTGATAACCACCTAATTAATTGATTTATTAAAGGTTAAGGAGAGGGGGCTGAATGAGTTAACTTGCGTGGTTTCGATCCGACGGTTGTACGTGACCAAGGGTAGGGTCACCTGTCCAACCACGTGGGTTTTCTCCGGATCCTCCAGTTTCCTCCCACTGCCCAAGACCTATATGTACAAGCGAATTAATGAATTGAAATCGAACCATTTGTCGAGTGGACCTTAAATCTCATTTATCTTTTATTGAAGGAAAATTTTGGGTCTAGCGCCCTTCTTTTCTACACCAATCAGGTTAAAGGAGAGGCTCGCAGAGTGCTGTGAGCACCATTTTTCTCTAACAGATCTGTCTGGCAATTGTTATATCGATTTCCAAACGCTTTGGGAGGCTTAACGTACTGCCAATTACATATGGGGAAATCCGTGCTTTCGTCCAATCCGAACCATTAGATAACTTTCCTTGACAAGGGCAAACCAGAAGGTAAAACGTTGAAGAACTTTGAGTTTCCAATTTTCACGTTACACATGTGTCTGGACATTTATTTCTAAGCGATTACTACGATTATCAATTCACTGACTTTGAGCACAATTCATATCCAAGTTTAATATTTTAAAACTGACAGTTTCCGGCGTGGTTCTCCCTTGCAAGTGATGCCGTACAGATGGACTGACAATATACGAAAAACGGATGGGACGAAAAACGGAGGTCCCCTGTACAAATTGGCATATACCTGAAAGAACCATTGGTACGTGGAATTCGATAAAAGAGTAGGCGCAGCGCCGTTGTCCTGGTAAAATGTCCCTCAAAACACAGTGTATTATTTATGACAGTCTTTGTTAGCCCAGTCGAAGCAGAACAGTAAGACATTGCTCCTGATTGCATTCATATCAAACGAAAAGAGAGAGAGAGAGAGAAATAGGGTTTAACGTCCACTCAACACAAATTAGGTCATTTCGGGACAAACACATGGTTTTAATTTTATTTCAATTATTCGCTTGCGCGTAGGGGTCTTTAGCAGTGGGAGGAAACCGGAGTGCCCGGAGGAAACCCAGGGAGTTGAGAAGGCGCCGCTATCTCCATGCCACATACGCTCAAACCAGGGCTCGAAACCACAGCCGCAAGCCAGAGGTGACCGGGCAGCTAGAGGCACTCTAGACCACTAGGCCATCCCAACCCCCCTTCAAACGAAAAGATAATTTTAGTTTTATGTATGTATCTCAGCCATGAGTGATAATGAAACTGGTGCTTTAATTGACATTTGAAATACAAGACAGGTCTGTGTAAATGTTACCTATATTTTACCTGAACTAAATACCAAAACCTATATACATTATTTACCCTAGTCGTACAGGTACACCTTATAACGGTTCACTCACATTAACGAAAGAGACCTGGTGTTATTGATGGTGGCGCTATTTGTTAATCGACAGATTTTCAGGGAGACGTATCTCCTTTATTTCTGGGAGACGTGTCCCAATTCCTTGTCGCTGAGTAATTTTCGCAGTTTTTGGGCGACATGTCTCCTGTTGTTGTCGCTGAGTAATTATTGCAGTTTCTGGGATACGTGTCGCCCTTTATTTGTCGCATTTTCTGGGACACCTGCCCCCCTTCTTTGTCGTTGGGTAATTATCGCAGTTTCTGGGAGGCGATTGTCCTTTCTATGTCGCTGATTTATTTTCGCAGTTTCTGGTATGTGTCTACTTTGGTTGTCGCTGAGTTTCTGGGATATTTATCCCTTTTTTTGTTAATGAGTTATTGTTACCCAGAGGAGTTTCTGGGAACTCTGCCCCCTTTATTTGTTGCGAAGTTATTGGTACCCACAAGGGTTTCTGGGAACGCTGCCCCCTTCATTTGTTGCGGAGTTATTGTTACTCAGTGAGTGAATTTCCGAAAGTTTTTTTTCTCTTTATTTGTCCCAGTTTCTGTGAGATTTGTCCGCTCTATTTGTCGCAGAGATATTGTTGGAGTTTTTGTGACATTTGTCTAATTTATTTGTCGCAGAAATATTGTGGAAGTTTATATAAGATTTGTCTCCTTAATATGTCGCAAAGTTATTGTTGCGTACATTTTACCGTGGATTAAGCAGGGTAACATTTAATATTTCCGAAAACTACAACCAAATAGTTAGAACAGAAAAGAAAACGTTAACATTTAATTATTTCGATGTCTCTCTTCAAACCCGAATATAAATAGACCATGTTAAAGCTATTATCTGTACTCTATAAAACTGCATGTTTAGTCTTTTCTTGCTTCTGTTTACGTTCAATCTTTATGTGCAGTGAACCACCGCGATTCCAGACAAGGAAATTATGTGATTGCTATAAAAACTACTTATTTAAAATCATAGTTTGTATAAATGCCGTTAACTGTAGTAAAATTTAGAGTTTTTTTGTGGCTTATATCTTGATTCAAGCTTTAAAATGAAATGGGGAATAACTTCTTAATTTTCTAGCTAATGAGACAATTTTTGTGCCGATAGGCGCGCTGCGGCCTGCACTTACTTCGTATGTTAACATATCATCGGAACAACTAAACACCTTTCCCTACCAGCATACTCCTCGCAGTGTTCCGTTTGATTAGCTCTCCCGGACCATTGCTTCAGGAATATGCCCTACCAGGCGCTCCGCTCCTAACTGAATTTTCCTCACGAACTTTCTCGACCAATACCATGATCGAACCCGCATCCTCCAGGCTACAGGTGGTTCATATTAACCAACCGACCGTTGCACCCTTTACTAGACTTGGATTTCAGAAGCAGAAACTAATTTTGAAAGATCTCAAAAAATAAAAGTAGATAATCTTACCTGCATGTTTCAATGTAAGTCCATAAATAATAAAAATACATTGAATCTGTCCTGATATTATTCCCCACATCACCGTAAGTTCATTCTGTTTTATTCCACTAATACCCGTCTTCAACTCACTTTCCAAAACTAACACAATCGACAATGACCTCTTGACGTCGTGACCCCCGCACTATTTTTGTGTAACGTGACGGCACAGTGTATAAACCAGTTGGTATAGCGAGTTAGGCGAATGTGTGTTGTTGCCTGTTGACAAGAGACGAATCAAGCCCTGAGTGAACAGGTTTTAATCCAACCTACATGTTTTATAGTGAGCCAAAGAACTGTTATATCATGTTGACTAACTTGTCTATCGTTTTAAATAACACCGTGCATTAATTAATCTACTCATACCTGTTATATTAAAATTTCGAGGGATTGACATTTCAAAGGCAACTCTGAATTTATATTTTAAATGAATTGATGTAAATTTTGTGTGGCTGTGTTTACTAGGGATCGAGGGGCGCGCTGGTTAAGTGGATAAGACGCTGACTTGCAAGCTTGAGGTCGAGTGTTCGATCCCTGTATTGGCCGAGAACTTTCATCCTGATTTTCCGTTGTGGCTTCCTTCTGTCATTGCTGCGGGGCAGAGGGCCTGACAAGGATTGGTGTGTAGTTGTCGGGATGGGACGAAATACAGAGATCTCGTGTACACACATTTGCATGCACGTAAAAGATCTTTCCCCGTAGCACATTGATTGTGCCCGTCTTCATTAGTCCATTTCGGAGCAGAACAATAAGAACGTTAAACCCCAGTTCATATTATTTCACAAGGGATGTAAATTTCATAGGCAACACTTTAACGTAAATAATCCGGTGTGGGTTAGTTTACCATGGATCGAAATTTCAAAGGCAACTCTGAATTTGCATTTTGATTGAAATAATATTACTTCTGTGTGGGTAACTTTACCACGGATCGAAATTTCAAAGGCAACCCTGAATTTGTATTTTGTTTGAAATAATATTACTTCTGTATGGTTGAGTTTACTAGGAATCGACATTTCAAAGACAACTTTTATTTATATATTAACTAGATTGATGTATATAAATTTTGTATGTCTTACGGGGTTTGTTTTTCTCTTAGTGCAGTTCTCCTGTGATTACTATTAGAGCCGAGTTTTGGCACTTCCACTGCAGAATAATGATCTCGCTGTTGGGTTCCCCCTGTCTGGTGACTACACTTTATTTATTAATGTTTGGGGGGGGGGGGTGGCCTAGTGGTCTAGAAGTCAACTGGGAAACTATCACCATTCAGAAGACGACCGACGTCAAGACTTGAAGACCCGGATAAAACCCACGGGTTTGGACATGTAGGCGACTTTACTCATTGCCAGGTACAACAGGGAATCAAAACCACGCCAGTTGACTCAATGACAGACCTTATGATACAGCGCGCATGTTCTAACCATCCGGCCATCCACACACCCCTCTCCAGAAGAGCGCCATATCCAAGCCCCCTGACTAAATCTTCCACCCCTCGGATAGTTGCTAAAATATAATTTTATCTGTTAAAGATTCTTCTAATCTAGTCCAATTTCCTACGGGAACCCCCTTACTGGGAAATCTTAGCAACACAACTGAGAAAGACCAGACAGACAGAGAGAGAGAGAGAGAGAGAGAGAGAGAGAGAGAGAGAGAGAGATGGGGTTTAACGTCCGCTCAACACAAACTAGGTCATTTCGGGACTAACATATGGTTAATTTTATTTCAATAATTCGCTTGCGCGTAGGGGTCTTTAGCAGTGGAAGGAAACCGGAGTGCCCGGAGGAAACCCACGAGGTTGAGAAGGCGCCCCTATCTCCATGCCACATACGCTCACACCAGGGCTCGAAACCACAGCCGCAAGCCAGAGGTGACCGGCCAGCTAGAGGTCGAAGCGCGGCACTTTAGACCACTAGGCCATCCCAGCCCACCAAGACCAGACAGGGGTCTCTGATCAGCTCAGCAAAACAAGACCCCATATGTAGATTGTAAAGGACATATTGGATTAATTACATGTTTAATTAGAACACAGCCAGTTCGTGAAGAACAGAAGTGTAGAGTTGAAAAGTCAATATCATATGTATTATCAAAAACAAGCCGGAGTCAACAAGTTCTATTCATTTAAATAATCTTTTGATTTGATGAAAGTAAAGATCATTTGGTCGCACATGGTAACGGGCCATCTTGTAAACCTTCCCATTGAAATCACCAGAAATGGTCACGGGAAAACTTATCGTTACTAAAATAATCGAGCACAAAATAAATCCAGTACCAGAAAAATAGAACGAGCGCACGAGAAATGTGATGATATGGAATAAATGTGATTTGAATAAATACTGACCTATATCAACATATGTAATGAAAACTACATACACGTGCTTTATATATACACTTGTACTTGTCTATATGATGATATATAAATACCACCTACAGATATATATAAAATACACATGTACCTCTCTTATATTTACTCTTATACACTCAGACTTTCTTGGTTTACTTTCTCTTATTTAATTGTCGACATGGTGGTTTAGTTAGTATGATGCTAGCTCATTACCAAAGAATTCCAGGACCCTTTCAGATAGCAGGCCCCGTATGCATATTGGTATAAACAGGGAGTGAGAAATGGGGTTTAACGTCCACTCGACACAAACTAGGTCATTTGGGGACTAACTTATGGTTTAATTTTATTTTAATAATTCGCTTGCGCGTAGGGGTCGTTTGCAGTGGGAGCGGGAAGAGAGGCATCCGGAGAAAACCCGCGAGATTGGACAGGCGACCCTACTTCTTGCCACGTACAGTCGGTAATTCGAAACCACACCCGTTAACTCGATGACAGGCTTTATGATACAGCACTCATATGCTAACTATTCGCCCCCCCCCACTCACACACACACACATATTAGTATAAGTGTTAAAGAACCCCTGGTGGTTCGAATTTGGGTAAAATATCCCCCAAAGCACACTTCATGTCATATGAATGAAATGGGGTTAAACGTCCTCATTTTCTGCATCAACTTTGCTAATGAAGACGAGCTTATGCCAGAAATGTGTTATGAGGGCAATTATTTCCGATCGGTGGTGATACGATCTACGGCCATCCAAACGACTAGACAGCTTTCCTTGTCAGGCCCGCTGTCCTGTATCACTGACGAGGCGAAACCACACCTAAAAATCCGGATGAACTTTATCAGCCAAAAGAAGGTGTTAGCAAGTTGTGTAATCAATGTGGCAGTTGGAATTCGGTAAAGGAGTAGGCGGAAACGCCACTGCCCAGGCAATATTTTCCATCATAGCACACTTCGTTCCTTGGTTATATTGCTGAAGAAAGGTAGGACGTTAAACCTCATTTTATTTAGGGTGCAAGCCCTTAACATCCTGCAAACATATCGAAAAGAATTATAACATCTCGTTATCTTGTAAGCTGTAAGGGAGTAAAACTTATGCTCAGGAGAATGAACGATTGAGTCTGTTTTGTCTAATGACGTCATATATATATGTAATAACGGACCATGTCGGTGGAACGTTTTGCGATGATTTTGGTTCACTTTTATATGCAATAATTGTTGTAATGTTAAGTTTGCTATGGGAAGGTGGAAATTTACAAGATGGGGGCGTTTCCGTCTAGACATCAACGAATTAAAACACGCATGGGTACATTGACATACGTAGGTGTATGGTGTCACCAGAACCTTTGTCCATCCCACTTTTGCCATCCCTTACAAATCTGGAAGGTCGTTCGCTGGGATTCGACACCGAGTGTCCAGGCCATACACTCACCGTTAACAAAACAAGGATCGTGATGGGTTATTTTATTTGTAAAACACAATACAACATGACAACATTAAGATTTACAATAATAATTTGGGGGTTAACATGTAACATGATCAAATCCTGTCCAAGAGTTCCAAAAAGCCTAATTACCAAAAGTGTCGGTATTGTCACAAGACACACAAGGCGTTGAATTGCAATCAAAAATCGCAGCTAAGCGCATTGGGATACTTTTTTCTAAATTGCTAAATGCAAGTTTAATGGTAAAAACTTTAATATTAATAGATTTTGCATATATTCATGGATTTTTTTTAAAAATTGAAATGTTATTGTTTACATTAATGTTAGTGGAAAGTTTGATAGAAAGCGTGTTTTCATACAATTAAATTAAAAGAACAATTCAAACTTTTATGTAGGGTTATGTCGTATTACGATAGATATTGGGAGACACTCGCATTTCAATGTTTAACGAACTATAGAAATGAATTACATTTTATGTAACAGTTTAAAATTATTTTGATATACTAACCCATAAAACATACAGGAAAAGACCTAATTCAAAATTACTGATATGCCCATAACTCTTACTGTCCCGGGTTCGATGCGAATTTTGGCCGCGAAACTTCAGTGGGAATTTCCAATGAACTATAGAATTAAATTACATTGATGTATAATTGTAAAATATTAAAATCCAAAATCAAGATAAGACCAATGTTAAAATTATGGATATGCCCAAAACTCTATACGGATGCTCGATTCACAGTCCAGAACGCCCCGAATCGACAGAATTACAATCGAGTGACGCAGAATTCAGTCCTGTCACAGTTCTGCCAGTCCCGACAGCTGAGGTGGAGTGAGTAGAATCGTGACGTATTCCTAGGTAAAAAAATATGTTTCAGCTGTCATGATTGGTTGAGATATTTTTTATACGGTCGACACATGCGTTGTACTCCGAAATTCTTCTTTTCACTCGATTGACACCAGTTTTGGGATTTAATTCCGGAACTGTGAATCGAACATCCTCTTACTGTTCATTGGGATTTTCCAGCTTGATTTCTCGTTTTAAGATGTGCAATGCCAGGGTTCTAGCAGGAAAAGGTGACTAGTTGTTCAGACGGCGTGATGAAGCACCGAGGTCCGGTGAATATCGTCGGAAATCGTAATAAAAGTAGGCCGTAGCACTCCTGTCCTGGAAACATTAGCCACATAGCACACTACGTCTGTATCCCTCTTTTCTTTGATAGAAAAGTAACACATTAAACGTCATTGCATCTGAAAATGCTTTCTTTAATTTGCTCAGAAAACCCGTTTAAAATTCCAACGCATCCGGAAATTACGGATTTAATATTCAAAAACTATATGTTCACAAATAAATAGATATAAACCACAACATATTACACAAATATACAACCAATACATCGACACTGTTCACAATAATAATGATACACTATATAAATGTAAGGGAGATAATCCACATTAAATAGTCTATTTAAATTCATCAATGATCAAACGTGTTCTAGTCCTTTGCGTCTTAACGAATCAGTCAGCGTGACCAATCTCATTAATTAACAGGTATGGATACAGAATTGGGAGTCTGGGTAGGGGAGGGGATGCGTACACCCCTTTATGCGTTCTATTATATAAACATAAAATAACCCTAAATTTACTGTTTTTCATCCACCTGTTATGAAACAAGAAATATGCATTTTTATTACTTCATAGTTAGTAATTATATTATATACCATGTTATAAAACCCACTTCATAAGCCCAGTTCAGGAGCAGAAATGTAGGACGTTAAACCCCATTTCATTCCCTTATACAAATAGCTTAGCAATTATTATATTAAAGTAACGATAATCCACGGTAATCTGTACTCCGATTGATTATTTTTAACATTTAACTAAGAAAACAAAATCAAAATATCAAATACCGGCTTTTTTTTTAGAATGGCGTATTTTTTAATGGCGGCGTACGAATCACATAGCAAACAGTAGGAATTAATGAAATTTCAATTCATCATAACTTTGTAAACACTGAACTGACTTGAACTATGTTCCGTGCGCGAGGCCACATGTTCCCTGGGTAGAACCTATGGGATCGGGCACATTATAAAAACAAAGGTTCGTTGTCCTTGTGGCGCGTTACAAGGTCAAACGGGAACAGGCCATAAGGGAACAGCCTGTGGATGCAGGGCCTAAAAGCCCCATAGACCAATCCTGTATCCGCCCCTGAATGAGAAATGACATATCCCCATGAGATGGTGTGCATGGTAGATCGGTTTCGTGTTTAAACATATTATTAATTCAAGAACGATCAGCAATGACACTAAATAACATTTTACAATTACGCATATTTTGTGGATTTTTTATTGTCTACCGCCAGTTCTTCTACCCGTGCCTCGTCTTCTCTGGTTACCTCCCCTTTGTCGTCGTCCACCGTTACCTCTACCACTGTCAGATTGTCGGACACATTCAGTGTTGTACAGTTCCAACTGTCGTCCAGACTGACACGCATGTCGACGAGAACTGCCGAGGCTTATACAGCGGCCGTCATGGTACACTGTCTGAAAATATCAAAAATGATAAACTATAGTCCGGGTTTGTCAGGTACCTCTACAGCCATACGCCCAACAACAATAAGAGATTCGCGGTGGCTAACTGAGTAAATCGCTGGCACGCTCACCAGCAGGTCTCGGGTTCGCTCCAAGTGTTTACCGAGATTTGTAATCGTGGTTCCCCCTGGTCAGGAACTGCGAGGTTCTGTGTACACTTTGGCGTGTTCGATATAAAAGTAGGTCGTAGCGCCGGCGTTCGGTCAAAATTTCGTCATAGTATACTGCATCGCGCATGCCCGTCTTTACTAACACAGTCATTTCATTTCCCTCAACAATTTCAAAGTCGTCTACTCTGTTAAATAATACCACCCATCTCCTTCGATTTATGAGTTAAACATACCAGTCATTTCTGAACCTTTATTTCGTCTACTGGTTACCAAATAATCTCGATCTCATCTACGAATTCCGTCTGTATGTTTGAACGACCCATGCGCCATGCATGTCTCGACCTTCCAGTCGACACCACCAACTGCAATGTCGTCAAAGCGGCAACATTTTGGGCGGGAAAGAGCGAGACAAATTGCCCGAAATACGAGATAATCTTTTTGATCTGACGTACCTCTTCAACCCCGACTTGACATTCCACCTCCTCGGGTCGTAGAGGGGCCGGAGTAAAGGCATTTAAGTCACCATTTTCAAACAAACGCTGAAAATCTTCTCGGACTCCCTGTAAAAATTAATGTATGAAAAAATGTTTAAATACTCTTCAAAAAGGTCGTAGTTTTTAATGTCATTATGCAAGGATAAAATAAATTCATTATTAAATTGGTTTTAAAGGTAGGGTCATTAATTGTGACTGGTCATACTTTTTTCCGAAATTTGTTTTCGCTTGATTACACCAAGACACAAGAGTTTAAAATCAGAATGTTCTCGGTTTCTAAATCAGTTGCACATGTAAACACTCAACGAACGAACCAAGTGATCCCACATAGGAACGAGGTCCAAAGCAACAACGTTATTGGTTGGTTGCAAGCAGGTGAATCCCAGCCAGATATAGCCAGACTGCTGAATGTTTCCCCATCCCTAAGTACCATTTCTCGCCTTTGGGAAAGGCACTGACAGCGTAGTTCAACATGTGACCGCCCAACCTCGGGCCAAACAAGAGTGACCCCACTTCCCCTTGGTCGTCACTTCCGGTTACGTCAATACATAATAGGAATATTTGTGATTGAATACATTTGTCAGGATATAAAGAGCTGAAATAAACTATACGAAAAATTGTTTGCTTAATATGGAAGACAAAATAATCCATCACGGTCCATATAGCAACAATGTTAATGATAGGTCTATGTTATGATATATAAATGACAAGCTAAACATTGCTAAACATAAAATAACTACAATAGCTGGGACTACAAACTGATATAGCTGGGACAACAAACTGATATAGCTGGGACTACAAACAAATACAGGTGCGGATCCAGGATTTTTTGCAGGGGGGGGGGGGGGGTCTAGGTTTGATAATTGCTTAACTAATTGCGCTCAACCGATAATTTGGTAAATTAGATTCAATTTGGTTCATTCTGACGTATTTCCGGAAGGTAAATTCCAAAATCACAGGTCTAAATCGCCAATAAAATCGCATAAAAAAATTTTCAAGCCTGAGCAGGGGGGGGGGGGGGTCCGGACCCCCTGGACCCCCCCTCTGGATCCGCGCCTGGAATATAGCTGGGACTACAAATAGTCCGGGGGCTGAGGGGGATCCTGTGTGCAATCATATGTAAAGTTCGCCCGGCGACACACGCATTGGCCCACTCACAACTTATTTACGATGAACATTTCTAGATTTGTGAATATTGTATACGCCATTGTTCAAGATAAAAACGTTTGTCAAAATACGGTAGTTTATATCTCTAGATCTTAATAAAGTATCCATTTTTTGTCACATAATCAGACAAATTCTTCTGACTATTTGGTTGAGTAAAACCAGTATCCTGATCAACTGTTTGTCCTATACTGAAATTAACAATGATAAATTGTTCTTCCGGCAGAGTGAATGGTCTGTGTGAAATCCCTGACCCTTAAAACCCTAGAAAAGACACCAAGTTTATACTCCTCGCTCAATTGTGCACCTTGACAAGCTAGCCAAAAGGGCGTGGCGGCCATTTTGCGGCCATCTTGGAATTCACCATTACCCGCTACTTTTTTTACCTTAAAAAGATTTCCTTGACCCCAAAAACCTAAATCCAGATGGAGTTATATCGGGTACGGCGGCCATCGTGGACGCCATCTTGAATTACACCTTTCTGCCCCTGTGACAAAGTGATCTCTACATCATATTGAAATATAAATATACAGATAGAACTTTCTGACCTCTGCTGATTTTTGATCATTAATGATATTGACGTGTTCAACTCGACACAACTTCTTCAAGGCACGGACTTAATAAAACAGCTAATGTGTTCAATATGTTATTTACGGACTACACACGAATGGCCTCTGCTCGTTTTGACAATAGGCACGATTTCATTCACGATCTTATTAAATATGCAGTGCAGTTACAGATACTATAATCTCATAAATAAACAATGCCAAATATGTACATCGCTTGTGTATCACTTTTCTTAATTAACTGTATGCTTTATAAGCCGGAGTTCACTGTTAGTTTCAGAAGACTTGGAATGGCGCTCCTCCCGGAGTATGCCTATTTCATGCTCTCAATAAAGGTCTATCAACTATGCTGATATTCTGTTAGCTGTATGTAGTGTTACAGATATCAGATTTGGATGCCGTGACCGTCCTGGGTCGTATCAGATTTGGCGCCGTGAATCAGTGAACCAGACAGAACGGGATCCAGTCCCATGAAGCCGCAGGCAATCTTGTTAGACAGAATTCTCCAGTTAATCTGCAAGTTGAAAAGATTTTGGTTTCATTAGTAATCAACCGGGATTGTTAATTACAATTAGTCAAGATATCAGATTTGGATGCCGTGTTGCTGTGACCGTCCTGGGTGGTATCAGATTTGGATGCCGTGACTATATGACCCTGGGAGTGAATCGCGATACCAGCGGGAAGTCCCTAACGGTGATCATGGGCCAATAATTACAGCCACAGCCATCAGTCGTAACCGGGAGGAAACCCATGGAAGAAAAAGATTCCAGTCGTTTTTACGGTAGGTACATATTTCCTTGTAACTGACAATGGAACGCCAAAAATGACCAAGGGGTAATTTTAAAATTGTTTAAAGATTAGGGATTTGATCAATATAAAGTTTTCGAAAAAAATGGCAAACTAGTAAATAATTTAGTTAAGTAAATAAGAGTTAGGTTTACATATGGGTAAAAAATTTCTATAAACGTCGGAATAGATAAGAATTCTAAAATTGAAACGGTATAACGACGCAAAAAGAAATACAATGCAGCCTCCGTTTTATAAGGTTATAGATCGTAATAATGTAATGTAGTGTGATGTCCCAATAATGTATATATATGTGTTTAACCAGGTTTGGTTAACGTGTGGATCTGTGTAAAATCCGTTTTTAAGTTTAGGGTAAAGGAAAATGCCCAAGGAAAATTTAAAACTTAATGGCCCTTTGTGTGGGTTGGTATTAGGTTTTAAAAAAATGTTTAAATTGAAACTGGGTGCATTGCAATATATAGCGAGTAGCTTATGCAATATAACTGTTTCTGAGTTATTCGTGTTGTTTTGTTAAAAAATTATAAAGGAGAATAAGTTTTAAGTAATATTCAAACCAAAAACAAAGTATAACGTGGTAAAATGGATAATTTAAAGTTGAATTTGAATGTGCGATTAGCTGTCGAATACATTTTGAATTACCTGATATACCATGAGTAGTGTTGCGTAAAACTATACTAATGTATTGGAGACGTCAAGAATTGTAAATTGTTATTTTGTTATATGTGATAAATGTCAGGAATATCATAACTTATGGATTATGGTTATTTATTTTATTTTACAACCAGGAGTATAATACAATTAGGGTCTTGAAATAAATACTGAACCCTTGGATTCTAGAAGCTGTTTCTCGTTTGAATTCAGAACGAAATGTTAATAGGGAGTATCTATATGGACATCTCACACAGGCACATGTCTGTCTTTTCTGTTCTCCGCGTGTAAGATAGCACCCCTTGGCTACAAGCTTGTGATATATACACGAAGCGCTATATAGCACCAATGTTAAGACGGGTTATAATCTTAACCTGTCACTGTCACTTAGTAAAGCTGACTACTAATGAGTTTCAATGTTATTAATGACTTTAGGTGATAAGTACTAATTAATACTGCTTATTTTTACTTAGGGGCAGATTAAATTGTATTGTTAATAGTTTATTCACTTAAAAGTAAATACAATTTTGATTTTAAATAAACTTAAGTGTAAGAATATGATTAAGTATTATTACATCCAATTAAAATCAATGTTGTAAATTAAGGGTAATGTAATTGTAATTGGTCTAATTTAGCAAGTACATTGATCATTTATGGGATTTATTGTGCCCTATCTTAACGTACCGCAACGTTGAACCAGACAGGGGAATTCCAGTATCTTAACGTACCGCAACGTTGAACCAGACAGGGGAATTCCAGTGTGTCAAAAGATATGGCCCTCAAGCACAGTTTGCAGAAGTGTTTACGTTCATCCAATTAGCTGTGTAAGAAAAAAAAAAGAACAATTCTAACATGACCTGAACTTAATCAGTGGTGGCAACAGTGAAATTATTGACATTGAAAAAGTGTTTTTTGTTGATTTTTTTTTCGGTTGGAACGTATAACCGAGTATTTATGTTGAACTTATATTATTGTAGCATGTTTATCAATGTAATTGTTTTTATAGAATTAGGACTTGAATTTGTGATGTCCATATTAATTCTTTTCAAGTGTTGATATTGATATTGTATTGTATTTAATGTATGTTAGATAACGATAATTTAGGGGATGGTGTCGGGTAAGACCGAGGACGAGAATACGCTCCATGGAACAGATGTTTCCACACCAGCACCAAGAAATAAACAAGTGTCATTCACTTTGTCATAATTAATCAAGAGGAATGCCAGAATTTAATGGTATAATGGTATCGTCCTACAAAAGTCAAGGACCTAGTGTTCCGAAAATATCATATAACTATATAATCGTGTGTGTTTTCATTACTATTATTATATCGTGTGTGCTCTTCTTAATTCGTGTGTGATTTAACTTAATTGTGTGTACCTTTAATTGATAGAGATGAAGACAGTGTCCCACCTGTGAGAATGGTATTAGTTATTTATTTTTAATAAATAACTTAAATGGGTGGGGATGGAATGTGACAAAGTGATCTCTACATCATATTGAAATATAAATATACAGATAGAACTTTCTGACCTCTGCTGATTTTTGATCATTAATGATATTGACGTGTTCAACTCGACACAACTTCTTCAAGGCACGGACTTAATAAAACAGCTAATGTGTTCAATATGTTATTTACGGACTACACACGAATGGCCTCTGCTCGTTTTGACAATAGGCACGATTTCATTCACGATCTTATTAAATATGCAGTGCAGTTACAGATACTATAATCTCATAAATAAACAATGCCAAATATGTGCATCGCTTGTGTATCAATTTTCTTAATTAACTGTATGCTTTATAAGCCGGAGTTCACTGTTAGTTTCAGAAGACTTGGAATGGCGCTCCTCCCGGAGTATGCCTATTTCATGCTCTCAATAAAGGTCTATCAACTATGCTGATATTCTGTTAGCTGTATGTAGTGTTACAGATATCAGATTGTGTTACACCCCGTATCTGGAATGTCTACCCAAGGTTTTTTTTCAATCTCCCATGGGTACCCTACAGGGATCAAGAGTCAAAATTAGGGAACATATGATTGCACACAGGACCCCCCCCCCCTCAGCCCCAGGACTAAAACGGATATAGCTATGACTACAACTTATATATCTTGGGTTACAAACGGATATAGCTGGGGCGACAAACTATAACTGGGTTGTAGCTGGGATATGATATGATATGAATATAATCAGTGGCGTACCCAGAGTTTGCGCCACAAGCGGCCACCAAAATACCGATCAAACATATTTAACCTGATAAAAATTGCATTCGTTGAAAAATAAGGTTGTCAGGCGTATTCTAACCTTCGTTTGTCCTGACGGAAGCCCCCCACCCTTTTTAAAGCTGTAGACCAACAACACCTCGCCCCGACCCCACCCGGCTACGACACTATGTACGCTACTGAATATTAAATAACTACTGCAAACAAACCACACACAAACGTTATTTCTACACGGGGCACCAACCCTTTACGTACTCAAAACATTGATACATGTACAGTATCTATTTAGATAGAGACATTACGACATATATCTAAAAGAAGCTCTACAGAAACGGTGCTGTGGATCGTCCATTATTCTTTCCAATCGATTACAGCGTAACACATGAATCGGCATTAATCGGAGTCCTAAACTCTCCGAAGTTTTAGGCAAGATCCCAGATCAAAGAGAAGGACTGCAATATTACGCATGTATCAGTTATTTCAACTGAATAGAATTCAAATGGAACTCGGGAGACATTTGATTAGACGATGAAAATAGATAATCTCCGCCCAAACCCCAACTCTAAGATCCAAGTGTAGCAATGGCTGCCAGCAGTAATATCGTTAATATCATGGATTGAAGTGTGACGCTAGTGACATATACAGCGGGTAATACCGTGGATACATGACGTTAGCTATGAAATGGGTAACATTATTTATAACATGGGTTTATGTGTGACGTAAAATATGTAATACAGAATTATACCGTGGATGCATGTGTGACATACACAATGTGTCTCACCATTTATACCATGGATACATGTGTGACGTGCTGGATATATCATTTAAACCATGGATACATGAGTGACGTGTTGGATATATCATTTAAACCATGGATACATGTGTGACGTGTTGGATATATCATTTAAACCATGGAAACATGTGTGACGCTTGATGTTACATACAAAATGGGACATCCGAAGTACATCATGGATACACGTGTGGCCCATATATATATAACCGACGAATGCTATTTAAACCATGGGTACATCTTATAGGTGTGACGCTGCTGCCTAATTGTATGTAAAAACCAATAAAGCCCCAAACCATTAAAAGGGATTAACATTTTATAATGCACTGGCAAACAACTAACCCCAATACAAACTTACCTAAACGCAAACTACATATTTTGGACGCCCATCTTCGTTAGTCCGCTTGGTGCAGAAAATTGGGACGTTAACCCCCATTTTATTTCATTTCATATATGGACGAGCGAGAGAGAGAGAAATGGGGTTTAACGTCCACTCGACACAAACTAGGTCATTTTGGGACTAACATATGGTTTTATTTTATTTCAATAATTCGCTTGCGCGTAAGGGTCTTTAGCAGTGGGAGGAAACCGGAGTGCCCGGAGGAAACCCACGAGGTTGAGAAGGCGCCCCTTTCTCCATGTCACATACGCTCACATCAGGGCTCGAAACCACAGCCGCAAGCCAGAGGTGACCGGCCAGCTAGAGGTCAAAACCCGGCACTCTAGACCACTAGGCCATCCCAACGCCCCTCATATATGGACGAAAGCATGGACAAGTAATGCTGAAACCCCATCGATAGTAATTACACAGCGATTCAACATAGATCACATGTGCTTGAAAACAGTTAAATAAGGGACGATCTCACGCTAGACCAGTTAGAAGTACAAAACAGTAAATAGAAGATGGGAGAAATTTAGAATACAGATGCATTATGTAAGATTTAAATAAAGATATCAGGTGCGGATCCAGGATTTTTTGCAGGGGGGGGGGGTCTAGGTTTGATAATAGCTTAACTAATTGCGCTCAACCGATAATTTGGTAAATTAGATTCAATTTGGTTCATTCTGACGTATTTCCGGAAGGTAAATTCCAAAATAACAGGTCTAAATAAAATCGCATAAAAAATTTTTTAAGCCTGAGCCCCCTCCCCCTCTGGATCCGAGCCTGGATATGTGGACGTGTGTATATGTTCGCCCATCATGCTTTGTCGCCGCGATCCACCCCCACATATGTGGTATCAAATTAACGCGCAGCATGACTTCGTGAATGATTTATGAAGATCAAGATCATGTATTATTTTAACACACCCAAAATCAATGTTGGACGTAAAAAATAGTCCAATAATAGTAACAAGTGATGTTAGCTAGTGGGAAAGCATGCAAGAAAGAAGATGACGAGTAAACAGACCTTCGGTCCAGGGCGAATCCGATTATAGATTAAAAATTCTATTCAGATTTTATGGGCTTGCAATATTAATAAATGAGACCAAAACAAAGGCCTGCAAAAGGTACAATTAGCTCTTACATTGTGCATCTTTAAGAAAAATAAAATTCAGTTTGTATACGTACGCGGGGAAGGTGTCCCAAGTCAATATTCCCAAATGTCTACAAAAAGCAACAATAAAAATGGATGGAACGTTAAGAGCAACAAACAAAAGTATCGCTTAAGGGACCAAGAACAGACTGTCGATAGAAACGTCCTATGTGGAAAGTTGTTTAGGGTTAGGGTAAGGTTTAGTGCCAGGATTCGTGTTAGCTAGTCTTGTTTACATCTCGAGACCTGCAGTGCAGACCTAACACTAACCAACAATCCTCAATATGACGTCATATGTGCTAGACCGTCTTCGATCTAGCGTTCTTCGATAGAAACTTTAGTTAAGTCAAATTGAGAATAACATACAGTATTTTTTGTTTCTGTGGTTACGTATGCAATGAATCGTATGAAATGAAATGCGGTTGATAGTGCCGTCATTCTAGCACTTCGACAATTTTAGGACTGGCATATAAGGTGTGGAGGTAGGGGAGGGGTTGTAGTTTTTCTAGTACAGCGGCATGTCTTTCCTATCGTGTTCCAGATCCCAAGAAACATCCCTTCATTGCACACCGCATGGCGCCTGCCCGTCTTCATCAACCAGGTTGGCGCAATGAACTTGCACGTTAAACCCCATTTCATTTCATTTTCAAATTTAATGCATCTGGTCGTGGTCCCTTTAAGCGTTTTAGCAAACAAATGATAAGCGCTTTGGATCATGTTTTTATGATAATTAAAGTGAAAGTTGAAATGTTTTTATTAATTAAAGGACAATTTTGGTGTCAGTCATCACCACCTATGTTATCAATCGTCACTTCAGTCATTTATATAGAAGGGTAACTCGTGTTTTCCTTTTGCGTTCGTCACTCCCCTTTCATGTTCTCTGTGTTAAAGTTATATTTGAAACGTGTTTAACCAGTTCTATCACACATGTGATAATGACTGACACCAATATTATCCTTTAATATAGCCTTTTACGTAAGAAAATGAAAATCAAATTATTAAATAATAAATTAGCGTGTCATGTTTTAATGAAAGTTAAAATGAATCTTGTATCTTGAAAGAAATAATAAATAAAAGCATATCCAAATCCAGAATCTTATACTAAATTTATTTTAGATTATTTTTTATACCAAGGATAGATGACGGAAAACTTACCCTCGATATTGGATTGTCTCCCCGACGATCCCGAGTTGATCTCTTTTCTTTTGATTCGACATTTAACTGATTGGCTTGATCTGTGCTGGCTACACAGCCCCATAGAAACAAAAACAGGATATAGTCTGTGAGTCTCATCTTCTGTTCAAATAATAAAACCTGGAAAATAATTCAAGAAATGTTTCAACCACGGTTCATGTCGCGAATCTCCAACGAGTCTTCTTTTGTCATTGTGAGAGCCCTTTATGAGCCAAGAACGGACCGTGATGTCACCACAGCCATCTTGGTATAACGTCATATCACATATCAAATGCAATAGTCAAAGAATGTGACGTTTCATGTCGACCGTACTTGAATTGGTGGAACCTCAGACTTTTCTTGAAGAACAAGAACAAGAAATTATAACAGCAAGATTACCAAGTGTACATAGCTACTTGTTCAAAAATGTCCGGCGCGGTATGCCGAAGATTTATAATAAATCTAACTCCGAGTGTTCGTATGTTTGATGCAAATACAAAAAATAAATACCGGTTAGGCCAAATAAAACAAACATCTTTGTTTCCGGTTATTTGGCCGAAAATAAAAACAGGACCGATCGTTCGATGGGGTTATCTTTTTCGGTGGGGGACCGTCGGTGGACAAAAGTGGGACGTTAAACCCCATTTTATATCAATTGTAAACACAAACGCAGGCATTTTCCCTTTGGCCTAATGTGTCAACTATGTATGAGGGTGAGATTTTAATTATCCTCCAAAAACATTTTTAAAAGAAGGACTCGATTCATACAAAAGATCGTAGGATATTTTGGAACTAGATATTCTCAGCTTATCATGCATTCAAGTAAAAAATGTCTTTACCGTTCTGTTTAACCGAATTCTGTTCTGTAAACTTTAAGGTAGTAAGCGAGTCTATGATAATGAATTCTTTGATAAACGCAGGCGACTCTAATCTTATGTGTTGGATAATGTCAAGAAATCAAACAATAATGGCAGCATATTTAGAAGTAAAATTGTGAAAGCAAGTAATATTTGCAGGAGAGAGAGGCGGAAAGGTGAGGGGGGGGGGGCGTTGATCAGCATCTGAATCTCTCTCACAGCTCACCATACATTCCTACGTCGCAGGGCGAAAGTTGTTTTTAGTCTTCCTCTCCCTTTCCCCATTTGTATGGCGAATTTTGTTGACTGTTTGGTGTAGAATCGACAAAATGGATTTGAAATTAAATTTGGTGAATATTCATGATTTTGAGGCGGAAGGATACTAGAGTTTAGAGGTTGGTTAGGTTAAAATGTTGCGCCGAAAATTGCATGTTTACTTCTGACTACTTCCAGCTTGCGTATCTCTAGTTTTTCATGAAGAACCTCATACGTGCTTTTGGGCAAGGCGTTGCCATGACTTGCTCCATATGTGGTGAAAAGCGTTGTACCCAACAAAAATTTTGGGACGAGTTTGGGAGCCGGTCTAAAAGTCAATGGGGAAATCCGTGATCCGTGGTCTGTACACGTCTTTTAGTTACAGACTTAACAAACCAGACCAAGCAGGGGTGAATTGGGCCATCCGGCGATCGCCCGAAGGGCCGGTCGGACAAAAAATAAAGAAAAATAATTTTGTCCAATTGGCCAAAAAAAACTTTTTCTGTTGAACATTATATTGGGGATGAGGTATTGGAACGGCCCCGTCCGGGCGCCGCGGTCAGTGAAAGGGGCCGCTCCGACACTTGAGCCCGGACCGGTTCCTGGCCCCAATCCGCCCCTGAGACCAAGAGCTATTTGTTTACCATTTTAACAACTTTGATGTAATCATATAGAAACATAAGTAGCTAGTCCATGTACATAAGCAGGCGTTACGTCTCATCCACTGCGATTTGCATTATTTTGAGTTCTGACTCGTTTCATTAAGATCTGTACTATTTGCACATAGTTGCAAATCAATGCTCCGAATTTGTGTGTGTGTGTGTGTGTGTGTGGGCGGGGGGGGGGGGATAAGCGCGCATTTATATTGAATGGTGACCATCTTGGACGTCATTTTGAATTTCACGTCATAGTGACGTTTTAGCCTAAAATTTGTAGGATTTTTGTAATCTGTAGTATCGATTTCCTAGACACCATACGTGCCATTAGAGGGCAATATTCACACGTTATTTAGGAATTGGTGATCTCGTAGTGATTCCTGGACATTCTGCACTCCGACCACAACAACAAGACCTGGAGGGAGTTTAAATAAAATGAAACGGGGTTAACCATCCTACTATTAAGCCCCGACTGCACTTATGAAGACGAGCATACGTCATGCAGTGTGTTGTGTGGGAAAGTTTGAACCAGACAGCGGCACTACGACCTATTTTTATATCGAATTCCAACTGCCACGAGTTAATTTTTTACGCACAAGCCAATGTGTTGACTGGATCTCGGTTTTTCGTCCCATCGGAATAACTATACACTGTCCCTTGCACAAGGATCGAACCCAGAACCCCGTATTAGCGAACCAACGTCTTACTCACTGAGAGACTTTAAACACCATAACCAATAAGAATTGACCGAATAATGACGTCATTTAATTTAAAAAGGAACCAGACTATCCATTTCTCAGACAGTTTCAGTTCTAAAATATCCCTTTGCGTTTATTTTTCTATTGTCAAAAAGATGTAACCGAAATCAAGACGATCAACTTTTATCAAGAATTTACAAATGTTTTACGAAATTTGAACTTAACAAAAACAACATTTTTCACATGAATAATGATTAGTTGCCAAGATCCACCTTAAAATGTCTACTGAATCGAGATATGTCAGAAACATAAGATTTAAGTCAATTTTATATAAATCAATTTATTGTTGTCTGTTTCAGAACGTATTTAATTTTTGCATGCGCCAGTGTAATAGTAATCGCTTGACTTTAACTGCATTAAACCGCGAATTGATATTAATGTTGTTTTGTGATAAATGAAATGACGTTTAAGTCTTGCCGATTTAATACTTCGGGAATTGTGGGGAAAAGGGTTATTCGAATTATAACTACCAAGGGCTCTTTAAAGCGGCAATCCGGATTTGAACAGAGTCTCAAAAATGAAAATCCGATTACGTATGAAATTTAAGCGCCAAAATATAGAGGAATGGTGTATTTACCTTGTCTCAACATTTCAGCTCAAAATATTGCGTTCTTTGGACGTGAACGGTCAAAAATGCTTATCCGACATGTAACCCTATAAGATTTCGGGTCATTTTTTTTGTTTGGTGACCTGATAATCGATTCACGTTTCTTTAGAGGTCTATACAGTGAATGGTCCATGTGGTGTACTTCAAACGAAAGGTAAATTACACCTACACATTATTTTTTGATAAAATAAATGGCTGATTTTATCCAAACATTGCATAATACAGCTTCGGACACCAGTCTCGATTTCCAAATGAAGACCGACGGCTTTAAGTTGTTTGAAAATGTATCACAAATATTCAGTTCAGTTATTTGCTCGACCCTTTGGTAGAGGAGTTTAGGGGATTTAACACAAAAATAAGCAGTTTTATTCTCCGATATGTTATCGGGATTAAGTGCATACCAATTTTTAAAACCATTCTGAGTAACTAGGCATACTTTCCTCTTCAGTCTCTCCGGCGTCTACCGAGCTTGCAAAATCCCGATGGTCATGTCGATCCAGGCCGGGATTCGAATCAGGGACTTTCTAGCCGATCATCGCCGCCCCGAATTTCAAGCGCGTCCAGAATCAATGATCTCAAAATATGTTTAAAACATGTTAAATGAAACCCGTAAAACACATGACGTATATACATCATATACATGTATACGTAATCTTGTAATGTTAAAGATTGTTGTTGAGCTTTTTCAATTCCATGGCTCGTAAAGAGAACACGTAAAGTAATTTTACACAGGCATTTGAAGGGATTAAAATAAAACTTCTTACTACTGCTTGGCTATACTTTATAGTATACTATATAGTCAAGCAGTAGTAAGAAGTTTTACTATTATTTCCCGTTATGGATAGTCTCAAGGTACTACCGAGGAGCATAAAAAAAACGTGATCACCAAAACAGTATATCTTTTTTCAGAGCTAAAAACGTTGAAATTGGTGGTTACCCTTGCAACGGCTTTAACTGTCACTTTGGCTGAATTAAAAAAAAAAGGACACAGACTGTTTCCGAAAAGTTGGAACATTTTGTTATACGGTAACAAACTGTTACCATTATTTTCCACAAAACTGAGTTCAGCTTCATTACCCTACAGAATACTTAGTATTTTTTTAAGTACTAGACTGATTCCCGCGATTGTATACGTGTAGTAGTGTTTGACAACATATTAAGCAATATATACTGAGCGCCATAGAAAACGCATCACTTAGTTTTCGTATAACAAAATGATCCTGTAAACATATCTTATTTATTTTGAACAATATTCAAATGGGGACACATCAGTAACAACATATTTGTACACGTATGTATTTTTAATCTGTAATCAACGGTACAAAGTCAGAGGGGTCAAAACTAAAAGTACGCCAAAGATGATTAATTGTGCTGCACAGCGTGCGTAAGAGGCAGTGGAGGACACACGCGCTACTGATCTTTGTCGTACTTTTGGTTTTGACCCCTCTGACAGAGACGAAAGACAGTCACAATAATTAATAAGTTTATTATGAATTGTTAAGTCTCATTTGGTGTGACGTCATTTTGATTTTAATATCTATGAATGATGACGTCTTATTACGATTGTGACGTGGTATTGATTTTGTGACGTGATACCCATTTTTCTGATGTCACATGAATTCGTTACGTCATATTTAGTCATTTAGACCATGATCATAATCAGCCAAATCTTGCGTTATTTGACTGCAACTTTACTCAAAGGATTTAGACGATATTTATGAATCTATAAAATGCGTCGACGAAAGTACAAAATCAAAAAATTAAGTTTCTTCCACTACTAAAATTAACTGCAAATAAGAAACATTAAAAAAAACCTTACCCGATTTCCTGAAAAATCCAAACTGTTGTACTGAAGTTAACGTAAAGTACCGTTAAAGTACCCAAATAACTGTTAATTAAACCAATAATATAAAGAATCGTGTTAATAAATGAATTATGTCAAAAGTTTCTACCCACTGATCACCTTCGGCCTAAGGCCGAGTAGAGAAAATTATTGGTTATTGTTTTCTAGAAGTCGACAAAATACCAAGTGAAAATATCATACGTTGTCTGCATTTTACGATTGTATAATCTCGTTTCAACAAATCCATGAATCGTTCCAGAAATAGCATTCAGACACCCTCATTCCTAACCAAGCTTTTCAAAGAAATCAAAACTAAGTATTACATACTTTGATTTAAAGATACATTATTGAAGATTTAAATTTGCCCATTGCAGGTCATTTATTAACATAACTCGAGATATTGATTAGGTCAGAACGGTTCCACCATTTAATGATTTATTTTAAAAATGGGAAGCCTCGAATATACCAGTGTCGTGGTTACGATAATACACAATCAATCCACACATATTATGAAACTACAAACAATGGTAACTTGGCTCAGAATAAAGTAATTTGAATACATTTTCAGTATATTCATTTTGCATTATCTATTTTTGACCTATTATCGCACAAACGGTCAGCTCTTTATCTAACTCTTACACAATGTATATTTAAGCTAATGAAAGTCGCGTGTGACATTTGCATTTTTTGGAAAAAATTGAAATCAGCCTAAAACCGACGCCAAAATATACGTAGATGGATTATAAACAATAAATTAAACATACATTATTAATTAAACACTAATTAGCTTATCCAGACCATAATCAACTCTCGGTGTGAGCGTTAGCTTGCGATATTTAGTGGATTTAGATAAATTTTGTGAAGAATAATTTAACGTAAAAATGGATAATCGAGACTTGATTTGTTATCACACCAAAGTTACCGATGACGTTCGAGGCTAGCCAAAAATTTAAATTCTAGTATTACGTTTCATGATCATAGGATGCTTTTACAGGGTGATCACAACAATTCACTGTGTGCCACGTTGGTGGCATAGGTATGGTAAGATTGGAATATTGGAGGGGGGGGGCGCATTTTGGGGTTTTTTCGCAGGAGGGGGGTAGTTCAGATTGGTGCTCTGGTATTGATTGTAAGGTCATCTCAAACTTCCTTGTACAAGCACACCTACATTATTATTAAACGAATATCAAAACGGTTAATCAATTTTTTTAGATTTATTAAAAGCCATATTATGACAGAAAAAAAGTAGGCGGACAGAATTGGAAACAAAAGATGACATTGGTGTAATAGTCACGTAAATCGAAGAACAATTATATTGTTTACAGGCGCTGAGTCAACCTTCACATTCTTCCTATACATTACACATAAATACTTAAAATGTTAAAAAGTGTTACATTATTGAAAATCATTTCCACATTTTTTCTAGTCAATTTTCGCACTAGCCATTTTAGTATTGGTGCATGCCTTGATTCTGTCACCATTTAATTTTATTTAAATTGTTGGAATCAGTGTAGCCCCGAGCTCATTTGGAGCGCACACTATCCCCAACGATATTGCTATTTTTGGCGTCATACTGACTTCATTTTTTATTTTATTTTTTTTTTTTTTTTTTGCGACTTTGGCGTTATTTTCATGGCGCGATTTTGACCTTGACGTCATTTTACCACCGAACTGGTCTAAGCCAACTCTGTCGTAATCACGAGGTTTACATCATTTCAATTTTGACGTGTTCGTGAGGCTAACGTCATTTTAATTTTGACGCAATCTTGAAGTTGACATTATATGGTTTGATGTCGTACTATATGTAACTTTATACGCAATACTGTATGTTGCGGTTTTTTGGATTTTTTTTTTTGTTTGTTTTTATAAAAGAAATGGGGCATTATGGAGATACATTTATAAACATATAGTACATAATTTAAACGGTACACCGTGCTTTCAAACCGTTTTACCAGTAGACGTCAGTGGTTTCATTTTATTTACGCACAAAATCTACTTGCCACAGCCTCGTGTCTCTACACAAAACACAATAATTACACTCAATTACAAACAGTTTTTTTTTATATAACAACTAAGTTGATACAATCTGCGAAAGCCGTCTAACCTTCCCATATCAGCAACGATCTTGTCTAGCTCTGTTTCGAGATAATTAGCTCAAAGATTAAAAAGTCATCTCATAAAAAAAGTGATTTAAAAGGTAAAAGAGTTTAATACGAGGCGTGCAATAAACAAGTAACGGACCGTTCTCATTATACACATATATAGGTACATATGCCCAGAGAAAGAGAGAGAAGGAGATAGAGGGCGGGTGGGGGATGTCCACTCGACACAAACTAGGTCATTTCGGGACTAACACATAGTTCAATTTCATTTCACGAGGTTAGTCAAGTCATCCTACTCATTGTGACGTAAAAAAAAATACAAACAAAATATGGCTTAGTTTATTGCGTTGTTTTACATTTTCAATTTTTCTGTAATTTGAGATTTCCAAGTAAACCTTGATAGTGTTCACTATAGATTCTGATGGCCAGTCTGTCATTGTATTACACATCAACAACAAACAAGGGTTGGAATTAGGATAAGGAAATACCGAATAAAAATGTCAATCATTTTTGTTTGTTTTTTTTTTTTGTTTGATGTAAATGAAAACAATTCATATGTTTCAGATTTTTATAGATAATTCATTTAAAAACTGATTGTACTAATAAATTTTGGAACCAGACCTTTTCTATACTTCAAAGTTTGGATTTTGTATAGTTGTCGTTTTTAATACCTTTTGGGTTTAATAATGCCCCTGATATATCATTGTGTTCACGGTGTAATTTTCCTATCTTTGAATAAAAGATCTCAGATTTTAATAAAATAATTTTGTGCAATAGACTACAATACCGTTGATATCAGCCATGCTGTTGTCTCGGAAACAAGTAGCATTTATTAAGGGAATTCCATTTGCTCTGTAGTTATTTAAATTAAAATAGCTAATATTTCCATTAAACACTGTACCAATTCCTCGATGAAGAACGATCCACTGTGTAATTAAGACACTTGCAGTAAACAGTCGAATTTACTTCGCACACACTAAGAGAGTAAAGGAACCCAAAAAGGATATGAAAGGAAAAAAAAAGGTGTCAGTACACGCATATGCTGATCGTTATCAAACACATTTTGACATAACCATTCATTTAGAATTACTAATATCTTTCCGTTTAATTTAAAGTCATGTATTTGACCTTCATGTTAGGGACTAACACCGATCGGAAAACCACAAATTTTGACAATTTGAATGAGGAATAACCGGAGAGTTTTGGAGCACTAAAGAAAATTAAATTGGGAATCTGATGACGTGACGTTTGTGACAAAGTGATCTATACATAGAACTGCTTAGATATTGTATTTGACGTTTTCAACCAAACACAACTTAGCTAGGCACGGACTTATTAAAACATCAAATGTGTTCAATGTGTTATTTACGGGCTGCACATGACCTCTGCTCGTTTTGACAAAAGGCACGATCTCATTAAACATATTATTTATTCAAAGGAAATATGCAATAAATAAACAATACCAAATCTGTACATCGCTCGTGTATCATTTTTCTTAATTGATTGTATGCTTTATAAGTCATAAGTCAGAGTTTACTGTTAGTTTCAGAAGACTTGGAATGCCCCCCCCCCCCCCGGAGTATGCCTATTTCATGCTCTCAATAAAGGTTTATCAACGATGCTGATATTCTGTTATCTGTAGTGTTACACGTTTATTGATTGAGCCAAGTATTGGGCAACTTTGAGGGTCGGCTATTGAAGCTGCAGCTCCAAATTCCCAGGTTCACAGCTAACGCCCTTTTCAGTAGAACAAGACTAAAGAAAAGTACCCAAGCCCGAGGTTGTGTCAAATTGGCCTGAATCCACCCCTTCTATTGATTGGACTGCGTGTTTGAATTCACTAATGAGTACCCACAATGTGTTGCAAAAACCTTCATATTTATGGTGCTTAGTCATTTTCAATCAGTTAATTTCAAAGAAAGTTTTTTTCTCCTCTAAACTGTGTCAGTGTGTCGGTCAAACCACTGATGAAGACATAATTTGTTTGACCATTAACCGATATTAATCGATAAAAAAATAGATCTCAGCTAAATAATTGGGTTTTACGCGGCCCCTGGGACATGCAATCTTTCAAGAAAGCTATCATTTTCATCTCTGCGATTTGACCCGGAATCTAAATGGTGGGTTTGGCTAGAGAAGATAAAGGGTTTGTCATAAATGGCCATGTGCCAATTCGACCAAGAGAATATCGCGTACATGCTGCTCTACATCTTCCATATTTCTGGTTTCTTGTTGGAGGTATTAAGTCATTGTGTCCCAGAATAAAAAAATATACTTGCATCTTCCGCCCCCTCAAATATAAGAAAAAGGGTAACACTATACTTGTAATTCGTTATTACTTGGGAATTTTATTTTTTATGTCATTTATTTTTGGCTATTTACTGACTTTACAAAAGTAACCGGATCCTTGTTCTGTTACTTAAAGATCCGGCCTTTTCATTGATAAGAGGGTTAACATCTTAGCATATGAAAAGGTCGCATTCTTAAATTATTTCGGTATTCTAGCATTCTGAAGATGTCCCTCTATCCCACACCACCCAGTTTAGATCAACACCTGTTTCCTGTATACTCTGCCACACTGATTAGGTTATTTTGATTTTGAAACTCTTTGGTACATCTTACGAATCAGATTTAATTCCAGGTCGAAATTATTTTAAAATTTGAGCAACAGATTTACACCACTCCATCGAGTATGTTACACATCATCCACTGTAAATAAACATACATTCGTAAATATATCAAAAGATTAAAAAAATAATGTTGATATTCGCTCAGAGATAAGATTGGATTTACCAGAAACCCTATTTCAACAAACAACTTCATCCTTTCGTTTTACATATCTCATATCTCTGCAACCGTTTATTCAGAAAATCTTCCAAAATTATTCCATAACAGCACCACAATGCATATAGCTGGCATCGAGTCTAAGCTTACATCTTTCTAGAAATGCGTCGACCAAATTTAAAATAGCCTATTTGGTCGTGTGCGCTGTATTAATTATTGTTTGAATCATCGATTAGCTGGTTTAGTTTAAATAGAATAGAAAATTATTCATCATGCATGTGGATGAATGAATAACAGGACATATCCTTCGTTGTGTTTTAATTCATAAGCAAAACAATGTTTTTAAAGATGGAATTTGGACATTTGTTGTTAGTGGTAATTATCTGTATTTCTACAATGTGCTATACAAAAGAACTGAGGGTGAAACGAGACACAAGGTCCAGACGACAAAGATTAAATAACCAAAATGCGGTAAGTGTTCATTTCATTTCATATTGAAACACCAAAAAATACGGTTTACTTTGAAGAAGTATGTACCTTGACGCTGGGAATATGTACAACGTATATTATACATATAACTTAAATTTAAAATCATAATAACTATTTATTTGTTAGAGAAAAATGGAGTTTAACGACCACAATCTAGGTAATTTAGGGACTAACACTTAGTTCAATTTTATGTCAATAATTTGCTTGCGCGTATGGGTGTTTAGCAGTTGGAGGAAATCGGAATACCCGGAGAAAACAAACACATGAGAGCTTACACCTTGTCACACGCCTCTACTGTTAATGCCGTTTGGCTTAACAATTCCTCCATACCTTCCATAAGGCTTTAGTGCAGTTTCTCCACAAAACAACCATATGATATCGAATTGATACCGTTTTGATGATAAGTGTGATAAATATGATACCCTAAGTATCGAGTATGTTTTGATTTGGAGCCTGTTGAAACGACTTTATCTCGAAAACTTGAAACAAATGGAGTAGGAAAAAAGGGACTGAAAATCGGAAAAAAGTTGGAAAATGATATACTATTCTTTTTTTATTTTTACGGATTTTCGTTTGTTTCATATTTATACAGTATATTATATATAATTACAATTGAACACAGCATTTCTCTGGGCCATTTCATCGGATCAGATAATGTAATATATGATTACACAGTCCTGTTGCCATTCAAGTGCCAAAACCGATTGTTTAAAGTATCCCGACAATGATCCAGATACCGGAAGTAGTCCAGATAATGAAAAAATGTGTTTTTTTTTAAATTGTACTCTTGCGAAAAACGTGATTTCTCTGCCAGATTTCGAGTAATCAACAGAACTGTAGTGTCGTTAGATAGTACCCTTAACTGACTATCACATGACATCCAAATGATAATATTAATATTTTTCATGTACATGTATATAATTATTATAATGTTTTCATGATGTTTTAATATTGCATCCGTTATCAGTAATGTCTATGTAATTTACTTAACACTATGTCTGTTTTTCCTTGAAATTGTCTCAAGCATGCTCCTCAGTAATGAGACCAACACACTATTTACACCACATCTAGATAGTCCCATAGGTGGTCTTAATCGAGGAATTTCAAGTATTTGTATACTTTGGCTTAACGCTTAAAAAACGCCTCAAATACGTACTGAACGTTCAAAGAAATCTCACATCTCGTCAAAATAGCAGTTTTTTTATGAGCATTTGTTATGCCATGTAATATAGATAGTGCACCCACTCATGATACTGATGTAGTATATTTTCCTTCAAACATACCCTAATGACTTTTATTGATTGAATTAAGGTTAGCGCTAGAATTATTCAAAAAGTACACGATGATCGTTGTTGTTATTGTATATCTTTGATTAAGGTATACTTTTTTTTACAACGCCCAGTATGGGTATATAATTAAAGTAGCCAAGTCTTCAACATTGAAACATGAATTACTTGTCAATTTAAATCTACATTAATGTTGTGATCTTACCGGGTAAAGATGGGCGTCTGATATCAAATATTTAAGACAAAATAAACATTTTACCATTGCTGCACGAATCGTGTACCATAATGCGTTTCAGCGGCATTTATATCAATGGATTCGAGGAAAGGGACTAGACATATTCCACAAATCGTCTCAAACAGTGACATCATTTTCTTATCTGGGGGGCATGCGCAATAAATACTATCGATGCAGATTGGAATAAACAGACGCTACAGATTCCCATTCGATGGAGACGTCTGGTGTATTTTGTAACATTATGCAGTTACTGGTTCGATGTGGAAAATATGCCAAGAAAACTCCGCACATCCAACGTGTGACGCGTACTCTCGTGTGACCGTGATGGTCTTTGTATTTTCCTTCACGTTGTGTATTTACTTCCTCTCTAAATAGTCGAGACGTTTGTCTTCTCAGTAATTAAGACGTTTGTCTTACCTGGAACAACAATTCAACAGTTCGTTTTTACATTTTATATATCATACCTGGATACATATAAGCGTAGTAGATTACTAAAGTCGTTCTCCCAAACCTGATCCAGCCAGATTCGACCAGCCAGTCTGCTGATAGAAAAAGCTACATCTCTTCCCACGAGATATCTGTTATCAACCTAGCATTGAATGTTTACCATATCTTGGCTCCTTTTTATGTAACAATCTCACCCATTCGCTTATTTTGATATAAGTACATATATGTGAAACTAAAAATTGGCCAAAGATATTAATTAATTAAATGCTTCAAATTTAAAGAGCAAAACCTCTACAAAAGTCTTACAATTTTGCCGAACATAAATTATTTCCAATTAAGAGTAAAAACAGAAACGATAGAATTCTAATCAGTTTATATATACCTTATATGCAATGCAACCCATTTGTGTCAATTGCGAGGCCCCAACTAAGAGAGATCTAGCTCCTTTAACGTAATGTAATGTTCAAATTATTTTCAGAGATCCAGACAAGCCTTACAGAATATGCTCAGTCACGAAAATCTCGCAGCATTTACCCCACCACCTCTTCTGCCAAGTGAAGTCGAGTGTCAAGTTGGAGTTGAAGAAGTACGTGTTTCATGAAAGTTTAACTTCGATAAAATCCAAATTTAAGTATTTTGATTGGATAATAATGTTAGCAGCGGGCATGTCTTTTAAAGATACATTATGTAACATTTAGATAACGAGCTGGGCGCTTTTACTATAATAGTTTTAGAATAAGGAAAATGAATATATTGAAAATGTTTTTCAAATTATTTTGAATTATGAGCGAAGTTAAGACGTACAGTCGATTGTTTATTATCATAGAAACGGTTCTTAAAGATCGAGACTCAGCCATTGGAGTTTAAACCCATTTACACCTCGGCCATCCGATGATCTAGGTATTTGTCATGTGAATAAAAGTCTGAAAAAGATTATAGAACACTTCACGCCAAGGTAAAGACATGCAATAGGCAAATTAGCGCTAACCTAATGCATCTTTAACTTATCCGGTTATAGTATTAAAAGAAGCTCTTGCATAATGAATCTTTAAATTGAGAATTCGAGGTTTCTTATCCAAGGACCGCAAACTTTAATACATTGGTGAACCATGACCGAGAGACCTGTATACGACCGCTTGTGGGTCTCTCAACACTGTCACATGCATTTGGACGGACGGACATGTTTCAAATTTGTCGTCTTCTAACACCGGGTGCAGGAGAACCGCACTACACGCAATATAAAACCGACAAGTACCAGCGGAAATGCTAAACGACATAAGCATTGTAAGAAATAAATAACAAAATTAATATCCAATCATGTGAATATATCCGTCCACTGCACTGTACAGTCTCGGGCCTGTACACGTATCTATAGACCCTTCCCCTCATCTTCAGGAGGCTTGATCTAGCCTTAACACCGTAAATCTTATCGAGCCCTTCGCGTAACACCCCGCTTGACTGGCTTAAGAGCTAAATTGTCTACCTGTGGTAATCGAGGTCGGAATGTTTGATTTGACTGTGTTTGTGTCACAAACTCTGATTTGGACGCTACTGTTCACGTGTCTGCAGTAAACTGAAATTACGTAGCTAAAAGTTCGGGAATTGCAAAGTAATGTGGCAAGGCCTAGATGTTGCAAAACTCGCGGCCTCCCGATTGCTATACCAATGAATCACTTATTCTATTCTTCCATTCTTCTCCCTTTTCAGACAGTTTTCCACGATGGTAGATGCATAAGTCTTGGAAGCTCCCAGAGACATGCATGTCAATCCGGGCGACAACTAGAGCTATATAATAACGAGTGTGTCCGACAGTCTGGTAGTCCGAGAGCCGGGCGTAGAACCAACACAAGCAACCGACGACGACAGGGTTCAGCCAGAAGTAGTACACAAAGGAGAAGAAATGGCGGCCAGCGAACTAGACAATGATTGCTAATAATTCAGTACAACTCACAGGCCGGACACGTTACTTGATGTTAAGTTTCGGAAATGCTCGTCAATATAACCAGATTACTGCCAATGCAGCATTGTTACCCTCCCGTCATAAGGCAACACCTAGTAACTCACTTTTTTTAATTTGAGAAAACAAAGGAAAACGTAATGAATGAATATTAAACCCCAGCTTAACAACTGATTTGTCTATTAGGTTTGTCTGTGTCATAGGTTTGTCAATGTTGATTTAAATTGACAAATTATTCGTGTTTTCAATGTTGAAGATTTTGGATGATATTGAGTTAGGGACTTAGCTACTTTAATATTATTAATACAAAATATAGGTTCACGTACCAGGCTTGTAGGATGGAAACGAAGTGTGCAGATTCTTTTACAAAGCTAACGGACTGAGTACCGACTATATTTCGGATGCGAATGCTGCTAAGGGTGTCTATGTTTTTATTTAAATAAATCACGTATGAATAAATATGCATTTTAAGTGATTCTAAGGAGTTTTTACCAAATAAAAAAAAGTTCAATTTTTATTTGAAAGCCCATGACAGGTTCTACAATATCTCTTTTGCAATGAATAAGTTCTTGATTTCTAAATCATCAATAAAAGAGAGCTAAATTTTATTTACTTGTAATATACACAACTAGAAACAGTTGTTTATGTAACTGTAAATCGTGGCTTACTGTACTGCAAACAAAAGAGGGTTCGAGTCATAAGATTTCTATTTAATTGCCTAACTAAAGACACTCTGAATTTAAATTCGCTGTTAAATTGGACACATTCAAGAACACAATATTTTTTTATACAACTTTTACAAAGTACAATTGTGTGCCCGAATTTTCTCAGCATTTGGTGCCAAAAATGGGGGGGGGGTGTACGCCTATGCCGTATAAGAATAGAGGCAGGCCACGCCCACATCCAGTATATGCTGTGACAAGCAGTTTCCACATCTGGTTAGCTATATTTCAACTACCAATTACACACTCGACTGGTTGATGTTTTTTGTTTCATTCACGATCAGCTTGCTGGAAATATTGCTACGTAATTATTATGTCTGACCAGGTACATAATATTTTACTAATTAGACGAAATAAGTTAACTTCGGCATCCTTTTGCTGTAAGAATAAAAGAAAACTGTCTTATCCCAAACAATAACCAAAGTATCAACGTCAACCGATTTGTTCTGTTTTCGTCAAAATGTTTTGCACAACAACGAAGAAACAACAAATAATTTTCTGCATCATAAAGTCTAGTACTGTCGTTCCAAAATATCTTCAAAGCAGTAATAAAACTGGTGTTCCCTCCATCTCCATCAAATAAATATGTTTTCCCTTTAAAATCAGGCGCGGATATATTTAATATACTATATATAGATACAATAACATGACATTGCTGTTTATGTAAAATCGCTTCCATAAACAATGATCAATGAAAAGTTGGACGACTGGATGTGTTTGATTTACATATTTTACAGGGTGCAGACAGTAGCGGATTATCAGTGAGGCTGATGAGGCTGCAGCCTCAGGCCTAAAGATTTTGTAAAAAAAAATTTTTTAGACTTGTCTGATACGTTTAAAAATGCATAGACAATGAATGTTAGGGGGGTGTGGGGTTTAGGCCCAATGGGAATCAACATAGGCCCTGACCCGAAAATAATTAGGCCCACGCCTTTTTAAATAGGGCCTCCAGAAACTGCCGCCTCAGGCCTTGGTGGAGCTTAATCCGCCACTGGGTACAGAAGGTAAGGTACTGTAAGCAAAGATCCCTTGTAATGAAGGTACAATGCACGTACGTAGTTATGTCCCTTGATTTTGTTGGCAGTTTTCTCTTATTAACTCTTCATCATGGTTGACGTTTTTCGTCTATTAGTAAAATAATATGTAGCTGATCAGATATAATAGTTGTGTGTAAATATTACTGTAATCATTAGTAATATGTCAGATGATCTAGTAGCCAACTTTGTATAAATCAGCAATATTTTACAATTAAATCAGCAGGTAAGCTGAAGTAGATATTTATCGTTACATCAAAATCACAGGCACTTGAAGGGATTAAAATAAAACTTCTTACTACTGCTTGACTATATAGTATAGTATAGTAGAAGGTATTTCAGATGCCATCTTTGTTATGATTTGTTGACAATACTCACTAGTTCTAAGACTTTCCATCGTTTTAATTGCCAACGAGACGTTATTTGATCATTATACACCCTCCAATGTAGTTAAATTGGTCATTTTACAGCGTTATTAATTACAAATCAAACATAAAGTGTGTTCACTTGGTTATTCATATCTTCAACGGACCGGAATTACGACGAAATGAGGTCAAAAGAAGTCTGTAGCACACAGTCCCTTTATAAACCTATCATTACGCGATATGTGCCCAGGAACTGGGTGATCAAGCCTCGCTCAACAGCGGCCTCGCTTTGTAGGCTCTATTTTAATCCCTTCAAGTGCCTGTGATCAAACTGTATCGATACGAAGTTATTGCGAAGGGACATTGCGATATATTACTATTATTGACGGTCCTAACTGGCTCTGTTCATGACAGGCACACAACTTCATAATTTGTTGTGGACGTAAATTGTTAAGGCACATATCCGTCCGTAGATACTCAATCTTTGTTACGTCATACCTGTTTGATCCATCATTCGTCTGGATTCTGTGTACAATATATGGAACACGCTACTTTTTCAATTCAGAAATTTGTCCCTTATATTCAGATGCACGACACACAACCATAAAAAAAAATCACCAACAGAATACATCAACACAAAATTTCTATTGTATGCCGTTACGGATATTTCACGTTATCACCCAATAACTCATTTGGCAGTAGATATCGCTTGTGTGATAAATTATATAATCTACTGCGATATCTCCTTCATTTGATTGGTCAGTGAAACAGGAACTACTTTCTTTTATTTTAAACAGGCGCGGATCCAGGAGGGGGCAGAGGTTCCATGTACACATTGCAGTGCACTTAAAGATCCTCTAGCAGTTGGAATTCGACATAAGAATAGACCTTAGCTCCGCTGTCTGAGCAACATTCCCCTAACACACTGTATGATGCATGTCCGTCTTCATTAGCCCAGTTTTGGGGTGGGGGATGGCCTAGTGGTCTAGAGTGCCGCGCTTCGACCTCTAGCTGGCCGGTCACCTCTGGCTTGCGGCTGTGGTTTCGAGCCCTGATGTGGCATGGAGATAGGGGCGCCTTCTCAACCTCGTGAGTTTCCTCTGGGCACTCCGGTTTCCCCCCACAGCTAAAGACCCCTACGCCCAAGCGAATTATTGAAATAAAATTAAACCAAATGTTAGTCCCGAAATGACCTAGTTTGTGTTGAGTGGACGTTAAACCCCATTTCTCTCTCTCTCTCGTTAGCCCAATCAGGGCAGAAAAGTAGGACATTAAACCCCACTTCATTTCATATTATAATACCACAGATATAGGGTAGGGTGGGGTAGGGGTATTAGATAAGATGGTGTTTCGAGTATTTGGATCGCGAAATCAGCATCAAACTAATGTGTTGTTAAGCAATATTACATCAATAATTTGATAAATTCTTTTGGTCAACATTACTGTGTTTATCCATCATTCGTGTGGTTTTTACTTGGTTCAGTATATTGGCTATTAATGGATCAATAGGTAACAATGCCGGCAAGGAATCCAATAAATTACAAGGCACTGTTCAATGTATTATTATTATGGCTAATAATAAATTAATATGAAGCCCCGCAACTGAATTATAATACCACGCAAATACCCATTCGATTACAAAGCAGTGTTCACCAGTTTGTTAGAACAGACGTATCTCCATTCTCTTGCAGACATGTTGCTAACTTTGTTAATATTGTGTTTCATAGAACTCTCATCCTGCACCGATGTCGTTATAAATAGATTGCACAAGAAAATATTTGATAACTACAATCCTGATGCGAGGCCCGTAATAAACCCTTCAGCTGCTGTGGATGTTGCTGTTGGTTTCCACATAGAATCTATAAAGAAACTTGAATCATCTTCAGAGACATTAGTAGCGTCAATTTGGGTAGGGTTAACTTGGAAAGACGAATTTTTGGTATGGAATGAGACGGATTATGACGACATTCGTCGTATTGTGATCCCAGCTAAAAGGGTGTGGATTCCAGATTTATACTTTTCTAACAGTGTGTCTATGCAATCCGCCATCGTAACACCTGGCGATTACAGCAAACTTTCTCTTTACAGCAACGGTACAGTAGTTTCGTACTTTGGAAGAACAACCGAAACCCGCTGCAGGATGAACCTTGGAAAATTCCCTTTCGATACACAGATTTGTTCAATCAGTTTGGCACATTGGACAAGTACAGTGTCAGAGGTAAAACTTTCAAAAAAAGAGATGCCAAGTCTGGTGGAAGTAAGCGGTACATGGAATCTGGCACATCTTTTGGCTAAGGAAGAATTTATAGACTTTGTAGGCCAGCAACAGTTAATACTCCAGATTTCATTATCAAGATATCCATTGTTTTACGTTCTGACCATCATTTTACCAATCTGTCTTTTAGCGGTTTTGAATCCTGTTGTTTTCCTAGTTCCGGCTGAATCCGGGGAAAAGATTTCTTTATCGGTCTCCATTCTCCTGGCTTATTCTGTCATTCTGTCTGCGCTGTCAGAATTGTTACCAGAAGTTTCAGACAACATCAGTATTTTAGGCGTCTACGTCTGCATAATGTTATGTTTAAAGGTTGTATCTGTTTTGGCTTCTGTTGGTGCCTTGTCGCTGTATCACCGTTCCGGATCTGTGCCTGGAGAAGGTGTCTACCATTGGTTGGGCAAGAACGGAAGATGGGGTATCAAAAATACGAAAGTTTGTCAAGTTGATGTAAATGCCGATAAGGAGATCATTAGCTGGCAGGACGTGTCGAGAGCATTTGATCGGCTTATGTTCTGTATAATGTCTGCTGCAGCATTGCTAATCTCTATTGTCTGTGCTAGCTTTATTTTTCAGTAAATATTTGGCTACTGATTTTGCTTCGGTGAGAAATTATAATGTTTTCGATGATAGGAATGTGTCATATTTGCTAATCTGAACATTCTTCAAAAAAAAAAAGGTTTCGTCGTTAATTCATTCACTCGTCAACACGGGTTAGATGTATCATTATAAAGCCAACTTCAAGCTAGGTCACCAGATGTAAAAAGGGCTAGCGCTAATCCCAGACCAAGCCTTTAGGATTACCCTAACCCTAACCTGGAATTTCGCTAACATTGAGGTGGACTTCAAAAACAAGCTATGATGTAAACTGATAGAAATATAATAAACTGAATGGTCTATTCACATCTCACCTTGCTCCCCAAACCTGATTAAAATATAAATGTATGTTTCGTTTCGTTTTTTTTTTTTATACTGTCGGCGGTCTCTACTGCGGATCTGACAGGTTGTAGTGGGGTCATGTCAGGTGTCACAAGAGAGACTTTTGACCCTGTGACGTCAGACATTTGATGTTTCTAGTAGGATATTCACAGTCCCGTGCCTAGCACGTCAAGAACTAGCTGCAACAGACCGGTTTATTCGCTAAATTGACTCCCATAGCACTCTGTATGGGCGTATGCCCGTTTTCATTAGCGAGTCGGTGGAGAAAAGTCGGACGTTACATTTTAATTTTTTTTTTTTTTTTTGGGGGGGGGGGAGTTATTGTTTAATTTAATATCAGACCAGTGTACATAATAACATTTAGCCGTTTTCTGTACTGATCCTGAATTATTACCAACACCAGGGAATCAATAATAAAGACCGATTAAAATCCTAAATTTACCTTTTTGACTACTTTAATCTGATGTATAGTTGGACTCTTCTTATACAGTTGGCCTGTTCAGTGGTTATCCGTCAATTAAAAGAACACTATAGAAATGTCCCTGTAGAGATCTTCTATTTCGTACCATCTGTAAAAAGGTCTCTAAAATAAGGACTAAATTCCCCAATTTCATTAATCAAAATATGTCTGTTTTGAAATCCATATATCCTAAAAATATTTTCTGGTTTAAAGTCAATAGATTTTTATAATTTTAAACCCTCTTAGAATATTACCTTGACATGTGTCTTTAGCCTATTATCATAATTATAATATATACATATTCATTATATACATAATTGTATAATATACATAAATGTATAATATACATAATTGTATAATATACATAATTGTATTACATACATATACATTTATACATAATTGTATCATATGATGCTTGTAAATATTCTTTCGCAAATAAAGATTTATAAATCTATAAGCTCTGTCAATGAGTCAAATGGCGTGGTTTCGGTACGATGAAACCATAATATCTGTCACTGAGACAAATCGCGTGGTTTGTTGTATTCCCGTGGTTCAACCTCGTGGATTTTCTGGTGTTATCATTTTTCAAGGTATTATAATTCTAAGCACAAGGGAATTATTGAAAAAAAAAATTGATCCATATTTTAGTAGATTATCCCAGTGTTGACGATCCCTACACCAACGACATCTTGCCTGAATGTGATGATCTCTCAAACAAGGGATCACGCGAGGACGTCGGGCGCGAAGGTGACCCCTATGCAGTCGATTCCGAATCGTCTGGTCACTCACTCTCACACCAGTGTCTGTTTGAAGACGAGCGCTGATCTGATTTGCTGTGATGACACGATTTCTCAAGGCCAAGGTACGGATAAATCCTGGGCTAGAGTTGTCGCCCTTGGTCGACCTGACCGTGGTCTGTCTTGTACAGATTGTGTATCACGGTATCTGGACCATAGCCTGCTTATGACAGACTGAGAAACATTCATCGTCCGCGCCACAACCGCCTGTGTTGTGCCGATCTGTAGCATGTCAAGGGCACGTAACCTTTCATTTTGGGTAAGCCGACGCATATCAAAATTTGTTTTCTGGTCACTAAAACAATTAAACTGATGTTTCCCCCCTGGAATTCAATGCCACAATGACTGTAACATTCAAAGTCAGAGTCGTGCAAATCTTGGGTTGGACCCCCATAATGATCCCAAGCATCACCTGCATTCCATGCGGTAGCTATTAGTGCGTTTGGGCGTCACATGTAACTGGAAATGTTTCTTCTGTTAGGTTCTATAGTAACTTTTTTCGTAGTCATTTGCATATTTTAGTATTATGCCCCCAAAATCAAATATCCCCTACTTTTTTTGAATAGTATATGTTAAAAATTGTAGCTTTTATCGCATTAACAAGGTTTTCAATAAAGGGTGTGTAACGTTGAAAGCCGTGGGAAGCAGAAAATAGACAGGGTTTATCCCAATGATATCATAACATGCAGTTGCACACTTCGTCGTTGCCACCACTTTCCCAAGCTACTGGTTCAAAGTTTTGAATATATAAAGTTCTAATAATCTGGGTAAAGTATGCACATCATAATGTATATTTATTATGATTTTTACTTCAGTTTCCAATCCAGCACGGTTAGATCGGATTGGGATTGTGTTTTGTGTAACTAGAACTTGAAATCTGCGCAAACCAATTACTGTGTTGCTAACAAACGTTACATCCATTATTTAATTATACTCTATTTATCAATATTGCAACCGATTTTACCGTGTTTATACACTGGAATAGTATTTACTTTGTTCAGTTTATAATGGCTATCAAGTAATATTCACAACTAAAATTATAATATCGGGAATAATTTAGTAAATTACGAATATCAGTTTGTTGTGTTATAAGCAGATTGCACAATACAATATTTGATAACTACAATCCTGATGCGAGGCCCATAATAAACCCTTCAGCTGCTGTGGATGTTGACATTGTTTTTCGCATACAGTCTATCAGGAAACTTGAATCATCTTCGCAGACATTGGTAGCGTCAATTTGGATAAAGTTAACATGGAAAGGCGATTTTTTTGGTATGGAATAAGACGAGATCGAGCACATTACCATTCCAAGGCGCGGATCCAGAGGCGGGGGGGGGGGGGTCTACCCGACGCACACCCCCCCCCCCCTTTTTTAAGCTCCATATATTCTCGCGGGATAGGAGAACAAAATAGTTAAGGTTGGAAATCCACTCAAAAATCACAGGCCGGGCTTCGTACGCCCAAGTGGATGCAGCATGCCCCCCCCCCCCCACACACACACACTAACACGCAAAAACAAATAACACCCTTGATTTCATTATCAAGATATCCATTATTATACGTTCTGACCACCATTTTACCAATCTGTCTTTTAGCGGTTTTGAATCCAGTTGTTTTCCTAGTTCCGGTTGAATCTGGAGTAAAGATTTTTTTATCGGTTGCTATTCTCCTGGCCTATTCTGTCATCATGTCTGCTCTATCAGAAGTGTTGCCAGTATGGTAGTATTTTAGACGTAAACGTCTGCACAATGTTATGTTTGAAGGTTGTAACATGGCGGCCTCAACGGAAATATTGACATTGGACGAACCCTGAACTCTTCAGCTTGATTATCACGGGTAGACGTTTAGCTAGAATTTGTATTCGCGATGATCGAGGAATCTGATAGGCCCCCAGCTAGGTCAGTAGCCAATCGGAATTAGTGCCTAAATATACAGGGTATTACGTGAAGGGCTGATTAGATGTACGGAGAGATCGAGCCTTCTATTGAAGATGCCCAGGTAGTAGCAGTATAATCGGGTCATCGACATCACGTCCTCCCTCCCAAAGTTGGATTATGATTTCAACGGGCCCTTGGCTGTAATTCAAACCATTCATCACCATGGTTACTTACAATCTGAATTTTAGCGATTTTTGTGAAAAATATACTAATTATCACTAACTACAACGTGATCCTCGAACTACAAAATCTACAGACAAAGAAGGAACTATTTGTCTAAAATGAAGAGTCCAGGGGAAGAGTCAATTTTTCCACGAACCCCAGCTAATGGTGATATCTGGTAGGAAAATGTATAAGCTTTTTGTGGATCAATCAATTTCTGGTAAAAAAAAAAAGGCCAGAGTCACGTCGAACCAAAGCCCTTTTGAAATGGCCTTCCTGATAAATACAAGTCTCCGTACTCTTTATTTAACCTTAATTTGCTTGAAAAGTTAAAGTCAGTTGTATTGGTAATTATTGTTTGTGTTAAACATTCGTTTTGAAAGTGTAATTAAACCGTCCAAAAGACTGGTTTGCGTATTATGCGAAAAGACAAAAATGTGACTTCTATTGGACTCTTGAACAGGATTAGTAAGAAGATAGCCACGCAAAGTGGAGCAATAGACTCACCATTTTCCTCTTTATCATATCCATCATGTTCACCTATTTCTTTATCTTCATTCGCCTTTAATTCAATTTATTCATCTAATTCGCGTTAGGTTTTTTTCCATTGGGCGTAATCTTTATTAATACAAATACTCAAATTTCTCCCTGTCGTATACCCGCATTAAGGATGATTTTTTAAACAATAACTTGAATTGTGTTGTTTGTTTTTCTCTGAGTATGATGTCCTGTCCATATATTTGTTTTGTGTAGAATTGTGTGTGTTGCAGTCCCCCTGCACTTACTATTATAATTCGGGTTTGTTGGCATAATTTTTTATCAAAGTACGGCGCATGCATTCCAATTAAGATCTTTTATATAACCAGTGGTGGATCAGCAAGGCTGTCTAACTTATACAAACTCACATATATGTCTTAATAGGGTGCTATAAACGTGAACACAATTTAGATCATTTATAGTCTAGATATAACTTGTGTGGTCTATTGAGTGAGGTCAGAACTAATTTATATGGATTTGGCTTCAGTTTTCAACCAAGACAACTATATAACAGATAGCGTGTTATTTATTTAGTTCTCGAAATCTGTATCACACTAATGTGTTGTTAAACGATATTGCATCCAATTATTTAATAAAGTATATTGGTCAATATGTATACAAATAGTACTGTATTGATACATTCAGGTAGTTGGTACTTTGTTAAGTATATAATAGGTATTAATGAATCAATATTAATCATAATACCAGGGGAAAATTCGGTATAGTACAAGGCAGTGTGCATCAGTTTGTTAGAACAGACGTATGTCCATTCCGTTTCAGACATGTTGCTAACTTTGTTAATATTATGTTTCATAGGATTTTCATCTTGCTCCGATAGCGTTGCAAATAGATTGCACAACAAAATATTTGACAACTACAATCCTGATGTGAGACCCACAACAAATTCATCAGCTGCTGTGGATGTTGAAGTTGTATTTATCTTAGAGTCTGTTAGGAAACTTGAATCATCCTCGGAGACATTGGTAGCGTCAATATATATAGTGTTAACTTGGAAAGATGAATTTTTGGTATGGAATAAGACAGATTATGAAGAGATAGACCGTATTTTAATTCCAGCTAAAAGGGTATGGGTTCCAGATTTATACTTCTCTAACAGTCTGTCTGTACAATCCGGCATCTTAACGCCTGGAGATTACAAACTTTCTGTTTACAACAACGGTACAGTAATTTGGTACATTGGGAGAACTTCCGAAACACGCTGTGACATGAACCTTGAGAAATTCCCGTTCGATACACAGACTTGCTCCATCAATTTGGCCCATTGGGCAAGCACAGTGTCGGAGGTAAAGCTTTCAAAAAAGGAGATCTCAAGTCAGCTGAAAACATGTGGTACATGGAATCTGGAGCAACTTTTGGCTAAGGAAGAATTCATGGATGATGCACACCAGTACCAACAGTTAATACTCCAGATTTCATTATCAAGATATCCATTGTTTTACGTTCTGACCATCATTTTACCAATCTGTCTTTTAGCGGTTTTGAATCCTGTTGTTTTCCTAGTTCCGGCTGAATCCGGGGAAAAGATTTCTGTACCAGTTTCCATTCTCCTGGCCTATTCTGTCATCCTGTCTGCGCTATCAGAGTTGTTGCCAGAAGTTTCAGACAACATTAGTATTTTAGGCGTCTACGTCTGCACAATGTTATGTTTAAAGGTTGTATCTGTTGTGGCTTCTGTTGGTGCCGTGTCGCTTTATCACCGTTCTGGATCAGTGCCTAGAGAAGGTATCTACCATTGGTCTGGCAAGTACGGAAGATGTGGTATCAAAAATACGACAGATCATCTAGTTGATGTAAATACCGATAAGGAGATCATTAGCTGGCAGGACGTGTCGAGAGCATTTGATCGGATTATGTTCTGTATAATGTCTGCTGGAGCACTGCTAATCTCTATTGTCTGTGCCGCCTTTATTTTTCATTAAGTATTTGGCTACTGCTTTTGCATCGGTGGGATTTTTTTTCTATGTCACAATTATAATGTTTTCGATGATAGCAGTGTGTAATATTTGCTAATCTGAACATTCTTCAAAACCTTTGCCTCGTTATGCGTCATGGTAACACTGTTCATTGTTCTCAAGAATTACTATGAACATGTAACGTCCATTCAACTTGTGTCTCTGTCTGATTGCAATAACCATGCTACATTGATCTACATATATCTGTGATTTTGGTTACACTAGGGCTTTGCGAAAGTGTGACTTATAAGGACAGGTCAGGCAGATGATTGATTGGGCTTTGTGATGTTGCGATACCACTTCCAGAGTTACACAACTTTCTGTTTTTGGACGACTCCTATAGTGTAGGGTGAACAGCTAATGACAGATATAATAATAAAATCTTAAGAAACCTAAAATTGTTTATTTATTTTTTATTTTACAATTAGCCACGATTTGCACACTTTGATTTAACTTGAGCCTCATATTTCTATGAGTAAATCTTTGATATTTGTGTTTGAAATGAGAGATAAATCCCTTTCGGTGAAGATCCCTAAACTCCTGGATTAAAAGTTGAACAACATCATTTGTCTATCTGTTCATTATTTTTCTGCTTTTTTTTTGGGGGGGGGGGCAATTTTCTTGCAAACAGGACATAACAAAAATATGGATCAACAACAGGTCTTTAGAAGTCCTTGATTTTGTTGGAACTCTAACAGAGTGCAAAACTGCTTAACTGATTGTAATCCAAAATGAAAAAATATCGATAAGCTTAATTTTTTTTAGTTTCTCTTAGATTAAAATGCAATGGAGTTTAATGTTCGACATACAGTGCGGGTTATGAAGAATATGTTTTGCCTAGACAGCGACGGTTCTGTCTACTCTTCATCAATTCCTACTGTCAGCGGTTGTTTTGCATGTTTGCTTATAATTTTTTATTTCACCCAAACTACCACAGGCGGTTCCTTAGCATGCTCTCTGTCCTGCACCACTGAATAGAGAAATGGGTTTCACTTCCACAAGACAGAAACTAGGTAATTTCTGGACAAATATGGTTCAATTTTAATTCAATAATTCGCTTAGCAGTGTGAGGAAAACGCAGGACCAGAAAAAAAAAATCCCACGACATTGGGCAGGCGACCCTACTCATTGTCACGTACAATCCCGCTCCACTGACGAGGGCAATCTAGAATTGAAAATCCTGTAGATGGTGAGCTTTCTCACCAGACATGAACAAATAACATCCTGGTTATTTACCGAGCGCTTAATTCACTGAACTAGCTGTATACTTAAGACCTGTGACATTATAGGTAATTTAAGGCTCCGTGACATAACAGATAAGCGAGGCCCCAAATATGCGATTTGGTGGCATGTCTGATTATAATCTGTCAAATAATCTATTTCATAAATCTATTAATTTAGGCCAAAATTGGAATCCCCACTGCAGGATTCCGAATTCCGGACCCCTCCCAGCACACCCGGCACAAAAAGTCTATTATACCAGGCCATTCCAGACTCCAATGAGGGCCTGTTAAATTCACTGACCACATGATAATCATCGCTTTCAATACCCCCCCCCCCCTATATTGTTCACCAGAAAAGGGTTTTTTAGAAAAAATTATTTTTTGTCCGACCGGCCCTTTGGACGATCGCCCCATCGTCCGATGACCCAATCCGCCCCTGAATGGAGGATCCTTAATGATATATCCTGTATCGTATTCACACGGTTTTTGGAAAAGGGGACAGAACAGAAGGTACGATGCGCACGAACATCAAACTCCATCGAGATATTTTCATCAATTGTACTTATTTCACATTCTAGATCAAATAGAGGGGACATAACTCTGGAACGGTAGGTACTGTGACATGTACAGAGGCCTCAAACAAATGTAAACGGACAGAGAGGGGCGACTGCATAATACGTCCACTTGAAAATGTGGGTTTAAAAAAAAATAAAACGTAAAGAAAAACAAAATTGAAAATGGAACTATATCGACAAGCACAGTTGATTTGCGAAAGTAATAATAACATCACATTGGAAATGATTGCGCTGTTTTTACCTGTAAAGCTCGTGGGTGTGTTGAAGAATTCCCAAATTAATTTGAAAGTGTTGTTATTATGGACTGGATATCTAGGAGACTATACGAAAACGTTGGATGGATGGGTTCTGGCTTTTGCGAGTAAAGTTCGTGGATGTATTGGGGAATTCCCAAATGAAATTAAAGGTGTAATTATTATGACTGGACATCCAGGAGGCTACACGAAAATGTTGGATGAATGGGTTGGGTTCATGAATATTTTAAGAAGAATGTCACTGATAAAGGAAAACTTTAACTTTACAAATTATTGTTCATTTTCAGACATAAATAATTCTACATCTGATAGTAGTAAATATTGATAACACTCTTTTGATCTCATGTCGTTTATTGTCTACGCAAAATGGCACACCCAAAACTAGATCCAGGGGCGTGTTCACGAATTTGAGAAAGGGAGAGAGGCGTCTGTAGCGAGCTTTGGGGAATTACCCGAGAATTTAATAGAATCAAAAGCTCCTAGACTTCAGGTGCATGCATGTGGAGGATTAAGATGGAGTGGGTTGAAAACGGCGGTAATGCTTCGCACATTTGTTCGATACTACTTCGAAGGACGAGCAAGGGGAGATTCGTTCAAAGGGGGACACCCTCCGCCCCCCATTCCGGATTTAAAATCACTTGTATGTGGTCGTTTAAGTTGATGGCAAGTATGTAAATAAAAGGAAATGCCCTACTCTTCCGGACAATAAAGACAGGCATACGTCATCCGTGTGCTATGATAAAAAATAGACTGGACTACGAGTCTACGGCATAATCTTATTTAGAATTCCAAATGCCGAGGATTCTTTGACTTGTACATAGGACCTTTGTTTGTCGTCCCATCCAAATGACTAGACGTTGTTCCTGCAGCACGGCCATGTTAGCTTGTACGTAAAAAATCAGACATTGACAGTTAAGATTTGTTGAAGAGTATGTTCGTGTTTGCTCGTCTTCATTCGTCCTGCTGGTGCAGAAAAGTGGGACGTTAAACCCAAATATGCACGTTAAGATGCTGTGGCACATATGAGTTGCACACAATGTAAGCCGATTGAAGAGGATTATCAAGAGCACCCTGACGAATATGCACGTTAAGATGCTGTAGCACACATTTCTCAATGAGTTTTTGATATATAGCTCAGATTATGTCTATGATTCACTCAATGATTGTACTTGTTGGAGGAAAAAGTTTGTTTCAACCCAATTGATCTAACCTTACCTTTAAATCGAAAACAAAAAGTGTCAAAAACCATAGCACATTCAGAATGCTTTCGGCAAAGGCAGAGGGTGAGAATGCACCTTAGGAACGGATGATTGCGTAACGCTGAATATCGGTATCGTTTGTCACGTCAAGTTTAGCCCCTGTGACATGCGATTTGGGCTGAAGAATAGGTCACGGAAATCTGATTACCGACAAGGTTCGTCCCCAAGAGGTTTCAACCCAAATTAGAAAACAACAATTCGTCAAAAGATATATCCTGTATCGCGTTCACAGGGTTCCCGGAAAAGGGGACAGAACATTAGATTTCCATAAAGAGAACAAACCAAACTAACTGATGATTAACTGAGAGTATCCCATTTAATTAATGTTTAATTAATATTCTTATCTAAACAATCTCATATTCCTGTAATCAGCAACAAAATGGAAGATCACACAGAATATACAATAAGCATGATTTCTATAAATATGATCAACTTTCATGATATTAGTTTACTGTATCAAAGACTAACAGCAAAACAGGTAAGAACTTATAATATATAAAAAGATAATTGTTTCGTGAAAAATATTGGGCTAGTTTCTTTTTTAGAAAAAAAATGTCGATAAATTCAATGCTAAGGCCTATGTTAGGCCGGGGGGGGGGGGGGCGAAGTCTAGTGCACTCTTTGACAGCGTAGGTAAAAAAAGCTTTGACAGTTGGAATTCGATATAAGAGTAGACCATAGTGACGCTGTCGGGCAAAATTTCCCTTATGACATACTGTATGGCGTGACAAATAGTGTGGATAAGTAGACAGAAATTTGATATTTTGCCAAAATTGCTACATGGAGACTTGATTTCTTCATCCTATGACTTTGGTTATTAAAGGGAGAGCATGAGTATTAAATCATAGACTTGAGTTTAGTTATGTTTTGAATATCATACTTAGAATTAAGACATAGAATAAAAGTATTGACACGGATTAGTGTGTGGCTGCTTTAGCATTTGCTTTTGGGCGATATTACCTATTGCCATACCCAATTAAAACATCGGCTTCAATTCGACAAGAGTGGGCGGAAATTCCCTCACAACACACAGAAAAGCGCATGCTCGACTTCCATTATCCCAGTTGTTGTAAAAAAAAGTGGGACGTTAATGCCTATTTCACACCAAATCTAATATGTAAATTGTACGTTCAGAGCGGCGGTTTTGTTACGCACGAAGTATTCAGAAATCCTGGCCTCTAGAAAATTAGAGCGTACCAAGGCATGCACTGGTAGCTGATAATGAGAGGGCGAGAGCCGGTTCGCGACCGACCAGAGAGCAATTACATATCTATCCTTTAAAAATGAATAAGAAGATTGAAAACTTTCATCATTAGGGCATGGGTATACATTGGTATACCCGGGTTTCGGCGCCCCTGTTTACAGGCATACACGTCAGAACACGAAACAGTGATAAAAGATATCAGACGTGACGTACAACGTAGTATAGTAAATAAAATACGAAATAAAACCAAACGAAAACAACAAACCCATTGCAGAACATCCAATTTTAATGATCTTGATATATTGCAATCGTAAATGATTTTGAAATCAGCCATTTATAGTTTGGAAAGCTTATCATGTATCAAATGACCCGGTTTTAGGATAGATGTACATAGGTTTGGGATATCATTTCTTCTCCATTATTGTCAACATATCGGCCATTTACATTAACCCGACAACATTCAGGATCATCGGCAAACCACCAACCGCCCCCAAAAGATGCTGGACAGCCATAATTAGTGAAATCCTTGTCGTACGTCGAAAATTGTGCGTTTTTGATATTCGGCAAGTCCCAAAACTCATAATCGGCGTAAATTTTAAAATCAATAATACGGACTGGATCGTAAAAACGAAAGTAGGGTTGACTAGGATCATCCTTCATGTAGACTACAACTTGTAGCCATTTGCTATCATTCCCTATAAAAGCCTGGATCTTGTTTAACCCTAACCAATGTTGAGCACCAACATGTCCAAATCCATTCATATATTCTTCATGGGTCCGGTTGAAGTCCAAAAATGTACAAGAAGTGTTACGTTTTTGAATGTACGTAAATCCTTTTCTAAAAGAACAGAGAACTTCAAACGGCGCCATTTTGGGTGCTGGTTGTACCATGATTAAACTTTCTTCAATGGCTGGATAGTACAACTCTTTTCCACCCCGACAATCTGACAAATAAAAAGAAATGTGCCATATGTAAGACATCGATGAACTTGTTCAACTGGATGAGAGAGTAAGGTACCGACACGGGTTCGATCCCAGCGGTGGCTGAAAAAGTACCTTGGGATATTCCGGTGTAATCTCGCCTTGAAAGTGGTACAAGACGGAGCACTATCTGAAACCGAAGTCCCGCCGTTTCATGAATCCATGACAGTAGGGGGATGCTCGATTCACAGTTCCGGAATTAAATTCAAAAACTGGTGTCAATCGAGTGAAAAGGGGAATTTCGGAGCACAACGCATGTGCCGACTGCATAAAAAATATCTCGACCAATCATGACAGCTTGAACATATTTTTTACTTATAGAATACGTCACGATTCTACTCACTCCACCTCAGCTGTCGGGACCGACAGAATTGTGACTGGACTGAATTCCGCGTCACTCGATTGCAATTCTGTCAATTCGGGATGTTCTGGACTGTGAATCGAGCATCCACTAATATTTTGACGAAGATTTGGCGGAAATGGCGCTGTTCGGGTCAGTTCGAACAGGATATTTCTCATGGCCAACGGTGTACATTCGTTACTACAAGTAATTAAAGAGTAACAGTGATCGAACGCACGCCAACCAGTAACAGGGCATTTTCGCTACGACTTCAGTACAGAACATGTGACAATTTCTCTCCGCGGTGTTGACAAAATCGTAATCACTTAAATTGATAATATGGTGATGTGGATATGAGGTGCAAAATAACTCCCATACAAGGCCGTATGTAGGATTTTAAAAGTGGGGTGCATCAGAATGATATAAGAAAGTTTGGATCAGGGCAAACGAACCCATTGGCGTGTGGGCGCCCTTAAAACCGACCGACTGATCAGTGCGTTCAGAGCATCACTGTGTGATTATAATCAAATTATGAATTATTTTACAATTGAAAGGTTGTCAAATTTTCTTTTTTTCGATGGTTGGGGGGGGGGGCGCCATTTTACGGGGCGCATTATTTTTCTAGGTGTGCAGTGTACATATGGCCCTGCTCACATAACAACATTATATTTGTTGATTATGCTGCGGCAAATTACCACCCGATAAATACATTCGTAACAATGTATTTTTTACACATTCATAAAAATTGAACAAATGAAACTTTCTACAAAAAATATGTCGCCCGAGTACGCTCAAGCATTCGTCGTCGGAAAACTTATCATGACAGAAAATCTGAGAATACAATATTTGAAAAACTAATGCTACTATTTCTAATCCAGCTACTTTTAGATAAATCAAACACGGAAATGGAACGTGGTTTATTGTGATGGAACTGATTAATTATAATGGAACAATACTTCACTCATTAGGAGGCAAACATTCGGTAACATTCGTTACATTTACAATGCGTGTGCACGCTGTATCAAAGGTGTGTGGGTCTCGATTCTCCGGTTGTGATACAACTGGTTAATTATAAAGGGGACAATCATTCGTTACCTTTAATATTAGGAGGAGGGCCGCATTACAATGTGACGCGGAGTTGGATGGCCGCATGATGGTTAGCATGTGCGCGCTGTATCATAAGGTGCGTAGGTCTCGATTTCCCGGTTGTACGTGACTCGGATTAGGGTCGCCTGTCCAACCTCATGGATTTTCACCGGGTCCCCCGATTTCTTCACACTACTAAAGACCCCCTACGCAGAAGCGAATTATTGAAAGGAAATTGAATCATATGAAAATCCCGAAATGACCTAGTTTCTGTTCCTCTCTCTCTTTCTCGCTCTCCTTTACAATGTGAGGTTGCAAATTTGGTCCAGGCAGCGATTTTTCCGTCTGCTCGTCATCAATTATAACACCCATATTGACGATATCTCACCTTTAGTCAGCTGTTGACATCCCGGACCATAAAATCCAAGCGCACACGAATATGATCCATCTGAACAGGTATATTTCTATAATTTTAAACAAAAATTAATAAATGGATTATTATCTAGAAGTCTAAATATACATGGTGTGTTGAATATGTAGATATCTAAAACTTCATGTAATATAAAGTAGCAGTTCGAACTCGAAAGTTGAGCAGCAAACAGGTCCCAGTAAATATCACAGGCTAGCGATGACATCGAGAGTTGACTATGGTCTGGATAAGTTAATTAATGTCTAAATAATAATTTAGATATTTCAGACCTGCAATAGGCAGATTTAGCTTTTGCATAATGTATGTTTAAATACAGTAGGGGTTGGATTGGGGGTTTACCTTTTTGAAACACTTGCATCCATCACTTGTTCCTTCCGGTACTATACAATCTGTTCCACTTTCGTATAATTTACAGTTAGCTGTGTTTGGACAAAACACGTACCGTCGACATGTTGGATGGTTGGAACAAAGTAGACTACAATCCATGGAGTTTTTCACATAAAAAGCGTCACCTTGTGGTCGACTGAAACATTTATCTTCCACAACTTGAGTTTTAACATACAGCGATTGTAGAACATCCCTACATCGTACAAGATGAATCACAGTAACTAAGTATAGCACTTGATACATTTCGTCTGACCAGCTCTTTACCATTTTTATGTATTTGCACTTAAAAAAACGAGATAACATAAAATGAGGTGCTTAATGTCCAAATGTTACGCCCCAACCTGTCAAATGAGAGTAATGTTTTTCCTTTGATTGCAGGGGCGGATCCGGGGGGGGGGGGGGGCAAACACCACCCTGCTCAGCTACATAAAAAAAATAATGCCTTGCGTCAATGAAATTACATCACAAAGTGATCCTACGTCATTATAAAAATGATTTCTCTGTTTAAAAAGCCCAGTTTGTATGTAAGCTTATGTAATTTAGAGACGATGATGGCAGATTTCCTTAACTGAAACCTGACAAACCCCCTCCTGTAAAAATTCCTGGATCCGTCCCTGGATTGACAGACAGTAATTGAACATATTAACACAAGGTACAATTTTATGGATACACAATTACTGGATAAGCAAATGATAAAGTCGTGAGTATCCTCGTCGAAGCGTCGCTAGTATTAAACTCAGTAATTGTGTATCAATAAAATTGTTCATTGTGTGGAGGGTATATATAATGTTGTCGACTACTCCAACTCGTAAGGGTTCTTTTACGTGCACGCCGACGTCCACACAGGACCGCGCTTCCTACACCACATGTTAAATTATATCCGATAACAAAATATTTATATGCATATTAAAACTAATATGACAGGAGTTATTATACAATGAATAAAAAGAACCACGCATTTCAATATTCAAAATATGCAAATGAAATGATAGGTGTATATACAATTAAAATGTACGATAAAATCCAGTCTCTTTTAAAATGTTTAGTGTCTTACAAATAAATTCTGTAATGACTGGCGACTGTAGTATTTTGATTCAAATAAAATGCACTCAATCACAATGTGCTCAACGTTAATAGATAATTTTTAAAAAAAAAAGAAAAAAAAAGGTATGACCCATGCTTGAGCGACACCAAACAACTTCATCCCTCGTGTTGGACCAAGGAGATGCTTGATGTGATGAAGCTTGTTTGTGCCTGCAAGATGCCAAAACTTCTGCCAGCTGTCATAAATAAAATTGTATATTTACTTACATCTGTTCTCAATAGACCGATCAGTAGCAGGAGCTGGTGGTTTAACGTCTGCTCCACCCTACACAATTGTATCTGCATTTATAGGGGACTGGTCTGCGACACGCTGACAATTAATTTACTTTTAAAGCATTGAAACCTGCCCATTCCAGAATTGTCATAAATAAATAACTGTAACGCTATTTAGAATTGAATGTGTCTACGAAGCGATGACAATTAATCTCTGTATTACTTTAAAGCATTTAAAAAAACCTACTCATCCCAGACTTTAATTAACAATTGTTTATACGCCTGGTTCCAATCAATATGGAATCCACGGTGGCTCAGAGAGTAAGATGTTCAGGCGCGGATCCAGACGGGGGGGGGGCAAAAATTCCTGGATCCGCCCCTGATGTTCCTTCACTAGCCTGGGGTTCCCGTGTTCGATCCCGCGTTGGTCGAGAAAAGGGTCATCTGTGGTGCGGGACAGAGAGTCCAGCAAGGGACAACGTATTGTGGGACCAAAAATAACGATGTCCCGTGTACACATTTGGAATGGAGTTCGATATAAGAGCAGGCAGTAGCGCCGCTGTCTGGTTGTTGTTCTTGGTGTTTTTAACGTCCGCTTCCACCGAAGGTGATATCGCAGACAAGGCTTATTTTTGATTTTCATTATCTTAGCGCACGCGCAGGGGCCTTTGCTGTGGGAGGAAACCGGAGTGCCCGGGGGAAACCCACGAAGTTGAGAAGGAGCCCCTATCTCCATGCCACATACGCTCACACCAGGGCTCGAAACCACAGCCGCAAGCCAGAGGTGACCGGCCAGCTAGAGGTCGAAGCGCGGCACTCTAGGCCACTAGGCCATCCCAACCCCCGCCGCTGTCTGGGAAAAATTTTCCCATATAGCACACTGTATGGTGTATACCTAGTCGGAGCAGAACAGTAGGACTCTAAACCCAATTTCACTTCCTACCCATAGACACGCGTTGGTATATTGGATTGCTTTGTATTTCTTTACAGTATATGTGACAGGAAACATTTTGTTATATGCACTCGAGAATTTAGGTTTTCTCCCGAACCATTGGCCCGTCGGTTGTAGGGTTCGTTGGTTGTCAACCGATTTGGTATATTATGTGACATCTGATGAATGGCAGTTGATTATCAGCCCATTTTATATTGGTATCTGAGGATTGTCAGTTGATTGTCAACCCACCCATTTTATATTGGTATCTGAGGATTGTCAGTTGATTGTCAACCCATTTTGTATTGGTATCTGAGGATTGTCAGTTGATTGTCAACCCATTTTGTATTGGTGACATCTGATGTTAGTTAGGATTAATCAGGGCAATCAGTCAACTGATCAAAAAATCCCCCCAAAATCTTTTTCTTCAATATCTTAAGTCCAGATGCGTTATTTTAACGTATTAGAATCCCTAATTGAAATATCAGCCCAACAATGGTTCAATTCCGTTCAGCATATACAATGTTGAATTAAAATTCCATCGATCTGTGCTGCTCGCTATGCAATATATAAGCATTACGCCATTTTGTTTTCCGCGAAAATTTATTGATAGGCCTTTCTTTTAAATCCGATTGAATCCAAGCCGGTACATTATCTAGAATTGGGATTTGGATTTGATTTTGTTTTCATAATTAAATGATAAATGTTCAGTACATATAAGCGTCGGTTAAGTTGTGAGAAATTGGATATTTTAGCGCAAAATGATAATGAAGCATAGCACCTTTAAACATGCATTATGGCAGAGCTAAATTTACCTATGTCTTTCTTTAGTCCTGAAATGTTATATAATCTATTAATTAGACATTAATTAACTTATCCAAACCATTATCAACTCTCGATTTCAACGCTAGCCTGCGATATTTGTTGGATTATGATTCAATTCTCTGCATAACTTTCTTTCACGATTAATGATTAAATGGATAATCGAGACTATGATTTTTCTTGTGCCGACTTTATTAATGATGATGGAGGCTCGGCGAACTTTCAATCGGTTAATTCCCAGTTCATCGTGGATCAATGTGACAGAAATTTTCAACAAAATGCCTTTACATTATGTAGGTTTTAAAAGTTTTAACTAACTATTACAGTGATAACTGCCAACCCGTTATCTAATCTATCGTCCCATACTGTATCTTTAAGTAACAGAGCATTAAATTACATCCAAAAATGCAGATAGCAAATCATGGACGGGTAATTCAAAATAATCCAACAAATATGTTTTATACTTGTTAAACGTTTTGAAATAGTCAATTAGGTTCATTAGTATTGTTCGATTTATTTTAGATGTTGCCTATTATTAATGGTTTGGTAGCATCGTCCAGGTTAAGAAGTGTACTGTTGATTCACGTGAACAACCAACAAGTGCAAATATGAATTATTAAACACGACCAACTGTATTTAATTGATAGTGATTAATGTAGCCGCCGCGTCCCAGTGAGTACGGGGCTGGCTCAATAAACAATTTATAAACATTGTCGCGTCACTGATTTTTTCTCGACCATACTGGTTGTATTTGTTTGTGACATCTTGGGATTTTAAGTACAGGTACTAGACCCACCTCTGTAGGTGCGATGGCAACCGTTCAACCAGTCAGATTTGAAATAGTATTTTCCATCATTAATCACAATGTTGAGTTATGTTTCTAATTGGTTAATTGGGCATAATAAAATCGTAAGCCATGACGTAACGTTATGTAGACATATTTGGTCCAATTTGGCGCTCTGTTTTAAACGTAATGCTTTTGTAACACAGTTAGTCATTGGTTGTTAATCGGACTATTGACCAAATGGGATTAGTTCTAATCAAACGAAACACTGCGAGGAGTATTGTCTTCATTAGCCCAGTCGGAGCAGAATAGGACGTTAAATCGCATTTCATTTCATCGCTACGGTTTAGTCATACACGTTACTCGGCAAACAAATAGTCACGAATAATCACTTCAACAAAACAGTTGCCATCTTCGCACAACATGTGGGGTTTGGATCACAGGCGCCTGCAACGAATAATCACGCCAACTAAACAGTTACGGTCTTCTCACATCATATATCAATATTCCAATCTATTTCGTTTCGTTTTGTATTGTTATATAACCCGCGTTCTGGTTGATGTGGGGGATTAGCCAATGAAAAGGTCTGATGCGGCGAGTTTTTGGTGTGCGATGCACGGAACTGTGGGTATCCTTGTAGAAATAGGCAACGCTGGTTGGTTAATTAAATGTCAGTCGTCATTGAATCAAAAGTCGCTCGTATGACCCACGACAAGACGACAAGACACCACCCCCTACAAACACACATTCCAACTTCGTGTAGTAGAGGCCATCAAATGTAAAAAAAAATGTACCCGAGAATTTGGGTTTTCTCTCCAACCAGGGGACCGTCGGGAGTAGGGTTCATTGATTGTCAGAACATTTTGTATTTTCTTTATTTTCCAGGTATCATGACGTTTTTATGTATCGCAATCATATGCATCGTGATGTTATGCTCTGTTGTTGCTGAGGACGAACAACAGAGTGCGGATGACCAGAGAAGGTTGATTTACAACGATTACTGCAGACAAGCGTGCCATAAAGAATATACAGACCGCAACAGACATTGTAAGAAATGCTACTGTGATAAAGCATGTAGTCTGTATAGTGATTGCTGTTTAGATTTACCACTAACAGATGTATCAGACTTCAATGATTTGACAGCAGAATGTGTAGCTGCCAATTATCCAAACTTTCCAAATACATATGCCGTCTTAGAAGAAGATTGTTCACCTAGGTCCAGCTGCACGGACTTTGACAACACGTTGGTTGAGAATTATGAAATGGTCACTTCCTGTCCAGACACTGAAACCAATTCATTGCTGATAGACCGATGTAAGGATGGGCATGGGTCAAAGACACTGCCAACCACAGATCCGTTAACAAATATTACCTATCGGAACACACATTGCTTAGGCTGTAATGGCATACAGGGCGGAATCCCGTGGTCCGTGGGTTTTATATGTCGCGGGAAAGTGCCGGAATCCATTGGAAATACTTGGCTAGAGGTATTCAACCAGTTTGTTAACAGCTCGCTTTGCTTCAAAATGTCCAGACCTCCAGAAGACGCAGATGTTGCACGTAGTTGTCCAATTCCCCTAGAGTCTGTGACATCTAAATGCAATGTAACTGGTCGTTGGGCACCGAATGACGAGGCTTATGAAGAAATGATTCAAGAGGGTTGTGAAAAGTCAGCTCGTTTGGATGTCCGTGGTTATAAGAATGTCTTTTGCTATTATTGTAATGCGGAAAATCCAACGACGTCAGAACAGGCTGTTTTAAGGTAAATACAATTCATATATCACAAAATACGATTTTCAGTCAGAGAGAGGAATGGTGGGGTGGGGTGTAGCTGGATGCAATCGACATACTCTCTGCACAGTATATGTGGTTGATTCAGCAATCCAATGGGTTCTCTCTGACTAAATGGTGCACTCACACACTTATATCCAATATAAGTTCCCAAAAGTTTTAAATGGAGTAGGTATGACCTTTCCACCACATTCTCAGGGGATGTTTGATCAATGAGCGTAATCCCTACAAAAATAACATTACATTTCAAGACTTTATGTTGACGTGACATGTTGCCGATTGTCCGTTTGTCCGTGACAAGTTACTGACAAGACGTAGTGCCCCCTGCCTAACCTCTTGGGATTTTGTCTGGGTATTCCGGTTTCCTCCCACTTCTAAAGATCCCTCCGCAAAGGCGAATAATAATTTTTCGCGAACCCATATGGGAGAGATTGAGAGAAATGGGGTTTAATGTCCACTCAACACAAACTAGGTCATTTCGGGACTAACATATGGTTTAATTCTGTTTCAATAATTCACTTGCGCGTAGGGGTCTTTAGCAGTGGGAGGAAACCGGAGTGCCCGGAGGAAACCCACGAGGTTGAGAAGGCGCCCCTATCTCCATGCCACATAGGCTCACACCAGGGCTCGAAACCACAGCCGCAAGCCAGAGGTGACCGGCCAGCTAGAGGTCGAAGCGCGGCACTCTAGTCCACTAGACCATCCCAACCCCCCTGTGAACCCATATGAACAAGTACACCCGATGATCTCAACCATTATTATAGCTCCAAAATGAACTAGTATGTGTCAAGTCGACTCTACCCCCGTCTCCCCCTCTCTCTCTCTCTTGTTTATTACATTACCAAAATTCACTGTATTTGTTATTACATTACCAAAATTAACTGTATTTGTTAGTACATTACCAAAATTCGCTATATTTGTTATTACATTACCAAAATTCATTTCAATTTTTACATTACCAAAATTCATTTCAATTTTTACATTACCAAAATTCATTGTATTTGTTATTGCATTACCAAAATTCACTGTATTTGATATTGCATTACCAAAATTCACTTTATTTGTTATTGCATTACCAAAATTCACTTTATCTGTCATTACGTTACCAAAATTCCTTATATTTGCTATTACATTACCAAAATTCATTATATTTGCTATTACATTACCAAAATTCACCTTATTTGTTATTTTATTACCAAAATTCACTTTATTTGTTGTTTTATTTTACATGTAGTAATATTGACATGAATTATGTGCACGATATCAAACTGTGGCTGGACCCACGTATGGAAAATGAACAACAAGAGAGTCTTGATCAAATTTGGGATCCGTTCCAAGTAAGTACGGTTTGCGATTGACTAAACATATCAAGGACGATGCTAGGGAAGAAATGCTACCGGGGCTCGGTCCGATTACAAATTTATATGTTTTACAAAATTTGATATTTTAGCGAAAAACGCAAGTGGTCTTTAGAAACTTTTAAGATTTTATTTAACTGTGTACACATCTGAATTCTACCCAAAACATCTTCTTTATTTACAACCTAACAAGCAATTAATTTACTCACTCCAATAAGACTTTTCATACAGACCCACCATCAATGAAATGCAAGGGTGGATCCAGAGGATGGGGGGGCAAACCCTACCCGTCTCAGCTACATAAAAAATATGCATCAATGAAATTAAATCACAATGTGATCCTACATCAATATAAAAATGATTTCTCCCTTTAAAAAGCCCAATTTGTATGTATGCCTTTGTAGACGATGATGGCAGATTTTCTTAACAGGAACCTCCCCCACACCCCTGAAAAAAAATTCTCGATCCGCCCATGAAATGTGTACCATTTAATTCAAACATCGAATGGAGCTCATGTGTGCATTTATATGTATCTTCAGTTTGACTCTACAATCGTGTTGGGGTTCCCTTTGAAAGTAAAACAAATTACAGGCTGCCACTCTGAATCACCTTGAGAGGGGTGGGGTGGAATCCAAGATGGTGTGCTAATCATGATAGGAGAGTAAGTTTGGGTTCTATATTTAGGTTCACTGACCACCCAACCGTCGTATCTAGCGAGGGTAGTAGTTAGTAAGGTACCCTGTGGGTAGTGCGGTAGTCTAGGGGTGCGGGAGTCTGAGGTTTTTTGTTGCGGGAGTCTAGAGGTGCGGCAGTCAGGTATTTTGTTGCGGCAGTCTGAGTTATTGGGCGGTGTGACTTCAGGAGATTTACAAAGTGACAACTATGAATTTTGAATGGTTGAGATCATCGGGTGTACTTGTTCATATGGGTTCGCGATATGTTTTATTTGTACGGCACATGAGGTCCGCGTCGCCATGCCGCGCATCGCCCCTCACCCCCTTCACACTAACGTCCAAGTCACGATCATCGTGTGTTATTACCTAAATATACCCTCTCCCCTCCTGTGGCATGCATGACACACACACACACACACACACGCACATCGTCCCGGACTATGTAACCCACCCTTGTGTAATTTTCAGCTATACCTTGTATCTGTATGTCACGCTCATCGTGTGTTATTACCTCAATAACTATGTCGCCCACTCTCGTGTAATCTTGATCTATACCATGTATCTGCACCGTGCATTGCACGCGTTTCGCCCCCCACCCCCCACCCCAATTATCTCTATTGGTCAAATGTTTAAAAACAAAATAAAACAAACCAACACAAAGGTTAAAAATTCATCAATGCCTTTATTCGGTACTATTCTAAGAGGTCTATTAAGACCCCATATACATGTGCCTCGTCAACATTAAGGCGTAATCGAACTGCTATATAATTTATATAGCACAGCAATCTAAAAGTAAAAAAGAAAAGTAATTTAAAGAAATAAAAAAAAATGAAATTTGTGGTGACTAAAGTTCGGTTGGTGTTTAATTATAGCACACCGTAACTTAATACCTCATATGTTTGATATAGTGTTAAGCATGATCTCTGGAAGATTACAAAAACAAACACAAACTATAGCACGCAACTATATTTATGTATTTTAAAGTCCTGTTGATCGTATCTACTTCTAACATATTTCTTTTATTTACAATTCACGGGTTGGCTTCATTTTAGCGCGTGTGCACGCTGTGACATGGAGTATAGGCAGTATGTCCAATCTCGTGGCGAATTTTTACCTTGCACCCCCCCCCCACCAACGGTTTCCTCTCACAGCTAAACATACTGAATTATTGAAATGGGGGTTTGACTATGGTCTCTCTTCTTTTTTCTTTTTTTTTTTAAAGAAATGATGTAAACAATCTTAAATATAACTTACCGGTCTTTTTCCTGTTGGTTATTTCTAGGAGGTAAATTTAGTGTTGGCCCCACACCCACAAGCAACCTGTCGGCCTCCTCTATAATAGTCTTTAACGGTCTTTATCCTCTTGGTTATTTCTAGGGGGTAAATTTAGTGTTGGCCCCACACCAGCAAGCAACCTGTCGCCCGCCATGGTGACGCTCTCAATGCTTGGGGCACACAGCATCAAAGATACTGTGGAGAACATGATTTCTTTAATTTCATCAATATTCCGGAGAGTAAAGAAAAAAAAAAGAAAAAAATATGTATGATAATCAATAAATAATGTATGTTGATAAATGAGGAATTAAGAATAAAAAAATAAGATCTTAATTATAAAGTTGTTGAAAATATGTATATAAAATATGGAATAATATAACTTACATTTTGTTTCTTTTGCTTCAAAAAAATGATATCTTTACTGCTGGCTGTTTGGAAGTGTGTATGGCAGAATATTGAGTGGATGCTACATTTGTCGACTAGAATATTCTCAGAATTAACCAATCAAAAATGAAGATATAAAGCGGGAAAGAAACGTGTTGGTAACCTTTAACAGATGTGATTACGGTTGAGGTGTGGGAAAAAAACCTTGGTACAAACTGTATGCTGTTAACGTCTGAGAAAATAGTTGGGATGGCCTAGTAGTCTAGAGTGCCGCGCTTCGAACTCTAGCTGACCGGTCACCTCTGGCTTGCGGCTGTGGTTTCGATCACATCTGTTTTTAACCAACAAATGTTGCACCGGAAGATATTTTGTTTTATCTCGTTTTAAATCAAAAACCATCTGTTAAGTACATTAGCTAAAGTTAACCGTGGGATTCTTTTAAAATAGGTCACCACTTATATTCTTATTTTTTTTTTTTTTTTTTGTTAAATATTTTTCAACGGCTAAAATTAAAACATGATTATTCGTGTACTTTAGGGTTTAAATTTCCTATATGAATTATAAAATACAATATCTTAATTAACATACCAATTAATACAATTAGCTGGTCATTGTTTTATTATACCAATTAGAATAATTAATACGCTAATTAATACGATAATGAATACAATTATCCTGTCATTTCCTGTTGGTTTTTTGGGTTTTTTTTTGTATTTTAAAACCATTTTCTCACAAGTTAACAGCATATAGGATGTACTATTTTTTTTTTGGGGGGGGGGGGAGTAACTAACCTCAATTAATACGCTAATTTTTTAACACCAATTAATATAAAACAATTAATATAAAATAATTAATACGCTAATTAATACGATAATGAATACAATTATCCTGTCATTTCCTGTTGTTTTTTTTTTTGTTTTTTTTTGTGTTTTTTTTTTGTATTTTAAAACCATTTTCTCACAAGTAAACAGCATATAGGATGTACTATTTTTTTTGGGGGGGGGGGGGGGTAACTAACCTCAATTAATACGCTAATTAATATCCTAATTAATAGGCTAATGAATAAATTATCTTGTCATTTTTTTTTTTTTTTTTTTTTTTTTTTTTTTTTTTGATTTTAAAACTATTTTCTCAGACATTAACAGCATACAGTTTGTACTCTTTCATTTTAAACAAGTACGTGGGTTTAACTAACCTCAATTAATGTAAAACAATTACAATTATTTATTCTTTTTTTTAATCACCAAAAAAACCAAGGTTTTTTTCCCACACCCCAACCGAAATCACATCTGTTAAAGGTTACCAACAAATTTCTCTCCCGCTTTATATCTTCATTTTTGATTGGTTAATTCTGAGAATATTCAAGTCGACAAATGTAGCATCCACTCAATATTCTGCCATACACACTTCCAAACAGCCAGCAGTAAAGATATCATTTTTTTGAAGCAAAAGAAACAAAATGTAAGTTATATTATTCCATATTTTATATACATATTTTCAACAACTTTATAATTAAGATCTTATTTTTTTATTCTTTTATTTCATTCTTAATTCCTCATTTATCAACATACATTATTTATTGATTATCATACATATTTTTTTCTTTTTTTTTTTTTACTCTCCGGAATATAGATGAAATTAAAGAAATCATGTTCTCCACAGTATCTTTGATGCTGTGTGTCCCAAGCATTGAGAGCGTCACCATGGCGGGCGACAGGTTGCTTGCTGGTGTGGGGCCAACACTAAATTTACCCCCTAGAAATAACCAAGAGGATAAAGACCGTTAAAGACTATTATAGAGGAGGCCGACAGGTTGCTTGTGGGTGTGGGGCCAACACTAAATTTACCTCCTAGAAATAACCAACAGGAAAAAGACCGGTAAGTTATATTTAAGATTGTTTACATCATTTCTTTAAAAAAAAAAAGAAAAAAGAAGAGAGACCATAGTCAAACCCCCATTTCAATAATTCAGTATGTTTAGCTGTGAGAGGAAACCGTTGGTGGGGGGGGGGGTGCAAGGTAAAAATTCGCCACGAGATTGGACATACTGCCTATACTCCATGTCACAGCGTGCACACGCGCTAAAATGAAGCCAACCCGTGAATTGTAAATAAAAGAAATATGTTATAAGTAGATACAATCAACAGGACTTTAAAATACATAAATATAGTTGCGTGCTATAGTTTGTGTTTGTTTGTTTTTGTAATCTTCCGGGGATCATGTTCTAAGACTATATCAAACATATGTGGTATCAGGCTATAATATTGTGCTATAATTAAACACCAACCGAACTTTAGTCACCACAAATATCATTTTTTTTTTATTTCTTTAAATTACTTTTTTTTCTACTTTTAGATTGCTGTGCTATATAAATTATATAGCAGTTCGATTACGCCTTAATGTTGACGAGGCACATGTATATAGGGTCTTAATAGACCTCATAGAATCGTACCGAATAAAGGTATTGATGAATTTTTAACCTTTGTGTTGATTTGTTTTATTTTGTTTTTAAACATTTGACCAATAGAGATAATACTGGACGGGGGGGGGGGGGGGCGAAACGCGTGCAATGCACGGTGCAGATACATGGTATAGATCAAGATTACACGAGGGTGGGCGACATAGTTATTGAGGTAATAACACACGACGAGCGTGACTTACAGATACAAGCTGAAAAGTACACAAGGGTGGGTTACATAGTTCGGGACGATGTGTGTGTGTGTGGGGGGGGGGTATCTAGGTAATAATACACGATGAGTATGACTTGGCCGTTAGTGTGAAGGGGGGGGGGGGGTGCGCGGCGTGGCGACGCGGACCTCATGTGCCGTACAAATAAAACTTATCGCGAGCCCATATGAACAAGTACACCCGATGATCTCAACCATTCAAAATTCGTAGTTGTCGCATTTGTAAATCGCCTGAAGTCACGCCGCCCAATACCTCAGATTGCCGCACCTCTAGACTCCCGCAACAAAAAACACCAGACTCCCGCACCCCTAGACTCCCGCACTACCCACAGGGTACCTTACTAACTACTGAAGGTGCAGGGGGTACATTGCAACCCAAAATAAGGGGCCCCGAGAAATGGCGTCCACCCACATCCAACTTGATTATGATCACACACTGATGCTCTTAAGGTACAGATCAGTCGGTCGGTTTAAAGGGACAATAACTTTCTTGCTGGCTTGGTAGCTCCAGAAAATAAATAATACCCTTATTCTAAGTACTAGATGTTTAAATGTCCTACCTGTTGTGTAAATTATCCATTACAACCTATTTTATTTGTCCAGAGGGTTCGAAAATATTTTAAAATCCAAGTCACATTTGAAAAGGTTTACATGTACGTTAGATTTTTCAAATCAATTGGTTGAATTTTTCCAATTTTTTAAATTTGGTGTGTTAAGATGAAATTTATATCATCATTTAATTAGAATATTCTAAAATAATACGATTTGTTGACCAGAATGAAGATTGGGACATATTTTTCAGTTACAACAAGAGTGGTATTGGGGCTTTAAGGGCGCCCACACGCCAATGGCTTCTTTTGCCCTGATCCAGACTTTCTTATATCACTTACGTGGAGGCTATGGCGCCCACCACTCTGCTGTACCCCCACTTTTAAAAATCCTACATACGGCCCTGCACCAAATTCCTTTACATTTATTTATTTATTTATTTTTCCAAGAGGCATATCAAACATGACAATAGAGGTGATAATATGAAGTTACATGATAATAAGATGATAAGATATGAAAGTTTTGATGAGAGAAAAAATAATGATGTCATGAATGACCAGCCTCTTGAGGATGACCCATAAAAACCTGCTTAGATTAAAACTAGGTTTATTTCCAATGGGGTCCTGTACTTTTATAATTTCAGAAACGGTGCATGAATTTGAGCTGTGCAGATGGAAAGATATTAATAAACGGATCCTGCCAGCCCATACTTCTAAAATCTAATTCATACTTATATACATTTTGTGTGGATTTCGTATACAAAGCCTTGAGTGATGAAACCAACAACATCGAAGCTGTAGGGTCGTACTCTCTTTACACAGAAATCAGTCTCCCCAGTTTTCACCCTTTTTTATCGAAACCCATCGCATATTTTATGGGCCAATGTGACGTCGAGTTGACTGCTAAGATTCAAAAGCAGTGGTTGTTGGGGACGGTGGACCCCGAAAATGTTGACGGTATCATCAGAGAAACGTTACAGAAATTGGAGGCATATGTGGAGAAACAGAACACCAAAGGCTTAGAGGTCAAACTACTGAAACGTTGTACTAAAACTCAATTCCAAGACCAAGGCTTGACAGAACCGTGCACCATTAAAATGGACAACAGACAACCAAGGTCGCCCAGACCGGGAAAACATATTAATATTTTGCTAAACACCATGCGGCTTACCGTATCTAAACTATATCTTTGTGTTCAAGTCACACTGGACAAATCGGAAGTTCAAGTTGCTGATGATGGAAGTGTGCTTACTATAATGGCTACAAACAAAACACTTCATGGTCTGCAGTTTGAAGAAACGGATGGCGGGTATAAAATATGTCTTGATGATTATATTGACACCGTAGATTATTCGTCCTACTTAATGTGTGCGAAAACGGAAAGGCCTACATCTGGTGCCTCAAAATATCCTGTTCTTTACAATGCCATTGTTATACTATCATTTCAAGTAATTTCGATATTTGAAGCAACATACCGACATGAGGTTTAGCCCTCGGAGATTACAGTTACAGGTATACAAGGGCGACATTCACGTGTTCTCTTGTCATGGTTTAATCTTATCTTACTTGGGTTTTTTTATTACTTGCTGGTACAAAATATATTATGTAATACTATTCTCTAGTTTTTGACGGTATCTTATTCAGATATCTGTATGTTCTTAAAGTAAGACGCTGCCTCGCTAGCCAGGAGTTCGGGTGTTCGATCCCTGCATTGGCCAATAAAGTTTATCCAGATATTCCGGCGTGATTCCACGTGTCAGTGATGCTGGACGCAGGGCCTGACTATTGTCTAGTCGTTCGGATAAGACGAAAAAAACTAGCTTCCGTGTACACATTGACGTGCACGTAAATGATCCCTTGATAGTTGGAATTCGATATAGTGCCGGGAAAAATGTCCTCATATCACACTCTATGGCGTCTTCATTAGCCCAGTCGGAGCAGAATAGTAGGACGTTAAACCTCATTTCACTTTATCTTCTTAAAATGTTCAATTATCATATATAAATAAATTGGGTTTAACGCCCACTCGACACAAACCTGGTTATATCGGGACTAAAATATCGTTCAATTTCATTTCAATAATTCGCTTGCGTGAAGGGGTCTTTAGCAGTGGGGGAAAACCATAGGAATCGGAGAAAACCCACGAGGTTGAACAGGTTACCCTACTCCTTGTCGCGTACAACCTGGCCCCGAGTTCACAAAGCATTCTCATAGACTTAAGTTAAGAATTTACGCAAAATTGTTCGCCTTATTTTAACTAAAATACAGCCCTATACAATAATTTTGTTGTGTAAGTGTATCAAATACATCAATGAGAATCTATATGCAATATTTTGTGTTTATGGATTAAAGTTATTTCTCACAAACAGTGATTGAAAGTTGAGCAAATTCTCAACTTAAGTCTGAACTCGGGACCTGGAGTTAGATTGAATAAACACAAAACCATAGTTTGGAACAAAATTACTATTTTAATTCCAGTGTTCTCTCAACTTTTTCAAGCAAATGGTGATGAATATAATAATATACAGAAGGTTTATGACAAAATATAGTAACAACTAATTAAAGATACATTATGGGAGATCAGATAAAGTGTTGGCAGTTCTCACTATCATAGTTAAAAACTAGATAATGTAAAGGGAATTTCTTGAAAGTTTCAGTCAAAATTCAAATTTAGCGATTGAATTTTCGACCTTGGCCCGATCGCCATTACTAAAGTCGGTACGATAAAAAAAACATAGTCTTGTTTATCCATTTCATGATTAAATCGTGAATGAAAGTTGAGCAGCAAACCGGATCCTAATCCAGTAAATATCACAGGCTAACGATGCTATCGCGAGTTGATTATGTCTAATTAATAATTAAAGTGCCAATCCCGATAACTTTTTGGGGAATAAAACTGCTTAATTTTGTGTTAAAACCCTTTAAAATCCAAAACCTAAGGCCCACCTACTAACCTGATATTTGTGATACGCTTGTAAATAACTTAAACCTGACAGTCTTCATCTGGAAATGGAGAACGTTTTATTATACAGTATCTAGATAAAACCAGACTTTTTTCTATAAAAGATAATATGTAGGTGAAATTTACCTTTTGTTATCAAGTACATGGCATGGATCATTCACTGTATAGACCTCTCAAGAAACATTAATCCATTATCAGGTCACCCAATGAAAAAATTCACCCGAAATCTTAAAAAGGTTACGTGTCCGGATAAGCAGTGTTGACGTTCACGTCCAAACGACTCAATATTTTGAGCTGAAATTTTGAGACAAGCTAAATACACAATGCCACTATATTTTGGTCCATAAATTTCATAAATACTCTGACTTTAATTTTTGAGACTCTGTTCTTATCGGGATTGTCCCTTTAAGATAACATTTCAGGACTACAGAAAGACCTTCGATGGGGCAGATTTAAATCTTGCATAATGTATGTTTACCTTTTGAAGCAACTTTTACAGTTCCGTGTCAGTTTAAAGCAACCTCTACAGTTTCGTGTCAATTTGAAGCAACTTTAATAGTTTGGTGTTCGTATCAACAGGTTTTGAAATGCGATACACAATAAAGTAAGTAAATGGTGAAATTAAAAACTTTTACTATAGCATTCTCCTTTAAGGCAACTATGGTTATTTATTTTTACATATTCGTTGCAGTTTAAGGTCACTTGTACAGTTTCGCGTACAGTTATTCAAGTTAGTTTAAAGCAATTTTTACAATTTCTCAACATGTATAGTTACTCAAGTCAGTTTAGAACAATTTTTACAGCATTATTTAAAGTAAACAGTGTAAAATATTTGTTTTTGTAAAGTCAATTATTTAATATCTCTGACATGGTCGGGTATTTTCATATATGTGCAGTTGTTTGTATTCTATGGTATTTGTGTTCGCTAAATCAGTATAACGACCAGCAACTGGTATTTGTTGGTTGTTGTTGGGGGCTGGAATAAAAAAAAACAGAAATAAATTCATTCACAAATAAGATCGTGTAGTTCATTTAAATGAAAAATGAGTAACATTTAGAAGAGGTTTAAGTACTTGCGCAGGCAGCAACGAAGTATCAAAGTATCGATTTGAATTTTTGTTTGTCTATTGACCGAAATTTTGAATCCAAAGAATGAACACCATCGAGGGTATTGGTGTAGGGGTTCAGGTTCCGGATCGGAATCATGTTCGGATATGTTACAATCAAGCACAGCTTAAGAGTTTAACAATGAATCATCACTTAACATCCATTGTACAGGCGCGGATCCAGGATTTTTTGCAGGGGGGGGGGCTAGGTTTGATAATTGCTTAAAGTTCCAATAGCATATTTTTAGGTTATATTTTTAAAATGTATTAAAATACAGCCCTAAAATAGATTGTACCTATAAACAGTCCTACCTTGTTAAAGAATAATCCTATTAATCCTATAATTCACCAAGCCAGTTGAGAAATTGGCACAAATATCATTTTCAACTTCAAATTCAAACGTTTGAAGATGGCCGTCCATGGTGAGGAATGGGAAAACAAGGGAGGTAATTGAGTTACTATCTCCTCAATCAGCCTGTCTCAACCATTTTAACCCCCATGAAATTTTGCCCATGATCGTATAAAAGTGAGTTGACAACATTTTGAGCAAAAGAAATAGAAATAATTATGTTTTGACTTTATTAGAAAATATGCTTTTGGAACTTTAACTAATTAAGCTCAACCGATTAATTTGGTAAATTAGATTCAATTTGGTTCATTCTGACGTATTTCCGGAAGGTAAATTACAGGTCTAAATCGCCAATAAAATCGCATAAAAAAAATTTCAAGCCTGAGCAGGGGGGGGTGGGGGGCGGACCCCCTGGACCCCACCTCTGGATCCGCGCCTGTTGTATGACGTTTAACAAATTACTGCTCTCATCCAAACCCTCCCGCACCTTCACCTTAATCCATAGTCCCAGCATGACCATATATGCCGGGTCATGGCCGCTTTATAAAAAATGACCGAATATCTCGAGAACCACGGATCAATTCCCCCCCCCCCCCCAACCACAACCTTTCACGTACAATACGGTAATAAACTTGTTTTCATGGAACAGATTGAGGCAATAAATAATGCGAGAACATTTCTGGAAATTTCATATCAGAAACAAATTGCTTCCATATTGTTTAAAACACACCTCCGTGGGGAGTATTGGATTACATTGACAGAGTTGCATATTCCTAAGAAGGATACAGACCACATGTAAACAAATCAAAGCATACCTGGTTGTTTTTTATAGCGCTTGATAAAGATGGCGATGAATGTAAGCACTACCAGGAGAAGAACACAACATACAGCTGCTTGAGATACTATTACGGTGATACTTATACTTGACCATAGATGTTTTTGATTCATTTTCGCAGAATCTGTGGGTATGAAAGTGACAATATTTTTATATCCGTCCTTCGGTCCTACAAAATAACAATACGGTGTGAAACTATACTGCTCAAGTCCCACTCACGAGCCAGAAAAATTACTCGAATTTAGGAAATGAAATGAAAAATGGTTTACTGCTCTGGTCCACTGTCTGCTTCGACTGGATTAAAATAGCATTATGCAAGAGCAAAATCTGCTTAATACAGGTCTTTCTTTAGGCCTGAAATGTTATCTAAATAATCAATTAGACATTAATTAACTTATCCAGACCATAATAAACTCTTGATGTCAAGGCTAGCATTCGATGTTGGTGGATTGAATTCCTATATGCCGCTTAACGGCCATTGATAATTAAATCAATCAAGTGGATAATCGAGACTATGCTGTTTATATTAATGATTTGAGTAATGATGACTGAGGCTATGTGAATATTTCAAACGCTTTTTTCTAGGCTAATGGAGGATCAATTTGACTGAAATTTTCAGCAAATTCCCTTTACACTATCTAGTTTTTAACTATTATAGTGAGAACTGTCATCTCTTTATCGCATCTCCTATGAAGACGACACACTTCACACAGACGCCCGCCGAACTATACTATACGTTGACCCTGTGCCACTGTCTAGGGGTGAACCATGTCGGAAAATGCGTGTTTCGAAAATGGGATATCGAGGTTAGCGAGCCAACGTCTTACTCACCCGTCTCGGTTTAGGTTTCAAAGACATCTATACCTTATTATAAAAGTAATACATCTGTGTGTCCCGAAATAACTAGTTTTTGTCAAGTGGACGTTAAACCCATCTCTCCCTCTCTCTACCTCTCTCTCTCTCGATAACAGACACACAGGCGAATTCATTTCACTGATGATTCCGCTGAATATGACAAGCAATCTGTTTCACAGTGAATTACTTACGAATTATCTCTGTAACAGATGACTGTCCACAACACGTGCGTTGACTGCACACGACGTTAGTCATTGGCTCAACGGCTCGTGCAATGTTTACTTAACACCTAACTGCTTCGGGCAAAATATGCATTTTACTCATTTTAATATCCATTTACACTAAATAGGAAATATTTTTTAACTACAAATACTTCAAACGTCTTCATTTATTTTTCTTTTGCCTCAAAAAAAAAAAATGTTTGAGAATTTAATTTGTCGGAGTAAAAAAGTTAATATGCCGTACGTATTAAGCCTCGTCGATGTCATGCTTATCAGTGATTGTAGCGGCCAAGCGAATATTTACTACGGGATCAGTTTGGGTGACAAGTTGTTTTATAAGACGATGAGCGGATATCTCACATTTCAAAAACAGAATTGGCTGTCACTAGATAAGACAAAACGAGAAAAATAGCAAAATCCCGTGCATTCCCCTGTTTTTATCCATCCTGCTCTTAATAAAAACATGGTAGTGCACGGACTTTTTCTAATTTGTTCGTTATCTTTTATCTACTGACAGCCAATTCTTTTTGTGAATGTCAGATAGCCTATCCTCTCGTCTTTTCGTCCTACACTTTTCACTATATTTCGAATGTATTTTACCAGTCCCATATGTAATAATGACTGGCACCAATATTGTCCTTTAAACCAATGTACTAAAAACTCCTACTCCCAATTGACAGAGTTTGTGCATGAAGCAGGGTATACTTACTGGACAAGCAAACAAGCTCACTGCAAGTTTCGAAAAAAAAAAGAAAAATTCGGCTGTGACATCTCTGCAATAGATAAATTGGCAGGCTTATCGGAATTCCAACATGGTTTTTCGAACCATCTTATCGAATTGGAAAACAAATCTTAAAATTGTCGAGTTTTTATGGACAGACATACGGATAGAATATTCGAACCGTTAGATGTTACGTCCATGGAGACAGGTGGACAGAGCTGATAGCAATATTCTTTTATACCAGGGAGTCACGGTGGCTGAGTGGGTAAGACGCTGGCTCGCTAGACTGGAGGTCGCATGTTCGATCCTTGCATTGACCGAGAAAGTTTATCGAGATTTTCCGACGTGGTTTCCCCTTGTCAGTGTGCAGGAAGGACAGATGTCTAGTTGTTCGGCTGGGACTAAAAACTGAGTCCTTTGTATACATTGGCGTGCACGTAAAAGATCCCTTTGCAGTTTGAAATCAACATATGCCCTTCTTGATTAGCCCAGGCGGAACAGAACAGTGGGACGTTAAACCCAATTTCATTTCTTTTATACTAACCGTTAGCTGTTACTTTTATGGAGACATTGCGTGACCATTGGTTATCAGAATGTCGACAGCGCCATATCACTGTACCAGCATGGTTAGCGGATAAAATGATCAACTGGTGAGATAAGGTCGCGTTTCTATGGCTAGTGACGATACACCCGTAAGGATCCAATGTTGTTAACAGACACGGTGACTTCTTGATGTAGGATTCACCGCAATAGAAATCCACCGTCTCATGTGTAGATCTACATGTCAAACTGTATGAATCGTTTTGGCTAACCACTGTAACATTGCTAGTTATATCGATGTCATTATCTGTAACAAAGAAAACAAAAGGCGCTATTAAATCAAAACAAACAATATGTACTCTAATTCTTAACTATTTCAGAGTTAGGGGAGCAAATTCGCTAATATGTGTGACCTTGAAATTGAAACAAATGGGTCGCAACTCATGTAATCTGAATGTATATAAACTGAATTACACTCAGTCGTTTCTGTTTTCACTGTAATTTCTAATCAGATATGTTCGGCGCAACAAGCCATAAGTTTCAATCGAATGGCAATCTCTAGCACCTGGTTATTCCAGTCTACCAAGATAGTATTTATTGAGCATGCTCTGCAGATAAGAATATGAGGTCGCAATTTGACATGATTTGTGGAATATGTCTAGTCTCGTTCTTCGAGTCACTTGTTAAAAATGGCACTGGAGCCGTATTTTGGTATAGGATTCGTATACCAATGGTAAAATGTTTATTTTGTCGTAAATATTGGATATCAGAAACCGGACCATCTTTACCCGGTGAGATCATAAATCAATGTTGATTTTAGTTGACAAATAGTTCACGTGTTTTCAATGTCGAGGACTTCGGTTGATATTGAGTTAAAGTTCCAATAGCATATTTTTAAGTTATATTTTAAAATGTATTAAAATAAAGCCCTAAAATAGATTGAACCTATAAACAGTCCTGCCTTGTTAAAGAATAATCTTATTAATCCTGTAATTCACTATTGCCAGTTGAGAAATTGGCAAAAATATCATTTTCAACTTCAAATTCAAACGTTTGAAGATGGCCATCCATGGAGAGGAATGGGAAAACAAGGGAGGTAATTGAGTTACTATTTCCTCAATAAGCCTGTGACAGCATTTTTAATACCCAAAAGATTTGGCCCATGATCGTATAATAGTGAGTTGACAATCTTTTGAGCAAAAGACAAAGAAATAATTATGTTTTGACTTTCTTAGAAAATATGAAATTGGAACTTTAAGGATTTATATGGCTACTTTAACGACAAAGCTGAAGTATTGGTGAAACAGGGTCGTTCGGTTGGCTGGGAAGACACCTCAGAATTTTCCGATCTGGTTCTTTGCCAGTGTCGCAGGACGGCAGTCTGGTTTTTCTCCGGGTCCCACGGTTTCTTCCTCCTGCCCAAGGGAATTATTGAAATAAAGTGGAACCATAAGTTAGTCACAAAATTACCTAGTGTGTGTCGAGAGGTCGTTAAATCCCATTTCTCTCTTACTCCTTCTTCGGGCAAAACTATAGCCCCCCCCCCCCGCAAAAAACAAAACAAAAACTGTTTACAGTACATGGGCGACAGCAGTTTAAACTTATAATAATATTAGTAATGGAGGACCTACCTGTTATAGAAAAACTAAATAAATTTATACAATAGCAGACACAGAATAACCAGCGGTAAGAAGCCATATTAATTCCAGATCAATCTTATCGAATGTGACACGCAACGGGATATAACCCCACGCAACGACCAACGTCCAATTATAAACAAAATATTATCTGACTTCATTTCCTTTTTTGAAAGCAACAGGATTTACAAATTTCATTTCAGGGAAAATAAATTGTTGATGGGTTTGATAAATTCAATTCAATAACAGTTTGAGGAGGATATGTACAATATTATAATTTATATTTTTAGAACCGTGCATTCAAACATCCGGGGTTAAATCGTATCTTCCTTCGCATTCCGTTCCACCCTGTACAGTCATCCATATCATACATGCCACGTGATAAAACGCGTGCAATTGAGATCTATGAGAGAGAGAGAGAGAGAGAGAGAGGGGGGGGGGGAAATGAGGTTTAACGTCCACTCGACACAAACTATGTCATTTCGGGACTAACATATTGTTTAATTTTATTTCAATTATTCGCTCGCGCGTAAGGGTCTTTTTAGAATTGGGAGGAAACCGGAGTGCCTGGAGGAAACCCACAATTTAAGGTTGAGAAGGCGCCCCTATCTCCATGCCGCATACGCTCACACCAGGGATCGAAACCACATCCGCAAGCTAGAGGTGACCGGCCAGCTAGAGGTCGAAGCGCGGCACTCTAGACCACTAGCCCCCCCCCCCCTTCCCTGTGTATTTGAAGGATGGGGCAGTCGGGCCGGTCTATGTCGTTATTTTGTGCCCACAAAGGCGTAGCTGCTCCAACATCGGTAAGAACGCTGAGATGTTTCGGATATGTTTGCTTTATTAATGCCTGTAACGACATATTCCCATTATTGGTGAATATCGAAAAACGAGAAGCTCATTTTTCGATATTGGTGAATTTTGAAAAACGAGCTACTCGTTTGAGATATTCAAACTTACATTTCAAAAAATAAAATCGATGGATGTATATCTTCAGTGTCTCCAACCTACTTGTTTTTCGATATTCAACAAAATCGAGATAACTTCACACTGCCGTCTGTAACGTCCATAAAATGTAATGTATACATGACTAATTAAACATATCCAACCCAAATTTTGTGATTTAATTTCCCATAACTGCAGATATTATCGTTTATATTAGGACGCGATTCCATTAAAACATCATTTTTCAACACAGTTACATATCTGAAATTTTTTTCGCGCCTGCGTTGCTCGATTCCATTTTAAAATTATTCTTCTACTCCTCAGTTGTCTTATACTGTATCGGTACTATTATATTTACAATTATAGTGAACTGCCCAGTTTGTAGTACCACTGGGGCCTGTTTCACGAAATTTTAACTAAGATACAATCCAAATTTTAGTAATTTGATTGGATAATATTTGATTGATTTTAGTGCTTAACCAATCAAAATTGAAGAATCTACTAAAAATTTGGATTTTATCTTTAGTTAAAATTTCGTGAAACTGGCCCCTGGTGTGTGAGGCGTCAGATTGTACAGATGTTATGTCAACTCTTGCAAAACAGATTTTGAGATTCTGTCCCATTGACTGACATTTCTGGTCCACTCATCCACAAGAATTTCTCCCAGCAATGACCTCATATGCCAGGATATTGAATCAATTTTTAAATTTTTTCTCAAATTACAATCAGTAATATGACATAAACTAAATAAAACTGCTTTCCGACGAGACAACGATCGGCGAATAACTATGTAGTTCTGCAATACTATATATGTACTACCGGGACGCCTAATGTTATAGCCAGTATTTTGTTTACTTTCATTGTGGGGTGGGGTTGTGGATGGCGCCCTAGATTTGAAACCGCCCCTACCCCACCCCATATTCCCTAGAAAACTCACTCGCGGTCCTCGGCTCCTCGGGGGGGGTGGGGGGGGTGGTCGGTATGTGCATCAGTCGGTCGCATTTTGGCTAAACACCCCCCAAACGAAATCATTATGTACGCCCCTGTAACTTTAAGGGTCTTTTGAACGTGCAGTCTCCGGTGGGTGGCCATCCCCTTAATCTGCCCTGGCTCTGGAACAGAAACTAGGCGTAAAATTAATCCCAAGACCGAAGATTCCAAACGAATAAGAGCTTTATGTAACCGGAACTGAACGTACAATTAATCCTAACGCGGGAGGTTTCAAACCAACAAGATTTTTATGTGACAGTGTTCCCGAGGTGTTGTGTCAGTAGCTAAATCCTGAAAGATAAAGTCTCTGCTTTGAAAGGGCTGAAAAAGGGCGGGATTTAGAATATGTATATTTCTACAGTTAAAGGCCTGTTAACCGAGGGAAAACAGGTGAGGTATATTTGATTAAGTACTATCTTACAGTCTCAGACATTTCTAATAATACCATCGTGCAGTCCCAGGCGTTTCTAATAATATTGTCTTACAGACACAGATATTTCTAATAATACTATCTTAAAGTGTCTGACGTTTCTAATAATATTGTCTTGCAGTCCCCGACATTTCTTATAATACTATCTTGAGGTCCCTGGCGACGTTTCTAATTATACCATCTTACAGTCCTGGATGTTTCTAATAATACCATCTTACACACCCAGACTTTTCTAATAATACCATCTTACAGTCCCAGAATTTTCTCCTAACGTAAACAAATTATACCAGAAGAGGGAACAAGTCGCAGGACCTCGAATCCCAAGTCCTGTTCAAGTCACCAATTCATCAAATGAGTCAGCAATTCATGGTGGCAAGTTAGGAGTTATCTCTGCCCTAACTGCGACTGTCGAGTTTGAGTCCAGTGTTGTGTCTTTGGCGCGACTTAAAGATACATTATGTAAGATTAAAATAAAGAGTTGACCATTCTTGCTAATATTTCGAAAAGAGATAATGCAAAATGAATAGATCGAAAATTTCATTCAAGTTACTCTATTGCGAGTGAAGATATTAGTGTTTGGAGGTTTGACAAGATGTGATTGTTCGTAGCTAACCCTAGCTACTCTATTTTTCAATTAAATCAAAGTATGGCTGAGGCGTTGTTATTTACTTATTATTGGAGATATCCGATGGCATCAAGAGTTGATTATGTTCTTGTCATGTTAATATAACATCTGCAATAGGCAGATTTAACTCTTGCACAATGTACATGTATGTTTAAGTCTGACTGGAGTTCCAACCTCTGAATTACGCTACAAGCCATGCTACACCAAAGATTTCTCAGCAATGTTTTCTAAGAAAATACAATAAAACCCCACAAATCAATGCATAATAATTTAATTTCAATATATATATTATTATAACTGGCACATCACTCGGCTTTCAGTAAACATATATTACATGTATATATATATATATATATATATATATACTCTCATCAGATTATTTACAGGATAAAATCACCATATAATTATCATTTGATAATATTTCTGAAGCAATGGTTTCATTCAAGCCCTTCATCCTGCACCACTGGCAAAGGGAAACCATGCTGGAGAAACCTGGGGAACTATTTTAGCCAATAACTGGGCGAACACGGGACATCCTGGTTAGTGAGTCAGTGCCTTACCCATTAAGTCACCAGTGCTCCCGGTCGAAAAATAAACAAGGGACAGTACTCTGAATGCGTTGTATCTACCGGTAATTAAGCTTGTATTTCTATATTAGTACATGTACATTTATTAAACAAGTATTATGGTTAAAGTCTTATTAATGATCACTCAAGCTTCACTAAAACCGTCTTGTCAACCAGCCATATACTGAAATTTATCCTCTTCTTAAAGGGCACAATACAGAAATCTCACTGTAAAATTTACATCAGTCCTGTTTACAACAACTAAATCCTTGTATCATCTGTGGGTGATTCTATACCGTTATCTTCTTCTAACAGTTTTACTACATCATCATGTTGGAAATCTCGTGCTATCTCTAGTGCTGTTGAGTCTCCCATCTTAACTTGTGTATTGGCTCCAGCTTTAATTAACAGTTCTACAACTTTTACATGACCTGTCAACATATAAAATGAAATAAAATGGGGTTTAACATCCTACCATTCTACACCGCCTGTCTTCATACATGTAGGTTCTTTTATGGCGTGTGGGGGGGGGTGGGGGTGGTCTAGAGTGCCCGGCTCTAAACTCTAGCTGGCCGGTCACCTCTGGCTTGCAGCTGTGGTTTCTAGCCCTGGTGTGAGCGTATGTGGCATGGAAATAGGGGCGCCTTCTCAACCTCATTGGTTTCCTCCGGTTCACTCCGGTTTCCTCCCACTGCTTAAGACCCCTACGCGCAAGCGAATTATTGAAATAAAATTAAACCATATGTTGAGTGGACGTTAAACCCAATTTCTCTCTCTCTCTTTTATGGTGTATACTACGTACTGTATCCACCTCCCTTAATTTATAAAAGGTACATAGGTACATTACAGTTATGTAAGATTTATAAAAAGCTGGCCGTTTTTTTTTGCAATAATAGTTCAAAATTATAAAATGCAAAATGAATAAGCTTATAATGAAAGTTTCATTCAAATTACTCTATTGCAAGCAAAGATATTAGCCTGATAAATAAAGGGAGGGGGGAAGACAAATGGTTAGCGCTGTATAATAAGGTCTGTCTTTGAGTCAACTAGCCCCGTTTCTATTCCACGGTTCCAGGAGTAGGGTCGCCTGTCCAACCTCGTGGGTTTCATCCAGATCCTCCGGTTTCCTTCCACTGCTCAAGACCCCTCCATGTAATCATATTATGAAAATAAAATTGAACCCTGTGTTAGTCCTGAAATGACCTGGTTTGTGTCGACTGGATGTTAAGCCCCATATCTCTCTCTTTCTGTGATAAATGTACTCACCGTGCATGACAGCTAGATGTAATGGTGTGGTGTTTTCACATTGTTTATTTACTGGATCTATATCTAGAGTAGGACATGTGATTAGTTCTGCTACAAGTTTACTATAACCATTGTTAGCTGCAGCATGTAAACTGGTGTTACCTGTATCACATGCCACATTAACATCTATTCTTGGCTTTACCTGCAAATGAAGTTATTCCAATAGTCTATATTTTAAGAATATTCTGATTGATGGAATTGCATCAAATTAATATTGTAACATGGCCATTTTAACAGCATTATTATAGGCACCTAAAGCAAAGCAGTACACTAGAGCCCCTATCTACAAAACCACTCACATGAATAAAATTGTAGATGGTTGTTAAAATTTAACATATATTTACTGAATTGTCAACTCAACACATGAATAACCTATAATTTTATTTCAATACGTGTAATTCACTTGCTCAAGTTGCACGTACAGGTCTTTCAGGGAATATTTTACTTTTTTACATTTGATTAGCAGTTTCCAGAAAAATTGTGTAAGAATGCTAATCAATTGTATAATTGAGTAGCAAAATTTACCAATTGATTAGCAGTTTTTTAGTATGTAATAGAATTGTTATTTCACATAATACTGTTGTTCATATTTATATATAAAATAAAAATAAAAAGTATGTGACCACATGTTATTCTTTGTACGAAACCTGGACATTCTTTATTTACTTCATACTCTAGCCAGATCTTTTCTAGGTCATATTTCCTCACCCAATCTTGAACTGTTGCTAATTTTAATGTCGAATTTGAAGACAGAACATTATCATGTGTTTGACTTGCCATCTTGAATTTCGCGACGTACCCTCGATCACCCGGTAATTTTATCTTGTAGTGTTTTGAATGTCTGTCTTCACGACTGTGACCACCACAGATACAGAAAGTATGTAGTGTTGCGTAGCAAGCAATTTGTTATCTCTATCATCAAAACCTTTTACGTCTATAAATAGCAGACGACAACATGTACTGCTCTCGTTCCACTGGACAGTTGCAGAGGCACGTAAAGAGTCTTGAGATTTGTTTTGATGTGTTTTACGATACTGAATGGTTTTAAAGTTAAAATTAATTTTCAAAACTTTGATTCGCGCTGAAGCAGGGTTTTATGCTAATAATGCTAATCAAATATGAATTTGATTCGCAAAATCGGACGTTTGAGTCGCAAATTGCGATACGAACCCGGTTAAAATATTCCCTGAGGTCTTTAACAGTGGGAAGACCTGAAGAAAACCCAGGAAACTGAACACATACCCTACTCCTTGTCACATAATAGTGGTGAATCGAAACAACGCCAGTTGATTCATTAAACCATTTGGATTCCCCAACACCCCTTTCTATTCTATATATGAAATGAAATGGGGTTTAACGTCCTACTGTTCTGCTCCGAACTGAGCTATGGAAGATAGGCCTACGCCATACAGTGTGCTGTAGTAGCTGTCTCTTATATCGAATTCCAAATGTCATGGGATCTATTACGTGCATGCTAATGTGAACACTGAACCTACGTTTTCCGTCCCATCTGAACATTCTTGGCCAACGCAGGGATCGAACAACTGACCTGGGACTTTCAGTCTAGTGAGTCAGCTTCTTACCCACTTAGCCCCAATAACCCCTATCTATTCTACAAGTGAACTTACCCTATGATCTAAAGTGGAGACATTACACCATTCGGTTCCCCAATGCCCCTGCCTATTCTATAAGTTAACTTACCCTATGTAGAAGATATTTAACTGCTGATGGCTGATTGTTCATTACTGCTGTGAAGATCCATGTTCTATTATGACTATCTATTTGGTGAGGATTCACGTGGCCATTAACTATTAAATAATGCATCACATCAATATAACCACACCTGAAATATATAATGTAATTACCCATACTGGTATATATAATAATATACTCAAACTCTTGCACATACTAGTATATATAATAATACATGTATACTAAAACTCTTGACTAAAGTCGAGGTGACAGAAATAAAATGGGGTTACAGTAAGCTATGGTGGAAATTTTCCCTGGACAACAGCATTACACCTTATTACTTTTATTTTGAATTCCAACTTTCAAGGGTTCTTTTACGTCTACAGCATGTACACAGGACCTTGGTTTTTTACACTATCTGAATAACTATATCTTTTCCCTTTCTAGACCCTCTGCCGTTCACTACTGATAAGTGGGGAAACACTCCGGAATATCCCAACGCCAGGATCAAACACATAATCTCCAAGCTAGTGAGCCAACCTCTTCTGTACTGAGCAACTGCGTCGCCTTCCCCCCACACCCAGGATGAGGGAATGGGGACGACACATCCATTCTTGATTCTTTTTTACATTTTACCTACAGTTTGGGTATTTCCAGACTTCATGTATGCACATGACTAGAAAATGCAGATCTATTGTATAGAATAAACTGGGGCTTGTCCTACATGTATACATGTAACCATATGAGATACATGTACATGTACAGGTAGGCCAACAGTATGTCAGCAAAAAAATAATGATGAATGTTCTGTATGAAATGGGTTATTCATGTCGGGCATATTGTAGGCCATGAAGTTAGCTATGACTTGAGGGAAATTTTAAACCTCAACCAACTTATTCACCTTAATGCTTGATAACCCCCCCCCCCCACAAACACCAACTTATTTGCCTTATTATTGCCTGATCAACTTCCCCAAATTGACAATCTTATTGCCTGACAAGTTCCCTAGTATTATTGTATTATTTACCTTATTGCCTGATAAAACCGTTGTTGATGAACACCCTGTTGTGACACGCTGGAAGGAAGTGGCACACATTTCAACATCTTGTGTTGTCCTTTCAGGTTACGATAAAAGTTTGTAATAGCCGACCAGACATTGACAAGGGCAAATGATCGAATAGCTAATAACCACTGTGCATATTGTCTGTTTTTAGTTGAACACCGAACATCTGATAATAATTTCTTGTAAAGATCTTTGCGTTCTGATGACATTATGTCTAGATAATCCAACAACATGTGCGAACCTTTAGAACTGAGTAACTTGGCTGGATATTCCCTGTATAATGCTGACACGAGATCAAGAACATCACGATTCGTTATCTGACGAGATTCGATACCGACAGAAAATGCTAAACCAATCTCCTCAGTTAAAATACTAAATTCTAATTCATAAATGTCTTGCTTTTGGACATCAGGAAATTCTGATAACCAAAAATGTCCAAATTGAACAAAATTATCTTCTGCGTTATAAAATTTGGCTAAATGTTCCACAGAATCATTAGCTCTGGTTAACCAGCCTGATACTATACTTGCATCCATAAAACACATCATGTGATCAAAGTTAACCTTTTTATTGGTCACGTCTAACTTTTCTCTGACGCTAAATCGTGACATTGTCTCTGGATTAGATGAAACAGGTGGAAGGGGTTCAGTCTTTGGTAATTCATGTCTTGTTGGATAAGTTTGTAATTTCTTTCTTCGTTTCTTTTTAGAGCCCGGTTTGGATCCTGTAGGAGTTTTATTTTTTGGTTCTGTAGGTGATTCTGTTGTCAGGAAACCAGAATCTGGGGATGCAACTCTAACCGGGTCTTCTTCTTTCTTTGTCGGTGTGTCGGATCCACTACTAGTTAAAGATAGTTGATCAAAATCCTGAGGAGTTACCTCCCCTTCATCACTCTCAAAATCCTCTGTATCACTGTCTCGATATGTCAGTCTTGACACGCATATTAAATCACGTAAATCCCGGACACCTCGACTCATTATGAAGTTATTAATACTGATTCTGGCCTCGCAAAATAATTAATGTCACATCGATAAAATTAACTTTGGGAAAATAATGACTAATTTTGTAATCAATTTTGTAAATAACAAAATAATTCATTTAGGATTACAGGTTTATATCACCGGGATCAAATTAATCTTTTGATCAAAAAATTCAAACCATGGCACATCAATTCATTTAATCATATTCCCGAATGATCCTGTTAAATCTGTATTTCTACGCGGACTCTAATATCAAGTGCTAGAAACGTTACTGTAATCAGACTTGGCAAACGAAGACGAGTCCTCCACGCAAATTGAAAGAAAAACAACAAAACGGATGTTAGCTTGTTGGCAAACAATGGATACCAATTTTCATATGGAATAATTTCAGACATCACATAGATCTTTATTGTTTGTTTTTCAATTAATAATAAAACTCAATTGCAAAACTTAATAATCAAATGCTATCGGTCGGTCTGGTTATAAATCAATTATTTAGAGATTTTTCCCATCTTTGCTGGAATAAATTAAAGACACCTTCTTCTTCAGTAAATTTTCATTTTAGAATCAGTGTAGCCTATAAGATTACCATCAAATGACAGTTTTTCTTTGTTGTATTCTTTTTTTAACAATGGTACGGTATCATGATTTCTTTATTGTCTTTTTCTGCGGAAATTATTTAAATAAACAAATCAATGCAACAGGATGAAAACGTAACAAACACAAGTGTTGAGAACTGGTGATATGCCAGCTGGAAAAAGAACATCAAAGTTGGTTTAAATAAGCTAACTTTCGTTAACATCTTGAATTATCTGAAAAGTATAATTAGAATATTTAGAATAGATATTTCCTACATAAACATGTATAATCAATTGACAGGGACAAATGGTAGGACAAAACAAGGTGATGGAATAAGGCTATTTGAAGATCCTGGCATAATCTGTCATGAATCATTCCTGATGTAATTGGGCCATAACTATTAAACCCTTTTCTCAATACATACTAATCGCTCTTTTATATCTTTTTATAACAAATGTAAGAAAATTCGATGTAATTCAGTACTTTTGTATTGTGAAATATGTTTGAATGAGAAAAAACAAATTTGTAATGGTAAATGAATAGCCTCAAACTGTTGCTAAAAACAAACACATTCGACAAAGACAAACTTCACAAAGTAAAGTCTTCGTGCAGTTACATTGTAATTTAACCGAAGTTCAGCATAAATGAAATATCAAGTCAGAAATTAGATGATCTAAAGAATGCTATACTTTACTGTAATAATAAAATCTCTTCGATTCGATTAATTAATTATGTCTAATCAAATGCAAACATTAGGCCTATGTCACACCCAGATTTCCGGACAAAATTTCTGATGAAATTATTCTAAAACAAACTCAAAGCTAAATTTCTCAACTAATTCATTCTTAGTAAAAATCTTACGTTTTCCACGATCTGTAATACACTTTTATAAATAACACTCTAATTAAAAAGATCTGAAATATAATCCAATCAGTAATTCTGCGAAGTTTCAATTACCCTAGCGTGTTTTTTATCAACAAATCCGCCATTGCTCTGTTAACGACAACAATATTATGTAATATTATTAACGATTGGCTGTAAGTGAAAGATCAGCCAATAAAAAGCCGAGATCAAGCTAGCCCTCAGTTGCTCCAGCCTTCACTTGGAGATAACACCCTTCACTAACTGCGAATCACGCCAGCCCTCAGTACCAAATTCGCTGGATGATCAAGACTTCAGTAAAATCACGTGCTTGATATGGGCTAATCCCAGCCTTCGATAAATAAAATGAATTGAAAGTAGTCTATTTTTAGTAATCCATTTCTTGGTTAAAAGTAAAAATGCTTTTATCTTTTCTAAAGTTTGTAATCATGAATGTGCCAGAAAATAACAAGTATATTTAGAGAGCCATAGAAACGTACTTTCCGGTGATGTATGGAGCAATAACTGGAATTTCGTATTAAGACACGTATTTTGACATAAAACACTCGCCCCACCCCACCACTCTCTTTAATTCAGCTAGTGAAGGCAACCAAACATGTATCAATTTTAATTTAAAAAGTATATATGTATTCAGCCGAAAATAAAACAAATTCATTTCAATAGAGGATTAACTTTACTTTTAGGTATAGAAACACGAAATTTTGCCTTACCCCCCCCCCTTTCACTTTACCATTAATCTTTTTTTTTTTTAAATGAAGTAAATATAAATGTGCCAAATTTTTTTTTATATATTTGAAAAGAGAAATATATGAGCTTTTCAGTGATATGAAACATGATATCTGGAATTTCGTATTAAAACCCGTATTTTTACTTTGAATATCCCCACCATTTAAAAGAATTTTGTTTCACTCGACTTTGATCATCTATCAAAATAAGTAAATGTGAATGTGCCAGAAAATTATTTATATATTTGAAGGGGGCAATACACAAACTTTCCAATGGTAAGTAACATAATGGCTGAAATTTCGTACTAAGAACTGTATTTTAACATTGAATACACCCCCCCCCCCCGCTTCATAATCATAGTAATATAGTTAAGTACCACCCAACTTTGGTCGGTTATTAAGGTAAGTAAATATGAATGTGCCAGAAAATAATTTATATATTTGAAAAGAGCAATGAACAAGCTTTTCAATGATATGTGACATAATGGTTGGAATTTCGTACTAAGAACCGTATTTTGGCATTGAATACCCCCCTCCCTCCTTCATAATAGAGTTTTTTACCACCCAACTTTGATCGCTTATTAAGATAAGTAAATATGAATGTGCCAGAAAATTATTTATATATTTGAAGAGATCATTAAACAAGCTTTGCAGTGATATATAACATAATGGCTGGAATTTCGTACTAAGAACCGTATTTTGGCATTGAATACCCCCCCCTTCCTTCATAATATAATTTTTTACCATCCAACTTTGATCGCTTATTAAGGTAAGTAAATATGAATGTGCCAGAAAATTATTTATATATTTGAAGAGAGCATTCAACAAGCTTTTCAGTGATGTATAACATAATGGCTGGAATTTCGTACTAAGAACCGTATTTTGGCATTGAATACCCCCCCCCCACCTTCATAATACAGTTTTTCACCACCCAACTTTGATCGCCTATTAAGGTAAGTAAATATGAATGTGCCAGAAAATTATTTATATATTTGAAGAGATCATTAAACAAGCTTTTCAGTGATATATAACATTATGGCTGGAATTTCGTACTAAGAACCGTATTTTGGCATTGAATACCCCCCATAATTCATAATAGAGTTTTTTTACCCCCGCCCCAACTTTGATCGCTTCTTAAGGTAAGTAAATATGAATGTGCCAGAAAATTAATTATATATTTGAAGAGAGCATTAAACAAGCTTTTCAGTGATATATAACATAATGGCTGGAATTTCGTACTAAGAACCGTATTTTGGCATTGAATACCCCCCATCCATCATAATTGAGTTTTTTACCCCCCCCCCCCCCCAACTTTGATCGCTCATTAAGGTAAGTAAATATGAATGTGCCAGAAAATTATTTATATATTTGAAGACACCATTAAACAAGCTTGTCAGTGATATATAACATAATGGCTGGAATTTCGTACTAAGAACCGTATTTTGGCATTGAATACCCCCTCCTTCATAATAGAGTTTTTTTTTTACCCCCCCCCCCAAACTTTGATCGCTCATTAAGGTAAGTAAATATAAATGTGCCAGAAAATTATTTATATATTTGAAGACACCATTAAACACGCTTTTCAGTGATATATAACATAATGGCTGGAATTTCGTACTAAGAACCGTATTTTGGCATTGAATACCCCCCCCTCCTTCATAATAGAGTTTTTACCACCCAACTTTGATCGCTTATTAAGGTAAGTAAATATGAATGTGCCAGAAAATTATTTATATATTTGAAGAGAGCCTTAAACAAGCTTTTCAGTGATATATAACATAATGGCTGGAATTTCGTACTAAGAACCGTATTTTGGCATTGAATACCCCCCCCCCCTTCATAATAGAGTTTTTTACCACCCAACTTTGATCGCTTATTAAGGTAAGTAAATATGAATGTGCCAGAAAATTATTTATATGTTTCAAGAGAGCATTAAACAAGCTTTTCAGTGATATATAACATTATGGCTGGAATTTCGTACTAAAAACCGTATTTTGGCATTGCATACCCCTCCACCCTTCATAATAGAGTTTTTCACCACCCAACTTCGATCGCTTCTTAAGGTAAGTAAATATGAATGTGCCAGAAAATTATTTATATATTTGAAGAGGGCAATAAACAAGCTTTTCAGTGATATATAACATAATGGCTGGAATTTCGTACTAAGAACCGTATTTTGGCATTGAATACACCCCTTCCTTCATAATAGAGTTTTTTTACCCCCCCCCCCCCAACTTTGATCGCTCATTAAGGTAAGTAAATATGAATGTGCCAGAAAATTATTTATATATTTGAAGACACCATTAAACAAGCTTTTCAGTGATATATAACATAATGGCTGGAATTTCGTACTAAGAACCGTATTTTGGCATTGAATACCCCCCCCCCCTCATAATACAGTTTTTCACAACCCAACTTTGTCGCTGATTAGGGTAAGTACATATGAATGTGCCAGAAAATTATTTATATATTTGAAGAGATCATTCAACAAGCTTTTCAGTGATATATAACATAATGGCTGAAATTTCGTACTAAGAACCGTATTTTGGCATTGAATACCACCCCCCTCCTTCATAATAGAGTTTTTACCACCCAACTTTGATCGCTTATTAAGGTAAGTAAATATGAATGTGCCAGAAAATTATTTATATATTTGAAGAGAGCCTTAAACAAGCTTTTCAGTGATATATAACATAATGGCTGGAATTTCGTACTAAGAACCGTATTTTGGCATTGAATACCCCCCCTCCTTCATAATAGAGTTTTTTACCACCCAACTTTGATCGCTTATTAAGGTAAGTAAATATGAATGTGCCAGAAAATTATTTATATGTTTGAAGAGAGCATTAAACAAGCTTTTCAGTGATATATAACATTATGGCTGGAATTTCGCACTAAGAACCGTATTTTGGCATTGCATACCCCTCCACCCTTCATTATAGAGTTTTTCACCACCCAACTTCGATCGCTTCTTAAGGTAAGTAAATATGAATGTGCCAGAAAATTATTTATATATTTGAAGAGAGCAATAAACAAGCTTTTCAGTGATATATAACATAATGGCTGGAATTTCGTACTAAGAACCGTATTTTGGCATTGAATACCCCCTCCTTCATAATAGAGTGTTTTTTTTACCCCCCCCCCCCCCAACTTTGATCGCTCATTAAGGTAAGTAAATATAAGAACCGTATTTTGGCATTGAATACCCCCCCCCCTCCTTCATAATAGAGTTTTTTTACCACCCAACTTTGATCGCTTATTAAGGTAAGTAAATATGAATGTGCCAAAAAATCATTTATATGTTTGAAGAGAGCATTAAACAAGCTTTTTAGTGATATATAACATAATGGCTGGAATTTCGTACTAAGAACCGTATTTTGGCATTGAATACCCACCCTCCTTCATAATAGAGTTTTTTACCCCCCCCCCCCAACTTTGATCGCTCATTAAGGTAAGTAAATATGAATGTGCCAGAAAATTATTTATATATTTGAAGACACCATTAAACAAGCTTTTCAGTGATATATAACATAATGGCTGGAATTTCGTACTAAGAACCGTATTTTGACATTGAATCCCCCCCCCCCTCCTTCATAATAGAGTTTTTTTACCACCCAACTTTGATCGCTTATTAAGTTAAGTAAACATGAATGTGCCAGAAAATTAGTTATATATTTGAAGAGTGCATTAAACAAGCTTTTCAGTGATATATAACATAATGGCTGGAATTTCGTACTAAGAACCGTATTTTGGCATTGAATACCCCACCCCCTCCTTCATAATAGAGTTTATTTTTACCTAACCCCAACTTTGATCGCTTATTAAGGTAAGTAAATATGAATGTGCCAGAAAATTATTTATATATTTAAAGACAGCATTAAACAAGCTTTTCAGTGATATATAACATAATGGCTGGAATTTCGTACTAAGAACCGTATTTTGGCATTGAATACCCCCTTTCCTTCATAATAGAGTTTTTTTACACCCCCCCCCCAACTTTGATCGCTCATTAAGGTAAGAAAATATGAATGTGCTAGAAATTTTTTTATATATTTGAAGACACCATTAAACAAGCTTTTCAGTGATATATAACATAATGGCTGGAATTTCGTACTAAGAACCGTATTTTGGCATTGAATACCCCCCCCCCCCCCCTCTTCATAATACAGTTTTTCACAACCCAACTTTGTCGCTGATTAGGGTAAGTACATATGAATGTGCCAGAAAATTATTTATATATTTGAAGAGATCATTCAACAAGCTTTTCAGTGATATATAACATAATGGCTGGAATTTCGTACTAAGAACCGTATTTTGGCATTGAATACCCCCCCCCCTCCTTCATAATAGAGTTTTTACCACCCAACTTTGATCGCTTATTAAGGTAAGTAAATATGAATGTGCCAGAAAATTATTTATATATTTGAAGAGAGCCTTAAACAAGCTTTTCAGTAATATATAACATAATGGCTGGAATTTCGTACTAAGAACCGTATTTTGGCATTGAATACCCCTCCCCCCTCCTTCATAATATAGTTTTTTACCACCCAACTTTGATCGCTTATTAAGGTAAGTAAATATGAATGTGCCAGAAAATTATTTATATGTTTGAAAAAAGCATTAAACAAGCTTTTCAGTGATATATAACATTATGGCTGGAATTTCGTACTAAGAACCGTATTTTGGCATTGCCTACCCCTCCACCCTTCATAATAGAGTTTTTCACCACCCAACTTTGATCGCTTATTAAGTTAAGTAAACATGAATGTGCCAGAAAATTATTTATATATTTGAAGAGAGCATTAAACAAGCTTTTCAGTGATATATAACATAATGGCTGGAATTTCGTACTAAGAACCGTATTTTGGCATTGAATACCCCCCTCCTTCATAATAGAGTTTTTTTTACCCCCCCCCCCCGACTTTGATCGCTCATTAAGGTAAGTAAATATAAATGTGCCAGAAAATTCGGACTTGAAAAGCTTGTTTAATGCTCTCTTCAAATATATAAATAATTTTCTGGCACAATCATATTTACTTACCTTAATAAGCGATCAAAGTTGGATGGTAAAAAATTATATTATGAAGGAAGGGGGGGGGGGTATTCAATGCCAAAATACGGTTCTTAGTACGAAATTCCAGCCATTATGTTATATATCACTGAAAAGCTTGTTTAATGCTGTCTTTAAATATATAAATAATTTTCTGGCACATTCATCTTTACTTACCTTAATAAGCGATCAAAGTTGGGGTTAGGTAAAAAATAAACTATATTATGAAGGAGGGGGTGGGGTATTCAATGCCAAAATACGGTTCTTAGTACGAAATTCCAGCCATTATGTTATATATCATTGAAAAGCTTGTTTAATGCACTCTTCAAATATATAACTAATTTTCTGGCACATTCATGTTTACTTAACTTAATAAGCGATCAAATTTGGGTGGTGAAAAGCTCTATTATGAAGGGTGGAGGGGTATGCAATGCCAAAATACGGTTCTTAGTACGAAATTCCAGCCATTATGCTATATATCACTGAAAAGCTTGTTTAATGATCTCTTCAAATATATAAATAATTTTCTGGCACATTCATATTTACTTATCCTAATCAGCGCTCAAATTTGGGTTGTGAAAAACTCTATTATGAAGGGGGGGGGGTATTCAATGCCAAAATACGGTTCTTAGTACGAAATTCCAGCCATTATGTTATATATCACTGAAAAGCGTGTTTAATGGTGTCTTCAAATATATAAATAATTTTCTGGCACATTTATATTTACTTACCTTAATGAGCGATCAAAGTTGGGGGGGGGGGGGGGTATAAAAAAAACTCTATTATGAAGGAGGGGGTATTCAATGCCAAAATACGGTTCTTAGTACGAAATTCCAGCCATTATGTTATATATCACTGAAAAGCTTGTTTATTGCTCTCTTCAAATATATAAATAATTTTCTGGCACATTCATATTTACTTAACTTAAGAAGCGATCGAAGTTGGGTGGTGAAAAACTCTATTATGAAGGGTGGAGGGGTATGCAATGCCAAAATACGGTTCTTAGTACGAAATTCCAACCATAATGTTATATATCACTGAAAAGCTTGTTTAATGCTCTCTTCAAACATATAAATAATTTTCTGGCACATTCATATTTACTTACCTTAATAAGCGATCAAAGTTGGGTGGTAAAAAACTCTATTATGAAGGAGGGGGGGGGGGTATTCAATGCCAAAATACGGTTCTTAGTACGAAATTCCAGCCATTATGTTATATATCACTGAAAAGCTTGTTTAAGGCTCTCTTCAAATATATAAATAATTTTCTGGCACATTCATATTTACTTACCTTAATAAGCGATCAAAGTTGGGTGGTAAAAACTCTATTATGAAGGAGGGGGGGGGGGGGGTATTCAATGCCAAAATACGGTTCTTAGTACTAAATTCCAGCCATTATGTTATATATCACTGAAAAGCTTGCTTAATGCTCTCTTCAAATATATAAATAATTTTCTGGCACATTCATATTTACTTACCTTAATAAGCGATCAAGGTTGGGTGGTAAAAACTCTATTATGAAGGAGTGGGGGGGGGTATTCAATGCCAAAATACGGTTCTTAGTACGAAATTCCAGCCATTATGTTATATATCACTGAAAAGCTTGTTGAATGATCTCTTCAAATATGTAACTAATTTTCTGGCACATTCATGTTTACTTAACTTAATAAGCGATCAAAGTTGGGTGGTAAAAAACTCTATTATGAAGGAGGGGGGGGGGATTCAATGCCAAAATACGGTTCTTAGTACGAAATTCCAGCCATTATGTTATATATCACTGAAAAGCTTGTTTAATGGTGGCTTCAAATATATAAATAATTTTCTGGCACATTCATATTTACTTACCTTAATGAGCGATCAAAGTTGGGGGGGGGGAGGGTAAAAAACTCTATTATGAAGGAGGGTGGGTATTCAATGCCAAAATACGGTTCTTAGTACGAAATTCCAGCCATTATGTTATATATCACTAAAAAGCTTGTTTAATGCTCTCTTCAAACATATAAATGATTTTTTGGCACATTCATATTTACTTACCTTAATAAGCGATCAAAGTTGGGTGGTAAAAAACTCTATTATGAAGGAGGGGGGGTATTCAATGCCAAAATACGGTTCTTAGTACGAAATTCCAGCCATTATGTTATATATCACTGAAAAGCTTGTTTAATGATCTCTTCAAATATATAAATAATTTTCTGGCACATTCGTATTTACTTACCTTAATAAGCGATCAAAGTTGGGTGGTGAAAAGCTCTATTATGAAGGGTGGAGGGGTATGCAATGCCAAAATACGGTTCTTAGTACGAAATTCCAGCCATTATGCTATATATCACTGAAAAGCTTGTTTAATGATCTCTTCAAATATATAAATAATTTTCTGGCACAATCATATTTACTTACCCTAATCAGCGATCAAAGTTGGGTTGTGAAAAACTCTATTATGAAGGGGGGGGGGGTATTCAATGCCAAAATACGGTTCTTAGTACGAAATTCCAGCCATTATGTTATATATCACTGAAAGGCGTGTTTAATTGTGTCTTCAAATATATAAATAATTTTCTGGCACATTTATATTTACTTACCTTAATGAGCGATCAAAGTTGGGGGGGGGTAAAAAAAAAACTCTATTATGAAGGAGGGGGGGGGGGGGTATTCAATGCCAAAATACGGTTCTTAGTACGAAATTCCAGCCATTATGTTATATATCACTGAAAGCGTGTTTAATGGTGTCTTCAAATATATAAATAATTTTCTGGCACATTTATATTTACTTACCTTAATGAGCGATCAAAGTTGGGGGGGGGGGGTAAAAAAAAAACTCTATTATGAAGGAGGGGGTATTCAATGCCAAAATACGGTTCTTAGTACGAAATTCCAGCCATTATGTTATATATCACTGACAAGCTTGTTTAATGGTGTCTTCAAATATATAAATAATTTTCTGGCACATTCATATTTACTTACCTTAATGAGCGATCAAAGTTGGGGGGGGGGGGGTAAAAACTCTATTATGATGGATGGGGGGTATTCAATGCCAAAATACGGTTCTTAGTACGAAATTCCAGCCATTATGTTATATATCACTGAAAAGCTTGTTTAATGCTCTCTTCAAATATATAATTAATTTTCTGGCACATTCATATTTACTTACCTTAAGAAGCGATCAAACTTGGGGCGGGGGGTAAAAAAACTCTATTATGAATTATGGGGGGTATTCAATGCCAAAATACGGTTCTTAGTACGAAATTCCAGCCATAATGTTATATATCACTGAAAAGCTTGTTTAATGATCTCTTCAAATATATAAATAATTTTCTGGCACATTCATATTTACTTACCTTAATAAGCGATCAAAGTTGGGTGGTGAAAAACTGTATTATGAAGGGGGGGGGGGGTATTCAATGCCAAAATACGGTTCTTAGTACGAAATTCCAGCCATTATGTTATACATCACTGAAAAGCTTGTTGAATGCTCTCTTCAAATATATAAATAATTTTCTGGCACATTCATATTTACTTACCTTAAGAAGCGATCGAAGTTGGGTGGTGAAAAACTCTATTATGAAGAAGGGGGGGGGGTATTCAATGCCAAAATACGGTTCTTAGTACGAAATTCCAGCCATTATGTTATATATCACTGAAAAGCTTGTTTAATGATCTCTTCAAATATATAAATAATTTTCTGGCACAATCATATTTACTTACCTTAATAAGCGATCAAAGTTGGATGGTAAAAAATTATATTATGAAGGAAGGGGGGGGGGGGGTATTCAATGCCAAAATACGGTTCTTAGTACGAAATTCCAGCCATTATGTTATATATCACTGAAAAGCTTGTTTAATGATCTCTTCAAATATATAAATAATTTTCTGGCACATTCATATTTACTTATCTTAATAAGCGATCAAAGTTGGGTGGTAAAAAACTCTATTATGAAGGAGGAAGGGGGGTATTCAATGCCAAAATACGGTTCTTAGTACGAAATTCCAACCATTATGTCACATATCATTGAAAAGCTTGTTCATTGCTCTTTTCAAATATATAAATTATTTTCTGGCACATTCATATTTACTTACCTTAATAACCGACCACAGTTGGGTGGTACTTAACTATATTACTATGATTATGAAGCGGGGGGGGGGGTGTATTCAATGTTAAAATACAGTTCTTAGTACGAAATTTCAGCCATTATGTTACTTACCATTGGAAAGTTTGTGTATTGCCCCCTTCAAATATATAAATAATTTTCTGGCACATTCACATTTACTTATTTTGATAGATGATCAAAGTCGAGTGAAACAAAATTCTTTTAAATGGTGGGGATATTCAAAGTAAAAATACGGGTTTTAATACGAAATTCCAGATATCATGTTTCATATCACTGAAAAGCTCATATATTTCTCTTTTCAAATATATAAAAAAAATTTTGGCACATTTATATTTAGGCTACTTCATTTAAAAAAAAAAGATTAATGGTAAAGTGAAAGGGGGGGGGGGGTAAGGCAAAATTTCGTGTTTCTATACCTAAAAGTAAAGTTAATCCTCTATTGAAATGAATTTGTTTTATTTTCGGCTGAATACATATATACTTTTTAAATTAAAATTGATACATGTTTGGTTGCCTTCACTAGCTGAATTAAAGAGAGTGGTGGGGTGGGGCGAGTGTTTTATGTCAAAATACGTGGGTTAATACGAAATTCCAGTTATTGCTCCATACATCACCGGAAAGTACGTTTCTATGGCTCTCTAAATATACTTGTTATTTTCTGGCACATTCATGATTACAAACTTGAGAAAAGATAAAAGCATTTTTATTTTTAACCAAGAAATGGATTACTAAAAATAGACTACTTTCAATTCATTTTATTTATCGAAGGCTGGGATTAGCCCATATCAAGCACGTGATTTTACTGAAGTCTTGATCATCCAGCGAATTTGGGAGTGAGGGCTGGTTTGATTCGCAGTTAGTGAAGGGTGTTATCTCCAAGTGAAGGCTAGCGGAACTGAGGGCTAGTTTGATCTCGGCCAATAAAAATTGAGATAAGATATATCATGACTAAAACTGATCTTTTCTTACCGAGAGTTCTTCTTCCGTAAACAACGCCACGCCCCTTTTATTTTAATACCGTTTGTTGAAGCTAGAGTACACAGGTGTCAATTTACAATCGGACAATTTCACTATTACAACTATGGAAATTTCTTTCAAAGGAAAGCGGGCACTTGTGACAGGTGGCAGTCGAGGTAATAAATGCCCCAAACAGGATTGTTGAATATCAATATCGCCATAAAACAAAACAAAATTGAAAACAAAAAGATGTGTGCTGAGCAAGGATCAGTGAAATCATTGACCCACCTTCCTGTAAAAGAATGTGTCCTTAAACTACATAATGACCTTCATATCTAAACATTGCATCTTAAAGGAGCTAAATCGGTAATATTTGGAACCTAGAAATTGACCCAAATGGATTGCACCCCATATAATAATTGTTTCCAATTTGACTCTAATTTCAAATTAGCTATGTCCAGAAAATTTGACATGACGAGTCTCAAACGAAAGGCAATTTTTAGAGTCTGGTTATTCCCGTCTATTGGGCATTTATACTCTCCAGATAAGATATGCCTTCTTTCAGGTGATACAATTCGAATGAAGACGAGCTTTTGTCATACAGTGTGCTTTGAGGGAAATTTTCCCCGGACAACAGCACGATGGCCTACCCTTATATTGAATTCCAACTGCTAGGGGATCTTTTACAAGCATGCCAATGTATACACGGGACCTTGGTTTTTCACCCCCTCCAAACAACTAGACAGCAGTCCTTGTCAGAACCACCTTCCTATAGCCTACCACTGACAAGGAGAAACCACATTGTAAAAATTGCCTTTCAATATAGTTGTCTATGATTACAGGTATTGGTAGAGCTATCAGTATTGCTCTAGCTAAAGGTGGAGCAGAAACAATTGCTCTAGGAAGTTCCCAAACTCATCTTGACTCGTTAAAAGCTGAGGTAAAGTAGACATTTGTTTTATTACTCACATACCGTTGATTATTGAAGTTCGGCCTTTTAATAATGACAATTTTTGTCATTAAATCATATAAGTGGTCATTATTATAAACTAATGTTTATTATATGTGTAAAAAGTGGTTAGAAATTGTACAGTTGTCGTTAATTAGCAAGTGTGTAACTAGCTGTAAAAGATGTCACTACTGGTGTGAAAGCCTGATTATTTATAACACCCATCACTATTGAATACACAAACCCTGGACAATAGTGGTGTATATCATTTAATGTAGTCACAATTTTAACACCTTATTGATTTAGTGCATTTAGTTTTTTGAACTACTTCTCTGATACATTTACCGGTGTTGCTACTTGTATAGCGGAATTAATACAATATGTTTGCATTCGTATTTCTTGCAACATATGACAGATCATTACTCATGCTGACATTACATAATTATTTCTTTGGGCTATATTCCCAATTGTTTTCAAATATGAGTGAAGTCTGTGTCACTAAAGGCCCGGGACTGTACAGAGAAGTGGACGCTTACGGCTAGCCCCCGGATCCATTCACTGTTTTTGAATTGTTTTGTTTGTGGTCTGCATGAATACGATCCGATGTCTTGTCCATATATTTGTTTTCGTGTAGAATTGTGTGTGGATTTTTTTTTTGTCCTCTGGTGTCCTCCCACTGCTAAAGACCCCCTACACGATAGCAAATTATTGAAATAAAATTTAACCATATATTACTCCCAAAATGCCCTTGCTTGTGTCAAGTGGATGTTAAACACCATCTCTCTGTGCAAGTAGACCTCATCTTCAAAAAGTTATCGAGATCTGTATGGAAACTACAGAGTTTTTTTTTGTCCTCTGGTGTCCTCCCACTGCTAAAGACCCCCTACACGATAGCAAATTATTGAAATAAAATTTAACCATATGTTACTCCCAAAATGCCCTTGCTTGTGTCAAGTGGATGTTAAACACCATCTCTCTGTGCAAGTAGACCTCATCTTCAAAAAGTTATCGAGATCTGTATGGAAACTACAGAGTTAAACCCCATTTCATTTCCTGTCAAGCAATTTATTTAAAAAAATGAAATTTATCCATTAATGCCTATTGAGTAAAACATAATGAGCCTGTTGAGAAAATCTTTTTGATTTTAGGTACCAGATATAAAAACCTGTACAGTAGATTTAGGTGATTGGGATGCTACAAGATCAGCAATAGAAGGTCTGGGTGATATAGATTTATTAGTAAATAATGCAGGTGTATCCAGACTTGACTCTTTCCTAAATGTTAAACCAGAGGATTTCGATTTGTAAGTTATAGTTTTGTAACATTACTTTTCGTAGATCTACAGCAGATTGTAATATTATGTTGTCACCTGTCTATAGTCTGTCTGTCACCATGATAGTGGATACAGTTTTTGTTAGATTTTTTTATAACAACATTCATTGTTCAGCGACCTTTGGTTTAGGAATTACCCGCCTTTTTCCAGCATATCTTGTTAGAATAAACAGAAATCTTTATGGATAAGGAACATTCATGGTAAAGACTGGGATCGAACCTGGAACTTTCTGTTAGAGAGTCAGTGCTATACTCTCTGTGCCACCATGGCTTACCCCTAATTGATAGCTGCTTTAAATGAAGGCAGATCACAATTAAATTTCACCATTTGGATACCCAAAATTGTAGTTTGTCTATTTATAACTCTCTCTGTCTCTCTTTCTGTCTCTCTCTCAAGAAGTTTGGTTGGTCTAGAATGAAAGAGTAATATTCACGATTTAGATTCGAAAGGATAAGAGGTTGGTTACCATGAATTGGATAGTTTCATAATTTTAGTATATATGCTACTTCAAGTTTTTATGTCTCAAAATTTGGCAGCATCATACAAAACCTGGAATTGTGTCCCATTTTGTGCTCTGTCTGTAATGAAAAGCATTCAGCCCAACCCAAATTTTGGGAAATGAGACCAGAATTAGCATTGAAGTCAATAAAGTCAATTTGTAAATATGGATTATCTCCCTTTAACCAATTTAATTTGTTTTTTTTTATTTTGCAGTATCATGAATATTAATGTTAAAGCTGTTATCAATGTATCTCAGGTTTGTTGCTTTAATTATTCAATTTTAACAAGGTTTGATTGTCACAGTGGTCTAGAGTGCCGCGCTTCGACCTCTAGCTGGTCGGTCACCTCTGGCTTGCGCCTGTGGCTTTCGAACCCTGGTGTGAGTGTATGTGGCATGGAGATAGGGGCGCCTTCTCAACCTCGTGGGTTTCCTCTGGGCACTCCGGTTTCCTCCCACTGCTAAAGACCCTTATGCGCAAGCGAATTATTGAAATAAAATTAAACCATACGTTAGTCCCGAAATGACCTAGTTTGTGTTGAGTGGACATTAAACCCATTTCTCTCTCTCTCTCTCTCTCTCTCTTCTCCCAAATTACCGATATAAAATAGAATTTATGAAAAACATATTTGCAAATGTATCAGAATTTTTTTCCCTTAACTGGTCCATAAATAAATGTTTAGTTTTGCTTGACAGTTTTAACTCTAAAATATAAAAGTGTCTTCCTTACCAGTTATTTTATTTCTTTTTTTATCTCAGGTGGTTGTTAAAAGTATGTTAGCTACCGGTAAAGGTGGCGCTATTGTCAACGTCTCCAGTCTTGCATCAACATTAGCTCTTAAAGAACATACAAACTACTGTGCTTCTAAAGGTGCTTTAGATATGATGACTAAAGTTATGGCCCTTGAATTGGGTCCCACGGTAAGGAAACATTATCTTTTATTCAGCATTTAATGTAGATGTATTTTCTTGCTCCTTCTGTCATTCATCTGTCCGTTTATCTTCCATTCACAATTTTTCGTCCACATTCTACTGATCAGTGTTCTTGTTAGTGAAGCAGGATGGAGTGTTGCCGAGGTACTTTTACATAGATGTGAACATGTAAAAATGACCTTGGGTTTTGGTTCCATCCATCCATCACCACAAACTGATCCTGCAGTGAATATTTGCTTGGCCGCTACAATCACTGATAAGCATGACATCGACGAGACTTAATGAGTTCGGCATATTAACTTTTCTACTCTGACACAGTAAATTCTCAAACATTTTTTTTAAGTATACGGAAAATAAATAAAGACGTTTGAAGTATTTGTATTTAAAAAATATTTCCTTTTTAGTGTAAATGGGTATTAAAATGAGAAAAACGTATCATTTTGCCGAAGCAGTTGTTATGTAAACAATGCACGAGCATAGGCATACAGACTCGATGACAGTTAGTGGGGCAGAACCCGAAGTGCCCGAAAAATTTAGGGTTTACAAAAAGCAGTGCCAGTCTTTCTCGAGGGGCGAAGAAGCGGAGTTTACCTTGTATGCCCCCCCCCCCCTAAAAATAAATTTGGAATATTTGACGGCTGTACACTAGTTGTCCTGCTATTTCAGCCTATGAACAAAGTGGCTGACTCAAATTCTAATTAATTGTTTACAATCCATGAAGACGGAACCGTTGGGAGAAAAATTTTGAAAATTAAACTGCCACAAAAGCGTTTTCCTGCTATTTTAGTCTGTGAATACAGCAACTTCAATTTAGGTCCAATATAGCTTATCTGGCTGACCCGAATTCCAGACAACCAATCGTCACTGAGTTTGGGTGTCATAACCCCTTAGAGAAACTTTTGAGAATTAAACCGTCACAAATGCCAAAAATTTCCAATAGTTTTGTAACCGAAATTTCAGTCTAAACTCCAACCATCCAATCAGACTGTTGCAGTTGCACTCACAAAAAATAATCGATGCCCAAAAAATGTCACACAAAGAAGAGTGGCTCCAGACAAAATATTTTAATCCATAGTCAACTCAGTAGGCCTACAAAATAGTTTTATATGAGGGCTCAATGACAGTTAGGGAAGCAAAACTAGCAATGCCCAAAAAATTTTGGGTTTACAGACAGCAGTGCCGGTTGTATGGATCCCCCAAGAAAATTTTGGAATATTTGACAGTCGCAAACGCGTTTTCCTGCTCTTCCAGTCCGTAAAAATAGTGTTTTATTAGATTTCGGGCACTTTATTTTGCTAAATATATGAAATAATTTTTTTTTTTTTCACTTCACCTGTCTGTCCCCCCCCCCTGCCCCCTGGCTCGTACGCCCATGTGCATGAGCCGTTGAGCCAATGACTGACATGAAGTCAATACACGTGTTGTAGACAGTCATCTGTGACAGAGATAATTCGTAAGTAATTCTCTGTGAAACAGATTGCCATCACCACTGATATAGGGAAACTACATCAGAAAATCATGAGAGGCTTTTTTCTACCATTGTGATCAAACTACGAGACCTACTGGTCAGTGTGTCACTGTCTTGCTCACTAATTAAGCTTCTGCTTATAAAGAATCAAAATTTGCAAATAGCTATTTTATTATACAGACTTTATATAAAGACACAAAAATTTACATTGTGCGTTTGACCAATTTAAAAAAGAAAACTTAAATTCATTGTCATATATTTCATTGCATTGAAAGTATAGATACAAATAAAACTTAGCAAATAATATTATTTAAATGCAAACTGGATGAGACACATAAAGAAATGTACAAGAAATACTGTTTTTTTAAGATGTATTATGTAAGATTTAGATAAAGAAATAAAATGGGGTTTTACTTCCTACTGTTCTGCTATGGACTTAACGAAAATGGGCATACACCATTCAATGTGGTATGAGGGAAATTTTGCATGGGCTACAGTCTACTCTTATATGGCATTCCATCTTCCAAGGGATCTTTTACGTGCACTCCAATGTGTACACGTAAACGGGCATACACCATTCAATGTGCTATGAGGAAAATTTTGCCTGGGCAGTGGTGCTATGGTCTACTCTTATATGGCATTCCATCTTCCAAGGGATCTTTTACGTGCACACCAATGTGTACACGAGACCTTGGTTTTTCGTACCATCCGAATGACTTCACAGCTGTTCTTGTGAGGCAAGATAAAGAGCTTGGCGTTGAATATGTTGAAAAATGTGATTTAAATTCCTGTACTTTAGGTGTTTGTTATCGTAGCAACAGTACTTGACAACCAAGACTAAGTTTGGATTATCTGTTCGTTGAATTTGAGAATCTTTCTGGTGTTCAAATCCATTTAAATCTTGGTCATCCAGTGGCCTAGAGAGATGATTATAGGCTAAGGAATAATTCATATAACATCTGAACTCATAAAAAATACCTGCAATAGGCAGATTTGGCATTTACATAATGCATCTTTAATGAACAACGTTTCGGCTTGGGTTCCTCTCTAGTACATATTCCAGTTCAATGATTTAATGCTGTAGACAAACAATGTATGGGAGGTTGTCCCAGCACAAAATGATATTGTCTCCATCCCAAATATTTTAAAATAAAATAAACTTCAAGATGCTTTGGTTTAGCTACAATTACTAAAAAGGCTAGTTTTTATGCCCATAAAGTTTATCTGATTTTTTCAAAATGATTCACCTTTTAGGCAAAGGGAGATAGAATTTGGCGCGTGCTCATCTCACACGCACATTCTTTGGTCTAGTTGGTGAACGAATAGAATTCAAAATGAAAAGGGGGTCACGGTGGCTCAGTGGGTAGGCGCTATCTCACTAGCCTGGAGGTCGGGTGTTCGATCCCTGCATTGGCCGAGAAAGTTCAACTCGATTTTTCGGCGTGACTTCACCGTGTCAGTGATGCAGAAGGAGGGCCTGACAAGGACAGCTGCCTAGTCATTCGGATTGTATGAAAACACGAGGTCCTGTGTACACAGTGGAGTGCACGTAAAAGATCCCTTGGCAGTTGGAATTCGATATAAGAGTAGGCCGTATCACCGCTGCCCGGGCAAAATTTCCCTCTTGGCACACTGTATGGCGTATGCCCGTCTTCCATTAGCCCAGGTTAGGTGCAAAAGAGTAGGATGTTAAACCCCATTTCATTTCAAAATGAAAAGCATTCATACCAACAAAATTTTGTGAAAATTTTGAGTCGGGCAAAGAGACCAGATGACAAGGCTCCAGAATACATAAAAAGATATTCTTGTTACTCACAGCCCGTGGAAAATTCATCTCTCACTTTTTGACATGCATTCCATAATTAAAATTTAGTCTTTAAATAAAATATATACAGTAAAAATCTCTGTGCCACATTTGCATATCAAATTTTACGTGACTTTGATAACACTAGAATTAATTAAATTGATTGTTTAAAAAAATAAAATAAAAATATCAACGATAGATAAACAGATCTCACTTGAATTGAATTCACATATATGTGGTTAGAAGATTTATGTCATTGACATACATGTGATTGTGAACCAATGTATTATATGAATTAAAGCAAGTTTCAGTGATTTCCATATACATGTAAGTGCATTTTGTCTAATTTGAGATATATATATATACATATTAAAGTAGGGCTACATACATAAATAAGTATAAAATATGTCCAGGTAAAAAAATTCACCACTTTACTTTATTCTGAGATACATTAATAAGCTAGCTTACTGCCCTCTATAGGCAGATATTAATAATGTATATAATATACAAGAGCTTCATTCAATAATCTCTGCTCATGTCCAGTTTTAGTCTCCTTTGTTCATTAGTCAAGTTTTTATTTTACAGTTCTAGAAATATACATGTGGAAAAAGGTTTTATAGGAAATGTTTTATATTGATATTTACAAATTATTTACATATTATATAAGATATTTTTGTTTGAGACCAGCTCAGTAACGTTCATTAAACTGTGATTAAGAAAATGTCTTTGCAGTGTTTAATAAGTTAGTGTGTCCGTCGTTTCGGACTCAGTCAAGCGACTTTTCGGACTCTGACTAATAATGAAAAGACTGTAGAAAATTTATGTAATACTAATAGTACAGCTGTTTGTTTTTTCGTGTTATGTGAGACTGAAAGTTGTCTTATTTAATTGATCAGCGATTGTTGATGTAGCGATTAACACTGCTCCTTCTCTTTTGTTTTGTTTCATCGGCAAGTATTGAACTTGGTAATTAAATATTGTCAAAAAATTTGTGTATATTTCGTAATACTTCGTTGTTTTTCTATTGTCAAATAGTAAACATCTTGATTGACCGATCACTGCTTGATTGACTGAGGACTACTATTTCAATATTCTCGAAAACGAGCATAAGACAAGTTTATTAAAGGGACAATAACATTCTTGCTGGCTTGGTAGCTCCAGAAAATAAATAATAGCCTTATTCTAAGTACTAGATGTTTAAGTGTCCTACCTGTTTTACTTGTCCAGGGGGTTCGAAAATATTTTAATAAAATCCCAGTCACATTTGAAAAGGTTTACGTTAGACTTTTCAAATCAATCAGTTGAATTTTTCCAATTTTTTAAAATAGGTGTGTTAAGATGAAATTTATATCATCATTTAATTGGAATATTGTAAAATAATACGATTTGTTGACCAGAATGAAGATTGGGACATATTATTCAGTTACAACAAGAGTGTTATTGGGGCTTTAAAGGATAATGCTGTTGTGAACCAATTATACTTGTACAGGGTATCATTTAGTCTTGTGTATCTAGCACTAATTTCTTTTACATCTGGTTTAATATCAAATCTTTGGTTAAAAATTTGTAAGAATCATTTGAAATCACCCCAAATTATCCAAGAGAAGTTATAACCAAGCAACAAAGCAGAAAAGACTTTGTCCAAACTAAAGTGATTAAATCCTGAAACTCATTTCTATCGATAGCTCTTCATTAGTTTCAATACAGTCTTGTAAAGTTTGTTGCTTGAGGAATACTACCTATGGATTATTTGAAGGACCATTTCCTTTTTTACCCCCAATTTGTATCATTGAGATCCTCTCTTGTCTCCATTATATCAGTAATTCGTTCGTGCACTTATAACTGTAAATTTAGTAAGGGGTTAATTCTTTGTAGCTTCGAAGTTAAAATCACTAGCTCTGCACATTGTATCAGTCTATTCTGTAATTCAGACCATCACTGTTTATGTTAAAGTGAAGGTATTAACAACGGGTGCGATTTATGTCTCCAGTAGATATCACCAACTCTCCAGATTGTTGTACTTCTCTCCACGTTTAACTCTATACCAGTGTGTACCTAGTTAATATAAAATAATACATAGTTTATTATTCATATTTAATTCAGTACCAGTATGTACTTAGTTAATATCAAATAATACATAGTTTATTATTCATATTTAATTCAACAGTATGCATCTAGTTAATGTAAAATAATGCATAGATTATTATTCATATGTACCATCCCTAGTTGATATAAAATAATGCATAGTTTGTTATTCATGTTTAACTCAATTCCGGTATGTACCTAGTTAATATAAAATAACACATAGTTTGTTATTCACATATAACTCGATATGGGTATGTACCTAGTTAATATACAATAATGCATAGATTATTATTCATATTTTGATGTTAATAATAAACTATGTACTTAAAACTCAATAAAGGTAATATCTAGGAATGGAGATAGGAGTGGATGGATATAGGGATTGATGGTAATGATGGATGAAGATTGATGGATGAACAAAGATATTGATTAAGAACTATTGGATGTAGTGAGATGGATGGATTAGTATGTGGAGGAATGAACTGATGGATTGAAATTGATTATTGGATGGTGATGGATGTACAAGTGGATGGAGAGACAAATTTATATGGATTGATACTTGATAGATAGGTTGGATTCTTTATGTGATTAATGTTTAACTTACTTCATGGGGTACAAAGCCTCTACGAGATAACATATCTGTCAGATGATGAATTGATGAGATGGGACATGGAGACGCTTGATGCCTATTTTTAAACATCTGCTGCCATTCCATGAATATATAGGGTACATGAATCGTGTTAAAGAATTGTTTGGATACACCCAGAGCTTTACATTCGTAACCCTCTGAAAGAAAATTTATATTTAATAGAAATTACATTACTAATTTCCACCATAAATGCATGGGGAAGTTAGGGATTTTCGTGACTGCTAACAACCCCTACGGCTAGCCCCCGGATCCATTCACTCTTTTTGAATTGTTTATGTTTGTGGTCTCTTAGTATGATGTCTTGTCTGTATATCTGTTTTTGTGTGTGGTGCAGTCCCCCTGCACTTACTATTAGTGAAGTCCTTGTGGGTGAGGAGTGAGGACTTTCCAGGTTTGAACCTGATATCATTCAGGAAAGTTTATTTAGATTTTTCAGCCATTCAACTTTTTAGTTGTGCAGGACAAGGATCTGTCATGGAAAGATATCTAGTTTTTCAGATGGGATGAAAAACCAAAGTCCTGTGTATACTGTTGGCAGCATGTTAAAAATCCCTGAACTGTTGACACAAACTAGGTCATTTTGGGACTAACATATGGTTCAATTTTATTTCAATAATTCACTTGTAGGTAGGAGTCCTTAGCAGTGGGAGAAAACTGGAGGACCTCGAAAAAAAACTAAGAGGTTGGACAGGCGATCTAACAGGTCAAACTCCCATTTGATTTGATTGTCGGGGCCCACGCTGTAAACGAGCACAATGGATTTCTGAACACAGACCAGCAATAACATGTTTAATATAATTCCCCAAGATCACAATAAAGAATTTGTACAAAGGAGTTTTTGTAAGAAGTTTTTGTTCAGTTGACCTGATCGACCTTACATCTGGTCAATGAACAGGTAGTTTAGCTTGGACAAGAATGTTTTTAACCAATGACTGAAACTAGATTCAAACACACAAGAGCATCGATAAAGAAATAATTAGATTTTTGTGATATTGTAGGCCTACCAAAATTAAAACCAGAACAACAATATGAAACCAACTTACCAATATCAATTTTTATAATAGCTTCATTTGGTGACATCACAAACAAGAGATCATCCAGTGTTATTGTAGGAATTGTCTCCCCTTCTTGTACATTCTCTACAACTTTTATACCACCTTGATTGGATTTATTTACAGAGAGAGAAACGTTTTGATGCCGATTGGACATTGCATTTTTTAACAAATTAACACTATCTTGAAAATGATTCAGCTGAACCCCTTTGTGGAATCTTCTAACATTTTCTGTCACGGGTTCCACAGCGATTACATTATGTCCCATTTTAGCAGCAAGTAAACTAAAGTATCCAATATTGGCGCCAATATCTATCACAACAGCATTAGGATGTTTCGTTAACGCAATTTGAAAAACTCGAGTGAGATATGGCTCCCAAACACCTCCAGACAACAAAGCACCAGATATATATTGATCAACTTCGGGTTCGTAAACACATATTGGAAATCTTGGAGCCGTTTTGGAAACAGTACAGTTAAATCCTGCATCCTTGACCTTTGACCTCAAGTCATGTAGATGAAAATATGATGGCAAGTTTGCGAGGTATTCTTTCACTAACGATAGTCTTCGACGTCCAATAGAAGAGGCATGTAGATCTAATATTTTAACAATTCCTTGATCGGATGGATTTGATGTCCTGGATATAGTAGAATGGATTAACCAGACGTTGTATAAACAAAAAAACAATATGAGGAGGTAACAACCTGAAGAAGAAAAAATAGAATTTTTTTATATCAAAAACAAAGAAAAAGAGAAATGGGGTTTACCGTCCACTCAACAAAACCCAGGTCATTTTGGGATTAACAATTGGTTCAATTTTATTTCAATAATTCACTTGTGTGTTTGGATCTTTAGTAGTGGGAGGAAACTTGAGGAACTGGAGAAAACCCATGAGACTGGACAGGTGACTTTACTCCTTGTCAGGTATAAGCGAGAAATCGAAGCAATGCCACTTGACTCAATGACAGACCTTGTTTTCCAAACAACGCACACGTCCTACTCTAACACCCACCCACCATCTATCAAAAGCAGACATATTCTACTTTTCTGCACCAACTAAGACAGTCATATACAGGCGCGGCCCCCCCCCCCCCCCTGCTCAGACTTGAAAAAAATTTTATGCGATTTTATTGGCGATTTAGACCTGTTATTTTGGAATGAACCAAATTGAATCTAATTTACCAAATTATCGGTTGAGTGCAATTAGTAATGCAATTATCAAACCTAGACCCCCCCCCTGCAAAAAATCCTGAATCCGCACCTGCATATACCTGGACAATGGAGTTTCTGCCATGGGTTCTTTTACATGCACATTGAACCCCAGTTTTGTCATTTAATTCTTTGCGCGGCAATCTGACATGCACCAATGACATGCGGTAACTCAGCTGGAAAACCTAACATCAAGATCAAACATGGGACACCTCTTGGTTAATGAGCTAGCACCAAAGCTTAGTAGCTGTTTCTAGCCCGGTCATCTGACCTGCATAAGTAACGTGGGGTAATATAGCTGAAAAACCTAACATCAAGATCAAACATGGGACACCTCTTGGTTAATGAGTTAGCACCATTATGACTACACCACAGTAGTTTCAAATACAATTGGCATTTCGTAATTGAACAGATTACAATAAATACAACAGTTTTATAGAAGACAATAACTGTACTATATGTGTGTGCTTTAAAACATGAGGTCTGTCATTGGTCTGGGTTTTCTCAGCTTCCTCCAGTTTGCTCCTACTACTAAAGATTCCTATGTGCAAGTGAATTATTGAAGTAAAATTGATCTTATGTTGATCCCAAGATTACCCAGTTTGTGTCGAGTGGACATTTAACCTCCCTCACTCCTTTCTTTCTCTCTCCTTCTCTTCTCTGTCTCTCCCCTCCTCCCTTCCCTCTCTTCGACTCTGTCTCTCAGGTTAAAAGTTTGAATGATAGCCCTCTTCATTAGCCATCTTCATTAGCCAAGTCACAGTAGGACATTAAACTTACATTTCATTTCTTCGAAAAATGCTAGATCATTATCATCTTCCCCCTGTAATTTTATGAATGGTAAAGCAACTATCATGTATGAAGTGATCATCTTTCACTATGTTTATTATGAAAAATAACAACCATAAAAATTATTTACTGGTAGTTACTACCATCTGTTGTTAACATAATGTTTACTTATCACATTATACCTGCAGCTTTTTGGTGAGTTACTTTTTAAAGAGACACTGGTACTAATACTAATTAGTAATAGTTCACCTTTAACTTGGTAAACTCTATACATTAAGTACATGCTTATAGCGCTGCAAAAAGTCTAATCTGGTTAAAACACAGTTAGAAATTTATTATGCATAATATGTACATATATATATACACTTAATAAGGTATCTTTTATTATATATTGATAAGCTACAGGCCTATATTAGGTGTTTATTTACAAACCCCAACTGATTAAAATACAAATCTATATTTTGCTTCGCTTTTTTTAATACTTTAAATGGCCTTCACTACATGAAGATCTAACTAGTTGTAGTGGAAGGCTGTGTCAGGGGTCATGCAAGTGGTTTTGAACCTATGAGGGTGTTTGGGATGGCCTAGTGGTCTAGAGTGCCGCGCTTCGACCTCTAGCTGGCCGGTCACCTCTGGCTTGCGGCTGTGGTTTCGAGGCCTCGTGGGTTTTCCTCCGGGCACTCTGGTTTCCTCCCACTGCTAAAGACCCCTACGCGCAAACAAATTATTGAAATAAAAAATGAAACCATATGTTAGTACCGAAATAACCTAGTTTGTGTCGAGTGGACGTTAAACCCCATTTCTCTCTCCTTCTTGAACCTATATCAGACATTTGACTAACCAATCAAATCAGCATAAATATTTCTAGCCATAACAGACCATTGATTGGCTAAGCCCTCACATCATCCATAACATGCCAATGATAACAACTCTTCCAGATCCTTGTGTTAAAAGACAACAAAAACCGAATTTTGAACTATAAAAATACTAAAAGATATAGTATCTGTGATTTAATCAGATTGCCAAAATTCTACTGACATGGTTTATCTGCTATAACAGTTTTTGTGTCTCGTAGTATTCTTTAAACAGGAGTGATTTTAATAAACTCTTGAATTGAGAGAGAGAGAGAGAAATGGGGTTTAACGTCCACTCAACACAAACTAGGTCATTTCGGGACTAACATATGGTTTCATTTTATTTCAATAATTCGCTTGCGCGTAGGGGTCTTTAGCAGCGGGAGGAAACCAGACTCTTGAATTGAATAAGGTGGGTTAATCTTTAACTTCAGGCGGTAGTTTATTCCAAAATTTTGCTGAGTTATCATAATTTTGGTAGTTGGGGTCTCAAACTAAGTTTGTTTTAGATAGCTTCAAATTAGGACATCGGTCATAGATATTGTTAGGCCCAAATTCAAACACAATATGTCTGGTACCTGTTATTTCTTCTGGTACCTGTTATTTCTTCTGGCACCAGTTATTTTTCAGGCATACATTGGGTTTTTTCAGTGTGTCTGACACAAAGTTCAAATTGTCAGGCACATCAGAACCTTGTCAATTCTTCAAAATTGGTTACCATTCAAAAGGTTATCATTCGATTTTGGAAAATGTTACAGTTTCTGATTGCTACTGTCAATGTAAAAGGACTCAGAATTTTGAAACTTTGTCGCTTTCTTTTATAGTGCAAAAATAGAGGTGTACATTGTCACTTTCTTTTATAGTGCAAAAATAGAGGTATTCATTGTTTGTATTGAATTAATGTCATTTGTAAGATATAAGTTCCTGTAAGTTAAAGACTGAAGAACCATTCCAGACTTTTTACCAGGGGTTACCGTATATTTTAATTCTACTTGTTATTTTGACTGAAATTAATCCATGTGGTTCTTCTCCTTTGGGAATAAGGCTGACATTTCTTGCAGGAAATGTTGTTAACTTCAAATCAACATTTCTTTCATTCTACCAAATGATGTGATCTTTATTATAATCAGAGGTGGAGAGCTCAACCAATTCATCTCTAGCTGTGAATGAAATTACATTCAGGAAATACTTGGCTTTCACTGCGACCATGGTTTCCGTTTGATTGGTGTAGAATGTAGAACCTAATCATTACCATCAGGATGATCGCGATAAGGTAATCAACAAGGGGTGACTAGAATTGATTTCACAAGAGTCGACAAAAGTACATTTATATGTATGAGTATGATATTTGCCATAATAATTTGAGTACTTACAAAAGATATATTATTTGTCTTTCACTTGCTGTTAACGTATAATTTGTTGAAAATTTAAGTCCAATCCTTGATCAAACATTTTTAATTAGGTATCCCAAGGCCATTAGAGAGCCACAGTGGCTAAGTGGGTAAGATGCTAGGTTGCTAGTCTGGAGGTAGCATGTTTGATCCCTAAATTGGCCCAGAAAGTTCATCAGGATTTTCCGATGTGGTTTCCCCCTGTTAGTTGTTCAGGACAGAGGGGCTGACAAGGACAGCTGTCTAGTCGTTCGATTGGATCATAAAACCAACATGTATACATTGGCGTAAAAGATCCCCGTAAAAGATCCCTTGGCAGTTGGAATGTGACATAAGATTAGGCCATAGTGCCACTGCCCAGGCAAAATTTCCCCTGGTTGTCTTCATTAGCCGAGAATAGAAGCAGAACAGTAGGACGTTAATCCCCATTTCATTTTATTTCCAAGGCTATTAATTAACGCTAATTTAACATTTATATATTGTCATATATTTAAACAATTAAAACAAAATCAATATGGCCTATTTCTTGTCTATAGACTCATTGCATGGTTTTGAAAAATAATCTTACTCTGGGGAATGAAATATTTATTATAACAACTTCGCAGGAAAATATTATCAATTATAGATTTGATTAATGATAACATTTAATTAAAGCAATTTGGATGGTGTTGAAGCAAATTTCATTCATTAATTAAGGCATTATTTATTTTGGAACTATAACAGCTATATCTTATGCATAATGCATCTTTAAATTTTCATTATATTCATTATTCAATATCTTTTTTGAACTAATATAGCAATGGGGGTCACGGTGGCTAAGTGGATAAGGCGCTGGTTCTCTAGCCTCGAGGTCGGGTGTTCGATTCCTGCATTGGCTGAGAAAGTTCGTCTCGATTTTCCGGCGTGATTTCCCCTTGTCAGTGATGCAGAAGGAGGGCCTCTCAAGGACAGCTGCCTAGTCGTTCGGATGGGACGAAAAACCAAGGCCGTAGCACCACTGCCTCATAGCACACTGTATGGCGTATGCCCGTCTTCCATTATCCCAGGTTAGGTGAAATAGAGTAGGACGTTAAACCCCATTTCATTTCATTATAGAAATGACTCTTAAGCTCTTTATCTAAATCTTACATAATGCATTTTAAAATTTTCAATATATTTATTTTACATCATCTATTTTTATACTATTATAGCAATAAGGACCATGAACTCTTTATCTAAATCTATCATAATGCATCTTTTAGTAAACGATTCAGCTGTGGATTAAATGAATGTTTTTAAGAAATAATCAGGATAGGGGGCATGAAATATTAATTATAACGACTTTGCATGAAAATTTTAATTGAGAATATTATCAATTTTAGAATAAATGATAACATTTAATTAAGGCAGCCTATCTTCATTAGCTTGGATGGTGTTAATAATAAGGCAGATCATTGTGTTATACGTTAAGTATTAATAAAACTAAATCAACTGTTAACTAATCAACTGTCTTATCTTTAAATACACTATTTTAAGATCAATAAATTGTGAATTGTGAACCAATCATGCATCTCGTGTATTTGTCTACGATATCACCCCTGGTGGAAGTGGATGTTAAACTCAAGAAACGAACGAACGAATGCGTATTTGAGATTGTAGCTCCTAAACTACATGGAATAGACTTTCATATTCTATTCCCAGTAACAATTTGTTATGAAATTTTAAAATAAGTCTTAAATCTCTTCTTCTAAACCTCTTACTCAATATTTCCCATAATATTCATAATTAAAGACACAAATTATATTACAAATTTGGTGTTATTAGTGTTATTATCTTAATGTGAGAATATCGGAATCCAATATCCAATGAACAGAGAAAAACATATCCTTCAAGGCAATGTACGAGTACTTAGTAATGGCTGATTCACAAACAACAAAATGATAATTAAAAAACGTGTGTAGAAAGGACTAAGCAGATGACAACGACTGTCGTTCAATTTCCTCTGTTTTGTATTTTACTGAATATAATCAATTAGATATTACAATCATTTTGTATCTTCATATTACATTAATATGTGCCTTTAGAGCCATTTTCATCTAATTCAAGGTTCTGAAGAATAGAGTGATACCCCCTTTAACTATCTGTATTATTACGTAACTGTATCCTATATTTTAACAACCTTTATCAGTGTCAATTTATTTTTTATTTTCACTTTAAATATTTGTGATTTTTCTTTATTTTGAGCATTCATGATTTTTTCACTTCACGGATTCATGTTTTACCATTTGTTAATGTAAAATGCCTTTGAACTGCACTCTTTGTGGAAATAGTGCTAGAGGAAAGTCTGCTATAATAAAACAACCATGGAAATTATGGTAATAGAAAATGATATTTATGTTCTTTAACTAATGGTTTAGATAAAAACAAAACACAAAGTACAATTTTATGGATACACAATAACTGAGTTTAATGTTTTGATATGATGTCACAAATCCAAAATGGTTTCAATGGCGTCGTACTCGGTTCCTTGTCTATAGTACATTCGTATTTGTTTAATAAGTGTCTTCACACTGGCACTCAAAATGAGGTTGACATATGGCAGCAATAAAAAAAAATATTAAAAAAATAAAATCGCAACTTTTATTTTGCTAGAGAAAAATCATTAAACCAAGAAATAATGAAATACTTTTGCTTAGAATAATATTGATGCATGTTCTTCAGAAAATATTTGGTTAATTAGTTTCCCTGATTCCAATGGCGTGGGCCATTTTATGGTGGAGATAACAACTGAGTTAGTTAATTAGATCTGTTTCCGTATTTTACACTCTGTTTACATCAATCATTGGAGACGTACGATCAATCAACAAGTTAGTTACAGTTGTTTACACTCTTAGTCTTTCATATGATTATATTCATCCGTGATCGGGGGGGGTGGGATGGCCTAGTGGTCTAGAGTGCCGCGCTTTGACCTCTAGCTGGCCGGTCACCTCTGGCTTGCGGCTGTGGTTTCGAGCCCTGGTGTGAGCGTATGTGGCATGGAGATAGGGGCGCCTTCTCAACCTCGTGGGTTTCCTCCGGGCACTCCGGTTTCCTCCCACTGCTAAAGACCCCTACGCGCAAGCGAATTATTGAAATAAAATTTAAAAAAAACATATGTTAGTCCCGAAATGACCTAGTTTGTGTTGAGTGGACGTTAAACCCCATTTCTCTCTCTCTCTCTCATCCGTGATCATCTGCTAATTATATTCATCCGTGATCATCAGCAGTTTATTCATTCACATAATATTGTTATGTCATGTGGGAGGGTGGGGATGGTCGAATGGTTAGCAGGTGCGCGCTGTATACAGCCTGTATCATAAGGTCTGCTATTGAGTCAACTAGCGTGGTTTTGATTCCCTGGTTGTATGTGACAAGGAGTAGGGTCGCTTGTCCAACCTCATGGGTTTTCTCTGGGTCCTCCTGTTTCCTCCTCCTGCTAAATTCGACTCTTAAGAATTATTGAAATAAAATGTTAATTCAGAAATGACCTTGTTTGTGTTGAGTGGATGTTATGTCGCTTTCATTTCCCCTTTAAAACAGACAAAAACAAAAATAACTTTGGTTCATTTGTGAATAAATTTGTCTGTGAATGTGTATTCTCAGTAAGCGAGTACCTCACAATCTGAGCCCAGGAGACATAGACAAACTCATTCTGTTTTTTTGCTGTTTTTTAGTGAGTGCCACACAAGCCAGAAGACATAGACAAACTGTTTTTTAAAAAGAAAACATTTATAAATTGATTTTTTTAACAGTCATGTTAAGACTTTTGAGTGATTTGATCAATTGGTCTGTAGCCTGTGGTATGATATTTTGTGACATATTATCCTGAGTTCTGGGTCTGAGTTCATAAAGCATTTTCAGACTTAAGTTGAGAGTTTACTCAAAATTGTTCGCTTTATTCTAACTAAAATATAGAACCATATAAAGTTTTGTTGTTTTAATATATCAAATACATCAATAAGAAACTATGTAGAAAGTTTTGTGTTTCTGGATCAAAGATATTTCTCATGATCAGTGATTAAAAGTTGTGTAAATTCATCAGTCTGAGAATGCTTTGTGAACTATGAACTATGAACTACGAACTAATTTAGACGAAGTTATTCAATATTTATCTCTTGGTGTATGCCAAATGAGATTTATGTTATGTCATTGATTTTTGTGGTTCTTCCGTTATTTTTAAACGATGTTAAATTATTGGTTCTTTGTGTGGTATCCCAGACGCTTTAATAACAGGTTTTTAAGGTCAAGGGAATGGAATGTTATGAAAATGGTTTGGGGGCACAATTAAAGAAACTGAAGCAGACTTATAGAAATTCAAACTATTTAAAACATAAATAAAATGCTTTTAGATCATGGGGGTTTGTGTTGCTGAGTGTTCTAATTCATCTTTAAGATCTGGCATTGAGTCAGGCTTGTATTTTGAGTAGCGCTTGCCGAACTTCATGGGTTTTCTCCTGGTTCTCCAGTATACTACCTTTAAGGCAACAAATATCTATATGTTGGTCCCAAAATGTATGACATAGGTGGGTAGGGTGTTTGCTGTTTGAAAAGGGCTGGGGAGGGTTTGCTGTTCGAAAAGGGGTGAGTGTGGTGTTTGCTGTATTAAAGGGGGTGAGTGGGGTGTTTGCTGTATGAAATAGATGGGTGAGTTGTTTGATCTTTGCACCCCTCCTTCCCTCCTCCCCCTTCTCTTTGAATTTTGACTGATTTAAGGATTGTATATATAACTATATCCCATATGTTTTTACCCCCAGTGTAATATCAATAACCTCTATTAAGATTGATTTCTCTGTGTCCTTTGGTTTCCTCCCACTACTAAACAGCCCTACCAGTACACACAAGCGAATTATTGAAACATAATGTTAGTCCCAAAATGACCTAGTGTGGATCGTGTGGACGTTAGACCCTACTCTCTCTCTCTCTCTCTCTCTCTCTCTCTTTCTCTCTCTCTCTCTCTCTTAAGATTGAATCTTTTTGTACAATTTCTGGAACATTTATGTGATTTTAAGTGTTTCATCCCTCGGAGCACATATAAATTTATTACAATATCAGATATTAATCAGTTTGATCTTCTGCCGTCTGACGCTTTGTGCCTGACTTATTTAACATCGGGTAGGAAATACGGTCTCAAACGTGTTAAACCTTCACCCAGTTCATCAATGAGAAAATCTCATCATTGATTTTTTATGGTTTCTGCTGACAACTGATTGACATGAAGTAGAGGAATTCAAATTGTCAGAAAGAATCTCTTTTCTATGTGTTAAAGTCTTCAACTTTTGCATTAAAGTCCTTGTTGAGATGTCAAAAATGTTACAACTAGGGTATCGAAATCTGATTTTTTAAAGAGATTTAATAGTTTTTATGTCTAGAGGTTGTTACATTCACAAATCTGATTTTTTTAGAATTTTCGTTGTTTCATTTAATATTCTTTAGGTTGCCATGGAGAATAGCAACACCATATCACTCCTTATATTAAAATAAAATCCCTTGTTAAGATGCCAAAAATGTTACATTTCCAAATCTGATTTTATTTAGAATTTTCAAAGTTTTATTTAATGGTCTAGGTTACCATGGAGAAGAACAACATGATATCATTCGGAACTTAGATAAAATAAAGAAATTTCACTTGAAGCTTGATAAATAGTCTTTTATTTATTGTCTTCCCCGGGTTGTTTACTTTCCTTCCATTACATCCGTAATCTTATCACTCTAGATAGAAGAACAGAATGACTCAAACCGACAAACAGATTTTATCTCCGGGATTTCAATTTTCCTTCTAAAGAAATGATTTAAATGCAATATATTTATAAAGTCTGGATCACACAAGGTTCAAATGTCAAAACCGATAGGAATCATCAGAGCGTCAATTTCAGCCTTAAAACATATTCGATAGAAATCTTTTTATAACCAAATAAACCAAAGAAATAAACATTATAGAGGTTATGAATAAGAGCCAAGATCGTGACGGGTTCAGATATCAAAAAGGAAATTAAATCTTTAAGATGCCAATCCTTAGAGCAAAAAAATGAATTTGGTTAAAACAAAATAAACATGCCAAATGAAAAGTACAAATTGATAGAAGTTTGATTAATAGCAGACATATTTCATACCAGGGCCGTAACTAGCTCAGAATAATGAGGGGGGGGGGGGGGCGGGAAATGTTCTCAGCGGTGCAGGAAATGTTCTCAGGGGTGCACTGTAAAATTGAAAGACAATCTATTGTTTTTATGGTTGACAATTTTTTTCACAGGGGTGGAAGGGGAATTGGGGGGAGTCGAAACTTTTTGCTGAGGGACTATTATAGCAAGAATGGTCAGCTTTTTAACAATATCTTATATTGCATCTTTAAATTTTCAATTTATTCATTTTTCATTGTCTTTTTTTGAACTAATATCGCAAGAACTGCAGACTCTGTATCTAAATCTTACATAAGGTATCTTTAAATGTAGATCTACATGATTATAAATGTGATGAACTGCTTCTCATTCCTATCTGGTCAAACTGCTATTATTACAGTATCATATCTTCTTAATATGTGCATAATTTATTAACCAACTCAAATTAAAGAAAATACATTGCATCATTAAATGTTCATTTATAAGAAGATACTGTCACGATACATGTAATTACATGTAACAGTCATAATCTAAAAACTCGAATTCGTTGATATACTGAGACAGAAATATGTTTCAATCCATAATGTTGATGAATGAGAATTATGTGTGGTTTAATGTTCAAGAGTGAGACATTGCATTATATATTTAAACAACACGAGGGATGGCTCAGTGGTGGGGGGTGTGAAAAAATCTCCCGAACCCCCACATGGAAACTTCTTTTACAATAGGGTGTTGCATAAGTTGTAATGTACCTTAGCTATAAGTAGAGAGAGAGAGAAATGGAGTTAATGGTCCACTTGAAACAAATTATCCTATTTTGGGACTAACATATAATGGTTCAATTCGCTTGTCTGTAGGGGTCTTTGGCAGTGGTAGGAAACCAGAGGACCGGGAGAACACCAACGAGGTTGGACAGGCAACCTGACTCCTTATCAAGTACAAGCCGGAAATCGAAACCATTTCAAACCATGTCACTTTACGCAATGACAGACCTTCGGACCAAATGCAATCATTAACCATCAAGTACAAGCCGTAAATCGAAACCGTTTCAAACCATGTCACTTTACGCAATGACAGACCTTCGGACCAAATGCAATCATTAACCATCAAGTACAAGCGGTAAATCGAAACCGTTTCAAACCATGTCACTTAACGCAATGACAGACCTTCCGACCATATGCAATCATTAACCATCAAGTACAAGCCGTAAATCGAAACCGTTTCAAACCATGTCACTTAACGCAATGACAGACCTTCGGACCAAATGCAATCATTAACCATCAAGTACAAGCCGTAAATCGAAACCGTTTCAAACCATGTCACTTAACGCAATGACAGACCTTCGGACCAAATGCAATCATTAACCATCAAGTACAAGCCGTAAATCGAAACCGTTTCAAACCATGTCACTTAACGCAATGACAGACCTTCCGACCAAATGCAATCATTAACCATCAAGTACAAGCCGTAAATCAAAACCGTTTCAAACCATGTCACTTTACGCAATGACAGACCTTCCGACCAAATGCAATCTTTAACCATCAAGTACAAGCCGTAAATCAAAACCGTTTCAAACCATGTCACTTAACGCAATGACAGACCTTACGACCAAATGCAATCTTTAACCATTCGACCATCCATCCACATTTTACATTTTGTGGGTGTGTTCACGTGGCAATTTTAATTCAAAGCAATACAGCTGTCTGGGCAACCTTTCCTCCATGCTTAAGCTAGTGAATTCCAGACTTTATTTGGTGCAGAAAAGTAGGAAATTAAAGCATATTTCATGAACTCAATCTTAATACTAGTGATGCTAACTATCTCAACGAAGCCACTCACATTCAGTAATGATGTATTTTTAGGATATATACATGTTTTTTTTTTTAAAAAATGCAAGACTCGACTGTCTATGAAAAAAATTGATATATTTACCTCGTCGTAGTAGGCGATCATTTGATCTGAGAATAAGCATGACAAACAACCATAATGATTTCTTTCTGTACAGGAGATGTGGATCCTCAGAATTATTATTTAGACTATTCCAGATTTATTTCTTGATTTTCTTTGGTTTGTTGGTTTGATTACAACATTACTCCATCCAAGGTTTTTTTTTTCTTGATTTACCAAATCTGAAATAAATTATTTAGTGGCCACATCAATTTGAATTTTTCTGTGTTTGGGAACATATATACTGAGCGCCATAGAAAAAGCATCACTTTGTTTTTCGTATAACAAAATGATCCTGTAAACATATCTTATTTATTTTTCTTCTTATTGTGAACAATTTTCAAATGGGAACACATTAATATCAACACATTTGTACACTTATGGATGTTTAATCTTTAATAAACGGTACAAAGTCAGAGTGGTCACAACCAAAAGTACAAATGGTTAATTGTCAAATGGTTAATTGTAACAATAAGAAGCAAAATAAATAAGATATGTTTACAGGATCATTTTGTTATACGAAAAACAAAGTGATGCTTTTTCTATGGCGCTCAGTATATTTTCTTGAGGAAAAAGTAAAAAAAACACTAATAAAATTCAAGTGTGTTTTTGATTTATCAAGAGAGGGATAGCCAAATGGTTTATAGCACGTACGCGCTGTATCATAAGGTCTATCTTTAATCAACTGCCATGGTTTCGATTTCCCAGTTGTACGTGACAAGGAGTAGGGTAGCCTGTCCCACCTTGAGGGTTTTCTCTCACTGCTAAAGACCTCTACAGTGGTTTCTCCTCGTCAGTGGTACAGGGTGAAAGGCTAGACAAGAAACAGTGTGTTTAAACAGAATGAAAAACCAAGCTCCTGTATTCACATTGGCGTGGATGTAAAAGATTTCTTTAAGTGGCATGCAGGGGGGTTGGGATGGCCTAAAGGTATAGTGTGCCGCGTTTCAAACTCAAACGGTCACCTCTAGCTTGCGGCTGTGGTTTCGAGCCCTGGTGTGACCGTATGTGACATGGAGATAGGGGCAGCTTCTCAACCTTGTGGGTTTTCCTCCGGGCACTTCTATTTCCTCCCACTGCTAAAGACCCCAACGCGCAAGTGAATTATTGAAATAAAATTATACCATATGTTAGTCCCAAAATGACCTAGTTTGTGTCGAGTGGATGTTAAACCCCATTTCTCTCTCTTTAACTGGCATGCCACTATTTCCATTAGGCCGAGCATATTTTAGACAGCATCGTAAAACACACAATAAAAATATAGAAATAAAACCACTTCTTTACATGATGCAACATAACTAAGCATTGTGAACGCTTCAAAGCCTGATGACTTCCCTTAGAAACAATTAATCTGACTGATAGCTTCAATATGTTTATTTTTCTTTATCTATTTTTGTTAACTATTATAGCAAGAACAGCCAGCTCTTTGTATCATTTGAATCTCACATAATGCTTAGAAACTTACAAAATTGAAATTACTGTCGTATTGTTTTGTAGTTCATGTTTTAACAACTTTCTAGCAAAATTTGAAATGGCTCCCTGAAGAATAAGTCAAGTGTGCAAGACAATTATAATCTGAAATATACTATAGAGCCCAGTGTGCGTGTTGAACCAACTATGTCACTTCAGGAATTAATGAAAACTTTTTTGCTTTTGTCACAATATATATTTAAGATTTATGGAAACCTTGCTGAAAATCGTTTGTCTTCGACTTTAAGAATAGGTCAAGTGTGCATAACAATTACAATCTGAAGTAGTTGTCTGCTGTCAAACTTTTAGACTATTTTATAATTGAACATTTGATTTGCACATTCAAAACATGCTTGCAAAATCTGAAATGACTCCCTGAGGAATAAGGTTTTTTTTAAAATTCCTAGGTTCTATGCAGGCATTATCAGTTCTTATCTTAAGTAGTTGTCTGCCGTGAAACTCAATTTATTTTTCATGTTTACCCACGTTGAATCTGAGAAATGGAGTATGGAGAAATTGAATATCACCAGATAAATAGGAATCGACATTTTTATGTTGAGAGAGACAAGATTTTATGGGAGTGTTTGCTTGCATGAAATGTAATATTCTTCTAACAAATTGTCAATTACACTGAAATTTCATCCATGAGACCATCAACCCATTATTTGTGATTGGATTGTGGCGAGAAAACCCAGAACAAAATACTTTCTATTTCATTTCTTCATGATCTTGTTGGTCTTTTTGTTACAGGATTGTTAGGTTGACCAAATGGTTACAGGCGTGTTGGCCGGCCGAATGGTTAACGGGTGTGATCAGAAGGTCTGTCATTGTCATTCCCCCCCCACCTTTCCAACCCCGTGGGTTCTTATAGGGTCCTCCGGTTTTTCGTCCCACTGCTAAAGACCCCTTTGTGAATTATTAAAATAAAATTAAACCATTTGTTAGTAGTTAAATTACTTAGTCTGTGTCCACTGTCCATTGGAAATTGAACCTCTCTATCACTCTCTCTCTCTCTCTCTTCGTGTAAAATGTGGTCAACAAATTAGAATCTGATCGATATAACACTATGGATTTTATTCTTAAAGAGTAATAGCACTTTAGTTCTTGAGGTCTATCATGGAGTCAAGTGTCTGGACCGATTGTTTTGAAACCTGATAGAAATGGTTACAACCAAACGGTCAGTTTAGAGGACAACGTTGTTAAAGGAGCTAAATCGCTAACATTTGACACCTAGAAATTGCCACAAATGGGTCGCAACGCATATAATACTGTAATATGAATGTATACAAACTGATTTACATTCAATCATTTTCGTTTGTACTCTGATGTCAAATCAGTTATGTCCGGCAAAATATGCCAGACGTTTCAATAGAGTGGCCATTTCTAGTGTCTGGTTATTCCAGTCTACATACACTGTTTGATTTGGTGTAATTGTCTAGCCTTGTTCTCCGAGTCTCTTGCTAGAACTGGGACTGAAACGCATTATGGTACACGATTCGTGTACCAATCCTTAAATGTTTATTTTGTCTTAAATATTGGATATCAAAAACCCATACTTTCCCAGTAAAATGACAACATCAGTGTTGATTTAAATTGACAAATTATTCGTGTTTTGAATGCCGAAGACGTTGGACGATATTGAGTTAGAGACTTAGCTACTTTAAACTAGAATATTTTTCTCATCTCCATTTTCTACAATTGATCTCCACCAGATCACTGTAACAAGTATGACCTTGAAATATAAACCAGGTTTCAGTCACCGTGTTTGTCTGTACAGATTAGCGAAGGCACACAGAAGCCATGTCAGCTCATGTTTGGTGTTATAGAATACATAGTCATAGATTAAACATACATTATGCAAGAGCTAAATCTGTCTATGGCAGGTCTTTCTTTAGATCTCAAATGTTATCAAAATTATTTATTAGACCATCATCAACTCTTGAAATTTTCAGTAAATTGCCTTTACATTATCTAGTTTTTAACTATTATATAGTGAGGACTGCGACCTCTTTATCTAATCTCTCATAATGTATCTTTAGATTATGTGACTTGTTGATAGGCCTAATTAATGTTTCATAGTAGACCAATAACAGGTAATTATTATATATGCTTGTCAATTTCAGTTATAATATTGAATAGATCAGAAATTACATATATACTAAAACTTAATTGCTTACCGAGAAATTACAAAATTCAACTATTCCAATGAGATTTATTAGCAATGTTGCTAATCTGTATGTCATGACTCATGTTCTGGACAACTTTGTAAATGCGTAGTTTTATTTTGCCATTCCCTTCTGAAGTAGGGAGCGCGCTATGTCAATGTCAATCATTTTTAACTTTCAAACATCATAAGTTACAATTCTGCACTCAGTAATGCCACAACGGATGGTTTATAAAGATAAATGTGTTATATATGTCATGGATAATTATATATTGATCTCTATTTTATATTGATTGTAATACAACTCATCAGGTCAATGTGTTTTCTTAGGTGAAATGGGAGACAGACAAATGGGTTTAACATCCACTTGCCACAAGCTTGGTTATTTCATGGTTCAATTCGCTTGTGTAAAGGAGTCTATAGCAGTAGGGGAAAACCGGAGGACCCAGGGAAAACCCAGGAGGTTGGTACGACGACCCTATTCCTAGTCACATACATACGAGGAATTGAAACCACGGCAGTTGACTTAATGACAGACCTTGTGACACAGCACGCACGTCTTAACCCTTCGGCCATCCAACCCCCTGAGGTGGCTTGTGCTAACCCTTCGGCCATCCAACCCCCAGAGGTGCAATGGGGTGTAACGTCTTACTGCTCTGCACTGACTGTTCTAATGAAGATGGGCATATGCCATACAGTTTGGGGGGGTGGGATGGCCTAGTGGACTAGAGTGCTGCGCTTCGACCTCTAGCTGGCCGGTCACCTCTGGCTTGCGGCTGTGGTTTCAAGCCCTGTTTTTGAGCGTATGTGGCATGGAGATAGAGGCGCCTTCTCAACCTCGTGGGTTTCCTCCGGGCACTCCGGTTTCCTCCCACTGCTAAAGACCCCTACGCGCAAGCGAATTATTGAAATAAAATGAAACCATATGTTAGTCCCGAAATGACCTGGTTTGTGTTGAGTGGAGGTTAAACCCCATTTCTCTCTCTCGCCATACAGTCTGCTATGGGGGAAATGTTGCCCGAACAGCAGCACTGCATCCTATTCTTATATCAACTTCCAACTGTCAAGGATTCTTTTACATGCACATCGTTTTTATCATCCCATCCAAATGACTATACATTGTCTCTTGCTAGACCCTCTGTCTTGCACTATTGACAAGGGGGAACCACGTTGGAAAATCCTGATGAACATTCTCAGCCAACACCAGAATCGGACCCGGGACCTCCACTTTAGCAAGGCAATGTCTCAATCACCGAGTCATCCCGGCTTCTTTTGTAATGCTAACGTATCAGGTCAGTGTGTGATAAGGCTAATAGGTTTAGACTAACGATGATCTTTCTACAAACATATTTCAGTCCTTTATTTTCCTCTAATCATGGAAGAAAGATCAATAAGAAGAGCTCTTTGAATAGCTAAAAGGAATATTTCATCAATAAATAATTATTACACAAAGATTTTATTTCTTATTTCAACACAGACATTTTTATCTCGACCACACTACTAAAGTTCTATAGACAATCATATGAAATCCAATCGGATCAAAATACAGCTCTATATTTCGTTTCGTATTTTTATACTTTCGATGGCCTACAATACATGAAGATCTGACAGGTTGTTGTGATAGGTTGCATCAGAGGTTATACAAGCAGCTTTTAACCCTATGACATCAGGGGGTTGGGATGGCCTAGTGGTCTAGAGTGCCGCGCTTCGACCTCTAGCTGGCCGGTCACCTCTGGCTTGCGGCTGTGGTTTCGATCCCTGGTGTGAGCGTATGTGGCATGGAGATAGGGGCGCCTTCTCAACCTCGTGGGTTTCCTCCGGGCACTCCGGTTTCCTCCCACTGCTAAAGACCCCTACGCGCAAGCGAGTTATTGAAATAAAATTAAACCATGCGTTAGTCCCGAAATGACCTAGTTTGTGTTGAGTGGACGTTAAACCCCATTTCTCTCTCTCTCTCCTATGACATCAGGCATTTGATTAACCAATCATCATTGATGTTACTAGTTGATTGCCCACAGTTACGTGCAAAACACGTCAAAAGCTCACCATAAAAGGCTGTTTCATTGACCAATACCTCACACCATTCAGAACACATCAATGATAACAACTCTTCCAGATCCTACTGTAGTAAAGACAAGTCTTCCTGATCCTAGTGTAGTAAAGACAAGTAAAAAGAAAATTTTGAACTATGAAAATTGAAACTAACAGTGGCAGATCCAGATTTTTTTTGAGGGGGGTGACAACCCCATGTTTTGTCTCACCGACCGCAGTTTACGGAGCTAATTTCTGCCACTAGTAACATAGATGCGGATTTTGTGTCTGATAAGAAGTGCTATATAATATATAGCTCTGTGTGCTATATAATATATATATACGACCATGCATGCATGTCCCGGTGGAAGCTTGTAGGACCCGGAATTCCTATACCGGTGGGGAGAGGGGTGACACCCCCTGGATCTGCTCCTGACTAAATAGGTCATTTCGGGACTAACATATGGTTTAATTTTATTTTCAATAATTCGCTTGCGCGTAGGGGTCTTTAGCAGTGGGAGGAAACCGGAGTGCCCAGAGGAAACCCACGAGGTTGAGAAGGCGCCCCTATCTCCATGCCACATAAGCTCACACCAGGGCTCGAAACCACAGCCGCAAGCCAGAGGTGACTGGCCAGCTAGAGGTCGAAGCGCGGCAATCTAGACCACTAGGCCACCCAACCCCCCGACTAAATAAGAACTGTGTTATAATCAGATGGTATGTAATCAGGACACTCTAACATCAATAAACAGATGATATTTAGTTTCCGTATATTATCAAACACGTCAAACAGTCAAAAGCCCAGGATTTGATTCCAGATATATGGAACCTCGGTCCCACTCAGGCCTGGAAATAACAGATTTTGATGTACTTGACAAAATGTCAGGCACTAATGAAATAGTACCTGACAAAGCCTGAATCTCTCACTGACATAGTCAGTGACAGGTACCATATTTCCAGGCTTGCTCCCACTTTCCCTTTTAGCTCTTGACAAGTAAGTCTCAAACTTCCAATACACAACTCCCATATCGATTCATAGAAGGAGAAGTAACAAGCCCTGCCTTTCTGTACTCTATGATGGCTGAGTTTATCAGAAATCATTTTATGGCATTTTAAATGTAGTTACTTGTCAACGATCATAAACGTTTCATCCATCAATCTCTAAAAACAATCAGCTTTATACTGCTTTAATCTAGTATTGGTGTGAAATTGTTGTTGTAAATGAAATTAAAGGGGTGAGACCAATCAGTCTAGCTGACAAGATTACGTAAACCTATATACAGCATTCTGGTCTGCCCTAGGAACATATTTTATTACTACTATTGTTTTTATGACCTTTGAATTTAATTGTTCTTCAGGATTGTTTTTTCCTGATTTAATTGATATTTTGAAAGTAGGTGTTTGCTTTTGATTTTTCATGAGTTTTAATTTTGAAAATGTAATTGCTATAAACCTGTTATTTAGAGGATAGCAATATTGGTTGTATGTAAAGGTAATGTTTTTAACTGCTGTCCAAAATGCCCTAGATCATGTCACATCCCATTGCAGCCATGTCACATCACATTGCAATCATGTGATGTCACAGTGAAGCTATGTCACATTACATTGTTGTCATGTCACATCACATTGCAGTCAGTCACATCACATTACAACCATGTTACATCATATAGCAATCATCCCATGTTACATCATATAGCAATCATCCCATTTTACGTTGCAGTGATGCTATGTTACATTGCAGTGAGGCTGTGTTACATTGCAGTGATGCTATGTTACATTGCCATCATGTTACATCACATTACAATCATGTGGGTCACAGAGGAGTCATGTCACAATACATTGCAGTCACATCACATTACAGCCGTCTCACATCATATTGCAATTGTGTCACATCACATTAGTCCTATTGCAATGTCACATCACATCACGTTCATATTGCAATCGTGTAATGTTGTAAAACAAAAACATTATCTGCGATATCATGTAGTTATACACTACTGTAGTTAGGATATTAGAAACTATAGCTACTTAACCTAGCTTGAAGAAGAGAAAGATAACGGCTTATACCGTTCAGTGTCTTGGCTTTATTTGTACGCCTAGAAAGACATCTCTACATCTTCACAGGGTAAAATATAATAAAACTAATGGAAAAGCTAATCCCTAGATTCATCAAGACTTGATATGAAGATGGGAAAAATATCAAAATACAGGAAAATCTCAATAACTATGAATTGGGCTAAGCTTGAAGAAACGTTTTTAGAGGGTATGATGATATGATCCTCAAATTCATGTGTCATGACTGTATTTAAGAATAAATTTTTTGATAGCAAAAAAATGATATATTTAAATAGAAAGGTTTCCAAAGATCTCTGATCATTTAAACATGCAATTTACAATAGAGACCAAGATTTATTTTTTTAAATAAAATAAAACTAAGTACGAACAAACCAAACCATTAGACAGAATTCGAAGTCCTAAAAACGTTATTAGGCAAAATAGTGTAATCAGCAAATGGACTGCTCCCCGTGTAGAAAATACACGACAAACAGTGGTAACAGGTGTCCGGAAGAGTAAGCTTACCCTGCCTGGCGCCAACACCCGCCATAGCTGCATCCAAACTATCTCGGTAAAATAGCGTGATTGGCCAATGGACTATCAATGACAGCCTACACCGGTAGCATTCCTAAATAAAAACGGTATAGGCAAAATAGTGTAATCAGGCAAAATAGTGTAATCAGCATATGGACTGTTCACGGTGTACAACATACACAGCCAGTGAAATTAAACACATATTTAAGAATTGAGATCCTGCTAAAAATTGGCATATTCTATGGAAACAATCTGAAATGAACAAAACATGTCAAATTTGACCTACTGACTAAAGTTTGAAGTGAGAGCCTAGTAGGAGGATATTTATTTTAAAATGTAACACAAAGACCATACGGGAAATAAATCAGACATAATTTTATACTGTTCCTGTATTGGATCAACAAATGTTTTGAGATATAAAATGTAATATTGTTTATAAACAGACCGACAGATGAGACACATCTCTGTGGAATTAAACGTTCACAGCTGTGAAATGAAATGAAATAAAATGTAGTTTAACGTCTTACTGTTCTTCTGCAACTGCACTAATTAAGGTATGGGGGAAAATTTTCCACAGAATGCATGTGCTACGGCTTACTTTTGTTTCGAATTCCAAATGCCAAGGGATATTTTGTGTGCACAGGACTTTGGTTTTTCCATGTCATCTGAACGATAATCACAGCCAATGTGTACACAGGACTTCTGTTTTTCCATCTCATTTTAACGATTATCACAGCTGCCAATTTATTCAGATGCGGAAATGAAATAGATTTGATGGTGTATGTAGAAAACCTCTTATCTTATACTATAAATAAACAGTTATTAAAGTTATACAAGCTTTTTCTGTTTATTTAATGTTTATTTGTAATATATAAAGATTACCTATGTAATTAAATTTGTGTTGATGTAATGTGGTTGAGATACACACAGGCGCTCGACTGACGTACAGGTGTGCAAGAGGGAATCTCTACTTCCAGTGTATGCATTCCTGGAAAATGTTTCAAGCAGCGAACAGCTCATGTGATATAGTGGGTTTTTTTATTTCAATTTAGTAAATTTCTGTCTGGTACATTTATGGTGCTGATTTTTTACAGTCATACAAGCCTTTTCTGACTGTATGTGATAATTGTTTTATAATAGGCCTACATAATAAATTAAATTGTCATAAGTTTGTTTTTTCTATCAGACATTTTTTGCAGATCAAATATTCCAGTTGGAGGAGAAAAAATATGAATAATTTTTTGGAATAAAATTTTTTATCCATTTTGGCGAAAACAAATGAAAGCCAGTGTGAGCCCTGATTGTACGTATTCAATTGTGACCTGGTAAATTGAGACTACAACAACTTTTTTTGGCAAAAATAAGAAATTAGGAAATAACGAGGTCGCTAATAGCGCATGTGTTTATTTCCTAATTTCTACTTTTCAAGTTGCATATGGCGTGATATGTGTGTTGTCGCCTTCTTACTTACATCAATAAATACAAAAATATGACTAAGTCGAAAGTCGCCAAGACGGTATACAAGTCGAAAATAAGAAATGCAAGTCGAAAATAAGAAATTAGGAAATACGAGGTCGCTACTAGCGTGTGTTTATTTTCTAATTTCTACTTTTCGAGTTGCATTATGGCCTGTATTCGTGTTGTTGCCTTCTTACTGACATCAATAAAAATATGACTAAGTGGAAAGTCGCCAAGACGGTAAACAAGCCAAAATGCAAGCCGAAAATAAGAAATTAGGAAATAACGAGGGGCGCTATTATCACTGTGTATTATTTCTTAATTTCCTATTTTGGCTTATATACCGTGCTGTCGCCTTACATTTTGTCGTAACTTCTACTTTTCGACTTTCGTGTTTTGAAAAGGAAAAAAGTAGAAATTATGAATGGTAGTTACAGGTTTCTATAATGGACAGACGGACAGACTTATTTTAATAGTTCCCTGCTTTCTTCGATAGACGGGAGACAATTAATGATCTTTTTAATGTTAAATCTGCCAAAATTCCAAGATTTGTCCGTTCATAACTGCTGCAGACAGGGAATAAGTTTATCAGTATTGAAAAATGAATAAAGACCTTTGAAGTTTTTGTAAAAAGAATTTTCCTATTTTAGTGTAAATGGGTTTTAAAATGAGTAAAGGGCACCATTCTGCCCGAATCATGTCTTATTTTAACAATGCTGGCACCATTGAGTCATTGATTGCGCTGCGTGATGTCATTGCATGTGTTGAAGACAGTCATCTTTTACAGAGATATTAGAAGACTTTTGTAATTCTCTGTGAAACAGGTTATAGGTAAAAGATCTATACTTCTAATCCTAATCTTACTCCAACATGCATCTTAGATAGGCTAAGATCCAGTAGCGTACATGTTATATCACAATAGCTAACTTCCAGTATATATATCAGAATATATAGTGAAAACAACTTACCTAAAACCTCTTTATATTCAAATCCAATATTTATGTGATACAGTAAAGTTCATAACTTTTCTACACCATAGGGTCAAATCGGGTGATATCGTCGAAAACAATACCTCAACTTACTTTAACTACTACTCGGATTTGTAAGTCCACTCATTCTCGGAACAGAAATATTTTATCCCCATTCAGAGCGCAACTTATTCATCTCTTTATTTTTTTTTGAATATGTTAAAGTAACTTCCAGACAGCCTCTATCATCTAGCCGTCTGCTGATGATAAATTTGTTACTTTCAGAAAGATAATAAAACATACAATTTACACTCTCTGGCTTAATGGAGAAAAAATGTGTAAAATAACTTGTCTGTTTATTGACCTGACGGCTTGTAGAAAGATTCCATTCATATCCACGTCTTCGTCTTCCACTACTATGTATGAGTTTTGTTTTCATCCAAATCAAATTGACTACTGCCAGTGTAAACTCACTTAACACTTTTATTGACTTGAGACTTTAAGTTTTTGAACATTTTAGCGACTACTGTAAGAATTTAAATGAAATCGGGTTGAGTGTTCTACTGTTCTGCTCCGACAGGGGTAATGAAGACGGTACTGCCAGAGTAAACTCACTTAACTCTTTTATTGACTTAAGACTTGTAGAATAATTTTTTCTGTGATAACTTGAAGTTATTGAACATTTTAGCGACCGCTGTAAGAAATTAGTTTATGGGTTTCCTATAACATTCTGTCAGTCCACTTCAACTTGAGAGGCTAATTAAATTGACTGATAAATAAAATATTGAGAGTAAAAGCACTTGTTGTTATTGACCTATTCTACTAACGAACATTTTTCTGATTAATGGCTTACCTGACATTACATCTGTAGGTTTAAGTATTAGTATTACACATGAGTAAATTATCTGAGGTTTAATGGTCGAGTGCGAGACATAAAGTACTATATTGACATTGGAGGAGTGCGATAGCACGAGAACAATATCTATATAGTACGCAATGTCTTACACAAGACCATTAAAGCCCAATACCACTCTTGTTGAAACTGAATAATGTGTTCCAATCTTCATTCTGGTCAACAATTTGCATCATTTTACAATATTCCAATTAATTGATGATATAAATTTCATCTTAGCACACCTGATTTAAAAAATTGGAAAAATTCAACTAATTGATTTGAAAAGTCTAACGTAAACCTTTTCAAATGTAACTTGGATTTTAAAATATTTTCGAACCTTCTGGACAAGTAATATCTAGTACTTAGAATAAGGCTATTATTTATTTTCTCAAGCTTCCAAGCCAGTGTTATTGTCCCTTTAAACAACCTCAAATACAGACACTATCTAGCCCTTGCATTTCAATGAAATATGTCACGTGGATCCAATATTGCAACTAGTATAAATAATGTCTGCTGGTCACATTGTCTGTAATATTATTTTAAATAATGGTAACCAACATCAAAGTATGACGCCACAGTCACATCTGTATTTTAAATAAGATGAATGAGGGCGGGCGTTAAAGTCAACTAGGCTAATGCCGTGTCCATTTCAGTGTGCTAATACGGTCGACTTTTATTTCAATTTCCAACTGTCCAACTTGGGAACTTAAGCATGTCGCCACAGATGTACGTGGACCTTGGTTTTGGATTCGGCACTAATTTCAATTGGGTATTCACCCTGCTTGGGAGCCTATCACATTCCTTGATCCTCGCGAATAACAAGTCTCACGCTTTTTAGCTTAAATGTCACAACCTCTGTTTGAACGCTACTGTTCACGTATCTGTAGATAACATAGGTATAAGTTCGGGAATTGTTAAGTAATATCGCAACGTACTGACACTGATGTTGTAAAACTCGCAGAGAGAGAGAGAGAGAAATGGGGTTTAACGTCCACTCAACACAAACTAGGTCATTTCAGGACTAACATGTGGTTTAATTTTATTTCAATAGTTCGCTTGCGCGTAGGGGTCTTTAGCGTGGGAGGAAACCAGAGTGCCCGGAGGAAACCCACGAGGTTGAGAAGGCGCCCCTATCTTGTTGCTTCGGAAACATGTGCTTTGTCATTCTAGGGCATTTGTCCTGCACCACTGACAAGGTGCAACGAACCCAGAAACCTCCTGGTTAGTGAGCCGAACCAGTGCTGCATTCTCTGAGGCACCATTGTGGCCCATTCTTATGCTGAAGAATGTTCTCATTGTTGGCCTTTTTCTCCTGTTAACTCACTACGCATTAATTATTTTTATTTTTAGATGTTGATTTTAACCATTTTAGCGTTTTCCGAAATTTTATCTGGAATATCACTCTTTATTATTGTTAATTTTTGACTTGAAGTGGCAGACTATCAGTGTCAAGAAACACCATTCAGCTGACGAACACCATCTTTTTATCTCTGTTTTAGTGTGAGTTTGTTTTCATTTTGAGTGAAGCTTGTACAGGCCCGATCCATTCACTTGATTTGATATTTGATATTGGTTTTTTATTGCATGCACTGCATTTTGAGTCTTGTCCGCAGGTTTGTCATGAGGATTTTGTTTTTGTATGGCAAGTACTCATGACGTATAAACCTGTAAAGTTGATTTATATTTGAATTACTTGTGATATTTTAGGTGGATTAAACATGTTTTAATGTTTATACAAGTATTTATATGGATTCAAAGTCGTAAAAATGTAAAATGTTTGATTAGAAATGAAAATCTGTAATTACAATTCTGTGGTTTAAAATGGCAGCTTCTGAGTAATTTGTTCTCAATGAATTGGAAAGTTGTGTAACAGGACTAAACACAAAACAGTCCGTAAAAATTTTAGGTATCAAATGGCCGCATCTGATCAATTGGTTCTTGAAAAAGTGGAAGGTTGTTGCGCATGAGAATCAAGAGAGAAAGAGAGGGAGATGGGGATTAATGTCCACTCACCACAAACTAGGTCATTTCAGGACTAACAAATGGTTTAACACTCTTGCTGGCTTGGTGGCTCCAGAAAATAAATAATAGCCTTGTTCTAAGCACTAGATGTTTAAGTCTCCTACCTGTTGTGTAAATTATCCATTACATCCTATTTTACTTTTCAGAGGGTTCCAAAATATTCTAAAATCCAAGTCACATTTGAAAAGGTTTACGTAAGGCCTCTCAGCTCATTTAGTTGAATTTTTTCCAATTTTATGAATTAGGTGTGTTAAGATGAAATTTGTATCATCAATTAATTGGAATAAAGATTGTGACATATTGTTCAGTTACAACAAGAGTGGTATTGGGGCTTTAATTATATTTCAATAATTCGCTTGTGCGTAGAGGTCTTTAGCAGTGGGAGGAAACCGAAGGATCCAGAGAAAACCCACAAGGTTGGACAGACGACCCTACTCCTTGTCACATACAACCAGTGTTTCGAAACCACACCATTTGACTCTATGACAGACGTAATGATACAGCATGCACATGCAACCATTCGGCTATCCACCACCACAAACCCTTCCCTACACAAAAAGAGAGAGGCCCATCAAAAAATTCAGGGAAATCACTGGTGGCACTCGCATGTGGTGACTATATCATATGTTAGTGGGTGCCGATTTATGAATCTCCACATCTTTGGAAATACTGTACATTCCCTCAAACAGTGGGTATTTTTTTTGCCTAAATTCTTGTTAGAAAATTCATCATCCACAATATCAGAGTTTCAAGGGGTTAACAATTCCTCAAATAGTCAAATTTTTCAACTGATATTCCTGTTAGAGATTCATAATTTCAAGGGGTTAACAAACCCTCAAGTAGTACATATTTTTGACAGCACTATATATATTTTACTTTTAATATATTTCTACAATCTGACTTATGTCCGCTGATTTCCATTTAATAAAATTTGTGTAATTTGTGCAAAATTACTCAGAATTTCTATTTAAAACAAAATATCTCATATCTGAATTATCCATCACTCCGTTCTACATATTTGAAATGTTAAATAAACATTGTATAATTAGAGCAAAATTACTCAAAATTTCAATTTAAAAAGAAAAATATACCCCATACCTTAATGCTATATCCATCAACCCATTCTATGTATTTGTAATAAACATTGCATAATTATTGCAAAATTACTCAGAGTTTCAATTTAAAAAGAATAAATACCTAAACCTAAACATTATATAATTAGTGCAAAATTACTCAGAATTTCAATTTAAAAAGAAGAAATATCCCATACCTGAGTGCTATATATCTGTCAGTCTATATCCATTCTATACATTATCTACTGCTAGCTGAGTAAGTCTTGTGTATTGAACAAACTATGCTATATTCTACCTGTAGTAGAAGAATCTAGTGAATGAAGAAAGAGTGTAAAATCAGCTGGCTTTATCTATTGACTTTAACTCTACGAGCACATGGTTTTATCTAACAGCTAATAGGTATTAGCTTTATAGACTTGATGTTCCGACACATGCCACGAAAAAACAACTCATTAGTTCTACTTCATTTGAAAATAAAATTCCAGTATTTAAAGCGCCATTCAGAACAAGAATTAGATGAAGAGAGGCCCTATGCTTATTCACTTATGAGGCATCTCCCAAACCCCAACCCTTGTGATAAAGGCAAGGATGATGACTACAGTGCATGCAAAAAAGCCTGCAAGCCTATAGGTATACCGACACTGGAGCCATTTTAATTGATTGATGTCAAAGAAGTGCATTATCACTCTGACCTAGAAATTAAATGTAAATAATTCAGAAAAAAAATCTTATTCCAAATAACTTAATCAACAAAAGTCCAAACACAGATAGCTGAGGCAAGAGTAAGATTATAACCCTTTAGTAATCCTTTAGCCCCTAGAATACCTGAAATAACTGCTCCCTCTTGCGACAAAAAAAAATAATAGAGTAGACATAACATAAATACCTTAGTTTGGGCAAAATTCTCTCCTGTAATATAACCTTGGTGTGGTAAATAATTTTATTGTATGTCTATTTCATTACCACAAAAATATTGTCGACATTTTAAGGAGATTCGACCATCAACTATGTAGAACAATTTTTTTAGTTATACTAACATTTTTTATTCATTTGATGAAGAATATATATATAATGTCTTTTAGGATATGGTCATTGAACCATTTTCTGTCGTGCGTTATGGTGATTTCTATCTGTTTAAGAGAATCATGACTATCCAAAACAATTTCTAATGTGTCAAATAAATGTAATTGACTTTCAGAATCATCCAGTTATTTAGCGCTTATCTTATTGTAGGATTGGCGCCACATATCTCAGTATGTAAACAAGTAGTTTAGTAGCCAGGAGAACCCATCTTCAATAGAAGGCTTGATCTCACTTCAACTTCATAAATCTTATCAGAGTCTTCATGTAATACTCTGCATATTTTGGCATTAATTTTGATTGACTACTGACTATGGGACCTCTCAAATTCCTTGAGAGAAAATATCATCACGAATACCGAGTCTCGCTCTTTCCAGCTAAAATGTCTACCTCTGTTAGTCACGTTGCAATGGTCAAGGTTCATTCAATGTCAAGGTTTCCGTGGAAGTCGCCATACTTAAGTGTGTTTGTGTCACACCCTCTGATTGGACAAAGCAATTGTTCATGTGTCTACTCAGGTGTTTGTACTATTTGAAAGGCAAACATATTTTTCCTGTGAACCTCACAGGTGCTACCCGTTAAAATTTGGAAGAAAGTTTGAAAAATCCAGAAGGTTCTATTATAACTTCTTAATTAGCCTCTGCCGAGATTCAAACCCAGGACATTCTCAAGGTTTACTTGATGTCAATTCTTACTTTCCCTAGAACAGGATGATTACAGGACAAACACCATTTTTCCACGTTTTATTCATTGAGCTTTTTTTTTTGAAATGTGAAAGAGTATAGCATTTGCTAAAGAAAATAATGACAGGCGCGGATCCAGAGGGGGGGTTTGGGGGGGTCCACCCCCCCCCCCCCCTGCTCAGCTACATAAAAAAAAAATAATGCCTTGCATCAATGAAATTACATCAGAAAGTGATCCTACATCAGTATAAAAATGATTTCTCTGTTTAAAAAGCCCAATTTGTATGTATGCCTATGTAATTTAGAGACGATGATGGAAGATTTCTGTAACAGAAACCTGGCAAACCCCCTCCTGCAAAAATTCCTGGATCCGCACCTGAATGAGTGGGCTTACTACCTTACTTTATAATTATTACAGGGATGCAATGTGGCACTTCTAATCATTCCTGGCATGGAGTAACAATTATTGTTTTACGTCTTTAACTAGAGAATCAGATCTTCAAACCTGTGTTCAGTTCACATTCATCAGTTCCACATGACTGGAATCTAGAAAGTTCTGGATCAGATAATTAAAAAACATACCCACTAATGTTATCACACCCTAGTTATTAAAATTAATGCTAAAACATCTTGTTTGTACTAAAACATGTTGTATATGATATTTAAATATAATTAACTAAACTGTAAAGGTATGAGTATGGAATGTCTTGCAGATGGAATGAATTCAAGTTAAAGGGACAATCTTGATTATGCTTTGGAGAATAAAACTGCTGAATTTTGTGTTAAAAGCCTTTGATATCCTCTACCTTAGGGAGGGAGAGAGAGAGAGAAATGAGGTTTAACGTCTACTCGACACAAACTAGGTCATTTCGGGACTAACATGAGGTTTAATTTTATTTCAATAATTCACATGCGCGTAGGGGTCTTTAGCAGTGGGAGGAAACCAGAGTGCCCGGAGGAAACCCACGAGGTTGAGAAGGCGCCCCTATCTCCATGCCACATACGCTCACACCAGGGATCGAAACCACAGCCGCAAGCCAGTGGTGACTGGCTATGCTAGAGGTCGAATAGCGGCACTCTAGACCACTAGGCCATCCCAACCCCCCCTCACTACCTTAGGGCCAAGCAGCTAAATCAATATATGTGATATGCTTTCAAACAACTTATGATACCTGTCAGTTTTCATCTGGAATGGAGACTGGTCTGGTGTCCAAAACTGTATTATACAGTGTCTTGAAAAAACTAGACTTATACAGTGTCTTGAAAAAAACTAGACTTTTATTTTATAAAAGTAATGAGTAGGTAAAATTTGCCTAAAGGAACAACAATATATCATCAGGTCTTCCAATGAATAAATTGACCACAAATCTTGTCCAGATAAGAAGTTTTGACATTCACCTCCAAATAATTCAATATTTTGAGCTGAAATTTCATACATACATACATAGACTTTTGAGATTGTCCCTTTAAGTCTTCTCTAAAAAGATCTGATTTCAACATTCTGCCACCTATTTTGCATAACTCAGAGAAAACACATGTTTCTTACCTCATTTTCGAAACCCCCTCAAACTAATAGTTCTTAAACAGTACATAGCTATTAAGTGAGACGTTAAAGGAACTGAAGCAGTAGCTTCAGGGATTTTCAGTTGATCGTAAGGCCAAATGATCTACTTAGATTTAATCCCAGAAAATATGACTATTATAAGGTCTTAATTTAAGGTCTACTTTTTATAATTGTTATAAACTGCCCCATAAAGATTAAAATTTCAGATGGTCAGTTCCATTTGTAGCAGAAAAGATCTGACATAAAATTCTTTGTAATTTGAAAAATCTAAATAATATTTTATCAGTATTTCGTTTACGGGCTTTGAATCTCCGATAATAATAATAAAATAAAAGTAAGTATGAAAAATTCAAGCCATTGGTCAAAATTCAAAGTCCTAAAAAACTGTTGATGCAAAATAGTGTAATCAGCAAATGGACTGTTCAACGTGTACAAAATACACGACAAACAGTGGTAACAGCTGTCCGGAAGAGTAAGCTTACCCTGCCTGGAGCCAAACCCGCCATTAACTGGAAATTCTACAACTAAAACAACACTAACTTGCTTTTCTGTTTTTCGGGGAGGGGGATAAGAGAATTATTGAAAAAAAATTGCACCATGTGTTAGTCTCAAAATGTACTAGATTTTTCTCCATCTCTCCCTCTCTCATGTTTTTCTGGACAGTATCTATTGACAAAACAGGTAAACATGTCTACTACAATAGATTTATTGAAATAACTCTCCTATAATTGTGTCATTTTGGGATTTCGGCGTGGGACATTAGCCTCACCATTGGCTTGTTTTAAAATCGGGTCCCTCTAGCTGCAGCACTGCCAGCCTTCCATTTAACTGGGCCCAGCATGCCCCGTTATTGAAACAGATCAATGGAAAGTATCTAAGCATGATTGGTTATCATTGGAATAGTTGTGTTTCCATCGAATGTTTACCATATAGAACTGAAATTGAGTCTAATAAAATACAGAATATAGAATGACAGAAAATGAAAATTAACTGAAAAGTATAATTATGGTTTCTAATATTTTTATATCACATGAAAAGATATTTTTTATGAGATAATTTTAGGAATTATTTCACTTGAGAAAACTGCAAACTTTTCGTCTTTGACAATTCTACCGGAATTATTTAATAAAATCACATCGTAACAAAATAAAAAAGATCAGTTTGAATTCTATATAACTCATTTATGTTTTTTTTTAAAGCAGTTATTAGATGGTATTATTGTCTTTAAGAAAAAAATGTCGTACACAATTTGATTTAGTATTTGATTTAAACATGAAATAGAAAAAATAAAATTCTTTCATTATGTCAGCCTTGAAGAAGACCACATATTGGAAATGTATTATTTTGTCTTTTTGAAAAAATCATATTGTTTTCGTTTGAATGATCATGGCAATTTAGTTTGAATCAAAAACAGCCTATCATAGCAGCTGGCATGATTGTTTAATTTGAATTTATTACAATGAAAAACAGGCCTTTTGATTTTTCTAGCAAACGGTAATTCCCAACATGATTGCATTGTGTTTTCCCCGTTTGATTACCTGTCATATTACGAGCCATTCAGAAAATAATGTGAGGCAAGACATTATATTTGCAAAAGTTTGATTAATTCATCCTCTCCATTGTAAATGAAATGAAATGGAGTTTAACGTCCTACTGTTCTGCTCCAACTGGGCTAATGAGTGAAATTTTGCTCAAGCAGTACCGCTATGGCCTACTTTTATATCAAATTCCACCTAGAAGGGATCTTTATGTGCGCATCAATGTGTACACAGGACCTTAGTTTTTCATCCCATCTGAATGACTAGACAGCTGTCCTTGTCAGGCCCTCTGTCCTGCACCACTGACAATGGGAAACCATGCTGGATAATCCCCATTAATTTTCTTGGCCAACATTGGGAGCGAATGTGCGACCTCCAGGGTAGCAAGCCGGTGTTTTACTCACTTAGCCACTGTGGACCCCCTCACCATTGTCCTTCAAGTGATGTTTAAATTCAGACCTTGTTCGTTTGTGAATCTGTCTGTCCATCCATCACAAATCATTTCCATTCTATCTCTTTAGTATTTTTTGGAGTTCATTTGTGATAGTTTGCAGGATTGTTCACAAAAATCTAGCTTTAAGGTGGTCACGGGGGCTAAATGGGTAAGACGCTGGCTCGCTAGCCGGGAGGTCAGGTGTTCGGTCCTCAAAATTTCATCCAGATTTACCAACATGGTCCCCCCTTATTAGTGGTGCAGGACAGAGGGCCAGACAAGGACAGCTGTTGTTGGGATGAAAAAACAAAAAGATCCCTTGACAGTTGGAATTCAATATAAGAGTAGGCTGTGGTGTTGCTGTCCAGGCAAAATTTCCCTCCTTGCACACTCTATGGCGTATGCCCATCTTCATTAGCCCAGTTCGGAGCAGAACATTTCATTTCTATGCTTTATGGTTAAGATCACATTGGTGTCAGCTCTATATCTTGATTACTTTGCAGAACAAACAATAAAGTGGGGGGACCCTTCGGAAGTATATCTTATTGTTATGCCATCCGAGGCAACTTTAGTAATGATGATCAAGGCTAAGCTGAAAATTCAATCGCTAAAATCTTGGTTCAGAGTGAATCAATTTGACTGAAATTTCAGCGATTCCCTTTACATTATCTAGTTTTTATCTATTACCGTGAGAACTGCCACCTCTTTATCTAATTTCTCATAAAGTATCTTTAAGTTTTAAAAAATAAAATAGTTGGCCTGTAACTTTTCTCTGACTCCATATTTTCCTTTAATGACACACCAGAGCAAACTGATTCTGAGCTATTTAATTGGCTGAAATGTAACACATTGTATCCATCCCTTGACAGACATACAATCATAGATGGAATTACGTTCATAATCAACACAGATATAAAAACAATATTCAATTGTCTAGTTCATAGTGACCTGACGTACAAGCGAGACATTTAAATTACGCAGAAACCAACAGGAGGTGAAAAAAGATCTTGTTTTGGTCGTAGATCAATATCCTATTACAGGAAGCAAATGGACAGAAAATCGCAACTTTATACAATCACTCCGGGACCCTAACCTTAGGTCTTTTTTTGTTTTAGGATGTTAAATGTGAATTCTCTGATGTCACAGAGTATTCTTTTGAAAATATATGCTTAAAGATGCATTATGTTAAAGCTAAATCTGCCTATTGCAGGTCTTTATTGTGGCTTCAAATGTTATATACACTTTATACATTGTTTAACATTAATGACTAGCACATAATCAGATGGCCGAGATTTAAATGGATTTTGATACCCATGAGATTTTAAAAATTTAATGATAAAACTTGATAATTGAATCATAGTGTCAGTTGTCAAGTAACGTTGTTAGAATAGTAAACGATCTACGCTATATCGTTTAAGTCATAACTTCACTGAGAATAAAGTAATTTGATTGAAATTTTCAGTATATTCATTTTTCACTATCTATTTTGAACCATTATAACAAGACTGTCAGCTTTTTCTCTAAATCGTCTATAATGCATATTTAAGTATACACACTAAATGGCAAAATGTGAAGGGATAATCCAAAAATTGGTATGTTCGATCTTGGTGTTTGCTGAGAAAGTTCATCCTAAATATTAAGCCTGCGAGAGAGAGAGAGAGAAATGGGGTTTAACGTCTACTTGACACAAACTAAGCCATTTTGGGACTAACACATGATTTCAATTTTATTTCAATAATTTACTTGTGCGTCCGGTTCTTTAGCAGTGGGAGGAAACTGGAGTGCCCTGGGAAACCCACACGGTTATCAAGCCTGCAATGGACAGATTAGGCTCTTGCATAATGCCTGTTTCAGATAAATATGATGAATTTTTATTCAATCTTTATGACAAAAAAATACCTTCATTCATATAACTGTCTCGTTTCATATCATAAAAAAACATGAAAATATCCTACAAAAATAACAACTTTTTAACAATAACAAAAAAAAAACCCTCAATTTATATTGTTGTCGCCCGTGAGACAATACAGTTGTTATTAACGTGAGGTCAATTTGCATGTTCTTATCACAAAAAATTATATAAGTTTGATCAGATAAACGTTAGTTTGCCTGACACTTCAACTAAAAATGGAAGCAAGACACATTAAAACCATGTAAAATTGGGTAAAATTATAACAATTACTGAAAGTGTTATTACATGGAGAGGAAATGTCAGTGATTATCTGGGGAATAATATTTCCTGACAGAAATTTAACTTGTAGAAGCTTGTTTAGATTGAATGCCACAGTTCAAATGTTTACGAATATTGTTCATTGTTATTTCAACGATATTGACTTTTGTCAACTTAAACACGTTATGAAATAATAGTAATAATACTATGTATTTATAATGCGCATATTCCATGTTTTGTGAATGGGTGGATGAGTAGGTGTGTGTGTTGGGAGGGGGCAGGGGCTAGGTGCCCAAATGGTTTAACAGTGCACATTTAGGTCACAATGTTTGTCATTGAGGCAAAGGACGTGATTTTGACTCACTGCTTGTACATGCCAAGGAATAGGGTTATTTGTCCAACCTCGTGGGTTTTGCCCTGAAACAAACTAATTTCTGTCAAGTGGAGTAACACCCCATTCCAAAACTTTGTATTTGTGAGGAAATACCCCAGGCCATAAAAAAATCTATGATTAGAAGCCATGTTTGTCACCTAACTTGATTGAGGGAGGGCACATTTCTCAGAACGTATTTATCTTTAATTATTTACTGTCATGTATCGTAATACATATTGAGGTTTAGTAAATTCTTGAATTATCATCTGTCCTTGTCAGGTCCTCCATCTTACATAACATAATGCATCTTTAAAGCATTTATTAGCTATACAAAAATATTTAATATTGATTCTGTTATCAACTGGAAGCCAGTGTACATCTTTCAGGGAGAGAGAGAGAGAGAGAGAGAGAGAGAGAGAGAGATGTCCTCTCTATACAAACTAGACTACCATATGGTTCAATTATATTTCAATATTGGCTCATGCCAAGGAGAAAACCAGAGAAAACTATCGAGGTTGGACAGGCAACCCTACTCCTTGTGAAGAACAAACGGGGAATTAAAACCACGCCAACTGACTTAATAACAAACCTTGTGATCTAACTGCACGCATTTAACCATTCGGCCAACCAACCTCCTTGTATTCCGACAAAAACCAAATACATCATCCATTTTAAGATGGCCATGTGGCAATTAATGTGGGTGTGAGAATTTTGTCCAGACAGTGGCATTTCCAACTACTTTGTTTACTGGTCTGTCAACTGTTAAAGTCAAATTTTTATTTCTGTTGTTTTCAGATTCGTGTTAATTGTGTAAATCCTACCGTGACTATGACGGATATGGGTAGATACGCCTGGAGTGATCCTAGAAAGAGTCAACCTGTGTTAGATAGAATACCACTTGAACGGTTTGTAGGTGAGTATATCAATTTACTAAGTTAAAAAGAAATATTATCTTTTCAAGATAGGGTGATTGGATGGCCGAATTGTTAGCTTGTGTGCTCTGTATCAAAGCCTGTGATTGAGTCAACTTGTGTACGTGACAAGGAGAAGGGTGGCCTGTCCAACCTCGTGGGTTTTATCTGGGTCCTCCCGTTTCCTCCCACTGCTAAAGACCCCGTCCCGCAGACGAATTATTGAAATAAAATTAAAACCATATGCTGGTCCAGAAATGACCTAGTTTGTGTCGAGTGGATGTTAAACCCCATTTCTCCCTCTCAAGATATGTCAAGACATACGAAATTATGAAACATCTTGAGTGACGTTATGAGTAAAACTCTGGTTAGCTAACCTTTAGATACTGTGTTCTATCTCGGTGTTGGGCCGATAAAGTCTATCAGGATTTTCCAGCTTAGCTCTCCCTTGTCATTAATGCAGGCGTGACACGGAACGGCATGGCACAAGAAAGTGAATAGTCATTTGAATGCGACGAAAAACAAAGGTCCTGTGTACACATTGAGTGCACATTAAAGAACCTTTGATCATTGGAATTCGAAATAAAAAATGAAATGAAATGGATTTTAAAGGCCTACTGCTCCTAAACTGGGCTAATGAAGACGGGCAATTGGAAATAAGAGCAGGCTGTTGCGCCACTGTCTGGGCAAATTTTCACTCACAACACACAGTATGCCCGTTTTCATAATTTGATGAATTTGAATTAAAATTTTGTTTATTTGTTTATTTTCCAGAAATAGAAGAGGTTGTTAATGCTGTGTTATTTTTATTGAGTGATAAAGCCTCCATGTTAAATGGTGTACAACTACCAGTTGATGGAGGATTTCATACCAACTAAAACACAACTGGAATCAGGGCTCTTCGTTCATACAATTTAACCAATCAGTGCCTGGCTAACAAATACCACTTGTCAGTCATTTTGGATGACAGAAAAATTTTAATTGTCACAAATGAAAAATTTATATATGTATATTCCAATTTGTATTTTCTTGGGAAAAAGGTTGGATTCTTTATTTCTCTATTAAGTAATGTATGTCCAGAAACATTGACAATAACTGTAACAGGAGGTAAATTGTCTGGCTGGCAAAATTTTGAAATGAGGGCCCTGATAAGAAGACAGTGTGATAACCAAGTTCTATACTAATCTTAACAAATTGATTATATTTGATTGAAGTTAATTGAAAGATTGTTGCTACTATATGTATATGGACAGTTGATTCTCATATAATTATGGGAGAATATGAAACAGTGGATGGAATGGGTTGTTCTTACCGTCTATATGGTTGCTGTTTGCGACAAGGAGTAGGGTTGCCTGTCCAACCTCATGGGTTTTCTCTGAGTCCTCCAGTTTCCTCCCACTGCTAAAGACCCCTACGCACATAAAAAAAGGAAATTTGAAATTTAAAAAATGTGAGATCAGAGAAGTTTGCCCAAATAATGGTGTTTCCACCTACTTGTCTTTCGTTTCCAATGGTCAAGGCTTGTTTTACATGGGTCTACAGAACAATTTATAGGTGGAGCTTGTTTTTTTGTACCATCTAATGGATAAGGCACATCATTCTTGTCAGAAGCGCCCCTGATAAGTGAAAGGCAGGTGTACTGCCTCCCAGGATAATGTAGCTCAAATGCCTGTGCAATACATCTCATCTACCCAAGCCACCTCTGTAACATGATCAGAACATCTGATAGAATATTTTCGAACTTTTAGGTCTTGAATACAGTATTTTAAGAGACTAGAAATGACATGAGCATAAAATCCTTACCTCATTCCATCCTATCCAAATGACAAGGCAATTTTTTTTGTCAGAAATGACCCAGATAGGTGAGATGCTTGTGTCATATTTCTTGGACTAACTCAATCTCTATAGCATGAGCAGAAGATCTGATAACTGTAATCCTTGAGTGGCATTTAGAGATTGAGTACAATAAAACATAGCACAAATTATATGAAAAACAATCACTAGTTTGAAAATATATAGCACAACATTTCGACAAGTGCTTGATAACAATAAGAGAATACTTGTTGAAACGTTGTGCTACATGTGTACAAACCATTGATGGTTTTCCATATAAATTGTGTTGTGTTTTATTTCTAATTTGTGTGTTTTAGTTATGGTCTTGAATGCAATATTGTATATTAAAAGAGGAGCATATATATCTCAATTCTTTAAATGCCATCAAGAAGCATGATTATATTGATAACAAAACACAACAAAAGGTATATATTGATATAACTACTTCTCTATAATTTAATAACAACATAGTGTATCCATATATACCTTGTGTTGTGTTTTGTTATCAATAGCCTTCATCTCTTTCAGACATTATTCATTTATCATTTATTCTGTTGTGTTGTTGTCCTGCAATGTCTAATTTTAATGAAATCAGCTATATAAATATAATGATAATTAATTTTATAAGTATTATATATAACCCAAATTATTACTTTGTAATCCTGTAAGCATTACATACTGCAGTCTCTGTTCAATCCGAAATCGTACAAGATTGTCATAATATGTCCGATTACCCAAAGTGTCTGAATACTCAGTTTTCTCCAAACCGGAAGTATTATTATAATATGGCTTCACCAAATCCCCAGAACGTTATTCCCTTTAAAAATGATAAACATTTCTGTACATTCAAAATTTTATTACATTAAAATATCTAACAATAACAATGCATATTTACTGATTTACAGATTTACAATTTATTTTATATTCGTGTCATTATTTAAAGTTGTTTGTTTTTGTGTGCATACCGTAACGCCGAGTCATGGATGCAAATCCTCTAACACTTGAATCTTGTCTACCATTGCATCGTCCTTAAACTGGGCGAATGTATGACCTAAATTGTTTGTATGTAATTCTTTAAGCATTATATATAACCTAAAATTTTTGTTTTTTATATTCTGAAGTTTTCTGAGTAAATTTTAATATACAGGTGATCAGGTTTAGTTTCAATGGTGCAATGATTTGTTTGTTTCTTATATAATGAAAATAAATAAAAATTTTAATCTAGAAATTAAGGTTGGTCTTTTTTTTCATTTATACCATCACAGATGTTTGAAAATATAATAAATTATGAAAAGAAAGGGTGGTGTAATAATTGTCTGCAGTTCAAGCAATAATTAGATGGATTGCATCACACACATTGACAAGCAAACCTGAACTGGAATATGAGTGAAGGCCAAAAACCAGTTGTTTAGTTCTTTTGGGTCTTGATGTTTTCATGATGTTTTGTTTTTCCAAATTTCAAAACTCAATGGCACAAGAATCGGGACTGAAAGGCAAATTATACTCTTTCAGACCAATCGAATAATGACCCTTTTTTTGGTTAAATGTGCAGCAAACTATTTTTGGCATTCAAAATTTTACTCAAAGAAATAGAAAACAAAATTTTAACAGGTGTTCCAAGAAATTGTTGATTTATTTTATACTAATTTGGAGAAACTTTATTAACTAGCGCGTATGGGTGGCGGAGATTTAAATGGATGAGAAGTTAGAACACACCTCGAGATTGAATGATTTAACGATAAAATGAATAATCAAGACTTAGTCTTGTTTCTCAAGTACCATTGTTACAATAATAAACAACCTACGCAACATCTTGTCACAACTTAAAAAATGCATAACTCCGCTCAAAATAAAGTAATTTGAATGATATTTTCCATATATTAATTTATAAGTATCTATTTTTGAACTATTATAGTAAGAACATCCAGCTCTTTATCTAAATTCAACATAATTCATCTTTAATATAGGCTTATTCTTTAAATTATATAGTACAGCAAAAAGAAAGGCTTTACTGAATACCAGGAGCGACAGATGGTGAAATGTTGCTTGATTGATAACACATTAGCTAACTATCTCAATCTGATTAAAACACAGATATCCTATTTTGTTTCATTTTTATAGTTCAAAATTTTGTTCTATTTGTTGAAAGTATAAAAAAAAACTGAAATATAAATCAGTATTTTATTATAATTAGATTGCTAACTATCGGAATGTCCTGGGCCCAGTTTCTCGAAATCTTAACTAACGATAAAATCCCAATTTTAGTAGATACTTCAGTCTCTATTGGCTAAACACTAAAATCAATATAATATTATCCAATCAAATTACTAAAATTTGGATTTTATCTTAGTTCAAATTTCATGTAACAGACCCCAGGACCTTAATCCAGCTCTGGATGTTGAAATTTTGTAAACCATGCAAAAGTTTGATAACTTTGTCGCTTGTCTGGATCTGCTGAAGACACCTATGATGTGTGCAGGTGACGTATTGAAATATAAATACAGACAGTCCTACACATTTAAAGTGAGTGTTCGCTCTAGCTCCTCTATTCGCATCTGGACTTTCCTTCGTAGGAGTCACTAAAGACATCTACAAATTAGCTAAATCGCTCTCCTAAATATTGAGTTTTTGTTCTGCATACATTCGAGCTATCAGTTTCCATGATATAATTCTGATGCAAATATATTCACCAAACATATTCACAAAATATTAAACAAGACTAAAGCATAAATACGACTTGGCCCTACTTAATTCAGGAAAATGTAGAATTATTCTTTCAGTAATTAAGAAGATTTATTTACACAAACTTTTTTCTCATTTTTGAAATTGTCTTCAGCTTTTTATGGTTCCCGCACAATTTTATAAGCATGAAGGACTGTATCAGGGGCTACCATTTGGTCTCGATATGACCATAGCAGAATGGAATTTTTGCTGGAATTTGTTTTATTTTGAATACATATTTTTGGAATATTTTTGACTTGTGATCTGTTTGTGAAGGTTCAACCAGTTGCCTAAAGTCTATCAATTGTTTAAAGTAATTAATTTCGGTCTAAAACCAATTCAATCTGCCAGGAGTTATCGCCCCCTTAGTCTCCAAAAAAATAATGTTTTTTCAACAAATCAGCCAAAAGTCTGTTCAGTTTTACTAAATATAATGAGGAATATACCAACAGCAAAATGATACATTTCTAAAATTGATAAATAAGGTCTCATAATTTGTAGTACTCTCTGGAGAATTGTTTATCACCGAAAATATTCCTGAGTCCAATAACTAACTACTAAGGGTCGACTAACTTCACTGGAATTGAAGATTCGGTGGAACGATGTGTGCAATGTCAACCTGATTATCTGCATAATTTTCAAAACACAGGGATGTAAATATTCAGTTTTATGATTTCTTAGTTTTCATAAACTACTAAGAAATCTATCGGTGAGTGGGGAATTTAATGTCAATATCGAAGTATTCGATTTCCAGAATGCAAAGAAATTAATTCATTTAGATTAAAGGGAGGCAACTCCTATCTATTTTCATGTTCTTATTAGTAATTAGTTATTTGAACTTTAAAGGAACACCAAGACTAAAAAGACACATCATTACTTTAACACTTCGTCGATAATATTCCTTAATATTATTTATAAAAAAAAAATCACAGTTTAGCATGACCAATGGGAATTGTGTTGGCCTAGGGCTGTCAGTCAGACATTAAATTCTTGCCTCCACTTTTCACTAATGACAATGTCTGCATCCACAATAATAATACTAATAGGCCTACTTTTTGGTCTGTCATGTTGCCATCTTCCTGTTGTTATTTATTTTAAAGGGACAATAACATTCTTGCTGGCTTGGTAGCGACAGAAAATAAATAATACCCTTATTCTAAGTACTAGATGTTTAAATGTCCTACCTGTTGTGTAAATTATCCATTACAACCTATTTTATTTGTCCAGAGTGTTCGAAAATATTTTAAAATCCAAGTCACATTTAAAAAGGTTTACGTTAGACTTTTCAAATCAATTGGTTGAATTTTTCCAATTTTTTAAAGTAGATGTGTTTAGATGAAATTTATATCATCATTTAATTGGAATATTCTAAAATAATACGATTTGTTGACCAGAATGAAGATTGGGACATATTTTTCAGTTACAACGAGAGTGTTATTGGGGCTTTAAAAACAAACATTAGTATTTTGTTGAAATTATTAAGATTGTGTCTTACTTTTTAAAATTTCAGGTGGTTGTGTTCTTTAGAAAAATCTGATGTTAAGAACGGACATTGATCAGATCATAATTATTCAAAAAGCATAGATAATTTAGTAGGAGCCTGTTTATTCCAATATGACTTCCAGGAAATTATTTTCTACATTCTGTAATAAAAGATTAAGTGTAAATGGTTTAAATAAACGATCTGTTGGATGTTATTCAACATCATCTGCTGAAAGACAATATATCCCACGTAGAACGGTGATGTATGTTCCAGGTCATGATTTGAAGAAATTACGGAAAATTCCACAGTTAAACACAGATTGTGCTGTTTTAGAATGTGAAGATGGTGTGGCATTAAGTAAAAAGGTATAGATTTTTGACAATATCCAGCAAAGATCTAGGGGGAGATGGAGGTCTGTGGTCAAAAAACCAAGCAGTACTTCTGGGTCTGTTTATAGTGATATGGTAATGTGATATGTCTGGGTTCTGGGGCCTTTTTCACAAAATTTTAACTAAAACAAAATCTAAATTTTAGTAATTTGATTGAATAATATTAGATTGATTTTAGTGCTTAGCCAAACAAAATTGAAGTATTTACTAAAATTTGGATTTTTATACGTCCACATTCATAATGTGAACGTATTATGCCGTCGCCCCTGTCTGTGTGTGTGTGTGTATGTGTGTGTGTGTGTGTGTGTGTTTGCATATGGTGTGTTAGCAGGACGCGAAGTTGAAAGAACACCAACATTGTTAGGACATTTTGAATTGTTGGGACTTACACTCAGGTCCCCACAATTATTTTTGTACCAGGGCCTTGTAAACCACCTAAAAACTATATATTTTCAATCTTACACAAGTCCTACAAAATGTGGAAAATCATGACAGTCTCACACACTGAACACACATTTTACTCCCTATATCACACACATTTGAAGTGTTTGAAGCATGGGTATTATCAATATCCAATCAGATGGCCAGTTACAAAGTTAGATATATTGACCAATCAGAGGCCATTTCTTTAAAGTCCTGACAGAAGAGGCTACTCAAATTTTTTCACACAACTTGTTCATTTAATTGCGAAAGGGACAGATAAGTGTCGCCTGGTACTACCCAAAGCTTAGCAACAGTCTAGAAGTATATTTTTTCTTAAGGGAGAGCCAATATATGATACCAATAAACGTTATGTAGAACATTAGTGTGTATTTCCTGTATGATTCATTATCACATTGGGAATAAGTCCTATCAATGACTGAAATTATTGATTTGGGTATTGTTATAGAAAAGTTTTGATAATTAATCAAATTGCGCGGGTGTAAATTTGAAATTATTAGTCACTTTGTTCTGTTGAGAAAGAGGATACATCTCTAGAAATTAACAGTAGAAAGAAAAAAGAAATAGGTAAGTGCTTACATTATGTTTTAACTACTTCAATTTTAATGCTGTCAAAATTTGTACAAAATTATGATTTGTCAAAATATTTCTTTTACAAAAAATGGAAAGAAACTGAAATAAATAATGCGTATTGTTTAGATCAAAAGGTCCGTCATTGGCTCAAGGGCCCTGATTTTGTTGTCCGATAACATGAGCAGTACCGTGGGTCCCCCAGTTGCATGTTACTATTAAAGACTCAAGAATAGTACCATATGTTAGTCCCGAAAGGCGCTTTCTCCTCTCTGTCTCGAACCTCTCTGTATTCCTGCTTATTTCTCCTCACACTCGATTCCTCTCAATCCCCCCCTTTCTCTCTATCCCAACTTTAATCTTTCCCCCTGCTCATCCCCTGTCTCTAACCCCACCCTGTCTTTATTACCATGTATCTCTCTATCACTCTATTCCCCTGTGTCTTGTCCTATCTCTCATCTCTCCCGCTTACCATCCCTATTTCTATTCTTGCAAATCCTTCTCTGTATCTGTTCTTTTCTGTCTCTCTTCTGTATCCCCATCCCTTTCACCCCTCTCCTCGTATCCTCTCTCTCATTTTGTCCTTGGTATCCTTATCCCTCGCATCTCCACATCCTCTCGATCTCCCCCACCGCCTCCCCTCCCCTCTTCATCTATATTGTCATGTCTCTCCTCATTCAAGCCCCATTATTCTCTTAGATATTGTGTGAAAGCCAGAATGTTTCACTTTCTTCCCCTCTTTCCTTTCCTACATCTTTATCGTTCTCTCTCTGGTTTCTGTATCCCCATCCCCCCCACCCCTCACCTCGTATCCTCTCTCAACCTCTCCTCTCTCTCATTTTGTCCTTGGTATCCTTATCCCTCGCATCTCCACATCCTCTCTATCTCCCCCACCGCCTCTCTTCCCCTCTTCATCTATATTGTCATGTCTCTCCTCATTCAAGCCCCCTTATTCACTTGTGTGGAAGCCAGGATGTTTCGCTTTCTTCCCCTCTTTCACTTCCTGCATCTTTATCGTCCTCTCTCTGGTTTCCTCTCATTGTTAAAAACCGATTGAAGTACAATTGCACCATATGGTTTAGTTGGTTGCGAAATAACTTATCTCGCTCCCTTTCTCTCTTCCATACCATCTCTCACTTCCTCCATCCTCCCTTTCACCCCACCCCTTTCAAGTGTTAGATGGGCACCAGACTCTCCTCTCTCTGTTATTCTTTCTATTTCTCGTTTCTTTCGATCTGTTTCCTCTGTTTGTGTCTTTGTCTTCTCTCATCGTTCTTTTGGTCTCTCTTTATATACCTACTATTTTCATCCCATAAACAAGTCTTAAAGCCCAAACTGTTCAACTGGGTTTCAAACCCCTGTGTTATAGAATAATAGTTTAAGATTAAGATGTTGGGCATCTCAAAATTTAATTAAAAAAAACCTTGGTGTGAAAAGGTGTAGGCCTACTAGAAATATGCTGTAATATTAGAAATAATAAGTGTTGAGTGGATGGTAGTTTCTCTTCACCCAATTGAGTGATAAGTGGACATCAGTCTCTCTCTCTCTCTCTCCCCCTCTCTGGATTTGAAGTAATCAAAGCTTAGCCCAACCCAAGTGTTAATAACCACTATTATTTTATTATTTCAGTGAATATGAAAACACGGTCTGGTGAAGAGCAGAAATGTTGAATGTGAAATGTGCATCACAAACAATACGGTTTTAAGGTGGTGAAACTGGCCCTGTGTGAACAGAGTTTGGGACATTTATTTAACCAATAATTGAATACTTAAAAACTGACTCAAATGTATTAAAGAATCCAGAATATTATTTTCTCGAAGTTGTCACAAATTTGACTTTTGAGGGTATCCATTGTTAAGTTCAAAATGTTGTTGGACTTCAGTGAAATTGCTTTTGTGTTAAAATCATAAAGAATTAAAAACAAAAAAGTGAATTATGAAGTATTTCGTTTTACCCAAACCAGTTTCTACTGCATTTTGAAAATTGAAACCCACCCATGGAACATCCAATAGTACACGTGTACCAGTGTGCCACAGTTTAACGAATTTAGAGGAAAGGTCAGACAAATCACAAGCCACCTTTCAGTATGTCGCACAATCAACAATGACTCTTATCTTACCCCAAGTTATATTTACCAGTTAGACTAACCAACTGTGTTTCCTTATTGTCATTTATTGATTTACATGCTTAATTATTAGTAATATTTGCAGCTTATAGTTTATATGTCTTTGTCCGAGGTAAAGGAGGGGGGGAGTCTAGTAGTGAGCACAATTTCTGCACTTTCCTTCCCACACCAAAGAGTCATGCCCTTTAATTTAATCAACAATGACTCTTATCTTACCCCAAGTTATATTTACCAGTTAGACTAACCAACTGTGTTTCCTTATTGTCATTTATTGATTTACATGCCTAATTATTAGTTATATTTGCAGCTTATAGTTTATATGTCTTTGTCCGAGGTAAAGGAGGGGGGGAGTCTAGTAGTAAGCACAATTTCTGCACTTTCCTTCCCACACCAAAGAGTCATGCCCTTTAATTTAATGTAATAGAAATATCAAAGAATTTCCCCAAAATGACACAGTTAGTGTTGAGTGAATGTAAAACTCATTGGGTTTTATTTTATTTTGATTGTATTTCTACTCAATGAAATGTGTGCGTACATTTGTGGCTTAATCCGCGATCAGATTAGGTTATGTCGCTTGTTGCCCTGTGTTTTATTTTCTATTTTACTTTGGGTCCCCTGCATGGTCCGTTATAATTTGATCCTGATTAAAGTTTACTCTACTGTAATGATGGAGATGTCACCAGCAATTTAAGAATTCTTATGGACTGAATCGTTATTAACTGCCTTTTAACTCTTCACAATTTAGTTGAATTGGTCCCAGTAGTGATACAATGACTTAGTGTGTGTCCAGATTTTAAGTCAAAACAAATTTATATTGATTCGTGGTCAAAGGGGAGACCAATCTTGGTGTGCCTGTAATGTGGGCTAATTGCAGCCTTGTCACACTTCATACCAAATCTAGCTTGGACATGTTCAGTTCCAACAGCGTGTGTGAATTAGTTATATACATCGTTATTAGGACACCTTCAGTACCAACAGTTTATTAAATTTGTGGTGTGTGAATTGAATGTACGTCTTTAACGGGACCCTCCCGATAACCATTATGTACGTCATTATACGGACGTCCCTATAGTGCATTAAAACATAGGTGTGTACAATTAAATAGAAGTACTTATCAGGACGTCCCAGTAGTTCATTAAATGAATGTGTATAATAAGTGCAACTATACCACTTTGACGGTACGGCTCTTTAAGTGTCCATCAACAAGATTTGTCACACAACGTCCCACTAAAGTGTCCCAACAATCTCAATTGCTATTGTTTAATATTAAAGATTTATTATAACACATTTTTCATTACCCATTGGTACTTTAGACTGATCAGTAATATATTTTAGATAAAAATATAAGAATAAAGTATAGTCCCCACAAGTGTGGTTACTGTCAAGGACCTGACAAGGACTTAGATGCAGGTATGTGTGTGTGTGTGTGTGTCTGTGGTTCGCCTACAGGGTGCAATTCTTCATGGATTTTCTTCAAACTTGGTATACTTATTCCTTATACCCCAAGGAAGATCCCTATTGTTTTTGGTGCATGCCCGACCCCCAGGGGCAGAGCCACGCCCATTTCTAGTATTTGTTTGTTTGTCGTCTACAGGCCACATTTCTTAACTTATAATCTTGAAACTTTGCATACACATTCTTTGTACCCTAAGGAACATCCCTATTGTTTGGGGTGTATGCCCCACCCCCAGGAGCAGAGCCACGCCCATTTTCTTTTCGTGAGTCTTTGTGTCGCTTACAGGGCGCAATTCTTACTGGATTTTCTTCAAACTTGGTATACGTATTCCTTATACCCTAAGGAAGATCCCTATTGTTTTTGGTGCATGCCCGACCCCCAGGGGCAGAGCCACGCCCATTTCTAGTATTTGTTTGTTTGTCATCTACAGGCCACATTTCTTAACTTATAATCTTGAAACTTTGCATACACATTCTTTGTACCCTAAGGAACATCCCTATCATTTGGGGTGTATGCCCCACCCCAAGGGGCAGAGCCACGCCCATTTTCTTTTCGTGAGTCTTTGTGGCGCCTCTAGGGCGCAATTCTTACTGGATTTTCTTCAAACTTGGTATACGTATTCCTTATACCCCAAGGAAGATCTCTATTGTTTTTGGTGCATGCCCGACCCCCAGGGACAGAGCCACGCCCAATTCTAGTATGTATTTGTTTGTCGTCTACAGGCCACATTTCTTAACTTATAATTTTGAAACTTAGCATACACATTCTTTGTACCCTAAAGAACATCCCTATTATTTGGGGTGCATGCCCAACCCCCTGGGTCAGAGCCACACCCATTTTCTTTTCGTGTGTCTTTGTGTCGCCTACACGCCGCAATTCTTATTGGATTTTCTTTAAAACTTAGTATACTTACTCTAAGGTTGATCCCTATCGTTTGGGGTGCATGCCCAACCCCAAGGGGCAGAGCCATTCCCATTTTCTTTTTGTGTGTCTCTGTGTCGCCTAGAAGCCGCAATTCTAACTGGATTTTCTTAAAACTTTGTATACTTACCCTAAGGATGATCCGTATTGTTTTTTGGTGCATGCCCGACCCCCAATGGCAGAGCCACACCCATTCTTTGTATTTATTTGTTTGTCGTCTACAAGCCACATTTATTAACGTATCATCTTGAAACTTTTAATGATTATTCTTTGTACCCTAAGGAACATTTCTATCATTTGGGGTGCATGCCCAACCCCCAGGGGCAGAGTCACGCCCATTTTCTTTTTGTGTGTCGCCTACAGGCCACGATTCTTAATGGATCGTCTTTAAACTTGGGATATGTATTCCATATAGCCTAAGGACGTCAACTGCATATCCCGACTCACACAGGCAAGACACGACCAATTTTTGTGTTTGTCGTTTACAGGCCGCAATTCTGAATGAATCAGCTTGGTACTTGGCTTATGTATTCCTTATAGCCTGAGGGCGTCCACTATTGATTTTGATGAATGTCCCGACCCCCAGGGGCAGAGCCACGCCCACTTTTTGCCTTTAGCGTTAGGAAGGCACAATTCTGAATGGCTTATCTTGGTATAGTTATTCCTTATACTCTATGGACGGCAACTATTAATGTTGGTGCACGACCCTCAATGCTAAACAAACCAAACGCCTAGCCTTCTTGACAAAGTACCATATCAATCAAAGCAGGAATGTGGACGTATATTGTAGCGTTAGCGTTATGTTATCTTTTAGTTAAGATTTCGGGAAACAGAGCCCTGGTCTCTGATATCATATCTTAAATATCGAACATGACCCCACAATCCATTGGACTTATTGATTGTCTGTCAATTTATGATATAGGTATCATTCTTCTTGTTGGAAGAAAGTCAGTGAGCTATATCTAAAACCAGGGTTTCTCAATCCAATTTGACATCAACCGGAATTGGGTTACTATAAATCATTGGCTATTTAATATAATTATTACAAAATTTATATAGCCCACTTTTCATGTATGTGTTCGGGGTGTTTTACTATGTTATAATTAAAAGAATAAAAACAAAATATTAGCTGATTGACTGTGCTAAATGTACCATAATTGCTTTGTTGTTTTATCAATCAGCTTTTGAAAGCAGGACCTGCAGGTTAGCGATTCAACATCATACTCACTAGTCCTCAGAGTCTCCACTTTTTGTTGTGTTCATTCATGTTATTTTTTTTATTTTATATTTTGCAGGCAGAAGCAAGAGTGAACATATGTCAGATATTAGAGGAGATAGATTTTGGTCCAATAGATTGCGCTGTCCGTGTTAATTCAGTTTCCAGTGGGCTCATAGAGGAAGATTTAAAAATAATTCTGTCCGCTAAAAAACTACCACAGACTGTTTTAATTCCTAAAGTTGATAATATAGATGAATTAAATTATGTAAGTTTCAATTGAGTTGAGCAGGACATGCATGACCTAGTTGGTCATTAAGCCTGGTCTACACTACAGAAATAGGGAAATGGGGTTTAATGTCCACTCAACACAAACTAGGTCATTTTGGGACTGTGTTTTTGATCATACCAACTTTAGTAATGATAAGGCTAGGCCGAAAAATCAATCACTAGGCCGAAAAATCGATCACTAATATCCTGGTTCAGAGTGGATCAATTTGACTGAAATTTTTAGCAAATTCCCTTTACATTATCTATTTTTTTTTAACTATAAAAGTGAGAACTGCCAGCTCTTTGATACAAAAATCAGCCATTACACAATTTTGTTTTAATTTTAAAAACAAAAACCTCATGTTACTTTTATTTCGAACAGTTTACAGACATAATGAAGAGAGAAATAAACAGAAGAAAGGAAACAAATTATCGACCATATTTAATTACATTTATTGAGAGTGGTCAAGCTGTTATGAACATGGTGGACATTATAAAAACAGGATTACGATTTTCAGAAGAGGGTGTTTATCTGTTGGATGGTGTAGTGTTTGGTTCTGATGATTTCTGTGCAGATATAGGTAGGACTTACTGATTGTTTACATTTATATGCATATACAATTAACAATGCAACCCTTTTAGATGTTACTGACAATCATAAATGAAACTGGATAATATACATACAATATGAAGCCGACTTCCCCTTAATCTGATCAGTAATTTGAAAGAACACATCAAATCAGTCCAATACAATACTTTTAATTTCACCATTATTTCAGTCCTGTTTAGTTCCTTTAAGATTATAACAGAATAATTAGGTAGAACTTTATATTTATTAGGTGCAACACGAACATCAGAAGCTGGAGAGTTGATTTACGCACGACAGAAAATAGTGATGACAGCGAAGGCTTTCCGACTTCAGGCCATTGATATGGTATCTATAGATATTAAAGGTACGTTGTAATATCTTGTTTTTTGTGATACTGTCAATACAGAGCAACTGACCTACCTCTTGGGTTTCCTTCCACTGTTTAAAGACCCTTAAGCGCAAGCTAATTATTGAAATAAGATTGCACTATATGTTAGTCCTGAAATGACCCACTTTGTTTCGAGTGGATGTTAAACCCCATTTCTCTATCTCTCTTGTTAGATAGCATACTTTCCTTCACACCACACTAAATGGTGTCTACCTGTCTTCGTAAGCCCAGTCAGAGCAGAACAGTAGGATGTTAAACCCCATTTTATTTACAAAACAAAACAATCAAACATTATTGAGTGCAAACTTACCATGCAATGGCCATATGTGTCTGATGTTTGAATGAGCATACAACATGACTCCAACCAACCTGTTTCACAGAGAATTACTAACGAATTATCCCTGTAATGGATGGTTGTCTGAAACATGTGCGTTGACTTGCACGCCCCGTAGTCATTGGCTCAACGGCTCGTGCAATGTTTACTCAACACCTAACTGCTTCGGGCAAAATGATGCATTTTACTCATTTTAATACCCATTTACACTAAATAGGAAATATTTTTTAACTACCAATACTTCAAACGTCTTTATCTATTTTTCTTTTACCTCAAAAAAATGTTTGAGAATTTAATTTGTCGGAGTAAAAAAGTTGATATGCCGTACTCATTAAGCTCGTCAATGTCATGCTTATCAGTGATTGTAGCGACCAAGGGAATATTCACTGCGGGATCAGTTTGGAATCCAACTTGGAATTGTATGCCTGTCATTGTGGAAAAGTAGAATGTCAAACCCCATTTTATTTCATCTCTCTCTTTATTTACAGGTTTGCCTATCCAACCTCGTGGGTTTTCTCCGGGTCCTCAGGTTTCCTCACACTGCTAAAGACCCCTACGTGCAAGCAAATTATTGAAGTAAAGTTAAAAAAAACCATATGTTAGTCCCGAAATGACTTGGTTTGTGTTGAGTGGACATTAAACTGCATTTCTCTCTCTTTGTTTACAGATCAAGAATCTTTAGAGCGTCAATCGTTAGAAGGTGCGAGAATGGGATATACAGGAAAACAAATAATACATCCAAGTCAAATAGATACAGTTAATACAGCATTTACTCCCAGTCACGATAAAGTAGAATGGGCTACACAACTTCTAGACGCCTTCAATACCCATCATCAATCTGGACAGGTATTTATAATATAATATAGATCTATATACTAGATCTATATATGTCATATTGGCTGTATTTCATGTTCATCAAACAAGGGTTATAGACAGAACCACTTTTACCTGAACCCTAGGACCTTTAGATGCAAGAGGCTTTCGGCCAAGGTGCATTATATTCTTACATGAACTGTAAACATCCAACATCATCCTCATCTTTGCTCAATTGTGTATATATAACACATTGTCATTGTCCTCTAGTCATGCAAGGATGCACAGTGGCTAGGTGAGTAAGATGCTGCCTAGCTAGCCTTGATATCGGGTGTGCAATCCCTGTATTGGTCAAGAATGTTCATCACGATTTTTCGACGTGGTTTCCACTTGTCAGTGGTGCAGGAATGAGGGCCAGACATGGACAACTGACTAGTCATTTGGATGGGATAAATAACAAGTTCCTGTGTATACATTGGCGTGCCCGTAAAAGATCCCTTGACATTTGGAATTCGATGTAAGAGTAGACCATTTTGGCCACTGCCCAGGCAAAAATTTCCCAGAATTATGATTTATTTCTTAATTCATGGCCATTTCATTTTCTAGTCATGCAGGTAGGGCATTGGGAGGTGCAAGTTTGATTAATTTCTCAATTCACTGACATTATCTGTTTATTTCAGGGAGCGTTTACATTTAGAGGAAGTATGATAGATATGCCATTAGTTTTACAAGCCAGAAATATTCTACAGCTTGTTAAAAATATACAGAGAAAACAGTGATATTATTGATATTTGAACATGAATTATATGAGATTTATTAAAAAAATAGTGGACAGTTCTCACTGAATAGTTTAAAAATAGATAATAAACTTCAGTCGCATTACATCATTCTGACCGACGTTATATAGTTGGAAGTTTTGAATGAGAATAGCGTAGTCAATCTCAAAACCAGAAAAATTTTTGAAGAAATTTCTCTGGTGAATCGGGGTAGCCATTTTCCCTGAAAATGACATGCAATTCCTATGCGCGAAATTTCTCGTTTATTTGCGTCGTACGCCCCCGATTTTACGCACTTGGATGACCGAATCACTTAAAAATATACACACGTGTAGAAAAATAAATCTTTACAAAAACTTGAATTTGTTCGTTTAGGATCCGATTTTTTAGGTCAGCGAGTTGACTTTGACTCAAGGATCATTTTACAACAAACAAAACGACGATCCGACCTCTAGTTTTCGAGAAATCGACCCAAAAAGATTGACCAATCAGAGGTCAGAATGGGCGGGGCTTAGGTTTGGAAAAAATGGACTGTCTAATGAGCAAGAGGCCTTCGGCTCCGCGGCTGCCTCTGGGAACAAGATTGTAGCGTAGTTTAGATTTTCATTGCTGTAAACAAAGTCTTGATCATCCATTTTTAAATTGGTAAATGGCAATCGAGTTTCAATCCATTAAAACTCACAAAATTCTGATGGTCTGGAGAGTTGGTTATGGGCTGGTCATCTGAACATGTCTAATACACTATTAGAGTGGCGTGATCTAAGCCAAGCCCACAATTTAAAGAACTAATGAAGTGGCTCCCCATCACAAAGTTCCTAGACAAACTCCGTGATGGATTCTCCTTAACTGCCATTTTGATCAAAATCTTTTAACTTTGTTGCAGGAAACTGTGGTGGTGATTCTATGTCCAGGCTCAATTCCACTGTTTGGAAAATTTCATTCTGGCTTCACTTGCACTTAGTATTTTTTTTTGGGGGGGGGGGCATTTTTTACCCTTTGCTTCCACCAAAAATGTCTTATTTTCACACCAGGGATCGAAACCACAACCACAAGCCAGAGGCGCCCCACCCCCACCCAGTTTGGCTTCAGAGGGAAGATGCTAATACTCAATAGTAGCCTGGTTGGGGACGTTCAGGAATTCATGGAGTCCACAATAGTTGCTTTATATAAATGAAAGAAGAATGAGAACAGAGGTCATGTGCTTCTAGTATTAACAAGAAGATGTGCCCATCTTCATTAGACAAGGTCTGGAGCAAAATAAAATGCTTTTTATGTAGCCAGACAGGGGAACCAACCACCACGACCACTGGCCTGTTCTTCGGGGAAAAAAAAGATAGACGAATTCAGTACACACAAATATATTTTATTTCACAACAACATTAACAAAAATATAAAGCTTTCATTTTTAATTCATCAATATAATAATTAATAAATTATCACAGTTGTGCTCACATAGAAAAACAAACAATAAATCCTTTACAAATAAATACAAAAATAAATCATATCATTTGGAAATGGTTCAATTAAGCAGGTATAATACTTTGAATTCATTGGTGCCATCAGAAACTACTGCTCCCTTTTTGCTCCTCAAAGTCCTCTGAAAAACTAGGACACTATACTGCCTGCTGGAGATGGTGTAGGGACAGAGAGAGAGAAATGGAGTTCAACATGCACTGACACAAACAGTCATTTGGGACTAACATATGGTTTAATATTTATTTTAATGATTGGCTTGTATGTGGGAGGTAATCGGGGGACCATCGAAAGCCCACAAGGTTGGATAGACGGAAGTTGAAACCACACCAATTGACTCAATGACAGACCTTATTGTTTAAAGCGCATACATTAAACCATTTGATAACCTTAACCCCCTGGCCTAGGGAAAAGTAGTTTCTGGTGGTTTCATAATTGAGGTACAGGGAATATTTACATATGAGACATTAAAAGGGTTAAATTAATACAGTATCCACAAATACTATACAAGGTTCACACTAACCAAAATTGGTCTCAATTAAACATCATCAAAAAAAGAAAAACAAATAATTATATAAAAATATCATATACATATGTCAATAGCGAGTTATCATGTCTGAGAAAGCTTTATGAACTCTGGCCAAGTAATCAAAATGGTTTATAATTATTGAGGCTACACGAAATTAATTTTAAGTTCTTCAGGATCTTGATAAATATAAAACCGCTTGAAGCATGTGAAAGATGTTTTATTTAATATTTACAAATTTGTAACCAAAGGCTTCTGAACGGTACAATTATTGTATTTTTAGGTTTTCAAATCAAATTTTAACAGACATTTCTGAAGAACAGAAAATCAATAGGTGTGGCCTTGGTAGATCCCAAGAAGATGACTTAAAATAATCTTAGACACTTCCATTCATAAATTAACAATGAAATACATTAAAGAGGTATTATCACTCATCCCCCGCCGCGACTAGATCCTGACATAACTTGACAGTATTTGACTGATTAACTATGTCACAGATTTGTCTCAAATTTGAGCATACAAATTTTATCTAAGCATGTCCGATGTAACTATAGTCAAATCACATGCGTAATAATTTGCACAGCACGTAAATTGAAAGTATATCCAATTAATTGATGATTTAAGAAATTTGTTTCAAATTTGAGTATGTCGGGTGTAATTACATGTAGTTAAATTTCATCAATTCATATTTTTACCAACAGTGCCTTACAAAGTGTTAATACCTTTTTAATAACATTCAAATAAACAATTGATAAACATTGAATAATACTGTGATGGTTGAAACAAGAATACATTAAAAAAGGTGTTGCAAATGTTAGTTTCACAACTATTGTTTGATCGAGTAAATTATTATTCATTTCAAACAAAGTTATGAATTAAATTAATAATGTGCATATTTCATGCTTTGCTGGAATTTAGCATATTTATTCAAAATTTATATTTTTCAAATTTATATTTATTCAAAATTTATATTTTTCAAATTGCCAGTTTAAATTTTTTGAAAAGGAAATCAAATTAAACCGATATCATTCCTCCTTTGAGAACGCCCCTAAAAATTAGAATGAAAATGATTCATAATATGTGTATTATTTCTTAATCAGAGGTTTTCCATTTACAATGGAAGAAAAATTTTCTAATAGATTTTAAAGAAACAAAGAATTATCTTAATGAGTTCCTATTCAAAATTAAATCTGAGAAAGAAACTGGTTTTCCCATTCCATCTAAAACAGGGGTGGCTTGTTTACGGAAACCATATTCTGTGCGGAGACCTTGCCATGAAGAGTTAAGTAAAGGACCGTCTCGACTGTGATCATATTCCCGTTTATTTCTTTCTCGCCCAATCCAACTATTCACACTTCTGTTAATGAAAGGAAAAATAAAATTTTAATTTATTTCTCAAATGTGAGTTTAATTTTGGGGATTTATTAAAAAATTTTTTTTAAAGAACGACATAAGCAGAAGCAGATTATTTTCTGAACAACCAAGCACCAAAGCTCTAAAACACAAGCAAGCAAGTGAAAAAGGAATGATTAGTCATACATCAAAGTAAATAGATATATTTGCATATGTATGTAAGATCTTGTCACAAGTTACGTGAAAATTAAAGACTCATGACCAGTTACAGCGGGGAAAGGGGGACTGAAGATTGCCTGTATCAGCGCAATCAAGGTACATGTACAAATTGATAAAGAGATGTCACGCGATAGGGAGAGGGATTTTATATAGAGTAAGCCATTTCCCCAATCCCTTTCTGATATCCCGAATAAAAATTGTTAATATATAAAAAAAAAAATTTGTTTAAAAAAATAATAATAATAAAAAAAAAAATAACCCCATACACATCCTGGTTTAAGCGAGTCTATTTCAACATAAGTCATGTTAGTTTTGTTGCTAGGGGATTAATTTGCCTAAATTGAAGGCTTGCTGTCAGAATATAATGATTGTGTCAGGTTTCATGACTTACCGGGCAAGCTACAATAATGAGTATTTTAAGTTTAGTGTCTGGTGATTAAACTTTATAATGAGGTTTTCTCGGTGGCAAGACGTTTGATGGGATTAGCAAAGGTTCTGGGTGTATTATGGGATAGATCTTATCCTCTGGTATGTTAGAACTGTGGTTATTCTTCAGAAATAAGCGAGTCTCAATCCTGAAATAAATATTAGTAGTTAGTCACATGGTTAATTTCTGGTGCAGTTTCAATCCATCAAGAGCAGACTGGGTAACTCGTCTATCCCAAAACATTTATTTATTATCATAATGTGGTCCAGCATAAGCAGATTATGACTTTAAATCATGGTCTGTTCTGGTTTTCTTTTATATGGTTACATCATTGAGAGAAGCAGAGCTAGAAGCTAGAAAGAAATAGCTTATAATTTCCATAAACTTTTCCCTCCATACATTCAAGTATCTCAAGCTTCCCAAAGCACCTTCACCAAAACGAATTTGTTAACATTAAATCTGCTGATCGTCATTTGGAATTTTTAGACACAAAATGTTACCAATTGAATCCCACTCGAAAATTGACAATTTAGCATATATTAACAAAACCAAAGTAAACTATCCGCAGTAGAATTTAGCAAATATTAACAAAGCAAAACCAAAATATTCAAAGTAGAATTTAGCATTTATTAACAAAAACAAAATATCCACGGTAGAAAATCTACCAGCTGGGATTCGATTGGGTTAGGATTTTAAAATTAAACCAACATACGGCTGATGCCCGCTGGTTGATTTTCTTTTTGGAGATTTAGCTTTCACAATATTGTAGTTTTCAAGGAATGACGATCAGCGGTTTTAATAGCAAGCAACACACTTTCAAATAAATATTTAAGATAAAAATATATAATATAGCTCAAACCACATCAAAAACAAATGGACAAACAGTATTTATATTGGCAAACATTTAAGTCCTGATGTGCCATTGCCACTGGCATTTTTTTTTGTGAAATATCCAATTTCTCAAGGCTTCTTGTTTTTGATAAACATCTCATTAAGAAAACAAAATCGAAATAAAAGACAATATCTCGGCTTTGATTCAATTGGAATTTAACCATTTTTGGATCGATATGCCTATTAGATATTGTTTCTATAGAAGTGGCAATCAGGACTTTAATGCTTTTGGGGGGGTTTATTTAATTTGGCAAATAGAGGCTTTTTAGCAGTGTCGTTGAGAATGTAATTTGTTCGAGACGTCAACTATTATTTCATTCCTGATAAAATTCATAGTGATGGAAAAGTGTATAAGTTTGATCTCGTTTAACATTCGAAAAAGATTCAGGAAGGGGTCGATACGGAATCAATGGCAGATGACTATTTCGACTTTTTTCTGGCATTTCCAATTTATAAAATTGTGGCAGATTTTCCCCGGGTCTGAAAATAAATTATATTTTTAAATTTCAAGCGTGAACAACAATTATTTATCCAAGTTAGTGTAAAAACGTGGGAGATTTGCAACACCTTTAGCTCTGAATTCCAAAACAAACACTTGAATATATTTTCTCTCATAGAACAAAGATTAGTTATTCGAACAATTGCACTGGGTTTCATTATTATGAATATATATCTTAAATTAAAACTCAATAAAACTTGTAAAATACTCAATAAAACTTGTAAAATATTAGGTAAGTTGTACTTTTCACAAATTTTAACAAGTTTTTAGCATAATGGTTATATATTACATTGGCTTCAAAAATCGTAAATTATATGCATGGTCCGGTATCACTTTTTTTATTCAGTTTTTCAATTTAAATCAATCAGGTATTTGCGATAAGCAATGCATATGGAATTTTCCGTTTATTTTTTCAGTGATTTCATATTTATCTATATTTTGATTTAGGCATCGATTTTGTTTATTGATGTCTTCCGTATATTCAGTATTGTCACTGCCTGGGTATAAAGTCGTGTAGATGTGGTCACAGTGTGGATTTTGATTGGCATTATTACGATATCGGTTTCGGAAGCCCTCGTCGTTGACTCTAAAGTGTGGAAGGGGATTTCTGAAAATAATTTATCAAAGTATGTAATGGAGATAGGTGAATACAGATTAATAGTAATTATATCTTTTGAAGGAGCATATACGAAAATTGAGTTTTATTTAGGCGAATAAAGATTAATTGCAATCATATCGAAGGAGCATCTACCTAAAATGTGACTGTTTTAGGGAGAGCACATCCCGATTTTTACAAAAAAACTTACAGTACATGTACAACAGTCAAGAATAAGATGCACTTCAGATGAAACTTTAACCCCAAATTCTGAAACTGGTTTTGTTTAGCCATCAATAAGGGAGTGATTTTTTTATGTGAACCTATTTGTACCAGACTATGAAACCAGTACCCAACATCTTAAGCTTTTCCCCAGTGGTATAAAAACATCCTTGAAAAAAGATAACTATGCGCCAGACATAATGACAGAAACCCAAGGGAGACAAACCTAATTTGTGCCCAACATTGTGAAATATGCTTTACATTCATTCCCATGCTTGATCATAGGTTAATAAGGTAACTTTTGAAAGAGACAAATTAAATAGGAATATCATTATTATTAATATCAGATTTTAAAATTAGGTGAAATTTTTTTTTAAAGAATTAGAATTTAGTGAAGAAATTGATAGCAGATAAAAACTGGCGATTAGATAAAATATTTTAAAAACCTACGTTATCGTTATGATAGGAGGCTGGGTATATAACTTTATATATATTATCTACATGTATTGGTGCGTTGTTTGTTCCTTTATAAACTCGATATTTGAAGTTGGTATCATGCGTAACCTCCAATATAGAGCGCCCAGATCTAAAAATAACAACAACAACAAGGTTCTGTCATCAACTGTCCCGACCTTTTATAAACTAACAAAAACATCAATTTTGTATCCATGAAAACACTGTATTTATTCTCAAAAATGGAACGTAATTAGTATGTATTTGATTACTGTCAAAAGGAATAGATATTTGGTCTGAAATGTATTACTATTTGGGGTGGGGGGGGTAAAATTATTGTTTCTCTGTACATGTTATATCTTTTCTAAGCAAGGTCTCACCTGAAGTACATCTACCAAAATATGTTTTATTTTTATTCAATTTATATTTCAAAATGTATCAAATTTATTTAAATTCTTAATTTTCAAAATTTACATGATGTTTTCTTAGAAACTCAATCTCACACGAATTGGTAATAAAACTTTGTGAGATGATATTTTTTGTTTCATTTATTAGTTTTAGACTGGTTCTCCTATTTGGTTGATCTGGTTTAAACACAGATCCTATTTCGTTTCGTTTTTTTTTATAATTCAAAATTTCATTTTACTTGTCTTCACAACACTAGGATCTGGAAGAGTTGTTATATAACAGGCGTTCTAGTCCAGGTGGGGAATTAGCCAATGAAACAGACTGTTAGGGAGAGTTATTGGTGTAGCCTGCTCCGTACTGAACTGTGCTCAGGAACCCCGACGCGACCTTCCAGTATGTACTGGTCAGATCTTCATGTAGTGTAGGCAATCGAATTTATAAAAAACGAAATGAAATATAGATCTGTATTTTATTAAGATTGCCTATTTGGTCTCTACAGATTGGATGTTCTTATGAAAGAAATCACAGTAATCTCCCTTTAACTGTTCTGCTGCAGCTGGCATGATGAAGACGGGCATATCCCATACAGTGTTCTATGAGGGAGATTTTGCCCAGGCAGCGTCACTAGGGCCTACTCTGATATCAAATTCCAACTGCCAAGGGTTCTTTTACGTGCACACCAATTTCTTCATGTGACCTGTACAGATCTTTGTAAACAGTGAACTTAACCCCCATGATCCGTTATTATTGTCAAAAAACAAACCTTATTTGATTAAACTGTTCTGGATCTGTAGAGACAATATTACTCGCTGGTTCACTAGGGCCTACTCCGATATCAAATTCCAACTGCCAAGGGATCTTTTACGTGCACGCCAATTCTTTATGTGACCTGTACAGATCTTTGTAAACAGTGAACTTAACCCCCATGATCCGTTATTATTGTCAAAAAACAAACCTTATTTGATTAAACTGTTCTGGATCTGTAGAGACAATATTACTCGCTGGTTCACAAGCTCTCGCCATTATGTGTGTTGGAACTGGATTCTGAAGTAATCAATTTGTAATAATGATACAAGTTTTTACATTAATTAATACAATAGGCTACAACTGATTTCTGTTAATTAGATCAAACAGCACAGCCAAATGGGATTTCTTCTGGAAAGGATCTGAAGGCTAAATAAAAAGTGTGCAAGAGTGAGGTGTTATCCTTTTCTTAAAGCCTATATTCAGGACCTTTGGGTTAAAAAAAAGTATAGAGTTCTCGACCAGGATTAAGGCAATCATTGAGACTTTAACGATTGTTAATTGTATCAGCAGTGCCAAAGGCGTAATACAATAAAATTTCACAAAGATTACATGTAGGTGCAAAAATAAACATGCAATAATCAATTTCATAACATGTTAAATATTACTGAAAATCCAAGTATTGACATACTTTTTTTTATAAGCAATGTCTTTTTTTAATATTCTTCCTACTGTTATCATCAGGGCCTTTAGCTTTTGAAGTGTTCAAACATACAATATTACAATGTCTTAACTTCTGCTCTGTTTATTACGATCTCTGTGTAAGAGAATTAGGAGAGATGGAGAGAAATGGGGTTTAACATCCACTCAACACAAACTAGGTCATTTCGGGACTAACATATGTTTTAATTCTATTTCAATAATTCGCTTGCGCGTAGGGATCATTTGCAGTCGGAGGAAACTGGAGGACTTGGAGAAAACCCAATAGGTTTGACAGGCGATCCGATCCTTGTCACGTACAACCTGGAATTCGAAATCACACCAGTTGACTCGATGACAGGCTTTATGATACAGCATGCACAATGTATAGCCTATACCATTCGGCCATCAAACCCCTAAGAGAAATGTAAGTCACCAAGTTTTGATTTCACACTAATAAAACAGTCAAGATTTTTTGCCCTGTCCAATGCTGTAAAGGTAGGGTGACCCTTGCACTCTACAGAAAGTTGGACTCGATGCGGATAATGTGCACACTTCAGTGACTGTGTCTCGAACTGATTTCTTATGCCTCAGCGGTGGAGTCTAGACCGTAAATAGCCATGGCAGGCTCAATTCTCTACAAAATGTATCAACTGGATAAGCGAGACTTATTTCAAAACAAGGACACGTAAACTATCTTTTACTCAAAAAAGTCTAGATGTTATGGACGAAAGAGGAACCAGTTTTCAGTCTATTATTTATAGTCTAGATGGTTAAATGCTAATAGCTTATTAAAGTGCCAATCCCGATAACTTTTTAGGGAATAAAACTGCTTAATTTTGTGTTAAAATCCTTTAAATCCATGACCTAAGGCCCACCTACTAACCCGATATTTGTGATACGCTTGTAAATAACTTAAACCTGACAGTCTTCATCTGGAAATGGAGAACGTTTTATTATACAGTATCTGGATAAAACCAGACTTTTTTCTATAAAAATAATATGTAGGTGAAATTTACCTTTTGTTATCAAGTACAGGGCATGGGTCATTCACTGTATAGCCTCTCAAGAAACATTAATCGATTATCAGGTCACCCAATGAAAAAATTGATCCGAAATCTTAAAAGGGTTACGTGTCCGGATAAGCAGTGTTGACGTTCACGTCCAAAAAACTAAATATTTTGAGCTGAAATTTTGAGACAAGGTAAATACACCATGCCACTATATTTTGGTCCATAAATTTCATAAATACTCGGACTTTAATTTTTGAGACTCTGTTCTTATCGGGATTGTCCCTTTAAGTGACTATAAATCTGTAAAACTGATTTAAGGCTTGGTATGTATATATAAATATTGTGGCGTAATTCAATTGTCGAAATACATGTATTTGAAAATATTTATTTACGGCTTTACGGTGGGTCACCCTAGTAAAGGTTTTAACATTCACTACAATTTGTTGGTTAGTTGGCCTAGTTTCAACAAAAAGTAAATTTGTTGAAAGAAAATCATATATCATTATTTTTAACTGCACAAATGAAACAAAAAAACTTTAATTTCATTCATTTGCAATATTTTGTATTAGGCCTATTATTCCATTGCTTTCCAAATGAGGCTAGATAATCTAATATATAATCTAATAATGATCGAATCATTCTTTCTGTGTTTTTCGTTATTGTCAAACTATCGACTACATTAAATTGGTAATTGGTAATTTGTATATCTACCGTGCGTTATATTATCGTATTCCACCCTTCAGTGAAAAATATTAAGTTGTCGCTTTAAATTTTAAGAATGCGCAAGCTAATATACATTACCTCAGAGCCCGCATGCATCAGTCGATCCAGGGCTTCGTGTTTTCTATCGAGCACTCTCTTTTTCCTTAACGCGTCCCAGTGATATGCCTGTGCCATCTTGTCCTGATAAGTTTAAATTAACAAATAGGCCTAATACAATCAATTTGATCGCTGTCAAAGCAATCCAATCTGCAAAACACTGAAGTCGTGATAAACATCCACGAATCGTTATCACAGCATTATAAAGCTAAAAAGCGTAACCAATGGAAACGTGGTTGCGCAATTTGCGAAAGACTCTTCGAGAATTATTCGCCGGAAAATCACTAATTTTCATAAATTTTCCAAAATTTCATTCCAGGGGGTATTTTTGGCCGATTTCGTGTGATTTCTAGTATGATAATTTTATAAATATATCAATTCACCTGACGAAATGATTTTGGCCTGGTAATCTGAATAATTTGTATTTAAATAATCCACATTATGTTCAATTTGGTTAGTTTTAATTGTCAGGCTACTAGGCTGAGACATAGTGGGTGATTATACTTGATAAATTATTTCTCTTTCATAATTTTATGCCTTTCCATTTAGAAATATTATATAAATGCACTTTTTTATAGACCAAATATTAATAATCCATGATAAGGGCTAATAAGCATCCGGGGTTTACATTTTCTATTTCACGAAGGACTATCCGTGCGCTGGCTTGAAATTCTTTAGACCACTTCTGCGCATCTATGCATGTGCATCTGAAAATTTTACAACCAAAAATCCACATTATTCTGAATAATTGGCACTTACGTATTATTTGTTAAATGTGTATCTAATACAAGTATTCAAAGACCATTAATTGATCATTTTTGAGGTGAGTAATGTCCGATATATTTCGATAAAGACCATTTAATCTTACGAAACTCCCTTTCCAGTTTAGCTTCCTCTCTTGGAGATATTGTTTTTTTGTGGTATTACGGTGAAAAATATACGTAAATAATTATGTTGAAAATTACGTCATTGTTGTTTTGAGGAATAGAAGCATTATTTCTTTTGTGTGTAATGCCAGATATGTAGATAATTTGTTGCAAAATCTGAAATACAACCGGCCTATGAACCACGTGTTTGAACACGCCTGGATTCGGGATCTATTTTCTTTTGAAAGAAAGAGTTGAAATTGGCACTCGCTCGTCCGCGAAGTCATAACCCACTTTTCCCACGTGTTTTTGTTCTGATTCGCCTGCTTTCTTGTCTTTATGAACTGGTATTCATTTTCTCCATGTAAATGTATTTACAAAAAAGTTGAACCAATTATTTCAACCAGAAAATTGTGTTATTCAGGTCATGAATCATCCTATCATGTCATGTATCGTGGGTGTTTGTTTCATGGTTTTGTATTTTTCTAAATTACAATACAAGCTACATCATTATAACTTAGCAAACTGCAATCCAATAAATTTGTTGTCAGTTTTAAGTTAAGTAATAGTAATAGGAGAGTTGGAAGAAAGTAGATACTGGGATCACTGTCAGTTGAGTAACACTAACAACTGCAAAATGCTCCGAGTCAGACCAGTTTCTAGTTTAACTCTGATCGGCTCATTACACTCGCCCTGTACATTTAGGAACATGTCGAAATCTTTTGACTTACGTGTAAATTTTACTTGGAAACTTAACTGCTTACTGCTATTAGTCGTATGTCAGTCTGTTGTATATGCCCGTATAATATTAATATAATGTAAAGGTACATTTGTGAAAAAATAAAGACCTCACTTTTGGACAGTATTGAATGATGAATGAATAAAACACATAGAAAATTTGTTTACAGGTTTTGTTTATGAAAATGGACAAAATTTATTCCAGATTTGCCTCTTTTTTTTTTCGAAAAAAAAAACAAATGTTGGCACTGTATTACATTAATTGACACTTCTTAAAATTGATAGGAAAAAGTCTGCAATTCCAGAACAGTCACAAAGCTAGTTGTATTTTGAAGCTAGTTTTATTTTGTAGCTATCTTCCCTGGTTGTGTATGTCTGTTCAAATTGGATCCACCCTTGTAAGCCCATTCAACGAATCTTCAGAATATGTATGTAATATGTATGTAATCTAAGTGGATACTGTACAGAGTGACTCGGTTTCATTTATAATTAACCATGTGTTAATTGTACATACATGTATGTATTGCGATACACAAAATGTCAATAATGGAAACGTTTATGACAAGAACTCTATACATGGCTAGGAGAAAAAAATACTATTGATTTTGGAATAGTTCCAGAGAATTAAACTGTCACATAAGATGAATATTGCTAGTGGGCTACTGTTGATAATAATGCTCACTACAATAAGCTAGAGAAATAATATATATGGCATGTAGCGTATGTGTGCAAGTAGCTTTATTTATTGATGAGTAATATGCAAATACTGGACTAGGCAGTACAAATGACACTTGTAATTCTCCCTGAACTTCTTGTACTTTGGCTCTATTGTCATTACTTTAGTGTATGTACGTACATGTAGCAAAAAATTAAGTACATTTGTAAGGTACCAAGAAATCGTTTGCGCTGTTCAGTCCCTGTTGTGTAATGAAGCTGCCGAGTTTAAGTGATCATGTGAGATGTAGTAGTTGTTGAAAAATTTGTCCTTTGCGTTATTGAAGTGAATATTGAAAATTTGAATAAATTCTATTATTGTGTGACTATAAAGATCAGAACTACATTTGGGGCATAGCTTTGTGATTTGAATTTGAGGTGAAATTGGCAGATTATTGACGATGGTTCTCTAACTTCTCTTTATCTTTTCAGCTATAGACTTTTTACAGCCAAGTTAAAGTCATGGTCATGGAAACCCCAAGCCCACAATGTGTTGGCAGGGAATTTGTGAGGCAATATTACACTTTGCTTCATGAAGCTCCAGTGCACCTTCATAGGTAAGTTAAATGCATCAGTAGTTCAAAGGGATTTTCTCATTGATCCTAATATACATGTGGTAGTTGAGCTATAAAGTCACGCAGCCTCAACTTAATCCATGGCCCTGGTTTGACACAAAATTTTCTTACATGTACCTCACATTGCTCACATGAAAACTGACATGTTTAAGACCATGAACTGGTTGTTCAGTGGACTGCTTCTTAAACATGTACAAACATACTACAGGCAAGGAAATAGCTGTGATGTTGTATGAAATTCAAAAATTTAACTAATTCAATGCAGAATGGTTCAAAAGAAGAATGTCAATTTTCATGTCTATCCAGGTTAGGAGAGTGTTGCCCCATTGTCAAATTTGGGGTAAGAAATTACCTGGCTAAAAACGGCTCATTATGATTATAAACAAATTTCATGGATTGTTTTCAATGTTGACTTTGTATGGAATGATTCAGCCAAGTTTAGATAAATCTTCAAGTGCCAATAATGACTCCTTCAGGTTTTACAGTCACAATTCTTGTTTTGTTCATGGAGGAGTTGAGAAGCCCGGTGAAGAACTGCCTCCAGTCACAGGACAATCGGTAGGTTTTTTTTCACAACAAAATGTTTGTTGTTCACATAAAATATTAATGTTATACTTTATAATTCACAAGGGATTGGCGGAAAACCTCTTTTAAGACTTGACATATTGAAAATGTTATAGAGAAGTAAGCTACGGCGTAAAATTTTCTGAAAGCCAAAATGTTTTATATACATTTGTTTTTTATTTTAAGGAAATCCACAAGAAGATTATGTCTTTGAATTTCCGAGATTGTCACGCCAAGATTAGACAAGTGGACAGTCAATCTACTGTAGGAGAAGCTGTTGTCGTCCAGGTTTGTTTACTAACATTTTCACACTAACAAGACATCAGACTTAGCTTGCAACGAAAATGTCCTCCAACACTTCTGAGTTTCATGTATCCGGAAGTAGTTCCCAAAAGCAAAAGTGGTAGTCCCATCGCCACCAAGCCTATGTTTCTCCACGTTCCAAGCTAAATTTATATACCAAATTTCAGCCTCGGGACAGCCCTGGTGTAGCCTCAAACCTTGAACAAGTTGACAAAAGTTGAACAATCATCAAAATTTTTTTACTGTTTTTGGCTTTTATTCGAATGTACATTTTGTATCTTGGTAGTTAGTCGTTAAGACCAGCCATACATGTACAACCCTAGCAGAATTCTAGGAAGAGTAGATAGATTTCACTGTCTGGTGGTTGCCGAGTGGTTAAGCGTGTACGCTTGACCTTAAAATCTGTCAGTTTACTCTACTCCAATTTCTAACATAACTCAGCCTGTTGGGAAAAGGAAATTTGTAGCAATGATGTTTGTAAGTTGCGTCTTATTTATATATGACGAAGATTTTGCCTGAGCTACTAGAAAATATTTGATTGGTTTATCAGTACTACATGTTTTGACTCGATTCTGTTTCTTTCCTGGTAATTTAAGGATTCACCATTGTCATTCATTGGTTAAGAATTAAGAAACCCTAGTTCAAATTTGTGACCCAATGAGAAGGCAGTAATCTTAAACTAGTTTATTTTAAAGACCAAAAAAAGGCAGTAAATAAGAAAATGTTATGAACTTGATTTGATAATTTACTAATAATACTATATTTATGTAATATACATGGGTTATTTTTGTAAGATACTTTGGTTCGGTTGTATATAGGTTTGCTCATTTGCTGCTATTTTGATTTTAAGATTATTTAGAATTATATTCCATATTATACATTGTACAGGTAACTGGAGAATTGTCAAACAATGGACAACAAATGCGACGTTTCATGCAGACATTTGTTTTGGCTCCTCAATCACCAAAGAAATACTACGTTCACAATGACATCTTTCGGTATCAGGATGAAGTATTTCATGATAATGACAGTGATGTTGATATTACTGAGGAGTGTGGTAAGTTACGAAGATGGTTAGAATATTACAACTTTTATAATCACTGCTTAATAGTAAACTCCAAAAAGATTATTTTAATAGTTCATCTTTTTTATCCCCGGTGGCTTCTATGCATATTGATTTTCCATACCAGATCTTGCAAATTGTTCAAGATACCTTAAATAAAAATTGTACCCAAATTTCTAACTATTTGTTCCTTTGCTAATTAGAAACTTTATTTTATTCTGTGGAAAGTAATTTGATTTAATTTTTGTTGATGACAGTTTCTTTTGATATTGGGATCATGTGGATAAGGTGCCGACTTGCTAGCCTGGAGGTCGAGTGTTTGATCCCTGCAATAAGCATTGGCCGAGAAAGTGCATCTCGATTTTCCGGCGTGATTTCCCCCCTTGTCAGTGATCCAGAATGGAGGGCCTGTGTACCCATTGTGTACACGTAAAAGATCCCTTGGCAACTGGAGTTCGATATGAGAGTAGGTCTTAGCGCCGCTGCCCGGGCAATATTTCCCTCATAGCACGCTGTATGGTGTATGTACGTCTTCCATTAGCCCAGGTTAGGTGCAGAAGAGTAGGATGTTAAACCCCATTTCATTTCATCTGTTACTGTTGTCCCAGTTTCACAAAAAATTCTCAGACATGACGAATTTGTTCCCCTTCAATTTCAATCTCTATTTATGAAAATATCTTTGATTTGCGCAAACAGTAAACTTTGCACATAGCTTCTTATTAGTGTATTTGATACTCTAAATGGATTGTGAACTTGGTCCCGATATTCCTTAATGCTGATTATAGTGTATGAATATCCCATTTTCTCTCTTCTGTTGGGTGTGACGTGGTCTGGTTTTGTACAGATATTTCTACTTTCACCATACTTCACTTCTATATCACTGGATTGAAAATTTATTCCCAGCTTAGTTATCTACAGTTTTGGCTTATTGAAGTCGTTTCCTGTTTCCACGACTTGAAATGTAGACCAGACTAGAGATTACTGTCAAAGGATACAGCAATTTTACATAAGATATTCATAATGCCATAGAAAATGGTGGTTCTACATTCTTTGAAATTAATATGGGAAGGCTTTATCGAAGTCACTTCTTTGTCACTGTGACTTGGAGTGGTCAAAAGTGAGCCAATATCAAATCTTTCAGACGGTCGTTGATCAGTTTTATAATTGGCTCAGCATTACCAAATGTTAGTACAAACTGCAAAATAAATTATGTTTAACTCATGCACATTTCTATGTTTGCAAACATGCGAGACATTGTTTCAATTTGAAGATTCTTTAATTTATTTTGTTTTGTATCTCTTTATTAATTACATGTATATCTTTCAGACGTTGAATCAGAAGTTGAAAATGGCCAACAGGTTGAACCCCAGGGAGATCCATCAAATTTTTACGCAAACACAGACTCGCCGATCAGGTAAGCCTACATAGTGGTAATAAGTGATTCAGCTTTCAATCCGTTCGTAGTTGTCAAAATTTTCAAGTGACATTTTGGTCACATGCAAACTACTGTCAAGATCCATTCCAATGTTCTTTCAGTCTTGTGAACTAATTGATCTCCCATTTCCAATAGCTTTCACTGATTTCAAATTTTGGGAATACTGTTGACATGCACATCCAAATATAGTTAAATGACTACACTTATAAAGTGGTCTTATTCCTTCTAATCAAATGAAGGTATTTCTGCTTTTTTCAAGATAAATCGCACTACTTGTTCTTGGGCCTTAATGGTTTAAGCCACTTGACAATCTGAAATATTATGTTGTAGTAACGGAACAGCACATGTACAAGAAAGAATAGAATCACCTCCCTTAAAAGAACCTGAAATGAAGGAGGAAGAAGATATTGAAGAGGATAAATACGAAGAGGAACCCGTAGCAAAATCACCAGAACCCCCAGTTGAAGAGGAACCTCCAGGTATGTCCACTTCAAGTTTAAAATTATTCTAACAAAAATTCCCATCAATCGCAACATTGATTTGAATTTTATCAAGATTATAGACTGAAAGTGATACATCATTGACACACATGCAGACCTGACTGGCTTCTGTGGTGTTGATCTGTTACAAATAAAAAAATCAATGGTACGTACAGTACTTCTACTTCTGCCATCTTTGAAATTAACGTAAAGGCTTTATCGAAGTCACTTCTTTGTCACCATGACTTGGAGTGGTCAAAAGTGAGCCAATATCAAATCTTTCAGACGGTCGCTTGTTGGTTTTATAATTGACAAAGCATTACCAAATGTTAGTACAAAATTTATCCAAACTGATCAAAAAAAAATGTTTAGGACTTGTGGCAGTGAACCACGTCTTCTCACCTTAATGGTTAGGAAAACTCCCCTTAGTATATAAAATATAAGTTAATCTTCCCTCATTCTTAAAAATTATGTATACAGCAAAGGAAAAGCCGCCAGTTTAAATGATAGTCAATATTTGGACACTTAGTTTTTGATTATAATTATTGGTATGGATAGTTACTCAGACTTGATGGATTTTTGGCGGAACATATATAAGACAGAAATTAACAATAATAGCATTATGGACAACGTATTGACTGACAAGAAGACAAAGACCCCGAAATAGAATTAACTCTATTCCAACATCCCTGAGGTTAATAGGTCAGATCAATTGCGTAGGGAGTATCCAATATATAGAATGACCTCAAAAAAGTCTGGCAACCTATCTTTTTTAATCGTGAATTGACTAAATAAACCGAGACTGTTCTGTAATTTTATCTATGGCACTAGATTTTGTCTTGTCATTAACATAAAAATTCATTTCACATTAATAATTGTCGTATCTAATCAACTATTCATGACTGCATGTATGTTATTTAAATTACTCATGAATGTAGCAGTGATGTCTGTAAGTTGCGTCCGACTTATGTGTGACGAATATTTTTTTACTGAGCTACATTTTAATAAATTTTTATTTAGGACAATAGTTTAAAATGATTTCTGGTCAAAAATGACTTTAAATGATCAGAAATTATCAATCGTGAATTATCATTTTAAGAAGGATTCATTTAAACACTACAAATAACTTGCCGGAGATTGTGACCCTGTGAATTAGCAACAAATTGTACCCTTATTATTTATTGAAAGATTTATATATTTCTTATTTTATTACTTTTACAGCAGAACCAAAGCCATTTTCCTGGGCTGCGTTAGCGAGTAAAAAGACACCTGGTGGCAATATTCCTCCTGCTAGCCAGGTCAATATGGCGGCTAACAAACCTCAGACAACTTCTACCGAATCGAAATCAGACCAAAATGAGGCTCCGCAACCGCAGAGACAAGCCAGGTAAGATCAATTTACTGTTAAAAATGTTGTGATGAAATTGGTAAGATCTATAATGGCAGGTAACATTTATAATCACAGTTTAATAACTGCAGGATTAGACATTTACTTACAAGATGTTCAGCAGAATCTTAATTCCTGACAGGTCTCCCCAATTGCGGTGGGTTGGGATGGCCTAGTGGTCTAGGTTGCCTCGCTTCAACCTTTAGCTGGCTGGTCACCTCTGGCTTGCGGCTGTGGTTTCGAGCCCTGGTGTGAGCGTAAGTGGCATGGAGATAGGGGCACCTTCTCAACCTCGTTGGTTTCCTCCGGGCACTCCGGTTTCCTCACACTGCTAAAGACCCCTACGCGCAAGCGAATTATTGAAATAAAATGAAACCATATGTTAGTCCCAAAATGACCTAGTTTGTGTCGAGTGGAAGTTAAACCCCATTTCTCTCCCAATTTCTCAAGTATAGCGATTTATTTAAAAGGTAAACATTGTTCAGCTTGGTGTGTTTTCATGTACAATGTTTAACGAAGTAGGTTAATCTTCGTTCACTAAAGTTGTACTAATAGATTTCAAAAAGATGCCGAAAGTTAGGAGCCTTTCAATTCAACCTACATGTATCATGAAGCTTTAATATTATTCTTGAGTTAAATAAAAACTTGAAATCCATGAATTTTTTCGCAATATTTGCCAAACATTTTATAAATTCAATTTGAATAAATGAAATGAAATTGGGTTTAACGTTCTTCAATTTGAATAAAACAGACTTGAATTCAAAGGAATAATATAAATAAAATAAAATTCTGTTGTTGCCTTTCCAGACCTGTACCAAGAGACAGAAATCGTGAACGAGAAAAGACCAGCAGTTTCAGTCGTGCTGATGGTGATGGAGATAATGACAGTTTAAGTGGACGAAGAATGCCCAGATACCCAGACAGTCATCAGTTATTCGTCGGAAACCTACCACACAATATTCTCGAAAAAGATTTGAAAAGTTTCTTTGAGCGTAAGTACTATATAATGGTTGATAAGTTGCAAAGAAATTCATTTAAAATTCATTAATTGTTGGTTTCCGTTTATGCAAATATTGATCTGTTGTTACATAATATTAAATACTTTTTCCATTCGAGATAAATTGATTATAGCAAACCAGCTTTCATAAGAATAGAGTTGAACTGAATTTTCAAGAGAATTTAAATTAGAAATGAATTTTCTACAAGTTGAATGGACATAAACTGTTGTTAAATATTTGTAACTGTTGTTAAATATTTTTAAATATTTGTAATTTTTTTTTTATTAGATTATGGTAATGTCATGGAATTAAGAATCAATACAAAAAGTGGCGGTGGAAAAGTACCGGTAGGTTTTTCTTAGTTAAGACTAGGGGGTTGGATGGCCAAAATGGTTATTGTGTGCACATTGCGTCTTAAGGTCTGTCAATGAGGCAGCTGGTAGTTCCGAGTCCCCTTAAAATTACCTACTTTGTATTGATTGGCCGTTAAAACCCATTTCTCCTCTCATTTAGTCATTAAGTTATTACAAGTGTCAAGTCACATAATTCATTAACACAAGGTACAATTTTATGGATACACAATTACTGAGTTTGATACTAAGCGACGTTTCGACGAGGATGTTCTCATCTTTATCAAGCAATATGTTCAATTACTAAATATGTTAATATGTTCAATTACTAAATGCCAATCAAAGAATTCATGATTATTTCTGGGTCATGTTCATGTTTGGTTCGAAAGTTGAATATTTCATGCTGTCTTTAACTTTAATTTCTGACAAAGAAAATTATCTTGTAGTCGTAATGGTTGATATTTTGAATTCTTTGTAAAAATATTTAATCTTTTGTATTTTTCATACTTTTCAGAATTTTGGTTTTGTAGTTTTTGACAGTCCTGAACCCGTACAACAAATATTGAGTAATAAACCAATTAGATACAATGGAGATCACAGATTAAACGTAGAGGAGAAAAAGCCGAGAGGTGACGGAAATCGACCAAGTAGCGGACGCGGGGGAATGTCACGAGGAGGAATGAATTCTGGGGGTAGTGGACGTGGAGGTTTCGGAGGTGGACGTGGGGGAATGAATAGAGGGGGATTTGGTAATCGTTCAGAAGGCAGAGGTGGTAATTCTAATGCAGGTGGGGGCCGAGGAGGTAATTCAGGAGGTGGTGGTGGTGGCGGATTTATTAATGCAAGACGTTGATGAATGAATTCTGGTGCTTAATTAATATATTGGAAAGTATGCAATTTATAGCTGTTAATAAGTGAGCATATCAATGACTTTAAAGTCCTTTATAAATGTAAAAGATCAGCTAATAATTTATTACAACATAGTAGCCAATGACCATAGAGCATTCGTGTGATTGATGTAACCGAACGACGCCCCTTTATTTATATATATTTATATGGGCAGATAACGGCAACAAGTAGCGATTCTGTTTAATAATAGAAGTACCGCTGGTCCTGTGTTGTCATGGTTACATGTCAATCCCACGTGTGTTACGTAACATCTAATAACCGATTGTTAACCAATTTAAAAACTTTGTACAGATTTTTTTTGTGCGCAGAACGGGTCTCAATTGGTTGACATTGGTTCACTAGGGTCAAAGGCTATTCTAGCTTGTTAAAAAGAAACTGTGTAAAAGGACAAGTTGTGAATGCCCTCAGCTGAATTGCATATTTTCTGTATTATGTGTTTTGTGTGAAAATGTCTGTCTTCGTATAATTGTAAAATGCCACTGGAAAAAATTAAAAGTTTTTATTTTTGGTGGTATGTCCTAGTTGTAACAACTTGACAATATCCTATATGTAAATTTATTGTATAAAAGAATATTGAAAGACCCAGTCTTATTTTCATACTGTTACCAAGGTGATATATTATATTTAATTTTTTGGTTAATAAATCGAGAATTTTAAAAAAATCTAGGATCAATCAATTAGATATTTGAAATTATATTTGAAAAAACAAAAAACATGGTGCAAGACTATGCAAAGTTATTTAATAATCGGAGTTCACTCCTTTGTTAATCACCCATTGTCATTTGCGATCTTAAGGTTAACTATTATCATGTCGTGCATTATAAATCCCCAACCCCACCCTCTGTCTCTGCCTGGGTGAAATTCTCTAGCTACGGTTGATTGGACTGAACATTCCTCTGGATTTATGTTTCAGCTGCTTTCATTAATGAATATTTATTGAACGTGATTCCAATATTTTTAGATTGTCTCAGTTTCTAACGAAAATATTTTTATTATTGACTCCATTCCGTCACCATTTGTCTACAGTGCTATAATAGATTATCCCGCCACAATTATTAGTTATGGATAATTCGTATGTGACACCTGGAAAAAGTTCTATTGTTTTATAATATGAGTTAATGTCATCAATTTTTAACGACATTTTGAAAAAATAAAAAAAGGGCAACTAACCAATTAACATGTAAATTATTAATGGCTCGAGATATGTGGTCACTTTTTCTGTCCAATTAGATTTACTTTGCGTTTTACACGACGTAAATATCGCTTGGACAGGATTCAGTCACTAATACGTAACTAATGTAAATTTTGATCATTTTTACATTTTATTTATTACAAAGTGTTGAGTTATGAAAAAAATAAAGAACATGATAAAAGATCAATCTATGAATTAAGACAATTTTAGAAAATATTTTTAGTTTTCTAATGATCTCATGCTTGTAGTTTATTCTTGGGTGCAAGTTTTATCCCTAACATCAAGTTTTTCTATAGACAAAGACCGTTTGTTTTAATAATTTTCTTGAATATCATTGTTTTACGATTTGTACATTTTCAGTATTCAAATAAACCAAATTTAGACTTTTTAGCATGTTTGCTTTATATTTGAAATAAGGTACAAGTATAGCTATCAACGTTTTCAGTCAAATCAATCTACCTTATATGGGGTACTGGAATGTCTACCATAGGATGATAGTGATGCTTTTAAATATTTTAAGTTTTAAAAAAAAATAAAATTATATAATAAAAAAAAGTATTAAAACAATGATATTCTATTAAGTGTATTGAAACGATGTGTTCTTATTTCTGTGTTTAAAACAAAATCATTTAACATATTTCCATTGTAAATTACATTTCAATATTGTTCATCCATCGTTAAACAAGATCCATTTCTGCTAGTCTGTTACCAAACAACTGTTACATTGTGCAAAATTTTTATATTCTTCTCCAAAGTGTTGTGAATTTGGCTTTAATAAAAGAAAACTTCTGTCATTTAATAAAAGTACATTCTGGTTTGGTACATTATCAGTTTATAACATAACAAATTTTAGTTATTAACTATTTTCAAATTATTTAATTCATAATATTGATACATGCTTTAAGTTTTGTTTTTCAAAAATGTGATTTATGTTGATTAGTTGTTCAAAATTCTTCTGAGTCAATACTCAAAGGTTAACTTATGTAATGATTAAATTTTGAAATTTCATGAAACAATTTTGAAGTCAAATTTTTACTGGTTACAAGTGCTGTGTAGTGTTTATCAAATTAGGTTGCCTTGTGTCTTTCAGATAAAAATTTAAAATTAGATTCAAATAGCTAATATCTAATTTGATATGAGTTACTTCCCTAAGTTTTAAACGGAACCAAATTTTGAATGACGATTTGTAGAAGTGGGCATTAAGCCACCTCCAATTGTATAATGTTGGCAATTGAGAATACAACAAGACTCGTGATTTATAGATTTCTGGAAAGATCTTGACATATAGCCTCCTTGCTTCATTTTTTGATGCTTCAAAGATATCGACAAATGCTTCGAAATAAATGATATAAATTTTAAAAAGTTATGTTAAAATTAGAGGGGGAAGTAACTCTTCATTTAAATGAAGATATTATTCTGCTGCTACTTTCTTTGTTATGAATATTACACCTATATTAACAAATTAATTATATTTGCAATATTATTTAAACAAAGTTTCAAACTTGGAAGAGAGAATGGGTGAAAACTGAATTATGTTCAGATTTAAAATATGTTTGAATTTTTTCTCTCTCACGAGTTAAATTTTGTGATTTTAACTATTGTCTTGAAAAAATTGACAGCTGAAACGGAAAAATGTTCTCGTTATGAAATTGTATTAAGATTTTCAGCTGCACTTTTTTTGAAAATAAATTCCTAGGATTTTTTGATATCTTGTTTTTCTTCAAAAGAAGTAATGATCATACGCTTCTTTTTTGTTGTGAAAGTTGCTGCTACTTTTTCGTATTCGAAAATCGGAAAGATAATAGTTGGTCGATGAGATGAAATGGGGTTTAGAGTCCTACTGTTCAGCTTTGACGGGCTTGCACAGTACAGTGTGCTTTGAATAAAATTTTGTCCGAACAGTGGTGTATAATCCATTCTTATGTCAATTCCAACTGCCAGGGGATCTCTTACGTATACACAGGACCTTCGCTATCCCATCCAAACTACTCGACCGCTGTCCTTGTCAGCTCCAACTTCCTGCAACACTGACTACTTCAAACCACTTTGGAAATTTCTCTTCCATCCCAAGAAGTTAACCCGCTGTCTCCAGTCTAGCAAGCCAAGGTCCTGCCACATAGTCTCCCTGAGGACTGCTGGATAAAAAAGCTATTGATTGAGTTTGTCAAATCAGTCTGTATTGAGAAGCATCTCTTGATTTATCATGTCCAATTCCAAAGTCATTCAGCTCGGATGAAAAACTCACGAACCCCCATTATAGAAGAAATTGTTCCAATGGTTGAGGCCAAAGAAAGTTTCTAGTTTTTTCCAGCTCAATTTCCCGTTAAGAGCCAAGCATGGGAAAAAAAAAACGTCCAGTTGTTTAGCTTAGGTGATTTGAAAAACCAAGATACTATGTGTACCATTGTATACAGCTTAAGCTGGCATCAAACAAAAGTTCATACCCCCTCATGACATAAAGGATTGGCTATTATCTTAGCCAGTAATCGAGCTGTATAATGAACTGATCATTTTCAAAGATGTGTTCTTGAGAATACAAGAGTTGTTTCCCTTCAACCATGACAGTTGGAATTCAATGAGAGAAATTGGGGTTTAACGTTCACTTAAACAAATTAGGTCATTTCGACGACTAACATATGGTTTAATTATATTTCAATAATTCGCTTGATCGTAGGGGTCTTAAGCAGTGGGAGAAAACCCATGAGTGGAATTCTATGAAGTGTGTACAGAATTCATTATTCTATCATTACACGCATAAATATATTCCATTTCATACATGTGTTTCTGGCGTAGTTTTCCAATGACAGCCTTGCAGGGCAATGAACAGATTCTAGTCTTTCAGATGGGATCGAAAAACCAAGGTTCCTTGTACCCCTAGACATACATGTAAAAAAAAACTCCATATGTCCATCTTTTTTACCTTGGTCAGTGCAGAAAAGTAGAGAGAAATGCATGGGGTTTAACGTCCACTCAACACAAACCTGGTCATTTCGTGACTAACATATGATTCAATTTTATTTTAGGCAGTGGCTATTGTTACGACCCTCAGGCTATTGTTACGACAATGCTTTTCAAGGCACTCCATTGGCTAAATAGACGGAATTCCCAAATGGCTGCCAATCTCCCCAACACCAGCTTCAGGAAGCCAATCTCCCCGACACCAGCTTTAGGGATCAAGCACCAATGTAAATTTGTACACACGGAACTCTCAATCTATAGATATCTAACCCTAACCCTAACCCAAATATAGCCGATGGATGGCCCGGAAAGCATCGTTTTAACAATAGGCCGATGACTACTCGTCGTAACAATAGCCACTATGTTTATTTTAATACTTCACTTGCAGTGGGAGGAAACCGAAGACAACTCCTGAGGTTGGACAGCCACGCTACTCCTTGTCATGTACAACCAGGGAATCGAAACCACACTAGAATTAACTCAATGACAGATCTTATAAATGATGCAGCGCGCACATGTTAATCATTCGGCCATCCAAACCTACTGTATAAAGGAAGGAAATAAAACGAAATGGAATTTATCATCCTACTAGAAAAGTAGGAGGTATTTCATTTTATTTGTCATCTTTACAACTCAAACTCATTAAAAACAACAATAAATTGTATGAAATTGTTTAATAAATACATTTTCTTCCAACATTTGAGATACAAAGATCCATTAATAAATTAATCATATTAACAAGCAGTCTCACATACAAAATAACACATCAAATATTCAAATTATAATTTTAATCAGTTTTAATATTCTTTTTAAATTATAAGAATTAAAAAAATTAGTAATCGTTAGTCAAGCCACTTTACCAGTAGATTGATAGAAAAAGAAATGTTCAAATGTTTCAGAACTCTAAAAGATATGTTCCCGTGAAAATAATAGGATCAACTTTTCCGACACACTAAACGTAAGCTTATTGTATGATAATAGCCAGATCAAATTTAGACTTAAAGTTGTTAATAAACCAACAATAATTTTATGTATCTTTTAGTCGCATTTATTGACTTATGGAAAACAGCTACTTACATCTGTTTAAACAGGCATTATGCAAGAGCTAAATATGCCTATTTACCTAAATCGTATGATAATAGCCAGATCAAATTTAGACTTAAAGTTGTTAATAAATCTACAATAATTTCATGTATCTTTTAGTCGCATTTATTGACTTATGGAAAACAGCTAATTACATCTGTTTAAACAGGCATTATGCAAGAGCTAAATATGCATATTGAGGGTCTTTCTTTAGGCCTGAAATGTTATCTAAATTATTAATTAGACATTAATTAACTTATCCAGACCATAATCAACTCTCCATGTCATGGGATGTATTAGATTTTAATTACCGGTAGATAATCCACTTAATGATTTAATCTACAAATGAAGAAGCACGGCTAAGACTCGAATGAAGAGTATGGTGGTTACGATCAATGCACACATCGATGCCATAGTTCTGGAAGGTTGTAAGTGCCACTTATGACCCAAATAGCTTTTTTTACATAGGATGACTAATCACATTTAGAGCCTTCTCTATGCAAAATTTCAGAACTGTAAGGTCGTAACTTTCACAAAAACATTGCTATTAAAATGTTGATATCCTTATTGCGTTATTAAGATTGGAATAGGTTTTCCTCTCATATCTCAAAAACTAAATCCGACAATTTTTGACACTTAAGACCTTTCAGAACTATGACATAGACATATTGTCACAACTACAAACATTAATTACTCAACTCAAAAAAAGTAATTGTAATGAAATTTTCAATATATTCATTTTGTATTATCTATTGAAATATTAAATTCTTTATCTAAATCAATTAACTAATGTCTCTTTAAGGAACGTTTCAATGTTAACAAACTAATATAGATAAATAAGTTAGTAGCTGTTTTCCAGAAGTATGTAACTTTATTATTGGACAGTGTCTACCACTGGATTAGTTTTCTAATCCTTGTAACACTATCTAATGTTTTGTGTTTTTATATAATTTGAGGCTTGAACGTTGATATCATGGAGCACTCAGAACTCTTAAGATTAACTGGACTTCATCTATGGTATTATTTAAATGGGACTGAATTTAAAAAAAAAAAGCAAAATAAATTATAGTAATCACAGGCATACATCTTTCACTTTTTTTAAAGAATACGGAATTCAAATTTCTACATAATAACAATTAACAAAACCATTTCAAAAATGAAATTTGAAAAATGTCAACTTTTAACTTTCAGAAACTGCTTTACACCATATTATGTAAAAAAACCCAACATTTTCCACATATAATTATTGTTATACGCAAGTAGAGTCGTCAAATTTCTGGCACAGACAAATAAAAAACGTCTATATAAAGGCGTTACAAAATTTTTCACAATTGAAATCTTGTTGTCAAAGAACATTTCTATAGTTGCCTTCGAGCAATTGAAAGTGTTGACTTGTCCTGGTATAAAATAAACTGCATTTTTCATTATTATTAACAAAATCTAAAAATATTATAAAAATTATTTTCAATCATAGGTTGTTTGTTGTTTTCAAAATGAAAACCATGGTTTTATTATCTGGAAATGGTCATTACAGTTTTCCCAGTTTCAGCATCCAAACTTTTTGGAATAAGAACTCAATTCTAAAAATCCACCTTTCAAAATGAGCAACTCCTATCCAAAACCGAATTAAGTAAGTGCGAGGCCTTCAATCTAAGCACATAAGTCTGCGGCATGTTTTCTCTGTTGAGCTAGAGCACATTCAATTTTGTTCCGTGTCTTGCTGCAATCAGCTTCATAATCATTTTTAAGCTATTCTATCACATAGATTTCAAACTCAAATTCATTACCATGTCAAAATATTAAGTCCAAATGAAGGTGACTCAAATAACTTAACCTTTAACCCCCAGCCATTCATACAAGTTGAAGGCAGTAGTATACTACTATAGTGATACTGCCTTCAACTCTCTGAATCAGAATTTATAGCTTGTCAGAATTTAGTTTGCGATCTGTAGTAGCATAGCCTACTGATGCGCTACTTGGTTTTGTGTAAAATATCTGTTCATTGGCTAAAAAACAGTTCAGATGAGATCAGTTGAAAACAACTTCTTAAAAATTATATAGGAGCAGTTTATAAAAAAAACCAAAGTAATCTTGAATGAAAGTAATTTTGAATTTTGGAATAAAACAAAGTAATTTTGAATTTTAAAAATGGCAATTTTGACATAAAACATACTCATTTTGAAAAAAACAATTTGTCATTTCTGGACCTGTGCAACTGTCTGAACGTGTGTCATACTATTTCTCCACATTTACATTGTTCTGTCAAATCTAGGACGGCTCCTTATCAAAATTACCAAAATATATTATTAAGATACTTCCATATCATGGAGAAATAGTGATATTAAAAACCTGCTGCAGCTAACATAAAGCTTTAAAAGTCATGTCTCAATTTTTACCAATCTTTACATGTGTCCCTTCCTTCATGAGCATTCTCTTTGTAAATAATAACAGAGGCCTCGAAACCTTGTCTCCTCTCCATGGATACAATTCATAAAACTGATTGGCCAAAAGATAGACCCCGTCCTATATCAAATATATTATAAAATAGACTGAAAAAAACTATCACAAATATCTGTTCAACATCAGGGTCATAGGCTTTCGTAAAAACACAACAGACTGACTTGAAGTCTTCTACAAAGTCATCTGAAAGTAACATCCTCCAAGCCTGGGAATAAGCCATCTATCATAGAGATTATCAGGCACAAACTCTGACTTTGTCCCGTAGAATTCTTCTGGTGCCTGTCTCTTTGTCCGACACAGATTAGTCTGTTGTTTTTTCTGGGTTTTATTGATACATGTCCGATATGAAGTCAAAATCATCCCCACTGCCTGACATTTTGTTAGGTTTGACTAAAACTGCAAATTTCAGGCCTTGTCAGAGTAACAGAGAGATACCCTTGATATTAGATACACAACACTGTCGTCTGTAGAACTGAACTCGGTCCATAATTCAACACTTTTTTCGGATCCAGATCAAGAATATTCTTGCAATAACGTCACACATCACTAATCAATTTCACTGGCTTTCATTCCAAAAGTTTTTTCATAAAAATACACAGTCTTTTCTTTTTCTCGTCAAGTTGCCTTGACGACAAGCCTTATGTCAGGATGTTGTTTCCTTCTCATCTTCATCGTTTTTCTCCTCGAGAGTCTCCTCTTGAGATCGTTTGCTGTGTAAATCAGCAAGTTCACCCCATCTTTTACGATTATCGCGACAGCCGTCGAGTAATGGTTCTAATGTCGTTGATACTTTACTGATGGCCTGCAAGAGAAATGAAAGGTATGTTTAATAATAAATATGAGAGAGACAGACTGAGAGAGGGAGATAGAAATGGGGTTTAATGTCCACTCGACACAAACTAAGTCATTTTGGGACTAACACATGGTTTAATTTTATTTCAATAATTCGCTTGCACGTAGGGGTCTTTAGCAGTTAACTCAATGACAGACCGTATGATACAGCGCACACATGCTAACGAATCGGCCATCCACCCATGAATAAAAAATGGTCGTATGGTTGTCACATATTTATTCTTTCATACCAATCTGACGATAACTTTTGTGAAATGAAATCTTTTAAAGTATCTAATGTTTCGTAAATGTAAAAACTTTCATTTGGATTCACATTTCAGTGTGGGCATATAAAAGGAGGGTGTCTGGCTTTAGTACGAAACGGAACTTACTTCATATACAGGCATACATATATTGTCGATAAATCCAACTTGCATAGATGGGAGTAAATCTTTCTTTTCACGGTCCATCATCGCCTGAAAAATACGCAAAATAATAAATTGTCAATTAATATGGGAGGAATTATTGCTGACAAGGAAATATTTGCGAAAATGAACTGTTGTCAAGCATCAAGATGAACTGCCAGCAGACATATCTTTGAATGGCATTTAGTGAAAGTGATATATATATATAATAACAGACAGCTTTCAGACACGGATCCAGGATTTTTTGCAGGGGGGGGGGGTGTCTAGGTTTGATAATTTTGGTAAAAATTTGGTAAATTAGATACAATTTGGTGCATTCTGACATATTTTCGGAAGGTAAATTCCAAAATTACAGGTCTAAAAATCGCCAATAAAATCACATAAAAAATTTTCAAACCTGAGCAGGGGGGGGGGACCCCCTGGACCTCCCCTCTGGATCCGCGCCTGGCTTTATAGATAACATTCACTAGGTTTATTAACTGAAACGTCTCAATGAGGATACTCTCACCGTTATCAAGCAAGCAATGATACAATGAAACATGTTACAGAAGGTTATATACAAACAGATAACATTTAAAGTCAACCTCACATCTTAATGTCAGTCTGAGAATGCTTAGGGGTGAGCTGTAGCAGGTTGGGGGTAGAGGATAATTGCTATATAGACTAGGTGTGAAGGGGTGTAAATTTCCCTGTTATCTAATAATCATGCACTCCTTTATTTTGGTTATTTTTTTTCAAACATAAGCGACAACATCAAAAAAAAAACAAGCTGACAAAGAGGCTGATTTTCAAAAATATTCAGATGACACTCATTAATTACTATACTTTTGATCGGCCTCTTTTTAATACGATCCAAGCTGGAAGATTATCTATGGTTGTTAAATTGGATTTTGTTTCATTAGCAGTGGAAGGAAAGTGGAGGACCTTGAGAAAACCCACGAGGTTGGACAGGTGACCCTATTTCTTGTCATGTAGAAACAGGGAGTCAAAACAATGCCACTTGACTCAATGACAGAACATTCGTCCACCCTACCCCTCTACAAGTTTAAGCTTGAAGTCGAAACCACGCCACTTGACTCAGTGACAGAACATTCGTCCACCCTACCCCTTTACAAGTTTAAGCTTGAAGTCGAAACCCCGCCACTAGACTCAATGACAGACCATTAATCCACCAAACCCCTCTAGAAGTTGAGAGAAACTTACACTTGGTTGAACCTTCAGTTCCTCTTTCTCTAAATCACCTTGTTCAAAAAATTCACTGGCTACCAATTCAGCAACCTAGAAAATATAAAATACTTGTCTTTAAACTCATGAATTAAAATTTGGGGGTGCAACCCTCTGGCTATGTTATTGTGTTTACAGTGTGTACATTAAACAGTAATTTTAAAAAACAAACCTTTTTCTGAACTTCCCATGGTTTAGTGATGGCTGCTACATCTGATGCTGTCATCATCATAGACCTAGAAAAACAAGGTGAGAGAACATGACAACAACTAGAAATAAAACTACATCAGATATAATCGAATTAAAACACAGATCCTATTTTGTTCGTTTTTTATAGTTCAAAATTTCATTTCACTTGTCTTTATTACACTAGGATCTAGAAGAGTTGTTATTTTACAGGCTTTTTGGTTGAAGTGAGGGATTAGCCAATGAAACTGTCTAACAATGGCAGCGAACCTGAGACCTCCTGGTTAGCGAGTCTGCGTCTTAGCCACTGGGCTGGGCCACAGCCCAGGGTTCAATTTAGTCTAAAACCAATGAGTAGCAAATTTTTGTGACAGATTCACATTTTGGCTAATCAATTCAAAATTTGAATAGCATTTGCTCATATTTGAGGAGCAGTAAAACGTAGCCTACAAATATTTGCAATTCAGATTTCTCGGGGTATAAGTGGATACTTTTTTCCGCCAATGTCCGGCCTCCATTGTACACTCCCCTTCGACTTATGTATGGATGAAGTTAATAAAAAATTGACATCTCCAAAAAAAATTTCAGTTACTATTTAAATTACACCATTCCAATCGAAATATTTGTAGGCGCGGCATTGCTTGTTTATTTCTCTATTTAAAAACATCCTCCCCTCCGCCTTTAAAATATCAACCCGAGAATATGCAATCAGCATAACATTTTTGTCAGACATTCGTCAAAAACGGCACATTTCACGCGTCTCGCGAGATGTCTACTTTTAGTTTTCAGTTAAGTTAGCCAATCATACAAGACTGCGTCGTTTTATTCTATTTTTAGTAACATATTTTATAAACACATGTGATTAAAAACAGAGTTTGCATTGTCTTCTAGTTATCGAATATATTTAAATAGAAATTGTTTCAAATTAATCACGACCACAACTTGGAATATTAAACAAGTGAAGTTAGTCCTGCATTTATAATTATACTCCACATTCATCCAAAATATAATGAATCGCACTTCACAAGTTTAAAAACAATTTTTGGCTAATGAATAAAATAATTCTATCGCTTTTACCGCGATATGAGTTGCTTTTTGCGATGCGATACCGCTTAAATTGAACCCTGCCACAGCTGCATGTTGTTCCAGGTTTAGTATATCATGAATTACCTCAATAAATCTCTATTGTCTTCATGAGACCAATCAGCAGAACCTGAATTAACCAAATCTATAAATGGACCACGAAACCTGAAATATACAAAATCATACAACATGACCAAAATTCAAAATCTACTTGTCAATAACACAATTTCAGGCATAAGAAATTTAATGGACCATTTTAACAAACGACAGTTAGTAAGATGACGATCTGTTAAGAGTTTAAAATAACTTAGTTTTGAGGATTACACATCGTCTGATAAAGTATCTCAGGATTTTCCAGTCCGGTTTCTGATTGTCAGTAATGTAGGACGGAGCACCTGGACGGAAAACTAAGGTTCCATGTATAGCATTTGTAGTCAACTGATAGTAAAATTTCCCTCATAGCACAATGTATGGCATATCCCTTGTCTTCCTTAATCCGGTGGGAGCAATAAAGAAGGATATTAAATCTCACATACCTAAAATATAAGGCTAAATCTGTAGCTAAAATAGCATTTTCTAAAAGTTCTAAAACTTTTTCATAATCTGCTTGTGATAAATTACATAGTATATCATTACCCTGAAAGAACAAAAATAAACAATCAAACATACATTATGCAAGAGCTAAATCGACCTATTGTAGATCTTTCTTTACGCCTGAAATGTTTTTTAAATTATTAATAAGACATTTATTAACATATCCATTTACTGGATTACGATCCGATTTGCTGCTCAACTTTCATTCATGATTAAATCATGAAATGGATAATCAAGACTATGTTTTTTATTGTACCGACTATGGTGATGATGACTGAGGCTAGGCCGTAAATTCAATCGCTAAATTCTCGATTCAGAGTGGATCAATTTAACTGAAATCATCAGCAAATTCCCTTTACATTATCTAGTTTTTAACTATTATAGTACACCCATCTTCATTAGCCCAGTCAGAGCAGAACAGTAGGACGTGAAACCCCATTTCATTTTATTTCACTCAAGAAGTCTATTGTCTCAAACTACGAACATATATTTTACTTACTACCTTACCACACCATTACAGGTGATGGAAAGTTTAGGTCTGCAGTGTTGATTCTACTGGGTCTACATGAAGATATTATTAAAAATTGGAAAACTTACCTTAGCATTAGTGATCATAATACACTGATCAAAATGATGATGTTCTAGAACGGACGTAGAGTATAATTCAGATAATGGAGAAACGGTTCTGAAATAATTAAATTTAGCTTATCAATAAAATATATGTATAATAGTAGATATAGAAAATTGAATAATATATGTCCAATATCCAGATCAGGTTGACCAATCTCTGTGTTCCAAACCAAAACATTCCTCACTGGAAAGTATACCCTATGCCACTTTGCTTGTCATTAACCTTAAGCATCCTCATCATGCAAAACCACTCAAAACAAATATGTTGTCTTCAAGCCAAGTAAGTCACAGAATTGCTGTGAATTATTTATGAAAGGTATTTTAAGCCTGTGAATTAGCCAGTTTGAGACAGTCTAGTGAGCATTACATTTAGTTTCAAAATTGAGCAGCAAAACTCAATGTAAAGAAAAGATCTCTTCTCCCCAAGTTTTTCTGTGAAATATTTACACGTATGCTGGGTAAACGTGGTATATCATTCTGAGCGTTGAGATTGGAGAAATTGGAGAAAATTACAACCAGAGTCAACACTCAATCAGCTACACAAATCTAAGCCATGGTTGCTTAAGTTACAGATTATGATCAAAACCATCAGCAACACTGGTACGACATTCATCAGCAACACCAATCTAACCCATCAGGGTCACCAGTGCAATTGGCAATACTAATCCCTTCAAATAATAATAATGTACTTACTTGATTTGAAACTGGTTATTTGTACCTCTATGATCTAAATCATGACACAAACATCCAATAATTAATGCCAATCTCTCCATATTAGTTAATATATTACTCATATGACCTGTCTGAAATAAACAAGTTATCAAAGTTGAAATTTGTCTAAAATGCATTTTATGGTAGAGGGATCTCAGGGATCTTCAACAAGAGTGGATCACATACTTATTTATCTCATGTGGGTTATATGCTATCTGTGCATTAATTGTTTTCAACTTTTCATAGTATTTTGATTTTGAAGAATCTTTTTTTTATTTTGTTGACTTGAGAAATGGCAGGTAATGAACCCTTAATAGGGTCCTTCTTACACAGAATGCCATGTTCACTTATTTTGTTGCTAAAGAATGCAATATGCAAGAGCTAAATGTGCTTATTACAGATCCTTTTTTCTGGCTTCAAAAGTTATATACATTATCATTTAGGTCCATTTTTTCTGGTTTCAAATGTTACATATATTATTATTTAGAAATCTACTAACATGGGAAGTCCATAACCAACTCTCTAGGCCATCAGATGGCCGAGATATAGCATAGATTAAAACACCCACACCATATAATAATATATGGATAATTAAGACTTTGTTTATTACCATAGCAATGGTACCTGACAATCATGGCAATTTATGCTAAATCTTGTCAAAACTTAAAACACTCATGTGTTTATTATTCATTACTATTATAGTAAGTAAGGCCAGTAATCAATCCTTAAATTAAGTCATTTTTATAAAACAGAAATTGATATAAACCAAAATGGAAAAATGAAGATATTTCATACAGATAGAAGATAGTTTGAGCATCAACTTACTTTTAACATACAGAACATGGTTTGAGTCACGTTAAATGCATGGCGCCAGTTGTGATACGTAACATTACGATAATTTTTCTTCACACTTAAAATCCACCGACAAAAAATCTGTAAAAAAATAGACAGATATGCTCAGATGCAGAAAACATAAAATTTACTATTTCAGAACATAATTCATGACTGAGTGAGTAGGACGTTGGGATGCTAACCTAGAGTTCCAGGTTCGATCCCTGCGTTGACCGAGAAAGTTCATCAGGATTTTCCAGCACGGTTCCCCCTTGTCACTGGTCATGGATGGAGGGCCTGACATTCTGACAAGGGACACTGTATAGTCGTTCGAATGGGACAAAAAAAAAGTCCTACAATCACATTGGCAGAGGCTGTTGTGCTGCTATCTGTGTAAAATTTCCCTCATAGTACACAGCATGGTGTATGCCTGTTTTCATTGGTCCAGTAGAAGCAGAACAGTAGAACGTTAAACCCCATTCTATGCCATAATTAGAATAGGGTTTTATCAATTTTTCTGATATATTTGAGGTGGTATAAGGTGTTCTAGGATGAGTATGCATATCCTGTTCAATGCACAACATCCATTATTATATATAGTGATATAGAGCGATAGTTCAGACGTAAAAACCGACTTGGTAGCCTCTTAAAAAGCCAACCTAGATACAAATGAATTGTGCAAATTAATAAAAAGAAAACTTGCATTGAGGTTAATTGGGCGCCAGATTTTTCCAGTAGATGAGGGCATCCCCAGAATTGTTTTCAAAATTTTCGATGGAAACGCCCAATTTGGAGTATCCTGGATAGGGGCAAAATTTGCTCATGGAGTTCGATAAGGCTAGCCTAGAATAAATTTACATAAATTTTTCAATTTTGATAATATCTGTAGTACAACAAAATCTACTGACACAATAGATGGATTGGAGTCACCAGACACGTTAATATAACTTGATGTGGTGAAGATGTCTGTAGCTATATCAAGATGAATATTACACCCACTTACTTCGTAATTAATATGAAATGTTTCGAGGAGATCAAGATCTAAAAACATTCTAATCGTCGCCTTCAAGGTATCGTCATCATCTAATCCAAAATCACTAAAACTATAATCCAGCAGATTATACCGTCGAGATGATGCAATGCTTAATTTCTGAAAACAAAAAAAAAGAAACAATTTTCAGAGTTCATAAATTTTGTTTTAATATTTGAAACAGAATGAAATTCACTATTTCCTGAAAGAGGCACTAATACTTTAGAGATCTGCTGTTTTTAACTAAACAGTTACCGCTGGGGGAGGCGATCAATCTGTTTCACAGGGAATTAGTCTTTTAATATCTCTGTAAAAGATGATTGTCTTAAGCACGTGCAATTACATCATGTGGCATCAATCATTGGCTCAATGGCTCGTGCATTGTTTACATAAGACGTAACTGCTTCGGACAAAATGATGCCTTTTACTCATTTTAATACCCATTTACACTAAATAGGAAATACTTCAAACATATTTATGTTTTATTCATTTTTCTAACATATACAAAAAAAGTTTTAGAATTTAACTTGTCGGGGGAAAAAAATTAATATTTGGGACTCATTAAGTCACGTCGATGTCATCCTTATCAGTAACAACTCAGCGAATATTCACTGCTGATCAGTGTGGGTGGCAATGTCAAACTTTACTGTAAGTAACACAATTTGAGACTGTCGTAATACATCATACTATATTAACAATCAGCATGTGACATGATGTTCCAAGTTTACACTGACATAACACTTCAATTCATGTTAACAATCTGTACATGAATGACTGTCACGACACTTTAATCCATGTTATCAATCAGGACATGAGAGACGGTCATGACACCTTAATCAACACATGATCAATTGTCAGGCCACTACAATAGATGTCTATAATAATAATAATAATAATAATAATAATAATGTCCTAAAATCCAACCGAAGCTGCTCTTTGGTAACATTATGGTCAGCTAAAAGAAAACACTAGTTAAAAGGAGTATGCAATCAACAATTAAAAAAAAAAGTTTCTAAAAAGATGGGTTTTAAGATTCCTTTTAAAACTGTCAATTGATGCACAGTACTTGAGTTCTATGGGAAAATCATTTGAATTCCACAGTTCTGCTGCCGCAAAAGCAAAGGAGAGTCTACCGAAAGAAGAGTTTGCAGTTACTGATTTAATAATGTACTTAGATTCAGAACGAAGACTTCTGGTAGGGTGGTAGGGTTGAATTAATTCTTTAATATATAGAGTAGAGTCATCACATGGCAAAGCACAGAAAGTCAGCATGAGAATTTTAAAATCAATTCTGGTCTTAATCGGTAGCCAACACATGACTGACTGTCATGACATGTCAATCCATGTTAACACTGTGCATGACTGACTGACATGACATGACATTTGGATCCATGTTAACACTGTGAACATGACTGATGACACTTTAATCCATGTTTACACTCAGCATGTGAACGACCGTCATGACATTTGAACCTTACTAACAGAACTGCTATTAATTCTCAAGATAAGAAAAGATTATTTATGAAATAAAATCAACCAGTTGTCATTCTCTTTCCAACATAATTCTTCTTCTTTTTTAAACGGTAATTTACCGGTGAAAATTCAGAAGTGATAATTTTCTGCGGGACATAATTATACAGGACTCAACACACGTCATGATGGTGAAAGTTTGATTATAACCATTACATTAGTTAATGACACAGGTTGGTGATATCGAGTAGATAGACCAGTAAAACGAGGTAGGTAAATAACATTTGGCAGAACTATGACGTCAAAACTCTACAGTAGTTGTTCATGCCATGTAAATGATAGAGTCGGCTGGTGGAACAGTAGGCCTAGTTTCCATGTCTCAATTGAAACAGGAGAACTCAGTCAATAAAATTCTGTGCACTTGAAAACTCCCAAAATAAGTTAAATTTGTTCAATGAAATTCAGTGAGGGTGGGTGGGGGACTGGCCGATTTCTTTAAAGTGTAAACATTCAATCCCCAGGTTTTTTCATGGAGTGTGGTTTTGACTCCCCGCGTGTATGTGACAATGAGTAAGGTCACCTGTCCAATCTCATGGGTTTCTCTTTTTTCCTCCCACTGCTAAAGACTTTGACCTACATGCCAATTATCTACATAAAACTGAACCGTGCGTTAGTCTTGAAAAGACCTAGATTATTTCGAGTTGACATTAAACTCCATTTCCCTCTATATATTACTTAAAATAATATTCATTTTTTATTTTGTTACTTGTCGTAAGGTTTAACATCCAGGGGGTGATAAGGCAGAAAAAGTTTTGCTCGTATTTGTTTAAAGAAATATATTGCCTATGGTAAAGGGGGGTTGGGATGGCCTAGTGGTCTAGAGTGCCGCGCTTCGACCTCTAGCTGGCCGGTCACCTCTGGCTTGCGGCTGTGGTTTCGAGCCCTAGTGCGAGTGTATGTGGCATGGAGATAGGGGCGCCTTCTCAACCTCGTGGGTTTCCTCCGGGCACTCCGGTTTCCTCCCACTGCTAAAGACCCCTACGCGCAAGCGAATTATTGAAATAAAATGAAACCATATATTAGTCCCGAAATGATCTAGTTTGTGTTGAGTGGACGTTAAACTCCATTTCTCTCTCTCTCTCTTGCCATTGGTAAAAGTTAAGATTTAGTATGTACGATATACCCTGTAGGCCTATGTTATATGAAGTGAAACCTTGGTATATTTGACAGCCTACCTTGAGTCTGTTGGCCTCTTCTAATGGAGCAGTAGCATGATATGATAATACTTCTAGAGCTATTCTCTGTTTCGCCATTGCTTTTAACGTTGTCTCATACATCTGTGTGTTATTGATGCCCATACCACAAAATATAGCAAATGCCTGAAATAAAAAATATGTATCATCAATGTATTGACCAAAAACACTAACTACAAGGGAGATTCCTAGAGATTTTCTAAGACAGATGGCCTAGGAAGAGACAACATAATTTGCGTTTGGATGAGAAGAAAAACTGATGTCCTGTGTACACATTATTAGCATGCTTGTAAAAGAACGTTTGACAGTTGGAATTCAATATAAGAGTAAACTGCAGTCCACCCATCCCAACCAAAGTAGTTATAAATTTGGTACATGTTTATGCCAAATAATTAAATCTATATATCGACAATATAGACCTACAAATTGCTTTTGTGTGGGGGTGATGGACAATGACCAGAATATGCCCCTTTTTCACTGTTGATGCAAGGGCCTCACAGACTTTAGTGTCAATAGTACAAACATCAACCAGAAGATGTCACTATTGATGCAAGGGCCCCAAGGAAATTTTCAGCCAGGGGTCCCCATGCAAATTCATCCAGCCCTGAGTAAATCAAAAAGTTGAAGAGAATTACCTCAAAAAGATTTTCATCATTTTTATGGAAGGGTGTACCATCAACTTTATTAATGAGCTGCATCACCCCTATAACCTTTCCAGTTGCATTTTTTATTGGCATACATAGAATAGATTGGGTTCGGAAACCAGAATCTTCATCAACCTACAGGTAAAAATATATACATAGAAAACAATGGTAAATATTCAGTGTAAATATCAACATGATACTGTTACACCTAAAATATAGTATTATATAGTTTTATAACCTTTTGTTGCAATGTTACCTGATATTATTTATAATCTATTGCCATGGAAATCTATTATTCTATGAATGTATATATGTATGGTTAAAATTAGATTGTGAAAATGGCTGAATAAGATTGACTAGAACTGTAGCCATTTGTGAAATCTTAACTCTCCCAGAGGTGGGAACTCAAGTTCTGCAACTCGGACTCGAGTCAAACTTAAACATGCAATATGCAAGAGCTAAATCTGCAGTCCTTTCTAGCCTTAGGTCTGAAATTTTATCTAAATTATTAATTAGACATTAATTAACTTATCCTGACCATAATCAACTCTCGATGTCAACGCTAGCCTGCGATATTTACTTGATTAGGATCCGATTTACTTTTACAGCTTAACTTTCATTCATGATTAAATCACAAAATGACTAACCGAGACTATGTTTTTATTGTACTGAATTCAATCGCTAAATTCTCAGTTCAGAGTTGATCAATTTGACTAATTCCCTTTACATTATCTATTATTTAACTGTCACTTCTTTATCTTATCTCCCATAAAGTATCATTATGTCTCATCGAACGCCCAAATATGTTTCATGGTATATACTAATCTTCAATCTCGTTCCCAGAGGCAGCCGTGGAGCCGAAGGCCTCTGGCACATTAGACCATCCATTTTTTCCAATTTTTTTCAAACCTAAGCCCCGCCCATTCTGACCTCTGATTGGTCAATCTTTTTGGGTCGATTTCTCGAAAACTTGAGGTCGGATTGTCGTTTCGTTTGTTGTAAAATGATCCTTGAGTCAAAGTCAACTCGCTGGCATATAAAATTGGATCCTAAACGAACAAATTCAAGTTTTTGTAAAGATCTATTTTTCTACGCGTGGGTATATTTTTAGTTGATTCGGTCATCCAGGCACGTAAAATCAGGGGCATACGACGCAAATAAACGAGAAGTTTCGCGCGTAGGAATTACATGTCATTTTCTGGGAAAATGGCAACCCCGATTCACCAGAGAAATTTCTTCAAAAATTTTTCTGGTTTCGAGAATGACTAATCTTTTGACTGATTTGTTTCAAGGAATAAAGAAATTAAATTGAACCATATGTTAGTACCAAAATAACCTAGTTTATGTTGAGTGGACTTCAAACCCTGTTTCTCTCTCTATCTCTCTAATTACGTGGAATACTTACCGCTGGATCAAATCTGTCATCTTTATAAGCATCTGGTATATTCAATATCTACACAGAGAAACAAAACTTGTTTGTTAAAATGAACACTCTAGCAAGCGCTAATTACATATTGTCTGGTTAAATTTCAAATAGAAGTTGGTTGCGGAAGCCTGGAGATTCAATTTACATATGATTATTGGACTTAAGGCCCCCACAGGTTAATCATCCAGTTAGAAAGCAGGTCTAGGTTTGAAACTTTACGTTTAGCCAAAAAGGGCCTCCAGGATTTATTAAGCCCCGTTTCAATGTAAAACTTGTTTCAAACAGGACAAAATTTTTTAGCACAATAACGTTCTTTGATATTACAAACTGTACCTACCTCTCCATTTTTAGCCACCAATCCTGTAATTCCGATATTGATTGGGAATCGTGGTTCCTGAGGTCTGAAAATATAAACAATTTAGCATTTTTTAAAAACCTTTTATCCATAAAAGAAGAGTTTACACATGTAAAGGACGGAAAAAGTTTACACAGAACAGACAGAAGTGGTGACATTGGTATCTTTACCCTACAAACTTTATAACAAACTTTATTCAATAAAAACTTGAGAATAAACTTTATTCAAATAAACTTTATTCAAATAAACTTTATTCAAATAAACTTTATTCAAATAAACTTTATTCAAATAAACTTTTTTCAAATAAACTTTATTCAAATAAATCATATTCAAATAAACTTTATTCAAATAAACTTTATTCAAATAAACTTTATTCAAATAAACTTGAGAATAAACTTAAGAATAAATGAGAATACACATGAGAATAAACAACTTACCCTTCACGGTTGTATGTATCATCATTATCAAAATCACTGGGTTGAAGGTCAAATACTTGAGAAAATACACCCTGAAAAATAGCCGACTAGACAATTCAATAACGACAAATTTACAGATCTCTTCAACTATCTACTTGTATAGTTTTTTCGCTGTTGCCGAGAGAGGGTCAATCATTTCCATGACAATAGGTCAATCATTTCCTGTGAGTAGGCCAACCATCTTGATAATTAAAGTCAACTATTTCCATGATGGGACTAGGTCAATCATTTCCAAGAGTTGGTTAATAATTTCAATAACAATTTAAGACCGTCAACCATTTCCATGAGACTCATTTTCATATTAATAGGTTACTCCATTCTATCAGTAGGTCAATCTTATCCAGTCACTAGGTCAATCCTATCCAGTCAATAGGTCAAACCTATCCAGTAGGTCAATCCTATCCCGTCAGTGGGTCAATCCTATCCAGTCAGTAGGTCAATCGTAGAAATGATTGACGGCTTAAAAGAGCAGTACTAATTTAGGGTCACAGTTTTATACAGTTTTTGCATAAAAATATAAAATTAACATGTTATTTATTCTTGCAATTTCCAAAAAATACTTCATAATTTGGGGATTTCTGCTTTCCCACAAAGTTTTAAGTTTTGGGGAGGGTACTATGGGGGAAGGATGACGGTTGACGTGTAAAAGTAGTTGGCTGTGTGTTGGTACCAGGAAAACAATATTACAATAAAATCAAGATGAATTGGTGAATAACAAACTATAGGTCAATAGGTTACACTATGTCAATTACAAAATCCTTCATGCATATCATGCAGATGAGAACTTTCCATGTACCTTAACCACAATATGTTTGGCATTAGCTCAAGATTTGATTCAGCATGCCATATGCAAAAGCAGATATTGATCCCGACCTTCGTTTGGATGGTGCAAAATGAAAATAACCAAAAGCAAGGTGAAGACCCATGTTTATTAGCTCAGTCAATTTGAAGTAAAACAATTAACCCCACCTCATTTCATTATCATTTTAATAAACATAGTTTGCCAGGCAACAAAACATAAACCCTATACAGCAGCTAAATTTTCATCATTTGCGGGTTCACAAGGTTTTACAAACTAAAACAATTCCCTAACTCTGAAAGTAATTCACAGATATTGTTGAAAGTTCACATGGTTCAACAAAGTGAAACAAGGGCCATAACTCTAGACGTAATAAACAAACATTGTTGAAATTCAACAGGGTTTCAAAGTGAAACAAAAAAAATCCACACGCAATAACTGTAGAAATAATTAAAAGAAATTATTGAAATTTAATAGACTTCTTCATCTAACTCATGTAAACAAAATATATCAATTTCAAAACAATCAGATGATAACTATTGGCGTTCAATTGTGGACGACCAAAAGACAGACGGGCGCGACAGCAATATACATCCACATTTCCATGTTGGCGTATAAAAACATAATCCATGTTATAAATCAATGCCACATCCTCATCAATTTAGAAAATGAATATTACTGCCTTGTTTCCATACAATACGAAACAGAGAATCAAATTACCAAGTCTAATAATTAATATGTTTAAAAGGCATATCTTAAATATTGGATAATACGATACCATACTTTCACAGCAATATAATGACATTAATATTGATTGAAATGGGCAAATATTGAACACTAATTTCATGTTTTTAATTTCAAATGTAATGGAAAATATTGAATTAGAGGTTTAGCTAATCTTTAAAAGACAAATAATCGTAATTCAGGGTGTAAGCACCACTCTACCTGGGATATATGATTCGAAATATAAATTGATTATTAATTGCATCTTTTTTTTATAAACACCTAGAATAAATAACAAGCCCCTGAATTAATTGCCTCCAAATTAATTCTTCACACAAAGGAAACATAAATCAATTTTTTATACATCCTGACTATGTTTTATAAACAGGATATGCCTTTATCTGGTAGTATTGTATTTCATCAACACAAATTTTTTTATGTATTTTATTGTAATGAAATATTGATAATCGCTTAATCATAATAACTTTATATCATATTTTTCATCCTGATTATCATCAGCTGTCAAGAGAGAGAGCGAGAGAGAGGGGGGGGTGTGTTCAAGTCCACTCGACACAAACTCGGTCATTTTGAGACTAAAATATGGATGAATTTTATGTCACTTATTCGCTCAGTGTAGTGGTTTTTAGTAGTTTGAGGAAACCAGGGGAGCGAGAGGAAACCGAACTGATTGGACTGGTGACCCAACTCCTTGTCATGTACAACTAAGGAATCAAAAACATGCCAGTTGACGCAATGACACACCTTATGATACAGCATGCACGTGCTAACCATTCTGCCATCCACACACATCCACCGAGGGTATTGCCTACCTTGCTAAGAGATTACTTGAGCCCCCATTTGATCGTGGAAGATTTCTGACAAGCAGCACAGAATCATTTCTTGCTTGATAACATAATAGACTTGTTGAAATGTCATGCTATATGTGTATAAACCAGTGATTGTTTTCCATATAAATTGTGTTGTGTTTTTTATTGTGCTCCATCACTCAAGGACTTTTTTCCATTTTTGTTTAAGTACACGATGAGCGAGATATATCTTAAAACTAGATCTTTCTATGCACATAAAATATGAACGAAATGCAAACAGAATCTTACAAAACACATTAACAGATAAAATCCAACAAAATCGACAGTTTTATTTAAAGGCCTGCTATTTTAAGAAAAAGAACTACAGCAAAAATTGCCCTGTACTCATTGGCAGACAGTTGGGAAATCCAGGAAAATCTATTACCAAAATTTAATCTAGTATGATATAACAATTTTGTACCATGGGAAATTTCAATAATTGAATGTGAAACAGTCCATTATTCACATCCATCATAACAATAATCTGATCAACTGTCAACCACGATATTCCACTTCATGAACAAAAAACAGTACGGAGAGAGATAGAAATGTGGTTTAACATCCACTTGACACAAACTAGGTCATTTTGGGACTAACATATTTTTTAATCTTATTTTAATAATTCGCTGGTGCATAATATGGGTCTTGTGGGAAGAAAACCAGAGGACGTGGAGAAAATCCACAAGGTTGGACTGGCTACCCTACTCCTCGTCATGTACAACCAGGCAATCGCAACCACGCCACTAGACTCAATAACAGACCTTATTTCCAAATATTCATTTTTTAGTTTTAATAAAAATTTGTTACTGATCATCTTTATATTTTTAAATGTCAATACTGCTCGTTTTCATTTTATTGAATGGTTTTAGAAAAAAAAAACGGGATGGCCTAGTGGTCAATCTAGAGTGCCGCACTTCGACCTCTAGCTGGCCAGTCACCTCTGGCTTGCGGCTGTGGTTTCGAGCCCGGGTGTGAATGTATGTGGCATGGAGATAGGGGTGTCTTCTCAACCTCGTGGGTTTCCTCCGGGCACTCCAGTTTCATCCCACTGATAAAGACCGCTACGCGCAAGCGAATTATTGAAATGAAATTAAACCATAAGTTAGTCCCGAAATGACCTAGTTTGTGTTGAGTGGACGGAAACCCCATTACTCTCTCTCTCTCATCATTATCACAATTTAGTAACCTCCCCCCACCTTCACCACCACCACCACCATACTATTCTTACTCAAGAGAAATCTATCATGCTAATAATTCATCTAATTTTTTAAAAAATTTAATGGCAAAAAGTACCCAACACTTCATTTATAACAATAACATGGAAGCCATTTCGGAACCCACTGATAACCATGGCAACCTTAAAAGCTAAATTCCAAATGCACAAAAATCATAAGTCATATATATATGATGGATATACATCTAGAATTTTATAGCTGTGGTCAGATTAATATTCAAGGTATGCATGTATTTTCACAACATGTTTTTGCTCAATATGTGCACAGGCCTCTATGGGTATGAAGTGATTAACTCAGGAAGGGTTAACGCTCATCTGAACGAAATCACAATGACATGCACATCTTGATCAATGGTTGTTAATTAAGACGCCAGTGAACAGTTTTTAAAATCAATTAATCAATAGACTTAAATTAGACAATTTAATTGAACAAGCTAATTTAAGACAACTTGATCTGGAATCAGAAATGTGACTTTAATTACTCACACCACAAGAACCATGAATAATTATTGTCTGGTTTGGGATTCAAAACTAAAAAGGAGAAATTTGATGCTGCGAGTCCATGAACCAATTAAAACATCCATGTTAAAAACCTAAACAGAAATAATGGGATGTAGTTTTGCAATAGGGCAGTGACATACTGTAGGAAGAGCTTTTGGACAACAACTTCTTGGAAAATTGCCCTTGGTCAACTGAAGATGCTTGTTCAGAGATTTCATCGGTCCTCTGTACCAGTAAATATTCTTGTGTAGCAATGAGATTTAGCATTGATGCAGTGGTCCAAATTTGTGAGCCAGGAAGCAGGGAGAGAGAGAGAAATGGGGTTTTACCTCCATTCAACACAAACTAAGTCATTTTGGGACTAATGGTTCCATCCAATATAATTCAATAATTCAGTTGCACGGAGAGGTCTTGACGAGTGTGAGGAAACCAGAAGACCTGTAGAAAACCCACAAGGTTGACGCTACTCCTTGTCACATACAACCAGTTAATTGATACCACACGGACCAATCAAACCATGTGCCGCGGAGCAATTCTAGAGGGTAATATACATCAGACTTTGCCTCTCTTAAACAGTAATTCGATGGCAATGTTAACTAGGTGAAATCCTTAAACTCTGATAAATTTCGGCTTCAAAATGACAGCTTGTGGTATGACCCATGCATGTGGCAGTATGTGCTTACTGTTTCTGTAACACCTAATACAACTTATCACTAGTTGAAAACTGACTTAATGAAGAAATCCAGAATATAACTCAATGGAAAGAAGCTGTTGAAGGATGTTAAACTACTTTAATTAGAGCCCCAAGCAACTATCTGGAGCACTGTGATATGTTTATACAACATCCAGTTGTCAGCCAGAGATAGGGACAGATGTCTAGACAAGCAATAAACTTGTGCCTGAAAAAAGCTGTCTATAACTAAAAAGCGTGCACAGTGTGACAGTTCCCAACTACCTTCCTTTTTTGTCTTTAATTATCAAAATTCTGCAGCTTATTGCTACATTTTAATTTACCCAAGCGCAAAGTTTACAAATGTTATCTAATATTCTCCTTTATCAGGTCACTCAGTACGTTTAAACTTTTTTGGCAAACATTTTCAAAAAGCTCAATATTTTCATTAGAACCTTTAAAAGGTTTGTATTTCTGCCGACAAGTGAAACTCTGTTTTTTTCAGAGACAAACTGAAAACTAGAACTTCTCTTTTTAAAGTAAATCATCAAAGGAAATATTCTGTTAGAATTAGTAATAACTAGTGTTTGAGCTTGGTGAATTCATAAAGGAGAAAGTAAAAACAATAAAAGAATGGTTCTATTGAACTCTAAATCGGTGATTGCTGTTAATTAACAAACCTCACATGGAAAGGAACTAAATACCAAAGGAAGAAACAATAGGAATAAAATGACAAGAGGAAGAAAAAACATAACATATTCACCATTTTTGACAATCGATATGGTTTGTTTTTGTCCTGTAAAAACAAAACACGTCAGGAAAAGAAATAAAACAATTGCAACAAAACATTGATACTTGTCAAAATTCATAAATAATATAAAACATATTGTACAATACAACATTACTGTAGCAACAAAAATAACAAATGTTGTATATAAAACATGCTGTATATATGGTGAGCAATGGCGCATACATAACATTATAATTTATATATTGACAAATAAAGTTTAAAACATATATAACATAGATAATGCAATTTAATAGACAAAACCAAACCAAAACATATATAAATATATATAATGGACAATATAAAGTCCACAATATATATAGAATGGACAATATAAAGCCTGAATTATATATAGAATGGACAATATAAAGCCCCAAAATTTATATACATGTATAAATGGGCTATATTAAGTCCACACTATATATAAAATGGACAATATAAAGTCTAATATATAATTATATAAAATGGACAATATAAAGTCCAAAATA